>CM075344.1:90245000-92745000 GCA_037693485.1 Kitagawia praeruptora | reverse complement strand
TCGATTAGGGATATTTAGGAATATTAACACTATTCTTATAATCTCATTTTTTAAGTCACATACTTAAAGATATAGAATACATGTTACATATTCCAAGGACATTTATTGTTCTAATATTTATATCGCAGTAAATAAAGATATAATAAATCATTGTTGAATAATCGATATAACATAATCACTGAATAACAAAATAGTTTATCCTAGAAGCACAATTACATTGTCTCTAGGGCACTAACACTATCAATCTCCCACTTGCACTAGAGCCAATCGCCTATGTATCTAATACCCATGGAACTAGTGTGACCTTCGTGCTTCTGCTGCGACAAAGCTTTGGTCAGTGGGTCCGCAACATTATCATTAGTATGCACTTTACATATATGTATATCTCCTCTCTCGTTTATCTCTCGAAGAAGGTGATATCTCCTAAGTATATGCTTTGCTTTGGAATGGGACCTCCGTTCCTTTGCCTGCGCAATAGCTCCATTGTTATCGCAATACAGATCAACTGGATCTGCGATCGATGGAACCACACCAAGTCCCGAAATAAATTTTCGAATCCAAACAGCCTCTTTGGTTGCTTCACTGGCAGCAATATACTCAGCTTCCATTGTAGAATCAGCTACTGTCTCTTGCTTCGAACTTTTCCAGCTTACAGCACCTACATTTAGACAAAACACGAATCCAGACTGGGACACAGAATCATCCCTATCTGTCTGGAAACTAGCATCAGTGTAACCTTTTACAACCAGCTTCTCATCTCCTCCGTATATCAAGAACGAATCTTTAGTCCGTTTAAGGTACTTAAGAATATTCTTGACAGCTGTCCAGTGACCCTCACCAGGATTTGACTGGTACCTGCTCGTCATGCTTAAAGCATACGAGACATCAGGACGAGTACATATCATCGCATACATTATAGAACCAATTGCCGAAGCATATGGTATTTTACTCATACGGTCCTTATCATCTGATGATTTAGGATAGTTTTCCTTTGAGATCACTATCCCATGAGACACCGGGACAAAGCCCCTCTTTGCCTCTTGCATTCCAAAACGATGCAATACTTTGTCAATGTATGTACTCTGACTTAGGCCGATTAATCTTTTAGATCTATCTCTATAGATCCTGATCCCTAAGATATAGGTAGCATCGCCTAAGTCTTTCATCGAGAAACTTTTTCCCAACCAAGTCTTCACAGCCTGTAGAGAAGGAATGTCATTCCCTATTAGTAATATGTCATCCACATATAATACTAGGAATGCCACATGGCTCCCACTAACCTTCTTGTAAACACACGGCTCATCCTCATTTTGTATGAAGCCAAAATCTTTGACTGTTTCATCAAAACGGATGTTCCACCTCCTTGAGGCTTGCTTCAATCCATAAATAGATCGTAGCAACTTACAAACCATTCTAGCAAACTTTGGATCGACAAAACCCTCAGGTTGTGTCATGTACACATCCTCTTCTAAGATTCCATTTAGGAAAGCAGTCTTGACATCCATTTGCCAGATTTCATAGTCATAATAAGCCGCTATCGCAAGCAAAATCCTGATGGATTTGACCACAGCTACCGGTGAGAAAGTTTCATCATAGTATATACCATGAATTTGCTTGAAACCTTTCGCCACCAGTCTTGCTTTGTAGGTCTGTAAATTTCCATCCGTGTCAGTTTTCTTCTTAAAAACCCACTTGCATTCTATGGGTTTAACCCCATCAGGTGGTGTAACCAAAGTCCATACTTTGTTTTCATACATGGAATCCATCTCAGATTTCATGGCTTCCTGCCATCTCTCAAAATCTGGACTATTCATAGCATCCTTGTAGGTGAGAGGCTCATCATTATCTACAAGCATCACATCGCCACTTTGAGTCAGGAGAAATCCATAATATCTCTCTGGCTCATGGCGAATCCTACTTGATCTACGAACGACCTGTGTTTCTTGAGCAGTATTGTTCTCAACATCTTGAGTCTCATTCTGCTCATGTTCCAACTCTGGTTCAACAACATCTTGTAGTTCTCGATCCTCATCGAGATCTATTGTCCTCCCACTGTTTTTCTTAGAAAGCAGTTCTCTCTCTAGAAATACAGCCGTTCGAGCAACAAACACTTTGTTCTCAGAAGGTTTATAGAAATAATACCCTTTAGTTTCCAATGGGTATCCTACAAAATTACATTTGTCTAATTTCGGTCCTAGCTTATCAGAGATCAAACGTTTCACAAACCCTTCACATCCCCAAACTTTCATAAATGAAACGCTATTACGTTTTTCAGTCCATAACTCATATGGTGTCTTTTGAACCGATTTTGAAGGAACACGGTTTAGTGTTTGTGCAGCCGTCTCTAGGGCATAACCCCAGAAACTAATTGGAAGATCCGCATGACTCATCATCGATCGCACCATGTCCAACAAGGTACGATTTCTCCTTTCAGACACCCCATTCCATTGTGGTGTTCTAGGAGGAGTGAGTTGTGATACGATACCACACTCCTTTAAGAAATTCTTAAATTCTAAGCTTAAGTATTCTCCCCCACGATCAGATCGTAGAGTTTTAATACTTTCGCTCTTTTGCTTCTCTACTTCAGCCTTATACTCTTTGAATTTTTCAAATGATTCGGATTTGTTCTTCAAAAGATACACATATCCGTATCTACTAAAATCATCAGTAAAGGTTATGAAATAGTAATAGCCACCTCTTGCCATTTTACGCATTGGACCACATACATCACTATGTATCAGTTCCAACCGTTTGGTGGCCCTCTCACCTTGACCGGTAAAAGGAGCTTTAGTCATTTTGCCAACGAGACATGGTTCACATTCCTCGTATGATTCGAAATCAAACTTGTCCAAGTATCCATCCTTATGTAACTTGGAAATGCGATTCTCATTTATATGGCCTAAACGACAGTGCCAGAGGTATGTATGATTTGAGTCATTTGTTTTAAGACGTTTGTTATTTATGTTATAGACAGAAGTATCAAGATCAAGAACATATAAACTATTAAACAAACGTGCAACCCCATAGGTAACATTATTCAATGAAAAGGAACAACTATTGTTCTGAATTAAGAAAGAAAAACCAATCTTGTCCAAACAAGAAACGGAAATAATGTTTCTGCAAATCGCAGGCACGTAAAAACAGTTCTCAAGTTCTAAAATGAGCCCTGTGGGCAACGATAAATGATAAGTCCCTACAGCTAAAGCAGCAACCTTTGCTCCATTGCCAACGCGTAGGTCAACTTCTCCCTTAGCCAAAGTCCTACTTCTCTGCAGTTCCTGCACATTTATACAAATGTGAGAAGCACATCCAGTATCCAATACCCAAGATGTAGAAATAGACAGATTGACTTCTATAACATAAATACCTGAAGTAGAAGCTTGCGCAGCCTTCTTCTTCTTTAGATCCTCCAAGTAAACAGGACAGTTTCTCTTCCAGTGACCAGGCTTCTTACAGTAGTGACATTCACCTTTGTCAGCCTGTACGACATCTCCCTTCGGCTTTTTAGCCTTTTTGAAAGAGGGCTTAGAAGGACCAAGATCTTTTGATGCTACCTTTTTCTTGCCCTTCCATTTCCCTTTTCCCTTAGCACCTTTCTTGCCCACCATCATTATGGGAGCTTTCTCAGTTGCCTTGACCATATTTGCTTCAGTGGTCCTCAGCATGGCCAACAATTCCATAGGAGTCTTATCTTGCTCAGTCATATTAAAAGTCATAATGAACTGAGTATAGTCGCTGTTCAAAGATTGCAAGATTATATCGACTTGAGCCTCTCGCTGAAGCGGGAAACCCAAACGAGAAAGGTAATCACAATACCCGATCATCTTTAGAACATGTGGTCCGACTGGTCCGTTGCCCTGCTTGCACGAGAAGAGTGCTTTGCTTGTGTTGAACTTTTCCACACGAGCCTGTGATTGAAACATCGTCGAAAGATGTTCAAACATAGTATAAGCATTCATATCAAAATGCTGCTTCTGAAGCTCAGCATCCATAGTAGCAAGCATAAGACAAGCCACATCAGTAGCATCATCAATATGCTTCTGATAAGCATTTCGTTGATCTTGAGTGGCATTAGCAGCAGGGGCTGCCGGTGGAGGAATATCAATCATATAAGATTTCTTTTCCTGCATGAGAACAATTCTCAAATTCCTAGACCAGTCAAGGAAGTTTGATCCTGTAAGCTTGTCCTTCTCAAGGACTGATCGCACAGAGAAAGTGTTGTTTGTGTTGTTTGCCATTTCGAATATCTACAATGTTAAAATGCATAAAATAATTAGTCTACGGAATTGTTAAATTATGTTCAAGTGATTATTCATATATATTCATAATATATATCTCCCACTATTTTTATCAAATTAATAGCCCTACCTATCAATTCGGAAAAGTTTCTCTAAACCTTTCTAGTGAGCCAAGATCCATATTTCATCCCTTTTAAGGTCAGCTTTGGCTTTTCTCCTTAAAATGATTATTTAGGTAGACAACATTTGTCAATTATATCATATATAACTCTTGGATAGTTTGGTAGAACAACATTTGTTCCTATTCATCCAGTAAATCTTACCAAACTCTATGCCTCTAAGTTCACAATCCTATTGTGGTCACTTAGTTAAGTCAAACCCAAAGGTCTAACATTTGAGTATCACTAACTTACTCGATCGCGCCTTACCACGATAAACGAGGGTACTCCGCTTTGGCGCACCTACCCTTTGTCGATCTAGGTCTTGACGAGTGTTTCCCATTTGGAAGGCATCTTAAACTTAATATTCTGTTAGGGGTTTATTTAAAACGACCATGATCCCATCATAAAAAGATTCCCAATTTTTCCTTGAATTAAATACTTCAAATCAATATTCACCAATGGTTTGAATTCCAGGTTGTTGGAGGAGTCACAAGCGGCCTCACTTAATATCCAACTTCCTTACAGGTATGACCCGTTTTTGACAAAATCTCCCCATATCGAAATAATTGAAAATTCGTATTTAATTCCGTATTTCATTAAATACAGAAATCTCATAGTCGTTATAGTAAATTTTAAAATCTCGAGTCGTTACAGATTTTATCTTATTTAAGCAGGCATGGCATGGGTGATGTATCTAATACATACATACATTCTACTTAATCTAATTAAGCATGCATATCTATCATTACGCATACATATCATCATATGTAAAGTGCATGAATGTAAAATCGTGCTTGGTTATGGCCCAATCCTATATGATCTTTCCAAGCTAATGGAAAAATCTAGGTCAATCTATGGTGGTTAATAAAACTAAATTATTACATAGTTGGTCTTCATAAATACATGTCTTCTTTGTGTCACCAACCTTCATCTCCATTGATCCTTCATTGCATGCTTCCAATGATCTTCTTATTACATAGAATATAAAACATAACTATACTAATGTACTTACATAAGAACTCGAGTTACATTCGAGATGAACAATTACAAAGCACCAAGAAAACGACATGCAAGTCGTATTTATAAAACCAAACCACAATAATTAAAACCATTAACCTATGGGTCTCAAGGCCATAACCAATCACCATGCTCAATTAACACTTAAGAACATCATATCAAAATATATCACATGAATAAAGCATATGTCACAAGCCCAAATTTGTCACAAGCCCAAATTTGCAATATTACGTATCAAAATACAAGCAAATCCTTACCAGAATTCGATTCCAGAAGCATATATCAGTATACATGCGACCTTAATTCCAGTTACCATAAAACATGTATCAGCATACACATAACCCTAGTCCCTGTATACGGATCATATCCAATAACATCCATCCGACAGTTTATATCATCATACAAACCAAGCAGCATACATATCATTAACAGATCACATACATATGAGTCATGGCAGATTCTAAACATGCTAGCATCATCATATCAGAATATACAGATTCATTATATCACACATATAACATAACTGTATCATGGCAGATTCATCAAACATGCATACTCGTAATAATACAGTAAACACGTAACCAAACCAACCTCTTATACACATAGCTCTGATACCATTGAAGGGTTTCGGGGCATAAACGCAGCGAAAAACAGTCATAAAAACAATAAAAATCCGAAACCCTAATCATAGGATCCATGTATAAGACATGCTGATTATGGTGAATAGAATCAGTACCTTTACGAAGCTTTACGAATTCGGTTGACAGATGGAGGTCCTAGATTGTGATCACCACGCAAACCTTTGATGCAAGATCCGCGTCTCTAAATCGTCCACACGAACGTTCGATCGTCCAACGATCCAAGGAGCAGGTACTAGCCAAAATCAGCCTCTCTCTCTCTCTAGCCTCTAAAAGAATAGAGCAGCTAGGGTTTTTTAAGAAAAACGATTTTGCAAAAGTGTTCACCTAGCCAATACATCTTTATGTATTTATAGGGAGAAAGATGGGCCTAACCCTAATCAGCTTGGGCTTCAATTAAAACAAACAGATTTGGGTTTTTTTAATGAATTAAATTCGAAATAACATTTAATTAACTAAGTCCAACTCAATTAATTATTTATCCAATTTCGAATTTATAATCATTTAATTAAAAACGAAATCTGATTCCATAATCAATTTCGAATTTTAATTATTTAATGTAAATCTAATATTTAAATTAAAACTCCTTTTAAAACGTTCTTATTGTGTAACCCTTTAGGTTATTATTACGTTGGCAACAATTTTAATATCCAATAATAAAATTATAAACAATGAGTGGCATCTAGTAATACATCATTGCTACCCAAGTAATAATAATAATTGGTGATCCAATTAAACCTTTCGTGATATAATGTTTCCGTGTAATATAATCCCTTTAACCAAATATTATAGATTAAACTCGAGGCATGTATTTAGTCATCCTCTTCATAATTTAATCCGGGTTTACTTGATACATTAGTAGACTATTAAGACAAATCATTATTTGAGCACGGCCATGCATTTTATAGTCTCACTCAATCAAGAGGCCAATAATATCTCTCCTAATAATATGAGGGTTAAATCCTTTATCTATCATTCATATTTCTCATACGTCTCATAATATACCCGATGTACATTTTTATCATCACCCGGTCAAAGGTAACTTTTAATGTAGTCAAAGTATATTAATCCTCGTATAGAAATATAATGATCTCAAGTCTAAGGATCATTACACCATTATCACTGTGAGTCTTTCTAATGACATTATCAACATGTAGAAACTCACTGTGGGTCAATCCAGTGCCATGTAGAATCTTACATGCACCTATGTTCTTGACTTTAGTATCACTATACCTATGACCAATGAGATGTGGTCATCAGTCAACAAACATACTAATCTTTATGCATTATAATTGTCCCATATTAATAATGCTCGATTAGGGATATTTAGGAATATTAACACTATTCTTATAATCTCATTTTTTAAGTCACATACTTAAAGATATAGAATACATGTTACATATTCCAAGGACATTTATTGTTCTAATATTTATATCGCAGTAAATAAAGATATAATAAATCATTGTTGAATAATCGATATAACATAATCACTGAATAACAAAATAGTTTATCCTAGAAGCACAATTACATTGTCTCTAGGGCACTAACACTATCAGTTCCCACATGACGACCCGTTGGTCATCAAACCCGTGATAGGAAATTCTTTAGTGAAGTAAGTCTTGATAGAAAATGGAGCTTCTGTTGACATTTTCTTTCATGATGCATTTTTAAAAAAGGGCTATAATTAGTCTTAGTTGACCCCTTCGTACATGTCCATATACGGGTTCCACATAGTGAAGTCGAAACTTGAGGGAACAATTCAGTTACCCATGACTATTGGGCAGGAGCCGACGGAAGCCACTCATATGTTAAACTTCTTGGTTATTAAGGCAACCTCCACTTATAATGCCATCCTAGGAAGGACGGGTTTTCATGCATTTAAGGATGTTGCCTCGACCTGTCACTTCAAGGTCCCAACCAGGAATGGTGTAGGAGAAGAGAAGGGAGATCAAAAAATGGCTAGAAGTTGTTACTTAGTAGCCTTGAGGCCTGATGGAATCGAGGGGCAGGTTCTTCCGATTGAGGATATGGAAGTCCGTGAGAATGAAGAGCGACTGGGAAAACCAGCAGAGGATCTGGTCCCCATTCTGCTGGATACGGGTGATCCCGAAAAGGTTACTTATATTAGGGTATCCTTGAAAGAACCCCTAAAGAGCAAGCTGATCGCATTTTTTCAAGATAATAGTGATGTGTTCGCATGGACAGCAGCTGATAAGCCAGGGCTAGATCTCCACCTTATAAGCCACAAGTTAAATGTGGATATGAGGCATAAGAAAGTGAAACAGAAGAAAAAGAACTTCGCCCCTAAGAGGCAAGAAGTTATTAAACAAGAATTTGACAAGCTCTTGGAGGCAGGGTTCATCAAGGAAAACTAATTTCCTAAATGGTTGACAAATCCCGTGATGGTCAAGAAGACCAATGAAAAGTGGAGGATGTGTATAGAATTCACTGACCTGAATGACGCCCCAAAGGATTGTTTCCCCTACCAAGGATTGATACGTTGATAGATGCTAAGCTACCTATCAGTGGTTGGTGAATAAGATTTTTGCCCATCTCATTGGGAAAACTATGGAAGTCTATGTGGATGATATGTTGGTGAAAATCCTATACAAGGCAGATCACATTGTGCATCTGTGGGAGGCATTTGAAGTGGTGAGGCACCATAAGATGATGTTGAATCCGGCCAAGTGTGCATTCGGTGTAGGAGGTGGGAAATTTTTGTGTCTCATGGTCTCAAAACAAGGAATCGTGGCCAACCTCGACAAGATTTAGGCTATCCTTGATATGGAACCTCCGTGTTTCATAAGGGACGTGCAAAAGCTGACTGGAAGGATTGTAGCATTGGGGAGATTTATCTCCAAATCAGGCGACAAGCGTTTGCCGTTCTTCAAAACCCTGAAGAAGGTAAAAAACTTTAATGGACATCCAAAAGCCAAGAGGCCTTTGAGCAGCTAAAGAGGTACATGGTTAAAGCCCCGTTGTTGGCCAAACCGAGTATGGGAAAAATTCTCTATCTGTACTTGGAAGTATCGAATCAAACCGTGAGTGCCGTACTTGTGAAAAAAGAAGACAAGATTCAGAAACCAATTTATTACGTGAGTAAGGTCTTGCATGGAGTAGAGTTGAACTACTCCACTATTGAAAAGTTTGCATTGGTATTGGTAACTACCTCTAGATAGCTACGGGCCTATTTTTAGGCGCATAATATTAAAGTCCTTACGGGACAATCGTTAAGGAATATTTTGCACAGCCATAAGGCCAGTGGGAGGCTAATCAAATGGGCTATTGAGTTAGGAGAATTCGATATCAAGTATAAGCCTAGGACAACCATTAAGGCTCAAGCATTGGCTGACTTTGTGGTTAAATGTATCATTGACAACCAAGAAGTCTATTTTGATGGGTCATCAAAAACAAAAATAAGTGTTGCGGGTCTTGTCCTTCAAAGTCCCGATGGATTCCCTATTGAATATTCCCTGAAGTTGGACTTCCCAACGACTAATAATGAGGCAGAATATGAAGCTTTGATAGCCGGACTTGGCCTAACAGGTGTCCTAAGGGTCAAGAACCTTAAAGTTTGTGGAGATTCGGGGTTGGTAGTCGCGCAAGTCAATGAAGAGTTTGAAGCAAAAGATTAAACCATGGCCACTTAAGGCTTGTGAAGGTTGTGATGACTTAGTTCGATGAATGCTATGTAGAGCACATTCCTAGAGAGGAAAAGGTCAAGGCTGATGCCTTATCCAAGTTCGCCTCCTCTGATATAGAGAATTATTCGAGAAACGTCTACTTCCAGGTTCTTAAATCCCTACCATTGATTCAAAGCTTGTGGCACCGATTGAAGTGAGGGAATGCTGGATGGACCCTATCAAGGCACACTTTGAAATTGGACGGCTCTAAAGTAATGTCTTGGAGGCACAAAAATTATCTGTAAGGGCACTAAGATACATGCTGAGTGAAGGGATCCTTTGCAAGAAGTCCTTTTTAATCATGTACTTAAAGTGCCTAAGGCCTGAAGAAGCTGAGTTAGCTCTTAAGGAGTTCCATGAGGGAATCTGTGGGCAACACTTGGGGGGGGGGGCAGAGCCTTAGCTCACAAGATAGTTAGATTGGGATTCTACTGGCTTGAGATGATGGCAGATGGTAAAGACTATGTGAAGAAATGTGACCGGTGCCAGAAGCATGCACCCGTGGTTAGACAACCACATGAGAAGTTGACATCTAGTCAGTTCCCCCATTCCATTTGCTATGTGGGGAATGGACATACTTGGCGTGACGTCCCTAAATCCGGGATCAGGATTTGGTGCCACAAACCATTACAATCAAATATATCTTGATTATACAGACGACCCCTCATCAAGGATCGATCTCAGGTTATGGTCTGAAACAATAATATAAATTACAACAGTTATTATAACTACCATAGCTTCCTATCCGTAGCGCAGTCCGAAACCAAATATGTCCATGCTGACATTGAAATCTATTCATTATAAAATACCTTATCGCTCTCATTCGGCTTGCAATACCTAGGTAGCCAATCCTTAACCCTAACTGAAAAGGAAGGGTAAAACAAAGCAAGATTGAGCCAAAAATGCTCAGCAAGTATATAGTATAGCGAAACAACAATATTTCAACATTTCATTGATGAACAATATCAATGATCAATTATCTCAAGAGAATATTCAATTTCCATCAAGGGATAAGACTTTCACTTCTTCAACCATACTACCTCAGATAAAACTTTGAGAAAAAGAATATCAAGGAATCCCCTAATCATTCTTACTCCCCTTCCAACGTACAATGTTACTCAAGAAGGGAATAACCGGGAAACTTCTATCCATCCTTAATCCCATTGTTTTACTGAGTTCCCAATTTTGATCAAGATAGAAAACAACTAACTTTGATATCCATAATTTCGAAACTAATGACCATTTACGTTGAAGTATATATATCTTATCAAAACATTCCTTTCTTTAAAACCGTTCTATCTTTTAAACGTACTTTTCATAAAACCTTTTTAAAAACATTTAAGTTGATTGGAGTTTTTTCCCCTTAACCTCGGACAATACGGGTGATCAGCCACGTAAAGTCCCCATACCGGACACGAAGTCCCTCTGGACCTTGAAATTGGGTTCCCATTTAGGCAACACATTGGCCTTTAATGCTGGACTAGCTAGGGGAACCACCCCTAGCCTCTTACGCAAAATAAAAAGTGCTGGACTAGGGGAACCACCCCTAGCCTCTTATGCTAAATAAAAAGTGTTGGACTAGGGGAACCACCCCTAGCCTCTTACGCCTCCAATCTATTAAACCTCTAAAAACTTTAAAACATTTCACTTTTAAGTTCTTTATACTCACTGATAACAGATCAGCCCAGTATAAGGAATTTTAAAACATCTTTAAATAATTAATTTATTTTAATGAGCAACAATAAAAGTTTAAGGGCCAGGGAAGCAATTGATATAAGGAATTATAACAGTAAAGTAACAAGGTTAAGCTAAGCATGGCAGGGTTCAGCAAGATATAATCATATATCACAATGAAACGTAAATCAATTAAATTACAGAGCAATTATTAAGATTCTAGAGATTGAACAACAATTATAAAAAAAAATCAAGGAATAAAGTGATCTAAAGTTCAACAATAGATTTGAGTACTACACAAGCTATAACCACTTATTTCAAAGGTTACCAATTGATAAAATTTTCATGGCAAAATTTGAACTTACATAAAAGATTTGAATAATTTAAAATGAAGATTTAAGAAATTCTCAATTACCCAAGGTCTCACTCTTTTCAGCTAAGCACTCATAGGCTTCAGCTACCAAACCGGCATGACAATAATGAGTTTGAATAATTAAGAAGATCTTAATTCATTCTTGGTTTTAACCGTCACTGAGCAACACATGTCTCAACAATATTATAAACCTCGAATCAGTTTACATAAATTTGAAGGAAAACATACTTTGAAGAATATTAGCATAGACGAGGAATATTGAAATAAAATGAGTTTACAAGAAATCATCACCTGAACGATAGGTGAGGAGCATAAACAATAAAAGAATAATTTGAGAATGTATGTTTATGAATTAATAGAAGAAGAATGTCACTGGAAATAAAATGAAACGTACAAGAACTAGCAAAATAATTTGAAAAGAATAACATATAAATAACGGATCATGTTCACATTATTTAGACTAGAAAGGAAAGGTATAGATGCTTGCAAGAAAGAATTTGAGAGAACATATAACTAACAGAGGAGAGTTTCACTTCATTTGAACAATAAGTGAGGGATATAATACTTGCCTCAATACACGCAATTTCCAATTCCAATATCTCAATTCTTTACTCACTTTACATCAGTCTCCACTTCTTTATACATTGATCTTTATTCGATCACACGTCCGTCTTTCTTTTATCACTTGTCAGTCTCTACCCGAGCACACTCGTCCACTTCAATAATTATTCCATTCATCGAGATTCCATATAGACATGTGCTGGCTCTTAGTTGGCCTCCTACTGGTACCTATATAAAGGCAAAGTACTACTTCAGTACGATTATAACCTTAATCGTCTAACTCTATACTACCCAAACGTGTCCTATTACGCTTTACAACATAACATATATAACACATATTAATCACATTCTCAAAATAGTACAGTATAGCCATATAAACCACATAGGCACTTAGCACGTAATAATAAATTATACTTATGCTAGTTATCACATATATCATATCCATTTACAAATACTTTCAATTTAAAATATTTCTCATTTGAATATAAGGAAGAAATTAATAAGCGTATTTGTTTGAGTAGGGCGTAGAGATGCACAAAAAGCCCATCGGGTCGGGCTTTATCCGGACTTTAAAAAACCCTGGTTTTTTAAGAATCGGGCTGGCTTTCTCTAAAATATGAGGTCCGTTTTAGGCCCTCGGGCCGGACTTTTTTTGGGGGTTTTTTAATTTATGTACATGTAATTTTTGTCTTTTTTTTGCAAAGCTAATCTATACATATATATAAAGGAAAATCTCAGGCGCTTCACGTGGCAGCCCTCAGGATCTCCAGTTCTATATTCTTGCCTTCTCCTAATTTTGGATTCTTGAGTATTTTCATAATTTTGATCAACTGTCTGCGTTCCTCAAATCGACTATCGGCATTCCCAAAACGAACGACCCTCCATTTCCCATCGCATATAGTATTCTCTGCCTACATATGATGATTCATTGTTCGCACACACCAATACGGTTCATGTAGCTACTTTCAATCACCCGTATTTTCATAGCCATTTCCCGGCGTCGTGCTCCCGGCAATCTCTCCGTTTACCTTGCAGGAACAATTTCACGGTCAAGGCCGAAACAAACATTGTCCTGGTTGAGAAATCTCAGGAGGAGACAATTGGTCATTTTAAAAAAACTTAGCTTGAAACCATTGTTCCCCTTCCTAAAGATGAGTTTTCCTACACTAACATTCATCAGGTACTTATGTTTTTATGTTCTTTTTTTAGCTTCAGTTTGGGACTAAAATTTCTGAGTTATTGTAATTATGTATGTATTGTGTTTGGAATTTGACTGTCTTGGAACAATTGCTGTAAGGAGATGAATTCGGTATTTTTTGTATGTGTTTTTCCCAAAAATGCTAGCTTTGTAACAGTATCTTGAATCAGTTGCTGGTTTTTAAGATTGTGTACTTTTACTTACAATGTTCGTATTTATGTTTCGTTTTGTGTGGTGACAAAGTGTGTAAATGTAGTTGATGGCAGCCAATGAGTTATGTGAATGTTAAAAGGAAGTGGTTGCATTTAAATTGATATTGAAATTAATCGAGTTAAGTAGTTTTTTGGAGTAAGTTAGCAAAAATGTAGTGAAGTTTCTGAGAAAATCTTAGGATACAGAATGGTTGTTTTTTTTTGGCAAGATTCTCATGAACAGGGAAAGCCTGATTACAGTCGTATATACAGATCAATGCTTACCACCTGAATAAGTGATCTTACAGGCTCTTTTTTAACTTGATAACTCTAGCCGTATGTACATTTTTTCCTATTGTAATTATTTGGTGGGAATTAGGTAACCTGCAAACTTTATACTTTATTTAGTTAACCTTGGTATTGGATTTGACATAGGTTCCTAAAGTTAAGAAGATTGTCGTAAATTTTGATATTGGAGATGCGGCTCAGAATTCCAAGGGTCTGGATGCGGTAGTTAACGAGCTGGCATTGATTGCTGGACAGAGGCCTATGAAGACACGTGCAAAGAGTGCTATTGCTACTTTCAAGATCAGAAAAGACCAACTATTGGGAATTGCCCTCACTTTGAGAGAAAATGTAAGAATGATTTTGTTTTATTCGTTTAAGGGCTGTTGTATATTTTGTTTCATGATATTTTTTAGTTAGTGATTCAACGTGACTTTTATCGAGTTGCCAAAGGGTCGATATTGTTCTTTATGTTAAGTTGGAACACAAGAATGGGTACTACTTGATGACACCCTTGAAAGAACAAAATATTTTGCTTAACATTAAAATTATGTGTGAACTTTTTTATGTAACTGCACTTGAAAATTTGTTTTGATTATTGTTCTTAGACATAAAAGGCACATGGAATGACAGAATCAAAAGCTTGTAAAGATGTCTGAAGTATAAACTGTATTGTCAAGTATTACAATGCGATTCTATTTGCATATACACTTACGGTTGACACAGATGAGTATTTGAGGCTTTACCTTCAACTGCTTCTCAATTATGTGTGTGTGTGTGTATTGATGTTACACAATGACGTGAATCTTTTATTTTGTATATTATAATATCTCACTAATCTCCGATGTTTGTCTGCTATGATTAAAAATCTCAAAGCTTTTTGTATAAACACATCTCTCCTAATTTTTCTTAAATATTTTTAAGCCAACTTATCTTATTCTTTGTCAATGGTGATTGATTACAACAGATGATGTACTCTTTTCTGGATAGGTTAATTAACTAGGGCCTTCCAAGGACAAGGGACTTCCAAGGTGTGAGCCCCAACAGCTTTGATGGCAATGACAATTATAGCATAGGATTTTGCGAGCAAAGTGTGTTTCCTGAGATTAGTTATGATGCGATTGGCAAGCCGAGAGGAATGGATGTTTTCATATCCACAACAGCTCCAACAGATAAAGAAGCTCATAGACTTCTGGCTCTAGCTTATGGGAATGCCATTCAGAGAAGGTGTTGTTTCCTCAAATGTGATGCGCAAGAAGAAGTTGAAACGTCATCATTTCGACTCCAAGGCAAAGCAAAGGGCTATGAGATAATAATCTTCTCACTGGATACAAGTTTCTGTAAGAAATCTTACTTGTAATTTCTTAAATTTTATTGGACTAATCTGATCAATTTACCATTTGTATGAGTATTATAAGCTTCACTTTGGGTGTATGAAAATGAAACCTATAAGCTGCAAGGATATGATGAATTTGATGTACACATAATTGTTTTAAAAAAGGTACGCCCTGATTTCATTGGTTGTATTGATTTAGTTATTTATGTGGATTTTGTTACTCATGATATTTTTACCCCATACATATGTATAGATTTTGTTGTTCATGTTTACTGTTTGTTCCAGCTATATATATGTGTTCATTTCCGAAATTTTGGTTAATTGGTTACTGATCCATGTTGAGAAGTTTGCAAATTGCAATGTGCTTAGCAGAATGAATCTAAGTTTTAGAAAGTGTTAGACAATCATCTAGGTGTGGCAAGTGGCAACTGTTGGTTGGTTGATTAGGAGCATCACCTTGCAAAATTTACAAACTGAAAACCACAATCAACCCCTTTGTAGTTTTTAAGTTCGCACTGGAACTTTTAATATGAGTCTATGATTTGGAAAGTTACTTGACAATAGTGCTTCTTGCTTTCGAAAAAGAGATTTGACAATTATGCTTACAACATCATCAAGAAATAAATTTACAGACAGTAAGTACAATGTGGAGTCCTTGAATGCATCACCACCTCTATCTAGGGCTTTTGTTGGTAATGATCCTCGTAAATCTTCATTAAGCCTTGCATCATCAGGTCTTCAGAATGTTCCCTTGGGGATAAGTTTTTTAAATCTACATTAATCCTTTCAATTATTTAATTTTCTTATAAATAATTTTCAATTATGTGATTATAAAAAAAACCTTATCTATATAATGAGTTAGATTTATATCAAGATGGATTTTCTCAACTAAAATTTAATGACATAAAATTTAATAGGATTTTATATTTATAAAATTTAACAAAAATTTAATAGGATTAATAACATAAAATTTAATAGGATTTTATATTATAATAAAATTTGTATATTTATTTTTATTTTCAAAAATTAACAAAAAATCCAAAAACAAATAAAAAATAGGGGTGAAACAAAAATATGATACAAACCAAATTTGTTACAAAGTAATACCACTAAATAAGAATTTGACTTATTAATAAATGTTATGTTATAGATAATCGAATTAATTTTGTAACCATACGTGATATTTTTTAATTTTTGGAAAAATTTATTTTCGCCCGCGCGAAGCGCGGGTTTTCAACTAGTATCTATATAAAGGAAAATCTCGGGAGGCTGACGTGGCTCCTCTAGATTCTCCCCTTCTCTGTTTCCATTTTCTCAGTTTTCCTACAATTTCCCCCATTTCTGTGACAATTATTCATTCATATCCATCTATAATAATTCGCCCGTGGAGTAAATTTTATGAAAAGAATCCAGACAGTCTCACCGGTTATACACTTTGGTAACGGAAAACCCTTTGCCTGCTGGGAACGGAAAACCCTTTGGCTGCTCATCTATACATCTATATAAATATTCGCCCCCCCAATGACAATGCTCAAGTGTAACGTGATCATTCTAGGGAGCAGGTTTTTTAAAAAGGTGCGCCCTGATTTAATTTGTTGTCCTTAATTTAGATTTGTTTGTTCATTTCCAAGATGTTAGTGATTTGCTTTAATTATTTATGTTATTTTGTTACTCATGATATTTTTACCCCATATGTGTGTAGATTTTGTTGTTCATGTTTATTGTTTGTTCCAACTATATATGAGTTCATTTCCGAAATTTTGGTTAATTGGTTTAATGATTCAGATCAATTTTGGTGTTATGATTCATGTCAATTTTTGTGTTCGTGTGTTTACATGGTGATTAGAGCTTTCCTCGTACTGTAGGCTGCTTTGGCCTGCCAAATTGGGAATTTTGATTGATTAGTTTGTTGTTTTATTTTTTTTTTTATCTATTTTGATGGTTATTCATCGAAAAATTGTGCTTATCTTAGCAAAAGGAGGTGCTAAGAAAAGAAATTTGTATTTTGGACATCCACCTTTTGCCAATCACATGCCTCAGTTGTATTTTATTCAATGATTTGGTTAGTGTTTGAGATCGTTTATTTAAGTAAGGCATGAAATAGTCTAATTTTCCGGAGCTGGCAATCATATTTGTGGGGAATTCGGCTGAATAGCATACATATGTTTAAAGGATTTGAAAATATAGGCATAGGTTTACAAGTGCAACTCGATCACATGTTTGATAGAAGTCCAGAACGAAATATAATTTCATATGTTTCAATTTTGAATAATATGTTACTCCTAAAAGAGTTCCTTTAGTATTTCTAAATGATTGGATTTCTATTCAAAACTTGGATATGCAGAGAAAGAAGAAGTTATTTTAATTTTCGCTGTTGTTGTGCATAAATTCCATATTGTTAGATCATAACAATTTCTCAGGGTTCACTTATAGGTCCTGAAAGCTGATGTCATATTTGCAGGATTGATGCATGTTCACTTCATAAAGTGCAGATATCTTATTCATCGTAGTCTAAAAACTAATTTTGAACTAGGACATTACTAATTTGGTCCTCTTCGTTTGCAGGACCATATTTGGATCTTTGCTTTTCTCTGCCATGAGGTCACTATAATGCTGATATTACAGTGCTGCAAAACTTGCATAGTTAATGCCTTCTAATTTTGTTTCGCAACATCCATTCAGTGTCGTAATCGATGTGGATAAGCATTAAACAAGCATACCCTTTTACTTCTGGTCAGTCATCACAGGATTAATGAGTTAAGAGTTTGATGTTTCAGCTGCATTCCCTGTGATTCAAGGGTTCAATCAGGTCAGATTTGAAGGGCTTCTGCCAAGATAAAAAAAGCTACATTTAATTTTCCAAAAAGGTAGCTGCATAAACTTAATTTTATCTTTGGATAATTTCTCAGGGAAAATGCTCTTGGACAACTTTAAGTTGCTGCAAAATGCAAATTACAGGGGTCTGCAGAGATTTTTAATGACTTCCCATGTTCACGTGTTTTTCCACCTTCAGCATTGTCAAAGATGAATTCTCTGGAAGACCCAAGGGTAACTGACGGATGCTTCTCGCTATCCTTACAGTCTCCGCAAGCTCTCTTTTGTGTCTCACTAGATGTTGCACCTGTATGACACTCAAGATCATTAGCCAACACAGAACCAGCAAGGGATGTTTAACCCACAGTATCTGGGATCAAAGAACGCGATCCTTGCTGGGATCCCCATTTTTGTGGAGACAGTTTCGCAAGGTTGAAGAGCTTTGGAGGGTTGTCAGTACGGAAGTCAAGGAAATGTGGACGTCCAGGAGTAAAATTGTGATCAGGAAATGGAGAAGAGGTCCCTGAATTTGAGATGCCTGAGCTAGGAGATATCAGTTGGCCAAGTGGACTTCCAGGGTGAAGCTGGCAAGGCTGAAATTCATATTGGGGTAAAGGATATATTTTATTAGCTTCCCCGCTTCGGTGGTTGGGATCAAGAAGCTGCGCAAATGGCACCTCAGGTGAGGAAGGCGTAGTTAACTGAAGAGATTCAGGAGGAGTAAAAGGAGCTGTTGATGGTTCGGTATTGAAGTTTGAGAATACAGGGGGCGATACTAATTGGGTCTCATTGGCATAAGGACCAATAGCAAACATGGAGGCTGGTCCAACAGGTGAGTATATGTTGGCAGAATGAGAGACCATCCCAGCTGGTGATTGAAGTGTAGAGGGAGGTTCTGACTGAAGGAAAGATGCATGAAAGGATGGAGGTGCAAAGAAGGGAAGGATCACAGATAGTGCTTGGTTTAAATTTTGTTCTGTAGTAGCCTCTGTTCCAGTCATTGTTTCAGGAGAAAGAACAGTGTCCAATCCGTGTCTTTTGTTAGACCCAAAACACCAACATATGCTCCAGCAGCTTCCCCATCTTTTTTTTCTGCATTAATCAATCAATTATAGGCAGCATAGCCTTCTATCTGTTTTTTTTGGTTTCTATATGTTATAGGCATAATAACCTTCTAAAGGTTGCCATCTCACTTTTTATAAATCTTTATTGAAGTCGTAGACTGAAAATCTACATTAACCCTTACTATTATTTAATTTTCTTATAAATATTTTACAATTATGTTATTCGCTGCAAATTATATTATAATTTATACATAAAGAACTTTTTCTGTATAACCAGTTACGTTTTTATATCAAGATGGACTTTCTCAACTAAAATTTAAGAACATAAAATTTATGGAAAGTAGATAGAAATTTTCTTTGATGAGCATGAATCATAATAAATTTGTACACTAATATTGCTACAAGCTCAAGCCACATTAATGAAGATAACACTACGTTAAACAAAATATGGACATGAACTCATCTAAAGAAAATAAACCATTAAATAATAAAATTGTAATAACTTCAAAATTCCAATAATTTTAGCAAAAACGAATCTAAGAGAAATATCATTAAAGCAGGATTTCACTTATTAATAAATTTTTTTAATTATTTATTTAAGATTATTTTAAGAGAATTAAGCAAGTAAGATTATAATAAAAAAAATAATTAAGATAAATTCCAACAATTATAATTAAAAGGGAGTTTCGTTTATTAAAAAAGGTTATAATTCATTGTTGTTCTATAAAAAATTATATAATTAGCATATGTATTGTTGGTGTTTTGTAAAAAAATATAGCCTATGTACTATATTGTAACTTGTATTAGTTGGTGTTTTTTTTTATAATAGTCTTTCTTTGTTAAAAAAATTACAAATAAAAATTATAATTATCATAGATTTTTTTTAAAACAACTGAGAATTTTAGGAAAAATAGGATTCCATTACAAAAGTTACAAATAAAAGCATTACAATTATAATAAAATTTGTATATTTATTTTTATTTCAAAAAATAACATAAAATCCATGAACAAATACGATAATAAGGGTGATAAAAATATGGTGCAAACCAAATTTGTTACAAAATAGTACCATTAAAAAGGGATTTTACTTATTAATAATTGTTATGTTATAGATAATTGAATTAATTTTGGGAAATGTTATTTCAAAACTATTTTTTTTATTTTCAAAATAATATTTGTAACATATACTCATGCATTTACAAAGTATTGCATATTATGATATAATATGCTATAAATAGTTTTGGAAATAAAAAAACCGATCCAAAAAATAACATTTTACTTAATTTTGAAACCATATAAAATATTTTTTAATATTTTAGGAAAAATATTTTCGCCCGCGCGAAGCGCGGGTTTTCAACTAGTATATTAATATACAAAAAAAGAAAATCTTACGAAAGAAACAGCCTCTAAAGAGTTACGTTCTTGAACTTCTATAATCGAGAATACATAAGAAGAGATCACGAAACCTAATACTAAAAAATTACTAGCATAATACTTGTTTTATCATAAAGCATCACCACAACTCAATTTTTTTTTACTCATAATTTGCTTTATGACTAAGGTGACCGTAAGCTATATAAATCTCCTTATATATGACCATTTCGAGAAGCACATCCTCAACACTCAATTAGTCTTCTTGAAAAAAGAATTTGTCTTGTATGTTATTGATTCTTTCTAACCTCACGGTCACGATCATTCACAACCCCTCTATGACTAAGTTTAATATTCTTGAAATTTAATAAAATATTATATATTTTCAGATTTTATCTATAAAAATCGAATTTTTATCCCAATATCTTAAAAAGCCCGGATTTTTATCTAGGTCAAACCGGGTTTTATCCGGACTTTTCAAAAACCTTTAACCAGATTTTTCGGGTTCCGGGCCGACCCAACTTTGTAAAAAATAGGAAGTCAATCTTAGACCCTCGGACCGGACCAAACCGGGCCTGACTTTTTCCCGACCGAACTTTTAGAACTTTTTTCAGAATCGGATAAAGCCGGATTTGGGGGTTCATGCTTTTTAAACTTCTCCAGTAGAGCGTAGGAAATAAAGATTTCGACGTCGTAGGAGGAATTGTTGGTTACATACTTTTATCTGTATCCAACCGGGAGCAGCAGCAGCACAGGGAAGGGGTTTAAGAAGCAAGGAGTGTGTGAGGAGATACGAGACGGGATTTAGACAGGGATGGGAAATCCAAAGCAGAAATGGACGGCGGAAGAAGAAGAAGCCCTACGCGCCGGAGTTGCAAAACACGGCACCGGAAAGTGGAAGAATATCCAGAAAGATCCTGAATTTAATCACCATCTCTATACTCGCTCCAATATAGATCTCAAGGTCATATCCCTCCTCCCCTTATTTTTTTACTTATGTTTTATTGGCCCTTCAACATCTTTGTATTGTTGTTTCTACACTCAGTTTACCACTTTAATTTTTTTAATTTAAAGGGCAAAGATATAAATAGATAGTTAGTAAATAGATGGATGGATGGATGGATGGATTGATAGATAGAGAGAGAGAGAGAGAGAGGGAGAGGGAGAGGGAGAGGGAGAGGGAGAGATAGATAGATAGATGGAGGGAGATATATATAGAGAGAGATAGATTGATAGAGAGAGAGAGAGAGAGAGAGAGAGACATAGAGAGAGAATTAGCTTTGAATTGGACCGACAACTACGACATGATTATATTAGATCGAAATAGAGTGGGATTATTCAGTGGTAATTGCGGTGTTCCTGTACATGTTTTTTTTAATGTTCAGTGCGGTGTAAATTCTACTTCTGTCGATATTTTTGAGTATGGTTTCTATATTATTTGGTTATTAACTCTCTAGCGGTTTGCTTGTGTAGGACAAATGGCGGAATATGAGTGTCAGTGCTGGTGGCCAAGGCCCAAGGGACAAATCAAGGATACTGAAACCTAAGTCTGAGTCAGATGCTTCCGAGGTTTCATTTACTCCTGGCACTCCTGCTACTCCACTTCTCCTTACCAATGCACCTGCTTCTTCCACCCCACCTGTCTCTTCCACCCCACCCGCCCCTTCCAACCCTCCCGTACCTTCCAATCCACCCGCCTCTTCCATCCCGCCTGCTTCTTCTACCCTGGCTTCACATGATGCAGTGCCTCTTGCGGTTGTACCTACAAATGATTCTTCAAAATGCAATCTTGATGTGAAGACAGCTTCAAAGTTTGTCACCCTCTGTTCCCCCCCCCCCCCCCCCCCCCGATGTAGATATGTAGTAATTATATATTGTTTTGGTTTTACTTTTTTTATTTTTGAATTCTGCCCTGAAATCTATTCACTGCATTTACTTTCACTTTTTTTTATGCTTTGGTCGTTGCGAAGTGGCAAAAAATGTAGAAAGGATGGAAATGAATATTTTCTGCACATAATTACCTGCTTACAATATTAAAAAGTATGGGAGTAGATGTCATCCTGACCTCAAAAGGAAAGACTTACGGTTTTGAGTGTTTTGCATTAACGAATATAACCATACAAATTGATTGGATATCTATCTTGCTTATAAAGAAATTTCTTCCAATATCCCTGTGGAAGACTCGAGGATCATTCTCACAAGACTTTGTGTATTAATTCAAAAAAGATCTTAAATAACTTTATTTTTGCTTGAGATTGTTAAAGCTGCTTTCTTTCTTGTGTGAATGATGTCCGAATTTTGTATATATTCCCATTAATGTAGTTTTTGATTTCAGGTATGATAATATGATCTACGATGCACTTAAGAACCTCAACGACCCAAATGGATCTGATGCTAGCGCAATCGTAAGTTTTATTGAGGTAAGAATAGAGGATACCTTCCTCATTCTATCTGATTCACCATGCCACTGTATCATTTTCTTTTTGTAGATGTAGTGTTGATCCAATACATACATGAAACAAATCACTCCCATCATTTCTCATATCTGCATTCGTATCCGCAATGGCTTTGTTGTGAAATACAACTACCACAGTTTTGTTTAGTGGACATAATTAACAAATAACAGGCCTGGACAAGTTTCCACTCTGAAGTTTATTACACTTCCTGTTGCATATCTAAATGTCCCGAGCCATAAAACTTTTAAACAGAAGTTGTAACATTCGAATGACAGGGCAATGCAAAAACTGCTCGTAACATGGGTATAATGTGCATCCTTGAACATATATGTTACTTCAGTAAAGTATTGTTAAGAAAGAAATGCATGTGAGGGTGGGATGGGAGGCAGTTCTAGGTTTGCATTCAAATGTAATATTGTACCACACTCTATTCAGAAGACATCTAATTTCTTCGATTACTGAAGCTGATCAAAGTTTTTATATTTTGATAAATTATACAGCAAAAGCAAGAGGTGCCTCAGAATTTCAGGCGGTTATTGGTGTCTAGGCTGAGAAGGCTTGTTGTACAAGAGAAACTCGAGAAGGTAATCTTATCATGTTGGGTTGTTTCGTTAATCTTGTGACGTACATATGGTGTTGCTAAGTGTTGCATGTATATCTTTGACCTAAAATGCATTTAGGTTGCACGGTTCTTGTTTTTATTTGAAGCCTAAGCATAAAACATAGGCTCTTAAAATCATGCATGTACGTGTAAAGGAGTATTTGCCACAATAAATTTAATTGCTCTTGCTTAAATTTTTTGCTGCATTATTACCTAAAACATATGTTAGGATGGATTCAAGAAAAGGGCAATTACAGACAATTTACTTGTTGTTGGATTTTCAATAGCTGCTTCTTTCCGTGGTCACAGAATGTGTGTCCATGGTCACAGTAAGGACTAAGGTGAATACTGTTGAATGATAAAAATGATAGGAAGTCCACTTTGTGTACTTAGGTGTGCAACTTATACAACTGCTGGTGATGGTAAGTAAAAAGGCTAGAAAGCAGGCAAAAAGCGGGAAACAAAAAGCTGTAAACATTTTTCCTCACAGAATTTAGCAGAACATACAGTAATTCAACAAGTGTTTATAGTACATAAAAAATATTCATCAATTCATATGATGAATATTCTATTTATCTCTACACTAAACAAATATAAACTAATTAACAATTAACAACATATATCTAATAATTCTTTATTACGTTCCTCGATACCTCTTGATTGGGCTTGTCATTAAACAATGAAATTTATAGTTGATAAGCTTGGTATAATATGTTAGTCGCCACATTTGATACTTGGAGGGGCAAACTAAATATTAAGATTCAGTTTTATGCATTATGCAAATCACAAACACATATTTAGATTTCTTACGCTATGTCCTAACCTGGTTGTTATTCTGCACAAGATTCAATAGTTGAAGGGTAGACAACCGTATTTTTGGAATCCATACGCGATTTGCACATAGAATTAATAAATCTTTTAGAGCATTTAATGCGAGTGAGAAATAGATTAGCCTGCATATTTCCTAGATGCTCCCTCAGGCCTCATCTTAGAATAACTGTGATCAAGTGTTGTTGGAGTCAAACCAAAGTACAGGCAAAACGCAGTGTGGGCTATTTGATTAATGGCAAATGGCAGTGGGTCTAATTTGTTTCCTCGAGCCCCGAAATTCCACTTCCTTGCCACTAATGTGGCACAGGTTAGTAGTACACCACATACTGGCCAACTGTTCAACATTTATTATTTTATTGTTAATATTATGTGTCCCAAAAAAAACATTTGCTACCTACAGTCAGCAACTCAGCAAGAGTATTTAGTTGGGGTGTGAGGATTAATTATTAGTACATATATATATATAGAGTTGCACTCCATAGAGAACACTTTATATAAAGAACAAAGAAGAACACCATCAAAACACATTATTTTTTTTGAAAAAAATGGATTGTTAAAACTAGAATCATTAAATTTAAAATAGGTGCCCCTGGCGGGGCCTATTGCATATAAATAATCTCATCTAAAATTTGAAAATCAAATATCATAGAATTTATGATAGAATCCTACATATATTTTTATTACAATGAAATTAGTTGTTTCTAATCTCAAATTGTTGCTAAATTAATATTAGATTCTATTATTATTCATAATCAAAGCTTAATTGTTATTAAAATTAATTTTATATGAGCTTTTATAATGAATTTTATAGTGTTCTTTATTGTTCTTTATATAAAAGTGTTCTTCTTTGAGCAATGGCCTATATATAATATTCAGCATGATTGAATTGTTCTTTCCATAACCTACATTTATATATTTGTGGTTAAATCTGATCTTTTCTGTGTAGCAAAAAAAAAAATCTTTTACTCCCCTATTTGCTCTGTAAGTCTAGATCTTCTTTCGCGTCCAATCCCGGTGAATCATTCTCTATCATCAAATTGTTGTCCTAATATCCTCCTCTGTCCTTTGGTCACACGCTATTCTACTTGATATATATAAAAATGTTAATAAAACCCTAGTTACAATCTCAAATTGTAAAACCACATGCTAGCTATTTATTTTATATTTATTTCTTCTTGTTGGCTAAGTCTCATTGATTCGTTGCAGCTTTTATTATTTTAATTGACAAAGTACCTCTGGACCTTTTCGATTTTAAATTTGCTTGAAAAATTCAGTGAAATTTATTAACCCTTTCACCGTGTTCATGTATCATATTCCTTTGTACTTGTGATCATTGATATTGAAACTATGGGTAACTTACAGTCAGTTTCCTGTTTCTGATGCTTCTGATTTTTAAGATAAAGATTATGTTATAGGATGTCTTTATGTGTAGAACTGTAGAAGTCAACACGAAGACTGCATGTTAGGCTACATTTATTACATTTTAGATTGTATTATCTGCATGTGCAACTTCATATGATATCATCCTTTTTGAAACAAATGGTTTTTCTGAATGTAGTGATTGCATTATTCAATCATTAGTTTCAACTCGATAAGGTCCAATATATGACGGATTTATTATAAATTGTTATGAGTTTTTGTATTATCTCAATGCAGGTACATAATTGCTACAGAAGTAAAAATGATGCTGCACCTGGAACAAAGGCCCCTACCCCTAAACCAAAAGAAATCCGACCTAGACAGCCTCAACCAACTTCTTATCTTCCTGATACAGTAGAAGATGCTGCTAAAAATGCAGCCTACAAGGTTGCTGTAGCAGACAATAAAGAATCTGTAGCGGCTGAAGCAGGTAAGGAGTCAGATAGGATTAACAAAATGGCTGAGGATGCTGAGATGTTGCTCAAGGCTGCAGAAGATATTTTTGATCGATGTAAGAATAATTTAGATGTGTGTTTACAGTATTTTTCACCTTCCCTCACAAATTACTGTGTTCTCTTGGTTATTCCTTCTATAGTTACCCTAATTTTCTATTATTCCCTTGGCACTTGGCAGGTTCCCGTGGTGAAATTGTGACAGTGTCTTAGTATAGGAACTTCCGATCTTTTATGCGCAATCAGTCATA
The DNA here is from genome assembly GCA_037693485.1 of Kitagawia praeruptora. Lineage (NCBI taxonomy): Eukaryota > Viridiplantae > Streptophyta > Magnoliopsida > Apiales > Apiaceae > Kitagawia > Kitagawia praeruptora. The sequence goes on along the minus strand of CM075344.1, from coordinate 92,718,386 downwards.
GTTGAACCATATTGGCCCTTTTGATTACTGGGTGATAGAAAGTATCAGTTGAAAAATTGGCTGATACTGCCATCAAAGCGAATGTACAGAAATTTTCTGCGGTTTCTTATTTGTTGAAGATGGTTCCTTGGATTGAACACATAGTGTTTGATCTGCACTTCTTTGAATCTATTATTATGCTGAAATTTCAGTTTTCATAGGTGACTTGTTCAGTGCATTTGATTTACTTGGAGTATTTACAACCATGTATCTTTAAAACATCCGACTGGACATATATCAGTACTCAGTCCAGTGTACAGGGGTACTACATATCTCTTTGCTCGTTAATTATTTAAGTTCATGTAAACCGATTAGGGTAAAGGCCCAAATTGCCTTCTTTAAATCTATGGACAGAAATACCTAGTTATGGAAGCGCGGACCCAATTGCTGATGTATGCACAACTTAATCATGCTTTTAATCCAACGTGGTGGATCAAGGATGAGGAAAATTCAAAAAATGCGTAGAAGGTACATACAAGTTGTAGATATGCATTTTGATGATGAGGGTGTTTGCTATGGTTATTTTTTTTGGAAGGTTGATGTATGGGTTAGAGTTGGACGAGATGAAAGTGAGACGGTTCTGTTGGCAGGAATATTGGCGGTGCATTGTGCTAGGATTGGTGAGAAGATTGGTGGTACTATTGTACAGGAAGAGGTAGGAAGACAATGGTAGTACTGTTGGTGAGAAGAGTAGTGGTTTTATTGTAGAAAAACATTGATAGTGTCCATTTGTGCTTGGTCATTTCTGAAATTTTGTCAAATGTACTTGGTGGTATTATCATAAAATATCTTGTAGCATCGCAAGTGCTTGTTTGGCTTGGAATGAGAAGTTATTTCCTATATAATTTGTACTACGTAATACTTATGGATAGTATAATTTTAAGAAAGGAAATGTGTTGGTATATAGGTATTGACTTCGCATAAGTATAATTTCTAGACATTTTTATCCTTCTTTTTTTATTGTAGCCTGTAGGCTTGGCTTACTGAAAAGTGAAAACTGTACAGTCATATATATTACTCCGTATGTGTGTGGAGTGATATATGCAAGTATGAGAGGAAGAAGATTAGTTGTTTTGAGTTGTAGAAGATGAAAAAGATGAGTTGATGAACAAAACAGAAGTGGGGTGCGGCGGTCCAGGTCCGACTCGACCCTATGAGTTGGATGTGATTATTTTCCTTCGAAAATTGTTAGGTCTTGTAAGATTGTAGAAGGGGAGATTGAATATAATCTATACTATTTTATCGAAATTTGTCCAGTGAATTTAAATTTAGTTTAGATAAATTTAAGTAAAATTAAATAAAACAAAATTCAAGTTAAATATAATAATATATTAAACTTGAGGGTTGTTACAAATTCAGTACAGAGTGATATCTAGTTAATAAAAATAAATTAGAAAATTCGATATAAATTTTTATATATTTGTTAATAAAAATTGAAATATAAACTAAGATTAAAAATTCGCTAGTATTACAAAAGCTAGTATTACAAAAGATAGTAAACAAGTTTTAACGGATAAAAACAAAGTAAGAACTTGGATAGCTTGTATAGAAAATTTTGTCTCCCGTATGCAGTGTTGTAAAAAGCGGGAATCGGACTTAATCGTTAGATGCACTGTCCAGGGATTAATCGGGGATTAATCGGATATTTAAGGATTAATCGAAATGATTAATTGAATAATCGGATTATTAATCAGTTCGGTAACCCATGGAACAGGGATTAATCGGTGATTAATCGTGATTAATCACCGATTTTTAGAACAGAGCCCGTATGTTGTTGACATATTGAGAGAAAAGGATTTGATTTGAGGCTTCTGTCAAGTCTGTTCTGTGTTGTAAAGATTTTTTAAAGATGTGGCCGCCTGTTGTTATTACTTACTAGCTTTATAACCCGTGCGTTTTGCACGGTTCCTTTTATAATATTTATAATTATATTAATTTTTTTTAATATTTATATATATAAGATTAATTTATACGTTCAATTTAATATTTTTGCTCTATCTTGAATTTTTAAAATTTTGATTTGGACGATTTTATAGCTCACATGAAATTAATAAAATAAACTTTAATTAAGTGATGATTTAACAATTATTTTTCAGTTTTGTCCAAAATTTTGGTAGCGGGTAGTTTGGTTTTCCAGTAAGAAATATTAAATAAGAACCATTAGATCATAAAATAAATAGATGAAAAACGATAGATCTAGCATAAAAAATATTTTATTTTTTTAATATGTAAGCTAAAAAGTGTATTTATATTGAAATACGAAAAAGTGTATGTCAATAATTTAAATCATATAATTTGGTTTTCTACATTGAATAGAATTATCAATGTAGGTCTTCTACGGTAAACGGAATTAATATAAAAATTTGTAATTTTTTTTTCTACGTTGAATAGGATTATCAATGTAGGTCTTCTACACTTAATAGGATTAATGTAAAATTCCTAATTATATTTTTTATTTTTTTAATATGTAAGCTAAAAAGTGTATTTATATTGAAATACGAAAAAGTGTATATCAATAATTTAAATCATATAATTTGGTTTTCTACATTGAATAGGATTATCAATGTAGGTCTTCTACGGTAAACGGGATTAATATAAATATTTGTAATTTTTTTTCTATATTGAATAGGATTATCAATGTAGGTCTTCTACACTGAATAGGATTAATGTAAAATTCCTAATTATATTTTCTCTTGATAGTATGAGTGTTTTCATTTGTATAATAATTGTTAAATCATCACTAAATTAAAGATAATTTTGTGAGTTTCGTCTGGGCCGTAAAATCATCCAAATCTGATTTCTAGATCTCAAGATAGAGTCCAAATAGTAAATATGAATTTTTTTCATATTAATAAAATAAATAAAATGCAATTGTATCGGTTCAATTATATCCTTTTCATATTATAATTTTATTTTTAAAATTCAATTATAATACAAACTTCTTTAATTATATCTTTTTTAGATTATAATTTTAAATAAATAAAATTCAGTTGTATCCATTTAATTATTTCCTTTTCATAATATAATTTTCTTTTTAAAATTCAATTCTAATACAAACTTCTTTAATTATATCCTTTTTAGATTATAATTTTCTTTTTAATATGATATAATCTTGATCATCTATTTTTAAAAATATAATTTATAATCCAACGGTTGACTTTTAATCCAATTTTTTAATCCAATGGATCATATGCTTTTGATAGTACAGCGACGACGACCAAAAATTTGGATAAGATCTCCCTTATGCTTACGGCTCCTTTTTAATATCTACAATTATATTACTTTTATGAAATTTTATAAGTTATTAATTTACATATCAAATTGGTGTTTAAAAATTGATATATATATATATATAAGATTTTACATGTTCGATTTAATATTTGTACTCTATCTTGAATTTTAAAATTTGATTTGGACGTTTACAGCCCACATGAAATTAACAAAATAATCTTTAAATTAATGATGGTTTAATATAATTAAATCTACACAGAAACAAAAAAGAGAAGAAATTGACGATTTTTTAAGTTAAAAATTCTATTTGATTTATGAATTATACTTATAATTCGTTTTGATTATTAAAATATCCTTATAATTATTTAAAGATAGTTCTACTCACAACCAAATACAATTTTAATAATAAGTGTAAGAGAGATTTTGTTCGAAATTTTGATAATCGGTAGTCTATTCCTCCGTATGACAAAAATCTTAAAATAAATAGATAAAAACCGTTGGATCTAGCATAAAAAATGTTTTATATTTTAATATGTTATAAACTAAAAAGTACTCCGTATATTTATATAAGATAGATTTTATCCAAAATTTTGATAATCGTCTATTCCTCCGTACGACAAAGATCTTAAAATAAATAGATGAAAATCGTTGGATTTAGCATAAAAAATGTTTTATATTTTAATATGTTATAAAATAAAAAGTATATTTATATTGAAATAAGAAAATGTATATGTCAATGATTTAAATCATGGGTAATGCTAAACATAGCCCTAAGGGCTATGGTTAAGAATTAATGTAAGTGGATAAATGTATTTAATATGTCAAGTTTGCACTTAATACATCAATTTTGTACGAATTTCGAAAGAATTATTTAGCAATTTGGAATGTTTTATTAATGAAAATTAATGTGAATGCAGGGGGGTCCAATATTATTACTTGGGAAATTAAATTAAGGATGTAAAGGAGCATTGGAAAAGCAAAAATTAATTAAATAACTAAGAACAAAATGTTAATATATGAGAATATTTAATGCTTAACCATAGCCCTAAGGGCTATAATTAGAATTTCCCTTAAATCATATACAATTAGGTTTTCTACAATTGATAGCATTATCAATGTAGAACTTCTACATAGATTATGATTAATGTAAAAATTCGTAATTATATTTTTTATTGATATTCTGAGTGTTTTTATTTGAATAATAATTATTAAAGCATCACTAAATTAAAGATAATTTTATGAGGTTCGCATGGATTGTAAAATCATTCAAATATGATTTCTAGATCTCAAGATAGAGGCCAAATAGTAAATATGAAATTTTTTAATACTAATAAATAAAAAATAAAATTCAATTCTAATAAAACTTTTTTTAATTATATTGTTTTTAGAATATAATTTTCTTTTTAAAATTCAATTATAATACAACCTTTTTTAATTGTATCCTTTTTAGATTATAATTTTCTTGTTAAAATTCAATTCTAATACAACCTTTTCTAATTATATCCTTTTTAGACTATAATTTCTTTTTTTATGTGATCTAATCTTGATCGTTTAGTTTCAATCCAACGGATCATATAATTTTGGTAGTACAGCGACCAGAACAAAAATTTGGATAAGATCCCTCTTATAAAGATATTTTTAAATTAAATTTAGTTCTAATGATGAAGAAAAAAACAAATCGATCAAATCGATGAAGAAATGGTATTATAGTAAATTAACAAAGTGAAAATTATAAATAAATGTATAAGGATATAATTTATAATCCAACGGATGACTTTTAATCCAATTTTTTAATCCAACGGATCATATACTTTTCGTAGTACAGCGACGACGACCAAAAATTTGGATAAGATCTCCCTTATGCTTATTATGTATAAGGTATTAATTTGTATCAATTACCACAAACAACTCACTGCCTCTTTTCTTCAATTTAACTTCCGAATGATTTACCAAGTCATTGCCATCCTTCTGCATGATTTTAATAAGGGTCCTGGTCCCTGACAATCATTTATCATGGACCGGTTATTTAACAATCGGTTCCACAACCGTTGGATCGTTGATCCAACGGCTGAGATTAAAAATTTTTTTTTTTTAATGTCCGCTATAATTTTCCGCGGATAGGCAGATTGCCTATCCGCGGAAAATTTCCGCGAACAGGCAATCTGCCTATCCGCGGAAAATTTCCGCGGACAGGCAATCTGCCTATCCGCGGAAAATTATAGCGGACAGTAAAAAAATTTTGTAATCCAGGGGGGCCGTTGATCCAACGGTTTAGGAACCGATTGTTAAATAACCGGTCCTGATAAATGACAAATGATTGTCAGGGACCAAAACCCTTTTAATAAATACTCTGCATGACTTCATTCTTGCACTTGCATGACTAACAAAAAACAGTGAGGCTAGCTGCTAGCACATAACTAATCATTTTCCTGGCCACCTTTTTCGTTTTTTATTCAACAAACATGCGCCTGTCATCTTTTCTTTTCACCAAAACAATTCATTTACACGCGCCTGCCCTTTGTCAAATTCATAAATGATTTTGATTACAGCTTATAATTTTTAATTTAAAAATAATTAATTTAATTCAAAAATTATATAAACAAATATCTAATATTATTAAATATTTATAAATAAATTTTCTAAATAACTTAAATATTTATTAATAAAAGTAAATCCTTATGGTCTAAGATGCAGTTTCTTGAGAGTTTGGAATCAGACTCCTTTTACTTAGCAAAAACTAAATCAATTTCAACCGGGATTCTAGCTTTACGAATATATCACTTTGCATTTTCTTTGTGATAATTCTTTTTCCTCACAGTCAGTCCAGGTGTAAGGTACGATCTCCTGAGGATCTGGAACTGGACTACTTTTACTTAACAAAAAATACATTAATTCCAACCGGGGTTTCAGCATTAAGAATATATCACTTTGCATTTATTTTTTATAATTCTTTTTTCTTACAGTCAATCCAGGTGTAAGCTACGGTTTTCCTTTTAATTTATGTTGAGAAAAAAGAATAAAAAGTGATGATTGATATTTTGGTTTGAAATTGGAAAAAAAGGGAGGTGGAGGAAGATGTGTATTGGCCCTTATTGTCACAACTTGAAATATAATATCCTAAATATCCCATTTTAACAAATGACTCTTTATATTGTAAAAGAAAACAAATTTTAATTTTGTGTTCACAAAAAATGTAATATTAATTTGTGTTTGTATTATGTACTGTATTATATCAATATCAATTGATTTAGGACAAGAAACGTTTATCTTACAAGTAAAGAAGTAGTGGAACAAATTGCAAGGGTCAAGAATCTAAAAGTATGTGGAGATTCAAGATTGGTAGTTTCACAAGTTAATTGTGAGTGTGAAATCAAGGATGAGACTACGCCTAAGTATAGGAGGTTTGTGAAAGTCGTAATGACTCAGTTTGACGAATGCTATATGGAACACATCCTGGGAGAGGAAAATGTCAAGGCTAATGCTCTATCTAAGTTTGCCACCTCGGAGATAGAGAACTTAGGAAGTGTCTACTTCCAGGTTTTGAAAACCCCGAACATCGATTCAAAGTTGGTAGCACCAATCAATTTAAAAGAGTGCTAGATTGATCCCATCAAGGCACATCTTGAAACTAGGTAGCTACCTAACAATGCCTTGGAGGCACAAAAATTATCTGTGAGAGCATTAAGGTATGCTTTGATCGAAGGGATGCTCTACAAGAAGTCCTGTGTGATCCTACCTAAAGTGTATAAGGCCCCAAGAAGCTGAATCAGCTTTTAAGGAGGTACATGAAGGAATCCGTGGGCAACACTTGGGGGGCATGACCCTAACTCACAAGATAGTTCGCTTAGGATTCTACTGGCTAGAGATGTTAGCAGATGCGAAGGACTATGTGAAGAAGTGTGACTGGTGCCAAAAGCATGCACCAGTGGTGTGACAACCACCAAAGATGCTGCCATCCATCAACTCACCCATTCTGTTTGCTATATGGGAAATGGATATACTTGGTCCGTATCCTATAGCAATCGAACATAGGAAGTTTTTGATAGTAGCAATCGACTACTTCACCATGTGGATTGAGGCCAAGCCCTTGGACAAGATAAACACCAAACAATTTGCACAATTCCTTTGGGAAAATGTGATCTGCAGATATAGAATTCCACGAATCCTGGTCACGAATAATGGATGATAATTCAACATTGAAGAATTCAAGAAGTTTTGTGATGAGAATGACATTGAGCTTCGCTTCACCTCGATTGCCCATCCTCAGGTAAATGGGCTAGCAAAAGTTGCTAATCGAATTATCCTTAATGGACTGAAGACTAGAGTAGAACGCTCAAGAAATACTTGGGTGGATGAGCTGCTACCCATATTGTGGGTATATCGCACCACCTGCAAAGTTACAACTAGAGCAACCCTATTTCTATTGGCTTATGGAGCAGAGGTTGTTGTGCCCGTAGAGATCTCACATGTGTCTCCTAGGGTGGATGCCCTGGATCTTATTGATGAAGTCAGGGATGAAACAAATGCAAGGAATGTAGAACATCAGAAGAAGGCCTCCTTTTGTTACAACCTAAGGGGGAAGGAGAGGTTCTTCCGACAAAGAGACTTAGTTCTTAGAAAGATAGAAGCGTCTGGAGTTGGACGGAAAGGAAAGCTAGCACCCAATTGGGAAGGGTAGTATCGAGTCAAGGGAACGCTGGGACGATGATCCCTATAAGCTAGAAACCTTAGATGGGAATGAGGCACCTCGCACTTGGCATGCCTCAAATCTCAAAGTTTATTATTTTTGAATATCCTAGTCGGACGTAGCTAAATATTTATTATGGGAAATAGAAATAAGGTTCGATGAAACCATTTCAAAGCTTATAGCTTCGAGTAGGAAAGTAGTATTCGATGTAAGGGTTGAATCCATTTCAAGTTTATCTATGCAAGTTTGTTTTAAATTCATGTTCTGTAATTTTATTTATGTACCAAGCTTCCGTTGAGTGAAAGTCTGAAATGATCAAGTACTGGAAATAAAAGAATATGGAAACAAAAACAAACTAACTGCATAGATAGAGATCCCGAAGGATTGAAGGTTTAAGTTACAAAACCAGATAAAAGTCTTAAGCCATGAAGCACCCAAATAGAAGCTAAAATAAATAAAAGCTACATACGGCAATCAAAGCTGTGCAATGCCATAAGCATCGGGAGCAAACTACTCCTAGGCATCTTCTTTTTCATCATCTTTCTTGGACCCCTCTTCAGACCCGGATGTGTCACCAGAGGACGAGAAGGAGGAACTAACATCATTCCGAGAACCTGAGGGAGGCCGAGAAGAGGAAGCCTTCCCTTTGTCTTGAGATCCCGAGCTTACAGACTGGACCATTCCCTTGAGTACTTCTATTAGTGAATTGTATAGAATTAAGACATTATCAATCAACCAAACAAATACAATATATCCCGTTCTTAGAGTAATATATGATTGTTAGAGTTGATGATGATTGTCCTCGGCTTGTTTTTAGTGACAACTTAAAATGTGTATATTCAGTTTGGGAGTTTGTACGTTGAATTTTTTATTCTTTTCAATCAGAATATGGTATATTAAATATTAGTTTTCTTTTACCTCATAAATAAGGAAGGAAAATTGATTCGATCTGACGGTACCCGATCCGAAACCCGAAATTTTGGATATACCAAACACAAATTTCTGGATTTAGGTTTAGATATAAATTTTAAACCCGAAATAGTTTCGATTTGCATTTGGATTTTAGTTGTACTGAACCGATATCTGATCCGAAAACCCGATCCATTATCGAAACCCTATACATAAATAATATAATATTATAATTTGGGGGTCACGTTCCAGTGAGAACACATGTTAGTGTGAGAAAAGTGAGAACACACATATTCACCACATTTCAAGCTATTTTAAAGGGTCTCGCTAGGGGCACCTTCACAAAAAAGTCTTATAATTTTACCCTCTATCCATTCAAAAAAATAAATAAAAAAACTACCGCCACGTCATCATTTTTAATTTTTTTTTTAAAAAAAATATACTTTTTTTAATAACTGGATAGAGGGTAGAATTATAAGACTTTTTCGTATTGGGTGCCCCTAGCGGGGCCCTTTAGAATAGCTTGAATTGTGGTGTTCTCATTGTTCTCCAACATATACATGTTCTCACCTGAATAATACCCTATAATTTGGAATTATTTTAGGACTTTCATAAAAAAAACCCATGTTGCAGAATTGTTTTTCAAAAATACTTGCAATCTGGTTTGCAACCTCAAATGCAACATTTGCAACCTTATCTGCAACTTTAGGTAGTATTTTTGAAAATATTTTCAAAAATTGGGTATTTTTTTGAATATCCCTTTATTTTATGTAATATTTTAGATGTAAGACATATAATTTATTTATTTTTATTCAAATATTTCATTAGAAATAGTCAATACTAATTTATTATTAGAACTTCTATTTCTCAATCACAAATTTTATTGATATATTTAAGATGTATTTTTCTTTACTTTACATTAAATTTTCATTTGTGTTGTATACAAAGAATTATTTTTGTATCATATTTTAAATTTTACTTACTATGTCAATTCATATAATATGTTACATTTGACTACTTAATTTAATCATTTTAATTTTTAATTATTGTATAAATATAATTAATATTGTTTACGTATAACAATTATTTTATTTTTGACTACATTATTACTAATTTTGGATACCCAAAAAATCCAGATCTAATCCGAAATCTAACGAATTTGGTTTTGGATATTAAGTTTTGGATTTGGATTTATTTTTAAAACCCAAAAATATTTGGATATGGATTTTACAAAATTCGGATCAAACCCAACCCGTTGTCATCCCTACGCATAAAATTTTATGCGACATTTGAAAATGAGTATCACATATCTTTTATCTATTTGACTAACATGTTAAAATAAAAAAATTGTTGAACAATAGTTGTATTATCTTGCCATAAAGGCTATATATTTTAGTGATATAAGCGAGGGATGTACCACAATTTAAGATCTGATCTACGATCGTAGTTTGGATGAAGGAAACTTTGTTACCGTGATATGATCTATTTTAATATGTGTTTGTCCAATCTTGATTATTTTTGTAGATGTATGACATTTTATTGATGAATTATTTACCTATAAAAAATAGTGATTTATAAGAAAATTTTAATGATTATTTGTGTAGATGGCGTGTGCCCTTTTATTGATAAATTAATTAATTATCTATCTATCAATAGTGTTTTATAAGAATTATTGCGCTGAGTTGAACAATATTCTCTAACAATATTTTTATTGACTCTGTAATGAATTTTATTTTTTGGATTGATAATTTATACACAAATAATATCTAATACTATTTGAAAGTCTATTTAGTATTTTGAATAATTTAAATATATTGTCAAGTCAATTTGTTTGTCCCACTAATTATTGCATAACTAAAAAATACTGATATAAGTAAAACGTTAATGATAACTGGTTTAAAATTCATTTTTTAATATTTTAATTGGTTGAATTTTAGGTTTTTTTATATTAATTAATTTAAAAGTTTATATAACTTAATTTTTGAACGTGTATTTAGAATAATGTAGTAAATATTTTAAAAATATTTAATTAAATAAGAGTAGATTTATTCAAATTTGATTGTACCATATGATTGTAGATTGAGTGTTTGGCTCTTATATATACTAGCTTAAAACCCGTGTGATGCACAGATTTTTTTTGATATTATATGCATTTGTTTCATTATTTTAAATTAATTTTTTAAAACATGAATTTTGGAGGCTTAAAATTTTTATATGAGATGATTTAATAATAATTATATAAATGTTATCCGTGATATTTCTAGAAAAGGAGGAGTGATTTTAGTTATAAAATATAGAAAAGATGATAGGTTTTAGTTGAAAAAGGTAATCGGTTAATTGTTAGTAATTATAAAATTATTATTTTATTTTATTAAATAGAATGTCCGTGATATGATTGGAAAAAGAAAGGATTTAGTTAGAGAAAAATAAAAAGGTAACATGTTATAGGTGAAAAAGGTAATTGATTAGTTTATATTAATTATAATTTAATTACGTTATTTTACTAAATACAATTGCTCGTAATGTTTTTAGAAAAAAGGTAAATTAATATTGTTTGTGATGTGTTTCTATTAAAAGAGGGATTTTAGTTAGAAAATATAGAAAAAATGATACGTTTTAGCTGAAAAGGTAATCAGTTAATTATTAGTATTATAATATTATTAGTTTATTGTATTAAATAGAACTGCCCGTGATGTAATTGGAAAAAGAGAGATTTTAGTTAGAGAAAAGAGAAAGATAACGTGAAAATTAAAAAGGTGACATGATTTATGAAAAGGTAATTGATTAGTTTATAGTAACTATAATTTAATTATGTTATTTTACTAAATAAAATTAGGTAACGTGTTTTGGTTGAAAAAGGTAATCGTCCAAGATATAATTGGCAAAAGAGAGATTTTAGTTAGAGAAAGTGAAAAGGTTACGTGTTTTGGTTGAAAAATGTAATTGTTTATTTAATAGTAATAATAATATAGTTATGTTATTTTATTAAACAAAATTGCTAGTAGTGTTTTTAAAAAATGAGAAATTTTAGTTAGATAAAATGTAAAAGATAATGTATTTTACCTAAAAAAAGGAAATCATTTAGTTATTGAAAATAAAAAAGGTAACATGTTTAACCTGAAAAGGGAAATTGATTAATAAAGGAAAAAATTTAGTTATATAAAATATGAAAAATACTGTATTTTACCTGAAAAAGGAAATCATCTAGTTATTGAAAAATGGAAAAGATAATATGTTTGAAATTGATTAATAAAGGAGAAATTTTAGTTAGATATAATATAAAAGACATTGTATTTTACCTGAAAAAAGAAATTATTTTTATTTAAAAATGGAAAAATAATATGTTTAAAATTGATTAATAAAGGAGAAATTTTAGTTAGATGAAATATAAAAGATATTGTATTTTTCCTAAAAAAGGTAATTATTTAGTTATTAAAAAATGGAAAAGATAATATGTTTAACCTGAAAAAAGAATTGATTAGTTAGTAAGATGAAGTAAGGGTAAATAAATTAAATTAACAGGTACCGTACCGACCGACCAAACTTTTAATGTTTCGGTTTTTATATAATATACTAGCCTATAGCCTGTAATAACCCAAATTTCTGTACTTGAGAAAATTTTCATTTAAGGGATGAATAGTGATTTGCATGGATGAATAGTGAAATTATGGATGAATAGTGAAATTGGGGATTAAGAAAAATTTTCATGTTACCCTATGTACGAGATAAGAAATGGATATTTCAAAGTTATATTAGTGATTTACGATGTAAATAAGTGTATGTAAATGCGATCGGAATTCAGAAATTCCAAACTTTATTTTTTGGAATATTTGAACGGGCAGTGTAAAGCATTTCAATGCGACCAAGATAAGTGATATATTTAATTTGAGGATTCAAGGATTTTATATTTTATTATTTTATTTAAGGTGATTTGAGGATTTAGAACGAAAACCCCTGAGTTAGTATAACGAACGTTCTAGGAATCACTAGAACTTTGCAACGAGATTAAGCGAACGAATTATTGATTACGGATTGAATACGTGACGAGATTAAATACCATGCAAAATCATCAAGTGCAACATATCAAGAGAATTAGTGTGAAACCAAGCAAGATGCAAGTGGATTAAGAATAGTACAAGGTGAGGTGTTCTTGTTAAAACCATGCAAATAAAACACCTAAACTCTCCCATTACTTGACATTTGTGTGGAGGAAGAATATGAAGAGTAGCACAACTGACTAAGGTAGCAAAATATCACCCATTTTCTAAGAAAACAAGTCAAGAAAGAAGGAGAAAGCAAGTTAATTCAATTTCTCTCCAAACTGCCCACCATGAGCCACCATGAAAGAAAAGTTCATATCTCCACTTCTATCCATTCATAAATCACCAAATTTGAACCATAGCTTCCTCATAGTATGGAGAACCCACGTTTAAAATTTCATGGCCAACAAAGGAGCTATGACTCAAAATAAAGCCCTTGAAAAGTAGAAGGTGTGGTAAAAGTTTAGAACCAAACTCCTATTTTTCGATTTTATACAAATTTTACAAGATGATGATGAATAGTAGTGAATAGTAACTTAACCTTGTTTTCTTGTTTTAATGTTCAAGTTTAAGCTTCCTAAGGACTATCCAAGGCTTGTTTAAGGATTCCCAAGCCTTGTTAGTATTGTTAAGACATCAAGGAAGGTATAAACCCAAACCTTACCTTTTATTTTTATGAGTTTTATAGTTAGTTTTGAGATGGATTCAAGATAAGATCATGATTAAGTGTTTTAGTGATTATTTGACTTTGTAAATTATGAAAAATGATGGGTGATGGATTTTAATCTCACCACTGGACTTATAGATGTAAGATGGATGTTTGTTGAGGTTGTGGATGTATGGTATGCCCGGTGTGGCTTGGTTGTGTTGTAACAAAATGGAAACGTTCGATTTATAGCCGTCGTAATGGCGAAATTTCGTTAACCCTTAAAAATAGTTAAGGCCCGAGACCATAAAATCATTTTTAGACTTACCACTACTTATGGTTACAAAGATATGGTTGTCTAGTTTACGTGGCCGCAAGAATCGAGTTAAAAGAGTTTACGGTTTAAGATTTATGTTAGTTTTTGTGAAAGTGGTTGAAGAGATTTCATTGTAGAAATGTAACCACTTTGATGCTTAGTTTAAGACCCTTAAGAGTCGAATTAAAATGTGAAATTTGGTGATAAAATGCTAAGGTCAGTTAGCAAGGTTTGTGAGAAGGGTTTGAGTTAAAAAGATTAATTTCCGATTTTAAAAAAATGCGTCATCCGAGGTTGCGCAAGTGGAAAAGCCTTTTAGGGGAGGTTACTATTCATTGCAAAACCCCTGCCCTGTTTTGGTAAATTACAAAAAACACATCTTCTGACCAAAGCCATGTCTTGAGTTGGTTACCTTCTAGACATTCCGTAGATTATGTACACGAAAACGGTGCGTCATTTGAGTTAACGGTTATCGAGTTATGAAGGTTTTAGTAAAAGTGTTGGAGTACGAGTCAAGGAATAGTAATTTTCAGGAAAGTCAACTCTAGAGGTATTACTTTGACCATCCGTTTTGGCTAAGTTAAAAGAGGAATTTCGAGTCGACTAAAACATGAGATTTGTTAATAATTTTCAAGGCAAAATATTGGTGTAAAGAACGAGGTTATAAATGGTTAAGTATAACTTGAATTTGAGGAACGCTTTCGGACTTAACGTGTGACTTAAGTGTTTGAGGATTAACATGGACTTAGAATAAGTCAAGTATGAACCACTAGAGCCAGTGTCATATTTTGTATAGGTGCATAGGAGTTGAGTTGTAAGTGTATTGCGTAGAAGATTGATCTTGTATTCTGTTTGTTATAGATCACCAGACCCCGACACATGCACGAATATTCGCAGCAAGAGTACCAGGCAAGTATATTAACTCTTACTCTATCGTTCGGAGTAGAGGTATTTTTAACTAAAAATATTCTGTCTATTGATTTACTTCCGGACTTTTACTCATGTGATTTAAATGCATATATATTATTGATTGTTGTTACCCGAATAGTATAAGAAGATAGTAGTAGGTACGAAGTTGGTCCGTATCTTGTTGGGACGAAAGACGAGGTGCATTTTACGCACTCGAAGAAGGAAGAATATATTATCTTATGAGGCGTATTAGTTTTTTATGTGATTAAATATTTAACGTGAAGCGTTGGTCTGGATGATGGAAAGTCCATGATCATAAATAATTGTTTATGTGATTAAATATTATTAGGTACGAAATATCTTTGAGGATTATATTCTAATATTAAAAGTATTATCTAAAGTAGTAACTTGAGGTGCACGTGGTAATACACGTGGCATCTAAGATGAGCAGTATTGAAGGTTGTCTATTATTTTTGATATCTTGTATTTTGGACTGGAGTGACATAAGAGACATGAGTAACGCCCGGCCCAACAAATATGTAGCCAAGGATGGCTAAGGATGATGGTCCGGACAAGTCGGCTCATCCTTAAGGAGAAGGTCCGAACAAGTCGGCTCCCCCATCTACGGTAGTAACTATAGGGTGATGGTCCGGACAAGTCGGCTCACTCTTCTACCAGTAGTAAAACCAGATTGGTTATAACAGACTGATCACCTGTTATAGCACAGAGGCATGGAAGATGCTCCAATATATAAAGTCCAACAGTAGTAGGCATAATGCCGAGAACCTATGTGTTCATTTTCAGTAATTGGCGTAATGCCGAGAACCTATGTGTTCATTGTTGTGAAGTATTAAAATGGTGATACTTGGAGTTAAAAGAATCTTGTGAAAAATCTTGTTTTAAAGGAGCTCAAAATTATATTTTTGTATAAACAAAATGTTTTCCGTTATATAACCTTGCTGAGCATTCTTTGGCTCATTCTTGCTATATGTTTTCTATGTTGTTAATATAATAAAGCAGCATGAAGAGGAGTCAGTGCGAGTGGATCGTACCAACCATATTGAGACAAGGGGAAAGGTCCTGCAACTGATGCAGCATAGTAGAAGGAAGGCTCCGGTTTCTAGGTTAAGCTGGCAGATTTGCTAAATAATGTCAAGCAAACTCGTTGTAGAAATGATTATGTATTATATTAGGGTGTTTTGTATCAACCTTAAGTAGACGTTAGGATGAGATTCTGGAAGATACTCTGATGTTGTAATGATTTTGGTAATGTATGTGAAAGTTTTAAGGCTATAACCCGTGGAGTTAGATGTGTGGAGACTACTCTTATAGTAGTAGTAGATTATATTGTGAACAGGTATTGCTATCTGAGAATGGATGGAGATGTGACGACCCGAATTCCTTGTACGGAATTTGGGGGCATGACAGAGATGGTATCAGAGCAGTAGGTTATAAACCTTAGAACGAGAGTAGGAGAAGTTATGACGAGATAAGGAAGTGACGAAATAGCTTAGGTAGTGTTTGTAGTTGGACTACTGGGGGTAGTACCAAAGATGAGTTAAGTATGACCTTTAGTAGTTGATGAATGTAGTGATGGATTCCTTAGAGATGATATGAGTCGATAAGGATGGGGACTGTTTATGTGATACCCTCAAGATAAGAGAAGGAGAATTGGAAACAAGGAAACTGATATGGAAGTTATATAGTAAAACCTCAAGGGGTAGTTAGGGTGGAGGCAAGATAGCCAATACCCGTAGTAGAATCAATTAGGACGAGAAAAATGTGTATCCATGATTTATTTATTGGGTTTAATATTTTTTTTATATAAATGAGTATATAGAGATATGTATACATAAATATACATATATATAACTGCAGGTATATATATGTAAATATATGTATATGTACAGATATGTACTGTTTTGTTTTCATAAATAAATATTTCATGGATATACAGTTTTATTAGACAAAACCACATTGGGATAAGTTGAATCGAGTGAGGCTGTGACTTTTGGAGAAGTGTAGAAGAGATAAATAGAGTGGATTTTATAGATGGAGACAAAACAAGAAGAGTATGATGGTATTATGTATGGATTTGGAGGAGGAAGGAGCTAGAATATTTCAACAGGGATTGACATAATAGATTGAATATAATGATGCAGTGTTCTAGATAAGGGACTATGTGATATGGGTATAAGAAGCGACCATGGTAAAGGCTGAGAGTGAATTGATCCAGGAGGATAAAGATGAGAAGAAAGAGGTATATTTAATGATTAGTAAGAGAAAAGAATATGAGGAATTTTAAGACATAATTGAGATTTACTATTGAGGTAAGGGGTATTTTGAGGATAGAGTCAGGATAAGGGTAAACGAAGGAAGTGGGTATGAATGATGAGCTAGTATGAAAATAGACGGTATAGCATAAGAGTTTATAAGTGAGATATGAGGAGCATAAAGCTGGTAAAAAGTGATGAGAAGATATTGGAAGTAGAGTACGAGATAAGAAACCTTAGTTATTGCCTACATTGATTCCGATGACGGAATCCTTTTAAGGAGTAATAACCCAAATTTTTGTACTTGAGAAAATTTTCATTTAAGGGATGAATAGTGATTTGCATGGATGAATAGTGAAATTATGGATGAATAGTGAAATTGGGGATTAAGAAAAATTTTCATGTTACCCTATGTACGAGATATGAAATGGATATTTCGAAGTTATATTAGTGATTTACGATGTAAATAAGTGTATGTAAACGCGATCGGAATTCAGAAATTCCAAACTTTATTTTTTGGAATATTTGACCGGGCAGTGAAGAGCATTTCAATGCGACCAAGATAAGTGATATATTTAATTTGATGATTCAAGGATTTTATATTTTATTATTTTATTTAAGGTGATTTGAGGATTTAGAACGAAAACCCCTGAGTTAGTATAACGAACGTTCTAGGAATCACTAGAACTTTGCAATTAGATTAAGCGATTAAGCGAACGAATTATAGATTACGGATTGAATACGTGACGAGATTAAATACCATGCAAAATCATCAAGTGCAACATATCAAGAGAATTAGTGTGAAACCAAGCAAGATGCAAGGGGATTAAGAATAGTACAAGGTGAGGTGTTCTTGTTAAAACCATGCAAATAAAACACCTAAACTCTCCCATTACTTGACATTTGTGTGGAGGAAGAATATGAAGAGTAGCACAGCTGATTAAGGTAGCAAAATATCACCCATTTTCTAAGAAATCAAGTCAAGAAAGAAGGAGAAAGCAAGTTAATTCAAGTTCTCTCCAAACTACCCAGCATGAGCCACCATGAAAGAAAAATTCATATCTCCACTTATATCCATTCATAAATCACCAAATTTGAACCATAGCTTCCTCATAGTATGGAGAACCCACGTTTAAAATTTCATGGCCAACAAAGGAGTGTAGCCTAGTCAAATCCATCCTCCAAGTTCAAGAACCGAAACTTTCCTGTCCATGGCAGATTCGACCTCTCACCTTAGAAAATCAATAAGTCGAGAATCAAGAATCCCCTGGTGATGAGCTATGACTCAACAGAAATCCCTTGAAGAGTAGAAGGTGTGGTAGAACGTTGAGAACAAAACTCCTATTTTTCGATTTTATACAGATTTTACAAGATGATGATGAATAGTAGTGAATAGTAACTTAACCTTGTTTTCTTGTTTTAATGTTCAAGTTTAAGCTTCCTAAGGATTATCCAAGGCTTTTTTAAGGACTCCCAAGCATTGTTAGTGTTGTTAAGACATCAAGGAAGGTATAAACCCTAACCTTACATTTTATTTTTATGAGTTTTATAGTTAGTTTTGAGATGGATTCAAGATAAGATCATGATTAAGTGTTTAAGTGATTATTTGACTTTGTAAATTATGAAAAATGATGGGTGATGGATTTTAATCTCACCACTGGACTTATAGATGTAAGATGGATGTTTGTTGAGGTTGTGGATGTATGGTATGCCCGGTGTGGCTTGGTTATGTTGTAACAAAATGGAAACGTTCGATTTATAGCCGTCGTAATGGCGAAATTTCGTTAACCCTTGAAAACAGTTAAGGCCCGAGGCCATAAATTCATTTTTAGACTCACCACTGCCTATGGTTACAAATATATGGTTGTCTAGCTTACGTGGCCGCAAGAATCGAGTTAAAAGAGTTTACGGTTTAAGAGTTATGCTAGTTTTAGTGAAAGTGGTTCAAGAGATTTTATCGCAGAAATGTAACCACTTTGATGCTAGGTTCGAGACCCTTAATAGTCGAATTAAAATGTGAAATTTGGTGATAAAATGCTAAGGTCAGTTAGCAAGGTTTGTGAGGAGGTTTTGAGTTAAAAAGATTATTTTCCAATTTTATAAAAATGCGTCATCCGAGGTTGCGCAAGTGGAAAAGCCTTTTAGGGGAGGATACTAAATTCATTACAAAATCCCTGCCTTGTTTTAATAAATTAAGAAAAACACATCTTCTGACCAGAGCCATGTCTTGAGTTGGTTACCTTCTAGACATTCCCTAGATCTTGTACATGAAAACGGTGCATCATTTGAGTTAACGATCATCGAGTTATGAAGGTTTTAGTAAAAGTGTTGGAGTATGAGTCAAGGAATAGTAATTTTCAGGAAAGTCAACTCTAGAGGTATTACTTTGACCATCTGTTTTGGCTAAGTTAAAAGAGGAATTTCGAGTCGACTAAAACACGAGACTTGTTAATAATTTTCAAGGCAATATATTGGTGTAAAGAACGAGGTTATAAATGGTTAAGTATAACTTGAATTTGAGGAACGCTTTCGGACTTAACGTGTGACTTAAGTGTTTGAGGATTAACATGGACTTAGAATAAGTAAAGTATGAACCACTAGAGCCAGTGTCATATTTTGTATAGGTGAATAGGAGTTGAGTTGTAAGTGTATTGCGTAGAAGATTGATCTTGTATTCTGTTTGTTATAGATCACCAGACCCCGACACATGCACGAATATTCGCAGCAAGAGTACCAGGCAAGTATATTAACTCTTACTCTATCGTTCGGAGTAGAGGTATTTTGAACTAAAAATATTTTGTCTATTGATTTACTTCCGGACGTTTACTCATGTGATTTAAATGCATATATATTATTGATTGTTGTTACCCGAATAGTATAAGAAGATAGTAGTAGATACGAAGTTGGTCCATATCTTGTTGGGACGAATGAAGAGGTGCATTTTCCGCACTCGAAGAAGGAAGAAGATATTATCTTATGAGGCGTATTAGTTTTTTATGTGATTAAATATTTAACGTGAAGCGTTGGTCTGGATGATGGAAAGTCCATGATCATAAATAATTGTTTATGTGATTAAATATTATTAGGTACGAAATATCTTTAAGGATTATATTCTAATATTAAAAGTATTATCTAAAGTAGTAACTTGAGGTGCACGTGGTAATACACGTGGCATCTAAGATGAGCAATATTGAAGGTTGTCTATTATTTTTGATATCTTGAATTTTGGACTGGAGCGGCATAAGAGACCGGAGTAATGCCCGGCCCAGCAAATATGTAGCCAAGGATGGCTAAGGATGATGGTCCGGACAAGTCGGCTCATCCTTAGGGAGATGATCTGAACAAGTCGGCTCCCCCATCTACGGTAGTAACTATAGGGTGATGGTCCAGACAAGTCTGCTCACTCTTCTACCAGTAGTAAAACCAGATTGGTTATAACAGACTGATCACCTGTTATAGCACAGAGGCGTGTAAGATGCTCCAATATATAAAGTCCAACAGTAGTAGGCATAATGCCGAGAACCTATATGTTCATTTTCAGTAATTGGAGTAATGCCGAGAACCTATGTGTTCATTGTTGTGAAGTATTAAAATGGTGATACTTGGAGTTAAAAGCATCTTGTGAAAATTCTTGTTTTAAAGGAGCTCAAAATTATATTTTTGTATGAACAAAATGTTTTCCATATATAACCTTGCTGATCATTCTTTGGCTCATTCTTGCTATATGTTTTCTATGTTGTTAATATAATAAAGCAACAAGAAGAGGAGTCGGTGCGAGTGGATCGTACCAACCATATTGAGACAAGGGAAAAGGTCCTGCAACTGATGCAGCATAGTAGAAGGAAGGCTCCGGTTTCTAGGTTATGCTAGCAGATTTGTTAAATAATGTCAAGCAAACTCGTTGTAGAAATGATTATGTAATATATTAGGGTGTTTTGTATCAACCTTAAGTAGACGTTAGGATGAGATTCTGGAAGATGCTCTGATGTTGTAATGATTTTGGTAATGTATATGAAAGTTCTAAGGCTATAACCCGTGGAGTTAGATGTGTGGAGACTACTCTTGTGGTAGTAGTAGATTATATTGTGAACAGGTATTGCTATCTGAGAATGGATGCATGGAGATGTAACGACCGAAATTCCTTGTACGGGATTTGGGGGCGTGACATAGCCCGTGCAAAGCATGGGCTTTTCAAATAGTTTAATTTTAATTTTTTGTTGAATGTTTGACTATTTGCAAACTAAGGCTATCTTAATTCATTTTAAAACCATGTTCTAAAATTTAACTAAGGGATAAATCAATGAGACAAAATGTATATAATCCTTAATATCCTAGTGCTATTTAGTTAATAAAAAAGAAAAATAACTTAGCGTTGATATGAATTACACACTTGTGCACAATTTCTTCTATACTGTTTTTATACTTTATTATGTTTTGAATGAATATTAAATAATGATTGTTTGTAATAATCATGTGGTAATTGTTGTTTATAATTAGCCTATAGCCCCTGCAAATCACGGATTTTTCGAATAGTTTTTTTTTTTTTTTTTGTTATATAAATTGACTAATTTAAGATTTTTTTTATGATAAAGTTATATTTGAAATATCATATTGATTTTCACAATTAAAATAGTTTCCAAATAAGCCAAATGTCACAAATATTTTTTTTTTTCGTTTTTTTTAGCTTCATACCATAACTTTTTTTTATAATTTATTTTTTTTGTATAATAATAGAACAATCCTATTTTTATACAAAAAAAATTGTAAAATAAATTATAGAACCATCCTTAAACTACAGCTTAAAATGCTTTTTAAATATTTTTTTTTAAAAAAAAGGTAATTAGGTACGGATCATAAACAAAAATAGAATCAATATAAAAATTTCCCAAATAATCCAAATGTCACAAGTATTTGTTTATTTGTTTTTTTAGCTTCATACGGGATATATACCATCTAATTGGGAAAAATCATTCTTTATTTTATTTTGTTTAATTCTGTTGCTACCTGTATAGTCTTGTAATTGTGATAATCTCATTATATGTTTTCTCTGTCCCAACCATTTCTTTACCTTTCGGTTTCTTTAACTTTGGGAGAGATTGTATGACATGTATTTTAAGGTGAATTCAATTTTTATACAAAAAAAGAAAATTGTAAAAATTAATTATTGAAGCATTCTTAAAATACACCTTAAAATGCTTTTTATTTTATTTTTTTAAAAAGGTAATTTGGTAAGATCATAAACAAAAATAGAATCAATATAAAAATTTATCATATATAGTAAACAATTTCGTGTAACCCAAGTTGGGACAGAACATAAAATTTCTACAGAGTCCTCCCACACTAAAATTACTAAAAATAGATATTACACACTCAATGATATTTCTACAGAGTGCACTAAGTACTGCACTCTTCAATGATGGAGCATCGTGTGGACAATGTTACACGCTCATGTCTGATTATCAAGCAGACCCAAGATGGTGCATAAAGGGAACTGTTGAAGTGTTGTATTATCAAATGACCCATCCTTTACAATGTTGGAGCTACAAGTATATATATAGTGTTCTAATTGGGCCTTTAGTGGGCTTTACTATCTAAGTGGGCCTATGGCCCAACATTCAGTCCCCACTAAGTACAAAAAGATCTTTTAGATCTTTTAACCACCTATTTTACAAGGCGCAAACCATATATTTAAAAGTTACAATACAAAACATATGGGGGGAACCGAAAAAGTAAAAGAAAAAATCCTCATTTTTTTTGAAATTTGCGATGACACGCGGTTGTGGCTTTAGTGGTCGGTTGACTTGTCCTTCCACTTTCCCATGAGTTAAGGGCTATTGGACCGTGATAGATTCTTTCCGGGCCGCGTGAAGTCGTTAAACCGTTTAGGCTCTAGGACCTCTGCGTAGTCGTGATAGATTCTTTTCGGGCCGCGTGAAGTCGGTGAACCGTTTAGGCTCTAGGACCTCTACGTAGTTGCAAATTTTCCTTGGGCCCATTGTTAGATACCATCTTTCCTCTTTTTTTTGTGTACTTGTCTACTCTTCTTTATGCCTTGGTGTTCTGACTATTCTTCTTTTGTTTGCAGTGGTTGGTCAATAGCTGCTTGAGCTGGTAAAGCTGTTTGCAAACATGCCGACCGATGAATTTTTATCTCGCCTTGTTAAGAGTAAAGCTGCATGGGCTTCGACTTTGATGCCTAGTGTTGGAGTAGAAAGTGGACCCGAGATTGTCTCGAAGAGCCTTGCGCCTCATTCTGGTGTGGTTGGCATTGGTGCCTCTGAAACCAATGTTATGAAAGATCGAGAGAAGAGGAGACATCGTGATGGGCCTTCCTCTACAGGTCATTATTCTAAAAAGTTGAAGGATCCGGTGAGCTGTCCGAGCTCTGGTGGGGTGGATTCGCTTTCTGAAAATGACATGGGATCTTTTCCTCAAATTATGAGAGTTAACGTGGAAGTCTTTGGAATGGTTGTTGGAAACGATCTCCATGTTTGTAAGAGTTTTGTTGATAAGGTGCTTTATCTTTATCTATTCTGCTTCGTTTTTCTTTGTTCTGAATATGATGTATTTGCTCTCATACTTTTTCTGTTTGTTCTACTTTGTAGCTGTCCATGGAGTTTGAGAGGTTGTTGAAGCTTGAGGACGTCGTAGATATCTCTGAGGTGAAGAAGCTCCGTGAGGGATTTAAAGAAGCTTCAACGAGGGGTTGAAGGAGACCTCTAAGAACTTAGCCGACGACAGTACTGTTGCTGCTGACAAACTTTTTGCTGCCTTGAATATTGAAAACTCAGAGTTGATTACCGAGTGTGATACATCCATAAAAGATAGCAACTCATTTCCTGCTGTGGAGTCAATGAGCTGGTCGATGTCAGGCAACAGATAAAAGTCTTTGGGGCAAGCCTTGTTGAGATCCGAATAATCTATGCACATTCTCCATTTGCCATTGCTTTTCTTTACTAAAACTGGATTAGTAATCCATTTTGGGGACTGGACGGTCTTGATGAAGTCCGCCTCAAGTAGTCTATCAATCTCTTTTTCAATGGCTTCTTGCTTTTCCTTGGAGAAAATACGCCTCTTCTGTTTTACTGCTTGAACTCCTGATTTTATATTGAGATGATGGAGAGCTAGCTCAGTTGGAATTCCTGACATATCCTTGGGAGTCCAAGCAAAAATATCAGCAAATTCTCTTAGTGTTTGGATGAGATCCTCACGAAGTTTAGATGGTAATTTTGTTCCGATCTTTACGACTTTTTCAGGATCATTGAGGTATAAAGCAATCTCCTCAATCGGCTCAACCGGTTCGTGGCTAGGTGGTTTGGGGAGCTCAATTATGTCTCTTGGGTCCATCTCGACCACCTGATTCACAGAGGTTGTTGAGCTAACCGACTTCTTTAGGAGCGCTGAGTTAATGTAACATTGGCGAGCCAATTTTTGGTCTCCACACACCTCACCAACGCCGAAGTCTGTGGGGAACTTCATTTTTAAGTGTGTAATAGAAACTATGCCTCTCAGGGCTGCAATCGTTGACCTTCCTAGGATAGCATTGTAGCTTGAAATGGCGTTAATAATGTGGAATTTAACCATGAGCCATTTGAGGTGATCGAAGTATTGTCCTTTGGCATGGTTTTTCTTACCCCTTCATTTTACTTACTATCTCATGGCGTAACCAAATCCTGGTTTGGGCGTACTTTATCATTTCTGTTTAATCGGAGAATTTACGAGCTTCGAGTATTCTCTTGGCACCGAGTATTCTCTTGGCACGGTTTATCCTGCGACTTGGCGTAACTTGGTGTAGTTTTTGAAATTGGAGATGTCGATGGAGCTTCTGAGCTTCATGGAGTTGTTTGGCGCTATATTGTTTATTTTTGGCGTAAACCTACTTTTTCTTTGGTGAAGGTTTCCTTGGCGTGAATAGAACATATGTTTGGCGTACTTTGCCTTTTTCCTTTTAGATTGGCAAATTTGGATATGTCCAAAAGGATCCTGAGTTATTTAGTTGGGGATGTCGATGAAGTCCTTGAGCTTCATGGAGTCTTTTGGCGTTACTTTTTGTTTGCATTTTGGTGTAAACTTTACCTTTTCATCATTTTGAAGTTGGAGATGTCGACGAAGCTCTTGAGCTTCATGGAGTCTTTTGGTGTTACTTTGTTTATATTTTGGCGTAAACTTTACCTTTTCATCATTTTGAAGTTGGAGATGTCAACGAAGCTCTTGAGCTTCATGGAGTTGTTTGGCGTTACTTTGTTTGTAGTTTGAAGTAAACTTTACATTTTCACCATTTTGTAGTTGGGGTTGTCGAAGAAGCTCTTGAGCTTCATGGAGTTGTTTGGCGCTACCTTGTGTATTTTTTGGCGTAAACTTTACCTTTTCACCATTTTGAAGTTGGAGATGTCGATGAATCTTTTGTGCTTCTTCTTGGCGATTTTGTGATTTGGCGCTATTTTTATCTTTCTTCTTAGCGATTTGGCGCTATTTTTATCTTTTCACCTTTACCTTTTGACGATATTTTTACCTTTCTTCTTGGCAATTTGGTGAATTGATACTTGGCGAAGTGTTTGAGCTCTTTCGAGCTCTTTTTACCTTTTCTTTGTCTCTTGGCGAATTGCAACATAGTTGCTGCTTGTATGTATTTTTCCAATCATGTATGGAGATTTCTGTTGAGATTACTTTAGAGTTTCGTTTGGAGATCGACCGAGTCGCTTTGGAGATGAATTTTGCTTTTCTCGAATTTTCATTTGATAAACGACTTTAGATGACCTTGTAGGTCATAGAAGTGAGCTATGTGCGCATTTTGTATGCTAAAAGTTTAAAATATGGATAGCAATTTTTGATAAGTAAAATGTAACATAACACATTGTGAACGAAATACGGAAGTTTAAGATTTTGACTTCAACTTGAACCTTCATTCATAATAAACTTAAAACAAATGTCGACTTTAAACACAACTCATTCACATGCAGAACAAATCATGAAAAGCAACTTGGTAAAAGCTAGAGATTTACTTTATACCTTAACTTAAACAACTTAAAGAGGTGAGAGATGCTAACTTGGAGACTTTCATGGATAATTTTTTTTTAATGGAGAATTCCAATTGGCCAGCTAGCACCAGACTTGCTATAAGCCCCTCGTACTCTGGCTCATTGTTGATTGTGGAGAATTTGAACTTTATGACCTGCTTAATGATGAACCCTTCAGGGCTTGTGAGGATGACCCATGCTCTATCGGCTTGTGAAGTGGATGACATGTTTGATGTATATGAGGTCCTATCCTCCCTCTTTGGTTGAATTGCCGATCTTGCTTGTGTTCTTCGCACACCTCGGGAGCTTTTTTCACTTCGGAGGTATTCCCATTAAGAGATTTAAATATTCCCGGAGATTTTCATTTGATCTTTGGCGAATATTCACGAGCGATGCTGTTAGCTTCTTTCCTTTTTTGTTAGTAGAGAATCTTGATCTACACTTTTCTTTCAGGCTGGTCCATGACCTTATAGATCTTGGTGGTAGATTATTGAACCACACGAGGGTTGTGCCCTTTAAACACGTCAGGAAGAACTGACACTTCGCCACCTCAATGTGCCCAAAGAAAGACATTCTTCCATCAAAGAGGTTAACGAAGTCATGGGGTCCGTGGACCCGTCGAACTGGTCCATTGGTGGTACCTTAAGATCCCTATTTATCTTAGCTATTTCAAAACTTTTTATTAATGAACTCTCTGAAGAGACCTCAGTCTCCCCCGATTGTGACCTGATGAATTCCTTGAACCTTTTTATGTCCTTCGCTAACAAGCTAGCCGTGCTTGAGCCTTCCTTCTCATAATCCTCATCATCGTCCTTAAAATACTCCTGTTCTGCGTTTCTATATTTACGTTTCCTTGATGAGAACGAACCAGAAGGCGCTTCCGTTTTGGAATATTTACTCCCCATAGATGTCCTCCATGAAGACTCATAAGTCTCAGTTTGATACTCTGAAGGACTATGACCCTCAGACACCTCATGGAGTTCCTTTCTGCAACACCTCATGGAGTTCCTTCTGCAACACCTCATGGAGTTCCTTCTGCAACACCTCATGGAGTCCCTTCTACAATCTGATTATCTCCTTTTTGTGCTTTACTTTTTCAGCTAATATTTGCCTTTCTAGATCTAAACGATGAAGCTCATCATCAACAATAACACTGCTTGAAGCTCCAATCTGCTTCTCTTGGGCTTGTTTTTGCCGCTTAATCTTCTCCAAATGTAAATGAACATCACTTGTTAACACATGTCTCCCTTGCGGAGTAAGAACTAGCTACCGAGAATCCCTCTCTGATTTACGAGATCCGTTCAACAGATCTGATAGGCTCGGTCTCGACGCTTGTGGAGCCATTTTGATTTCTCAACTCGTTTAGGACTAGGAATATCGCGGGTATTCGGAACCAGATTGCTTGTTCCTTGAGCTTCACCGGCCATTCTTCGTTTTTAAACGGAGAATTAGAGTCGATGAACGAATATTAAACTCGATCTGTTAATATGTCTAACTGATTTTGGTGTGTGTGTGTTTTTGTTTTTTAGGAGGAGGTAAGAGCTCCTTCTAGCGCCATTGTTGAAGTGTTGTATTATCAAATGACCCATCCTTTACAATGTTGGAGCTACAAGTATATATATAGTGTTCTAATTGGGCCTTTAGTGGGCTTTACTATCTAAGTGGGCCTATGGCCCAACAGGAACATCTGTAACCATTACTGCTACAAATTTTTGTCCTCCAAACTTTGATCAACCTAACGATGCTGGAGGTTGGTGCAACCCTCCTCTCCAGCATTTTGATATGGCTCAACCAGCTTGGGAAAAGATTGGCATCTACAGGGGTGGTATTGTGCCTGTTATCTTCAGAAGGTATATATATCTTCTCCTCGGCCTCTTCAAGATTTTACATTATTGTTCTACATTTGTGTCTCTTCATGATAAATAATCAGAAATGAATTTTGAATACAGGGTCCCCTCTGTCAAAAGCGGTGGAGTAAGATTCACAGTTAATGGTAGGAACTACTTTGAACTTGTGCTAATAAGCAATGTCGGGGGAGCTGGATCAGTTCAATACGTGCAAATCAAGGACACAAGAACCGGCTGGCAGGCCATTTCAAGAAACTGGGGAGCAAACTGGCAGTCGAATGGATATCTCAATGGCCAATCTTTATCTTTCATGGTTACTACTAGATGGAGTGACAATATCTTACACGGAGGGCACACCGAGGTTGATTCTTGTTTACAATTCTAAATTACTTCAATGGCCCAGCTCTTAACCACAAAAATGGTAACCATTGTGTTTATATATATTTTTCAATTATATCCACTTTTCAATAAAATACAAATACATATACCTTTTCCTTGTAAGATGCTAATATGATTGTCACGTTCTATACTTCTTTTGCGTTAATATAAAAATATAAATATGACAAAAGAAAATGCCAGTGGCACATCATTTTGTCACCTCTCAGGCTCTCAGAAAATCAGCACTACTTTAATTGTTCTGACTATAGAAAATTGTCTCCAGGTGCAATACTAAAACTTCCCAGCCTTTTCAGTTAGTGTTCAGATATCAAGATACTAAGATTACTCCTATAGTGGTGATCACTCATACATCAACATTGTCGACGCAAGATGTTTAAGTGCAAATATATAAAAAATTACAACCTTGAAACCGCTAATTACACCTAAACATACAATAATAGCTTCCTTACACAATACTAATCTTCGTTAAAATATCAAAAAGTATTACTCCTATAGTGCTGGTCACTCATGCATCAACATTGTCGACGCAAGATGTCTAAGTGCAAATGTATAAAAAATTACGACCTTGAAACCGCTAATTACACCTAAACATACACTAATAGCTTCCTTACACAATACTAATCTTCGTTAAAATATCAAAAAGGAAAGAACTTTATATCAAACAATTTACAAAAACAAATCACAGAGGTTCAAGAATCCAACCTGACAATGTGAATTCACCAAAAAGATCCTAACTTTCGAAACAACAGCTTTACATAAACTCCAAGAAATTATCTCATTCAGCTTTTAAATTATATTTTCTCAATTCGAACAGTAGTTTCTTTAATCAAACGAATCTCAATATCAATTCGAACACAAAACATATTAAAGCATGGATTATGAAACAAAAATTTAGAAACCTACTAAAGGAAAAATTGTGGAGATCGTAACAATTTACAAAAACAGATCACAGAGGTTCAAGAATCCAACCTGACAATGTGAATTCACCAAAAAGATCCTAACTTTCGAAACAACAGCTTTACATAAACTCCAAGAAATTACCTCATTCAGCATTCAAATTATATTTTCTCAATTCGAACAACAGTTTCTTTAATCAAACAAATCTCAATATCAATTCGAACACAAAACATATTAAATCATGGATTATGAAACAAAAATTTGAACACCCACTAAAAGAAAAATTGTGGAGATCGTAAACAACACCTTAATAACGGTTGGTGATTCACCTTGAAATAGAATTTGGAGAATATATGCAGGTGGCTATCAGATTCACCTTGAAACAGAGCTATCGGAGAGATTCAGAATTAAAACAAAGTGTAAACTGAATTTGATGAAGCCGATTAAGAGTCGATGTCCCAACAGATTGGTAGAGAGTTTCAGAGTTTAAATGGACTTTTGATGAGCGAATAAGAGCTCCGACGATGAAGGTAGATGTTGGAACGGTGGATGTGTCTGAATATAATGGATTTTTTTGTTAGAAAATATATAAGGGAAAATTAATTCCTTAGTCCCTAAACTTTGAGCCATTTTTGGTCTAGGTCCCTAAATTAAAAAAGTCAATCTTTCGATCCCTTAACTTTCAATTTTTCTGATTAAGATCCCTCCGTAGTCCGTCCAAATAAGGCTAACGCCGTTAGTGGATAAAATTCGAAAAAAAAAATAAAAAATCAGAAATATTTAATAAAATTCAGAAAAATTCGAAAAAAAATTAAAAATTCAGAAATATTTCATAAAATTTCAGAAAAATTATATGAATTAAAGTAAAGAATTCTGAAAAATTATAAAATTAAAATTATATGAAATTTTCAGAAAAATTTTGTAAAAAAAAAAATGAGTATTTTCGAATGATTAACACCTAATTAAATTTAAAAATGAACATACTCATTCAATTTATATGCGTATAAATCGATACATGCGAACAAATATGTTAAGATATCACATTTTTACTTAACATATTTGTAAAAATTCACTTTTAAAAAATTTAAAATTTCACTTTAAATTTATATGCGAACAAAAAGTGAATTCAGAAAAATTTCAGAATTTAAGTAAAAATTCGAAAAAAATTTAAAAATTCACTTTTGATTCAAAAAATGTGATATCTTAACATATTTGTTCGCATGTATCGATTTATACGCATATAAATTGAATGGGTATGTTCATTTTTAAATTTAATTAAATTTTAATCATTCGAAAATATTCATTTTTTTTACAAAATTTTTCTGAAAATTTCATATAATTTTAATTTTATTGTAATAACCCTAACTTTTGCAATGCTACAATGCCTAAATGAATAGTAATTTTGAGGATTTATGGAAATGGTATGTAAGTACCCTAGATTTGAAATGGAAAATGAATAATCAGGAACCATATTGATGTTGTACTATGAAAATGAGTGGCTCAAAATGATAATGGATTTCAGAAATTCCTGAATATGGACTTTAAGGATTTTCGATTTCGATTGAGACTCTATTGAATGTGATATTAAGGAGTATAGAAATGTTAAAGGATTTATATCTTGAGGAAATAGTGAAATTAGGTTAAACCAAGGAGTGATCAAGTCAAGGAAATGCCAAGGGAATTTAGATTGTTAAACGAGTTTGAGAATGCTTGAGAACCCGAGAGATAACCGGGAGAGCAACTTCTGAGAAAAAGAGAATATACCAAGGATATTGGATCTAATACCTACTTGAGGTGAATCACCCTAACACATTAATATATGATGTGGGAAAGGATAAAATATATTCAAGAGATTTACAAGAGAAAAATCACTAAGACGATCACTGAAATCATTCGATAAATCCAACGACTAGAGAACCTTGGAAAGATGCCCAAACAATAGACCACTAAACATGGAGAAAGCACAAACTTCAGCCCAATACTAAAAAAAGAGTTGATTTATTGATTTAATTAAGTGGCTTATGGTGAAAGCCAAAGGGCAAGGACAAGAGTGGAAAAATTATGAAAATGCAAGGATAAGGTGGTAAAAACAAACCAAAAACCAAACAAATATCTATCAAACTTCTTGGATACACCTTGCACAAATCCCAAGGATCATACTCAGCCACCCATCTGATCTTATCAACATTATTTGATCAAAACTTAGTTGAACAAGTGAAAGAAAGAAAGGAAAAAGCTCTCCATCTCATTTTCTTCAAAACTGCCAAACCAGAACACAACTCAAAGAAAAATTCATATCTCCATTTATATACATGATAAAATCACCAAATTTGAACCACAACCTCTCCACTCCATGGGTATTATTCGCCCCAAATTTCATGAGAATCCAATTAGTATAGCCTAGTCAAATCCATGCTCAAAGTTGGACAACCCAATCTGTCCAGTTTCTATCCAGCGGAGAGATGGAGCTCAAAACCATAGTTAGGAAGCTTTGTTTTTGGTGATCTATAGCTCAAATCAAAGCTTATACAGAGGCCAAGATGTGGTAAAAATTTGAGAGCCAAACTCTTAGTTTTCGATTTGTTATGATTTTTACAAAAGTGATGATGAATAGTAACCCTTAGAAACTAACTTTGTTTTTATGGTTCCTTTAGTTGATTCAAGCTATTATAAGGTTATGTAAGGATATTCCAAGGATTGTTAAGTGTTGTTAAAGCTTCAAGAAGGTATAAATCTCAAGACCCTTTAGTATTACTTTGAATATATGATGGATTATTGAAAGTTTAGTGATTTATGATAAGTGATTATTCATGATGATATATGTGTTTGTAAGTGGTTTAAGTTAAATATGGAAGTGGGTTGTGATTGTAACCATGGTTGGTATGATGACCACATGGTGTAGGGTAGATATATGTGATTGGTGAATGGATTTGGAGGAGTTGAATTTTGGAAAGTATGAAAATATAGCCGTTATAATGCCCGATTTTCGTTAAACCAAAAGATGCCCTGTTTTTGGCACCCATATTCACACGGTAGGTTCCTGTCCAGAGCACCAACTGATCATGAAAGGCTAGATCTTGATTCATAGATTGTTTTGATATAAGGTGCGTTAAAATCTGATGAACGGTTTAGGAGAAAACTCAGTTTTAGTGAAAGACGTTCGATAATCGAGAAAACGTAATTGTATCAACTTTGAGGCTAAAGTTACCATACTTAGATATTTTTATAAGTCACGAAATTTTGGGATAGTGTAGTAGGGTGGTCAGAGGACCCTTGAAAGTTGACCTTGCATTAAAATTCGAAATCTATATTTTCTAAGAATTTTTACAGTCGAGTGTGGTTATTAAGGGGAATGGTGGAATATGCTAAAACTTAGATCGAGTTTAAAAATGGTTAAGTGCATGTAAACTTTTGGTGCATAAAAACCATGTTAAACTTATAATATGAGTTAAGGGTGTTATGGTGTAGAGATTAAGTGATTAAGTGGGATATATACTAATGGTGATCCTTTCGTTCCTATAGAAACGGGAGACGAACTCAGGATTCCACATACTCGCTTTAGAGATCCAGGCAAGATCTTTTCTATCCCTACTTGGAAATTATTTATGTTCAAAGAAACTTGATTTCATGGAATATATATATGTGATGCTATTGTTATTATATTGTTAAGAATTTGTTTTCCTTGATTATTGATATTAAAAGGAGAGGTATATGAAGATGTATATGAATATGGATATGGATATGAGTATGAGATGGATATGGATATACATAGAGATGATTATGCATAAAGTGAACATGCCTTATGGTTAAGAGTTATATTCAAAGAATGGTATCAGTTGTTATCTAGAATTATATATAAAGGAATGGTATCAGTTGTTATCTAGAGTTATATATAAAGGAATGGTATCAGTTATTATCTAGGGTTATATGATTTATAATATTTTGTTAAAAAAATTCTTTCTAAATGTTGTGACAGATATTATTGAGTATTATTTAATACTTCTAAAATAAATGGAATACTCTATGTATACAAGAACATATTTGATTTCATCGAATATAGAAGAGATGTCTGAGTCATAATCAAAGTATTATGACATTAATATTTTATAAAGTGATGATAAATGGAAATGGAAATGATATATGTGAATGGAAATGCGAATGGAAATGGAAAAGTGGAAAAATGTGAAATGGTACATGATAATGGTAAAATGATTTGAAAGGGGGATTGCAACAGTAAGCTTAAGAGGCTGTGTGGGAGTGGCACGGTCCATCATTCAATATTTTCTTACGGCACGAAGATGCCAAGGGAGGATGTAGCAGGTAGCCTTCCTCCAGGGTTGATTACCAGGTAGGGATCATCCCTTCTACTAGTAGTAAACAGAGAGATGATACGGTCAGGCTACTGATCATCGTCCTACGTATCTGGCGCCAGCAGATATCCCCAAAACTTGAAAGAAAGAATTGAAAATGGTTTTCAGATTTCTATAACTGAAAACAGAAAAGTGATATGAAATGATGGAATTATTGTTACAAACGAAGAGAAACTGATTTTATATTAATTTATATGATTGTTGCATAAGAAGGAAATGAGAAGATTATAGCGAGAGATTTGTTCAAGTTTTTATATTATCTTGAAAGATTACACTGAAATGGTATATTGATGGTTATAGCGTTCAAGAAGAGGAACTGATATTATATGATGTTAGAAGCGCGACTGATGGAATGATAAAATATATTTCTTACGTACAAGGATAATTGGAAAGTGTATATACATATTGAATGGAAATAAAATTCTTCCAAAATAACTGAAGTTTGCTTTTGTCTATTATATATATATAACGGTTTATTTTCCTTTGATGTTAGTAGATAGAAATTATCTTGCTGAGCTACTATAGCTCACTCTTGCTACTTATTTATATAACAGCTAGATATGCCGATACTACGCAGAACACCCCGTAAGAGGATAGGGGGAAGACGACCTTTGGAGCGAGCGCTGGCACCGATTCTTGAGGTAGCGTAGAGGCGGATGGGATTCTGGTAGTTTTATGTATAATTAAGTGTGTAAACATGTAAGAACTTTTGGTTGTTGAAATGCTTCATGTCGAAGTATTATTCAACAATGTATTTAAGGATGATTCAGGGTTGTAATAACTGTTAAATTCTAAACTTTTATTATGGTGAATGTTGTTCTCTGAGCATATGACTGGTGTGTGTGTGTGTATTATTGCGGGGTCAATTGCATAAGTATTAATTGAAAAAAAAAAGACCCAAGAGATATTGATATTGAATGGAAATTGGTCCGTGATGGCCCAGATTTATGACCCCAGATTTGGGGCTGTCACAGTTTGGTATCAGAGCTTAGAGTCATATTGCTCAGGAACAAGAGTGATAGTAATATATACACATATAGGTATATAGGTAATGATATAAAGTATGAACTCACATCGAGTTCAAGGGGGGTTTATCGAACGAAGCGTTTATTCTAAGTGATGATTATAATTTTGTAGATTATTGCTAATAAAGGTTATTATGCCAAAAGTGTTAAGTTTATGTAGCATACGAGATCGATATGAGAAAGGGAATACTTGATGTATTGGGAAGTGTACGTTAGATAACCTCGTGAGTAATTCCAGGGTGATCTATCATCTCTTATTCAAAAGGGGCCGATATCTTTTCAAAACTTTCTGGTACCTTTGGAATGTGTTTCAAAATTTTATTTTATCTATTTTAGTTAAAATATTTCCCTAAGATTATTTTTGGGAAGATAGTATTTATCATCGTGAAAAAAAAAAATTTTCTTTATACTTCTTATTCCAACTAAGAGGAACAATCCTATATGTATACACAAGGACGATCTGTCTGTGTGATTGAAAGTCGGAGGGGACGCCCTCACTTGTGTTACGTACGGGTTCTTCCATCATATTGATTTCTTAAATATCCTTTTGTTTCGAATAAAAGTTATTTAAAACTCTTAATCTTATAAATTGTTGTGGGACACTTGCTTGTTTCTGGGTCTGTTTCAATTCAAAGTTTCTCGAATTCTATCAATTGTTTCAAATATAGAAGATTTCCTTAATGGATGGAATAATGGAAGTAATGGTTATAGTATACGTGATTATACAAGGGAACTGAAGATTCCAAAGAAGATTTCAATAAGGGATAATTAGAACTGGTAGCGTTTCGATATAAGAGAGGATGGAAATTCGTGAGAAGAAATGGGTATATTTGATGATTAGTAAGAGAAAAGAATATGATGAATTTTAAGGCATAATTGAGATTTACTATTGAGAGTAAGGTGTATTTTGAGGATAGAGTCAGAGTAAGGATAAACAAAGGAAGTGGGGATAATTAATGAAGGATTTCGAGGTGCAATAACTTTTAGTGGGAGAAGGTCAATATTGTGACTAACACCCTAAGTAGCAAAGAGAGAGATTAAGGATGTTAATTATTCAAAGGATTAATCCAAAAAGGTGTGAATGAGTAAAACTTGAGGTAAAGATTTTGATGAGAATAAAAAAAAAGGAAATTTCAGAGGTGGAGTAGATAGTATATCATGAACGAACTAAGGTGGATCAGTAAGATGTAAAGAGCGTATAGTGAACAATAGACATATGGGATAAGGTATCCGGAGGAAATTGCAAGTACGCGCTAATTTGACCTCTTAAGTGTAAATGTTTGGTTAGGGATCGACTAAGTCAATGAATGGTGTAAATGGGCTGATAAATAGATAAATCTATCTGTGAGAAAGTAGACTATGGTGATATAAGAAAGTGAGTTATTCTCGTGTCATCCAAATCAATATCTGTTAAGGGTCAGAGAACTCTATAGAAGGAGATTAAGAGTATGAGAGAAGGTGTGAGAATATTTTTAAGGATGAAGGAAAAGTACATGCTCGTATAGTTACGAACAGGAAATATATATTATAACCAATATTTTCTTACAATTGTTTCAAGGAATATTATTATAACTTATTTTCTGGAAAATTTTACAGAGGTGATATATACAAATGTTGAAGTATTAATATTTTATGTCATGATAGAGATCAAAATATAGACAAACCATAGTGAGATACACTACCATTCAGGGGAGGCCAATGTGGTGGCCGATACCCTTAGTCGAAAGAGGAAGGAGAAATGGAATAATATAGAATGACTGAATACAGGAGGAGATTTGCAAGAAAAAGATAGTGAAAGTACTGCTATTGAAAAGCTAAATGGCATGTTGATGAATGACAAGCAAGTTTATGTTGGTGTATTTTTGCGAAAACAAGAAAGGGATATTATGAAGAAAAAAAAAAGATAGAGAAAGTGGTGTAGGAGTTAAAAGGTGTGGATGGAAAAGGTATCTATGGACATTTTCAACGTGATTCCGGGACGGAATCCTTTTAAGGGGGGAAGACTGTAATAACCCTAACTTTTGCAATGCTACAATGCCTAAATGAATAGTAATTTTGAGGATTTATGGAAATGGTATGTAAGTACCCTAGATTTGAAATGGAAAATGAATAATCAGGAACCATATTGATGTTGTACTATGAAAATGAGTGGCTCAAAATGATAATGGATTTCAGAAATTCCTGAATATGGACTTTAAGGATTTTCGATTTCGATTGAGACTCTATTGAATGTGATATTAAGGAGTATAGAAATGTTAAAGGGTTTATATCTTGAGGAAATAGTGAAATTAGGTTAAACCAAGGAGTGATCAAGTCAAGGAAATGCCAAGGGAATTTAGATTGTTAAACGAGTTTGAGAATGCTTGAGAACCCGAGAGATAACCGGGAGAGCAACTTCTGAGAAAAAGAGAATATACCAAGGATATTGGATCTAATACCTACTTGAGGATTAGAATCACCCTAACACATTAATATATGATGTGGGAAAGGATAAAATATATTCAAGAGATTTACAAGAGAAAAATCACTAAGACGATCACTGAAATCATTCGATAAATCCAACGACTAGAGAACCTTGGAAAGAGGCCCAAACAATAGACCACTAAACATGGAGAAAGCACAAACTTCAGCCGAATACTAAAAAAAGAGTTGATTTATTGATTTAATTAAGTGGCTTATGGTGAAAGCCAAGGGGCAAGGACAAGAGTGGAAGAATTATGAAAATGCAAGGATAAGGTGGTAAAAACAAACCAAAAACCAAACAAATATCTATCAAAATTCTTGGATACACCTTGCACAAATCCCAAGGATCATACTCAGCCACCCATCTGATCTTATCAACATTATTTGATCAAAACTTAGTTGAACAAGTGAAAGAAAGAAAGGAAAAAGCTCTCCATCTCATTTTCTTCAAAACTGCCAAACCAGAACACAACTCAAAGAAAAATTCATATCTCCATTTATATACATGATAAAATCACCAAATTTGAACCACAACCTCTCCACTCCATGGGAATTATTCGCCCCAAATTTCATGAGAATCCAATTAGTATAGCCTAGTCAAATCCATGCTCAAAGTTGGACAACCCAATCTG
Organism: Kitagawia praeruptora; assembly: GCA_037693485.1. Classification (NCBI taxonomy): domain Eukaryota; kingdom Viridiplantae; phylum Streptophyta; class Magnoliopsida; order Apiales; family Apiaceae; genus Kitagawia; species Kitagawia praeruptora. Next base: position 92,680,686 of record CM075344.1, on the reverse strand, counting down.
TCCAGTTTCTATCCGGCGGAGAGATGGAGCTCAAAACCATAGCTAGGAAGTTTTTTTTTTGGTGATCTATAGCTCACATCAAAGCTTATACAGAGGCCAAGATGTGGTAAAAATTTGAGAGCCAAACTCTTAGTTTTCGATTTGTTATGATTTTTACAAAAGTGATGATGAATAGTAATCCTTAGAAACTAACTTTGTTTTTATGGTTCCTTTAGTTGATTCAAGCTATTATAAGGTTATGTAAGGATATTCCAAGGATTGTTAAGTGTTGTTAAAGCTTCAAGAAGGTATAAATCTCAAGACCCTTTAGTATTACTTTGAATATATGATGGATTATTGAAAGTTTAGTGATTTATGATAAGTGATTATTCATGATGATATATGTGTTTGTAAGTGGTTTAAGTTAAATATGGAAGTGGGTTGTGATTGTAACCATGGTTGGTATGATGACCACATGGTTTAGGGTTGATATATGTGATTGGTGAATGGATTTGGAGGAGTTGAATTTTGGAAAGTATGAAAATATAGCCGTTATAATGCCCGATTTTCGTTAAACCAAAAGATGCCCTGTTTTTGGCACCCATATTCACACGGTAGGTTCCTGTCCAGAGCACCAACTGATCATGAAAGGCTAGAGATTGATTCATATATTGTTTTGATATAAGGTGCGTTGAAATCTGATGAACGGTTTAGGAGAAAAGTCAGTTTTAGTGAAAGACGTTCGATAATCGAGAAAACGTAATTGTATCAACTTTGAGGCTAAAGTTACCATACTTAGACATTTTTATAAGTCACGAAATTTTGGTATAGTGTAGTAGGGTGGTCAGAGGACCCTTGACAGTTGACCTTGCATTAAAATTCGAAATATATATTTTCTGAGAATTTTTACAGTCGAGTGTGGTTATTAAGGGGAATGGTGGAATATGCTAAAACTTAGATCGAGTTTAAAAATGGTTAAGTGCATGTAAACTTTTGGTGCATAAAAACCATGTTAAACTTATAATATGAGTTAAGGGTGTTATGGTGTAGAGATTAAGTGATTAAGTGGGATGTATACTAATGGTGATCCTTTCGTTCCTATAGAAACGGGAGACGAACTCAGGATTCCATATACTCGCTTTAGAGATCCAGGCAAGATCTTTTCTATCCCTACTTGGAAATTATTTATCGTCAAAGAAACTTGATTTCATGGAATATATATATATGTGATGCTATTGTTATTATATTGTTAAGAATTTGTTTTCCTTGATTATTGATATTAAAAGGAGAGGTATATGAAGATGTATATGAATATTGATATGGATATGAGTATGAGATGGATATGGATATACATAGAGATGATTATGCATAAAGTGAACATGCCTTATGGTTAAGAGTTATATTCAAAGAATGATATCAGTTGTTATCTAGAATTATATAAAAAGAAATGGTATCAGTTGTTATCTAGAGTTATATATAAAGGAATGGTATCAGTTATTATCTAGGGTTATATGATTTATAATATTTTGTTAAAAATATTCTTTCTAAATGTTGTGGCAGATATTATTGAGTATTATTTAATACTTCTAAAATAAATGGAATACTCTATGTATACAAGAACATATTTGATTTCATCGAATATAGAAGAGATGTCTGAGTCATAATCAAAGTATTATGACATTAATATTTTATAAAGTGATGATAAATGGAAATGGAAATGATATATGTGAATGGAAATGCGAATGGAAACGGAAAAGTGGAAAAATGTGAAATGGTACATAATAATGGTAAAATGATTTGAAAGGGGGATTGCAACAGTAAGCGTAAGAGGCTGTGTGGGAGTGGCACGGTCCAGCATTCAATATTTTCTTACGGCACGAAGATGCCAAGGGAGGATGTAGCAGGTAGCCTTCCTCCAGGGTTGATTACCAGGTAGGGATCATCCCTTCTACTAGTAGTAAACAGAGAGCGGATACGGTCAGGCGACTGATCATCGTCCTACGTATCTGGCGCCAGCAGATATCCCCAAAACTTGAAAGAAAGAATTGAAAATAGTTATCAGATTTCTATAACTGAAAACAGAAAAGTGATATGAAATGATGGAATTATTGTTACAAACGAAGAGAAACTGATTTTATATTAATTTATATGATTGTTGCATAAGAAGGAAATGAGAAGATTATAGCGAGAGATTTGTTCAAGTTTTTATATTATCTTGAAAGATTACACTGAAATGGTATATTGATGGTTATAGCGTTCAAGAAGAGGAACTGATATTATATGATGTTAGAAGCGCGACTGATGGAATGATACTATATATTTCTTACGTACAAGGATAATTGGAAAGTGTATATACATATTGAATGGAAATAAAATTCTTCCAAAATAACTGAAGTTTGCTTTTGTCTATTATATATATATAATGGTTTATTTTCCTTTGATGTTAGTAGATAGAAATTATCTTGCTGAGCTACTATAGCTCACTCTTGCTACTTATTTATATAACAGCTAGATATGCCGATACTATGCAGAACACCCCGTAAGAGGATAGGGGGAAGACGACCTTTGGAGCGAGCGCTGGCACCGATTCTTGAGGTAGCGTAGAGGCGGACGGGATTCTGGTAGTTTTATGTATAATTAAGTGTGTAAACATGTAAGAACTTTTGGTTGTTGAAATGCTTCATGTCGAAGTATTATTCAACAATGTATTTAAGGATGATTCTGGGTTGTAATAACTGTTAAATTCTAAACTTTTATTATGGTGAATGTTGGTCTCTGAGCATATGACTGGTGTGTGCGTGTGTATTATTGCGGGGTCAATTGCATAAGTATTAATTGAAAAAAAAAGACCCAAGAGATATTGATATTGAATGGAAATTGGTCCGTGATGGCCCAGATTTATGACCCCGGATTTGGGGCTGTCACAGTTTGGTATCAGAGCTTAGAGTCATATTGCTCAGGAACAAGAGTGATAGTAATATATACACATATAGGTATATAGGTAATGATATAAAGTATGAACTCACATCGAGTTCAAGGGGGGTTTATCGAACGAAGCGTTTATTCTAAGTGATGATTATAATTTTGTAGATTATTGCTAATAAAGGTTATTATGCCAAAAGTATTAAGTTTATGTAGCATACGAGATCGATATGAGAAAGGGAATACTTGATGTATTGGGAAGTGTACGTTAGATAACCTCGTGAGTAATTCCAGGGTGATCTATCATCTCTTATTCAAAAGGGGCCGGTATCTTTTCAAAACTTTCTGGTACCTTTGGAATGTGTTTCAAAATTTTATTTTATCTATTTTAGTTAAAATATTTCCCTAAGATTATTTTTGGGAAGATGGTATTTATCATCGTGAAAAAAAAAAAATTTCTTTATACTTCTTATTCCAACTAAGAGGAATATGTATACACAAGGACGATCTGTCTGTGTGATTGAAAGTCGGAGGGGACGCCCTCACTTGTGTTACGTACGGGTTCTTCCATCATATTGATTTCTTAAATATCCTTTTGTTTCGAATAAAAGTTATTTAAAACTCTTAATCTTATAAATTGTTGTGGGACACTTGCTTGTTTCTGGGCCTGTTTCAATTCAAAGTTTCTCGAATTCTATCAATTGTTTCAAATATAGAAGATTTCCTTAATGGATGGAATAATGGAAGTAATGGTTATAGTATACGTGATTATACAAGGGAACTGGAGATTCCAAGGAAGATTTCAATAAGGGATAATTAGAACTGGAAGCGTTTCGATATAAGAGAGGAAGGAAATTCGTGAGAAGAAATGGGTATATTTGATGATTAGTAAGAGAAAAGAATATGAGGAATTTTAAGGCATAATTGAGATTTACTATTGAGAGTAAGGTGTATTTTGAGGATAGAGTCAGAGTAAGGATAAACAAAGGAAGTGGGGATAATTAATGAAGGATTTCGAGGTGCAATAACTTTTAGTGGGAGAAGGTCAATATTGTGACTAACACCCTAAGTAGCAAAGAGAGAGATTAAGGATGTTAATTATTCAAAGGATTAATCCAAAAAGGTGTGAATGAGTAAAACTTGAGGTAAAGATTTTGATGAGAATAAAAAAAAGGAAATTTCAGAGGTGGAGTAGATAGTATATCATGAACGAACTAAGGTGGATCAGTAAGATGTAAAGAGCGTATAGTGAACAATAGACATATGGGATAAGGTATCCGGAGGAAATTGCAAGTACGCGCTAATTTGACCTCTTAAGTGTAAATGTTTGGTTAGGGATCGACTAAGTCAATGAATGGTGTAAATGGGCTGATAAATAGATAAATCTATCTGTGAGAAAGTAGACTATGGTGATATAAGAAAGTGAGTTATTCTCGTGTCATCCAAATCAATATCTGTTAAGGGTCAGAGAACTCTATAGAAGGAGATTAAGAGTATGAGAGAAGGTGTGAGAATATTTTTAAGGATGAAGGAAAAGTACATGCTCGTATAGTTACGAACAGGAAATATATATTATAACCAATATTTTCTTACAATTGTTTCAAGGAATATTATTATAACTTATTTTCTGGAAAATTTTACAGAGGTGATATATACAAATGTTGAAGTATTAATATTTTATGTCATGATAGAGATCAAAATATAGACAAACCATAGTGAGATACACTACCATTCAGGGGAGGCCAATGTGGTGGCCGATACCCTTAGTCGAAAGAGGAAGGAGAAATGGAATAATATAGAATGACTGAATACAGGAGGAGATTTGCAAGAAAAAGATAGTGAAAGTACTGCTATTGAAAAGCTAAATGGCATGTTGATGAATGACAAGCAAGTTTATGTTGGTGTATTTTTGCGAAAACAAGAAAGGGATATTATGAAGAAAAAAAAAAGATAGAGAAAGTGGTGTAGGAGTTAAAAGGTGTGGATGGAAAAGGTATCTATGGACATTTTCAACGTGATTCCGGGACGGAATCCTTTTAAGGGGGGAAGACTGTAATAACCCTAACTTTTGCAATGCTACAATGCCTAAATGAATAGTAATTTTGAGGATTTATGGAAATGGTATGTAAGTACCCTAGATTTGAAATGGAAAATGAATAATCAGGAACCATATTGATGTTGTACTATGAAAATGAGTGGCTCAAAATGATAATGGATTTCAGAAATTCCTGAATATGGACTTTAAGGATTTTCGATTTCGATTGAGACTCTATTGAATGTGATATTAAGGAGTATAGAAATGTTAAAGGGTTTATATCTTGAGGAAATAGTGAAATTAGGTTAAACCAAGGAGTGATCAAGTCAAGGAAATGCCAAGGGAATTTAGATTGTTAAACGAGTTTGAGAATGCTTGAGAACCCGAGAGATAACCGGGAGAGCAACTTCTGAGAAAAAGAGAATATACCAAGGATATTGGATCTAATACCTACTTGAGGATTAGAATCACCCTAACACATTAATATATGATGTGGGAAAGGATAAAATATATTCAAGAGATTTACAAGAGAAAAATCACTAAGACGATCACTGAAATCATTCGATAAATCCAACGACTAGAGAACCTTGGAAAGAGGCCCAAACAATAGACCACTAAACATGGAGAAAGCACAAACTTCAGCCGAATACTAAAAAAAGAGTTGATTTATTGATTTAATTAAGTGGCTTATGGTGAAAGCCAAGGGGCAAGGACAAGAGTGGAAGAATTATGAAAATGCAAGGATAAGGTGGTAAAAACAAACCAAAAACCAAACAAATATCTATCAAACTTCTTGGATACACCTTGCACAAATCCCAAGGATCATACTCAGCCACCCATCTGATCTTATCAACATTATTTGATCAAAACTTAGTTGAACAAGTGAAAGAAAGAAAGGAAAAAGCTCTCCATCTCATTTTCTTCAAAACTGCCAAACCAGAACACAACTCAAAGAAAAATTCATATCTCCATTTCTATACATGATCAAATCACCAAATTTGAACCACCACCTCTCCACTCCATGGGTATTATTCGCCCCAAATTTCATGAGAATCCAATTAGTATAGCCTAGTCAAATCCATGCTCAAAGTTGGACAACCCAATCTGTCCAGTTTCTATCCAGCGGAGAGTTGGAGCTCAAAACCATAGTTAGGAAGCTTTGTTTTTGGTGATCTATAGCTCAAATCAAATATTATATAGAGGCCAAGATGTGGTAAAAATTTGAGAGCCAAACTCTTAGTTTTCGATTTGTTATGATTTTTACAAAAGTGATGATGAATAGTAACCCTTAGAAACTAACTTTGTTTTTATGGTTCCTTTAGTTGATTCAAGCTATTATAAGGTTATGTAAGGATATTCCAAGGATTGTTAAGTGTTGTTAAAGCTTCAAGAAGGTATAAATCTCAAGACCCTTTAGTATTACTTTGAATATATGATGGATTATAGAAAGTTTAGTGATTTATGATAAGTGATTATTCATGATGATATATGTGTTTGTAAGTGGTTTAAGTTAAATATGGAAGTGGGTTGTGATTGTAACCATGGTTGGTATGATGACCACATGGTGTAGGGTTGATATATGTGATTGGTGAATGGATTTGGAGGAGTTGAATTTTGGAAAGTATGAAAATATAGCCATTATAATGCCCGATTTTCGTTAAACCAAAAGATGCCCTGTTTTTGGCACCCATATTCACAAGGTAGGTTCCTGTCCAGAGCACCAACTGAACATGAAAGGATAGAGCTTGATTCATAGATTGTTTTGATATAAGGTGCGTTAAAATCTGATGAACGGTTTAGGAGAAAAGTCAGTTTTAGTGAAAGACGTTCGATAATCGAGAAAACGTAATTGTATCAACTTTGAGGCTAAAGTTACCATACTTAGACATTTTTATAAGTCACGAAATTTTGGTATAGTGTAGTAGGGTGGTCAGAGGACCCTTGAAAGTTGACCTTGCATTAAAATTCGAAATCTATATTTTCTGAGAATTTTTACAGTCGAGTGTGGTTATTAAGGGGAATGGTGGAATATGCTAAAACTTAGATCGAGTTTAAAAATGGTTAAGTGCATGTAAACTTTTGGTGCATAAAAACCATGTTAAACTTATAATATGAGTTAAGGGTGTTATGGTGTAGAGATTAAGTGATTAAGTGGGATATATACTAATGGTGATCCTTTCGTTCCTATAGAAACGGGAGACGAACTCAGGATTCCACATACTCGCTTTAGAGATCCAGGCAAGATCTTTTCTATCTCTACTTGGAAATTATTTATCTTCAAAGAAACTTGATTTCATGGAATATACATATGTGATGCTATTGTTATTATATTGTTAAGAATTTGTTTTCCTTGATTATTGATATTAAAAGGAGAGGTATATGAAGATGTATATGAATATGGATATGGATATGAGTATGAGATGGATATGGATATACATAGAGATGATTATGCATAAAGTGAACATGCCTTATGGTTAAGAGTTATATTCAAAGAATGGTATCAGTTGTTATCTAGAATTATATATAAAGGAATAGTATCAGTTGTTATCTAGAGTTATATATAAAGGAATGGTATCAGTTATTATCTAGGGTTATATGATTTATAATATTTTGTTAAAAATATTCTTTCCAAATGTTGTGATAGATATTATTGAGTATTATTTAATACTTCTAAAATAAATGGAATACTCTATGTATACAAGAACATATTAGATTTCATCGAATATAGAAGAGATGTCTGAGTCATAATCAAAGTATTATGACATTAATATTTTATAAAGTGATGATAAATGGAAATGGAAATGATATATGTGAATGGAAATGCGAATGGAAACGGAAAAGTGGAAAAATGTGAAATGGTACATGATAATGGTAAAATGATTTGAAAGGGGGATTGCAACAGTAAGCGTAAGAGGCTGTGTGGGAGTGGCACGATCCAGCATTCAATATTTTCTTACGGCACGAAGATGCCAAGGGAGGATGTAGCAGGTAGCCTTCCTCCAGGGTTGATTACCAGGTAGGGATCATCCCTTCTACTAGTAGTAAACAGAGAGCGGATACGGTCAGGCGACTGATCATCGTCCTACGTATCTGGCACCAGCAGATATCCCCAAAACTTGAAAGAAAGAATTGAAAATGGTTTTCAGATTTCTATAACTGAAAATAGAAAAGTGATATGAAATGATGGAATTATTGTTACAAACGAAGAGAAACTGATTTTATATTAATTTATATGATTGTTGCATAAGAAGGAAATGAGAAGATTATAGCGAGAGATTTGTTCAAGTTTTTATATTATCTTGAAAAATTACACTGAAATGGTATATTGATGGTTATAGCGTTCAAGAGGAGGAACTGATATTATATGATGTTAGAAGCGCGACTGATGGAATGATACTATATATTTCTTACGTACAAGGATAATTGGAAAGTGTATATACATATTGAATGGAAATAAAATTCTTCCAAAATAACTGAAGTTTGCTTTTGTCTATTATATATATATAACGGTTTATTTTCCTTTGATGTTAGTAGATAGAAATTATCTTGCTGAGCTACTATAGCTCACTCTTGCTACTTATTTATATAACAGCTAGGTATGCCGATACTACGCAGAACACCCCGTAAGAGGATAGGGGGAAAACGACCTTTGGAGCGAGCGCTGTTACCTATTCTTGAGGTAGCGTAGAGGCGGACGGGATTCTGGTAGTTTTATGTATAATTAAGTGTGTAAACATGTAAGAACTTTTGGTTGTTGAAATGCTTCATGGATGTATTTAAGGATGATTCTGGGTTGTAATAACTGTTAAATTCTAAACTTTTATTATGGTGAATGTTGTTTGTTAGTAGTATTTTTGTGTGTTCGTTCGCAGGGAAGGACTGAATGTAATATCAAGTTCAAGTTTCTTATCTCTCACAATTTAGAAGTGTAGAAGAATGTTGTGTTTGTTTATAAACTAAATTAAACTAAACTAAATTAAACTAATTATCAATCGAGAATAAAATATATGAGGAAAACAATCCAAGAACTGGGGTTCTTCACTTGGTTTCAATGCACATTCAATATCTATGTGATGTCTACGTTCTTACTCTGCTGAAAACAATTCTTCTAAGGTTATAATGTTCTCTTCCAAGATACAATATAATGTCTACAACTATACCCTAATTGTCACTTCCGTGATACAATCAAAGACAATCATAAACTATTAAGCTCCAAGAATTATAAGTCTCACAACTCTCCTATTAATCTTCCAATCAAATATTCGAGTTATGTCTGTTAAATCATGTACTAAAATTGCAACTCCTCTTCCAAGTTATTACAATCCCTAAAATCCAATCAAAGGTTCGTGACTCCCCTAATTGTGTTAAGCCCTCAATAACAGATCAGCAAAGTAAGAAAATCACAGATAATTAAACACACATGAATACCAAGGAATACTACCCAATCCTCAGATTAGAGAATTAGTTACGCATATTTAATAAAGAAAACATAATAATAATGAATGAAAACATAATATTGAAGAAAGAATTGAAGATTGAAAGTACCTTGATACGATTAAAAGCTATCAATTGTTATTATTTACAATGGTAGGATGTGTTTAAATAGGCTCTACAAATCTTGCCTAGCAAGAAACTGCCTTCTATTACAATTAGGATTTAAAGAAGGTACCCAAAACTGCCCAGAATACAATTAGAATTAGAAATAGGGCAAAACAGTAAATTCCCAGCCTTCTTTAACAAGATCACGTGCGCGATCTAATTTAGCATATTTCTTGCACTTGTTTCCTATCCCAGGTTGTAGAAAATCTCTCAAGCTTCGCGTGGGCAGTAAGATCGCTGAAAACGGACTTCTAGAACTCCAGATATGGCCAAAACAGTATAAGCTGCGCAACCTTCCCGGAAAATCCGAATTTTAATCAATTAAATCTCCAAAAACGACAAAAGCTTAGATATTCTTGCAAACCTGCACAACTACACAAAACACATCAAAACTACACAAACTTGAGTCCAAAACAATCAATTTAAGCCGATATAGAATGTTCCAAGTGGATATAAAATCCACTTATCAAACACCCCCAAACTTAAACCGATGCTTGTCCTCAAGCATAAACAATTATAACTAACTAACTAATTAGTACCACTTCCGTAGGTGATCACGGTTGCATTTGGCATATGCAACAAGCCCTTTAAACCCCTAGGCAGCCCTAGTGGACGAGTAAGGTCTCGTGAGGGCCTATAGCGAATGTACCCACAAAATCCATTTAACCTAATGCAATGCAATGCATGGATGCAACTAATATGAAAAAAATGCAAAGATCCCCTTGAAACTCACCAACACCAACTAACAAGCAAATATCTCAATGAATGTAACAAATCCAAGCAGAGCTCGACTAAGTTCCCGTATACTAACAAATACATGAACAGAAACGTACGTGTGTGCAATGCTCATCAGAAATACTCCCAAAACTAGGTCAAAAATCATACATGCTTTCCGCCAAGACAATCACAGGTTTATAAACAGAATAGACTGTAGACACTTCATAACCTAGGAACACCTCCACCCTTATCCAAGGTAGACAGAAACTCATGCTTTATTACTACGACACATAATACTATATACAATACACATGCTTATTTAACCGTGCAATGAATGAGACCCCAAAAGGCTTATACAATAATACCCATGTAGCGAGTGTTAGGTCAGCAATCCCAAACCACAAGGGCTTTAGGTTACTAGGACTAAGTCCCCTCAGAATTAATTACTCGAGTATTAAAGAGCTCACTCTGGTTAATTTTGCATACAAAACAACAAACTAATGATTCTTTTTTTTTTCTTTCTTCTTTTTTTTTCTGATTTTTTTTTTCAAATATCTGGAATGAGCCTTTCTCATTTCCAACCCTAGACTACTCATATAATTATGAGCCGGCTACTAGCCATTTGACACCTAGCCTTTATTAACAACTTAGCATGAAATTCCTGTTTTCCCCCAAACTTAGACTTTAATGTTGGGAAAATTAATTCTTTCGTCCCTAAACTTTGGGCCGTTTTTGGTCTAGGTCCCTAAACTAAAAAAGTCAATCTTTCGATCCCTTAACTTTCAATTTTTCTGATTAAGGTCCCTCCGTCCAAATAAGGCTAACGCCGTTAGTGGATAAAATTCGAAAAAAAAATTAAAAAATCAGAAATATTTCATAAAATTCTGAAAAATTCCAATTTTTTTTAAAAAATTCCAATTTTTTAAAAAAATTCCAATTTTTTAAAAAAATTCAGAAATATTTCATAAAATTTCAGAAAAATTATATGAATTAAAGTAAAGAATTTTGAAAAATTATAAAATTAAAATATTATGAAATTTTCAGAAAAATTTTGTAAAAAAAATGAATATTTTCGAATGATTAAAATTTAATTAAATTTAAAAACGAACATACCCATTCAATTTATATGCGTATAAATCGATACATGCGAACAAATATGTTAAGATATCACATTTTTTGAATCAAAAGTGAATTTTTAAATTTTTTTCGAATTTTTACTTAAATTCTGAAATTTTTCTGAATTCACTTTTTGTTCGCATATAAATTTAAAGTGAATTTTTAAATTTTTCAAAAGTGAATTTTTACAAATATGTTAAGTAAAAATGTGATATCTTAACATATTTGTTCGCATGTATCGATTTATACGCATATAAATTGAATGGGTATGTTCATTTTTAAATTTAATTAGGTGTTAATCATTCGAAAATACTCATTTTTTTTACAAAATTTTTCTGAAAATTTCATATAATTTTAATTTTATTATTTTTCAGAATTCTTTACCTTAATTCATATAATTTTTCTAAAATTTTATGAAATATTTCTGAATTTTTAATTTTTTTTTCGAATTTTTCTGAATTTTATTAAATATTTCTGAATTTTTAATTTTTTTTCGAATTTTATCCACTAACGGCGTTAGCCTTATTTGGACGGAGGGACCTTAATCAGAAAAATTGAAAGTTAAGGGAACGAAAGATTGATTTTTTTAGTTTAGGGACCTAGACAAAAAATGGCCCAAAGTTTAGGGACTAAGGAATTAATTTTCCCCTTTAATGTTCCTACGCTATAAAGGGAATAACGAAAATTCTAAATATAAACAAGTGATTAAATCTCAAAACATCCAACAGGCATGACCCTAACCTAGCCCAAAAGCACCCCAATGAGACTATGAAATAAATTTTGTTCCCGTAACATGCAAGTCAATTTCATAAAAACTATAAATCAGCCCTCTACTCATCATCATCACACCCAAATCAACATCCACCTATCAATCAGAATCAGCTCGTCCTAAGGGATCATGAAATATGCATGCCATGAAACTGCAACTAAATGAAAACTCACATGGTATACGAAAAATAAAAACAGAATGTCCTATATGAAACAAACGTAAATAGCACAAACATATATGCATGATTTACTACTACTAATATGCAAAGCATGAAATCCTACATGAACAAATCATCTCTTTCTTTTCTCTCACCCAAATTTCTCTTCTTTGTTCGCTCAAATGTCTCGGGAAAGGGTTTCCTTTCTGGATGACTCGTTGTTGGATTCTGAGAGATCGAGTGTTTGCCCCTTTGTGGGTAACACTGATAGGGACGATGACTGCAAGTACGTGACGCAAACTTGGGAGGGGCTGGCTCTAAGCCCGAGTCTAAAAAAGGTTTCTTTCGCGAAGAATTTGGTGACATTGATACCATTGGAGCGGGGAAATCGAGTGAATGTTGCCCAGGGATCCCAAATGAGGGTGAAACTGGATAAGGATGAAGACTCGATCTTGGAATCTGGGAGATCTAGGGGTCGCCCATCTGTGGGTAACACTGATTTGAGAATGAATCCGAAGAGGGTATCTTTCTCACCGGAGGTTAGGGTTTTTTACCCGAATGAGCATGATGCCCTTTCTACTGAGTTAGCTAAGGGGAAGCAGGTTGCAAGAAAGGTCACTTTCTCACCGGAGGTGAGGGTTTATTACCCTTGTTCTCCTGTTACGGATGTGGAAGGTTGGATACCAAATGATGATAATTTCTTTCTTGATTATATGCGAGGAGATGAAGCTCCTATGGAAGAATCGCAGGATGAGGATCATGTGTGTGATGATCATCCAGTCCGATTTATAGTTAATTCGGTTGTTACTCCGTTTGAAGGAGTAAATGTTGCTTGGCGCAAGCAGAGGCAGTCTGTTTGTGATAACGACTCCTTTGGGTCTAAGGATTTCCGAAAGAAGATGGATGTTGGTTGCTGTCCCAACACTGGGATGGATTCAAGAACTCGAAGCCCGCTCAACCCCCTTTTGGTTGAAGGTAACATCTTTTACTTTATGGGAAAGTTAGCTGGCACCAAAGATTTAGGTATTGATCCTCTGAATGTGCCTACTAAAATTTTGAATTTTATGGATTCGGTTTCTGCTAATGTTGTTAGTTATGAGGAATTCGACGTTAATTCTAGTATGTTGACCAAAGACACAACTGATCTGGTAAATCATTCGGGTGGTCCTATTGATACGGACTCTTCTATGGTTGTGAATGTTTGTGATGTGGACTCTTCTATGGTTTTGAATGCTTGGAATGGTGGTCCTAGTGGTACGGTTTCTTCTATGGATTCTACCGTTAAGGCGGATGGTAGAAACTGCAGTTTGATCTTGGGAAGGCTTCCTCCTGACTTGGATACCACCTGTCATGGTACAAGTGGTGGTCTTCTTGAGAATCATGGGGTGGATTACTCTGCCGTTAAGGTTGTTGGTAAGGGTTCTGTTGAAAATTATAATGGTGTTATTGGTAATGGTTATACTGGTAATGTTGTAGGCAACGTTGTTGGTGGAATACCGCCATGGGAGCCTGATCTGCTGCGTTTTAGCTCAGCGAATGTTATTGTTTTAGCAATTTCCAAGGATGCGGTTGAAGTTGGTGTGGGCGGGGGGCTTAGTCGTTTAGAAAGGATTGGTGCCCCTGCCGTTTATGATTTCGAGATGGGATGTTTCTCAGGTTTCAAGCATTGTCTTGATGGAGTCAATAGAAGGTATTGGTATTACCATGTGCAGTTTACTCAGTTGCACTTTCGTAGTGCTAGTATTGGGTTCAATTTAGGATTGGTGGAGGCACCAGATTAAGTTTGTAATAGGCTTAGTTCTATGTTTGTTGATTGTCAAATGACTTAATGTTGTTGGCTTTGTTGTCTGAATGTTGATTTTGCGGGGTATGCCCCCAGAATTGTGTAAGTTGTTCCTTCTTGGTATAAAATCTTAATTAGCAAAAAAAAATAAAATACAACAACAACTACATATCCCTCAAACCACCCCCAAACTTAAAATATTCAATGCCCTCATTAAATGGAAGTAATACAAGGGATAGTAGAAACATACCTGCAATGCGCCTTACACCACCTCATCCACGCTAGGATCCATAAGAATCAATACCCAACTCACAAGAAGCTCCACCAATAATTACCAAGCAATATCACACCACAAATAGCCCAAATTCCCAATTTACAAGAACACAAATTCGTAATAAAAATAAAATTAGAGAAAAAGATTTACCCAATACGAATCGGAGAGGTGAACTTGTAATTAATTACTCTTTAGAATTGAATTTTTAGAGATTTAAAGAAGTAGAAAAGGAATTGAATTTGTATGTATAGGTGGATATATATATTTGGGGATGTAAATAATTGAGATGAAATTAGATGTAGAATAGGATTTGGGTGTGTTTAGGATTTGAATTTAGGTTAGAATAGGAGTTGAAGATGATAGGTTTAAGATTTGGATATGAATTAGAAATAGAATATGAGAATGAATAAAGGAGTGAATAAAATTGGGGTTTAAGGTACAAAAATTCGCACACTGCAGTGGAGGAGGGCGCTGACAGCGCTGAGGCGCCTGTTGCGCCGTTTGAAGCAGCGTGATAGGGCGCTGACAGCGCGGTGACGCTAGTTGCGCCGTTTGGTTCTGCGTGTTAGAGCGCTGACAGCGCTGGGACGCTAGTTGCGCCGTCCTGATCTGCATTACTTGGCGCTGGCAGCTTTGTGGCGCAGTCAGCGCTGCACTGTTCTGTCTGTATTTTTTTTTTTGAAAAGAAAACACTCAAATTTTTATTTATTTTTTTACACTAATGCGTGGGTTGCCTCCCACGAAGCGCTTCTTTAACGTCAATAGCTTGACGCCGATTATACCTGGAAACTTCAATGAGGATAAAAAGCAAACAGATGCACATATCTACGAATTTCTAATATAAGCATATTGTGCAAATAAACCTTAGATTCGTTGAAAGGTACGAAAACTTCCAAGAACCTATCATGCTCAAGAGACTTGGAAACATCAAAATAGCTAGAAAAGTCGTCAGAATAATCATTATAAGTACGACTCATATACTCCTCCCAAATCGGATCCTTATACTCTAAAACAAGATTTTCAACTTCCTCAATCTTAACTTCCTTCTCTTTTATATTTGGACACTCGTCAATTTTAATCTCGTCTACCAATGTATTAAGCTCAAAATTTTCTAGATTTGGTAGAATTTCAATTGCATCCATATTATCATTAATGCGCATGGGACAATTATCAACTACACAAGTAGACTCATCAGACACAACATTATCATCAATTGCTAAACAAGAATCATGGCATAGAGGAAAATTGACACAAGGGGGAGTACGATAACAACCGTCATGCCACACTGCTCGAACTTCCCAAATAAAATTATTTAGTTTAGCATTCTCCTCGTACCAAGCTATTGAATCACATGGAATATCATTATCACTAGCAATTTCTAAAGTTGGTTCATCAAAAACTCCCAAAGAAAGTAGGGAGGATTAGACTGAGTTCCTTGAATCATTTTATTGAGCGCAATCTCCCAATCAGCAGGTAAAGAAGGATTAGACTGAGTTAAACTCGTATCAACATCATTACACATATATGGATTAAGATCATCATGATATTGATTTTCAAACGAATACGAATAATCATTGCTAGGGGCATATGGAGCATAAAATGAGTTCTCAGAATAGAACGAATTCACCTGATATGCATTACAATCCTCATTGAATTGTGGGTAAGGATTGAATTCTTGATATTGTTCCTGACTGTTGTAGAAATTCTGAGCATTGTTCCAACCAAAGTTGTACTCCATCTAGTCTCTCTCCTCAAAACCTGTTTAAGTTGTCTACCTCAAAGAACCTGTAGACACACCAAAGAAAGAAATACAAAAAGAAAGAAAAGAAAAATATATACAAAGATAAAATCCAACTACAAGAAACAATTAACTCAAACTCAACATTACTGCCTTCCCCGGCAGCGGCGCCAATTTGTTAATAGTATTTTTGTGTGTTCGTTCGCAGGGAAGGACTGAATGTAATATCAAGTTCAAGTTTCTTATCTCTCACAATTTAGAAGTGTAGAAGAATGTTGTGTTTGTTTATAAACTAAATTAAACTAAACTAAATTAAACTAATTATCAATCGAGAATAAAATATATGAGGAAAACAATCCAAGAACTGGGGTTCTTCACTTGGTTTCAATGCATATTCAATATCTATGTGATGTCTACGTTCTTACTCTGCTGAAAACAATTCTTCTAAGGTTATAATGTTCTCTTCCAAGATACAATATAATGTCTACAACTATACCCTAATTGTCACTTCCGTGATACAATCAAAGACAATCATAAACTATTAAGCTCCAAGAATTATAAGTCTCACAACTCTCCTATTAATCTTCCAATCAAATATTCGAGTTATGTCTGTTAAATCATGTACTAAAATTGCAACTCCTCTTCCAAGTTATTACAATCCCTAAAATCTAATCAAAGGTTCATGACTCCCCTAATTGTGTTAAGCCCTCAATAACAGATCAGCAAAGCAAGAAAATCACAGATAATTAAACACACATGAATACCAAGGAATACTACCCAATCCTCAGATTAGAGAATTAGTTACGCATATTTAATAAAGAAAACATAATAATAATGAATGAAAACATAATATTGAAGAAAGAATTGAAGATTGAAAGTACCTTGATACGATTAAAAGCTATCAATTGTTATTATTTACAATGGTAGGATGTGTTTAAATAGGCTCTACAAATCTTGCCTAGCAAGAAATTGCCTTCTATTACAATTAGGATTTAAAGAAGGTACCCAAAACTGCCCAGAATACAATTAGAATTAGAAAAAGGGCAAAACAGTAAATTCCCAGCCTTCTTTAACAAGATCACGTGCGCGATCTAATTCAGCATATTTCTTGCACTTGTTTCCTATCCCAGGTTGTAGAAAATCTCTCAAGCTTCGCGTGGGCAGTAAGATCGCTGAAAACGGACTTCTAGAACTCCAGATATGGCCAAAACAGTATAAGCTACGCAACCTTCCCGGAAAATCTGAATTTTAATCAATTAAATCTCCAAAAACGACAAAAGCTTAGATATTCTTGCAAACCTGCACAACTACACAAAACACATCAAAACTACACAAACTTGAGTCCAAAACAATCAATTTAAGCCGATATAGAATGTTCCAAGTGGATATAAAATCCACTTATCATTGTTCTCTGAGCATATGACTGGTGTGTGTGTGTGTGTGTATTATTGCGGGGTCAATTGCATAAGTATTAATTGAAAAAAAAAAGACCCAAGAGATATTGATATTGAATGGAAATTGGTCCGTGATGGCCCAGATTTATGACCCCGGATTTGGGGCTGTCACATTTATAATTTTTCAAATTTCTTTACTTTAATTCATATAATTTTTCTGAAATTTTATGAAATATTTCTGAATTTTTAAAAAAAAATTCGAATTTTTCTGAATTTTATGAAATATTTCTGATTTTTTAATTTTTTTTCAAATTTTATCCACTAACGGCGTTAGCCTTATTTGGACGGAGGGACCTTAATCAGAAAAATTGAAAGTTAAGGGAGCGAAAGATTGACTTTTTAGTTTAGGGACCTAGACCAAAAACGGCCCAAAGTTTAGGGAGGAAAGAATTAATTTTCCCAATATATAATGGATGTTGGGTTTTTGTTTGATTATAGTAATATTAATTAAATGAAAGGGTAATTAGTATCAATTTAAGGGTAATTATGTAAAATCAACAGATATCATATCGACCCGACCAACCAACCAAACTTTCAATGTTTCGGCTTTTATATAATAGTATAGATTTATGAAAATTAATTCGTAATATATAATAATGCAATTATGGTTAATTGTAAATCAAAAGAGTGGTAAATTTATATTGCAAAAATCGCTTAATATTATATATTTATATCATCCTCATTGAGTCATTTGATTTTAATTTAAATATTAATTTATTCTAAATATGTTTTGACATTAAAAAATATGTAATATACAGATATGTTAAATCAAGTAATTAATATATTTAAATTAGAATTGTTATTTCCCAGTTGCACACCTCAAGATTGTAGAAGGGGGGGGGGGTTGAATACAATCTTGTTGAAAATTCTTTTGGATTTACAAGACAACATATGGATCTTGATTTAAAACAAATGAACAGAAAGAAACTATGAAATAGAAATCAAAGAAAAACAAACGTACAACACGCTTTAAAAATTTCAGGTGGGTTTTTGACTCCACCTGAGGATTGTATTGAAGAAAATAATCTGTGTAAACGAGTACACAGCTGCGAATACAAGACTAAGTATTTTACTAGAAAACCTAATGCTTTGTGCTTTCAACTCTGTGTTTTCTTCTCTACTTATCTTTGCTACACTTGAAGTATATATAAACTCCAAGTTTACAAACCCTACAAAATAAACGAATCTTACAAGTCAAAGTATTCTGCAGGGTTGCTGCCACTCCTTGTCTCCATGTGATACAATTTTGTCTGGATTGTCTTGGACAGATATGCAATAGATTTACCAGCTAAATTGTTTGTGAGAATAAGGAATGTTTCTTTTTCTTCTTCGTTCCCAATACTGGATTCCATACCCTTTTTAAGTCTATCAACCTATGTGATCTGTCAGGCATAAGTCGCCATCAACCTCTAATCCCAAAACATTATTGGTTGGAGCATTTTATCCGTTGAATTAGACATCGATCGATAGGTTGACTGTTGCTTGTCGAAGTGCCATATCCGTTGACATAGAAGCTTTAATGGTTGAATCATCACTTCACTTATAGAGAAATTAATAACACAGTTTATATACAATTAGCTACCCTATTCTGCATATCCATTGATAGTCAACATGACTTAGGAATTACAAAAAAAAAAAAAAAAGGAATTCTAGCAACTATGGCAAAACCAAACAACTGACAAGACTTAAAACAGGCATGCTACAGACTTATCAACCGATAAGCTGCCTCATCAACGAATATTTATGACTTGGATATCCATTGACAAGTTACAAACTTATTCTTGTACACATATGTTTTTCAAGGTATTTTCAAGTACTTATCATCAAGGACAACATAATTCCTAACATCTCCCCCAAATTATGATTGATAGAATAACAGCCATAATTTAAGAACCTTGATGATAATAAAACACCTTTGAATAAATACAGAGTTTGAGTAAAAACATATGTAGTGTACTAAGCTTCAAAAGTTTAGAGAAATGAACTAAGTCAAGTTAAAGAATCATACTTCCACAAGGGATGCTCCTCTAGATTGAGCATATCATTGCTTGCTTCCCCTTGTAGTTCTCATACCATGGATTTTATGTCTGTCTGCCTCAAGTTGATTCTCTAGAGATCTGTAGATGATCTTTTCTAACGAGTCCAAATGAGAGTCGTCTTTTTTCTCTCTAGCTTTCAACCCTAGCCGCCACTTAATTCAGCCATTTCCAAGCAAATTTCACATCAGATATATATTTCCCCTTCCTAAATTCACCTTCCCCTCCTAATCTCTCACCTAAAACACCAAATTTCTTCTTATATTTCTATTTATCTTTTAAAAAAATGGGTTTGGTCATTGTTTTCGGGGATGGATCTGATTCCGTTTCTTTGAGTCTTTTGAACATTCCTAATGGTTATTTAGATGGGGTTCTTGCACCATCTATTTCTGGTTTTTTGGAGATTATTCTCCCTGGGCTTGCTATTTGTACAAGCGATGTGATTGTTGTTTCACACAGATATGTCCGCGACGAGTTTCTTGTGAAACAAAAGGAGAGAGGTGGATACATCTCTGTTGCTGAAGAAGCTATCCCAGTTGGGATATTCACGAAATTGGAGCTAAACCCACCTCTCCGGGTGGTATCTGATCTTATCAAAGCAGTTGTGGTTTGTTACCCAACTTATGTTGTCTTGGGAAAGGATATTCTTGTTATCTCTCATCAAGATCCGATTCAAGAGGCTCTCTTGAAGGAAAATGTTGACGCTATTTGCTCAAAGAAGGAAAAGGGTTCTCTGGGCGCCCTTTCTACTTTCGCAAATGAAGTTGCTGTGATTGCTTCGTCTGGGAAAAAGAAGCTCGCTCTTATTCGGAGTTCTAAGGTTGTGCCAGGTTCGTAGCAGTTTGACGACTGAGGTAACTATTCTTCTCGTAACAAAGGTCTCTTTAAAAGATGGATTCTTAGTAGGAATGAAGATCTCAGGGTGTTTAGTAACTGGTGATGCTGGTAAGACAGTGAATTTTGATGATATTTGTATCCATTTGGGGAGTTTAATGTTTAAAGGCACTCTCACTATGTTATTTGGTTTAGCCCACTACGTATTTGATATGTGTTCGCAGAGAACAGTTTGTCACATGTTATTTAAAAATCCGGTTGATGTTTTGATTAGTTCGTTTCGAATGATTAAGCAAAGGCATTCATAAGTTGTTCGAGGATCTAAAAATCTGAGGAGATCCATTGATTTTTTAGACTCGTTGGAGTTGGTATCTTGTGTTTTTATGCTGCTGCACTTTACCTCGAGGCAGGGCAGGTTTGTGATGCGAGCCCATGAAAATGTGGCTGGAATGCTAATTGTGAAGTGCAGTGAATTTGAGCGATGCTATGTTGTTCTAGTTGTTTCATGGCGTATATCTCAGGAAAGTGGGTTCCTTTTGATTGGAAGGGAATCAGGATCGAATAAAGTCTGTTGCTAGAGCTCCTTTTGGGGAGTGAATGATGTTACTCAAGACTATTGCAAGGGTAAGATGGGTGTGTCAATGTGGGGTATGCAGGTGGGATCTTTCGGTGTCATGACAATCAAGGCTCGGTATACAGGTAGGATGGCTATAGCCATGTTCAGAATGCAACTTGAGGACCTCTCTCTCTCGGGGATGTGCTTATGGTTGATCGGTTTCACTGATTTGATTTGGGTTTTCACTAAATGGTTAAGTGGGTACCCCGAGGGTGCTCTAAATGAAGTGGCGGATTTGATTGAACATGGTTTGTGGTTAATTCTCGATGAGGATTTCACTCTATATGTGTGTTATGTCAAAAAATGCAGAATGATTGATATCAGCTGCGACATCTTCTGGTTCAGGCCTGGTAATCACGTTATTGAGAATGTGGATGACTCTATTCGTTTTAAAGACTTCAGTGACGGAATTCTGAGGGTTAGTGATGTTGCTTTCATCTCCTGTTGGATTTGGGGACTGAGATGGTACATGCTGCGCACCAGGGGATTGAAAATGAAGGTTGTTTTAACAGTCAGAGGTATTTATGGACAATTTGCTCTATGTTGGGCCCGACCAAGCGGAATGAGGTGTATAATGAGTAGTGCTTCGATGGTGGGTAGAATGGTGGTGATCTCCTTGGAAAAAGAGTTGTTAGTGTTGCAGTGTGGACTACTGAATTGCATTGTGCGCCTCGAAAGAGTTCGGTTTATGGGATTAATTGCTGGCATATGCTACAGTTGGTTTGGATGGTGGCCCGTAGTAGGGGGCTGGTGGATTTGCGCATAATTGGCATAATCAGTACTAAATTTTAAACTAGTTTAATCTAGTTCTCTTTGTATGTTGATTGGATAGTGTCTTTATGATGCTTTGACATTTGTTTTGTTTGCATGTTGTCTTCGCGGGGTATGCCCCTAGAAGTGTTTCAGTTGTTCCTTTATGGTATAAAATTTTAATTAGCAAAAAAGATGATCTTTTCTTCTGAGTGATTTGGATCCAGCATAGACATTAAGTGTTGCAAATACTCATTGCTAGCTTTCTCCAGTTGATCTTCTATTCTGAAAAATCTTCTATAGTTGTGTTCATCTCTGAATTCCATTATCCAGAATGGATAAAAGTGAACCTTCCTTCCAGGTTCATATAGAATATTCAGCTTCTTAGGCAAACCCTCCTTTGAAGACAAGCTGCTCCTCAATTCATTGGCCTTGTTGAAAATTATTTTCCTTGCCTCTGGAGTGAATCCCCCAGTTCTTTTCATTAAGGACCAAATCTTCCAGAGTTTGCTCTAGCCTTCATTTAACACTTGATGTAGGGGCCAGGTTCTGCTGTTTCCTCCTTTGTAGGTGAAAATTAGCCTTTCTGGTAACCTGGTTGTCCTATACGCAGCACTCACATCTACCACATCATCCAAGAAAAGATTGACACTTGAATACTCTTCAATGTCAGCAATATAGAGTTCAGATTCTTTCTTGGTAGCCACCTTTGCAACTTAAAGAACCTCAGCAACTTGAATTTGTCTAGCTAATGGTTGTTTCCTCCTTCTGCTTCTCCTCTTTATAGGTGAGAGTCTGATATTTGGAAATGCCAAGCTGTTGATGTCAAAGTCAAATTCCAAAGGTTCTTCCTTTATGAAGTCTAAGGTGTTAGATGTCTGAGTGTGTTGCTGTGTGTCTTGTGTTGGAGGTTTTGTAGGTTGAGATAGTATTGATTCAACTTGAACTTTTGGTTCTGGGCTCAAAGTTCTTTTAGCAGGGACTTTAACTCTGCTTTTCCTTTTCTTGCACGCAGACTTTGTGTTCATTTTCTTCTTCTTAAATTTGGCATCTTCTTCTTCAGCCTCTTTCTCCATCTCTTCTTCTAGCACTCTTACTAGCTCATCAGCCAGTCTAGCTTCTTTCTCAATGCATTCAATAGGTTGTCTAACAATCTGGCCAGCTTGAAGTAACCTTGCAGTGTCTTCAGCTTTGGCCACAACAAAGTTTGGATGACCTGTAGGAACACAAATTTCCACTCCCTCTCTGTAGATGAATGCTAGATTCTCTTTGAGTCTCACATCAACTGTAGCCTTCTGTTTTAATTCAGCAAGATACTTGCTCATTAGCTTGAATTCATCTGGATTTGGCATTGGAAAGTCCTTTCTCATGGTGTTTTTACCATTCTTCTTCATAGGTGATTTCTTAGGCTTGAGCACAGGCTTGAATTCAGACACATAAGATGGCTCCCCTCTGGCTAGAGATCTATGAAGCACAAGATCTGGAATTAATACTTGTCTGATTGATGTGGTTATGGGAGGAATTGATACTTGAGAAATTTGAGGATTTGCAGCCAGCCTTGTGGCTATAGAGTCTTCAGGTTGAATGACTGGTTCCTCCTCACTAGACGGAATTCCTGGAGCTATTGGAACTAGAGTAGAGTGAAGTTGCTCCCCCTCACTTGTTATCTCCTTATCACTAAACTTCTCCCCCTTTTTGTTAGCATCAAGGGTTTGAGTAGTAGGTAGGTTCAATAGTCTGTCAAGGAAGGCACGTTGTTGATTATGAGCTTCAAGGATGAGCTTTTGATCTGCAATCATAGTGATCATTTGAACCTCTAATCTACCAACTTGTGTAGACAGATCTTCAATCTTCTTATCTGTATCTGCATCTTTCTTCAGCTTGTTTCTAAGCTGCTGCATTGTACGGGGAGGAAGAAGAATCTCCAAGTTCTTGTTCTGAGCTTCTAATGCATTTTTAATTTCAAGCTTGAAGTCATCCTTATCTATCACCCTTTGATTGAGAAGACACTTGTGTAGTTTGAGAGTAGCAAGAAAATTCTCTTGCACATGCTTTAGAGCAGGTTCAGCATCCTGTAAAGTAGCCACAGTCTTCTCATACTGTATTACTAGCTCATTGTGAGCATCCTTGGAGATATAATTTTTGGACATTAACCATTCTGGTAGATCTCCAGGTTGTTGTGAAGGTACTTCATCTTCACCTTCAATTGTGAATTCAGAATAAGATTGATCCACATCAGCAACATTTGGAGGCAGCTTGGTAAGAGCATCTTTAGCTCTCTGCATAGATTCAGTTGTGTGTACCAAGTTTAGCTGTTGCTCAGCCTCCACATTGCCCTGTTTAGCCCAAGAGTCAAGGTCGGGATCAGGGTGAGTAAAGGTTTCAGCTCCAAGAACAGTTCTATCAATGACTTGTTGAGATGTCTGTTGATAGTGACTTGTTCTGGGGGCATCCTCAACCTCCATTGACTCACTAGCAATGGCTCCATCCACCCTTATGTCTCATGTACCTACTTTTTTCTCATGTTCTCTCTCTTTTTGCATCAGGGGCTCCCCCTAGCTCACACCACTCACACCCTCACCTTCACCTACTAAGGTTGAACTCTCATTATCTCCTTTTGCCTGGCAGGAAGCAATTGTCAGCCCCTCACTCACATTCTCTCCTTTTGCTTGCTCACAGAGCAGCCTCTCACTCTCAGAAATGACACTCCCTTCCATCAATCCTAGAAGTGTTTGAACTACAAGTGTGACCTCTACTGTAGTTGCAGTAAGCTGACTTACAGATGCAGGAGGCACATCGGTCAATGGATGAGAGATATCCATTGATGTTGTAGTTGAAGCTACCAATGGATGACTGCTGTTAAGCATATCCATCGGTGAACAAACACTTGTCAACGGATGAGAAATATCCATCGATGAAGTAGAAGGGATAGCAGTTGATAGAGAGACTATGGTTGAATCCGTTGATAGTGTTAGTGCCCTAGAGACAATGTAATTGTGTTTCTAGCGAGACTATTTTGTTATTTGATGATTATGTTTATGGATTATTCTACATTGATTTATTATGTCTTCGTTTACTGCGAAATAAATATTAGAATAATAAATGTCCTTGGAATATGTAACACGTATTCAATATCTTTAAGTATGTGACTTAAAAATGAGATTATATGAATAGTGCTAATATTCCTAAATATCCCTAATCAAGCATGAATAATATGGGACAATTATAACGCATAAAGATTAGTATGTTAGTTGACTGATGACGACATCTCATTGGTCATAGGTATAGTGATACTAAAGTCAAGAACATAGGTGAATGTAATATTATACATGGCACTGGATAAACCCACAGTGAGATTCTACATGTTGATAATGTCATTAGAAAGACTCACAGTGATAATGGTGTAATGATCCTTAGACTTGAGATCATTATATTTCTATACGAGGATTAATATACTTTGACTACATTAAAAGTTACTGTTGTGCCCAAAATCACCATGAGCTAGATTTAGGCCCATTAGGCCTGAAGATTTAATCCACGAAAGAAAGAAGATAGATCTAGTACACGATATGAGGAATTAGATATGAAGAAATGAGCATGAGACAGAGAAATGATCAAGAAACTATGAATACCAAGAGGTTCCTAAAGGTCTGGAAGCTGAGTAAACCATCCGAAGACCAGGTTCCCTTAAGCAGAAGAGTTCGAATTAATACAGTTGTAGCCACGAAACGAGGTAAGAACATATAAAGATATTAAATGAGTTATCTAGCCTAACATGTTTGCTATTTGTGCAGGTACAGGTACCTATAAATAGGTCCCTAAGCAATGCGTCCCGAAATAAGGAGGTTCCTGAGAAACAGACTTCTGTAATATAGGTTCCTGAGCACCAGGTTCCTAAGTATGACCGACAGAACGTTCTAGAAGCTATCTAGAACAAATAAACGTATTATTATTGGAGTATAATTCTAGGGCGCAGATGATCCTAAAATATCTCCAATAATCGAGAGAATTAGAATGGGGTACGAACTCGAGTTCTACTCTATTCCCACAACTAGTTCGTAAAAGGCTCTAAAAGAACCTGAGTCCTATACGAACTAGGTAATCGAACACAGCTATTCCAGCAGAGACAGAGTCGCATTAGAACTACGTGAGATTGATTCCTATATAAGGATACGTAGGCATCTTGAGGGGAGGACGGAGAACAGCTCTCTAATTTTCTCTAAAAGCACCGGAGATTATTGGAGATACCCTCAAGCTCAGCTCAACCCCACAAACACAACCCAAACCATCCATTGCACAGTTGATCGTTAGCCTTACAACTCATCGAGTACCTCACAAAAGTTGTTACGAAATCCACTCATCAACATTGGCGCTAGAAGGAAGGGAGTTAACATCTTAAGAGTGGAAAGATGGCAGGCGACTCAGATAGCGAAGCAACCCGTTCTGTGGAGAAAACTCATAACGGGGATGAGCGTGTTCCCCAAGTAAAGAAGGTTACCTCGGCAGATGTATTGGAGGTTCTGAAGACTTTTGGAGAACGATTGTCAACTTTGGAACAAGCTTCAGGAAGGAAGAAAAAGAAGACAAAAAAGGGAAAGAAATCGAAGGTTACTCCTAAACAGCTAAATTTTGAGGACAAAGAACTGGGAGAAGAGGAAGAGATTCCAGAAGAAGGGGAAGAACCAAAGCAGGATGGTGATGAAGAAGAACAAGATAATCCTGAGAAGAATAAGACTCCTGCTAAGAAGGTGCAATCCTAGGTTCCGACTGAGTCTAAAAAGAAGGTTAAAAAAGGCGGTTCCTCACGCAAGAAGAAGAAAGACAAGGAGCCATCTGTTGAGATAATCGAGGATGAGGACACAGATTCAGATGAGACAAGTAAGGAGTCTAGTACTGCAGAATCACAGAATGATGAAGGAGTAAGTAAGCAAGCCAAGACAGATGTTCTTGGAGAGGTAACTGCTGAAGATATAAAGAAGATACTTACCCAACTCAAGGATGAGAAGAATCTTGCTGCTAGACCCATAACTGCTTCTCCTTTTACCAAGAAGGTTCGAAAGTCAGCTTTACCCAAGTCCTATAGACCTTCGAATGAATTGAAGTTTGATGGAACCACGGACCCTATTGGGTACCTAAGTCGTTTCGACACAGAGATGGATGTTTACCAGGTGAAGGAGGCCACTAGGTGTAGGTTACTTACTGCGACCCTACAAGGTGGAGCTCATCAATGGTTCAAGAGATTACCTGCTGATTCTATTGGTTCCTGGGAAAGTATGGGAAGGCTCTTCGTAACTCGGTTTAGGGCATTAGTAGCGTTTGCACCACCTACCAATACCTTAGCCAACATCAAGCAGAGACCTGGCGAGACGTTGACAGAATATTTTAAGAGGTTTAATGCAGAGGTTCCAAAGGTAAGGAAAGCATATGAGGAGACTATAAAGAATTTCTTGATAGCTGGAGTCAAAAGGGGTTCTAATTTCTGGAAAGATTTGCAAGGGAAGGAACCTGAAACCCTAGCGGATTTCTATTCTCAAGCGGAGTCTTTTCGCTTGGTTGAAGAGTCTTTAGCTGATTTAAAGAAGGATCTAGATTATGAGAAGCAAGGTGGATGGTCAGGAAACAAGAGGTTAAAGCCAAGAAGTCCTAACAACCGTGACAATAAAAAGGTGGTTAGTCGAACATCTCAAGTCAAGCCTGAGGTGGAAGCTGTGAATCCTACCAGGTCTGCTATGAACCAGGTGCTACCACCAGCTTCATATAATAATTTCAAGAAGGAAAGACCTGTTTATGAGACGGTTACCCCTCTGGTAGCTCCGATTGATCATATTTATGCTGTGAATGAGAAGTCGTCCTGGTTTAGGAAGCCTCTCAGAACGGGACCTCCCGGGAATAAGAATGAGCGTCCCTATTGCGATTTTCATGACAACAATGGGCATAATATTGCAGACTATCGCCATTTGAGGGATCTAATTGAAACTTTGATTAGACAAGGACAGTTGACTGAATGGGTAGCTCAGGAAGGAAAGAAGTACAGAGAGGAGAAGACACAAAAGGTGCCAGAACCTGTGCTGATAGAAGGGCCACCTAAAACTGGATGCATACGAACTATCATCGGAGGTCCTCATGTGGGATGAAGTGGTAGAAATGCCATGGAAAGATATACCAGAGAGGCTAGGGAGCGTCCATTAACCAATGTTTGTAATCTGTCACAGAGGTCACCCAGATTGTTTGAAGGGGAGGATGCAGATATTACTTTTACTGAAGGGGATGCTTCTTGGGTGCATCATCCTCACACAGATGCTTTGGTAATTGAAGCAGGAATCGGGTCTTATGAGGTTCATCGAGTGCTAGTGGATAATGGAAGCTCTGTGAATCTATTGTCGTATTCAGCTTTCAAGAAGATGCATTTTCTGGATAGAGATTTAACTCCAACAAAGGATACTCTGTATGGTTTTACCAATAATCAAGTCCCAATCAAAGGTAAGATTCATTTACCAGTGACTCTAGGGGATAAGCCCTGTTGCATTACGCAGTTGTCAGAGTTTATTGTTATAGAGGACAACATGAATTATAATGCTATCCTAGGGAGACCAATTCTGAAGGAGATGAGGGTGGTAACCTCGATTTATCACCTAACTATGAAGTTTCCAACACCATGTGGCATTGGTATAGTTTGAGGTTGTCAATATGAGTCAAGAGAATGCTACACAAAGGCTTTGTAACATGCTGCTAAGGCTGCCAAGCTACCAGAGCCAATGGATGAGGTTCCTAACGATTTTCCAGGAAAGAATCCGGATGATATAACGGTTGATTTGCGTAGCCAGCCATTAGAAGGTTTCGTACCAGCATCATGCAGTATGGTGAGAATTGAAGAAGTCACAGAAGAGGAATCTCATGTCGAGATTCCAGTTTTTCAGGGGCCGGATACCCCATGTTTGCTCTTGAAAAGTGCACCTCTTATGGACGATGATGGTGATGTGTGTATGATAGAAGAATTGGATTCTAAAAATTCTCGAAAATTCAAACACAGTAGAAATAGTGAGTATAGTCAACCAGTTGCTAAGAGGAGGAATGTCATGAAGGAAGCACCTGTATCACCTGTTGAGGAAGAACTTCAAGGAGATTCAATTGCTGAGAAAGATATAGATTTGGATCCTCGAATGCCAGAAATGGTGTTAAAGGCTGGACCAGCTGGTGAAACACAGGATGTGAAGATAAGTGATAAAGATGGTACGAAGGTTTTGAAGATTGGAGCTCATTTGGAACCTACTTTGAAGGAATCCCTTATTTCCTTTTTGAGTGAGAATTTGGATGTTTTTTCTTGGTGCCATGCAGACATGGAGGGAATAGATCCAAAGGTTATGTGCCATAAGTTGAATGTTGATCCAGAGAAAAAAGGTGTGAGACAAAAGCGAAGACCAGTTAGTGGAGAGAGAGCTCAGGCATTGAAAGAAGAGGTTGATAGGTTACTGGATGCAGGATTGGTCAGGGAATCTTTCTATCCTATATGGTTGGCAAATCCTGTGTTGGTAAAGAAGCCTAATGGAAAATGGAGGACATGCGTGGACTTCACAGATCTCAACAAAGCATGCCCAAAGGATAGCTTCCCATTGCCACGAATTGATCAGTTAGTGGATGCAACAGCTGGACATCCCTTACTTAGCTTCATGGATGCATATTCAGGTTATAACCAAATCCCTATGTATGAACCTGATCAGGAGCATACTTCTTTTATTACGGATAGAGGCCTTTACTGTTATGTTTGCATGCCATTTGGATTGATTAATGCTGGAGCTACGTATCAACGATTAGTAAACATGATGTTTAAAGAGCAAATTGGCAAGACCATGGAAGTATACGTGGATGATATGTTAGTTAAATCCAAGGAAGCTGTTGATCATGTGAAGCATTTAGAAGAGATGTTTGGAATTTCGCGAAAATATAGAATGAAGTTAAACCCCTTGAAGTGTGTATTTGGTGTGGAAGCTGGAAAATTCCTAGGGTTCATGGTGAATCACAGAGGTATAGAAGCAAATCCAGCTAAAATTAAAGCATTAATTGATATGAAGTCACCAAGAACTGTGAGGGAGGTTCAGTCTCTTACAGGAAGAGTTGCAACATTGAACAGATTCATCTCGAGGTCTACAGACAAATGCCAAGAATTCTTTAAAGCAATAAAGAAGGGAAGTAAGTTCGAGTGGACCGAGGAATGTGAGATAGCTTTTAAAAAACTGAAAGAGCATTTAGGAAGTCCTCCTTTGTTAGCTAAACCTGTTGATAGAGAGACATTGGTGCTCTGCTTAGCTGTGTCGGAATATTCTATCAGCGCAGTCTTAGTTCGAGAAGAAGATGGACAGCAGAGCCCGGTTTATTATGTCAGTAAGAGGTTGCTTGATGTAGAAACGAGGTATACAGGAATGGAGAAGTTGGTGTATGCTCTGATTCTAGCTTCCAGGAAGCTGCGACCTTATTTTCAGGCACACAAGATTGAAGTACGAACCTCGTATCCACTTAGACAGGTGATGCACAGGCCAGAAACTTCAGGAAGAATGTTAAAGTGGACTATGGAATTAGGGCAATTCGACATAGAGTATAGGTCCAAGACATCAATTAAAGCTCAAGCTCTGGCAGATTTCTTGATTGAGTTTCCACCTCATGTGGAGGTTACTGGCCAGGAGGTACCGAAAGAGTTTGAAAAAGAACAGATAGAAGATGATAATTGTGCACCCTGGTGGACATTGTATGTAGATGGAGCTGCTAACAGTAATGGATCAGGTGCAGGCATAGAGATGGTCAATCCAGAAGGACATAGACTGCATAGTTCGATTCATTTCACTTTTAGAGCCACTAATAATGATGCAGAGTATGAGGCACTAATTGCAGGACTCAAGCTAGCATTAGAGATGAAAGTCGAAAATATTAGAGTGTTTAGTGACTCAATGCTAGTGGTGTGGCAAATTCGAGGTGGATTCCAAGCAAGAGGTCCACGAACAGACTTGTACTTCAGATACTCCCAGGAGTTACTTGCAAGGTTCAGAGAAGTGAAGCTAGATCAGATACCTCGAGGGCAAAACACCAATGCAGATGCATTAGCTAAATTAGGTTCGCAGAAAGAGTCCACATTGCTAGGTGTGATTCCCCTCCAAATTCAAGAGCAACCTAGTGTCTTTCAAGAAGAAGTAATGAACATTGAATTTCCAGTTGAAAATTCATGGATGACTCCCATTTATAATTACTTGACAAAAGGGGAGGTACCTTCCAATCAGGATAAGGCCAGAAGGTTGAAGTATCATGTTGCCAAGTATGTCCTTTATGATTGGTTTCTATACAAACGAGGTTTCAATCAGCCTCTGCTTAAATGTGTAGCAGGAGAGCAGTGCAAATATATTCTCGAAGAGATTCATGAAGGCATGTGTGGGAATCACTCGGGGGGTGGTTCTCTAGCTTTGAAAGTTCTTCGACAAGGATACTTCTGGCCAACCATTAAAACAGATGCATAAAAATTTGTACAGGCATGCGACAAATGTCAGAAATTTGTAAATTTAAATAACCGACAGATTGTCAGCCCGTGGCCATTTGCAGTTTGGGGGATAGATCTCATTGGGGAGCTTCCAACAGGAAAGGGTGGAGTAAAATATGCAGTGGTAGCAGTTGATTACTTCACAAAGTGGGTAGAAGCAGAGCCACTTGCTAAGATTACAGCATTGAAACTAACCGAATTTGTTTTTCGAGCAATAATTTGCAGGTTTGGCCTTCCCCAGAAGCTGATATCTGACAATGGGAAGCAGTTTGACAGCAAAGAGCTCAGAGGATTGTGTGAGCAGTTTGGAATTCAGAAGGCATTTTCAGCAGTGTACTATCCGCAGAGTAATGGACAGACTGAAGCCGTGAACAAAATTATCAAGCATACTTTGAAGACAAGGCTTGAAGATAAGAAAGGAAGCTGGCCTGAGGAGCTTCCTGGAGTCTTGTGGTCGTACAATACCACTCCAAGAACTACAACTGGTGAATCCCCTTTCACTCTCACTTATGGTTGTGAAGCTATGGTACCTGTGGAAGTTGGGACAGGTTCCTTGAGAAGAAAGCATTATGATCCCGAAAACAACGAGGTCAATCATAGGCTTTACTTGGATATGATCGAAGAGTTGAGGACAGATTCGCAGGTGAAGTTAGCAGCATATCAGCAGAGAGTTTGAAGGTATTACAACAAGAAGGTGAAAGCGAGGCCTTTTAAAGTTGGAGACCTAGTTTTGAGGAAAGTTATGCCAAACACCAAAGTTCTGGCGCATGGAGCTTTTGGAGCGAATTGGGAAGGACCTTACCAGATAAAGTCAACCATTTGGGAAGGAACCTACCACTTAATGGATATGGATGGGAACCTCATTCCGAGAGCTTGGAATGCGGAGCATCTCAAGAAGTATTATCAGTAATTCTCTTTTATTATGCTTTCTTAGGTAAAGAAAGGCTCTTTCTTTTTTGCTAATTAAAATTTATACCAAAAGGAACAACTGATACAATTCTAGGGACATACCCCGCGAAATCAACATGCAAATATAACATACTCAATTAACAAATCGAGTCAACTTAAAACCAACTAATTAGACTAGACTAAAAGCATTCTGGCGCCTTTAACATCCTTATTTTGAGACTAAACACATGTCTCACAAGAGCCATAGTAATGGAAATCAGCAGATAATGCACCATGTAATGCATTCCCCATAGGGTCTTCACTAGGTGTTGGTTCCTCCTGTGACACCAGATGTCAAACCCTCGACAAAATAAACCAACATTCATGTTCTTGATTACCACATCACATTCTGAGAACAAAGCAGAACGACCAGAGAGACGCAGACCACCATTTTGGATTTTTCCTTCTTGTTGAAAAACACCTCCATTACTTCAAGCTTAGTAACCAATCTAAACTTCACGAGCCACACTTTCTTTGCAGCCCCACAAACAACCACCTTGCGGCCCCCTTTCCATTGACCTCTAGTCATCCATAATGTGTACGAGCAGCAAACTCCAGCACTCCTGAATCCTACTCGTAGCTTCCATAAACGAATTGACCCAGCTATATGGGGTAACAAGTACCCCCTCAACCTTTCCTTTTCAGCACCTGTTATAACATCATAACAAGACCCGGTAACAGTCTCGTACTTCCCATCATTCCTTTGCATTGGACTTCGCTTGTTCCCATGAGGAACACTCAGATTTCTACCAACATATGTCACAAGTCCAGCAGAAGCAACTGGAGCTCTACTGCCATTTCCTCTGTCAATTTCCTGGGCAAGAACAGACCCACCCGATGCAGAAGCAATCACATCCTTTACCCAATAAAGGGATCCATTAGAAAGCTTGGGAGCATCCCAACAGAAAAAGTCCCAATGTGTTGGGCTTGACATCACCAGATGAACATTGTTATTGTTTCTCGACACAACCACCTCATAGGTATCATCGTAGGTATCATCATTCCCTACTTTGAAATCCCAGAAATCATTGAAAACTTCCAGAACAAAGACATGTGGACTATTGCGCCCAAGAGTCATATAGCATGCACTTTGGTTGTCATTGCGGACAGCGAAACGAATTCGCAGCGCAAACCCTCCTAAAGTAACCTTGCTTAAAACCAAATAAGGCACAGAAATAGGCAAGTGCAAGTATGAGATTACCTCAAACACATGGCAGGTCGTTTCCTGTACAACTTCATCTCTGTCCTGCTGCACCACAAGACCACGAAAAGTAGTACAAACATCATTGTTTGTAGAAACCATTAACAGCTTTGTCCTCCTGGCTGCGAAAAATCTTGTATAACCCTTCCTGCATATACCCATCATCAGGGTATCCTTCTCACACTGGAGCATTTCATCGAACACTCCTCCAACCAGAGTTGTGACCACCTCTGATACATCATTCATAGCCCCCAAATGCTCATCGTGAATTAAATTGGGAAAAAGAGATTCATCTCCATCCCCTATAATCAATGATTCAACAGAACCGTTCATCAAATCGGAGTTGAAAGAATGAAAACTCCGAAGATTAGCCATAGTTGATCTTTTCCTGAAACAGAAACTTGAAAGAAGCATATCATCAAACAGATTGTGACCTTTAGAATTGACACTCATAGACCGAATAAAACCCCCTTGTAAATCATGTTCAACCATCTGCAGGTCAAAAGCCATACATCGAGAACACCTCGATAGAACTATACTGTTGTACTGGACAGGGTATAGAGACCTAAGCCCAACCTCAACCTTATGCAGGCCTGCTAAAACCAAGAACTGAAGCAGAAAAACATCCCTTCCCTTAAAGAACAACTATTGTAACATGAATCCTTTTATCGAAATCCTTGCATCCTCTTTCATAAAGAAGATGAAGAAATGATTTCGAGCAACAAAACCAGCACATGGTCCTTCCAACAAATCCAGATCGACGATGCCCAACGACAACACCATCATCAATTTCAAAGGGCTGTGTTCAACAGTAACAACCTCCACCAAGGTGGGCAGAATAAGAATCAGAGAGAGAGGTTCCATCACACCTATTAAGAAACGAGGTTCTACCCTTCCAACATACACTCGAAGCAAGAAATCCAGTGATACAAATTTCCCCAACCAAATCCGCATAGAATCGTTCACATCCAACAATGGGAACACAAGATTATAAGTTTCCTTCAAGAAAACATTTATAATCTCCTCCTCAACAACCAAAACATGGCCCACGCAACCAGCCTCTAAGCTCGGAAACCCAGGCAAAAAAACACCCTCGAAACCCATCTAAAACAGAAAATTAAAAATAAAGGATAGTATATATATAAGAAGTATGATGTCAAGGTGGAAGATTAGAAGAGGGAAATGGATTCGTGAGGGGTAGGAGTGTAGATCTGATGGAAAAAGGTAAAGATTTGGCTGAAAGAATGGCGGCTAGGGTTAAGAGCTAGAGAGAAAAACGACTCTCATTGTCAAATTTGGAGACTTTCAAGCAAAATTAATTTATGGAGATAATCTTAGCAATAATAAAGGTAGCTTATTAGTTATAGCTGCCCAGAATTGTTAATTCAAGTATTTTAATTTTGCATGTAATCGGGGGGTACTTGATGTGAACCTTCCTATTTGCAAGACAGTTTTCTTTATTGAGCAGTGATAGCTCTGCGTTGAATTTGTTGATTGCAGTATTGATGATTATAGCTTCCTAATAATTCTTTTATGTAACAGTAATTACCCAAAAGAACTGGGGGGTAGTATTCCTACTTAGACAATATTGTGCATGATATGATTAGCCTTTTTATATGCCAATTTGAAATTTTTAAGTGCTTGTTTTAGTACTTGTAAAACAGGTTACCTTGGCGAACAGGTTCCTACAACATTGACAGCATACGAATATGAATGTGAACCTGAGTCGAAAAGGTTCTGAGAAGTACGAGTACGATTTGACAGAATACGTGGACTACGAATGATTGATATGAAAGAAAGCCCCAGGTAGCTTCCTGGGCATCGAGAAAAAAGCCCCAGGTAGCTTCCTGGGCATCGAGAAAAAAAGCCCCAGGACATTAATCCCAACGAAAAATGAGAGTCGTATTTGCTCTAACTTCTCTCTAACCTCTCTCTAAAAATAACCTAGCCGCCACCAACTTCAAACCTTAATCTAAACCATTTCTTCATCAAATCTGCTCTTTAGCCTTCCCAAATTCACCTTCCTCTTCTAATCTTTCACCTCAAACACCATATTTCTTTATATATTTATTATATAATTATTAGTCTAATGAAGAAGGTTTCTTTTTCGGAGAACCTAGTGACCGTGATTCCTCCCCGTTCGCGAGGATTTGTAGTTTGTCATCCGGTGGGTAATCCGATTAGGAGTCCAAAGAGGGTCTCCTTTTCGGAGAACCTTGTGACTGTGTATCCTTTGGAGGATAAGAGATTGAAGTTTGAGACGGAGTGTAGGTGCTTCTGGTCTCATAGATGGGCTGGAGGTGTCGGGGAGGGCCTTCACTCCCACAACTGGGATTGCTTCTAGGACGTGTAGCTCGTTTGAAGGTAAGATCTATTACTCCAAGAAGAAAGTTACTTTTAACGATTTGGTTGTTGAAATTAAAGATTTCAATAATGAAATGTCCGATTCATCTGAAGCAACTGACATTTCTGTTAGTGCTAATGTGGATTTGGGAGTCAATTCCTCTTTGGTGGATGAGGGAATTGATTTTCCAATTTTGGGTGAAAATGACTGGCCTAGAGAGAATCTAGAGGTTTGCCGAAAGGCTTGCCTTAGGAAGTCTACGCTTAATGTGGAGGTTGTCAAACCTGTGAAGAAATCAGTGAAGTGGAAGGATAATGTCCAGGTTATTATTGATCAAGAAGCGGCTATTGTTAATGATAGTCAGGTCAATAAGAAGTTGGTTATGGATGAGGAGGTGGGTCACAAGCCGAATGGAAAGGACATTGATGAAGCCTTTGAGTATTTAAGGAGTAGCGGTTGTGTTCGGGAAGGGACAGAAAGGATGTTGAGGCGTATGCTTAGGATACTTGGGTGTGAACCAGGGGTTACACTTATTTTAATTGTTGTTATTGTAGTTATTACTTGACAATGAATGGTGAGGGCGCTTTGGAGCAAGGTGTAGAGCTGGATGTTCACAGAGTGTGTGCAATGCGCATTGCAATATGGTTATTTGCTTGTTATGATGTCCTTGAGATGAAGGGATTGGTTGAAGACTCTTTATGGGTGGAGGATGCTTTAGTTACCTATGTGAAGAAGTGCAGTTCTAGTTATGACGTCCTAGTGATGAACTTTGTTGTATCCCCGGTTTGGGTGAATTGGAATCATGGAAATGCAGAAGGGAAATGGTTTCTTTGGTGTTTGGTTTTGAGGCACGCAGTCAAAAGTAGGGAACAGTACATTTGGGGGTCCATTTTTGGGATTGGCTTAGACATGGTGACTATGAATGCTCTAGATGATGTTATCTGCTTTTTCTGGGCTGTTGATCTTCGATCGTGCCAATTATTCACTTATGGAGAAGTGTTTAACTTCCTTGTTGTTGTTGTTGGCCAAAGTCGCCTGTTCGATTTTTGGCATCTCAGAAGTAGAGCTGATGCTGCGTATTATGTTGATGAGTTTTTTAGCATGAACGATGTTGCTAGTGTTGGTCATAAAGTGGCAAGTGATATTTATGAAGATTGTGTGGAAGCTATTAGCCTTTTGGTTGTTGCCAGCGGGACAACTTTGGTATTGAAAATTATTGATTGTCCACCTTGGTGGAATAGGTTTTTCGGCAACTTGTGTTGCCTTGTTGTTGTCCTGTTGTTTTGTGACATAGGCAGGAAGCTATGGGAGAAGCATCTGCTTAGGATTTCGAAGTGCGGTCCAGGAGGTCACACTTTATATGATATAGGCTAACAGGCGTGTTTAAGATGGTTTTTTAATTAGTTTTATGTTGACTAGGTTTCTAGCTATTCTGCTGGGACTATTTTTGTCTATAATGGTTATTTGTTGATTTCGCGGGGTATGCCCCTAGAAATGTATCCGTTGTTCCTTTTGGTATAAAATTTTTAATTAGCAAAAAAAAAAAAAAAAAAAAAGCCCCAGGTACCTTCCTGGGCATCGAGAAAAAAGCCCCAGGTAGCTTCCTGGGCATCGAGAAAAAAGCCCCAGGTAGCTTCCTGGGCATCGAGAAAAAGTCCCAGGTAGCTTCCTAGGCATTGAGAAAAAGCCTCAGCTGACTGAGCACGACATTGTTGCCAAAAGCCTCAAGTTCCTTGAGCACGAGAATTAAAGTCCTGACAAAAGGCACCTTAAGGAACCTGTATGGAGCCGAGACTGGCATACAGGAACCTGAAACTATACGTTTCATCCCTCATGTGGAACCGCCTCTGGCACATGGGAAGAGGGAATAAGTTCCTTAGCATTTACCTTCATAAGGTGTCTAGCCTGACACATGAAGAAGAGGAATCTGTGTGGACTCCCAGAACGGCGCACAGGTTCCTAGAATCGCCTCGAGGCACAAAAAGGAACCAACATGTCTCGAGGCATGTTGGGACCTAGAGAATAGGATTGGGAACCAAGCAGATTACCTTTCCAAAAGAAAAAGGAACTAACATGTTGTTGATGGTTTATGGTGAGTTGTAAAAGCTAACGATCAACTAATCTATGGAGAATGGAGGTTTTTGTAGGGGTTGAACTGAGCTCGAGAGCGTTTACAAGAATCTCGCGAGTTCCCTTGAGGCTTGTGTCGTGTGTTCTCAAGAATCTCGTAGGTGTATTGCGAGGCTTGTAAAACATGTTCTCAAGGTGCCTACGTACCCTTGTATATATAGGGATCAAGTTCACGTAGTTCTTTTTAGACTAGAAGTCTGGTTAGGCAGCAATATTGTAGGTTCCTAATTCGTGGGGACCTCCTTTTCTCCAGATTTCAGCCACGAATAGGCGACCTAAGTCGAATAGAACTCGAGTTCTAGTCCGACTAGGAGTATGTTTATAAGTTCTCGTCCT
Organism: Kitagawia praeruptora; assembly: GCA_037693485.1. NCBI lineage: Eukaryota > Viridiplantae > Streptophyta > Magnoliopsida > Apiales > Apiaceae > Kitagawia > Kitagawia praeruptora. The sequence goes on along the minus strand of CM075344.1, from coordinate 92,642,428 downwards.
ATTAGATGTATTCAAGGATCATCTCCGCCCAAGGAATACATTCCAATAAGGAGTTGATGTTCATGACTTGCTCCTAAAGAATAGGAGGCTTTATCGTACTATAAATCTGCTGGAATAAATCTATTTTCGCACAGGAAGCTGTCTCTCAGGAACCTGTCTGCAGGAACCTGTTTCTCGGGAAGCTGTCTGCAGGAAGCTGTCTCTCGGAAAGCTGTCTCTCGGGAAGCTGAACCTGTCCAGATCTATTTCACGTGCTATTTAGCCCCATTTAACTTAAGGGACCTCAATCATAACCCATATTAATCATACGAATTGGATCCTTAAGCCCAATGGGCCTAAATCTAGCCCGTGGAGATTTTGGGCACAACAACTACCCCCCGGTTCCTCGAAGTCATAGGGTACGAGAGGAACCTAAATAGCCTGATATTTTAAGGTCCAATCCCTTCAGTGCTCCTATGTTTCTTCTGAGTGAACCATGCAGGTCTTTATCTTGTTGCTTGAATCGTGACAAGGGCACAAAGTGAATCCAATTAGGCGCTGAGTGAATCCTTTGACAAGGGCACAAAGCGAATCTAATTGGGCACTGAGTGAACCTTAAGAATGTCAATGGAACAAATGAATCCAAATAAGGGCATAAAGTGAACCTAATTTGGCGTTATGTGAACCTATGCTGAGGGCACAAAACGAATCCAATATGGCACTAAATGAATCCTTATTAGGGACAAGGTGAATCTTAAGATTGTCAAGGGAACCAAGTGAATCCAAATAAGGGCATAAAGTGAACCTAGTTGGGCGTTATGTGAACCTATGTTGAGGGCACAAAACGAATCCAATAGGGCACTGGATGAATCCTTAAAAGGGCACAAAGTTAACCTTGAAAATCATAACTTGCTCGAGACGTTGCTTCATCTTCTAAGCTGCTTTTTGCTCTCTATGTTGTCTATGCTCAGGAACCTGGTGCTCAGGAACCTATGTCTCGAAATCTGGTTCTCAGGAACCTCATTACAGGAAACTGTACCTGCACAAATAACAAATTTGTTAGTCTGGGGAGCCTTTTTGTGGTTCCCATGTACTTCTTGATGTCCTCATTGCTGCTGCTAGGCTGACTCGGGCTCTTCTGCGAGGAGGAACATGGTCCATTCGTAATTTTCTCAACTACTGGTTCATCAGGAACGTCTTGATACTCATAATCTCTTGACTATCTTCTCAGCTAGTGATCATTGCTTCGCGTTTGGTCTTCATATCGAGTACTGGATTTGTCTCCTAACTTATACACTACTTGTGGATTGGAACCTATGACTTAATAGGTCTAAATCGAGCCCTAATAATTTTGGTCACAACACTAAGAAAACTAGAAAATATAGATTAGTAATACGAGCTGACTAGCTCACATATAAGTGATGCATGTATGCAAGTATGAATGATTATCTACGTTATATATGTTGCTACCTTCTCAAGTGACATATATATTGTATACCAAGTTCGAGATCATAAACTGAGCATATATGTAGTGTAAGCTGTAAACCTATAGGGCATGATAACATCCTAAGTACAAGTTCACATAAATTTCATTTCTAAGGATCATGCAATATGCGCATTAAAAGCTATACGTATCTAAGCATGACAGAATATAAGCTCGCATTGACATAAAATATGCATGATAGTTAAGAATATAAAGGCATGAAAGTAGAACTTATCTGTGCTTAATTGTGCCGGTTTGGATTGAGGTTCCGTTACTGAACCTGGAAGATGGAAGCTCTTCTCTGTGCAAACGTAGGGGAATTGAGCTACCCCCCGAGCCGTCATGATGCGTGAACCTCCTATAGCTTGTTGAAGCGGTTGACTGAAAGCTGCTTGTTTCGGCTATTGACTGGAAGCTGTAGCTTATAAACTATGGGTTGAAAACTAGAAGCCGGAAGCTATTAACTGGAAGCTTCTAATGATCATCAAGGATGCTGCAAGCTGCTTTATCAAGAACCTGTTAGTAGTACGATACTTGTTTTGATCATATACAAGCTTTATAAAATGAGAGTATTCATCTTTGTATCGCTTTGATGAGGGCACAAGGCGAATCCAATTGAGCTCTAGGTGAATCCTGGGAAGGGCACTTAGAGAATTCAATTGGGCGCTAAGTGAATCCTTGATAGGGCATAAGACGAATCCAGTTGAGCTTTAAGTGAATCCTGAGAAGGGCACTTAGAGAATTCGACCGGGCATCAAATGAATCCTTTTGGCTTTAGGGAGCACGAAGTGAATCCATCCGGGCTCTAAGTGAATCATGGCAAGAGCACGAAGAGAATCCGGTTGTGCACTAAGTGAATTCCTTTATGGCATCAAGTGAATCCTTATAGGCTCTAAGTGAATCCTGCAGAGGGCACAAAGAGAATCTATAGGGCACATGATGAATCATTTCAAACTCTAGGGGCACCAAGTGAATCCGTAAGGGCACAAGGTGAATCCCTTCAAATGTTAGGGGCACCAAGTGAATCCATACGAGCACAAGGTGAATCCCTTTAAAGGCTTTTCCAGTACAAGCGAACTCTAGGTTAGGTTACCCATGCTTAGGTTCCCAAAACCCTTAACTAGGTGCCCACATGCTTATGGGACTTTTGAATGTGTGCCTACGATTCATAGGGCTTTTCGAGATGAATCTTTCATGCTTGCAAGTCTTTTCTGGCTATCGAGTGCATGTAGCTGACAGGGCTTTCAAAGTGAATCTTTCTGGGCTCTATGCAAATCCTTATAAGGGCATAAGGTGAATCAAACTGGTCATTATGTGAACCTCTACTAAGGGCAAAAAATTGAAACCAATTGGGCACCGAATGAATCCCTAAAAGGGTACAAAGAGAATCCATCAAGTTACCAAACAAATGTGCGTAGATGCATGAAGCACCAAGTGAATCCTTTTGGGCTCTAAGTGAACCTATACGGGCACATAGAGAATCCATAAGGGCACCTGGTGAATACATGAAAATTCTTGGGGAACCTAATGAATCCTTATGGGCTCTAAGTGAATCCTTGAATGGAGCACAAAGAGAATCCAGAAGGGCACTAGATTAATCCTCTACAGGCCTGGAGCTCTTGCTGTAAGCACACTTTCTTCTATTCAGGTATCGGCTGTCTGGGAACTTCAAGTAGGAAGCTGCTAATCAGAAACTAACAATTGGCTTCTAACAAATGTCAATGAACCTGGAAGCTGTTACATTCAAGCTTCAGGTATAAAATAATGAACCTGCAAGATGTCAGTTACAGGAAAATAACAAGGAATCTACTAGACACATATAAATGCAACTAGACATGGAAGCTGTTACCTATGAGCTTCAGGTGAGTAACACAAAACCTGTTAACTAAAGGTAAATACATGGAACCGGTAAGCTACAGGTAAATATCAAGGAACCTGCGAGGTGCAGGTAAATATCAGGGAACCTGCGAGGTGCATGTAAATATCAGGGAACCTGCGAGGTGCAGGTAAATATCAAGGAACCTACGAGATGCAGGTAAATATAAGGAACCTGTAATATGTTAGGTACATGTGCATTCTAACATCTAGAAACATAATCAAGACATAATCATAACTTTATCGCACATAAGACCACAATAACATAGATGTTTAAGCATGCTTTATGTATAGTAAGAGTTTGTTGCGCGTACCTGGGAGGTTTTCTACGAATATGTGAGCATAAAAGGAGAGGTATCACCTGGATCTTTCTGTAGACTGATCAGATGTGAAGTGGAAACCTCCGCTAAGATTTGAAAACTCATTGACGTGTTCATGATGTAAGCATGCTGCTCTTCAAGATACTAGACCAAATCAATCCTCAAGCTTCTCGAATCAAATATGAGCCATGAGGTTCCAAACTGCATCATAGCCGTGAGGTTCCTGAACCCAATCGTGAGCTTCCTGGACCTGATGGTGAGGACCCTGATATGAATTCTCAAAATTTTAAATTCCTCAATTCTCAAACTACCATGTCTTATAGTAATTATACTACCCCCCCCAGTTCTTCAGGAAAGCTTGTCTTTGATGAAGAACTAACTCCAGGAAGCTTCATAATTCTTCGATAATCTCTAATAAGTCGTTGAACATTCATCTGGGAAGTTGAGTACTGTGTGTTTTCTTCAAGATGCTTATATCATATTCTTGTAGATACTCTTCATCAAAATCTTCAACTATGTCGAATTTTCTTTAACACTCGAATAAATACTATAACCTCTTCACATCATTCTTGCTTGTAGCTTTAACATGTCTTCTCCTTTCTTCTTTATCTTCTTACGAAACATGCTGAGAATGAACCTTTATACAAATATCCCAATAAAGTACCTCTAAGCTTACGCGAGCTAACTCATTGTAAGAAACAAGAGATACTTAAAAAAAAAAAAGATGAGACTCGTTTCTCTCTAACTTCTCTCTAACCACTCTCTAAAAACCCTAAATTTCTTCTAGCCACCATGATTTTTCAGCCCAATCTACACCTTAAATCCATCAGATCTAAATATCTCCTTCCTAAATCCATCTCCCCCTTACTTATCTCCCACCTTTACCACAGATTTTCTTTGTTGCGCGAGGTTCCTCCCCGATTGTTAATTGAAGAGGAATTCTTCAATCTCAGTCATGGTGTTTATCACGAAGATTTGACTGTTGAGCCTACTATTTCTAGTGGGTTTCTTGCTGGGCTATGGGTCTTTGCTAAAGAATCCCTTATTCAGCTGAATGATGTGGTCCCCCGTGTGGATTACTTGAAGGATACTAAGGTTCTTGGTACTGGGAGTACTTCTGAGTCCCTTATTGAGTGTCTTTTGATGGGTTGTGTTGTCATCCCGTTCGATGGCAAGATTCAAAAGTTATGGTTGGACCCGATGGAAAGCTCGTTCATTCTTTCTTCTTGTAGAAGTTTGAAGAGTTCTTTGGAATCCACCCTTGTGGATGTTCTTTCTTCGATTAGAAGATTGATGAGGTTATACGAATTCACGTTTGTGGATTTGGAAAATGGAATGATTGTCCTCTTCCTGGACATTGCTTTGCCCGAAGCTTGGGGTTTAGGGATCCCATGTATGGGGTTTGTTCATGGAATGCCCCTTACGGGATTGATGCTGTTCTATTCTACTAAGACCCTTGCGAGGTCTTTAGACCATGAACTGTTTGATGGGTTGTTAGAGATAGACTCTACGAGGCTGATGGGTATCCTAGCCCACTTGTGTGCTGTGCACTGGTCTGGCCACAAAATGCAGATGGGAGTTACTAAGGTTGAGCCTCTTAATTCGGAGGTGTTCCCCTGTATTGAGCGGGTACTGACTGACCTTCCTTCTCAAAACACGAAGGCTCATGGAGATGGTGCTGATAGCCCATATATTATCAAAGCTTTTCTTGAGCTTTTCCTTGATGTAATTCGAAGTTTAGTTGATGATGGTCTTCTTCTTGATGGAATGTCTAAAAGAATTGTCATGCCGTTAATGAGATTTTGTGTAATTTCTTCTCTGGGGTTGAATGTTGTGACGTTGAACTTGGACGAAATCTTGGCGACTTGTCCTTTGGTCCAAGATTTGGTTGGTGAGAGGTTGATGGGTGCCCCCGAGCTCTTTTTCGAAGGAGAACGGAGCATAGCGGATGTTAGTCAATTGTTTGATGAATTGTTTACAAGATTGGTTGAGCTGCTTGCGAGAGTTGCTGCCTTTTGTGACTCCATTAATCATGATGTGATTGATATAAAGGTTGTGAATATTTTAGAGAGGTCACTTGCGAGTGGGAAGCAGTGCAGTGCGTTCAATGTTAGTGACCACTTTGATGTGGTTTCTTATTTTTTCAAGGATGCTATTTATGTGATAACAAATAGAGGGAGGGTGTTGTTAACCCCTGATTGTGAATCAGAGAGCTCCCTTGTTGGAGGTTCTTTTGCTGGTGTCCACCAAGTGTTTATACAACACTTTGTGTGTGAGGAATTCAAAACTGAAGAGGTAATGTTGGTCGACTCCTGGAACGACTTTGGCATATTTGATGAGGCACGCCATGTATTTGGCATATCTGAGTATTTTCGATGTTCTGTGGATCTGGATGGTTTCTTGATGGGGTTTTTGTCCCTTGGTAATAAAAAAGTTGCTTGTGTGAACATCATCTTTAAGGATGATATGATTGCTTTGGCTTATGGTGACCACCGAATGGTTGATAGTGTATTTCTCCGAAAGGTTTTTGCTTGCAGTTTAGCAAAGTACAACAATGTTGTCTCTCTCTACCTTATGCTGATTTGGGAAGATGCCCAGGGAGATATCATGTCTTCGATTGAGGAAGGGGTCTCTCCACCTATTCCTGCTTCTGCTTGTGGTGCTGTGAACAAGTCGCGACCAATGTTGGTTTTATGCTATGCTGTTGAAGATTGCGCGCAAAAGCAGGGGTATGTAAATCTCCTCATGGAAGCGGGGGTGGTCACCCTAAAAGAAGTTAATTTTTGGCGATTCTATTATCATCATTGTAGCTTGTAGCTAGTTTATCTAGCGGCTGTTGTTGTTGGTTCCTAGTTTTCTAGCTTTATTGATGTCTTTTTCTCTGTTGTTCCGCTAGGTAGATGTGTTACTTATCGCGGGGTATGCCCCTCGAGATGTAATCTTTTGCCTATGGTATAAATTTTAATTAGCAAAAAAAAAAGATACTTAAAGAGATTACTTGCAAGGTATTTCTCGCAGGTCACTGAATTGAATGAGGTATGTTCCTTATTTTACAAGCTAAATATAAGCTCATGTATTACGTAATACAAGGAAAAGAACTACTCATAATTTCGTTGAAAACTACTCGAAAGAAATAGGTTTGCTTGCTGGGGAGGTATACATGCACTACCCCCAGTTCTGAGAAGGAAATACATATATAAATAAAGGTCTCTCAACTATACTTTAAGGAAGCTCTCAAACTTTCAACTACTGGTCACCTCGAGCTATCCATTCCGCGAGCTTCCCGGCTTTAATGAATTCCTCAATTTGGTCTTTCAGTGCTCTGCATTCGGAAGTATCATGGCAATTATCCTCATGGAAGTCACAATATTTCTTCATATCTTTCCTTGCTCCTACAGGTAAAGGTGCAGGTTTCACAAATATTCCTTCTTTCCCATAAACCATGAAGATGTGGTCAACTGGAACGACCAAAGAGGTATAATTGTCGCGCTTTGTCTTCAAATTTGCTTTACTTCTTTTAGAGGATGCTTGGTCCCCAATAACATATGCTTGCGAGCTTGGAGACTTTTCTCGCTTGCTTCCTTTGTGACTAGCTTCATCTCCAAGATCTTCTATTTCTCTCAACTTCAACAAGGATTCTTCCACGCATTTATATAGTTCAGCTTGTTTGTAGAACTCAGCTAGTGTACCAGGTTCACGTACTTGTAGCTCCTTCCAGAAGTCTGAACCAGCTCTAACTCCAGCAATCAGGAAGCTCATAATGACCTCGTCAGGAGCTTTCTTAACTCTGGGAACCTCTGCATTAAAACGTTTGAGGTACTCTGTCAAGGTCTCATCTGCTCTCTGCTTGATGTTGGCCAAGGTATTGGTTGGGGGTACAAAAGTCACGGAAGCTCTAAATTGAGTAACGAAGAGCTTCCCCATATTCTCCCAAGAATCTATAGAATCTGATGGTAACCTCTTGAACCATTGATGGGCTCCACCATGAAGGGTTGCAGCCAGTAATCTACACCGTGTTGGCTCCTTAACTTGATAAACATCCATCTCGGTATTGAAACGACCCAGATACTCCACAGGATCCATAGTGCCATCAAATTTAAACTTATATGACATACGATAGGATTTAGGTAACGGAGATTTTCTAACCTTCTTAGTGAATGGAGATGAGGTCATCGCACCTGTTATTGACTGCTTTTCTTCCTTGAGTTTCACTATAATCTTCTTGATGTCTTCAGCATTCAAATCACCAGCTCCACCGTCCTTTGCTTCCTTATCTTTATCATCGGCTTCCTGTGAATCTGCTATACACGAATCATTCGCAATCTCGACTAAACTTGAATCATCTTTAATTATCTCGATGGAAGGTTCCTTAACGGGAGGTTGTTTATCCTTCGGTTCACCATCTTCTTCACCTTCAACATCTTTCTTTGGGTCTTCGATCTCCTCCTCGGCCTTTTCTTCACGTTCTTCTTCATCGACGCCTAACTTCTTGGGATTAATCTTAGGATTTTTACCCTTCTTACCAACTGCTAACTTCGACTTCTTCTTCTTTGGTGTTATTTGTTCGAGGGTTGTAAGCCTTTCTTCAATCGACTTTAGATGCTCTAGGACGTCAACAGGAGTAATCTTCTTCGCTTTCGGGGTTTGATCTTTCTCTACAGATTGTGTTGCTTCGCTATCAGAACTGCCTGCCATCTTTCCACTCTTAAGATGATAACTTTCCCCTCCTTCTAGCGCCAATGTTGATGAGTGGATTTCGTAACAACTTTTGAGAGGTTTATGGTGAGTTGTAAAAGCTAACGATCAACTAATCTATGGAGAATGGAGGTTTTTGTAGGGGTTGAACTGAGCTCGAGAGCGTTTACAAGAATCTCGCGAGTTCCCTTGAGGCTTGTGTCGTGTGTTCTCAAGAATCTCGTAGGTGTTTTGCGAGGCTTGTAAAACATGTTCTCAAGGTGCCTACGTACCCTTGTATATATAGGGATCAAGTTCACGTAGTTCTTTTTAGACTAGAAGTCTGGTTAGGCAGCAATATTCTAGGTTCCTAATTCGTGGGGACCTCCTTTTCTCTAGATTTCAGCCACGAATAGGCGACCTAAGTCGAATAGAACTCGAGTTCTAGTCCGACTAGGAGTATGTTTACAAGTTCTCGTCCTATTAGATGTATTCAAGGATCATCTGCGCCCAAGGAATACATTCCAATAAGGAGTTGATGTTCATGACTTGCTCCTAAAGAATAGGAGGCTTTATCGTACTATAAATCTGCTGGAATAAATCTATTTTCGCACAGGAAGCTGTCTCTCAGGAACCTGTCTGCAGGAACCTGTTTCTCGGGAAGCTGTCTGCAGGAAGCTGTCTCTCGGGAAGCTGTCTCTCAGGAAGCGGAACCTGTCCAGATCTATTTCACGTGCTATTTAGCCCCATTTAACTTAAGGGACCTCAATCATAACCCATATTAATCATACGGATTGGATCCTTAAGCCCAATGGGCCTAAATCTAGCCCGTGGAGATTTTGGGCACAACACATGTCTCGAGGCATGTTGGGACCTAGAGAATAGGATTGGGAGCCAAGCAGGCAACCTTTCCAAGAGATGACCCGAATTAAGCAAAAGAAAGATTTTATTAACATTAACTATTTTCTGTTTTATGTTTTATATTTTCATTTGCAGGGTAAATCAACTATCTGTAGGGAACCTGGTTTAAATGTAGGAAAGACTATCAAGGGAAGCTGCAGTACAAGTTGTATTGATAAAGACCTGTCTTGAAGTATAAATAAAATGAGGTCCTATATCTGCAAGTAAGTCGTATTTGGTTATATTTATGCATAAAAAGTGAAAGTATGAATGCATCCTATTTCTTACAACGGGTTAGCCCACGTAAGCTTGGGTGCAAAAGTATGGACACTAATTGATTCTTAAGGTGCATGATGATAGAATATTCTACGGAATCTCAGGAAAAAGTTGTGCAGTATTAATCCTAGATGCAAGTTGGAAGTTTAGCATGCATGATTGTATAAATAAACAGAGAGATATAGCAAAAAATAGAAAATTATCATAGGAAACCAGAGTTATAAGGCACGAAGGCCATAAACCAAATTTAAAGTTTATATATTGCGAGGCACTACGAGGGGCCCGCAACCTCATTTAAAGTTATCAAAAGTTTAAACAGCAAACAGACAAGTTTAAAAAGGAGGTATTTTGTCGGATTCTTCGACGACTGGAGGAGTTGGCAAGGTGGTTGGAGTGACTTCAGGGGCAGGGACCTCTGTAGTCTCAAGGATAGTACCTGGAGACCTCTCAACCGTAGCTACGGGAAGTACAGGGTCTTGCGGAATCGCAGCTTCATCTTCAAAGTCACGGATCATTCCTACCACATCTTCACCAAGGAGAGACCAGTTTAACTCAAGCATCTTCTCCCACATGGATCTCATGTAGTCTCGAATACCCTCGTTTTAACCTTTATCATATCTGGCTTTCTCCTGTATGAGCATAGAGGATTTGATAGCATCAGCAGCAACATTCAAGGCATCCACCTGAGTCTTCAACTCGTTAATCTTCTCCAGTGTTGATAGCTTTTCATCACCCAGATTCTTGACTTGAGCCTGAAGCTTCTCATTATCATTCTTTAAAGAGGTCTCAACAGCTTTGGCCCTCCTCACAGCAGCAGTAGCTAGGTTCACCTTCTCTTCCTTAGCAGCCAGTTCCTCCTTCAGTTTTGAAACTTCTCCTTGCAATCGGAGGTCGTATTGTATCTTCTCAGCAAAATCGTCGCAGTACCTGAGGGCGAAGAATGCATTCTGTGCAGCGGAGAATCTCATGACGTGTATAGCTTCAGTAGAATCCATCTTAGCCCAGCTGGCAACCGCTTCTGGAAGCACATGTATATCAATCAACTCTTTAAATTGATTCTGTGCCACAGCTGATTCGACCTTCACAGCCTTACCTTTCTTCATGGATCGAGTCTGAGAGCTCCCAGAAAGATCAAGTGTGGTTTGAGCAAGCTTGCGTTTGGAGGAGTTTGATGGTTGGTTCTGAGTGGATGTTGGAGTAGGAACTTGACTTATAGGAGTTGCAATGTGCGGAACCTCCTTGTCCTCAGTTTTGAAGATCTCATCTACGTTTTTGGTTCGTTTAACAAAAGAAGGAACCTTAGGAGCCATGTCTGCATAAGCCAACAAATTAGATTAGAGGTGTATATATGGAGCAAACAAGTATAATTGCACATATACAGTTAATAAGAGAAGCATAACTGCGAATAAACTCATACCAGAAGTTGAAGGAATAAAACCTAAGGCAATCAGATTATCAGGAGTCATCAAAATCAAACAATCTCTAGTGGAGGATGATAGTTTCAAAATCTCAGTTGCTCTTTCCAAGCAAACTCCAGTAAGGACGGTTTGCTTAGGGATATTGGGTCGACAATTAAACTCATACCTGACATAGGGGCAGTTATAACAATACAGAAACTGTTCCGGCCATTGTTCAAAGTTTTGTTTAACATTTTTTATGCACTGACCCTGGTGGCAAGGCCAGGCTGAAAGGTAAAAACAGCCAGAACTCCTCCCAGTGTCTTTCAGTCTGAAGAAATAGCCTAATTCAGGGGCTGTCAAAGGAACTGTAAATTTGCTGGAGTATAGTATAAAGGTGCTGATGGCTAACCGATAAGAATTAGGGGTGAGTTGCATTGGTGCTAGTTCATAAAAGTCAAGAACCTCTCGTAAGAAAGAATTGAGAGGCATGGAAACGCCTACCCTCAAGAAAGCAGCAGAAATAACAGTGTAACAGCCCCAAATCCGGGGTCTGGGATTTAGAGTAGTCACGATCCATTTATTCCTTGTCTTACCTGTATTACTCACACTGTACATATTTCAATGGCTTATGACCCCACAATATATATATATCTCTCTCTCACACACACACAGGTTAAAGTCTCAGAAACGATACAATACAACAACTGCGGAATAAACAACTTTTATTACAATACCCAATTGTCTTACAAAATCTGTTATTGAAACAATATATCGGAAATGGTACAATTCCAACTCTGACTTCTGATGATTACAATCTTCTCCTACCATTCATATCTATACATAATTTAAATGCAGCCAACTGCAGCCTGATCCGACTGGTTCTTACTACTCTTCGGGATCACTGGTGCCCATGACATCCTGCTTCACTGCTCTATAATATATATATATAAAACAATAGCAAGAGTGAGCAAATAGCTCAGAAAGGTAATGAAAACATGGCATAACTCTGACTATGACTTAACCCAGAATAAGGCGGGTATAAGACAATAATTGTTAAAATATCTCTTTACCGAAAGTATTTCCTTATCGGAATATATTCCAAAAACAGTACCATTGCAGTACTTCAAGTATCATTTTCATAATATCTCTGTAAACTTTGGATATTCATACTATGAACAAAGTTATAGTATAATATATAAGATGAAGCTACAAGGTAATTCAATATAACCTTTCTGTAAAATAACTGCTATATAAAATATAAGCAGAATATCCGCATATAACTTAAAAGATGAAGTTATAAGGTGATTCAATATCAACAACCTCCTTTTCACAACTCATGTTATGTAAGGTATCAACAGAGTCATAAAATGTAAGATAAAAGACGAAGTTACAAGGTAACTCAAAATATAATTGTTCTGTGGAAAAATCTGCTATGTCAAAGATTAGCAAGATATTATCAATTTTCATAATAGAGGAACTTGCAGGAAGAATATTGCAATTCCAGTTCAAACACTTTTCAACCCTGCCAACAATGATAATGTTGCAGATAATTTCCCAATTTGGAAGATGAACTAATACGGGAGCTTGCCGCGCCAGGAGCCACAACATTTACGATGATCAGTCGCATGTCATGCTCCCCATCATTTGTTCTCTACATGTAGAAGGAAGCACCGACGGATCGCCCGCCCTCTGGAACCCCCGGCCAACGGTTGGGCCATTGCTGGACCGGCGCCACTCGGCCACTTACGCGTCTCCTAGTTCAATAACATCCATGACTCCGAAACATAAAGTTCGTCCCCCTTTCCCCAAGTATAATACTTGTTGATAAGACTCCACAAAGTAGTCGTATCTAGTTGGAAAGAAAGATTCACCAATATTTCCCAAGCTGATGCTTGTTAATGGATATAAACTTGTTCCATCAATCTTACCCCTCGAGTGTTGAGGAGGTAACCAAAAAGACTCATATTCATTTTTGAAAAGAATCAAGATGTGAGTGACCAGATAGTTTAGCAAGTATATGACCGGGCAGCCAAATAAATAACATCTCTCAAGTGAGGTCCCCTTATATATTTTTGGAAGTTGAGCGAGTATTTAAATCTTCTTATAAGATAGATTTAAATGAAAACAGAGTTTTGGGAATCTCCTCTTGATAAAAATAGTCGTAAAATATTCCGAAATATTTTACATAATATTTGAAGGTGAAGGATGATCTTTGAATAATATAAAACATTATACAAAGACTTCAAAATAATTTAATTAAATATTCCAAGAATATTTATTAAGTCAATAATAATTACGGAATATCATTAAATCATAATATTGCTCGTAAGTAATCCTCGAATGATGATGAAGTAACAAAAAGAATCGCTTTGATGAATAGCAACCAAGTTGCGAGGGAAAAGAGTAATATCAACAGATTTATGACCGGGCAGTCAAATAAAATAAATAACAGCTCTCGAGTACAGCTCCCTTATATTTGAAAGTTCTGAGCGAGTGTTTAAGTCTTCCTATAAGATAGACCTTAAACGGAAAATAGAGTTTTGAGAACCTTTCCTCGATAAAATAAACATAATAAGACTCAGAAATATTTTACATGATATTTCAATATCAGAATAATATTTGAATAAGATAAATCATTTTTAAAATTAGTTGAAATAATTAAATAAATATTCAAAGAATATTTATTAATTCATAAATAATTAAAGAATATTCTTAGTATAAAATATTGCTCATAAATAACTCTCGAATGAATATATAAAATATTCACCAAATAAACAATTCCTCGAGTAAATATTCAAAATAATATTTGAATCAATCCTCAAATGAATATCTAAAGTAATATTCAAATAAATAAATCCTCACATGAATATAAAATAAATAAATAAATTCTTAAATGAATATTCCAAAATAATATTCATTAAATAAATCCTTAAATGAATATTCAAAATAATATTCACTTAATAAATAACTGCAAATGAATATTAAAAAATAATATTCATTTAATATATCTAAACTTTAAATGAATATCCAAAAATAATATTCATTTAATATATAACAATTGAATAACATTATTCAATATCTAGATCAGAAAAGAATGCCCAAGATATATAAAAAAAATATCTCGACTCCCGGTCTATGGATGGAGAATAAGAATCATACGCCCGACACTAAGGGCATTTGCAAAAACCCGGCTTATAACTAATATCCCATATCTAGTTGATAAGCCAAATATCAATCATATCCAAATAATAACCTTCGAATGAGGTAATATTCAAATAACATTTCTCGAATCATTTCTGAGTAATTAATACTTTCTGAAAATATAAATAATGATTATTAATATTATTCCTCAATTCAGATAATAATCTGTCGTTGGAATCATTCTGGGTTTCCACGACTATCCTTATATGTCAGAATACCGACTCCCGGCCTAGAGTCAAAACAATAAACATGCTCTTATCTATAGAGCCACAAGGTATACCGGTTTATAAATACTTTACCTCAAAGCTCGTACATAAACCGAAAGTCAAATTTACGCTATAAGCATATATCGTAAAACTATGCAATTCAATATATGCCAAATGCAGTATTATACAACAATACTTCAAAGTATCGAAATAGGAAACTTGCCTGATGCTCGAGAAGTGGTAGGGCTCGTGACGATGTCGGGCAATCTAGACAAAGCCAAAAAGAAAACGTACGATTATTCCCCTAGATAATCCACTTAATATCTAAAGCATAAACACGTACGCGAATCACAACCAAGGCATTACTAACTCGCTTTAGGCTCATACTAAGTCCATGTCAATCGACAAATACTTAGGTCGAAGGTTCGTTTTAGAAATCGAATCTCGTTCGCCCGTTTCACTAAGTGGTTTACAAGGTTATAATCAGGTGTTCCTCTAAGGGGTTCCTTCGCACTTAACCTTGATTCAAACATTTTTATAAAATCCAAAAATAATCTTTTTGACACGAGGTCTTCTCTCATATCTTCAATATGACCTCTAGTATTTAATTACTAAGATTCGTAACCAAATTACTCGTTTTAAAGGGGTTCAATTGAAGTTACGAACTCAAGCGTAGACTTACGAACTGCTTTTACAAATTTTACCATAACGCCTAAGCCGTAAGTCAAAATGCTACGATTCTTGCGCCAAAACAATCTATGACTCGAGATCTTCAAATACATGTCATATACTCAATAAGTTCAGAAGGTTACATCTACTGTTATGAACGGTTTTTAAGGGTCAAAGAAATTTCGCCATTACAACAGCTATAACTCGGATATTTCCAAAATTAAAATCCTCCAAATAATCATCCAATCCACCACCAACACTCATGGATACTATTCATTGTCTCCCTCACTGTCTAAACAGGTCTTGGAGCTGTGCAACATATTTTAACATCTAACAAAACTCTTACATAGCTCTAGTGCTCTAAACATGCATATAACTCAAAAACTCATCCAAAGATCCATTAAAATTCATGATTCAACAAAGGGGTTTCAAAGATTATACCTTGGTTTGAAGTTCAAGGATGATAATAAGGCCTCACAACTCTTGATCATTGCTTAGAACATCATTTGGAAGCCATAGAATCAAGAAAGCAAAACATGAAAATCAAAAGTTACTATTCATCATCAATCTTGTAAAAATCATATAAAATCAAAAACTAAGAGTTTGGTTCTAAACTTTTTGCCACACCTTCTACTCTTCAAGGGCTTTCTTTTGAGCTATAGAACACAAGAATCCAACCATGGGAGCTAGGGTTTTGAGCCCCATCTTGCTACTGTTCAGAACCTGGACAGTTTTGGTCCTCCAACTTTAAGCATGGCTTTGACTAGGCTATACTACTTGGATTTCCATGAAATTTGGAAAGAATCTTGCCCATGGAGTGGAGAAGCTATGGTTAAAATTTGGTGATTTTATCATGGATAGAAATGGAGATATGAATTGTTTTCTTAAGCTTGGTTCAGCTGGGCAGTTTTTTGGAGAAATGTGTTTTTGCTTTTGATCATAATATCTAGATATTATTGGATGTGTGTGGCTGGTGGCTCACCTTGGGGCTTGTGCAAAGAGTCTTGGAGAAGCTTGGTAGATATTTGTTTTGTTTCTTGTTTGATTTAAGTGATTTAAATCACTTAACTCCTAAATTGTTTTGATTTAATCCTTGATTAAATAATTTAATCCACTTGATATAATTTTCTTGATGATCATATAGGATATTTAATCTTGTCACAATCTTGATCCTTAATCCCTGATTCGTTCGCTTAATTGCTTAATCTCGTTATAACGTTTTAGTGGTTTCTAGAACGCTTGTTTCACTGTCTTAGTGGTTTTCGTTCTAATTTCTAAAATCAAATATAATAAAATTCCAAAATATTAACTCTTCAATTTCTCAAATTGAATATCTCATTTATCGAATATAATAATATATAATTCACTGCTCGGTCAAATATTACACCAAAAATTAAAATAGGAATTTCTGAATTCCGATCGTCTCTGCATTCACTTATTTCCTCCGCGTATTACTAATATGACTTGGAAACATCCATATCACGTCCCGTACATAGGGTGGCGTGAAAAGTTTTCCAACTTACAAAATCACTATTCATCCACCGAATTACTATGCACGTACGGGAAACACTATGCACGTATGGAAAATACTATACCATCCTCATTTCCCTTCTCGGGGCTCATTAGCTCATTTCTTGGACGATAGATTATTCTTTTCTATATCGTCAACCTTTGAATTACTCTATTCTGACCATACATATACGAATCGGGATCATCATCCATAGCAATATCCATTCACCACAATCATTGTTCTTTGGAATCACCATTCATTAATGCTCTTTAACCACAATAAGAAAAGTTTTAATTCTACCCAAAATTCGGGTTATTACAGTCTCCCCTCCTTAAAAGGATTCCGTCCTCGGAATCAGTTTAGGAATAACTGGGGTTACTTCTATCCCATTGCACTTTCTATTTCTCAGGTGGATTCTTCCACTTCTTGATTTTTCTTCAAATCTCTCACTAGCTTGACAACCTTATCTCTTAGCGCTTGCTCTTTTCTATTCATAATTTCCACAGGTTGTCCTTCGTAGTTCAGATTTGGTTATGTATATCTATCTGCTCGTACTCTGTCATATGCCGGGCATCTATAGTATACTGATGAGGCACATACGCAAGAACCATGTTATGACCATTTTACCGGTTTGGGCGAGGCTAGCTCATAGGCCACCTTCCTGACGCGTTTAAACTCTCAGATGGCCCAATGAATCTTGGGCTAAACTTCCTTTCATTCTAATCTTGTTAATTCCTTCCACGAGGATACCTTTTCTCATTACAAATCTCGAACCTCATATTCTCTATCTTGTTTGCACAGAAGTACATCAACAAAAACTTGCTTGTCATAACCATATATTAATTCTAGATATTTCCCAATTCCATTGTATAAATGTCAACTCTATTGTCGACGGGGTACTCCGTATTGAAACTAGTTCGAGTATTCTAACAATCGATTCGAGTAAAACTTGATGTCTAGTAATGAGCTCGTCGGCCATCACTGTTTTGGCCTCGCTATCTCATTGTTATCTACTTTCACCCCCGGTGTTCTAACCTCTTCTTTAATCATCTCACAGAATGCTAATCTACCTCCTGTGTTCATTCAGTCATTCTCTATTATCTCATCTCTTCTCCTTTCTGAAAGAAAGACGAATCTCTTATGGAATTTGTTTGCGGGGAATGTAGTCTGGTTCGAGGACTCTTAATCCTTTTATCACAAATCATAATCTTCATATACATACAAGCACACATATTTTCAGATCTGATAGGTCTGAAAGTCGATCATGTTTGATCCTTTTTGATTTCGCACCTTTCCTTCATATATACGATGTTTCGATATATTTATGGCGAAAGCTATCTTAGATAACTCACAGCCAATTCATTAAATTCCATAAAAGTTGTGGGTGCAATAGTCAACCCAAAATGACATCACTTACAATTTCATAGTGTCTATACCTAGTGCGAATCGCAATCTTGGGTACATCTTCGATTTTTAACTTCCAACCGGTGATGTCCAATTTCCTCATAAGTTTGGAAAATACACAGTGTCCCTGGGCTGCTCAAACAATCTTCTACAACAGTACCTGTACTCAATGTTGACTCATTCAACTCTTGAGGTTCGATGCACAATCTTGTGCTAACATATTTCTTTCTTACAACAGACCGGTTCTTCACGGTGGCACACTAAGTCTTATTGCACTCTTATTCAACAATCCTCGCATCTGAGTTGCTAATTCTTTTATTCCTATGGGGCTAACGGGAGATGCAGCACTAGGCTCTGAATACTCGATATTCATTATTATGTCATCCAAATCGATATCTGGTAGCTTATTAAAACCTTGTACAACCTCCCAAAATCATTATAATTATACTTGGTGTCTCTTTCCTCGGGGTCAACCATATGAGCTAATCAAGCCTCATATTTCTGGCATCATAATCTCTTAGTCGGAACTAGATTCCAAAATCTCTGACTCCGTCTTTATCCTTAAATTATTTCCCTCATAATCAATTTGGCTCCATTGGGTATCAATTAATCCATCATTATTATAATATCAATTTCTCCCTAATTCGAAAGGAATCAAATCTCTCGATCGAGTGGTACTCTGGGTAGGTTCTCTGGAATACATTCTCAAACTCTTCAATCACTGGGATTTAACGTTGGCTAGGTGTTTTTCTCTTGGTATCAACCACAGAAGCTAGATAAGCCATACATCCATCCCATAGTAACTTGTTGGCTCGCATTATCACAAGGACTTCATAATTTGCTTCTGTCCTTAAAGGACCACTCCCCTTTCAGGGCAATCATAAATTTCACTCTAACATCGCCACGCGATTCTGGATTCGTTGTTTTAGCTTTAGTCGAAACCTACGGGCTCATTTCTCTTTCATATCCCATAACTTGGCCTCATACTCTGCCATAGTCATGGTTTCTTATTTCAACACTAGAACTTTTATTTCCATCTGGATCTTTATATATTTCAGAAAACATTTCTCTAAAAGCAATAATCTGAATCTCTCCCAAATCATAACACCTTTTACCTCTAGGTTTGTCTTACCATTCTCACCAGTGATTCGCCTCTCCCTTCAGGAGATAGGCGGCGACCATCGTTTTCAGCTTTTCTGCAATACTTAGTATCACAATTGATTTCTTCATCTCTTTAAGCCAAGCTCTGACCTCCAATGGGTCAGTGGTTCCATGAAATTATGTGGGTTCTAACCGACTCCACTACCATTGGGGTTTCACAACACTTTGCAATCCTCTCGCATATATCGATTGACCAACTTTCCACTATCATAATATCCTTGAGAGAGAACATAAACTAATTCATCGTCATGTCACCCATATTCTATTTGTCTTAGGGATCCGCTCTTGCCATAGCCTATTTTGTTGCGAATCTAATTCCTATCAGCGAATTTTGACTTATTTTACCTGGTTGGCATCCCCTTTGAAATTTAATAAAGATAACAAGAATCATGGAGCTTTAAAAGGATAGCTCTCATATCAAAGAAACATCACACATTGGTGATTATAAGGTTATGAGTTTTAAGGTAACCTTATTTGAAATGAAAAAATTTACTGAGAGATCAATATGATCATAAGAACTCAATGTTGCGTGTCTTAATTAAGACAATACTAAAGGTAATTAGCCTTCTTGTATTTCGCAACTTACAAGTGATGGCGTCCCATCAGACTTCTATCACACAGATAGATGGTCCTTGCAGCCCCTATAAGTATAGGGTTGTTCGTCTCAGTAGAAATTGATAAGTACGAAAGAAATTCCAAGTCAAGTTAATAATTATCATCATTTGACAAGTAAATTCTCAAATGGACACCTTGGATCTAAAGTAAACAGGTTCCAAGGTGCGATTTCCAAAGGAAAGATAGCCAGTAAGATATTGGTATTCAACAAGCAAGTGGTGATGTATCACCATACGATTATTCACCATTAGAAGTGAACGCTTGAATAACATCGTTTAAAAGGGCGTTGAAAACCCGAAAGTAGGTATCGTGACAGCCTCTGGCAGAATTGAAACTAAATGTGAATTAACACAAGTGTTATAAAATAACTTCGAAGAAGGACTATTCCCTTTTATCAAAATTCTCTCTTGGAGAGATGTCACGATAGATCACAGATTAAGAATAATCAACAAAATTTGCAATTGGGGAGGGTACTTGCGAAGGTCTCTACGGATGCCTTATATGCTGGCTCCTCGGATAATCGTTTGATTCTAAAGCTTTTCTTATCCATACACCCTAAGGTGCTCGATAATTACGTCATTGCCGACTCATAATAGTCGCTAAGGTTCAACCATCGACATTTGCAATCGGAGGAAATTCTATTCAGCTCAGCGCGGGCCTATCAGGCAAGCGCTACTCTTATAGGATGACTTTGGTACCGGTGTCGCCTATAGTAACGAAGAATTCCACATGTCGAGTGAGCGATACTCCAGAACATCGTTAGAAGCCACTTGCTTAAATCCGACCACTTGTATAGCTGCCCTTAGGCAGAATATTTTTCTTCTCGCATTTAATCATGCGTGCTACATGAGTTTATCCTTCGCGGCATTACAACCTTTTTATTTAAGTCAATCCCCGACTCTCTTAGTCCATCTTGTCTCTTAAAATATATCTCGTCTTAGCGCATTCAGGTTACAATAACACTTTGCGTAGTACGTACATACACAATCTTTCTCGAGGCAATAAAATGCCTCAGCACTGTAGTAAACACCGTCCTTGGTGGAATCGCTGATCGTGGGGAATTAAACGCCATAGATAAGGCAATGCCTTTACGGGTTAGGGTTACTAGGTACCCTTAATCATATACGAAGGTCGATCGTCTTAGTTCTCACGTATGCTGCCTCTTAAGGGCACTGCAACAAACTACGAGTAACAGGTCTCGTTCTGGTCGAATTAATCCACCGATATTGGCTATACTGCCTCTACCTCCTCTGCTTTTGGGGCTTTACCCCATACTCTTCGTCATACCTCTTGATGAATCATAATTGACTCCCAATTCTTATTTCATCACTTATTTGATCTTTGAGGATTCGTCTGGTCCTATCATAAGACCTCAAGTAACATACTACATCTTTATCAATCGACACGTTCTCTATAAGTTTCTTTCCTTGACCCATCCTAGGGTCTTCTCTAGATCCTCCTATGGATATCCCTTTTATTGGGTCTCCATCCGTCTCAAGGAGCGCATCATCAAATGCCTACTCGAAGGCCTCGGGATCTGGTACCTCAGACTCCCATCCATCTATAAATCATACAAATCAGGGTTTCTAACCATAACGTCCTAAGTATGGTTTCCCAAAAAAAGTCCCCTCTTGGGCTTCATCTCCAACAGTCAGGGTCATGTCCTTCAACCTGACTATGAACTCTACTTGAGCTCTAGGTATTCTCATTATCCCCAAGGGTATTGTAAGACTAAATCTCCTATCGTTTCTGAGGACTGTAACCTAACTCTCTGATACCATTTCTGTAACAGCCCAAAATCCGGGGTCTGGGATTTAGAGTAGTCACGATCCATTTACTCCTTGTCTTACCTGTATTACTCACACTGTACATATTTCAATGGCTTATGACCCCACAATATATATATATATCTCTCTCTCTCACACACACAGGTTAAAGTCTCAGAAACGATACAATACAACAACTGCGGAATAAACAACTTTTATTACAATACCCAATTGTCTTACAAAATCTGTTATTGAAACAATATATTGGAAATGGTACAATTCCAACTCTGACTTCTGATGATTACAATCTTCTCCTACCATTCATATCTATACATAATTTAAATGCAGCCAACTGCAGCCTGATCCGACTGGTTCTTACTACTCTTCGGGATCACTGGTGCCCATGACATCCTGCTTCACTTCTCTATAATATATATATATAAAACAGTAGCAAGAGTGAGCAAATAGCTCAGAAAGGTAATGAAAACATGGCATAACTCTGACTATGACTTAACCCAGAATAAGGCGGGTATAAGACAATAATTGTTAAAATATCTCTTTACCGAAAGTATTTCCTTATCGGAATATATTCCAAAAACAGTACCATTGCAGTACTTCAAGTATCATTTTCATAATATCTCTGTAAACTTTGGATATTCATACTATGAACAAAGTTATAGTATAATATATAAGATGAAGCTACAAGGTAATTCAATATAACCTTTCTGTAAAATAACTGCTATATAAAATATAAGCAGAATATCCGCATATAACTTAAAAGATGAAGTTATAAGGTGATTCAATATCAACAACCTCCTTTTCACAACTCATGTTATGTAAGGTATCAACAGAGTCATAAAATGTAAGATAAAAGACGAAGTTACAAGGTAACTCAAAATATAATTATTCTGTGGAAAAATCTGCTATGTCAAAGATTAGCAAGATATTATCAATTTTCATAATAGAGGAACTTGCAGGAAGAATATTGCAATTCCAGTTCAAACACTTTTCAACCCTGCCAACAATGATAATGTTGCAGATAATTTCCCAATTTGGAAGATGAACTAATACGGGAGCTTGCCGCGCCAGGAGCCACAACATTTACGATGATCAGTCGCATGTCATGCTCCCCATCATTTGTTCTCTACATGTAGAAGGAAGCACCGACAGATCGCCCGCCCTCTGGAACCCCCCGGCCAACGGTTGGGCCATTGCTGGACCGGCGCCACTCGGCCACTTACGCGTCTCCTAGTTCAATAACATCCATGACTCCGAAACATAAAGTTCGTCCCCCTTTCCCCAAGTATAATACTTGTTGATAAGACTCCACAAAGTAGTCGTATCTAGTTGGAAAGAAAGATTCACCAATATTTCCCAAGCTGATGCTTGTTAATGGATATAAACTTGTTCCATCAATCTTACCCCTCGAGTGTTGAGGAGGTAACCAAAAAGACTCATATTCATTTTTGAAAAGAATCAAGATGTGAGTGACCAGATAGTTTAGCAAGTATATGACCGGGCAGCCAAATAAATAACATCTCTCAAGTGAGGTCCCCTTATATATTTTTGGAAGTTGAGCGAGTATTTAAATCTTCTTATAAGATAGATTTAAATGAAAACAGAGTTTTGGGAATCTCCTCTTGATAAAAATAGTCGTAAAATATTCCGAAATATTTTACATAATATTTGAAGGTGAAGGATGATCTTTGAATAATATAAATCATTATAAAAAGACTTCAAAATAATTTAATTAAATATTCCAAGAATATTTATTAAGTCAATAATAATTACGGAATATCATTAAATCATAATATTGCTCGTAAGTAATCCTCGAATGATGATGAAGTAACAAAAAGAATCGCTTTGATGAATAGCAACCAAGTTGCGAGGGAAAAGAGTAATATCAACAGATTTATGACCGGGCAGTCAAATAAAATAAATAACAGCTCTCGAGTACAGCTCTCTTATATTTGAAAGTTCTGAGCGAGTGTTTAAGTCTTCCTATAAGATAGACCTTAAACAGAAAATAGAGTTTTGAGAACCTTTCCTCGATAAAATAAACATAATAAGACTCAGAAATATTTTACATGATATTTCAATATCAGAATAATATTTGAATAAGATAAATCATTTTTAAAATTAGTTGAAATAATTAAATAAATATTCAAAGAATATTTATTAATTCATAAATAATTAAAAAATATTCTTAGTATAAAATATTGCTCATAAATAACTCTCGAATGAATATATAAAATATTCACCAAATAAACAATTCCTCGAGTAAATATTCAAAATAATATTTGAATCAATCCTCAAATGAATATCTAAAGTAATATTCAAATAAATAAATCCTCACATGAATATAAAATAAATAAATAAATTCTTAAATGAATATTCCAAAATAATATTCATTAAATAAATCCTTAAATGAATATTCAAAATAATATTCACTTAATAAATAACTGCAAATGAATATTCAAAAATAATATTCATTTAATATATCTAAACTTTAAATGAATATCCAAAAATAATATTCATTTAATATATAACAATTGAATAACATTATTCAATATCTAGATCAGAAAAGAATGCCCAAGATATATAAAAAAAATATCTCGACTCCCGGTCTATGGATGGAGAATAAGAATCATACGCCCGACACTAAGGGCATTTGCAAAAACCCGGCTTATAACTAATATCCCATATCTAGTTGATAAGCCAAATATCAATCATATCCAAATAATAACCTTCGAATGAGGTAATATTCAAATAACATTTCTCGAATCATTTCTGAGTAATTAATACTTTCTGAAAATATAAATAATGATTATTAATATTATTCCTCAATTCAGATAATAATCTGTCGTTGGAATCATTCTGGGTTTCCACGACTATCCTTATATGTCAGAATACCGACTCCCGGCCTAGAGTCAAAACAATAAACATGCTCTTATCTATAGAGCCACAAGGTATACCGGTTTATAAATACTTTACCTCAAAGCTCGTACATAAACCGAAAGTCAAATTTACGCTATAAGCATATATCGTAAAACTATGCAATTCAATATATGCCAAAAGCAGTATTATACAACAATACTTCAAAGTATCGAAATTGGAAACTTGCCTGATGCTCGAGAAGTGGTAGGGCTCGTGACGATGTCGGGCAATCTAGACAAAGCCAAAAAGAAAACGTACGATTATTCCCCTAGATAATCCACTTAATATCTAAAGCATAAACACGTACGCGAATCACAACCAAGGCATTACTAACTCGCTTTAGGCTCATACTAAGTCCATGTCAATCGACAAATACTTAGGTCGAAGGTTCGTTTTAGAAATCGAATCTCGTTCGCCCGTTTCACTAAGTGGTTTACAAGGTTATAATCAGGTGTTCCTCTAAGGGGTTCCTTCGCACTTAACCTTGATTCAAACATTTTTATAAAATCCAAAAATAATCTTTTTGACACGAGGTCTTCTCTCATATCTTCAATATGACCTCTAGTATTTAATTACTAAGATTCGTAACCAAATTACTCGTTTTAAAGGGGTTCAATTGAAGTTACGAACTCAAGCGTAGACTTACGAACCGCTTTTACGAATTTTACCATAACGCCTAAGCCGTAAGTCAAAATGCTACGATTCTTGCGCCAAAACAATCTATGACTCGAGATCTTCGAATACATGTCATATACTCAATAAGTTCAGAAGGTTACATCTACTGTTATGAACGGTTTTTAAGGGTCAAAGAAATTTCGCCATTACAACAGCTATAACTCGGATATTTCCAAAATTAAAATCCTCCAAATAATCATCCAATCCACCACCAACACTCATGGATACTATTCATTGTCTCCCTCACTGTCTAAACAGGTCTTGGAGCTGTGCAACATATTTTAACATCTAACAAAACTCTTACATAGCTCTAGTGCTCTAAACATGCATATAACTCAAAAACTCATCCAAAGATCCATTAAAATTCATGATTCAACAAAGGGGTTTCAAAGATTATACCTTGGTTTGAAGTTCAAGGATGATAATAAGGCCTTACAACTCTTGATCATTGCTTAGAACATCATTTGGAAGCCATAGAATCAAGAAAGCAAAACATGAAAATCAAAAGTTACTATTCATCATCAATCTTGTAAAAATCATATAAAATCAAAAACTAAGAGTTTGGTTCTAAAATTTTTACCACACCTTCTACTCTTCAAGGGCTTTCTTTTGAGCTATAGAACACAAGAATCCAACCATGGGAGCTAGGGTTTTGAGCCCCATCTTGCTACTGTTCAGAACCTGGACAGTTTTGGTCCTCCAACTTTAAGCATGGCTTTGACTAGGCTATACTACTTGGATGTCCATGAAATTTGGAAAGAATCTTGCCCATGGAGTGGAGAAGCTATGGTTAAAATTTGGTGATTTTATCATGGATAGAAATGGAGATATGAATTGTTTTCTTAAGCTTGGTTCTGCTGGGCAGTTTTTTGGAGAAATGTGTTTTTGCTTGCTTTTTTCCTTTCTTCACCCTTTTGATCATAATATCTAGATATTATTGGATGTGTGTGGCTGGTGGCTCACCTTGGGGCTTGTGCAAAGAGTCTTGGAGAAGCTTGGTAGATATTTGTTTTGTTTCTTGTTTGATTTAAGTGATTTAAATCACTTAACTCCTAAATTGTTTTGATTTAATCCTTGATTAAATAATTTAATCCACTTGATATAATTCTCTTGATGATCATATAGGATATTTAATCTTGTCACAATCTTGATCCTTAATCCCTGATTCGTTCGCTTAATTGCTTAATCTCGTTATAACGTTTTAGTGGTTTCTAGAACGCTTGTTTCACTGTCTTAGTGGTTTTCGTTCTAATTTCTAAAATCAAATATAATAAAATTCCAAAATATTAACTCTTCAATTTCTCAAATTGAATATCTCATTTATCGAATATAATAATATATAATTCACTGCTCGGTCAAATATTACACCAAAAATTAAAATAGGAATTTCTGAATTCCGATCGTCTCTGCATTCACTTATTTCCTCCGCGTATTACTAATATGACTTGGAAACATCCATATCACGTCCCGTACATAGGGTGGCGTGAAAAGTTTTCCAACTTACAAAATCACTATTCATCCACCGAATTACTATGCACGTACGGGAAACACTATGCACGTACGGGAAACACTATGCACGTACGGGAAACACTATGCACGTATGGAAAATACTATACCATCCTCATTTCCCTTCTCGGGGCTCATTAGCTCATTTCTTGGACGATAGATTATTCTTTTCTATATCGTCAACCTTTGAATTACTCTATTCTGACCATACATATACGAATCGGGATCATCATCCATAGCAATATCCATTCACCACAATCATTGTTCTTTGGAATCACCATTCATTAATGCTCTTTAACCACAATAAGAAAAGTTTTAATTCTACCCAAAATTCGGGTTATTACAACAGCATGAGGGATACCTTGTTTTGGGACTTTCGAATCAAACTTGTGAGCTCTTTCACCAGGTTCTGGGATTGTTATATTACAGACAGGGCGGTGACATTCCTCGAATAGTCTTTCTAGTTTAACTGAGGTCATAATGGAATCAGATTTTTCAGAGAAAGGGACAATCTCTTGTTTGAATGGTTCTCTTTCTACAGATATCTCACTTTGAAAGTCGGGTTCTAGGAAGGACTCAAGTTCAAGCTCGGGTTTTGATACCTCTTCATTATCAAACCAATCATCTCCTAAATCGATTAAGTTTAAAGGTTTCGAAGGGTCGATAATACTTGAGGGCTTCATGAGAATGTCTTGAGGTTCACTGGTATCAGGAATTAAGACCCTAGACCTAGTTCTATTACCTACAGATGTGACGAAAACAGGTTTTACTGAGGAGAGGTGGTCAGAATGTGTTGAATCAGAAGACATCTGCAAGAAACAGACGAAGAAAAGGTCAGACTTTAGAAGACTTAAGGGTAAATCTGTGGTCTAGTGGCGATTAAATCACTGAGGCTATGCTATACAAGTTCTTTTAAGAGTTAAGCGGAGGTTGTTCACTAACAAGGGTAAGCATGAACCACGACACGAATACGAAACGAATTGAGATAGAAGATAAACAGATAGTCAAAAGCTTTCAGTAAAATTATAGTGAAGAAACCACAAATCGATGATGGAACTACCAGTAAAGAAGATATTGTGAATGGTCGTGTGTGTGAGATATGAAGACTATATACAAACATTTACCAAAAAAATTAAAAAGAGACAACATGCAAGATTGAAGTAAGCAGATAGTTAAAAATCCAATCGAGATTATGAAAAGACAGAAAGAAAGGATTCAGAATCATACCTTGGATTGAAGAAAACGGCGATGGAGGGTTTGGATTCAGCAGATGACCGTCGAACTCCTGTTCTTTTCTCTCTCCGAGGGTTTTTGAAAATGTTTGGTAAAGGTAAAAATGAAGATGAAATCGTCCATATGTTTATATACTTGAGGTAAATAAAAGACAGCTCTATACACGTGGCAGTGATCTATTGGAATGGTAATTAAAGGGATACACGCGCAAGAGGCGTTTAAACCTTGGGAAGAGATTACATTAACTACTGGAGAGGTAAGTGATAAGGTTTCTTTCAAATTTTGAATTATCGCTTCCAGATATTTTTAATTGAAGATTATCCCATGTGAATTTTTAAAGATACACCGAAATTAGATAACCAGAGTCAAATTAGCTTCCCCAGGAAGCTAAATCCAAATACTGAATTGATTTCGAGAAGATATAATGCTAAAACAGATTCCTTGAAAAGAAGGAAGCTTATTAAAGATTATATTCGCCTAGAATATTTTATATCCTGTTTCCTACACCGAGTTAGCTCATGTAGGCTTGGATGTACAATATTGGAGCGAGTAAATATGAAAAGAAAGTTTTAGCATTGAATTCATGATCAGAAAGCAAGATAGGTTCCTTTCACATTGCATTGCTTCAAGGAACCGGGGGGTACTTGTTGTGCCCAAAATCACCATGGGCTAGATTTAGGCCCATTAGGCCTGAAGATTTAATCCACGAAAGAAAGAAGATAGATCTAGTACACGATATGAGGAATTAGATATGAAGAAATGAGCATCAGACAGAGAAATGATCAAGAAACTATGAATACCAGGAGGTTCCTAAAGGTCTGGAAGCTGAGTAAACCATCCGAAGACCAGGTTCCCTTAAGCAGAAGAGTTCGAATTAATACAGTTGCAGCCACGAAACGAGGTAAGAACATACAAAGATATTAAATGAGTTATCTATCCTAACATGTTTGCTATTTGTGCAGGTACAGGTACCTATAAATAGGTCCCTAAGCAATGCGTCCCGAAATAAGGAGGTTCCTGAGAAACAGGCTCCTGTAATATAGGTTCCTGAGTACCAGGTTCCTAAGTATGACCGACAGAACGTTCTAGAAGCTATCTAGAACAAATAAACGTATTATTATTGGAGTATAATTCTAGGGCGCAGATGATCCTAAAATATCTCCAATAATCGAGAGAATTAGAACGGGGTACGAACTCGAGTTCTACTATATTCCCACAACTAGTTCGTAAAAGGCTCTAAAAGAACCTGAGTCTTATACGAACTAGGTAATCGAACACATCTATTCCAGCAAAGACAGAGTCGCATTAGAACTACGTGAGCTTGATTCCTATATAAGGATACGTAGGCATCTTGAGGGGAGGACGGAGAACAGCTCTCTAATTTTCTCTAAAAGCACCGGAGATTATTGGAGATACCCTCAAGCTCAGCTCAACCCCACAAACACAACCCAAACCATCCATTGCACAGTTGATCGTTAGCCTTACAACTCATCGAGAACCTCACAAAAGTTGTTACGAAATCCACTCATCAACAGTTACCTTTGACCGGGTGATGATAAAAGTGGACATCGGGTATATTATGAGACGTATGAGAAATATGAATGATAGATAAAGGATTTAACCCTCCTATTATTAGGAGAGATATTATTGGCTTCTTGATTGAGTGAGACTATGAAAATGCATGGCCATGCTCAAATATAGATTTGTTTTAATAGTCTACTCATTGATTAAGGAAACCCGGATTAAATGTTTAAGAGGATAACTGATAACATGCCTCGAGTTTAATCTATAATATTTGGTTAAAGGGATTATATTACATGGAAACATTAATCACGAAAGGTTTAATTGGATCACCAATTATTATTATTACTTGGGTAGCAATGATGTATTACTAAATACCGCTCATTGTTTATAATTTTATTATTATATATTAAAATTATTGCCAACATAATAATAACCTAAAGGGTTACACACTTAGAACGTTTGTTAACACAAAATCACGTAAGCGTACGTGGTCACAAGTAATATAGATATAAGTCGAGTTCGTTCCCACAGAGATCTGGTTATGGTTTTAATTCAGTAGATGTACCTATGCAACAATGTATGATTATTATTCACTGCTAAAACAATTAACAAATTTGGGTTTAATAAACTAACTTAACTAAGAAGTAAATTAACAAACTAAGAATTAACTAACTAACAAGAATTGGAATCGAATTACTTCTACAAGAAAAAACATGGGATCCTAACTTCATTAAATACTTTGCTTAGATCTGACGCCTTTAATCACTATATGCAATGGTTATGATATCTGATCGGACAACACGAAACAAGTATACGCTACTTCTCAGTATACGAATACCAAACTAAACATACATCCACAAAAGAGATAGAAGATGAATAGACACCAATTATGCTTAGACCCTATATCTCTATATAGAATTTGAAAACATAACGGTTGAAGAACAATTTATCCACATTGATCACATAGGGCAGCATAATATTTCTATTTACGCTACAAATCATGATGTTAAAACATCAACCTATCCTATGGTAGCATGGCAAGTTCTAAATCTCAAGATCCACTCTCGCTTCACAAAAGATTAACAAATTAGATGTTCATGACGCATCTAAACACATGAATAACAACCATACGAGGATATCAAGAATTCACCACACATAAATCTTTAAAGCAATCAAACTACTAAGCTACATAGATAAATCCATTAGAATCCCATGACAACGATTAGTTCGTAATTGAACCTCTCGTCATCATGGGATCAAGTGAAACCATGATAAAAACAAAGTATGAAAAGATACAAATAAACCTAAGTAATTGATATATAATGGTGTGTGTTTTTCTGTCCCCCAAGATGTGTATTTATAGCCCCAATTTACCTCTCCATCAACCAATTGCCATCTTTGAGTTGGAATAGAATTGTGGCAATTTTCATCTTTAAACGGGATAAGATTTGCAAATTCCATGTGTAAGACTGATTCTGGAATGTTCCCACCGTCCAGGACAATTACCATATTGATTAGAAGTAGGAATTATTGCAATATTCTTGTAAAAATAGAATTCTGCAGCTTCTGAAAACTTTCTGGCGGTAACGGGGGCGGGCGCGCTCCATTTTAGTGTAAATCGGGCGCCCCCGCGCTCCTCAAAATTCTCAGCAATTCTACCGGCGCGGCCGCGCTCAAAAACAGTTCAAATCAGGCACGGCCGCGCCCTGCATTCTGCCAAAAATATTTTTATGCTCTATAACATTCTCCAAGCTTCGCGTGGACTGCTTACGGGTCTCAAACGGACTTGTAGAACTCCAGATATGGCCAAAACAAAGTAGACTGCGCAACCTACCGGCAAATCCGAATTTTCCACAATTTGCTCATTTCTCTTCCGCTTTCTCTTCCGATTCTTTCGCCACTTCCCGTTCTTCAATTCTTAAGCGTTATGATCTTCATGGTAGCCTAGGGAAATACGCCATCCTTCATTCCATTGCGCAAATCATCTCCAAAATTGACGAAAACACCAACCCTAAACGATATTTCGCAAACCTGCACAACTAAACACAAACACATCAAAACTACAACAAACTTGAGGCCAAGTGAATCAATTTAAGCCGAATTGGAATGCTCTAAATGGATATAAAATCCATTTATCACACCCCCAAACTTAAACCGATGCTTGTCCTCAAGCATAAACAATTAAAACTAACTAATTAGTACCACTTCCGTAGGTGATCACGGCTGCATTTGGCATATGCAACAAGCCCTTTAAACCCCTAGGCAGCCCTAGTGGACGAGTAAGGTCTCGTGAGGGCCTATAGCGAATGTACCCACAAAATCTATGTAACCTAATGCAATGCAATGCATGAATGCAAGTAAATGAAAATGCAAATAATCTAGTACTAATATCCTACCATACCTTCAAATCCTCTCATGCCATATCAACTTAAGAATCAAAGTAATAACGCGATGTCTTGGTGTCGAAAGTGCAAGTATTCACATAGTCTACTCAATGAACATGCATAAGTTCTCAAAAGCCCATGTCAAATGTAAGAATAAGTTAGTAAACATGCTAAGCCTACAAGAGTACATCTTTGAGACAAAACTCGGGATCTCATACGCAAAAACAAGTAAACACTTACAATCCACTCACAAAAGAATACTCTCTCAAGAACAAGGGTAAGTGTATCACTCAATTCAAACAAAATCATAAGCATGCTTGACATTTGGTATCAACCTAACTCTTAACACAACATACATCAATGACGATAATCAAAAGGTCTTTATTTGGGTTGTAACGGGGCTAGGGACAAGGTATGTCAAATAAGCCAAATCAGGGAAGTGTCAAAAGCTAGTAAGTACCATAATAAATCATACACAACACCCTATTTTTTTCCCCACAATAATTTTACTATTTTTCTTCCAACAAAACACTCGACTAGTCGACTAAAGTAGGATCACCACAACACAAACATGCTCTCATAATTTTTTTTTTCTTTTTTTTTCTTTTTTTTTCGAGAGCTCAATATAACACAAACAATAATATAAACAATAACAATGATCCCACAATTTATTACATATGGCCGACTATCAAGTAAACAACAAAACCCAATTTTCAATATTTCCCCCAAAAGTAAGACCAACAATAACCCCTCCTTGCACACCTTATTACTCCCTTAAGCACTCTACTAGCCTTTGACAATGGGGGTTCAA
Organism: Kitagawia praeruptora; assembly: GCA_037693485.1. Classification (NCBI taxonomy): domain Eukaryota; kingdom Viridiplantae; phylum Streptophyta; class Magnoliopsida; order Apiales; family Apiaceae; genus Kitagawia; species Kitagawia praeruptora. Next base: position 92,609,919 of record CM075344.1, on the reverse strand, counting down.
ATTAATGTACGGCCAATACAAGAAAAAGGTCTAGGCAAGTAATGTGGTATGTCACCGAAAAAAAAAGGATTAAGCTCAACGGGTTAACTAATTGATCATGTAAATATGGTGTGGTAATATGGGAAAATATGCGGTTGTTCCTAAATGCCTTTATCATTTTAATCGTCAATTAATGTCATGCGTTTCAAGAAAGACCTCAACAACTGCTAGCAATACAAACAATCCGTGGACACACAAGCAAACGAATAAATTGCAAATATGCAATAAGGCTAAAAAACTCACTTGGTGGAAAAACATACTCAATCCCAAGCAAAAATCTCTCTAATGCACCGACTTGTATTCAAAGCATGCAAACTAAATCATCTTGCACATATTCGTGTCCTTCTAATCACTTACAACATTCAATAAGTCTACTAGCTTCAACTCACTAGTGTATGTGTGTGCACAAGAACAAAGCATATCACTTCTCAATCAAAAGCGTCAATAACACAAAATTCCAATCAAGCATAGGTGCAAATGCAAACTATTATGAACTCACATGAAATATGAACATAAAAACAGAATGTCCTATATGACACAAAAGTAGATAACACGAACATAAATGCATAATTTACTACTACTAATATGCAAAGCATGAAATCCTACATGAACACATTATACAACAACTACTACTAATCCCCCAAACTTAAAATATTCAATGTCCCCATTGAATTGAAGGTAATACAAGGGATAGCAGGAAACATACCTAAATAAAAATGCCGAAAAGCGTGGATTGCCTCCCACGAAGCGCTTGTTTAGAGTCAATTAGCTTGACTACGTCCAAGCCTCCATTAAGGATGATAATAGTTTGCCTGATCATTTCTTCGCGATACTTCATCGTCATCACGGCGGCACACTTTCTGCCCTTTCTCCTCGTTTGGCCTATTCGTGTAACAACTCTGTCCTATTCCAATGCCTTCATCTGTTGACCCAAAATCTATCAATTTGTAGAACAACACACACTCGCGGGCTTCACTTGAATATAATGGAGGAGGGTAAATGTAAGTTGCTGAAGCCTTTGGTTCGTCAAAGAGAACTTCCTCCATTGGCTCTAATGTGCTACCTCCATCTTTAAACTCTGAGACAAGTAGAAGACCTGCATATAAAAAAAAGAACCAATAATGAGAGTCGGTCTAACTTCTCTCTAACTTCTCTCTTCTTTCTCTCTCTAAATTCAAATCACTTTCTTTCATCAGATCAAATCAGCCTCCAAAACCCATTTCTTCTCCTAATCTCCTAACTCAAACACTAAATTTCTTTCTTTCCTGTCTCATGTCCCGAAAAGGGGTTTCTTCTTTGGATGATTTCACATCGGCGGTTGATGTCACCGATAGTGTGAAGATAACCCAAGAGGGGTTAGATCCGGTAACGAGCCTGAAAAGGGTTTCATTTGCAGTTGATTTGGTATCATATATACCATTTGTTGCCTCCCGTTCCAGGAAGTTAGAAGGATTGGGTAATGATGGTAGCTTGCCGGATTGGACCTCTTATGGTGTTCGCTCTCAAAGCGTCCAATCTTTGGGGACTGGAGTTAATGAGACCTTTAATACTGGGTCTAGTTTGAATGGGGTGTCTTCTAAGAGTAAACACTGGGACATTGATATCCATAGTGTTTTGGGAGTTGAGACTGCTGCGAGCCCTAGGGTGGCTCCGCCCACTGGTGACACGATGAGGAACATAGGTGGAAACATCTGCGTTGCCGATGGATCTAGATCTGGGATTGCTATGCGCACTCGTAGTTTGGTCAAGCACCAAGAAATTGATGGTAAGTTTTTCTCACAAAAGAAGAATGTTAGACCTATTGAATTAGGTGTAGATTCTCCTATTGAGGTATCTGATTCTTTGAATTTTAGATCTGTTAAGGATGGGGATAATGTGGGGGAGGTTACCTCTGGTTTTTCATTGAGCCCTGGAAGGGATCTGGCTGGTAGCTCCATCTTTGGGATGGGTGATAACCAGGGTGAGGGCTTTCTGGATGGCCCTCAAGAATGTAAAGGAAACGATAATGTATTTGATGTTGGAGTGATGAAAGGAAAAAGCACTAAAGATGTTACTGAGGTCACTGGAAAGGAGGAGGTTGTAAATGATGTAGATCCTGGAGATGAGGAAGTCATTTCAGGTATGGTGTCGTCACTTGTCCAAAGAATAGTGACTGATGTTTTTTGGGATGGGAATCCTAAGAGTAATGAGACAAATGTTGACTCTAATCAAGGAGATCTGATCATGGGTTTGAACCTGGCTACTTTCAAAGCTGAGGTTTCCCCTCATCCTGTCTCGGTTGGTCTTGTTGATAAAGATATTGATAATTCTGTGGTAGAAGACTCGGATTGGGATAAGGTGGTTGCTAACCAGTTTCTAGCTAAGGCTAGGAACTATTTAAAAGTTCTGCAGATGTTCATTGATTTTATGGGGTATGAGGTCCCAGTGCTGAGCACAAAAAGGGAATCTTTGGCTAACTTCTTGGGTAAATTTCTAGTTGATTTCTATGAATTTCTTCAGGATGAGGAGCTTTGCGAGACGTTTAATTGCATTGTCCAGTTGCAAGACTTTACGGTCCAAGAGGGGATTGAGATACCAGCTGATGGCATTCCTTTGGATGTATTTTTTGATGAAAATGGGGACCCCAGGGATAGACTGATGACTAGAGTGAAAGATGATGACATTTCTGCAAAGCCTGACGAGAACAGGGTTACATGGAAGGATGACTTTGTATCCACTGAGAACCCGAGAGAGGTGTGCTTCATTGAAGGTTCTTCAGGTTTGGGTGTCTCTGGAGGAGGCCAGAGTGCTTATGAGATACAGGAGATTTCGGCAAAGGAAATTGAAAATGAGGTTGATGAGGCTTTCGATTTTTTGAAGGGGAATGACTTATTCGATGACATCTCTGCTATGGAGATTGACAGCACGGGGTCTGGTGCTGGTGCTAACGACAAGGCCAAATTGAATGCGGGAAGGAATGGGGATGACATCCCGTGGGAGGACTTCCCAAATGTTAGCACCCTTCCCTCTATTGATAACATGGATTCTGTTCTGTTCAAAGATGGTACTGTCAGGGGAATTCACAACTCCTCGGCGCATAAGATGCTGGATAACCTAGGGGGTCTTAGTATGGAAATTGATGTGGTGCAGAAAGGTACTGAGGTTGCGGGAGTGACTTCTGAGGAAGCTCCTATGGAAGTTGATGCTAAGGATGTCAAGGTCAATATGGACAAAGATTTGGTGGCCCCTATGGTGGATCAGGTGGTGATGAACCTGAACGTTGACCATGCTAATGACAGGATGAAGAAGGATCAGGCTATCTATGATCATGATATTGGCACGCTCAATAAGAAGGCCACGAATGTTCGTTGGTCCAAATCCAAGATCAAGCAGTGGAGAGCAACTCGAGGAGGGCACTCCAACAAGACTTAAACATGGCTAATTAATCCTTTGTTTTCTTACTTCTGTTATGTTGATTGCCAAGTGATTTTTTGTGATTGGCTCTGTTTGGCTAATTGTTGACTCTGCGGGGTATGCCCCTGATTGGACAAATTTCTTTTGTAATGGTTATTTGTTGTTTTCACGGGGTATGCCCCTAGACGTGTTTATGGTGTTCCTTATGGTATAAAAATTTTAATTAGCAAAAAAAAAGACCTGCATATTTCCCATGTTCTTCAGCCTCTTGGTACGCACATACCAATTCTTGAAATTTGTGCAGCTCACCAATGTCTGTCCCAAATAGTGCCCTTTCCAAATCATCCACCATCCTAACATGATCAAATTCCTCACATGGCTTGCGAATGCTCACCTCACCTTGAAATTTGTCTTCCTCAATTATGCATGCAGTACCTTGCTCCAAGTCACCGTTATTTTATGGAATTGCCTCTAGTATGAATTGTTGTTTCTCTTGTTCCACAGCACTCACAACTCGAGTAACTAGTGTCTCCCAAGATTTGATAGACTCCTCATTACTCTTTATAAGCATCCTAAGCTCCTCCATAGTTACAACCTCATCTGACTGAAAAGTAGGAGTAGGTTGCTGATGTTGAAACTCTTCACTACCAAAGAAATATGACATATTTGGAACATCTTGCTGGTACTGTTGAGGATGGTATTGAAAATATTTTTTTTTTTTTTTTTGCTAATTAAAAGAATTTATACCAAAGGAAACAGCTAATACATATCTAGGGGCATACCCCGCGAGACAACATCCATGCTAGAAATCAACATGATACAAAGAATAAGAAGGTAAACCCTACTCAACGTTACAGATGTACCTAGCCTATTCTTTTACATGATAAATAAGAGGATGGTCGGGTCATTCCGAACCCAACCCTTAAACAAGCTACATGAGAACAGTTTCTCACGCACCATACGTCTTATCTCACTGCTAACCACTGATGTAGGGTGGCCAGGACCATGGTTGTGCATACGGTAGTTACGCTCTTTCCAGACATGATAAATAGCTGTGCTAAAAAACAGTTGGGCAATTGATTCCTCCTTTGCCCCTAGCTGAGTAGCAGTGCAGTTGCCTGACTGACAATTGTACCAGTTACGAGAGAAACAAAATGGCATAGACCTGCTAATAATATCAAAGTATGGGCAACCAGTGAAAATGTGGCTAATCGATTCATCATCCACCCCACACAAGACACATTTTTGATCAACCTGCATTCCAAACAGAAGCATTCTATCCTTCGTGAGGAGCCTGTTTTTTATGGCTAACCATGTGATGAATGAGCATTTCGGGATATTGAATTTTCCCCAGACCATGTTTAACCACTGGACATAGCTTCCCTTAACCCGCATGGAGGACCAAATAGTGGACAATTTGACATGCTTTGGAAGCATTCCATCCCACAAAATGGAATCAGACTTATGGATTTGGATATGTTGCACCATCCTTCTAATTTCAATCACATCATTATGGTTCGAAGATGGTAAGTCCCACGCCCCATTTCGGAGGTAGACATTGATACTGATTGAACTAGTGGACTCAGCTGTAGATACAATGGAAGGGGCAATATCTAGAAGGGGCTTATTTTGGACCCAAGGATCATGCCAGAAGAGAAAGTCAGAGTTTTCTCCTATGTTATAGTGTACATACTGAAGGGCTCGCGGCCTCGCCTTGAACAGTTTCCTTACAATCCAACATGAGCGATATGGCATTTTGGAAGTCCAGAATTCCTTCTTTGCCAGCAAAGCTTTATGGAACCATGCTATCCATAGAGAGTTAGAGGTGGGCTGAATGATGCGCCACAGCTGAAAAAGAATGGCTGCTTCATTCCATTCAAAAATATTCCGAATGCCAAGACCCCCTTCTGCTTTTGGTTTGCAACAGTCTACTAATCAGAGTATGGCAATCATTCTTGTTGAGCTTTCCTGTGATAAGAGGGAGCCCCAGGTAGGTGATGGGCATATGACCTCTTTGGAACCCTGAGTGAGAAAGAATAGCATCAGACACATCCTGCCTAACATTAGCAAAGAAGCATGTAGTTTTGGAGATGTTTGGCTTTAGATTCGAACAGGTTGAGAATAGCTTGATCCCATCCAGGAGAGCCGAGACTGACCTAAGATCACCATGACTAAACAGGAAAACATCATCAGCAAAAATAATGTGATTTAGCTTTACTTCCTTAGTTCTCCAATGGAATTTGAAGTTAGGGTCCGCAGTCTTCTTATCCAGGCATTCTGAGAGAGCCTCCATGACAATCACGAACAGATAAGGGGATAGAGGATCCCCCTGTCTGAGGCCAGATTCCCCTTTGAAAAACCCTTCCAAACTGCCATTCAACTTTACAGAAAACATTGTTGAAGTGATACATTTTTCCAGCCACTTAATGTACTGAGTGGGAAACCCCATTTTCCCCATGATTGCAAACAGGAAATTCCAGTTTAGGGAGTCAAAAGCCTTATGAATGTCTAGCTTTATAGCACATCGAGGCTGACCTGAATTACCATTATAGTCCTTGCATAATGCTTGAGCAAGGAAAATATTGTCACCAATGGATCTCCTAGCTACAAAAGCAGATTGTACCGGGGAAATGATGGAGGGAAGCACAGCTTTAAGCCTCTTGGCTAGCATGGAAGAGATGCATTTATACAGTACATTACAACAGGAGATTGGTCTGAAGTGTTGCATTTCAGATGGGTTAGGCTGTTTAGGAACTAAACATATGGAAGCAGCATTTATTACTCTAGGTAAGTGCAATGTGTTAAAGAAATGCATGATACCTTTAGTCACATCGTTTCCTACCAAGTGCCAAACAGCCAAGTAGAATTCAACTGTGAACCCATCTGGCCCAGGGCTCTTGTTCTTAGCCATTCTTTTTAATGTGCTCAGAACTTCACTCTCAGAAAAAGGGGCAGCCATAAGGTTGACCTGGGAATCAGAGAGAGAAGGTAGAGGAATATCATTAGGAAAATCTGCTACCTCAGATGATTTTCCCAGAATATTTTTATAGAAATCCGTTGCAACTTTAGCCATGTCTGCATGAGAAGAGTGTGAGACTCCCTCCGAGTCGGTGAGAGTAGTAATCTTGTTAGTGTTCCAGTTCCCTCTGCAAGAATTGTAGAAAAACTTACTATTTCCATCTCCAAGTTTAAGCCACTGAATTCTGGATTTCTGCTTTAAAAACTGCTCCTCTAGCCTTAAAGCTGCTGAATAATTCTCAATAAATTCCTTTTCTTCCTCAAAGTAAGCAGCAGTAGGGTTAGCAGGCATTGAGTCCTGGAACTGAGAGAGTGCATCCCGAGACTGGATTACTAGGTTGTGAATATCCCCCATCTTTCTGTTTAGTTCCTTTAGAGCCACCTTTACATTCTTGAGTTTCGACGTTAGGATAAACCAAGGATTCCCCTCAACCTCTAAAGACCATGCTTTCTCCACTGAGCCCAAAAAGTCTGGATTATCAATAAGGTGATTAAAAAATTGAAAGGGCTTCGCTCCAGAGGAGAAACTAGTGCCAAGTGAAGTAACAACAGGGCAATGATCAGATAAGCCCCGAGACATGAACTCCACCGTCGAGCAAGGGAACACTGAATGCCATTCTGGGTTCACTAACACACGATCTAATTTTCTAAATTTTGGCTGAGAGATATTGCTATCCCACCATGTGAAGAAGTGACCTGAATACCGGAGATCAGTGAGGCCATTAGCAAGCGAGAACTGTTTAAACTCCTCCATTCCAGCAGTCCAATCTAAGGACCCTCCTTGTTTTTCATCAATACTAATACACGAGTTGAAGTCACCACATAGAGCCCATGCTGTGCCATTCAAACCCTGCGCTATTCCCACCAAATCAGACCATAGTGGTCTACGGTCAATCATATCATTAAGGCCATACACAAAAGAGATAACAAAAGTTGTATTGCTCTCAAGAAGGGTAACAGAGCATGTGATATGCTGAGAAGAAGAAGCAAGAACCAAAATTTTCCATATAGAGGGATTCCACCCCAGCCATATACGGCCTCCCGGATGATGATCATAGTTAAAGCACCACTGAAACCGTGGATTAATGGTCCGAGAGATAATCCTAGCAACGTCAGTTTGGACATGTGTTTCCAATAGACCTACCAGGGACAGTTTATTTTTAAAGATGAAGTCCCTGATAAAACCAACTTTATTATTAAGGCCTCTAACGTTGTAGGAACAAAAAATAGTCATAATGGATTTATGACCTAGAGGAAGGGGTACAACCCCCCTACCCCCTCTTTTTACTTTCTTGTATGGCTTTGGAGTTCTGGAGCCATGTTTCATTGCTACCTCATCAACCACAATGTTCTGAAACGGCTGAAGATTGGAGACTTCCGGAGATATACTTGGCGATGTCACTGGCTTTCGTTTAGAACGAACCTCCGTCCACTCATTGTCTACATCCCCTTCTTTTACTTCTACCTGGTGGTTGGCGGTTTGCTTGCCCCCAACTGAAGTGGTCATGTGGCTTGCTTCCTTCTCTAAAGCCCCTTCCTTCAGCTCCACCACCACCTTCTTTTGACTTGTTTCCGCCTCTAAAACCCCTTCTTTCAGCTCCACCACCACCTTCTTTTGGTGACCTTCATTTACCTTACCACTTTCGTCCACTTTATCTTTTCCTTTGTCATTTTGGCCAGATGGAGCCCCTTTAGTATGGATTGACCCCCCTGCCGCCCATTGTCTAGAAGCCACCGGGCAAACACTAATGGTGTGGCCAAGAGATTTACAGTGGCCGCACACCATTGGCTTATTAATGTATGAGACTTTAACCTCAACTATGGAACCGTCCAGGTCCACCACTTTGAGGGTGGGTGGTAATGGATCCCCCACTTCATACTGCACGCACATTTTTGCAAATGGAAGAATTTCTAGCTCAGATGTAAGGGCGTCTGCCCCTAGGGGCTTTCCAATGGCACTAGCAACACGGCCCAGTCCCTCCTACGTCCAGTAACAATCTGGAAGATTGGCTAGCTTAACCCATAACGGCATTGAAGTAACAGATTCTGAGCGCTCGTTGAAACCCCAATCAGTTAATACCAGAGGCCTTTTATCAAAGTACCACGTACCTTTGCTTAGAACCGCATTCTTTTCATTGGAAGAGTTGAACCTAAAGACATAGGTATACTCATTACGCTGAGAGACCATGGTGAGGCCCCTCCTCCAGGCTGAAAAAGCCACCTCCTTAACTCTCTTAAACGGTAGAGTCCCTTTGGTAAATTTACCCACAATGCAACATTTGAATTTTTCCGCACCTTTCTTGAGGACATCCTCTGGGGGGGATACAACATCTGATCCTTCCGATGGAGGCACGTAATCAAATTTCACTTCCTTGACAGGGCCCGGGGCCGCTCTTAAGACTGAAGACCAGGACTTAGCACCTTTTGACCCCATTTCAGTCTTTTCATCCTTCTCCCCATTTTTGGTGTTCGCCTTGCTTACTTTATCTGTAAGAGGTTCCTGTTTGTCTGTTTCCTGTTGACTCTTCGAGCTTTCACCCCTTTTCAAGCCCCCAGGTGGGGCATTTTTTAGAATTCCTTTAACAGCTCCCACCCCCTTCTCACTGGCAACCGTGCTCTTAGGTACTTCCTTACTAGTGAATATGGGAATACCCATCTCATCCCTACCATCAATGAAACGCACTGGGCTTACTAACCCTGCATTAAACCTCTCCTTATCCTTCAAGATTTCTTTCCCAACTTCACTCACCGAAAAACCCTTCTTGGCAAGGAAGCTATGGATATCCATCATTTGGTTGCGTAGCTTTATGAGGTCCTCTCTCTCATACTTATTGTTCGCAGCCACACCCTTTGCTACCATGTGTATCGTTTCTCTCTCTATCGCATCTCTAGCAGTCTCATATGAAGCTTCCTCCTCATCTGAGGTTGTCTCACAGATCTTTTCAGCTGAGGTACCTCCCTGAAGGGTGGAAGGCACAACTAGGGCTGGAAAGTCCTCCACTTCTCTTCTTGCAAGCATTTCCTGAAACTTATCATCCTCCATATCCTGCATATAGCCAGGTAAACCAGATTCGGAGTCACAATTAGAACCTTGACTCACCATGGGAACTGACCGAAAAAAAAAACAAAAAGGGAAAGAAAGAAATATAGTGTTTAGGTTTGGGGGGCAAGAGAAGGTGGAAGTAAATGAAGGGAATGAGGAGTTAATGATGGGGAAAGTGTTTTAGAGAATAGATCTGAAGATTAGAAAATGGCGGCTAGGTTTCGTGCTTGGGCGAGAGTAGTGCTAGGATGGGTATTGAAAATATTGTTGTTCCTCAAAAGTGACATATGGATCAACGCCCAAACACTGCTCACATTGCTGCGGCATGGATGTCCTCGAATATGCCCACCATGGCAACTCCTCGCATGCCATCTTCAAACACTCAAGTACCTGAAACACACCGAACTAACAAGATAGGTAAGAAAAAATCTGAGTCAGTGAACTCTAACGACCACTATTGATAAGCACATAAACCAAAAATAAAAGACCGATGATCCCTGGCAGCGGCGCCAAAAACTTGTTTTTACTAAATCACGCAAGCGTACGTGGTCACAAGTAATATGGATATAAGTCGAGTTCGTTCCCACAGAGATCTGGTTATGGTTTTAATTCAGTAGATGTACCTATGCAACAATGTATGATTATTATTCACTGCTAAGACAATTAACAAATGTTATTCTCAGATTACACACTTGTATAATTGTAGAAGGGGGGGTTGAATACAATTCTTGATATTTATAAATTTCTGATAAGAACCACAGAAATCTATAAGGAGATAATTGTTGAATGAGAAAAGATTCACAAACACATAAAAAATCAGGTGGTTAAATGTACCACCTGAGACTTTTATTCGAAGAAAACTCTGTGATACAAATGTACACAGCTTCTGTTTTACAACTCTTTGCTTCTAAGGATATTCAAGAAACCCTAAGCAAATATGTCTGTTTTCTTAGTCTCTAAAGAGTTGCTACACTTGGTTATATATCCCAAGTTTACAAGTACTACAGGAACAAGATAATATTAATCTAATTCAAGTTGACTTGCTACTCCACTCCAAATCCACATGTAGCCGAAAGGTTGTCCTTGTGAACAGATATGTCCCCTGCACCTTTCTTGTATGTACTGTGTAAATGGAATGCTTCTTTCTTCTGCGTTTCCAAAGTATGGTTGCCATACTGCTTTTTATACCTACTATCAACCCATGTGATCTGTCAGTCAAACCTGTCCTTATCAACTGCTAATTCCCAGCTAGCATAGAAGAAAGTGTTAATGATTATCCGTTGATGTTGTACACAATCATCCGTTGATGGTAGTTTGAACTGTATCTGTTGATAGAGTAGATTTGAGTTGTATCCGTTAATAGAGTCTTGTTCTCATCCGTTGATACACTTTCACTTAGACAGAATTACATAGCATAGCTTATTTACAATTGGCTACCCTATTCTGCCTATCCGTTGATGGTCAACATGACTCTGAATAAAAACACTATCAACTGATAAATAGAGATATTGCAGTATGCTACAAAACCTCATCCGTTGATGAGCTACCTGTCAACGAATAGAGTTATAATGTCTCATCCGTTGACAATTACAAAACATGACTTAGACAATTTTGTGCATAGAATGTGAAGTTATCATCAAGTACAACATATTCCTAACAATCTCCCCCAATTTATGCTTGATGAACATAAAGCCATAAATTTAGGACCTTGATGATAACAAAACATTTCCCTAGAGGTATTTACTGATAGATGCATAATTGTATTAAGCTTCAAAATTTAAACACATAAAGTTTGAGAAATTTACAGAGAAAGATTGCTCCTCTAGTCTGAGCAGATCATTAATGTTTTCTTTCTCTTGTTGGTACCACTCTTGATTTTCCTTCCTTAGCAGAATTTGATTCAATCTGGATTTGGAGTTGCCTGTAGAAGGCTTCTTCTTCAGCAATCTTTGAATTCAGCTTTGATTGCAACCACCTAAGGTACTGGGTGCTAGCCTTAGATAGTTGATCCTCCAACCTGAAGAATCTCCTGTTTCCACCTTCATCCCTGAATTCCATCATCCAATAAGGTTGAATGTGGATTTTCTGTCCATTGTATGGGATCTTCAATTTCTTGGGCAAACTTGATGGAGAATTCCATTCTGCTCTAATCTGTTAAATCCTCTTGATTATCTCATGCCTGGCTATCATGGAGAACCCTGTATGTCTCTTAATGGCAGAGAATACTTTGGTTAAGATTTGATAATTTTCTCCAAGTACCTTCTGTAAAGGCCATGTCCTCTCTTTTCCTCCTTTGTAGACAAACACTAATCTCTCAGGCAGTTGTTTATATTTGTCAATTCCTCTCACTTCTGACACTTCATCCATATATAGATTGATGCCAGAATATTCTTCTATAACTGCTTGATAGATGTAGTCTTCCTTGTTCTCAGCAGGAGACTGTTTAACAATAGAGGGCACCTAAGATATTTGGATAGGCAACTTTGGAGTTTGCTTTCTTGAGGCCCTTTTCTTCTGTGTTGATTCAAACAGAAATTTAGGAACCTCAATTTTGTCAAACTCCACTGGTTCCTCCTTTGGCTCTATTTGCTGTTCATGGAAGTTTACAGATGGGTTTATTACCTCTTGAGCCATTTGAACCGGTAATTGTGTGCCACTTGTTTCTCTGGATCCTTTCTGTGGAGAAATAGGTCTGTTGGGTCTTTGCTTTTTCTGTCTTTTCTGTACCCTGACCTTAGTGCTACCTTTTCTCTTAACTAGCTTAGGAGGTTCCTCAAACTCCTTTTCTTCACTTTGTAACTCATCCTCTAACTCTTGAGCTAGCCTGGCTAGCCTTTTTTTTTTTTTTTGCTAATTAAAATTTTATACCACGAAGGAACAACAGAAAACAGACCTAGGGGCATACCCCGCGGAATCAACAAAAGCTAGAAATAGTAAGTTACCTTACTGTCAACATAAACAACATAATAAGCTAGTTATCCTAGCTTAACACAAGTTCATAACTGAAATTTAAACAAACATAACTATGCCGAGGAGGCATCACAGCTGTAGGCGAGAGTCTCTGCACATCATACCACTCCTTTTGTAAGGACACAGTGCAACCATTACATGGACTGCAAATATGTATCTGGACAACCAAGTTGTCAACGTCCATGTCCCAGGGGATAATATCGTCAATATCTCTTGCATCCATCCCAAGACTATCATGAAAACCACCCTCAACAAACCAGCAGTCTTCGAACAAAGGAGGGTACAGACCCATCATCTTCCCCTTAAAGAAAAAATCCTGCAGCCTATACTTTCCACGAAGCAAACGATTGACAACAGCAATCCCTCTGAATTCAACCCTTCCGGGGACACAGGCCATAATGTCATCAAAGGAATAAAACACATTTAATATAACCTTAAACAGATGGGTAAACACCAGATTAGAAGACACAGAATCTCTAACTGGCCCCCTAGAAGCAACTTCCAAACCAGCAAATTTGACATACCCTGGATGGGTCATACTGTGAAACACATTAAAGAAATTGACAAACTTCCACTTAAGAACATCGCGCCTAGCAATGAAATCAGACTTCAAGAACAAAGAGAGCAAATCAATGGCCTCTCTGTTTGAATACCCCTCGAATCGGCATATCAAACCAATCTCCCAACAAGTACAAATACTTGAAAAAATTAAAGAGAAAACAGCTGGGCAAACTCCAATTCGCCTTACTTGGACATCACATCCATCAAAAACATAGAATACATCTATTGGAAAGTCTAATAGCATATCAGCATAATAAAACCTACCTGGATCGCTAAAAATGAAACCCCCACCTCCACGCAGCTCATCATTTTGGACAGAGTAAAGTACCCCCTTATCAACCGAAAAGAGGGAAACATCCCCACCCTTTAACAGTTCAACTAAAGAAACACCAGCCCTGCCATAGACATCATTGCCATCAATAGCAAAGGCCATTTTTGACAAACCAAATCTAGGATTCATACCCCTAGATTGCAGTAGGAGGGAGAGAGAATCCATCGAAATCCCTTCAAAGTAACCATTCACACGCAAAGCTCTCCAATCTCATAGAAGCGTAATAACAAAAGCTCTCACGGTCAAACCATCAAACACTTTACAGCCATCGGTTTCGTCCTCATTCGTATTACGAGCAGTAGGCAGAAGAATAGCCTCCTTGGTATTCTTATCATCCTCTTTCATTATTGGGAGAGTAACAACCGAATTACCCACAAATCGGACTAGATGACCATCATACAAATGATCCTCAGCCTCCGATTCTCCTTTAGGAGCATCATCTCCTTGAATATAATCAAGAGAGATAATATCAACAACTGATATCCGACATTCCAAATCCGCATCAAGAGAACGAGGGTAATAAACCCTGACCTCCGGTGAGAAAGTGACTTTCTTCGAAACCTGCTCCCCCTTAGCTAACTCAGTAGAAAGGGCATCGTGCGCATTAGGGTAAAAAACCCTAACCTCCGGCGAAAAAAACCCTAACCTCTAGCTAGCCTCTCTTCTGAGTTTTCATTTGGAAATTCAGTATTTGGATGAGCTTCTCTTAGCAGCCTTGAAGTCTCTTCCCTCTTGGCTTCAACAAATCTAGGATGGCTGTTGGAGATGTTCAGAATTTTTCCATTCCTTGTGATTACAGCCATCCATTCTCTTACTCTTTTATTAGTCTTTTGCTTGAACTCCATGATAGCTTCTCCCATTAGCTTCTCTTCATCATCCTTGGGAAATGGATAGTCCAGTTGTAACTTGTTCTTCCCATTTGCTTTTGGTGGAGAGTAAACTCTGGTTTTTATGATGGGTTCAAATTCTTTGACATAAGAAGGTTCAGCATCATAATATGTAGGAGCTACAATTGCTGGAGTGAGCACCTTCAGAATTGTAGTAGATATTGTTGGAGATGAGGTTTGGCTAGAGATCAGAGTTGATGCAATAGATTCATTGATCAACCTTTCTGACCTCATTATCCTTTCATTTTGTTCCTCTCTTATCTTTTGTAGAGCTTCAATCTTGGCTAGCTTTTCCTCTTCTGTCATGTTTGAGAGATCAAACTCTTCAGATAGAGCTATTGGTAGGGGTTTGGATTTGCTGGGGGAAGCTTTGACAATAAAGTCCTATGGATTGACCACTATGGTAGGCTGCTGCTCCCCCTCACTTGCTGCTTCTCTCCTTTCAGAAATAGTGATTTGTCTTGTAGTTGCCACAGCCTCTTCCACTTTCTCCCCCTTTTTGTTAGCATCAAGGGTTTGAATAGAAGTAGGGGCTGCAACCAAAATTTCTAAAAGTTGAGTTTGCAGTTTTTGATGTTGAAGAAATTGCTCCATCTGGGATTCCATCTTTTCCACTCTAGTGGTGAGTTGTTGCACAGACTTAGCCAAGCTGTCTTCTTTGATGAATCTTTGTTGCAACACCCTCTGAGTGGCTGTAGGATCCAACTGCGCCAACTTGGAATCCACAGAAATCTTCACATCTTTGATATCTTGCTTGACCTCCTCTAAGTTTGATCTTTGAATCACCATTTGCATCTTTTGCAACTTGAGAGAGTCAATTGCTTGTTGAAGAACAACCTGTGTCTTTGTGGATCTGCACTTTGGTGCTCAGCCATGGCAGATTTATATTGCCTTATGATCTCCAAATCAATGTCAAGATAGGTGTAGCTAGTAGCAAATTTCCAATCATGAATACTGCTAGCACCTTCATCCTCAGTGCTTTGGCTGGCTTCACTGTCAAATTCTTCAATGTCTTCATCTTCAGCAATGGATGGTAGAGCTTCTAAAGATTCCTTAGCTCTTTGTAGTGACTATGAGGTGTGCACTAGGTGCATTGCCTCCTCTGCTTCCACATTGCTTTGGCGAGCCAGAACTTGATAGGCAGGTGGAGGAATAAAGGTTTCAGCATCCAAGGAGATGGAGTCAATCATTGACTGATATTCTTTTTGATATTCCATGTCCTTGGTTGCATCATCAACCTCCATTGGCTCACTTGCAATGGCTTCTCCTTCCAACCTTATGCCTCCTGTAGTCCCTTCTCTCCTCTCATCTCTCTTTTCTTGCATCAAGGGCTCCCCTTGGCTCACACCTCTCACACCCTCACCTTCACCTACTAAGGTGGAACTCTCAATCTCTCCTTTTGCCTGACCGAAAGAAATGGTCAGCCTCTCATTATTTGCCTCTCCTTTTGCCTGCTCACAAGGCAGCCTCTCACTCCCTTCCCTCAATCCTAAAAGTGTTTCAACTACTGAGAACTCCTCCACACTTGACACAGTAATGTCAGATATAGCAGTGGTAGAGTGAGTTGTCAACGGATAAGGAATATACGTTGATGGAGTAGTTATAGCTGTCAACGGATGGCTAGACATAGGCGCATTCGTTGATGGAGAAACACTTATCAACGGATGAAGGATATCCATTGATGAAGGAAAGATAGTATTCGTTGAAGTGAAAACCAACACTGAATCTGTGGTGATTGATTTTAAGGAAGAGGCCACAGATAGTGTTGTGAATTCAGGAATGGAAGATTGATGGCCCAACAAATCATCTAAAAGATGATGACCACCAATTGTTGAGTGGGGCTTCTCCAAGAATTTTAAAGATGGAAAATCAGGAATTGATGTAGATATCATATCCACATCCAGAGATGGAGTTGGTGATGGTGGATTGAAATGTGTATCGATTTGAAGGTTAAGATCAAGGGGCTGTGATTCCACATTTATTGAAGTCACATCAAACTGAATTTGAGAAGGTACAGTTTGTTGTACTGTGTGTGCACCCTGTGATTCCCCAATGGTTTTGGATTTTACTCTTCTACCATAGGTTTTTGAGTGAGAGCTATTTGTGTCTCTTACCCTTTTGTGTAGTGTTCCTGGAGTGGAACTTAAATCTGTAGTCACATCCTGTTGAGAGGATGTAACTAGAATTTGGCTTGAAGGTTCATTAACAGTCTTTTGAGAGACTGAAATGTTGGTTGCACCTGCCTCACCTTCCTTATCCTTAGGGCTTCTTTGATGTTCACCCTGTCCCTCACCACTCACTACCACCTTCACACTCCCCTCAAGAGTTTTGGTAGTTTTTGCAATAGGTGCCTTTTGAGAGACACCTGAGGTTTGCCTTTTAGATTGTGGTTTTGAAACTTTGGATTTGGTCACTTTGGTAGGAGCCTGTTTGGTCACAGCTACAGACTCCATTGTGAAACTAGAAGGCAAAGAAATTTGGGGGTTAGAGATAGGAGTTTCAGGATTGGAAACAGTTACCTGAACAATTGGTAGATATACCAATTGTACTTCTGCATTTAGGTTCATTCGAATCAAATCACTTAAGACTCTTTTCTCCTGAACAAAACAATTGAACTTGCTATCCGGGTTAGCAATGGATAGCTCATTCTCAGATACATGCAGTGCTAAGAGCATAAAAAATCTAGCAAAATAAATATTCTTGCTCCTATTTTCCCTTTTACCTAATTTAGCTGCTATCTCATACATGACTAGTGTGCCAAAATTATAGAATTTATCAGTCAAAAGCATACACAGCATAACTAGCATGGAATTGGTAACAGCATCAAAGTTACTAATTTTGCCAGAAAAAGTTTTAATGAAGGCATCACAGAAATAACTCCATTCTTTAACCATACATTTGCTAACAATTTTCCCTAAGTTCTCAGTACTAAGGGTATAATTTATGGAATTAAGCATGGTAACAATTTTAGCATTACTCGGTACTTCCAGACAGTTATTCTCAGGCAATTTTAAACAAGCAGTTATCACATCAGAATTAACTACATAGTTTTTACCCTTCAAAGAAAAAGCAAGTGTACCGTCTGTGCCAATGTACTCAGCAGATGCCCACACCTCTTCAATTACCTCGTGGATTAGAGGAGTGGTGGCAGTCATAGCATATGACAGTTTGCATTTCTTCACGAAATTCATCATGGTGTGATAAGCTTCTGGAGCGTTCACTGTATCAACAAAGGTCGCGAAATTGTTCTTCTCATAGGTAAACCCAGTGGAAGACATCATCTTAACAATAGGTGCCATTGAAGTGTTTGAACTTTTGTTGCAGAGAGTTTTAGTGAAGAAGATGCAGTTAACTTATGAAATTCTTTGAAAATGAATAAAAGTGAGATGTGAGGACACAAGACAGCCTTTTATATATTTTTCAAGAATTAAAAATGAAATAATTAAAAAAATAATTACTCCATTGGTCAAAAGTAACTGTCAGATAATAAATGAAAAGAAAAGAAGTACAGCTGTGACTAAATATACACGTTTACCAACGGCTATAAAAAATGTATATCAACGGATATAGAATGGACGGTTGAGAAAACAGTTTATCCATCGATGACGTGAACAACCTGTTATCCGTTGACATACGAAAATCTAGTAATGTGTTTATACTACTAACGGATAAAAGAATATCCGTTGATAAGCAAATTTTGCCATAGACAAAATTTATGCAGAAAATTTTTCTGAGAATTTTTAATTCTCAAGTAAATCAAAACACATTTCTAGCTGCAATACAGTATGATTAGATATCACTAGGAATTACGAAAAATTAAGCATACCTAGTTCACCTACCAACCTTGTGAATGAAGATTCATCAAGAGGCTTGGTGAAGATATCTGCAAGCTGCATTTCACTTGGCACAAAGTGCATTTCTACTGTACCATTCATCACATGCTCTCTAATGAAGTGGTATTTGATGTCAATATGCTTGGTTCTCGAATGTTGCACTGGATTCTCTATGATGGCAATAGCACTAGTGTTGTCACAGAAAATTGGAATCTTCTCTACTTTTAGACCATAGTCAATAAGTTGATTTTTCATCCAAAGGATCTGTGCAAAACAACTTCCAGCAGCAATGTACTCAGCTTCAGCTGTAGAAGTGGAGACTGAGTTCTGTTTCTTACTGAACCATGACACAAGTCCGTTCCCTAGAAATTGACAGGAACCTGTAGTACTTTTCTTATCAATTCTGCAACCTGCATAGTCTGCATCTGAATAGCCAATTAGATCAAAGCCAGAATCTCTTGGGTACCAAATGCCAAGGTTTGGTGTTCCCTTGAGATACCTGAAAATTCTCTTAATAGCAATCAAGTGAGACTCTCTAGGGTCAGCTTGAAATCTAGCACAAAGACAAGTGGAAAACATTATATCAGGTCTACTAGCTGTTAGATATAGAAGTGAGCCTACCATGCCTCTATAGCTTGAGATGTCCACAGACTTTTCCTTAGTATTCAACTCAAGCTTAGTTGCAGTGGCCATAGGTGTTTTTGCAGAGGCACAATCCATTAAGTCAAATTTCTTTAAAAGTTCATAAATATATTTTGTTTGACTTATGAAAATTCCCTCATTAACTTGCTTCACTTGTAAACCAAGAAAGTAAGTTAATTCACCCATCATGCTCATTTCATACCTACTTTGCATAAGTTTGGCAAACCTTTTGCAAAGCTTCTCATCTGTAGACCCAAAAATAATATCATCTACATAGATTTGAACAAGTATTGAAGAACCATTGACATTTCTATGAAATTAGGTTTTATCTACTGTACCTCTAGTGAAGTGATTCTCCAAAAGAAATTGAGATAAAGTGTCATACCAGGCTCTTGGTGCTTGCTTCAAACCATAAAGTGCTTTCAGGAGAAGATATACATATTCTGGAAAATCTGGATCTTGAAAGCCAGGAGGTTGATGGACATATACCTCTTCTTCCAGTTCCCCAATTAGAAAGGCACTTTTTACATCCATCTGATAGACTTTGAAATTGGCATGTGCTGCATAGGCTAGGAAAATTCTAATTGCCTCAAGTCTTGCCACTGGAGCAAAAGTTTCATCAAAATCTATCCCTTCTTCTTGAGAATAGCCCTTTGCCACTAATCTAGCTTTATTCCTCACAATTATGCCATTTTCATCAGTCTTATTCTTGAGAACCCATTTGATACCTATGACACCTCTATCATCAGGTTTGGGCACAAGCTTCCATACTTTATTTCTCTCAAATTGGTTTAGCTCTTCTTGCATTGCTAAGATCCAATCTGGATCTAGAAGGGCATCTTCCACTTTCTTAGGTTCCTCTTGAGACAGGAAACTACTGTATAGGCATTCTTCTTGTGTGGCCCTCCTAGTTTGGACTCTTGAGTTTGAGTCACCAATGATTAACTCAAAATGATGATCTCTGGTCCATTTTCTTGAAGGTGGAAGGTTTGATCTAGATGAGGTTGCTTCATCTAAATGAGCATGATCTTGTTGATTGGTCATTGAGTTTTGACTTTGAGAAACTCCCCCTGAGTTTGTTATCCTTGCGGAATTATGAAGTTGACTGTCAACGGATGCATCATTTTGTCTATCAACGGATGCTCCATTTTGCCTGTCGACGGATGCATGAGAATGCCTGTCAACGGATGCATCTGATGCTCCAGTATGACTGTCAACGGATGCTTCATTTCCAGTGTTAGCATCACTTCTAGTTGGACCAACAACTCTAGGTGAATTTTCATGGTCATGATCTTCATTTACCTCATCATCATCAATGTACATTCTTCCTTCTACCTCATTTTCAAATCTCAACTTTTCATGGAAGCCTTCATCATTTAGACCTAGAATCTTTTGATCATCAAACACAACATGTACAGATTCCATAACAATGTTGGTTCTTAGATTGTAGACTCTATAGGCTTTCCCTGCTGCATACCCAACAAAGATAGCTTCATCTGCCTTTGCTTCAAATTTGCCCAAGTTATCTCCATGATTCTTAGCACAAAACACTTACATCCAAAGACATGAAGAAAAGCTAAAGTTGGTTTCTTGTTGGTGAATAACTGATAAGGAGTCATTCCTCTAGCTTGATTGACCAACGAAATATTCTGAGTGAAACAGGCAGTGTTGACAGCTTCAGCCCAGAAATATGTTGGCAATCTTGATTCACTTAGCATTGTTCTAGCTGCTTCAATGAGAGTTCTGTTTTTCCTTTCAACAACCCCATTTTGTTGAGGAGTTCTAGCAGCAAAAAACTCATGGACAATTCCATTCTCTTCACAGAAGATCTTCATTATGGAATTTTTGAATTCAGTGCCATTGTCACTCCTGATTCTTTGTATTTTGACTTCAGAACCATTGTTTACTAGTCTGAGATGATTGATGATGATTTCACTTGCACAATCTTTGGAGTGCAGAAAGAAGGTCCATGAAAACTTAGAAAAATCATCTACAATCACCAGACAGTATTTCTTCTTTGAAATGGACATGACATTTACTGGACCAAATAAGTCCATATGCAGCAATTGAAGTGGCTTAACAATGGATGACTCTGTCTTGCTCTTGAAGGATGATTTCTTTTGTTTCCCTAATTGGCAGGCATCACACAATCCATCCTTGATGAACTCCAATTGAGGGATTCCTCTTGCCAGATCCTTTCTTACCAAATCATTCATAACTTTAAAATTCAAATGTGACAGCTTTTTATGCCATAGCCAACTCTCATCCTTGCTTGCTTTGCTGAAGAGACAAGTGATGGATTCTGAGCATACTGAATTGAAGTCAGCTATGTAAACATTTCCTTTTCTAAAGCCTGTCAATACCACATTGTTGTTTTCCTTGGCAGAAACAACACAGGTTTCTTTAGTGAACTTTACTTCATAGTCTTTGTCACAAATCTGACTGACACTTAGCAAATTGTGCTTAAGACCTTCAATTAAAGCCACTTCTTCAATGATGACATTGTCCTTTGAAATCAAGCCATATCCCTTGGTATATCCTTTGTTGTCATCTCCAAAGGTAATTCTAGGGCCAGCTGCCTCCTTGAACTCTGTGAGCAGGGTTGAATCTCCTATCATGTGCCTAGAGCATCCACTGTCTAGGTACCATAGATTCCTTCTATTTTCCTGCACACATTCCAAAACACAAATCAAGTTGATTTTGGTACCCCAAGTTTCCTTGGGTCATTTCTTGTTAGCCTTTGGTTTTGTACTCTTAGCAATCTGCATTTTAGGTGTAGATGCTTGAGTGGTAGGTTTTGACAGATGTTCATTTGCATAAATATTTGATGCATGCATTTGTGGGAAATTGGCATACACATTATTCATGCAAGGAATGCTCCATGACATTTGTGGCATATTCACAGATTGAAAATAAGGATTAGACACATATGGCATGTTCACATATGGATTTGAAAAAATAGCATTCTGATACAAACCAGGCATTGCAGGCATACTTGGCATAGATTGAGGTACATGAATAGGAGTCCTATTAACAGACTTGCACTTAGAAGATAGGTGATTGACACTATTACAATTACCACAAGTTTTCCTAGGGGCAAACTTGTCAGGAGAATAATTGTTTTTCTTGTTGATGCCTATCTTACCATTTCTGTTATTTTTCTTTTTACACTTAGTTTCTACCTTTTCATTATCTGATTTATCAACAGCCTTTTTGTTATGTAAGTCACCTGCCTTAGCCTTCTCACTTGATTTGGCTTGGCTACTTTCACCAGAAACAAAGTTCTTGGCTACTGGACCATACTGATTGTTCAGTTTCTTGAGTTCCTTCTTACTGACAGACTTTTTGTTAGTCAACGGATACCTCTCATCCGTTGATGGATCATCTGTCAACGGATGACCACTATCCGTTGATTCACAAATAGTCTCTAGATCCTCAAGGCAAGGTTCTAGCTTCTTCTTGTTTTTAATCCAGGTCTCCTTCACAAATGATTCCATTCCCTGGATTTCTACTATGTTTTGTGAGATTTTCCTACAACTTTGAAATTTAGCAATTATCTCTTGTTCTTTTTCCAGCTGGTCTCTTAAAATTAGTTCTCTTTTTAACACAGCTTCAAATTCACTTTTAGCATCATTGCAATCAACTCTCATTTTCTCAAATTCTAGAAATTGAATTTCTAGAGCAGCATTTATATCACTTAAAAACAGATTAGTCTCTTTAATCCTATTGTTCTCTTTAGTAAGTGATTTAAGAGTAACACTCAAGTGATATAGTTCAGTAGACATTTCATCTATAACACTATTGCATTCCTCTTTGGTGAGCTCAGAGAGATTAGTAGAAAATACCTGATTGCTAGCTGAACTTGCTTCCTGCTCAGAATCAGCCATCAATGCAAGGTTGACAAACTCAGCATCATCATCAGAATGATTTCCATCAGCAACCCAGTCATACTCTTGGGTCATGAATGCCTTTCCTTTCTGCCAGAGAAGATCAAAATATTTCTTCTTGTAAAAAAAAAAAAAAATGAGAGTCGTCTTTCTCTCTAGCTTCTCTCTAACCTCTCTCTAAAACCCTATCTAGCCGCCACCAATCTCAACCAATTCTAAACCTTCTTTTCATCAGATCTATATTTTCCTTCCTAAATCCACTTTCCCCTTCTTATCCCTCACCTAAATCGCCATAATTCTTATTAGATATATTGTTAATTTCATTTTTCGATGGGTTTGTTAAGTCAGGACGCGCGTAGTATGCTAAGGATAACCGTGGAGGGGTCTTCTGTTTGTTCTCAAGATGGTTTGGTTCTCGCTTTCCTCTCAAGGAGGAATGTATCCTTATGTGATTTGGAGATATTCCATCATTCTCCGCTCTGTTTGATGGCGTTGATGACTGGACTTTGTTCTTCGGAAGAATATTCGGGTCCTCTAGATGACTCAAAGGAAATAATGACGAGGGGAACTCTGGTTATGACTGGGAGCTGTGTATTTGAAAATACGACTTCTCTATGTTCTTATTTCTTTATGCTGCAGATGGTTAATCTGGTTCTTCTCTCACCTGGGCTCTTGGGTTTGGAGACTGGTCTTTTAGATCATATTGATGATGGGTTTTTGCCTCAAAAGGCCAAAGTATGGAAAGCGAGTTACCAACACGGGTGGTGTTTGTGTAACTTGGCTATAGGTGATTATATGAGCATTCATATTTGTGGTATGATGGGTTTGACAAGATCTATTTTGACTGTTTGTCCAATAGTGAGGGTCATGCCTTGCTTGAGGAAGATGTTAAACTTCTCTCTGGATGATTTCAGTGCCAACATTAAGATTGGTTTCTTGAACCAGATTCTTAATCTTGTTGGTGGGAAGATTTTGGCTTGCATCATGTTTGATGTATTGCCTCTTTGGTCGACTATGGTATTTTGTGGAGATTTAACGCTTCAGGTGGAGGTGCTCTGCACTAAAACTTCTCTATTCGGGGAAGGGAAACCTGTGGAGGCTCGCAAAATGTTTGAGCATTGTTCTGCTTCTCTATTGCTGGAGCTCGGGCTCTTTTATGATGGGATGAACGTTTTCATTCTCTCTGGTATCAGGTGTGATAAACATCAGGATAGATTGGGGAGGTTGTCAGGTGAAGTTGTAATAGATGACATGCTTGTCGGGGTGTTAGATATGATTAATGAGGTCTTTTGGCGTTGCTCCTTCTGTTGGGAGCTATGGGGCTCTTCGAAGTACAAAACTAGTGGACACATAGTTGGTTTTATTGTTGATGTGCACGCTGAAGCACTTATACTCATGATGATTAACCTTGTTTTGAGAGAGGGAGGTTTTCAGTCAGTGAGGTTAATGACAAGCTCCAAAGTGAGAGATAATTGGTGCGAGTTACATTTCGTGCTTGTTGAAATTCAGGAGATGCTAGTGTTGCTCATGCCTCTACTTGATGAGCAACCGGGTAGAATCAGTAGTAGTCATGGATTGGGCCCTTGGGCATGTATAATGAGGATTTGGTTTGTTGCAAGAGATGTTAAGGCGAAGGGTTTTCGAATGAGGGGGTATGCAAAGGCCCACTTTGATTTGGGCTGTGGCATAGAGTATGAACAGATAACAACTGGGTTTTGTCTGTCTTTAAATCAGAGTTATGTTCACTTTATCTCTCATGTTGTGGTTATTGCGAGGGTCAATTCTGGTAGGGGAATTGCAAACAATATGGGATGCAGTTATGAAACTGCAAGCAGATGGTTAGTTGCTAAAGTCTTTCGAGTCTGTGGCCTTGTGGAATGCGTATGTGATAAAAAATGGGGAATGACGGGCATTAATGCTCTATGTCATGTCTCGATGGATTACAATTGTCTTATTAAGGCAATCCTATGTATGGCTAATGGCCACTGCAAGGCTGTAGACTTGAACATAGATGATGCAGTGAAGACTGGTAAAGGGAACTATATGCAGTGGGTCGGCCCAGCTATGGGGAAGTGTTCGCAGATGAGGATTTTGAGAATGGAGGTCTCGCGCGCGAAGACAAACTGGGTGTTTCCAATTGCATATTCTTTGTTGGCGATGTAATCTAGGTTTTATGCTTTTTAGTTTCATGTTGACTGTTCAGTGTTAATGCTGTAGTAATGTTTGGATGTTGATTTCGCGGGGTATGCCCCTAGATTTGTATCAGTTGTTCCTTGTGGTATAAAATTTTAATTAGCAAAAAAAAAACATTTTCAGTTGGCTTGCCCTTGTTCTCAGATCTAGGCTTCCTGCACTCACTTATCATGTGACCAGCAATTCCACAGTTGTAGCATTTAATTTTGGATTTATCCACATAGTTGCTTGTGGAAAAATCCTTGTTAAATGGCTTAGCCACCCTAGAGTTTCTTCTGAATTTTAGCTTAGAGAATCTCCTAGATAGAAAGGCTAGATGCTCATCTATCTCATCCAATTCATCCTGCTGAAGGACACTCATTTCTTCAGACACTTTTTCCTTGCTTTTGCTTGATTCTGCTCTACCTTCACAAACCTCCCTGTCTGGTGTAGATTTAGCAACTTCAGTCCTCTTCTCCTCCTTCTGCTCCAAGTTGGCAACAAGTGCAACTGTCCCACTTTTCTTTTGGGCCTTCTCAATTTCTTCATCCTGCTCCATTTCTAGTTCATATGTCTTTAAAGTTCCATAGAGTCTTTCAAGAGTAAATGACTTGTACTCTTGAGTGTTTCTTAGAGAAACAGTCATTGGCTTCCACTCTTTGGGCAGTGATCTCAGAAATTTGAGATTAGAATCTTTCACTTGGTAGATTCTTCCATACAGTTTCAAGCCATTCAGTAGCTTCTGAAATCTACTAAATGTGTCATTCAATGTCTCTCCATTCTTGAAATGGAAGTGCTCATACTGTTGGATCATTAGTTGCATCTTATTTTCCCTTACATGTTCTGTACCTTCACAAAGGGTTTGAACAATGTCCCATACTTCCTTGGAGGTAGTACAGTTGATAACATTGTCAACCATGTCTGTTTCTAAGCCATTAAACAGAATATTCATGGTCTTTTTATCTTTGTGGACTTCTGCAACGTCTTCAGTACTCCACTCAGAAACAGGTTTGGGAATGTAAGTGTCTGATGCATCTACAGCAAGGCCAACTCTTGACGCAGTCTTCATTGGAACATGAGGACCCTTCTCAATGCAATCTACAAAACCTTCATCAATAGACATGAGATGTAGACGCATTTTTACTTTCTAGTGAAAGTAATTTTCTCTATCAAGAACCGGTATCTTCACTCCATAATCCTTCCTAGACATGTTGGAAGTGTGTTGATCTTTAAACTTCAAATATGATGTTAGAAGCTTGCTCTGATACCAATTGTTATTCCCAGATTACACACTTGTATAATTGTAGAAGGGGGGGTTGAATACAATTCTTGATATTTATAAATTTTTGATAAGAACCACAGAAATCTATAAAGAGATAATTGTTGAATGAGAAAAGATTCACAAACACATAAAAAATCAGGTGGTTAAATGTACCACCTGAGACTTTTATTCGAAGAAAACTCTGTGATACAAATGTACACAGCTTCTGTTTTACAACTCTTTGCTTCTAAGGATATTCAAGAAACCCTAAGCAAATATGTCTATTTTCTTAGTCTCTAAAGAGTTGCTACACTTGGTTATATATCCCAAGTTTACAAGTACTACAGGAACAAGATAATATTAATCTAATTCAAGTTGACTTGCTACTCCACTCCAAATCCACATGTAGCCGAAAGGTTGTCCTTGTGAACAGATATGTCCTCTGCACCTTTCTTGTATGTACTGTGTAAATGGAATGCTTCTTTCTTCTGCGTTTCCAAAGTATGGCTGCCATACTGCTTTTTATACCTACTATCAACCCATGTGATCTGTCAGTCAAACCTGTCCTTATCAACTGCTAATTCCCAGCTAGCATAGAAGAAAGTGTTAATGATTATCCGTTGATGTTGTACACAGTCATCCGTTGATGGTAATTTGAGCTGTATCCGTTGATAGAGTAGATTTGAGTTGTATCCGTTGATAGAGTCTTGTTCTCATCCGTTGATACACTTTCACTTAGACAGAATTACATAGCATAGCTTACTTACAATTGGCTACCCTATTCTGCCTATCCGTTGATGGTCAACATGACTCTGAATAAAAACACTATCAACTGATAAATAGAGATATTGCAGTATGCTACAAAACCTCATCCGTTGATGAGCTACCTGTCAACGAATAGAGTTATAATGTCTCATCCGTTGACAGTTACAAAACATGACTTATACAATTTTGTGCATAGAATGTGAAGTTATCATCAAGTACAACATATTCCTAACAACAAATTTGGGTTTAATAAACTAACTTAACTAAGAAGTAAATTAACAAACTAAGAATTAACTAACTAACAAGAATTGGAATCGAATTACTTCTGCAAGAGAAAACATGGGATCCTAACTTCATTAAATACTTTGCTTAGATCTGACGCCTTTAATCACTATATACAATGGTTATGATATCTGATCGGACAACACGAAACAAGTATACGCTACTTCTCAGTATACGAATACCAAACTAAACATACATCCACAAAAGAGATAGAAGATGAAAAGACACCAATTATGCTTAGACCCTATATCTCTATATAGAATTTGAAAACATAACGGTTGAAGAACAAGTTATCCACATTGATCACATAGGGCAGCATAATATCTCTATTTACGCCACAAATCATGATGTTAAAACATCAACCTATCCTATGCTAGCATGGCAAGTTCTAAATCTCAACATCCACTCTCGCTTCACAAAAGATTAACAAATTATATGTTCATGACGCATCTAAACACATGAATAACAACCATATGAGGATATCAAGAATTCACCACACATAAATCTTTAAAGCAATCAAACTACTAAGCTACATAGATAAATCCATTAGAATTCCATGACAACGATTAGTTCATAATTGAACCTCTCGGCATCATGGGATCAAGTGAAACCATGATAAAAACAAAGTATGAAAAGATACAAATAAACCTAAGTAATTGATATGTAATGGTGTGTTTTTTTCTGTCCCCCAAGATGTGTATTTATAGCCCCAATTTGCCTCTACATTAATTGCCATCTTTGAGTTGGAATTGAATTGTGGCAATTTCCATCTTTAAACGGGATAAGATTTGCAAATTCCATGCGTAAGACTGATTCTGGAATGTTCCCACCATCCAGGACAATTACCATATTGATTAGAAGTAGGAATTATAGAAATATCCTTGTAAAAATAGAATTCTGCAGCTTCTGGAAAGTTTCTGGCGGTAACGGGCGCGGGCGCGCTCCATTTTAGTGTAAATCGGGCGCCCCCGCGCTCCTCAAAATTCTCAGCAATTCTACCGGCGCGGCTGCGCTCAAAAACAGTTCAAATCAGGTGCGGGCGCGCCCTGCATTCTGCCAGAAATATTTTTATGTTCTAGAACATTCTCCAAGCTTCGTGTGGACTGCTTACGGGCCTCAAATGGACTTGTAGAACTCCAGATATGGCCAAAACAAAGTAGACTGCGCAACCTACCGGCAAATCCGAATTTTCCACAATTTGCTCATTTCTCTTCCGCTTTCTCTTCCGATTCTTTCGCCACTTCCCGTTCTTCAATCCTTAAGTGTTATGATCTTCATATCTCCAAAATTGACGAAAACACCAACCCTAAACGATATTTCGCAAACCTGCACAACTAAACACGAACACATCAAAACTACAACAAACTTGAGGCCAAGTGAATCAATTTAAGCCGAATTGGAATGCTCTAAATGGATATAAAATCCATTTATCAACGTTTTAAAAGGAGTTTTAATTTAAATACCAGATTTAAATTAAATAATTCAAATTCGAAATTGATTTAGGAATCAGATTTCGGTTTTAAATTAAATGATTATAAATTTGAAATTGGTTATTTAATTAATTGAGTTGGACTTAGTTAATTAAATTATATTTCGAATTTAATTCATTAAAAACCCAAATTTGTTTGGTTTAGTTGAAGCCCAAGCTGATTAGGGTTAGGCCCAATCTCTCTGCCCTATATATACATAATGATGTATAGTTTTAGGGTGTGGTTCTCATAATTTCGTTTTAACACAAACCCTAGTTGCTCTAATCATTGGAGAGGCTAGAGAGAGAGAGGCGATTTTATTCGGCTAGTACAGGCTCCCTTGATCGTTGGACGATCGGACGTTCATGTGGACAACTTTAGAGACGCGGATCTTAATACGAGGGCTGCGTGGTGATTGCATCAAAGGACCTCCATCTTTCAGAATCATAAAGCTTCTTAATAGGTATGATTTCGAATCTCCATAATCTGCCATGTCTTATACATGGATCCTAGGGTTGGGTTTTGATTTTTTTATGTTTTACGCTTTATATCCGCTCCATTTTTGCCCCGAAACCCAATATCTGTGCAGATTGATTTCAAAGAAGGTGGCACAGTTTCATGAAGAATTGGCTGTTGGTCCAACAAATCATCTAGAAGATGATGACCAACAGGTTCAGAGTGGGGCTCCTCCCTCAGAAGTAAAGAGGGAGAATTTGCTTATGATATGGAAATCATATCCACATCCAGAGATAGCGATGGTGAATCTGGGTTATGTGGTGTGTTTGTAGATAGAGAATGGGGTTGTAACTCAACATTTACTGGAGCCACATTATGCTGAATTTGAGAAGGTTCAATCATAAAAGATTGAACTGTGTGTGACCCTTGTGCATCCAAAGTAAATTTAGGTTTCCTCTTTCTGTCAAAGGTTTTGATTGGTGAATTTTTGCTAGTGGTGTCCCTTTCCCTCTTGTGCAATGTTCCTGGATGGGAACTCTTTTCAATAACAACACCCTGTTGAGAGGATGCTGTTAGGGATGTGTTTAAATCCTTTTCAACATTAACAGTCTTTTGGGAGACTGCAATGTGGCTAGGCTGGGACTCACTTACCTCTCCAACCTTATCCTTAGGGTTTCTTTGATGTTCACCATGTCCCTCACCACTCACTACCACCTGGTCACTCCCTTCAGAGGTTATGGTAGTTTTTATAACAAGTGTCTTTTGAGAAACACTTGAGGCTGGTTTCTTTGATTTGGATTTAGATTTGTGTTTGGTTGCCTGGGTAGGAGACTGTGGGTTCCCAAATACAGTCTCCATAGCAACACTCAATTGCAAAGAACCTTGAGATTGAGTAGTAGGAAGAGGGTTAGCAATAGTTACCTCAAAATGATAAAATCATTTGATCAGCTTGTTGTTTGAGTAGCATCCCCTTTTGATTTCATTAAGTCAAGAACAATTGAAATTATCATTATTAGCCTGTGATAAACTGTGAGGTTGAATTTCATTATCCTGAAAGAGCTAATTCATGAACACGTTATATGCCATGTAGAACAGTTTCAATTAAGCAATTAGCAGTTTCAGAGTAGATCTAATTAAACTCATAGCATCACATATGGAAGAATTATGCAAATCATGAACTCAAAATAAAGACATATTAAGCATTTTTCATTCATTCAGATTCAAGAACATCATTACATAACCATGATTATAACATAAACAGAAGTCCTAACTAGTCTAAGAACTAGGGGTTCTTCTAGGTTCTTCTTCTTGGCTGCGATACGACGATTGAAAATCCTGGACATCGTAACCGCAAGTCCAATGATGTGTTCCTGCTCTTCAAGAGCACGGAGACGCTCTCTTTCCCTTTCTTCTGCTGCAGCAGCACGCCTCGTCTCCATATACCACATTTCGTACTCTTGAACATAAGTGAGATGTCTTATGATCTCCCTAGGAACTTGGTCGACCGGATAACTGACTCCCTTGACCACAACTGTGAAAGATTGATAGTTGAAGATAGTGTTCCCAAGATAGATAAGAGCCATCGGAGATTTGAGAGGAAATAGAAATGATAGAGGTTAGAGGAGAAGATGATGGGACTGAGAGAAAACTGTAACTGGCATCGGTTAAATAGGGAGTGTTATGGGAAATTGAAAGGGCGCACGGACACGACTACTGATACCAGATAAGGTTGCATGCAAGGCTAAACTAAATGAGTAATCTCTCTCTTAGATTCCCTAGAAAGTGTCATGATTAATCCTTTTTTTTTTTTGCTAATTAAAATTTTATACCACCGGAAAAGATTACATCTCTAGGGGCATACCCCGCGATTAGTAATACATCTACCTAGCGGAACAACAAAGAAAAAACATCAATAATGCTAGAAAAACTAGCAGTCAACAACAGAAACTTGTCCAGAATGAACAACAACCAAATAAGAGAGACTAGTTAGAACTAGCTTAAACCACAAGAGCTAAACCTATGCCAGGATAATAGCCACGAAATGTACCCCTCATAGGGTCTTCAACTAACCATCCCAGCCATGTCCGAAGGGCCCTCCTGTATAACCTGTCAATGCAGCAAGTCCTACTACAGTGACACCAAATGTCGATACCTCTACAAAAGAAACCAGCATCCATGTTGCTGCTTACCAAACCACAATCTGAGAACAAAATAGAGAGACCAGACCCCCGTTGTGTTACCATCATCTCACATTCTACCATCAAATTCGTCCACTGAAAGTCAAGCATTACGTGCATCTTCTCCTCCTTGAAAACCTTCACCTGAATGGTGGCTTCATCTTTATTACAGGCCCCATCCGCCACAGCCCTTGTTAATCCTCCAGAATTCCTCAGGTTGCAAAACGGAGTTGCACCAACTGAATCATTCCCTACTATAAAAGCATAAAACTCCTTGCAACCTCCATCAAGCACCAAATGGCAGGTCTTAAGACTAAACTGCCAGCCATTATCAATGATTATATTCCACTGAAAAACTCCAAGGTTACGCTTGGACATCTTAGCAAGCATTAAGTACCCAAAGTACCCAACAACACATACGCGAGTAAGAGCATCGCACCATATTCCATGAGCAGAAAACAACACCTCAACTGGCACAACCAACACCAGATATTTATCAAGTAATTCCTTCTTAGGGACATCATATTTCATATCCTCAAAAGGATCCTTAAGCATCACATATGCATCTTTTTTGAGAAAGATACCATTCGTCAGCTTTTCCAGCGAATCACTCCTCTGAGATTTTTTGTCAAACATCTTCAATGCCAAAGTCGATGTAGCAACAAAAAACCCCACCATCCGAGGATTCATGCCAACACGTAATCCAATAACAGAGGTTACATCCTCTCTAGTCCCTACTAGAAAAAGGTTGTTACTTCCCTTCCCCCAACCAGACCTGACCGCCGCAAAAGAACGGTTCTGCATAGACACATCATCAACCGTAGCCTCCTTTTGAGCCATAAGGGTTTCCCCTTCTACATTTGGGTGAGTAATAACAATATTACCCATAAATCGGGCTGGATGAACATCACACACGTGATCCTCTGCCTCCGATTTTTCCATAGGAGTAACTCCTCGCATAAAATCAAAAGAGATAATATCATCAGTAGACCCTTTAATAGCCTGCTCATCAATAGACCCTTTATAAAACAGATCTGAATTTTCACAATCATCAGGGTAATAAACCCTAACCTCCTCCGCGAAGGAGACCTTCTTCAAGACCTTCTCGCCCAACGACCCCTTACTAGTAAGCGAATCTGGGAGCAAACGAGGGTAATAGACCTTAACCTCCAGCGAGAACGAAACCCTCTTCGAACTCATATTCAGACTAGAAAATAATCTATAAACTAAGAAATTTGGTGTATAGGTGGGGGATTTGAGAAGCAAGATGGATTTATGAGGGCTGATTGTATAGATCTGATGAAGAAATTGCTTAGGTTTTAGAGAGAGGAAGTTAGAGAGAAGGAAGAGAGAAACCGACTCTCATTTTAGTTGTCCCAAACAGAAAGGTGAATATGTCTTGTCATGATTAATCCTATTTATTCTATTAAAACAAGTTAATAGAAATACACAAGAATAATAGGACAATTTCTAAGAAATTAATTAGCACAAATAGCACATAAGCATGAAAACACAAAAGTCAAGAAAAAATATTCGTTCATGAAATGGTAAATAAGATTTGACAGCACAGTCATGATCGAAGTTAAAATAAAAATAAATTACCCAGCGGATAATAGAGTGAATCCTCGAGAAGCGAGTTTCCCGTTGACATGTATTATTGGACTAATACACGCAAAAAGAAACTTATTATCCTCCGAATAAAATAAAATAAAATCCAGAAAATTATTTGAATATCAACAGATATTTGACACATCCGTTGGTAGGCAAATTCTGACTTAGACAGAATTTCGTGCCTTTCCTTATAAAAGAAAATTAAAATTGATTTCTGGCTGCTTACTCAACCATGCAAATAACTTAGATACGTTAGGAAAAATTCAGCATACCTAGCTCACTTACCAACCTTGTGAATGTTGATTCATCAAGTAGCTTGGTAAAGATATCTGCATGTTGCTTCTCACTTGGAACAAAATGAAGTTCCATAGTACACTCCATCACATGCTCTCTGATGAAGTGATATCTGATGTCTATGTGCTTGGTCCTGGAATGTTGCACTGGGTTTTCAGATATAGTAATAGCGCTAGTGTTGTCACAGATAATTGGAATTTTATCAATTCTTAACCCATAGTCAAGAAGTTGATTTTTCATCCACAAGATTTGTGCACAACAGCTCCCAGCTGCAATATACTCAGCTTCTGCAGTAGAAGTGGAAACTGAATTTTGTTTCTTGCTAAACCATGACAGCAACGTATTCCCTAAGAATTGACAAGTACCTGTGGTACTCTTCATGTCAATTTTGCAACCTGCATAATCTGTATCTGAATAGCCAGTTAGATTAAAACCAGATTCTCTAGGATACCAAATGCCAAGGTTTGGTGTTCCTTTGAGATATCTGAAAATCCTCTTAATAGCTATTAAATGAGATTCTCTGGGATCAGCTTGGAATCTAGCACATAAACGGGTAGAGAACATAATATCAGGTCTACTTGCTGTTAAATATAGAAGTGAGCCAACCATGCCTCTATAACTTAAAATGTCCACTTTCTTCTCCTTAGTATTCAGCTCAAGTTTAGTGACAGTGGCCATGGGTGTTTTTGCAGAAGCACAATCTAGTAAGTTAAATCTTTTCAAAAGATCATAAACATACTTGGATTGACTAATGAAAATACCATCACTAACTTGCTTTACTTGTAAACCAAGAAAATAAGTTAGTTCACCCATCATGCTCATTTGATAAACCTTTTGCAAAGCTTCTCATCAGTAGACCCAAAAATTATATCATCTACATAAATTTGAACAAGTATCATAGAGCCATTGACATTTCTATAAAAGAGAGTTTTATCAACAGTATCTCGAGTGAAGTGATTCTCTATTAGGAACTGTGAGAGAGTGTCATACCAGGCTCTTGGTGCTTGCTTCAGGCCATAGAGTGATTTGAGAAGAAAATAGACATATTCTGGAAAGTCTGGGTCTTCAAAACCAGGAGGTTGACTAACATACACCTCCTCTTCCAAAATACCATTCAGAAAAGCACTCTTGACATCCATCTGATAGACTTTGAAATTGGCATGGGCTGCATAGGCTAGGAAGATTCTGATTGCTTCTAACCTTGCTACAGGTGCAAAGGTTTCATCAAAATCAATTCCTTCTTCTTGACAGTAGCCTTTTGCAACCAGTCTAGCTTTGTTCCTTGTAACTATGCCATTTTCATCCATCTTGTTCTTGAATACCCACTTAGTGTCAATCACTGATTTGTCTTTAGGTTTGGGTACAAGCTTCCACACTTCATTTCTTTCAAACTGGTTTAGCTCTTCTTGCATAGCAATAACCCAGTCTAGATCTAGGAGGGCATCCTCAACCTTCTTAGGTTCTTCTTTAGACAGAAAACTACTATACAAGCATTCTTCTTGAGTTGCCCTTCTAGTTTGGACTCTGGCATTTGAATCTCCAATGATGAGTTCAAATGGGTGATCTCTAGTTCATTTCCTTTATGGTGGCAGATTTACTCTAGATGATGTAGTTTCATTCTCCCTCTGTTGATCATTCTGATTAGTTGTTGAGTGACAACTCTAAGATACTCCCCCTGAGTGTGTGGCTCTAGAGGATGGAGTTCTAACATAGTGGTCAATAGATATATCCCTGTGGCTATCAACAGGTTCTTCAGAATAATTACCAATAGATGGAGCTTCCTCAGCATCAATAAATGATGTCCCACGCTCTTTACCTTGAGCATGTTGCAATCTTACAATATTTGACACTGCTACTTCATCATCTTCACTGCCTTCACCACTCATCTCATTTTCCAATGAGAGATCTTCATGGAAACCTTCATCTAACAACCCTTGGATTTTCTTATCATCAAAGACAACATGTATGGATTTCATAACAATGTTAAGTCTTAGGTTGTAGATCCTGTATGATTTCCCTGTTCAATATCCAACAAAAATAGCTTCATCTGCCTTTGTATCAAATTTCCCAATGTTCTCACCTTGATTTCTCAAGACAAAACATTTGCAACCAAATACATGCAAGAAGTTAATTGTTGGCTTCTTTC
Organism: Kitagawia praeruptora; assembly: GCA_037693485.1. Lineage (NCBI taxonomy): Eukaryota > Viridiplantae > Streptophyta > Magnoliopsida > Apiales > Apiaceae > Kitagawia > Kitagawia praeruptora. The sequence goes on along the minus strand of CM075344.1, from coordinate 92,574,682 downwards.
CCTTGAATAGTTGGTAGGGAGTCATGCCTCTTGCTTGATTGACCAAAGAAATATTCTGAGTATAGCATGCAGTATTAACAGCTTCAGCCAAGAAATATGTTGGCAACTTTGATTCTTCTTCAAGCATTGTCCTTGTAGCTTCAATAAGAGTCCTGTTTTTTTTTTAAAGTAATGTAACTCTTACCCATGAGAGTCGGCTATGCTCCAACCTCTCTCTAACCTCTCTCTAAAAAACCCTAGCCGCCACTAAATTTTAACCTTAATCTACACCATTTCTCCATCAGATCATCACTTATTCCTTCCTAAATTCACCTTTCATCTTCGGATCTACCACCAAATCATAATATTTCTTATATATATATTTAGTTTATTCTGTTTTAAATGTTTTCTCGGGGGTCTCTGGCTTTTGATTCTCTCATGTTTTTGGACTCAGGGATTGAGCTATTGGACCTTGTTAAAGATGTTACTAGTGTGCTGGACCTTGATTGGGGTCCGATGTGTTCACTCTTAATGAATTTTGGAAATAATGGGTTATTGGTTAGGATTGTGGGTCTTTTTGGCCATGATTTGTTGACTTCATCAGTTGTATCCTGCACCTTTGAGGAACCTTCGGGGGCTGCCTTGGTCTGTTTCGAGATGGACTTCGACCGAATGGAGATGGACTTTGAACCTTGGGGTTATGCTTCTAATATCTCTGGATTTTCTTTCATTTTGTTGACAAAATCGATGATTTCTGTGGTAATCTCTCACCCAGCTACCTTGTTCTATGGGATGCTGGTGAGTTTGAAGAATTTCGTTGGGATTTTCTTCACAAATGTTGCCTTGGGAAGGGATTTCACTGTTATCTCTTTTCAAGAATTTCTTTCTCAAGATGCGGAACGACTCGCTTCTTTGCAAGGAGTCACCCACATGGATAGGGTTGGTGTAGGTTGCCCTGCTTCCCGCCTTGCTAAGGAAATTTCATCTATTATTGTTGCTCGGATGGTGTTTGATAATTGGTCCCAACGGGAACTCGAAGGAATGAGGGTGAATTCGATTGATGTCAGACTAACGGGAGATATTTATCTGGCTGTGAGGGCAATTGTTTTGACTCACCAGATTGTTTTTGCTCATATTATGTTGAATTCTAGGCCTATGCTGCAGGTGCGTGTGCGTTGTGTCTTACGACATAGTATGTGGACTTTTTTAACTGATCGAGCCCATGGTGAAGAGGCAAAGGAGATTCCTGTATTTCCTTTTGCTTCTGTGCCTCGCACTTTGAATTTGTTAATTTTAATGTGGGTTTACTCCATGTCTGGAGTTTCAGGAGCCACCAATGATTCTGGATCTTTTTTAGGTCCTATAGAGATTGTTCTTAGGTGTCTATTGGATAATCCTACAATCTCTGTAGACATTGCTTTCCTTTGGAGATGCGGTGTCGTGAAAGCTCTATGTACCACATCTGATGGTTGGTCCTTTCCGGAGGGGTTAGAGATAAAGATTGTTTTCTGCTTGAATCCTATGGTCCTTGTGATGGTAGCGGTTGCGAAGCGTGCCATGTATTGTGGAGGGCTGGACTTCTTTGTGAGTCCGGGTTTGAGGGGATCACATTGTGCAATTAATTCCTGGGTTCTAAGTGGAAGAGAATTAGGGTTGAACGGTGAGAACACTAGTTGTAGTATTGGTTTAAATGAAGAGAATCAGCTTTGTTGATTTGTTTTTCAAACTGCATATATGGGTGATGGGAACATTGAAGAAGGGCAAGGGATTTGATAATCACGTTATTGCAAAGGAAGTTGGAAATGTTACACAAGCTTATTCCAAGTCTGTTGGAATTTGGTTGCTATCTCGGCCTCGAAGGGGGTTGAAAACATTCTTTTATGGGGTCGATGGTATGCTCCTTGAGAGTGTGCTTGCAAAGGAATACTGGATGTTTGATCCATGTCATGTGTGTATTGTTGTTCACGATGGTATGGAAACAACGAAAGAAGTTGCTTGTTTGGGGTCCGCTGATGCTAGTTTCAATGTGTGGTTTCAATGTTTATTTAAAGGTGGAAACTCTGGAACACAGAAGAGTTTTAGTACTCTTAATTTGCAGGCTATTTGGAGAAGAGAGAATCGACCTATGGAGCATACAGTTGTTCAGTTCTATGATAGCTGCATATGTGCTGATTATATGTGCCTGACTCGGGCAGAGCCATTTTGTCGTGGTTTAAAGCAGAATCGTCTATGAAGAGACAGGATAAAGTGGAATTAAAGATGGGCAATGCAGCTGGTTGGTTAGGGTCGGACATTCTGAGATGCACCTTGCTGCTTGATGTTGTTTGTAAGGGTTACAAGGTCGAGGCAAGTGATGATGTGCCAATCCTGATTCTCGGACATGGTTATGGAAATAATTGTTGGTATACGATGTTGTTGGTTCGGATGGCGGCCCGGAAGTGGGGGCTGAATTTACTGTCATGCTAGTGTTTGGGCCAGACGGTTGGTGTTAGTTGCTCCGTATCATGTCAGGAAGAGGTTTACTGTTGGAACGCATTTGCGTCACTACATGGTTTTCTGCTGCTTCTCTTTACTATGGGCTTTGTGAGACATGTGCCTAGTCTCAATTTTAGGTTGTTTAAGGCGCCAGAATAATTTAGCTTATTTTCACTATTGTTGATTTCTATGTTGACTGCTAGTTTATCTAGATTTATTGATGTTTTTTCTTAGTTGTTCCGCTAGGTAGATGTGCTGCTAATCGCGGGGTATGCCCCTAGAGATGTAATCATTTGCCTATGGTATAAATTTTAATTAGCAAAAAAAAAAAGAGTCCTGTTTTTCCTTTCTACTACACCATTTTGTTGAGGAGTTCTTGGTGCAGAGAATTCTTGAATAATTCCTTGTTCTTCACAAAACTCTCTCATCACATGGTTTTTTAATTCAGTTCCATTATCAGTTCTCATCTTTCTAACTCTGAAAGAGGGATTGTTGTTGACTGTTCTGATGTGATTGATAATGATTTCTCCTGCCTCATCTTTGGAGTGCAGAAAGAATGTCCATGTGTATTTAGATAAATCATCTACAATCACTAGACAGTATCTCTTCTTAGAGATTGACAATACATTGACTGGTCCAAAAAGATCCATGTGCAGTAGCTGTAGGGGATGATCAATGGAGGACACTGACTTGGATTTGAAAGCCAAGGTTTGAAACTTGCTTATATGCATTGCAAAAATTAGAATTAGGCATAGTCTGTGCAGGCATGTTATTCATTATCCATGGCATCTGAGGCATATTAAAAGCATGATAGTATGGATTGTGCATGAATGACATGTTTGCATATTGACTAGATGCATAAGCAGGTTGAACACAAGTATTAGGTATAGCATACATAGCAGAAGTAGGCAGAGGTAAAGGCATATGAGCAATTTCAACTTTTTACAGTTAGCAGATAGATGATTAACACTACCACAATTCACACACTCTTTCCTAGGAGCATACTTATTAGGAGTGTAATTGTTGTGCTTATATTACCCTACCTTGCCATTCCTGTTCTTTCTCCTACCTTTAGCTCTTGACTCAACTTTCTCTAACTTGTCCTTCAATTGCTTGTGGGACAAGTGACCTATGTTAGCTTTCTCAACTGATTTTGTTTTAATACATTCTCCTAATTCAAAGTTTTTGCTGATGGGACCATATTGATTATTCAATTTAACTAGAGTTGCTTTGCTGATAACTTTAGCTTTCGATGGATGATTTTGATCAGCATCCATCGACAGCTTGTTGCTCAACGGATAACTACCATCATCATCCGTTGACGCATTGTCTGAAGCAGCCTCACCATCAACTCCTAACTTTACTTCTTCTAATTTGCTAAAGGAGTTAATTCCTTGGACACGACTAAACTCTTCAGCAGTGGCCTTACATTTTCCCCAAATAGCAATTAGATCCTATTTTTCCTTTATCTGTTCTTTCAATGATTTCTCTCGTTTAAGAGCTTCAATCAATCCATCTTTAGCTTCCTGGCAATCTCTTCTCATAACCTCGAATTCAATTAACTGAGTTTCTATTAAAGCATTCCTATCACTTAACTTTTCATTAAGGTCTTTAATCCTCCTGTTTTATTTGTTAAGAGATTTCATGGAAACATGAATTTATACAATTCAAAAGACATATCATCAATTGTACTAGCACATTCAGCCTTAGAAAGATCAGTTAGGTTTGAAGAGAATACCTGGTTGCTTGCTAAACTAGTTTCTTCATCTTTTTCATTTGCCATGAGGGCAAGGTTGACAAACTCTTCTTCTGCATAAGAATCTCCACCAGCAGCCCAATCACTGTCTCTAGACACAAATGCTTTCTCATTTTGCTTGAGAAGATCGAAATATTTCTTCTTGTAGTCAACAGTTCCAAACCATTTCTTCTCATTCTCAGCTTTAGGCTTTCTACATTCATTGGAAAAATGGCCAGCAATTCCACAGTTAAAACATTTGAACTTGGACCTTTCAACCATGTCTCTGGATGGTTGAAAACCTTTTCCAAATTGCTTGCCTCCTACTGGGTTCCTCTTGAATTTGAGTTTTGTGAATCTCCTTGACAAGAATGCTAGATAGTCATCCAAGTCATCAGATTCATCTCCACTCGATGAATCGAGTTCTTCAATCAACTTGCTTTTACCTCTGCTAGTTTTAGCTCCACCTTCACAGGTCTTTGGACTTGGTGTGGCTTGTGTGCTCTCCATCTTCTCACTCACCTGGCTTACTGGAATATTGGCCATCAAGGCAATAGACCCACCTTTCTTCTGGATTTTCTCCACTTCCTCATTCTGTTGCATTTCAAGCTCATAAGTCTTCAACGAGACTGTCACTGGCTTCCATTCCTTAGGAAGAGATCTCAAAAACTTTAGGTTGGAGTCCTTGGTTTCATATTTTCTCCCATACAGCTTCACACCATTCAGTAGCTTTTGAAACCTACTGAATATGTTTGTGAGATTTTCACCAGAGGAAAAGTGAAAATGCTCATATTGTTGTATTAGGAGCTGCATTTTATTTTCTCTGACTTGTTCAGTTCCTTCACAGATTGTTTAGATAGTGTCCCACACTTGCTTGGCAGTGGTGCAGTTTATAACACAATCAAACATATCATGGTCGATGCCATTGAATAAGATGTTCATAGCCTTCTTATCTTTGTGCATCACTTCCACGTCTTCGTATGTGAACTCAGCCTGAGTTTTTGGAATAGGCCTTCAAGCAGCTGCAGTACCAGCAGCTTCACCAACAGCAGTGTTAGGCTTCATAGGAATATGAGGGCCTTTTTCTATGCATTCAACATAGTCTTCGTCTAGTGCTGAGAGATGAAAATGCATCTTCACTTTCCAATGAAAGTAGTTGTCTTGGTCAAGAATTGGAATCTTTATCCATGTGTCCTTCTTTCCCATGGTGCTTGATCTTTAAACTTCTTATTTGTTAGAAGCTTGCTCTGATACCAATTGTTATTTCCCAGTTGCCCACCTCAAGATTGTAGAAGGGGGGTTGAATACAATCTTGTTTAAAAAAATTTCGAATTTACAAGACAACAGATGGATCTTGATTTAAAACAAATGAACAGAAAGAAACTATGAAACATAAATTAAAGAAAAACAAACATACAACACGCTTTAAAAATTTCAGGTGGGTTTTTGTCTACTCCACCTGAGGGTTGTATTGAAGAAAATAATATGTGTATACGAGTACACAGCTGCGAATACAAGACTAAGTATTTTACAAGAAAACCTAATGCTTTGTGCTTCCAGCTCTGTGTTTTCTTCTCTACTTAGCTTTGATACACTTGAAGTATATATAAACTCCAAGTTTACAAACCCTACAAAATAAACGAATCTTACAAGTCAAAGTATTCTGGAGGGTTGCTGCCACTCTTTGTCTCCATGTGATACAATTTTGTTTGGATTGTCTTGGACAGATATGCAATAGATTTACCAGCTAAATTTTTTGTGAGAATAAGGAATGTTTATTTTTCTTCTTCGTTTCCAATATTGGCTTCCATACCCTTTTTAAGTCTATCAACCCATGTGATCTCTCAGGCATATCAAGTCGCCATCAACCTCTAATCCCAAGACATTATTGGTTGGAGCGTTTTATCCGTTGAAGTAGACATCGATCGATAGGTTGACTGTTGCTTGTCGAAGTGCCATATCCGTTGACATAGAAGCTTTAGTAGTTGAATCATCACTTCACTTATACAGAATTACATAGCACATCTTATATACAATTAGCTACCCTATTTGTAGGGTTTCGAGCATCAAATGCAACGGAATTAAATGCGAAAAAGAATAAAAATCGAAACCCTACCGCAGGATCCATGCAAAAACATGATATTTAATTCGGAGTTAGATGATTACCTTAAAAAATCTTTACAAATTGATGACAGATGGAGGTCCAAAGCAATCACCACGCAGCCCTCTTCGAGATCTACTTTGCCAAAGTAGTCCACACGAATGCTTGATCGTCCAACGATCACCGGAGCCGGTACTAGCCGAAGAACCTGCATCTCTCTCTCTCTCTTGCCTCTCACACGTTTTTCTCTAAAAATGAATTGCAAAAGTGTATCCCTGAACAATACATCATAATGTATTTATAGGGAAGAGACATTGGGCTAAACCCTAAATCGAATTGGGCTTCTCCAAACCCATTCTGATTTGGTTTTAATATTAAATTCAAATTCTATTTAATTATAATTAAGACCAGCTTAATTAATTAAATTTCCAATTTCAAATTTAATAATTTAATTTTAATTCGTAATTTAAATTAAAACTCCTTTTAAACGTTCTTATTGTGTAACCCTTTAGGTTATTATTACGTTGGCAATAATTTTAATATCCAATAATAAAATTATAAACAATGAGTGGCATCTAGTAATACATCATTGCTATCCTAGTAATAATAATAATTTGTGATCCAATTAAACCTTTCGTGATTAATGTTTCCGTGTAATATAATCCCTTAAACCAAATATTATAGATTAAACTCGAGGCATGTCATTAGTCATCCTCTTCAACGTTTAATCCGGATTTCCTTGATCAATGAGTAGATTATTAAAACAAATCAATATTTGAGCATGTCCATGCATTTTTCATAGTCTCACTCAATCAAGAGGCCAATAATATCTCTGCTAATAATAGGAGGGTTAAATCCTTTATCTATCATTCATATTTCTCATACGACTCATAATATACCCGATGTACACTTTTATCATCACCCGGTCAAAGGTAACTTTTAATGTAGTCAAAGTATATTAATCCTCGTATAGAAATATAATGATCTCAAGTCTAAGGATCATTACACCATTATCACTGTTAGTCTTTCTAATGACATTATCAACATGTAGAATCTCACTGAGTCTTTCTAATGACATATCAACATGTAGAATCTCACCGTGGGTTAATCCAGTGCCATGTATAAAATTACATGCACCTATGTTCTTGACTTTAGTATCACTATACCTATGACCAATGAGATGTGGTCATCCGTCAACAAACATACTAGTCTTTATGCATTATAATTGTCCCAAATTAATAATGCTCGATTAGGGATATCTAGGAATATAAACACTATTCTTATAATCTCATTTTTAAGTCGCATACTAAAGATATAGAATACATGTTCTATATTCCAAGGACATTTATTACTCTAACATTTATATCGCAATAAATTAAGACATAATAAATTAATGTAGAATAATTAGTAGAACATAATCATTAAATAACAAAATATTCTTTCCTAGAAGCACAACTACATTGTCTTTAGGGCACTAACACTATCAATCTCCCACTTGCACTAGAGCCAATCGCCCATGTATCTAATACCCATGGAACTAGTGTGACCTTCGTGCTTCTGTTGCGACAAAGCCTTAGTCAGTGGGTCCGCAACATTATCATTAGTATGCACTTTACATATATGTATATCTCCTCAATAACACCCCCAGATCCGGGGTCTGGGATCGGGTCGTTACGGTCTTATTTTCCATGATTGATACTTCACTTAAGTCCACAATAAATAAATCACATACTGTGACCCCACAATAATATCCACTCACACACACACAGTTATAGTCCCAGAGATGAAATTGAAATAAGTCTCACATTACGGGTTTACGAATAAAAGTTATTACAAGCCAAAAGGATAACATCACAAGTTTAAGAGTTTTGCCGTTGATTAATCATTATTGATACATATAATTAAACTGGTAATCAAAGGCTGCTGATCTATGCTACCTCAGCAATGGCAGTGATGATATCAACGGGAAGCCCTGTGGGGCGGGTAACCTGCTTGCGCCGAGTGCGCCTGACGCGGGCCATGTGACCTAGCTGTTGTTGTGACATAATAAATAAGCAAGGGTGAGCAATAGCCCACCAACAATATATAATTGTGCAGTAATATATAAGACAGTTCAAAGATATGTTTTGAAATCATATGCCATGCATTAGAGAAAATATTACCAGTTTAATATAAAGGATGAAGTTACAAGGTAACTCAACAGGTATATATTGCGTGGAAGCATATGCTATGCCAAAATAAGTAAGATAGCATCATTTTCATAAAATAGGAACTTGCACGAAAGATATTGCAATTCCAGTTTGAAATACTTTTCAACTCTTCCAACTATGATGATGTTGCAGAAAATTTCCAACATTGAGTGATGAACTAATACGGGAGCATTGCCGCGCCAGATGCCCTGACGTTTACGGGGATCAGTCGTATGTCATGCATCTCATCAGTCGTTCTCTACATGTAGAAGGTAGCTCCGACGGATTTACTTGTCTACCGCCCTCTGGAACTCCTAAGCCAACGGTTGGGCTATTGCTGGACCGGCGCCACTCGGCCACTTACGCATCTCCTAGTTCATTTAACATCCATCATTTTGAAATGTATTGTTCGTTCCCCTTTTCCCCAGGTATGATACCTGTTGATAAGACTCCACAAGGTAGTCGTATCTAATGTGGAAAGGGAAATTTACCAATATTTCCCAAGCTGTTGCTTGTTAATGGATACCAACTTATTCCAACATTCTACCCCTCGAATGATGAGAGGGTACACACAATTCCATGAATAATAGCAACCAAGTTGCGAGTGAAAAGAATTATTTATGACCGGGCAGTCACAAGATAAATAACATTCCTCAAATAAGGTTCCCTTACAATAGAATCGAAGGGAGAATGGAATCACTGAGAACCTTCCTTGATAATATAATAATAATAATAGGACTCTGAAATAATTTATATAATATTCGATGGTTGATGATACTATGTGAATGAAACCAAGTATCTTTGAAACGAGTTAGAAGAATTAAATAAATATTCCAAGAATATTTATTAAGTCACAGATATTGAAAAAGGGTTGCTCGGAATAATCTTTGAATAAATATTCAGAATAATATTCATTGAACAAATAATGAATATTCAAATCAATAACAATGTTTATTGATGGAGTAACCGTCAGATGGACATTGGAGATAATATTTATTGAATCAATAGTGAATATTCAACTCAAGAAGGATACATATTGATGGAATAATTATCGACTTAATATTTGGGACAATATTCATTGAATAAATAATGAATATTCAACTTAATAATATTTATCGAAGAAATGATTATCGAATGAATATTTGAAATTATGTTCAATAATTGAATCGAATTTAAATAAAGGTCGAATATAATATTCCTTATCTCAAGGGAATATTCACAGTAATATTTATCGAATAACTGGAGTTCGAATCAATGTTCAACTGATATTTATAAAATAATTAGAGATTGAATGAATATTCGAATTAATATTCATTTAAATAAATAAGGCTCGAATGAATATTAAGATAATATTCATTAAATAAATAAACTCGAATGAATATTCAAAATAATATTTATCGAGTAAATAAGAATGAATATTCTCTAATTAAATAACTTAACTGAGAGTTCGAAATAATATTCGAATATTTAATCGACTTTAGATGAATATTAAATATATAATATTACTCGAATAAATAAACATCTGATGGATAATCCGAATAATATTTATCAAATAATCTCAAGGGAATATTCCAATAATATTCGCCAGATAATAAATGGAAAATATTTACTTAGTTATTTTCCTCTGAAAATAATATCAATATATCAAGGAATAACGACTCCCGGTCTATAGTTAAAGAATGAGATTCAGATGCCCTTCGCTTAAGGGTCTTAGTAATTTTCGGCTTATAACTGATATAATAACTATCTAGCTTATAAGCCAACAATAATTCAGGGAACAAGTATATCAATATGACTTTAAAAGTAGGCATGCATGCTATGGCATATGTACTGTAACAGAAACATATATATATATATATATATATATATATATATATATATATATATATATATATTCACAACAACAGCCTTAAAGGAGGATTTGAAACTTGCCTGGAAATCGAGTACGGGTAGGGGTAGTGGTAGCGTGTCCCGGGTCAGCCTGATGATCTATAAATAGCCAAGGCATTCGGGATTAATCACTTAACTTCTTTCAAAGGTTTAAGTATAAACTTAACTTAAATCGAAACACGTTTTCAAGTCGTTTCGTTATACCCCTCTAATTCACTCTTATTATTGCTTTTATTATCCGACACTTGTTCGTTAATAAAGCATGTCATTACCCTTACATATGGTAAGCATTCGATTTGTAAAAGTTTTAAAGTCGAAAGATTATACCTCGAGATTTATCGATCGTTTGCTAAGTGGTTTACCGTAGTTATATCCAAGTATACTCTTTAGGGTTACTTTCGTACTTAACCTTGGTTCGAACATTTTTATAAAATCGAAAAATGATCTTTTTAATACGAGGTCTTCTCTCACACCACCCTTATGATCTCAAATATTTAATTACCAAGATTCGCCACTGCGATACTTATTTTACACGGTTCAATTTCAATTACGAATTCGCATTCTCGGTTTCGAACCACTTTTACGAATTTAATCATAACTCCTAAACCGTAAGTCAGAATGTTTCGATTCTTTTTCCAAAATGATCTATGGCTCGAGATCTATAAGGTTGGGTTAATTATTCATCAAGATCAGAGGTTCAATATTACTGTCAAAAAAGGATTTTAAGTGTTAACGAAATTTCGTCATTATAACGGCTATATATCGAACGTTCCGAAAATCATGTCGTCAATACCAAGCCACATCGGGCATCAATACAAGTTATACACATATTATACATCTCCTACTGTCCAAGAACATCATCTTGACCAACATATCACAATCATGTTTAGATCCACTAACAAACTTCATAATCATGCTTATAATCATACTACTACATCACTTACACTAAATCCATCAAGAACTTAACAAATCTCAAAGTAAGACCTAGGGTTTCAAGTGATGATTACCTTCCTTGGAGTGTCCTAGAGCCTCACTAAGCCTTGATCTATCCTTGTGTGGCCTTAGAGTTGCTAGATCCACCATAAGAATTCAAGAAATCAAGATTAGTTCATAAAAGTTACTATTCATCAGCACTTTGATGATTTATTTGAAAATGGAAAAAGATGAATTTGAAGCTGAAATTTCTAGGAGATCATCACGATGATATGTAGTACTTACCATAAAAATATGAAGAACAAGTGATGGTTGGAAGTTGGACTTCCAATTAGCTAAGAATGGGCAGATTTTTATGGAAGAAATGGAGAGAAAATGTTGTTTTGCTTTGTTGTTTTGATAAGAATGCATAAAGTGAAATGGCTTTAGATAATATCTCTCCCTTGGTTACTTTATTAAAGGTATGATGCATGGGGTGATGTATTTGATCAAGTGGACAAGTTGCATGCAAGTGAAATATCTTGCATCTTGGTTGGATTTGCCTAGTACTTGGTTTAATCTCTAATGGTTCTAGTTATTAATGTAACTAGATTGGTTACTAGATATTTATCACTTGCACATGCATGCATCTTGCTTCCTCTGCTTGATTCTTTGTCCGCTTATTGCTCAATTCGTTGATCGTTCGAGGGAATAACGCATTCGTTTCTAATTAGGGTTTTTACCGAAAACCTTCTTAATATTTATAATACTATTCCTCATCTTTCTTATTACTTCTCGAATTTAAATTCCTTAAATCCCTTTTATAATTCCTTATGTCTTGAAGTGTCCAGGGAATTCTCGGAAAAAATAAAAGTGCTAATTTTCTGAATCCGACAGCCTTTACATACACTTATTTTCCTCCTGGATCACTAATACGAACTCAGAAATCCGTTCCGAATACCGGATATAGCATTATTATAATAATATTCCAAATTCCACCAAAATCACTATTCATCACTTATTTTTATTTAATTCCTATAATTAGGAAAATGAACCTGGTTCATCCTCAAGTGTTCCTTAACCTTTTTATGGAACCGCTGGACTTATAATAGATATTGATTTGGATGACACAAGAATAATCTTACTTGAAGTAATATACTTATATCCTTAGGAGATAGATCATTCTTATCTATGTTGTCAACCAAAGGTATTCTTCATGACATATAAATATTTGAATCCACATCCATTCTATTTATTTATTAGAACAACCGTTACATCGTAGTCGTAACCACTATTCGTTCTTACATCATTACATAAGAAAAGTTTTAATTCTATCAAAAATCCGGGTTTTTACAGTCTCCCCTCCTTAAAAGGATTCCGTCCCGGAATCAGTTTGAAAACAAATGGGGGTACTTTTCCATCATTGCACTTTCTAGCTCCCAGGTTGATTCTTCAATGTTGTGGTTCTGCCACAAAACTCTGACAAGCTTGATGACCTTGTTTCGGAGCACTTGATCCTTTCTGTCTATGATTTCCACAGGTTGCTCTACATAGGTCAAGTCTGGTTGCATATCCACATGCTCATATTCCACTATGTGCTTGGCATCTGGGTTATACTTCCTCAGCATTGAGACATGGAACACATTGTGCACTTGCTGCAGGTTCGGGGGCAATGCCAGTTCATAAGCTAGCTCCCCAATTCGTCTTAAGATCTCAAATGGGCCAATATATCTAGGGCTCAGCTTTCATTTCTTTCCAAACCTCATTAAACCTTTCCAAGGAGACACCTTCAAGAACACTAGGTCTCCTACTTCATATTCTTTTCCTTTTCGAGCTAAGTCGGCATATTTCTTTTGTCGATCCTGGGCTGCTACCAGCCATCCTCTGATTAAATCCACTGCATCCTTTGTCCGTTGGACTATCTCAGGCCCGAGCATCTTTCGCTCTCCAACTTCATCCCAATATAGGGGAGATCGGCATTTTCTTCCATAAAGGGCCTCGTAAGGCGGCATTCTTATGCTTGAATGAAAGCTATTGTTGTAGGAAAACTCAATCAAGGGCAAGTGATCATCCCAATTTCCTTTAAAGTCTATAGCACAGACTCTCAACATATCTTCTAGTGTCTGGATGGTCTTTTCACTTTGCCCGTCCGTCTGGGGATGGTAAGCTGTACTCATGTTTAGCCTGGTTCCCACACATTCTTAAAAACTCCTCCAAAACCTGGAGTTAAATCTGGGATCTCTGTCGGATACTATGGCGACTGGAACTCCATGTCGCGCCACTATCTCTTTCAAGTAGATATCTACCAGCCTGTCGACCGTATACCTCTCGTTGATCGGTAGAAAGTGAGCTGACTTTGTTAATCGATCTATAATCACCCATATGGCGTCATGGTTTGCTTTGGTCTTTGGCAAACCTACTACGAAGTCCATAGCTATATGTTCCCATTTCCATTCGGGAATCTCCAAGGGGTGTAGAAGTCCGCTGGGCCTCTGGTGCTCCGCTTTCACCTTCTGGCAGGTCAAGCATTTACTAACCCACTCTACAACGTCCTTTTTCATGTTGGGCCACCAATAGTACTCTTTCAAATCCCTATACATCTTGGTGCTACCGGGGTGCACTGAGTACCTTGAGTTGTGTGCCTCATATAAAATTTCATCCTTGAGTTCCTGATCATTTGGGATCCATATCCTCCACATGTATCTCATGATCCCTTCTTTATCTTTTTCACACTTGATTTCTTCACTAGTCATTAACTCCTTAGCTGAGTTCTTTTCTTCTTCCATTACCCTTTCTTGGCATAGCCTAATCTTTTCCAACAATGGAGGCTGGATTCGAATTTCCATCAACTTTTCTTGGCCTTCTTCAGGCATCTTAATCTCAATTTCCAACTTCTCAAAGTCTTTTATCAATTCTTCCTATGTAGTTATCATATTGAGCTTCTCTTTCCGACTAAGGGCGTCAGCCACCACATTGGCTTTGCCCGGGTGATAACGAATCTCACAGTCGTAATCCTTGATTAGCTCTAGCCATCTTCTCTGGCGCATGTTAAGCTCTTTCTGTGTGAAAATATACTTGAGGCTCTTATGGTCAGTGTAGATCTCGCACTTTTCCCCATATAAGTAGTGCCTCCAAATCTTTAAGGCGAAAACAATTGCTGCCAATTCCAGATCATGGGTGGGGTATCGGATCTCGTAATCCTTCAATTGCCTTGACGCATATGCTATCACCTTACCGTGCTGCATAAGAACGCATCTCAATCCTTTATGCGAAACATCACTGTAAATCACGAAATCTCCTTTTCCATCAGGCAACGCCAATACTGGGGCCGTTACCAACCTCTTCTTCAGCTCTTGAAAACTCTTCTCGCATTTTTCAGTCCATTCAAATTTCTCAGTTTTACGGGTAAGTCGAGTTAACGGGGCTGCAATCTTTGCAAAATCTTGAACAAATCGTCTATAATATCCTGCTAACCCTATGAAACTCCTTACCTCTGTTGGAGTGGTTGGTCGTTCCCAATTTGAAACTGCCTCTATCTTGGAGGGGTCAACTAGCACTCCTTCTCTGTTGATTACGTGCCCTAAAAATTGCACCTCATTTTTCCAGAACTCACCCTTTGAGAATTTGGCATATAATTGCTCCTTCCGGAGCGTCTCTAAGGTTAAATGTTCAGCGTGTTCTTCCTCTATCTTTAAGTAGATCAAAATATCATCAACAAAGACTATAACAAACTGGTCCAAATATTCCTTGAACACTCTATTCATTAAATCCATGAAAGCTGCTGGGGCGTTGGTCAATCCGAATGACATCACAAAGAACTCATAACGTCCATACCTAGTACGGAATGCAGTCTTTGGAATATCTTCAGGTTTAATCTTTAGTTGGTGATATCCGGTTCTCAAGTCAATCTTGGAGAAATACACAGCTCCCCTTAGCTGGTCAAACAAGTCATGAATTCTGGGTAACGAGTACTTGTTCTTTATGGTTAGCTTGTTCAACTCCCGATAGTCGATGCATAACCTCATACTCCCGTCCTTTTTCTTGACGAACAACACTGGTGCGCCCCAAGGTGACACACTGGGTCTTATCATACCCTTATCCAACAATTCCTGCAATTGCTTTGCTAGCTCTTTCATTTCAACTAGCGTTAATCGGTACGGGGCCTTGGAAACTAGCGCCGTCCCCGGGGCTAATTCGATAGCAAACTCAATCACTCTATCTGGTGGTAGTCCGGGAAGATCTTGAGGAAACACGTCTTCAAATTCGTTAACTACCGGAATATCTTGTACCTTGGGCGCCTCTTTCTGAGTGTCTATAACGTAAGCTAAATAAGCTTTGTTCCCTTTTCGTAGCAGCCTCTTGGTCTGTGCCATGGTCAGAATGGTCTGGGTCTATCGTAGCCCTTTAAACACTATTTCCTTCTTTCCTGGGGTTTTCAACTTAACCTTTTTCCCTTTACAATCTATTTGCGCATTATTACGAGACAACCAGTCCATTTCCAGGATAACATCGAATTCCCCTAACTTAAAAGGGATCAAATCAACACAGAAGGATCGTCCTCCTATTTCTATTTTGCAATCGGGGTGGATCTGATTAACTGGGACAACTTCTTGATTAGCTATTTCTACTTGCAAAGACTCCCTTAGCGGTTGAGTTTTAAGTTTCAATTTATGCGCAAAATCTCTAGATATAAAAGACTTAGTTGCTTCAGAATCAAACAAAACATTTGCACTGACTGAATTGAGGAAAATGTACCTGCTATCACATCCGTGTTCCTCACGGCATCTTGTACTGTCATGTTAAAAGTTCTGGCAGTTGGTGGCCTGTTGGAGGCAGCTCTGCTTGCCCCTGATGCTGCTGGCTTGTTCATCGGGCAATCCCTCCTCATGTGACCTGGACGACCACACTGAAAACAAGTAGTGCCTTTGCTGGCAGTAGGAGCAATCGCGGTACACTGGTGGGCATAGTGGCCTGCTCGCCCACACTTATAACAGACCGTCTATTTCTGAGTACATACCCCGGAATGTCTCTTCCCACAAGTGGCACATACTGGTAGTGGAGGTCTGGAATGATGGGAACGGGACACTCCTGCTTGTTGGCCGCCCTGGCTCACAGTTGCACTCCCAGATGGTTTAAACCCAACACTCCTCCCAGGTAGGGAAACTGCTCCTCGGTTGAACCTATTCGGGGGCCTTCCCCCTGCGGAACCTCCGCCCATGCTGGCATGCTTTCTCTTTAATCCCCCCTTCTCTCTCTCTCTTTGCATCTGATCGCTCCCTGCTTCCACAATGGTTGCCTTTTGCACCAAGGTGGCATAATCAGTAATCTCTAAAACTGCCACTCTGTTCTGAATCCACTGTTTCAGTCCTTGCTGAAACCTGTTAGCTTTCTTTTCTTCAGTGTCCACAAACTCTGGTACAAATCGTGATAACTCAGTAAACTTGGCTTCATAATCAGCCACTGTCATATTGTTCTGCTTCAGTTCCAAAAACTTAAGTTCCATCTGGGTTTTCATGAACCTCGGAAAGTACTTCTCAAGAAACAATTGTTTAAACCTATCCCAGGTTACTATAGCATCTGTCTCCATATTCTTCTTGGCCTCCCACCAATAATTTGCCTCTCCCTTTAGTAAGTAGGTGGCAAAGACAGTCTTCTAGGCCTCATCAACGCTTAAAATCTCAAAAGATTTCTCCATTTCCTTGATCCATGCCCTTGCCTCAACGGGATCAGCCGATCCGAGAAACTCTGGGGGTTTGAGAGACTTGAAGGCCCTAAAGGAATTGGCCACAGTGGTATTGTTTCCTTGGGGTGGTTGGGGATATTGGTTCAAATTCTGCCTTAGCAGATCCATAAAGGGTCCCATGGGGTTTCCGCCCTGGTTCTCCCCATGCTGTTCAACTTCAGTTTCCCCTTCTTCTACCTCCTCTTCGAACTCCGCTGTGTAGAAAGTTTCATCCCCCATCCCATACTGGGAATCTTCTTGTTCATTGTAATCCTGGTCCTGTTCTTCATTATACTCAAGGTTTTCCTCAGGTTGATTGTGACTTTCTTGGTCAGTAGACTCATGGGGGTTAGCCTTAGTACCCATCCTTCTCGGAGGCATTTTACTGAAAATTTGGACAATATACATTAGGTTTATATACCTATTTAAGAAGGCTTCTCCTCACAATATCGATGCATAATTGGATTTAGGACCCCACAATTCTATATATCATGGCAGGTTTTAATCGAACGCAGTATATGTAATTATAATATAACAAGCTAGTGAATTGCGTCGCAGAGATACTAAAATGACTGAAAGGGAAATAAATATATACCAAGTACCAAACGGTACAACATCCGACATACAACAACAGTTTTACAACCATCTGAATAAAAACTAGTCAAAAGTGAAATAAGCTGTCTATCTATCTAGTCTGCAACAGGGAACTACAAGCTGAAACTATACCTACCAAAAATCGGCGCTACTATGCCGTACAAGACTAGACAACTAGACCAATACATCACTATCCCTGCAGTCAGCCACGACGGTGGGCCAAAGCTCGAACCCTCCTCATAGCAAGGTGGAAAATCTCATCTGCATCAGCCCTGGGTACCATGTCATGCCCATCAGTGGGTAACTGTCGCACCCTCACATGGGCCCTCAGCTCTATGCGGGTCACCTGCCTATACATCTCCCTAGCTCTGGCACGCCTACCACCCAGGTGCCTCAACCGGGCCTCTCTCTCCGCTGCTAGCTCTCTGTGGGACTCTGCCAACCTGGCCTCAGCCACGGCTACCTCAGTAGTAAGTCTGGCCACAATATAGTGGTGTAAACATGCTGGGACTCCCTCAGTCGGAACATGGGGTGGAGGGGCTGGATCTGCTGGAAGGGCAGCCTCTGTCTGCTGCGGCTCTGGGGTCAACGCCTCAAACTCATATGATACTGGGCTCACAGGTAGTGGTGGCGGGGTAGGGGCTCTCTCACCAGAGAGGGGTGGCACATAAAGTCCAGAACTCCCTACAACATCATCCGCAGGCTCATCAACATCTCCCTCTGCACCCTCATCTACTGTCATCATCTGCTCCGTGGTCATGTCAGTATCCTCTCCCAAAGTCCTAATCTGAGTCACAACCCAAAAGTCATCCTCCATCCCTCTACCATCAGATGCTAGCTGGTCCTCCTCAGGGTCCTCCTCATCAACATCCTGAACAACTAACTCAGCGTCCTGTCCTGCCTGGACCTCCTCCGGGTCCTTCTCCTCCTCAGACTCAAAAGCATCAGTGTCAGCATCAATCTGGACCTCAGGGTCCTCCTCCTCTGCCTCATCAGCAGGCAAGTGCTTATAGTATGGGTCTCTGGTCCGGAACATGTCCTCATCATGCTATCTAGCAGATGCCTCCTGGGCAGCCATGTCGCTCGCCTACACAAGACGAACTATATTACTATCATGATACTTAAAAGTTCCCATAAGGGTTTTAGGTGAACTTGGCAAGAGTTCTTATTATATTATTGAATTTATTATTATATAACATCGTATCATCTCTTGGGATATATAACTCTCTCTCTGATACCATTCCTGTAACACCCCCAGATCCGGGGTCTGGGATCGGGTCGTTACGGTCTTATTTTCCATGATTGATACTTCACTTAAGTCCACAATAAATAAATCACATACTGTGACCCCACAATAATATCCACTCACACACACACAGTTACAGTCCCAGAGATGAAATTGAAATAAGTCTCACATTACGGGTTTACGAATAAAAGTTATTACAAGCCAAAAGGATAACATCACAAGTTTAAGAGTTTTGCCGTTGATTAATCATTATTGATACATATAATTAAACTGGTAATCAAAGGCTGCTGATCTATGCTACCTCAGCAATGGCAGTGATGATATCAACGGGAAGCCCTGTGGGGCGGGTAACCTGCTTGCGCCGAGTGCGCCTGACGCGGGCCATGTGACCTAGCTGTTGTTGTGACATAATAAATAAGCAAGGGTGAGCAATAGCCCACCAACAATATATAACTGTGCAGTAATATATAAGACAGTTCAAAGATATGTTTTGAAATCATATGCCATGCATTAGAGAAAATATTACCAGTTTAATATAAAGGATGAAGTTACAAGGTAACTCAACAGGTATATATTGCGTGGACGCATATGCTATGCCAAAATAAGCAAGATAGCATCATTTTCATAAAATAGGAACTTGCACGAAAGATATTGCAATTCCAGTTTGAAATACTTTTCAACTCTTCCAACTATGATGATGTTGCAGAAAATTTCCAACATTGAGTGATGAACTAATACGGGAGCATTGCCGCGCCAGATGCCCTGACGTTTACGGGGATCAGTCGTATGTCATGCATCTCATCAGTCGTTCTCTACATGTAGAAGGTAGCTCCGACGGATTTACTTGTCTACCGCCCTCTGGAACTCCTAAGCCAACGGTTGGGCTATTGCTGGACCGGCGCCACTCGGCCACTTACGCGTCTCCTAGTTCATTTAACATCCATCATTTTGAAATGTATTGTTCGTTCCCCTTTTCCCCAGGTATGATACCTGTTGATAAGACTCCACAAGGTAGTCGTATCTAATGTGGAAAGGGAAATTTACCAATATTTCCCAAGCTGTTGCTTGTTAATGGATACCAACTTATCCAACATTCTACCCCTCGAATGATGAGAGGGTACACACAATTCCATGAATAATAGCAACCAAGTTGCGAGTGAAACGAATTATTTATGACCGGGCAGTCACAAGATAAATAACATTCCTCAAGTAAGGTTCCCTTACAATAGAATCGAAGGGAGAATGGAATCACTGAGAACCTTCCTTGATAATATAATAATAATAATAGGACTCTGAAATAATTTATATAATATTCGAGGGTTGATGATACTATGTGAATGAAACCAAGTATCTTTGAAACGAGTTAGAAGAATTAAATAAATATTCTTCCAAGAATATTTATTAAGTCACAGATATTGAAAAAGGGTTGCTCGGAATAATCTTTGAATAAATATTCAGAATAATATTCATTGAACAGATAATGAATATTCAAATCAATAACAATGTTTATTGATGGAGTAACCGTCAGATGGACATTGGAGATAATATTTATTGAATCAATAGTGAATATTCAACTCAAGAAGGATACATATTGATGGAATAATTATCGACTTAATATTTGGGACAATATTCATTGAATAAATAATGAATATTCAACTTAATAATATTTATCGAAGAAATGATTATCGAATGAATATTTGAAATTATGTTCAATAATTGAATCGAATTTAAATAAAGGTCGAAGATAATATTCCTTATCTCAAGGGAATATTCACAGTAATATTTATCGAATAACTGGAGTTCGAATCAATGTTCAACTGATATTTATAAAATAATTAGAGATTGAATGAATATTCGAATTAATATTCATTTAAATAAATAAGGCTCGAATGAATATTAAGATAATATTCATTAAATAAATAAACTCGAATGAATATTCAAAATAATATTTATCGAGTAAATAAGAATGAATATTCTCTAATTAAATAACTTAACTGAGAGTTCGAAATAATATTCGAATATTTAATCGACTTTAGATGAATATTAAATATATAATATTACTCGAATAAATAAACATCTGATGGATAATCCGAATAATATTTATCAAATAATCTCAAGGGAATATTCCAATAATATTCGCCAGATAATAAATGGAAAATATTTACTTAGTTATTTTCCTCTGAAAATAATATCAATATATCAAGGAATAACGACTCCCGGTCTATAGTCAAAGAATGAGATTCAGATGCCCTTCGCTTAAGGGTCTAAGTAATTTCCGGCTTATAACTGATATAATAACTATCTAGCTTATAAGCCAACAATAATTCAGGGAACAAGTATATCAATATGACTTTAAAAGTAGGCATGCATGCTATAGCATATGTACTGTAACAGAAACATATATATATATATATATATATATATATATATATATTCACAACAACAGCCTTAAAGGAGGATTTGAAACTTGCCTGGAAATCGAGTACGGGTAGGGGTAGTGGTAGCGTGTCCCGGGTCAGCCTGATGATCTATAAATAGCCAAGGCATTCGGGATTAATCACTTAACTCCTTTCAAAGGTTTAAGTATAAACTTAACTTAAATCGAAACACGTTTTCAAGTCGTTTCGTTATACCCCTCTAATTCACTCTTATTATTGCTTTTATTATCCGACACTTGTTCGTTAATAAAGCATGTCATTACCCTTACATATGGTAAGCATTCGATTTGTAAAAGTTTTAAAGTCGAAAGATTATACCTCGAGATTTATCGATCGTTTGCTAAGTGGTTTACCGTAGTTATATCCAAGTATACTCTTTAGGGTTACTTTCGTACTTAACCTTGGTTCGAACATTTTTATAAAATCGAAAAATGATCTTTTTAATACGAGGTCTTCTCTCACACCACCCTTATGATCTCAAATATTTAATTACCAAGATTCGCCACTGCGATACTTATTTTACACGGTTCAATTTCAATTACGAATTCGCATTCTCGGTTTCGAACCACTTTTACGAATTTAATCATAACTCCTAAACCGTAAGTCAGAATGTTTCGATTCTTTTTCCAAAATGATCTATGGCTCGAGATCTATAAGGTTGGGTTAATTATTCATCAAGATCAGAGGTTCAATATTACTGTCAAAAATGGATTTTAAGTGTTAACGAAATTTCGTCATTATAACGGCTATATATCGAACGTTCCGAAAATCATGTCGTCAATACCAAGCCACATCGGGCATCAATACAAGTTATACACATATTATACATCTCCTACTGTCCAAGAACATCATCTTGACCAACATATCACAATCATGTTTAGATCCACTAACAAACTTCATAATCATGCTTATAATCATACTACTACATCACTTACACTAAATCCATCAAGAACTTAACAAATCTCAAAGTAAGACCTAGGGTTTCAAGTGATGATTACCTTCCTTGGAGTGTCCTAGAGCCTCACTAAGCCTTGATCTATCCTTGTGTGGCCTTAGAGTTGCTAGATCCACCATAAGAATTCAAGAAATCAAGATTAGTTCATAAAAGTTACTATTCATCAGCACTTTGATGATTTATTTGAAAATGGAAAAAGATGAATTTGAAGCTGAAATTTCTAGGAGATCATCACGATGATATGTAGTACTTACCATAAAAATTTGAAGAACAAGTGATGGTTGGAAGTTGGACTTCCAATTAGCTAAGAATGGGCAGATTTTTATGGAAGAAATGGAGAGAAAATGTTGTTTTGCTTTGTTGTTTTGATAAGAATGCATAAAGTGAAATGGCTTTAGATAATATATCTCCCTTGGTTACTTTATTAAAGGTATGATGCATGGGGTGATGTATTTGATCAAGTGGACAAGTTGCATGCAAGTGAAATATCTTGCATCTTGGTTGGATTTGCCTAGTACTTGGTTTAATCTCTAATGGTTCTAGTTATTAATGTAACTAGATTGGTTACTAGATATTTATCACTTGCACATGCATGCATCTTGCTTCCTCTGCTTGATTCTTTGTCCGCTTATTGCTCAATTCGTTGATCGTTCGAGGGAATAACTCATTCGTTTCTAATTAGGGTTTTTACCGAAAACCTTCTTAATATTTATAATACTATTCCTCATCTTTCTTATTACTTCTCGAATTTAAATTCCTTAAATCCCTTTTATAATTCCTTATGTCTTGAAGTGTCCAGGGAATTCTCGGAGAAAATAAAAGTGCTAATTTTCTGAATCCGACAGCCTTTACATACACTTATTTTCCTCCTGGATCACTAATACGAACTCAGAAATCCGTTCCGAATACCGGATATAGCATTATTATAATAATATTCCAAATTCCACCAAAATCACTATTCATCACTTATTTTTATTTAATTCCTATAATTAGGAAAATGAACCTGGTTCATCCTCAAGTGTTCCTTAACCTTTTTATGGAACCGCTGGACTTATAATAGATATTGATTTGGATGACACAAGAATAATCTTACTTGAAGTAATATACTTATATCCTTAGGAGATAGATCATTCTTATCTATGTTGTCAACCAAAGGTATTCTTCATGACATATAAATATTTGAATCCACATCCATTCTA
The DNA here is from genome assembly GCA_037693485.1 of Kitagawia praeruptora. NCBI lineage: Eukaryota > Viridiplantae > Streptophyta > Magnoliopsida > Apiales > Apiaceae > Kitagawia > Kitagawia praeruptora. The sequence continues at coordinate 92,551,247 of CM075344.1, read as the reverse complement.
TTTATTTATTAGAACAACCGTTACATCGTAGTCGTAACCACTATTCATTCTTACATCATTACATAAGAAAAGTTTTAATTCTATCAAAAATCCGGGTTTTTACATCCTCCTTCGTTTATCTCTTGAAGAAGGTGATATCTCCTAAGTATATGCTTTGCCTTGGAATGGGACCTTGGTTCCTTAGCCTGCGCAATGGCTCCATTATTATCGCAATATAGATCAACTGGATCTGCGATCGATGGAACCACACCAAGTCCTGTAATAAACTTCCAAATCCAAACAGCCTCTTTGGATGCTTCACTGGAAACAATATACTTAGCTTCCATTGTAGAATCAGCTACTGTCTCTTGCTTTGAACTTTTCAAGCTTACAGCACCTCCATCTAGACAAAACACGAATCCAGACTGGGACACAGCATCGTCCCTATCTGTCTGGAAACTAGCATCAGTGTAACGTCTTACAACCAGCTTCTCATCTCCTCCATATATCAAGAACAAATCTTTAGTCCATTTAAGGCACTTAAAAATATTCTTGATAGCTGTCCAGTGACCCTCACCTGGATTAGACTGGTATCTGCTCGTCATGCTCAAAGCATACGAGACATCAGGACGAGTACATATCATTGCATACATTATAGAACCAATTACCGAAGCATATGGTACTTTACTTATACGGTCCTTATCATCTGATGATTTAGGACAGTTTTTCTTTGAGATCACTATCCCATGAGACATTGGGACATATCCCCTCTTTGCCTCTTGCATCCCAAAACAATGCAATACCTTGTCAATGTATGTACTCTGACTTAAGCCGATTAATCTGTTAGATCTATCTCTATAGATCCTGATCCCTAAGATATAGGTAGCATCGCCTAAGTCTTTCATAAAGAAACTGTTTCCCAACCAAGTCTTCACAGCTTGTAGAGAAGGAATGTCATTCCCTATTAGTAATATGTCTTCTACATATAATACTAGGAATACCACATGGCTCCCACTAACCTTTTTGTAAACACACGGCTCATCCTCATTTTGTATGAAGCCAAAATCTTTGACTGTTTCATCAAAACGGATGTTCCATCTTCTAGATACCTGCTTTAATCCATAAATAGATTGTCGCAACTTACAAACCATTCTAGCAAACCTCGAATCGACAAAACCTTAAGGTCGTGTCATGTACACATCCTCTTCTAAGCTCCCATTTAAGAAAGCGGTCTTGTCATCCATTTGTCAGATCTCATAGTCATAACAAGCTGCTATCGCAAGTAAAATCCTGATGGATTTGACCATAGCTACTGGTGAGAAAGTTTCATCATAGTCAATACCATGAATTTGCTTAAAACCTTTCGCCACTAGTCTTGCTTTGTAGGTCTGTAAATTTCCATCCATGTCAGTTTTCTTCTTGAAAACCCACTTGCACTCTATGGGTTTTACCCCATCAGGTGGTTCAATCAAAGTCCATACTTGGTTTTCATACATGGAATACATCTCAGATTTCATGGCCTCCAGCCATCTCTCAGAATCTGGACTATTCATAGCATCCTTGTAGGTGAGAGGCTCATCATTATCTACAAGCATCACATCGCTACATTGAGTTAGGAGAAATCCATAATATCTCTCTGGCTCATGGCGAATCCTACTAGATCTACGAACGACCTGTGTTTCTTTAGCAGTATTGTTCTCAACATCTTGAGTCTCATTCTGCTCATGTTCCAACTCTGGTTCAACATTATTTTTTAGTTCTCGATCCTCATCGAGATCTATTGTCCTCCCACTATTTTTCTTAGAAAGTAGTTCTTTCTCTAGAAACACAGCCGTTCGAGCAACAAACACTTTTTTTCTCAGAAGGTTTATAGAAATAATACCCTTTAGTTTCTAATGGGTATCCTACAAAATTACATTTATCTGATTTCGGTCCCAGCTTATCAAAGACCAAGCGTTTCACAAATGCTTCACATCCCCAAACTTTCATAAATGACACGCTATTACGTTTATCAGTCCATATCACATATAGTGTCTTTTGAACCAATTTTGAAGGAACTCAGTTTAGTGTTTGTGCAGCCGTCTCTAGGGCATAACCCCAGAAACTGATTGGAAGATCCGCATGACTCATCTTCGACCGTACCATGTCTAACAAGGTACGATTTCTCCTTTCAGACACCCCATTCCATTGTGGTGTTCCAGGAGGAGTGAGTTGTGATACGATACCACACTCCTTTAGGAAATTCTTGAATTCCAAGCTTAAGTATTCTCCCCCACGATCAGATCGTAGAGTTTTAATACTTTCGCCTAATTGCTTTTCAACTTCAGCCTTATACTTTTTGAATTTTTCAAATGATTCGGATTTGTTCTTCAAAAGATACACGTATCCGTATCTACTAAAATCATCAGTAAAGGTTATGAAATAATAAAAGCCACCTCTTGCCATCGTACGTATTGGACCACATACATCACTATATATCAATTCCAATCGTTGGTGGCCCTCTCACCTTGACCGGTAAAAGGAGCTTTTGTCATTTTGCCAATGAGACACGGTTCGCATTCTTCGTATGATTCAAAATCAAACTTATCCAAGTATTCATTCCTATGTAATTTGGAAATGCGATTCTCATTTATAAGGCCTAAACAATAGTGCCAGAGGTATATTTGATTTGAGTCATTTGTCTTAAGACGTTTATTACTTATATTATAGACAGGAGTATCAAGATCAAGAACATATAAACCATTAAACAAACGTGCAACCCCATAGGTAACATTATTCAATGAAAACGAACAACCATTGTTCTGAATCCAAAACAAAAAGCCAATCTTGTCCAAACAAGAAACGGAAATAATGTTTCTACAAATCGCAGGCACGTGCTAACAGTTCTCAAGTTCTAAAATAAGCACGGTGGGCAACGATAAATAATAAGTCCCTACAGCTAAAGCAGCAACCTTTACTCCATTGCCAACATGTAGGTCGACTTTTCCTTTCGCCAAAGTTCTACTTCTTCGAAGTTCTTGCACATTTATACAAATGTGGGAACCACATCCAGTATCTAATACCCATGATGTAGAAGTAGACAAATTGACTTCTGTAACATAAATACCTGAATTAGAAATCTGAACAACATTCAGTTTCTTTAGATCCTCCAAATAATTTTGACAGTTTCTCTTCCTTTCACCCTGTTTACACGCATACAAGGCCTTGTTTGTATCAAATCTCTCTCGACGAGCCTGTCCTTCAAACATACGTTTAAGGTGCTCGATCATGATATAAGAATCAAAATTCTCATGCTGTTTCTGTAGCTCAGGACTCATAGTCGCAAGCATCAAACAGGTGACATCGGTGTCATCATCCAAATGCTTCTAATAAGCTTTTCGTTGAGCCGCCGTTGCACCTTCAGGGAGAGGTCCAGGGTGAGGAATATCCATGACATAGAGCTTTCGCTCTTTCCTGAGGACAATCCTCATATTCCTTTGCCAATCTAGGAAGTTAGTTCCTGTCAACTTGTCCTTCTCAAGGACTAATCATACAAAGAAGTTATTTGAGTTGTTTGTCATTTCGAATATCTACAATGTTAAAATTACATAAAATAATTAGTCTACGGATTTGTTAAATTATGTTCAAGTGATTATTAATATAATATATTCACAATATATATATCTCCCACTATTTTTGTAACGCCCCGACTTCCCAATACTGAAAATATAATTCTCATAATATAATAGACATTGATACAAGTAGTTTTAGAAAATTTCGGCATGAAGTATTCGTAAATCGGACTATCCACCTGTAATTCAACCAAACCAAATTCCAATTTAACAAATACAATTAAAACTTACTACACCAATGATTCCTCACCGAGGATCGATTCCAGGTTATGGTATGAAACAAGAATCTAACTAATACAAATTATTACAACTTCTATCTCAGTTCTAAAAACAAATCACTATACCGTCTATTCTGTAGCTTGATCCAAAACTGTGCTCGCCCGCGTTAGCTCTGAAATCTATTCCGAATAGGATCCTCCTCGCTCTCATTCGCATTTGAAAATATAAGTAGATCATCCTTAAACCTAACTGCCAAAGGTTTGGTAAAACAAAGCAAGAGTGAGCCAAAGAACGCTCAGCAAGTTAATAATATAGTGAAACAATGATAAAACAATAATTCATTGATGAACGATATCAATGAACACTTTATCTCCAAAGATCAATCAATTTCCATCATAGAGTAAAATTTTTCCATTTATTACAAACCATCACTGCCTCAGATAAAACTTTGAGAAAAAGAATATCAAGAAATCCTCCAATCATTCTTACTCCACTTTCAACGTACAATGTTACTCGCAAAGGGAATAACTGGAAAACATTTATCCATCCTTAATCCCATTATCTTACTGAGTTCCAAATTTTATCATGTAAAAACAACTAACTCTGATATCCACCATTTCGAAACTAGAAACCATTTACCTTGAAACATATATATATTATCAAAACATTCCTTTCTTTAAACCCCTTTCATCTTTGAAACATACTTTTCATAAAACCTTTTTAAAAAAAACTTTTAAGTTGATTGGAGTTTTTCCCTTAACATCGGACAATACGGGTGATCAGCCACGTAAAGTCCCCATACCGGACACGAAGTCCCTCTGGACCTTGAAATTGGGTTCCCAATTAGGCAACACATTGGCCTTTAATGCTGGACTAGGACCACCCTAGCCTCTTACGCTAAATAAAAAATGCTGGACTAGGACCACCCTAGCCTCTTACGCCTCCAATCTGAAGGAATCCGTAGAAAACATTTTGACGGAATCCCCCACAATAAAATCTTTAAAACATTTCACTTTTAAATCCTTTATACTTACTGATAACAGATCAGCCTAGTATAAGGAATTTTAAAAACATCATTAATTAATTTAAGCCATTTTCATTTTCCATTATAAAAGACTGAGGTTCAGGGAAGCAATTGATATGAAGAATCATAAACAACACAACAATAAAATTAAGATTCAGGGAAGCAGGTGATATAAGAGATCATAAACAACAAGGCAATAAGATTTAACTAAGCAGTGTATTATTTCAGCAAAACAGAATCATACATCAACAAAGAAACATTAATCAATTAAGGAACAGAGCAATTATTCAGGTTCTAGAATTTAACAACAATTTATAAGGAAATCATGCAATAAAGGAATCTGAAGTTCAAAAGGAAATTTAAGAAATTCTCAACTACACAAAGTCTCACTCTTGTCGGCTAAGCACCCATAGGCTTTAGCTGCCAGAACCGGCCTGACAATAATGAGTTTGAATTATTAAGAAGATCTCAATTCATTCTTGGCTTTAACCGTCACTGAGCAACACACATGTCTCAACAACAGTATAAACCTCGAATTAGTTTACATAATTTGAAAGAAAACATACTTTGAAAAATATTAGCATAGACGAGGAATATTGCAATAAAATAATTTTGGAAGAAATCAACACCTGAACGATAGGTGATGAAAATAAACAATGATAGAATAAGTTTGAGAATGTATGTTTATAAATTAATTAAAAGAAGAATGTCACTGGAAGTAAAAATAAAGAGTATAGGCACTAGCAAATTGATTTGAAAGGACATCGTACAATTAACATAACAGGTTCACATTATTCAGAATAAATATGAAGGGTATAATTGATTGCAAGAAGGGATTTCGAGAGAACAATAAATAATACAAAAGATTTCACATCACTTGAACAATAAGTGAGGTATAGTATACTTGCCTCAATACACGAATTTCCAATCCCAATATCTCCATTCTTTACTCATTTTACATCAGTCTCTACTTATTATGCGTTGGCCTTTACTTGGTCATACTTCCGTCTTTCCTTTATCACTTGTCAGCCACTACATGAGCACACTCGTCAATTCCGATAATTTTTCCATTCCTCAAGATTCCATCTATACGTGCACTGGCTCTCAACCGGCCTCTTACTGGTACCTATATACAGGTAAAGTACTACTTCAGTATGCTATTAACCTTAACCGTCTAACTTTGCTCTACCCAAACGCGTCCTATACGCTTTACCATTGAGCATATACAACACGTATGATTCACATTCTCAAAATAGTAATATATATATATAAGCACGTAAATCACATAGCACTTAGCACATATTATTACTTACACTTATACATATTAACACGTATCTCATATCTATTTACAAATACTTCTCATCAATTTACAATACGAATTTACAAAATAATTTTAACAATAAAAATCGGACATCACCTTCTCTATAATATCGTCTAACCTGTGAGTACTATTAACCCAATCAACAATCAAATGTCCTTTGCTTCAATACAATACACAATCATATCAATTCAGAAGTCAACATATCCGTTGCTCTACATTTATCTCAATACAATCAATCAACTCCACAAGTATAATAACAATTACAATCCAAACCAGAAGAAAATCCGGCCACTACCTCGAAACTTCTAGCCACATCAAAACATCACAAAAATCAAAATTCAACTAGCCTTTAATTTCGATTTTTCCTCAATTAATCCAACTATAGAATCAACCTTTGCAGCAACCAACACGTAATTAAATCCAACTATTTAGAACAATTCGACTACACCCAAAATTTCAAACAAAATCAGCATTTAACACAAAATGGACTCGACCTCTGTGATTTGACCAAGTATAACTATATTTCATTACAACCCAATCAACTCAGAATCACATATGATCAATTGTACATTCGAATGAGGCAAGGTTAACCTCCATAAACATGAATCGTGACCACACTGCATATAAGCACCCAAAATACTACCAGTCTCATCAGCGATTTAAACAAACTAGTGACCTATAATGTTTACTCCAGCCCATAATCTCTATATTGACACAACCGAAGGGTTATAATAACCCCTAACTTAGCCAGAAACTTTACAAACTATACCTAACAGCCACGTTCAACACATAGGAATACCAATACAACTTCATAAACTCTAACTTGCATAAGCAATCACAGTAAAGGAAAACCCCAGGCCACAACGCGCATACGCACACACCCGTGGAAATTAAAAACAGAATCTTCGATTAATAGTGTACACACCCACACAGACATACATACTCGCACCCACTGTTCACACAGTCAAGATACCAGAACCACACACTACCTCTATACACGCACACACAGCTCGATCCTCGACCAAAAAACCTCGATTCCGCATAACCCAACCCGTACATACACACACCCGAGCTGTACCTGAACTCACACCATCATCACACTTATTCCAGCAGTAGAACACAGCACACACGCTTATAAACTCACGCACACACACCTGATTATAGGACACACAAAACTCGACACAACCCACCCCCAATTCAACACACACGCACACCTCCACACAGCCACATCTTGCAATTAATCTGGACAAGGCATTACACACACGCACGTTTCGCACTTACATACACACGAACCGTACACAACCCACACACTCGAAGCTACACAGCAACACACACTCTGCACGCCAAAAACAGGGGAGAGGGAAGGGGCTTTACCCTCAAGAACCGGGCAGAAAAACTGAGCCGAGAGAGATTTCAAGTGAGATAAAAACGAAAGAGAGTGGGAAGGATTGAGAGAGAATAGAGGGAAAGGGAAAGAGCTCACGAACGAGAGAGATTGGGAGAGAGTGTTCTAGAGATTTCTTGTAAGAACCGACTGAAAATAGAGCTCAGGGAAATGAATTTAGGGATTAGGAAATTAAAAAAAAGATTTGGGGGAAAAGGTAGGGGCATTTTTAAACAATACATGACTCAAATTTTTAGTAAAACAATTCATCCAATAACAATTACAAATTGCAGAATAAATGGAATATTGAGGACAATTAAATTTTTATATTTTTAAAATAAAGAGCATAATTTTAAGAACACATACATATTCCTAAAATATTTTTAGGATAAAAAACGAATTAAATATGAATTTTAGAAGTTTTGATCCTTTAAATACATTAAAACTCTTAAAATCCTTTTAAAATACCAAAACACCCAAATTAATTCACCCAATAATTTTAAAACTAAATACTTACACAAAGATAATATTACAAAAGATTTCGTAATTTTTAATAACTCTGATGATTTTATAAAATTCTCAAAAGATCACTAATGCATATTTAAATAGATTTTAATCATAAAAATTCAAATAAAAACAAATACACGGACTTACACGTCACACATACATCATCATATAAACATGTAAACATAATGTCACTTACATTTAACCTAAAAAAAATTCACACCACATATTCCACATTTAATATTAAATAATTAAACAATAATAATAATAATTACGATATTTTCTAGGGCGTTATATCCTTCCCCTCTTAATAAGATTCTGTCCTCAGAATCAATCTTAAGAAAACGTAACAACGGTATTACTCCACCATTTCTCTTTAAATTTCCAAATCATTTCTTTCATTCTAGAATTCCTTTATATCGTTTCATGTCTCGCTAGGCTCGTCCTGTAAGCCCGCAGATTCCAACATAAACTTAAACCTTTTGGTTTACATGTCTCGTTAATTCTAGGTACTTACCAGTCGCACGTGAGGATCCTTTTCTACCGAAAATCGGACATGACCTATTCGTATAATGTACTATTCCCTGTACACGACGACTCAAGTACTAACCCAATTATCCATAATAATTGGCATATACAATTACTAAAACAAAACCCGCCTTGACTTGGAGCAAAAATATCAACGAAGAAATCTGCCTTGACTTGTAGTAAACAGGTAAATAATTAAATCTTTAATATAGCATCCACGCGATTAACAATTGATACCACTTTCACGCTCCTACTTACAACCATACTCATCCTTTCTTTGTCCATCCGGTTGCACTGACTCTGGGACGGTTTTAAATCTCTTCACTGACTTCTGAAAGCTTTCTCCACCTTTATCCCTTCGTTTCCTGATTGGTAGGCTTGTCCACTACTGTAGCTATCTTGGTAAAATCTTTGGCAACCTTCGATAATCCTTAGCTGGTATTTCAAAGTTTTCGATCTCTGCTGGCGCCTTAGGCCTTTCCCGATTCATTACTGCTTTGTCGTCACGGCATTCACTTCGATCCTCTCGTCATATCCTGAAAATTATAATTCTTCCAATCGCAAAGCTCATACTTAGAAATCGTATATATGCTCTTCTCATGTCCTTGTCATCTGCTCCTTAACCAAAATCAGTCTCTCCGTATTATCGAATCTTGTACGTGTGTTTTCAATCCACTGCGTAATCTAACTTGATATTCAATCTCTGCTTTAACCTCAATTCTCAAACATGATCATCAAATTCTGAATCGACAAACATCTTCATCTTTTCTACTTTCAATCACTGGTCACTTTAGGAAACATAAGAATTTATAATGAAAGAAATCAATAAAATAGACAGGTGTTAGCATGCATGAATATAAGATGAGTTTTGTTTGAAAAAGAATTTAACCGAGAGATCAATATGATCATTGAACTAATTTCAGGTTGCATTTGTCACTTAGGTCAACCGCATAGCACAAGAATGGGGCCAACCTTCTGTACTTTCATGGCAAACACAATCAGTGGCGTCCCACCAGACTTCTATCACATAGATAAGATGTCCCTGAATCCCCTATATACATAGGGTTGTTCATCCCAGTCAGAATAAATAAGGTTAAGCATTCAGGGAAAAATATAAGAATTTCAAGAGTTTCAAAAGTTTATGAGTATAATTTTGAATTAAATAACCTCTGGAAAATAGAGGTGTCTCCGAAAGAATAGAAATGGGTTAAATAAATCTGATATAAGAAGTTCATCATGAACTGAAGCATAGTTGATTAACAAAGGTGATAGGGTACTAACAAAATAAAAAGAACAGAAAGGAAGGTTAAATCTCCTTAATCAATAAATTAAATGAAATCAACGACTAGTAATGAATAACCATGTCTTTACTCCATCACATGCCAAAAATCACATTTCGCATCTTGTTTACCGTCCTTTCGCACTTTCTATATCGTTCACGGGGTAACCAAAGTCACAAAAGAAATTCTAGAACATACACGAAAGTCTACACGTAGCATCCTCCAAGCTGGTAACTCCGGTCGTCTATTTAATGTAGGCGACACCGAATCAACTGCCTCGTCCAAGGTCGTACCATCGAATGAATCGAATTCTGGCTCGCGCGATATGTCGAAATACTAACTAACGTCGCAACCATTGTCCTAATAACCTAAGGCGAATCTCATCCTAAATCGTTCTATCTAATGTCCCACATAAATACGTATACTTAATCATCCTAACTTGTTTCAATGACCATAACCTATCGCTCTGATACCAACCTGTAACGTCCTGACTTCCCAATACTGAAAATATACATCTCATAATAAAATAGACTTTGATACAAGGGAGTTTTAGAAAATTTCGGCATGAAGTATTCCTAAATCGACTATCCACTTGTAATTCAACCCAACCAAATTCCAATTTAACAAATACAATTAAAACTTACTACACCAATGATTCCTCACCGAGGATCGATTCCAGGTTATGGTATGAAACAAGAATCTAACTAATACAAATTATTACAACTTCTATCTCAGCTCTAAAAACAAATCACTATACCGTCTATTCTATAGCTTAATCCAAAACTGTGCTCGCCCGCGTTAGCTCTGAAATCTATTCTGAATAGGATCCTCCTCGCTCTCATTCGCATTTGAAAATATAAGTAGATCATCCTTAAACCTAACTGCCAAGGGTTAGGTAAAACAAAGCAAGAGTGAGCCAAAGAATGCTCAGCAAGTTAATAATATAGTGAAACAATGATAAAACAATAATTCATTGATGAACGATATCAATGAACACTTTATCTCCAAAGATCAATCAATTTCCATCATAGAGTAAAAATTTTCCATTTATTACAAACCATCACTGCCTCAGATAAAACTTTGAGAAAAAGAATATCAAGAAATCCTTCAATCATTCTTACTCCACTTTCAACGTACAATGTTACTCGCGAAGGGAATAACTGGAAAACATCTATCCATCCTTAATCCCATTATCTTACTGAGTTCCAAATTTTATCATGTAAAAACAACTAACTCTGATATCCACCATTTCGAAACTAGAAACCATTTACCTTGAAACATATATATTATCAAAACATTCCTTTCTTTAAAACCCTTTCATCTTTGAAACATACTTTTCATAAAACCTTTTAAAAAAACATTTAAGTTGATTGGAGTTTTTCCCTTAACATCGGACAATACGGGTGATCAGCCACGTAAAGTCCCCATACCGGACACGAAGTCCCTCTGGACCTTGAAATTGGGTTCCCAATTAGGCAACACATTGGCCTTTAATGCTGGACTAGGACCACCCTAGCCTCTTACGCTAAATAAAAAAATGCTGGACTAGGACCACCCTAGCCACTTACGCCTCAAATCTGAAGGAATCCGTAGAAAACATTTTGACGGAATCCCCCACAATAAAATCTTTAAAACATTTCACTTTTAAATCCTTTATACTTACTGATAACAGATCAGCCTAGTATAAGGAATTTTAAAAACATCGTTAATTAATTTAAGCCATTTTCATTTTCCATTATAAAATACTGAGGTTCAGGGAAGCAATTGATATGAAGAATCATAAACAACACAACAATAAAATTAAGATTCAGGGAAGCAGGTGATATAAGAGATCATAAACAACAAGGCAATAAGATTTAACTAGGCAGTGTATTATTTCAGCAAAACAGAATCATACATCAACAAAGAAACATTAATCAATTAAGGAACAGAGCAATTATTCAGGTTCTAGAATTTAACAACAATTTATAAGGAAATCATGCAATAAAGGAATCTGAAGTTCAAAAGGAAATTTAAGAAATTCTCAACTACACAAAGTCTCACTCTTGTCGGCTAAGCACCCATAGGCTTTAGCTGCCAGAACCGGCCTGACAATAATGAGTTTGAATTATTAAGAAGATCTCAATTCATTCTTGGCTTTAACCGTCACTGAGCAACACACATGTCTCAACAACAGTATAAACCTCGAATTAGTTTACATAATTTGAAAGAAAACATACTTTGAAAAATATTAGCATAGACGAGGAATATTGCAATAAAATAATTTTGGAAGAAATCAACACCTGAACGATAGGTGATGAAAATAAACAATGATAGAATAAGTTTGAGAATGTATGTTTATAAATTAATTAAAAGAAGAATGTCACTGGAAGTAAAAATAAAGAGTATAGGCACTAGCAAATTGATTTGAAAGGACATCGTACAATTAACATAACAGGTTCACATTATTCAGAATAAATATGAAGGGTATAATTGATTGCAAGAAGGGATTTCGAGAGAACAATAAATAATACAAAAGATTTCACATCACTTGAACAATAAGTGAGGTATAGTATACTTGCCTCAATACACGAATTTCCAATCCCAATATCTCCATTCTTTACTCATTTTACATCAGTCTCTACTTATTATGCGTTGGCCTTTACTTGGTCATACTTCCGTCTTTCCTTTATCACTTGTCAGCCACTACATGAGCACACTCGTCAATTCCGATAATTTTTCCATTCCTCAAGATTCCATCTATACGTGCACTGGCTCTCAACCGGCCTCTTACTGGTACCTATATACAGGTAAAGTACTACTTCAGTATGCTATTAACCTTAACCGTCTAACTTTGCTCTACCCAAACGCGTCCTATACGCTTTACCATTGAGCATACACAACACGTATTATTCACATTCTCAAAATAGTAATATATATATAAGCACGTAAATCACATAGCACTTAGCACATATTATTACTTACACTTATACATATTAACACGTATCTCATATCTATTTACAAATACTTCTCATCAATTTACAATACGAATTTACAAAATAATTTTAACAATAAAAATCGGACATCACCTCCTCTATAATATCGTCTAACCTGTGAGTACTATTAACCCAATCAACAATCAAATGTCCTTTGCTTCAATACAATACACAATCATATCAATTCAGAAGTCAACATATTCGTTGCTCTACATTTATCTCAATACAATCAATCAACTCCACAAGTATAATAACAATTACAATCCAAACCAGAAGAAAATCCGGCCACTACCTCGAAACTTCTAGCCACATCAAAACATCACAAAAATCAAAATTCAACTAGCCTTTAATTTCGATTTTTCCTCAATTAATCCAACTATAGAATCAACCTTTGCAGCAACCAACACGTAATTAAATCCAACTATTTAGAACAATTCGACTACACCCAAAATTTCAAACAAAATCAGCATTTAACACAAAATGGACTCGACCTCTGTGATTTGACCAAGTATAAATATATTTCATTACAACCCAATCAACTCAGAATCACATATGATCAATTGTACATTCGAACGAGGCAAGGTTAACCTCCATAAACATGAATCGTGACCACACTGCATATAAGCACCCAAAATACTACCAGTCTCATCAGCGATTTAAACAAACTAGTGACCTATAATGTTTACTCCAGCCCATAATCACTATATTCACTACTAGAAAAAAGCTCATAGACATCGATTTCTGGCCGATGTCTATTAAAAAATCATACCGATGTCTTTGTTGGTGATGTCTATTGTACCATGTCATAGACATCGGTTTTTGACCGATGTCTAAGGCCTTTTTGGACATCGGTTTCTTCTATCGTAACTGATGTATCAAGTCGTATTAGACATCAATTTTAGACGATGTTAAATATAACCTTCGACATCGGTTTTCTTTGTGATAACCGATGTGGAAGAGTATATTAGACATCGTTTTTTAAACTTATTCGCTATTTAAGTTGAAATTAGACATCGGTATTATTTTTTATAACCGTTGTGTGTATTTGTTATAAGCATCGTTTTTTACTGATGTCTATTGTATTTTGTCCTGTATTGTTTTGTAATAAATATTTATTATTTAATTACTCAATTTGTCATTGACAACATAAGAATCCAAATATTTACATAATATCCAAACATTGATATCTTAATCCAAAATAACATTCATCTCATAACCACAACTACTCAATTTGTCATTTACAAAATATCCAACCAATGTCACTTAAACAACCATAATGTAAACGAATCTACTATATCTAAAGAACTAGCTAGCCAAATCCAAAGTATCACAATGCTATACACCAATCCGCAAAACCAATAAAAATATTTACTACTACAATATGCAAAAATAACCTAACTCCTAGAAAGTTAGAACCATCAAGTATCTACTAGTCAAATGTACATCCTAGTGGTGCTCGAACAGAATCCCATGTTGATGAAGCATCGCCTTTGGCGAACTCAAGACCATCATGTTCTTCCTGCAAGTGAAAAATCAAGAAAGGATCAACATATACTTACCTTCTGCTAGCTGCAGAAAACAGTAGATCAACATCGACTTAAAGAATATGAAAGTCCATAAAATAACCAACTATAACTAATGTTAACATCTAACATTAAAGCATATAATGTAAGTAAAAAAAAAGGTTATACTGAAACTTTCATAAAGGATATGTGTACAAGGATCAGAAAAATGAAGAATAGGTAATGAATTATACAATAATGTCCAAACTCAATAAAACCTATGAAAACAAAGATGTACCTTAGAAACTCAATAAAACCTATGAAAACAAAGATGTCCAGTTGGTCCCCTTTATGCCCACCACTATTATGCTTGGAAAATATATCCTGCTTGTTTGGAGCACTGAACACTTCCCTCTGATCATTCCTTTTATCCACAGAAAATCCATAAGTATATCTTAAAGGAGACCTTCTAACATGGGACGGACTTCCATCAGGACCACTAGGTGTATGTTTGTAATATACCTGAAGTAATCAGAAACTCACATTTCTTTCTGTCTTTTTGGTTTCTTTACAGAGATTTATACATGAATACAATATAGATTTCAAAAAACCACATCCACATGCCAGCAAAGGTAATTGAATTTACGTTAAATATATTGATTTTTATGACTTTTAATATCAGTGACCAAATTTTTGGGGTTTCTGAGCATAAATTTGTTGTATGTTAGACTTTGACACATTACATGTTAGGAAGATACAACTGAGGTAAGGTAACAGTCTGCAAAACAGAACTCTTCAATGCTGATTAGTTGGTGATCATACTCTGATGGATTAGAATACAGGAGTACATAACTGATATACTATTAAGATTCAACTAAATAGATGTTAAAAAAAAATTTAACGATACTCACAGAAACCATGCGGCCATCCTTCGTTAATGCAACTGAATGAGTGCCCCCACATGACACCTGCATAGAGGAGCATAATATAGATTACATAAAATGCTACATATGTTAAATTATTATCCAACGTAGATTAAAAGATAATTGGGTTTATTTTGACTAATTACACTAAAGGAAAAAATACTGCAAAGAGAAATAAATAAATAAATAAAAATTAGCACATTTTAGATTTCAGAAACAGTTTAGTTTGTCTAATCCCTATTTTATTATCTAAAGCGCATCAAACCAACTAAGTTGTTCGTAATAACATAGGAAACTAACTGCAACTGCAATTAGCTTCACTCTTTCAAGACCTTGTACTCTTACAGGGGTGGAAATTTGCTTTCTGAAAAATCATGGATAAATAAGAAAAACAAGGTAGAACAATATTAATTATTAGTCAAGAGATAATCAGGAATATTAGAACTAATTTAAAGATCATAAGAATATAATCGTGTACATGTCCCCAGGAGGCCATGACCGACCCCACGTTCATACATGTCCTTCATGTGTAAGGACCACTGAGTGTGTGCCTCCAGCAGCAACCTGTAAGATCAGTAGTTCAAAAAATGTTAGTGGAAGATCAAACCAAAATATTTCTTTATCTTCTCTAAGGAAAAATAAATTAAAACACCTCAGTCTCCTTTTGTTTTCTGCTATATGGTGACTGAATTACACAAGAACAGAATAAATATATATTCAAAGCATATATTCCACTATTCCAGAACTCAGAGACACCCTAGTGGCAAAGGTTCTCCCCCCACCACAATATGACAAGGCCACATGTTAGAATCATCACTCTCCCTCCCCTCTATACTTAAAAGTAACAATATTGATATATCAAAAATTATAATTGCCTATAGATATACTTTCTTGTAATGATCCACCCTAAGCCAATATTAGGAATGATCCACCCATGTTAGATTGCACCTTCCATCAGGACCACTAGAATATCAGGTATATCAATTTTTTCAGGAATATCAATATAGAGGTAAAATCAGGAAAATACTAATTGCCTATAGAATTATACCTTGCAAACCCGAAGTCTACAATCTTTAGAACAGCGTTTACAAAATTGTACTCACAAGATAATGAACAAAATATGTACATGTCTCCATCCGAGATTCAACTTTCTGCACCTTTAATAAAAAGAAACAAACATATCCAACAACTTTAATTCATCTCAAATTCACAATCATAACAATAACCTAATAATCACCCAAATAAAATCACACATATTCTTTAAAAAAAATAAAACATTCCAATGACAAACAAAAACTAATTAAAAAAATGATATTACAAGTGTGTGTGTGTGTATCTTTGTAAGCATATATATACCTTGGCCGGGTACCAGTTACCCTTATGAAACGCCAAGATTTTTTCACCTTCAACATAACCACTTTCATTATTTTCAGAGTTATTCACTGTTAAGTCAACACCGTCGATGCTTTCTTTTTTGACAACCTGCAAATACAAATTTATCCCCAAATAAAAAAATTAGGGTTTCGAGTTTAAAAATCCCCAAATTAGTACTAAATCGAACAAATGGTTCAATTCAAGATAATTCGAGTTCAATGCAAGCTAATTCGAGTTCAGTGCAAACTTACCCAAATCGAGCTTTATAGAAATCGAGTTTAATGCAAGAGCGCGCTTAGTACTCGAACAACTCTCTAGTCGAATCAGCTTTGAGAGAGAGAGAGAGAGAGTGGGGGGGAGACAGAGAGAGGGAGAGAGAGAGAGGGGGAGACAGAGAGCAAGATAGAGAGAGAGAGAGAGAGAGAGAGAGAGAGAGAGAGACCGATGAGTGCGTGAGATTTAGGGTTCTTGAGAGGAAAGGGGTGAGTGACGAGAGAGAGAGAGTGTTTTTTTAATTTAGGTTTTTATGTTTTTTAGTCTGAATAAGCTTTGAGTGTGTTTGATAATTTGGGGGGAACAAAAATTCGCCTAAGGGGGGAAACATTTTAACAAATTGGGGAAAATATTCTAACGGGGAAACTATTTGGGGTAAGCGCGTGATTTTTTATTTTTTATAGCTTATTTAAGACATCGATTCTTCTTGAAAGTGATGTCTTAAAACATAAAGACATCGGTTTTATTTCAAGCGATGCCTTAAAACACAAAGACATCGGTGGCATTACTGACCGATGTTAAAGGCGTGATGTCTATTAACAGATTTCTAGTAGTGATTGACACAACCAAAGGTTATAATAACCCCTAACTTAGCCAGAAACTCTACAAACTATAACTAACAGCCACGTTCAACACATAGGAATACCAATACAACTTCATAAACTCTAACTTGCATAAGCAATCACAGTAAAGGAAAACCCCAGGCCACAACATGCATACGCACACACCCTTGGAAATTAAAAACAGAACTCTCTCTTCAATTTGCGTCTAACTCCCCTACCCACCCCCCTCCACCTATCCGAAGATTTCCTATCTCGACAACCTCCCTTCCTCCCGTCCGCCTCCTCTCACCATACCCTCACGATCTCTTCTGTAAATTCGTCAATAGCAACCGGTTTTGTTCTCTTCGCTCCAATCTCCCTCCCCCCGTCTTTATCCACTTAGTCGCATTCAAAACCAAATCAAACTCAATCTCTCTCTCTACCTATACTTCTCGATATTCAAATCATTAATCTTTTCTCCAGACTGCTATCCCCAAACCAACTCCCCTATCCGAAGATCGGTTTTTGGTTGTCGTCGTTTCTTCCCTTTTTGCGCTCTGTGTTTTATCCGGTGGTAGATATTGTATTTACCCTGTATTTGGAATTACTATTTACTAGTATTATTATTTAGTACTTACTATTTACTTTTGTTCTGTTTGGTTTTGGCTGTCGTTTTTGGTTTATTTCGGTCATATTTTATTTTATTTGTATTGTCCATACTTTAGTTAATATTCCATTTTTTAATTTATATATATTTATTTTTATTGTTATTATATTTGTATTTTTTTTGTAGATGTCGCGTAGTTTGCGCGTAGGTAGTCTGAATTTAGGTACATTAACGGGCAAATTTCTGGAGCTAGTGGGCGTGCTGAAGAAGCGGAGAGTGGATGTGGCGTGTATTCAAGAGACTAGGTGGAAGGGAGCTCAATCCAGAGAAGCTAACGGGTATAAGTTGTGGTATTCAGGCCTTGCCAACTCCAAGAACGGAGTGGGTATTCTGTTGTCAAAGGATCTTAAAGACAACGTCGTGGAAGTGAAGAGATGCAGCGACAGGATCATGTCCGTCAGGGTCGTGGTTGGGGAGAAGGTGGTGAACGTGGTGTGTGCGTATGCCCCTCAAGCCGGTTTGGGTGAGGCAGAGAAGGAGGCTTTCTGGGTTTGTTTAGATGAGCTGGTCGGAAGTATTCCTGACGACCAATTTGTAATGTTGGGTGGCGATTTCAATGGTCACATTGGAGCAAGGGCAGATGGCTATCCCAGCGCCCATAGGGGTTTTGGTTTCGGGAATAGGAATGTCGGTGGATCCACGTTGTTGGATTTTGCTACGGCTCACGAGTTGGTAATTGTGGATTCTGTTTTTCAGAAGAGGGAAGAGCACCTCATCACATTTAGTAGCGGGGGGCACAACACTCAATTAGATTACCTTCTTGTACGCAGTCGGGATGTAAGGAAGTGTGTGGATTGCAAGGTGTTCCGGAGTGAGGCGTGTGCATCTCAACACCGGCTGTTGGCCATGGATCTAGTCATGGGGGGTCGAGTTGCTCGCAGGCTGAGAGAGTTCAGACCAAGAATCCTTTGGAAGGATCTGAAGGAAGAGAAGGCGGCGTTATTCAGGGAGTCTCTGTCCAACGAAGGCTGTTTTGCGTGTGGTGGAGATGCTAACAGTAGGTGGACCAACGTGGCGAAGGCTATTCGGTTGGTGGGCGAGAAAGTGGTGGGGGTTTCCTCAAGAAGGTTCAGTGGTCATAAAGAGTCGTGGTGGTGGAACGAGGAGGTGCAAAAGAAAGTTAAGGAGAAACTGGCGCTCTTTTAAGAGCTTTTGTTCATGTGTGCAGGGGCGGAGAAGACTCGGAAGATGGAAGCGTACAAGGTGGCGAGACGACAGGCAAAAAAGGCCGTGGCGAAAGCCAAAGAAGAAGCCTACGAGGGGCTGTACAAGCGGCTAGATACCAAGGAAGGAGCGAATGCTATCTTTAAACTAGCCAAAGCTAGGGAGAGAGGGCGGCGCGACCTGGGTTCGGTTAAGTTTGTTAAGGATGAGGCAGGCCAGGTGTTATTAAATGAAGAGGCTATCAAGGAGAGGTGGAGCTCTTATTTCCATTATCTTTTCAATGAGCCTAGGAGGAGTGATTCGGGTATGGAGCTAGAGGTCCATCCTTCGTCGGTGCTTTCCATCGGTTCCTGTGAGCGTATCAACAAGGAGGAAGTCAAGGGTGCCCTGCTTAAAATGGCCAGAGGGAAGGCGGTTGGCCCGGATCAGATCCCAATCGAGGCGTGGCTTTGTCTGGGTGAGGTTGGCATTCTATGGTTAACAGATTTGTTTAATGATATCCTCTTGGGGGCTAAGATGCCCACTGAATGGAGACATAGTTTCGTGGTCCCTTTTTTCAAGAACAAAGGCGATGCCCAGAGTTGTAGTAACTACAGGGGCATTAAATTACTCAGCCATACTATGAAACTTTGGGAGAGAGTGGTTGAAAGCCGGATTAGAAGAGAAATTGTTATCTCAGAGAATCAATTTGGCTTTATGCCGGGGAGATCAACGACCGAGGCCATCCATCTAGTCAGACGCCTTATGGAGAAGTTCAGGGAGCGTCGCAGAGACCTTCATATGGTGTTCATTGATCTTGAGAAGGCTTATGATAGCATCCCCCGTGAAGCTATTTGGAAGAGCCTTACAGACAGGGGAGTATCGTCACCGTACGTTAGGGCGATTCAAGACATGTACTCCCTAGCTACTTCTTGTGTCCGGACCCCAGTGGGTGACTCTCGCTTTTTCCCTGTTGAGATAGGGCTTCATCAGGGGTCGGCCCTAAGTCCTCTTCTTTTCGCCCTTATCTTAGATGTCATGTCGCGAGAGATCCAAGATTCCGTTCCTTGGTGCATGCTCTTCGCCGATGATATCGTGTTAGTGGGAGAGTCGAGGGGGGAGGTTAACGAGAAGTTGGAACTTTGGAGATCTACTTTGGAGTCCAGAGGATTACGTATGAGCCGCTCTAAAACCGAATATCTTTGGTGTAACTTCAGTGGTGAGGAGAGCGAGGGAGGAGTGGCAGTTAAGATCCAAGATCAGATCGTACCTAGTACGGATAAGTTTAAGTATCTAGGGTCGATCATTCAGAAGGAGGGTGAGGTGGAAGACGATGTCAAACATCGTATCAAGGCGGGGTGGCTAAGGTGGAGGGCAGCGTCAGGGGTGATGTGCGACAAGAAGGTCCCTTTAAAGTTGAAAGGGAAATTCTATAGAGCGGCAATCAGGCCGGCGATGCTGTACGGCTCGGAATGTTGGGCGGCAAAGAAGGACATCGAGAGGAAACTGGAAGCGGCTGAAATGAGAATGTTGCGGTGGTCGTGTGGGCGCACGATGTTAGATAGAATTCCG
This sequence comes from Kitagawia praeruptora, assembly GCA_037693485.1. NCBI lineage: Eukaryota > Viridiplantae > Streptophyta > Magnoliopsida > Apiales > Apiaceae > Kitagawia > Kitagawia praeruptora. The sequence goes on along the minus strand of CM075344.1, from coordinate 92,530,426 downwards.
AATGGGGTGTTTCGGAGCGAACTTGAAGTGGCGCCTCTTTCTGCGAAAGTCAGGGAAGGGAGGTTGAGGTGGTTCGGCCACGTCCGTAGGAGGTTGGCTGGAGCCCCAGTGAGGAGAGTAGAGAGTCTTTCGGTGGATGGGTTGAGGAGGAGAGGCAGACCGAGGAGGTCATGGGAAGAACAGCTTAAGTTGGATCTGAAGGCCTTGAACTTGAATGAGAGCATGACAGCTGACAGGTGCGCGTGGAGGCGTCAGATCAGAGTGGTAGATTCCCTTTTAGGGAGCGGCTCCGTTGTGGAGAGCCTCAGAGTTGGTATGTCTCGATTAGCGTTAGCTTAGAAGTCCGGCTTGTTATTTTAGCATTTTTCATTTATTGTCTTCTGATTGCCTTGGACCGGTATATTCTTGTATGACTCGGTTGGTTTGGTCTGTTGTCGTTTGCTTGTGGTATATTTTGCAGGGGACCCGACCGGAGATTTTCTCCCAAGTTGAACAAGTGGAGAGCATCAGGACCAAAATATCAGAATATCAGAATTCCAAGCAGGCGGGTAGGTCCCATGTGGAGAATGCCATGGGCTCAGGTATTGCTTTAAAGATTCCCGTACCTTTAAGATTCCTGTGTATACTTCACCCACCGTATCTGTCATGCACATAGCCGGGGGTCTTCACGGAAACAGCCTCTCCGCCTTAAAAAGCGAGGGCATGGTCTGCGTACAACTTACCCCCCAGACCCTGCTCTGAGCGGGATTTACTGGGTATGTTTGGTTTGGTTTGTACACACCCACACAGACATACATACTCGCACCCACTGTTCACACAGTCAAGATACCAGAACCACACACTACCTCTATACACACACACACAGCTCGATCCTCGACCACAAAACCTCGATTCCGCATAACCCAACGCGTACATACACACACCCGAGCTGTACCTGAACTCACACCATCATCACATTTATTCTAGCAGTAGAACACAGCACACACGCGTATAAACTCACGCACACACACCTGATTATAGGACACACAAAACTCAACACAACCCACCCCTAATTCAACACACACGCACACCTCCACACAGCCACATCTTGTAATTAATCTGGACAAGGCATTACACACACGCACGTTTCGCACTTACATACACACGAACCGTACACAACCTACACACTCGAAGTTACACAGCAACACACACTCTGCACGCCAAAAATAGGGGAGAGGGAACGGGCTTTACCCTCAAGAACCGGGTAGAAAACTGAGCCGAGAGAGATTTCAAGTGAGATAAAAACGAAAGAGAGTGGGAAGGATTGAGAGAGAATAGAGGGAAAGGGAAAGAGCTCACGAACGAGAGAGATTGGGAGAGAGTGTTCTAGAGATTTCTTGTAAGAACCGACTGAAAATAGAGCTCAAGGAAATGAATTTAGGGATTAGGAAATTAAAAAAAGATTTGGGGGAAAAGGTAGGGGCATTTTTAAACAATACATGACTCAAATTTTTAGTAAAACAATTCATCCAATAATAATTACAAATTGCAAAATAAATGGAATATTGAGGACAATTAAATTTTTATATTTTTAAAATAAAGAGCATAATTTTACGAACACATACATATTCCTAAAATATTTTTAGGATAAAAAACGAATTATATATGAATTTTAGAAGTTTTTATCCTTTAAATACAATAAAACTCTTAAAATCATTTTAAAATACCAAAACACCCAAATTAATTCACCCAATAATTTTTTAAAACTAAATACTTACACAAAGATAATATTATAAAAGATTTCGTAATTTTTAATAACTCCGATGATTTTATAAAATTCTCAAAAGATCACTAATGCATATTTAAATAGATTTTAATCATAAAAATTCAAATAAAAACAAATACACGGACTTACACGTAACACATACATCATCATATAAACATGTAAACATAATGTCAGTTACATTTAACCTAAAAAAAATTCACACCACATATTCCACATTTAATATTAAATAATTAAACAATTATAATAATAATAATTACGATATTTTCTAGGGCGTTATAATTTTTATCAAATTAATAGCCCTACCTATTAATTGGGAAAAGTTTCTCTAAACCTTTCTAGTGAGCCAAGATCCATATTTCATCACTTTTAAGGTCAGCTTTGGCTTTTCTCCTTAAAATGATTATTTAGGTAGACAACATTTGTCAATTATATCATATATAACTCTTGGATAGTTTGGTAGAACAACATTTGTTCCTATTTATCCAATAAATCTTACCAAACTCTATGCCTCTAAGTTCACAATCCTATTGTGGTCACTTAGTTAAGTCGAACCCAAAGGTCTAACAGTTGAGTATCACTAACTTACTCGATCGCGCCTTACCACGATAAACGAGGGTACTCCGCTTTGGCGCACCTACCCTTTGTCGGTCTAGGTCATGACGAGTGTTTCCCATTTGGAAGGCATCTTAAACTTAATATTTTTTTACTTAGGGTTTTTTTAATTAAAACGACCATGATTCCATCATAAAGAGATTCCCAATTTTCCCTTGAATTAAATACTTCAAATCAATATTCACCAATGGTTTGATTTCCAGGTTGTTGGAGGAGTCACAAGTGGCCTCACTTAATACCCAACTTCCTTACAGGTATGACCCGTTTTTGACAAAATCTCCCCATATCGAAATAATTGAAAATTCGTATTTAATTCTGTGTTTCATAAACACAGAAATCTCATAGTCGTTATTGTTTAATTATAAAATCTCAAGTCGTTACAGATTTTATCTTGTTTAAGCAGGCATGGCATGGGTGTCGTATCTAATACATACATGATTAATCTAATTAAACATGCATCTTTATCTCTACACATACATTGTATCGCATACATTCATATATATGTAAAGTGCATAAATTAAACGTGTTTGGTTATGGCCCATCCTATGTGATCTTTTCAAGCTAATGAAAAGATCATAGTCAATCTATGATGGTTAACAAAATACAATTTAAATACATGTCTTCTCCGTTGCATCTTCGTGGGGGAATCGCCTCCTTGATTCCTTGTTCTTCTTGTCTTCTTTAATAGTTACATTGAATAATTGAAAAACATGCTACACTAATAAACTTACAAGATGAACTCGAGTTACATTCGAGATTTATTAATTACAAGGAATAACGACATGCAAGTCGTATTTAGAAAGCAAACCATAAAATCAAAACCACTATCCTATTGGTCTTAGGGTCATAACCAATCACCATACTCATATAAAAATTAAGAACATGTAACCATATCATATTTCAGTTGATCCAATCAAAGAAATCATATAATGCAAAAATCAGAAAATCAGAATCAAATTCTGATAATAATAAATCGTCATTTTCAGGCACGAAACGGCGTCAAACGCCTTACAGACGAGTCGATGATAGCTATTCTATCAGTTTTGTTTAGACGCTCGTTTCCAGTCAAAAAACATATATCGTTTACGAAAATCGAACACTGTACACAGATTTCACCAAATTTGCGCAGCGTATACAGAAATCGTATCGTATACAATCCCCATATCAGGAACAAACATAAATCATATATATATATATATATATCAGTATATATACAAATTATGTAATCATCATATGATCATCTCAATCATCATTAACATACAGTTTATACATATATATCAAAATCAACGCATCACACATGACAATCATCAAACATGATCATATATGTATCAAAACTGTAACATACAACCAAATTAGAACATTTTTGCAAGTAGCTCTGATGCCATTGAAGGGTTTCGAGCATCAAACACAACGGAATTAAACGCGAAAAAGAATAAAAATCGAAACCCTACCGCAGGACATATGCAAAAACATGATATTTAATTCGGAGTTAGATGATTACCTTAAAAAAGCTTTAGAAATTGATGACAGATGGAGGTCCAAAGCAATCACCATGCAGCCCTCTTCAAGATCTACGTTGCCAAAGTAGTCCACACGAACGCTTGATCGTCCAACGATCACCGGAGCCGGTACTAGCCGAAGAACCTGCCTCTCTCTCTCTTGCCTCTCACACGTTTTTCTCTAAAAATGAATTGCAAAAGTGTATCCCTGAACAATACATCATAATGTATTTATAGGGAAGAGACATTGAGCTAAACCCTAAATCGAATTGGGCTTCTCCAAACCCATTCTGATTTGGTTTTAATATTAAATTCAAATTCTATTTAATTATAATTAAGACCAGCTTAATTAATTAAATTTCCAATTTCGAATTTAATAATTTAATTTAAATTCATAATTTAAATTAAAACTCCTTTTAAACGTTCTTATTGTGTAACCCTTTAGGTTATTATTACGTTGGCAATAATTTTAATATCCAATAATAAAATTATAAACAATGAGCGGCATCTAGTAATACATCATTGCTACCCAAGTAATAATAATAATTGGTGATCCAATTAAACCTTTCGTGATTAATGTTTCCGTGTAATATAATCCCTTTAACCAAATATTATAGACTAAACTCGAGGCATGTCATTATTCATCCTCTTCAACGTTTAATCCGGATTTCCTTGATCAATGAGTAGACTATTAAAACAAATCAATATTTGAGCATGGTCATGCATTTTTCATAGTCTCACTCAATCAAGAGGCCAATAATATCTTTGCTAATAATAGGAGGGTTAAATCCTTTATCTATCATTCATATTTCTCATACGACTCATAATATACCCGATGTACACTTTTATCATCACCCGGTCAAAGGTAACTTTTAATGTAGTCAAAGTATATTAATCCTCGTATAGAAATATAATGATCTCAAGTCTAAGGATCATTACACCATTATCACTGTGAGTCTTTCTAATGACATTATCAACATGTAGAATCTCACCGAGTCTTTCTAATGACATTATCAACATGTAGAATCTCACCGTGGGTTAATCAAGTGCCATGTATAAAATTACATGCACCTATGTTCTTAACTTTAGTATCATTATACCTATGACCAATGAGATGTGGTCATCCGTCAACAAACATACTAATCTTTATGCATTATAATTGTCCCAAATTAATAATGCTCCATTAGGGATATCTAGGAATATAAACAATATTCTTATAATCTCATTTTTAAGTCACATACTTAAAGATATGGAATACATGTTCTATATTCCAAGGACATTTATTACTCTAACATTTATATCGCAATAAATTAAGACATAATAAATTAATGTAGAATAATTAGTAGAACATAATCATTAAATAACAAAATATTCTTTCCTAGAAGCACAACTACATTGTCTCTAGGGCACTGACACTATCATTCTGCATATCCATTGATAGTTAACATGACTTAGGAATTCTAGCAACTATGGCAAAACCAAACAACTGACAAGACTTAAAACAGGCATGCTACATACTTATCAACCGATAAGCTGCCTCATCAACGAATATTTATGATTGGATATCCGTTGACAAGTTACAAACTTATTCTTGTACACATATGTTTTTCAAGGTGTTTTCAAGTACTTATCATCAAGGACAACATAATTCCTAACAAGAATTGTAAACTAACCATGGTTAGTATAATAGAATGAGAATGGTAAATAAGGAAAACTTTTGATATAATATGATTGGTCAATAATTTAGGAATGACCTCCTGAAATAATTCATAATTTTCTGATTGGTTAACTGCATCTAACTATACCTTGGTAGACTCAGGTATTATAATAAAGGATTAATCCGTAATACATAACTATATATTATAGTATAATTGTAGTTGAAATTTACGAAAATTAGCTCGTAATATATAATAATATAATTTTGACTGACTTTAAATTGAAAGATTTATAAGTTAGTGAATATTTTATCACTTTCAATAATATTTATTTATGCATGTCCTAAATAAAATAAATTTTGCATTTCAAAAAATTGTTAAGTAACGAAGATAAGTAAATTATGATGAGAATGATATGATAAATTTAATTTTTGTGGTAAATTCTGATTGGCACTTATATATATTTATAAAAATTAATCAGTAATATATAATAATGTAATTATGATTAATTGTAAATCAAAAGAGTGGAAAATTAAAATTGCAAAAATCACTTTATATTATTTTTATGCATAATCCTGATGGATTTTAAATTTACATCAATTTATTATAATTGTTTTTTAACATTAAGAAATATGTAATATATGGATATGTTGAATCAAGTAACTACTATATTTAAATTAGAATTGTTAACTAACCATAGTTAGTATAGTTAGTATAATGGGATAAGAATTGTAAATAAGGAAAACTTTTAATATGATATAATTAGTAGTAAAATTAGGAATGATCTCTGATTGGTCCCAAAATAATTAATAATTTTCTGATTGACTAACAACCTCTAACTGTACCTGGGTAGACTCAACTATTATAATAAAAGATTTAATTGTGATGGGTAAATTAGAATAAGCATGTTAACTAATAAAAATTTTGTATATTAATGATTGATTTAAAATTTAGAAGTGAATTCTAATTTCCTGTAAAAAAAAAATTTGACAGTTTTAGAAAAATCGAAGTTATTTATAATCTGGGTTCAAATCTAAATTTTTCAGATTTCGGATTGAATTAGATTGTAAATATTTAAATTCGTTTAATAATTATATAATATATGTTTTGAAAATCAATTATAATGTATAATAATATAATTGTGATTGACTTTATATTTAAAATAGTGGTTAATTAAGTAATTATTTAATAGAATTAATTTAACATATATAATAGTTTGTCATGGTTGATTTCAAATTAAAATAGTAATTTGTACACCCTCTAACCCTCTGTCCCACTTTCCGTTTTAGGATGTTCCTCTCAATTCCTTACATTCCAAAACTTATTCATAGCTATACTTCCCTATTTATTGATTGATTAATTAGGGGGGAACAGTGACATTTCACCTACTTTACTCCACTAAACACACTTTATTACATAAAATATTGATTGTTTCCACCACTTTACACATTTTTCTTACTTTTCTCCACTACTTTACACTTTTTCTTAACCTCCATACCCAACCCATTTGTAAACAAATGAGAGGGACGGAGAGAGTAATAAATAATTTTTGATTTAGAAAATATGCATTATATGGACATCTTAAATAAAATCATTATTATATTTTAATTAGTATTGTTAACTAACCATGCTTAGTAAAGTAGGATGAGAATGTTAAATAAGGAAAACTCTTAAAATAATATGATTGGCCAAAAATTTAGAAGTGAGTTCTGATTGGTTCTAAAATAAATAATAATTTTCTGATTGGTTAACTGCTCTTAATTGCATACTTGGGTTGACTCACGTATTATAATAAAATATTAACGATATTAAAGTTTTTAATAACTAACCAATTACCTTTTTCAGCTTTTTTAACTAAAATATCGTCTTTCCAAAATGTCACAAGTCATTCTATTTAATAAAATAAACTAATAATATTATAATTACTAATAATTAACTAACTACCTTTATCAGCTCAGAGGTAAGATTTTTCCTATATTTTATAACTAAAATCTTTCCTTTTCAAACTTGTTTATTAACTTAATTATCATTACTTAAATATTTATTATTGGTTAAAACATCTAATTCTATTTTATAAAAATAATATAATGATATTATAGTTTCTAATAACTAACCAATTACCTCTTTTAGGTAAAACACATTATCTTTTCTAACTTTTCTAATTATAACCTCTCATTTCCAAAAATATCAAGGGTCGTTCTATTTAATGAAATAAACTAATAATATAATAATTACCAATAGCTAATAGCTAATTGATTACCTTTTTCAGTTAAAACATAATATTTATATATATTTTTTGACTAAAATATCTCATTTTCAAACATGTTTTTCATACTTATTTATCTTTACTTAAATATTTATTATTGGTAAAAACATGCTATGTTTTTTATTTTTAATTACTACTTAATTTCTTTTTTAGGTAAAACACGTTATCTTTTATATTCTAAAAATATCACAAGCAATTTGATTTAATAAAATAAAAATTAATATTATAATTACTAATAACTAACCAATTACATTTTTAGATAAAAACACGTTACCTTTTATATTTTCCTTACTAATGCCAATTCTTTTCCAATAGTATCACGGACAATTGTATTCAATTAAATAATACCATAATAATTAATTATTAACTGATTACTTTTCAGCTAAAATGTATTATCTAATTTATATCTTATAACTATTTTTTTTTCCTTTTTAGAAATATTATGGCCAATATATATATATATAACTAGCTCTTTATCCCGTGCAAAGCACGGGCACCCTCCAGATATTAATAATTTATTGATTTTCAAAAATACATCTATATGTTTGTTATGGAATAAAAATTAGGTTTGTGTGTAATTAATGCTAGGGTTCGTGAACTTCGTGCTTTAATGGTTGTATTCGTGTTTCGGGACGGATCGGTCCTCACAGAGTGCCTACATATCTCATTATTAAGAATCAAGCCAAGACGTAGTTCTGAGAATGAGGGGTCAGGCCCTTTATATAGGTTGAGAAGCCTTAGAATCGTAGTAGGGTTAGGAGACTTGATGGACAAGCCACCTCCTTGAGGAAGGTTCTAGACACCTTCTTTGTAGGAGTTAGTTTCCATGTTGAGTTAGGTGTCTTGGAGGCTAAGTCAGGCAAGAGTAATATCCTTATTTGACTCTTATTTGCTGAGCTATTTATTACCCTTAATATTAATTACGAAATTTAATTAGGGTTTTGAGCCCTATTAATGGGCTTCGTATTTGGACCAATCTAGGTTTAATTAATGCCACATTAAATGTGTCTTTAGGGCTTATTTTTAGCCCATATCATTTGCCCCCAACTTCTAGGAAAACTGATCAGGTTTTCCTTGAAGTTTTAACGACCTTTTTCGAGACTCGGGTCAGGGTTTACTGTCGTACGCTAGGATTTCACGAATATCGTCTTAATGCAAAGTGGGAAGGGACCTACACATTTACGACGATTTGCCTTATTCGAGGCTGAGCAATTATTTTCTGGTAACTTTTGTTACTGAATTTTTGCCCTTTTATTTCAAGGAATTATTCACAAAATTCCTCATATTTTTCTATTTCCATCCTAATTTTTAGGATTTGTGCAATACCCACGGGTATTTTCTTTATTTTTATCGAAATTTCCATGCCCATGATGATTCACTGTCAAAAATTAGCTCTTTAAAGTAATTTTCGACCAGAATTTGTCTATTTCGACCAAAAATTCGACCAGGAATTCGATCAGAATTCTAGTCGAAATAAGGGCCTCAGAATTTCCTGCTCGAAGAGTTTTTCGACCAGGATTCTTGGTCGTTTCGACCAGGATCTTGGTCGAAATAAGGACGTTTCTTTTTGTTTACACTAAATCACGCAAGCGTATGTGGTCACAACTAATATAGAATTAAGTCAAGTTCGTCCCACTGAGATCTTGTTTAGTTTTCAATTCAGTTAATGCACCTATACAACAATGTATGGCTTTTATTCACTGCTAAGACAGTTAACAAATTGGGTTTTGATTAACTAAAAAGCAAATTAACAAATTAATTAACTAATGAGAATTTGAATCAAGTTACTTATGCTAGAGAAAACATGGGATCCTTACTTCATTAAATACTTCGCTTAGAGTTGATGCCTTTAATCAAAGTATGTGATGGTTATGATATCTAATCAGACAACACGAAACAAGTATACGCTACTTCTCAGTATACGAATACCAAACTAAACATACATCCACAAAAGAGATAGAAGATGAATAGACACCAATTATGCTTAGACCCTATATCTGTATAGAATTTGAAAACATAACGGTTGAAGAGCAAGTTATCCATAAAGATCACACAGGGCAGTATAAGTATTCTCATCTTACATTACGAATCACGTTGATAAACAATCATGAACCTCTATGCTAGCATGGCAAGTTCTAAATCTCAAGATCCACTCTCGCTTCACAAGAGATTAACAAAACAACTTAGATGTTAGCTACTCATCCAAGAAGAATAAGCACAACCATACAAGGATATCAAGAATTCATCACACATAAATCTTTAAAGCAAACAAACTTCTAAACTACATAGATAAATCCGTTAGAATCCCATGACAACGATTAGTTCATAATCGAACCGCTCGTCATCATGGGATCTGATGAAACCATGATAATTAACAAAATATGAATAAAAATAATAGTGCTAGAGTAATGAGTTAAGAAAACAAATCCAAAATCTGAAGATCCAAAGTATCCTAATTGAAGAAAACAAAAGATGAAGTAGATCTAGATCTCCGTTGCTTGTCACGAGCGTTGGTGATTCCTTCTCCACTTTTCTCCCTTGTTTCTCTGATAAAACGTGATTTTCTTGATGCCTAGATGTGTTTATATAGCCCCCATGTCTTGTCCAGCAAGAAATTCCTCAAAACAAAGTTAAAATAGAAGATATGCAGTTCGGCACAAAATACGTTTCCTAAACTGATTCTGTTTTGAAGGAAAATTCGTAATTGACTTTTCTTCAGTATTTTTGGCATGTTCCAGTAGTAATTGGACATCTGAACCACTTTAGAATAAAAGAGAATTCCGTTATCTTCGCGTGGACAGTAAGATCGTCCAAAACGGACTTATAGAACTCAAGATATGGCCCAAACAGTGAATCAGGATTTTTAGGATAATTTTCGAGCTGGACAGAATGCTCCCCGGGCCGCGGCCTAGGGAACGCGCGCCGCGGCCTAGCACCGAATCTGCCGGAGCTTCTTTCTCTTGCTATTTCATTCATTTCGCCTTCATTTTGCCTTCGTTTCCTTCCGTTCTTTTTGCCAAGGCTTCCATACTTCAATTGCTTGACTCCAAATCTCCCAAGATTTTGTGAAAGACCTCATTCTTCACTAAAAATTTCAAATCCACACCAAAATCAACTCAAATCTCCAACCTTATCCAATGATTTATAAACTTGCGCAACTACATGAAACACGTCAAAAATACAACAAACTTGAAGCCAAGTGAATCAATTTAAGCCGATATGGAACGCTCCAAGTGGATATTAAATCCACTTATCACTTTTCTTCTGATCGAACGATTTTTCGACCAGGATTCTTGGTCGTTTCGACCAGGATCTTGGTCGAAATAAGAGCATTCCAAATAGCTTGGTCGAATGGTTTCTCGACCAGGATTCTTGATCGTTTCGACCAGGATCTTGGTCAAAATAAAGGCCTTCCAAATGGCTTGGTCGAATGGTTTCTCGACCAGGATTCTTGGTCGTTTCGACTAGGATCTTGGTCAAAATAAGGGCCTTCCAAATGGCTTGGTCGAATGGTTTCTCGACCAGGATTCTTGGTCTTTTCGACCAGGATCTTGGTCGAAATAAGGGCCTTCCAAATGGCTTGGTCGAATGGTTTTTCGACCAGGATTCTTGGTCGTTTCGACCAGGATCTTGGTCGAAATAAGGGCCTTTAGCTTTTGGGCTTATTCTTAATGGGCCTTTGTCATTTCTGGGCCTTCAAGGCTTATATATATTTTTTAGAATATTGTTTTTCAAAAATATCCTCTTTACTTTTTAATGGGCCTCACCACCTGGCTGTATTGGGTCTGTTCAGGCCTTTTTTGGCCCAGGTTCCAGATCCTTTGATAGGGTTCTAGAAACCCTAGAAACACCTCTAGCATATTCATATTTAAAATTTATTTTCATAAATTCTAACTCCAGGAAGGTTCCAGAATTGGGCCTTGCCAATTTGGGCTGATTTCATGGGCCTTTAGCAGGTCAATTTTGAAATTTTAACCGGCCACTGTAGGTTTTTTGACTGTTCGAAAAAATTTCAACCGGTTGGACAATTCTATATAAGAGTGAGAGTGGAGAGTTCATTTCTCACACTCTCATTTCTCACTTCTCATTTTTCACTTCTAAGCTCTTAGTTAAAAAATCTCTCTCAAGCTCCGTTCGAAGTTTTCTCGGCTAATTCCGAACTTCTTCTCCGGTCATCTTCTCCGTCCATCCTCTCTAGGGTTTCAAGTTGCCATTAATGGAGGATAAAACCAGAGCTCGCCTTGCCAAGATGAAATCATCTTCTTCTAAAGGTACCATCATCATCCGTTCTCCTTACATGTCCCTTTTAGATATGCTAAATGAACGGGGGATGATTATCCTTCTTTAGCCGAATTAGATGCATATGATTGTTGTAGTACATATCACGATATTAAAGAAATTGGTAGATATAATAAACTGTTTAAGATCAAGTCACCTCTTAAACTCGTCCCAGCTGAGCAAAGTGATAGACCATGTCATTGGAAACCAAATTCTTTGTGTGTCTATAGGGAGAGTTTAGTGGTTGGACTTCGCTTCCCCTTTCATGAATTTATACCTCGTCTTTTAGCTGATGTACAAATTAGCCCATGTCAACTCCCGCCAAATGCGTGGAGAATAATCTTGTGTTTTATGGTTCTATGTCTTAGACAAAACCTTCCTCTCTCTGTCCTATTTTTTCGCAAATTTTTTCAATTTTACAACAGCCCTGCTAAATATCCTGCTTGGGTATATATTAAACTTCACCCCAAGGTCCCTTCGCTTTTCAATGGCAAGTCAGTGCCTGATAATAACACGGGTTGGAAGAATGAGTTTGCCTATTTAGAGTGTGTTGGTGGCAACTAGGGCACTCTTTTTAGGAAGACCCTTTCTTAGGTTACGGATGGGAGTGCTAAAGGGATAGTCCTTAGTCTCGAGGAAGAGGCTACCTTCGAAACTCTGACTAAAGGCGACGACGATTCCATAACATGCCAAAGCCTTATAAATGAAGAATCTTTGAGGGATGTAGTGAAAGAGTTTGTCCTAAAATCCAATCATATATGATGATTTAGGAAGAACTTTCTTGTACTCTTATTTGATTTCATTAATATTAATAAAAGACTTATTTGTTTTTATTACGGGCCTTATCTATTTAAATTGTTTTAAATAAGATATTCCATGGTTTAAAGTAAAGCTTCTAGAATTATAATGAGATTATAATAGTGAGATCTAGAAGATGATAACTCTAGACCTAAACAGTTCCTGATCATAGGATAAATAATTGGAAGTTAGTGAATCCGCAAAGATTGGTACATACTATGCTTGCTCCTTTCAGGAGGATGTCTGTTCTTATAGGCATTTGTGTGGTGACACTATAGCTAGTATGTAGGTGCTTATTAGGGAATAAGTTCACTGAACATGACTCGATAAGTTGAACAACTAATGGAGTTTACTCACGTGTCGATAGTTGTTCACTAAGTGATAGTTGTACAAGTGTCCTTAGACTTGAGATCGTTAGAGTAATCTTGTATATAATGAACTGTGCTTTGGTTTAGTCCTTAGTCTCAAGGACATCCATTAGGTCTATTCTGGGCATAGGGATTTGTGTATGGAGATAGTTAATGATCAATAAAGGATATACCCCTTCCAGTAAGGAAGTGAATATCCTATGTTATTCTTAGTATGTGAGTTCTGGAATCTCTGGCCAGAGTGAATGAAATTAGAAAGGAGTTTCTAATTTGCATTAATATGAACTTTGCATTATGAATAAGAATCATATGATTAAATTTGATAGGCCTGACACGAGTTCCATGCCTTGTATTTAATCGGGATATTGTAGGATAGAAGGAATTGATTGTACGGTAACTAGCACTGACAGGTTCTTGGTATTCTAAGTAGTGAATTCATATTATCCGGATAGTCGCGATATGTTGAGAAGCATCACTCACGATGTAGAATAAATATAATTAATCAGTTAATTATATTTAATGAATTTTAGAATTCATATAAATAATAAATAAAAGGTTTATTATTATTTATTTCTACTACCGGCTTAATATTGAACCTACAAGGTCACACCATAAAAAGATTAATTTATTGATGAAGGTATTTTGAGAGAGCAAGTTGTTTTTAATAATGATTAAAATAGTTTAATTATTATTTAAACAATTTGTGGGATTTATATATATTAATATATACATGATATATTAATTATACTAAACCTACATGAGCCCTATATAAAGAAAGAGATGTGAGGTGTTTTGGTATGCATTGTGGTTTTGTGAAAACCCTAGTAACCTCCATCCTCTTTCTCTCTCTCTCTCTCTCTCAAAAAGATCAAGGCACCATTTTTATAAAAGCTTGTTTTATAAAAGCTTCATCGAAGATTATTCTTGGTGGATACCGGTAGAGTGCTTCACACACTGAGAAGCAACTGCTAGCAACCAATTTTATAAAGCTTCGATTTTCAAGGTATGGTTACGATTCCCCAAGCTCTCGGTTATTATATGATTTTCTATATGTGCGATACATGGTTTTTACGGAATAATTGTTATACCACACTTCCGCTCGTCCGTAAATTCCTTCAATGGCATCAGAGTTAGGTTATGCATATAGAGATTCATGTAAAAAATTTCAGATTTTTTTATGCATGTATGGATTTATTATGATTTTTGCAAGTTTATTTGGATTTAATTAAGAATTAATTCGAAATAATATTTGCATGAGATTTTGACCACTGATATGGGTTCTACAAGTGTTGTGGATCATGTATGTATTTTTTTCATAATTTTGTGATGTGTAGATTATTTGTTATGAATTTTTAAAAATTGTTTTGATTAAAATTCATAAAATAATCATGCATGTGAATAATATGAAATTAAAATTGCACAAGGACCCCATAACCACCTGGTATTTTTTGCTACTGCCTGATTTGAGAAATCATACTCCTATAAAATTTTTTTTTGTTAATTAATTAATTAGTTGTTAATTAATTTATTAATATGAAAATTATATTATTAATAATAGAAGTGATTATTAGTAAATGAGGAGTAATGAGTGTAATAAAGCTTGGGAGTTACAAAAGCATCAGGCAGCAACGGTCGGCAGAACAATAAAAAAAAAAAACTGCTGCTGTTGTCGCGCTCGTGGTGCACAGTCTCGGGGGAGGGGTGTCACGCATTTGGGAAAAGCGTGACAGAGCCAGTCGCGCATGAGACGCATGCGTTACACGATTTAATGGATTTAAATTATTGTAACGCATTCCAAAAATGCGTTACAGCCCTTCTGTCACATTAAATTTGATTTTCTGGGAGTTTCGTAACTCCGTTTTGGGCGTGCAATATATCGTTGGATTCGTTTTTCCGAGACGGATCTAATGGAGTGGTCAAATATTTTTTATATAATATTTTTGAAATATTTATATTCCCGAAAGTGTTTTAAAGCATGTTTTAATTATTTTAAATTGCTTTTAAATGCTATAATAAATCCATACATCATTATATCAATGTGTGACATGATATTGCATGCATGCATACTTGTTTATTTATTTTCATATATGAGATATATGCCTATGTTTACCATGAGATGATAGATTTAGGTGAACTTAAATCAAAATAAGGCGTGCGCTAGAAAATCTAGAAATAGGAATCGTTTCTTGCCTTAATAATAATATTATGAATACAATCATGAGATTTTTGTGTTTTTGAAACACGTAATTAAATATGAATTTTCAATATTGAGAGAAAGGATGATTCTGTCAAAAACAGATTTTGATCTGTAAGAAAAGGGTATTAAGTGACGCCTCTTGACAATGCTCCCCCCGATCTGGGAATCATCCGATTATCGATTATTGATTTGAAATATTTAATTGAAGAAAAGAATCTCTTTATAATATGATTATTATTGTTAAATAATATTAGTTAATTAATAATGGCTGATAATTATTTATTTATTAAATAAATAATTAGTTAGCAATTTTATTAATTGATTAAATGAGATTTAATTTATTATAAAATAACTAAGATGTGATCTTAATATTATTAATTATTTATTTAATTTAGGAAATTATATTAAGGGAGAGATTAATTTTCTAAAGAGTTTAGAAATAGAATTAATGATTAAAAGAGTTTTAATTTTTTTTTTTTTTGCTAATTAAAATTTTATACCCAAGGGATCAACTGATACAATTCTAGGGGCATACCCTGCGAATTCAACAAACAAATCAGCTAAGCAAATTAGATTAAAAGAGTTTTAATTATTAGTTAATAACAGAGAGATATTTATTTTCTAAAAGGTTTAGAAATAATTTTATTGATTAAAAGAGTTTTAATTATTAATTAAATTGGTTAGTAATTATGATACTTTATAGAAAAATTTATTTGAAATTTTTCTCTATAAATATATATAATTATAAACCTTATAATAAAATCCCTCTTAATAATATTAAGTAGTAATTGGCCAATGACACAACGGGCTTGTGTCGGTCATAGCCTTCCAACATGGTAGAAAAGTAGTTCTCATTTTTAAATCATTGTCGTTTCGTGCTACAGCCGAGGCCTTTGATTTCGAAATTAGAAATACTTGTCTATTACATAGAGATGTGTACAATGAATTAGAATCTAATGGTCGTTACGTGCTACAGCCGTGGGCCGTTGGAGACTGATTCAATTGTACGAAATGTTGGGTTAGACTTGACTTAGAATATTGAGTTTGTCGTGCTACAGCCGTGACTCAATTATTCAAGAGGCTAAAGTTTTATTAGGGAATAACATAAGATGTAATTGACAAGAGTTGTCTGCCTATTGAACATCACATGGTGTTTCGTGCTACAGCCGAGGTTGTGTGATGGAATGTAGGATCCTTATTCCCACTAGCATTACGAATGCTTATTTATTCACTTAGGGGGTTGTATAAATTAGATAAACTAGTGGGAGCCACTTATGAATAAAGACCCGATTCATATAGTGTTTTAATAATGAAATTGAATATTTGCTAAGTGTTGTTATGTGTATATCATTTGCAGACTTAATATATATAGATATATACACTAGGTCTTCTGCACAATCACTCCGTAGCATACTAGATGCTCACATATTGACTGGTCCCAACTATGCTGACTGGCTTCGAAGCTTGAGAAAAAGTTCTCAAGGGCTAAGAAGCTGGGATATGTTGTTTGTTTTCACTGTAACAAGGTGAGGCACTGGAAGAGGAACTGTAAGGTTTACCTTGCAGTCTTTTGCCTGTGGTATAAAATTTTAATTAGCAAAAAAAAAGGTTTACCTTGCAGAACTAAAGGTGAAGAAGGCTAGTAAGACTGCCACTTCTAATTCAGATATGTTTATGATTGAAGTAAACATGTCACTAAATCAAACTTCTACTTAGGTATTAGATACTACTTATGGTTCTCACATTTGCAATTCGTTGCGAGGACTAAGGAGAAGTAGGGCTCTTGGGGAAGAAAAGGCGATTCTACGGATGGGCAATGGAGCAAGAGTTTTTTTTTTTTTTTGCTAATTAAAATTTATACCAAAAGGAACAGCTTATACAATTCTAGGGGCATACCCCGCGAAATCACCAAAAGACATTACAACAAAGCATAACAAAGTCACCAGACTGGCAACAAACAAGACATAAAAACTAGTTCACCACTAGTCTAATAACACAAGAAGAGATATGCCATTAAAGCAGTTTACGGAGCCATCCACGCTCACCATTAACAACATAACCAAAATAAGAAACTGCATTCTTATCATCAATTTGACAACCATCAACTTCTTGAGACTAACAGTCTTAGCAAAAGACTTCACCGACTCCATCACACCAGTATCCTCTACTTTCCGCATGACACCTAGCTTCCCTGTACTAAGGAGACAATCCATGTTCAAATTGACATACCCACCAGCCTTAAAAACAGGACCAGTCACCAGGCAATTGCTAGTGCTCGACACAACCTTAACATCAATTCTAAGTCCCACAATTAAGTTGCTCTTATGCTATAAAAAACCCTGCATAGTACTCATCTTCTTAGGTTGAAAGACACCAGTCAGGGAATTTTCATTACTAGGAACGCATTCCTGCCCTACATTGACAAATTTCATACACCCATCTTGACAAACCTGGGCTAAGCACGCTTCCATAACCACAGAAATCAAAACTTCGTTATTCATTGTAACCAACATATGGTGTTTACCACACACCATAGTCCCATCCTTTATGATAACAGCTCCAACCTCATTGACAGTAGCACGATCGTCCCACGAGCACATGGGCGAAGTCACGACAATCATCATCATAATAACAACAGTTACAATCCTTTGGAGCGTTATACCCAACACCATACTAGCAATAACAATGATAGAACACAATTTAGAAGCCAAAACAATCCAGAATTTAGAAGCCAGATCAATCATGAATTCACTACCAAGCACAACAGACACCTCAGCAATACCACCAATAGTAGTATGCTCCCCTTCTTTGTTTATGATCACCAAACCCCACATTCCCAGCTTGATACAATCAGTACTAAGCACGCAGTATAAATCAAACATATGCGCAGCCTCATCCTCAGCAAAGAAACCATTCGAATAGTCTTTGACCAGGCCATTCACTGCTATGCCAACCCAAACACCCTTCAAGGAAAATTGCAAGCACACCCTGTCTTTCGGGACTCTAGTAGCACCCCATACAGCAAAGTGGTACACAACTGCACAAACAAAAGAAGAACCATCCCCTTCAACCGATTCCATATTGCAACCCATTGGTGAAGTCCCAACAGATTCTACAAACTGAGACAACGTCTTCAGCGTAGCAAGACAAGCAGAATCAACAGTCTGAATACAGCAAATATTCTCAGCATCTTCAAAGATCCTCTGCTTCCCCGTAGAGTTCACAAGGCTGATCCCCTCATTCATTGTGGAGTCTTGCAGTCTGAATCGATAAACCAACACAGGGCTCATCGTCCTCATACCACATCTAGCATAAGACTGTCCATAAGACGTCAACACGGGAACAAACCCATGTTGAAACAAAACATCCACTACTAAACGTGCTATCTCCAATAAAAGGAGAGTACACATAGCAGCTTTAGAAAGCTTTCCCCTTGTGACCACTTTAATATTTTGTTGAAACAAAATGTCAAACAGCTGGTGTTCGTTCATGGAATTAACAACAATCACATGACCAAAGGAAACTCCATCTCTTAAGAAGGCCAAAAACCCCTGACTACCAGAATCCAACTCGACTTCTAGCAGGCCTTCCATTGATCGATTAAAGAATCGCGTAGAGCACGTAATGCTCTCAACATAAGAGAGGCCTCCATACAAAGTCTTAACATCGAGACTACGTACAAGGCACCCCCATTTAATTATCTCCCGAAGAGAAACCTCATGAAGCAGGGAAGGATAGCCCTCCCTCCCAACAAATAACGAAAACTGCATAACACCCATCTTTAGAGGAGTGGTAAGGTCGTCCCCAAGGACAGCACCCTCACCCCTTTCCAGACCTTCTGAAACTAAATCCCGAAGCGTATCAACCATCAAGAATACATCTTGACACTTAACCCCATCTTTCGATTTGGTTGTGGTTTCGCCAACAGTCATCAAGAGAAACCCCCAGTGACCGCACAGAATAGAGTCCATCGACCCTAAAACCGAGATAGTCTCATTATAAATGAAACCCAAATTACCATAAGAAATGAAATTCTTCTTAGAAGAATAGAATACAGCCCGGTTATCATCTAGATCCACACAAATGCAATCTGACAACCTCACCAATCTTCGAAAAAGTGAAAGAAACTCCGATAGCAAACCCATTTAAAATATAAATATATATATATAATTAAGAAATATAGTGTGTAGGTGAAGGATTAGAGATGAAGGATGGATTTGTGAAAAGTCGCTATATAGATCTGATGAACAATAGGTGTACGATTTATGCCAGCTAGGGATTTTAGAGAGAGGTTAGAGAGAAGGCAGAGCATACGACTCTCATTTGTTCCTCCTCAAAGTTGCAATGGAGCAAGAGTTGCTGCCATAGCTGTAGGGTCATTTGATTTACATATGCCTACGGGCAAGACTATTATTTTAAATAACTGTTATTTTGGTTCCCTCGATTGTGAGGAATATTATTCTATTCCAATGTTAGACTTGGATGGATTTTCATTTATTATTCAGAATATTAAACATCCAATCCTCAGATCTAATGTTCTTTATGGTAGTGGAACTTTAAATAATAGTCTGTATGTATGTGACATAGAATATGTTTTACTTCATATTAAACAAAGAAAAAAAAAGGATGATAAAAATCCTACCTACTTATGTCACTACAGACTTGGTCATATTAGTGAAAATAGACTTCAGACATTGCATAAGGGAAGGTTACTGGAACCCTTTGATTTTGAATCATATCCTACATGCATGTCTTGTCTATTGGGTAAAATGACCAAATCTCCATTTAGTGGACATGGAGAGAGCGCTAGAGAGTTGCCGGTATTGGTACACATAGATGTATGTGGACATATGTCTACGCAAGCCATGACAGGATTTTTATACTTCGTGACTTTCATAGATAATTGATCTAGATTCAGATATATGTATTTGATGAAATACAAATCTGAAGCCTTTGAAAAGTTCAAAGAATACAGTTATGAAGTAGAGAAATAAACCAAACATAGTATTAGAGTTCTTCGATCAGATCGAGGAGATGAATACTTGAGTGGTGTGTTTCTAAATTATCTCAAAGAAAATAGTATAGTCTCCCAGTGGACTCATCCGGACACTCCATAGTTGAGTGGAGTATCTGAAAGGAGAAATTGAACTTTGTTAGACATGGTTCGATCCACGATGAGCTATGCAGATCTTCCAGTATCACTTTAGGGTTATGAATTGGAAACCTCAGCATATTTACTAAATAAGGTGCTTTCCAAATCTGTTCCTCAAACTTCACATGAGATATGGAAAGAAAGAAAACCGAGTCTTAAGCACATTAAGATTTCGGGATGTCTAGCTTATGTCAAGAAAGTTGACCATGATAAGCTGGAATCTCGATCCGTAAAATATAGGTTTGTGGGATATCCTAAAGAGATTTTAGGGTATTACTGTTACACCGATCATAGGGTGTTTCTCTCCAAACATGCTACCTTCTTAGAAAAATAGTTTATCCTTGAAGGGAACAGTGGGAGCAAGATTGAACTTAAAGAAGTTCATGAAACACAAACTACTACGGTTCAAAAGGAAACTCCTGTTCAAACTAAACAACCTTATGTGGCATAGTGTTGACTCAGAGAAATGACAGAATGCCATGAAATCCGAAATGGATTCTATGTATGCCAACCAAGTATGGACCTTGGTTGAAGCACCTGAGGATGTTAGACTTATTGGGTGATAAAGGGTATACAAGAGAAAGATTGGAGTAGATGGCTATGTGGAGACCTATAAGGCTAGGCTCATGGCAAAAGGATTCAGACAAAGGCAAAGGATTGACTTTGATGAAACTTTTTGCATGTAGCCCTACTCAAATCAATTCAGATTTTGCTTGTGATCCATATATGGATTAAAGCAAGCTTCTCGTAGATGTAACATTTCTTGTATTGTATGTGGATGACATACTTCTTATAGGAAATGATATACCGATGCTGCAATCAGTCAAAGTGTGGATATCAAAGAACTTCACTGTGAAGGACTTGGGAGAAGCATCCTACATTCTCGGTATGAAGATCTATAGAGATAGATCTAGAAGAATGATAGGTCTTACCCAGGGTACATGCATCGAGAAAGTGCTTAAAAGGTTTAGCATGGAAAACTCCAAGAAAGGTCTCATACCGATGAGCCACGGAGTATCCCTTTCCGAGAAGATGTCTCCTTAGACACTTGAGGAAAGAGAGCGTATGAGTAAGATTCCTTATGCTTCAGCAATAGGGTCTATCATGTACGCGATGTTATGTACTAGGCATGATGTTGCTTATTCAATTAGTGTGACAAGCAGATATCAGTCCGATCCAGGTGAAGACCACTAAAAAGTAGTGAAGAACATCCTTAAGTACTTGCGAAGGACTAAGGATATTTTTCTTGTTTTTGGTGGATATGAGTTGAAAATAGAGGGTTATACTGACTCTAGTTTTCAATCAGAAAGTGATGATATCAAATCCATGTTAGGGTACGTGTCTACTCTGAAGGGTGGAGCGATTAGTTGGAAGAGTTCCAAACAGCCTACAACGGCTGACTCAACAGCGGAAGCAGAGTTTATAGATGCAAGTGACGCTGCAAAACTGTTTTGTGGCGCTTTCTTTTGATAGGGAGATCATTGAAAGTAGAGATGTCAACATTGAGAGAGTTGACACACATAACAACATAGCAGACCCACTCACTAAGCCGCAATCTCAGATTCACTTCGATCGTCATAATGAGTGAATGGGTATTAGATACTAGAATGATTGGCTTTAGTACAAGTGGGAGATTGAAAGAATTTGTCCTAAAATCCAATCATATATGATGATTTAGGAAGAACTTTCTTGTACTCTTATTTGATTTCATTAATATTAATAAAAGACTTATTTGTTTTTATTACGGGCCTTATCTATTTAAATTGTTTTAAATAAGATATTCCATGGTTTAAAGTAAAGCTTCTAGAATTATAATGAGATTATAATAGTGAGATCTAGAAGATGATAACTCTAGACCTAAACAGTTCCTGATCATAGGATAACTAATTGGAAGTTAGTGAATCCGCAAAGATTGGTACATACTATGCTTGCTCCTTTCAGGAGGATGTCTGTTCTTATAGGCATATGTGTGGTGACACTATAGCTAGTATGTAGGTGCTTATTAGGGAATAAGTTCACTGAACATGACTCGATAAGTTGAACAACTAATGGAGTTTACTCACGTGTCGATAGTTGTTCACTAAGTGATAGTTGTACAAGTGTCCTTAGACTTGAGATCGTTAAAGTAATCTTGTATATAATGAACTGTGCTTTGGTTTAGTCCTTAGTCTCAAGGACATCCATTACGTCTATTCTGGGCATAGGGATTTGTGTATGGAGATAGTTAATGATCAATAAAGGATCTACCCCTTCCAGTAAGGAAGTGAATATCCTATGTTATTCTTAGTATGTGAGTTCTGGAATCTCTGGCCAGAGTGAATGAAATTAGAAAGGAGTTTCTAATTTGCATTAATATAAACTTTGCATTATGAATAAGAATCATATGATTAAATTTGATAGGCTTGACACGAGTTCCATGCCTTGTATTTAATCGGGATATTGTAGGGTAGAAGGAATTGATTGTACGGTAACTAGCACTGACAGGTTCTTGGTATTCTAAGTAGTGAATTCATATTATCCGGATAGTCGCGATATGTTGAGAAGCATCACTCACGATGTAGAATAAATATAATTAATCAGTTAATTATATTTAATGAATTTTAGAATTCATATAAATAATAAATAAAAGGTTTATTATTATTTATTTCTACTACCGGCTTAATATTGAACCTACAAGGTCACACCATAAAAAGATTAATTTATTGATGAAGGTATTTTGAGAGAGCAAGTTGTTTTTAATAATGATTAAAATAGTTTAATTATTATTTAAACAATTTGTGGGATTTATATATATTAATATATACATGATATATTAATTATACTAAACCTACATGAGCCCTATATAAAGAAAGAGATGTGAGGTGTTTTGGTATGCATTGTGGTTTTGTGAAAACCCTAGTAGCCTCCATCTTCTTTCTCCATCTCTCTCTCTCTCTCAAAAAGATCAAGGCACCATTTTTATAAAAGCTTGTTTTATAAAAGCTTCATCGAAGATTATTCTTGGTGGATACCGGTAGAGTGCTTCACACACTGAGAAGCAACTGCTAGCAACCAATTTTATAAAGCTTCGATTTTCAAGGTATGGTTACGATTCCCCAAGCTCTCGGTTATTATATGATTTTCTATATGTGCGATACATGGTTTTTACGGAATAATTGTTATACCACGCTTCCGCTCGTCCGTAAATTCCTTCATGTAGGCCTCTCTCCTGTGTCTGAGTGGGGTAACTCTCTTTCTTATCTTTGTCATTCATTTTCATACTTAACTTATTCCAACTCGTTTCCATTTATGTTTTCGCAGTTGCGAAGATGATTGTGGAGGCTGCCCCTTCTCCTGATGACGAGACCTCTAGGATGGCTCGAGCGAAAAGGGGTGCTGACCCTTTGGAGAAGGCAACTTAGCCTTCGTTCTTGCGTCCTCACAAGGTTCATAAAGGGAATCTTAAGTATGGTGACCTGGCTGGCCTGGAGGGGAGTTCCCAGGTCAACGTCCAGTCAAGTGTGTTTAGGCCATCCAGGGGTTTCAGGAAGCGTGACTCCGTAGTGGGCTCCACCAAGCACTCTATGGATTGGTCTCTAAATTCAATAACCCCTCATGACTATAAAGACTTGGTCGTCAATGGTGGTATCGAGGAGTCGAAGGCACTTGGCTCTCAAGCTCTAGCTGCGGTAAGCCTCAAATCCTACTTCTTAAAGCTTACATGCATTTTTATTTCTTTATTGGGTTGTAATACTAATCTTTTATGCAGGCCAACATTCACTTTCAGAGCTTACTCCACCAATCCAAAGCCTGGAAGGAGAAGGCCAAGGGATTCGAGACTGAGTCTCAAAAGAGGAGTCTTTACATTCACCAGCTGGAGGAGCAGCTAATAAAGAAAGATGAAGAGATGGTTGGGATGGTTGGGATGCATTCCGAGCCCTCATCCTCCTAGCACATTAGTTGTTAAGCCTGGTTCTAGTGAGGATCTATTTGGGGAGGATGATGGTTTGGTCAGGGTGCACACTGTTGCTAAATCCTTAGACCCTGAGCTTCCCCTTGTTCGAGATGAAGCTGTTGATTCTGCTGCAGATGATTCCTCTTCAGCCACTAGTTCCGATGATGATTCTCCTGCCAAGGAGGCCCCTAAGGCCACTTGAGCTTATTCGCTGTATTTCCTGTTTATTTGAACTCTTGGTTTTTGTAACTTAATTTAATAGCCTTCGGGCCTTTATTTATATAGTCTTTAACTTAACTATTTATATAGTTAGTTCCCTTTGCTTTCACTTTCTTGCCTTTTGCTTATAGTTTGTTATGCTTTTAGAGTTTTTCGGGTACTTGGCCCCTTGGCTTGTACTAAACCCCTAAGTTGATACAACGTTTATATATTATGCAAAATAAAAGAAGTATCTCGAAGGAAAGCAAAAACAAACTTTATTAATAAGCTGACAAAGAATGTCGATAAGATGGGTTCAACCCTTTCATAGATACTCTATTTCCTACACGGGGCACTGAGCCCTGGAATGGTTTCATCGAACCTTATTTCTACTTCTCCTAATAAATATATAAAAAGCTAAATCCTGACAAGGATAGCTCAAACATAATAAATCTTCAGGTTCAAAGCATGCCAAATACGTGGCACTTCGTTCCCATCCAACGTCTCCAACTTGTAGGATCCTCGTCCCAGTGTCTTCTTAACTCGATATGGCCCTTCCCAGTTAGGGGCTAGCTTTCCCTTCTGGCCAACTCCAAAAGCCTCTATTTTCCTCAGAACCAAGTCACCTTGTCTAAAGAACCTCTCCTTAACCCACAAGACGCTCTCTTCTGATGCTCTGCATTCCTAGCATTTGTTTCATCCCTAACCTCATCAATTAGGTCGAGGGCGAGCCTCATGCCTTCTTCATTAGTCTTTGGTTCATATGCCTCAACTTGAGGTAATGCATGCATAATCTCCAGGGGTACAACTGCCTCGGCTCCATAAGCCAATAAAAACGGGGTTGCTCCAGTTGTCACTTTACAAGTGGTGCGATATGCCCAAAGTATAGGCAGCAACTCATCCACCCAAGTGTTCCTTGAACATTCGACCCTCTTCTTCAGCCCATCAAGGATAATCCGATTGGCTACCTCTGCCTGTCCATTAGCTTGCGGGTATGCTACTGAAGTAAAGAGAAGCTCAATAGCATTTTCCTCGCAGTACTTCTTGAACTCTTCGTTGTTGAATTATGTCCCATTATCTGCCACAAGAATTCGTGGGATTCCATACCTGCAAATTATGTTCTCCCAAAAGAGCTGGGCAATTTATTTAGTGGTATCTTAGCTAAAGGCTTAGCCTCAATCCACTTTGTGAAGTAGTCGATGGCCACTATCAAGAACTTCCTTTGTGTTGAAGCTACAGGGAAAGGACCAAGTATATCCATTCCCCACATTACGAATGGGATAGGAGAGTTAACTGATGTCAACATCTCAGGCGGTTGCCTTACAATCGGAGCATGCTTCTGACACATGTCACACCTCTTGACATAATTTTGTGCATCGGCCAACATCTCTGGCCAATAGAACCCCAAACGAGTAATTTTGTGAGCTACGGCTCTGCTCCCCAAGTGCTGCCCACAGATACCTTCATGAACTTCCTCCAAAGCTTTCTTTGCCTCCTGGGGCCTCAGACACTTCAAGTATGGGATAACAAACAACCTCTTATAAGGGATGCCTTCAATCAAGGCATATCTCAATGCTCTCACTGACAACTTTCGTGCCTCCAAGGCATCGTCAGGGAGCCAGCAGGTTTTGAGGTGAGCTTTGATAGGATCCATCCAGCAGCCTCCTCTATCAATCAGTGCCACCAACTTCAAGTTGATGGTCGGGGCCTTCAAGACCTGGAAGTAAACACTCCCTGCATAATTCTCTATCTTAGAAGAAGCGAACTTGGACAGGGCATCGGCCTTAACATTCTCTTCTCTCGGAATGTGCTCCACATAGCACTCATCAAATTGAGTCATAACAGCTTTCACAACTCTCAAATATTTTGCCATAGTTTCATCCTTGGCTTCGAATTCACCATTCACTTGCGATACCACTAGTCTTGAATCCCCACAAACTTTGAGATTCTTGACCCTCATGATTCTGGCCAAGCCTAACTCGGCTATCAAGGCTTCATACTCAGCCTCATTGTTGGTTGTTGGAAAGTCCAACTTCAAAGCATACTCAACTATGAACCCGTCAGGGCTTTGCAAGACTAAACCTGCACCACTAGATTTTGTTTTTGATGCTCCATCAAAATAAGCCCCCAATATTCCCTCTGATCAGGTACGAGCTCTTCATCTTTACATTCACTTCCAGGGGTGGTTACTATCTCCTTCCCCCCGACTTCTTGGTTGCCAAATGGTACATTCAACCACGAAGTCAGCCAACGTCTGAGCCTTGATGGCTGTTCGAGGCTTATACGTGATGTCAAATTCCCCAAGTTCGATTGTCCACTTAATCAGCCTTCCACTGGCCTTTGGGCTGTGCAAGATACTTCTCAACTGCCGGTCCATCAGGACTTCGATCTTGTATGATAGAAAGTATGGTCGTAGCTTCCTCGAAGCTGTTATCAATGCCAAAGCAAACTTCTCGATGGGAGAGTAATTTAACTCAGCCCCGTGCAACACCTTGCTCACATAATAGATAGGTTTCTGAACCTTATTCTCTTCTCGAATGAGGACGACACTCAATGCTTGTTTAGATACCGCCAGGTATAGATAAAGAGTCTCTCCGGGACTAGGTTTGGCCAACAACGGGGCTTCAGCCATGTACTTTTTCAGCTGTTCAAAGGCCTCTTGGCTTTCAGGAGTCCACTCAAATTTTTTTACCTTCTTCAATGCTTGAAAGAAAGGCAAGCACTTGTCACCAGACTTGGAGATAAATCTCCCTAGGGCTGCAACTCGGCCAGTTAACTTCTGTACATCTCGTATAGAGCGGGGTGGTTCCATGTCTAAAATCGCTTTGATCTTATCAGGGTTGGCCTCTATACCTCTCTTCGAAACCATCAATCCAAAAAATTTCCTGATCCAATGCCAAAAGCACACTTGGCTGGATTCAACATCATCTTGTGGTGCCTCAGCACTTCAAATGACTCTTTGAGGTGTTTAATGTGGTCTGCCTTGAATAGGCTCTTGACTAACATGTCATCAACATAGATCTCCATGATTTTTCCAATCAGATGGGCGAATATCTTATTCACCAGTCGTTGATAAGTAGCGCCTGCATTCTTTAGACCAAAAGCCATAATAAGATAGCAAAAAACACCAAAGTCAGTTATGAAAGATACCTTTGGGATGTCATCCTTGTGCATCTTAATCTGATTGTAACCGCTGAACCCATCCATGAAGCTCAACATCTCATGTCCAGCTGTGGCATCTATCAACATGTCTATCCTTGGCAGGGGAAAACAATCCTTCGGACATGCATCATTTAAATTAGTAAAGTCTATACATATCCCCCACTTCCCATTTGCCTTCTTGACCATCACAGGGTTAGCCAACCATTCGGGGAACTGAATCTCTTCAATAAACCCAGCCTCCAAGAACATGTCAACTTCTTGCGTAAAGTCTATACATATCCCCCACTTCCCATTTGCCTTCTTGACCATCACAGGGTTAGCCAACCATTCGGGGAACTGAATCTCTTCAATAAACCCAGCCTCCAAGAACATGTCAACTTCTTGCTTAATGGCCTCTTGCCTTTTAGGAGCGAAATTCCTCTTCTTTTGTTTTATTGTCTTCCGTTCAGGATCGACATTCAACCTATGAGTTATGAGTTGGGGATCAATCCCTGGCATATCAGCTGCTATCCAAGCAAATACATCACTGTTCTCTTGTAAGAACGCTGTCAACTGACCCTTCAAGGGCTCCTTCAAAGAAGCTCCTATATAAGTAACTTTCTCAGGGTCGCCCAGCTCTAGAGGTATAGGGATCAAGTCCTCTGCTGGCTTACCTCGGTGTTCATTATCACCACGAACATCCATGTCCTCAATCGGGAGTACCTGCCCCCCGACTCCATCAGCCCTCAATGCAGATACATAGCAACTCCTGGCCATCTTCTGGTCACCCTTCTGTTCTCCAACATCATTCCTGGTCGGAAACTTAATCTTCATGTGATAAGTAGAGGCAACAGCCTTGAATGCATGAAGTCCTGTCCTTCCCAGGATTGCATTATAAGTCGAGGCCTCCTTGATTACCAGAAAATTTAACATCTGAGTAGCCTCCTTAGGTTCTTGCCCGATTGTCATGGGCAACTGAATAGTCCCTTCAACCTTGGACTCAACTCCGTTAAATCCGTAGATAGGCATGTTGGTCGGGGTTAACTGAGAGTCAATGTACCCCATCTTTACAAACACATCACGAAATAGGATATCAACAGAAGCTCCATTGTCTATCAAAACTCGCTTCACCTCTGAGTTTTCAATTACAGGGGTTATGACCAACAGGTCGTCATGGGGGAACTTTACTCCTTCGAGGTCTGAATCATCAAAACCAATTGCTATTTTAGTCCTAGCATGTTTCGGGGCCTCTCCCACGATGTGCATTACTTCTCTGGCATACGCCTTTCGAGAGTTTCGAGTTGTGCCGGCCATTGTCGGGCCTCCCCAAATCATGTTGATAACTGGCCCTCGGGGCTATGTGCTACGATCATTATCTCTTCTATCATTGTCTCTTCTATCATAATCCCTTCTTTGGGTTCCACGATCTTCACCCTTCATAAACTTGCTTAGCTTCCCTTTCCGGATCAAGAATTCAATCTTGTCCTTCAATTGCTTACAATCATTTATATTATGTCCCACATCTCTATGGAAACTACAGTATTTATCCTTGTTTCTCTTTATGGGGTCACCCCTGAGTGGCTTCGGCCATCGAAAGTCCTTATCCTTCTCAATATCTAACAAGATCTGACTCCTAAGAGCATTCAACCTTGCATAGTCAGAAAACCTTGGTCCAAAACTCTTCTTCGGTGGTGATTCAAAGTCCTTGCTAGTCCGGGGATACTTGTCCCTAGCGTCATACTTTTGCTCTTGCTTTCGCTTCTTTGAGTCATTGGTACCCTTTCCATTGCCTACTGCGGCTTCTTTCTTCATGCTATCCTCAGCTTTAATATACTTATCGGCCCTTCGTTGGAGCTCAGCCATATTTTCAGGGGGATGCTTCACCAGAGACCTCTTAAAGAAAAGATCAGTGGTTCCGTGTTCCAGGGCTACCATGGCCACCTTATTCTCCAAATCAGTAATATTTAGGGTTTCCTTAATGAATTTCTTGCGGTAATCCCTCAGATTTTCGTTCTTTCCTTGTACCACATACATGAGAGATGCGGAACTTTTCTCGTGAACTCTTTTACTAATGAACTGGCTAACAAAAGCAGCACTCAACTCCTTAAAGGAGCCAATTGAATTTGCAGGCAACCGACTATACCATCTTTGAGCCATGCCCGACAGGGTTTGAGGGAACCCCTACACTTCAGGGCATCACTCGCAGGCTGCAACAACAGTGCGTTTGAGAAAGTCCTGACATGATTTGCGGGATCACCCGTTCCATCATAAGCCTTAATTGTCGGCATCTTGAACTTTTTAGAGATACGAGCATTCATCACCTCTTCAGTAAATGGGGGTGTGGGATCATCAGGATCTCCAAGTGGCATCAGATCTTTGGGGTTACCCCTGGGGGTTTCCACCCTTGTTGTTCTTCCAGTTGGGGCGTTAGGCCTTCTATCTTCTCGAGGACCTCTCCAAGTCTATAATGAGAATCCTTCCTGAGGTTGGAGGAGGTTGAGTTTGATTCAACCTAGCTTGTTCTCTTGCCATGTCGTCCTTTAACTTTAAGATATCGGCCTCATGAGCCTTGATCCTTTCAGCAGTTGTTAAGGGGGGTCCATCATGGACAGTTTGAGTCCTTCTTCGAGGTTCTCTGCTAGCACGTCGCCTCCTCGGGGCTTCATCGCGATCGTCATCTTCGGACGATGAATCATCAGTATAGGGACCAGAATAGTCGTCATATCCTTATTCTCGAATCTGTAAGGCATGACCACTTGGTCCAATATCTCGGATGACTGGAGGGTAGTTAGGCAGACCATACATCGGGTTGGTGCTTACGGGGAGATCCGTAGTGTGGATCTGTACCCCTGGTGGTAACCAGTGATTAGGATTAACAAGAGGAGAGACCACCATCTGAAGAGGGTTGGTTTCTTGACTTTGGTGGACGACCACAGGTAATGTTCTCTCAACATGGGGATTCGTAGGTTGAGAAACTTGAGGTTGAGTGATCGCCCATGTTGTTGGGTGTTAACACAAAATCACGCAAGCGTACGTGGTCACAAGTAATATAGAATAAAGTTGAGTTCGTTCCACAGAGATCTGGTTTAGGTTTCAATTCAGTCAATGTACCTATGCAACAATGTATGGTTTTTATTCACTGCTAAGACAATTAACAAATTTGGGTTTTAATTAACTAAGAAGTAAATTAACAAACTAAGAATTAACTAACTAACGAGAATTGGAATCGAATTACTTATGCAAGAGAAAACATGGGATCCTAACTTTATTAAATACTTTGCTTAGATCTGACCCCTTTAATCACTATATGCAATGGTTATGATATCTGATCGGACAACACGGAACAAGTACACGCTACTTCTCAGTATATGAATACCAAACTAAACATACATCCACAAAAGAGATAGAAGATGAATAGACACCAATTATGCTTAGACCCTATATGTCTATAGAATTTGAAAACATGACGGTTGAAGAGCAAGTTATCCATAAAGATCACATAGGGCAATATTAGTATTCTCATCTCATACTACGAATCATGTTGATAAACAATCATGAACCTATGCTAGCATGGCAAGTTCTAAATCTCAAGATCCACTTCCACTTCACAAGAGATTAACAAATTAGATGTTAGCTATGCATCTAACAATTAAGCACAACTATACGAGGATATCAGATATACATCACACACAGATCTTTAAAGCACCAAGATCCATAAATAAATCTGTTAGAATCCCATGACAACGATTAGTTCGTAATTGAACCTCTCGTCATCATGGGATCTAGTGAAATCATGATAATGAAACAAGATCTGAATAATAATTATGATAGAGTAATAAGGTTTAGAAAACAAATCCAAAATCTGAGATCCAAATTATCCTAATAGAAGAAAACAAAAGATGAAGTAGATCTAAATCTCCGCTGCTTGTCACGAGCGTTGGTGATTCCTTCTCCACTTTTCTCCCTTGCTTCTCTGATAAAATGTTATTTTCTTGATGCCTAGATGTGTTTATATAGCCCCCATGTCTTGTCCAGCATGAAATTCCTCAAAACAGAGTTAAAATAGAATTTCTACAGTTCGTCACAAAATACGTTTCCTAAACTGATTCTGTTTTGAAGGAAAATTCGTAACTGACTTTTCTTCAGTATTTCTGGGCCATTACAGTTGTAATTGGACATCTGAACCACTTTAGAATGAAAGAGAATTCCGTTATCTTCGCGTGGACTGTAAGATCGTCCAAAACGGACTTATAGAACTCAAGATATGGCCCAAAACAGTGAAGACTGCGCAACCTACCCGGAAAATCCGGATTTTAATCAATTTGCTCCTTTATCCTCCGTTTTCCTTAGTTTCTTTTGCAACTTGTTATGCTTTGCTTCTTGAACTCAAATCCACCATAAAATATGCAATTTATATCTTCCAACCTCAAGTTAGCAACCCTGCACAATCTCACTAAAACGCATAAAAAACACGACATACTTGAGGCCAAGTTAATCAATTTAAGCCGATTCGAAGCGTTCCAAGTGGATATAAAATCCACTTATCATTGGGGGTACTTGCTCAGTGGCGGGCGGAGCAGAGCTTAGAGGCAGTGCCTCAGTAGAGGTCGGTACCGTTCTTCGTGTGGTTACCATGGTTGATGTCTTCTTCCCACAGACGACGCCAAATGTTGTGGAATAAAAACTAGGGTTTATGCGTAATTAATGCTAGGGTTCGTGAGCTTCGTGCTTTAATTGTTGTATCCGTGTTTCGAGACTGATCGGTCCTCACAGAGTGCCTATGTATCTCGTTATTGAGAATCAAGCCAAGACTTAGTTCTGAGAATGAGGGGTCAGGCCCTTTATATAGACTGAGAAGCCTTAGAATCGTAGTAGGGTTAGGAGACTTGATGGACAATCCCACATCCTTGAGGAAGGTTCTAGACCCCTTCCTTGTAGGAGTTAGTTTCCATGTTGAGTTAGGTGTCTTGGAGGCTAAGTCAGGCAGGTGTAATATCCTTATTTGACTCTTATTTGATGAGCTGTTTATTACCCTTAATATTAATTACAAAATTAATATTTAATTAGGGTTTTGGGCCCTATTAATTGGCTTCGTATTTGGACCATTCTAGGTTTAATTAATGCCACATTAAATGTGTCTTTAGGGCTTATTTTTAGCCCATATCAATGTTGTACGGGATAACTGATATGTATAATATTCATCTTATAAAGCTAATTATTGTCCAATTCGTTAGAGTGTTGTACTTGTATGAATAATTCTAGAGATCCAAAAAAAATTCCCAATAAAATCTCACCAGTCATATTTTAGTTGGTTACATTCACATAAATGTAATGGACCCGCGTATGTGTTAATATGAACACTAATTGAAAAGTGTCATGTGTCATATGGGGAAGGTACCCCTACCACTACTCTACTTGTATATATGCAAGTTTATTTATTATCTTTATGTAAATTTGAACGTATTTCTACTATGAAAATAATATTTAAAGTATGATTTAGTACAACGCTATATGTAAGAATCATTATATTTTGGGTGTAAGTGTTTTTTGCAATATAATTTGGATGTCAAGAAGTATGAATGACCATAGCACAAGTTGAATATAGACGTATTATATAATAACTTTTGCATGTGTATTTTAAAAATGTTGCTCTAATTTGGTGGTGATGATTGACTCATTTCTGGGGTCTTATATAAATTCTATATTTTTTTAATTTTTAAATATAATGTATAAAAATATATCCAATATTGAGGTTATATAATATCGCGTGTAAGAGATGTACATATTATTCATAAACATATCTATTTTAATTTTGGTTTTTATTTGCTCACTTGCACACACACACACACACATATATATATATATATATATATATAATTTTAAAATCTAATTTTGTACTAACCTTTTTCACTTATAATCAATTCAATTAATTGTTATTAATTTTTTTTACCTCTAAGACACAAGTAGACATATAAGTCAAAAGAGCATGTTTGGTCAAGTACAATCTGTAATATGAAAATACTGAAATAATATTAAATAATAAGATGTGTGTGTTTTTAATGTGTAATTTCACTATACAATTATGCCCATTATTTTTTTCCAATGTATAGTATTAACGAATATTTTCAAAATATGAAGTAATCGATCATGATGAAAATGTTTAAAAAAATTTCATGAACTTCTTCATTACATATAAATGTCAATATTTGTTATTCATTTATATTTAAAAATTATTTGATGTAATTTAGAAAAAATAAATAATTAATTATTTGATGTAACACAAATGTAAAGATTTGCACATACATATGCTAATAACAAAACAATTAATACACTTTAATAAGTATGGGATACAAGATATAAATATTTAATAGTTAAGAAGTGGTGTAATGTTATGTCATTAAGTATAAATAAATTCAAGTAAAAAGGGTAGTAAGAAGGCTTCTAGAGTTAAGTTGTCCGAAGCGAACACCCTGTTTTACCGCATGGAGAGACCTTGAGTACCTCCCTGGGTAACTGGAAGGATACCGAGTATCTTTTTGTACAAAAAGATGCTATTGTGGACCGTTATTATTATAGAGATTTGACCTTCAACTTCAAATACCAACTTGAGGAAAGTGTTATTTTGTATGATAAGGAGTATATGGATATGCAATTCTCGAAGTGTCCCGGAGCGAATACCCCCATGGCTCTGTTATTAGATGTTGCTAGCAATGACAAGCTAGATGAGTGCTTTAGGACCTGATGCAGGAGCATTATAGCTGATTTACTTGTTCTCATGGAGACAAGCGTGGCTTTCAACTTATCTATATTCAATGCTATCCGTGAGAATTAATTGGCTGATTACTATATATTTATTAAGTAGATTTTTGGCTTGCAAGTTTTTACGTACCTTTCACTTGAAAGGGTTTTTATTGTTTTAAGCACATAGGATTTTATTTTCTAGTTGGATTTGGATTTATGTAATTTCCTATTCAGAGTAGGTTTTTATGTAATTTCCTATTTGGATTTGGTTTTTGATTGGTTTTCAAGTTGGACTCAAATATTAGCTAACTAGCTGATTTTGAATCTGATTGGGATTCCTAATGGGTTTAGGTTATTTGCCTAGCCTATATATACCCCTATATTGTAATGTTTTTTGAGAAGAATTGGATGATAATAAATCGTGAGTTTTTATACTTGCAAAACCTTTGAAAGTTGGTGGTTAATTCCTTTATACTTTCTTATCCAGATTTCGTTTAGTTTGCGGGTGATTAAATTCTTTAAGCAATCTAAACAAATCGATCCTTTAGTTTTGTTTCTTGGTGATTAAATTCTTTAAAGAAGCAAGTTAAAGTTACTTTTTCCGCTGCAAATCTGATCTACAGAGAATATATATATCATCTTGGCATCAAGAGCTAGGTTTCGCGTTTTTTTTTTTTAAGTTTTCTTCAAAAAAAACGTAGGACACAAGGCTGAGGTATTTGGTGGATGTTTAAGGACTTTTTTAGGGGAATTTTCAGTGAAAAAACGTGGGTAGCATGGTTGATATGTTTAATGGTTGTTTGGTTACTTCTACCAAGGGTTTTCTTCATAAAAACAATGGCAACCGGGTTGATATGTTTAATGATGAAGAATTGATTGTTGTGCCAAGTTTAACGTGTTGGGTTTCGAGGTATAAAACGCAGTAGAAAACGTAATAAAAATAATAAAGTTCGAAACCCTAACCCTAGGATCCGTGTACAAGACATGGCTGATTATGGAGATTCGAAATCATACCTTTATGAGCTTTACGAATTCAGAGAGATGGAGGTCCAAAGATGCAATCACCATGCAGCCCTTGATCCAATATCTGCTTCTCTAAAAGTCCATACGAATGCTCGATTGTCTTTACCATCACCGGAGTCGGTACTAGCCGAAAACCACCCTCAATCTCTCTCTCTCTCTCTAGCCTCTCTTGATGTAGAGCTACTAGGGTTTTTTTTAAAATGAATTTTGCAAAAGATAACCCTTAATCATACATCCTTATGTATTTATTGGGAGAGAATTTGGGCCTTTAAAACCATAAATCGAAATTGGACTTCTAAACCAATCTGATTTAGGTTTCATTATCAAATTCATATTCCTTTAAATTAATTAATTAAGACCAGCTCAATTAATTAAATAACCAATTTTGAATTTTATAATTTAATTTAAATTCGTAATTTAAATTAAAACTCCTTTTAAACGTTCTTTTTGTGTAACCCTTTAGGTTATCATTACGTTGGTAATAATTTTAATATCCAATAATAAAATTATAAACAATGAGAGGCATCTAGTAATACATCATTGGTACCCAAGTAATAATAATAATTGGTGATCCAATTAAACCTTTCGTGATTAATGTTTCCGTGTAATATAATCCCTTTAACCAAATATTATAGATTAAACTCGAGGCATGTGTTCAATCATCCTCTTTAACGTTTAATCCAGGTTTTCTTGATCAATGAGTGAACTATTAAAACAAATCAATATTTGAGCATGGCCATGCATTTTCATAGTCCCACTCAATAAAGAGGGCAATAATATCTCTCCTAATAATAGGAGGGTTAAATCCTTTATCTATCATTCATATTTCTCATACGTCTCATAATATACCCGATGTCCACTTTTATCATCACCCGGTCAAAGGTAACTTTTAATGTAGTCAAAGTATATTAATCCTCGTATAGAAATATAATGATTTCAAGTCTAAGGATCATTACACCATTATCACTATGAGTCCTTCTAATGACATTATCAACATGTAGAATCTCACGGTGGGTTAATCCAATGCCATTTATAATATTACATGCACCTATGTTCTTGACTTTAGTATCACTATACCTATGACCAATGAGATGTGGTCATCTGTCAACAAACATACTAATCTTTTATGTTTTATAATTGTCCCATAATAATAATGCTCGATTAGGGATATTTAGGAATATTAACACTATTCATATAATCTCATTTTCAAGTCACATACTTAAAAATATAGAATACGTGTTACATATTCCAAGGACATTTATTATTCTAACATTTATTTCGCAGTAGATAAAGACATAATAAATCATCATTGAATAATCGATGGAACATAATCATTAAATAACAAAATAGTCTTTCCTAGAAACATGATTACATTGTCTCTAGGGCACTAACACTATCATAACGTTGGATGAAGTTGAGAACGCGCGAAGGGACATGGAAATCAACGAATTAAAGAAGCAATTGAAGGAGGTTTTAGCAACGTTAAAAGAGGAAGAGGATTCAGGGCGTAGAAATCATAAATCTAAGGATGACGTTAGGAGTTTTCATTTGGATATTCCAAATTTTGATTGTAGCATGGATCCAGAATTTTTTGTTGAATGGTTGCAACGTGTTGAACGGGTTTTTGATTACAAGGATTATGATGATCACAAGAGATTCAAAGTGGCGAGATCAAAGCTTAATGGTTATGCTGATTTGTGGTATGAAAATCTAAAATCAAAGAGGAGGAAGATTGGTAAGGCGCGTATTTATTCTTGGGAAGAACTTAAGGTGAGAATGAAAAAATGATTTATTCTTGAGAAAGTCAAATCGTTTCAATCAAGCTGCGATTTCTCTTGGTGAGTATACAATTGGTTTTGAGAAGGAAAACATTCTAGAAGAAAACGTGACTCATTCTTGTGCTAAAACTACTCCATATTTTGATGCATTGAAGGAAAGCAAGAAAGTGAATACAAATCCCTTGTCAATTGAAGAAGAAGTAATTTGTTTAAAGTGCAAGAGTTATGAGAAAGACTACCCAAGCAATGAACTGATGACTTTGTGTGACATCAAGGAGATTAGTGCGTCTTATTCTTCCAAGGAGATAGAAATCGAAGTAGAAAAGGAACAAGTTGAACATGAAGAAGAATCTGATTCTCAAATTGAAACTTTAATCATGCATCAATCATCTATAGAGAATTTGTTTTTGAATGAGAAGCAAATTGATAATGGATTGGAACAAGAGGATCATGGTAACTTGTTGATTACTCCTACGGTAGTTATACCAGATTTTTTTAATCCTCTTGAATTAAATTGTGATGTTAGTGGTAATGGGATTGATTTTGTTCGAAAGAAGAGGTCCATTGATTTTCTAGGAGTGGACAACTTGTTGAGAGCTGATACAACTTCAAAATTTCTTGTTTTTTCAAGGTTACTACCAAAGGTTTTTCTCATGGGGGTAAAATTTAATGTTCTTAAGTTTTTAAATGTATCACATCGTGGTGTGTTCATTCTTCGATTCTAAAAAACTCGTGGAAGAGTTTTTTT
Source organism: Kitagawia praeruptora (assembly GCA_037693485.1). NCBI lineage: Eukaryota > Viridiplantae > Streptophyta > Magnoliopsida > Apiales > Apiaceae > Kitagawia > Kitagawia praeruptora. Next base: position 92,492,273 of record CM075344.1, on the reverse strand, counting down.
AAAGGAGAGGAGAATGATACGGAGTACAACATCAAAATCTTCATATGCGTTTATTGTTCAATTGAGGACAATTGTTTTCGAAGAAGAGGAGAATGGTGCAGGAGCATTATGGCTGATTTACTTGTTCTCATGGAGACAAGCGTGACTTTCAACTTATCTATATTCATTATTATCCGTGAGAATTAATTGGCTGATTACTATATATTTATTAAGTAGATTTTTGCCTTGCAAGTTTTTACCTTTCACTTGAAAGGGTTTTTCTTGTTTTAAGCACTTAGGATTTGATTTTCTAGTTGGATTTGGATTTTATGTAATTTCCTATTCAGAGTAGGTTCTTATGTAATTTCCTATTTGGATTGGGTTTTTGATTGGTTTTCAAGTTGGACTCAAATATTAGCTAACTAGCTGATTTTGAATCTGATTGGGATTCCTAATGGGTTTAGGTTATTTGCCTAGCCTATATATACCCCTACATTGTAATGTTTTGTGAGAAGAATTGGATGATAATAAATCATTAGTTTTTATACTTGGAAAACCTTTGAAAGTTGGTGGTTAATTCCTTTATACTTTCTTATCCAGATTTCATTTAGTTTGCGGGTGATTAAATTCTATATGCAATCTAAACAAATCGATCCTTTAGTTTTGTGTTTTGGTGATTAAATTCTTTAAAGAAGCAAGTTAAAGTTACTTTTTCCGCTCCAAATCTGATCTACATATAAAATATGATATCATTTAAAAATTTAACTTACAAAATTCATATCTTATAAAATTCATTTAAATTATTGAAAAAATCACACAATATTAAAGAAAATTCGTGCATCGCACGGGTTTTAAGGTAGTATGCGTAAGACAGAGACACAAAAAAGCTTGAATATTGATTGAAATGCCAAGACCTTGTCAAATTATTTTTGAAGCAATCAATATACATAACTTGTAGTGTTTTTGTGACAACCCGGGTCAAATCCCAAGTCTTTTTCAAAAATCGGGGTCAAGTCCCGATTTCGAATCCGAAATAAGCCGAAGTAATTAAACTGACCCAATTGCAGCCACCTTGGACAGTCCACAAGTCCACCACATGCCCCCAAAAGATCATGATTTGTTGGTGTAATTAGTAGTAGTATTTTGCCTTCTAAACTGAACATATGTGACAACCCGGGTCAAATCCCGAGTATTTTTTAAAAATCAGGTCAAGTCCCGATTCCGAATCCGAAATAAGTCAAAGTAAACTGACCCAACTGTAGCCAGGTTGGGTAGTTCACAAGCCCACCATAAACTCCCAAAATATCATGATTTGTTGGTACAATTACTAATTATACTTTGCTTTATAAACTGAATAGAAGTCCCAAATCTTCACAATGTGGGACTGTGTTGTTACAGTTTTAATCTTGTACACATCTTGTAGCTATTTTTTTTAAACCTTGAAGTGCTTTTATAAGCTTTATCATTAGACTTGTTTCTTTTTTTAGAAATAAGTAGATGTACATATTTTGGACTTAACGTTGTTGCAATGATTTATAAATTATTGGTGTAAGACTTCGAGTTCTTAACCTTTTAAATAAAAAGTTTTTTTAACCCAAAAATATTTATATTTATTTTTGTTCATAATTTTTAGTACTTTTAACATTTTCCAATTTAGTTTTGAGTTTTGAAGATTGGACACTCACCCCTCTATTTCGAGGGTGAAAGACTGTAATACCCATTACAGCAGCTGCTCCAGCCTTAAATGTCCACATATGCGAGGTGGTATCCAAAATACCTACTGAATACGTTATCCACAGAGGCGTATGGTTAGTCACGTCCTAGCAAAAATAGCATCCACCAAACACGCTCACATGCACGGCACATCAAGTAGATACTTCAAGGAATGACCAACAAAGAAAATTAATACGCCATATGCCGAAGCGTGTATAAAGATATGCCACTGTTGATGAGAATAATAAGAAACTAACAATTGATTTTGAAGTCCATTGCCTCACCTTATATAAAAATTTTGGATACCATTCTCCTTATATTGTTGGTTGCTGCTGAATACAGAAAGGGAATATGTCACAGCGTTTCGATATTGGGACAAAAAAATATACACCAACTTATATACACCACATCTTACATATATCAACTGATTCTTTAAAGTACGTCTTGCTTGTTTGTTGGACTTAGCATACGCCACCTTGGTTGGAGTGGTAAGTGGCTACACCGCTCTATCCGGAATGTTAGGTGTAATATTACGCCACTGTAATAGGTGTTAAAAGATGGAGAATTGTAAACAAATCTGTTACGTGTTTGGGGTAAGTGATATGTTAGGAAAAAATGTTAAAAATAACGCTTTTTTAAAGGAAAAAAACAAAAAAAACAATTCTTGGAATGCTGTGTTAATAATACCATTTTTGTGACCCAGTTGTAAAATGCGTCTTCATGATACACATGAAGCTCATGCATATTGCAGGACACCCAATTTGTTTTTGCGTATCTTATACATTGCAATTATCAGCTACCCCATTGAGTAATGCATATTAGCTGTTACCTAAATAATAAATGTGTATCCTTCAGGTGAAAAGTGTAGAATATTTTTAAATTTATTTGTATTCGTTTAGGGATTCAACGGTTAACCTTTTGGGTTCAACTTTTCCATTTTGGGTTTTAAAAATATTCAAAATGACGAATAAACCGTATACGAACTTAGGGTTTACAACTCTAAACCCTAGACCCAAAACCCTAATTTATCCTGATTTTTAAAAAATCGGGACTGGCCCCCGATTTTTTAAAAATCAGGATGCCAGACTCATTAAAAAGATCCATTTTTTTTAATTTAACCGTATAATATTTTTAAATTTATTTTTATTTTCTTAGGGGTTCAACGGTTAACTTTTAGGGTTCAACTTTTCCATTTTGGATTTTAGAAATATGAAGAATGACGAATAAACCTTATACCCGAATAGCATATGCGTATCACTTTTTTTATTTACACTTAAAAGCTTTTACCCCACTCATGAATGCGTACTTAGATCTGATAATATTAAAAAAAATATATTTAATGATGATACCCAACTCACCTTTGCGTATTTTTTGTATGAAAATAAAATATTCTAATGTTACCCAATATTCTAATGCGTAACAGGTTATACCCGATTGGTAAATGCGTCTTCCAATTGGTACAACCTCCCCCGCCAATTGTTATTTTGTCAGCCGAGGCTAAAAAATGGGTATTTTCAGACTTCACCCATATGTTAGTGGATACGCCTTTGTTATGGACACAATGAGTGGGTATTCTGGTATGTAAACTCGCCATTAGACAAATGGAACCAAATAAAAGGTATTTTGGATAGTTTTTTCTGTTTCGAACCTACAAATTTTTATATAAGAACTTGCACTATTTTTTAAATAATCAATTAATGTGAAAGTTGATCTATGTTTATTATTTTTTTCAAAATAATGATCTTTTTCTAATAACAAGCAAAAATAGTATAGCTCATAATGATCTATAATTTTGAAGCAAATGTTTTTTCCTCACCCCAGACATGTATATATAAGCCTTTGTTCCCAATTTTTGTGGCCAAAATACTACGACATAAATTTACTTTAAAAATTAATCAATAACATAAAATTATGAAGAAAGATGAAGTAATACACTCCAACATATTATGCATCAATAAATATAGTATTATAGATTATAGATTATAGACTTATAATTATGCATTTTTAAAATCATAATTATAAATTAAAAGCAACATTATCTAATAAAAAACAATACTCTCTCACATCGGGGGAAAGGAGGTCGATGGATCGTCCTCGCGGTTGTACCACTGGGCTGGTTAAAGACCGGGCAGGAGGTGTGTCAAAGTCTCAGGAGGTTTGGAGTTCGATGGTGAGTCCAAAAAAGGTTTCCTTTGCGGAAATACTGGTTACGGTGATTCCAAATGACAGACCTTATTTTAGTGAGGAGCTGTTATCTTATAAGATGAAGACCGGGTGTGATGTTGAGTCTGGATTGAGAGGATCCAGTACTAGAAGTTTGGGTGATGGCCAACTGATTATGGATGTTGTTGGTCATGAAAAGGGATCTTCAATGGCTCCGATGATAGACACTTTGTGGGAGACGCGCAGATCTGAAGCTCGCCTTCTTGTGGGTAGTCCGATTAAGAGCCCGAAGAGGGTCTCCTTTTCGGAGAACCTGGTGACTGAGTATCCTTTGGAGGATGTTCGAGTAAAAACGGATAGTGATACTGTTGAGTCCCAGGTTGGGCTGAGGAAGAGGGATGCTGGTTGCAAGCCTATTGAAGATGGGTACTGCATTTTTGATTGTGAGAATCAGGATGGCTGTGCTCACAAGGTGTTTGACACATGTTCTGACCCAAAGCTGAGCTTGGGGGATTTTCTTTGGGCTATTGCTGAATACCCCGCTGTGTTTGATATATTGCCTCACTGAGGATTTATCAGCTATGCTGAGTGTTATCTCTATCCGGGAATGAATTCATTGGGTAGCGCTGTGCTATTGAGAAGTCTACGACTTCTGTTGTATGCAAGCAAAGCGAATGTGGGGGATGTCGTTGAAAGAGATTTATTCTTTGCTTTCAAGAAGGACGAAACTGATTTTGGGTTTGTTGGTTCCTTGGTTTTTGCAGGAGTAACTGCTCTGATACACCAGGATTATAATGCAGTTGGGACAGCGATTTTACAGCTAGGTTTACGAGGAGTCTCGTTATGCTTTTGCAGTAGTATGCAAACTACTGTTTTGTTAGTAAAGAATGCAAACCTCTGCAAGGTTCTTGAGGATATTCCTCAGCGTTCTGATGAGGTTTGGGTTGATGAAATTAGCATAGAATTCAGGGGATTTGCCACTATATTTCAGCGGGAACCAGTCTCTGCGTTTCGTACTATGTTTGGTGGCATAAAAATGATGGAGTCGAAGTGGTGTGATTTGTAGGTAAGGTCGGAAGGTGATCTATTTTTCAAAAAAGATCCCTATCTGTTGGATGAGACTTTCTTTTGGTCTGCTTTGATTATGGTGGATACAAGTGATCAGGAGGCTATGACACTTTGTCATCGAAGGGATATGATTCTGTTTTACGGAGGGGGAATCAAGTTAGAATGTGTGTCCAGATTTGCCCATGCTATTGACTCGGGGTTTACAGTCCTAAGGAAGGGGGTTGATTTGACCAGCAGCTCTGGTCTTAACAAATGTGGTCTGGGCATATGTAACTGTGCTGAGTGTGTTGTTATCGAGGGAGGTTTCCTGCTCGGAAACCAAACTGTCCAGCACAGGTGGCTTTTGCATAGGATTCTTGGATGCGAACCAGGAGGTTTCCTCTTGTTTTATGATATATATGTAGTTTTCGGACCTGCTATGTTGTAAAGTTGTTAAGTTGTTTGTTGACTATCAAATGTCGATTTAGGCATTTGTAATGTGGTTCTATTGATTTCGCGGGGTATGCCCCTAGAAGTGTTTTCATGCTGTTCCCTTTTGGGTATAAAATTTTAATTAGCAAAAAAAAAAAAAAACAGAATCAAAGGTATAAAATAAAATGTAATTTTTTTTTACTTATTACTAGGTAAAAAATTAATTAAAACTATAATAGCACTTATAAAAAAACTTATTATTTTGAAAAAACTTTAAACAATCTAGATTGATTTTTATATTCATTGGTTACTAAAATCAAAATGCAAATTCCTATAAAAAGTAATATTAGTAAATAGCATTATTAAAAGTTTTATGTTTAATATATTAAAGTTAGTGCCATAAGAAATTAGATTTAAAATAAAATAAATTTAGAAAAAGAATTCTACCTTACACAAAAAATGATAATAATACAAAACAAAAAAAATTCAATGAAAACATAATAATAGAACAATCGAAGTGAAAATAGATAGGGTGAAATTAGTTTGCGATACATGTAAAAATTATTTTAAAAATAACATATATATATTTTTTAATGATATAAAAGACTAGTTTTGTAGAGATACAACTTAAGTTTGTGGGGGGGAAGGGGATAGGGATAGGGACAGGGATAGGATGGTGGGAAGAGTAAGAAAAGTAGATTGCAGAAATTGGGATGAGGAAGCCTACAAACACACCATTTTACAACACAGACTAAACCCTACTCTTACTATCTTCAGAACCGCCTTTCCCCCCGAACCTAATAATAATAATAATCAAAAAATCAATCTTAATCCCGATCTCATCGTCGCCGCCTCCAGTGACGGCTCCATCGCCTCCTATTCCATCTCCGCAAATCAAAAGTAGTAACTACCCACTATTATCCCATTATTTTCTTTTCTTCTTCTTCTTGCTAATATTATGTTTTTATATCTTGTCTAGTTTGTTAGTAGCACAACCTATTTGCTTCCTCAAAGCTCATGACGGACCTGCGTACGATATCAAATTTTATGACTCTTTGTTGCTCAGGTATTAATATCTGCCTTTATATATATACCATTTGTCCGCCTCTAATAAATAATTTTATAAATCTACCATAAGCTGTTTATAATATCTAGTTGCGGGGATGATGGTTGTGTTCGAGGATGGAAATGGAAGGATATGTCAAAGCCTGAGCTCCCTGTTTCATTACAAGGTAATTAAAAAACTAAGATACATTTTTTCTTTTTGTTTTGTTCATTGCTAATTAAAAGTTGCAGTCATATTAAAATCAGAGTAAATAGCTTAGGTTATATGTCAATTTCCGATACCAAGTATATGCTTCTGCCTGTTGGTGATTCTCTTTGTTAATAAAAATTAATGCTTATGGTCTCTTCTTATATATTTTGTAGCTTCGTTAATCATCTCATTCATTTTGCAATATCATGGTCATAATAAATATTCAACCTCACAAGTGTCTAGGGCTGTAATTCGAGTCGAGCCGGGCGAGTTCGAACCGAGCTTTAAATCGAGCCGAGCTTTTTCTGACGAGTCGAGCCGAGCTCGTTTATTAAACGAGCCGAAAATCCCCGCCGAACTCGGCTCGTTTGTTACACGAGTCGGGTCGAGCTACTCGCGAGCCCTCACGAGTCGAGGCGAGTTACTGTTATACGAGTCGGCTCGAGTTCTATTAAACGAGCCGAGCCTAACAAGCTGTTAAACGAGCCGAGCCTAATGAGCTGTTAAACGAGCCTAATGAGTTTCTATTAAGATCTCCAACGAAATTAATTTTTTATTTTTTAAAAATTTGGGAATATCATTTAATTAGATATATTTTGACATCCGTACGGTTGGATCGTCGAAAATTATTTTTAAAAAAATAGAAACAATAATATGGGACAAAACACTAGTTACGAGTACTAGACAATATAGTAGTGTTCTATTAAGATCTCCAACCAAAATAATTTTTTATTTTTTCAAAATTTGGGAATATCATTTAATTAGATATATCTTGACATCCGTACGGTTGGATCGTCGAAAAATATTTTTAAAAAAATAGAAACAATAATCTGGGACAAAGCACTAGTTACGAGTACTAGACAATATAGTAGTGTTCTATTAAGATCTCCAACCAAATTAATTTTTTATTTTTTCAAAATTTGGGAATATCATTTAATTAGATATATCTTGACATCCGTACGGTTGGATCGTCGAAAAATATTTTTAAAAAAATAGAAACAATAATATGGGACGAAGCACTAGTTACAAGTACAAGACAATATAGTCGTGTTCTATTAAAATCTCCAACCAAATTAATTTTTTATTTTTTCAAAATTTGGGAATATCATTTAATTAGATATATCTTGACATCCGTACGGTTGGATCGTCGAAAAATATTTTTAAAAGAATAGAAACAATAATCTGGGACGAAGCACTAGTTACAAGTACAAGACAATATAGTCGTGTTCTATTAAAATCTCCAACCAAATTAATTTTTTATTTTTTCAAAATTTGGGAATATCATTTAATTAGATATATCTTGACATCCGTACGGTTGGATCGTCGAAAAATATTTTTAAAAGAATAGAAACAATAATCTGGGACGAAGCACTAGTTACGAGTACAAGACAATATAGTAGTGTTCTATTAAGATCTCCAACCAAAATAATTTTTTATTTTTTCAAAATTTGGGAATATCATTTAATTAGATATATCTTGACATCCGTACGGTTGGATCGTCGAAAAATATTTTTAAAAGAATAGAAACAATAATCTGGGACGAAGCACTAGTTACGAGTACAAGACAATATAGTAGTGTTCTATTAAGATCTCCAACCAAATTAATCTTTTATTTTTTGAAAATTTGGGAATATCATTTAATTAGATATATCTTGACATCCGTACGGTTGGATCGTCGAAAAATATTTTTAAAAGAATAGAAACAATAATCTGGGACGAAGCACTAGTTACGAGTACAAGACAATATAGTAGTGTTCTATTAAGATCTCCAACCAAATTAATTTTTTATTTTTTCAAAATTTGGGAATATCATTTAATTAGATATATCTTGACATCCGTACGTTTGGATCGTCGAAAAATATTTTTAAAAGAATAGAAACAATAATCTGGGACGAAGCACTAGTTACGAGTACAAGACAATATAGTAGTGTTCTATTAAGATCTCCAACCAAATTAATCTTTTATTTTTTGAAAATTTGGGAATATCATTTAATTAGATATATCTTGACATCCGTACGGTCGGATCGTCCAGAAATATTTTTTAAAAAAATAGAAACAATATTTTGAAAAACAACAAAAAAATTTGTAAACGAGCTCGAGCCGGGTCGAGTTCGAGTCGAGCCGGGTCGAGTTTTCGAGCCGGGTTTCATTCGAGCTCGGCACATACCCGGACCGGCTCGTTTATATAAACGAGCCTAAAATCGCTGCCGAGCTCGACTCGTTTATGAGCTCGAGTCGAGCCGGGTTCAGTTAAACGAGTTCGAGCCGGGTAGGCTCGCGAGCCACCCGACTCGAATTACAGCCTTACAAGTGTCACCATTCTTCTCCGGTTACTGTTTTCGTCCTCAACTAGTCATATTACTCTACAAGCTAAAGGTGATATTTCTCTCAATAAAGACAAGTTTATAATTGAGGACAATCAGTAATAGCATAATTGAAGAAATATAGTTGCTTGTATGATTTAAACGTGCATTTGGTTTGACATGTTCCCTACCTTGTGAAATATATATTTAAATATAGAATTGAGGGTGTAGTGTAAAATTATTGATTTGATGTATTTTAAATATAATGAATGTTCTTGTTCAAGCATCGGTGTTGATTTACCTTTTTAACTGGTTCTTTTGGCAGGAAGTCATTTGAGACCAGTTCTTGAATTTGTGAACCCGCAGCACAAGTTAGTCAAACCCCGAACTTGGAATTTGATCGTTATGAGTAGATACTTTTATTTATCGCTTTGTACTTCTCTTTAACTGTGCGAGTCAGATGTTGCATTTCTTGCTGTATATGAAGTGGACAGTTAAACGTAGATTCCTTGCCTAAGAAAATTTGTAAAGCTATTTCTTTTGATTTTTATTAACTAGTCTTTATATTTTTAGTGTAGAGGGAATTTTGTGTATTTATTTGTTTGCTTTCTACATGGCCGTAGTTTATTAAATATGTGGCCATGTACTTTGTATAATAGCTCAACTTGATTGCGCCTTGGTTCATTAGGTTAAGTTATTATGGGTTTTATTCCCTACACAAGTGATATAATCCCTACATATTATGGTGCGGAACAGCCCATAAAAAGTCGAAAGACACAATTTAGGAGCAATATAGAAGGCTTTGGAAGGCCAATGTTTAGAAGACTCTAGAATATACATATAGTTATTATAGTAGGTAATTATCTTTTAGATTCACAGGAAAGTTTATCTTTTACGATTTGATTTTGATTAGGAAAGATTAGAGCTGTTCACGAACCGAGTTGTTGGCTCCTAAATTACCTACTATAAGTCTATAATAACTATATATGTATATTCTAGTTATTATATGTTGGCTCCTAGTTATTATTTTCTAGTTATTGCTTTTATATTCTAGTTAATAAATTCTAGAATATATGAATAATAATGTGGAAGGATCGGCTCGAAATTGTTCTACTCGAACGCGGCTCGTTAAAACTCGAAAAAAGTTGCATATATTTTGATTTTTCATAAATTCCTAAAATTTTAAGTTCAGAATTACAATTTAAATATCTAATCTGTGAATTCTTTGGGCATAATCGATCACATTTTTTGTGCGATAAGAAAGCTCGGCTCGGTTTGTTAAGAAAAAATATTAAGCTCGGCTCGTTTGGGTCGAACCTCGACTCGGCTCGATTCGTGAACCCTAGGAAAGATTGATTGAGTTTCATTATGTATAGGGATTACCTCTTGCAAGTCAGCAAATGATTATAATTGATATTGAAACAGATGTTTTTTATTCTCTTTCCTGGGAAGCTATCACAAAGTCCTAGTTTTAACCTAGCCCCATCAAAGTGGTATTAGAGCCATCTTCCTTGCATTACCAGTGTCAGGGTTAGGTCAAATCCTGAACTGTTTTGAGACTATTTTTGGTGTTTTCTGTGGAATTAAGTAAAGGAACTAAAACAAGATAAAAGAGAGAAAGATTAAGCAGAAATAGAAGAGAATCAGAGAGATTAGAGCAGAAATGTAGAAGAAAGCTAGGGTTTGAGGCTAGCTTGCAGAGAAAGATAAGAGTTTAGAGAGAGAAAGCAGTTAGAGAAGAGAGAGAAAGTTGTGGAAAACATTCCTTTTCATATATTTGAACATAGAAATAATGTAATATTACATCTAGTATTTATACCCAGTACTGAAACTTGCAACTCATAAAAGGCTGGAAAAGACTAAAATACCCAATAATAATATTGTACTACTATTAATACTCATACCGATATAGTTACTTAACTCCTAACATTCCTTCCCGCTTAATAGTGTCCATCTCCTCATGGGCACAACTTCTTGGCTTAGAATCCTGGGAAGCTTTTGGTTCTTCATACATTCTGCTCAATGCATCAGCTACCTTGTTAATTTGTTATCAGCACCCTTCCTATACACAATGATGTAGTTATAACCCATTAACTTGCTTATCCACTTCTGCTGAAGCAAGTTACTAACTTTTTGCTCAGTCAAGAATTTTAAAGCCCAATGGTCAGTTTTTATGAAGAAATGCTTATCCATCAAATAAGGAGTCCATTTCTTAACTGCTTACTACTGCCATCAACTCCTTTTCATAAGTAGAAATGGCTTGCCCTCTTCGTCCCAAGGCTTTGCTGAAAAAAGGTGAAGGATGTCCCCCTTAGTCAAAACAGCCCCTCTGCCAGTGTTGGAAGCATCTGTTTCCACAGTAAATTCCTGATTATAATCTGGTAACCTCAACACTGGGGTGCTGCTCATAGCTTGCTTGAGAGCATTGAAAGCCTTAGTTGACTCTTCACAAACTTCCCATGGTAACCACTTAAACCTAAGAACCCTCTCAAAGCGTTAATGTTTTGTGGAATAGGCCAAGACATCATATCAGCCACCTTACTTTTATCTACTTCCACCCCCTCTTGAGTAATGATATGCCCTAAATAAGCCACCTGCCCTTTCATAAACTTACACTTAGACTGTTTAGCATATAGTTGGTGCTGTCTCATAAGCTGAAATACCTTCTCCAATTGTTGTAAGTGGTCCTCATCACTCTTAGAGTAAACCAGAATGTCATCAAAGAACACTAAGGTAAACTTCCTCGAGAAAGGCTAAAAAACTTGATGTCTGAGATTTTGAAAAGTTGCAGGAGCATTTTTGAGGCCAAAAGGCATCACTGTAAACTCATAATGGCCAAGGTGAGTCGTGGAAGCAGTTTTTTCTATATCCTTACTCTTCATTCTTACTTGGTGATAGCCAGCTCTCAAGTCCAATTTAGTGGAAAACTTGGCTCCACACAACTCATCAATGAGTGAAATAGGAAATTTGTTCTTAATAGTCAAAGAATTCAATTTCCTATAATCAACACAGAATCTCCATGTTCCATCTTTCTTCTTAACCAGCAAAATGGGTGAAGCAAAGGGTGAAATACTAGGTCTGATGATTCCAGACTCTAACATCTCAGAAACCAACTTCTCAGTCTCATTCTTGCGATCATAAGAGTTTCTGTAGGGCCTTATGGAGAAAGGCTGAGCTCCTTTTTTAAGTTCTATACTATGCTCAATTGGCCTGTGAAGAGGCAATCCAGCTAGAGATTTGAAGACATCTTCATATTCTTGTAGGAAAAGTCACTAGTTTGTCTTTTTTCTTAAATTGCAGTGTTAGGTTTTTATAATCAAAGGTAACCAGTCCCAGTGATCCTAGCCAATCCACTCCAAGGACCAGATCATAGCCTCCCATGGGTAAAGTTATCACTGCTGTTTGAAACTCAATATCTCCCACTTTCTAGGTGAAATCAGCACATTCAAACTGACTGATTAGATGATTCCCATTGGCCACCTGAACCTTCATAGGATTTGTCTTCACTAATTCACACTTAAGCTTGCTTGCTGTCTGCTCATCAAGGAAACTATGTGTGCATAAGTCAACGAGACCTGAATCTCATGAAGCCTTAAGGAAAAGTGTTGCAATATGCATATTTGATCCATGAGGAGATTTAAGTTCGTGTTCAACTTGCTGTTTCTGCTGGAATTTTAAAAGTTCATCACATGTTGCAAGACATGTTACTTGAATCATTATCCAAGATGCAAGGACAAGTGGAGGGAAGTGAAGAAGTGCAAGATCCACCATGAGGACATGGTGGTTTTTATGGTGGAAGGATTGTAAGGACCTAAAATAAATTTTAGGGACCGAACAAGACCCGAACCAAAATAATTTGGTCGGTTCGGTTCGATCCATAAAAATCGAAATTTTTGAATTTTGAATTTAGGCCATGCAATTGAGGTTATTTTTTTGTCTTGGCCCTGCGTCCCTGCCTATATCTTAACATTGGGTTATGGTAGAAACACAATGGACAAGGTTACAAGGACCTAGGGATAGTTTTTTAGGATCTCCTTGTATTTTGTTTTTATGGCTGTACTTTTATAAATTGGAATCCAAGTCAGAAGCCCGAAGTTTGAATCTTTGATTCTCTTAGAATGTTAGATGCTTAGATGATAGATTTGAGTAATTGGGATTGGGTTTATGAAATGTGAAATAAGAGTTATGTGGGTGTTTAGTGTTGACGGGCAGTCCAAACATCCACTATACATATTTGATATATTGCGTTATTTATTATATATATATTATTATTATTATAAATATTAATATAAATATGAATAATTTTATGTATATAATTCGGTCGGTTCGGTTCTAACCGGAATTATTTATGTGAGAACCGAATCGAACCGAAATAAATTTCAGTCCAAACTAGAAGTACTAAACCGACAAAAAAGAAAAAATTTGGATCGAACTGAACTAAAATTGTATGGTTCAATTCAGTTTTTCGGTTCCAGTTCGGTTTTGCTCACCCCTCGTAGTAAAGGTAGTAGGGGTAGTCCAGGAACTTCATGTTGGTCTAGTTAGTTACATATTAGTTAATGTCTATAAATACTTGTAATGGTTCTGTGTATTGGAGTATGTGATGTATGAATTGGAATCTGTTTCCACCAATGTTGTAAAAATCGCTAGGCGGGTCTAGGCGGTGAGCCTACCTTCTAGCAATTAATCGGCTAGGCGGCGATTAATCGGAATGATTAATCGGAACATTAATCGGATGTATTAAAATATTATTTTTTATATAATTTAATTTTAATATTTAAAAATATATTTTAAACCGCCTAATTCCGCCTAATCCCGCCTAGGTTCCGCCTAGGCGCCGCCTAATCCCGCCTAATCCCGCCTAGGCGCCGCCTAATCAAAAAAACGCCTAATGACCGATTTTTACAGATTTTAGGCGTTTAATGGCCGCCTAGCGCCTAGGCGCCGATTAATCGGCCGCCTAGACCGATTTTTAGAACACTGGTTTCCACCAATCTTCTCTCTCTCTCTATAACTACTTTCTCTCACTAGGGTTTCTAACTCAAATCTCTCTCTAAACTCTGTCTCTATGTCATTTCTGCTCTGTATCTCTCTGTTTCTCTTCTGATTTCTCTTTTGATTTCTATCTATTCTCTGCTATAATCTTTGATTCCACCTGTTATCTTACATTTTTTGCACTTATAAACCAGAAAATACCAAAAACATACAAAATACACTGAAAATGCAATCAAACCATAACACTTCCCCCTCCCCATTGAGAAGCCTAGGAAAATCTTGTCTCGATTTATAAGTCACTTGGCTCGTTGTCTTGTGTTAATCACGGATGATTTTTGCCCCTACTATAGAATTTGTACAACAAAATTCAAACTAATAAGGATCTCAAGTGCTTGTCATAAATATTTTGAGTGTCCTCTAAAAACACCCAAATCCAGGTAATAGAGTAGCAATTGTTGAGAAGGAGGAAAAATACCCTTCCGATAGTTATAACGAGACGATTGACGAGGAATAAAGCGCGAGTGATGAGTTGGAAATCTTGCTTGGAGCTTTGTGGTCATGACACTTAGCGACAACTTTGAAGTTGTTTGAGCACATCACATGGATATTTATGTTTTGGTGAAAATTGCGTTGTGATTATTGATATTGGTAGTTGCACGAATGATGGCAAATGAGAGCGAACACAAGTAAGAGCATAAGTGGCACCTTTTTGACAACTGAATAAGTGTTAGGATGAGTAGCACGATGTGCATCACGATCGAAAAGCTATGGTCGTCCCCTAAAAAATGTTGGCGGAGTTTGACGTGCAAGACATCACACATAACTTTGTCTATAAAACTACTGAAAATGTCACCATTGGATTTGAAGGTGGAGCCTCATCCTGAGCCTATGACATAACATGGATTGATAATACATGAAGTCACGAGTTTGCGAACGATGTATGGTGACATTTTCAGTGGGGAAGTTTAAAGACACTTATGTGTGATGTCTTGCAAGTCAAACTTCGCCAACATTATTTGGGGACGTCCATAGCTTTTCGATCGTGATGCACATGGTGCTATTCATCCCAACACTTACTCAGTTGTCAAAAGAGGTGCCATTTATACTCTTACTTGTGTTCGCTCTCATGTGCCATCATGCGTCAATCTTTGGTACTATATGGTCTTCGTTTTGTTTTGTTTTAAATATAGATGAAATCAAGTTCAACAAAGGAGAATTGATGCATGATAGCCCATAAGAAAGCCAAAAATACAATATGGGAGCAATATAGAAGGCTTTGGATGGTCACTGTTTAGAAGACTCTAGAATCTATATGTATAATAGATAAAATTATCTTTTAGAGACTCATCATAGTAAAGTTTGTCTTGTAGGATTTGCTTTTGATTAGGAAAGAATAAAGATTGATGGAGTTCTATTATATATAGAAATTACCGAATTCAGTAGGCTATTATTATTGATATTGAAATAATATATTTTTATTTTCTTGCATGTGAAATGTTAGTGGAAAGGTATCCCAAAACCCTAGTTTTAACCCTAGCCCCCATGATACAAATTAGACTTGATTATTCAAATATTATTGAATTGAGCCTCTCGTTGCGTATAGGTCATCAAAATTTCTCTCTCGCAGTTTGGAAACCCGATGGCTAGTGACACTTTCGTGGATGATTCACCCTAATTTATCTTTCATTATCTTTATTTGGTGTATTTTTTTTGTGAAGTACTTTATTTGATGTATTCATTGTTCTTCAAATTTGTCAAGCATTACACTAAGTGGCTAAGTGGCTAATTGGCGATAGCGGACACGGCTTGATTGTCAATAGAATTTACTAGTGAAGTCTATTGACACAGACCAGACATGACTCATTTAAAAAAAGTTTATATCTTTAAGCTTAAATCAACATGTTTAATAAAATTCAATATAATTTAAATGGACATGCAAAAACATGAAATAGCCATCGTAATTATAATTTAATTCTAAATTAATTTAACGGGTGCTTGTTGTGTTATTTGGGATAAGAGTCGATATTGAAGCTATTGTTAAAAAATCTGTCATTTGTCATATTGTGATGCTGTGGATGTTGCCGGTAAGCTACAATTGTAGAAGGGGGGTTGAATACAATTGTATAAGATTTTCTCAAAAAGATCCTAAATCTCATCAAAATGGAGTTCTTGCTTCATCTTCTACAATTGTATAAGATCCTAAATCTCTCTGTTCTTTTAAAGTGATCTCATCATTACTCACATTATGACCCAAGTCACTTTTATTGAATTTGGGCAAAGGCTCATAATTATTGTAATACAAATTATGGTATTTACACAAGTATAAATAGAATGCCATCTACTGGCACAATGAGAACAAGAAGAACAAGGATTCTGTGGTTTATAGAAAACTGATGTATTCCTAATATCATCAAACTTAGGAATAACAGGAACCTTCTCTTACTCTTCCTGCAATCAATAGCAAGATGATTAGAGTTACCACAATTAACATGCTTTTCTTGGTGCATTTGAAATATACTTGTAATTATTCTCTTTATTTATTCCAACTTTACCATTCCTGTTTCTTTTAGCAGCAGATGTCCTTTGTGATTTCACAGAGTTTGTCTCTCAGTTGTTTCTTGGACATTAGACTTACATTCTTAGAGCTAATGACTTTGACAGGTTTAGACTCAGACTTTGAATTGTGTTTTATAGAAGTAGATCCCTTTGCAGTAGTTGAACTGGGATTTTTACTATACATAAAATTAACAGGTTTAATATCTGATTTGGTTTTGTCTATAACATGTCTGTAGATCTTTGAATTTGTTGTCTCATTGACAACTTTCTATTTCAATTTCTTGTCATTTTCTGGCTTGTACCCTATACATTATTTCCAATTTTTATTAGTATTGATTTCATGAAATTTCTTTCCAGAGTCAGTCCAGGTTCTTAGTTTCTCATTAACATATTCAACCTTTAAATTCCATTTCTAGTTTCATGTGCCTAGCATTATCACATTCTTTCTGTACTTCTTGCATAAAAAGTAACTCATCTTCTAGATGATCATTTCTTTTCTTGACTTATGACGTTTTAGATAAAATCCTAACATTTTTAAGAGATTGACTTTTAAAGCTAAGATGCAAAGATTTCAGAAATGACCTTAACTCAAAAACACTATCAGTATCAAAATCAAAAAACAGTTTCAGGTACCTTATTGTCAGAAGCAGCAACCTCATCATTATTGGCCATCAATGCATAGTTTATCTCTTCTTCTTCTTCAGATCCAATCCTTGTTTGATGAGATAAGAGTTTTGACTTTGGCCTTTTTGCACTCAGTAGCAAAGTGACCCATTCCATCACAGTTGTCTTGTCAAACTTGTACCTTTGCTTTCATTCTTCTTGTACATGTCTTTATCAGCATTGGAGATTTTTTTCTAGAAAGTTGTCTTGCCTCCTAGCCTTTCTATACTTCATCTTTTTGAAGCCTTTGACTATCATAGCAACCATTTCCATCATGTCAGAATAAGTAGAGTCACCATCAGTATCAGTATCAGGATTGACATCAGCATCTGATGATGAGTCGGGATCTTACTCAATAGCATTTGCCTTTCTTCTTGAAACCTCCATAGCTTTTCCATTTGATTTTGTTTTCACATTCAAGGCAACAGACTTTGCCTCGACACTTTTCTTGTTCCTCATCTGTTGAACTTCGGTTGAACTTCAAGATCATGAGTTCTCAGCATCCCATAAACTTTATCAAGAGACACAGTGTCCAGATCATACTGATGTCTTATGATAGAAGTTTGTGTATCCCATTCCTCAGGTAAAGCTCTCAGAAACTTGGTGTTTGAATCCTCAGCTTCATACTCTTTCCCACTCTTGAATCAGTAGAGCCCTTCTATTTCTCTTGATAGATTTTGTGCCTTGGCATTGAGTCTCTAAAGTATCCCAAGTCTCCTTAGCAGATTTGCATGCTATCACTCTATTTGACATGACAGCATCAAGACTATTATGCAAGATATTTTTTACCTTAGCATTGTTGAGTACTTCAGCTTTTTCTTTTGGAGTCCATTCCTTCTTTACCTTCTGGACATAGTGTTCAGGTACAGTTTCTGTTAAAAGAACCAGTTTCTGTTAAAGGAACCAGTTTCTTAGGGATATAAGGTCCATCGTAGATCCTATCAAGATAATCAGGATCTGTAGCTTCCAGGTACATCACCATCTTTACCCTCCATGTAGGATACTCAGACTTTTTGAGGATGGGAATTTTTATGCTTTCATACTTGCTTGTCGACATCTTAGATCGTTACTAATTAAAATAAATCAGTTAGCTCTGATACCAATTGTTGCCCAGTAAACTACAACTGTAGAAGGGGGATTGAATACAATTGTATAAAATTTTCGACTTTAACAATAATATTAACACAAGTATGAATAATAACAACTTTTTTGATTACTGATTAAAACTGTTACAAAACTCTCTCATGTTCTTGAGAGTTGCTACGTTACAATAATACTCGTGTAAGCGATTACTAATAAGTAAAACCTAAACTGTGTTTATATACCTCACACACAGCTACCCTATCAATTACAAGATATGCCAAATCACTTAGCACTGTTTGCAATACATATCCTAACTAATAGCTACAATCCTATAAAATAGGAATCGATAAATCAATCTTCCTTGATCTCTGGACTAACACAAATCTTCAAACAATCATGATATTAACGATCCTGATATTGATGCTTCTGTAATCCTGATGATGTCAGCATCAAATCGTGATCTAGTCCAGTCCATTGAATCATAATCTAACAATACCTATTGTGTTGACTTCTGTAAACATATTCCTTGTATGTATAAACCATGTGGATAGAACTTGAAAAGCGTGGTACTTTCACGTACTCAAACTGCATAGTCTATATTCAGGTGTGACATTTAGCTTAGATATGTTAAAAAGTTTCCAGAAAGTCGTATTATTTGGTTTTCCTATATTGTAATGGTTGTGCTACAAACATATCTTAACTCCGCATTTGTATGATAATTTCTGCTTTAGACTAAGTTTGTACGAATTTGTTTTTGGACATCTACCAAAAGGCCTTATAAAGTTAAGTGGGGGTCTTATATACAAAAATAAATTCTTTGTGAAATATCGATGTAGGACTTGGGTTATCCTTCCCCTCAAACCAACAGTCCCCACCTCAAATCAGTAACCACAAAGCTTATGATCTTACCTCATGCGATTTTTATTAAATGTGCCGAATTATCCTATCCCGATGTAGAACTTGGGTTATCCTTCTCCTCAAACCAACAATCCCCGCCTCAAATCAATAAAGTCTTACCCATAGTTACGAGGAACGCGGGACGTGGCAGAGAATCCCGAACCAGTTCGTTCGACCCGGAACACGGGTCGATTCCGACCCAGATCGCTAGGATTCGCGACCAGTTCGTTACATCCGGCGACCGGTTGTGACACAGGTGTTTAAGAAAAAAACCCAAGAAAAATGAAGAAAAAGAAGAAAAGCAGACTTGAATTGTGATAGAAAGGAAGGAAAGATTGTGAAAGATCGAGAAGATGCATCTTGTAGAGATACAAGAGAGAGATAAAAGAAGAAAAGGAAGAAGACGATGCCTCGATATCCGTTAAAGGAAAACAATTGTATGTATAAATGTAATTGAAATCCCCGATGTGTATTGTCCATATTTTAGATTATTTTATTTGAATCCTCTTCATAGTTTGACCAAAGTAATTCATAATTGTACAAAAGTTATTTTCAAAAAAGTTAGTTATAAAATGAATTTAAAACCTTTTGATTTTTATATTAAAATTGTTGTACCATTTAAATTTATTTTTAAAATTACTGTTTATTTCCATTAATAATATAAAATATCAATTAAAATCAAAACATTAATTATAAAATTATTTTGTAAAATAAAGGTTTATCGTACCCCTACGTTCCATCGTACCCAAACGTTCCATCGTACCCAAACGTTCCGTAGTTCCGGATTCACCTAATGTAACCTTCCACGTATCCGTTTTCGTATCCCGTTTCGATTCGAATCCCGTCCCTTGTAACTATGGTCTTACCTCCTGCAATATTTATTAAATATGCCTGATCATCTTGTCCCACCGTTATTTAACTATCGTAACAACGTCTTACGAGTAATCACCACATTTGCATGAAAACTTTTGACACAGGGCTCCACTTAGATGTCCAATCGCGGGCCACAATTGCTAAGGGTCTACTACCCCAGATTTTTTTTCCCGCACCTTTGAAAAGGGCTTTCATACACTTGTTGGGCCACAAATGTACCCTTATAACCTTCACATTAATATGATTTTGTTGTCTGTTTTGGGCCAAACCACACATTTTTTTTGGGCATATTCCAAAAAGCTTCGTACCAATGGAATTTTGGAGTTAACTGGGCTCCTGTATTGGAGTGAATTCTTCCTTGAACCTTCGATGTGGTATTTGAGTTGACAGACCAACGATATTGGGAGTGTTACTTGCCAATTGCTATGCATGCCATTCCTCTTTATAATTGATGTGGAGCTTAAAACAATTAAATTAGTTGTTAATTGTTCTATATTGTTATTTATATATATATGTTTGTAATTAATAGTTATGTTATCTATCAGGAACATTATAGATTTAGTAGAAGAATAAGAAAAGGATTTGTTTGTAAAACAATTAATTAATTATGGTAGGACATATATATAATTGTTTTGTTTCATGAAATTAAGTGGCTTTCAAGTAATAGTTTATCTGTGCTATCGTAATATTTCATTATTAAAGAGATGAAGGATGTGAATTAAAACCTGCGGATTTTTGGGGTTTCTTCCGATTCTTTGCGGAGATAGGTGTTTTATCCCTTATTTTTACCCTTTTTCCACCCTTGTCCTACATCAAGTGGTATCAAGAGCCACCGTTCCTCCACCCCAACACCATAAACCACCAACAGCCAACATCCAGCTAAAAGCAGCCACCATCAGTCGACATCAGCCGCCACCATTAGCCGTATCTTGCCTGACCTGCCACCAGCAGCCTGAAGGCTGCAGCCTCTGTCCAGATCTTAAGTAAATTACAGACCAGGTTCTGAAATTTTTTGAAACCTACAACATAGTCCCGGTCCGTCCTTAAATTTAAAAATAAGACCCCGGCCTCCCAGAAAGTTTCAAAACAGCCCCATACTCCCTGATTTTCTCGCGGAAAACAATGTCATCACTAAAAACACCCGAAGCAATTGATTTGGAGATATCTTGTGCTATTATCATCAACCTGGATTTATTTATTGAATAAAATCTAAAGTCAACACATCTAACAGTAGACATGTAAAGAAATTTCATCCCAGGTCTATGTGCACTCTTAATCTTTATTATATTTGTTATAGTTTGCTGTAGTGACCTTGCACTTAATGTTTGTTTTTTTCTTTTTTCTCAGAGGTCCTTGGAATTCTCTCTCCCCTATACCAGAAAACAATGCCATTGCTGTTGATGATCAGGTTTTTGTGCTTGTCTTCATTTCTGTTTTTTTGAGTGAGATGTGCTAAAAAATTGCCTGAAGGAGATTCTAATATATTCAAATCATGGAGGGTTTTCAGGGCTGCTGCTAGTATATTTTGGCAGATACTTCTCTCCGTGATTTGATGCTTACGATGGTCGCCCTCGTCACAGTTTTCTTATATGTTTAGTAATAGAAATTGGTTATGGAACTACTGATTGAGATGTTCTTAACCCAATCCACAATTCTAAATTTACCTTTTTAGCACATTGAACACCATCCACAATTTTGACACTTTCAATCCTGTTGATTTGTAACTTAAATCATAAATTTATGACAATGGGTAATCGTACTTTTGTATTATTTTAAGTCGTAAATGTTGTAAAAACAGTCTTTGTGGGAAGAATTCTGTCACCCAGATAAAAGCATATCCCTATCGCTAGGAGACTGAAGCTTAATTATTTTGGCAAACCGGCCACCTTTCTTGTCTAAGGTTTAGATGTTTTTTGTAGAGTCTCTTTACATCATCTTACTGTGGAAGAAACGGATACATGGGTACATACACACTACAAGTTTATTTTTAAATAGAATACCAAGATGCATAGTGGAAACACAATGGCTGGCTTGATCATATTTGAGATTATTTATGCTTCAGTGTTGTATAAGTATTTCTATCTTCCTTCCAATTTTTTTTGCGAGACCTAATATCTTTTATCACAACTATAGGGTGGATGTATTTATGTTGCTGCTGGTGACTCTTGTGTATATTGCTGGGATGTGGTATGTATGTCCGAAGGTGAATATGTTTACACATTCATTGTGGTCTGTTCTTATGCTATATGTAACAACTAAAACAGAAATTCTGAGTTGCTTTTATATCAATGATTTTGCTTTTATGCTCTTACATTCCTTGTCAATCTTTGTCCCCTCCAGTGTTTCTAAAAACTTTGTAGTTCACTATAAGAAAGTTTTATATCCAAGCAAGCAACCCCTTTACGCTATCATTATGCTTCTAGGCTGATATATGTATCATTAAATTTTAGGAGAAAAGTGAGATCAAGACAGTTTTTAAGGGCCATTCAGACTACTTGCATTCCGTTATCATCCGTAACTATGGGAATCAGGTGAAGTTTCTGAAATTACTTTTTGAATTTATATTTTGCGATTCTGAGTTGTAGTTGATTAAAGGACTAGTTCACTTCCTTTGGTAACCACCCACCCACGCCCTTGCACATTGTGAAATCAATTTATGTGATTACTTCTGTTTATGGTTGCCAATTACAAAAATGTGGAGAATCTGCTTTGCACTTCATTTACAAGCTATTAATTTGCGTAGAATTTCTACTCTCATTCGGCAACTTGAGCAAGTTGACATGTCTTGTAATGATTGATATGTTCTAATTAATGTTTATCGTCTATGCGATCAACTTATTATATTGATTACCTCTGCTGAATATGTTATTCATGACAATTCTTAATTTATGTTGCCCATGAAGATGTAAAGCAAGGTCCTTAAGATTTACAGTGAGGGGTGGCTGATGGGGAAACCACCTGTTAATAAGTATTGACATAATGAAAAACAATCTGAACTCGAAAATATATGCATTTCCAATATTCTGTTTCAGAAAATAAAAAATATCTTTATTTCGCAACTTCCTTCAACATTTCTTCGTAAAATACAAGTACATGGGATTGTCTATTCTGGAAAGTGGGGATAAAATCGAAGTCCTTAATAGTACTTCAATAACTTAAACCTTGTAATTGTAACTTATGTGTTTTTATGTCTTTTGTACTAATATTTTTTTTTTTCAGATCATAACTGGGTCAGAGGATGGTACTGCAAGACTATGGGGTATGTAAATTATTAAGTTCAAAACAATCAGGCAGGAAGAAAATTATATTAACGTGGTCTTGCATTATTGTTCCTACCATTGTCTGTTTCTTCACACTTTACATTACTTGGACAGTTGCACTATATGTTATTGTGTCTTGCTATGTGGTTTAATGTAGACTGCAAATCCGGAAAGTGTGTTCGTGTGATTAATCAAGAGAAGGATAAGAAGCAGAAAGAGTTCCACCCACGTGTCAGCTGTATTGCTCTTGATGCGAGTGAAAGTTGGTTGGTAAGGCCTCATGTAGAAAGTCGTTTCATTTCTAATCTTCTATATGTCACACGGGTTAATTATCAAACAGGTCACCCGCTGGAGCCAAATATATCAAATAGGTCACTAAATGCATTTTTGACTCATTTAAATCACTCATTTGGCAATTTGTATCAAGTAGGTCACTAGTCCAGATTCCAGCGATCCCATTCCAGATTCGTCGTGGTCGGAATTTATATTTTTGGACGGAATTGATTGTAGAATATTTTTGTTGATATCTAGTTGTGTTGTATGTGTAGTTTGTGGCATGGTGGTGCATATAAATTTTTTGTGAATTTTTCTGTGCTAATTTCGTGTCGCCGGAATCTGGAATAGGATCGCCGGAATCTGGAATAGTGACCTACTTGATACAAATTGCCAAATGGGTAATTTAAATGAGTCGAAATTGCATTTAGTGACCTACTTGATTCATTTGGCTCTAGCAGGTGACCTGTTTGATAATTAACCCATATGTCGCACTGGCATTGCTAGGATCGTAAATGTTCTTTCCTCAGAATTTTCCTTTTATCACCTGTTTCTAATTTGTTCAACTATGAAATATTGGTACGTGAAAAGCACTAAATGTTATGGACACTTTGTGTGCACTAAGGATCTGATGATGATGCTACTGATAATAGATGAATGACCACGACAACTCATCAATATTAATTTGACTATGATGTAACATGATAATATTCTCTTTAACCTAGCAAATAATTATTGGCTCAATAGTAGACTGGTTTAGTCAGCATAGAATCTATGTTTTTGCGACATGCTAACCCTTCCCTAATGGTTTTGGATCCATTTCCTTAGCTTTTATGGATTGCTGTTACATAGATATCATCATATCAAGTATATAAACATAATCTTCAAGAAAAGTTCTTGCAAACATTAATATGATGTACTATTTAGAACTTGTTGAATTCTCAGTTCTTCACTAATATTTACTCTCTATCATTAATATTTTGTTTATTATAAGAAATAAAATATTGATGCTAGTTGTGGTATGTTGAATAGGTATGCCTTATACTTGTACACCCTGAGAATACATTTGTAAAAAGTTGAATGATGTCTCATGTCTTTCCTGTTTTTCATCTATCTTTAGAGCATGGAGTAATTTACTAACTTAGATTCCGACTAAAATCTCAATTAATTCCTATTTCTAGGCTTGTGGTAGTGGACAGACTTTGTCGCTGTGGAATCTACCTGCTTGTGAGCGCATTTCACAGACCAGAATGACTGCCAAAATCCAAGATATATTATTTGACGATAATCAAGTAGGTTCATCTATGTTATTTACAGTTCTGTACTTGTTTAAATTTCCCTCTCGTTGTTTTCTTACCTAAAGTAATGTTCATTCTAATTGCTTTAAATTTTAAAATGTGGTATAATATATAATCTAGCACTTAAAACTCTGAAATCAGATTGTTGGTAGTTGTAAGTTTAACTACTGGTCCACTGTGTATTGATAATCTTATATGTTTGAAACTTACTAATTTTACCCAGGAAATTGGTTTTCTCTTCCATTAATGATGCATGCTTATTCTTCATTCTTAGATTGTAGCTGTTGGAGCAGAACCATTAGTAAGCAGATTTGACATGAATGGAGCTATTCTTTCACAGATTCAGTGCTTTCCTCAGTCAGTATTTTCTGCTTCCTTGCATCCATCAGGGGTATGTTTGCTCTAATAACTGATGCATTAACTTCTGTAGACTTATAAATAGCTTTAGTGATGCTGATCCTTTCAGCTTCCCCTTCTGATGACTGGCATGTAAATTTGTGCCACTAAAATATGCTTGGGTAGTGTATCTTAGAATATATAAATGATCTGTATATGTAAGAGTGGTTTAAGTTATAAATAAGAGATCAGTTTTGAGTTTTAGGCTAGAGAGAAACAGGGGTCGGTATACTATCGAATTCAGTACATTGAACCCGCGAAACCATGTCATGAACTGTTTATATATAACTTCTGCTGTACTATTGCAAGATAGAAACAACCATGATGCAGTGGTGCCTAATGACGCTTATGCGCTTCATGTCAGGCCCACTCATGGGAGGGTTTGAGATTAGATACGTTTCTTGGAGTTAAGAGTGGATCAGTAGGAGCCCATGAGCATAACCTTAAGTGTCCAAAAGGCCCACTTTCGAATTGTTGATCCATTGTGGGATTGACCTATCTTGCAGTAATTGAGAATTTTGGGGATACCAAGACTTGAACTCGCGACCACTCAGTATGGCACGTGGTTGAGATTTAGTTGGCCTGAATGGTACTGATTGGATTTGTGGCTTGATTGGATTCTATTTGATAGGCTATACTGGACCAAAACAGAATTGGACTCGATTCCCCTCGAGAAACTTGAGTTTTACTGAGATAACTCACTGACTTCTCTAACAAATTTGAAACCCACTCTGGTACCTTCTCAGAATATACAAAAACAAGTATTCAGTATTTACAAAAGAATATATAAATATTCAGTTTATTTGCAAAAGAGAAACAGTTATAGGTTATAGAGAACAAGGGCAGTTAACTGACAGATAGGCCATTTCTCCATGAAGAACACTCTTATGTTAAAAACAATAAAGAACACCATAGAATCTTGCATTTAGATTCTAATTTTCACACCATGAAAGTTTTTTTGCATTTAGATTCTAATTTTCACACCAAGAAATTTTTTTTATTAATAAAAATAGAATCTAACAAAACATTAGGATCAAATATGACATGATTACATATAATTTCATTGTTACAAAAATATATATAAGATTCTATTTGGATTCTATGTTACATTTGATTTTTAAAATTTAGATGAGAGATTCTATGTTAGATTCGATATATTAAGCATAATTGTTAAATTTTGTGATTCTTATTTCAACGAATAATTTTTTTTTTTGAAAAATAAAGTGTTTTGATGGTGTTCTTCTGTGTTCTTTATGTAAGAGTGTTTTTTATGGAGTGCTACCCATGTAAATGTATTTCACCCCCGCTGAACCACTGCAAAAAAGAGCATGAATAGTCACGATGATTCAGTGGTGACTTACTGATGCTTATGGCATGCGTGATTCTATCCTGGTACTAACTTATAGCATCAACTCAAATTTAAAAACACTATTTGGGTCCGAAGTTTATAGGTTTAAATAAAATCCTTGTGGGGGTGCAGAATTTTCCATAAAATGGCAATGTTGGCGAATAGGACATGAGGAGATGGTATTAATTTGGCACAAGTCTCCCCCGAGCTATTGTGAAATTTTAAATAGGCATTTTTTCCACCCCGTCCTTGTTATATAAACACATTCAGTTTAACCAGTCTCATCATTTTGGCACTTACTTACATATTTTTATTCTTGGTCTCAACCATTTAATTAATTACTTTGAAATTTTGGTCGATTTTGAACCATTAACAGGAGGGGTCTGAATGCGTTTATTTTGTTTTCAAATTTAAGGACCTCGGTAATGTTTGTATTAGAAAAATAATTGGATAATAATCGTATTTATTTTTAATAATGTAAAATTATGTGTATTATCATTAGTCAGGGCTGACACTTTGGAGACCTACGGCCCTAAAACTAATTATTGTTAGTTATTGATAACATCTAAAACTCGTTAAGTTACCCCAGTATGTCAAACTGATTTAAGATTTTATCTGACACATTAAAAGGATATACGGCAATGTGTCTTACATAAAAATGCATTACCTACAAATTTGTCAGTACTGACAATTTCATTTGCTATTATCAGAGTTCTGTGCTGATAATGTAATACGTCGGGTGAATATATCCAAATGGACGGTGTAGACTATTTTCTTAGGTTTTGTTTTTATGAAAACAATTCGTATTGCTGTTAATAAATTGTTGCATACTTGCATTTTGAAAATTATGGTATTATAGAACACATGCATCTTTCATAGGTTACTGCTGTTGCTGGTTACGGAGGCATTGTTGATGTTATTTCACAGTTTGGAAGCCACTCTTGCACATTTCGGTGCAGATGCCTATGAAGGGAAGAGACCCCTTCACTTATCTTCTAATGTTTCAATAATGTCTTTAGTTCAATATGGATATGGGATTGGAAAAGAATTTGATCCCAGTTTTTCTCAGAATTTTTAAACACGAACCTTGTTTTTTCAGAAGAAAGTAGCTTGGTTTAGAAGTTACAAAAGTAGTTTGGACTTTTTTTATGAGCTCAAGATTAGTTAATTTATTTCTTTGACATCCATATTTTTTACCTTCCTGTTGTATGATACTTAGTTTTGCGAGTATACGAAGGAGGGTGAATGACTATTGGCATTTGTGACAGTTACGGTATGGGTTGTAACTGGGCCAAGCTGAGCCGAATATTTCCAAACTAGACCAGGCTCGTGAACCTCAAGCGAGCGTGAGCTATTCAAATATTTTTATTTTATTAAGCCAGCAATATATTTACAAGAACCAATAGAAATTTCTCGAAAACAAAAACATAATTAAATAAATCAAGCTAATATTTGCTTCATCAGTATTACGATTATTAAAACGATGATGTTTAAATGATCTTACATTGCAGAGCATATCTGTATTGTTATAATATATATATTTTTGAAAGAATAGTATACATTTAATGTAGTTGTGTGATTAAATGATTTCGTAAAATTAACCATAATTGCAATTTCAATAACTTCTCAATAAGGAATGAAGTGCACTTTGTGTAACGTCGATCTGGGTCAGGATCCCGGTTGTCACATCATTCATAATCCAATAATATAATACCTGTACACTGAAGTTATAGTCTTAGAAACGGTATCTACATTATTTATTACAAGGCAAATGTACCACCCAGGATCTCAAATTATTAATCACAATCTCTATACGAAGTTATTAAAAACTGCATTGGTAAATAATTCTTGCTAATAATAACTAAAATATATTCCCTCCGTCCCAATGATTTCTATACATTGGGGGACGGGGGCGTGTCACGCATTTTAAGGCTCCTAACTACTATAGTTATGTAATTTATTTTTACAATTTTCTTTTTTTGTATAAAAGTAGAACAATCCTACTTTTATACAAAAAAAGAAAATTTTAAAAATAAGTTATGGAACTATACTATTTATGCACATTAAAATGCGTGTCAGACACTTTAAAAAAAACGTATAGAAATGAATGATACGGAAGGAGTATTCATTTACTCCTGCAGTATTCATCCTGAACTGAACTATCTATTCCACCACTTTCCTTTCCTCGCAGCACAAGTCAACCGATTATAGACATTTTCTTGTCTGTTGTGTTTAACAATTTAAAATAAAACAAGAATGAGGAATATTGCTCAGTAATTTGTATAACATAGTAATACATTTAGCATTTTATAAACTTTTTAAAAGAAAGTCGAAACAGTTACTATAATAGTAATTTATATTTAAATGCACAATCTTATGATGGAAAACAATTTGTAGTTCTAGATGTTGCATAATGAGAGTTCTTCGCTTAAGCAAACACATCCCTTAACATTATCGGCAACTCAACAGTTAGGCTTTTGTTACATTAGTGTTAGGGCCAACCTCCAAGTGGAGAAGAAAATAGAACTGTTAATGGGAGTCTCTAACGTCTTCCGTGCACGAGCACGATGATCATTCGTATTGCATGGAGATCTCCAGATCATGATCATTGTTCTTTACATGTAGAAGGAACGGGCCGTTTGCTGGACTAGACGTGACCTTAGTCACTTAAGCAACCTCTCAGTTCTCTTAAGGAATCTATCTCCTTGGAATAAAAATAAATTCATGTTCCCCAAGTAATTACTTGTTGATAGATCTTACTCATTTATTTTGTTACTTTTAGAAGATAACGGACGTGTGTGGGTTGACCTCTGTCAACTAATTCATTTTGGATGATGAAACTGTTTTTGCAAACCAAGATTAGGAATTTTATAAACATTTGATTAGTCAGGAACCCTAACTCGATAGTCCCAAATATATTCATTTTAATAGCGAAGGGAGATGAATCATTTATTTGCTCCCAAAATTCTGGATTCCTAATTTTTGATAAGTTCGAAAGTATTCGAATGTACTTTAAAGAGTTGGTTTATTTATGGATAAATATTTGGCAACCCATACTATTTTTAAATATTTTTTTGAAGGCCAGAAAATATTTTAAGTAATTATTAAAAGCCTTAAATAATTTTTAATAAATATTATGATTTTTAAACCTATTAAAGATAAATATTTATTAAATAAATTTCAGTAAAGAGATGATTTTTCAATATAAAGTTCACTTAATTAAATAAATATTCAAATAGTATTTATTTAATTATTATTCAATCATTTAATACTTTAAGAATATCCAGATATAGACTGGAATGTTTATTACTCGTTTAAAAATATAAGATCTGTTTCCGGAGTTCCTCCGGGTTCAATGTTGTTAAAGACACGATTAATTGCGCGATTAATGGCGCTTCGCGATTAATGGCGCTTCGCGATTAGGCGCAAGATGTGCGATTCAAAAATGTGCGATTTAAAACGATTTTGAAATCGTTCCAAAGGCGCTCGTGAGGCACTAAAAGGCGCTTAAAGGCGCTAAAGGTGCTAAAAAACACAAAAAGGTGCTTATGTCAGTAAAAGACAAGAATACCCTTAAAAAGGATAAAAGGAAAAAAAACCCTAAAGTGTTTTATACAACCCCAGCACCTTCAGCCTCCAGCCACCAGTCCCTTAACGTCTCTATATCTTAGCCTCTGTCTACGAGTCTGTCTTCTTCTCACTTCTCAATATATACATACATATTTATATATATACTAAATTACTAATACTCTCAATCTTCATCTCTATCTCTTATTTGTTAAGACTGTGTTTATTATTAATTTCTTGTTAAATCTGTGATATTTTTTTTTTGTAAAAAAGCGCGCGGATAACGGCGCTTCGCGAGTCGTGCTTCAAATTAAGGTCTTGCGCTTTTTTGAAAATTGTGCCTTAAACAACACTGTCCGGATTTTTATGATAGTCTTTAGACAATTTAAATTCCGACTACCGGTCTCAATATGAAAATACGATCATACGCCCTATTCCTGGATTCTTTATAAACATCAGTTATAGCTACTATAATTATATAGTATATAAACCGCAACAACTACGATAGATTTATGCAAATAAATCAGTTCGTAAAATTCAAGAAAACATTTATATCACAACAAAAGCAACATAGGCACAACAACTTAAAGATATAGGTTTTGAAAACTTGCCTGATATCCAAGCTTTTAACTGGATGTTTTTCCTCTAGTCTTGGAACCTTTACCAAGACATATCATTACCTCAATTAGTTATTTGATTAAAGTCCGATCATTTTAAGTAAACTTCATTTTTACCTGACTTTCATCCTCTTGGGTTCACTTAACTTAAGACATTCTATGCATCTTACTATCCATTTATAATCTCATTCTTTGCACCAATATGTTGTCTTGATAATCCTTAACATGTTTCGTGTTTTAGTCAACTTGAAATTACTCTCTTAACTTAGCCCGAACGGATGGTCAAAATAGTACCGCTAGAGTTGACTTTCCATAGAATCACTATTACGCGACTCGCACTCCAACATTTTTAATAAATCATTGAAAACATTTTTAAATACGAAACCACATTTAAAATCATCTTTGGTATTTGTGATATTTATCATAAAAGTTTTGATTTGAAAACATGAGTTTAAATAGGTGAAATGCATTTTCAAAGTCTAGTCAACTACGGGGTTGCACTATTTGCGCTACTTTCAATAAAACGCTCATAACTCAATAACCGATAACTCAAATTATGACAACCTGAGTCAAATTCCGAGTTTTTTTTTCGAGAATCAGGTCAAGTTCCGATCACGAATCCGAAGTAAGCCAAAGTACACTGGCCTAAATGCAACCAACTTGGCTAATCCACAAGCCCACCACAGACCCCCAAAAGATCATGATTTGATGGTGCACTTAGTAGTAGTACTTTTGCCTTATAAGCTACGGTCGATAGTACTTTTGCCTTATAAGCTAACGCCGATTCGATTGTTTTCCAAGAAATGTTTGGCTGTAAATCTCCTCGATGTCGGACTGGGATGTTACAAACTTCCCCACTTTAATTCCTGGCGTCCTCGTCAGGCCACAACTGATATCCCATAGTTCCCAATTAGTCCTCTGTAGCCATTGTGGGATAACCGGCTAGCTTCGTGTCCCCACCTCCGGACCTCTATCCATTGTGGGATAATATCACCAGTCTTCGTGTGCCCACATCCGACAACTTGACGAATCAAGCTTTCGAGAGTCGGCTTTGACACCATATGTGACAATCCGGGTCAAATCTCGAGATTTTTTTCCAGAATCGGGTCAAGTCCCGATCACGAATCTGAAGTAAGCCAAAGTACATTGACCCAAATGTAGCCGACTTGGGTAATCTACAAGCCTACTATAGGCCTCTAAAAGATCATGATTAGTTGGGTGCACTTGGTATTAGTACTTTTGCCTTGTAAACTGCCGCTGATTCAATTGTTTTTTAAGAAATGTTGGGCCGCAAATCTCCTCGATGTGGGACTGGGGTGTTATAATTTATAGTCTCGTTCTTTGCACCACTATGTTGCTTTGATAACTCTTAACAAGTTCCGTGTTTTAGTCGACTCGAAATTCCTCTTTTAACTTGGCCAAAATGGACAGTAAAAATAGTACCTCTAGATTTGACTTTCCTGAGAATTACTATTACATGACTCGCATTCCAACATTTTTAGTAAATCATTGGAAACATATTTAAGTACAAAACCACTTTTAAAATCATCTTTGGTATTTGTAATATTTATCATAAATGTTTTGATTCGAAAACATGAGTCTTGATAGGTGAAATGTATTTTCAAAGTCGAGTCAACTACAGAGTTTTACTATTTACACTACTTTCACTAAAACGATCGTAATTCAATAACCATTAACTCAAATGATGCACCGTTTTCGCATACACGATCTAGAGAATGTCTAGAATTTAATCAATTTAAGGTTTTGCTTTGGACAGAGGACCTATTTTCCGGATTTTACTGAACATGGCAGTGGGTTATGCAATGAATAATGTTATTTCCTTAAGGGCTTTAGTTGCGCAACCTCGGCTTATGCTTTTTCATAATCAGAACTTAAGCGTTTTAACACGAAACCTTCACACAAACCTTATTAACTGTCCTTAGTATTTTATCACAAAATTTCACATTTTATTATGGCTCTTAAGTGGTTCGATCATAGCCTCCAAGTTGGTGCAAATGCGCAGTTTGGTTTTCCGACATGCTTTCACTAAAACTTGAATGTCTCATAATCCGTAAATTGGATCGACACGATTCTCACACCAAAACGAAGAAACAAGCTCTACGCTTACATGCCCAATGATTGGTCTCACAAACGTGTTTCTGTCCGGGAGTTTTTGCCTAAACATGGTTAACAAAATTTTGCCTTTACAACAAAACTAAGCGATTTCCAATTTTACAATACACCAAATTAACCATCAACCAATTCATACACTTCCGTCATCTACTAAACATCACAATCTTACTCATATCTCATCCACCATAGTCAAAACCAACATCTACATCATCCATCCACCAAAACACTTCCATTTATACAACTAACTTAACATAAGTGTTATAAACATACATAATCAACAAAAAGTCCAAAAATAAATCCCTAACAAAGAAGGTCAAGGGTGTTCATACCTTTCATAAGCTTTAACAACATAACACTTGCTTCAAAACCTTGGAAAAGCCTCAGATGATCCTTGGAAACCTTTAAACTTCAACAAAAATTCAAGAACACTACATAAGTTACTATTCATACTATCTCACCTACCTCTTTGTTCAAGGTTTTGAACAAGCTAGAGTCAATGGATGATTATGAAATTTGGAACATACCTTAATCTATGCAAGATCTTTCTAATGAGCCATAGATCATAATTTTTGAAGGCTTGGAGGTTGGGTTTTGAATTTTAATTTCCTTAAAGAAAGGAAATGGCCGAATGGCCTTGTTTCTTGGTTGGTTGGTTGCTAGCTTGTGTTTGACTTATGGTTGGTGTGTTTGTGTGAGATTTTATTTGCCAAAGTGTGTTTTATACACTTCATTTTAATCCTTTAAACACATGTCAAGCATTGTCGTATTAGCTTGGTTCTTTGGTTAAGAAATGAACACATCACACACTCATCACTCTTAAACCACTTAGCATTTTGATTTTGCTTTCACATTGATGCTCTTAGATGTTGCACTTTGATGATCTTACATGGTCCTCTATTTTGGTTAGTGTTTAATCCATAATCCGTCACTTGTTCGCTTTACCGCTTAATTTCGTTATAATGTCCGAGCCATTTCTAAAACATTTTGTTGCACCAACATTAGGGTATATTTTTTTTATAAATAAGTAATTAGATTAAACCAAAAAAGGTACATCATCTAGGGGCATACCCCGCGAGCTCAACTAAGCATAAAGCTAACACAAACTAAAAAGGGAAATTACCAGAAACAAGAAACTACAAATAATCAAAGAAAACAGATTAATAAAGATAACTGCTAAAGGTGTGGTCCCTCCGAATTTGCATATGAAAGGCTTTG
This sequence comes from Kitagawia praeruptora, assembly GCA_037693485.1. Classification (NCBI taxonomy): domain Eukaryota; kingdom Viridiplantae; phylum Streptophyta; class Magnoliopsida; order Apiales; family Apiaceae; genus Kitagawia; species Kitagawia praeruptora. The sequence continues at coordinate 92,458,207 of CM075344.1, read as the reverse complement.
ATGGAAAAAACCCTTTCTCTGACCATGCATTTCACTTGAAATATCAGCCTATCTATATTGTTTCTAGTACCAGCCCTCCAAACGGAATAAATAGTCACAGAGATATACAAATAGCCTAGCTGCCTCTGAATACAAAAAACATTTCCTGGAAAGAAATTTCCCTCCAGCCAGTCATGCCAAGATTGAGTTGTCGCCACTAAACATTTACGTAAAATTAAATAGGCATATGGACAGTCCAAAATAAGTGCCTAGCTGTTTCCAAATTGCTATAGCAAAGAGTGCAAGTAGGATCAATATTGAAACCAAACTAAGCAACTTATCCTTCGTGAGAAGACGACCCTTAAGGGTAAGCCAGAAAAAGAAAGCACATTTTTGAATTACAACTTGATTCTAAACAGCTTGAAGCCAAAGAGGTGGTGAACCTATTCTTCGAATAGAGTGCCAGATATCTGATATACGAGGCTTGACACTACCATTCCAAAGAATTTTATTAGAGCTTCCAATAACAACTGAGGAAAGTAGTTGACGCAGTTCAATTGCCAACACATGATTTGATCGTACATGAGACCAGGAAGCATTACTAATAAAAGAGCGAATCGGAGCGAGAGAGAAAGATTCTGTGATAGAGATAATCTCATGACCAAGGTGAGTTATGAGAGAATCGTTTCAATACCACGGGTCATGCCACATCAGCAAGTTAGAGTGCCTGCCAATCGAGTAGGTTAGATGATGTTTAGCTTCAGACCTTAATCTTAGAATTTCCTTTACACACCATGGACTTCTCGCAGGAAGAGAAGCAGTCCAGATGGATTTATTTTTGAATAAACATTGATGAAGCCAGAGAATCCACAACGAATCTGCATTTGGTTTAGCTAGTCTCTAAACTTGATATAGGATTGTAGCTCTATTCCATTCAGATAAATCACGAACACCCAGGCTTCCCTCAAGCTTCGGGAGACAAACATCTTTCCAGGAAACTTTATGGTGGCACCTAGCTTCAATGCTACCACCCCATAAGAATCTTGCAAAGTAAGACTAGAGGGTGTTTAAAAAGCAGTCCAGATGAATTTATTTTTGAATAAACATTGATGAAGCTAGAGAATCCACAACGAATCTGCATTAGGTTTAGCCAGTCTCCAAACTTGATATAGGATTGCAGCTCTATTCCATTCAGATAAATCACGAACACCCAGGCCTCCCTCAAGCTTCGGGAGACAAACATCTTTCCAGGAAACTTTATGGTGGCACCTAGCTTCAATGCTACCACCCCATAAGAATCTTGCAAACTAAGACTAGAGTGTATTTAAAACGTCCATAGGAAGAAACAGATAGGAAGCCCAAAAACCTTGAATACTGAACATAACACATCTGAGAAGAGTAAGTCTGCTAGAAAATCTCAACGATTTAGTAGTCCAGTTGTCAACACGGGCACTCAATTTACGAATCAAATCAATGCAATCAGAGGCTTTCAGTCTACTAGTAATCAGAGGCAAACCTAGATATTTGATAGGGAGAGATCCATGTTGAAACCCAGATAGAGACAGAGTGGCATCAATTACTTCACGAGAGACATTGCAGAAAAAACCCGTACTCTTAGAAGGGTTGGGTTTCAAATTCGATACATCTGAGAACTTATCAATAGCATTCAACAGAATTAAGATGGAAAGAGAATCACCTTTATAGAAAATAAACAAATCATCAGCAACAATTAAGTGAGGCAGAGCTAGCTCCTTCGTTCTCCAGTGGAAAGAGAAATGATTGTCATTAGCAATAGTATGCCGGAGATAAGCTGATAACACTTCCATCCCAACTACAAAGAGAAACGGTGATAGAGGATCACCTTGGCGCAACCTAGCCTTGCTTGGAAAGTAGCCTTCTAATGATCCATTTATCTTAATTGAGATCATAGCACTTGTAATACATACTCGAACCCAGTTGAGGAAAACAGGAGGAAAGTTCATTCTTGTCTTTGCTTCAAACAGAAATTGCCAGTTTAAGGAGTCAAATGCCTTGTGAGTTGTGAATGTCAAGCTTAAAGGCACACCTGAGAGAACCCTCATTACGATGATAATTTCGACATATCGCTTGAGCTAACATGATGTTATCACCTTTTCTTCTATTAGGAACAAAGGATGTTTGGTTGAAAGATATAAGATTTGGCAAGACCTTCTTGAGCCTCATAGAAAACAATGTAGAAATCCCTTTGTAAAGAGTGTTGCAACACGAAAATGGCCTAAATTAAGAGATATTAGACGCACCTTCACATTTCGGAATTAGAGCTATGCAGTTGAGCTTACACACCTGTGCAAGTGCAAGGAATCAAAGAAGAACATAATAGCATTGGTTACATCATGACCCCAAGCAGCTGTGAAAAACTCAACGGAAAAACCATCGGGACCAGGACTTTTGTTCCTAGCCATCCCCTTAAAAACATCAGCTATTTCTTCATGAATGAAGGGTTTCGAAAGATTATTCTGATCTTCTTCATTGATACATGGCAAGATAATTGTTGGATCTATAGCAGAAACTGGGATAGAGGTGCCCAAAATGGATTCAAAATAATTCACCGCTATATTCGAGATATCCTTGTGAGAAGTGAAAGTGTTTCCCAGATCATCTTCCAAAGCAAAGAGTTATTCACATTCCATCTGCTTTTACAAGAATTATAGAAATATCTGTTATTGTGATCTTCCAATTTAAGCCAATTAATTATGGACTTATGTTTTAGGAACATTTCGTCCCGTTTTAGACAGTGTGCCAAATTAAGACTGAGCTTTCCTTCATCTTCGAATTGCTCAGACGAAGGAACACGGGAAGATAATCTTGAAAATCAGCAAGCATGTTATGAGCTTCTCGAACTTTAATGTGCACATCTCCAATACGCAAGTTCATATTCTTTAGACCCACTTTCATTCACCTGAGTTTAGACGTCAAGACAAACCAGGGATTACCACTGATGTTACAGTTCCAAGCATCACGAACAGTGTCGCAAAAATCAGGAGCAGTTATTAAGCGTTAAAATACTTAGAAAGGTTTGAAGATTCTTTAAACTGAGTTGGCCAGATAAACCATAGCAGGACTGTGATCTGATAAACCTCGAGGTAAGAAGTGAGCTCGAGAAGAAGAAAACATGCTCAACCATTCTATTAACTAACACCCGATCCAGCTTCCTCTGAGTAGGATTAGACTTGTTATTGTCCCACCAAGTGAGTGATTGACCAGAGAAATGAAGGTTTTTGACCCCTGCTTCATCCAGAAAATCCTTCGATTCCATAATTCCTTTTGTAAAAATCAATAGAACCTCCTTCCATCTCCTCTAACTTTAAACAAACATTAAAGTCCCCCATAGCAATCCAAGGAATAGAATTCCTCTCCACATAAGATCTATGAAACGCTAGGAGATTGGTCCAGAGAGGTCTTCTTTCCACTAAAGTATTGAAAGCATAGACAAAGGACACAAAGAAAGAGTCATTAGTACCGATGCCTAAGACAGAGCAAGAAATTTGTTGAGCATCCACTTTTAAAATCTGCACTTTCCATCTATATATTAGGGTCCCACCCAAGCCATATTCGTCCGTTATGATGGAAATCATAGTTAAAAACAACCCACTTGAAATGACCTGTAATAGTCGTAGAAAAAAAGCGGCCGATTCCTGTTTGACATGAGTCTCCAAGAGGGCAATTTTGACGCCCCCAAATCCAGGGTCAGGATTTGGTGCCACAAACCATCACAATTTAGTATAACTTAATTATACAAATGATCCCTCACCAAGGATCGATCTCAGGTTTTGGTATGAAACAAGAATCTAAATTGCAACATTAATCATAACCACTATACCTCTTATCCGTAGTGCGGTCCATTAGCATATGCATTCAGGCTGACTCTGAAATCTATTCTGTATAGAGTGCCTCATCACTCTCATTCGAATTTTAATACGTAGATAGCCAATCCTTAACCGTAACTGAAAAGGAAGGGTAAAACAAAACAAGAGTGAGCCAAAAATGCTCAACAAGTATATAGTATAGTGAAACAACAATATTTCAACATTTCATTGATGAACAATATCAATGATTAATTATCTCAAGAGAATATTCAATTTCCATCATGGGATAAGACTCTCATTTCTTCAATCATACTGCCTCAGATAAAACTTTGAGAAAAAGAATATCCAGAAATCCCCTAGTCATTCTTACTCCACTTTCAACGTACAATGTTACACGTGAAGGGAATAATTGGGAAACTTCTATCCATCCTTAATCCCATTGTTTTACTGAGTTCCCAATTTTGATCATGATAGAAAACAACTAACTTTGATGTCCACAATTTTGAAACTAATGACCATTTGCATATATATATATATATATATATATATATATATATATATATATATATATATATATATATATATATATATATATATATATATATATATATATATATATATATATATATATCTTATCAAAACATTACTTTCTTTAAAACCGTTTCATCTTTGAATCATACTTTTCATAAAACCTCTTTTTAAAATCAATTAAGTTGATTGGAGTTTTTCCTTGACAACGGGTGATCAACCACGTAGAGTCCCCATATCGGACACGAAGTCCCTCTGGACCTTGAAATTGGGTTCCCAATTAGGCAACACATTGGCCTTTAATGTTGGACTAGGACCACCCTAGCCTCTTACGCTAAATAAAAAAAATGTTGGACTAGGACCACCCTAGCCTCTTACGCCTCCAATCTGAAGGAATCCGTGAAAAACATTTAAACGGAATTCCCCCACATCAAACCTTTAAAACATTTCACTTTTCAGTCCTTATACTCACTGATAACAAATCAACCCAGTATAAGGAATTTTAAAAACATGTTTAATTAATAAAAGATTAAGGATTAGAGAAGCATTCAATAAAAGAAATCATAAAAACGAAGCAATAAGATTAAACTAAGCATGGTAAAGTTCAACAAAACAAAATCATATATCAACAAGGAGACATCCTCTGAGAGTTCAGGGGTTAAACCTGTAGACCTCACGGGCAACAATGTAGATACGTGCAAAGAAGATGAAAATGACAAAGAGGAATGGACTGAAGTGATTCGTAAACGGGTTCACCTTATATAACTTCTCTTGGGTCTCCTAGCTCGGCTTCCCCTGCACCTCCTGTAAATTTTCGCAATATTGTTGTGGATGAAGTTGCTAAAAAGCATGTTGGCAGGAAGAAATCAAGTAGCACAGTCAATAATCCTTCTAATTCGAGGGGTAAGAAGCAGAAAAACTTTGGAAGAGGAGGTACCTCTTCCAACCTCTAATCTCTTTTATGGATTTTTGCTCTTACAATGTAAGAGGTCTAAACAATAAAACATCCTTTATTAAGGATTTTATTAGAAATAATAAGCTGAGTTTTTTTGCTCTATTAGAAACTCGAGTAAAATCAGAGCATGCAGACTCTACAGCTCATTTTTTGTCTCCCAATTATAGTTGGAAATTTAATTATGAACATCATGACAATGGTCGTATATGGGTAGGTTGGGACCCTACCATTTGGAAGGTTAGATTCATTGCTAGCTCTGCACAATCTATCTCCTGTTCTGTTTCTCGTATTGATGCCAATGAGGATTTCTTTGTCACTTTTGTCTATGCGTATAATACTTATGTGGAGCGTAAACCTCTCTGGTCCAGTTTGTTAGCTCTTAAGAGTGCTATTGCAGTCAATAATGGTGCCTGGGTTGTTCTTGGAGACTTTAATGTTTGCCTAAAGTTGGATGAAATCAGTGGTGGCTCTTTGTCTTGGACCTTGGGCATGACAGATTTCAAGCAATTTCTCTCTAGTGCAGGATTGATGGATCTTAACTACTCAGGCAAGTTCTTTTCATGGTGGGATAACAATATTACCAACCCTCTGTTGAAGAAATTAGACAGAGTTCTCATTAATGATTCTTGGATGTGCAATTTCCCCATGTCCCATGCTCTATTCCTTCCTCGGGGTTTATCAGATTATAGTCCAGCATCTTTTTCTTTAGGGTGCTACAGGGAGAAAATTAAGAAGCCTTTTCAAGTATTTAATCATGTTATTCAATCGCCTTCATTTCTTAGTACGGTTTCACAGGCATGGAGCATTATAGTTTCAGGGGATCCCTGGTATGTCTTAACTCAAAAGCTCAAAAATATGAAGAGAGCTCTTATTGATCTTAATAAATCGAGTGGTGACATTCATGACAAAGTATTGGAAGCCAGGAATTCTCTGCTTCAATTTCAATCAACTATGGCTTCAGTACCCTCTCCTGAGCAATTTTCTGAAGAATCTAAGCTCTGTTTGGAGCTGGAGTGTTGCTTAAAGCAGGAAGAGGTTTTGCTTCGTCAAAAGTCTCGTATCAAATGGCTCCACCTAGGAGACGGGAATAATAAATTCTTCTTTAATGCTTGTAAGAGCCGGTGGAACTCTAACAAAATCCTATCTATTGTAAATGACCAAGGGGAAACCTTTACATCTCACAGTGACATCTCTAGAGTGGCTGTCGACTACTATAAATCTATTTTGGGGACCTCCACCACTGTTTCTGAATTAGACAGCTTGGTTGATCTTCCTATGTTAATAGAATCACAGCAAAATCACTTATTATTGCCTGTATCTCCTAGTGAGGTGCTCAAAGTTTTTAAATCAATGGAAAAGAACAGAAGTCCCGGGCCAGATGGGTTTACCAGTGAGTTTTTCTTGGAAGCTTGGAGTATAGTAGGAGCAGATGTGGTCAGAGGTATCATTTATTTCTTTCAAACTAATGAGCTGCCTAGGATTATTAATTCTACTGCTATTGCTTTAGTTCCTAAAGTTGACTGCCCAGTTAACATGTCGGACTACAGACCTATCTCCTGCTGTAACACTATCTATAAATGCATATCTAAACTATTGGCAGCTAGATTGAAGGCCCTAATGCCCTCTCTGATTTCTATAAACCAATCTGCGTTCATCCCGAAGCGTAGTATTGGCGACAACATAATGCTAGCTCAAACACTTGTTAAAGATTACCATACCTCAGGTCCTAGTAGATGTGCAATAAAGTTGGATATCCGTAAAGCTTTTGACACCCTTAATTGGGGTTTTCTGTTCAAAATCATGCACCGTATGGGGTTCCCTACTCGATTTATTCGTTGGATTGAGAAATGCATTACAAGTAGTATGCTTTATAAGCTTTATCATTAGACTTGTTTCTTTTTTTAGAAATAAGTAGATGTACATATTTTGGACTTAACGTTGTTGCAATGATTTATAAATTATTGGTGTAAGACTTCGAGTTCTTAACCTTTTAAATAAAAAGTTTTTTTAACCCAAAAATATTTATATTTATTTTTGTTCATAATTTTTAGTACTTTTAACATTTTCCAATTTAGTTTTGAGTTTTGAAGATTGGACACTCACCCCTCTATTTCGAGGGTGAAAGACTGTAATACCCATTACAGCAGCTGCTCCAGCCTTAAATGTCCACATATGCGAGGTGGTATCCAAAATACCTACTGAATACGTTATCCACAGAGGCGTATGGTTAGTCACGTCCTAGCAAAAATAGCATCCACCAAACACGCTCACATGCACGGCACATCAAGTAGATACTTCAAGGAATGACCAACAAAGAAAATTAATACGCCATATGCCGAAGCGTGTATAAAGATATGCCACTGTTGATGAGAATAATAAGAAACTAACAATTGATTTTGAAGTCCATTGCCTCACCTTATATAAAAATTTTGGATACCATTCTCCTTATATTGTTGGTTGCTGCTGAATACAGAAAGGGAATATGTCACAGCGTTTCGATATTGGGACAAAAAAATATACACCAACTTATATACACCACATCTTACATATATCAACTGATTCTTTAAAGTACGTCTTGCTTGTTTGTTGGACTTAGCATACGCCACCTTGGTTGGAGTGGTAAGTGGCTACACCGCTCTATCCGGAATGTTAGGTGTAATATTACGCCACTGTAATAGGTGTTAAAAGATGGAGAATTGTAAACAAATCTGTTACGTGTTTGGGGTAAGTGATATGTTAGGAAAAAATGTTAAAAATAACGCTTTTTTAAAGGAAAAAAACAAAAAAAACAATTCTTGGAATGCTGTGTTAATAATACCATTTTTGTGACCCAGTTGTAAAATGCGTCTTCATGATACACATGAAGCTCATGCATATTGCAGGACACCCAATTTGTTTTTGCGTATCTTATACATTGCAATTATCAGCTACCCCATTGAGTAATGCATATTAGCTGTTACCTAAATAATAAATGCGTATCCTTCAGGTGAAAAGTGTAGAATATTTTTAAATTTATTTGTATTCGTTTAGGGATTCAACGGTTAACCTTTTGGGTTCAACTTTTCCATTTTGGGTTTTAAAAATATTCAAAATGACGAATAAACCGTATACGAACTTAGGGTTTACAACTCTAAACCCTAGACCCAAAACCCTAATTTATCCTGATTTTTAAAAAATCGGGACTGGCCCCCGATTTTTTAAAAATCAGGATGCCAGACTCATTAAAAAGATCCATTTTTTTTAATTTAACCGTATAATATTTTTAAATTTATTTTTATTTTCTTAGGGGTTCAACGGTTAACTTTTAGGGTTCAACTTTTCCATTTTGGATTTTAGAAATATGAAGAATGACGAATAAACCTTATACCCGAATAGCATATGCGTATCACTTTTTTTATTTACACTTAAAAGCTTTTACCCCACTCATGAATGCGTACTTAGATCTGATAATATTAAAAAAAATATATTTAATGATGATACCCAACTCACCTTTGCGTATTTTTTGTATGAAAATAAAATATTCTAATGTTACCCAATATTCTAATGCGTAACAGGTTATACCCGATTGGTAAATGCGTCTTCCAATTGGTACAACCTCCCCCGCCAATTGTTATTTTGTCAGCCGAGGCTAAAAAATGGGTATTTTCAGACTTCACCCATATGTTAGTGGATACGCCTTTGTTATGGACACAATGAGTGGGTATTCTGGTATGTAAACTCGCCATTAGACAAATGGAACCAAATAAAAGGTATTTTGGATAGTTTTTTCTGTTTCGAACCTACAAATTTTTATATAAGAACTTGCACTATTTTTTAAATAATCAATTAATGTGAAAGTTGATCTATGTTTATTATTTTTTTCAAAATAATGATCTTTTTCTAATAACAAGCAAAAATAGTATAGCTCATAATGATCTATAATTTTGAAGCAAATGTTTTTTCCTCACCCCAGACATGTATATATAAGCCTTTGTTCCCAATTTTTGTGGCCAAAATACTACGACATAAATTTACTTTAAAAATTAATCAATAACATAAAATTATGAAGAAAGATGAAGTAATACACTCCAACATATTATGCATCAATAAATATAGTATTATAGATTATAGATTATAGACTTATAATTATGCATTTTTAAAATCATAATTATAAATTAAAAGCAACATTATCTAATAAAAAACAATACTCTCTCACATCGGGGGAAAGGAGGTCGATGGATCGTCCTCGCGGTTGTACCACTGGGCTGGTTAAAGACCGGGCAGGAGGTGTGTCAAAGTCTCAGGAGGTTTGGAGTTCGATGGTGAGTCCAAAAAAGGTTTCCTTTGCGGAAATACTGGTTACGGTGATTCCAAATGACAGACCTTATTTTAGTGAGGAGCTGTTATCTTATAAGATGAAGACCGGGTGTGATGTTGAGTCTGGATTGAGAGGATCCAGTACTAGAAGTTTGGGTGATGGCCAACTGATTATGGATGTTGTTGGTCATGAAAAGGGATCTTCAATGGCTCCGATGATAGACACTTTGTGGGAGACGCGCAGATCTGAAGCTCGCCTTCTTGTGGGTAGTCCGATTAAGAGCCCGAAGAGGGTCTCCTTTTTGGAGAACCTGGTGACTGAGTATCCTTTGGAGGATGTTCGAGTAAAAACGGATAGTGATACTGTTGAGTCCCAGGTTGGGCTGAGGAAGAGGGATGCTGGTTGCAAGCCTATTGAAGATGGGTACTGCATTTTTGATTGTGAGAATCAGGATGGCTGTGCTCACAAGGTGTTTGACACATGTTCTGACCCAAAGCTGAGCTTGGGGGATTTTCTTTGGGCTATTGCTGAATACCCCGCTGTGTTTGATATGTTGCCTCACTGAGGATTTATCAGCTATGCTGAGTGTTATCTCTATCCGGGAATGAATTCATTGGGTAGCGCTGTGCTATTGAGAAGTCTACGACTTCTGTTGTATGCAAGCAAAGCGAATGTGGGGGATGTCGTTGAAAGAGATTTATTCTTTGCTTTCAAGAAGGACGAAACTGATTTTGGGTTTGTTGGTTCCTTGGTTTTTGCAGGAGTAACTGCTCTGATACACCAGGATTATAATGCAGTTGGGACAGCGATTTTACAGCTAGGTTTACGAGGAGTCTCGTTATGCTTTTGCAGTAGTATGCAAACTACTGTTTTGTTAGTAAAGAATGCAAACCTCTGCAAGGTTCTTGAGGATATTCCTCAGCGTTCTGATGAGGTTTGGGTTGATGAAATTAGCATAGAATTCAGGGGATTTGCCACTATATTTCAGCGGGAACCAGTCTCTGCGTTTCGTACTATGTTTGGTGGCATAAAAATGATGGAGTCGAAGTGGTGTGATTTGTAGGTAAGGTCGGAAGGTGATCTATTTTTCAAAAAAAGATCCCTATCTGTTGGATGAGACTTTCTTTTGGTCTGCTTTGATTATGGTGGATACAAGTGATCAGGAGGCTATGACACTTTGTCATCGAAGGGATATGATTCTGTTTTACGGAGGGGGAATCAAGTTAGAATGTGTGTCCAGATTTGCCCATGCTATTGACTCGGGGTTTACAGTCCTAAGGAAGGGGGTTGATTTGACCAGCAGCTCTGGTCTTAACAAATGTGGTCTGGGCATATGTAACTGTGCTGAGTGTGTTGTTATCGAGGGAGGTTTCCTGCTCGGAAACCAAATTGTCCAGCACAGGTGGCTTTTGCATAGGATTCTTGGATGCGAACCAGGAGGTTTCCTCTTGTTTTATGATATATATGTAGTTTTCGGACCTGCTATGTTGTAAAGTTGTTAAGTTGTTTGTTGACTATCAAATGTCGATTTAGGCATTTGTAATGTGGTTCTATTGATTTCGCGGGGTATGCCCCTAGAAGTGTTTTCATGCTGTTCCCTTTTGGGTATAAAATTTTAATTAGCAAAAAAAAAAAAACAGAATCAAAGGTATAAAATAAAATGTAATTTTTTTTTACTTATTACTAGGTAAAAAATTAATTAAAACTATAATAGCACTTATAAAAAAACTTATTATTTTGAAAAAACTTTAAACAATCTAGATTGATTTTTATATTCATTGGTTACTAAAATCAAAATGCAAATTCCTATAAAAAGTAATATTAGTAAATAGCATTATTAAAAGTTTTATGTTTAATATATTAAAGTTAGTGCCATAAGAAATTAGATTTAAAATAAAATAAATTTAGAAAAAGAATTCTACCTTACACAAAAAATGATAATAATACAAAACAAAAAAAATTCAATGAAAACATAATAATAGAACAATCGAAGTGAAAATAGATAGGGTGAAATTAGTTTGCGATACATGTAAAAATTATTTTAAAAATAACATATATATATTTTTTAATGATATAAAAGACTAGTTTTGTAGAGATACAACTTAAGTTTGTGGGTGGGAAGGGGATAGGGATAGGGACAGGGATAGGATGGTGGGAAGAGTAAGAAAAGTAGATTGCAGAAATTGGGATGAGGAAGCCTACAAACACACCATTTTACAACACAGACTAAACCCTACTCTTACTATCTTCAGAACCGCCTTTCCCCCCGAACCTAATAATAATAATAATCAAAAAATCAATCTTAATCCCGATCTCATCGTCGCCGCCTCCAGTGACGGCTCCATCGCCTCCTATTCCATCTCCGCAAATCAAAAGTAGTAACTACCCACTATTATCCCATTATTTTCTTTTCTTCTTCTTCTTGCTAATATTATGTTTTTATATCTTGTCTAGTTTGTTAGTAGCACAACCTATTTGCTTCCTCAAAGCTCATGACGGACCTGCGTACGATATCAAATTTTATGACTCTTTGTTGCTCAGGTATTAATATCTGCCTTTATATATATACCATTTGTCCGCCTCTAATAAATAATTTTATAAATCTACCATAAGCTGTTTATAATATCTAGTTGCGGGGATGATGGTTGTGTTCGAGGATGGAAATGGAAGGATATGTCAAAGCGTGAGCTCCCTGTTTCATTACAAGGTAATTAAAAAACTAAGATACATTTTTTCTTTTTGTTTTGTTCATTGCTAATTAAAAGTTGCAGTCATATTAAAATCAGAGTAAATAGCTTAGGTTATATGTCAATTTCCGATACCAAGTATATGCTTCTGCCTGTTGGTGATTCTCTTTGTTAATAAAAATTAATGCTTATGGTCTCTTCTTATATATTTTGTAGCTTCGTTAATCATCTCATTCATTTTGCAATATCATGGTCATAATAAATATTCAACCTCACAAGTGTCTAGGGCTGTAATTCGAGTCGAGCCGGGCGAGTTCGAACCGAGCTTTAAATCGAGCCGAGCTTTTTCTGACGAGTCGAGCCGAGCTCGTTTATTAAACGAGCCGAAAATCCCCGCCGAACTCGGCTCGTTTGTTACACGAGTCGGGTCGAGCTACTCGCGAGCCCTCACGAGTCGAGGCGAGTTACTGTTATACGAGTCGGCTCGAGTTCTATTAAACGAGCCGAGCCTAACAAGCTGTTAAACGAGCCGAGCCTAATGAGCTGTTAAACGAGCCTAACGAGTTTCTATTAAGATCTCCAACGAAATTAATTTTTTATTTTTTAAAAATTTGGGAATATCATTTAATTAGATATATTTTGACATCCGTACGGTTGGATCGTCGAAAATTATTTTTAAAAAAATAGAAACAATAATATGGGACAAAACACTAGTTACGAGTACTAGACAATATAGTAGTGTTCTATTAAGATCTCCAACCAAAATAATTTTTTATTTTTTCAAAATTTGGGAATATCATTTAATTAGATATATCTTGACATCCGTACGGTTGGATCGTCGAAAAATATTTTTAAAAAAATAGAAACAATAATCTGGGACAAAGCACTAGTTACGAGTACTAGACAATATAGTAGTGTTCTATTAAGATCTCCAACCAAATTAATTTTTTATTTTTTCAAAATTTGGGAATATCATTTAATTAGATATATCTTGACATCCGTACGGTTGGATCGTCGAAAAATATTTTTAAAAAAATAGAAACAATAATATGGGACGAAGCACTAGTTACAAGTACAAGACAATATAGTCGTGTTCTATTAAAATCTCCAACCAAATTAATTTTTTATTTTTTCAAAATTTGGGAATGTCATTTAATTAGATATATCTTGACATCCGTACGGTTGGATCGTCGAAAAATATTTTTAAAAGAATAGAAACAATAATCTGGGACGAAGCACTAGTTACAAGTACAAGACAATATAGTCGTGTTCTATTAAAATCTCCAACCAAATTAATTTTTTATTTTTTCAAAATTTGGGAATATCATTTAATTAGATATATCTTGACATCCGTACGGTTGGATCGTCGAAAAATATTTTTAAAAGAATAGAAACAATAATCTGGGACGAAGCACTAGTTACGAGTACAAGACAATATAGTAGTGTTCTATTAAGATCTCCAACCAAAATAATTTTTTATTTTTTCAAAATTTGGGAATATCATTTAATTAGATATATCTTGACATCCGTACGGTTGGATCGTCGAAAAATATTTTTAAAAGAATAGAAACAATAATCTGGGACGAAGCACTAGTTACGAGTACAAGACAATATAGTAGTGTTCTATTAAGATCTCCAACCAAATTAATCTTTTATTTTTTGAAAATTTGGGAATATCATTTAATTAGATATATCTTGACATCCGTACGGTTGGATCGTCGAAAAATATTTTTAAAAGAATAGAAACAATAATCTGGGACGAAGCACTAGTTACGAGTACAAGACAATATAGTAGTGTTCTATTAAGATCTCCAACCAAATTAATTTTTTATTTTTTCAAAATTTGGGAATATCATTTAATTAGATATATCTTGACATCCGTACGTTTGGATCGTCGAAAAATATTTTTAAAAGAATAGAAACAATAATCTGGGACGAAGCACTAGTTACGAGTACAAGACAATATAGTAGTGTTCTATTAAGATCTCCAACCAAATTAATCTTTTATTTTTTGAAAATTTGGGAATATCATTTAATTAGATATATCTTGACATCCGTACGGTTGGATCGTCCAGAAATATTTTTTAAAAAAATAGAAACAATATTTTGAAAAACAACAAAAAAATTTGTAAACGAGCTCGAGCCGGGTCGAGTTCGAGTCGAGCCGGGTCGAGTTTTCGAGCCGGGTTTCATTCGAGCTCGGCACATACCCGGACCGGCTCGTTTATATAAACGAGCCTAAAATCGCTGCCGAGCTCGACTCGTTTATGAGCTCGAGTCGAGCCGGGTTCAGTTAAACGAGTTCGAGCCGGGTAGGCTCGCGAGCCACCCGACTCGAATTACAGCCTTACAAGTGTCACCATTCTTCTCCGGTTACTGTTTTCGTCCTCAACTAGTCATATTACTCTACAAGCTAAAGGTGATATTTCTCTCAATAAAGACAAGTTTATAATTGAGGACAATCAGTAATAGCATAATTGAAGAAATATAGTTGCTTGTATGATTTAAACGTGCATTTGGTTTGACATGTTCCCTACCTTGTGAAATATATATTTAAATATAGAATTGAGGGTGTAGTGTAAAATTATTGATTTGATGTATTTTAAATATAATGAATGTTCTTGTTCAAGCATCGGTGTTGATTTACCTTTTTAACTGGTTCTTTTGGCAGGAAGTCATTTGAGACCAGTTCTTGAATTTGTGAACCCGCAGCACAAGTTAGTCAAACCCCGAACTTGGAATTTGATCGTTATGAGTAGATACTTTTATTTATCGCTTTGTACTTCTCTTTAACTGTGCGAGTCAGATGTTGCATTTCTTGCTGTATATGAAGTGGACAGTTAAACGTAGATTCCTTGCCTAAGAAAATTTGTAAAGCTATTTCTTTTGATTTTTATTAACTAGTCTTTATATTTTTAGTGTAGAGGGAATTTTGTGTATTTATTTGTTTGCTTTCTACATGGCCGTAGTTTATTAAATATGTGGCCATGTACTTTGTATAATAGCTCAACTTGATTGCGCCTTGGTTCATTAGGTTAAGTTATTATGGGTTTTATTCCCTACACAAGTGATATAATCCCTACATATTATGGTGCGGAACAGCCCATAAAAAGTCGAAAGACACAATTTAGGAGCAATATAGAAGGCTTTGGAAGGCCAATGTTTAGAAGACTCTAGAATATACATATAGTTATTATAGTAGGTAATTATCTTTTAGATTCACAGGAAAGTTTATCTTTTACGATTTGATTTTGATTAGGAAAGATTAGAGCTGTTCACGAACCGAGTTGTTGGCTCCTAAATTACCTACTATAAGTCTATAATAACTATATATGTATATTCTAGTTATTATATGTTGGCTCCTAGTTATTATTTTCTAGTTATTGCTTTTATATTCTAGTTAATAAATTCTAGAATATATGAATAATAATGTGGAAGGATCGGCTCGAAATTGTTCTACTCGAACGCGGCTCGTTAAAACTCGAAAAAAGTTGCATATATTTTGATTTTTCATAAATTCCTAAAATTTTAAGTTCAGAATTACAATTTAAATATCTAATCTGTGAATTCTTTGGGCATAATCGATCACATTTTTTGTGCGATAAGAAAGCTCGGCTCGGTTTGTTAAGAAAAAATATTAAGCTCGGCTCGTTTGGGTCGAACCTCGACTCGGCTCGATTCGTGAACCCTAGGAAAGATTGATTGAGTTTCATTATGTATAGGGATTACCTCTTGCAAGTCAGCAAATGATTATAATTGATATTGAAACAGATGTTTTTTATTCTCTTTCCTGGGAAGCTATCACAAAGTCCTAGTTTTAACCTAGCCCCATCAAAGTGGTATTAGAGCCATCTTCCTTGCATTACCAGTGTCAGGGTTAGGTCAAATCCTGAACTGTTTTGAGACTATTTTTGGTGTTTTCTGTGGAATTAAGTAAAGGAACTAAAACAAGATAAAAGAGAGAAAGATTAAGCAGAAATAGAAGAGAATCAGAGAGATTAGAGCAGAAATGTAGAAGAAAGCTAGGGTTTGAGGCTAGCTTGCAGAGAAAGATAAGAGTTTAGAGAGAGAAAGCAGTTAGAGAAGAGAGAGAAAGTTGTGGAAAACATTCCTTTTCATATATTTGAACATAGAAATAATGTAATATTACATCTAGTATTTATACCCAGTACTGAAACTTGCAACTCATAAAAGGCTGGAAAAGACTAAAATACCCAATAATAATATTGTACTACTATTAATACTCATACCGATATAGTTACTTAACTCCTAACATTCCTTCCCGCTTAATAGTGTCCATCTCCTCATGGGCACAACTTCTTGGCTTAGAATCCTGGGAAGCTTTTGGTTCTTCATACATTCTGCTCAATGCATCAGCTACCTTGTTAATTTGTTATCAGCACCCTTCCTATACACAATGATGTAGTTATAACCCATTAACTTGCTTATCCACTTCTGCTGAAGCAAGTTACTAACTTTTTGCTCAGTCAAGAATTTTAAAGCCCAATGGTCAGTTTTTATGAAGAAATGCTTATCCATCAAATAAGGAGTCCATTTCTTAACTGCTTACTACTGCCATCAACTCCTTTTCATAAGTAGAAATGGCTTGCCCTCTTCGTCCCAAGGCTTTGCTGAAAAAAGGTGAAGGATGTCCCCCTTAGTCAAAACAGCCCCTCTGCCAGTGTTGGAAGCATCTGTTTCCACAGTAAATTCCTGATTATAATCTGGTAACCTCAACACTGGGGTGCTGCTCATAGCTTGCTTGAGAGCATTGAAAGCCTTAGTTGACTCTTCACAAACTTCCCATGGTAACCACTTAAACCTAAGAACCCTCTCAAAGCGTTAATGTTTTGTGGAATAGGCCAAGACATCATATCAGCCACCTTACTTTTATCTACTTCCACCCCCTCTTGAGTAATGATATGCCCTAAATAAGCCACCTGCCCTTTCATAAACTTACACTTAGACTGTTTAGCATATAGTTGGTGCTGTCTCATAAGCTGAAATACCTTCTCCAATTGTTGTAAGTGGTCCTCATCACTCTTAGAGTAAACCAGAATGTCATCAAAGAACACTAAGGTAAACTTCCTCGAGAAAGGCTAAAAAACTTGATGTCTGAGATTTTGAAAAGTTGCAGGAGCATTTTTGAGGCCAAAAGGCATCACTGTAAACTCATAATGGCCAAGGTGAGTCGTGGAAGCAGTTTTTTCTATATCCTTACTCTTCATTCTTACTTGGTGATAGCCAGCTCTCAAGTCCAATTTAGTGGAAAACTTGGCTCCACACAACTCATCAATGAGTGAAATAGGAAATTTGTTCTTAATAGTCAAAGAATTCAATTTCCTATAATCAACACAGAATCTCCATGTTCCATCTTTCTTCTTAACCAGCAAAATGGGTGAAGCAAAGGGTGAAATACTAGGTCTGATGATTCCAGACTAACATCTCAGAAACCAACTTCTCAGTCTCATTCTTGCGATCATAAGAGTTTCTGTAGGGCCTTATGGAGAAAGGCTGAGCTCCTTTTTTAAGTTCTATACTATGCTCAATTGGCCTGTGAAGAGGCAATCCAGCTAGAGATTTGAAGACATCTTCATATTCTTGTAGGAAAAGTCACTAGTTTGTCTTTTTTCTTAAATTGCAGTGTTAGGTTTTTATAATCAAAGGTAACCAGTCCCAGTGATCCTAGCCAATCCACTCCAAGGACCAGATCATAGCCTCCCATGGGTAAAGTTATCACTGCTGTTTGAAACTCAATATCTCCCACTTTCTAGGTGAAATCAGCACATTCAAACTGACTGATTAGATGATTCCCATTGGCCACCTGAACCTTCATAGGATTTGTCTTCACTAATTCACACTTAAGCTTGCTTGCTGTCTGCTCATCAAGGAAACTATGTGTGCATAAGTCAACGAGACCTGAATCTCATGAAGCCTTAAGGAAAAGTGTTGCAATATGCATATTTGATCCATGAGGAGATTTAAGTTCGTGTTCAACTTGCTGTTTCTGCTGGAATTTTAAAAGTTCATCACATGTTGCAAGACATGTTACTTGAATCATTATCCAAGATGCAAGGACAAGTGGAGGGAAGTGAAGAAGTGCAAGATCCACCATGAGGACATGGTGGTTTTTATGGTGGAAGGATTGTAAGGACCTAAAATAAATTTTAGGGACCGAACAAGACCCGAACCAAAATAATTTGGTCGGTTCGGTTCGATCCATAAAAATCGAAATTTTTGAATTTTGAATTTAGGCCATGCAATTGAGGTTATTTTTTTGTCTTGGCCCTGCGTCCCTGCCTATATCTTAACATTGGGTTATGGTAGAAACACAATGGACAAGGTTACAAGGACCTAGGGATAGTTTTTTAGGATCTCCTTGTATTTTGTTTTTATGGCTGTACTTTTATAAATTGGAATCCAAGTCAGAAGCCCGAAGTTTGAATCTTTGATTCTCTTAGAATGTTAGATGCTTAGATGATAGATTTGAGTAATTGGGATTGGGTTTATGAAATGTGAAATAAGAGTTATGTGGGTGTTTAGTGTTGACGGGCAGTCCAAACATCCACTATACATATTTGATATATTGCGTTATTTATTATATATATATTATTATTATTATAAATATTAATATAAATATGAATAATTTTATGTATATAATTCGGTCGGTTCGGTTCTAACCGGAATTATTTATGTGAGAACCGAATCGAACCGAAATAAATTTCAGTCCAAACTAGAAGTACTAAACCGACAAAAAAGAAAAAATTTGGATCGAACTGAACTAAAATTGTATGGTTCAATTCAGTTTTTCGGTTCCAGTTCGGTTTTGCTCACCCCTCGTAGTAAAGGTAGTAGGGGTAGTCCAGGAACTTCATGTTGGTCTAGTTAGTTACATATTAGTTAATGTCTATAAATACTTGTAATGGTTCTGTGTATTGGAGTATGTGATGTATGAATTGGAATCTGTTTCCACCAATCTTCTCTCTCTCTCTATAACTACTTTCTCTCACTAGGGTTTCTAACTCAAATCTCTCTCTAAACTCTGTCTCTATGTCATTTCTGCTCTGTATCTCTCTGTTTCTCTTCTGATTTCTCTTTTGATTTCTATCTATTCTCTGCTATAATCTTTGATTCCACCTGTTATCTTACATTTTTTGCACTTATAAACCAGAAAATACCAAAAACATACAAAATACACTGAAAATGCAATCAAACCATAACACTTCCCCCTCCCCATTGAGAAGCCTAGGAAAATCTTGTCTCGATTTATAAGTCACTTGGCTCGTTGTCTTGTGTTAATCACGGATGATTTTTGCCCCTACTATAGAATTTGTACAACAAAATTCAAACTAATAAGGATCTCAAGTGCTTGTCATAAATATTTTGAGTGTCCTCTAAAAACACCCAAATCCAGGTAATAGAGTAGCAATTGTTGAGAAGGAGGAAAAATACCCTTCCGATAGTTATAACGAGACGATTGACGAGGAATAAAGCGCGAGTGATGAGTTGGAAATCTTGCTTGGAGCTTTGTGGTCATGACACTTAGCGACAACTTTGAAGTTGTTTGAGCACATCACATGGATATTTATGTTTTGGTGAAAATTGCGTTGTGATTATTGATATTGGTAGTTGCACGAATGATGGCAAATGAGAGCGAACACAAGTAAGAGCATAAGTGGCACCTTTTTGACAACTGAATAAGTGTTAGGATGAGTAGCACGATGTGCATCACGATCGAAAAGCTATGGTCGTCCCCTAAAAAATGTTGGCGGAGTTTGACGTGCAAGACATCACACATAACTTTGTCTATAAAACTACTGAAAATGTCACCATTGGATTTGAAGGTGGAGCCTCATCCTGAGCCTATGACATAACATGGATTGATAATACATGAAGTCACGAGTTTGCGAACGATGTATGGTGACATTTTCAGTGGGGAAGTTTAAAGACACTTATGTGTGATGTCTTGCAAGTCAAACTTCGCCAACATTATTTGGGGACGTCCATAGCTTTTCGATCGTGATGCACATGGTGCTATTCATCCCAACACTTACTCAGTTGTCAAAAGAGGTGCCATTTATACTCTTACTTGTGTTCGCTCTCATGTGCCATCATGCGTCAATCTTTGGTACTATATGGTCTTCGTTTTGTTTTGTTTTAAATATAGATGAAATCAAGTTCAACAAAGGAGAATTGATGCATGATAGCCCATAAGAAAGCCAAAAATACAATATGGGAGCAATATAGAAGGCTTTGGATGGTCACTGTTTAGAAGACTCTAGAATCTATATGTATAATAGATAAAATTATCTTTTAGAGACTCATCATAGTAAAGTTTGTCTTGTAGGATTTGCTTTTGATTAGGAAAGAATAAAGATTGATGGAGTTCTATTATATATAGAAATTACCGAATTCAGTAGGCTATTATTATTGATATTGAAATAATATATTTTTATTTTCTTGCATGTGAAATGTTAGTGGAAAGGTATCCCAAAACCCTAGTTTTAACCCTAGCCCCCATGATACAAATTAGACTTGATTATTCAAATATTATTGAATTGAGCCTCTCGTTGCGTATAGGTCATCAAAATTTCTCTCTCGCAGTTTGGAAACCCGATGGCTAGTGACACTTTCGTGGATGATTCACCCTAATTTATCTTTCATTATCTTTATTTGGTGTATTTTTTTTGTGAAGTACTTTATTTGATGTATTCATTGTTCTTCAAATTTGTCAAGCATTACACTAAGTGGCTAAGTGGCTAATTGGCGATAGCGGACACGGCTTGATTGTCAATAGAATTTACTAGTGAAGTCTATTGACACAGACCAGACATGACTCATTTAAAAAAAGTTTATATCTTTAAGCTTAAATCAACATGTTTAATAAAATTCAATATAATTTAAATGGACATGCAAAAACATGAAATAGCCATCGTAATTATAATTTAATTCTAAATTAATTTAACGGGTGCTTGTTGTGTTATTTGGGATAAGAGTCGATATTGAAGCTATTGTTAAAAAATCTGTCATTTGTCATATTGTGATGCTGTGGATGTTGCCGGTAAGCTACAATTGTAGAAGGGGGGTTGAATACAATTGTATAAGATTTTCTCAAAAAGATCCTAAATCTCATCAAAATGGAGTTCTTGCTTCATCTTCTACAATTGTATAAGATCCTAAATCTCTCTGTTCTTTTAAAGTGATCTCATCATTACTCACATTATGACCCAAGTCACTTTTATTGAATTTGGGCAAAGGCTCATAATTATTGTAATACAAATTATGGTATTTACACAAGTATAAATAGAATGCCATCTACTGGCACAATGAGAACAAGAAGAACAAGGATTCTGTTCCTAATATCATCAAACTTAGGAATAACAGGAACCTTCTCTTACTCTTCCTGCAATCAATAGCAAGATGATTAGAGTTACCACAATTAACATGCTTTTCTTGGTGCATTTGAAATATACTTGTAATTATTCTCTTTATTTATTCCAACTTTACCATTCCTGTTTCTTTTAGCAGCAGATGTCCTTTGTTTGTGATTTCACAGAGTTTGTCTCTCAGTTGTTTCTTGGACATTAGACTTACATTCTTAGAGCTAATGACTTTGACAGGTTTAGACTCAGACTTTGAATTGTGTTTTATAGAAGTAGATCCCTTTGCAGTAGTTGAACTGGGATTTTTACTATACATAAAATTAACAGGTTTAATATCTGATTTGGTTTTGTCTATAACATGTCTGTAGATCTTTGAATTTGTTGTCTCATTGACAACTTTCTATTTCAATTTCTTGTCATTTTCTGGCTTGTACCCTATACATTATTTCCAATTTTTATTAGTATTGATTTCATGAAATTTCTTTCCAGAGTCAGTCCAGGTTCTTAGTTTCTCATTAACATATTCAACCTTTAAATTCCATTTCTAGTTTCATGTGCCTAGCATTATCACATTCTTTCTGTACTTCTTGCATAAAAAGTAACTCATCTTCTAGATGATCATTTCTTTTCTTGACTTATGACGTTTTAGATAAAATCCTAACATTTTTAAGAGATTGACTTTTAAAGCTAAGATGCAAAGATTTCAGAAATGACCTTAACTCAAAAACACTATCAGTATCAAAATCAAAAAACAGTTTCAGGTACCTTATTGTCAGAAGCAGCAACCTCATCATTATTGGCCATCAATGCATAGTTTATCTCTTCTTCTTCTTCAGATCCAATCCTTGTTTGATGAGATAAGAGTTTTGACTTTGGCCTTTTTGCACTCAGTAGCAAAGTGACCCATTCCATCACAGTTGTCTTGTCAAACTTGTACCTTTGCTTTCATTCTTCTTGTACATGTCTTTATCAGCATTGGAGATTTTTTTCTAGAAAGTTGTCTTGCCTCCTAGCCTTTCTATACTTCATCTTTTTGAAGCCTTTGACTATCATAGCAACCATTTCCATCATGTCAGAATAAGTAGAGTCACCATCAGTATCAGTATCAGGATTGACATCAGCATCTGATGATGAGTCGGGATCTTACTCAATAGCATTTGCCTTTCTTCTTGAAACCTCCATAGCTTTTCCATTTGATTTTGTTTTCACATTCAAGGCAACAGACTTTGCCTCGACACTTTTCTTGTTCCTCATCTGTTGAACTTCGGTTGAACTTCAAGATCATGAGTTCTCAGCATCCCATAAACTTTATCAAGAGACACAGTGTCCAGATCATACTGATGTCTTATGATAGAAGTTTGTGTATCCCATTCCTCAGGTAAAGCTCTCAGAAACTTGGTGTTTGAATCCTCAGCTTCATACTCTTTCCCACTCTTGAATCAGTAGAGCCCTTCTATTTCTCTTGATAGATTTTGTGCCTTGGCATTGAGTCTCTAAAGTATCCCAAGTCTCCTTAGCAGATTTGCATGCTATCACTCTATTTGACATGACAGCATCAAGACTATTATGCAAGATATTTTTTACCTTAGCATTGTTGAGTACTTCAGCTTTTTCTTTTGGAGTCCATTCCTTCTTTACCTTCTGGACATAGTGTTCAGGTACAGTTTCTGTTAAAAGAACCAGTTTCTGTTAAAGGAACCAGTTTCTTAGGGATATAAGGTCCATCGTAGATCCTATCAAGATAATCAGGATCTGTAGCTTCCAGGTACATCACCATCTTTACCCTCCATGTAGGATACTCAGACTTTTTGAGGATGGGAATTTTTATGCTTTCATACTTGCTTGTCGACATCTTAGATCGTTACTAATTAAAATAAATCAGTTAGCTCTGATACCAATTGTTGCCCAGTAAACTACAACTGTAGAAGGGGGATTGAATACAATTGTATAAAATTTTCGACTTTAACAATAATATTAACACAAGTATGAATAATAACAACTTTTTTGATTACTGATTAAAACTGTTACAAAACTCTCTCATGTTCTTGAGAGTTGCTACGTTACAATAATACTCGTGTAAGCGATTACTAATAAGTAAAACCTAAACTGTGTTTATATACCTCACACACAGCTACCCTATCAATTACAAGATATGCCAAATCACTTAGCACTGTTTGCAATACATATCCTAACTAATAGCTACAATCCTATAAAATAGGAATCGATAAATCAATCTTCCTTGATCTCTGGACTAACACAAATCTTCAAACAATCATGATATTAACGATCCTGATATTGATGCTTCTGTAATCCTGATGATGTCAGCATCAAATCGTGATCTAGTCCAGTCCATTGAATCATAATCTAACAATACCTATTGTGTTGACTTCTGTAAACATATTCCTTGTATGTATAAACCATGTGGATAGAACTTGAAAAGCGTGGTACTTTCACGTACTCAAACTGCATAGTCTATATTCAGGTGTGACATTTAGCTTAGATATGTTAAAAAGTTTCCAGAAAGTCGTATTATTTGGTTTTCCTATATTGTAATGGTTGTGCTACAAACATATCTTAACTCCGCATTTGTATGATAATTTCTGCTTTAGACTAAGTTTGTACGAATTTGTTTTTGGACATCTACCAAAAGGCCTTATAAAGTTAAGTGGGGGTCTTATATACAAAAATAAATTCTTTGTGAAATATCGATGTAGGACTTGGGTTATCCTTCCCCTCAAACCAACAGTCCCCACCTCAAATCAGTAACCACAAAGCTTATGATCTTACCTCATGCGATTTTTATTAAATGTGCCGAATTATCCTATCCCGATGTAGAACTTGGGTTATCCTTCTCCTCAAACCAACAATCCCCGCCTCAAATCAATAAAGTCTTACCCATAGTTACGAGGAACGCGGGACGTGGCAGAGAATCCCGAACCAGTTCGTTCGACCCGGAACACGGGTCGATTCCGACCCAGATCGCTAGGATTCGCGACCAGTTCGTTACATCCGGCGACCGGTTGTGACACAGGTGTTTAAGAAAAAAACCCAAGAAAAATGAAGAAAAAGAAGAAAAGCAGACTTGAATTGTGATAGAAAGGAAGGAAAGATTGTGAAAGATCGAGAAGATGCATCTTGTAGAGATACAAGAGAGAGATAAAAGAAGAAAAGGAAGAAGACGATGCCTCGATATCCGTTAAAGGAAAACAATTGTATGTATAAATGTAATTGAAATCCCCGATGTGTATTGTCCATATTTTAGATTATTTTATTTGAATCCTCTTCATAGTTTGACCAAAGTAATTCATAATTGTACAAAAGTTATTTTCAAAAAAGTTAGTTATAAAATGAATTTAAAACCTTTTGATTTTTATATTAAAATTGTTGTACCATTTAAATTTATTTTTAAAATTACTGTTTATTTCCATTAATAATATAAAATATCAATTAAAATCAAAACATTAATTATAAAATTATTTTGTAAAATAAAGGTTTATCGTACCCCTACGTTCCATCGTACCCAAACGTTCCATCGTACCCAAACGTTCCGTAGTTCCGGATTCACCTAATGTAACCTTCCACGTATCCGTTTTCGTATCCCGTTTCGATTCGAATCCCGTCCCTTGTAACTATGGTCTTACCTCCTGCAATATTTATTAAATATGCCTGATCATCTTGTCCCACCGTTATTTAACTATCGTAACAACGTCTTACGAGTAATCACCACATTTGCATGAAAACTTTTGACACAGGGCTCCACTTAGATGTCCAATCGCGGGCCACAATTGCTAAGGGTCTACTACCCCAGATTTTTTTTCCCGCACCTTTGAAAAGGGCTTTCATACACTTGTTGGGCCACAAATGTACCCTTATAACCTTCACATTAATATGATTTTGTTGTCTGTTTTGGGCCAAACCACACATTTTTTTTGGGCATATTCCAAAAAGCTTCGTACCAATGGAATTTTGGAGTTAACTGGGCTCCTGTATTGGAGTGAATTCTTCCTTGAACCTTCGATGTGGTATTTGAGTTGACAGACCAACGATATTGGGAGTGTTACTTGCCAATTGCTATGCATGCCATTCCTCTTTATAATTGATGTGGAGCTTAAAACAATTAAATTAGTTGTTAATTGTTCTATATTGTTATTTATATATATATGTTTGTAATTAATAGTTATGTTATCTATCAGGAACATTATAGATTTAGTAGAAGAATAAGAAAAGGATTTGTTTGTAAAACAATTAATTAATTATGGTAGGACATATATATAATTGTTTTGTTTCATGAAATTAAGTGGCTTTCAAGTAATAGTTTATCTGTGCTATCGTAATATTTCATTATTAAAGAGATGAAGGATGTGAATTAAAACCTGCGGATTTTTGGGGTTTCTTCCGATTCTTTGCGGAGATAGGTGTTTTATCCCTTATTTTTACCCTTTTTCCACCCTTGTCCTACATCAAGTGGTATCAAGAGCCACCGTTCCTCCACCCCAACACCATAAACCACCAACAGCCAACATCCAGCTAAAAGCAGCCACCATCAGTCGACATCAGCCGCCACCATTAGCCGTATCTTGCCTGACCTGCCACCAGCAGCCTGAAGGCTGCAGCCTCTGTCCAGATCTTAAGTAAATTACAGACCAGGTTCTGAAATTTTTTGAAACCTACAACATAGTCCCGGTCCGTCCTTAAATTTAAAAATAAGACCCCGGCCTCCCAGAAAGTTTCAAAACAGCCCCATACTCCCTGATTTTCTCGCGGAAAACAATGTCATCACTAAAAACACCCGAAGCAATTGATTTGGAGATATCTTGTGCTATTATCATCAACCTGGATTTATTTATTGAATAAAATCTAAAGTCAACACATCTAACAGTAGACATGTAAAGAAATTTCATCCCAGGTCTATGTGCACTCTTAATCTTTATTATATTTGTTATAGTTTGCTGTAGTGACCTTGCACTTAATGTTTGTTTTTTTCTTTTTTCTCAGAGGTCCTTGGAATTCTCTCTCCCCTATACCAGAAAACAATGCCATTGCTGTTGATGATCAGGTTTTTGTGCTTGTCTTCATTTCTGTTTTTTTGAGTGAGATGTGCTAAAAAATTGCCTGAAGGAGATTCTAATATATTCAAATCATGGAGGGTTTTCAGGGCTGCTGCTAGTATATTTTGGCAGATACTTCTCTCCGTGATTTGATGCTTACGATGGTCGCCCTCGTCACAGTTTTCTTATATGTTTAGTAATAGAAATTGGTTATGGAACTACTGATTGAGATGTTCTTAACCCAATCCACAATTCTAAATTTACCTTTTTAGCACATTGAACACCATCCACAATTTTGACACTTTCAATCCTGTTGATTTGTAACTTAAATCATAAATTTATGACAATGGGTAATCGTACTTTTGTATTATTTTAAGTCGTAAATGTTGTAAAAACAGTCTTTGTGGGAAGAATTCTGTCACCCAGATAAAAGCATATCCCTATCGCTAGGAGACTGAAGCTTAATTATTTTGGCAAACCGGCCACCTTTCTTGTCTAAGGTTTAGATGTTTTTTGTAGAGTCTCTTTACATCATCTTACTGTGGAAGAAACGGATACATGGGTACATACACACTACAAGTTTATTTTTAAATAGAATACCAAGATGCATAGTGGAAACACAATGGCTGGCTTGATCATATTTGAGATTATTTATGCTTCAGTGTTGTATAAGTATTTCTATCTTCCTTCCAATTTTTTTTGCGAGACCTAATATCTTTTATCACAACTATAGGGTGGATGTATTTATGTTGCTGCTGGTGACTCTTGTGTATATTGCTGGGATGTGGTATGTATGTCCGAAGGTGAATATGTTTACACATTCATTGTGGTCTGTTCTTATGCTATATGTAACAACTAAAACAGAAATTCTGAGTTGCTTTTATATCAATGATTTTGCTTTTATGCTCTTACATTCCTTGTCAATCTTTGTCCCCTCCAGTGTTTCTAAAAACTTTGTAGTTCACTATAAGAAAGTTTTATATCCAAGCAAGCAACCCCTTTACGCTATCATTATGCTTCTAGGCTGATATATGTATCATTAAATTTTAGGAGAAAAGTGAGATCAAGACAGTTTTTAAGGGCCATTCAGACTACTTGCATTCCGTTATCATCCGTAACTATGGGAATCAGGTGAAGTTTCTGAAATTACTTTTTGAATTTATATTTTGCGATTCTGAGTTGTAGTTGATTAAAGGACTAGTTCACTTCCTTTGGTAACCACCCACCCACGCCCTTGCACATTGTGAAATCAATTTATGTGATTACTTCTGTTTATGGTTGCCAATTACAAAAATGTGGAGAATCTGCTTTGCACTTCATTTACAAGCTATTAATTTGCGTAGAATTTCTACTCTCATTCGGCAACTTGAGCAAGTTGACATGTCTTGTAATGATTGATATGTTCTAATTAATGTTTATCGTCTATGCGATCAACTTATTATATTGATTACCTCTGCTGAATATGTTATTCATGACAATTCTTAATTTATGTTGCCCATGAAGATGTAAAGCAAGGTCCTTAAGATTTACAGTGAGGGGTGGCTGATGGGGAAACCACCTGTTAATAAGTATTGACATAATGAAAAACAATCTGAACTCGAAAATATATGCATTTCCAATATTCTGTTTCAGAAAATAAAAAATATCTTTATTTCGCAACTTCCTTCAACATTTCTTCGTAAAATACAAGTACATGGGATTGTCTATTCTGGAAAGTGGGGATAAAATCGAAGTCCTTAATAGTACTTCAATAACTTAAACCTTGTAATTGTAACTTATGTGTTTTTATGTCTTTTGTACTAATATTTTTTTTTTTCAGATCATAACTGGGTCAGAGGATGGTACTGCAAGACTATGGGGTATGTAAATTATTAAGTTCAAAACAATCAGGCAGGAAGAAAATTATATTAACGTGGTCTTGCATTATTGTTCCTACCATTGTCTGTTTCTTCACACTTTACATTACTTGGACAGTTGCACTATATGTTATTGTGTCTTGCTATGTGGTTTAATGTAGACTGCAAATCCGGAAAGTGTGTTCGTGTGATTAATCAAGAGAAGGATAAGAAGCAGAAAGAGTTCCACCCACGTGTCAGCTGTATTGCTCTTGATGCGAGTGAAAGTTGGTTGGTAAGGCCTCATGTAGAAAGTCGTTTCATTTCTAATCTTCTATATGTCACACGGGTTAATTATCAAACAGGTCACCCGCTGGAGCCAAATATATCAAATAGGTCACTAAATGCATTTTTGACTCATTTAAATCACTCATTTGGCAATTTGTATCAAGTAGGTCACTAGTCCAGATTCCAGCGATCCCATTCCAGATTCGTCGTGGTCGGAATTTATATTTTTGGACGGAATTGATTGTAGAATATTTTTGTTGATATCTAGTTGTGTTGTATGTGTAGTTTGTGGCATGGTGGTGCATATAAATTTTTTGTGAATTTTTCTGTGCTAATTTCGTGTCGCCGGAATCTGGAATAGGATCGCCGGAATCTGGAATAGTGACCTACTTGATACAAATTGCCAAATGGGTAATTTAAATGAGTCGAAATTGCATTTAGTGACCTACTTGATTCATTTGGCTCTAGCAGGTGACCTGTTTGATAATTAACCCATATGTCGCACTGGCATTGCTAGGATCGTAAATGTTCTTTCCTCAGAATTTTCCTTTTATCACCTGTTTCTAATTTGTTCAACTATGAAATATTGGTACGTGAAAAGCACTAAATGTTATGGACACTTTGTGTGCACTAAGGATCTGATGATGATGCTACTGATAATAGATGAATGACCACGACAACTCATCAATATTAATTTGACTATGATGTAACATGATAATATTCTCTTTAACCTAGCAAATAATTATTGGCTCAATAGTAGACTGGTTTAGTCAGCATAGAATCTATGTTTTTGCGACATGCTAACCCTTCCCTAATGGTTTTGGATCCATTTCCTTAGCTTTTATGGATTGCTGTTACATAGATATCATCATATCAAGTATATAAACATAATCTTCAAGAAAAGTTCTTGCAAACATTAATATGATGTACTATTTAGAACTTGTTGAATTCTCAGTTCTTCACTAATATTTACTCTCTATCATTAATATTTTGTTTATTATAAGAAATAAAATATTGATGCTAGTTGTGGTATGTTGAATAGGTATGCCTTATACTTGTACACCCTGAGAATACATTTGTAAAAAGTTGAATGATGTCTCATGTCTTTCCTGTTTTTCATCTATCTTTAGAGCATGGAGTAATTTACTAACTTAGATTCCGACTAAAATCTCAATTAATTCCTATTTCTAGGCTTGTGGTAGTGGACAGACTTTGTCGCTGTGGAATCTACCTGCTTGTGAGCGCATTTCACAGACCAGAATGACTGCCAAAATCCAAGATATATTATTTGACGATAATCAAGTAGGTTCATCTATGTTATTTACAGTTCTGTACTTGTTTAAATTTCCCTCTCGTTGTTTTCTTACCTAAAGTAATGTTCATTCTAATTGCTTTAAATTTTAAAATGTGGTATAATATATAATCTAGCACTTAAAACTCTGAAATCAGATTGTTGGTAGTTGTAAGTTTAACTACTGGTCCACTGTGTATTGATAATCTTATATGTTTGAAACTTACTAATTTTACCCAGGAAATTGGTTTTCTCTTCCATTAATGATGCATGCTTATTCTTCATTCTTAGATTGTAGCTGTTGGAGCAGAACCATTAGTAAGCAGATTTGACATGAATGGAGCTATTCTTTCACAGATTCAGTGCTTTCCTCAGTCAGTATTTTCTGCTTCCTTGCATCCATCAGGGGTATGTTTGCTCTAATAACTGATGCATTAACTTCTGTAGACTTATAAATAGCTTTAGTGATGCTGATCCTTTCAGCTTCCCCTTCTGATGACTGGCATGTAAATTTGTGCCACTAAAATATGCTTGGGTAGTGTATCTTAGAATATATAAATGATCTGTATATGTAAGAGTGGTTTAAGTTATAAATAAGAGATCAGTTTTGAGTTTTAGGCTAGAGAGAAACAGGGGTCGGTATACTATCGAATTCAGTACATTGAACCCGCGAAACCATGTCATGAACTGTTTATATATAACTTCTGCTGTACTATTGCAAGATAGAAACAACCATGATGCAGTGGTGCCTAATGACGCTTATGCGCTTCATGTCAGGCCCACTCATGGGAGGGTTTGAGATTAGATACGTTTCTTGGAGTTAAGAGTGGATCAGTAGGAGCCCATGAGCATAACCTTAAGTGTCCAAAAGGCCCACTTTCGAATTGTTGATCCATTGTGGGATTGACCTATCTTGCAGTAATTGAGAATTTTGGGGATACCAAGACTTGAACTCGCGACCACTCAGTATGGCACGTGGTTGAGATTTAGTTGGCCTGAATGGTACTGATTGGATTTGTGGCTTGATTGGATTCTATTTGATAGGCTATACTGGACCAAAACAGAATTGGACTCGATTCCCCTCGAGAAACTTGAGTTTTACTGAGATAACTCACTGACTTCTCTAACAAATTTGAAACCCACTCTGGTACCTTCTCAGAATATACAAAAACAAGTATTCAGTATTTACAAAAGAATATATAAATATTCAGTTTATTTGCAAAAGAGAAACAGTTATAGGTTATAGAGAACAAGGGCAGTTAACTGACAGATAGGCCATTTCTCCATGAAGAACACTCTTATGTTAAAAACAATAAAGAACACCATAGAATCTTGCATTTAGATTCTAATTTTCACACCATGAAAGTTTTTTTGCATTTAGATTCTAATTTTCACACCAAGAAATTTTTTTTATTAATAAAAATAGAATCTAACAAAACATTAGGATCAAATATGACATGATTACATATAATTTCATTGTTACAAAAATATATATAAGATTCTATTTGGATTCTATGTTACATTTGATTTTTAAAATTTAGATGAGAGATTCTATGTTAGATTCGATATATTAAGCATAATTGTTAAATTTTGTGATTCTTATTTCAACGAATAATTTTTTTTTTTGAAAAATAAAGTGTTTTGATGGTGTTCTTCTGTGTTCTTTATGTAAGAGTGTTTTTTATGGAGTGCTACCCATGTAAATGTATTTCACCCCCGCTGAACCACTGCAAAAAAGAGCATGAATAGTCACGATGATTCAGTGGTGACTTACTGATGCTTATGGCATGCGTGATTCTATCCTGGTACTAACTTATAGCATCAACTCAAATTTAAAAACACTATTTGGGTCCGAAGTTTATAGGTTTAAATAAAATCCTTGTGGGGGTGCAGAATTTTCCATAAAATGGCAATGTTGGCGAATAGGACATGAGGAGATGGTATTAATTTGGCACAAGTCTCCCCCGAGCTATTGTGAAATTTTAAATAGGCATTTTTTCCACCCCGTCCTTGTTATATAAACACATTCAGTTTAACCAGTCTCATCATTTTGGCACTTACATATTTTTATTCTTGGTCTCAACCATTTAATTAATTACTTTGAAATTTTGGTCGATTTTGAACCATTAACAGGAGGGGTCTGAATGCGTTTATTTTGTTTTCAAATTTAAGGACCTCGGTAATGTTTGTATTAGAAAAATAATTGGATAATAATCGTATTTATTTTTAATAATGTAAAATTATGTGTATTATCATTAGTCAGGGCTGACACTTTGGAGACCTACGGCCCTAAAACTAATTATTGTTAGTTATTGATAACATCTAAAACTCGTTAAGTTACCCCAGTATGTCAAACTGATTTAAGATTTTATCTGACACATTAAAAGGATATACGGCAATGTGTCTTACATAAAAATGCATTACCTACAAATTTGTCAGTACTGACAATTTCATTTGCTATTATCAGAGTTCTGTGCTGATAATGTAATACGTCGGGTGAATATATCCAAATGGACGGTGTAGACTATTTTCTTAGGTTTTGTTTTTATGAAAACAATTCGTATTGCTGTTAATAAATTGTTGCATACTTGCATTTTGAAAATTATGGTATTATAGAACAGATGCATCTTTCATAGGTTACTGCTGTTGCTGGTTACGGAGGCATTGTTGATGTTATTTCACAGTTTGGAAGCCACTCTTGCACATTTCGGTGCAGATGCCTATGAAGGGAAGAGACCCCTTCACTTATCTTCTAATGTTTCAATAATGTCTTTAGTTCAATATGGATATGGGATTGGAAAAGAATTTGATCCCAGTTTTTCTCAGAATTTTTAAACACGAACCTTGTTTTTTCAGAAGAAAGTAGCTTGGTTTAGAAGTTACAAAAGTAGTTTGGACTTTTTTTATGAGCTCAAGATTAGTTAATTTATTTCTTTGACATCCATATTTTTTACCTTCCTGTTGTATGATACTTAGTTTTGCGAGTATACGAAGGAGGGTGAATGACTATTGGCATTTGTGACAGTTACGGTATGGGTTGTAACTGGGCCAAGCTGAGCCGAATATTTCCAAACTAGACCAGGCTCGTGAACCTCAAGCGAGCGTGAGCTATTCAAATATTTTTATTTTATTAAGCCAGCAATATATTTACAAGAACCAATAGAAATTTCTCGAAAACAAAAACATAATTAAATAAATCAAGCTAATATTTGCTTCATCAGTATTACGATTATTAAAACGATGATGTTTAAATGATCTTACATTGCAGAGCATATCTGTATTGTTATAATATATATATTTTTGAAAGAATAGTATACATTTAATGTAGTTGTGTGATTAAATGATTTCGTAAAATTAACCATAATTGCAATTTCAATAACTTCTCAATAAGGAATGAAGTGCACTTTGTGTAACGTCGATCTGGGTCAGGATCCCGGTTGTCACATCATTCATAATCCAATAATATAATACCTGTACACTGAAGTTATAGTCTTAGAAACGGTATCTACATTATTTATTACAAGGCAAATGTACCACCCAGGATCTCAAATTATTAATCACAATCTCTATACGAAGTTATTAAAAACTGCATTGGTAAATAATTCTTGCTAATAATAACTAAAATATATTCCCTCCGTCCCAATGATTTCTATACATTGGGGGACGGGGGCGTGTCACGCATTTTAAGGCTCCTAACTACTATAGTTATGTAATTTATTTTTACAATTTTCTTTTTTTGTATAAAAGTAGAACAATCCTACTTTTATACAAAAAAAGAAAATTTTAAAAATAAGTTATGGAACTATACTATTTATGCACATTAAAATGCGTGTCAGACACTTTAAAAAAAACGTATAGAAATGAATGATACGGAAGGAGTATTCATTTACTCCTGCAGTATTCATCCTGAACTGAACTATCTATTCCACCACTTTCCTTTCCTCGCAGCACAAGTCAACCGATTATAGACATTTTCTTGTCTGTTGTGTTTAACAATTTAAAATAAAACAAGAATGAGGAATATTGCTCAGTAATTTGTATAACATAGTAATACATTTAGCATTTTATAAACTTTTTAAAAGAAAGTCGAAACAGTTACTATAATAGTAATTTATATTTAAATGCACAATCTTATGATGGAAAACAATTTGTAGTTCTAGATGTTGCATAATGAGAGTTCTTCGCTTAAGCAAACACATCCCTTAACATTATCGGCAACTCAACAGTTAGGCTTTTGTTACATTAGTGTTAGGGCCAACCTCCAAGTGGAGAAGAAAATAGAACTGTTAATGGGAGTCTCTAACGTCTTCCGTGCACGAGCACGATGATCATTCGTATTGCATGGAGATCTCCAGATCATGATCATTGTTCTTTACATGTAGAAGGAACGGGCCGTTTGCTGGACTAGACGTGACCTTAGTCACTTAAGCAACCTCTCAGTTCTCTTAAGGAATCTATCTCCTTGGAATAAAAATAAATTCATGTTCCCCAAGTAATTACTTGTTGATAGATCTTACTCATTTATTTTGTTACTTTTAGAAGATAACGGACGTGTGTGGGTTGACCTCTGTCAACTAATTCATTTTGGATGATGAAACTGTTTTTGCAAACCAAGATTAGGAATTTTATAAACATTTGATTAGTCAGGAACCCTAACTCGATAGTCCCAAATATATTCATTTTAATAGCGAAGGGAGATGAATCATTTATTTGCTCCCAAAATTCTGGATTCCTAATTTTTGATAAGTTCGAAAGTATTCGAATGTACTTTAAAGAGTTGGTTTATTTATGGATAAATATTTGGCAACCCATACTATTTTTAAATATTTTTTTGAAGGCCAGAAAATATTTTAAGTAATTATTAAAAGCCTTAAATAATTTTTAATAAATATTATGATTTTTAAACCTATTAAAGATAAATATTTATTAAATAAATTTCAGTAAAGAGATGATTTTTCAATATAAAGTTCACTTAATTAAATAAATATTCAAATAGTATTTATTTAATTATTATTCAATCATTTAATACTTTAAGAATATCCAGATATAGACTGGAATGTTTATTACTCGTTTAAAAATATAAGATCTGTTTCCGGAGTTCCTCCGGGTTCAATGTTGTTAAAGACACGATTAATTGCGCGATTAATGGCGCTTCGCGATTAATGGCGCTTCGCGATTAGGCGCAAGATGTGCGATTCAAAAATGTGCGATTTAAAACGATTTTGAAATCGTTCCAAAGGCGCTCGTGAGGCACTAAAAGGCGCTTAAAGGCGCTAAAGGTGCTAAAAAACACAAAAAGGTGCTTATGTCAGTAAAAGACAAGAATACCCTTAAAAAGGATAAAAGGAAAAAAAACCCTAAAGTGTTTTATACAACCCCAGCACCTTCAGCCTCCAGCCACCAGTCCCTTAACGTCTCTATATCTTAGCCTCTGTCTACGAGTCTGTCTTCTTCTCACTTCTCAATATATACATACATATTTATATATATACTAAATTACTAATACTCTCAATCTTCATCTCTATCTCTTATTTGTTAAGACTGTGTTTATTATTAATTTCTTGTTAAATCTGTGATATTTTTTTTTTTGTAAAAAAGCGCGCGGATAACGGCGCTTCGCGAGTCGTGCTTCAAATTAAGGTCTTGCGCTTTTTTGAAAATTGTGCCTTAAACAACACTGTCCGGATTTTTATGATAGTCTTTAGACAATTTAAATTCCGACTACCGGTCTCAATATGAAAATACGATCATACGCCCTATTCCTGGATTCTTTATAAACATCAGTTATAGCTACTATAATTATATAGTATATAAACCGCAACAACTACGATAGATTTATGCAAATAAATCAGTTCGTAAAATTCAAGAAAACATTTATATCACAACAAAAGCAACATAGGCACAACAACTTAAAGATATAGGTTTTGAAAACTTGCCTGATATCCAAGCTTTTAACTGGATGTTTTTCCTCTAGTCCTGGAACCTTTACCAAGACATATCATTACCTCAATTAGTTATTTGATTAAAGTCCGATCATTTTAAGTAAACTTCATTTTTACCTGACTTTCATCCTCTTGGGTTCACTTAACTTAAGACATTCTATGCATCTTACTATCCATTTATAATCTCATTCTTTGCACCAATATGTTGTCTTGATAATCCTTAACATGTTTCGTGTTTTAGTCAACTTGAAATTACTCTCTTAACTTAGCCCGAACGGATGGTCAAAATAGTACCGCTAGAGTTGACTTTCCATAGAATCACTATTACGCGACTCGCACTCCAACATTTTTAATAAATCATTGAAAACATTTTTAAATACGAAACCACATTTAAAATCATCTTTGGTATTTGTGATATTTATCATAAAAGTTTTGATTTGAAAACATGAGTTTAAATAGGTGAAATGCATTTTCAAAGTCTAGTCAACTACGGGGTTGCACTATTTGCGCTACTTTCAATAAAACGCTCATAACTCAATAACCGATAACTCAAATTATGACAACCTGAGTCAAATTCCGAGTTTTTTTTTCGAGAATCAGGTCAAGTTCCGATCACGAATCCGAAGTAAGCCAAAGTACACTGGCCTAAATGCAACCAACTTGGCTAATCCACAAGCCCACCACAGACCCCCAAAAGATCATGATTTGATGGTGCACTTAGTAGTAGTACTTTTGCCTTATAAGCTACGGTCGATAGTACTTTTGCCTTATAAGCTAACGCCGATTCGATTGTTTTCCAAGAAATGTTTGGCTGTAAATCTCCTCGATGTCGGACTGGGATGTTACAAACTTCCCCACTTTAATTCCTGGCGTCCTCGTCAGGCCACAACTGATATCCCATAGTTCCCAATTAGTCCTCTGTAGCCATTGTGGGATAACCGGCTAGCTTCGTGTCCCCACCTCCGGACCTCTATCCATTGTGGGATAATATCACCAGTCTTCGTGTGCCCACATCCGACAACTTGACGAATCAAGCTTTCGAGAGTCGGCTTTGACACCATATGTGACAATCCGGGTCAAATCTCGAGATTTTTTTCCAGAATCGGGTCAAGTCCCGATCACGAATCTGAAGTAAGCCAAAGTACATTGACCCAAATGTAGCCGACTTGGGTAATCTACAAGCCTACTATAGGCCTCTAAAAGATCATGATTAGTTGGGTGCACTTGGTATTAGTACTTTTGCCTTGTAAACTGCCGCTGATTCAATTGTTTTTTAAGAAATGTTGGGCCGCAAATCTCCTCGATGTGGGACTGGGGTGTTATAATTTATAGTCTCGTTCTTTGCACCACTATGTTGCTTTGATAACTCTTAACAAGTTCCGTGTTTTAGTCGACTCGAAATTCCTCTTTTAACTTGGCCAAAATGGACAGTAAAAATAGTACCTCTAGATTTGACTTTCCTGAGAATTACTATTACATGACTCGCATTCCAACATTTTTAGTAAATCATTGGAAACATATTTAAGTACAAAACCACTTTTAAAATCATCTTTGGTATTTGTAATATTTATCATAAATGTTTTGATTCGAAAACATGAGTCTTGATAGGTGAAATGTATTTTCAAAGTCGAGTCAACTACAGAGTTTTACTATTTACACTACTTTCACTAAAACGATCGTAATTCAATAACCATTAACTCAAATGATGCACCGTTTTCGCATACACGATCTAGAGAATGTCTAGAATTTAATCAATTTAAGGTTTTGCTTTGGACAGAGGACCTATTTTCCGGATTTTACTGAACATGGCAGTGGGTTATGCAATGAATAATGTTATTTCCTTAAGGGCTTTAGTTGCGCAACCTCGGCTTATGCTTTTTCATAATCAGAACTTAAGCGTTTTAACACGAAACCTTCACACAAACCTTATTAACTGTCCTTAGTATTTTATCACAAAATTTCACATTTTATTATGGCTCTTAAGTGGTTCGATCATAGCCTCCAAGTTGGTGCAAATGCGCAGTTTGGTTTTCCGACATGCTTTCACTAAAACTTGAATGTCTCATAATCCGTAAATTGGATCGACACGATTCTCACACCAAAACGAAGAAACAAGCTCTACGCTTACATGCCCAATGATTGGTCTCACAAACGTGTTTCTGTCCGGGAGTTTTTGCCTAAACATGGTTAACAAAATTTTGCCTTTACAACAAAACTAAGCGATTTCCAATTTTACAATACACCAAATTAACCATCAACCAATTCATACACTTCCGTCATCTACTAAACATCACAATCTTACTCATATCTCATCCACCATAGTCAAAACCAACATCTACATCATCCATCCACCAAAACACTTCCATTTATACAACTAACTTAACATAAGTGTTATAAACATACATAATCAACAAAAAGTCCAAAAATAAATCCCTAACAAAGAAGGTCAAGGGTGTTCATACCTTTCATAAGCTTTAACAACATAACACTTGCTTCAAAACCTTGGAAAAGCCTCAGATGATCCTTGGAAACCTTTAAACTTCAACAAAAATTCAAGAACACTACATAAGTTACTA
Source organism: Kitagawia praeruptora (assembly GCA_037693485.1). Classification (NCBI taxonomy): domain Eukaryota; kingdom Viridiplantae; phylum Streptophyta; class Magnoliopsida; order Apiales; family Apiaceae; genus Kitagawia; species Kitagawia praeruptora. The sequence goes on along the minus strand of CM075344.1, from coordinate 92,419,553 downwards.
TTCATACTATCTCACCTACCTCTTTGTTCAAGGTTTTGAACAAGCTAGAGTCAATGGATGATTATGAAATTTGGAACATACCTTAATCTATGCAAGATCTTTCTAATGAGCCATAGATCATAATTTTTGAAGGCTTGGAGGTTGGGTTTTGAATTTTAATTTCCTTAAAGAAAGGAAATGGCCGAATGGCCTTGTTTCTTGGTTGGTTGGTTGCTAGCTTGTGTTTGACTTATGGTTGGTGTGTTTGTGTGAGATTTTATTTGCCAAAGTGTGTTTTATACACTTCATTTTAATCCTTTAAACACATGTCAAGCATTGTCGTATTAGCTTGGTTCTTTGGTTAAGAAATGAACACATCACACACTCATCACTCTTAAACCACTTAGCATTTTGATTTTGCTTTCACATTGATGCTCTTAGATGTTGCACTTTGATGATCTTACATGGTCCTCTATTTTGGTTAGTGTTTAATCCATAATCCGTCACTTGTTCGCTTTACCGCTTAATTTCGTTATAATGTCCGAGCCATTTCTAAAACATTTTGTTGCACCAACATTAGGGTATATTTTTTTTATAAATAAGTAATTAGATTAAACCAAAAAAGGTACATCATCTAGGGGCATACCCCGCGAGCTCAACTAAGCATAAAGCTAACACAAACTAAAAAGGGAAATTACCAGAAACAAGAAACTACAAATAATCAAAGAAAACAGATTAATAAAGATAACTGCTAAAGGTGTGGTCCCTCCGAATTTGCATATGAAAGGCTTTGATGGAAAAAACCCTTTCTCTGACCATGCATTTCACTTGAAATATCAGCCTATCTATATTGTTTCTAGTACCAGCCCTCCAAACGGAATAAATAGTCACAGAGATATACAAATAGCCTAGCTGCCTCTGAATACAAAAAACATTTCCTGGAAAGAAATTTCCCTCCAGCCAGTCATGCCAAGATTGAGTTGTCGCCACTAAACATTTACGTAAAATTAAATAGGCATATGGACAGTCCAAAATAAGTGCCTAGCTGTTTCCAAATTGCTATAGCAAAGAGTGCAAGTAGGATCAATATTGAAACCAAACTAAGCAACTTATCCTTCGTGAGAAGACGACCCTTAAGGGTAAGCCAGAAAAAGAAAGCACATTTTTGAATTACAACTTGATTCTAAACAGCTTGAAGCCAAAGAGGTGGTGAACCTATTCTTCGAATAGAGTGCCAGATATCTGATATACGAGGCTTGACACTACCATTCCAAAGAATTTTATTAGAGCTTCCAATAACAACTGAGGAAAGTAGTTGACGCAGTTCAATTGCCAACACATGATTTGATCGTACATGAGACCAGGAAGCATTACTAATAAAAGAGCGAATCGGAGCGAGAGAGAAAGATTCTGTGATAGAGATAATCTCATGACCAAGGTGAGTTATGAGAGAATCGTTTCAATACCACAGGTCATGCCACATCAGCAAGTTAGAGTGCCTGCCAATCGAGTAGGTTAGATGATGTTTAGCTTCAGACCTTAATCTTAGAATTTCCTTTACACACCATGGACTTCTCGCAGGAAGAGAAGCAGTCCAGATGGATTTATTTTTGAATAAACATTGATGAAGCCAGAGAATCCACAACGAATCTGCATTTGGTTTAGCTAGTCTCTAAACTTGATATAGGATTGTAGCTCTATTCCATTCAGATAAATCACGAACACCCAGGCTTCCCTCAAGCTTCGGGAGACAAACATCTTTCCAGGAAACTTTATGGTGGCACCTAGCTTCAATGCTACCACCCCATAAGAATCTTGCAAAGTAAGACTAGAGGGTGTTTAAAAAGCAGTCCAGATGAATTTATTTTTGAATAAACATTGATGAAGCTAGAGAATCCACAACGAATCTGCATTAGGTTTAGCCAGTCTCCAAACTTGATATAGGATTGCAGCTCTATTCCATTCAGATAAATCACGAACACCCAGGCCTCCCTCAAGCTTCGGGAGACAAACATCTTTCCAGGAAACTTTATGGTGGCACCTAGCTTCAATGCTACCACCCCATAAGAATCTTGCAAACTAAGACTAGAGTGTATTTAAAACGCCCATAGGAAGAAACAGATAGGAAGCCCAAAAACCTTGAATACTGAACATAACACATCTGAGAAGAGTAAGTCTGCTAGAAAATCTCAACGATTTAGTAGTCCAGTTGTCAACACGGGCACTCAATTTACGAATCAAATCAATGCAATCAGAGGCTTTCAGTCTACTAGTAATCAGAGGCAAACCTAGATATTTGATAGGGAGAGATCCATGTTGAAACCCAGATAGAGACAGAGTGGCATCAATTACTTCACGAGAGACATTGCAGAAAAAACCCGTACTCTTAGAAGGGTTGGGTTTCAAATTCGATACATCTGAGAACTTATCAATAGCATTCAACAGAATTAAGATGGAAAGAGAATCACCTTTATAGAAAATAAACAAATCATCAGCAACAATTAAGTGAGGCAGAGCTAGCTCCTTCGTTCTCCAGTGGAAAGAGAAATGATTGTCATTAGCAATAGTATGCCGGAGATAAGCTGATAACACTTCCATCCCAACTACAAAGAGAAACGGTGATAGAGGATCACCTTGGCGCAACCTAGCCTTGCTTGGAAAGTAGCCTTCTAATGATCCATTTATCTTAATTGAGATCATAGCACTTGTAATACATACTCGAACCCAGTTGAGGAAAACAGGAGGAAAGTTCATTCTTGTCTTTGCTTCAAACAGAAATTGCCAGTTTAAGGAGTCAAATGCCTTGTGAGTTGTGAATGTCAAGCTTAAAGGCACACCTGAGAGAACCCTCATTACGATGATAATTTCGACATATCGCTTGAGCTAACATGATGTTATCACCTTTTCTTCTATTAGGAACAAAGGATGTTTGGTTGAAAGATATAAGATTTGGCAAGACCTTCTTGAGCCTCATAGAAAACAATGTAGAAATCCCTTTGTAAAGAGTGTTGCAACACGAAAATGGCCTAAATTAAGAGATATTAGACGCACCTTCACATTTCGGAATTAGAGCTATGCAGTTGAGCTTACACACCTGTGCAAGTGCAAGGAATCAAAGAAGAACATAATAGCATTGGTTACATCATGACCCCAAGCAGCTGTGAAAAACTCAACGGAAAAACCATCGGGACCAGGACTTTTGTTCCTAGCCATCCCCTTAAAAACATCAGCTATTTCTTCATGAATGAAGGGTTTCGAAAGATTATTCTGATCTTCTTCATTGATACATGGCAAGATAATTGTTGGATCTATAGCAGAAACTGGGATAGAGGTGCCCAAAATGGATTCAAAATAATTCACCGCTATATTCGAGATATCCTTGTGAGAAGTGAAAGTGTTTCCCAGATCATCTTCCAAAGCAAAGAGTTATTCACATTCCATCTGCTTTTACAAGAATTATAGAAATATCTGTTATTGTGATCTTCCAATTTAAGCCAATTAATTATGGACTTATGTTTTAGGAACATTTCGTCCCGTTTTAGACAGTGTGCCAAATTAAGACTGAGCTTTCCTTCATCTTCGAATTGCTCAGACGAAGGAACACGGGAAGATAATCTTGAAAATCAGCAAGCATGTTATGAGCTTCTCGAACTTTAATGTGCACATCTCCAATACGCAAGTTCATATTCTTTAGACCCACTTTCATTCACCTGAGTTTAGACGTCAAGACAAACCAGGGATTACCACTGATGTTACAGTTCCAAGCATCACGAACAGTGTCGCAAAAATCAGGAGCAGTTATTAAGCGTTAAAATACTTAGAAAGGTTTGAAGATTCTTTAAACTGAGTTGGCCAGATAAACCATAGCAGGACTGTGATCTGATAAACCTCGAGGTAAGAAGTGAGCTCGAGAAGAAGAAAACATGCTCAACCATTCTATTAACTAACACCCGATCCAGCTTCCTCTGAGTAGGATTAGACTTGTTATTGTCCCACCAAGTGAGTGATTGACCAGAGAAATGAAGGTTTTTGACCCCTGCTTCATCCAGAAAATCCTTCGATTCCATAATTCCTTTTGTAAAAATCAATAGAACCTCCTTCCATCTCCTCTAACTTTAAACAAACATTAAAGTCCCCCATAGCAATCCAAGGAATAGAATTCCTCTCCACATAAGATCTATGAAACGCTAGGAGATTGGTCCAGAGAGGTCTTCTTTCCACTAAAGTATTGAAAGCATAGACAAAGGACACAAAGAAAGAGTCATTAGTACCGATGCCTAAGACAGAGCAAGAAATTTGTTGAGCATCCACTTTTAAAATCTGCACTTTCCATCTATATATTAGGGTCCCACCCAAGCCATATTCGTCCGTTATGATGGAAATCATAGTTAAAAACAACCCACTTGAAATGACCTGTAATAGTCGTAGAAAAAAAGCGGCCGATTCCTGTTTGACATGAGTCTCCAAGAGGGCAACTGTGACGCCCCCAAATCCAGGGTCAGGATTTGGTGCCACAAACCATCACAATTTAGTATAACTTAATTATACAAATGATCCCTCACCAAGGATCGATCTCAGGTTTTGGTATGAAACAAGAATCTAAATTGCAACATTAATCATAACCACTATACCTCTTATCCGTAGTGCGGTCCATTAGCATATGCATTCAGGCTGACTCTGAAATCTATTCTGTATAGAGTGCCTCATCACTCTCATTCGAATTTTAATACGTAGATAGCCAATCCTTAACCGTAACTGAAAAGGAAGGGTAAAACAAAACAAGAGTGAGCCAAAAATGCTCAACAAGTATATAGTATAGTGAAACAACAATATTTCAACATTTCATTGATGAACAATATCAATGATTAATTATCTCAAGAGAATATTCAATTTCCATCATGGGATAAGACTCTCATTTCTTCAATCATACTGCCTCAGATAAAACTTTGAGAAAAAGAATATCCAGAAATCCCCTAGTCATTCTTACTCCACTTTCAACGTACAATGTTACACGTGAAGGGAATAATTGGGAAACTTCTATCCATCCTTAATCCCATTGTTTTACTGAGTTCCCAATTTTGATCATGATAGAAAACAACTAACTTTGATGTCCACAATTTCGAAACTAATGACCATTTGCATATATATATATATATATATATATATATATATATATATATATCTTATCAAAACATTACTTTCTTTAAAACCGTTTCATCTTTGAATCATACTTTTCATAAAACCTCTTTTTAAAATCAATTAAGTTGATTGGAGTTTTTCCTTGACAACGGGTGATCAACCACGTAGAGTCCCCATATCGGACACGAAGTCCCTCTGGACCTTGAAATTGGGTTCCCAATTAGGCAACACATTGGCCTTTAATGTTGGACTAGGACCACCCTAGCCTCTTACGCTAAATAAAAAAAATGTTGGACTAGGACCACCCTAGCCTCTTACGCCTCCAATCTGAAGGAATCCGTGAAAAACATTTAAACGGAATTCCCCCACATCAAACCTTTAAAACATTTCACTTTTCAGTCCTTATACTCACTGATAACAAATCAACCCAGTATAAGGAATTTTAAAAACATGTTTAATTAATAAAAGATTAAGGATTAGAGAAGCATTCAATAAAAGAAATCATAAAAACGAAGCAATAAGATTAAACTAAGCATGGTAAAGTTCAACAAAACAAAATCATATATCAACAAGGAGACATCCTCTGAGAGTTCAGGGGTTAAACCTGTAGACCTCACGGGCAACAATGTAGATACGTGCAAAGAAGATGAAAATGACAAAGAGGAATGGACTGAAGTGATTCGTAAACGGGTTCACCTTATATAACTTCTCTTGGGTCTCCTAGCTCGGCTTCCCCTGCACCTCCTGTAAATTTTCGCAATATTGTTGTGGATGAAGTTGCTAAAAAGCATGTTGGCAGGAAGAAATCAAGTAGCACAGTCAATAATCCTTCTAATTCGAGGGGTAAGAAGCAGAAAAACTTTGGAAGAGGAGGTACCTCTTCCAACCTCTAATCTCTTTTATGGATTTTTGCTCTTACAATGTAAGAGGTCTAAACAATAAAACATCCTTTATTAAGGATTTTATTAGAAATAATAAGCTGAGTTTTTTTGCTCTATTAGAAACTCGAGTAAAATCAGAGCATGCAGACTCTACAGCTCATTTTTTGTCTCCCAATTATAGTTGGAAATTTAATTATGAACATCATGACAATGGTCGTATATGGGTAGGTTGGGACCCTACCATTTGGAAGGTTAGATTCATTGCTAGCTCTGCACAATCTATCTCCTGTTCTGTTTCTCGTATTGATGCCAATGAGGATTTCTTTGTCACTTTTGTCTATGCGTATAATACTTATGTGGAGCGTAAACCTCTCTGGTCCAGTTTGTTAGCTCTTAAGAGTGCTATTGCAGTCAATAATGGTGCCTGGGTTGTTCTTGGAGACTTTAATGTTTGCCTAAAGTTGGATGAAATCAGTGGTGGCTCTTTGTCTTGGACCTTGGGCATGACAGATTTCAAGCAATTTCTCTCTAGTGCAGGATTGATGGATCTTAACTACTCAGGCAAGTTCTTTTCATGGTGGGATAACAATATTACCAACCCTCTGTTGAAGAAATTAGACAGAGTTCTCATTAATGATTCTTGGATGTGCAATTTCCCCATGTCCCATGCTCTATTCCTTCCTCGGGGTTTATCAGATTATAGTCCAGCATCTTTTTCTTTAGGGTGCTACAGGGAGAAAATTAAGAAGCCTTTTCAAGTATTTAATCATGTTATTCAATCGCCTTCATTTCTTAGTACGGTTTCACAGGCATGGAGCATTATAGTTTCAGGGGATCCCTGGTATGTCTTAACTCAAAAGCTCAAAAATATGAAGAGAGCTCTTATTGATCTTAATAAATCGAGTGGTGACATTCATGACAAAGTATTGGAAGCCAGGAATTCTCTGCTTCAATTTCAATCAACTATGGCTTCAGTACCCTCTCCTGAGCAATTTTCTGAAGAATCTAAGCTCTGTTTGGAGCTGGAGTGTTGCTTAAAGCAGGAAGAGGTTTTGCTTCGTCAAAAGTCTCGTATCAAATGGCTCCACCTAGGAGACGGGAATAATAAATTCTTCTTTAATGCTTGTAAGAGCCGGTGGAACTCTAACAAAATCCTATCTATTGTAAATGACCAAGGGGAAACCTTTACATCTCACAGTGACATCTCTAGAGTGGCTGTCGACTACTATAAATCTATTTTGGGGACCTCCACCACTGTTTCTGAATTAGACAGCTTGGTTGATCTTCCTATGTTAACAGAATCACAGCAAAATCACTTATTATTGCCTGTATCTCCTAGTGAGGTGCTCAAAGTTTTTAAATCAATGGAAAAGAACAGAAGTCCCGGGCCAGATGGGTTTACCAGTGAGTTTTTCTTGGAAGCTTGGAGTATAGTAGGAGCAGATGTGGTCAGAGGTATCATTTATTTCTTTCAAACTAATGAGCTGCCTAGGATTATTAATTCTACTGCTATTGCTTTAGTTCCTAAAGTTGACTGCCCAGTTAACATGTCGGACTACAGACCTATCTCCTGCTGTAACACTATCTATAAATGCATATCTAAACTATTGGCAGCTAGATTGAAGGCCCTAATGCCCTCTCTGATTTCTATAAACCAATCTGCGTTCATCCCGAAGCGTAGTATTGGCGACAACATAATGCTAGCTCAAACACTTGTTAAAGATTACCATACCTCAGGTCCTAGTAGATGTGCAATAAAGTTGGATATCCGTAAAGCTTTTGACACCCTTAATTGGGGTTTTCTGTTCAAAATCATGCACCGTATGGGGTTCCCTACTCGATTTATTCGTTGGATTGAGAAATGCATTACAAGTAGTATGCTTTCTATCAAAGTGAATGGTTCTCTTGAGGGGTTCTTTGCTAGCAAATCTGGCCTTCGTCAAGGCGATCCCCTCTCACCATACCTGTTTGTCTTAGCCATGCAAATTCTTACTTGCTATCTTAATCATGACTTGGGAAATAATCTCGATTTTACTTATCATTGGCGTACTAAAGAACTCAAAATCTCACATCTCATCTTCGCGGATGACCTATTTCTTTTCTGCAAAGGAGATCAAAATTCTATCTCAGCCATCCTGAATTCTGTTAATAGATTCTCTGCAATATCTGGTCTCAGTCCCAATCCAGCAAAAAGTCTGTGTTTCTTCAGCAATGTTGATCCAGCAGTCATTCAGTTTACTATTCAGAGTACAGGGTTCCAGCTGGGGTCTTTTCCTTTTAAATACCTAGGACTGCTTCTCATTTCTACATGTCTAAGAAAGAACGATTGTATCCCTCTGGTGCATCGTTTATGTGCCAGGATAGATAACTGGTCTTCTCGATTTCTCAAGATTGCAAGAAGTCTCCAACTTATTAAGACTGTTTTATTTAGTATTCAAGGCTATTGGGCTATGTACTTATTTCTGCCAAAAGGTATTCTCAAGCAGGTTCAAGCTTACTTAGCTAACTTTTTCTGGGGAGGAGACCATCAATCCACAGCTCAACACAAAGTTGCTTGGAGAGACTGTTGCTTAAAGAAAGAGGAGGGAGGCCTAGGTATTCGAGACCTATTTGAATGGAATAGGGCCTCTATTCTTTATCAGATCTGGCGATTGACTCAGCCTAGTGGTGATTCTATTTGGATTTTGTGGCTGCACAACTGTTTGTTCAAAAATAAACCATTATGGACTTCAAAAATTCCATATAAATGCTCTTGGAGTGTTCGAAAGCTTCTAAATTATAGGCAAGATGCTCTTCAATTTATACAGTTTAAAGTTGGGATGCACTCTACCTTCTACCTGTGGCATGATCCCTGGTTGCTAAACAAACCTCTAATTGAACACTTTGGCAATCAAGTCATCTCTACTGCAGAGTCAACTAGCCTGGCTCGGGTGGGATCTATTATTTCTAATGGAGTCTGGGCTCTTAGTCGATCTAATCACATGATGATTATTGAGCTCAGGGACATGCTTGGAAGTTGCAGTATCTCTTCATCTGATGACACAACTTGGGCTGGAGTCAAGCCTGTAAAATTGTCAGTTGTTTGGAACTCTATTTGTAGAACAGCCTTACCTCCTCCATGGCAGGAAGCTATTTATCACCAGCTAGCAATTAAGAACTGTTCTCTCTTCCTATGGCTAGCCCTTACAGGAAGACTGTTTACTAAAGACAGGATGAGGCAATTCGGCCTTAATGTTGATATGACCTGTGTCCTTTGTCATAATAATGAGGAAAATGCTGCTCACCTCTTCACTTTGTGTCCATTTGTCCAGAATATTATCCAAGGCTCTCCTGTTGCGCTCTCAAGGGACTGGAACGAATGGCTTAATGGGAGATTTTTTGTTGGAAACCACCCTAGCTGGCTGAGTAATATAGGGTATCTTTATATCTCAGTATTGGTGTACAATATATGGCGAGAACGTAACAATAGAGTGCATATGACCAACAGGCCATCCTTGTCTCCATAGCTGCTAGCTAGCACGAAGCGTATGGTGAGGGAAAGAGTCTACTCTTCCGCTTTAGTCAAAAAACAGATTTCAAGGAATCCTAGACTTAGTCTATTACTGTACTAGATCTGCTTATGCTTCTATAAAAGCAGGTTGTTTTTTGTCATTGATATTCTAGCTCTTTAGCGAGCTGCAGCTTTTTTGTATCCCTGGGGTATGCCCCTTGCAACCTTGTATATTCTTCTTTTCTTTATAAAATACTCTCAATTAGCAAAAAAAAAAAAACAAGGAGACATAAATCAATTAAAGAACGAAACAATTATTAAGATTCTAGTAATTGAACAACAATTATAAGGAAATCATGGAATAGAGAATATTTGAAGTTCAAAAGAAGATTTAAGGAATTCTCAATTACTCAAGGTCTCACTCTTGTCGGCTAAGCGCTCGTAGGCTTTAGCTGCCAAAACCGGCCTGACAATAATGAGTTTGAATAAATAAGAAGATCTCTATTCATTCTCGATTTAAACCGTCACTAAACAACACATGCTTCAACGACAATCTAAACCTCGAATTAGTTTACAATAATTTTAGGAAAAACAATCCTCGAAGAATATTGATAGAGATGAAGAATATTTATATAAAATAATTTAAAGAAATCAACACCTCAACGATAGGTGAAGAGAATAAACAATGACATAATTATTTGACAACAAACGTTTATAAATCAATAGAAAAAGAATGTCACTGGAAATAAAATCAAGAGTATCGGCACTAGAAAAACAATTTGAAAGAAACATCGTATAATTAACAGGACAGGTTCACATTATTTAAAATGAAAATGAAGAGTACAGATGCTTACAAGAAGGGATTTGAAAGAACACATAAATAAATAACACAGGAAAATTCACATCACCTGAACGATATGTGAGGGATAATATACTTGCCTCAATACATGAAGTTTTCCCATCTAATACATCGGTTCAGTATTCACTTTACAACAGTCTCCACCTCTTTGTACATTGGCCTTTGTCCGTCTTTCCTTTATAACTTGTCAACCTCTATACAAGCACACTCGCCAACTCTGTTAATATTTCACTCCTCTAGAGTTTCATCTACACGTGCACTGGCTCTTACCTGGTCTCTTACTAGTACCTATATAAAGGTAAGTACTACTAGTATAATGCCAATCCAAACCTTACTGTCTAATTTAGTCTACCCATACGTCCCCTAGCTCGAGTAACCAGAATAACACATATATCACATAAGGTTATACTTATAAAGTACCTTTAGTATAAACAGTTAAACCAACTCAATGTTGAGGTTGTCCATAACAAACTCCCGAGGTTTGATATTGTGGGACATATTGTGAATGCGGATGGATGTTCTATCTATGGCTGTAATGTGGCTGAACTCCATATGTTTGACATTTTGTTGCAAAAAAGTGTGAAGATTACTTATGATAGTGATAGAGCTTTTGACTCCTGTCACGACTTTAAGTCTGCAAGTGTGGTCCAAGTTACTGTTATTGAATGCCCTTTATTCACGGGTTTGCCTAGTGATAATATCAGGATGTTGCTCATCTTTGGGACGATTGATGATGTCCTCTCTCTCCATGGCCTCATTCCTAAGGGACCTGTAATGATTTCCATTCTGTTGGGTGATAAATTAATTAGCGGAGATGGTGTGCTAGATAATGACAGCTTGAGTTTTCCTGTTTGTGACTGGAATTGTAGGTTCATGACGCTATTTGTTTTTTTTTTTTTGCTAATTAAAATTTTATACCAAAAGGGGCATACCCCGCGAATCAACATCCAGCTAAAACATCAAAACATACTCAATTACTAAATCGAGTCAGCTTAAAGACCATCTAGCTATGCTAGATTAGATACAAGTCATAACAATGCCAATAAAGACGGTGGAACCTCCCGGTTCACATCCTAGCATTCTAATCAGTAGGCCTTTCCTCAGCATGGCAAACCAAAAAGGATCCCCCACTCGCATGGTCATCTCAGCACAATTAGTCATTGTCCGATTCCAGCAAACATCAGTAAGATGGAAAAGGTGAACTTGGGTCCTCTTTCTCTTAACGGAAGCCAATTTGGCTTGGGGATAACAACGGTTGTGAAGGATGTGCGAGCAGTTGGCCAGGTAGATGGTGATAGAGGCAATGATATGAAGTCAGTCTCTATCGATTGTAATTCTTGTGTGATAACTGCATACTCTAAGGCAGGGTACAATGTGATTGCTATAGTTGGCACTGTTCCTCATGTTTCAAATATGCAGATGAGGACATGTCCACGATGATTGAGGCGGCTAAGGATTGCTGCTTGGGGTTCTTTACCATTCGAAGATACTGGGAAGGAAGCCATGTTGATGAAGTGCTACTGCTAAGGGAACAGGGGCTGGCCTATGTTCTCGGAAAATTGTATCTGTTTTAAGTGCGAATTCTAGGAATAGTTCATTGATTATCTTGTTTATGTTGACAGTAAGGTGACTTACTGTGGTTATGACTTTTGCTATGCTTGTTTGTTGATCTCGCGGGGTATGCCCCTAGATTTGTTCTAGCTGTTCCTTTTTGGTATAAAATTTTAATTAGCAAAAAAAAAGAAAAAAAAAAAGTAAGCACATAACTCATATAGCACATATAGACCACTTATTCAAAATAGTATAATGAAATCCAATAAACAACATAAGCACTTAACCTATACTGCCAACTTACTTCTATATCTTATAATACACATAACACATCAATACATAAATAGTTCTTATCAATTTACTTTAAGAATTACAAAATAATTCTACCAGAATTTGGACAACACATACTACCAATCAGAACACATCCAACACACAAACAACAATCTTCATATTACACTTACAATTTGCAACCCATATCAAGTACTAACCAAATTTGAACTACCATAATTCCATTCCGGATAATCCATTACATATTACATAAATTATACCAATCCGATATACAACTTGGAACTTACAAATTTGAAATTAAAAAATTACAATTTCAGTAAATAATTCACAAGGTTTCGACAATAATCAAATCATCAGCTAGTCTTTGTAACATTAGCAAAATTAAAACAAGGCCCGAATGTAGTGTTTTGAATTGTTACAACCAAAAATATCATAGGATGTTCGAACACTAACCCTTAACCAAAACACCCACACACTCTCATAGTTAAACACACGCACGTCACACACACTTAACACTCACACACAGGGCAACATCCACACAACACAGTAGCACACACTGAATTTCCGAGGGCAGGAACGGGGAAGAAAACAGAGACACACGCCAAAACACTACATCACAGCAAGGGAACATGACAGGGGAAACAGACCACCAGTACAGCCTATACACACATGCGTATCAAATCCACACACACACATCACCCACTCAAACCAAACTCAACACACAGTACATGTAGTAGCAACACACACAACACAGCTTCACATGCCCAGATCATATACCCAACTCTGACAGCAACAACACAGCCTAGTCTTTGTCACAGTAGTTCGGTATACATACTAGACCACACACACCCAGCATAAACACACACACACACACATACACTCATAACTGAAGCACACACAACTCCGACACTACATACACATACGCTGTTTAGATACACAAACGCGCACAGGAGCAGCAACACAGCAAAACAAGGAGGAAGAGGGGAGAAGGGAATTAGTTCCAATCAATAACAAACAAGAACTGCTAAATTTGAAGCTTAACAAGGAAACCCACAGGGTTCCGACCACAAATCGACCACATAACCACGCACACACACTGTTATATCTATACACGCACACCCACAGAGTTGGCAAGTGAGAATAGAGGAGGGGAAATGGGCTTTACCAGTCAAACGAAAAGAAACAGAGCTGAGAGAGATTTTAATCGATAAAAATGAGAGAGAGAGAGAGAGAGTGAGAATTAGAGCGAGAGTTAGATATTGAAGAGGGAGAGATTGTGTGGGAGATTGGGAGAGATAATAGAGAGATATTTTTTTTGAAGAGACCGAGAACCATCTGGAGACAACAAGAAAGGGGGCTGGGGCATTTTAGAAATTTCAAAAATTCTGAAAAACTAATTAAAATCAATCATTCACTCCTTTAAAAATTAAAAAAAGAAAAATGAGAGTCCTAGAGAGAGAAACTCTTCCTTCTTTCTAAAAACCCTAACCCTAATTATTGACTTAGCCGCAACTAAATCTCCTTCAATCTAGTATTCTAACACACCTATAATCATCATATCTATATTACCCATTCACGAATCCACTTTTTCTCTTTTTTTTTGATAATTAAAAAAATTTATACTAATGAAAAGCAATTACAATTCTAGGGGCATACCCCGCAAAAAATAGGAGCTAATCAAACGAGACAACAAAGAACTCTAGCAAGCTAGAATACTAGAACCAACAACAAATCAAGTTGAAAAGAACCGACACCATAAACTTAACAAGCCTGCATATTACACTAGACACCTAGCAGAACAAAAAAATGACAATACAATGCCAAGAGAATCAAGTTCTACTGAAGTCACCACCCCTAGTCATTCTCCACTTCTTGAGCTTCGACTTAGTCCAGCGGACTCTAGTCTTCTGATCTTCATCATTGGCTACCTTGTCCATGCTTTGATTAGAAGTTACATCCACCTCCATAGGCACATCAAATTCCCCCACATCATTCCTGACCATCTTCAAAGACCCATCCTCGTCTCGGTTACTCCCCACATGCTCCTCATCTACATCCATATCAGTACTCCCATGGCTGTCCAAATTACTACACTGTATATAATCAGTCACCAGAAGAGTAATGTCAACCTTAGGAAGAATACTAACACTTGGGAAATCATCCCAAGGAATATCATCCACCAAGCTCCCAGCAACTAGCCCTGTCCCATCATTGGTCTCAGTGCCCTTCTTAACAGTCACCATAGAGGTAGAATCACCATTTGCACCTTTCCCCATTAAATAATCAAAAGCTTCATCAATATCCTTATCATTCACTTTAAGACCCATATCCTCAGTACGTTTAAAAACCTGCCCATCATCCTCATTACCAGGTTCCGTCTCCTGGCATAAAATGGAGTGAATTTCATCCTTCCACCTAACAGTTTTCTTTCTCGGCTTGATAGTATCCCTAGGCCAGCCATTTTATCCAACAGCACATGGAGCGGAATGCCTTCAGTTGGAATTTCAATTCCAGCAGCAATAGTAAACTCTTGCAATTGAATAATACAGTTAAGAACTTCAAGGAGCTGTGAATCCTGACCATACTCAGAAAAGTCTATAAAAACCTTGGAAGAAACCTTAACACCTTGATGTGGATCGCTCCACAAATAAAGAAAACAAGAAGAAAAGGATATTTCAAAAGAACACGATCAATCCAGAAACGTGAACTTTGAATCTCAAATAACTTAGATCAATCCAGAAACTAAGTAATTTGAATCTAACCTTCAAAACAATCCAGTAATTGAAGCTTAGAGGAAAGAAAAACTAACCATAGTTTATCTCAAAACAAAAGTTTATATCATCCATTATCTGTCTTAAAACATTACATGAGAGGGGTATATATAGGCTTAGACAATAACCTAAACCCAATAGGAATCCAAGAGAAATCCAGTACCAGCTTGAAGATTAGCTAATATCTGAATCCATCCCGGAAACACAATTAAAAACCAATTCCAAGTAGAAAATACATAAAACCGAATCCAAACAGGAAAATAAAATCCTATGTGCTTAAAACAAGAAAAACCCTTTCAAGTGAAAGGTAAAAACTTGTAAGCCAAAATCTACTTAATACTTATAGATAATAATCAGCTTCTTGTCCAAGCTTCATTCGTCTCTCTTTTATTCCTTCTTGTCCAAGTAAGCTTCTTGACCCAACTCTCCCACAAATTCTAACTCGAATCTCTTCATGAATAATAATATAAAGTATTTACCAATTAACATATTCATTCCCTGATTCCTCATCACACCTTCATCCCTTTTCTTCGTCAGCACGGGCACCTCATGTCCCATATACTTAATAAACAGCGTAAGAACTTTGACATAGTTCTTAGTGTTGGGACAATCAGATCGTGGCCCTACGATTTTTGATACAATAAATTAACGAGTACGAACAGAAAATTAACCTTAATCGCTATGGCGCAAGCGATTCAAGTCCACGTCTTCTGCTGTATTCCTCGATTCCCCTTGAGCGAAGTGTGGCCTTCGTGTTCCCAAGTTTTGCCTCTCTTCTTGCTTCAAGGTGGCTGCCTCCAAAAACCCTAATGTTTTTTCGACCAACCTCAGCAAGAAGAGAATAGGAATATATATAGGCTACAACAGGGATCATGGATAATTAGGTTAGGCCTCCCAATGACATTCCGAGCCTAGCCCAATGTCATTAAATATTAATTCAATCCACTAAAGAATTAATATTTGCACTACCTTTCCTAATATCGTAATTTAATTAATTAATTCGGTTCCAATATTATTTGCTTATTAAATTCCCCATGTTTAAAATATCGCATATCCATTAATTAAATAAATTGCTGATAATTCATTTAATTAATATCTTTTATCCTTGATCATCCACTCAACCTTTATTTAATTATGCCGGAATAAATCCACCTGTAGGGTTTCACATAATTAAATCTTTTTGAGCTTTCAAGGGGACATCATTAACCCGAATATTATCAGGACATGGATTCCTTCTATAAATAATATTCACCATGTATATAATTCCATCACCCAAAATATATTGATATAATTCAAATGAATTATTTCATATATAAATCAAAGCATGTAAATAATATACACGTGTCAATTATTTTATCGGGATTAAGAACCTAAGCATTAATGATAACATAGAATCTTAGTTCTCCTTCTTAATCAGTATAAGGGAACAATTCTAAATTTGATCCTGTTCAATATACACAAAGTATACTAGTATTATTTATTAGTCAATATAAACTAATCTAAATAATACTACAGCTATTCCAGTGGATTGTCCAACACCACCTGTGCTGTGAACCTTATTATATTATATAAATCGTATTTAACAATCTAATATTCTATATCCCATTTGATACTAGATTGTCCACAATATATAATAGACTAAATTGCACTGTAGTGGCCAAAGTATTTTCATTTTGCACGGAGATGGCTAAATTTTAATTCTTGCCAGCGTAATGGCTAAATTTTAATTTTTGACGCGGAAAAGGTGCTCCGCCTCCCTTCCGTTAAATCGACACTGACGGCGTTAGTGAAATACGTACAGTCGTGTATTATTGTGGGGTATTTAGGTAATTTTACAACCCTCAGTATTATATCGATTAGATTAAGCCAATTCCCTCCATTTTTACACCCACTTAGTCACAAAGAGGCGATCACAAACCCTAATTGAAGAGCTGCGAAGAAGAAGATGAGCTGGTTTTTGCGACTAAAGGAGGACGCTGAGGTGTATAAACCACATGAGCATCCTGCATATTCTGGTATGAAAAACCCTAACTTGCATGTTCTTGTGTATATTCATATGTATATAGATGGGTGCTTCTCAATATATGGCTACCAGATTAGAGGGGTTTTACACCTGATGTGTTTGATTTCAGTATGTATGTGTTCTTTTTTGTGTATGTGTTAAGTGCTTGATGGGCAGCAACAACCTCAAAATGATGGCCAAGCAGGGGCTGGTGCAAATCATGGCCAAGCAGGTGCAAATGGGGGTCATAAGGATGCACCATGACAGTTTCAGTTCATTGTTTTTGCTTTTGTAATGCTTTTGTAATGCTTGCAACTACTGGTACCTTTTGTAAGGTCATTAGCTAATTAGTACTAATAGTAGTTTGTGGAACCTATTTATGGAACCTTTTGTGAAACTACTGGTACCTATTTTGTCAAACTTTTGTAAGGCAATGCAAGCTATATTTTGTGGTATCTTTTTGGTATGGTTAAACATGACTATAAATGTACACAAATTAGGGCATTAATACATCAAATTACATAAACTGATTACATTCATCAAATTACATAAACTAATTACATTCATCAAATTACATAAACTGATTAAATAACTTCTTAAACAAATTAGGGCATTAATACATCAAATTACATAAACTGATTACATTCATCATCAAATTACAATAATATATGAAACTACAGATAGTTAGATCTCATCATTGAGGTCCACATGACCAGCTTTCTTCAAACAACAAACAAGAAAAATGAATATAACTGTCAAAGCTAAGTACTTCCATCTTTTTGCTTGCCTCTTCCATTTCTCTATCATCTTCTAGCAGCTGCATCCTTTCAGCAACAAGATCTGATTGTTCATTGTTCCGAATTCGTCTCAAGAGCCCATTTATCACACCTTGGATGCGCTGGGAAAAGGGAGGATCAACCCACTTAAAATACCCACAACCATTACACCCATTAACACACCCCAAAAATCTCCGCCCAGCATTTAATTCCGTCCAAGCTGTCCTCTCAACCACCCATTTTCTGCAAGAACACATTAGAGCCATCAATTGAGAGATTTTAGTTTATAATTCAGAAATTTGAGAGCATATGCAAGAGAAGATCTAAGCTGGGCATTATATACAGCATATACACACTAAAGAGCCGTTGGATTCAAGTTAATTGCCCAAACTACCCCCCTGTTGTTAATCTTTAACGTTTGACCAAACGGAAGGAAGGACAGAGCACCTTTTCCGCGTCAAAAATTAAAATTTAGCCATTACGCTGGCAAGAATTAAAATTTAGCCATCTCCGTGCAAAAATGAAAATACTTTGGCCACTACAGTTAAATTTAGTCTATATAATATTAGACAACATGTAAACATTTAAATGATTCTCAATAAAACTAGCCAGAAATAAATGTTTATACTTCAAATAAATATTTTCAGTATACACTAACAATCTCCCACTTATACTCAAAATATTCTATGAGTAGATCCGTGTTTATTTAATCCACTATTACACAGAAAACTATGTGTCCATCCATCTGACTCCTATCGCTTCCACATGCCTATCAAAAACCTTGGCTGGCAAGCTCTTTGTGAAAGGATCTGCCCGGTTGTCTTTTGATGATATTTGAGCCACAACTATATCTCCTCGCTTTACGATTCCTCGTATGAGATGATACTTACGTTCAATATGTTTAGCTGCTTTGTGGTCTCACGGTTCCTTTGAATTTGCCACAGCACCAGTGTTATCACAATACACTGTCAAGCTCCTAGGCTAATTAGGTACCACATCCAAGTCCATAAGGAAGTTCCTGAACCATACTGCCTCCTTTGCAGCCTCAGAGGCCGCCACGTACTCGGCTTCCATGGTAGAGTCTGCAATGCATTTCTGCTTTACACTCCTTCATATAACGGCTCCACGTCCCAAAGTAAAAACATATCCCGAGGTTGATTTCCTCTTATCCCTATCTAATTGAAAATCTGAATCAGTATATCCCAGAGGATATAGATCCGAGGCCTTGTAAATTAACATATACTCCTTTGTCCTTCTCAAGTACTTAAGTATAGTTTTTACTACACTCCAATGTTCCTGACCTGGGTTCGACTGATATCTACTAACCATGCCTACAGCAAAGCAGATGTCAGGCCTCGTACATAACATAGCATATATTAAGCTTCCATATGCAGAAGCATAAGGAACTGCTTTCATGCTCTCTATATCCTTAGGTGTCGAAGGACACTGCTTCTTAGATAGAGCAACCCCATGCTTAAAAGGTAGAAAACCTTTCTTGGAGTTCTGCATATTAAAACGATCTAATACTTCATCAATGTAAGGCTCTTGAGATAAAGCCAACATCCTTTTCTTGCGATCCCTTATTACTTTGATCCCAAGGATGTATGCCGCTTCACCTAAGTCCTTCATGTCAAATTGTTTGAACAATCATGCCTTTACTGATGATAACAACTTAACATTGTTTCCAATGAGTAAAATGTCATCTACATATAGTACTAAAAAAACCACTACATTACCCTCACTTCTCTTATACACGCATGATTCGCTTGGACTTTGATCAAATCCATATGACTGGACTGCTTGATTAAAACGAATATTCCAGTCCTTAGAAGCTTGTTTAATTCCATAAATAGACCTCTCAAGCTTACATACCAGATGCTCTTGGCCTTTATTAATGAATCCTTTTGGTTGCTGCATATAGATGGTTTCCTCAAGACTTCCGTTAAGGAAAGCTGTCTTGACATCCATTTGCCAAATCTCATAATCGAGATGAGCTGCTATAGATAAAAGAGTCCGGATCGACTTAAGCATAATAACCGGCAAAAAGGTTTCCTCATAATCGATCCCTTCTTTCTGAGTATACCTTTTTGCAACAAGTCGTGCTTTCCAGGCTTTCACTTTTTTATCAGATCCTCTTTTCTTCTTGTAGATCCACCTACAGCCAACGGGTTTTACACCTTTGGGTGGTTCCACGAGCTTCCAAACTTGATTGGAATACATAGTTTCCATATCAGATTCCATTGCCTTTTGCCATAGATCTACATCTTTATCTAGAATTGCCTGTTCGTATGTCCTGGGATCCTCATCATGTTCACCAGAGACCAAGTCCGAAGACTCTCCCAAAAACACGAATCTTTCAGGTTGTCGAACAACCCTCCTATTACGACGAGGCACTGGTACGGTACTAGTGTCAAGTTGTGCATTTTCTTGTGGTTGTTCTACTTGTACTATTGGTGTTTGTACAAAATCACGCAAGCGTACGTCCACAAGTAATATAGAATAAAGTCGAGTTCGTTCCCACAAAGATCTGGTTATTGTTTTAATTCAGTTTTGTACCTATGCAACAATGTATGGTTATTATGCACTGCTAAGACAATTAACAATATTGGGTTTTGATTAACTAAAATTAACTAAGGAAGTAAATTAACAAACTAAGAATTAACTAACTAACAAGAATTTAAATCAAATTACTTCTGCAAGTGAAAACATGGAATCCTAACTTCATTAAATACTTTGCTTAGATCTGACGCCTTTAATCACTATATGCAATGGTTATGATATCTGATCGGATAACACGAAACAAGTATACGCTACTTCTCAGTATACGAATACCAAACTAAACATACATCCACAAAAGAGATAGAAGATGAATAGACACCAATTATGCTTAGACCCTATATCTCTATAAGATTTGAAAATATAACGGTTGAAGAACAAGTTATCCACATTGATCACGTAGGGTAGCATAATATCTCTATTTACGCCACAAATCATGATGTTAAAACATCAACCTATCCTATGCTAGCATGGCAAGTTCTAAATCTCAAGATCCACTCTCGCTTCACAAGAGATTAACATATTAGATGTTAGCTACGCATCTAAATACATAAAGCACAACCATACGAGGATATCAGATATACATCACACACAGATCTGTAAAGCATAAAGATACTAAAGCTCCATAAATAAATCCGTTAGAATCCCATGACAACGATTAGTTCATAATCGAATTGCTCGTCATCATGGGATCAAGTGAAACCATGATAAAAACAAAGTATGAAAATATACAAATAAATCTAAGTAATTGATATGTAATGGTTCTCCTAATTACAATGGTAGGATGTGTTTAAATAGGCTTTAGAAGTCTTGCCCAACAAGAAATTCCCCAAAATAGAGTTAAAATAGAATTTATGCAAAATACGTTTCCTAAACAGATTCTGTTTTGAAGGAAAATTCGTATATGACTTTTCTTCAGTATTTCTGGGCCGTTCCAGTTGTAATTGGACATCTGGACCACTTTATAATGAAAGAGAATTCCGTTATATTCGCGTGGACAGTAAGATCGCCCAAAACGGACTTATAGAACTCAAGATATGGCCAAAATAGTAAATCAGGATTTTCTGGATAAAAATTCAGAATTTCCAGAAGGGTTCCCGCGCCGTAGCGCCCTTCCCAGGCCGCAACGCACCATGCTTTCTGTCCAAGATTGTAGAAAATCTCCCAGGTTTCGCGTGAGCTGTAAGATCGCTGAAAACGGACTTCTAGAACTCCAGATATGGCCAAAACAGTGAAGACTGCGCAACCTACCCAGAAAATCCGAATTTTACACAAATTGCTCCTTTCTCCTCCGTTTCTTTTGCATTAGCTAACATTTTCAATACCATGACACATGTAACTCCTTGGTAGCATAACACAAGTGTCCAATCTTCATTCCAATGCTTAATTCCACTCTAATATCGATTAGAAACACCAACACTAACCGATAGCTACAACCCTGCACAACTACACAAAACACATAAAAAATACAACAAACTTGAGACCAAGTCAATCAATTTAAGCCGATATGGAATGCTCCAAATGGATATAAAATCCACTTATCACACCCCCAAACTTAAACCGATGCTTGTCCTCAAGAATAAATAACTAGACACTAACTAATTAGTACCACTTCCGTAGGTGATCACGGTTGCATTTGGCATATGCAACAAGCCCTTTAAACCCCTAGGCAGCCCTAGTGGACGAGTGAGGTCTCGTGAGGGCCTATAGCGAATGTACCCACAAAATCCATCTAACTAAACAATGCAAAAACAATGCAATGCATGAATGCAACTAATATGAAAATGCAAAAATCCCCTTCAAACTAACCAAAACCAACTAGCAAGCAAATATCTCAAAGAATGCAAATAAATCCAAATAGAGCTCGACTAAGTCCCCGTACTCTAACAATACATGACAGAAATGTGCGTGTGTGCGATGCTCATAAGAAATACTTCCAACACTAGATCAAAATCATACCTATTCTTCGCCAAGACAATCACAAGTTTATAAATAGAATAGACTGTAGACACTTCATAACATCGGAACACCTCCATCTTCATTCAAGTTAGCCAGGAATTCATGCTTTATTACTACACTACGACACATACTACTATATACAATACGCATGCTTATTTAACCGTGCAATGAATGAGATCCCAAAAGGCTTATACAATAATACCCATGTAGCGAGTGTTAGGTCAGCAATCCCAAACCACAAGGCTTTAGGTTACTAGGACTAAGTCCCCTCAGACTTAATTACTCGAGTATTAAAGAGCTCACTCGTGGTTAATTTTGCATAAAAACAATTAAACTTATTGATTTTTTTTTTTTTTCCTTTTTTTTTCTTTTGATTTTTTTCTGATTTTTTTTTGCTAATTAAATTTTATACCAAAAAGGAACAACTTTTACAAGTCTAGGGGCATACCCCGCGAATCAACATTAAGAAAAACTAACAGTTCTAGGGGCATACCCCTCGAATCAACATTCAACAAAACACAGAGATAGTCCACAGCCGGACTGCAACATGAAACTAGTTAAAAATACATAATTGTGTCACATATGAATAAACATACGAGTTCCCACTTAGGGCCGACTCTCATGGCAAAAGACCACGTGTAACTGTCCTCACCAACGTAGAGGTCTCCACTGATTAAATAAGCCTTGAGACATGTCAACAGGGTGGCATCCAGCTTCCCGAAATCATCATCATCACACTGGCTTAGCACAACATCTGACATGACCACGAAAATGGCATCAAAATATACCACTTTAAGAAACCAAATGGTAAACCGTTGGTGCACAGACCACTCTATATTCTTTTCCCCCACAGCAAATTTCCTTAACTGTTGAATAAAAATGAACAGTAGAGGAGCATCAACTTCCATCTTCATTGTCCCAAAAGCCTCCCAGCTTTCCCTCTCGACATTACAAGCATAAAAAATCTGAAACCCAGCAGGATAAACCTTCGATTTATCCACAACCGGAGGGTTGTCTCCATTCAATGCAGAAAAAAATAGGCTTCCTTTGTAAACCCTCCATCTGAACAGATTTCTCCGCATACTCATAAAGGAATTCTCGCCGTGAATGGGGACCCAAAACATGTCTTCAGGCCAAGCATTTACGGAATAAATCACATGAGATTCCAAAGAGCAGAAACCCCTATTGTCGACAAACAATGTAAAAACCAAAATAAGGTCATCATCATAAGAAATAATCTGAGCTTTAGCAGGTCTCTTAACAAGAGCCCCTATAAAACTCTGACCACAAACAAGATCTAGATCCCTCCCTTGTGCAAACCCACAAGCAACCGAGTGAAATGACTCCACATCACCAATTATGGTGCAAGTTAGGAAGAAACCAAGCCACCTGCATACTGTCGTAAACACAGCATTAAGCACCCCAACATTAACCATCTCCTCCTGATAAACAAGGAAGACGCAGGTGCCGTTCATAACATCCTGAGCTCGCATTATCTCATCGAAGTCACTAACATACTTCAACTGTTTATCATCCTTGAAGCCCTGCTCCACCGTCTTGCATCGGAAAAACAAACTGTCAAACACTTTGTAGACTTTTATAACAACAGAAAAGTCACCACCATCTAGGTCTCCCCTACTGCAAAGGAGAGCAGCATTGAAGTCCTGATTTCCAGCCCTCAGAAACACAAGCATACGATCCCTTGACAAACCCAGTGCCGCCCCTTTGGCAACTACAGCAAGAGAAATAGAACTTGTCGACCAGCAAGGCTAAACCCTCAGAGGTTGATAAGCAATCACCATCGTGAATCTACGAATCCCCTTACAGCGGGTCTCCGTCATCATCAAACCATGCCCTTGAGCCTTGCTCCCAAACAGAATTCGGCCAAATCGCGCCAGACCAGAACTCATGTCGCCATCAGGACACATCACAACACAGTCAAGAAAACATCTAAATTCAGCATCATCAACCACAACTACCCACAAGCCCCGAATTTTCCCAATGGGAAGTTTGTTAGTGCTCATCATCATACATACGAGAGCGCATTGAAGCATTCTCTCAAACATCATAGACTCAACAGAAAAAAAGTGTAAAAGGTCCTTCTCCCCAAGGATGGAAGAGACATCTTTCGCACCTTGCAAAATTCCTGAAAGATTACATGCCACTCGCAACCAAGCCAGATCAAAAGAAGCCACATAAGAAATGGTCTTATCCTTACGAATGACCACACCTGCTTCTAACAAGTAACCACCAAAGAACTCAAAAGTTCTTTCCGGCAAATCGGCAAACACCTTGCCATCTTCTGTCAAAACCAGTTTGGAATGAAGCATTCCATCCCATAGATCATACAGCGAGGATAAATCCCGATTAAAATCCAAGATTAAACCCGTTCCAACATCATAAGAAACACCTTTCTTCACAAAGAAGTCACCAGAACTGGTGGAACCATCAAACACACATACAACACTGAGCGTGTGAAAACCACCTCCCTTTGAAATTCTTGCCTGGACTTCAGAGAAACCCGACGCCTTACAAAGTAAGGAGATCTTTAAAAATGACAAATCTTTAGTTCGAAACTCAAAGAATTTCAAACTCAAAGAACCCATCTCGAACATGCTCAAATAAAATATATAAGAAATTTTTATAGAAAGGTTAAAGAAAAGAAAGAGAGTGGATTATCGTAGGATTATATTTAGAAGATTTTTCTGATTTTTTTTATGCAATCTGGAATGAGCCTTTCTCAATTCCAACCCTAGACTACTCATATAAATATGAGCCGGCTACTAGCCATTTGACACCTAGCCATTATTGACAATTATTAACAACTAGCATGAAATCCCTGGTTTCCCCCAAACTTAGACTTTAATGCTCCTACGCCATCAAGGGAATAACGAAATATCTAAATATAATCAAGTGATTAATTCTCAAAGCATCCAAACAAGCATGACCCTAACCTAGCCCAAAAGCACCCAATGAGACTGTGTACAATTTTTGTTCCCGTATCATGCAAATCAATTTCATAGGAACTATAAATCAACCCTCTACTCATCATTACCACACTCAATTAAACACCTACCTACCAATCAGAATCAGCTTGCCCTAAGAGATCATGAAATATGCATGCCATGCAAATGCAACTAACATGAACTCACATGGTATACGACAATAAAAAAAACAGAAGGTCCTATATGAAACAAACGTAGATAACACAAACAAAACAATCATGCATGAACTACCATTACTATGCAAAATATGATATCCTATATGAACACATAATACAACAACAAATACAACTACAACTACTAATCCCCCAAATCACCCCCAAACTTAAAATATTCAATGCCCTCATTGAATGGAAGTAAATAGGAGGAAAAGTAGAAACATACCTAACATTAGAACCACATGGGTTGCCTCCCATGAAGCGCTTCTTTAACGTCAATAGCTTGACGTTACTTCCAAGCCTCCATTAAGGATGATAATAGTTTGCCTGTTCCTCTCTTCGTGAGACTTCATCGTCATCACGGCGGCATACTTTCTGCCCCTTCTCCTCGTTTGGCCTATTCGTGTAACAACTATGTCCTATTCCAATGCCTTCATCTGTTGACCCAAAATCTGTCAATTTGTAGAATAACACACACTCGCGGGCTTCGCTTGAATATAATGGAGGAGGGTAAATGTAAGTTGCTGAAGCCTTTGGTTCCTCAAAGAGAACTTCCTCCATTGGCTCTAATGCGCTACCTCCATCTTTAAACTCTGAGACAAGTAGAAGACCTGCATCTTTCCCATGTTCTTCAGCCTCTTGGTACGCACATACCAATTTTTGAAATTTGTGCAGCTCATTAGTGTCTGTCCCAAATAATGCCCTTTCCAAATCATCCACCATCCTAACATGATCAAATTCCTCACATGGCTTGCGAATGCTCACCTTACCTTGGAATTTGTCTTCCTCAATTAAGCATGCAGTACCTTGCTCCAAGTCACAATTCTTTTCTGGAATTGCCTCTAGTATGAATTGTTGTTTCTCTTGTTCCACAGCACTCACAACTCGAGCAACTAGTATCTCCAAAGATTTGAGAGACTCCTCATTACTCTTTACAAGCATCCTAAGCTTCTCCATAGTTACAACCTCATCTGACTGAAAATTAGGAGTAGGTTACTGATGTTGAAACTCTTCACTACCAAAGAAATATGACATATCTGGAACATCTTGCTGGTACTGTTGAGGATGGTATTGAAAATATGGTTGTTCCTCATAACTGGCATATGGATCAACTCCTTCGTAGTAACAATATTGTGAGAGATCATGAACGCCCAAACACTGCTCACATTGCTGAGGCATAGATGTCCTCGAATATGCCCACCATGGCAACTCCTCGCATGCCATCTTCAAACACTCAAGTACCCGAAACACACCAAACTAAACAAGATAGATAAGAAAAAAAATCCTAAAACTATGAGAGTCGTCTAGAGAGAGAAACGCTCTCCCTTCTCTCTAGAATCCCTTCTTCTTGCTTCTAGCCGCCACAAATCTAACACCTTTTTTCCATCAGATCTAACCAAATTTCCTTCGTATTCCATCCTCCATCTCTGATCCCTCACCTATACACCATATTTCTTATACTATATATTTTTATTTGTGACTATGTCTCCAGAGGGTGATTTGTTCACTTCTGATAGAGACTTTGGGTTTGGTTTTCTGTTGGGTGTTGACCCATTAAATTGGTTTGAAGCTCTAGACCTAGGGTCGTGGAACTTCATATTTACAGGTTGGAAGGTTCTTGGGATCTCTATTCCAGACCTTATCAAAGCAGTTGGGGTTTTTTACTCACGCTGTATAATGAAAATTGAAGCTGGTATGTCTACCTTTTACGGGAAGACCACCTTTTTCGATTTGTCGAGTTTCTCGAATATCAGTTTAATGAAGTGGGCTTTGGCTTTAAGTGGTTTCAGTAGGGGTTATCGGACTCTGGATTTTGTTTCTCCTGAGTCTCTTGATAAAGAGAAGTTCTGGATGGATCTGTTACGAAATGATCTATTGAGTTCGCCCAGACTACAGTTCTCCAAGAATTACAAGTCTACGATTGTTAATATGATGTGTAGCAAGGGTATGAAAGCTATGCTTTGTGTTGAGTGCAGGGTGTTTGTCAAAGTGAGTCACCGAATGGTTATGTTACCTGATGGGTTTTCTCACGGGGATTTGATGCTGATGCTAGGCATCATCGATCTTGACTCATGTGCTGGATATAGATGTTATTCGACTTTGTCTACCGACTTAAGAGGTTTCTTTGGTTTGATATTTCGCGAAATATCTGCTCTAGAAGATTGGCCTAGCGATGTGCTTTGGGTCTCCGTTCTTGATGAGGTCTTCTTTCTGGATCTCGGTGTTCTATTTCAGGGGAAGTTTTTAGACTATATGCATTTAGTCGTGGGGTTGATACCTCACCTTCGATGCGAGAATTGTAAAGTATTGGAAGTCTTTTTTGCAGAGGGATTGAAGGGATCGATCTCCTATGTTCAATTATCATGCTATGTGCTACATCTATTCTTTGAAGTGAAGGTTTCATATGTGAGATTGGAGCCTCTCTCAATCTGGAACAATTGGTGCTCCTGCTATGTTCTTGGTCTTTTGTCAAAAAGAATTGTTCCCACATATAAAATTGGGGATGTCCTTCATTTGGTTGGTTTAAAGTGGAGAGCACAGGTGCTGAGTGCGTTTTTTCGGAAGGATTTGTTGCAATCTGGGACTTTGTTGAATTCCCTTGATTCGATTTGTGATACAATGTACAAGGGGTATTATGATATAGGGATAATGAAAGCTCGTGAGGTCTTATACGCCGACGGTCCCTTCATTTTGTTAGAGGGGAGATGGTCGGTGTGCATGGATTTGGTGGTGTGGGGAAGACCATCTCTGATGGGATTTGTCGCTGCTTTAATGGTCATGTTGAAGGTTTTCTGCTATGAAACTATCTCTTTCTTCAAAAGGGACTTTGAGGATAGCATCCACCAACTGTATGAGGTTTGCCAGGTCGTACTTTGGTATATTTCATATGTTGAGTTCACGATTGTGGATTTTGAAGATGGTCAGGCTGTTGGAAGTGTCAATGTAGGGTTCCATCAGTTGCAGCTGGCTTTTGAAGGATGGTCTCCATTGAGATGTAGTTTTATCTACAGTATCTTGGAAGGATTTCCCCAATGGGAGAGTCCAGGAGGGTTTGATTTCAATGCTGGGTTTGTTTTAAACCAATTTCGGGAACGGGCCACAACTATGCAAGTCCTGGTTACAATGTTCGATCTAAAACTCCAAAGAGCAAATTTAGATGAAGTTTGCTTGTGGGGAGGTGTGCCCAAAATCTTGTTGTTGTTCTATTCATGTGCTTTGTCTAAGGTCTCAATGACAATTGCATACATCCTATATGCTTCTTTTTATGATGATCAGTCCAGCGATGCTCTTACTGAGATCGTTGAATTTGTTAGATGTGCACTCCTTGGGAGTGCTGGTGTTCTTCAACACTCTAGTTTGATCCGTGGGAGGTCTGCAAAGAAGTGCCAGATTGGAAGTTCTGTTTCCGAATTTGTGAGGGGAATTGGTAGTTCAAATATGTGTAACTACAGGTTTATTTCTTATAGATTTGACTGGTTTGGGCTGCGGATGCCTTGCACCAGCTTTGTTTTGGTGGTGCAATGCCATGACTTCGTTATTTACTTGACGCCTATGAAGCTCGATGTCTATAGGCCTACCTGTAGGTTCAGGATGTGCTTCACTGAGCTGAGTTTCGATGGACACTTTGATGGAAGACTGGTTGGTTTAATGAGGGGTGGTCAGCGGTTTACGGGGTATAACAGCATCTTTGTTGATAGCCTATGGGGGGTGTATCCAGTCCTGGTTACCGCCAAGAGATGCTTCCTGCTTGGTCTTTGTGGTAACTCACTACAGGATTATGACATAATTATGTGGACTTTGATGCCGACCAATCTTTATTATTGGTATATTCCTGGCTCTAATGGTCATTTGATAGATGACAGACTTGATGTTTGTTGTAATTTTGAGATTCAAAATGATGGTGTGATTGATGATCTTGATTTGGATGGTGGCTGCTGGATTATTTCTAGGAAGCACGGAGTGATGAGAATGCTCAGTTTGGTCTTGATGCTGTCTGATATAATTTCTATTGTTCGAACAGGAGATGATTTGCATTTTGTTAATGGAATTAAGCTGGGACATTTTCAAAATGTGGCTACGGGACTTGATGGAAGGGATAATTTTGTATGGACTTGGATTGTGAAAGCCTATGGTCCGCACGTGTGGGACGACCCAACTTGGGTAAAGAGGGGCGGTTTCTCGGAGGTAGCTCCTAAGCATTTCTCTAATGCTTATTTTCTCCTGGAGTGCGAGATGGGATGCCTTTCGGCATATTTAGTTTTAAGCTAGTTTATATTGGCTGCTTAGCTTTATCCTTTCCAGATTTTATGTTGACAGTAAGGTGACTTACTGATGTTTGCTCTGTAATATTTGGATGGTGACTTCGCGGGGTATGCCCCTAGATTTGTACTAGCTGTTCCTTTTTGGTATAAAATTTTAATTAGCAAAAAAAAAAGAAAAAAAAATCCGAGTCAGTGAACTCTAACGACCACTATTGACAAGCACATAAACCAAAAATAAAACACCGATGATCCCCGGCAGCGGCGCCAAAAACTTGTTTGCACAAAATCACGCAAGTGTACGTGGTCACAAGTAATATAGAATAAAGTCGAGTTCGCTCCTACAGAGATCTGGTTATGATTTTAATTCAGTTTTGTACCTATGCAACAATGTATGGTTATTATGCACTGCTAAGACAATTAACAATATTGGGTTTTGATTAACTAAATTTTTTTTTTTGCTAATTAAAGTTTTATACCAAAGGGAACAACTGATACAAAGACAAGGGGCATACCCCACGAAGTCAACATGATACAAAGAATAAGAAGGTAAACCCTACTCAATTACAACGGATATACCAGTCCTAATCTTTTACATGAGAAATAAGATGATGGTCGGGTCTTTCCGAACCCAAATCTTAAACATGCTACAAGAGAACAATTTCTCGCGCACCATGCGCTTGATCTCACTACTAACAACAGAGGTTGGATTGCCAGGGCCAGAGTTGTGCACGCGGTGGTTACGTTCCTTCCAGACATGATAGATAGTTGTCCTGAAAAACAGTTCAGCAATTGTTTTCTCCTTTGCCCCCAACTGCCTACTAGCACAGTTACCTAGTTGACAGTTGGACCAATTCCTAGTGAAGCGCATTGGCATGGACCTACTAATCAGATCGAAAAACGAGCAATCAGAGAAAATATGACTGACCGTCTCATCGTCCACCCCACAGATGACACACTTTGGGTCTATCTGCATTCCAAACAAGAGCATTCTATCCTTCGTGAGGAGCCTGTTCTTTACGGCAAACCAAGTTACAAACGAGCATTTCGGGATATTGAATTTCCCCCATACCATATCCAACCACTGGACTTGATTTCCAGTACTCCGAATGGATGACAAAATATACGATAATTTAACATTCTTTGCAGACATTCCATCCCAAGTAATGGAATCAGATTTATGTATCTGGACTTGCTGAACAGCTCGTCTAATTTCAATGACATCGTTATGGTTCAAAGATGGGAGATCCCATGTCCCATTTCTAAGGTAGACGTTGATGCTTACTGAGCTTGTGGACTCGGCGGTTGAGATAATGGAGGGGGAGGTGGCCAGAAGAGGCTTCCTGTGAACCCAGGGATCATGCCAGAAGAGAAAGCTAGAGTTCTCTCCTATATTATAGTGCAAGTGCTGCAAGGCCAGCTTCCTAGCATTGAATATTTTCCTCGCAATCCAACAACAACGATACGGCATTGAGGCAGTCCAGAACTCCTTCTTCCACAGCAGGACTTTATGAAACCATGCTATCCAAAGAGAACTAGAGGTGGGGTGTAGGATACGCCACAGCTGAAAGAGAATGGCAGCATCATTCCATTCAAATAAATTTCGAATCCCAAAACCACCTTCCGCTTTCGGTTTACAACATTCCTCCCACCCTACTTTGTACTGACATTTCCCATCTGGTTTGTAGAACCCTCCCCAAAGGAACTTGAAGAATAGAGCATTAATCTTCTTAAGAATTCCTTTAGGAAGAAATAAGTACATACTCCAATAACCCACAATACTAACCAAAATAGCTTTGATCAGTTGGAGGCGGCCTGCAAAATTTAGAAATCTAGCTGTCCACACCTCTACTTTGCTACACAGTCTGGTGATCAGAGTCTGGCAATCATTTTTGCTTAGCTTACCCGTAATGAGAGGTAGACCCAAGTAGGTGATAGGCATATGACCTCTTTGGAACCCCGAATAAGCAAGAATATCATCAACAACTTCCTGTCTAACATTGGCAAAGAAACAAGTAGTCTTTGCAAGATTAGGCTTGAGGTTGAACAGTTTGAAAAAAGATTTATCCCATCCAATAGTGCTGAAACTGAACTAAGATCACCATGACTAAACAGGAAAACATCATTAGCAAAAATAATATGGTTCAGGTTTACCTCCTTTGTTCTCCAATGGAATTTAAAGTTAGGATCCCTGGCCACCTTACTCAGACAAGCTGAGAGAGCCTCCATGGCTATCACAAACAGATAGGGGGACAAGGGGTCACCCTGCCTCAGGCCAGACTCACCTTTGAAAAAACCTTCAAGACTGCCATTTAACTTTACAGAAAACATTGTGGAGGTGATACATTTCTCCAGCCACATGATGAACTGGTGGGGAAATCTCATTCTTTCCAGTATCATAAACAGGAACTTCCAGTTTAGGGAATCAAAAGCCTTATGGATGTCCAACTTTATAGCACAGCGGGGTTTACCTGAGTTGCCATTATAGTCTTTACATAAAGCTTGTGCTAGAAAGATATTGTCACCAATGGATCTCTTGGCTACAAACGCAGACTGCACCGGAGAAATAATAGATGGAAGGATAGCTTTGAGTCTCTTGGCGAGCATAGAGGAAATACATTTATACAAGACATTGCAGCAAGAGATGGGCCTAAAGTGTTGCATTTCTGATAGGTTAGCCTGCTTAGGAACTAGGCAGATAGAAGCGTCATTTATCACTCTAGGCAGGTGCAGAGTATTAAAGAAATACATAATACCTTTTGTCACATCATTTCCCACCACATGCCAAACAGACAAGTAGAATTCAACAGTGAACCCATCCGGTCCTGGACTTTTGTTCTTTGCCATTTTTTTAAGGGTGCTCAACACTTCACTTTCAGAGAAAGGGGCAGCCACATGATCGATCTGGGAATCTGAGAGAGAGGGAAGAGGAATGTCATTTGGAAAATCAGCTACCTCAGACTTTTTCCCCAAAATGTCTTTATAGAAATCCGTCGCCACCTTGGCCATATCAGCATGCGAAGAGTGGGAAACTCCCTCCGAGTCACGAAGAGAGATAATCTTATTAGTATTCCAGTTCCCTCTGCAGGAGTTATAGAAAAACTTACTATTGCCATCACCAAGTTTTAACCACTGTATCCTGGATTTCTGCTTTAAGAACTGCTCCTCCAATCTTAAGGCTGCTGAATAGTTCTCGATAAACTCCTTTTCTTCTTCAAAATATGCAGCAGTGGGGTTGACAAGCATATCCCTCTGAAACTGAGATAGAGCATCCCGAGATAAAATCACTAACTAATGGATATCCCCCACCTTTTTGTTTAGGCCCTTAAGAGCCAACTTTACATTTTTGAGCTTTGAGGTCAAAATAAACCAAGGGTTTCCCTCTACCTCCACAGACTAAGCTTCCACCACAGTTTCCAAGAAATCAGGATTCTCAATGAGGTGATTAAAAAATTGGAAGGGCTTCACCCCGGAGGAGAAACTAGTTCCAAGCGAAGTGATTGCAGGGCAATGATCAGACAAACCCCGAGAAATGAATTCCACAGAAGAGCAAGGGAGCAAAGAATGCCAATTGGAGTTAACTAACACCCGGTCCAACTTTCTGAACTTTGGCTGTGTAGTATTGCTGTCCCACCAAGTAAAGAAATGTCCCGAATACCGAAGATCGGTGAGACCATTTGCAAGCAAAAATTGTTTGAACTCATCCATTCCAGCAGTCCAGTCTAGAACTCCTCCCTGCTTTTCATCAATGCTAATGCAAGAGTTGAAGTCACCACATAAGACCCAGGCCTCATCATTCAAACCATTTGCTAGCCCTGCCAAATCATTCCATAATGGCCTGCGATCAATCGCTTCATTAAACCCATACACAAACGAGATAACAAAGTTTGTGTTGTTCTCAATAAGAGTGACAGAGCATGTGATATGCTGACTAGAAGAAGCAATAACCAAAACATTCCAAATAGAGGGGTTCCACCCCAGCCAAATACGGCCTCCCGGATGATGATCATAATTAAAACACCACTGAAACCGTGGATTAAGAGTCCGGGAGATAATCCTAGCAACGTCAGTTTGGACATGAGTTTCCAAAAGACTATCAGGGACAATTTGTTATTTGAAATAAAGTCCCTGATAAAACCAACTTTATTATTGAGGCCTCTAACGTTGTAGGAACAAAAAATAGTCATAAGAGACATTATGACCTTGAGGAGGGGGTTCGTCCTCCCTTCCCCCTCTTTTAACTTTCTTATATGGCTTTGGAGTTCGAGAGCCATGTTTCTTATCTATCTCATCAACCACAATGTTTTGAAACTGCTGGGGTGTGGAAGCATCTGGAGAAATGCTTGGAGATGCCACTGGTTTCCTCTTCGAACGAACCTCAGTCCACCCCTGATCTACTTCCTCTACTATAGTGTCTACTGTGGGGCTTTGGTTATTCCCACCCTCGTTTGCAGCAAAATTTGGCTGCGCCATTTTGGCCATTTTACTCACCGTTTGACTCACCTCCTCTCCTGGAACTACTTCCTTTTGTTCAAACACCACCTTTTATGCTTTCACTTCTTTTTATTGGCCATGTTGCTCCACTTTATCCTTACCTTTTCCATTCTTGGGATGCTCATTCTCGAGAAGCCACCGGGCAAACATTTATGATATGACAAAGTGATTTACAATGGGTGCACACCATTGCCTTATTAATATAGGTGACTTTAACCTCCACTATAGAGCCATCCAGATCCACCACTTTTAGGATAGGCGGTAGGGGATCCCCCACTTTATACTGCACACACATTTTAGCAAATGGCAAGATTTCTAGCTCAGAGGTGAGGGCATCAGCCCCCAAGGGCTTGCCAATGACACTAGCAACACGACTAAGACCCTCATGTGTCCAGTAGCAATCTGGTAGGTTGGCCAATTTAACCCACAATTGCATTGAGGTAATTGGTTCTGAACACACAGTAAAACCCCAATCAGTTAGGACTAGAGGCCTTTTATCGAAATACCACGTACCTTTGCTTAAAACTGCGTTTTTCTCATTGGTATAGTTGAACCTAAAAACGTATGTAGATTCATTTCGCTGAGAGACCATGGTGAGGCCCTTCCTCCAGGCTGAAAATGCCACCTCCTTTACTCTCTTAAATGGCAAAGTTCCTTTGGTAAATTGACCCACAATGCAACATTTGAATTTTTCCGCACCTTTCTTAAGAACATCCTCTGGGGGGGATACAACATCTGAGCCTGCAATTGGAGGGACATAGTCAAATTTCACTTCTTTAAAAGGTCGAGGGGCCGTTCTTAGCACTGATGACCAGGATTTAGTTCCTTTGGTCCCCATTTCGGTCTTCTCATTTTGGTCCCCATTTTTGGTGGTGTCATTGTTTACTTTGTCTACAACAGGTTCCTGCATACTCTTCGAGCTTTCGCCCCTTTCCAAACCCCCAGAATTAACATTCTTTAGGATTCCTTTAACCACTCCCGCCCCCTTCTAGTTGGCAGCCAGGTTCTTAGGTATTTCCTTGTTTGAAAAAATGGGAAGGCCCATCTCATCTCTACCATCAATAAAACGCACTGGGCTAACTAACCCTGCATTAAACCTCTCTTTATCTTTCAAAATTTCTTTTTCAACTTCACTCACCGAAAAACCCTTCTTGGCAAGAAAACTATGAATATCCATCATTTGGTTGCGGAGCTTTATAACCTCCTCTCTTT
Organism: Kitagawia praeruptora; assembly: GCA_037693485.1. NCBI lineage: Eukaryota > Viridiplantae > Streptophyta > Magnoliopsida > Apiales > Apiaceae > Kitagawia > Kitagawia praeruptora. Next base: position 92,384,177 of record CM075344.1, on the reverse strand, counting down.
CATATTTGTTGTTCGCTGCCACACCCTTTGCTACCATATGAATCGTTTCTCTCTCTCTATCGCATCTCTAGCGGTCTCATAAGAAGCTTCATCCTCACCAGAGGATATCTCACTTATCTTCTCAGCTGAGACACCTCCCTCTAGAGCATTAGGCACTACTAGAGCTGGAAAATCCTCAACTTCTCTTCGTGCAAGCATTTCCTGAAACTTATCATCCTCTATATCCTGCATATAGCCAGGTAGGCCAGATTCAGAGTCGCAATTCGAATTTTGACTCACCATGGGAGTACTGACCGAAAAATTGTAAAATAGGTATAAGAAATATGGTGTTTAGGTTTGGGGAACAAGAGAAAGTGGAGTAAATGAGGGGAATATGGAATTTATGATGAGGAAAGTGTGTAAGAGATTAGATCTGAAGTTTAAATTTGGCGGCTGGCTAGGGTTTGTGTTTTAGAAAGAAGGAGGAGCTTCTATCTCTAGGACTCTCATTTTTTTTTACAACTAGTATAACTTATTAGATCAAGTACCCTTAGAGTTTCCTTCACCTGATTAACTAAAATTAACTAAGGAAGTAAATTAACAAACTAAGAATTAACTAACTAACAAGAATTTAAATCAAATTACTTCTGCAAGAGAAAACATGGAATCCTAACTTCATTAAATACTTTGCTTAGATCTGACGCCTTTAATCACTATATGCAATGGTTATGATATCTGATCGGATAACACGAAACAAGTATACGTTACTTCTCAGTATACGAATACCAAACTAAACATACATCCACAAAAGAGATAGAAGATGAATAGACACCAATTATGCTTAGACCTTATATCTCTATAAGATTTAAAAATATAATGGTTGAAGAACAAGTTATCCACATTGATTGGGCAGCATAATATCTCTATTTACGCCACAAATCATGATGTTAAAACATCAACCTATCCTATGCTAGCATGGCAAGTTCTAAATCTCAAGATCCACTCTCGCTTCACAAGAGATTAACATATTAGATGTTAGCTACGCATCTAAATACATAAAGCACAACCATACGAGGATATCAGATATACATCACACACAGATCTGTAAAGCATCAAGATACTAAAGCTCCATAAATAAATCCGTTAGAATCCCATGACAACGATTAGTTCATAATCGAACTGCTCGTCATCATGGGATCAAGTGAAACCATGATAAAAACAAAGTATGAAAAGATACAAATAAATCTAAGTAATTGATATGTAATGGTTCTCCTAATTACAATGGTAGGATGTGTTTAAATAGGCTCTAGAAGTCTTGCCCAACAAGAAATTCCCCAAAATAGAGTTAAAATAGAATTTCTGCAAAATATGTTTCCTAAACTGATTCTGTTTTGAAGGAAAATTCGTATCTGACTTTTCTTCAGTATTTTTGGGTCGTTCCAGTTGTAATTGGACATCTGGACTACTTTATAATGAAAGAGAATTCCGTTATATTCGCGAGGATAGTAAGATCGCCCAAAACGGACTTATAGAACTCAAGATATGGCCAAAATAGTAAATCAGGATTTTCTGGATAAAAATTCAGAATTTCCAGAAGGGTTCCCGCGCCGCAGCGCCCTTCCCAGGCCGCAACGTGCCATGCTTTCTGTCCAAGATTGTAGAAAATCTCCCAGGCTTCGCGTGAGCTGTAAGATCGCTGAAAACGGACTTCTAGAACTCCAGATATGGCCAAAATAGTGAAGACTGCGCAACCTACCCAGAAAATCCGAATTTTACACAAATTGCTCCTTTCTCCTCCGTTTCTTTTGCATTAGCTAACATTTTCAATACCATGACACATGTAACTCCTTGGTAGCATAACACAAGTGTCCAATCTTCATTCCAATGCTTAATTCCACTCTAATATCGATTAGAAACACCAACACTAACCGATAGCTACAACCCTCACAACTACACAAAGCACATAAAAAATACATCAAACTTGAGACCATGTCAATCAATTTAAGCCGATATAGAACGCTCCAAATGGATATAAAATCCACTTATCAATTGGCACTTGGGGATTAACTGTCCCTCCCACTAATTCCTCTAAAACAACACTACTCATGGGTTTGTGGTTCATTATATAGTCTTCTTCTAAGAATCTAGCATTGGTGTTAACAATGATATCTCGATCCCTAGGACTATAAAATGAATAACCTTTCGTTCCCATGGGATAGCCTACAAACAGCCTTACTTCTATACGAGATTCTAGTTTGGTCGCGTTCTTATTCAGCACATGTGCTGGACATCCCCAAATCCGAATATGTCTTAGACTTGGTTTGCTACCAATCCACAATTCTATTGAAGTCTTGGGAACCGACTTAGAAGGTACCAAGTTTAGAAGGTAAGCTGTTGTTTCTATAGCATATCCCCAAAATGACTTGGGTAAATCTGAATAACTCATCATCGATCTACCACTCTCTAAAAGAGTCCGATTCCTTCTCTCTGCTACACCATTTTGCTGAGGTGTGCCAGGTGCAGACAACTGGGATGTAATCCCATTTTTTGATAAATATCTCCTAAATTCTCCAAGCAAGTATTCACCACCACGATCTGATCGTAGTGACTTGATATATTTTCCAAGATGTCGTTTCTCCACACTTACTTCGTACTCTTTGAATTTTTCAAAGCACTCAGACTTACGGTGCAACAAATAAATATACCCATATCTAGAATAATCGTCAATGAAAGTGACAAAATACTCATAACCTCCTCTTGCTTGGAAACTCATAGGTCCACATAAATCAGTATGAACCAATTCTAATACTTCTTTGGTTCTATTCCCCTTTTCTTTAAAAGGCCTATTAGTCATCTTACCTTCCAAGCAGGATTCACAAACCGGAAATGGCTCCACTGCCAACGAGCCTAATGGCCCATCTACTACCAGTCTTTGAATCCTCCTCAAGTTAATATGACCTAATCTTAAGTGCCAAAGATATGTTTGGTTCAGTTCAGAAGGTTTCTTTCTTTTGTTTGAGCTAGAAAGAATGTTATTAGATTCCTTTTGTTGCAACATTGGTTGGATAGGATTAATAGTATATAAATTGTCTTGAAATGTACTGGAACATATAACTCGTTTATTCATCATAATAGAAAATTTACGATCCAAACAAACATTATAACCATCCATGGCAAGTTTAGAAACCGAAATCAAATTCCTTCTAAACGAAGGTACATAAAGACAATCGTTCAAAACCAAAATCCTATCATCGCCAAAAGATAATGTAATTATTCCAACTGCAACCACTGCTACTTTCGTAGCATCTCCCATGAACACATATATCTCGCCATCTCTAAGCATTCTGGTTTGCTGGAACCCCTGCATAGTGTTACAAACATGGTCAGTGGCTCCTGTATCTACACACCAAGTGCTCGTAGATATAGCCGCTATATATGTTTCTGTAACTAGAGAAAGAGACATACCAGTATTGTTTGTCTTCTTAGGAAGAGGACAATCCTATTTCTAGTGACCTGACTGCTTGTACCTGAAGCACTTGCCCTTAGGCTTTTTCACAGCACCTTGAACTCCCACTGCATTATCAACCTTTCCAGCTTTCTGTGTTTTAACCTTTTTCTTCTTCTTGCCTTTCGGCTTAGAGGAAGAAGCTTTCTCAGCCACATTCACTTGAACATTCTGCTTAAAGAGTCGTTCAGCTGCCTGAAGTTCTGTCAGAAGTTCCGCGAGACTATACATCATTTTGTTCATGGTGTAATTCAAGCGAAACTGCTCAAAACTTTAGGGTAGACTCATAAGGATGATATCGATCTGGGTTTCCCCATCAATATCAGCACCAAGGATTTCCATCTCATTCAGATGAGACATCATCCTGAGAACATGATCCCTTACAGGTGTTCCTTCAGCCATCTGAGTGTTCATTAAAGCCTTCATTGCTACTTGCCTAGCAGCCCTATTCTATTCTCCAAAAAGTTCCTTCAGATTAAAGAGCATATCTGAAGCTGTGGGCATAGCCTGATGCTGATGCTGCAAAACACTTGACATTGCTGCCAGAATGAAACATCGCGACATCTCATCAGCCTTAATCCACCGCTTATAATACTCCTTCTCACTTCCAGGAGCATCTTCAGCAGGCTGATCTGGCTTGGGTTCGTAAGTACAAAATTTGTACTCCTCAGCAGTCAACACTATGTCCAAATTATGTTTCCATTCAATATAGTTTGGTCCAGTAAGTTTGTTATCCTTAAGTATGGTGAATAGTGGATTAAAGCCCATAATGATCTAATCCTGAGTATCACACATGTAACACATAATCAGAGAGTTGCACAAATCTTAAAACCTATTGGTTTCCTCTAACAATTAATTAAAATTAATGCACTAATATTTAAACACCATAAGTATCTGGTACGCCACGATGGGTGACATATATACCACTTAAATTCGTTTAAATATTACTTCGGTCTAATTACTAAATAATATGCCACGTTAGGGTGGACTATATATTATTTTTCATAGCTAAGTGTATACCATTATCAAATCTTAAATTAATAACAATAAGACCGGATGCCACCATTAAATATTTCAAATCAATAATCGATAATAGGATAATTCCCAGATCGGGGGGAGCATTGTCAAGAGGCGTCACTTAAGACCCCTTTCTAGACAGAATCATCATTTCTCTCAATATCGAAAATCTATTTTCAATCATTAGTACCCTTCTAATTAATCGAATTATATGAAACTTGGTACGCCACGTTGGGTGGCATGTATACCTTTCAATATTTGTAATTTAATTTAAGAATTTTGTTCTAGTAATTTCCATAACCTTCTGAATAATACCGTAAATAGTACGCCACGATAGGTGATCATATATACCATCTACATTATTTAAAAGGTTATATTACATATAAAATAATGGAGACCGTGCGATTTAATTCCTAATTAATTCCCTCACCCACTTAGAATTTTTATAAAAATTGAGGAATTTTAAAATTAAATGGAGCCTATGTCGTTACAATTATGTCTAACATGCATTCAAAATACACACATAATTTAACAACATAAAACATTTAATTAAAGCATTAAATAAAAATCTATGTCCATGTCGTCCTAATTATGTTTAAACATGTAATTAAAAATTACACACATAATTAACAACACATAAAATAATTATTTAAAGCGATAATTAAAATTAAATAGTAGAAAAAATTAAATCAAAATTATTCCACTATTATGGCCCCAAAATCAATTTGCAGCAGCCCATGTTGAATTAGTAAACAACCGCAGCAGCAGTCTTCCCGCGCCTGGCCAACTAACAGATCTCACGCGCCTGTTGCGCAGCAAACTCATGCGTTCCGCATCTTTAGCCTGTTGCGCACACCCCAGATGCATTTCAGTAGTTTATGTCTGGGCTACCTGTTGCGCAAGCGCTAGTCGCGTTACAGCCTCTGGCTGAAAATTTTCACGCGCCACAGCTCTCTTGCTTCTTCTGTCGTTTTAATCAAAAAACAAATAGAACCAGCAGCCTCATCCGAGTATCGCAGCGGAACAAAAAACAACTCCGGATTCGATTTACAACCGCAAGTAATTGTTACAAGATACCCGAATTTTTACAAAATCCATCAAACAATTACATAAAAAATAGATCTAATACAAAACTAATTTTGTAAAATCTATTCTAACACGATCAACCCTCGTTTATTACACCCATGATAAACCACGTGGAAAAACCAAACAAAATAACCACGATTAAACCACGTGGGATCCAAACACATAATTATAAAAACATGGCCATAATAGTGGATAACAACCTGCAAAACAAAATATAAAAGCCTACCACTATACACATGCATATATAATTACGACATGGACATCATATAAAAAATCGCAGAACCATAGAACCAGGCTCTTGATGCCAATTGTTGGGACAATCAGATCGTGGCCCTACGATTTTTTGATACAATAAATTAACAAGTACGAACAGAAAATTAACCTTAATCGCTACGGTGCAAGCGATTCAAGTCCACGTCTTATGCTGTATTCCTCGATTCCCCTTGAGCGAAGTGTGGCCTTCGTGTTCCCAAGTTTTGCCTCTCTTGGGTTGGGGATTAAAAATGTATTTGAATGGAACCAAGCTGCTATTCTGCATCAGCTATGGCGCCTGCTCCAACCCAACTCTGATTCTCTCTAGATTGCCTGGTTCCACAGAGTTCTACTTCGAAGGAAAGCGTTCTGGACAGCAGCAATGCCATATAGATGCTACTGGATTGCTAGGAAAATCTTTAATGCTAGATCTCAAGCTCTGTCTTATGTTACATATAATATTGGAGTTGCATCTGGGTTTCTCTTTTGGCATGACCCTTGGGCCAACAAGAAGCCTTTAGCTCTCATTTCTCCCTCGGTGATTTCGAATGCAGAATCGACTAGTATATGGCTCTTATCAACTCTTATCAACAGAATGGGGCTTGGAGGCTTCCAAATTCAAATCACATGGATGTTTGGGAGGTTAGAAGAAGGGCATCTCAAACTCAAGTCCATAGATATGATAAGATCACTTGGGATGGACTTCAGCCAAACATGATTAAACTGTCATCAATTTGGGCATCCATTCGTGATTCTGGGCAGGGGGTCGATTGGGTTGGCCTGGTTTGGAGCTCTTTCAACATTCCGAAATGTTCCTTCATTTCGTGGCTAGCTATCAAGAATAGACTTCTTACAAAAGACCGTATGATAACATTTGGCATGAGGGTTGATCCAATGTGTGTCCTATGCAGCACAGACAGGGAGTCTATAGGCCATCTATTTACTACTTGTCCGTACTTTAACCTCCTAAGTAAGGTGGTGCCGTTCCGGCTTAATGATGACTGGGTAAGGTGGCACCAGGGTGACTTCTTTCAAACCTCCCTGTCAGAGCAGAAGAAGGTTATTGCAGGGGTGTACTTAACAACATGCATATATAGTGTATGGAAGGAGCGAAATTTTAGAATCCACAATGCAGGTCCTGGACAAGCGACGCAGGTGCTTAGTCTTAAGGTCAAGTGCCTTATTAGAGAGAAGCTGTTTTCTTGTTCTTCATTCCAGAAGTGGGTTCGAAAGGACCCATCCCTTGTTCTTCTCCTTTACTGATAGGCCTAGTATCTAGTTGAACTTGGTTGGTCATGTCGACCCTTTCTAGGTGTATTTTGTAGATGTTGTGTTGGGGTATGCCCCAGATTCTCATGTAGCTCCATTTGGTGATATAAAATTTTTAACTTAGCAAAAAAAAGTTTTGCCTCTCTTCTTGCTTCAAGGTGGCTGCCTCCAAAAACCCTAATGTTTTTTCGACCAACCTCAGCAAGAAGAGAAGAGGAATATATATAGGCTACAGGAGGGATCATGGATAATTAGGTTAGGCCTCCCAATGACATTCCGAGCCTAGCCCAATGTCATTAAATATTAATTCAATCCACTAAAGAATTAATATTTGCACTACCTTTCTTAATACCGTAATTTAATTAATTAATTCGGTTCCAATATTATTTGCTTATTAAATTCCCCATGTTTAAAATATCGCATGTCCATTAATTAAATAAATTACTGATAATTCATTTAATTAATATCTTTTATCCTTGATCATATCCACTCAACCTTTATTTAATTATGCCGGAATAAATCCACCTGCAGAGTTTCACATAATTAAATCTTTTTGAGCTTTCAAGGGGACATCATTAACCCGAATATTATCAGGACATGGATTCCTTCTATAAATAATATTCACCATGTATATAATTCCATCACCCAAAATATATTGATATAATTCAAATGAATTATTTCATATATAAATCAAAGCATGTAAATAATATACATGTGTCAATTAATTTATCGGGATTAAGAACCTAAGTATTAATAATAACATAGAATCTTAGTTCTCCTTCTTAATCAGTATAAGGGAACAATTCTAAATTGGATCCTGTTCAATATACACAAAGTATACTAGTATTATTTATTAGTCAATATAAACTAATCTAAATAATACTACAGCTATTCCACTGGATTGTCCAACACCACCTGTGCTGTGAACCTTATTATATTATATAAACCGTATTTAACAATCTAATATTCTGTATCCCATTTGATACTAGATTGTCCACAATATATAATATTAGACAACATGTAAACATTTAAATGATTCTCAATAAAACTGGCCAGAAATAAATGTATATACTTCAAATAAATATTTTCAGTATACACTAACACTTAGCTCCTAACAGTTGATGTTTGATAGCCGTTCGATTCCTTTGCGTATCCCACGCCTTTAGGTGGGCCTTGTCGCCCTCATCGATGTCAACTTCCAACAATGCCGGACTATCACCAGGATTAGCAACATTATCAAATGAAACTAGACCAACATCATTCAAATCTCCAGTGATTTCAGAGTGCATAATAGGGATGCAGACCTCCCTCTCACCTATCTTGTTATCAATGTTTACAATGCCTATTTCCTTGGTTATGTTCTATAAAGGTTCACCAATACACTCAGCTACCTCCATATGAGCAAGATGACTATCAACACTATCACCATTGACCACTCGAGCATTCCCAGTCAAAATATGAGAATCATTCAGAAAATGGGAATCAGCAATAGCAGACACATGCTTGCCCCTAAACGTCCCCACTATTGAACCCATCTCCATCTCCTTCAAATTGATGTCATGTGGATGCTCTTCCCTTCCTTTAGATTATCCACTATTACAGGGTCCTTAGCTACAAACAGCCTCACTGCTATCTTTACCATCCTTGCCCTCTAGATTATCCACTATTACAGGGTCCTCCTCCTGAGCAACAACATTAGTGTGGCCAGTCTCATCAGAATGAGTAAGCACCACTGGATACAGAGCATTATGACTAGTGCAAGATATCTCCCCATTATTCTCACAATTAGGGTTAACATCCGGATTAGCATCAGCCATAATTCTATCAATAAGATCCGAGACCAAACAAGAATTTACTTCCTCATCCACCGAGTCCCCATCATTTGTATAACTTAAATTCACAGAATCAGATAAAGCAATAGGAGAGACCATACCTAAGTCCTTGGATTCAGTAGATTTCCTTTGCGAGTAAATCTTACCATCAATCAATTGAAGATTGAGCGAGCTTCGAGTGCGATTAGCAACTCCAAATCTGGGAGTACTAGCAACGCAGAGGTCCCAACCCTTACGAAATAGAGGTTCCCCAATCACATCAGACCAAGAAGTGGCCTGAGTTGACACAACAGACTTTCATTTACCTCCAACCAAGTCTCCTCCCTGAGAAGGGTCTCCATTTGCATCAGGCCCAGAGGATAAACCCTCGTTAACACCAACCCCAATGGAATTAGCCCTTTGGGAACGAATGTAACACCCCCAGATCCGGGGTCCGGGATCGGGTCGTTACGGTCTTATTTTCCAAGATTGATACTTTACTTGAGTCCACAATAAATAAATCACATGTTGTGACCCCACAATAATAACCACTCTCACACACACACACACAGTTATAGTCCCAGAGATGAAATTGAAATAAGTCTCACATTACGGATCCACGAACCTAAGTTATTACAAACCAAAAGGATAACATCATAAGTTTAAGAGTTTTTCCGTTGATTAACATTATTGATACATATAATTAAACTGGTAAACCAAAGGCTGCCTATCTATGCTACCTCAGCAATGGCAGCAATGATATCAACGGGTAGTCCTGTGGGGCGGGTAACCTGCTTGCGCCGAGTGCACCTGACGCGAGCCATGTGACCTAGCTGTTGTTGTGACATAATAAATAAGCAAGGGTGAGCAATAGCCCACCAACAATAATATAACTGTACAGTGATATATATGATAGTTCAAAGATATAGTTTAAAACCATATGCCATGCATTAGCGAAAATAGTGCCAGTTCAATATAAAGGATGAAGTTACAAGGTAACTTAGGACGTGTATATTTCGTGAAAGTATATGCTATGTCAAGATAAGCAAGATAGCATCATTTTCATAAAATAGGAACTTGCAAGAAAGATATTGCAATTCCAGTTTTCAAATACTTTTCAACTCTGCCAACCATGATGATGTAGCAGAAAATTCCAACATTGAGAGTGATGAACTAATACTGGAGTTTGACGCGCCAGGAGACATAGAATTTACACGATGATCAGTCGCATGTTATGCTCCCCACCTCTTGTTCTCTACATGTAGAAGGAAGCACCGACGGATTTACTTGTTTACCGCCCTCTGGAATCCCCTCGACCAACGGTTGAGCCATTTGCTGGACCGGCGCCACTGGGTCACTTACGCATCTCCTAGTTCATTTCACATCCATAACTTTGAAATGTAAAGTTCGTCCCCTTTTCCCCAAGTATAATACTTGTTGATAAGACTCCACAAAGTAGTCGTATCTAATTGGAAAGGAAAATTCACCAGTATTTCCCAAGCTGCTGCTTGTTAATGGATACCAACTTGTTCCAACATTCCTACCCCTCGAATAATGAGTGGGTACACACAATTCCATGAATAATAGCAACCAAGTTGCGAGTGAAACGAATAATTTATGACCGGGCAATCACAAGATAAATAACATTTCTCAAGTAGGGTTCCCTTATAATCTGAGAGACAGGATTGAACGAAGAATAGAGTTGAGAACCTTCCTTGATATAATAATAATAACAATAAGATTCTAAATTAATTTATATAATGTTCGAAGGTCAATGATACTATGTGAATGAAGTAAATCATCTTTGAATCGAATTAGAAGAATTAAATAAATATTCCAAGAATATTTAATAAGTCCCAATTATTGGAAGAGCATTGCTCAAAATGATCTGTGAATAAATATTCATAATAATATTCATTTGAACGAATAATGAATATTCGAGTGAATAAAAATATTTATTGATGAAATAATCGTCAAATGGGTATTTAAGATATTATTCATTGAACAACTAATGAATATTCAACTTAATAATATTTACGGAAGAAATGATTATCAAATGAATATTTGAAATAATATTCAATAATTGAATCGACTTTAAATGAATGTTGAAGATAACATTCATTGTCTCAAGGGAATATTTAAAATAATATTTATCGAATAACTTGAGTTCGAATCAATGTTCAACTAATATTTATAGAATAGCTGGAGTGTGAATGAATATTCGAAATAATATTCATCTGAATAGATAAGGCTCGAATGAATAATAAAAATAATATTCATTAAATAAATACTCTCGAATGAATATTCAAAATAATATTTATTGAGTAAATAAGCTCGAATGAATATTCTTTAAGTAAATAACTTAAGTGAGGGTTCGCAATAAAATTCAAATATTAAATCAACCTTGGAGGAATATTAAAGATAGTATTCATCGAATAAATAAATATCGGATGAATATTCCAAATAATATTTATCAAATAATCTTCAAGGAATATTCCAATAATATTCGCCAGATAATAAATGGAAAATATTTACTTAAATATTTCCCTCTGAAAATAATATCAATATATCAAGGAATATTGACTCCCGGTCTATAATCAAAGAATGAGATTTAACTGCTCTTCGCTTAAGGGTCTTAGTGATATTCGGCTTATAACGGATATATTAACTATCTAGCTTATAAGCCAACAATAATTTCAGGAACAAGTATATCTATATGACTTTAAAAGTAGGCATGCATGCTATGGCATATGTATAACAGAAAGCATATATATGTATTCACAACAACAGCCTTTTAAAAAGGATTGAAACTTGCCTGGAAATCGAGTGCGGGTAGGGGTAGTGGTAGCGTGTCCCGGGTCAGCCTGGTGATCTACAAATAGCCAAGGCATTCGGGATTAATCACTTACTATCATATTAAAAAGGTTAAGTATACACTCTACTTAAGTCGAAAAATGTTTTCGAATTATCTCGTTACACACCTCTTAGTGTAACTCTTTTTATCACCGATGCGATTCGACATTTGTTCGCTATTATGACATGTCGTCATACCCACACTTGATACATACTTAAGCCATGTAAGTTTTAAGATCGATCAATTACGAATCAAGGTTGTACTATGAGTTTTATCGCCCGTTTTCTAAGTCATTTACCAAAGTCATAACTAAGTATGCTTTTAGGGGTTCGTTCGCGTTTAACCTTGATTCGAACATTTTTATAAAATCGGAAAACGATCCATTCGACATGTGGTTTTCTCCCACACCTTCCTTTTTACCTCTAATATTTAATTATTAAGATTCGCCACTGATTAAACGACATTTAATGTAATCAATTTCAATTACGAACGTTCGTTTACGGTTTTTTTTTTTGCTAATTAAAATTTATACCATTGAAAAGCGAATACAAATCTAGGGGCATACCCCGCGATACATAAACACTAAACAATCGGAACAACAGGGAAAACTAGATAAACTAGGCTTCAAAACCAACAACAAATCCAGATTAAACTGGATCAACATAACATTATAAAAACTAGTTTAAACTAGTTTTTAAAACAAGCCTAGAAGCTATGCCAAGAGCACGTATATGTCCACCTGGCCTGCCACATAATTTCTTCGCCAGGACATCATCACAGCGTATTCTGACCATGGGCAACCATCCCCCTGGATATGTAGTATCCTCTTGCAGGTGAACAGGCCACTGCATTGCCCCCATCCTCGAATCCACCTTATCACAAATCGTAGCAGGTAAACTACCCTGCCTCTTCGTTGACATACACCTGCTCCGCATCCTTGCACCGTTGCATGATTCCTCATCAGTCAAGTAACCAGCATTACGCCTTTCATTGATCAAAAAAACAGTATGCTCAACCATAGTTCGTTTCAAACTTCTCGAAATAGCCTGCAAACTCTGCGTACTATAACCCCTATGTGCTTCTTGGATGAAGCCAACATCATCATTCAAAGACAAACGCAATTGGTATCAAAACTCCTAAACCCTAAGTCCGTTTACGGTTCCGAACCACTTTTATGAATTTAATCATAACTCCTAAACCCTAAGTCCGTTTCATGCGATCTTTATATCAAAACGAAGCTCATAACATAATCTATCTTAACATGGCAGATTACGAAGCTATGCAGTGAGGTAAGCCTTCTGTGATGCACGGTTTTCAAGGTTTAACAAAAATCAGGCATTACGACGGCTATAGATCGAACGTTCTAAAAATCATAACAACAATACCAAGCCACACCGGGCACAAATCCAACTTATACACATGATTCTCATCTTTTTTTCAGTCCAAGAACATCATGCTTAACCAACAAGATCATCATCTCTTACTAAAATCACTAACCACTAACTAATCATGCTTATAACATTAACATGCATGCCCCTAGACATCATGGTTTAGTATGTTGATGTTTTAGCTGGTTGTTGACTCGCGGGGTACGCCCCTAGCTTAGTAGTAAGTTGACTACGCGGGGTATGCCCCTAGAAGTGTTTTAAGTTGTTCCTTTTGGTATAAAATTTTAATTAGCAAAAAAAAACATTAACATAATCATAACTAGGCTAGATCCATCAAGAACATGCATAAATCTCAAACAAGAGCTAGGGTTCTTAAAGATTATACCTTCCTTGGAGTATGATCTAGCCTTACTAAGCCTTGAATGGTCCTTGTCTAGCCTTAACAAACCTTAGATCATCAAAACAAAACAAGAAATCAAAGTCAGTTTCATGAAAACACTATTCATTCTCCTCTTGGATGATTTATTTGAAAATGGAAACAAAGGAGATTGAAGCTAGGATTTTTAGGAGATTACTTTTATGAAATATAGGACTCACAATAAAAGTTTCAAGATCAAATGATGGTTGCAAGCTTGATTTTGGTTTTGAAATTAAGGAAGAAGCCGAATGCTTCTTTTTGAGAGAAATGAAGTTGGTTGCTTTGTTTGCTTGGCTAATCTCTTGTTCTCATCTTACATTATTGAGATATTATCTCATAAAGTAGCTTTATTAAAGCTATTATGTCATGGATGATGAATTTTGATGGCCATGTGTCTTGTTTTTATGGTTGGATGAGAAAAGGATACTAAGTACTAGTTAGCTTCTTAATCTTGCTAGTTACTTATGTAACTAATTGGTTTCTAGATATTTATCAGTTGCACATGCATGCACCTTGCTTCCTCTGCTTGATTCTTTGTCCGTTTATTGCTTAATTGATTGATCGTTCGAGGGAATAACTCATTCGTTTCTAGTTAGGGTTTTACCGAAAACCTTCTTAATATTTATAATACTATTCTCCATCTTTCTTAATACTTCTCGAATATAAATTCCTTAAATCCCTTTAATAAATCCTTAAGTCTTGTAGTGTCCAGGGAAATCTCGGAGAAAATAAAAGTGCTATTTTTCTGAATCCGACAGCTTTTACATACAATTATTTCGCCCCTGGATCATGAATACGAACTCCGAAATCCGTTCTGAATACTCCTACATAGCGTCGTCTAATAATATTCTTGTTTCAATCAAAAACACTATTCATACTTTATTCTATATAATTAATAAAAATTCCCTGGTCCTATTTTGGGCGTTCCTTAACCCTTTTACGGAACCACTGGACTAATAACAGTTATTGATTTGGATGACATAAGAATAATCTTCCTATTTGGAATTAATATAACTTATATCCCTAGGAGATAGATCATTCTTATCTATGCTGTCAACCAAAAGCATTCTTCATGACATATAAATATTTGAATCTAAATCCATCCTCTTCATTCAATAAACAGTCGTTACATCGCAGTCATAACCACTATTCCCTCCTATATTAATAAATAATAAAAAGTTTTAATTCTATAAAAAATCTGGGTTCTTACAGTCTCCCCACCTTAAAAGGATTCCGTCCCGGAATCAGTTTGAAAACAAATGGGGGTACTTCTGCATCATTGCGCTTTCTAGCTCCCAGGTTGATTCTTTTATATTGTGGTTCTGCCACAAAACTCTGACAAGCTTGATGACCTTGTTTGGAGCACTTGATCTTTTCAATCTATGATTTCCACAGGTTGCTCTACATAGGTCAAGTCTGGTTGCATGTCCACGTGCTCATATTCCACTATGTGCTTGACATCCGGGTTATATTTCCTCAGCATTGAGACATGGAACACATTGTGCACTTGCTGCAGGTTCGGGGGTAATGCCAGATCATAAGCTAGCTCCCCAATACGTCTTAAGATCTCAAATGGTCCAATATATCTAGGGCTCAGCTTTCCTTTCTTTCCAAATCTCATTAAACCTTTCCAAGGAGATACCTTCAAGAACACTAGATCTCCCACTTCATATTCTTTTCCTTTCCGAGCTAAGTCGGCTTATTTCTTTTGTCGATCCTGGACTGCTACCAGCCGTCCTCTAATAAGATCCACTGCATCTTTTGTCCGTTGGACCATCTCAGGCCCGAGCATCTTTCGCTCTCCAACTTCATCCCAATATAGGGGAGATCGGCATTTCCTTCCATAAAGGGCCTCGTAAGGCGGCATTCCTATGCTTGAATGAAAGCTATTGTTGTAGGAGAACTCAATCAATGGCAAGTGATCATCCCAATTTCCTTTAAAGTCTATAGCACAGACTCTCAACATATCTTCTAGTGTCTGGATGGTCCTTTCACTTTGCCCGTCCGTTTGGGGATGGTAAGCCGTACTCATGTTTAGCCTGGTTCCTACACATTCTTGAAAGCTCCTCCAAAATCTGGAGTTGAATCTAGGATCTCGGTCGGATACTATGGCGACTGGGACTCCATGTCGCGCCACTATCTCTTTTAGGTAGATATCTACCAGCCTGTCAACCTTATACCTTTCGTTGATCGGAAGAAAGGGATCGGAAGAAAGGGAGCTGACTTCGTTAGTCGATCTATAATTACCCATATGGCATCAAGATTTGCTTTAGTCCTTGGTAAACCTACTACGAAGTCCATAGCTATATGTTCCCATTTCCATTCGGGAATCTCCAAGGGGTGTAGAAGTCCACTGGGCCTCTGGTGCTCTGCTTTCACCTTCTGGTAGGTCAAACATTTACTTACCCACTGTAACACCCCCAGATCCGGGGTCCGGGATCGGGTCGTTACGGTCTTATTTTCCATGATTGATACTTTACTTGAGTCCATAATAAATAAATCACATGCTGACCCCGCAATAATAACCACTCACACACACACACAGTTATAGTGCTAGAGATGAAATTGAAATAAGTCTCACATTACGGTTTACGAATAAAAGTTATTACAATCCAAAAGGATAACATCATAAGTTTAAAGTTCTTGCCGTTGATTAACATTATTGATACATATAATTAAACTGGAAGCAAAAGCTGACTATCTGTGCTACCTCAGCAATGGCAGCAACAATATCAGCGGGGAGTCCTGTGGGAAGGGTAACCTGCTTGCGCCGAGTGCGCCTTACGCGAGCCATGAGACCTAGCTGTTGTTGTGACATAATAATAAGCAAGGGTGAGCAATAGCCCACCAACAATAATATAACTGCATGGGTATATATATATATATATGACAGTTCAAAAAATATATTTTGAAACCATATGCCATGCATTACCGAAAATAGTGCCAGCTCAATATAAAGGATTAAGTTACAAGGTAACTCAAAACATATTTATATTTTGTGGAAACATCTGCTATGTCAAAGATAAGCCAGATCATCAATTTTCATGATAGGGGACTTGAAGGAAGAATGCTGCAATCCCAGTTCAAACATTTTTTCAGCGCTACCCACAATAGTAGCGTTACAGAATATTCTTCAAATTTGGGTGATGAACTAATACGGGAGCTTGCCGCGCCAGGAGCCACAACATCTACGATGATCAGTCGCATGTCATGCTCCCCATCATTTGTTCTCTACATGTAGAAGGAAGTACCGACGGATCGCCCGCCCTCTGGAACCCCCCGGCCAACGGTTGGGCCATTGCTGGACCGGCGCCACTCGGCCACTTACGCGTCTCCTAGTTCAATTAACATCCATAACTTTGAAATGTAAAGTTCGTCCCCCTTTCCCCAAGTATATCACTTGTTGATAGGACTCCATAAGGCAGTCATATCTAGTTGGAAAGGAAAATTCACCAATATTTCCCAAGCCGAGGCTTGTTAATGGATACCAACTTGTTCCAACACTCTACCCCTCGAACGATGAGAGGGTACACAAGATTCCATGAATAATAGCAACCAAGTTGCGAGTGAAACGAATAATTTATGACCGGGCAGTCACAAGATAAATAACATTTCTCAAGTAAGGTTCCCTTATACTTTGAGAGGCAGGATTGAACGAAGAATAGCGTTTGAGAACCTTCCTTGATAATATAATAATAGTAATAAGTCTTTGAAATAGTTTATATAATATTCGAAGGTCGAAGATACAGGGTGAATGAAGTAACTCATCTTTGGAACGAGTTAGAAGAGTTTAATAAATATTCCAAGAATATTTCTTAAATCACAGATATTGGAAAAGTGTTGCTCGGAATGATCTTTGAATAACTATTCGGAATAATATTCATTGGACGAATAATGAATATTCCAATTAATAATAATAATATTTTATTGATGAAATAATCGTCAAATGAATATTTGAAATAATATTCATTGAATAAATAATGAATATTCAGCTTAAGAATGATACTTAATGATGAAATAATTATCGATTGAATAATTGAGACCATATTCATTGAATAAATAATGAATATTCGACTTGATAATAATTATCGAAGAAATGAATATCGAATGAATATTTAAAATTATGTTCAATAATAGAATTGACTTTGAATGAATGACGAAGATAATATTTATCGAATAACTGGAGTTCGAATCAATGCTCAACTAATATTTATAAAATAAATAGAGATTGAATGAATATTCGAAATAATATTCATATAAATAAATAAGGCTCGACTGAATATTCAAAATAATATTCGTTAAATAAATAAACTCGAATGAATATTAAAAATAATATTTATCGAAGAAATATGAATATTCTCTAAGTAAATAACTTAGCTGAGAGTTCGAAATAATATTCGAATATTAAATCGACTTTAGATGAATATTACAGATAATGTTCATCGAATAAATAACTATCTGATGAATAACCCGAATAATATTAATCCAATATCTCAAAGGAATATCGCAATAATATTCGCCAGATAATACATAGAAAAATATTTACTTAAATATTTTCCTCTGAAAATAATATCGATATATCAAGAAATAACGAATCCCGGTCTATAATCAGAGAATGAGATTCGACTACCCTTCGCTTAAGGGTTTTGGGAAATTTTCGGCTTATAACTGATATAATAACTATCTAGCTCATAAGCCAACAATAATTCAGGGAACAAGTATATCAATATGACTTGAAAGTAGGCATGCATGCTATGGCATATGTATAACAGAAAGCATATATATGTATTCACAACAACAGCCTGTTAGAAGGATTTGAAACTTGCCTGGAAAGCGAGTGCGGATAGGGGTAGTGGTAGCGGGTCCCGGGTCAGCCTGACGATCTATAAATAGCCAAGGCATTCGGGATTAATCACTTAACACTTTACAAGATTAAATATAGACTTCACTTAAGTCGAAACACGTTTTCACATTATCTCGCTATACACCTCTAGGGTAACTCTTTTTATTACCGATGCGGTTCGACATACGTTCGCTATTATGACCCGTCATTGTACCCACACTTAATAAATACTTAAGCCATGTAAGTTTTAATATCGATCATTTACGAATCAAGATTGTACTACGAGTTTTATCGTCCGTTTTCTAAGTTATTATCCAAAGTCATAATCAAGCATGCTTTTAGGGGTTCGTTCGCGTTTAACCTTGATTCGAACATTTTTATAAAATCGGAAAACGATCCTTTTTACATGCGGTCTTTTCCCACACCTTCCTTTTTATCTCTATTATTTAATTATAATTATTCACCACTGCATAACTCGAGTTAAGGGGGTTTAAATACCGTTACGAACTTTTGTTTACGGTTTCGAACCACTTTTATTAAATCGGCCATATCTCCTAAACCGTATATCCGTTTCATACGAACTTTATATCAAAACGAATCTCATAACATAATCTAGCTTTTCATGGCAAAATCCGAGACTGGACAGTGTGTTCATGCTACTGCTAATCACGGTTTCTTAAGGTTAACGACAATCGGGCATTACGACGGCTATGTTTACATGATTTCCAAATTTCAAACCATCCAATAATCATAGTTTCCACTCCAAACAACATATACATGTTATTTAACAATTATCAAAGCCCAAACATAAACTTAATGTCTTAAACATGCATATAACTATAAAACTCCATGAAAACTCATGTTTCATCCAAGGGCTACAAGTGTTATACCTTCCTTGATGTATGAATGAACTTAGTAATCCTTGGTTAGTCCTTATATAGCCTTAATGTAGCTTGATCTAGCCAAAGATATCAAGAAAAGAAAAGTTAGTTCATAAGAACACTATTCATCAAGAACTTTGATCAAGGTTTTGATCTAGTTAAATACCTTGGTTGATGATGATCTCTTGGATTTACCTTCTACTTGATACTAGCTTTGATTTAAGCTCAAGATTGTGTGACTTGGATGGTTGGAAGTGGAGATCTCCTCCTAGAATGGAGCTTGGCCGAGAGCTATATGCTTGGTGGTGGTGGTTTGATTTTTGTGTTTTGTTTGAATAAAATTGCTTAATGCATGTATATATCCTAGATGCATCTCTTTTAATGTGTTGTCACTCTTTTTTTTTTTTTGCTAATTAAAATTTTATACCAAAAGGAACAACCGAAACAATTCTAGGGGCATACCCCGCGAAATCAACAGAACAGCATTACAATAACAACACCTACATAGGAGACTAGAAAACTAGTTTAAAAACTAGTTTAAAAACTAGTTTAAAACATCAAAATACAAAGCAACTAAACATGACTACAAGATAACTAGCCTGGCACAAAACAGAACTATGCCAAAATGGCATCCCATCTCCTGGAAATTAACAACGTGCAAATATCCCCCCAGACCAAGCCATTCTTTGCCTGGTAGGCCCCAGCAAATAAATCCGTCCCATCCCAAGCATATTGACATCCAGCAGCACAAAAGAATCAAATTGCTTATGCAAAAGCCGCGACTAGCTTTGTTCACCCAATACCTTCCGTTAACGCCCTCAAAGCAAAGCTTGGAACCTAAAAAAATTTCCATCTCGGTCGGGACAACATCCATGTCAATCCTCTCTTTAAATCCAGGCATAAGCGCCCTCTCTATAGGACCAAGTCCTATCATCTTCCAAGTGCAGAAAAGTCCTTCGAAAATCACCATGGAGGCATTAATGCCATTCATTCCACCCTTGATACTAAAAATCTGGCTCACAACTCCTTCCCATCGGCATATGCCGCAACATAGCTCAGTTAAAAAAATCACAATTTCATCAACCTTTAAATTTACCCACATCAGATCTCCATCCAGCCCATTCCAGACAACAACATTTATATTGTAACTAGAGTTAGCGCACATTTTGGAACAAGTCATCCACCCATGAAAGGAAATTCTCACCATTCGATAACCTCCATGTCTCATATCAAAGATAAGCATCACAAAAACATAAGTTTTAATGTGCATTGCATCAGCAGTACTAGCTCTGAAATCGTAAACGTTTGCAAATCTGATTAACCGTGCAACAAATGCAGAAACCATACCCTGCATTTCACACATAGCTATGGCTCCCAGCTTTGCCTTTCAATCTGCCAGATCAGTACCCATCCAAGCTAAAATTTGCATTAATCGAGTTGTTGCGACTTTGAGCTTGTAGATCACATCAAAGGTGCAGTCACCTCCCAGAGAAACTCCATAACCAGGGACAATAATCCTTGCACATGTAGCCCCATCAGAGCTCCCACTCGAATCCATTGAATAAACCCGGTTGGCCACAACTTCCAGGTCACCACCACATTGACTGCTATCCAAAAAAATACCCATCCTTAGAGTGAGCATTTCATCAAACAATATAGACGCACTGGTCTCCCAGCTTCCCGTTACTTCATTGCGAGCGTACACTCCCAGCATACGATGAACAATAAAACAAGGATAAACCTTCGTTTTGTTCTCAACCACCAGGTCAACCACATTCAAGAAAGCAAAGTATATTCGAACTCTGCTTACCATCCATTCAAGATGGCACACACTCAACGCTGAATAAATCAGTACATGTGAGCTTACCGCCAATTTGGTTAGCTCATCTAGCCAACCTTCTAAAATTGGAACAACTCTAACCCAAAAAGGGGTCTCACTAAGCAAGAAGGCCCAAACGCCTCCCATCCATCCCTCCAAATTAGTAATCGCATCCTCATATAACCCATTCGCAAACAAAGCAGGTGATGCCATTAGGTGATAATCAATCATTGGATCGGAAAAAATACCCAACATCGCCTCATCCTTAACAACCGCCGACGACTTGCAGTTCATATCAAACTGATGTCTGGTCAAGCTCATCAAATTATGATGGAAAAAATCCATCAAACCCATTTGCAGAGATTCGTATAAACGAATAACCTCTAAAGACACATCCGTCTCCTTTTCAGTAAAGAAGGACTTATCTTTCCCAGTTCCTTCAATTGGGATCTCTGTCTCCAATAACTCCGCAAAAGTTACCTTTTTCGGACTCACACCCGAAAGACAATCTCCAGGGCGACCCGGTCGACCGGAATTCGACAAGATTTTGTTCTCCTTCTTTACTTGGATATCCTCCAAAGGATACACAGTCACAAGGTTCTCCGAAAAGGAGACCCTCTTCGAACTCCTATTCGGATTACCCACCGGATGGCAAACCTCAGATCCTCGCGCACAGGGAGGAATCACGGTCACTAGGTTCTCCGAAAATGAAACCTTCTTCATTAAACTAATAATTATATAATAAGAAATATGGTGTTAGAGGTGAAAGATTAGAAGATGAAAGGTGAATTTAGGAAGGCTAAAGAGAAGATTTGATGAAGAAATGGTTTAGATTAAGGTTTGAATTTGGTGGCGGCTAGGTTTTTTTAGAGAGGTGTTAGAGAGAAGTTAGAGCAAATATGACTCTCATTTTTTTTCAAATTTTCAGTTATGTATTTTGTGTTGGGTGCCACTTGTTGCTTCCTCATTGGGCCAAGTGTTGGCACTACAACAAACAACTCCATTATTGCAAAAATGCAATTACACCACTCATCTTGTAGTTGACTTATAAGGATGTTACTTTGGTTTCTCCTTTTTCCACCAATTGCACTTGTTTGTCTCTTGGTTATTTATTCGTTCATTTGTCCGGGTATTACTCAATTTCCTTGCTTGTTCGGAGGAATAACTCATTCGTTTCTAGTTAGGGTTTTACCGGAAATCTTCTTAATAATTATAATACCATCCTCCATCTTACTTAATACTTCTCGAATTTAAATTCCTTAAATCCATTTTATAAATCCTTAAGTCTTGCAGGGTCCAGGGAAATCTCGGAGAAAATGAAGGTGCTATTTTTCTGAATCTGATATCGTTTACATACACTTATCTTGCCCCTGGATCATGAATACGAACTCGAAGATCCGTTCTGAATATTTTTATATAGCGTCGTCCAATAATATACCCATACCCACCAAAATCACTATTCACACTTCATTATTCCTTTTTATTCCTTATATATACTAATAATGCCCTGGTCCTCTTTAGGGCGTTCCTTAACCCTTTTTCGGAACCACTAGACTAATAACAGATATTGATTTAGACGACACAAGAATAATCTTTCTTGGAATAATATACTTATATCCTTAGGAGATAGATCATTCTTATCTATGCTGACAACCAAAAGTATACTGCATGACATATAAATATTTAAATTTAAATCCATCCCATTCATTTAATAAACATTCGTTACATCGCAGTCATAACCACTATTCACTCCTTATATTATTACATAAGAAAAGTTTTAATTCTACCAAAAATCTGGGTTCTTACAGTCTCCCCTCCTTAAAAGGATTCCGTCCCGGAATCAACTTGAAAACAAATGGGGGTACTTTTCCATCATTGCACTTTCTAGCTCCCAGGCTGATTCTTCTAGGTTGTGGTTCTACCATAAAACTCTGACAAGCTTGATGACCTTGTTTCGGAGCACTTGATCTTTTCTGTCTATGATTTCCACAGGTTGCTCTACATAGGTCAAGTCTGGTTGCATATCCACGTGCTCATATTCCACTATGTGCTTGGCATCTGGGTTATACTTCCTCAGCATTGAGACATGGAACACATTGTGCACTTGCTGCAGGTTCGGGGGCAATGCCAGTTCATAAGCTAGCTCCCCAATTCGCCTTAGGATCTCAAATGGGCCAATGTATCTAGGACTCAACTTCCCTTTCTTTCCAAACCTCATTAAACCCTTCCACGGAGACACTTTCAGGAACACCAGGTCCCCCACTTCATATTCTTTTCCTTTCCGAGCTAAGTCGGCATATTTCTTTTGTCGATCCTGTGCTGCTACTAGTCGACCTCTGATTAAATCTACTGCATCCTTTGTTCGTTGGACCATCTCAGGTCCGAGCATCTTTCGCTCTCCAACTTCATCCCAATATAGGGGAGATCGGCATTTCCTTCCATAAAGGGCCTCGTAAGGCGGCATTCCTATGCTTGAATGAAAGCTATTGTTGTAGGAGAACTCAATCAATGGCAAGTGATCATCCCAATTTCCTTTAAAGTCTATAGCACAGACTCTCAACATATCTTCTAGTGTCTGGATGGTCCTTTCACTTTGCCCGTCTGTCTGGGGATGGTAAGCTGTATTCATGTTTAGCCTGGTTCCCACACATTCCTGAAAGCTCCTCCAAAATCTGGAGTTAAATCTAGGATCTCGGTCGGATACTATGGCGACTGGGACTCCATGTCGCGCCACTATCTCTTTGAGGTAGATATCTACTAGCCTATCGACCGTGTACCTTTCGTTGATCGGTAGGAAGTGAGCTGACTTTGTTAGTCGATCTATAATCACCCATATGGCATCATGATTTGCTCTGGTCCTTGTTAAACCTACTACGAAGTCCATAGCTATATGTTCCCATTTCCATTCGGGAATCTCTAAGGGGTGTAGAAGTCCACTGGGCCTCTGGTGCTCTGCCTTCACCTTCTGGCAAGTCAAGCATTTGCTTACCCATTCTACCACGTCCTTCTTCATGTTGGGCCACCAGTAGTACTCTTTCAAATCTCTATACATCTTGGTGCTACCGGGGTACACTGAGTATCCCGAGTTGTGTGCCTCATATAGAATTTCTTCCTTGAGTTCCTGATCATTTGGGACCCATATCCTCCACATGTATCTCATAATTCCTCCTTTATCTTTTTCACACTTGATTTCTTCCCCAGTCATTAACTCCTTAGTCGAGTTCTTTTCTGCTTCCATCATTTGCTCTTGGCATAGCCTAATCTTTTCCAACAATGGAGGCTTGATTCGAATTTCCATCAACTTTTCTTGACCTTCTTCAGGTGTCTTAATCTCAATTTCCAGTTTCTCAAAGTCTTTTATCAATTCTTTCTCCGTAGTTATCATTTTGAGCTTCTCTTTCCTACTAAGGGCGTCCACCACCACATTGGCCTTGCCTGGGTGGTAACGAATCTCACAGTCATAATCCTTGATTAGCTCTAGCCATCTTCTCTGGCGCATGTTAAGCTCTTTCTGCGTAAAAATGTACTTGAGGCTCTTATGGTCAGTGTAAATCTCACACTTCTCTCCATACAAGTAGTGCCTCCAAATTTTTAAGGCAAAAACAATTGCTGCTAATTCCAGATCATGGGTGGGGTATCGGATCTCGTAATCCTTCAATTGTCTTGACGCATATGCTATTACCTTGCCGTGCTGCATAAGCACACATCCCAATCCTTCATGCGAAGCATCACTGTAAATTACGAAATCTCCTTTTCCATCAGGCAACGCCAACACTGGGGCCGTTACCAACCTCTTCTTCAGCTCTTGAAAACTCTTCTCTCATTTTTCAGTCCATTCAAATTTCTCAGTTTTACGGGTAAGTCGAGTTAGCGAAGCTGCGATCTTCGCAAAATCTTGTGCAAATCGTCTATAATATCCGGCCAGTCCGATGAAACTCCTTACCTCTGTTGGAGTGGTTGGTCGTTCCCAATTTGAAACTGCCTCTATCTTGGAGGGGTCAACTAGCACTCCTTCTCTGTTGATTACGTGCCCTAAAAATTGTACTTCATTTTTCCAGAACTCACACTTTGAGAATTTGGCATATAACTGCTCCTTCCGGAGCGTCTCTAAGGTTATTCTCAAATGTTCATCGTGTTCTTCCTCTGTCTTTGAGTAGATCAAAATATCATCAATAAAGACTATAACAAACTGGTCCAAATATTCCTTGAACACTCTATTCATTAAATCCATGAAAGCTGCTGGGGCGTTGGTCAGTCCAAACGACATCACCAAGAACTCATAATGCCCATACCTAGTACGGAAGGCAGTCTTTGGAATATCTTCAGGTTTAATCTTCAGCTGGTGATATCCAGTTCTCAAGTCAATCTTGGAGAAATACACAGCTCCTCTTAGCTGGTCAAACAAATCATCAATTCTGGGCAACGGGTACTTGTTCTTTATGGTTAGCTTGTTCAACTCTCGATAGTCGATGCATAACCTCATACTCCCGTCCTTTTTCTTAACGAACAACACTGGTACGCCCCAAGGCGACACACTGGGTCTTATCATACCCTTATCCAACAATTCCTGTAATTGTTTTGCTAGCTCTTTCATTTCCACTGGTGCTAATCGGTACGGGGCATTTGAGACTGGCGCCGTCCCCGGGGCTAACTCGATAGCAAACTCAATCACTCTATCTGGTGGTAATCCGGGAAGATCATGAGGAAACACGTCTTCAAATTCGTTAATTACCGGAATATCTTGTATCTTGGGTGCCTCTTTCTGGGTGTCTATAACGTAAGCTAAATAAGCTTCGTTCCCTTTTCGTAGTAGTCTCTTGGTCTGCGCCATGGTTAGAATAGTCTGGGTCTGTCGTATCCCTTTAAACACTATTTCCTTCTTTCCTGGGGTTTTCAACTTAACCTTTTTCCCTTTACAATCTATTTGCGCATTATTACGAGACAACCAGTCCATTCCCAAAATAACATCGAATTCCCCTAGCTTAAAAGGAATCAAATCCACACAGAAGGATCGTCCTCCTATTTCTATTTTGCAATTGGGGTGAATCTGATTAACTGGAACGACTTCCTGATTAGCTATCTCTACTTGCAAAGACTCCCTTAGCGGTTGTGTTTTAAGTTTCAATTTATGCGCAAAATCTCTAGATATAAAAGACTTAGTTGCTCCAGAATCAAACAAAACATTTGCACTGACTGAATTGAGGGAAAATGTACCTGCTATCACATCTGCGTCCTTCACGGCATCTTGCACTGTCATGTTAAAAGTTCTAGCAGTTGGTGGCCTGTTGGAGGCAGCTCTGCTTGCCCCCGATGCTGCTGGCTTATTCATTGGGCAATCCCTCCTCATGTGACCCTGACGACCACACTGGAAACAAGTAGTGCCCTTACTGGTAGTAGGAGTAACCGGGGTACACTGGTGGGCGTAGTGGCCTATTCGTCCGCACTTATAACAGGTTATCAGTTTCTGGTTACACTCTCCTGGGTGTTTCTTCCCACAAGTGGCACATACTGGCAGTGGGGGTCTGGAAAGGTTGGAACGGGACACCCCTGCCTGCTTGCCGCCCTGGCTCACAGTTGCACTCACAGATGGTTTAAACCCTACACTCTTCCCAGGTAGGGAAATTGCTCCTCGGTTGTACCTATTTGGGGGTCTTCCCCCTGCGGAACCTCCGCCCATGCTGGCATGCTTTCTCTTTAATCCCCCCTTTTCTCTTTCTCTTTGAGCCTGATCACTACCTGCTTCCACAATGGTTGCCTTTTGTACCAAGGTGGCATAATCTGTAATCTCTAGAACCGCCACTCGATTCTGAATCCATTGTTTCAACCCCTGCTGAAACCTGTTAGCCTTCTTCTCCTCAGTATCCACAAATTCCGGCACAAACCTTGATAACTCAGTAAACTTGGCTTCATAATCGGCCACCGACAAGTTATTCTGCTTTAGCTCTAGAAACTTAAGCTCCATCTGGGTTTTCATAAACTTTGGGAAGTACTTCTCTAGAAACAATTGTTTAAACCTATCCCAGGTTACAATAGCATCGGTCTCCATATTCTTCTTAGCTTCCCACCAATAGTTGGCCTCTCCTTTTAGCAAGTAGGTAGCAAAGACGGTCCTTTGGGCTTCCTCAATACTCAGAATCTCGAAAGATTTCTCCAATTCCTTGACCCAGGCCCTGGCCTCTACGGGGTCAGCCGATCCGTGAAACTCTGGGGGTTTGAGGGACTTGAAGGCCCTAAAGGAATTGGCCACAGTGGTATTGTTTCTTTGGGGTGGTTGGGGATGTTGGTTCAAATTCTGCCTGAGCAGATCCATAAATTGTCCCATGGGGTTTCCGCCCTGGTTCTCCCCCTGATGCTCGACTTTAGTTTCCCCTTCTTCTATTTCCTTTTCAAACTCTGCAGTATAGAAAGTTTCATCCCCCATCCCATAATGGGAATCCTCCTGCTCATTATAGTCCTGATCCTGTTCTTCATTATACTCAAAATTTTCCTCATGTTGATTGTGACTTTCTTGGTCAGTAGATTCGTGGGGGTTAGCCCTAGTACCCATTCTTCTTGGAGGCATTTTACTGAAAATTTGGACAATATACATTAGGCTTATTCACCTATTTAAGAGGGTTTTCCTCACAATATTGATGCATAGATGGATTTAGGATCCCATAGTTCTATATATCATGGCAGTTTTAGTCGAAAGCAGTATGGGCAGATACAATATAATAAACTAGTGATCGCATCCTAAGAAAACTGAAATGACTGAAAAGGGAAATAAATATATACCAAGTACCAAACGGTACAATATCCGACATACAACAACAGTTTTAAAAGAAATACAACCATCCGAATAGTAACTAGTCAAAAGTGAGATAGGCTGTCTATATGTCTAGTCTGCAACAGGGAACTACAAGCTGAAACTATCCCTACCAAAAGTCGGCACTACTATGACCGTACAAGACTAGACAACTAGACCAATACATCACTAACACTGCAATCAGCCACGACGGCGGGCCAAAGCTCGAACCCTCCTCATAGCAAGGCGGAAAATCTCCTCTGCATCAGCCCTGGATACCATGCCCTGCCCATCACTAGGTAACTGTCGCACCCTCACACGGGTCCTCAGCTCTATGCCGGTCACCTGCCTATACATCTCTCTAGCTCTGGCACGCCTACCACCCAGGTGCCTCAACCGGGCCTCTCTCTCTATAGCTAGCTCTCTGCGGGACTCTGCCAGCCTGGCCTCAGCCACGGCTATCTCAGTAGTAAGTCTGGTCACAACGTAGTGGTGAAAACATGCTGGGACGTCCCCTGTCGGACCATGGGGTGGAGGGGCTGGATCTGCTGGAAGGGCAGCCTCTGCCTGCTGTGGCTCTGGGGTCAATGCCTCAAACTCATCTGACAATGGGCTCATAGGTAGTGGTGGCGGGGTAGGGGCTCTCTCATCAGAGAGGGGTGGCACATGAAGTCCGGAACTCCCTACAACATCAGCCACGGGCTCATCAACATCTCCCTCGGTACCCTCATCTACATCCTGGTCTAAAACAGCAGCCATCACCTGCTCTGTGGTCATGTCAGTATCCTCCTCCATCATCCTAACATCATGAACAAGCTGGGCCTCCTCAAGGTCCTCCACATCAACATCCTCAGCAACTACCTCAGTATCCTCCCCCAAAGTCCTCATCTCAGATACATACCAGAAATCCTCCCCCTCATCAACTAACTCAATGTCCTGCCCTGCCTGGACCTCCTCCGGGTCCTCCTCCTCCTCAGACTCGATGACATCAGTATCAGCATCAACCTGGACCTCAGGGTCCTCCTCCTCTGACTCAACAACATCAGTATCAGCATTAACCTGGACCTCCTCAGGGTCCTCCTCCTCTGACTCAACAACATCAGTATCAGCATCTATCATCGCCGAGCCCTCGGCGGCCTGGATCGCCTCATCGTGCTGCCTCTCATACTCCTCCGGATCCGAGATGTCGCCCGCCTACACAATGACGAATTATATTACTATCATGATACTTAAAAGTTCCCATAAGGGTTTTAAGTGAACTTGGCAAGAGTTCTTATTATATTAGTGAATTTATTATTGTATAACGTCGCATCATCTCTTGGGGTATATAACTCTCTCTCTGATACCATTTCTGTAACACCCCCAGATCCGGGGTCCGGGATCGGGTCATTACGGTCTTATTTTCCATGATTGATACTTTACTTGAGTCCATAATAAATAAATCACATGCTGACCCCGCAATAATAACCACTCACACACACACACACACAGTTATAGTCCCAGAGATGAAATTGAAATAAGTCTCACATTACGGTTTACGAATAAAAGTTATTACAATCCAAAAGGATAACATCATAAGTTTAAAGTTCTTGCCGTTGATTAACATTATTGATACATATAATTAAACTGGAAGCAAAAGCTGACTATCTGTGCTACCTCAGCAATGGCAGCAACAATATCAGCGGGGAGTCCTGTGGGAAGGGTAACCTGCTTGCGCCGAGTGCGCCTTACGCGAGCCATGAGACCTAGCTGTTGTTGTGACATAATAATAAGCAAGGGTGAGCAATAGCCCACCAATAATAATATAACTGCATGGGTATATATATATATATATATATATATATATGACAGTTCAAAAAATATATTTTGAAACCATATGCCATGCATAACCGAAAATAGTGCCAGCTCAATATAAAGGATGAAGTTACAAGGTAACTCAAAACATATTTATATTTTGTGGGAACATCTGCTATGTCAAAGATAAGCCAGATCATCAATTTTCATGATAGGGGACTTGCAGGAAGAATGCTGCAATCCCAGTTCAAACATTTTTTCAGCGCTACCCATAATAGTAGCGTTACAGAATATTCTTCAAATTTGGGTGATGAACTAATACGGGAGCTTGCCGCGCCAGGAGCCACAACATCTACGATGATCAGTCGCATGTCATGCTCCCCATCATTTGTTCTCTACATGTAGAAGGAAGTACCGACGGATCGCCCGCCCTCTGGAACCCCTCGGCCAACGGTTGGGCCATTGCTGGACCGGCGCCACTCGGCCACTTACGCGTCTCCTAGTTCAATTAACATCCATAACTTTGAAATGTAAAGTTCGTCCCCCTTTCCCCAAGTATATCACTTGTTGATAGGACTCCATAAGGCAGTCATATCTAGTTGGAAAGGAAATTTCACCAATATTTCCCAAGCCGAGGCTTGTTAATGGATACCAACTTGTTCCAACACTCTACCCCTCGAACGATGAGAGGGTACACACGATTCCATGAATAATAGCAACCAAGTTGCGAGTGAAACGAATAATTTATGACCGGGCAGTCACAAGATAAATAACATTTCTCAAGTAAGGTTCCCTTATACTTTGAGAGGCAGGATTGAACGAAGAATAGCGTTTGAGAACCTTCCTTGATAATATAATAATAGTAATAAGTCTTTGAAATAATTTATATAATATTCGAAGGTCGAAGATACAGGGTGAATGAAGTAACTCATCTTTGGAACGAGTTAGAAGAGTTTAATAAATATTCCAAGAATATTTCTTAAATCACAGATATTGGAAAAGTGTTGCTCGGAATGATCTTTGAATAACTATTCGGAATAATATTCATTGGACGAATAATGAATATTCCAATTAATAATAATAATATTTTATTGATGAAATAATCGTCAAATGAATATTTGAAATAATATTCATTGAATAAATAATGAATATTCAGCTTAAGAATGATACTTAATGATGAAATAATTATCGATTGAATAATTGAGACCATATTCATTGAATAAATAATGAATATTCGACTTGATAATAATTATCGAAGAAATGAATATCGAATGAATATTTAAAATTATGTTCAATAATAGAATTGACTTTGAATGAATGACGAAGATAATATTTATCGAATAATTGGAGTTCGAATCAATGCTCAACTAATATTTATAAAATAAATAGAGATTGAATGAATATTCGAAATAATATTCATATAAATAAATAAGGCTCGACTGAATATTCAAAATAATATTCGTTAAATAAATAAACTCGAATGAATATTAAAAATAATATTTATCGAAGAAATATGAATATTCTCTAAGTAAATAACTTAGCTGAGAGTTTGAAATAATATTCGAATATTAAATCGACTTTAGATGAATATTACAGATAATGTTCATCGAATATATAACTATCTGATGAATAACCCGAATAATATTAATCCAATATCTCAAAGGAATATCGCAATAATATTCGCCAGATAATACATAGAAAAATATTTACTTAAATATTTTCCTCTGAAAATAATATCGATATATCAAGAAATAACGACTCCCGGTCTATAATCAGAGAATGAGATTCGACTACCCTTCGCTTAAGGGTTTTGGGAAATTTCCGGCTTATAACTGATATAATAACTATCTAGCTCATAAGCCAACAATAATTCAGGGAACAAGTATATCAATATGACTTGAAAGTAGGCATGCATGCTATGTCATATGTATAACAGAAAGCTTATATATATATTCACAACAACAGCCTGTTAGAAGGATTTGAAACTTGCCTGGAAAGCGAGTGCGGATAGGGGTAGTGGTAGCGGGTCCCGGGTCAGCCTGACGATCTATAAATAGCCAAGGCATTCGGGATTAATCACTTAACACTTTACAAGATTAAATATAGACTTCACTTAAGTCGAAACACGTTTTCACATTATCTCGCTATACACCTCTAGGGTAACTCTTTTTATTACGGATGCGGTTCGACATACGTTCGCTATTATGACCCGTCATTGTACCCACACTTAATACGTACTTAAGCCATGTAAGTTTTAATATCGATCATTTACGAATCAAGATTGTACTACGAGTTTTATCGTCCGTTTTCTAAGTTATTATCCAAAGTCATAATCAAGCATGCTTTTAGGGGTTCGTTCGCGTTTAACCTTGATTCGAACATTTTTATAAAATCGGAAAACGATCCTTTTTACATGCGGTCTTTTCCAACACCTTCCTTTTTATCTCTATTATTTAATTATAATTATTCACCACTGCATAACTCGAGTTAAGGGGGTTTAAATACCGTTACGAACTTTTGTTTACGGTTTCGAACCACTTTTATTAAATCGGCCATATCTCCTAAACCGTATATCCGTTTCATACGAACTTTATATCAAAACGAAGCTCATAACATAATCTAGCTTTTCATGGCAAAATCCGAGACTGGACAGTGTGTTCATGCTACTAATCACGGTTTCTTAAGGTTAACGACAATCGGGCATTACGACGGCTATGTTTACATGATTTCCAAATTTCAAACCATCCAATAATCATAGTTTCCACTCCAAACAACATATACATGTTATTCAACCATGAACTAAGACCAAGCAATGTCTTTCCGTTCATCTAAACTAATTTAACAATTATCAAAGCCCAAACATAAACTTAATGTCTTAAACATGCATATAACTATAAAACTCCATGAAAACTCATGTTTCATCCAAGGGCTACAAGTGTTATACCTTCCTTGATGTATGAATGAACTTAGTAATCCTTGGTTAGTCCTTATCTAGCCTTAATGTAGCTTGATCTAGCCAAAGAAATCAAGAAAAGAAAAGTTAGTTCATAAGAACACTATTCATCAAGAACTTTGATCAAGGTTTTGATCTAGTTAAACACCTTGGTTGATGATGATCTCTTGGATTTACCTTCTACTTGATACTAGCTTTGAATTAAGCTCAAGATTGTGTGACTTGGATGGTTGGAAGTGGAGATCTCCTCCTAGAATGGAGCTTGGCCGAGAGCTATATGCTTGGTGGTGGTGGTTTGATTTTTGTGTTTTGTTTGAATAAAATGGCTTAATGCATGTATATATCTTAGATGCATCTCTTTTAATGTGTTGTCACTCATCTATAGGTGCCACTTGTTGCTTCCTCATTGGGCCAAGTGTTGGCACTACAACAAACAACTCCATTTTTGTAAAAATGCAATTACACCACTCATCTTGTAGTTGACTTATAAGGATGTTACTTTGGTTTCTCCTTTTTCCACCAATTGCACTTGTTTGTCTCTTGGTTATTTATTCGTTCCTTTGTCCGGGTATTACTCAATTTCCTTGCTTGTTCGGAGGAATAACTCATTCGTTTCTAGTTAGGGTTTTACGGGAAATCTTCTTAATAATTATAATACCATCCTCCATCTTACTTAATACTTCTCGAATTTAAATTCCTTAAATCCATTTTATAAATCCTTAAGTCTTGCAGGGTCCAGGGAAATCTCGGAGAAAATGAAGGTGCTATTTTTCTGAATCTGATATCGTTTACATACACTTATCTTGCCCCTGGATCATGAATACGAACTCGAAAATCCGTTCTGAATATTTTTATATAGCGTCGTCCAATAATATACCCATACCCACCAAAATCACTATTCACACTTCATTATTCCTTTTTATTCCTTATATATACTAATAATGCCCTGGTCCTCTTTAGGGCGTTCCTTAACCCTTTTTCGGAACCACTAGACTAATAACATATATTGATTTAGACGACACAAGAATAATCTTTCTTGGAATAATATACTTATATCCTTAGGAGATAGATCATTCTTATCTATGCTGACAACCAAAAGTATACTGCATGACATATAAATATTTGAATTTAAATCCATCCCATTCATTTAATAAACATTCGTTACATCGCAGTCATAACCACTATTCACTCCTTATATTATTACATAAGAAAAGTTTTAATTCTACCAAAAATCTGGGTTCTTACACCCACTCTACAACGTCCTTTTTCATGTTGGGCCACCAGTAGTACTCTTTCAAATCCCTATACATCTTGGTACTATCGGGGTGCACTGAGTACCTGGAGTTGTGGGCTTCATATAAAATTTCATTCTTGAGTTCCTGATCATTTGGGACCCATATCCTCCACATGTATCTCATGATCCCTTCTTTATCTTTTTTACACTTGATTTGTAATAACCCTAACTTTAGAAATGCTACAGCTTAAATGAATAGTGATTTTGAGGATTTAGGGAAATGGTATGTAGGTACCCTATAGGTGAAACAGAAAATGAATAATCAGAAACCATATTAGTGTTGTGCTATGAAAATGAGTGACTCGAAATGATGACGGATTTTAGAAATTCCTGAGTATAGATTTTTGAGATGTTTGATTTCAATTGAGCACTATTGTATTTGATATTAAAGAGTATGGAATATGAAAAGGGTGTATACTTTGAGGAACATGTGAAATTAGGTTAAATCAGGGGATTATTAAGTCAAGGGAATGCCAGAGGAATTTGAATTGTTAAACAATTTAGAACCACTTGGAAATGAGATATTAAATTTGAGGAATTGAGGGTTTAATATTTTGGAATTTTATTATATTTGATTTGAGAATTTAGAACGAAAACCGTTGAGACTTTATAACGAGATTAAGCGAACGAATCATGAATTGAGGATATTAAATGTTAGAAGTCCAAGGGAGGATATATTATGAGAGGGAAAAAGAATTGAGAATATAATCCTAGAGTAAAGAGAATGCAAACGAGTTAGTGAGCGAGTTAGAGAACGCTTGAGAAACCGGGAGAGCAATTTCTGAGATAAAGAGAATATACAAAGGATCTTGGATTTAATATCTATTTGAGGTTTAGAACCACCCCAATACATTAAAATATAATGTCAAAAAGGATAATATATATATCCAAGAGATTTACGAGAAAGAAACCACTGACGATCACAGAAATCATTCGATGAAGGAAATGACGAAAGAACTTGTATAAAGCCCTAAGATCATTAAAGTAAGCCCAATTTCGGCCCAACACTAATCAAGGAGCTGATTTATCAAGTGACTCATGGTGAAAGCCATAGGGCAAGGGTAGTGGTGGAAGGAATCTTGAAAAGCCAAGGACATGGAAGTAAAACACAACAAAATGGAGTTACATGTTTCTAGCTTGACAATTGGTCCATTAGATCATCAAAAATTGTTTTAATCTCATTGGTGGACTTCAAAGACTCTTATTATAAGACTATACAACTGATATATAGGATATATACAAGGAGAAAAATGTTTTTTAGGCAAAGAAGCAAGATAACCACAAAGCTCTCCAATCTGCCAAACAAGAACACAACTCAAAGAACAATTCATATCTCCATTTCTATCCATGATAAAATCATCAAATTTTAACCATAACTTCTCCACTCCATGTGTAAGGTTCGTTCAAAATTTCATGGCCAACAAAGTAGTATAGCCTAGTCAAATCGATGCTCAAAGTTGAAGAAACCAAACTGCCTGTTCTTGACAGTTTCTGTCCAGCGGCAAAATAGGGCTCAAAACCATAGCTAGGAAGCTTTGTTTTTGGTGATTTATATCTCAAATCAAATCTTATGAAGAGGCCAAGATTTGGTAAATATTTGAGAGCCAAACTCTTATTTTTCGATTTTATATGATTTTTACAAAGTGATGGATGAATAGTAACCTTCAAGAACTAACTTTTGGTTTTATGATTTCTTTAGTTGATCCAAGCTACTTTAAGGTTGTTTAATGACTATCCAAGGCTTATTAAGTGTTGTTCACTCTACAAAGAAGGTATAAAGCTCAAGAACCCTTTGTATTACTTTGAGTTGATGATGGTTATGGTTGGTTAAGTAGTTAAAATTGTATAAAGTATGAAATCATGATGATATATGTGTTTATAAGTGATTTGATTGAGTATGAAAGTGAGTTGTGCTTGTAACCATGGCTGGTATGATGACCACATGGTGTAGGGAATAATATATGTGTTGGATGATGGATTGGGAGGAGTGATGATTTGGGAATTGTTAAGAATATAGCCGTTATAATGTCCGATTTTCGTTAAAACTAAAACTACCTTGTATTTGGGCAGAGGTCACGAACTGGTAAGGGTCAGTAGGGTGTCATAGATCGTTTTGATATAAGGTATGTCAAAATCTGATGAACGGTTTAGGAGAAAAGTGAGTTTTAGTGAAAGTCGTTTGGAAACCGAGAAAATGCAATTGTGTCAACTTTGAGGCCATAATTAACATACTTAAACATCTTTAAAAATTATGAAATTTTGGGACAATATAGTAGGGTGAATAGAGAGGCAAACCCCACTAACCTTGTGTCAAAATTCAAAATTGATAATTTATGAGAAATTTTACAATCATGTGTGGTTAATAAGGAAATGGTGAAAAACACTGAAACTTTCATGGAGTCTAAAAATGAATAAGTTCTTGGAGCTTGTGGTCTATAAAGGGTATGTTAAACTTTTATTATATGTCAAGGGTGTTATTATATATATATATTTAAGGGTTAAGTGGTTAAGTGAAATATATTCTGATGGTGATCCTTTTCGTTTCTATAGATACTCGAGACGAACACCGGATCATTCCTTTTGGGATTTAGAGATCGAGGCAAGATTTCTTTTATCCATGTTTAAAGAAAAGTTGTTTTGCTAGATAATATATAAATCCTATATCATTATATGGTTAGGGATATATTCCCTGTTTGTTGAGATTATTTAATATGGATTATGGATATGGATATGAATACGAATGGAGCTAATATGCTTTATGGTATAAAGAGATATGAAAGAGAATGGTATCAGTTGTTATCTAAGGTTATATGGTTTATGATATTATGTTAAAGATAATCTTTAAATATTTGTGATTTAATAAATATTATTTGATTATTATTTAATACTTTTAAAATAGATGGAATATTTTATGTATATAAGAGCGTATTTGATTTCATTGAATACAGAGGAGATGTCTGAGTCATAATCAAAGTATTATGACATATATATTTATAAAGGTGATGATAAATGGAAATGGAAATGATATATGTGAATGGAAATGTGAATGGAAATGGAAATGATATATGAGAATGGAAATGATATGTGTGAATGATATATGGAAATGATATGTGTGAATGAAGAGGTTCTTATTCAAGGCATGGGGGAGGAGCTAAAGGATGTTGGGCTGTTGGACCAGACCTATTTGGGTGGAAAAGGAAAAACGCTGGTGGCTGCTAGTCAGGGGATGGATGTGGATAGTTTGAAGATTTTCATTATTTCCCTTAGTAATAAGGGTCAAAATGTTTTCAGTAATGCAGGTGACAAAGGTCAAAATGATGCAGGTGTTGAGGTTTACCACACCTTGCCATCCCAACTCAGGGTTTTCCTAGCTGAATTAGGGAAACGTGATCATGGTTTAATGGCTACTGCTGTAGTCAAGGAAATTGATGCGGAGGTGAGCTTAAATAGCACATCTAGTAACAAGTTAGAGATTGAACAAAATGAGGAGTTTGAGGAGGTGAGTGCGCATGGCCGTTTTGGCGGCTCTATGGATTCTTTGACGGTGAAATATGAATTGGTGCAGATGATTGAAGTCTCGGGTGGGGTTGGCAGTGAGGAGAAAGCCCTGGCTATGGACGGTTTTATCAAGAGTGTGAGGGATTCCATGCGTGGACACATGCATTACTTGGGCATGTGGTTTGGTTTTGCTGATGGATATGGCATAATGGTTGATGAGGCCGAGGAAGAAAATGAGAGGGATCACACTCAGGGGATGGGCCAACAACCAGTGAGCAAGAATGGAATGCATTTCAATGAAATGGATGCAAAGGTGCATTGGGTTGGGGCAACTGTGCCTACTGCAGAGAAAAGCCTCCACTGCTCCGATGTGGAGGCGATGGTCTATCATGGAAATGACAAAGGCAATGATGTGTAGGAAGGAGGGGAGCGCACCTGAGCTGCTCATTTTGTGAAGGTTTCGAGGCCGTAAAGGTCTTAGTTTTTATGTAGCTTGTTCCTTGAACTTGGTTGGAAGTTTATGTGTTTGTTTTATTTTATTTTGTTCCGTTAGGTGGATGATTTACTAATCGCGGGGTATGCCCCTAGAGATGTAATTTGTTTTCCTATGGTATAAATTTTAATTAGCAAAAAAAAAAGATATATGGAAATGGAAATGGAAAAAATGGAAAATATGGAATGATGTTTTATAAATGGAATAACGATTTGAAAAAGGGGGATTGCAACAGTAAGCGTAAGAGGCTGTGTGGGAGTGGCACAGTCCGGCATTGCAACAGAAAGCGTAAGAGGCTGTGTGCGGCACAGTCCAGCACTCAATATTTATTACGGCCCAAGAGTTGCCGAAGGAGAATGTAGCAGGTAGCCTTCCTCCAGGGTTGATGACCAGGTGGGATCATCCATTCTACTAGTAGTAAACAGAGAGCAGGTACGGTCAGGCGACTGATCATCGTCCTACGTATCTGGCGCTAGCAGAATCCCCAAAACTTTAAAAGAAAGAATTGATAATGGTTTTCAGATTGATATGCTGAAAAAGGGAAAAAGGTATGAAAGTATGGAATTACTTTATGGACAAAAGAGAAACTGATTTTATATTATTTTTATATATGATTGTTGTATAAAAAGGAAATGAAAAGATTATATTGAAAGATTTTACTCAAATGTTATATTATCTGGGATATTATACTGAGATGAAGTATAGATTATTATATTGTTTAGAAGAGAAACTGATATTATATTATTCTATATGTCTTTTTCTTATACACGAAAATGAAAGGTTATGTGGAGTAATTAAGGATAAATTTTTCTCTTGAATTATTATAGTGAATTTTCAGTTTATTTATATATATATATATATATATATATATATATATATATATATATATATATATATATATATATATATATATATATATATTCCTTTGATGCTAGTTTACAAAATTTATCTTGCTGAGCTATTATAGCTCACTCTTGCTATTTATTTATATAACAGCTAGATCAGGTGCCGAAACGTCGCAGTACAACCCGGAAGAGGGTAAAGGGGAAGTCTACCTTATGAGAAAGTATCGACACCTGTTCTCAAGGTAGTATATACTTATATATGGGAGTAATAGATGGTATTTTGGGATTGTAATAATAGTTTATCTTTAACTGCTATCATTAATGGATGTTGTTCTCTGAGCATATGACTGGTGTGTAATATTATTAAGTGTGGGGTCTATTGTGTGAGTTTCATTGCGCATTTATATTTCAACTGCCAAGAGTATAGTGTTATTAAATGGAAATTGGTCCGTGACGGCCTGGATTCCTGACCCCGGATTTGGGGCTGTCACATGATTTCTTCCCCAGTCATTACCTCCTCTGTCGAGTTCTTTTCTGCTTCCATCACTCGCTCTTGGCATAGCCTAATCTTTTCCAATAATGGAGGCTGGATTCGAATCTCCATCAACTTCTCTTGACCATTCTCTGGCATCTTTACCTCAATTTCCAACTTCTCAAAGTCTTTTATCAATTCTTCCTCCGTAGTTATCATCTTGAGCTTTTCTTTCCTACTAAGGGCGTCAGCCACCACATTGGCCTTACCCGGGTGATAATGAATCTCACAATCGTAATCCTTGATTAGCTCTAGCCATCTTCTCTGGCGCATATTAAGCTCTTTCTGCGTGAAAATGTACTTAAGGCTCTTATGGTCAGTGTAAATCTCACACTTCTCTCCATACAAGTAGTGCCTCCAAATCTTTAAGGCAAAAACAATTGCTGCTAATTCCAGATCATGGGTGGGGTATCGGATCTCGTAATCCTTCAATTGCCTTGACGCATATGATATCACCTTACCGTGCTGCATAAGCACGCATCCCAATCCTTTATGCGAAGTATCACTGTAAATCACGAAATCTCCTTTTCCATCAGGCAACGCCAACACTGGGGCCGTTACCAACCTCTTCTTCAGCTCTTGAAAACTCTTCTCGCATTTTTCAGTCCATTCAAATTTCTCAGTTTTACGGGTAAGTCTAGTTAATGGGGCTGCAATCTTTGCAAAATCTTGAACAAATCGTCTATAGTATCCTGCCAACCCAATAAAACTCCTTACCTCCGTTGGAGTGGTTGGTCGCTCCCAATTTGAAACTACCTCTATCTTGGAGGGGTCAACTAACACTCCTTCCCTATTGACCACGTGCCCTAAGAATTACACCTCATTTTTCCAAAACTCGCATTTCGAGAATTTGGCGTATATCTGTTCTTTCCTGAGTATTCCTAAAGCTATCCTCAAATTTTCAGCGTGTTCTTCCTCTATCTTTGAGTAGTTCAGAATATCATCAATAAAGACTATAACAAACTGGTCCATATATTCCTTGAACACTCTATTCATTAAATCCATGAAAGCTGCTGGGGCGTTGGTCAATCCAAATGACATCACTAAGAACTCATAATGCCCATACCTAGTACGGAAGGCGGTCTTTGGGATATCTTCAGGTTTGATCTTTAATTGGTGATACCCAGACCTTAGGTCAATTTTGGAGAAATACTTAGCACCTTTTAACTGGTCAAACAATTCATCTATTCTGGGTAACAGGTACTTATTCTTTATGGTTAGCTTGTTCAACTCTCGATAGTCGATGCATAACCTCATACTCCCGTCCTTTTTCTTAACAAACAACACTAGTGCGCCCCAAGGCGACACACTAGGTCTTATCGTACCCTTATCCAACAATTCAAGCAATTGCTTTGCTAGCTCTTTCATTTCCACTGGTGCTAATCGGTACGGGGCCTTCGAAACTGGCGCCGTCCCCGGGGCTAATTCGATAGCGAACTCAATTACTCTATCCGGTGGTAGTTCGGGAAGATCTTGAGGAAATACGTCTTCAAATTCGTTAACTACCGGAATGTCTTGTATCTTGGGCACCTCTTTCTGGGTGTCTATAATGTATGCCAAATAAGCCTCGTTCCCTTTTCGTAACAACCTCTTGGCCTGTGCCATGGTTAGAATATTCTGGGTCTGTCGCATCCCTCTAAACACTATTTCCTTCTTTCCTGGGGTTTTCAATTTAACCTTTTTCCCTTTACAATCTATTTGCGCATTATTGCGAGACAACCAATCCATTCCCAGAATAACATCAAATTCCCCTAGCTTAAAAGGGGTCAAATCAACACAGAAGGATCGTCCTCCTATTTCTATTTTGCAATCGGGGTGAATCAGATTAACTGGAACGACTTCTTGATTAACTATCTCTACTTGCAAAGACTCCCTTAGCGGTTGGGTTTTAGGTTTCAATTTACGCGTAAAATCTCTAGATATAAAAGACTTAGTTGCTCCAGAATCAAACAAAACATTTGCACTGACTGAATTGAGGGAAAATGTACCTGCTATCACATCCGTGTCCCTCACGGCATCTTGCACTATCATGTTAAAGGTCCTAGCAGTTGGTGGTCTGTTAGAGGTATCCTTGCTTGCCCCTGAAGCCGCTGGTTTGTTCATTGGGTAATCCTTCCTCATGTGCCCTTGACGTCCACACTGGAAACAGGTATTGCTCTTACTAGCAGTAGGATTAACCGCGGTACACTTGTTGGAGTAGTGACCCACTCGTCCACACCTATAACAGACGGACTACTTCTGATTGCATACTCCAGAGTGTCTTTTCCCACAAGTTGTGCACTCTGGCAGTGGGGGTCTGGAAAGGTGAGAACGGGACACTCCTAACTACTGGCCGCCCTGGCTCACGGTTGCACTCACAGGTGGTTTAAACTCTACACCCCTCCCAGGTAGGGAAACTGCTCCTCGGTTGAACATATTTGGGGGTCTTCCTCCTGTGGAACCTCCGCCCATGCTGGCTTGCTTTCTCTTTAATCCCCCTTTCTCTCTTTCTCTCTGCATCTGATCACTCCCTGCGTCCACGATGGTTGCCTTTTGCACCAAGGTGGCATAATCAGTAATCTCTAAAACTGCCACTCTGTTCTGAATCCACTGTTTCAGCCCTTGCTGAAACCTGTTAGCTTTCTTTTCTTCAGTGTCCACAAATTCCGGTACAAATCTTGACAGTTCGGTAAACTTGGCTTCATAGTCAGCCACCGACAAGTTATTCTGCTTTAGCTCCAAAAACTTGAGTTCCATCTGGGTTTTCATGAACCTCGGGAAGTACTTCTCTAAAAACAACTATTTAAACCTATTCCAAGTTACAATAGCATCAGTTTCCATATTCTTCTTGGCTTCCCACCAATAATTTGCCTCTCCTTTTAGTAAGTAGGTAGCAAAGACAGTCTTTTTGGCCTCATCAATACTCAGAATCTTGAAAGATTTCTCCATTTCCTTGACCCAGGCCCTTGCCTCAACGGGATCAGCCGATCCGTGAAACTCTGAGGGTTTGAGGGACTTGAAGGCTTGGAATGAAGTGGCCACATTGGTATTATTTCCTTGGGGTGCTTGGGGATATTGGTTCAAATTCTGCCTGAGCAGATCCATGAATTGCCCCATAGGGTTTTCACCCTGGTTCTCCCCCTGATGTTCGACTTCTGTTTCCCCTTCTTCTACTTTCTTTTCGAAATCCGCAGTATAGAGGGTTTCATCCCCTACCCCATATTGGGAATCCTCATGTTCATTGTAATTCTGATCCTGTTCTTCATTATAGTCAAGGTTTTCCTCAGGTTGATTGTGACTTTCTTGGTCAGTAGACTCATGGGGGTTAGCCCTAGTACCCATCCTTCTCGGAGGCATTTTACTAAAAATTTGGACAATATACATTAGGTTTATTAACCTATTTTAGAGGGTTTCTCCTCACAATATCGATGCATAATTGGATTTAGGATCCCACAGTTCTATATATCATGGTAGTAATCGAACGCAGTATATGCAGATATAATATAACAAGCTAGTGACTGCGTCGTAGAGAGACTGAAATGGAAATAAATATATACAAGGTACCAAATGGTACAATATCCTAGTTACAACATAGTTTAGCAAATACAACCATCCGAATAACAACTAGTCAAAAGTGAAATAAGATGTCTATCTGTCTAGTCTGCAATAGGGAAACTAAGTACACTGAGACTATCCTTCCAAAAATCGGCACTACTATGACCGTACAAGACTAGACAAGTAGACCAATACATCACCATCCCTGCTGTCAGCCACGACGGTGAGCCAAAGCTCGGACCCTCCTCATAGCAAGGCGAAATATCTCCTCTGCATCAGCCCTGGATACCATGCCGTGACCATCACTGGGTAACTGTCGCACCCTCATACGAGTCCTAAGCCCTATGTTGGTCACCTGCCTATACATCTCTCTAGCCCTGGAACGTCCCCTGCCCTGGTTCCCCAACCGGGCCTCCCTCTCTGCCGCTAGCTCTCTGCGGGACTCTGCCAACCGGGCCTCAGCTATTGCCAGATCTGCAGTCAGTCGGTTCACCAAGAAGTTATGCATTCCTATAAGTATCCCCTCAAACGGAATATGGGGCGGAGTAGAGGCATCTGCCGACTATACGGCCTCTACCTGCTGCGGCTCTGGTGTCAGCTCCTCGAACTCATCAGAAAATGGGCTCCCATGAAGTAGTGGTGGGGTAGGGGCTCTCTCAACAAAGAGGGGTGGCACACTAAGTCCGGAACTCCCTACAACATCACCCACGAGCCCATCCACATCTCCCTCAACACCCTCTTCTCCATCCTATCCAACAACAGCAGTCATCACCAGCTCAGTGGTCCTGTTAGTATCCTCCTCCATCACTCTAACATCAGGTACAAGCTGGTCCTCCTCATAGTCCTCCTCATCAACATCCTCAGCAACTATCTCAGTATCCTCTCCTGCCTGGACCTCCTCCGGGTCCTCCTCCTCCTCAGACTCAATAACATCAATATCAGCATCAACCTGGAGCTCCTCAGGGTCCTCATCTCCTGCCTCAATCACCTCAGTGTCCTCATCAGGCAAGTGCTCACAATACGGGTCTCTAGTCCGGAACATGTCCTCATCATGCTGTCTAGCAGATGCCTCCTGGGCAACCATGTCGCTCGCCTACACAAGACGAACTATATTACTATCATGATACTTAAAAGTTCCCATAAGGGTTTTAGGTGAACTTGGCAAGAGTTCTTATTATATTAGTGAATTTATTATTATATAACGTCGCATCATCTTTTGGGATATATAACTCTCTCTCTGATATCTCTTTATAAAATCCCTTATTTAGCAAAAAAAAAAAAAACTCTCTCTGATACCATTTCTGTAACACCCCCAGATCCGGGGTCCGAGATCGGGTCGTTACGGTCTTATTTACCATGATTGATACTTTACTTGAATCCACAATAAATAAATCACATGTTGTGACCCCACAATAGTATCCACTCACACACACACACAGTTATAGTCCTAGAGATGAAATTGAAATAAGTCTCACATTACGGATCCACGAACCTAAGTTATTACAAACCAAAAGGATAACATCATAAGTTTAAGAGTTTTGCCGTTGATTAACATTATTGAAACATATAATTAAACTGGTAAACCAAAGGCTGCCAATCTATGCTTCCTCAGCAATGGCAGCAATGATATCAACGGGTAGTCCTGTGGGGCGGGTAACCTGCTTGCGCCGAGTGCGCCTGACGCGAGCCATGTGACCTAGCTGTTGTTGTGACATAATAAATAAGCAAGGGTGAGCAATAGCCCACCAACAATAATATAACTGTACAGTGATATATATATATATATATATATATATGACAGTTCAAAGATATAATTTGAAACCATATGCCATGCATTAGCGAAAATAGTGCCAGTTCAATATAAAGGATGAAGTTACAAGGTAACTTAACATGTGTACATTTCGTGGAAGTATATGCTATGTCAAGATAAGCAAGATAGCATCATTTTCATAAAATAGGAACTTGTATGAAAGATATCGCAATTCCAATTTTCAAATACTTTTCAACTCTGCCAACCATGATGATGTTGCAGAAAATTTCCAACATTGAGAAAGATGAACTAATACTGGAGTTTGACGCGCCAGGAGACATAGCATTTACACGATGATCAGTCACATGTTATGC
Source organism: Kitagawia praeruptora (assembly GCA_037693485.1). Taxonomy (NCBI): domain Eukaryota; kingdom Viridiplantae; phylum Streptophyta; class Magnoliopsida; order Apiales; family Apiaceae; genus Kitagawia; species Kitagawia praeruptora. The sequence goes on along the minus strand of CM075344.1, from coordinate 92,339,204 downwards.
TCCCCACCTCTTGTTCTCTACATGTAGAAGGAAGCACCGACGGATTTACTTGTCTACCGCCCTCTGGAACCCCCTTGGCCAACGGTTGGGCCATTTGCTGGACCGGCGCCACTGGGTCACTTACGCATCTCCTAGTTCATTTCACATCCATAACTTTGAAATGTAAAGTTCGTCCCCCTTTCCCCAAGTATAATACTTGTTGATAAGACTCCACAAAGTAGTCGTATCTAATTGAAAAGGAAAATTCACCAATATTTCCCAAGCTGCTGCTTGTTAATGGATACCAACTTGTTCCAACATTCCTACCCCTCGAATAATGAGTGGGTACACACAATTCCATGAATAATAGCAACCAAGTTGCGAGTGAAACGAATAATTTATGACCGGGCAGTCACAAGATAAATAACATTTCTCAAGTAGGGTTCCCTTATTATCTGAGAGACAGGATTGAACGAAGAATAGAGTTGAGAACCTTCCTTGATATATTAATAATAACAATAAGATTCTAAATTAATTAATATAATGTTCGAAGGTCAATGATACTTTGTGAATGAAGTAAATCGTCTTTGAATCGAATTAGAAGAATTAAATAAATATTCCAAGAATATTTAATAAGTCCCAATTATTGGAAGAGCATTGCTCAAAATGATCTGTGAATAAATATTCATAATAATATTCATTTGAACGAATAATGAATATTCGAGTGAATAAAAATATTCATTGATGAAATAATCGTCAAATGGGTATTTAAGATAATATTCATTGAACAACTAATGAATATTCAACTTAATAATATTTACGGAAGAAATGATTATCAAATGAATATTTGAAATAATATTCAATAATTGAATCGACTTTAAATGAATGTTGAAGATAACATTCATTGTCTCAAGGGAATATTTAAAATAATATTTATCGAATAACTTGAGTTTGAATCAATGTTCAACTAATATTTATAGAATAGCTGGAGTCTGAATGAATATTCGAAATAATATTCATCTGAATAGATAAGGCTCGAATGAATAATAAAAATAATATTCATTAAAAAATACTCTCGAATGAATATTCAAAATAATATTTATTGAGTAAATAAGCTCGAATGAATATTCTTTAAGTAAATAACTTAAATGAGGGTTCGCAATAAAATTCGAATATTAAATCAACCTTGGAGGAATATTAAAGATAGTATTCATCGAATAAATAAATATAGGATGAATATTCCAAATAATATTTATCAAATAATCTTCAAGGAATATTACAATAATATTCACCAGATAAAAAATGGAAAATTTTTACTTAAATATTTCCTTCTGGAAATAATATCAATATATCAAGGAATATCGACTCCCGGTCTATAATCAAAGAATGAGATTTAACTGCCCTTCGCTTAAGGGTCTTAGTGATATTCGGCTTATAACTGATATATTAACTATCTAGCTTATAAGTCAACAATAATTTCAGGAACAAGTATATCCATATGACTTTAAAAGTAGGCATGCATGCTATGGCATATGTATAACAGAAAGCATATATATCATGTATTCACAACAACAGTCTTTTAAAAAGGATTGAAACTTGCCTGGAAATCGAGTGCGGGTAGGGGTAGTGGTAGCGTGTCCCGAGTCAGCCTGGAGATCTATAAATAGCCAAGGCATTCGGGATTAATCACTTATCATATTAAAAAGTTGAAGTATACACTCTACTTAAGTCGAAACACGTTTTCGAATTATCTCGTTATACACCTCTTAAAGTAACTCTTTTTATCACCGATGAGATTCGACATTTGTTCGCTATTATGACATGTCGTCATACCCACACTTGATACATACTTAAGCCATGTAAGTTTTAAGATCGATCAATTACGAATCAAGATTGTACTACGAGTTTTATCGCCCGTTTTCTAAGTCATTTACCAAAGTCATAACTAAGTATGCTTTTAGGGGTTCGTTCGCGTTTAAACTTGATTCGAACATTTTTATAAAATCGGAAAACGATCCATTCGACATGTGGTTTTCTCCCACACCTTCCTTTTTACCTCTAATATTTAATTATTAAGATTCGGCACTAATTAAACGACATTTAAGGGAATCAATTTCAATTACGAACGTTCGTTTACGGTTCCAAACCACTTTTACGAATTTAATCATAACTCCTAAACCCTAAGTCCGTTTCATGCGATATTTATATCAAAATGAAGCTCATAACATAATCTATCTTAACATGGCAGATTAAGAAGCTAGGTAGTGAGGTAAGCCTACTGTGATGCACGGTTTTCAAGGTTTAACGAAAATTGGGCATTACGACAGCTATAGATCGAACGTTCTAAAAATCATAAAAACAATACCAAGCCACACCGGGCACAAATCCAACTTATACACATGATTCTCATTTTTTTTTTCAGTCCAAGAACATCATGCTTAACCAACAAGATCATCATCTCTTACTAAAATCACTAACCACTAACTAATCATGCTTATAACTTTAACATAATCATAACTAGGCTAGATCCATCAAGAGCATGCATAAATCTCAAACAAGAGCTAGGGTTCTTAAAGATTATACCTTCCTTGGAGTATGATCTAGCCTTACTAAGCCTTGAATGGTCCTTGTCTAGCCTTAACAAACCTTAGATCATCCAAACAAAACAAGAAATCAAAGTTAGTTTCATGAAAACACTATTCATCCTCCTCTTGGATGATTTATTTGAAAATGGAAACAAAGGATATTGAAGCTAGGATTTTTAGGAGATTACTTTTATGAAATATAGGACTCACAATAAAGGTTTCAAGATCAAATGATGGTTGCAAGCTTGATTTTGGTTTTGAAATTAAGGAAGAAGCCGAATGCTTCTTTTTGAGAGAAATGAAGTTGGTTGCTTTGTTTGCTTGGCTAATCTCTTGTTCTCATCTTGCATTATTGAGATATTATCTCATAAAGTAGTTTTATTAAAGTTATTATGTCATGGATGATGAATTTTGATGGCCATGTGTCTTGTTTTTGTGGTTGGATGAGAAAAGGATGCTAATTACTAGTTAGCTTCTTAATCTTGCTAGTTACTTATGTAACTAATTGGTTTCTAGATATTTATCACTTGCACATGCATTCACCTTGCTTCCTCTGCTTGATTCTTTGTCCGCTTATTGCTTAATTCATTGATCGTTCGAGGGAATAACTCATTCGTTTCTAGTTAGGGTTTTACCGAAAACCTTCTTAATATTTATAATACTATTCTCCATCTTTCTTAATACTTCTCGAATATAAATTCCTTAAATCCCTTTAATAAATCCTTAAGTCTTGCAGTGTCCAGGGAAATCTCGGAGAAAATAAAAGTGCTATTTTTCTGAATCCGACAGCTTTTACATACACTTATTTCGCCCCTGGATCATGAATGCGAACTCCGAAATCCGTTCTGAATACTCCTACATAGCGTCGTCTAATAATATTCTTGTTTCACTCAAAAACACTATTCATACTTTATTCTTTCTTTTATTCTTTATAATTAATAAAAATGCCCTGGTCCTATTTCGGGCGTTCCTTAACCCTTTTACGGAACCACTGGACTAATAACAGATATTGATTTGGATGACATAAGAATAATCTTCCTATTTGGAATTAATATAACTTATATCCCTAGGAGATAGATCATTTTTATCTATGCTGTCAACCAAAAGCATTCTTCATGACATATAAATATTTGAATCTAAATCCATCCTCTTAATTCAATAAACAGTCATTACATCGCAGTGATAACCACTATTCCCTCCTATATTAATACATAATAAAAAGTTTTAATTCTATAAAAAATCTGGGTTCTTACAACGAATATGGAGACGAACACCATATGAAATAGCCTCTAACAAATTCTCCTCATCAGAAATCCTCTCCGAAACCATCTTCAGAATATGAAAACCTAAAAAGTAATAGAAATAAGAAATATAAGGGAATATGGTACTAAATTTCTTATAGTACTAATTATTACTCTCTCTTTTATTTCATGGTTTCCCGGTTCTTATCAGTTCTTGGTTACTATGGGTAGTCATAACTCTAATGTTGACTCGGATGGCCTGCCTGTTGACCATGATGGCCTTCCTCTCGAGTATGGAGTTTTTAATGGCAATGAATCCTCTATACCTGTGGTGGGTTCAGTTCTTCGTGAGATCCTTGGTGGCGGTGACCCTGTTCTTGAGGACCCTCAACACCTCAAAATAGATCCGGTTGGAGGTACCCTAGGTAAAGGTGGGAAAACTCATCCTGGCAATGTAGAGATTCGTCATGGGTCTCTTGGATATCCCAGTAGCAGTTTCTGAAGGGAGTCTTCTAATGATGAGAACAACGTGATGTAAAGTGACATGGCTGCTATTGAGAGAAATACTATCAACAGTGTTGCTAAGGCAGCATTTCAGATCAATAAAGATGAAAGAAATGAATTAATTGAACTGCGGAAAAAAATGATGGAGATGCAAGGAGGTGCTTTGGCGAAGAAAGGACTATCAATGTAACACCCCCAAATCCGGGGTCAGGGATTTGGAGTAGTCACGATCCATTTACTCCTTGCATTACCTGTATTACTTGCAATGTACACAAATCAACGGCTTGTGACCCCACAATATATATCTCACACACACACAGGTTAGAGTCTCGGAAACGACACAATACAACAACTGCGGAATAAATAATTTTTATTACAATACCCAAATGTCTTTTTGAATCTGTCACTGATACAACTTCTAAGTAATGTTACATTACCAACTTAACCTTCTGATGCTCACAATCCTCTCATACCATTCATATCTATACATAGGATGAATACCAAAAGCTGCAGCCTGATTCGACTGGTTCGTACTACTCTCGGGATCACTGCTAGCAACTGTTTATGGAAACGCCTTGCGGGGTATGTGTCGTCCCATTGGCATCCTGCTTCGCGGCTATATAATATATATAAACAATAGAAAGAGTGAGCGATAGCTCAGCAAGGTAATGAAAGTATGGCATAACTCTACCTATGAATGAAAGTTTTAGTATAAACTTATACAAGACAATTATTGTCAAAATATCTCATCTCTGAAATCATTTCGGTAAGAACCCAGATTTTTGATAGAATTAAAATTTTTTCTTATGTCATAATATAGGAGTACATAGTGGCTATGACTGCGATGTAACGAATGTTTATCGAATGAATGGGATGGATTTAGATTCAAATATTTATATGTCATGAAGAATGCTTTTGGTGGATGACATAGATAAGAATGATCTATCTCCTAGGAATATAAGTTATATTATTCCCAGAAAGATTATTCTTGTGTCATCCAAATCAATATATGTTATTAGTCCTGTGGTTCCGTAAAAGAGTTAAGGAACGCCCGAAAGAGGACCAGGGCATTTTTAATAATTATAAGGAATAAAAGAAATAATAAAGTGTGAATAGTGATTTTGGTGGAGATGGGAATATTATTGGACGATGCTATATAGAAGTATTCAGAACGGAAATCTAAGTTCGTATTAGTGATCCAGGAGGAAATTAAGTGTATGTAAAAGCTGTCGGATTCAGAAAAATAGCACTTTTATTTTCTCCGAGAATTCCCTGGACCCTGCAAGACTTAAGGAATTATTAAAGGGATTTAAGGAAATTAAATTCGAGAAGTACTAAGAAAGATGGAGAATGTTATTATAAATATTAAGAAGGTTTTCGGTAAAACCCTAACTAGAAACGAATGAGTTATTCCCTCGAACGATCAATGAATTGAGCAGTAAACGGATAAAGAAACAAGCAGAGGGAGCAAGAGTCATGCATAAGCTACTGTAAAATATCTAGTAACCAATATAGTTACAAGAGTAACTAGAATCAAGTGAATCAACTAAGTACTTAGCAATCTAACTTCAAGTTAGCCTTAAACCACCACAAAACCAACACATGGCTCTCCAAAATCATCATCCATGACATCCTTACTTTAATAAAGTAGCTTTATGGGAGATATTATCATAATAATGCAAGATTAGATGAGAACAAAGCAAGTAACCAAGCAAAATACTCTCCCCCCTCCATAAACATTCCATTCGGCCTTTTGGCTAATTCCAAAATCAAAACCCTACTTCCAACCATCATTTGATCTTGTAAATTTTATGGTGAGTCCTATAATTCATATAAATGATCTCCAAGAAATCTTAGCTTCAATCTCCTATTTTTCCATTTTCAAATAAATCCTCCAAGGTGAGGGTGAATAGTGTTTTTCAAGAACTAACATTGTTTCCTTTGATTCTTATGGTTGATCTAGCTACTATAAGGCCACACAAGGATAGATCAAGGCTTAGTAAGGCTCTAGAACACTCTAAGGAAGGTAATCATCAATTGAAACCCTAGGCCTTACTTTGAGATTTTGCATGCTCTTGATGGATTTAGTATAAGATGTGTTATAAGCATGATTATGATTGGGTTTTGATAAATGTTAAAAATAGTTTAGATGAACGGAAAGGCATTGCTTGGCTTCAGTTCATGGTTAGATATCATGTATATGTTGTTTAGAGTGGATACCATGATTATTGGAAGGTTTGGAATTTGGAAATATTCGATTTATAGTCGTCGTAATGCCAAAATTTCGTTAAATACGAATTTGACAGGAGGTACAACTCACTGTGTAGCTTTGATTTTTGCCATAATGAGCTAGATTATATTATAAGCTTCGTTTTGATATAAAGTTCATGTGAAACGGATATACGGTTTAGGAGATATGGCCGATTTAATAAAAGTGGTTCGGAACCGTTAGCGAAAGTTCGTAATTGAAATTGATTCCCTTAAATGTCGTTTAATCAGTGGCAAATCTTAATAATTAAATAATAGAGATAAAAAGGAAGGTGTGGGAGAAAACCACATGTCGAATGGATCGTTTTCCGATTTTATAAAAATGTTCGAATCAAGGTTACACGCGAACGAATCCGTAAAAGCATGCTTGATTATGACCTTGGTAAAGAACTTAGGAAACGGGCGATAAAACTCGTGGTAGAATCTTGATTCGTAAATGATCGATCGTAAAACTTACATGGCTTAAGTATGCATCAAGTATGGGTACAATGACATGTCATAATAGCAAACATATGTCGAACCGCGTCGGTAATAAAAAGAGTTACACTAAGAGGTGTATAAAGAGATAATACGAAAACGTGTTTCGACTTAAGTGGAGTTTATATTTTACCTTTTGAAAGGTGTTAAGTGATTAATCCCGAATACCTTGGCTATTTATAGATCACCAGGCTAACCCGGGACACGCTACCACTAACCCTACTCACACTCGATTCCCAGGCAAGTTTCAAATCCTTTTTAAAGGCTGTTGTTGTGAATATATATATATATATATATATATATGTATATATATATATATATATATATATATATGCTTTCTGTTGTACATATGTCATAGCATGCATGCCTACTTTTAAAGACATATTGATATACTTGTTCCTGGAATTATGGCTGGCTTATAAGCTAGATAGTTAATATATCAGTTATAAGCCGGAAATTACTAAGACCCTTAAGAGAAGGGCATCTGAATCTCTTTCTTTGACTATAGACCGGGAGTCGTTATTCCTTGATATATTGATATTATTTTCAGAGGAAAATAACTACGTAAATATTTTCCACTTGGAATCTGGCGAATATTATTGGAATATTCCCTTGAGATTATTTGATAAATATTATTCGGATTATTCATCAGATATTTATTTATTCGATGAATATTACCTTTAATGTTCATCTAAAGTCGATTTAATATTCGAATATTATTTCGAACCCTCATTTAAGTATTTACTTAAAGAATATTCATTCGAGCTTATTTACTCAATAAATATTATTTTGAATATTCATTCGAGAGTATTTATTTAATGAATATTATTTTAGTATTCATTCGAGCCTTATCTATTCAAATGAATATTATTTCAAATATTCATTCAGACTCCAGCTATTCTATAAATATTAGTTGAACATTGATTCGAACTCAAGCTATTCGATAAATATTATTTTAAATATTCCCTTGAGACAATGAACGTTATCTCAACATTCAGTTAAAGTCGATTCAATTATGGAATATTATTTCAAATATTCATTCGATAATCATTTCTTCTATAAATATTATTAATTGAATATTCATTGTGTATTCAATGAATATTGTCTCGAATATTCAGTCGATAATTATTTCCTCAGTAAGTATAAATGCTATGTCTCCTGGCGCGTCAAACTCCAGTATTAGTTCATCACTCAATGTTGGAAATTTTCTGCAACGTCATCATGGTTGGCAGAGTTGAAAAGTATTTGAAACTGGAATTGCAATCTCTTTCTTGCAAGTTCCTATTTTATGAAAATGATGTTATTTTGCTTATTTTGGCATAGCATATGCTTCCACAAAATATATACCTGTTGAGTTACCTTGTAACTTCATCCTTTATATTAAACTTGCACTATTTTCGCAAATGCATGGCATATGATTTCAAAAATACATCTTTGAACTGTCATATATCACTACACCACAAATGGTCTATGGCAACACCCAAAATAAGTTTTAAAAATGCTGAAAAATGTTACCATAGGATTTAAGCCAACACTTTGGTCAATTTTGAAGGTGTTGGGAATTTGCATGTGGGCTTAGAGGTTAAGCCAACACATTTTGTCAAAACTATGGCAACATCAACATGATGTTGCCTTAGGCACTTATGCCAACATTTCATGCAAAATAGCAACACTATTTCCGGTGTTGGCATAAAGTCTATGGCAACACTGTCTATTCAACACCAACACCCTTGCGATGTTGGCATATAGCCTATTCCAACATCTTTGTCCCTCTACAGCAACATCAGTTGGTATAAATTTTCTGAAAATTTATATTTTAATTGTTTTTTTTTTGGATTTTGTTTTATTTGTGATATTCTTAAAATTTTCAAAAATACAATAAAAAATTAACGCAAGTCAAGGTAAATTAAAATATAATTTGAATGAATCACATTTATTAACTTTTATAAAACTAAAATATATCACTAATTCCATTACAAAAAATTACTAATTACACAAGTAAAATCATTATACATTAATAAAAAGGTCCTCAAATTCCAATGGCATTCTGGAACTTGCCCAACTCTCCGCATTAATATGAAGGTATGATTTTTTGTCAATTGCTAATTGTAATTCTTTGGCAGCCTCATGCACTTCTTCTAGAAAATCTCATGGGCTTAATTTTTCCATTCTTTAAACCTTTTCTCCAAGCTCAAGTAACACTTTATCGCCTTCAGTGATAAGTCATTGTATAAGCATTTTATATGAATACCAAGCAAAGCACATCAATAATAACTTAATAGATAGAATAATTGAACAGTCACCCTGGTTGGCAATAAGTTAATGGAATTATTTTTTAAGACTTCATTATAAATGGTAATACTAGATATGGTACAAAGTAGATATGCTCTGTAAATTATGTAACAGATATAACCTATTTACTAACTGGAATTAGAGCCTGGTAAATTGTTCCCACCCATCAAAGTGTTATATGCATTAATGCATATGTAAATGGATACAGACAGCCTAATCTGTTACTAAAACAGACTCCATGATCAAAATTAAATTTCCAAATGCTTTGTATCTATTCCAGTGCCAGAACTGGAAAACATTAAACATGTTGCACAAACATATACACACAGACTTTATCAGCAAAGCTTTAAAAAAAGATCAGATGACCAGAATTCAACATACTATCTTGTAGCAGTACAAATCACTTACCTCAACTACACGGGAGAAATCAAGACTGGCTTCATGAAAATCTAGGTCTTCTATCTGCAGGCTTCAAAATCTGGAAGGAGCACATTAAGCTTTCATCGACACTCATCATTGCACCAGCATTATCAAATTCACCACAGTAGTTAGGGGCTGAGAAAATTGGTACAAGCTGACCTTCGGCAAAAAATTCATACCCATCCTCCATAAACTATTAAAAAACATGTAAGTAGACATTACACATCAAATAGAAAGTATAAAAGAAAAATAAACGAAAATGTGGAAACCTGATGAGCACGACAAACCAAATCCATATCATGCTGCATCAGAAAATTTGCCAAAAATTCTATTAAAAAGATTTGTCAAGATGATATTTTAGCATCCCCCCTCCTTTCTTCACTGCATCTCTCCAGCACAAGTTAAACCAATCCATGCCTTTGGAATTTGTCACAAAGTTTGGTGCATACCTATAATATATTACTAATAAACCATCAAACCATAATGAGAAGCCTTTATCCATGTATCATTGCTATATATGTGGTAGTGTTCCCCATTAAACTCTACAAACCAACTAAAAATCAGTAAGTTAACTAATAAAATATTATGACGAGGAACAAGTATAGACATACGTCGACATATTCTTTAATTATACTAGTGAATCTCACTTTATTTATCATTTAATATCCTTTATTCAACTAATGGAAATAATTTTAATTGTGGTTGTCAGTATTGCATATGCAGACTTGCTAGGTCTTGAAAGATTAAATGCTTACCATCTGCATACGGTCCTTGCAGACTGAAATTGAGAAGCTCATAAGGTCCTAACAAGTCATTGGGAAACAAACATTAATTGTGAGCTTCATCGGAAACAATAATAAATTCATCGGAAACGAGATAGTGAGCTTCTGAGCCACATTAATTGTTCTGAAATCACCTCGGAAACAAATAGATGAGGAGCTTGAAGATAATGACAAGCCTATACAATTAGTAATATTTGAAGATAATGACAAGCCTATACAATTAGATGAGGAGCTTGAATATAGATATGGTCTATATGGTCTATATAGATGAGGAGCTTGAATAATAAATTCAAGTACGTAGCTGTAAAAATGCAGTCGCCTGGACATATCAGATGTAGCTAATGTAAAGCTGTTCGACATAAAACTGTCCTAGGAGTTAATTTTCTAAGGTGCTGCCTACTGACTGCTGTAGTGCTCTTGAGCATATAAATCTTATTTGAATATAATTCTACTAAATAGTTCTTATATGGTCTATATGGACTATGGACTTAACACTTGCTATTGTAGTGTAAGGTTTGCAAGATGGGATGCCAGAGAATAATGCACCAACTCAAGTGTTAATTGTGACTTAAATACTCTTTGTACGTTGTGCTACTTTTTGTGTAGGCACAACAAAATCAACATTTAAACATAATATCATCAGCCTCCTTACTCATACTCTCTTCCAAAGTTCACAAGGTCTGCGGACATGTTGGCAAATGTCTTGATTAAAAGCTTAGGTGGAAAGATATTCTACTTTAATGTTTGCAAGTTGGGATGTGAGATATCAAAGGTCCACATTAATATTACCATCTACATGAGCAGTCTTCCTAACCTCAGTTTTGTCAAACAAATATTCCTTTAATACATTAACATTACCATCTACATGAGCAAATCATCTATCTCAAGCAATTAATGTATAGGCTTCAAGCTCCTCATCTAATTGTATAGGCTTGTCATTATCTTCAAGCTCCTCAAATAACTACACAATTATGAGCCACATTAATAGGCTCTGCAAATCAAATAACTACACAATTAGTAATAAATATTATGGCTACATATCCAGTGATTCGTCTATACACCAATTGATATATAAAAATCATCAGACAACAATAATTATATATCTGAAAGTCAAAATAAACACATAGATATACCCAAATCAGATAAAGCAAAACCCTAAAATTGAAACCCAAATCAATTAAATATGAATACCTAAATGGAAAGCCCCAAAATCAAATCCCTAATTACCTGCAAAAGAAAACAAATTAAAAGTGAATTGAGAGTGTAAGAGTTATAAATCGATGTAAGAGTTTGTAAATTACGAATTAAAACAAATTACGAATCGAGCTATAAGAGTTTGTAAATTGAGTCTATTGAGTGGAGGTGTAGTGTCTGTATATCGAGTTTGTAATCAAGAGTGTGGAGTTTGTAAATCGAGAGAGATGAGAGCCGAGAGAGATGAGAGTGAGAGAGAGATGAGAGCGAGAGAGATGAGAGTGAGAGAGAGATGAGATCTGTTAGCTTATTTTGTTTTTGTTTTGTTTTTTGTTTTGTTTTCTTTTGTGAGCGGGTTTTTTAATTTTTGTGAAAATTTTAGCGGGTTCTTATATTTCAGCATTAGCGGCAAAAATTTTAACATCTTTTCACATGTCTAAGCCAACACCACTTCATGTGTTGGCATTGAGGAATAAATTTGAATCTAAGGCAACATGAATGGCAACATCCGGTTATGATGTTGGCTTATATCAAAATTTTTCAATTTTGAGCATCTAAGGCAACATTTTTCGTGGCAACATCGATTTTCAGTGTTGGGATAGACCATATATGGTGTAGTGTATATTACCGCTCAGTTATATTATTGTTGGTGGGCTATTGCTCACCCTTGCTTATTTATATTGTCACAACAACAGCTAGGTCACATGGCTCGCGTCAGGCGCACTCGGCGCAAGCAGGTTACCCGACCCACAGGACTACCCGCTGATATCATCGTTGCCATTGCTGAGGTAGCATAGATCAGCAGCCTTTGGGTTACCAGTTTAATTATATGTATCAATAATGTTAATCAACGGCAAAACTCTTAAACTTATGATGTTATCCTTTTGGTTTGTAATAACTTATATTCGTAAATCCGTAATGTGAGACCTATTTCAATTTCATCTCTGGGACTATAACTGTGTGTGTGTGAGTGGATATTATTGTGGGGTCACAGCATGTGATTTATTTATTGTGGACTCAAGTAAAGTATCAATCATGGAAAATAGACCGTAACGACCCGATCCCGGACCCCGGATCTGGGGGTGTTACAATTTCCTTTACCGGAAAATTAATAAACTCGTAATTATCTCTTATAATCCAATAACTCAAATTTATATCCTTATAGGAAAATATCCGAAAACAGTACTATCTCAGTACTTCAATTATCAAATACTTATCTTTATACGAAAGATATTCCAAACTCATATTTGCCGAAGCAATTTATAATAACATGCATCCTTTATTGAAAAACTCGAATATTCTCCTTATCGAGATTTGATAGAATTTGGATGCAAAGACTCCCCTTGGGGAAACAAAATTAGCAGTTCCAGATATTGAAATAACAGAACTCGTGCTTTGCGTTCATTGAAACACTATCGGTAACTCAGCGCCTGGGCTTTCATTACAGTGTTCAATTAATTCCAAAATGGAAGGAGTGGGGACTTACTCACAACATACCAATTCTAGACGTGGATCGACGATGATCATTTGCCGCTTCCCGGTCCACCACAGGTCTTCTCTACTAGTAGAAGGACAAAACTCTATCTGTAATTGCCCTCAGGTAAAAGCTCCATCCGCAATTACCATGGGTAAAAGCTACATCCACAATTACCCTGGATGAAAGCTCCATCCGCAATAATCCTGAATGAAAGCTCCATCTGCAACCATTCTGGCGAAAGTTGGGCCAAATCATAATTGATGGATAGCCTGGCTAACGGTCTCTTATTCTAAGTTTAGGATCGTTCATTGACGAACCTGCACTGCCAGAGTCCCCTGGGTAAACATTCGTTTGTAGATCTTTCTCGTATGGTTTGGTTACTCCCGGAATCAAATGGAAGCTAACCGATAATTACTCATTGGACTTTAGCCTAAATCACAATTTGAACAACGAATGGTTCATACGAAATCAAGACTGAATCTTATAACCTTTTGACGAAATTGGAAACCCTTAATAGTAGGGTTATAATCTCAGAATACACTCGGAGATATCAACGAAGAGGAAGTAGTAACAATACAACTTAAAACTAGTTAAAAATGAGAGTCGGTTTCTCCAACTTCTCTCTAACTTCTCTCTAAAAATCCTAAACTAGCCGCAACTAAATCTAATCAAAATCTAAACAATTCTCCATCAGTTTGATCAATAAACCTTCGATAATCCACCTTCCTCTTCTCCCCCACACCATATTCCCCTATATTTCTTATATCTATTATTACTTTTAGTTTCTTCGGAAGATGGTTTCGGAAGGGTTTTCTGATGAGGAGAATTCGTTAGCGGCCATTTCCTATGGTGTTCGACTACATGTCCGTTCCCAAAGGGCTAATCCCTCTGGGGTTGGTGTAAAAGGGGTTATTCCCTCGAAATCTGGTGAGGCTAGGGATTCTGATGTGCGCAAGGGTTGGGACCTTTGTGTTGCTGGTGATACTGAGTTAGGGGTGGCTGCTCGCACTCGCAGTTCGGTCAAGATTCACATGATGGACGGTAAGATTTTTTCACAAAAGAAATCTTGGAGATCTAATGAATTGGGTGTTAGTACTCTCATTGAGTTATCTGACTCCTGGCATTCGAGCAATTCCTCTGGGATGGGGAAAGGGGAGGCGGAAGTGATTTCGGGTTTGGCGCTTGATAATGTTGATATTGGGGATTTGGATACAATTGTTGATAAAATTGTGGAAATTGGTGTTTGTGAGAAGGTTGGGACTGGGTTTAGGGCCCTAACTGTAAATGATGGGGCTTGACAAGGTGTTCCTAGGGTGGGTTTAACTGTTCTGGGTGATGATAAACATGATAGAGTGGGGGTGAATGAGGAGGGTGCTGACATGGAGCATAGTATTACTCCGACTGCTGCTGCTAATCTGGAAATGGGCATTGATGCTCATTTGGAAAAGTATAGTGTTGGTGATAAGGATGTGCCTGACCCAAATGTGAATTCTGAGGTTGCAGGTATTCTGGTTGATGAGAGCATGGATAAGGGTATTATTGATGCTGTCCCTCGATAGGACTGTATGGGCCTGGGTGAGGTGGAAAAAATGGCTTTCAGTGCTGTGGATGATACCCAGCACCTCACCCCTTTGATTGCTAAGTTGTCTACTCGTCAGGATATAGGTATGCTTTCGTCCCCTACTTCTGTGAATTTAAGTTATACAAATGATGTAGACTCTGTTGATGAGGAGTTTAACCCCTGCTTGGTTGAGGATCTCGTCAATAGAATTGTGGCTGATGCCTTTTGGGATGGCAACTCTATCAGTATTGAGGGTCAGGTTTTTTCTAATCGGGGGGATCCGTTTGTGAGTAAAAATGATCATGTTCACAGGGATGAGGGTGGTCCTGCTAGACTGGTTGTTGAACCCACTGTAAATATTGTGGTTGATGACACAGTTGGGGAGAGTTTGGCTACCACTCTGTTCTTAGCTAGGACTAGGGATTATTTGAAGGTATTGCGGTTGTTTATTGAATTCATGGGGTATGAGGCTCCAACTCTAATGACTCGGAGTGAATCTGTGATTAATGTTTCGGGCAAATTTCTGATCGATGTCTTGGAGTTGGCTCAGGATGAGGAGCTTTGTGAAACTCTTAATTGTATTGCTTTGTTACAGGACTTTATTTTCAATGAGGGAATTGAGATTCTAACTGAAGGTATTCCTCTCGATGTGTTTTTTGGTGATAATGGGGAGCCTAGGGAAAGCCTGGTTTCTAGGAGGGACATGACAGAGGTGAAGCAGTATGTGGGTGTAGCTCCGGCTATAGTTGATGTAAAGGATGACATCCAGACCAATCTGAAGGATGTGAACCTGTTTGGTGATATCCCGGTTGTGGATGATTCTGGAAGAGAGCTTAGTGGTTCATCTAAGTTGGTCAGTGATGTGGAGAATTCGAATAGGCAAATGGAAATTGAGGTTGATGAAGCGTTTGACTTCTTGAAGGGTAATGATCAGAATGAAGGTAGATCTGCAATGTTGATTGACAACACGGGGACTAGTGTGGGTGCTGGAGACAAAGTTGCCCCCCAGGCTGGAAGGCTGGGGGATGATATCTCATGGGAGGACTTTCCTATTGTCAGTACTCTCCCTTCTATTGACTTGATGGATTATGATCTGTTCAAGAGTGGGGTTTTCAGGGGAATCTATAAATCTCCCATGCATAAAGTCCGGGACAATCTGGGGGGATATGGTATGGAGATGGAGGAGGTGCAGAAATGCAATGTAAATGATGACAGTCACGCTGCGGCTGTAGGTCATTGGGAGAAGGCAACCTCTGTAGAATCGCCTATGGAAACTAATTTGAATGGTTCTCAGGTCATGACCAGGGTGGACGAGGACTTGGCATCTCCAGCTGAAGGCCAGGTGAAGAAAGCTCGTTGGACCAAGTCTAAGATCAGGCAGTGGAGAGCGACTAGGGGTGGTCACTCAAATTGATAATTTCAGGCAGTCTGTTTATAATCTTTAGTTTGGTTGTTAGTAGGGTGCCATTGTAATGGTATGTGTAATATACGTGGATTTTAAATAATAATAATAATAATAATAATAATAATAATAATAATAATAATAATAATAATAATAATAATAATAATGATAATGATGATGATGATGATGATAATAATAATAATAATAATAATAATAATAATAATAATAATAATAATAATAATAATAATAATAATAAAAAGATGTAATTTATATTAGTTTATATTTATTAATAAGAAAAGGAATATTAATGAGAAAAGGATTAGAATTACAATTAGATTTTTGTAATCGAATTCTTTTTAAAATTTATTAGAGTAATGTTAGTAATAGGTGAGTTGTAGAGTATATATAATTGAGCTCTAATAATAAACATAACCCTATTACTAGGAACCGCAATAGGGAGAGAAACAGATATGAAGAAACAGAGCCGCAGCCTAGCAGTGTGAGAGAAGAGATGGTCTAGTTAAATACAAGTAAGAGGATTTCTTTTAACTATAATAATAATCTTTCAACGATTAAATGTTAAGTTATTGTTTTAATAAGTTTGTTTTACACATTTGACATCACACACACTGGCACGTGTATTAGTCCTTGATTTATTATACTAGGTACAGGACACATGAGTAGTCTCTTGTTAATGAATTTTTAGATGCCCCCGTAGGTTGACTTACTGTATTCATAACCAAGTTTATTTAGTTAAGTAATTCAATATGTAAACAATGTCCGTGTGTTGTGTGTGCAGATCAAAACAATGGTTTTGTTTAATATATATAATTTAGTTACTAATTAAGCTATAACTAGCATGATAGCCCGTGCAAAGCACGAGCACCATTTAAATTCATATAATGTTGTTGTTTTGATTTTATTAAATAGACGATTTTTAATTTTTGAAACACTATACGTTATTAGTATGGTATTTTTTATGGACACTAATATAACTCAAATTTCTTACCTGAATTTTATATATGATTATAACAATACAATCACATCTAACAATTTAAAAAACATAACTTGGAATGATTAAATAATACGTAATTTAAAATTTTAATCATGAGTCAGTAGACACACGTGTTTATATATATACAAGTGCTAAATAAGATCATTTCCAGATAGGAGATTCGAAAACTAATCATGGACATACATTCAAATCTAATTTACATCTGAACCTTCCCACATCCACTCCCATGCCCCTTACATTTTCGGCGACCTTAGACACCATCACTTGCTTTACAACGCCGTTATCACTACCTTATTCCATTTGTCATCATCGTTCATTATATACATACACATATGTATAATGTGTTTGGGTGGGTGAGAAAGATGGAGTGTGTGTATAAACCATCATCACTCTGCAATCTTTTATGGTCACCAAATCGACCACCACTTCGAAAGTAACTGATGAACATGTTTGTCACCAATTCTAGTCACATTCCTAATCACACCTCCACTAATTTATTCATCCCTCTCTCAATAAATCTATGTTTGTAATGTCGATCAATGACATTTTTACTCACTTTATTACCGTCAACATTATTACCAATAGTTTCGAACATTTACACAATTCCAAATCTGGAATATTCTTGTAATTTGCGTTCAAATTTTAGTGATTTATTTTTAAATTTTGGTAACTTTAGTTGAATTCCTAGTGATTTTGCTTTGATATTGGTGATTTTGGGGGTGTTAGTGGTGGTGTTCATATTATTATAGATAAAATTCTGGTAATTTTGGTAGTGGTGCATGTCGTGGTGGTGGTGGTGGTGTGGCAGTGGTCATGTGATCATGTGACACTGCTTTAATATTCTTGTAATTTATATTAAAATTAGCTAAAATTTTGGTTTGTATTCATGTACATTGTGATATATTATCTACTAAGTATCATATCTCAATAATACAGTTAGACGTTTTAAATCTATTATTTTTAAAAGATTATCCATAATCTATTTTTTTAATGAATATCTTTGACCTATCTATATGTGTTTTATCTAAATATTTATATAATAATTAATATGAATTTCAAATCTCATTTGCAATCATTTTTATTTTGTTTTCCTTAAATTATCTTTTTCTAGTCAATCAAAATATATTACCCAATAGCAATGAGAGTGGGGTGTAATCGATTCGAACACTGCCACAATAAAGCTCAAACTCGGCTAAAAAGTTCTGTCAAGCTTGAACTCGAGCTCAAGTTCAATTTGCCTTTGAATTTTAACCTCGAAACTTTACTCATAAAGCTTGAAATCTCGAATCGATTTAACCAATTTTGAAAAAAGTTTGAATATAAACGGTTCGACTCGGGTTCAACTCGATAAAATATATGAATTATATAAAATATTGCATATTTACATTGAAATATATTTTAAAAAAATTAATATTAGAAGTCTGATTAGTCTCGCGAACCTCGAGAATCGAGTAATTTAAAACTTAAACTTTGCTCGGTAAAATACTTAAATACCTAAAACTTGAGCTTAACACGAATACTATCACTGAATTCGAAAATTTTATTAGCCGAGACCAAGCAACTCGAAAGTTCGAATTGAATACATTTCCAGAAAAGTTTGAATATGAATAATTTGGCTCCGGTTTGATTGTAAAATATATGAATAAAAAATTATTGGACATTATAACAAAAGAGTTCTAAAAAGGTTTTAAAAATTTATTTGGTGTAATGGTTGGAGATGTAAAGTAATTCATTCTTAACATTGAGGTTGTGAGTTAAATTCTCATGACACGCATTTTTTGAATATTAATATATGGAAGGGCAAATTAGTAAATTACTAAAGAGGCTTGAAAGGCCTTGTTGGATTTGCTAATTTGCTAATAAGTGAGTCAAATTACTAAAATTAGTATAATTATATGGGCATTTTTATCCTGAGTAAATCATAAAATAAATATAGCTAATAAGTGAGTTATTTGAGCATGTAATGAATGAGTTTAAAATATGTCACAAAAGGTGATTTGGTATAGTGGTTGTACATGTGAACATAAAGTTAATGGTTCTTAAAGGTCATGGGTTCAATTCCTTTTAACTTCAAAGTTTTTTTACATTAAAATATGTCTAAGGACAAATTCGTAATTTACTAAATAGGCTCAAAACCCATGTTGGCATATAATAGATATAATGGATATTGGTTTAATATTAAGCTAATCACCAGGAGCATTATGAAATTCATACGGATTGTTAGTTCATTCATGTATTGTAGGTTGTTAATCTTTTAATAATAAAAATGTAATTAATGATTAAATATAAAAATTATGTATTTTAATTATAAATTATATTTTGTAATTAGATTGCGGGTCGGAGGTTTAGAGGATCGTTTGTGCATTTCGCTAGTATTTTAGTTGCTATTTTCGAGGTACGGATTCTCTCTCCTTTTATTCAGCGCTATTCTTAATTCTAAATTTTTATGTTTGATTCGTTTTACCCTCAGATCTGTTTACTCTGTTTATATCTGATTTGACTCTGAAAAATATTTTAAAAGAAATCTGTTTTGAAAAATATTTGAATACCTGTTCTGTGATTTTTAAAAAGATTTTGTATTGAAATATCTGTTCGGAAATGTTTAAAATATATGTTTGGAAATATTTGAAATATTTGTTTTACGTGATTTAAAAGATTTTGTGAAATATTTATTTTGAACCCTTAGCGATATAGGGTATATATAAATATTTTGTGAAATATTTATATATATATTATTAAAATTATTTTAAAACACATTATGTTACTTTATAAACATACATCAGTTACATTTCATCATTTGATTTTTGGTTCACTTTCGACTAGTTCCGAAATGATTGTGCTAATTAATAAATTTTCTAATTATTTATATTTGTTAACTGATAATTGTTTAATTGTATAATTATTTTATTAGTTTATAGTAATCTAAGTGATTTTTTTATTGGCTATTTTACTAGTTGAGTTTACTTATCTAGTAGGGTCTGGGCTACCTTGATTGTCCGATCTACTTTGTACATATTATTTAATTAATATTTTGTGGACATTAGTTCATGTAGTAGTTATACTATTATATGTTTAGTAATTTTTTTTTTTTTAAAAACCCCGATGAATTTTGATTCTTGAAAATGTCATTTCTTTTAGGATGTGATACTTTTGGTGTAAAAAGGATAACTTGGGTTAAGTTTTGTGGTCTTTTGATATTATAGAGAAAGTGGAAGAAGTGTTTATAGAGTTGCGTTGCCACCACAGTTATCTCATGTGCATAATGTTGTATCGGTTTTGAGAGATTATAAGTATCATCCGTTTCACATAGTTAAGTATCCATCGCATAAATTAGAGAGGATCTTTCTTGTGAGGAGGAAACAGAGGCTATCTTAGCTCGAGAGAAACAAGTTTTGAGGAAAAATACTATTTCATTTTTTTAAAGTTTTGTGGAAAAATCATTCTGAAAGAGAGGCTACTTGGTAACTAGAAGAATCTATTCGTGAGAGATATTCACATTTATTCGATTCAAGTATGAGTTTTAGTTTCGTTTGATTCCGGGGACGGAATCCTTTTTAAGGGGGTATATATGTAATATACGTGGATTTTAAATAATAATAATAATAATAATAATAATAATAATAATAATAATAATAATAATGATGATGATGATGATAATAATAATAATAATAATAATAATAATAATAATAATAAAAAGATGTAATTTATATTAGTTTATATTTATTAATAAGAAAAGGAATATTAATGAGAAAAGGATTAGTATTACAATTAGATTTTTGTAACCGAATTCTTTTTAAAATTTATTAGAGTCATGTTAGTAATAGGTGAGTTGTAGAGTATATATAATTGAGCTCTAATAATAAACATAACCCTATTACTAGGAACCGCAATAGGGAGAAACAGATATGAAGAAACAGAGCCGCAGCCTAGCAGTGTGAGAGAAGAGATGGTCTAGTTAAATACAAGTAAGAGGATTTCTTTTAACTATAATAATAATCTTTCAACGATTAAATGTTAAGTTATTGTTTTAATAAGTTTGTTTTACACATTTGACATCACACACACTGGCACGTGTATTAGTCCTTGATTTATTATACTAGGTACAGGACACATGAGTAGTCTCTTGTTAATGAATTTTTAGATGCCCCCGTAGGTTGACTTACTGTATTCATAACCAAGTTTATTTAGTTAAGTAATTCAATATGTAAACAATGTCCGTGTGTTGTGTGTGCAGATCAAAACAATGGTTTTGTTTAATATATATAATTTAGTTACTAATTAAGCTATAATATTGGTTTAATATTAAGCTAATCACCAGGAGCATTATGAAATTCATACGGATTGTTAGTTCATTCATGTACATATTAATCAGAATTGTACGTAGGTTGTTAATCTTTTAATAATAAAAATGTAATTAATGATTAAATATAAAAATTATGTATTTTAATTATAAATTATATTTTGTAATTAGATTGCGGGTCGGAGGTTTAGAGGATCGTTTGTGCATTTCGCTAGTATTTTAGTTGCTATTTTCGAGGTACGGATTCTCTCTCCTTTTATTCAGCGCTATTCTTAATTCTAAATTTTTATGTTTGATTCGTTTTACCCTCAGATCTGTTTACTCTGTTTATATCTGATTTGACTCTGAAAAATATTTTAAAAGAAATCTGTTTTGAAAAATATTTGAATACCTGTTCTGTGATTTTTAAAAAGATTTTGTATTGAAATATCTGTTCGGAAATGTTTAAAATATATGTTTGGAAATATTTGAAATATTTGTTTTACGTGATTTAAAAGATTTTGTGAAATATTTATTTTGAACCCTTAGCGATATAGGGTATACCGAGTTAACTACAGCCATGTCATTGCGGCACCAGTGACATGACACTTCCGTGGCAGTGTGATTGGTCACTGCGTATCCTTCTGATAGCTCAGGTGGCGAGCTTTTGCGCATTTTAATATTTGTTTCAGGATACGTGGGTGCACCCAGATTTGATTTGATTTGTGATTTTGATTTGACGGTGACGTGTATATGCCGTACACGTTATCCGATTTGTTGCACACATTAGGTACCCTATGATGTGTGTATTTGTATTTGTTCTGTTCTGATCTCGGTATGAAATATCATAACCCCTCGTTGCTTCAGCCATGAATATTTTTTAAATAAATGTTTTACTATAACTTTCAAATAAACTTATTTGTTTTTTTTTTTCTGTTTTATAAATTGTATTCCAAATCCGTACTGGGCGATTGGCTCATGCCGTATTCTTTTTCTGGCAGGTGCTTAGGGGGATCCGGGATTGTATGATGGAGAGTTACCCTTATTCCATTGATTAGGACTTATGGACTTATAGCATTATTTAGACTTAATCGTTTATTTAGAGATTATTTTAGTGCTCTGTTGCAGGTTATGGATTTTAAGTGATATCTCCTCCCATTTTAGGAAGGGGGTGTTACAGTATGTAATGGTATGTACTGATGTTTTGGTTTGTATGACTTTTGTTGATTTCGCGGGGTATGCCCTGGGATTTGTGTAAGCTGTTCCTTTCTTTGGTATAAAAGTTTTAATTAGCAAAAAAAATAAAATAACAATACTGACTCCCAGAACTCTGGATTCCAATTCTCAATGAATTCGAACGTTTAGACGGCTCAAGCGAGCGGATAATACTCAAGAATAAATATTTGGGAATTCCTATAATATTTGAAAATACCTTTGAAGGTCAGAGATAATTTTTGAATAAGATAAATCATTTTTAAAACTAATTTAAAAGTATTAAATAAATATTCAAAAAATATTTATTAAAACATAAATAATTAAAAAATATTTTTAATCAGAAATATTGCTCATAAATAATCCTCGAATGAATATATAAAAATATTCATTAAATAAATAAATCCTTGAAGGAATATTCAAAATAATATTCATTAAATAAATCAAACCATAAATGAATATTCAATTAACAAATAAAACTCTACATGAATATTCGGAATAATATTCCTTAAAGAAATAAGAAAAAAAAATTTATCTAATATTTTCCTCGAAAAATAATCACATGATATACAGAAATACCGACTCCCGGTCTATATTTAAAGAATGAAAATCATATGCTCTTCACTAAGGGTCTTAGCGAAACATCCGGCTTATAGCTAATATAATTCATATCTAGCTTAAAAGCCAATATCAATTCGTAAAACAAGTATCACAATATACTTTCGAAAACCGTTATGCCTTCCATTAGCATTTGTAACAGAAATAATATTCAAATAGCATTTCTCGACTGACATAATACTCAAATAACATTCCTCGAAAGATATAGTAAGCCAATATCATTCTTCGAATGATATCATATTCAAATAACAATCGTCTAATGATTTCCAAATAATTAATACTTTATCGAAATATAATTAACGTTTATAAATAACATTCCTCAAAATAATTAATAATCTGCCGCTGGAATCCCTCCGGGTTTCCACGACTATCTCTATATCTCAAAATACCGACTCTAGGCTTAGAGTCGAAAACGATGAATATGCTCTTATCTCTAGAGCTACAAGGTATACCAGTTTATATATGCTTAACTTAGAAGGTCATATATAATCCAAAGGTCAAATTCTATTTCAACAGGAAATAAGATATATCGCAAAACTGTACAACTTTATACATGGCAAAAGCAGTATTATAATCAATACTTTAAAAGTACAAGTTTAGAAAACTTGCCTGATGCTCGAGAAGTGTTAGGGGTTCACGACGATGCCGGACAATCTAGACAAAGTCAAAGAAAACGTACGATTAATCCCCTGGATAATCCACTTATAAATCAACGCTTAAAGACGCAAGCGAAACACAACCAAAGCATTACTTGCTCGCTCTAGCCTCATACTAAGTCCATACTAGTCGACAAACACTTATGTCATAAGTTTGGTTCGAAATCCATCCTCGAATCCAAGTTATACTTAACCATTTAGAACAACGGTTTCTAAGTCTCGTTTTCAGTGATTTTCACTTGCGCGACCTTAGCTTAAACTTTTCTATAAAATCAACCGATTACTCTTTCGAGGTGATTTCTTCACACACATTCTCCTTACCACATCTAGTATTTAATAAACCAGATTCACCATCAAATATATTATTTTAAGGGGCTCAAGTGAAACCACAAACTCGACACTTACGTTTACAAACCACTTTTACGAATTTTGCAATTTCTCCTAAACCGTAAATCAGAATGTTACGATTATCGCGTCCAAACGAACCTTAAAACATGAACTAACTTACCATGGCAGTGGTGACTTAAGGTCAGAAGATTAAAGCTACGGATATGTCCTGTTTTTAAGGTTTAACGAAATTTCGGCATTACGACGACTATAATCTAACGAGTCCCAAATTTTTATCATAATTCAATCATCACCCATCAACAACCAATTCAATTCTCAAGTTCAACATCTCTTCTAAGTCATGTTATCTCAAGAACAACTCCAATCCAACAAGTATTCAACAACAACAACAACAATCAACTATATAAACATGGATCTAAAACATACTAACACTTCTCATCACATAATCATCAAAAAGATCCATAAAGCTCAAAGTAGTACTAAGAGTTCTTGAGATTTATACCTTCCTTGGAGAGTGAATAACACTTAGTAAGCCTTGTATAGTCCTTATATAACCTTAGGATAGCTTGGATCATCCAAAGAAATCAAGAAAACAAGTTAGCAATCTCGGAGTTATTATTCACCAGCTGAAAGAACTGGAAAACCGAGGTCCTTACCTTGCTTTTCTGGTCGAGGCTCCTGAAGAAGAGTTGTAGAGCATCTCAATAACTTTCCAACAAGATAAATAACACAAGATGCTAGTGAGAAATGAGGGAGTTATGCTCAAATTACCGAGCTGTTTACTGTTTTGGCAGAACGGAGTTTCTTGATTTGGTTTTGTGTTTTGTTTGCTTGGTCTCATCTAACCACAACTGAATTATTGAGATATTATCTCAATAAAGCCACTTTAATAAAGTGATTACCTCTTTGCTTACCTCATCTAATGGCCATGTGTTGGTGTCTTGTATAATAAGATTGGCTAATACATGTATGTAGCTATATCACTTGGATGCATATCTTCTTTTAGTGTTGTCCATCATCTATTGGTGCCACTTGATATAATTCTCTTGATGATCATGTAGGATATTTAATCTTGGAATAATATCAATCCTTAACCCATGATTCGTTCGATTAATCGCTTAATCTCGTTGTAAGGTTTAAGCGGTTTCTAGAACGTTCGTTTCACTGTCTCAGTGGTTTTCGTTCCAAATCCTCAAATCAAATATAATAAAATCCTAAAATATTAAATCCTCAAATCCTCAATTTAATATCTCATTTTTTGAATATAATATATATATAATTCACTGCCCGGTCAAATATTACACAAGAATGAAATTTAGAATTTCTGAATTCTGATCGTCTTTTTTTTTTTGCTAATTAAAATTTATACCATAGGCAAAAGATTACATCTCTAGGGGCATACCCCGCGATAAGTAACACATCTACCTAGCGGAACAATAGAGAAAAAGACATCAATAAAGCTAGAAAAACTAGCAATCAACAACAACAGTACACTAACACAATCCTAAAAAACTATGCCATAGACATTCCAGAAAGCACTGCAGCAAACAGGTCCATACCTCCAATTAGTCATCAATACTGCATAAACACTGCAGTCCTTCTCAAAAGTCATATAAAACCTCACGACTTGAACATTGCAAATCAAAGTTCTCTGTATCACTTCAAAGATATATGGCTCACGACAATGAGAACAGACAACATCACCTTTGTGCCCAGATTCACTGAGCTCACTAACTAAAATATACCACAATCGCATTAAGTTAATCATTCCAAAAGCAATCTTCATTACAAACATAGTCATGACAACTAGGGTATGCCCGTTGTGATGCTCAGCACTAAGGAAGTCGAAATTGCATCCATAGTGATTCACCTTTGAATCAGTAGGTCTGTGCAAATAGGCAACACTCCCATTTGCATCCTGTAACCAACACGCAAATGTCCCCACGGGCCACATCCTATTCCATACCATCCGCTTGGACAGTTGAGAACTGTCATGGTCACACCTACATGGATTACCCCTGACATCGAATCCACAACACAGAATCCTCTTTGAATGAAAAGCATCAAAAACTTCGACAACATAAGTCGAACCCAGCTTGGAATCCATCTTGGAATGTAAAATACCATTCCACAAACCATACCACTGGAATAAATCAGGGGCTGAACCCTTTCTATCAACATATAAAACACCATTCCTAGCAGAGAATACAAACTCTCCAGACCTGGTGAACCCATCGAGCAAACACCCAACTTTGTAGATGCGTAAAACACATCTCAAGTACTTCCCGAAATCAGGGGCATAAACACCTGCAATGCTTCCAAAACCAACATCCAAACGCACTATCATGAATTCCGAAAACCTCCTCAGCCTACTCGCACCCCTTCTAATTTCCAACGACAAATGGCAAGTCTCACTGCCACAAGCAAGATATGTCATCCATAAATTAGAAAAATCACCAAATAGTTTGACAGCAACTGTCAAAACCCAGCTTACCCTATCATTCCTGGTCCCCTCTTGTTGTAATATCCGATAGGATATGACACAGCCATTGCTTACCCTGCAAATCCTATAATAGAGTTCCTTCTCAATGCTCCCAACATACATTGAGATAACAGCACCGAATGGATCACTGCTTCTTCGAAACGACTCACCGTACAGAAACGGTCTCCTACTATCATAAGTTGCTAAAATGAAACCCATCGATTTCAATAGCGACTCCTCAGCCAAGAACTGGCTCACCCAAACAATCAACTTCAAGAATCCAATCATTAAGGCGTAACCGAATACACCAGGAGGAAAAGAACACAAGTTCATCGTCTTTGTCAACGAACAAGACATATCCCTCATTGTTTGACTAACAATCATCATTAGCAAAGACCTGATGGACTTTCCTCTAGAATCTTTTGTGACTCCACTCTGAACAATAAGAACATAGTAGGTCCCCACGCGGCTAAGGATGATGCTACCCTTCAACACAACAAGCGAAATAGGCAACATAACCATGCCTTTATCGGACCAAGCTGATTGTGATGTCTCAGCCTCCAGATGACTTTCTTGAATCTTTCTCCTCAAAACAATAAATTTCAAAAATGACCATACAACAAAAGGTTGAGAAGTCAGTTTGAAATACTCCCAGGAAACTCTTATACAGACCATTTCGCTTTGAAATACTCCAGATTCATGTTTCTTCTTATACAGACCATTTCTCTTTGACAAAAAACCAAACACTTGGTAGGCACACCAGATGTTTGAGAGAAATGCCAACCTCATAGATGAAACTCTTGCTACACCGAAAAGATGAAGCACATAGCATGGGACTTGACCACAGGATATCAACCCCTTCAATCCCTTGACTACGAAGTCTACTACCACCGATTCCATTATACAAGCCCCAAACAAAGGGACCGAAACCCCTACCAAGCTAGAGACAAACCTCTGGTCACCATGTAACCCAGCAAACAACAATAAGTAAACCATGTCGCCGGAAAAAGAGTAAGACCACCCAGCTTCAGTAAAATCTACCATTAAAATGATTGATTTCGGAATCGAAGGTTCCAAACCTACCGAAAAACTAGTCCACCCCATCGTTTCTTCTAGACCATGAAGAGTGAACTCTTCCTCAGTTTCCATCCTAGCACCTTTGATGAAACCAAAGAGCCCTCCTACAGTCGAGGAAAGGAGAAGCTCATCACAGCTAAGAATTGAAAAATCCTTCAACCCAAAGCCATCATACTCATTAACTGAGTCAACATCATCATTGTCAGAGAACCCATTAGCATCCTCCGAACAATACCAGATGCCATACATAGGGTGGCATGAAAAGTTTTCCAACCTACAAATCACTATTCATCCATACAAATTACTATTCACGTATGAAAAGTACTATTCATCAAAAAGTGAAAACTTCTCTCAAATCCAGAAATTAGGGTTGTTAAACTAACTTATTTATCATCTCCCCCTAGGGTTCATTAGCTGATTTCCTGGACGATAGATTATTCTTATCTATGTCCTCAATCATTATTTTTTTCTAAATTAAGTATGTATTAAGCAAAAAAAAAGGTACAAAATCTAGGGGTATACCCCACGTAGAAGACAAACTACATCATCAATGATCAACAAAAGAGAGAAAAAAATCTCTTGGCTAGGAGCTACACCAATTACAACTAATACAGAGCTACTACTAAATCTGCATCTTTACAAGCTGCTCGTTGAAATTGTTTGTGGGTGAAAACCTTTTCCCTCACTAGTCGCTTGATAAGGGATTTTAGCACAACCGGAGACATATTGTGGCCTGGATTGTGAAGTCGCTTGTTTCGTTTCCACAGATAATAAACAGCCGCAGAAAGGTATAAATAAGACAGGAGTTTCATCATTTGCGTACACCGACCCAATAAGAACTGGCCATTGAGGAAGCTAGTCCAATTGCAAGTGAAGTAGAAGCCAGCGTTTCGAAGTACTTCTTTGGTGTAAGTGCAGTAACTGAACAAATGTTCATTCGACTCAATGGCATTATTGCATAGCAGACATTGAAGTTTAGAGCCCATACCAAACGCGACCATTCTTTCCATGGTTAGCATCCTATTCTTGAGGGCGAGCCAGAAAATAAAAGAGCATTTAGGGACAGCAAGAGTGTTCCAAACTGCCTCAACCCAGGGGAGAGGAGAACTAGAAGCCCGGATTGTGTTCCAGATGGCAGAGTGAGACACATGCTTAGCATCAATATTATCCCAAGACAACGAATCCCTAACTGCAATAGGATGATTTCCAACTAAACTACGCAAGTCAATAACCCATGAGTGATTTGATCTAGGAAGTGCCCAAGTTCGATTAATCATAAATTCCCCTACCTTTGCCCATTTATGAGATTCCGCTATTGAAATAATAGAACTATCAAACCTATGAATTAAGGGCGAACCCCCCAGCCAGGGATCATGCCAAAACAGAAGCTGAGAATCATTGCCAACGCGAAACTGCATATGACTCAAGGCCACTGCTCGTAACTGCAAAATTTTTTTAATGCACCAAGAGGTTTTGCTAGGTATAGCCATAGTCCAGAATGCTCTGTTCTTAAGAAAGATCCTTTTAAACCAAGTGATCCAAAGTGAACTATTGTTTGGCTGCGTAATCCTCCAAAGATGAAAAAGAAAAGCAGATCTGTTCCATTCACATAAGTCACGAATGCCAAGACCACCCTCATCTTTTGTAAAACAGCAATCATGCCATGAAACTTTGACTTGCTTTTTTGGCATAGAGGCACCACTCCACAGAAAATTAACCAGTAAGGACTGCAATCTCTTTAGCACTGCTTTTGGCAAGAAAAGATGATTCGACCAATATCCTTGGATTCCGAATAAGACAACCTTTAATAGTTGCAGGCGACTTGCATGATTCAGTAATTTATTCACCCAGATGTCTATTTTCCCAGCAATTTTCATTAGAAGTGGAGTGCAATCTCTAAAAGTGAGCTTTGATGAAATGAGAGGGAGGCCCAAGTATTTGAATGGAAGCGACCCCTGCTGAAAACTGTAATGAGAAGAAACATAAGCACTAGTATCTGTATCCACATTGGAGAAAAAACTCAGACTTTTAAAAGAGTCCTGAACTGAATTAATCGAAGAAAGAAATGAGAGTCGTATGCTCTAACTTCTCTCTAACCTCTCTCTAAAACCCTAGCCGCCACAATCTTTCCTTAATCTACTCAATTTCTTCATCAGATCTTCTCATTAGCCTTCCCTAATTCACTTTCCTCTCCTAATCTCTCACCTCAAACACCATATTTCTTCTTATTCATACTTTTATTATGTATAGTTCCATTTCTGTTGAGGATGATCCCAATAGTGAGTTGGGATCTTACCGGTATCCAGCGGACCACGATGGTGCTCCGCTTGAATTTGGAGTGTTCGATGGGTATGAAACCCCATTCCTAGTTGCTGGGTCTGTCTTCAAAAAGCTGGTGGGTTGTTCAAACCCAAGGTTGGATGATGCAAGCCATCTTGAAACGGATCCGTTGCAGGATGGCTGTTGGATGGGTGAATCGCCTCTTGACTCTGTCGATCAAGGGCAGATAGTTTTGGTGGAATCGTTAGCAAAGGAGTCCCCTGTGGGGAACCCTGAAAGGGTGGCGCCTTTAAGGTGTATGAAGCCTGGCCTAAGCCAGGGGAAACAAGATGTTGGTTGCAACCCCTCTGTTGGGCCTGCTTCTTTGATTCGTAGCTCAGTTAGAGCTATTGAGCCAAATAAGATGATGGGTAGATCTATGGCTACAAAGGATGACAAAGATGTTGACTGTATTGATGGTATGTATCGTGAAAGGGATGTTAACTCCATAACTGAAAGGGATGGCAACCCTTTGGACATGGGTATTGAGTCCTGGAAAGCGATTGCTACAAAGGATCCCTTTGTAGATAGTGCTACTAATGTCAGAGGTAAAGGCTGTATGGAGGTAGCAGTAGTGGATTTGGGATCTGTTCCCATCTTGAAAGGGGGAGCTCCTACAAAGCCGGCCACGACGGGGTCCTTCTCGTCAGGGCTTCAGGAAAGATTGAATATTGCTTTGAAAGCTCTTGTGGTTCTCCGAGATTGCATTGTTCTGAATGGACATGAGGTGCCCAGCTTCTGGGGGACGATTGAGATGCGAGGTTTGAATACTGATACGAAGGATGATCCTGTACTTAGAATGTTGGCTGACCGTGCGAGATCTGTACACAGTCTCAAGCAATTAAGTGGATTTATTCGAAAATGGAATATTCCCACTCCTATTCTGCTAGGGGAGGATGAGGTTCTTATACATAATATGAAGGAGGAGCTCAAGGAGGCTGGTCTGTCGAACCAGACTGGTTTGAAAGAGGAAGGGGAAACTCTGGTGGTTGTTACTCAGGGGGTGAATGTAGACAGCTTGAAGTTTTTCATTATCTCTTGTGACAATAAGGGTAAAATTCCCAAGAATGCAGGTGGGAAAGGTTGGAATGCTCCCTTTAAGGGTGTTCAGGGCTGCAAACCCTTGCCATCCCAACTCAGGGATGTTTTAGCTGTGATGAAAAACCATGGTAATGGGTTTCTGGCTACCGCTGTAGTCAAGGTTATTGATGTGGAAGTGACTTTAAAAAGCGCATCTGGTACTGTTAGGAAACTTGATAACAATGTGGACTTTGAGGAGGGGCGTGCGATTGGGCATTCTAGTGGCCCTATGGATTCTCTGATTATGAAGTATGATTTGGTGCAGGTTTTTAAAGTCCTGGACGGGGTCGTGGAGGAAGCCCTGGATATGAACGATTATTCAAAGAGCGTAAGGAATTCCATGCGTGAGCACATGCATTACTTGGGCATGTTGGTTGGTTTTGTTGAGGGCTATGGCATGATGATTGATGATGCTGAGGACGGAAATGAGAGGGATACCATTGAAGGGATAGGCAAACAACCAATGATCAAGAATTTCAATGAAATGGATGTGATGCTCCAGGTCGGGACTTTCGTTCCTACAGCAGAGACAAGCCTCCGCAATGTGGAGATGCTGGCCTACCATGAAAGCGTGAAGGATGATGACGCTTAAGCTGCTCCTATTGCTCCTATTGTGATGATTTTGCGACCTTGATGGTCGCAGTTTTATGTTATCTTGTTTTCGAACTTGCTCCAAATTTCTGTGTTTTTTTTCCATGTGGTTCCGTTAGGTGAATGCTTTACTTATCGCGGGGTATGCCCCTAGAGATGTATTTTATTTGCCTATGGTATAAACTTAATTAGCAAAAAAAAAAAAATCAGATTTTTTTTTTTGCTAATTAAAATTTATACCATAGGCAAATGATTACATCTCTAGGGGCATACCCCGCGATTAGTATCACATCTACCTAACGGAACAACTAAGAAAGACATCAATAATGCTAAAAAAACTAGCAATCCACATAGAGTTCAACAATAAAACAAAAACCTAATGAACACAGAAAATCTTAAAGAACAACATCACAAATTAACAACTATGGCATGGGCAACCCGAGTAGCACTGCAGCACCGCAGCAAACAGGTTCAACTGGACACCAATCTGGACAATAAGCCATGATTGCTATGCTATCAACGGTCCCCTACATCATTGAGTCTTGCAGAATCCAATCTGCGCAATAACCTAGCAGAATGCAAATTTTGCGCTCTCCATCAAGCACCTGAGAGCTTCCCACCATTATCAACTGCCCAACGGCAACATCCTTGTGCAAAGAATCCTTACAGAATTCGCAATGGCATGGCAGGAAGTACCTAAACCCCAGCCTCAAAGAAACGCAACAACGCTCTTGATTGAGATAAACCCCGCAGCAAGCTTGGGAGCAACACTCCCTAGATCTCTCATCCATCTGGACAACATTCACATGCTTCCCGGCTTTGCAAATAATCACCATCCCAACATCCCTAAAATTGAGAATAGGCACATGTCTCACAAAGCCCATAGTAATGAGAAGCAGCAGATGAACCAAGTGACACAGCCGCACTTCATCAAAAACATCCATATGACATCCCTCAACATGAGAGTTCGCCTCCAAGAAAGCACCACCGGCTAACTTTCCCTTAGAAGGAGAACCATCCCCCAGCTGATTAAAAAAGCCCATATGACAACCATCAGACACAACCATTTTTGTTTCATTCTTCCTGCTAATATAGCGGAGATCTCTTTTTGCAGGCACGGCAAGCACCCAGCTCACCCATCGTTTGAGTCCATTGGACATGTAACCATGAGAACAGAGTAACACTTCACACTACACCATAAACAGCCTACGGTAACATAAAAAAAATGTTACAGCAGGTACATTATATGTTACCTTAGGCCCATAAAGTAGCTAAGGTAACATTTTTCTGGTGATAGCTCTCAGCATGTTGCCTTAGGTGTCTAAGGTAACATCTTTGACCCCTAAGGTAACATGCAATTTTATGTTACCGTAGCTTGCTATAGCAACAAAAGTGAGGTCTAAGGCAACTTAATATATATGTTACCTTAGAGGCCTAGATTTTTTTTAAAAAAAGTGGGGACCACTATGGTCCCCACTGTTTGAGCCACTTTTGTTGGCTAATGTAACATTTCTATTAGCTAATGTAACATCTTTTACAGAAAAAAAATTGAAAAAAATTGCACATATATGTTATACATCTCAAATTAAATATCCTGTTCATCTGAAATTGGTAATTTTCCAATGTCATAAGTATCACCCCAATATCTTCACATTTGACAAAAATAAATATTTACTAGTACAAAAAAAATGGTAAATAAAAATCCTAATGGTCATTTCTTCTTTCCACCCTTGGCGGCGTCTCCGGACGTACCCTGCATAGACACAAAAACGTGTTCAAAAATTAGCTAAGATACATTAAATATAGGACCCAATTATGTTCAAGTTTAGAAAAACTGACCTAATTGGAAGTGATCGCATGATTGCACCACTATAGTTCAGCGCTGCAATAGCACTCTCAGCCTACAAAGGAAAAAAAATCAAATTACCACAGCTTATTGAAATGACAAGAACGTGCAAGTGCCTTCAACAAGTATAGCTTATTGAATTTATCTAGCTACCTTATTTCTAATTGCTTAACTTGATAACAAGTACAAATCTGGAGCCTTTTTAAAATGTTCCCTCATATATCCATACCAAATCATCTACGTGTGCTCAAGTAACAGTTATATACATGCATAGACATAAGCCAAAATATATTGTACGACTCAAGTAATACTATATATTTTTACAATAGAAGAGAAAAATGATTTCCCGACCTTTTCCCAATAGCAAACATCGCATGAGAAGCATGGAATTCATGTATATATACTTGGGGAAAAATTGAACTTTAAATATATTTACAGCATTCTTATGGCAGTTGACAATTGTAAAAAAAAAAAAAATTCTAGACATAGCAGTTGACAAACTTTGCTCTGGCTTTCATGTAATTACAACATTTGAATCTACATTAGTTCTATAACACAGTAAAACTATTTTGTGTGAATGGCTGCTAACAATTACTTTTCCCGGAAAGCCCCATGCTTGCTTACTAGTTTATGTCAGAAAACTTCGCCGTAAGACCAAATTTTACAAGTGCCTTCAACAACATAATAACTTACACACATCCGTTGATCAACTATGATAAAAACTTGATTATAAAAACTAACATGTCAAGTAACCCTGAATTGTGCTTTTTAAAAATTTGTACTCCTTTGCGAGTCCATAACCAGTTGCAACAGGAACTACAGTATCAATCATCCATTCCTTGCATAGTTTCCAAAGTTACAATTAGTGCTTGCAGAAAGTTGTTTTTTAAATCTTGGCAGAAATAATAACCCCAGGGATTAAATTTACAAACAGGGTGAGTTTACTACCCTCTTCCCCTGGATAGGTCATAGATGTTTATATATAAATGGTGAATTTATACCTAGAAAGGGAGAGTGAGATTAGTCGATTAAGAATAAGGCCCTTTTTGATAACGTTGTTGACACATAAATCAATCGTTCCAATATTTCTGCCTAGATAGTTTTGAAATCTCCACATAACACAATCATATCTAGAAAATCACTCATAAGTTGCTTTAGACCTGATAATGAACATACCATTAGGCAGTAACACGAAATCCACACAGAAAAAAGTAACTATTGCAGTCAAGTTCCACATACAAAAAGAGGCAAATATCCCTCTAAGTTTTGCAACTATCCCTTTTGCAAATATGGACCTTATGACTAAATAAGGGGATCAGTAGATGTCACAAAAAAAGTTTGTGACCACTTTCAAAAGCAGTTAGTCTACCATGTAAAACAACATGTATTTTTGGTTGGAGGGAACATGCTTTGGTGCGAAACCAGAATCACTATATGCCTTTTCAGTCATAGGAGCAAGCTTTACCAATTAAAAGAGGCAACACGCTCTTAATGTTCAAAAGATAAAATTGCACAACTGATATTTATGGAAACAAAACTGAAACATCTTTAAAAAAAATAGGACCAATAGAAAAAATATGAGCGCTTTGATCAGGACATATTTGAAGTTTCAGTGTTGTTCTATTCTCGACAGATTCTTCAATTAAAATGTGATTAGTAGTAAAAATATATACCCAACCACGAATATCCATGGCAATTTCTTTCACTGCATCAACAAACTGTTGTGTAGAAGGCGCAGGCATGCACATTCTTTCAGCTCCAATTTGCATCCGAATCGCATTCTGTTCAGGTCGAAATAAACAAAGTTGTCCATTTCCCCCTAAAGGCCTTTGTTCCTTCAAATAATCCCTGTTGAAATATTTATATAGTAAATATGTATAATACATCTTTGTACTCGTCCCATACAAATTATCATAAATAGGGATATTCTCTAAAAACACATATAAAAAGGCTACCATAATTAACAAGTCGGTTCCTGTCCACACTATCACCAAAAGCCCATACAGCCATACATTACATATGCAGAAATATAATAGAAGCACACATATGCAGATATTATAAATACTTCTCTCGAATGTTCAGTACAGTCTGTCAAATTATCAAGATTTCTAATATACACATATCCAAATTAAAATTAGTCACTCACTAACATAATTTTATGACCATAAAATCAGATACCCAATACTATCAAGAAGTTAACATAAGTAATAAGTTTCCGAATAGTTCCATGAAACAACATTATACAATTATGAATCAACAATCAGGAATCCTGCAAACATACTTTAACGAGTAAACGTTGCATACATTTCAACAAAACGAAACTAAATGATTACATCTAAAAAAGGCACAAACACAAAATCAACATTGACTTAAATTCTCGCAACACAATCACACAAAATCACATTGCATAACTAACTGAATAAGCCTGAAGTGCATACCTCGGAAGGCGAATTAGTAGTTAACACAGTTCTCGACATAACTAAACGATTCAAACTCATTGGTCTCACAACATTCAAGCGAAAATTGGTAGATAAATGCAGTTTCGTAATCAAGAAGTGGCTTCAACTGGAAACAAAGTATAATTACCAGATGATATGCAAGGAGAAGTTTTAATTCTAGTATGATGCTCAAGTAACCTCTGATTAATCAAATTCGATCCAATTGTATTGCTCATTATATAATCACAATCAATGCCTCTAAATCCTCTACATACAAAACCAAAGAACACGAATTCAGGACATAAACACTCAATTTGTGCACAAACTTTGTTACAGAATTATGATAGAGTGTAAATAAAATAAATAATTGTGAGATTAATGAAGTAATTATTATGTGATCAGTGGAGTTAAATTAGTGAATTACCTGGTTAAAGTGGGGTTGAAAAACAGAGCTCTAAATAAACCTTCATCCCTGTAGGAGCCAGAACTTCAAGATTTATATCAATCAATCTCTATGTCATTCATTCAGTAATGAAATAAAATCCTAAATTACATATACATTACTAAAATGTAAGATAAGTTTTATATTAAAATGCAAACTTTCAAAATAAGAGAAACGATAAATTTAGCCTCAATTTCCGACATTAGTACCTACAAGACAAACCGTCCTGCCAAATCCACTGGAAAAGCCCCAAATCCAAAGTCCAAACTAGAAAAGCCCTAAAATCGAAAAGAAACCCTATTAGTTAAAGTTTAAGTGAATAAATCGAATTAATTCAGCCCAAAATAAAGAACCCCTAATTTGAAAAAACCCTAATTTGAATAAGCTCCAATTTGAAGAAACCAAACCCTCAAACCGAAGTCATATTCAATTGAGAAGACCTAATTTGAACCAAATATGTAATAATTAAAGAAAAGTAAGGAAGAATGAGTGTGAGAGAGAGTTTTACCAAAGAGTTGAAAATGAGAGATAGAGAGAGAGAAGCAGCGAGAAAGAGAAAGCAGCCAGAGAGGAGAATGTGAGAATGAAATTTCAATTTTTTGTTTAAGGCTTTGAGTTTTCAGAGAGCGCGCAATTTTGGCCGCTCTAAATTTTCTCCAAATTTTCACCGGTAATTGTGCCTAGCTATTTCATATTTCTGTATTTTCTTTTGAAAGAATTTCTATAAATGTTTTTAAAAATTACATTTTAAATTTAATAAAATAAAGAGAATTTGAAATATTAATAAATAAATATCTTAATTTTTATAAATAGTAACTCATTAATTTATTAAACTCTTAATTTTTATTAAAACGAATTGATTTCATGGTAAATATAATTTTAACATATTTTTTTAAATTTTTTAAAATATATTTTTGTGTCATATTGGTAAATTTTGTTATTTACAATAAAAAAATTAATTTTTTTATATAATTTTTTAACTTGTTTTTTTTAGAAATGTGTTAACAATTTTTTTGGAAGGCGTTAACCAATCAACATACTAACCAAATATACCTTGTATTGCATAAAATAGTATTATATAGATTATTCCAAAATATTTATGAATTTTTATTTTAAAAAAAATTGTACATTTAACATTTAATAATAAATAGAAATTGAAAAAATTAATAAATAAACACTCTTAATATTTAAAAATAATAACTCATTTATATGGAAAATAAAAATGAAATATTTTAAAGGTACCTGGGATTTTTAAATAATTAAACAATTTTTTGGTTAAAAAATTAAAAATTGAGTTTATTAATGATCTAAGGTAACATATTATGTATGTTGCTAACATCCAACACTTTAAACCTAAGGTAACATCACGTTTGTGGCTAAGGTAACACAAAAAAACAAAATGTTATATTAGGTTCAAAGTAACATACTAAGGTAACATATTCTAGCAACATCCATGAAAAAGATGTAACGATAGCCCATTTATGGCGTAGTGTCATCTATCTTTACAGTGATAGTCAGCTCGGAATAACAATTCTCATAATGATACTTCTCCTTGCAGGAAGCAGCAACGAGCCTCACATTAACTCCAATAAACCGAGTATCATGACCCAAATCTACCCATACGAGCTGATCATTGTCAATGACCCCAACATGTAACAAAAAGTCAGAACCTCCAGAGTCTGGGATAACATCCCAAGTTATAACATCCAGCAATACCATACACAACCTCATCTCAACGAAAGTCTCAACGAGGTCCTGCGTATCCACTCTTTTAGACATTTCAGCAGGCACTAAGCCATCATTTACAATGCTTCGTTCTTCAATTATGATACCATAGTTTACCATCCCATTCGGAGAAAACGCTTCCGATGAATCCCATCTCCGAGACCTTTTATCAGATATCTTCAATGTCATAAGGGTTTCCCCTTCCATCTGTGTGCGATTAACAACAAAAGTGCCCATGAATCGAATAAGATGACCCTCGCACGCGTGGTTCTCATCTTCCGACTTTCCCATAGAAGCATCACCTTCCATATGTCGATTGAAAGATCTACTAGAGCTAAGCAAGCTCTCAACATGAACGATTCCTCCATACAAAGTCTCAACAGAAAAAATGTCGCGACTAAGTACTAAGAACTCTCCTTCAATAAGCGACCTTAGTGAAGCATCTCGCAACAGACAAGGGTAGCCCTTCAACCCAGAAATCAAGAAAACCAACATATCATTAGATCGAAAGTCCAAGAATTCCGGAATCAATCGCAAAGTCATATTAGCGAACATATGGCGTTCATTAGACACAGCCATAAGAAAACTTGATTGAATACTAAAAGTAATCAACCAGAGACCCCCAGCAAACGAGTCCGCATCTTTCACATCTTCAAACAAAGTAGGCGCTAACATGTCAAAACCATTCCGATCGCAGATCAAGCCATCTCCCAAGGCCTCCATAGCATAAACCACTCCGAGAGTGATGCTATTTGTCAGAGAAGAATGGAACACTAATGGTCCATTCTCTAGATCCACAGAACCGAACTGCCAAGACCTCACCAAAAAACGGACAAAATTAAAGGAATTCTTGGGTTGAGGGTGAGAGATAAGGAAGGGGAAGGTGGATTTAGGAAGGAGAAATTTAGATCTAATGGATTGAAGGTGTAGATTGGGCTGAAAAAACATGGCGGCTAGAAGAAATTTAGGGATTTTAGAGAGAGGTTAGAGAGAGGTCAGAGAGAATACGACTCTCATTTACGTCTATTTTTTTTTTTTAAAAAAATCAGACTTTTATCTTTATTAATATTCAAACCCGAGCAAGCACTAAAATCATGAACACCCTTGAGAAGCAGATCTACAGAGACTTTGTCACCATGACAAAAAAGCAGCACATCGTCAACAAAAAATAAATGGGTAATGGCCAGGCTTTTTGTTTGATAATGATACTTAAACTCAGAATTATCCTCCTCTTTCTTAAGACATGCAGAAAGAACTTCCATCGCAAGAACAAAGAGGTATGGGGACATGGGGTCCCCTTGTCGCAACCCAGAACTAGCCTTAAAGTAGCCCTCAAGAGATCCATTAACTTTAACTGAGATCATGCAAGTTCGAAGGCATGTCATAACCCAATCAATGAAAAGGCTAGGGAAACCCATACGATGTAGAGCACTAGCAAGAAACTGTCAGTTAAGAGTATCAAATGCCTTTTTTATATCCAATTTGAAAGCACAACGGGGCTGCCCACTACTAAGATGGTAGTTCTTGAAGAGGGCTTGAGCAAGGAGAATATTATCACCAATCAGTCTCTTAGGAATGAATGCAGACTGTGAGGGGGAAATTAGTGAAGGCATAACCTTTTTCAAACGCAATGAAAGCATTTTTGTAATACACTTATAAAGCAGGTTATAGCAAGCAATGGGGCGAAAATTAGACATCACCGTGGCTGGGAGTTGCTTAGGGACCAGAGCCAATGCAGTAGAATTCACAATACGAGGGAGCTTCAAAGAATTAAAATAGAAAAGCACACCTTTACAAACGTCAGGCCCTGTAATGCTCCAAGTAGCCTTGAAGAATTCAGCTGTAAACCCATCTGGCCCAGGGCATTTATTACTGGGCATAGATTTGATTGCATTCCACACATCAAGATTAGTGAAAGGGGCAGTAAGCTCATCACAGACACTAGCTAAAGTTGGGGCAAGACTATATCATCAGGGATTGATTCAACAGTAGCAGACTGACCCAATAGAGAAGAGAAAAAATTCACAGCCGTATTTGAGATACTAGTATGAGACGTGTGAACGTTGCCATAATCATCATTCAAGGAGAGAATTTTGTTAAGATTCCATCTGTTGCGGCAAGCATTAAAAAAGAATTTGTTATTAGAATCACCACTTTTCAACCATGTTACACGAGATTTTTGCTTAAAGAGGGATTCCTCCTGGGCAAGAGCATGCCTATAATCTTTGATGATTTTTTTCTTCCTCAACAAGCTGAGCTGGAGAGGGCATAGTCGGGAGCGAGGCTTGAAAAATACTAAGAGCATCACGGGCATCTTTGACCAAAGAAGACAAGTTACCAATAGCATGATTTAGACGTCTCATTGCAGCCTTTACTCTCTTAAGCTTAGAGGTAAGCACATACCAAGGTTTACCCAGGACATTGTCTACCCAAGCATTACGAACCTTATCTAGAAATGAAGGATGATCAATTAGGTGGTTAAAAAATTGAAACGGCCTGCATATCTTTTCCACTTCAATACCTAGGGAAATTGTTATAGGACAATGGTCAGACAAACCCCGATTAAGAATTCGGGCTTGAGACAAGCCAAAACTGCCCAACCAACCACCATTAACTAAACATGGATCTAGTTTTTTATAATTGGGAGAGAGAATGTTGTTATCCCACTACGTAAACAGCGGACCTGAACACCTTAAATCAGCAAGACCTGCTTGAATTTTTTTTTGGAAAAGTATCGTGGGGGTAGGCCTGTCACAGCGGACTGCTTTTTCAAATGAGAGTCCTCCGTTCTCTCTCCTAACCCTAATAGCCGCCACAGAAATCTGCCATTAATCTACACCATTTCTCCATCAAATCTACACTATAGCCTTCCTAAATTCACCTTCATCTCCTAATCTTCCACCTAAAACACTATATTTCTTATAGTTATATATTTTCTTCTATTTTCGATTTTATTATGTTTTTAATTCTTGATGGGCTTCTTCTTGAGGAATCGGTGTTGACGCTTGGCATCATCGATTTCCTTTCGTCTTTGTCTGACAGAAGAGATTTCGTCTTTTTGAAATCTCACGAGTTATCTGCTCCAGATGCTTGGTCCGGCGATGTGCTCTGGATCTTCGTTCTTCTTGAGAACTTCTTTCTGGTTCTAGTTGTTTTAGTTCAAGGGGAGCTTCTAGAGTTAATCTCCTTGGTCGGAGGTTCTTTACACCAATTTAGGTGTGAGAATCGCAAAGAGGTCTCGGTATTGGAAGCCTCTTTTGTCAAGAGATTGAGGGGGTTGTTTACCTATGCTCATGATAGTCATGTTGCTTGTTCTGATGGGCACATTCAGTATGGGGATCTATGCTCTATGGAGAGTCTCTCTTCTGTTTCGGAGATGGCATGTGGCTTTTGCTTGGATGAAAGTAAAGTCAAG
The DNA here is from genome assembly GCA_037693485.1 of Kitagawia praeruptora. Lineage (NCBI taxonomy): Eukaryota > Viridiplantae > Streptophyta > Magnoliopsida > Apiales > Apiaceae > Kitagawia > Kitagawia praeruptora. Next base: position 92,297,479 of record CM075344.1, on the reverse strand, counting down.
AATGCCTGCCATGTGTTTGACGAAATGATGCAGCAGGTTGGTGAGGGAAAGTTTGATGACGAAGAGCGCAACTCTTTTATTTTTCTTGAATCTGTTACGTGGGATGACAGCGTGGGTGTCTTTGTACAATCAATAGTACAAGGTATTGGCAGGGCTGCTATCACCATTGATGGTGGATTGGAGGAATCTTTCGATTGGAATCTCTATGGGAATTTTTTCGGAATTGGATGCCAACAGTTTGTTGGTATGTCGCTGAGATATTCAAAGTGTGTGTACACCTCTCCTGGTAACACATTGCTTTGTAATAATGGTGCAGATTTAAACCATGTTGTCTTACCGGGAGGACTGGATGTAGTCGTCCAAATGTTCGACAAATTGGCCCGGACTTCTGATGTTGGGGTTGGTACTGCGACTTTGGCCTTGGAGCAGGATGGTGGGGGCTGGAAGCTTGGGTATTTTATTAGCAAGCTTGATGTCCCTTCAAAGATGTGCAGGGGTGAGCTCCACTCTTCCCTCAATTGTCAAACTGCCATGTGTTTAGAGGTCCCATGGGGTACGGTACCAGGGATGGTCCCTGTTTCTGTTTTCAAAAAGGGGATATACCTTGGAATGAGGTCTGTTGGGTGCATGATGAGGTGCTACCAGTTTAACATGAAGGATGCGTGCATTATTTGTCATAATAATGGTATGCAAACTGGAACACATGTTGAGTCTTCAATCGTGTGGAATTGCAAGGCTGGTAATAGTGCTACCTGTGAATCGGGTGATTATTGTTTTGTTTCAATGAAAGCTGATCAGAAATGTGACTTGAGGATTTTGGTGTGTATGGCTGCTCCTAAAAGCCCAATTGTTAATGAGAGCGTTGATGCTTATATGGCTACCACGGAGTGTGGTGGGTTGAATTGTAAAATGTGTGTCTTGCTGAATGCTATTGTTATTGATGTTGTTGATGATGCGGGCTCGGCCCAGGTAGCCGTGATGTTAAACAAATTCTGCTATGAACCTTTTACCATATGTCGCAGGCATATTGTCTCAAGGGTCTCACCTCTTGTTGCTGGAATAATGACTGGAAAAATCACTGGTCCTGTAAGGGATTGTGTGGTCAATGCGTTTGATACCATTCAGTTTGATGGCTGTACAGAGGGTGGATTGAAGCCAAGTTGGCATATTCTTTCTTTCTTCTGCTGTTGCATAAAAGATGCTTGGACTGCGAATTCTTGGATGGTGTTTGAATACATGTTTTTGAATGTAGTTTACTTGTTACAGGTGGTTGATGGCTTGCCTCTTGTGAGGTCGGTTGGAAATTGGGTTTGCCATGTTGAGGGGGTCACCATGTGTGGTGGATGCATATACTTGTTTAACAGCTGGTGGGATCTTGAAATGAGGATTTGGGACAGTGCCCTACTGTCCAGGAAAGAGGACCCATCTTGGGTGCAGTTTGTGCGACTTAAGCAAGAGGGACGGTACAGGAGGGTAGCCGATCTGATGAGCAGGGGCCGCAAGAGCCAATTGATGCTTGGAATGTATTTCAGTGTTTTTGCAGCATTGAAGTCTGATTGGAGATACGGTCCTGTTTGCTGCGGTGTTGCAGCGTTTTCTAGCATGTCCATGGCATAGTTTTTTATTGCGTTTGTTATCTGTTGTTGTTGATTGCTAGTTACCTAGCATTATTGATGGTATTTTCTCTGTTGTTCCGCTAGGTAGTTGTGTTACTTATCGCGGGGTATGCCCCTAGAGATGTAATCTTTTGCCTGTGGTATAAAATCTTAATTAGCAAAAAAAAAAAAAAAAAAGACCTGCTTGAGAAATGAAGTTATGAAAATCCATCATACCTGAATTCCAGCGTGCCCCAGTACTAGTTTCTTGAGGACCCAAGCAAATGTTAAAATCACCCGTAAGACACCATACCCCATTAGCACCCACAAATCTATCTTTTATTGACAAGAGATCATCCCACAGTCTTTGTCTTTCCACTGCCGTATTGAAACCATAAATAAAGGATAGAATAACCACTTCACCCGTTGCACACCTCCTAGCAGTTATAGTAATATGTTGAGCAAAATCATGCAGAACAGTAACATTCTATATAGTAAGGTCAACTCCTAGCCATATTCGACCATTGTGATGATGATTGTAATTAAAGTACCAACTGTACCTCGAACATAGAGAAGAAGAAATAAAAGGTGAGGACTCTTTCTTTACATGAGTTTCCAGCAAAGCCACTATGCTTGGTTTATTTATAGTCAAAAAATCCTTAACAAAGGTCTTCTTGTTGTTAAGACCCCTAATGTTAAAGGAGCAGATATCTACAATCATAAGATTAAGAGGGTAGTTGGGGAGTAACCCCCAATTTCTGAGAAGCCTTTTTAAGTTTTTTAAGCTGCGATTTGGATAGAGTAGACATAGCAACTCTCTTAGCATCAATTTCATCCACTTGAGCCAGGTTCTTAAAGGTATTAAGAGGGACCGGAGACTCATCAGAGTAAGCATCATAGGCAGGACTAAATGATCTCTTCTTTGGTACTTCTTGCCAATCATATTCAGACTTACCTGCAGGGGTGACCACTGGGACAGAAGGAGATTTAACTGGGGCCAGTGGAGTTTTCTAATGGAGATTTATCATCAGTGGTGGCATTAGTAACAAGAGGGACAAAAGTTGCAACAAGAGGAACAGAAGTACCAACATCATCAGAAGGATTAGCAGCAACCACTTTAGGAACCCAGTGACGAGTAGTAACAGGTCAAGCACCTGCAATGCGACCTAGAGCATGGCAAGAGCTGCAAATCCGTGACACAGGAATCTAAAATGAGAGTCGGTCTTTTTTCTCTCTAGCTTCTCTCTTCTTTCTCTCTCTAAAATCTAAACACTTTCTTCACTAGATCTAAACCAGCCTTCCTGAATCCATCTCTCTCTCTTCTTACTCACCTAAATTTCTCTTCTTTGTTTTTTGTTCGCTCAAATGTCTCGGAAAAGGGTTTCCTTTCTGGATGACTCGTTGTTGGAATCTGAGAGATCAAGTGTCTACCCCTTTGTGGGTAACAATGATAAGAACGATGACTGCAAGTATGAGATGCAGAAGCAAGCCATATACTGAGAGGGAGGAACCAAGGGATGAGAGTCGTTTTCTCTCTAGCAACCTAACCTAGCCGCCATCTAATCTGAGCCTTTTCTACACCCTTTTTCCACCAAATTCGCATTAATCCTTCCTAAATCCATATTTCCTCTTCCAATCTTCCACCTAAATCACAATATTTCTTATAAATATAATTTTATCTATTAGTTTAATGAAGAAGGTTTCTTTTTCGGAGAACCTAGTGACCGTGATTCCTCCACGTGCGCGAGGATCTGAAGTTTGCCATCCGGTGGGTAATCCGATTAGGAGTCCGAAGAGGGTCTCCTTTTCGGAAAACCTTGTGACTGTGTATCCTTTGGAGGATAATCTGAAGGGTGTGCTCAGGGTATGTACACAGAGTGGCTCCTCTCCTGGAAGGGAGAAGATTAAGCCCTTGTTTCAAGTGGCTAAGAGATTGAAGTTTGAGACGGAGTGTACGGAGTCTGGTACTTCTGGTCTCATAGATGGGCTGGAGGTGTCGGGGAGGGCCTTCACTCCCACAACTGGGATTGCTTCTAGGACGTGTAGCTCGTTTGAAGGTAAGATCTACTACTCCAAGAAGAAAGTTACTTTTAACGATTTGGTTGTTGAAATTCAAGATTTCAATAATGAAATGTCCGATTCATCGGAAGCAACTGACATTTCTGTTAGTGCTAATGTGGATTTGGGAGTCAATTCCTCTTTAATGGATAAGGGACTTGACTCTCCAATTTTGGGTGAAAATGACTGGCCTAGAGAGAATCTAGTGGTTTGCCGAAAGGATTGCCTTAGGAAGTCTACACTAAATGTGGAGGTTGTCAAACCTATGAAGAAATCAGTGAAGTGGAAGGATAATGTCCAGGTTTTTATTGATCAAGAAATGACTATTGTTAATGATAGTAAGGTAAAAAAGAAGTTGGTTATGGATGAGGAGGTGGGTCACAAGCTGAAAGAAAAGGACATTGATGAAGCTTTGGAGTATTTAAGGAGTAGCGATTGTGTTCTGGAAGGGACAGAAAGGATGTTGAGGCGTATGCTTAGGATACTTGGGTGTGAACCAGGGGGTTGCACTTATTTTAATTGTTGTTATTGTAGTTACTGCTTGAATGATTGGAGGTTTGGGAATTCTACGGTAGGACATATCATTGGGATCCTCCTGGTTAACGAGGAGGCAAGTGTTCGAGGTTGTTTGAGCTTTGTTGGTGCTGATGTAGAGAAGCCTGTTGGCTTGGATTGTGTCTATCTTTTGAATGGCCACTTATGTGCGACTTGGTGTGGGCTTCAGCACTGTGATTGTTGGTTCACCAATGGGGTTAGTCACTCAAGCGGGACAGGTTTCACTGATGGGGCTGAAATGCATTCTATGCAGGAGCCTGAGGATGACTGTGACAATGATGCTGTGCACACTAATGGTGAAGGCTTGAAGGCCTGGTGGACCAAGTCCAAGTCGACAAGGGGTGGCTACTCTGGTTTATTTCGTGACCATGTTGTTCTCGATATGTTGCAGGATGGGTTTTGTCTGCCTTTTGAGGACTGCAGTGTTTTTGCAGTATTGAAGACTGATTGGAGATATGGTCCTGTTTGCTGCGGTGCTGCAACACTTTCTGGCATGTCCATGGCATAGTTTTTTATTACGTTTGTATTCTGTTGTTGTTGATTGCTAGTAATCTAGCATTACTGATGTTTTTTCTCTGTTGTTCCGCTAGGTAGATGTGTTTCTTATCACGGGGTTTGCCCCTAGAGATGTAATCTTTTGCCTGTGGTATAAAATTTTAATTAGCAAAAAAAAAAAAAAAAAAAGTATGAGATGCAGACTCGGGAGGGGCCGGTTCCGAGCCCGAGTCTGAAAAAGGTTTCTTTCGCGAAGAATTTGGTGACATTGATACCATCGGAGCGGGGAAATCGAGTAAATGTTGCCCATGGATCCCAAAAGAGGGTGAACTGGATAAGGATGCTTTAGTTGGTAACATTGAGTTGATTAGTGATATCAAAAAGCATGAGATGAAGGCCCATGAGGGGTTGGTTTCGATGACGAGCCTGAAAAGGGTTTCTTTTGCGAAGAACCTGGTGTCGGTGATACCATCGGAGGGAACCCACCCCAAAGAGGGATCTTTCGCGGGGGCTATTTCATCGGACGATAGGGGATCTTTTGTTTACCCTCTTGTGGGTACCAATAGGTTGATTATAGATCGTTTAGGAGGTGTGTCTAAGCCCCAGGAGGGTTTGACATCGAGTATGAGTCCTAAAAGGGTGTCCTTTACGGAAAAGTTGGTTACGATGATCCCCAATGTTAGAGGGGTGTCGTCTCAGAGGAAGGAGTCAGGATGTGTAGTGACTAAATCCAGTGCCAGGAGTTTGGACAGTGGCCATTTGGCTATTGATGTAGGTGGTATTGGAAAGTGTGTCTCAAGATTGAGAGTGGATATCTCTAAGGGATATTCTGGTACTTATGAAGATATGACCAAGGCTGATGGGAAGGGTCTCAATAGGCCGGTTGGCAGTGCTACAAGCAAATGGAGAACGGTCAGCAAAAAGAGTTGGTCGTCTATTGATAGCTCTTCTGGGATTGCTGCAAGGATGCGCAGTGCTCGGAATGTTCAATTGGTGGAAGGTAATTTCTTCTACTCTAATAGGAAAAAGGTAAATGATGGTTGTTTTAATGGGGAGTCTCCTATTGATTTAACTAATTTCATGGTTACTATTACTGATGGAGGAAATGAGGGCTTGAGCGTTAACACTACGCATAATGTTTTGCCTAGTGACTTGTTTATTATGAGTTCTTCGGGGGGGAAGGTTAATTCGAACCTTGATGAGAAAGATGGGGATTTGGAGGTAAATGTAGATTCAACAATGAAGGTAAAAGATGCTAAAATGTTGGGAGGCAAACTCGATTTAATGGAGTCTGATCTGATTAAGTCTACGGTTGCTATTGATGGCAAGGGGGATGTTAATCTCAATGTCCAGGATATGGCCATGGTTGGTGGCTGGGCCATGTGCAATGTGGAAGAGGAGAAAGTGCAGGACTCTACCCTTGTTCCTAGATGGGATAGAGTTGGGATTGGAATTGCTAGAACAGATGGATTTCTTAAAAGTATGATAATGGTAAGGGGAGATCTGAGGTCTTCTATTTCATCAAATTGTGTTTTTTCAGAGGATACAGAACTTGGTGTCGGTCTGTGTGGCACACCACTGGAAGAACAGTCGATTGGCGTTATGTGCAAGAGTCGCTGGAAGAACAGTCATGGGCTGCAAGTCAGCAAAATGTGGACTATCTCTGCAGATATCAACATTGTTGGATGCAAGTGGCATCAAAAAAGCAGATGTGTGAATTGGTGTCAAGCTAGCAAGCCTGATTTAAAGGATTTTAATCGGGCTGCAGTAGAGGTTGAAATTGGCGATGCTGATACTAGTGTCCATGTGGATGTTGACACAGAGTTGGATGTGCGTACGCAATGGGGAGGGGAGGTTTCTTGCTCGGGAACTAAACTGTGGAGTTTAAGTGCTTCAGGTCCAATGAAATTTGCGAAAGAAAAGTCGGTCAGGCAATTATGCTTAATGTATGTTCTCTATGTTGGGTATCGAGGTGCTCATGCTGGTTGGATGGGTATTGGGTGTGAACTTGGTGGTTGCACTTATCTTATGAATTTGGCATAGAGTTATGCTTATGTTTTTAAACTAGCTTTTAGCTAGTTTCCCATATGTAGACTTGAATAAGTGCTTTGTTCTAGTTCCCTTTGTTTCCTAGTTTGGCTAGGCTGCTTTGTTGTTCCGTTTGGTTAATGTTTTCCAATCGCGGGGTATGCCCCTAGGTAAGCATTTTCCATTGGTATAAAAATTTTAATTAGCAAAAAAAAAAAAAAAAAAAGAGCTGCAAATCCGTGGCTTAAAAGGATAGCTGACCAAGACCGTAGCAATGCTAGTTTCTTCAGTTACAGGGTTGAGATCAAGAACGTCAAGCTTACTAGGAAGTTCATTACCAATAGTATATTCAACACAGATTTTGACAAACGACAACATATCCAATTTAGAAGTGAGAACATCAGCAAACAGAGGCTTACCAATGGCACTAGCGAGCGAGCTCATGCCCTTTTGAGTCCAATAACATTCAGGTATCTTCTCAAACTTGACCCACAGTGGGATACTTTTGACTGGCTCAGAACGGATGTTCGTACCCCAACGATAAACTAACATAGGTGACTTATCAATGTACCATGTACCTTGCGAAAGAACAGTGTTAACTTCATACTCATTCGCAAATTTAAAAAAGAAAGTGGAGTCATCTTTTTACGATACAGAGATGAGACCTCAGTGCTTCCAAACTCTGTGCGCAAAAGCTGAGACACGACCAAATGGTAGGGGGGACTTCGAGAAAGAACCCACCACACAATTTTTAAATTTAGCATTACCTTCTTTAAGAACTTCAATAGGAGGAGAGACAACTTTCTCACCTTCCGGGAGAGGAATATAATCAAACTTCAGAGGTTTATTGACAGCAGGGGCATTCTTGACAACCTGGGACCAAGAATTAGCTTTAGAATTCAGATTCTCACCCTCTCCTTGCTTCGAACTACCAGGAACATCTTTAGTACCAGGACCACAATCTTGGTTCTCGTTTACAACGAAATCACTTGCCTGTCTCTTCTGGGGCAAATCATCAAACACTTTATCTCCTCTAGCCTGTTTCCTCTGAGGCGATTCTTCAAACACTTTATCATCACCTAGTGACTTCTCCTTACCACTGACATCCTTAACACCAAAGACACCGCCTTCACCAAACGAAGCCCTATTCTTGAATATTGGAAGCCCATACTCGTCCCTGCCCGTAATAAAATTATTAGGGTCATTCAGTCCAGCATTAAATTCTGCCTTCTCCTTCAAAGTATCTTTATCAAACTGTGCCATAGACAAACCATTTTTCACCAGATAATTCTGCATTTCAAGCATCTTTTTTCTCAAGGCTAATAATTCCATTCTCTCCATACGATTAATAGCAAAAAATGCTTTGTGAACTAGGTTAACCTCACCAGTAGTAACACCACCAAATGCCACCCCATTGTCACTTGAGGCATCCTCATCATCTGTAACAGCAACAGGATTATTACCAAGAGAGCTCTCCCTAACATTACACAGCGGCTCCGATTCCAAGTGAGAGGGCTCCACATCAGCATCTCGCCCAACATACATCTCTCTTAACACAGACCCAGCAACCAAGATAGGAGTTTCCTCATTATCATTCTGATATGAATCAACTGAGTCAACATCATTAACACCACCCTCTTGCATATAGTGAGGAACCCCATCTGAATCACAACAAGAACCTTGGCTGACCATAGTTAAGGCAACAGAAAAAAATAGGTAAAATAAGTAAGAAATATGGAATGGTGCTAGAGACAGAGAAGAAGGTGATTTTACGAAGGTTTAATATATAATAATGATGGAAAAGGGTGAAAGAAAGGTGGATTAATAAGTAGATCTAAGTAATAATAGCTATGGCTGCTAGGGTTTTTTTAGAAAGAAGAAGGAGTTTCTCTCTCTAGGACTCTCATTTTCAGTATTAAGGCAGTAGATCTAAGTCTATGTCCTCAATCATTGAATTACTCTATTCTGAAAATACACCTATATATCAGGATCATTATCCAAAGCAATATCCATTCATCACAACCACGGTTCGTTGAAATCATTATTCACTAATGCACTTAATCATAATAAGAAAAGTTTTAATTCTATCGAAAATTTGGGTTATTACAGTCTCCCCTCCTTAAAAGGATTCCGTCCTTGGAATCAGTTTAGGAATAGCTGGGGGGGGGTACTCCTCCCTCTTGGTTCTCTTTAACCCCTCCCTCTTGGTTCTCTTTAACTTCCAGGTGGATTCTTCCACTTCTTGATTTTCTTTTCCACAATTCCTAACTAGTCACAACCTTGTCCCTTAACACTTCCTCTTTTCTATCCGTGATTTCCACAGGTTGTTCTTCGTAAGTCAGATCAGGTTTTATATCTACCTGCTCGTATTCCAACACATGTCGGGCATCTACGCTATACTGACGTGGTATTGACACTTGAAATATATTATGAACCGGCGATAAGTTTGGGGGTGTAAGGCTGGCTCGTAGGCCACCTTCCTAACGCGTTTTGAAATCTCATATGGCCCAACAAATCTTGGGCTGAACATCCCTTCATTTACAAATCTCATTAATTTTTCCCACGGGGATACATTTAGCATCACAAATCTCCAATCTCATATTCTCTATCTTGCTTGCACAGAAATACACCAACATAAACTTGCTTGTCATTCATCAATATGCCATTTAGCTTATCAATAGCGGTACTATTTCTATCTTTGCGGGCTTGATGTATGTATACTCTCTGTCTGTCCTGGGCTGTTGCTAGCCACTTACTGGCAAGATCTTTTGTCTCTTTGGTTTGTTGGACTAACTTGGACTTTGTGTAAAATCTCATCTTTTAATTCCCGAACATTCGGAATCCATCTCTTCCTCATTTTGACTAAGGGCATCGGCCACCACATTGGCCTTCCCTGGATGGTAGTGTATCTCACAGTCATAATCTTTGGTTTGCGGGGAATGTTGTTTGGCCTGTCGTATGCTCAGTTCCTTCTGCATAAATATATATATTTCAAGCTCCACTGATCTGGTTAGATCTCGCACTTTTCCTTCATATATAAGATGTCTTACTGGACAATAAGAAATGAGAGTCGTATTCTCTCTCTGGAAACCCTATTCAGTCGCCTCTAATTCTAACCATTTCAACCTTATTCTTAACCATTTCTCCATCAGATCTACAATAATCCTTCCTATATCCACCCTTACTCTTCAAATCTTCCACCTAAATCACAATATTTCTTACTGTATATTAATATATCTGTTGAATGGGTTCCGCTTCCTTTGATAAAAGGGAATTTTATTTGGATTTTTTTTTTTGCTAATTAATTTTTATACCATAGGAAATGATTACATCTCTAGGGGCATTCCCCGCGATTAATAAACATTTACCTAATGGAACAACAAAGGGAATTTTATTTGGATTTTAATTGTATGGGCTTGCCAGCTTGGTTGTGAATCGTTTGTCACAGAGAAAATGATTTGAGAGAGATGTGTTATTGTTGAGATCAGTCGAATTGAGTTCTTTGGGTAGGGAACCTTTTCAGGTTCAATCCAGGGATCTATTGGTTTTGAGTTTTGGGTTGCAGGGGTATTCTTACCTACTACGTGACAAATCTCCCTTGTTGATAATTGGAAGGATGTTAAACGTTCTCAGTCATGATATCTTCTTCGGTGCGATATTGGTTGACCCTGCTATTACAGGTGGGTTTATTGTTGTGATGCGGGTGGTTTTTCTACTCATCTCAATGAATGATGTGATGACTCTTGTGAGTTATTTGGAGGATGGTAAGGTTGGTACTGCCTTCCAGGTGTTTGAGGATATGCCTCTTAGCTCTTTGGGTTCTGCTATGACGCTATGTTTAAGGCTCGTACTTGACTCTATTGGACTTGGTTTTGGGGATGTTATCCTCTTCTCTTGGAGCTTTCATATGTGTGACAAGATGGGTCCTGCTGTTGATAGGAGTTCAGATTTGTCAAAATTCGCTCGCTGTTTGTTGATGGGGATCCGTATGAATATAAAGATGATTGTTTGTCATGATGGGATTCTCACTCACATGGTGTTGGAATGCTCGAAGTTGAAGGAATCTAAAGTTGTTCGAGCTATGGGTAATTATGTTGTTACTCAACCCAAGATAGAAGGTGAAAACCTTATGACTCAAAAGAAGGATGTCGGAGATGTATTCCAGCGAAGGTTAAATTGCAGGTTTGCAAATCTGTTACAGGGTCCTAGAGTAATGGTCATGCTTTTGGAGTATCATGTTTTGAACTCCTTCAAAAATGATGGTTTTGTGATGTTTGGTAATAAATCTTTTCAAGTTTTATTTCATGGGGGCTTTCTCGTGAGATTTAAGACACTGGATATGTTATATTCGGTTGTATCGAAGACTTTATGTGGTCACTATGGGAGGCTGTCTCATGTCGTGAGGTTCTATATGCTTAATAGTATGCAGGGTACTAGAATGGTAGTGCGGAAGGGGTCTGTCACTAATGATGTCCATTTGTACATGGATGTTTTAAAACAAAAATGGTGGAACTTGGAATTCCAAGCTGGTTCAAGATACGAAGTATGCTTCATGGGTTCCTGTGGTGTCAACAGGAAAGAATGGGATCAAGAGGGGTCGAGGAAAATGAATGATCGTGAAGGAGAAGCTCTATGCATCAAGGCTATGGTCAGACTGTTAAGATGTGAGATCTGTGTGCACGATGGGATTGTTAGCTGGGATGACAATTCTCATGATGTTCGAGTGGCAGTTTGCAAAATGGGCACCAAGACATGTTATAATGTCATGGTATCGTGGAATGGTTTCATCAATGGTGTTGGTAGAATTGCCAATGCTTGTAGTTACGAAGGCTCTGAAATTTGGTCTGAGAATGGTGTAGGCTTGACCGGCCTAGCTTTGTGTTTTGTTTAGATGGATTGCGGTTGTTTATGTAGCCATGACGTGGGGGATTTGGCAGGGGCTCTTGGAGGTACTTCCTACCTATTGCTCAAGCTGAATGAGGTGTATATCGTCTATGGACTCCTGGTTATCTTTGAAGGAAGGGCTACCCGTGTTGAAATGATAGCTACTGGATTGCATTATGTGGCTTTGGTTTGGATGGTGGCCCGAAGGTGGGGGCTAAAAGACTTGATGCTAGGCAGGCATTAGTGGTAGCAAATGTTAAGCTAGGTCTTACCTAGTGTTGTTTATGTTATGTTGACTAGGATTGTTTCCTTGTTTTTAGTTGTAATGAATGGTTGTTGATTTCGTGGGGTATGCCCCTAGAATTGTTTCCGTTGTTCCTTTTGGTATAAATTTTTAATTAGCAAAAAAAAAGATGTCTTACTATAATTTGGGCGAAAACTATCGCGGATAACTCAAAGCCATTGCATTAAATCCATAAGGGATATTCAATGCTAGGAAGCTGGCCTTGCAGCACTTGCACTATAATATAGGAGAGAACTCTAGCTTTCTCTTCTAGCATGATCCCTGGGTTCACAGGAAGCCTCTTCTGGCCACCTCCCCCTCCATTATCTCAACCGCCGAGTCCACAAGCTCAGTAAGCATCAACGTCTACCTTAGAAATGGGACATGGGATCTCCCATCTTTGAACCATAACGATGTCACTACACCAAATATGGGCTGTTGCAACACCAAAAAAGTGTAACTTTAGGCCCCAAAAGTGTTACAATAGATGTTTATGCAACACTTTTGCTAAAAGTCAGTGTTGCATTTGCCGGCGTGGCAATAGCCTTCTATGGCAACGCTTTTTCTGTTTATTGCAACGCTTTTCAAAGTATTATAAAAAGAGTTTGGTGTAGTTTGTTGTAACACTTTTGCATGTTTTAGCAACATTTTGAATGTGTTACAATAGACGAATGCAACACTTTTTTGCAACATTAATTGACTTAAAAATGTTACAAAGTGAGTTTATTGCAACATATTTTTGCAACATTATTATGCATTTTGCAATACTTTTGGGTTTTTTGCAACATTTATATGCAACATTTTGGAACCTTTTGCAATACTTTTTGATATTTTTGCAACATTTATCTGCAACATTTTAGTTACTATTGTAATACTTTTAAATTTTATTGTCAACACTTATTTGCAACACTTTTATTAGTTCACATTGCAATGTCCTGTTTGAAATTTCAATATACCATGCATGAAAGCATATACCAAACAGAAATTACATTTCAATGTCCCAAATGGCAAATCCAACAAACACAAGTCAAAGTCTAAAATCGAAACACATGTCGACTTACACCACAATTCTACTTTGAACCTAGTCTTAGTTTCATGTCAAAATACCAACCTACTACCAAAAGTACACATATATAAAATCATAGTTAAGTACTGATCATTAGTCATCATTTTCGTCATCCTCGTGATCATTGTCATCATCGCGATCATCGTCCTCGTCCTCGTCCTCCTGCTACAGTCTTTCCATCATCATTTTGCCAAGTATAAAATGCTTTGATCTCCTGATTTTTTTCCCATAAAACACTTCAAATACCAAGCCTCTCAACTGTTTTCAGTTAGATGACTAGATCAGGAACATAACAGATGTGTTAAAATATAAGTTTTGTAGAAAAATATGTATAAAATATGTATGCATTCAATCATCGAAAAAGTATCAAACATCATGTGAAAGCATCAATCTTTCAAGTTTTTAAAACCAAGTTTCTACCTGTCCACCGGTATCAGAATCACGACCAAGTTCCATATTTTCCCCACGTATCAGACCATGCAGGCTGAGAAAATAAAATAAAATAATAGTGTTACATAAAATAACCACGTGTATCATATAAACCAAACCAAACATAACCGCTCATGTCTTGTTAGGAACTATAGCACATTCGTCTTATACCATGTTACCTTCAGCCTATAAAAGGGTGTCTTGCATGCAGAACAATTTAACAAAATTACACAAGGTAGTGAGGTAGTTGCCAAGGATACGGTTAATAGTGGTTACTTTGGACGTCTAAATTTTGAATTCTGACTAAAACATAAGTCCATAACACTGCATGAAGTTACCATTATTTGCACTCCTGGCAAATTATTGATCCTAGTTACACTTAAAGGTTTATGGCTTCAAGATATAACAATTTCATATAAATGACAATTTAAATCCTCCTCTCTTCATCCACTCAGTATTATGAAAATCAGGTCAACTTGTACCTTACTAGGACAATGTACATCACTTTGTGCAGAAATATCACTAACAGCATCACCTTCCATTGTATCAACTGAGCTAATTCTAGAAAAAACAAATCTTTCTCCATCAGAACAACTCATACTTGGAATGAGTATCCAAATTAGTAACTGGTAACAAGTTATTGTAAAAAAATGAGAGTCCTCCGTTCTCTCTCCTAACCTATCAGCCGCCGCAATTTTCATCCAAATCTTCCACTTTGTCCATCAGATCTGCATATTTAGCCTTCATAAATTCATCTTCCATCTCAAATCCCCCACCTATACACCAAATTTCTTATTTTATATATATTATCGCTAATAGTTTTGGAAATGAGCCCGAAGAGGGTTTCTTTCTCACCGGAGGTTAGGGTGTTTTACCCTAGTCTTCTTGAGTGTCCACACGGTGCCCTTTCTACTGAGTTAGTTAAAGGAGAGCAGGTTACGAAGAAGGTTACTTTCTCGCCGGATGTCAGGGTTTATTACCCTCGTCGTTCTGCTGAGTCAATTAATGGGGACCATGAGTTGTCGACTCAGTCCGGTGAGAGGATGCAGTCAACTGGTTGCACACAGATGGAGACTATTTGTGATAGAGACTTTCTGGGCTTAGAAGACTATGGGCCTCGTCCAGATCTTGATATGGACTGCACGAGGTCTGGTATTGAGGATCAGACTATGACTCTGGATGTGAGTTCTACAGTGGAGGAGCTCCTTCTAGTCGACATTTTGTCTCAACAAAATGTGAAAGATGATCACCCTAAGATGGAAGGGGAAACCCTTGTGGATTTGGCCCTCACTGCAGAGTGGTCGCCTTTGAAATTAGTTGGCTTTGTGTTTGATAAAATGTTCCAATGGGTTTCTGTGGATTTGGGGCAGGATAGTGAGTTGTTGGGCTATTATCCCAATACAAAGAATGTTTTTCTTGATGAATGCCAGGTGGATGTTGGGATTGAAGTGCCGGTTATTGTTCGCTATAAAAAGTGGGCTGTTACTGGTATCTTGTCGCTTTTGGAGGGTTTTGAGAACAAGGTTGGCCAAAGTCGACTGTTCGACTTTTGGCATCTCAGAAGTAGAGCTGATGCTGCGTATTATGTTGATGGGTTTTTTAGCATGAACGATGTTGCTAGTGTTGGTCATAAAGTGGCAAGTGATTTTTATGAAGATTGTGTGGAAGCTGTTAGCCTTTTGGTTGTTGCCAGCGGGACAACTTTGGTATTGAAAATTATCGATTGTCCACCTTGGTGGAATAGGTATTTCGGCAACTTGTGTTGCCTTGTTGTTGTCCTGTTGTTTTGTGACATAGGCAGGAAGCTATGGGAGAAGCAACTGCTTAGGATTTCGAAGTGCGGTATAGTAGGAAACTGGCCACCCCAGGCAGAAGGAAGATATACAGCTATGCGGGAAGTGGACCTGGTTGAGGTCATCAAGATGAAGAAAGTGCTTGGCATAGGTCTTTTATGATTTTGTTAGATTCCGAATTTATGTTGTTAAACTAGTTTTATCTAGTTTTATGTAATTTGTTTTAGTTGCTGGATGTTGAGTTCGCGGGGTATGCCCCTAGAATTGTATCATGTTGTTCCTTTTGGTATAAAAATTTTAATTAGCAAAAAAAAAAAAAAAACATGAACATATATAAGCAAAGAGGGTATAAGTAATCAAAGCAAGCACAAGAGGTTCCAATGGACCAGACACATATCAGAACACATATGATGGGGTCATACAAAAAAATTAAATTCAAACAAACAATATTCCCAGAAAATTTGACGCGGTAATTAATGTTCAATGCATATCGAGTATTCATACAAAAAATTTTACTTTGATACTGGAAAGGTAGACACAAAATGGGCACATTACGGACAGTTATGAAGCCACGTCATCATCCAAATTAGAATTTACTTATCAAAAGCGAAGCCATGCACAATGAAATGTTTGCTAGAAATCAACTACATTATACGTTCTCTGGTCTACGTGTCGGACATGGCACAATACAGGTATGGTTCAGGGATCTGAGCAGGACACTTGATGTCAAAACCAGACATTTCACCCTCTAGTAGTCAAGTCAAAAATGTAACCTAAATAATCATAAATACAACTTGTTTTAAAAAATACCTTTCAATTTTATTCTATAGAGATCCACATAGAATTAAGTCCAACCACAAACATTTTTTAGAAAGTACAAAATTTTAACATATAGGGTCCGAATCAGGGTAACATAGTAAATATCCTAAAAACTTCTTATTTCTTACTTGTTACTATAAATTCAATAAATGAGGGACTATCAATTTAACAATCACCACACATAACAGTAATGGAGTCCTGTCAAGAGTTGCTTCATATAGCACTGTGAACAGATACTATTTGCGATTACAGATGATCATTACAACATCCTCTGTAGTGCCTATTTTGCATTACCTTGATCTGGGGGATTGTAAACCTTAGCCCAGGACGATCAGCAAGCCCTGTTAGGTCATGATCCATGTACTCAAAAACCATGTATATGTTTCCCTTATCACAAGAGAAGTTGTCACAAGAGAATGAGATGATACATAATTGTAGGTGTATCCAAATCAATATAGATAGTTGTGTACTAGTTAGGTAGACCCTGGCAAAAGAATGTAGTACTAATAACATTTGTACTATGTTTATTCGGCATATGCTGAAATCAGATATACATAATTGTAGGTGTATACAAATTGTAGGTGTACAAACACACACACACACAGAGAGAGAGAGAGGGAGATTTTTTTTTTTTTGACAAAGAGAGAAAGAGAGATTAGTTTTGGGAAATATACCTAGATCAAACAGATAAAAGGATTTGGATATTTACAATGGAAACAATAGGCACTTTCAAACCAAACATAGTCCATAAGTTATGAGTGATAGCTTCACCCTGTTAAAAAATTTGACAAAACAGCTTGTGCAAATAAGCTTGGATGGATAAACGTTAGAGAGATACTCACTGAATATTCCATTCAGTACTCAGTACTTTATGCATCACACTCTTGAATATTCCATTCATCATTATCTGTCAGTACAAGAACAAAATCTTAAAGACGAGTCTTTTAAAGTGCATTACAAAAGATAAGAACTTTCTCTTTTTTTTAAAAACATTACCTCCATATGATCCCCTAAGAGGAATACAAGGGCATCAGGATGTTTAGGAAGTGTAAACCATTTGTCATCTTTACGAACTTGAAGACCTGATTCATCTTGCAAAATCATGGTGAAAGCTGTTACATTTGTCTGTGGTTTTAGGCCGAGAACAAGATCAGGCCTCTAACAACAAGAATAGTGATTGAACCTTGCAGTTAATGTTGCCTGATCACCTAACTTGTCCATAAAACAGTTATGATCAAGATTTAGTGCCTTTGCAAGGACTTTGGATGTAACTTCTGTTAACATATTTATTTTCATGGTGTATTCTTCTAAAATATCTCTGTTCAACAAATGAAGAATGTTAAAGAGATTAGCTATAATATATTTTCTACCTTTGAACTTGGTGGTATAAGTAAAGGCACCTAGCTTCTCTGGCCACAAGTTATAATTCCTCTTATCTTGAGGGCATACCTCAAGTACCAGACGGTCCGACCAGTCAAGAGGCTGACCTTCTTCAGGGACAGGATCAGCCCCATATCCTTCAAATTCTGTAACAGTTTTGGATATCTCTTTCTTTTCTGCCACTGGCTGTTTAAAGAACTCCTTTGCGACCTTTCTTATCTCATCAAGGAATGAACTTGGAATACCACGACCTACTGCCTGAACATAATTCAAGAACCACAAGTTTTAACATTAAAATTTGATACAGTTTTAACATTATGATAGAGAATACAAATTTTTCATTCCTAGACCAGAAAAATTGTTATCCTAATCAGGATCACAAGCATGACAAATTTTCGGGTGTATGAATGAGAAACCTGTATTTCTATACCTTAAAATGTGCACACGCTACTTAATTAACTAAACTTATATTTTTACAAAAAGTCATAAGTGTGTCAAAATGTTGTTATGCTAATTATGAACACCTTGATTTGAAAACCATGCAGCAACTTAGTATTAAGGGATTAAGGTTTTGCTAATGCATTTAGACCACACGAATTAATTTAATAGTTAATTGTATCTTTGTCACTTGGCAGGTTTTAAAAATTCAATACTCTTGCTATCAAATACCATATACTTGCTATCAAATACCATATTATCTCCATAGGTTAATACTTGCTATCAAATATCATTGAACATAAAAATTTACATCTCATTTCAGAGACTCGACGGTCGATTATTAGCTCCAACATTTTTCCAGAATAGATTAAATGCAATATAAAATACATTCAGAACCCATATATAACCAAAATTATGTTCACCAAAAGACTTTAATCATATCTTGAATACCATGATGAGAGATGCTAAACTCCAATGTTTGGATGTGAACAACACGAATTCAAAGTTTGAAGCACCTACAAAATTGAAACCCCAAATTAAACCCAAATCAAATATAAGGCCAAAGAGTTTCAAAATAGCCAGAGACAAGACACAAGAGAGACCGATTGATATGGAAAAGAACAATAAGAGATACTATGATTATTTTTGCAGGGGACATACGTGTCAAATTTGCCCTGGTCTTTTGCCTTCCAGCATCACTCCAGTTGAGGTCCCAAAACCTACATATACAATTAAGTCCTCACTATTTAGCATTCGCAGAGTACTTAAGATCCTTGATGGTAATGCTTTTAACCAGACCAACAGAAAGAATTATAATCTAACATAATCGAAAAAAATTGGGTAATTTACCTTTAATTAAAGCTCTAGTTGAATCTTCACTCCAACTTTTCTCGATCTAATCGATTTGGAGTTTTGCGGTTTGAATTAGGGATTTGAGAGAGGTGTGAGAGATTAGTGAGAGAGATGAGTGAGAGTGATGATAGAGGGAGAGATGGTCGATGAGAGAGGGAGGTCGAGAGAGATGAGAGAGGGAGGTCGAGAGAGATGAGAGAGATGGTCGATGAGAGAGTGTGAGAGAGTGTGAGATCTGATATGAGTATTGTTTTTGTGTAATAAAACTTTATTTTTGTGTAATGAAATTTTTGGCACGAATTTTTTTTGGCAAAGCCCGCCTACTGAAAATTGGATCTCCTGCTTATAATTTTGGTAAGTTAGGCAAAGTGTTGCAAAATTGGATCGTGTATTGTAACGCTTTTGCTAAAGTATTGCAATTGTTATAAATTTCAAAACTTTCATTTTGCTTGCAACACTTTTCGTATTTATTGTAACAGTTATAAAAATATTGCAATTGATTACCAAGTTTTGTGTTTATTGTAACACTTTGTGTAACACAAATGCACTTTGGTGTTGCAACAGGCCATATTTGGTGTAGTGTGTCATTGAAATTAGACGAGCTGTTCAGCAAGTCCAGATACATAAATCTGATTCCATTACTTGGGATGGAATGTCTGCAAAGAATGTTAAATTATCTTCTATTTGGTCATCCATTCGGGGTACTGGAAATCAAGTCCAGTGTTTGGATATGGTATGGGGGAAATTCAATATCCCGAAATGCTCGTTTGTAACTTGGTTGGCCATAAAGAACAGGCTCCTCACGAAGGATAGAATGCTCTTGTTTGGAATGCAGATAGACCCAAAGTGTGTCCTCTGTGGGGTGGACGATGAGACGGTCAGTCACATTTTCTCTGACTACCCGTTTTTCAATCTGATTAGTAGGTCCAACTGTCAACTAGGTAACTGTGCTAGTAGGCAGTTGGGGGCAAAGGAGAAAACAATTGCTGAACTGTTTTTCAGCACAACTATCTATCATGTCTGGAAGGAACGTAACCACCGCGTGCACAACTCTGGCCCTGGCAATCCAACCTCTGTTGTTAGTAGTGAGATCAGGCGCATGGTGCGAGAGAAATTGTTCTCTTGTAGCATGTTTAAGATTTGGGTTCAGAAAGACCCGACCATCATCTTATTTTTTTTTAGGGGCAAACCCCGCGATTTGAAAACCATCTACCTAACGGAACAACAAAGAAAAGACAACAATAATGCTAGATAAACTAGCAATCAACTGATAAACTAAACAACTAAACAACTAAGTTGCACACATTCTGACTAAATTACCACTAGAAGTGGTCCCTCCACATGCTCCTGTTCCTGCATATCCATATATTACCCGCACAGTAATCACCATGATTGCAATACTCACCATAGGAGTGAGCAGAAATAGCCTAGTCCACATGAAAATAACTAGGGAAATATGCCAACTTGGCATCAGGCCATCTTCTGGACCTCCGTCCAAACCAATGTGACCGTACACAATGTATGTCATCATATAATCATCCACACAATTCATTACCGGCCCATTATTCCCAATCTTTACCTGCAACAAATGGACAGACTGCCCACCACAACTAGTAAGAGGAGCCGCATCGCAGCACTCCATTGATATCTTCAGAATTTGGGTCGAGCCCTCATCAACAACTGTAATAGCACTCAATGACAAAACAATGCTGGATGCCATCTTCAAACCTGCATAAGTACTGCAGTCACAACCACCATCACAACTTCTACCCAATAAAGCATCAACACTCTCACATTCATGCAAGAACCCCATCTCTGCCCATAAAACAACAGTAGCCCGAGCCTCCCAGCACCATAGAAACCAAGCGCCACGCAAAAGTGAGACCAAGCATGGCCCACTATAACAAACATCCCCATCCATACGCCCTTTGTAGCTGCCGTGATTAATTGCAGCCACCATAATGGAAACAATACCTGGTAAAGAGCCCAAACCAAGTTTCCCAAACCTCCCAAAAACATTTCCAAAAAATGACAAAATAACAGCCATGCGTACATTACTTCTTCCTGCATCAAGGAAGCAGTCCCTGTTCTTCCTGAGAACCATAAATTTGTTCTTGTAGTGACCAAACAACACCCATAAAGCAGTAATCATAGATGAGGACTTAAAACCAATTTTCAGATACCAATCAGTAGAGCAAACCACAATGCTGCACCCACCATTCCGCACCTGGGTCAAACCAAAACCATTCACCTTGCATCTACCTGGGTTTATCTTCCAGATATCAACATGCGATACAAGCAAAATTAGCTCCAGGGTCGAGTGGAACCAGATAACTTCCTGACTCTTGCTATTGGATCGCAGCATGCTCTGTCCTGCTATTGAATCCCAGTTCGCAAACCGCAACACCACATAAGCAAAATCTCCCTCAAAACGGAGATCTGTCAAGGACCTAGAAGGTGTATCATCCCCTTGATTGACCAGGGACAGAAAAAAACCATCCTTCAAGTAGAAGGTAAAAAGACTTTGAGTATGCAAACGACGGAACAAACCAGGAATCGTTTGCATTTTTCCATAAAAAAAGAAACATGTCGGCGATAAACTACATGTCCTCCCTGACATCCATTCATCATTCAATCTCCCACGGACCAACTGACGATCAGTCACCAACGTGAGAGAGGCATAACAGGTCCAACTTCCATAAATTGCGTTTTCTTCCACTTTCAAAGCCATTATGCTATCAGCAGAAATTCCAGACCACAACGGTCTAGACTTGCAATTCTGCTCCCTAGGGCCAACAACAGCAGCGCAAACGGTCGGAGAGCTCGCGAAAGAGGCACCCCACCAATCACCTGCCTCGGCATCTTCAAACAAAGCCACCGATCCAGTTCTAGAATCAATCACATCGGTGTTAAAACCCCCATAATGCACAACTAGATCTGCAACTCGGTATGACATTATATCAAATACCTTGTGGCCAATGACTTCTCTCCATAGATTAGCCGTACCATTTTGATTCTCATCAATACCCACACGACTTCCATCGAACAACTGGTGTTCCTTGCTAACATGATTAATCTCCAAGAGGCGACATACCCTTATTCGGAAAATGTCACCTGACATACTAACACTGAGGTTAGCATCACCACACAAATTCTTGACATACACTTTAAAAAGCATATCTAACAGCGTGATGCAAACATCCTCTCCAAAGTAACCATCTTTGACCTCCATATAATCCCCTTGGATATCACCAAATAGAATACTATGGGTACCACTACAAACAAAAGTAGTACCCCTGTCATCTTCACCAGATTCACCAGCAAGCGCGTGGAGAAAGTACTCCCACAATATCTCCAAACAGACCAAGACAGCCTCCGAAGGCTTCGCACAAGTACATGATACAACTTGAAAAGCTGCCAAATCTTGATACATAAGACCCAATCTAACCAAGAACCCATTACTCCAAGAATTCACTTCATCAAACATGTTGTAAGTCAACTTCATTTCACCAGAACACATGGCAATATCAAAACCCATCATACCACAATCAGTATCCCTGTTTTGTACGAACAAATGGCAGCCATAACCAAGAGGCTCCTTGAAGAAAACTTCGTTAAACGCAACACCAGAAATCAAATCAGAGGTCACATCTCTAACAAGACCCACTAACATAAACTTTGGGCCAAGAGACCCAGGCGGAGTAAGGCATATGGAAACCAACCTGGCCGACTCATCGCTAAGCAGGAAAGGGTAGACCTTCAACACAATACTCGAAACAGACAACAGATCTTTGGCTTTAAACTCATAAAGATTGCAGCCCAAAGAACCCATCTTCCAACCCATGGACAGAACATTCAATACCCCAACTTTGCTTGGTACTAGCCGCCCTCTCAGGGGAAATGAGAGTCGTATTCTCTCTCTAGGAAATTCTAGCCGCCTTTATTCTACAACCCTTTTTCATCAGATCTACACATACCAGCCTTCAATAATCCATCTTTCATCTCTAATCCTTCACCTATACACCAGATTTCTTATTATATTTATAGTTTTATCCTTGTTATGTCTCCAGAGGGTGTATTGTTCTCTTCTGGGCGAGATTCTTGGCTTGTTTTCTTGATGGGTGTTGGCCCATTCGGTGTGTCTGAAGCTCTAGGCCTTCGGTCGTGGAACTTCATCTCTATGGTTGGGAAGCTTTTTGGGATGCCCACTTTTGTGGATATTAACGGTGAACTTGTGTCAAAGCCGTTTATGAAGCGACCACTCTATAGTGGGTCTCTTGATCCAGTTCTGGGTAGTAGTAAGCTTTCATGTGGTGATATAATCTGTTTTGATTATATACACCTTTATTCGCAAGGATTTACTCCTAGGGGTGACTCGGAGGATGTGAACCATGTGTGTGATGGACATTCACTTCGATCTATGGGTAATTATGTTGTTACTCATGATTGGGTTTTCCATTTGATGGATTCTTTGAAGATCCAATTGGGGAATTCTCTTCTCCTGAAGTGCAATCTTTATTTGATTACCAAGAACATCGTTTCGACCATTGATTCTGATGAATCATTGAGCGGTCTTTGGAAGACCACTAGAGTAGGCTCTTTTGTGGGTTTCTCGAAGGTGTTGATTCAGGCTGAAAACTGCAAGGAAAACATTGGGTGTTTGGGTGCGTGGATCTCAGGACTTTTTCCTGGTGGTGATGTTGTTTTCGTCCGGTCTTTTCTCCAGCGGAGTGGTTCCTTCTCCTTTAATCACGATGAGCAGAGAAGAGTAAAGATGATTGTTCTCGGTAACTATGTATGTTTGATGGGGGTCATCGTTGTTGGCGGAAACTCTAGCACGGTGTATGTTATGGGAAAAGATAGAGATCTTGATCTCTTTCTTGTCATAGTTATCAGGGGTATGGCCCGTAACCTGTTTGATGAAATGCTTCATAGCTGCCTTCTAGCCCCTCAGATGGAAGATTTGTTGGTTTACTCATTTGGGTTGTTATTGATTGGTTTCATGATGGAAATTGAGATTTTTTCTAGGGCTATTGCTGAAGAGAAGAACCCCATTGGTTATGTGGGTTTAGGTGTGGGTTTGACTGCAGAGTTTGCTCATGTTACCTTCGAGTTCCCCAATATTGGATGTGGGGACTTAACGGATAACAAATGGAGGACGTTGATCATCAGTGTAATGATAGGTGTTGGAGGTGACCTTCCTCACGACACGCAGGTGATGAATCTGCCTAGTATGGTTAAGGTAAATGGATCCCATTTGGGATTATGGAATTTGCTCTATGAGTTTGGCAATTCTGTAATTGCTACTGGTTCTTTGCACGTGGTTTTAATGGTTGAGAAATTTTGTTGTATTAAAAACATTGGTTTCTCTGATTTGGTTGAGCCGGGCTTCTTGCTTACCGCAAACAGATCGGAGCCTATTAAGCTCGCGGGTTCTGTTTGTTGGTGTTTGAGGTTTGATGAAGTTAACAAGGGAAGAATTGGCAAGAAATGGGTACGGTTTGCTAAGGTGACACCAAGGCACTTAGTCGTATTCTATTTTAAAATGAAGCCCAGTAGGTATCACGAAGGTAACACTATCTGCTCTATTAAGCGCATACCGAGTCTGGTATTGCAGATTGTTATTGAGGGTGTGGAGACTCAGTTGTTTTCTTGCATCATGAAAGCTCGTAATTTGCAGACTGGTTACAGTGCTTCTGCTGAGAACACGAACAGGGTTCTGGATCAGAAATGGGAAGAATCACAAAGTGTCCCTGCTGCTCGGAACGCCAGTTTGATTTTGGTTGAGAACAAAAGGACGGGTGCCGCCCCTTCATGGGATATCCTATTTCTTGTTGCTGGTCCATTCAATGCGAATGAACGTATCATTGTTGGAATCTTTTCGAGTGCTTTGGAGGTTGGAATGTCATGGACTGACCCAGGGGGATACTTCATTGTTATGGAGCCAGTTTTCATTGGCAACTATGGGAATCCAATGGACAGATGGCTGCATGACGGTCTTTTCTGTGTTAACCATGGGCATTCCAGTGCTAGGATTATGATTGTGTGTTTGATTGACATGCGGCTTGCTATCCTTGTGGTAGTTAGTTTGGATGCTTATGAATATGGGTTGAATGCATTTCTTGGCGCATTACTTTTCAATGCCTTGTTGTGCTACAGAGTGTTCTGGAAATTTGTATGGATTTTAAAGATCTATTCGAGGCTGATTTTGATTACCAGGGATGTTGAGTCTAGGTTGATTCTTGATGGAATGCCCCAACAAAGATTCAGGATGGTTGTGCTACGCTTCAAGCAACCGCCGTCTGTGAATGTTGACAAGGAGATTAATGGTTTTGTTTATGCATGCTATATCTCGAGTGGCCATTTGATTATTTACAGACTTGATTTTAAGTTACAAATGAAGGAAATTAGTCAATCAGGTGGACCAGGATTCGCTGCTGGTGATTATGTGATAGCTCTTAAAACAGAGGTTGGAATGGCTTCTATGCAGGAGGGGTCTTTTTAGGTGCTGTTTGATGTGGCCCAACAATGTGAGTTTTTTAAAAGTGTTGGTGAAGGCCAGTTTGTGGCTGGGGTCTGCAAAGGAAGGAATGGCATGGTAAATGCAAGGATTGGTCTGTGGGGACATCTTCACACTGCTAATCGACAGAAAAGTCGGCCCACTAGGTGGAAGATACATGCGAGTTATGATGCCTGTTTGGCATACTGTTCTAGTTTTTAGGCGAGTTATTAGTTAGCTAGCTAGTTCTGGTCTCCTTTTGTAGAAGCATTCTATTGCTTGTTGTTGCGAATTAGTTCTTCTAATTCGTTTGTTGATTTGGTTTGCAATGTTGGTTTGTTGAATTCGCGGGGTATGCCCCTAGAATTGTATCTGTTGTTCCCTTGGGTATAAAATATTAATTAGCAAAAAAAAACATTCAATACCCCAACTTTTACGGGGACCAGTAGACCAAAATCAATTAAGAAATCCTGAAAAGAGGACATAATCGGACATAAAAACTAGTATAATATATAAGAAATTTTGTGTTTAAGTGGAAGATAAGAAGGGGGAGGTGGATTAAGGAAGGAAATGTATAGATCTAATGAAGAAAGGGTTTAGATTTGGACAAAATTTGTGGCGGCAGATTAGGGTTTTAGAGAGAAGGTAGAGAGAAGTTGGAGAAACCGACCATCATCTTATTTCTCATGTAAAAGATTAGGACTGGTATATCCGTTGTAGTTGAGTAGGGTTTACCTTCGTATTCTTTGTATCATGTTGACTTCGTGGGGTATGCCCCTTGTCTTTGTATCAGTTGTTCCCTTTGGTATAAAACTTTAATTAGCAAAAAAAAATCCATAAGGGTTGCGGGGGCATTAGTCAATCCAAATGACATCATTAAAATTTCATAGTGTCTATACCTAGTGCGAATCGCAGTCTTGGGTATATCCTTGGGTTTAATCTTCCAACTGGTGATATTCATTTCTTAAATAAGTTTGGACCATAATACACAGCGACGTTCCTCTGATCAAACAATCATCTACACATGTACCTATTCTTAATGTCGAACTCATTCAACTCTCGAGGTTTGATGCACAATCTTGTGCTAACAACTTTCTTTCTCACAACAACACTGGCTTTCCACGGGGGTACACTGGGTCTTATCACACATTTATCTAGTAATTCTTATAACTGAGTCATTAACTCTTTCATTCCCATTGGGGCTAACGGTAGGTGCAACATTATTCCTTGAATACACGGTATTCATTCTTATGTCATCCAAATCGATATCTGGTAGCTCGTTAAAACCTTGTACAACCTCCCAAAATCACTTATAATTTCCTTTATACTTGATGTCTCCTTTCTAAGCGTCAACTATAAGGTCTTAATCTGAACTAAATTCACGAGTCTCTGAATCCGTCTTCATCCTTTCATTATTACTCTCTTTCCCTTATAATCAATTTGGCTCCATTGGGCATCAACCAATCCATCCTTATTATAATCTCAAATTCTCCCAACTTAAAAGGAATCAAGTCTATTAAAAGTGTCGACCTCATATTTCGAGTTTATAACCTGGATGTACCAATTTCACGGAAAACTTCTTGATCGATCATCTTTACTTGCAATTTATCTTTTAGAGGTTCAACCTTTAAGGTATAATCATTATGCAAATTTTGGAGATGCAAAGTACTTAGCAGCTCTGGATCAAATAAAACGTTAATCCAAACTGAGTTTAAGTAGGAGGGTGTCTGCTGGTTGAAGGTCCTGGTAATGGGTTGTCTGCTAGGGGTAGCCCTCTTATCCATTGGTATAGCTGGTCCCATAGATGGACATTTCTTAGCTTTGTGTCCAAGCTTTCCACAATCGATGCCTTTTTGCACTAATGTAACCTAATCTGTTAATTCCAACATCGCCACGCGATTCTAGATCTATTGTTTCAACCCTGGTTGAAACCTACAGACTCTCATTACATTTGTATTTACAACTCCGGAACAAACCTTGACAACTCAAAAAACTTGGCCTCATATTCTGCCACATTCATGGTTCCTTATTTTAACTCTAGATTTTTTTTTCCCTATCTGGATCTTCATATATTCCAGAAAACATTTCTCTAAAAAAGCTTTATTCTTATTTTTGCCTATGGAAGAAAAATGAGAGTCCTAGAGAGAGAAGCTCCTCCTTCTTTCTAAAACCCCTTCAGCCGCCACATTCTTAAACCCTAGATCTATTGTCTTGCGCACTTTCTCCATCATTTATTTCACTTTCCCTTCTTCCCCTAACCTAAACACTATATTTCTTATTAATATATATATTTTTTAGTCCGTGGTTTGCAGATGCCAAGTCAAGGTTCTCAGTATGATTTGGAGACTGGTCTACCGGAGTATATGCCAGATATGAGTGAGGACAGTTTTAATGAAATGCTAGCTCGTCGAGAGGTGGATGACTTTCCGCTCTTAGTGACAGCCGATGAGACAGTCCCTAGTAGCTCAGGGGGTACTCCTCTTGTGAAGGAGGTGGATTCTTCTGGTGATGAGGAGGTATATCATGAGGATGCGAGGGATGCTATGGAACGAGTGACAATTAGTAAAGTAGCTGCCTCTGTAGCAGCTACTAATAAGAATGACAGTGAAGAGTTGATAAGGCTGAGGATGAAACTAATGGAGGTAAATGACTTTCTTAAATCTAAGGGCCTGTCGATGGCTGAGATGGAAAAGGAGAACCTCACTGCCCAGGCTGAGTTTAATGTTGGTTTAAACAACCCTCTCAGCTTCATTACTGGTAGGGATGAATTTGGACTCCCTATTTTCTCACATGGTTCTGGTAGGAGAAATGGGGGCAATGAGCAGGATGTGAAAGAGACCCCTATTTTGAAGAGTATCCTTAAGAACAGGAGTGCCAACCTGACAATAGGCGAATCCTCAGGGATATTTAAAGGTGTGGAAAGTGAGATAGACCAGGAGAATGCTAACAGGAAGCAAGATCTCAATGAGGCGAAGGGGGAGAAGAAGTCTTGGACTTTTTTTTTTTGCTAATTAAAAGAATTTATACCAAAGGAAACAGCTAATACATATCTAGGGGCATACCCCGCGAGACAGCATCCATGCTATAACTAGTAATCAACATGATACAAAGAATAAGAAGGTAAACCCTACTCAACGTTACAGATGTACCTAGCCTATTCATTTACATGATAAATAAGAGGATGGTCGGGTCATTCCGAACCCAACCCTTAAACAAGCTACATGAGAACAGTTTCTCACGCACCATACGTCTTATCTCACTGCTAACCACTGATGTAGGGTGGCCAGGACCATGGTTGTGCATACGGTAGTTACGCTCTTTCCAGACATGATAAATAGCTGTGCTAAAAAACAGTTGAGCAATTGATTCCTCCTTTGCCCCTAGCTGAGTAACAGTGCAGTTGCCTGACTGACAATTGGACCAGTTACGAGAGAAACGAAATGGCATAGACCTGCTAATAATATCAAAGTATGGGCAAGCAGTAAAAATGTGGCTAATCGATTCATCCTCCACCCCACACAAGACACATTTTTTATCAACCTGCATTCCAAACAGAAGCATTCTATCCTTCGTGAGGAGCCTGTTTTTGATGGCTAACCATGTGATGAATGAGCATTTCGGGACATTGAATTTTCCCCAGACCATGTTTAACCACTGGACATAGCTCCCCTTAACCCGCATGGATGACCAAATAGTGGACAATTTGACATGCTTTGGAAGCATTCCATCCCACAAAATGGAATCAGACTTATGGATTTGGATATGTTGCACCATCCTTCTAATTTCAATCACATCATTATGGTTCGAAGATGGTAAGTCCCAAGTCCCATTTCGGAGGTAGACATTGATACTGACTGAACTAGTGGACTCAGCTGTAGATACAATGGAAGGGGCAATATCCAGAAGGGGCTTATTTTGGACCCAAGGATCATGCCAGAAGAGAAAGTCAGAGTTTTCTCCTATGTTATAGTGTACATACTGGAGGGCTCGCGGCCTCGCTTTGAACAGTTTCCTTACAATCCAACAGGAGCGATATGGCATTTTGGAAGTCCAGAATTCCTTCTTTGCCAGCAAAGCTTTATGGAACCATGCTATCCATAGAGAGTTAGAGGTGGGCTGAATGATGCGCCACAGCTGAAAAAGAATGGCAGCTTCATTCCACTCAAAAATATTCCGAATGCCAAGACCCCCTTCTGCTTTTGGTTTGCAACACTCCTCTCATCCAACTTTATATTGACACTTCCCATCTGATTTGTAGAAACCTCCCCAGAGGAACTTGAAAAATAGAGCATTGATCTTTTTTAGGATCCCTTTCGGAAGGAAGAGAAACATACTCCAGTATCCCACAATGCTGACCAGTATGGCTTTGATCAGTTGGAGACGCCCTGCAAAATTAAGAAATCTAGTTGTCCACATCTCCATTTTGCTGCACAGTCTACTAATCAGAGTCTGGCAATCATTCTTGTTGAGCTTTCCTGTGATAAGAGGGAGCCCCAGGTAGGTGATGGGCATATGACCTCTTTGAAACCCTGAGTGAGAAAGAATAGCATCAGTCACATCCTGTCTAACATTAGCAAAGAAGCATGTAGTTTTGGAGATGTTTGGCTTTAGATTCGAACAGGTTGAGAATAGCTTGATCCCATCCAGGAGAGCCGAGACTGACCTAAGATCACCATGACTAAACAGGAAAACATCATCAGCAAAAATAATGTGATTTAGCTTTACTTCCTTAGTTCTCCAATGGAATTTGAAGTTAGGGTCCGCAGTCTTCTTATCCAGGCATGCTGAGAGAGCCTCCATGACAATCACGAACAGATAAGGGGATAGAGGATCCCCCTGTCTGAGGCCAGATTCCCCTTTGAAAAACCCTTCCAAACTGCCATTCAACTTTACAGAAAACATTGTTGAAGTAATAAATTTTTCCAGCCACTTAATGTACTGAGTGGGAAACCTCATTTTCCCCATGATTGCAAACAGGAAATTCCAGTTTAGGGAGTCAAAAGCCTTATGAATGTCTAGCTTTATAGCACATCGAGGCTGACCTGAATTACCATTATAGTCCTTGCATAATGCTTGAGCAAGGAAAATATTGTCACCAATGGATCTCCTAGCTACAAAAGCAGATTGAACCGGGGAGATGATGGAGGGAAGCACAGCTTTAAGCCGCTTGGCTAGCATAGAAGAGATGCATTTATATAGTACATTACAGCAGGAGATTGGTCTAAAGTGTTGCATTTCAGATGGGTTAGGCTGTTTAGGAACTAAACATATGGAAGCAGCATTTATTACTCTAGGCAAGTGCAATGTGTTAAAGAAATGCATGATACCTTTAGTCACATCGTTTCCTACCAAGTGCCAAACAGCCAAGTAGAATTCAACTGTGAACCCATCTGGCCCAGGGCTCTTGTTCTTAGCCATTCTTTTTAATGTGCTCAGTACTTCACTCTCAGAAAATGGGGCAGCCATAAGGTTGGCCTGGGAATCAGAGAGAGAAGGTAGAGGAATATCATTAGGAAAAACTGCTACCTCAGATGATTTTCCCAGAATATTTTTATAGAAATCCGTTGCAACTTTAGCCATGTCTGCATGTGAAGAGTGTGAGACTCCCTCCGAGTCGGTGAGAGTAGTAATCTTGTTAGTGTTCCAATTCCCTCTGCAAGAATTATAGAAAAACTTACTATTGCCATCTCCAAGTTTAAGCCACTGAATTCTGGATTTCTGCTTTAAAAACTGCTCCTCTAGCCTTAAAGCTGCTGAATAGTTCTCAATAAATTCCTTTTCTTCCTCAAAGTAAGCAGCAGTAGGGTTATCAGGCATTGAGTCCTGGAACTGAGAGAGTGCATCCCGAGACTAGATTACTAGGTTGTGAATATCCCCCATCTTCCTATTTAGTTCCTTTAGAGCCACCTTTACATTCTTGAGTTTCGATGTTAGGATGAACCAAGGATTCCCCTCAACCTCTAAGGACCATACTTTCTCCACTGTTTCCAAGAAGTCTGGATTATCAATAAGGTGGTTAAAAAACTGAAAGGGCTTCGCTCCAGAGGAGAAACTAGTGCCAAGTGAAGTAATAGCAGGGCAATGATCAGATAGGCCCCGAGACATGAATTCCACCGTCGAGCAAGGGAACACTGAATGCCATTCCGGGTTTACTAACACACGATCTAATTTTCTGAATTTTGGCTGAGAGATATTGCTATCCCACCATGTGAAGAAGTGGCCTGAATACCGGAGATCAGTGAGGCCATTAGCAAGCAAGAACTGTTTAAACTCCTCCATTCCAGCAGTCCAATCTAAGGACCCTCCTTGTTTTTCATCAATACTAATACACGAGTTGAAGTCACCACATAGAGCCCATGCTGTGCCATTCAAACCCTGCGCTATTCCCGCCAAATCAGACCATAGTGGTCTACGGTCAGTCATATCATTAAGGCCATACACAAAAGAGATAACAAAACTTGTATTGCTCTCAAGAAGGGTAACAGAGCATGTGATATGCTGAGAAGAAGAAGCAAGAACCAAAATTTTCCATATAGAGGGATTCCACCCCAGCCATATACGGCCTCCCGGATGATGATCATAGTTAAAGCACCACTGAAACCGTGGATTAATGGTCCGAGAGATAATCCTAGCAACGTCAGTTTGGACATGTGTTTCCAATAGACCTACCAGGGACAGTTTATTTTTAAAGATGAAGTCCCTGATAAAACCAACTTTATTATTAAGGCCTCTAACGTTGTAGGAACAAAAAATAGTCATAATAGATTTATGACCTAGAGGAAGGGGTACGACCCCCCCTACCCCCTCT
The DNA here is from genome assembly GCA_037693485.1 of Kitagawia praeruptora. NCBI lineage: Eukaryota > Viridiplantae > Streptophyta > Magnoliopsida > Apiales > Apiaceae > Kitagawia > Kitagawia praeruptora. The sequence continues at coordinate 92,265,497 of CM075344.1, read as the reverse complement.
TTTTACATTCTTGTATGGCTTTGGAGTTCTCGAGCCATGTTTCATTGCTACTTCATCAACCACAATGTTCTGAAACGGCTGAAGATTGGAGACTTCCGGAGATATACTTGGCGATGTCACTGGCTTTCGTTTAGAACGAACCTCCGTCCACTCATTGTCAACATCCCCTTCTTTTGCATCTACTTGGAGGTTGGTAGTTTGCTTGTCCCCAACTGAAGTGGTCATGTGGCTTGCTTCCTTCTCTAAAACCCCTTCCTTCAGCTCCACCACCACCTTCTTTTGACTTGTTTCCGCCTCTAAAACATCTTCTTTTAGCTCCACCACCACCTTCTTTTGGTGACCTTCATTTACCTTACCACTTTCATCTACTTTATCTTTTCCTTTGTCATTATGGCCAGATGCAGCCCCTTTAGTATGGATTGACCCCCTGCCGCCCATTGTCTAGAAGCCACCGGGCAAACACTAATGGTGTGGCCAAGAGATTTACAGTGGCTGCACACCATTGGCTTATTAATGTATGAGACTTTAACCTCAACTATGGAACCGTCCAGGTCCACCACTTTGAGGGTTGGTGGTAAAGGATCCCCCACTTCATACTGCACGCACATTTTTGCGAATGGAAGAATTTCTAGCTCAGATGTAAGGGCGTCTGCCCCTAGGGGCTTTCCAATGGCACTAGCAACACGGCCCAGTCCCTCCTGTGTCCAGTAGCAATCTGGAAGATTGGCTAGCTTAACCCATAACGGCATTGAAGTAACAGATTCTGAGCGCTCGTTGAAACCCCAATCAGTTAATACCAGGGGCCTTTTATCAAAGTACCACGTACCTTTGCTTAGAACCGCATTCTTTTCATTGGAAGAGTTGAACCTGAAGACATAGGTAGACTCATTACGCTGAGAGACCATGGTGAGGCCTCTCCTCCAGGCGGAAAAAGCCACCTCCTTAACTCTCTTAAACGGTAGAGTCCCTTTTGTAAATTTACCCACAATGCAACATTTGAATTTTTCCGCACCTTTCTTGAGGACATCCTCTGGGGGGGATAAAACATCTGATCCTTCCGATGGAGGCACGTAATCAAATTTCACTTCCTTGACAGGGCCCGGGGCCGCTCTTAAGACTGAAGACCAGGACTTTGCACCTTTTGACCCCATTTCAGTCTTCTCATCCTTCTCCCCATTTTTGGTGTTCTCCTTGCTTACTTTATCTGTAAGAGGTTCCTGTTTGTCTGTTTCCTGTTTACCCTTCGAGCTTTCACCCCTTTCCAAACCCCCAGGTGGGGCATTTTTTAGAATTCCTTTAACAGCTCCCACCCCCTTCTCACTGGCAACCGTGCTCTTAGGTACTTCCTTGCTAGTGAATATGGGAAGACCCATCTCATCCCTACCATCAATGAAACGCACTGGGCTTACTAACCCTGCATTAAAACTCTCCTTATCCTTCAAGATTTCTTTCTCAACTTCACTCACCGAAAAACCCTTCTTAGCAAGGAAACTATGGATATCCATCATTTGGTTGCGTAGCTTTATGAGGTCCTCTCTCTCATACTTATTGTTCGCAGCCACACCCTTTGCTACCATGTGTATCGTTTCTCTCTCTATCGCATCTCTAGCAGTCTCATATGAAGCTTCCTCCTCATCTGAGGTTGTCTCACATATCTTTTCAGTTGAGGTACCTCCCTGAAGGGTGGAAGGCACAACTAGGGCTGGAAAGTCCTCCACTTCTCTTCTTGCAAGCATTTCCTGAAACTTATCATCCTCCATATCCTGCATATAGCCAGGTAAACCAGATTCGGAGTCACAATTAGAACCTTGACTCACCATGGGAACTGACCGAAAAAGAAAACAAAAAGGGTAAGTAAGAAATATAGTGTTTAGGTTTGGGGGACAAGAGAAGGTGGAAGTAAATGAAGGGAATGAGGAGTTAATGATGGGGAAAGTGTTTTAGAGAATAGATCTGAAGATTTAGAAAATGGCGGCTAGGTTTGGGTGTTTTAGAAAGAAGGAGGAGCTTCTCTCTCTAGGACTCTCATTTTTGTTTTCTCAGAAGTCTTGGACTTCGGTGTTGAAAACTGCTCCGGGCCCTTTGAAAGGCATTACCTTTGAGTATGTTCCCCCTTCGGCAGGGGCCACCATGGTTGAACCACCTTGTGAGGTGTTGCAAAAGGGAGTTGATAAATACAAGTGCTGTATTGTGGGTAAATTCACAAAAGCCACATTGCCGTTCAGACGTGTGAAGGAGATTGCGCAGCTAATTTGGAAGAAGGGGCTTGACGCTGTTTTTTTAACGAAATGAGTCAACCTACATTTTCAAATTTTGCTCTTTTAATGACAAGAATGCTGCCCTCTCAAAAGGCACCTGGTACTTTGATCAACGCCCTCTTGTTGTTACGGATTGGGGCTGTTCTGGGGGAGGAACTACTGTTTTGTCTATGCCTTTATGGGTCAAATTTAGCAATCTGCCTGACTGTTACTGGACACAAGAAGGGTTGAATCGAATTGCGAGTTTCATTAGTGTACCTTTGGGTGCTGATACTCTTACTTCGCAGTTGGAGATCCTGTCTTTTGCTAAAATGTGTGTCCAATACAAAGTTGGTGATCCGCTCCCTAGCACTATACCTGTGGTGGATTTTGATAAAGCTGGAGTGGAGGTCAAAGTTTCTTATTTCAACAAGCCCTTATTGTGTTCCCATTGCAACTCTATGGGGCACCTAATCAATGTATGCCCGTTGGCTCCTAGGGACTGGGCAAGAAGACAGGGTAATGAGGGTAAGGGTGCAAAAGTAGAGGCAAATGGAAAGGAGAATACTAAGAGCAAAACAGTGGATGCTCACTCTGAGGCAGGGGTGAAGGAAAGTACGCAAAGTCAAGAGGTGGAGGCGGGGTTAAAGGGCAAAGAAGTGGTGTTGGAGGAAGGTGAAATTACTGGGTTTGGGGGAGATGATGAAAAGGGGGCAGAGAGTAAGCTTGACTACCTCACACCTATCGCAAAGCAAGGAACTTGTGGCCCAGTTGTGGAAGAGACCCCTCACGAAGATGGGGGTGGTTGGACTGAGGTAAAAAAGAGGAAGCCAGTAAACTCTCCTAGTGTGTCTACTGGAACTCCTTCTCCGCAAAGTTTCAAGAATGTAATAGTGGATGAAGTAGCTCGTAAAGGTGAAGCATCCCGAAAACAAGGTAGCAAAAGGGCAAAGTCTAAGGGGCTAAAAAAGGTGAAGTGGGGGTCAGGGGGCCCCACTTCTAATTCTTAACTCAGTTTTTATGACTGTTTTTTGTTCTTACAACGTCCGGGGCCTCAACAATAAGGTTGATTTTGTCAAGGATTTTATATATGCAAATAAACTATCCTTGATTAGTATTTTGGAGATGCATGTGCATAAGGACGTTGCTAAGATTATCTCTTCGGAGATTAACCCGAGGTTTCAATGGTTGTTCAACTATGAACACCATGCGGGTGGCCGGATATGGCTGAGGTGGAACCCGGATTTTTGGAAGGTGGTGAAGCTAGCCTTTTCTGGACAACATATTACCTGCTCCATCACTTCGCTACAGCATAACCTCAATGTTTTGGTCTCCTTCGTCTATGGGTCTAATGATGACATAGAAAGGAGATTGCTTTGGTCAGATTTATTGAATTTTTCAAGAAGATTGTCTACTGAAGCTTGGGCCATTTCAGGTGACCTTAATACTTGCCTTCGCACTGAGGAGAAGCAGGGTGGCAACACAAATTGGACGGTTGATATGACTGACTCTAAAGAGTTTGTTCGTGCTATGGGTATTATTGATCTTCGAAGCACCGGAAATGTTCTCACCTGGTGGGATTGCAACATTCATCACCCGAAATACAGGAAATTGGATAGGGTTATGGTGAATGCCCACTGGCATAATGTGTTCCCCTGTTTGTTCACAAATTTCTTGCCTAGAGGGCTCTCAGATCATAGCCCAGCTTTGACTGACCTAGGTTTGAATCGTCCGGTAGTAAAGAAGCCTTTTTTTTTGCTAAGTTAAAAAATTAAATTTCAGCAAAATGGAGCTACATGAAGAGCTGGGGCATACCCCAAAACAACACCTACAAAGCACACCTACAAAGGGTCGACATGACCAACCAAGCTGAACTAAGTACTAGGCCTTTCAGTAAAGGAGTAAAACAAGGGATGGGTCCTTTCGAACCCACTTCTGGAATGAAGAACAAGAAAATAGCTTCTCTCTAACAAGGCAATTGACCTTTAGACTAAGCACTTGCGTCGCTTGTCCTGGACCTGCATTATGGATTCTGAAATTTCGCTCCTTCCATACACTATATATGCAAGTTGTTAAGTACACCCCTGCAATAACCTTCTTCTGCTCTGACATGGAGGATTGAAAGAAGTCACCTTGCTGCAACCTTACCCAGTCATCATTTAGCCGGTATGGCACCACCTTACTTAGGAGGTTAAAATACGGACAAGTAGTAAGCAAATGGCTTATAGACTCCATGTCTGTGCTACATAGGACACACCTTGGATCAACCCTCATGCCAAATGTTATCATACGGTCCTTTGTAAGCAACCTGTTTTTGATTGCTAGCCACGAAATAAAGGAGCATTTCGGAATGTTGAAAGAGTTCCAAACCAGGCCAACCTAGTTGACCCCTTGCCCAGTATCACGAATGGATGCCCAAATTGATGACAGTTTAATCATATTTGGCTAAAGTCCATCCCAGGTGATCTTATCACAGCTATGGATTTGAGTTTGAGATGCCCTTCTTCTAACCTCCAAAACATCCATATTATTTGAATTAGGAAGCATCCAAGCCCCATCCTGCAGATAAGAGTTAATAGGAGCCATACTAGTCGATTCTGCAGTAGAAATCACCGAGGGGGAAATGAGAGCTAATGGCTTCTTGTTGGCCCAAGGGTCATGCCAAAAGAGAAACCCAGAAGCAACTCCAACATTATATGTAACATAAGACAGAGCTTGAGATCTAGCATTAAAGATTTTTCTAGCAATCCAACAGCATCTATAGGGCATTGTTGCTGTCCAGAACGCTTCCCTACGAAGTAGAACTCTGTGGAACCAGGCAATCCAGAGAGAATCAGAAGTGGGTTGGAGCAGGCGCCATAGCTGATGCAGAATAGCAGCTTAGTTCCATTCAAATACATTTTTAATCCCCAACCCACCCTCGGCTTTAGGCTTACAGCAATCCTCCAATTTTACTTTGTAATGGCACTTTTCCGAGTCCTTGTAGAATCCCCCCCAAAGAAACTTGAAGAACAAGCTATTAATCTTCTTAAGGACAGCCTTTGGAAGAAAGATATACATACTCCAATAGCCAACAATACTAGCCATTACTGCTTTAATAAGCAACAGACGCCCAGCAAAGTTGAGAAAGCGAGCCATCCAGCTTTCAATCCGTCTGCACAATTTGGCTACCAAGGCAGTGCATTCCCTGCTATTGAGTTTACCAGTTATGAGGGGCAAACCCAAGTAGGTTATAGGGAGATTACCTTTTTGAAAACCAGTCACCTCTAAGATGTCCTCAACAACATTAGAACCCACATTAGCGAAGAAACATAATGACTTATCACGATTAGGTATCAAATTTGAGAGCCTAGAAAAGCTGTTAACCCCATCCATCAGCCTAGCAACGGAGTTGGAATCTCCATGGCTGAAGAGGAAGACATTATCAGCAAAAATAATGTGGTGCAGGTTTACCTCCTTGGTTCTCCAATGAAATTTAAAGTCTGTGCCATCAACTGACTTATTTAAACATGCAGTAAACACTTCCATTGCCATTACAAATAGGTAAGGCGATAAAGGGTCACCCTGCCTCAAAACCGATTCCCCTTTGAAGAAACCCTCCAAGCTTCCATTGAGTTTCACTGAGAACATGGTGGAAGTAATACAGACCCTGATCCAATCAACGAATTTAGGAGGAAAACCCATCTTTTCCAACACCACAAAAATAAAGCTCCAATTAAGTGAGTCGAACGCTTTGTGGATATCTAATTTTATAGCACACCTTGGATGTCGATCATTGCGATTATAACCTTTGCAAAGAGCCTGAGCTAAGAAAATATTGTCACCAATGGATCTCCCAGCTACAAAAGCCGATTGATGCTGAGAGATCAGAAAAGGCATGACTGACTTAAGCCTACGGGCTAACATTTTGGAGATGCACTTGTAAATGACATTGCAACAAGATATAGGACGAAAGTGATGCATTTGGGCGGGGTTGTCCTGCTTTGGGACCAGACAAATGGATGCCGCATTGACAATTCTAGGCATGACCAAAGAGTTAAAGAAGTAGAGAATACCTCTCGTTACATCAGCCCCCACAATATGCCAGGTGGCTAAATAGAACTCCACCGTGAACCCATCCGATCCTGGGCTTTTGTTTTTCGCCATTCTTTTCAATGTGTTGAAAACATCAGCTTCCCCAAAGGGATTGCTCAGAATAGTAGCCTGATGCTCAGTGAGAGAGGGAAGTTCAATGTTCTGAGGGAAAGGCTCCACCTCACCCCGATGGCCTAGCAAATTTTTATAATAATCAACCGCCACCCTAGCCATATCCTTGTGCTCCGTTACTGCCTCCCCATCCTGGTTTATTAGAGATACCACTTTATTGACATTCCATCGACCCCTACAAGCATTAAAAAAATACTTATTATTGTTATCCCCATTTTTCAACCAATTCACCCCTGACTTCTGCTTCCGGAAACATTCCTCCATGCGTAAGGCCTTAGAATATTCATCCATAAGCTTAGACTCTTCCTCAAACTGATCAGGGGATGGAACTGAGGGGAGGCCTTTCTGAAACTGCATTAATGCATTACGAGAGTCCAAAACCTTCAGCTGAAGGTCACCAACAGACCTGTTCAAACCCTTAAGCACAACCTTAGTACGCTTGAGCTTTGCAATAAGGACAAACCAAGGGTCCCCAATGATTGGATCAACCCAAGCTTGCTCCACCCCTGGGAGAAAATCAGGGTTATCAATTAAAAAGTTGAAAAATTGGAAGGGCTTAGATACCTTAGGACGATCAAACCTCAGCGATGTAAAAGCTGGGCAGTGGTCCGAGAGACCTCTAGGCAAGAAATCAGTAAAGGAGCATGGGAATAAGTTGTGCCATTCCGCATTAACCAGAACCCGATCCAGTTTCCTGAACTTTGGATTGTGGATGTTACAATCCCACCATGTCATAAGGTTCCCGACACTACGAAGATCGGTGATGCCCAGAGTTAGGATAAAATCCTTAAAATCTGTCATATCACTAGTCCAATTGCAATTTCCCCCTTGCTTCTCCTCAAGACGGAGACAAGTGTTGAAATCCCCACTAATAACCCATGCCTCGTTTACAAGGCTCCTGGAGACACTAGCTAGGTCCGACCACAAGCTTCTTCTCTCTAGATCACCATTAAAAGCATAAACAAACGAGGCAACAAAACTGAAATTCGATAGGATAGAGGAGATCAAGCAAGTAATATGCTGAGCTGTAGAAGCAATGGCCGTGACTTTCCAAAAATCTGGGTTCCACCCAAGCCATATTCGGCCACCCGAATGGTGCTCATAGTTAAAACACCATTTAAAATGCGGGTGAATCTACTTAGAGATAATCTTAGCAACGTCCTTTTGCACATGAGTTTCCAAAATGCTAATCAAGGATAGCTTCTTTGACAAAATGAAGTCCTTGACAAAATCAACTTTATTGTTAAGGCCACGGACGTTGTAAGAACAAAAAACAGTCATTGAAACTGAGCTAAGATCTCGAAGGAGGGCCCCCAGACCCCCACTTTGCCCTCTTGATTCCGTTAGACACACCTCTCTTTTTATTCTTCTTACGATCAACCTCATCCACCACCACATTTTTGAAACTCTATGGTGACGGGGTGCCCGTCGAAAGACTGGGGGAGGCAACGGGTTTCCTTTTATTCTTCACCTCAGTCCAGACCTCACCTTCCTCAACAACCTACTTCTGACAAGTACCAAGAGGGGTTGGCGACACCGACCCATCAGTAACTCCCATATTCTTTACATCCGTATTCACAACATGTTCCTGCCCTTTAGAGGTATCCCCACTTTCACCACCAGAATCCAGCTGAACTTCTTTCCCCTTAGAACCAACCTTTTCCCCTTCCTCCACAGGGTGATCCCCCCTTGTCTCCCCTCCTTTCTTCTCACCGTTCGCCACCTTAGAATGAGACTTTTGAGTCCATTCTTTAATAGCCACAGGACAAATATTTAAAACATGACCCAAGGATTTGCAGTGAGTACAAAACAAAGGCTTGTTGAAATACGAGACTTTCACCTCCACTGTAGACTTATCAATATCAACCACAGGAATAGTAGTAGGTAGCGGGTCACCCACCTTGTATTGGACGCACATCTTAGCAAAAGGCAAAATTTCAAGTTCAGAAGTGAGGGCATCCGCCCCCAGGGGAATACCAATTAAGCTAGCAATTCGACTCAACCCCTCTTGAGTCCAATAGCAATCAGGCAAGTTGCTAAATTTGACCCATAAAGGCATAGAGGAAATAGGAGATTCACCACACGAAAAACCCTAGTCAGTGACCACCATCGGCCTCTGATCAAAGTACCACGTACCCTTAGAGAGGGCAGCATTTTTGTCATTCATGGAACTAAATTTAAAGATATAGGTTGTTTCGTTTCTCTGCGCAACAGACATGAGGCCTCTTTTCCATACTAACTGTGCAATTTCCTTCACCCTTCTAAAAGTAAGGGATGCTTTTGTGAATTTCCCAACCACACAACATTTGAACTTTTCCGCCCCTCTTTGCAATACCTCCAGAGGTGGGTCAACCATAGTGGCTCCTTCCGGGGGAGGAACATACTCAAAAGTAACACCTTTCATAGATTTCGGAGCATCTTTTAACACCGAGGACCAGGATTTTTTCTCCCCTTCCTTACTCTCCTTATTCTCCTCACGACTCACTCCCCCATTTGAGGCTTTATCAACTCCCGAAGTTTCTCCTATCGAGACGCTCTTATTTTTAAGAATACTCTTTAGTCCAGGTGAATCATTCCCATCCACCTCTCGTGTACCTCCTCCTGAGTTCTTCAAAGCATTAGCATTAGTCACCGTACTTTTCCCCCCTTCCTTTTGAGACGAGAAAATAGGCAATCCAAACTCATCCCGACCAGTGATGACGGTAAAGGGGCTAGTCACACCCACATTAAAGTCCTCCTGCGCCTTAAGGTTTCCCTTCTCCATTGCTGCCAATGAGAGTCCATTAGCTTCAAGATAAGCACCGACCTCCATCATTTTCAATCTAAGCTTAAAAAGCTCATCCCTATCATTCTTATTAGTAGCAGACACCGCCGCTGCCACACGGCTAATAGTATCCCTCTCTATTGCATCTTTTACATTTTCATGGTACACTTCTTCATCATCAGAAGAGTCCTTCGTTAGCCCAATACCTTTCTCCTCAGAAGATTCTTTCCTTGTTTCACTACCTACTTCCCCCGAGGAATTAGGGTCCACCATTTCCTCCACCATCAGGATCGGGAAATCCTCAACCTCTCTACGAGCAAGAATCTCCTTAAACTTGTCATCATCCATGTCCTGCATATACCCTGGCAACCCCGACTCAGAATCACAATTTGAATCTTGACTTACCATAAGAACACTAGAGACGAGCAGATAATAAGTAATATATATATAAGAAATATAGTGTTTAGGTTTAAGAGAAGAGAGAAAGTGGATTAAATGAAGGGAATATAGTCTTAAATGCTGAAGAATGTGTGTAAGAGGATCTGGGTTAAATATTAATGGCGGCTAACTAGGATTTCTAGAGAGAAGTTAGAGCGTCTTTCCAGTTCTTTAATCATCTCATTGATGACCCTGCTTTTCTCCCTTTAGTTGAAAATGAGTGGGCTGACCCAGTGATAGGAGACCCTTGGTTTGTGCTCACTTCCAAGTTTAAAAGGGTAAAACTAGCCATCAAAGATTTAAATAGAACCAGGGGGAATCTGCATCAGGTGGTCGATGATACCCGGGCCCAGCTGTTGCTTTTCCCAAAAGGGTTGCCGGTGTCTCCGACCCATGCCCAATTTGAGGAAGAGAAAAGGTTAATTGATGCCTACTCCCAGGCTCTTTCTAAAGAGGAGTGCTTTCTGAAGCAAAAGTCTAGGGTACACTGGCTCAAGAATGGGGACAACAACAACAAGTACTTTTTCAATGCTTGCAGAGGAAGATGGAATATGAACAAGGTTCTTTCACTTATGACTCCCTCTGGTGATTTGGTAACTACTCATGAGGACATGGCTTCGGTAGCTGTGAACTACTACAAAAACCTGCTTGGTCAAAGAAGTGATGTAGAGCAACTCCCTGAGGATATACCTTTGCCAAAGCTGACTGAGATTCAGGCTAGCACTATAACCCAGCCTTTTGGGGAGAGTGATGTTCTTTGAACTTCAAAGAAGATGGGCAAAAATAAGAGTCCAGGCCCTGATGGGTTTTCTGTGGAATTCTATTTGGCTACTTGGCACATTGTTGGTAATGATGTTACTAAAGGTATTCTTTACTTCTTTGACTCTCTTGTAATGCCTAAAATCATAAATGCAGCTTCTATTTGTTTGGTGCCAAAGCACGCTAACCCTACGCAGATGCAACACTTTCGTCCAATCTCTTGTTGCAATGTTCTCTATAAATGCATCTCCAAGATGATTGCTTCTATACTCAAAGCGGTTATGCCATCTTTAATCTCAGTGCATCAGTCGGCTTTTGTAGCCAGTAGATCAATTGGTGACAACATCTTCTTGGCTCAGGCCTTATGCAAGGGTTATGATAGGAACCCAGGTCAACCCCGCTGTGCTATCAAGCTTGATATTCATAAAGCTTTTGACTCATTGAACTGGAACTTTATCTTCCAAGTCCTTGTTAGAATGGGTTTTCCTTCAAAGTTTGTTGAATGGGTCAGAATTTGTGTCACTTCCACAAAGTTCTCGATAAAGCTAAATGGTAGTTTGGAGGGTTTCTTTAAAGGTGAATCTGGCCTAAGACAGGGTGACCCCATTTCCCCCTACCTCTTCGTTATGGCCATGGAAGCTCTCACTGCGTGTTTGGGAAAATCTACAGAGGGCACGGATTTTAAATATCATTGGAGAACTAAAGAGGTGAACCTGCATCAGATCATCTTTGCAGATGATGTGTTCTTGTTTAGTCATGGAGATGCATCCTCTGTGACTAGGCTTATGGAAGGAGTCAAACTGTTCTCGAGCTGTTCCAACCTAGTTCCCAGTCAAGGAAAGTCTCTTTGTTTCTTTGCTAATGTTTGTGACAGGATAATGGGGGATATTCTTAGGGTCACTGGTTTCCAGAGAGGCTCCCTCCCTATCACTTATCTAGGGTTGCCGCTCATTACTGGGAAACTTAGCAGTCGAGATTGTTCCTCTTTGGTGGCAAAGCTGTGTGGTCGAGTGGATTCCTGGATGGTAAGATTCTTAAACTTTGATGGTCGGTTAATGTTGATCAAGGCCATCATGGCAAGTATTGTGGGCTATTGGAGCATGTATATCTTCCTGCCTAAGGCAATCTTAAAGAAGATTAACAGTCTTTTCTTTAAGTTCCTTTGGGGAGGGTTCTACAAGGAATCTGGAAGGTGTCACTACAAAGTAGGGTGGGAGGACTACTGTAAACCTAAGGCAGAAGGAGGGTTGGGGATCAAAAATCTTTTTGAATGGAACCATGCAGCTGTTTTACACCAGCTTTGGCGCCTGCTCCAACCCTCAGCTGACTCACTTTGGATTGCTTGGTTTCATAAAGTGTTGTTACGTAATAAAGCCTTCTGGACTACTAAAATGCCTTATAGCTGCTGTTGGATTGCCCGCAAGATTTTCAATGCGAGAGCCCATGCAATGGACTTCCTTGCTTGGAAAGTAGGTCAGAACTCTGAGTTTCTTTTCTGGCACGACCCTTGGACCAACAAGAAACCTTTGGCTCTTATCTCCCCATATGTTATCTCTAATACTGAATCATCTAGCCTGGTGCGTATTGGCACCTATTGCAATGATGGGGTGTGGAACCTGCCACGGTCAAACCACATGGATGTTATTCAGCTGCGAAGCAGGGTTAGAACAGTCCAAATTCACAGGAATGACTGCATCACCTGGAATGGGCTGCAACCTAAATTAGTTAAACTTGCGAGTATTTGGTCTTCTATTCGGGAAGTTGGCAATGCAGTGGGATGGAGTGAATTAGTTTGGAATACTTTCAACATTCCAAAATGCTCCTTTATTACTTGGCTTGCTGTTAAAAATCGCTTACTCACTCGCGACCGTATGATTCTTTTTGGCATGGATGTAGACCCTTTATGCCCTTTATGCAGAATTGAGGATGAATCGATTGGGCATATATTAACCTCCTGTCCATACTTTGGTCTTGTAAAGAGTGTCATTCCCTTTCAGGTCAATGCAGATTGGGTTAAATGGCAGCAAGGGGATTTCTTCATGGGTCCGCTAAATGCAAAGCTGAAAGCCATTTCGGGGGTTTATCTAACGACATGTGTCTACAGTATATGGAAGGAGAGGAATTTCAGAATACACAATGTTGGTCAGGAGCATCCTTCGACTGTTCTAATCTCGAATGTTAAGTCCTATGTGAGGGAGAAATTGTTTACGTGCTCTTCCTTTAAAAAGTGGGTCCAAAAGGACCCATTGCTTGTTATGCTTCTTTTCTAGGTCCCTAGTGGTTTGGATCGGTTTTGTTTATGTGGACCTTAGTTGGTGTTCTTGTAGTTGGAAGGTTGTAGTAGTCTAGTTTAGCTAGTTTAGCTAGATTTCCTTGCTGTGTCATTTGGTTAGCTTTTTTATTTCGCGGGGTATGCCCCTAGAAATGTAATAGCTTCTCAGTGATATAAATTTTTTTAATTAGCAGAAAAAAAAACATTTCTCTAAACAACACACTGAATCTCTCACAAGTCACAACACCATCTCTTCCAGCCAAGCTCTGGCCTCCACCGGGTCAGTGGTTCCATGGAATTCTGGGGGTTTCTATCTGATACCTTTACCATTGGAGTTTCAGGAGACGTCGCTATTCCTTCCACATATATCGATTAACCAACTTTCCATTATCATAATATCCTTGAGAGATAGAACAACTAATTTCCTTGACATGTCACCCATATTCTATTCGACTTAGGGATCCGCTCTTGTCATTATCTACTTCGTGGCGAATTCAATTCTTATAAGCGAATTTTGACTTAGGCTACCTGGTTGGCCTCCCCTTAAGATTTAATAAAAATACAATAATTATGGAGCTTTGAAAGGATAGCCCTCATATCAAAGAAAACATCACACACTGGTGATTAAAAGGTTTTGAGTTTTAAGGTAACCTTATTTGTGCGGACTAATTTCCTTGCTAAAACCAAATGAGAGTCGCTCTGTTCTCTCTCCTAAAAACCTAGCCGCATATCTGCTCCTAAACTTGTATTAAAAAACTTCATTTTGGACTAGATGAGAGTCGTTTTCTCTCTAGGTAAACTAAGGCGGCGACCACCCAAATCATCCATTCTACACCCAAAAATCATCAGATCTATATACTACCTCCATGAATTCACATTCTCTTCCACTCCTCTCACCTATACACATATTTCTTATAATATATATCTAGATTTGGCTCCTTTTTTGGTGCTTCTCCCTGGACATTCTTCGACGTTTGTCGGGGGTTTGGGTCTGCCTCCTTTTGAGGTTCTTTCTCAGTCCTTGAGAAATGGATTTTTCAAACAGTTGTTTTCTCCGCTCGTACTTGTTATGGGGGAGTCTAATTTCATGGTGGCTACAAGCAATTTCGTTTTGCTTTGGTTACTAGTGATTTGCAAACTTACTGGGTGTTTGCAAGGGTATGTTTTGGAGGGTTTCATTGTAAGTAAAAACTCCATCGATGTTGCGGGGACTGCATCTAACCATGTTTCTGTGGGTGATGGCTTCAAGCTTTTCTCTCCTCTTAAATCAGATAAAGATGAGTTATGTGCTGAGAGGGTTTCGCTAGAGACTCTCGGTGATTGGGTACAATTTGATATATTTTATATAGATGTCTCTACAACGAATTGGGTTTTCCCATCTGATTTTTTATTGGATGTGGAATTCGTTCATGGTAGTCATGTTGACCTTGGTGGCAAGGTTCTTGTGGTACAAGCGGGAGCAGATGTTGCTCTTCCGAGCTACAAACGGGATGGGTCCTTGACCAAGTTTTTTTTTTTTTGCTAATTAAATTTTATACCAAAAGGAACAACTTAAAACAAATCTAGGGGCATACCCCGCGAAGTCAACAACCCAATAAAAAGGGCAACGTCCAAAGAAATGATTACAAATTTAGGGACAAACCCCGCAATTCGTAACCGTTAATCAACTAAACAACTAAGAAAACTAAATAACTAAATTGCTGCTGGCTTAAACATAACAATCATAATATGCCAATCTGGCATCCCATCCCACACCACAATCGCCCCACTTGACAAAATCCATAGACGACCCATGGGACCTTCTGTAAGTCTTGGAATAATGAAACGCAAAACCAGCCCCATTTTTTCCACCAAAGAGGCAGAGCCATCTTCCAAACCATTCCAATACTGATGCTCGAATTGAGCCCAGTCTCCTTTGTTTACAGCGCTCATAACAGCACACCTAGGAGCGCTCCACTCCAGCACACAATGCATTCTGCTATTTCCGGCTTTAAGAATTTCACACAGAATAACGACATCACATTGGTGCTCAAAACTGGTCCCGTCTTGAAAATAAATCAAGCAAGAAAACTTCCCTTTGACCATTATAGGAGAAACAACAACCATCACTACCCACCTCAACGGGAATATGGGAATGACAATAAATCCCGACTTGTTAAAGAATCCAACACAGATGGGCTTCACCACACCATTAGAGCCATACACAACAGCCATCACCAGCGAATTAATGATGTTTATGCCCTCACAAGTTTTCACAGCAGTCCCCATATAAACCATGCCACGAACATAAGCACCCATCTTCCCATCCGAATGGCTATCATAAGTTTGGGACAGAGCCCCCTACTGTTCGTCCCCCAGGTCCTGGGTAGCCTGAATTACCCCCTGCAAATCATAAACCTCCATACTACTAGTACCTGGTTTCTCCTCTGAATAGCTTCTCAAATACAGAGAAACAGCACCCTACAAGGGCACAGACCCCTGCAAAGCTCCCATCCTCAAATTGTCAACAAAACGAATACCCACAAATCCTATCATACCACAATCCTTGACAGCTAAACTATCAAGCCTCTTGCAGTCATCTAGCTTCTGAGCATCAAATCCTTGCACCCTCATGTAGCAATCAAAAGTACATCCTCCAATCAAAATTGGCCAAACCCCACCCTTTAAGCAAAAGCCTTCACAACACCTGGTGATACACACCCCAAAACAAACCCAATATCAAAACATAGGGATGGATATGTTTTCCAAAACAATAGTCTCCACATCTACGAAGCAATCGAAGACTCTATCAGTCATTCCATCAAACACATGGCGTTCCTCCAACGAAATACCCACCATAGTCAGTTCCATGCTGGAAACCCCAAACTCAGATACGAGATGACCTTCCCAATGTGATCTGAGAGAGCTCCATAGATCAACAATCCTAGTAAATCCATAGATGAAGCCTTGGCAGTAGAACGCCATTCTGCAACCCACAGACACAGCTAGGGGACATAACCTCAAACACCTGTGGTTCAATCACAACAACAACCATCTCCCTTATAGAATAAAAAATTTGAAAATCGTTCATGTCTTCACAAAGTACAAGAAGGCTTCCCAAATCGCTACCTTTCCCCTTAATCCCCATCGAAAAAAGAGAAGGTGAGGATAGGAGATCCTTTCTGATCTTTAGGTAGCCCGCGAGGGACACCTCAATATTCATCAGGATGAAACTCTCTTCATTAATGAAGATCCACATCCCAACAATAAAGCCGCCTGAAATCGCAGACTCAACAGACAAATTGTGACACCCCCATATCCGGGGTCAGGATTTGGTGCCACAACCAATACAATTAAGTATAACTTAATCGTACAGACGACCCCTCAACAAGGATCGATCTCAGGTTATAGTATGAAACAAGAAACTAAATCACTACAACTATTATACTTTCTTATCTGAAGCGCGGTCCATGCTGACTCTGCAATCTAATCTTTAGAGATCACTTCACCGCTCTCAATCGAATTATCATTCGAAGATAGTTAATCCGTAACCTTAACTGAAAGGGAGGGAAAATAAAGCAAGAATGAGCCAACAATGCTCAGCAAGAAACTACTAATCTCTACTAACAACATAATATGAGAATTTATAAGATGACAGTAACTCAAGGTATAACGTGGCTATCCGGGAATAAAACAAGGGTCCTGGTACGGGTATATGATATGAAATCAACCGACAATAGGATAACATTATATATTCTTCAAAACTGTAAAACATTTGATATTTAAAAAGGTAAACCAATTTCATTTCACAATAGATAAAAGTAAGCATCATTAAAGAAAACTGATTGGAGGTTTTATATCCCTTTTTAACAAGACAGAATGGGTGATCAGCCCATAAAGTCCCCCCATATCGGACACAAAGTCCCTCTGGGTATCAATCCTTTCATTAGGATTACTTGGGTTCCCAAGAGGCAACACATTGGCCTATAAATAAAAGTGTTGAACTGGACAAACCAGAACTACACTGTAATACACAACCAGACGGAACCAGCGTTACCCGTTCGCCCCGTCTCTCCAATCGTCAGGAATCCGTATATAAAAAACATTTTTGACGGAATTCCTAACACTTTTGCAAAAATCTCTTTTGGAAAACACTTTTGAAAACATTTTAAAATCTGGAAAACATTTTAATACTCAAATCCTTTCAAAAACCTTTACCCTGAAGTACCTTCGACTCACTGATAACAAATCAGCCCAGTCTAAGTAGCTTCAAAGCATTTTTTTAGAAAACATTTCATTTTTATTTGCAATGATAAAATTCAAAGGGTTTGACTCAGTATTCTGACATCAAGGAATAGAGGTACAAGTCTGAATCAACAAGATATTGGCTCAAATGGAATCAAGGCTTCGATCAGGGTATAAGGGAGCATTTCAAATCAGAGGTCAAAGATATAGGATAAGTCTTAGTTTGAATACATTTGATCAATTCATAAGGTTTTAGAATCTTTGATAAAAGAAATCAAGTTTGTAAAACAGGGTTGAAGTCAAAAATGAATTTTGATAAGTATTTTAAAATCGACATAGGGTATCCGGGTCATGGACATAGGTTAACTTTTAACAATGGTTTATCGGTCAGTCAATTAGGTATGATCAGGAATGACTCTGGTTGACATATATGGTCAAGAAGCAATTAGAAAGAATTAGGCTATACAAGCTTTATGAACGACATGGTATAAGGTAGGCATGCTTGAATCAACATGGTACATCATTTAAGAATAGAAACTGCAAGTAAAGATAGAGTTACTTGCCTCAATATAAGTAGTCCTGATTTCACACATCGATTAGATATTCTCTAATCTCTATACATCAGTCTCTACTTCTTTGCACGCTGGTCTTTAACCAACTATACGTCTATCTTTCCTCCGTAATTCGTGAACCAAAATGCTTGTTAACTCCGATAACATCTTACTTCAAAGATTCCACTTACACGCGAACCGGCTCTAATTGGCCTCCTACTGGTACCTATATAAGGTAAAGTACTATTTCAGTACTCCTTACTCCTCAATCACATAACTATTTTCTACCCAACGGTTCCTATAACATGTTAACACTTAATACTTATACACACATTAATTATACTAAACATATTCACCAAGTAATTTCACATAATCAAGTAATCACTTAAGCACTTAGCAATTAGAACATGCTTCTCACATAAGCCACTTAGCATTTAGCAGATAAGCATAACTCGTAAACAGTCATGCTATTTAATACATACTTTACTTCATATATTTTTCATCAAAATCGGACATAGTCTCCTTTATAAAATTGACTATTCCTCGGAAAATATCCGAC
Organism: Kitagawia praeruptora; assembly: GCA_037693485.1. Lineage (NCBI taxonomy): Eukaryota > Viridiplantae > Streptophyta > Magnoliopsida > Apiales > Apiaceae > Kitagawia > Kitagawia praeruptora. The sequence goes on along the minus strand of CM075344.1, from coordinate 92,247,487 downwards.
TCCAAATCGCAATTATCGTAGGAAATTATGTACCTACGATGGATATAAAATCCACCTACAAGCCCAAGGATTTATATATCTCATATCAATTCATAATCATACTTAGACTTAACCATTTCACCATTTCGACCAAACTCAAATATCTTACAAATAGATCATCAAAGATAAATCTAAACCGATCAGTCCCAAAGAATGTCACTTTACTGCATAAAGATGAATTCAAATGAAAAAGTGTAAAACATAAAAGTTATAGACAACTCCAAGACCTTTCCAGAATGGTAAGGCTCGTAATTTTTGAATAAGTATTCGATTAACTACGATTTTCTAAAGTTCAGGGATCAAAATCCCGAAGTCAATACAAATAGCTTAACTTTGACCGACCATAACTCAATTGTTTTAAATCCTATTGACATGATTCAAGAGCCTATTCCACCTATTTTTTTGTAAGGAATCTGAATATGTAATCAGTTTTACCATTCGACTTCAAATGATTACTACACGAACTGTTTAACAGTAGCAGGTTATTACTACTAAACAATCCGAAAACTACTAAAATTTATATAATTTCAAATGCAGCTCATACCTCAATAATTACTAACTAACAATCAAGAAAACATGTTAATTAACATATAACAACCCACATATAGTCAAGATTAATACATAAAAATTCGAACACATGTATATAATTCGAACTATACATGTATACTCAAACTAACAAGTATACAATCAACAAATAACTACAAATACGACCTGAACAACAAGAATCAAACCAAAACAGTCCGGAATCATCACCAAACCCGAAGTGGGTTTTCAAGTTTTATCATAAAAATGACATGCAATTACAACCGCGTGTAGAGGAGGAAAAACGAAGCACAAATCCGGTCTCCGATCATTCAAACTGACCATAAACGGTGAGATTAAGAAGAGAGAGAGTGTATTGAAGGAGAGAGAGAGAGAGTTTTAGAGCTCTGCACAAGAAAAGAAATGAAAGAAAAGTGATAGAGGAAGAAGAAGCTGCTGGCGGTGGGTATTAATACTGCAAAGGGCAGTTTCGTCATTTTACAAATGCTGAAAATCTATTTTCCTTTTAAAAACCGTTTTTAATCAATCTAAAATCGAAATAAATCGGAAAATTTGGGGAAAAATAAATTCTAAAATTCTAAAATAAAATTTATGAAAATAAAGACCTCCCCATATTTTTAAAATAATATTTGAGTCTAAAATGAATTTATTATGAATTTTACAAGTTTAAAGCTTTTAAATGCAATAAAGCTTTTAAAATAATTTTAAAATACTTACACCCATAATTAAATACTCCCACCAATTTTAAAAACTCAACAATATCACAAAGATGATAATGCAAAAGATTTTATGATTAAAGTTAACTCTAATGATTTTATATGAATTTTAAAAGATTAAAAATACACTTTAAAAATACTTTTAATGCTCCAAAAATTATAAATAAAATCCCACGAGCATATACGACATATACCAAACATCATATAATCACATAATCATGTTTTCACACATAACTTGACTTCATAAAAATTTACTCATCATATATTTCACATATTTCCACATTTAACGCTTAAATAAACATTTAAAAATCGTGAAAAATTCTAGGTCGTTATAGCCTTCCCCCCTTAAAAGGATTCTGTCCCCAGAATCTCACTTAAGTAAACAGATGAGGATACTTGGCAAGCATTTCTCTTTCAAGTTCCCAAGTCGACTCTTCGACTCTAGGATTCCTCCACAAATCCTTAACTAATTTAACAACCTCATTTCTAAGCTTTCTATCACTTCTATCTTGAATCTCTATTGGTTGCTCTTCATAAGATAAATCTGGCTAAATCTCGATAGGCTCATACTCGATTACGTGACTCACATCGGGATTGCACTTCTTAAGAAGATACGTGAAACACATTAAGAATATGATGCATATGCGGTGGAAATGCCAATTCGTAAGCAACCTTCCCAACTCGCTTCAAAATTTCAAAAGGTCCTACATACCTGGGACTCAGCTTTCCTTTCTTACCAAATCTCGTAACTCCTTCCACGGTGACACTTTCAACAACACTTGATTTCCTATCTCAAAACTTATATTCTTTCTTTTCAAATCAGCATATTTCCTTTGTCGATCCTGGGCAGTAGCTGGAGCAGCTCTGGTCCTAAAATCTTTCTTTCACCAACTTCTTCCCAATACACCGGGGATCTACATTTCCTTCCATACAAAGCTTCATACGGTGGCATCCCAATACTTGCATGATAACTATTGTTATATGAAAACTCAACCAATGGCAATGTTCATCCCAACTACCTTCAAAATCTAATGCACAAGCTCTAAGCATATCTTTTATTGTCTGAATTGTTCTTTCACTTTGTCCGTCCGTTTGTGGATGGTAAGTTGTACTCATCTTCAATTGGGTTCATAAACATTCTTGAAATTGTCACCAAAATCTTTGAATTAAATCTTGGGTCTCGATCAGACACTACTGAAACAGGAACTCCATGTTGGGATACTATCTCCTTCAAATACAAATGTACCAACTTGTCTAATGAGAATCTTTCGTTGATTGGTAGAAAATGAGCAGACTTTGTCAATCGATCTATTATTACCCAAATCGCATCATAATTCACCTTAGTCTTCAACAATCCTACTACAAAATCCATAGCAAGGTGCTCCTGTTTCCACTCAGGAATATCCAACGGTTGTAACAATCCACTTGGTTTCTGATGCTCAGCTTTAATTCTTTGACAGGTATAACATTTACTTATCCATTCGGTTATCTCACGCTTCATATCTGGCCACCAAACATTTTCCTTCAAATCTCGATACATCTTGATACTTCTGGGATGAATAGAATATCTCGAATTATGGGCTTCAGTTAAAATCTCATTCTTCATCTCCAAAACATTAGGAATTCATATTCTCTATCCAAATCTCATAATATCTTGGTCATCTTTCTGTGTGCAGATTTCTTCTCAAGTCAACGTGTTAATTTCGGAACTCATCACTTCTTCTGAACATTCCTGAATCTTTTCTAACAACCCTGGTTGAAAAGTTATCGCAGAAACTCATCTGCATCCTATGAATCAAAAACTTCTAAACTCAACTTTTCAAATTCTCAATATAACTCCTTTGGCATAGTCAACGTATTCAATCTCTCCTTCCTACTTAGCGCATCAACAACATTCGCCTTACCGGGATGATAACTTATCGTACAGTCGTAATCCTTAATTATTTCTAACCACCTTCTCTTTCTCATATTCTACTCTTTCTGGTGAAGATATACTTTAAACTCTTGTGGTCGGTTAAAATCTCACACTTTTCTCCGTACAAGTAATGTCTCCAAATCTTCAATGTGAATACAATCGCAGCCAACTCCAAATCGTGCGTAGGATACTTCTGCTCGTGCGGTTTAAGCTGTCTCGAAACGTACGCAATAACATTCCCGTGTTGCATCAAAACACAACCTAATCCTTTATGCGAGGCATCACTATAGATAACAAAATTCCCTTTTTCATCTGGCAGTACCAACACTGGTGCGGTAACTAACCTTTTCTTCAATTCTTGAAAACTTTCTTCACACTTATCTCTCCAAATAAACTTCCCATTCTTTCTGGTCAACTTAGTCAACGATGTAGCAATCTTTGAAAAATCCTGTACAAATCTCCGGTAATAACCAGCCAATCCTAAGAAACTTCTCACTTCAGTAGGAGTCCTCGATCTACTCCAATCCACAACAGCTTCAATCTTGGCATGATCCAGTCTAATCCCTTCTTTATTAATCACATGTCCTAGAAATTGTACTTCTTGCAACCAAAACTCACACTTGGAAAACTTCGCATACAATCTTTCCTTTCTCAAGGTCTCCAATGCTATTCTCAAATGCTCGGCATGCTCCTCAGGGTTTCTTGAGTATATAAGGATTTCATCAATATATACAATAATGAATTTATCCAAATACCTCTTAAATACCCTATACACAGCTGGCGCATTTGTCAATCCAAAAGCCATCACTAAAAATTCATAATGTTCATATCGCGTACGAAATGCAGTCTTCGGAATATCTTCTGGCTTAATCTTTAACTGGTGATAACCTGACCTTAATTCAATCTTATAAAAATAAGCAGCATCATTCAGTTGGTCTAACAAATCATCAATTCTTGGCAGTGGATACTTGTTCTTAATAGTCAACTTGTTAAGCTCTCAATAATTAATACATAATCTCTTGCTTCTATCCCTCTTCTTAACAAACAATACTGGTGCTCCTCAAGGGGACACACTAAGCCTTATAACTCCTTTATCCAAAAGTTCTTATAATTACATAATTAACTCTTTTCATCTCCACAGCCTTATCGAAGTAACCGTCTTGATCTCATAAACGTCAAATTTCTTATCTTGCTTTTATCCTTAAACTTATCTTCCTTATCATTCTTAGTTCTTAATCAACCATCCAATCCATATTCTTAATAGCTTCATTCATAACCAGACTCCCTCAGATAAAGCTTTTGAGAAAAATAATATCAAGAAATTTCCCAATCATTCTTATTCCACTTTCAACGTACAATGTCGATCGAGAAGGGAATAACTGAGAATTTTCTATCTATCCTTAATCTCATTGTTTTATTGAGGTGCCAATTACCTTGGAAAACATATATATCTTATTCTTAATACAAACTATTCCGGGGTCGTAGTCCTCCAATATCATACTCTGCATCAATTAAGCTCCAAAAATTCTAATATCCACTAATACCACAACTTGACTTAGCATACGTACACCCAAATAAACTTCACCAATTATTAACTTAACGCCTTCAATATTCATTTAAACTTCACTATATCAACTTCTCAAGAATCAACTTCTGAAACATTACTCTGCATCTCCTCCATTTTAAACTCTACACATAACAACTCCAACATTCACCAATAACTGAATAAATGAATAAAATACACTTCCACCACTCATTTCCTTTTAACCATTCCTTTCTTCTACAATCAACTCATTTACATTCTGCTTCAACCTATTCATCTTAGTATTTCTCAACTTTTACCTTAGTACAAATCTCAATATGCTTCTTCTTGAACTTCTTTCTTCTGACAATGGAGGTCTTGTCGTTCTCGGCTAATTCATATCCTATGTGTGGCTACCTTGCCTTACTATTCCAGTTCTTACGAACCTTAAATTTCTTTTTGATTTAATTTCCCATCTTCCGTCAAAGCAATTCTGAAAATTTCTTAATTCTGTATCTCCTTTTCCTTACCAATAATCTCAAATCTTTATACTATACTCACATATATTGTTACCTCCAACCCAGTCATTTCACTCTTTATCCAAAACTTCACTTCCTGTTGAAATTTCTTAGAAACAAACTGTCCAACTTGGCTCTGCTTTCTTAAGCTATCATGTTTTGATTCTAAAATTTATATTCAACAGTTGGTCTAAAAACAATCCAATCTTGTGATATTCAATCTACTATATCAAAATACAACATATCAGATATTCATAATTAATCCTTCCTCAACAACACTTTCCACTTATCAAATATCTCTACCCTCACTTAACTTTCGACCTTCACCAATTTAATACTCTTATATTCTTGTCACTTGTTCCTTATCTTTATCCAGTTTTCAATAATATTATGCCTTGTATATATATCGTCAATCCAATAAGCAACCTAACTTAATGCTTCATCCTTATTGTAATATATCATTCTCTCAGACTTGCTCAACCAATTCTCTATTAACATTTATGTAACCTTGACCACTTAGGATGTCATCGCGTCTGTCTTCACTACTTCCAATCACTGGTAACTTCAAGAATCATAAGGGTTTGTAGCGAAACGAATTAATAATATGAGTAGGTATCAACATGTCTGAATATCAGTTGAATTTTTTTTAAAAAGAATTTTCGTAAAAGAATCTAACCGAGAGATCAATATGATCACCGAACCTTTATCAGGTTGTATTTGTCAATTAGGTCAACCGCCCTAGTACAAAAAGATGGCCAGTCTTTAGTACTTTCATGACAAATACAATTAGTGGCGTCCCACCAGACTTCTATCACAAAGATAAGATGTCCCCGAATCCCCTATATATATAGGGTTGTTCATCCCAGTTTGAATAAAGAGAATTAAATATACAGGGAGAAATAAAAAGAGTTCAAAAATCTCAAAATTTTCGTATATAAAAAAATGGAATCGAGTATCCTCTGAAAAATAGAGATATTTCGGAAAGAATAAGATTATCTTTAAGTATATCTGATATACAAATCTTCTAAAAAAAACCGAAGTATAATTGATCACCACACAGATGCATCAACTATTGATTAAACAAGCATTTAAGAAATTCATAATTACTCATAATCTCACTCTTATCGACTAAGCGCTAATACACTTAGTTGCCAAAACCGGCCTGACAAGAATGAGTTGAATAAATAATAAGATCTCAATTCATTCTCGATTTTTAATCACCATTGTGCAACAAATTCTTCAGTGATCGACAATATAAACCGTGAATTAGTTACAACAATTCGGAATGATAATAAGAATCGATTCATTTTTAAAACAATTCTCTCAGAAAATGAATTTAAAGAGAGCAGTGGCTAAAAAGGAATAGTTGCACCCTTACTCCAAACAAATATCGGTATTCGTGCTCGCATCATGCTTATAGTCTTTCTCATACTCTCTCTATAACGTTCACACTGTAATTAAAGTCACAGAAGGAATACTAGAAAGTATACGAGGGTCTTCAGATGACGTCTTCCAAACTTGTAGCTCCAAATTAGTTGCCTCGTCCATAGCCGGTCCTTCAGATGAATCAATCTTTTACTCGCACGATATCTCAAAATACTAGTCACAACTCTCGTCTTGAAATCCTAAGACGAAACTTATCTTAAATCGTTCTACCTAACGTCTTACTTAAATACTTACTCCTAATTGTCCTAACTTGTTTCAGTGACCATAACCTGTCGCTCTGATACCAACCTGTGACACCCCCATATCCGGGGTCAGGATTTGGTGCCACAACCAATACAATTAAGTATAACTTAATCGTACAGATGACCCCTCAACAAGGATCGATCTCAGGTTATAGTATGAAACAAGAAACTAAATCACTACAACTATTATACCTTCTTATCTGAAGCGCGGTCCATGCTGACTCTGCAATCTAATCTTTAGAGATCACTTCACCGCTCTCAATCGAATTATCATTCGAAGATAGTTAATCCGTAACCCTAACTGAAAGGGAGGGAAAATAAAGCAAGAATGAGCCAACAAAGCTCAGCAAGAAACTACTAATCTCTACTAACAACATAATATGAGAATTTATAAGATAACAGTAACTCAAGGTATAACGTGGCTATCCGGGAATAAAACAAGGGTCCTGGTACGGGTATATGATATGAAATCAACCGACAATAGGATAACATTATATATTCTTCAAAACTGTAAAACATTTGATATTTAAAAAGGTAAACCAATTTCATTTCACAATAGATAAAAGTAAGCATCATTAAAGAAAACTGATTGGAGGTTTTATATCCCTTTTTAACAAGACAGAATGGGTGATCAGCCCATAAAGTCCCCCCATATCGGACACAAAGTCCCTCTGGGTATCAATCCTTTCATTAGGATTACTTGGGTTCCCAAGAGGCAACACATTGGCCTATAAATAAAAGTGTTGAACTGGACAAACCAGAACTACACTGTAATACACAACCAGATGGAACCAGCGTTACCCGTTCGCCCCGTCTCTCCAATCGTCAGGAATCCGTATATAAAAACATTTTTGACGGAATTCCTAACACTTTTGCAAAAATCTCTTTTGGAAAACACTTTTGAAAACATTTTAAAATCTGGAAAACATTTTAGTACTCAAATCCTTTCAAAAACCTTTACCCTGAAGTACCTTCGACTCACTGATAACAGATCAGCCCAGTCTAAGTAGCTTCAAAGCATTTTTTTAGAAAACATTTCATTTTTATTTGCAATGATAAAATTCAAAGGGTTTGACTCAGTATTCTGACATCAAGGAATAGAGGTACAAGTCTGAATCAACAAGATATAAGCTCAAATGGAATCAAGGCTTCGATCAGGGTATAAGGGAGCATTTCAAATCAGAGGTCAAAGATATAGGATAAGTCTTAGTTTGAAAACATTTGATCAATTCATAAGGTTTTAGAATCTTTGATAAAAGAAATCAAGTTTGTAAAACAGGGTTGAAGTCAAAAATGAGTTTTGATAAGTATTTTAAAATCGACATAGGGTATCCGGGTCATGGACATAGGTTAACTTTTAACAATGGTTTATCGGTCAGTCAATTAGGTATGATCAGGAATGACTCTGGTTGACATATATGGTCAAGAAGCAATTAGAAAGAATTAGGCTATACAAGCTTTATGAACGACATGGTATAAGGTAGGCATGCTTGAATCAACATGGTACATCATTTAAGAATAGAAACTGCAAGTAAAGATAGAGTTACTTGCCTCAATATAAGTAGTCCTGATTTCACACATCGATTAGATATTCTCTATACATCAGTCTCTACTTCTTTGCACGCTGGTCTTTAACCGACTATACGTCTATCTTTCCTCCGTAATTCGTGAACCAAAATGCTTGTTAACTCCGATAACATCTTACTTCAAAGATTCCACTTACACGCGAACCGGCTCTAATTGGCCTCCTACTGGTACCTATATAAGGTAAAGTACTATTTCAGTACTCCTTACTCCTCAATCACATAACTATTTTCTACCCAACGGTTCCTATAACATGTTAACACTTAATACTTATACACACATTAATTATACTAAACATATTCACCAAGTAATTTCACATAATCAAGTAATCACTTAAGCACTTAGCAATTAGAACATGCTTCTCACATAAGCCACTTAGCATTTAGCAGATAAGCATAACTCATAAACAGTCATGCTATTTAATACATACTTTACTTCATATATTTTTCATGAAAATCGGACATAGTCTCCTTTATAAAATGGACTATTCCTCGGAAAATATCCGACTCCAAATCGCAATTATCGTAGGTAATTATGTACCTACGATGGATATAAAATCCACCTACAAGCCCAAGGATTTATTTATCTCATATCAATTCATAATCATACTTAGACTTAACCATTTCACCATTTCGACCAAACTCAAATATCTTACAAATAGATCATCAAAGATAAATCTAAACCGATCAGTCCCAAAGAATGTCACTTTACTGCATAAAGATGAATTCAAATGAAAAAGTGTAAAACATAAAAGTTATAGACAACTCCAAGACCTTTCCAGAATGGTAAGGCTCGTAATTTTTGAATAAGTATTCGATTAACTACGATTTTCTAAAGTTCAGGGATCAAAATCCCGAAGTCAATACAAATAGCTTAACTTTGACCGACCATAACTCAATCGTTTTAAATCCTATTGACATGATTCAAGAGCCTATTCCACCTATTTTTTTGTAAGGAATCTGAATATGTAATCAGTTTTACCATTCGACTTCAAATGATTACTACACGAACTGTTTAACAGTAGTAGGTTATTACTACTAAACAATCCGAAAACTACTAAAATTTATATAATTTCACATGCAGCTCCCTCAATATTTACTAACTAACAATCAAGAAAACATGTTAATTAACATATAACAACCCACATATAGTCAAGATTAATACATAAAAATTCGAACACATGTATATAATTCGAACTATACATATATACTCAAACTAACAAGTATACAATCAACAAATAACTACAAATACGACCTGAACAACAAGAATCAAACCAAAACAGTCCGGAATCATCACCAAACCCGAAGTGGGTTTTCAAGTTTTATCATAAAAATGACATGCAATTACAACCGCGTGTAGAGGAGGAAAAACGAAGCACAAATCCGGTCTCCGATCATTCAAACTGACCATAAACGGTGAGATTAAGAAGAGAGAGAGTGTATTGAAGGAGAGAGAGAGAGTTTTAGAGCTCTGCACAAGAAAAGAAATGAAAGAAAAGTGATAGAGGAAGAAGAAGCTGCTGGCGGTGGGTATTAATACTGCAAAGGGCAGTTTCGTCATTTTACAAATGCTGAAAATCTATTTTCCTTTTAAAAACCGTTTTTAATCAATCTAAAATCGAAATAAATCGGAAAATTTGGGGAAAAATAAATTCTAAAATTCTAAAATAAAATTTATGAAAATAAAGACCTCCCCATATTTTTAAAATAATATTTGAGTCTAAAATGAATTTATTATGAATTTTACAAGTTTAAAGCTTTTAAATGCAATAAAGCTTTTAAAATCATTTTAAAATACTTACACCCATAATTAAATACTCCCACCAATTTTAAAAACTCAACAATATCACAAAGATGATAATGCAAAAGATTTTATGATTAAAGTTAACTTTAATGATTTTATATGAATTTTAAAAGATTAAAAATACACTTTAAAAATACTTTTAATGCTCCAAAAATTATAAATAAAATCCCACGAGCATATACGACATATACCAAACATCATATAATCACATAATCATGTTTTCACACATAACTTGACTTCATAAAAATTTACTCATCATATATTTCACATATTTCCACATTTAACGCTTAAATAAACATTTAAAAATCGTGAAAAATTCTAGGTCGTTATACAAATCCTGCAAAAAAATGTCATGACTAAGGACGAAGGACTCCCCTTCAAAAAAATACCGGAGTGAATCCGCGCGCAACAGGTAAGGATAACCTCCCAGCATAAATGACGAGGGCAACAACAAATTTTTGGTTTGAAAACCAAAGAGTTTCCAACCCAAAAACCCCATCAACGAACGACAACACTTCAAAGGAAGCGAAAATCCCAACTGGTTCTCCATAGAACCCACCAGACAAAGCACCCAGTAAAACGAGCCCATTACAAGAAATACAACTAGTAATTATAAGAAATATAAGTGTTTATGGTGATAGGAAGAAGAGAGAGATGGATTAGTGAAGGATTTGTGGTTAGATTTGATGAAAAAAGGCTTAGATTTAGGAGAGATTTAGTGGCGGCTAGCTAGGGTTCCTAGAGAGAAAACGACTCTCATTTTTTTTCTCTCTTCGAAGGAAAGGCCTGGGGTAAAAACTAATCGAGGCATGTCCTTGACCAAGTTGTCCACTCATTGGAAGACTGTCACGAATATGGAGGTGAAGGTTGAAAGTCTACTTTTTAGTGGATCCCTCGATCTGAGTGTGGAGGTGAAGGTGGCCTTTGTGGACATCTTCACTGTAACCACTATATGTGTAATTAGGAAATGGGTGGTGAAAGAGGAACCCATTAATGTTAGTACCCGCCTGGTGTTCGTCGTAATGCCTCAACGGGTTCTCACCAATTTGATGGTGTACTCTATAGATGTTCTCATTGGGCTAGTGTTCTGTGATATCCAAGAGGAAGACTTTTTGAAGGGTGCCATTGGCGATGACTCCCTAGCTCCTACCTGGTCTGATGGGTCTATTGATCCATGTTCTGATGGTGATGGGTACATCCGTGTGGCTTTCTTGGTCATGCTGTTCGATAAATCAAGGAATGGTTGTATGCATAAATGCCAGACATCGCTTTTCATAGCGAATGGGGTGTGTCTTATGTTTCGGAAGTTTATTTCTACTAGATGGATTATTCAATGCTATGTTGCGATTGAGGTTTTTCAGTTGAGAAAAATGCCCTTCGTTAATCCTGATGGGTTCTATTCGGAACAAAGGAGAGACTCCCTTGAGTCTGGCCTTGAAAGTAAGACGATAGTCTTTATTAAAGGTAAGGTAATCTCTAATGGATGGGGTTTGAAATTGCCATTAGCCGGGTATGTTGGCTTTTGGGTTGTTGATAGGAAGCAACGAATGTTGGAGGTGCTGGGATTAATGGCTCAGATTTTGAGCACATTTGTTGATAATTATTGTGTGACTAGAGCTGGTCCTGTTAACAGACTTCTAGTGCGGAAGGTTGAGTATGCTTTGATTACTTGCTGGGAGATGCGGGACACCCATGATCTAATGGATGAGATGGATTTAAACAGTTGCAAAAGGGCAAGACAATGCGGGGTTGTGGTTATGATGTCGACTGATGTTATGTACAGAAGTCATGGGTTGCAAATCATTACAATGTGGACCATCGTTGCAGATATCCATATTGCTCGATGTATGTTGGTCTCATCTAAAGAAAATCGTTTGATTGTCCTGAAGAAGCTTATTGTCTACAGTGGTTATAACTCTAATGTGCTGCTGCATGTTTTAATCAATGTGATGGGGATTGCAATACCCCCTCTTGAGGTGTTGTCTAAGGTTGGCAATGACTTGACTGGGGATTCTCCCATTGCTGTTAAGGGTTGCAATTCTGATGCTGGTGTCCATTCGGGAGTAGAGCATGGCTGCTCGGACCTAAATGGCTGTATCTTGTTGCTGGTGGAGACCCTTTCTAGAGGGATTTTTAGATTAATGATGATGACGGTTGGTCAGTGCATGAGATTTCGCCCTTTCAAACTCAGGTTGATAGTTGAACCCTTGGTGGTTCTAGCGGGGTTTTTTGTGTATGGAATTGCGGGTCTCGCTGTTGCTTGTGAGGTTATTGAGGTCACTTTGTTGACTATGTTATCTGCTGTTTGCCAATGTCGAGTTGTTGACATTTGGAATCTCCGAAGGGGAGCTGTGTATTGCTATACTGTTAAGGTGGTGATCACTCCGGAGGGCATCTTTAATCAGCTGGAGGCTGGTTCTCCTTCCAAGGAAAAGTTAGCCGATGAGGTGCTTTTTTGGAGGCCAACTCTCATGTTGAGAAGGGGGGTGTCGGTTGATCCGTATCAGGTCAGGAAGAGGTTTGTTGTTGGAATGTATTTGCGTCACTACATGGTTTATCTGCTGCTTCTCATTACTATGGGCTTTGTGAGACATGTGCCTGGTCTCAATTCTAGGTTGTTTAAGGCGCCAGAATAATCTTTAGATTTTATGTTGTTTGTGTTCTGTTGTAGTTGATTGCTAGTTTATCTAGCATTATTGATGTTTTTTCTCTGTTGTTCCGCTAGGTAGATGTGTTACTTATCGCGGGGTATGCCCCTAGAGATGTAATCTTTTGCTTGTGGTATAAATTTTAATTAGCAAAAAAAAAAAAAAAAAACCTAGCCGCCACAAAATCTAGCCTTAATCTACACCATTTCTTCACCAGATCAAAGCTTTTCCTTCCTAAATTCATCTTCTTCTTCATATCTCTGACCTCATCCACTATATTTCTTATATTTTATATAATTATTCTCGGAGTTTTTTTAATGGGTTTGTTATCAGAGATCTTTTCTTATATTGGAAGTTTGAGGTTTTCGGAGTCTACTTTTGTGGATTTGGAAGATGGATTTGACAGATCTGTAGTCTGTTTAATGAGGTCTTCGAATACGTTTGATGGGCTCACTAGTCCTGGTGAACCTGTATTAACGAATGACTTTCTTAAGAAAGGTGTTATGGATGTCTTGCAAGGAGGTTGGGTTGTGCTCGCATATCTCAGTCCTGATGACCTTGCTTTAGCGGCGTTCTTTGTTAAGAACGGTGTTATGTATGCTGTTGGAGGGGGTTTAGCCCTTGATTCCAATCAGGATTTAGTCCCGTGGTATGGTTCGTGGAATGGAATGCTTCATTCTGCCTTGGATTTCAAACTGGGTTTAAATAATATTGTTGAAGTGTTTGCTAATTGGCCTGAAAGAAACGTAGATATGGGGAGGACAGTTTTTTTTTTTTTGCTAATTAAAATTTTATACCCAAAAGGGAACAGCAGAAAACACTTCTAGGGGTATACCCCGCGAAATCAACAAAACAACATTATAAATGCCTAACAACGACATTTGAAAGTCAACAAACTAGACCAACTAGTTAAAACTTCTGGTTCGCATTTTACAAACTAGAAAAGCCCTATCAGGTTAGGATTAACCCCTCTTACGGAGATTCCCATGCTTGATCCTCGCCTTTGTCCCGCAGATCCTGGCCTCCTTAGCCTCCTCCATGATCTCCTCCACTTGCTCAGAATCAACATGCACAGTAACATCCCCAACAAGACGAAACAAAGGCCCCAGATACTGCATCCTGCTAAGACTTTACTCCTTTGCATTATTTCTCCCCTCTCCCAGTTCCTTGAAGGGTATTGCATCCTTACCCCCAAAAAGCGGACTATGTTGCTGCTCAGCCGTTGGCAGATCAATTCCCAAGTCTATCAGATAGTCCCTCAATTGGATAGATCGACAGGTTAAATCATGAAGCTGCATTTCCTCAAAATCTCGTAACCCACGAGCAGAGGCAGTGAATTCCCTATCTCGGGACCCCTTAACCAAAGGGATTTCTTTACCCAGAGAGGCGATGAACATCCTAAGGTTATCCAAATTACGCCTCGCTGCCACCAAAGCCTTCCTCTTCAACTCGGAGTTGTAAGATGTGTGGTCTAAAAGACCCACTATCTTCGCCTCTTCTTCCATGACCGGAAGAATCTGGTCATCCTCCCCTAGCACCTGAAGAGGGATTCTGTTCTTCCTAATGTAATTCCCAAGCTGCCTAATACAATTCAGGGCAATACCCAAATCTCTCAAAATCTTTACATCCTGCCTTCTTTGCAATCCATTTAAAATATTCAGATCACTCATGTCAACATTCCCCCAGATCGTAGGCACCTCGTGCCCATTGTGAACAATGCAGTCTCTGAAGAGAATGACTACCTTCATAGCAATAGCCAACCATTTCTGCATTCGCTTTACAGATATATTCCAACTAGGAATCTCTTCTTCTTTTTTCATTTCATTACACCGGGTCTTCCCCTTCCCCTTAGCATCCATCCTATTCATCTCAGCAACCTCAACATTAGGCCCAACATTATCACTGTCTCTACCAAAGTCCATAACCGGGACAGAGAAGTCCCCTTTTGATGAATCAATGACCTTATACAAGTCATTCCCGACCCCCTCAGCATCACCCATTCGAGCTTCAGACATAGGCACATCAATGGCTAGACTTTCCCCTTTAGTCGAGTCAGCAACCATTTCCTCTTTCGGGGAGGGCTCCGACAGATCAACAAAGGAAGTAACACAATGATCCCCATCTACTTTATTAAGACTAGGAGGTTTCGTTTGGGAAAAAACCTTACCATCAATTAAGTGATGCATGACCCTACTGCGGGTGCGAGCAGCTACCCCAAACTCTGGGATCATCGTGACTAGGTTGTCAGCAAAGGAGACCCTCGCGACCCTCTTTTTGCCATCATTCCTAGATCGAATATTAATAGATGGTATCTCCGATACCAAATCGGCCGCAAACGAGACCCTTTTTGGGCTCGAAACTGGATTCAACCCCTCCTGGGTCATCGCCACATGATTCTTGACAGAAGCCTCTATCGCAGAATCATCCACAAATGAAACCCTCTTACGACTCATGCTAACCGACAAGAAATACAAGAAATTTGGTGTTTAGGTGAGAGATGAGAAGGGGAAGATGGATTAGGATGTGGAACTTTAGATCTGATGGAGAAGATGCTTAGATTGTTTGAGAATTTTAGAGAGACGTTAGAGAGAGGTTAGAGCATATCCGACTCTCATTTTCACTTTTTTTGTATGATGATGTTATGGGGAGGACAGTTCTTACTAGAAATGATAGTGAGACTTGTTAACTTGAAAGGCAGGTGCTCCAAAGGAATCTGATGTTGAGTCGCGTTTTATGTGAGCTATACGTTCTTGCTTGCAGTGAATGTTTGTCTATGGCTAAGGTTGAAACAGAGATCTTAAAGAGCAAGGTGGAGTTTAATGGCGACATGGGTGGCCATTCTTGCTTCATTTCTGGTCGGGATGAATATGGCTTACCGATCTTTCGGTCGAATGGCCACGCTGGTGATAATGCCCTTCAAGTGCCTGTACAAATGCCTAAGTCAAATATAGCCGTAGAAGGAACTTCGGGTCTAAAAGATGAAAAAGGGAGACACAAATCGTGATGATAAGGAGTTTGATAAAAAGCCTGAAGGGAAAACACAAGAGAAGGAAGATGAGATTCCTGGAAAAACTAATGTAGGTCAAGAAGCTCAACCAAAATCCTGGTCCCAAATCTTGAAAGATCCCCCACCATCTACTGAGAATGTGACTTTTGAATACTTCCCTTTGCCGAAGGGTGCATCTGTGGATCCACCTGATGAGGAACTGATTGAGGGGGCAGAAAAGCTTAAAACCTGTCTCATTGGTACTTTCACTAAAGGAACGATGTCATTTAGAGCAGTCAAAGATACGGCTTTCTCGGTTTGGAAGCGTTGGGGCGTATGTGGTGTGTTTCAGAAAAACGAAAACACGTTTGTTTTCAAATTCAATACTTTGCGGCAGAAAAATGAGGTATTAGCTAGGGGAACCTGGTATTTTGAAAGGAGGCCTGTGGTACTTAGTACTTGGGGAACTAATGTAGGTGAGGATAAAATCACGTCTATGCCGCTGTGGTTTAAGATGCAAAATATTCCAGACTTTTACTGGACCTCAAGGGGCTTGATTAGGCTTGCAAGTGTGATAGGAAAACCTATTGGAGCTGATTCTTACACTTCAAGATTGGAAATACTACCGTTCGCAAAAATGTGTGTCCAATATACAATTGGAGATCCTCTTCCGAATGTAATTCCTGCGACTGATTTTGACCCGGTTACTAAAACTCATTTCAATGTGGAGGTAAAAATTTCTTATCTTAACAAACCCTTAGTGTGTTCGGGGTATCACTCTTTGGGTCATGTAGCTGCGGCTTGTCCACTAGTAAAACGTTTGTGGGTCAAGAAATCAAAAGGCACTGAGGAAGGAGACACTTCAAAGGAAAAGGCTAATGTGTCAACTGAGGATGTTGTGGGTGCAAATGATGGTGGGAAAGCTGAATCTGGAGCTCAAAATGAAGTTAAGGCTGGAACTGATGGGGATGTTAATATGAACGAGGATGATTTTGCTGGGAAACCATCGTTATCGCCTGAGCATAAGGTGGATGATACTGATGGTGGCGGATGGACAAATGTGCATGTTAAAAGGAAACCTCAAGTGGTGTGCTCTCCTTCTCAAGAATCTCCGCCCCTACCAAGCAATTTCAAAAATCTGGTTATTGTTGATGAAGTGGATCGTAAGATGAAAAAGAAATCTCCTAAAGCTCGTAAGCGAGCTAAGAGGAATTTCGGGACTCAATCCCCTCAATCTTAATCTTTTGATTTATGATTGATTTTTGTTCTTTCAATGTCCGGGGCCTTAATAATAAGCGCTCTTTTGTTAGAGATTTCATTGCGCATAATAAGCTCTCCTTAGTTGGTCTGCTAGAGACGAGAGTTCAAGAGGACATTGCAAAGAGTATCTCCTCGGAGATTGCCCCTAGTTTTTCTTGGCTTCATAATTATGAATATCACTCTGGTGGCCGTATTTGGGTTGGCTGGAATCGTAGGCTGTGGGATCTCTCCATTATTTCTGCATCTAGTCAGCATATTACTTTTTTTTTTGCTAATTAAAATTTATATCATTGAAAAGCAATTATATTTCTAGGGGCATACCCCGCGATAAATAAAAGCTAATCAAAGACACAACAAAGAAATCTAGTTAGACTAGACTACTAAAACCAGCACCCACCTAGGGGCGTCCACAAGAATTGTCCAAACGGACAACAACACCAACAAGATAACCAGGAACTAGTTAACCTAACAAAGACACATGCTCTTAACTGAAATAAACCAAAACTGAAAAAAGGTTGACATCGTCCATGTCCGTAATATCTCCTGCCTCAATGACATCCCTCGAACTCTGCTCAGCATCAGGGGATCAACCTCACCCTCATCATACCCGCATATCTTAAACAGAGGAGTGAACAGCATGCCACCAACTCTCAACTTCACCACATTGAAAGCTTCCATCCAGTCAGCGCTCCCTTTCCCATGGCAGACCCCAATAGGTCGCACCAGACCCTTAGTATCGTGATACTGATCATCCATCTCCCCCTCAATGCATACAGGTAATAACAATAGCAAATTACAAGTCATAAAACCATCAGAAGAAGCAAGCATATTCATAAAATTCTGAGAGATGAAACCAACCCGACCATTTAAGATCCCTAACTTTGCACACTTGGTAGCAGAATTGTGCACAAGTCCAATACATAACAGCTTCCGGCACGACCTATTCAAGAAATAAGGACGACTCCATTGTGCGACCATCATCACACAGTCTAAAGTCAGACTCATTCTAAGTTTCATATCACTACAGTTTTCCCCCGAACTTAACGGCCATCTACTTTGTTTCCCTTCTATCTGAAACACAAGAACGAACATATGAAAAAATCCAGAATTGAACAGGACACCATATCCAGGGTGTGATAGACCGTGAACCAAAACCATCATATCCTTACTATATACCTCAGGAGGTACCATCCAACAAGCATCAAACTTGCCATTTTCAGTCAAAGGAATACTCATCCGACAAGAATCATTTAGATGTAGCGAACCCATAATAATCAAAAGATGATTATTCTTCAAAGTAAGAAAACTCACCAATTGGTTCTCCATTGAACCCAACAGATCTGTGGATTTACCCAAAAAACGGAGTGAAGGTCCATTGCACAAATGGTTCTCAGTCTCCGAATTAAAGTGTATATAATCAAACAAGATTATACCACCACATGAAAACCAACTACTCATAACCAAATCAGAAGACCCACTACAAAGTGGCTCTTTCTTTCGTACCGAGAACAAACCCCCTTGTCTTTCACTGTCCGTCTTTGCTGGGACATCCTCCAAAGGATATATAGTCACCAAGTTCTCCGAAAAGGAGACCCTCTTCGGACTCCTAATCGGACTACCCACCGGAAGGCAATCTGCAGAACCTCTCACACGGGGAGGAATCACAGTCTCCAAGTTCTCCGAAAAAGAGACCCTCTTCGGACTCCTAATCGGACTACCCACAGGAAGGCAATCTGCAGAACCTCGCCCACGGGGAGGAATCACAGTCACCAAGTTCTCAGCATATTACTTGCTATGTGAATTCCTTGAATACCTCGGCTAAATTTGTTGCTACCTTTGTGTATGGTCTGAACACTATGGTTGAACGTAGAAGACTTTGGGAGGATATCAATGGCATTGCTGTCTCTATAGGCGATGCTCCATGGGTTCTATGTGGAGACTTTAATATCATTCTAGATCTAAATGAAGCGGAGGGAGGTAATCCCCAATGGTGCAATGGTATGGCAGAGTTTAAAGATTGCCTTCTACAACATGGTCTCGCGGACTTACGGAGTATAGGGACACATTTGACATGGTGGGATAGTAGTATTTCTGCTCCGAAATTCAGAAAATTGGATCGTGTTTTGGTAAACTCTACATGGCTTGGCAGTTACCCACTATCTCTTGTGAATTTCATGCCGCGTGGTGTCTTAGATCACTGCCCTGCAGCTATAACGTTGGGTATAAATTATCAGAACAGACCAAAACCTTTTCAGTTCTTCCATTTCTTAACTGAGCACCCTGATTTCCTCAAGATCGTAAGCGATTCTTGGGAGGCTCCTATGATTGGCGACCCTTGGTATATTGTCACTATGAAATTGAAGAAAGTCAAGCTTGGCCTTAAGAGCTTAAACGCAAGGTCTGGGAGTGTTCATGTTGCGGTAGATGCTTCTCGAACTGCTCTGCTGAATTTCCAGTTGAATCTTCCCCCTGTTCCATCCACTGAACAGTTTTTAGAGGAGAGTACCTCATTCTCTACGGAGGTTCAACCCCATTTGTTTGTCAATTTACCTCATTCTCAGTTGCTTGCTACGACTCCTAGCTCAAGGGATGTTGTTGTCTATGATGAACGCGAGGCGTTTGATGTAATACCCAGGCAAAATCTTGGTGTTTTGTTGCCTCTTCGAGATGTTGGGACGGCAATGATAATTGTTAGAGATGATTGGTTGAATCAGCTCTACAAGTATGGATACAAAAGAGACGTGTCTATGGCATCTAAAATGTTTGCTGATATGTTTCCTTGGAATATTGCAAAATATGTTAACCAATCTTTTAGTTGGGCAGCTGTGAAGAGATCCATAAAGGGTCTTTTTAATGGGTCTTCTCAATTTGCTGTCATTCTCTATGTAAGAATTGAAAGGCTGGGAGAAGATATGCTAGGTGGGTGTCGTCGGCTGACTACGGAACTGACATCTATGCCTTTCGTTAATTCAGTGGCTTCTTGGGTGTCAAATGATGTTGCTGTGGAGCAGGATGGCCTGTGTGATGTGGTCGTGATTGTGCATGAGTCTGAGAGGATTAATCTGGACAGGGTATTGGTGACTAAGGCCCTCATAGTATCTGAGGGTTTTCGAGTGTGTGGCCCTGGGCCTATTCATAAGCCTGTTTATCAGGCTCATGTGAATGCATTGCTTAGTGCATTACTGCCCTTAGGTCTCTCTGCGTTTCAAGGAGATTTGCTGTACAATGTTATTATGGAATTTTGTTTGGACTGTGAAGCTCACACCGATCAAGGGGGTGAAGTACCAGTGGATTTATTGTGCCATGAGAGCTCGATTGCAGGTTAGTGCTGAGGAGGTAGTAAGTTATGTTCAGAGAATTGGCCACGGTGTTCAACACTTGCTAGCTGGTTGCTATATGCTTGCAAATTGGTGTGTTTTATGCACCATTGTTGACTTTGGATCTGTGGATTTCGATGGGTGTATTGATTCCCCTGCTGACTCATTACAACTAGGACTGAATAGGCCTGGTATCAATGTGTGGATTGATTATGTTGGTATGGTTAAAAAGCAGATTTGGCTACGTCCGGGACTCGATGGTGGCCTAGAGGTCGATTGCAGGACCTGGGCAGGTCCAAAGATGGTTAAATTTAGTGATTTCCCTGTCCAGTTAGAGTTCAGTAGATCTGTACTGAATTTGTTATTTAGCCATTGTGGTGGTGATCTTGATAGATTAAGCTATGATGTTAAAATTTTGCTGGGTAGTTTTGACAGCAAAGGGTTAATGAGTAGAATGCACTACGTTCAGATCAATGGTGCTATTGGAATGCATTTGCGTCACTACATGGTTTATCTGCTGCTTCTCATTAATATGGGCTTTGTGAGACATGTGCCTAGTCTCAATTTTAGGTTGTTTAAGGCGCCAGAATAATATTTAGTTTTTTTTTTTCGTTGTTATGTTGACAGTAAGGTGACTTACTGATGTTATGACTTTTGTTCTGTTTGATCGCGGGGTATGCCCCTAGATTTGTATTAGTTGTTCCTTTTTGGTATAAAATTTTAATTAGCAAAAAAAAAAAACTTGATTGCTGCTTTGTCGCGTGATCTTGCTGTTGAAGAAAAATTCCTAAAGCAAAAGTCCCGAGTTCACTGGCTTAAACATGGTGACGGAAATAACAAATACTTTTTCAATAGCTGCAAAGGAAGGTGGAACTCAAATAAGATTCTATCGCTTGAGGATGGCAATGGCACTGTTCATGTTTCTCATGAAGGTATTGCTTCTGTGGCTGTTTCTTATTTTCAAAATCTGATGGGAAAAAGTAAGAGTGTCAATCATATTCCGGAAGAGTTTGCTCTCCCAGTTCTTGATCAATCAACTGTGCATGATTTGGTTAAGCCCTTTACTTCTGCGGAGGTCTTTCTAACGCTAAAACAAATGGCAAAAGGGCGTAGCCCTGGCCCTGATGGTTTTTCGGCGGAATTTTTCTTAAGTACATGGTCTATCGTTGGGAAGGAAGTTACTAATGCCATTCTTTATTTCTTCGAAACTTCCTATCTCCCTAGAATTATTAACTCAGCTGCTATTACTTTGGTGCCCAAGGTTGCCCAACCTGTCAACATGACTCAATTTAGACCGATTTCCTGTTGTAATGTGCTTTACAAGTGTGTTGCAAAGATGCTATCTAAAAGGTTGAAGAAGGTGCTCCCTGCTATTATTTCCCCATTTCAATCAGCATTTGTGCCTCAACGATCTATGGGAGATAATATATTTCTTTGTCAAGCCCTTTGTAGAGACTACCATCTTCGAGATATTCAGCCTCGGTGTGCTATAAAATTGGATATACATAAAGCATTTGATTCCTTGAATTGGAATTTTCTGTTTGAGGCCATGGAGAGAATGGGATTTCCAGACAAATTCTGTGCTTGGATTCGACAGTGTATCACCTCTTGTATGTACTCGATTAAGATTAATGGGTCACTTGAAGGGTATTTCAAAGGGGAGTCAGGTCTACGCCAAGGGGACCCGCTCTCGCCTTATCTCTTTGTGATTGCAATGGAGGTCTTAACTACTTGTATCAACTTTTTTGTCAGCAAAGAAGCAGGGTTTAAATATCATTTGCGTACTAAGGAGGTCTCCTTACACCATCTCATCTTTGCTGATGACGTATTTTTGTTCAGCAGAGGGGATGCTTGCTCTGTTAGTACTCTTATAAGGGGTGTGCACACCTTCTCTGAAATTTCTGGATTGTCACCAAATAGCTCTAAATCAATGGTTTTCTTTGGCAATGTTCCTGAGCAGGTTAGCAATGAAATATTGCGTATAACCAACTATCAACGAGGGGAGCTTCCTATCACTTACCTGGGTGTACCACTGATTCTGGGTAGGCTTAATGCTCGAGATTGTTTGCCCCTTATGCATAAACTCAGTTCACGGATTGAAACTTGGACAAATCATTTTCTAAATCAAGGGGGAAGATTGCAGCTCATTAAAGTTGTTTTGACAGGAATTGTGGGATTTTGGAGTATGTTTCTCTTCTTGCCAAAGTACATCCTAAAAAATCTAAATGCGTTAATGTTCAAGTTCTTATGGGGTGGGTTTCAAAATATATTTGGGAAGTGTATGCACAAGGTTAGCTGGCTAGATTGCTGTAAGCCAAAGGCTGAAGGTGGATTAGGCCTTCGTAACATTTTTGAGTGGAATTCAGCTGCTATTGGTTACCAGTTATGGCGAGTTATTCAGCCCCAATCAACTTCTATCTGGGTTCGTTGGTTTCACTTGTCATTCCTCAAGAGTAAACCCTTCTGGCATTGTAAGATTCCATACAAATGCTTGTGGACTGCAAGGAAAATTCTGAAATTTAGACCTCGGGCCAGAGATTTGGTGTGCTACTTGATTGGTCAAAATTCTTCTTTTTCTTTCTGGAACGATCCATGGTTTCATAACAGAGCTGTTTTAGACCGATTCGCTTGTTAATATCCCATTCTGAAATTGGTATCTCAGCAAAGGTGGGAGATGTCTTTCGTGATGGTGTCTGGTCATTACCCCCTTCAAACTATGTGGAAATGATGGAGCTCAGAGAACAGCTTGGTGATATTCGAGTTCATAATCATGATAGCATAACTTTTTTTTTTTTGCTAATTAAAATTTATACCAAAAGGAACAACTGATACAATTCTAGGGGCATACCCCGCGAAATCAACATGCAAATATAACATACTCAATTAACAAATCGAGTCAACTTAAAACCAACTAATTAGACTAGACTAAAAGCATTCTGGCGCCTTTAACATCTTTATTTTGAGACTAAACACATGTCTCACAAGAGCCATAGTAATGGAAATCAGCAGATAATGCACCATGTAATGCATTCCCCATAGGGTCTTCACTAGGTGTTGGTTCCTCCTGTGACACCAGATGTCAAACCCTCGACAAAATAAACCAACATTCATGTTGTTGATTACCACATCACATTCTGAGAACAAAGCAGAACGACCAGAGAGACGCAGACCACCATTTTGGATTTTTCCTTCCTGGAAAACACATCTATAAACAAACAGCGATACACAATTCATTTGTACAAACCAAATCAGATGAAGTATCATACTACCATCCAAATCATACTTGTTGAAAAACACCTCCATTACTTCAAGCTTAGTAACCAATCTGAAACTCACGAGCCACACTTTCTTTGCAGCCCCGCAAACAACCACCTTGCGGCCCCCTTTCCATTGACCTCTAGTCAGCCATAATGTGTACGAGCAGCAAACTCCAGCACTCCTGAATCCTACTCGTAGCTTCCATAAACGAATTGACCCAGCTATATGGGGTAACAAGTACCCCCTCAACCTTTCCTTTTCAGCACCTGTTATAACATCATAACAAGACCCGGCAACAGTCTCGTACTTCCCATCATTCCTTTGCATTGGACTTCGCTTGTTCCCATGAGGAACACTCAGATTTCTACCAACATATGTCACAAGTCCAGCAGAAGCAACTGGAGCTCTACTACCATTTCTTCTGTCAATTTCCTGGGCAAGAACAGACCCACCCGATGCAGAAGCAATCACATCCTTTACCCAATAAAGGGATCCATTAGAAAGCTTGGGAGCATCCCAACAGAAAGAGTCCCAATGTGTTGGGCTTGACATCACCAGATGAACATTATTATTGTTTCTCAACACAACCACCTCATAGGTATCATAGTAGGTATCATCATTCCCTACTTTGAAATCCCAGAAATCATTGAAAACTTCCAGAACAAAGACATGTGGACTATTGCGCCAAAGAGTCATATAGCATGCACTTTGGTTGTCATTGCGGACAGCGAAACGAATTCGCAGCGCAAACCCTCCTAAAGTAACCTTGCTTAAAACCAAACAAGGCACAGAAATAGGCAAGTGCAAGTATGAGATTACCTCAAACACATGGCAGGTCGTTTCCTGTACGACTTCATCTCTGTCCTGCTGCACCACAAGACCACGAAAATTAGTACAAACATCATTGTTTGTAGAAACCATTAACAGCTTTGTCCTCCTGGCTGCGAAAAACCTTGTATAACCCTTCCCGCATATCCCATCATCAGGGTATCCTTCTCACACTGGAGCATTTCATCGAACACTCCTCCAACCAGAGTTGTGACCACCTCTGATACATCATTCATAGCCCCCAAATGCTCATCGTGAACTAAATTGGGAAAAAGAGATTCATCTCCATCCCATTTAATCAATGATTCAACAGAACCGTTCATCAAATCGGAGTTGAAAGAATGAAAACTCCGAAGATTAGCCATAGTTAATCTTTTCCTGAAACAGAAACTTGAAAGAAGCATATCATCAAACAGATTGTGACCTTTAGAATTGACACTCATAGACCGAATAAAACCCCCTTGTAAATCATGTTCAACCATCTGCAGGTCAAAAGCCATACATCAAGAACACCTCGATAGAACTATACTGTTGTACTGGACAGGGTATAGAGACCTAAGCCCAACCTCAACCTTATGCAGGCCTGCTAAAACTAAGAACTGAAGCAGAAAAACATCCCTTCCCTTAAAGAACAACTCTTGTAACATGAATCCTTTTATCGAAATCCTTGCATCCTCTTTCATAAAGAAGATGAAGAAATGATTTCGAGTAACAAAACCAGCACATGGTTCTTCCAACAAATCCAGATCGATGATGCCCAACGACAACACCATCATCAATTTCAAAGGGCTGTGTTCAACAGCAACAACCTCCACCAAGGTGGACAGAATAAGAATCAGAGAGAGAGGTTCCATCACACCTATTAAGAAACGAGGTTCTACCCTTCCAACATATACTCGAAGCAAGAAATCCAGTGATATGAATTTCCCCAACCAAATCCGCATAGAATCGTTCACATCCAACAATGGGAACACAAGATTATAAGTTTCCTTCAAGAAAACATTTACAATCTCCTCCTCAACAACCAAAACATGGCCCACGCAACCAGCCTCTAAGCTCGGAAACCCAGGCAAAAAAACACCCTCGAAACCCATCTAAAATAGAAAATTAAAAATAAAGGATAGTATATATATAAGAAGTATGATGTCAAGGTGGAAGATTAGAAGAGGGAAATGGATTCGTGCGGGGTAGGAGTGTAGATCTGATGGAAAAAGGTAAAGATTTGGCTGAAAGAATGGCGGCTAGGGTTAAGAGCTAGAGAGAAAAACGACTCTCATTGAATTACATCCAAAGTCTTGAATACTTATGATAGCATAACTTGGGATGGTATGATTGCAAAGGATGTGTCTATCTCCTCCATTTGGCAAAGTGCTCGTATAGCAACAGGGCTTCCCCTTTGGACTAATTTGGTTTGGCATTCTTTTCCCATCCCGAAATGTAGTTTTGTTTTGTGGCTTGCTTTGCAGAACCGGTTGCTCACAAAAGATCGTATGAGAGGGTTTGGCATGACTGTCAACCAGGAATGTGTGCTTTGTCACTGTAATGATGAAACAATTCAGCATCTATTCTCAGATTGCCCCTTTTATGACCGTATTAGAGATGCTTGCCCATTCCGGCTAAACCCAGACTGGAGTTCTTGTCAAAATAGAGATTTCCTTGTTGAAAACCTCACGGGGATCAAGAGGCAGATGGCTGGGCTTTACTTAGCAATTGTAGTGTATCATACATGGAAGGAGAGAAACCACAGGCTTCACAATTTGGGTGCTGGACATCCATCTATGGCTATAATTCGGGTGATTAAACAGACATTAAGAGAAAAACTTTTCAGTTGTAATAGTTTTAAGGCAAAAACCTGTAAAAACAAATCATTAATTATTGCTCTTTTTTAGAAGATGTACTTGCTAAAGCTGAACTGTTTAGTTAGTTTTCATTCACTGGGGTATGCCCCTTTTAATCATGTAGCCTCGTTTTGATGTTTTATATATTAATTATTTAGCAAAAAAAAAAGAATGTGATTTATTGCAAAAGAGTTTGTATAAACAGAGGTCAAGTGTTACGGTTGATGACAATAGCATGGAGGCTGTGTTTTTTCATACTTCTCAAGATATGGATGAGGTTGAAGCCGTTGGTAGTAAGGTGACTGATGGTTTGTCTTGAGAGAGGATTTAATGTTTTATATTTTGTTAGGCTCAGGGATGCAGAACTGATGCTTGGTCTTATGCTTCCAAGACATGGGGCTGTCAAAGCTCACTCAGTATATTCGTTAGTGGGAAACGGGGGTTTTCATTGTGAGGGTTTGGCCTTGCCGGAGCTGGAAAATGAGGTTTGGTCTTGTGTGTGTGCTGCTATGGTTATGTGTGTAAATCCCGGTAGCCTGGGCGACTTCTCTAGCCCCCTTTCGTGCTCCTCTTCTGAGTGGATTTGTTTGATTTTGGGTATGTACCATTTCCAATGGATGGTAAGTAAAGTACGTTTGTACTTTGCGATCTTGAATGAAGCCAACCTTCTGGTTGAGGTCAAAACAGAGGCTTTATATGGCAGTATATTGAAAGCACGAAGAGTGATAGGCATTTCAGCCTATGTAATCATTTGTCATTTGCACTTTGTGAATCGTCAGGTGCTAAATGGGCAACAGAAGCAGGTGAGATGTGATGCCATTTTGGCATGGTTACGGTATTGTGACGAGAATGCGTGTAGGCTCATTATAATGAGGATTACCCTCCTGGTGTACTGTGATTTCTTTAATCAAAGCGATTGTATGTTGAGTTTGGAGAATTACTACAGTTATGTGAAGTATAGTTGGAAGTCTTGTTGTGATGAAACCATAACATGTAAACTCATAGAAGAGCAAGGGCACCGTAGATGATACTCGACTCCAAATATACTGCATGAGAGTCGGTTTTTCTCTCTAGCTTCTCTCTTCTTTTTTTTTTTTTGCTAATTAAAATTTTTTTTATACCAATGGAAAATGCTTACACTTCTAGGGGCATACCCCGCGATTGGAAAATATTAACCAAACGGAACAACATAGCAACCTAGCCAAACTAGGAAACAATGGGAACCAGAACAAAGCAATTATTCAAGTCTACATAAGGGAAACTAGCTATAAGCTAGTTTAAAAAACATAAGCATAACTCTATGCCAAATTCATAAGATAAGTGCAACCACCAGGTTCACACCCATTACCCATCCAACCAGCATGAGAACCTCGATACCCAACATAGAGAACAGACATTAAGCATAACTGCTTGACCGACTCTTCTTTCGCAAATTTCATTGAACCTGAAGCACTCAAACTGGACAGTTTAGTTCTCGAGCAAGAAACCTCCCCTCCCCATTGCGTACGCACATCCAACTCTGTATCAAAGTCCACATGAACACCAGTATCAGCATCGCCAATTTCAACCTCTATTGCAGCCCGATTAAAATCCTTTAAATCAGGCATTCTAGCTTGACACCAATTCACACATCTGCTTTTTTGATGCAACTTGCATCCAACAATGTTGATATCTGCATAGATAGTCCACATTTTGCTTACTTGCAGCCCATGACTGTTCTTCCAGCGACTCTTGCAGATAACGCCAATCGACTGTTCTTCCAACGGTGTGCCACACAGACCGACACCAAGTTCTGTATCCTCTGAAAAAACACAATTTGATGAAATAGAAGACCTCAGATCTCCCCTTACCATTATCACACTTTTAATAAATCCATCTGTTCTAGAAAACCAACTAATGCCTTCAGTCTTATCCTTTCCAATCCCAACTCTATCCCATCTAGGAACAAGGGTAGAGTCCTGCACTTTCTCCTCTTCCACATTGCACATGGCCCAACCACCAACCATGGCCATATCCTGGACATTGAGATTAACATCCCCCTTGTCATCAATAGCAACCGTAGACTTAATCAGATCAGACTCCGTTAAATCGAGTTTGCCTCCCAGCATTTTAGCATCTTTTACCTTCATTGTCGAATCTACATTTACCTCCAAATCCCCATCTTTCTCAGCAAGGTTCGAATTAACCTTCCCCCTTCCACCAATTGAACATTCCGAGCACTGCGCATCCTTGCAGCAATCCCAGAAGAGCTAGTAATAGACGACCAACTCTTTTTGCTGATCGTTCTCCATTTGCTTGTAGCACTGCCAACCGGCCTATTGAGACCCTTCCCATCAGCCTTGGCCATATCTTCATAAGGATCAGAATATCCCTTAGAGATATCCACTCTCAAACTTGAGACACACTTTCCAATACCACCTACATCAATAGCCAAATGGCCACTGCCCAAACTCCTGGCACTGGATTTAGTCACAACACATCCTGACTCCTTCCTCTGAGACGACACCCCTCTAACATTGGGGATCATCGTAACCAACTTTTCCGCAAAGGACACCCTTTTAGGACTCATACTCGATGTCAAACCCTCATGGGGCATAGACGCACCTCCTGAATGATCTATACTCAACCTTTTGGTACCCACAATTTGCTGTTTGTTTTGTGACCACGGTCACCTGGGTAAATTACGGAGTCCATGGAGTTGTTGTGAAAGGTCACGTAGCCAGAGGATTCGAACCTGATGTGGAGGCCTGGCCAATTGGCCTGTGTGGCATGATTAATGTCAGATTTTCGAATAAAGGAAGGAGAGTGATGGTTTCGGACTTTGGAATTATGATTCCAAAGTGGATGCACCACCGTGGTTGTAGTGTTCTTTCAACGGTTGTGGGGGTGGTGACCTGGACAAGTTCAACCAGGTTTTTTCTAAGTGGATTTGTGGATGGGGCCTACCGGATGCGTATGGCATGGTCATTGTGGTGGTATTGTTTTATGTGGAGGAAAAAGGCCACTCTGCTTGCTGTGCTTGCTGTGCTCGCTGTTTACGGGAGAGATGCAATGTTCTGGTACAGGAAGTGGACTTTTCTTGTTACTCACAGGTACAAAATGTTATCCGGGATGACAATCCTGTGCTCTCACTTGCGCCACTTCATGGTGCATTATCTGCTGATTCTCATTCTTATGGGCTTTGTGAGACATGTGCCTAGTCTCAATTTAAGTTTGTTTAAGGCGCTAGAATAATATTTAGCTTAATTTTGTTGTTATGTTGACAGTAAGGTGACTTACTGATGTTATGACTTTTCTTATGTTTGGTTGTTGATTTCGCGGGGTATGCCCCTAGATTTGTACTAGTAGTTCCTTTATTGGTATAAAATTTTAATTAGCAAAAAAAAAAAAAAAGAGGGTAAACAAAAGATCCCCTATCTTCCGATGAAATAGCCTCCGCGAAAGATCCCTCTTTGGGGTGGGTTCCCTCCGTTGGTATCACCGACACCAGGTTCTCCGCAAAAGAAACCCTTTTCAGGCTCGTCATCGAAACCAACCCCTCATGAGCCTTCATCTCATGCTTTTTGATATCACTAATCAACTCAATGTTACCAACTAAAGGGCGACCACTAGATCTCCCAGTCCCCAATAACGAATCTTCCAAGAAAGAAACCCTTTTCCGAG
Source organism: Kitagawia praeruptora (assembly GCA_037693485.1). Taxonomy (NCBI): domain Eukaryota; kingdom Viridiplantae; phylum Streptophyta; class Magnoliopsida; order Apiales; family Apiaceae; genus Kitagawia; species Kitagawia praeruptora. The sequence goes on along the minus strand of CM075344.1, from coordinate 92,217,361 downwards.
ACATGCTTGCAATTAAGAGAAAAGAAGAAAGAAATTTGGTTAAAATGGTGAGAGATTAGAGAGGAAAGATGAATTTAGGAAGGAATATTTAGATCTGATGAAGAAATTGTTTAGATTCTAGAGAGAGGAAGTTAGAGAGAGGGTAGAGAGAATACGACTCTCATCCTTGTTCAGCTTCTCTCTTCTTTCTCTCTCTAAAATCTAAACAATTTCTCCACTACATCTAAATCAACCTACCCGAATTCATCTCTTTCTTTCTCTCACCTAAATTTCTCTTCCTTGTTCGCTCTAATGTCTCGGAAAAGGGTTTCCTTTCTGGATGACTCGTTGTTGGATTCTGAGATATCGAGTGTTTGCCCCTTTGTGGGTAACACTGATAGGGACGATGACTGCAAGTACGGGACGCAGACTCGGGAGGGGCTGGTTCTAAGCCCGAGTCCGAAAAAGGTTTCTTTCGCGAAGAATTTGGTGGCATGTACCTATGTGAAACCCACTTTCTAGAGGGAAAATGAGAGTCGGTTTTTGCTCTGCCTTCTCTCTAACCTCTCTCTAAAAATCCCTAGCCGCCATCAATCTTTCACCTTTTTTCATCAGATCTACATACCAAACTTTCACTAATCCATTTTCCTCTCTAATCCTTTTCCTTCACACTATATTTCTTAATTATATTTAATATGGGTTTCTATCTTGGTTATCCAGAGGTTGTTTCCTTTACTTCCGATGGTGAAATTGGGGTGTTTTACCCAAGCTTGGGTTTTGTCTTTCTGGATTTCGATCCACCTATGTCTCTGGGCTTAGGGGTTGAGATAGTAGATCTTGTTAAAAATGGGACTACCGTCTGCATTTCTAGTGTTGGGTTCAGCACTATTATTGTTGGGATTGCTCAAGCCTATGTTTGCTATGGGTTTGTGACAGTCGCGAATCGTGGGTTTCTCTGCCCAGATTTGGTAAATGGAGATAAGGTGAAAACCTTCTGTAGTATGATTAATTTTGGGGTTGTGACTCCCTTTGGCGCCATGGCGATGCAAGATAGCACTGTTAGTGCTCACTTTGACACTCATTCTTCTCATGTCAAGGATGAGATTTGTGGGGTAAATGCCCTGCTCATGTTTGATGTTTTGCCTCAACAAGTTTTCAATTCAGATAAGCTTGATTTGAGATTGGTGGGGTATTGTTCAAGTGTCCTTAATTACTTGGAGATGAGATATCTTGGGTTTGATGTGCTGGAAAAAATGAGACGGGGTGTTGTAATTGAGAGGGAGGCTTATGTTATTCCTATGGAATACATTATGATAACTGGTCTGGATGGAATGCTCCATTTCGAGTATGTTTACCTTATAGTTGGGACAGCTGCGCCCCAGCTGTTTAATGATTTGACGCACAGAATTTTTGCAGAACATGGTGAGCATTTTATTGCTTTTGGATTAGCAGGGCAGGACATCAAGGTGCGTTTAAATGTTTATGGGTCTTGTCACGTTGATATTAATTTCTATGTGGGAAGTATAACTTCGAGAAGAGTTTGGCTGGGGAAAAATATATGTAGTCTTCTTTATAGACGAAACTATGATAGCTGTACCTGGTTGGTTAAACATGGTACAAGGATTGGAATGTTTGTGATGCTGATAGTGGATCATAGTTCCAAGGAATGTGAAGTTCAGGCGGTATTGTCTCTTTGGAGTCCAAGAGAGATTACTCAAACCACTAGCGGATGGAATGAGGTTATTGGAAATGGTATCGGGGATGTGTGTTTTCTTCACGCGAAATCTGATGTGAATGGGAACACTGGAACTGATTGTGATGCAACTATGGGTTTTGGTCATTTGGCTGTTATCTGGAATCATTTGGTGGTGAATACACTTAGTGTGTTCAAGAAGCGATTGGTGACTATCATGTCGCTGTACTGGAGCGGTACGCCGCATGATGTTGGGTATCTAATGTACCAGAATTCTGAAGTTGGAGAGGCTGGTGCACAAGGTCTGTTTCAGCTTGACGTCGATGCTATGGAGGAACCTATCGGTTCTGGTTATGTCTATCATGTCTTGAATGGTATTTACTTGTTGAATGGTATTTACTTTTTGAATGGTATTTACTTGGAAGATGAAGTGTGGGCTGGGTTTTCAAAGCACATAATTAAAGAAGTGGGGGAAGTTGCGGGAGCCATGATTGGGCTCTACCTGCTGGGGACTGCGGTGAAGCTGCTAGTTGTAGCCATGTTGATCGATAAGGATGGTGACGATATTGATTACTGGTACATGGATGTTGTCCACTTGGTTTTTCAGATGCATATTCTATTGTTGCAATATGTCAATGCAGGAGGAGGGGTGGAATTTGGTCCCGCTGCAACCAAAAACTTGATCGCTGGGAAGGCTATCTGTATTTCTATTGTATTTGATGCGTTATGCATTAAAATTGCTCGCTGCTTTCAAGTTGTCTCCTTTGGTGCATACCTTCACATCGCAGATGCGCACTTGAGAAGTACAAACAGTTGGGTCTTAAAGGGACACTCTCCTACCATTGCACGTTGCTGTGATATGGCATATGGCTATTTTCTTGGTGTCTCTGGTGGGGTCTATACTAAAAATGCTCAGATGCATAGGGACCACTTGTTTGCTAGTGGTATTTTAGAAAGGATGTGGGCATTCAGACCTAGTGCACGTTCACGCATTGTTAGCAGCCAGGAGAGTGCGAGATGGGATGCCATTTTGACATTGCAAACAGAACCGTTGGAGGCACCAGTTTTTTATGTTTAATCTAGTATTGTATTATGTTGCTGATTGCTAGTTTATCTAGCATTATTGATGATTTTTCCCTGTTGTTCCACTAGGTAGATGTGTTGCTAATCGCGGAATATGCCCCTAGAGATGTAATCATTTTCCTATGGTATAAATTTTAATTAGCAAAAAAAAAAAAAGAATTTGGTGGCATTGATACCATCGGAGCGGGGAAATCGAGTAAATGTTGCCCAGGGAAATCGAGTTAATGTTTTAGAGAGGTTTTCCGATGAGGAGAATTCGTTGGAGGCTATTTCCTATGGTGTTCGCTCCCAAAGGGCTAATTCTAATGGAGATGGTGTTAAAGACTCGGTTTCTTCTTGGTCTAATATGAATGGGGATCTTCCTAAGAGTAAGGGCTGGGACCTTGGTGTTACTGGTTCTTCTGGATTTGGGGTCCCTGCTCGCGTCTGGGCTGCTTCATATGGTGGTGATTTGAAGGGGAATGGTGGGATGGGGAGTCCAATCGAGCATAAGAGCTGGAACAACTGCGTTGTCGATGGTTCTAAAACTGGGATTGCTAAGCGCACTCGTAGTTTGGTTAAACACCAAATGATTGATGGTAAGATTTTCTCTCAAAAGAAATCTGTTAATCAAAATGACTTTAGGGATTATTCGATTATTGAGTTATCTGATTCTTCGAATTTGAGATCTGTAAATGATGGGGATAGTTCGGATATTGTGAGATCTGATTATTTGAGATCTACTAATGATATGGATAATGAGGGGGAGGTTAACTCTGAGTTTCCATTAAGCCCCTGTCGGGAATTGGTTGGTCTTCCCAACTTTGTTGGTACTGACCCCTTAAATGTTGAGGGTTCTTTGGACCCTATCATGACTGGACTTTCCAGTGCTTTTGGGTTATTGGATGTGCCCAATGCTGGTAGGAAGGGCTTTGTGAATTCAGGTAGTAATAGGATGATGGGTCAGGTTAGCCATCAAACTGAGGATGCTCCGATGAGTTTGGACATTCTAGTTGGCTTAAAGGAGATGGATGGCATTAACTCGATGAATGGAAAGGGTACTCAAGATGCTACTCGGTCTGATGGGAAAGGGCACTCTGCTGTCATTGCTAAGCCGATAATGACCATTGTGGGGCATGCTGTTTCTGTGAATTTGAGTTATACTAATGATGTGGATTCTGGGGATGATGAAGTAATTTCAGGGTTGGTGGCAAACCTTGTTCAAAAAATAGTGGCTGATGCTAATTGGGATGGCAATCCCAACATGTCGCCTGAGGATCCGCTTTTGAAAATGGAAGACTCCCATCAGTTGATGGGAATGTCATGCAACCAAGGGGGGTTTGATAATAAGGAGACTACCACTGGAGGTGAGCTTAATGGCCTGAGTGGGTTAGTGGGCGACGATGTGGATGATTTGTAATGGAAGATGCTGGCCACCGAGAGGCATCTGATTGATGCTAGGAAGTATGCTTCAGTGTTAAAGTCTTTTATTGAATACATGGGTTTTGAGGTGCCTATGCTCAAGAGGCGGATGGAGACTGCGTTTAAAGTTGCAGGGGATTTTATGATTGATATTTCGGATGGTGGGCATGAGGAGGAGATATATGTAGCTATTAATGATGTTATCCAGTTGCAGCAGTTTGTTGTAAACGAAGGAATTGAAATTCCTGTTGGAGGCATTCCTCTTGAGGTGGTTTTTAGTGTGAATGGCGCCTTGGAAAAGGAATCTGGTACTGGGCCAGGGGTTGTCAACCCTCAGCAGAAGAGTGTTAGGTGGTTGGATGATGTCCAGACCATAATGACGGGGGAAATTGGAGTTTATGAGAATGATGCTGTGAACATGATGAAGGCTCCTGATCAAGCTAGCCAAATTGATGCAGAGATTGATGAAGTGTTTGATTACTTGATGAGTAGAGGTTTAAATGAAGGAATGTCCGCTATGCTAGAGGACACTGTTGCTGTGATGCAGAGGAAGGAGGATCTGGGGGATGGTATTCCTTGGGAGGACTTTCCCACTGTTAGTATCCTCACTTCTATTGGTACGGATCACTATGCTATGGAGATTGATGAGAAGCAGGGAGGCAGTAAGCCTGATATGGGTGATCATAGCAACCAGGATATGACCCTTAAAAAAATGGAGGTTGACCCTGATGATGATCAGGTTAGTGAAAGAATGGAGGAGGACCGAACCACTTGGGGCCATGGTAATGGGAAGCTGGAAACCACTGAGCAGGAATCAAAAGTTCGTTGGACCAAATCCAAGATCAAACAATGGAGAGCGACTAGAGGTGGTCACTCCATCAGAAAGTAACTATGGATGTTTAATCTTTTGTTTTTGGTATCCTCGTTTGTTGATTGTAAAATGACTTAATGTTGTTTTGACTCTATTTTTCTATTGCTGATTTCGCGGGGTATGCCCCCAGAATTATGTATGTTGTTCCTTCGTGGTATAAAATTTTAATTAGCAAAAAAAAATAACATGTAAACTCATGGATGCTATTCAATGGATGAGTCGAGTGAATAGGAGATACTTTACAATGGAGAGGCAGGTCATTCAGCGGAGGTGGTGATGCTGTAATAGTGACAGGTTAGCTAATGTTGTGGAGGATGCTACTGGTGACTTGAAAGGGGTTCTATTAGTTGATTGTAATGAAGCAATTCTTGGAAAGCTGGATGTCAATCTGATGGCATGGTTTAGAAGTCCTAGGACCAGATTGTGGTTATGCGCTTGCAAGGAAAATGCGAGATGGGCGCACTTCACTGTTAGCTGGCCGTTATTTGACATCGTCCAGGTGGTTGACTCTGTTATTGAGGCTTGTTGTGAGTTATGTGGATGGGGTCTGTACTGGTTGGAAGCTAAGGACGGCGTATGTAAGGAATGCGGCATGCTGATTGAGGGGCTAGATGGTTATCGCATTGTCGGAGAAAAAGGTGTTGGTTTACCACACACTCAGGCTAGCCTTGATTTGATTCAGGTGAGATCCCGTAAGGGTTTTGATGACGGCTGTTGCATTTACGCAGCTTTGAATGCAGATGATAGTATTGATTGGTTTAATGGTTCGAAGTCTGGCCTGATGCTAAGATGGAATGATTATCTTGTTTTTAGTTTCAATTTCTTTATGTTGCTAGTTTTTTAAGTTCGGTTGAACTTTGATGGTGGATGGTTTTAGTATTCTAGTCTTGCTAGAATACTTTGTTTTTTTTTTGCTAATTAAAATTTTATACCAAAAAGGAACAACAATTACAAGTCTAGGGGCATACCCCGCGAATCAACATTCAGAAAACTAACAGTTCTAGGGGCATACCCCGCGAAACAACATTCAACAAAATACAGGAAAAGTCCACAGCCGGACTGCAACATGAAACTAGCTAAAAATGCGTAATGATGTCACATAGGAATAAACATACAAGTTCCCACTTTGGGCCGACTCTCATGTCCCTACTCCAAAAGTCAAACATCCGACTTTGGCCTACAACAGCAAGTGATCTTGCTACCTCGGCAATTAAGAACCTGAAAAAATCACATAAATCACGGAACCAAATTGAATAGAATTCAATTTGCCAAATTCTCACGTCCTGAAGCTTGAACAAACCGTCACCCACTTCTGTACTAGCTTTCCTTTTCAAAAGCACATAAAGTTTTGAATGGGAATCCAACCCATAAGGCACAACTGCAAAAATTAACAAGCCATCATCGGCACAGCCCAACATACCACCCTCAGGAATACACCGAAAGTCAGAACCATTCACAGTTCCGAATACCACATTAGGCAAGTTAATGCCAACAACATTCAACATTTGGCTCCTGCCTTTCCTGCAACTTGAGACAAACCAAATTTGCACATAAATTGGAACGTCATCCAAAATCAACACATAGCAAACAATAGACAACTCATAACAGTACTCTCTTGGTATCTCGTCAGTAGAGATTAACTCTACAAGACCATCTGGGTAGCTAGCAGTTCGAAACTCCTTTCCAACATATAAGGGCTCCTGTTTCGGCACTAGAATATGACAGCATGACTCAAACACTAAGTGCGTCTCCACAAGACTAATTCGCGTTTGCGGCAAATTCAGCTGATAAACAGCAAGGTCATCATTAACTCTAAGAACAGAGCCCACCATGGGAGAGTAGCCACCGAGCGCAGTCATCTCAATACATTTGTAACCTCTATAGAGGATCTCACCAACGAAAACTTCAAAACATACATTGCGATTAGGCGCAGAGAAGCTCCTCCTTCTTTCTAAAAACCCCTAAACCTAGCCGATGAGAGTCCTAGAGAGAGAAGCTCCTCCTTCTTTCTAAAAACCCCTAAACCTAGCCGCCATTTTCTAATCTTCAGATCTATTCTCTAAAACACTTTCCCCATCATTAACTCCTCATTCCCTTCATTTACTTCCACCTTCTCTTGTCCCCCAAACCTAAACACTATATTTCTTTCTTTCCCTTTTTGTTTTTTTCCGGTCAGTTCCCATGGTGAGTCAAGGTTCTAATTGTGACTCCGAATCTGGTTTACCTGGCTATATGCAGGATATGGAGGATGATAAGTTTCAGGAAATGCTTGCAAGAAGAGAAGTGGAGGACTTTCCAGCCCTAGTTGTGCCTTCCACCCTTCAGGGAGGTACCTCAGCTGAAAAGATCTGTGAGACAACCTCAGATGAGGAGGAAGCTTCATATGAGACTGCTAGAGATGCGATAGAGAGAGAAACGATACACATGGTAGCAAAGGGTGTGGCTGCGAACAATAAGTATGAGAGAGAGGACCTCATAAAGCTACGCAACCAAATGATGGATATCCATAGCTTCCTTGCCAAGAAGGGTTTTTCGGTGAGTGAAGTTGAGAAAGAAATCTTGAAGGATAAGGAGAGGTTTAATGCAGGGTTAGTAAGCCCAGTGCGTTTCATTGATGGTAGGGATGAGATGGGTCTTCCCATATTCACTAGTAAGGAAGTACCTAAGAGCACGGTTGCCAGTGAGAAGGGGGTGGGAGCTGTTAAAGGAATTCTAAAAAATGCCACACCTGGGGGCTTGGAAAGGGGTGAAAGCTCGAAGAGTCAACAGGAAACAGACAAACAGGAACCTCTTACAGATAAAGTAAGCAAGGAGAATACCAAAAATGGGGAGAAGGATGAGAAGACTGAAATGGGGTCAAAAGGTGCTAAGTCCTGGTCTTCAGTCTTAAGAGCGGCCCCGGGCCCTGTCAAGGAAGTGAAATTTGACTACGTGCCTCCATCGGAAGGATCAGATGTTGTATCCCCCCCAGAGGATGTCCTCAAGAAAGGTGCGGAAAAATTCAAATGTTGCATTGTGGGTAAATTTACCAAGGGGACTCTACCGTTTAAGAGAGTTAAGGAGGTGGCTTTTTCAGCCTGGAGGAGAGGCCTCACCATGGTCTCTCAGCGTAATGAGTATACCTATGTATTTAGGTTCAACTCTTCCAACGAAAAGAATGCGGTTCTAAGCAAAGGTACGTGGTACTTTGATAAAAGGCCTCTGGTATTAACTGATTGGGGGTTCAACGAGCGCTCAGAATCTGTTACTTCAATGCCGTTATGGGTTAAGCTAGCCAATCTTCCAGATTGTTACTGGACGCAGGAGGGACTGGGCCGTGTTGCTAGTGCCATTGGAAAGCCCCTAGGGGCAGACGCCCTTACATCTGAGATAGAAATTCTTCCATTTGCAAAAATGTGCGTGCAGTATGAAGTGGGGGATCCATTACCACCAACCCTCAAAGTGGTGGACCTGGACGGTTCCATAGTTGAGGTTAAAGTCTCATACATTAATAAGCCAATGGTGTGCGGCCACTGTAAATCTCTTGGCCACACCATTAGTGTTTGCCCGGTGGCCTCTAGACAATGGGCGGCAGGGGGGTCAATTTATACTAAAGGGGCTCCATCTGGCCAAAATGACAAAGGAAAAGATAAAGTGGACGAAAGTGGTAAGGTAAATGAAGGTCACCAAAAGAAGGTGGTGGTGGAGCTGAAAGAAGGGGTTTTAGAGGCGGAAACAAGTCAAAAGAAGGTGGTGGTGGAGTTGAAGGAAGGGGCTTTAGAGAAGGAAGCAAGCCACATGACCACTTCAGTTGGGGACAAGCAAACCGCCAACCACCAGGTAGATGTAAAAGAAGGGGATGTAGACAATGAGTGGACGGAGGTTCGTTCTAAACGAAAGCCAGTGACATCGCCAAGTATATCCCCGGAAGTCTCCAATCTTCAGCCGTTTCAGAACATTGTGGTTGATGAGGTAGCAATGAAACATGGCTCGAGAACTCCAAAGCCATACAAGAAAGTAAAAAGAGGGGGTAGGGGGGTCGTACCCCTTCCTCTAGGTCATAAATCCATTATGACTATTTTTTGTTCCTACAACGTTAGAGGCCTTAATAATAAAGTTGGTTTTATCAGGGACTTCATCTTTAAAAATAAACTGTCCCTGGTAGGTCTATTGGAAACACATGTCCAAACTGACGTTGCTAGGATTATCTCTTGGACCATTAATCCACGGTTTCAGTGGTGCTTTAACTATGATCATCATCCGGGAGGCCGTATATGGCTGGGGTGGAATCCCTCTATATGGAAAATTTTGGTTCTTGCTTCTTCTTCTCAGCATATCACATGCTCTGTTACCCTTCTTGAGAGCAATACAACTTTTGTTATCTCTTTTGTGTATGGCCTTAATGATATGATTGACCGTAGACCACTATGGTCTGATTTGGTGGGAATAGCGCAGGGTTTGAATGGCACAGCATGGGCTCTATGTGGAGACTTCAACTCATGTATTAGTATTGATGAAAAACAAGGAGGGTCCTTAGATTGGACTGCTGGAATGGAGGAGTTTAGACAGTTCTTGCTTGCTAATGGCCTCACCGATCTCCGGTATTCAGGCCACTTCTTCACATGGTGGGATAGCAATATCTCTCAGCCAAAATTCAGAAAATTAGATCGTGTGTTAGTAAACCCGGAATGGCATTCAGTGTTCCCTTGCTCGACGGTGGAGTTCATGTCTCGGGGCTTATCTGATCATTGCCCTGCTGTTACTTCACTTGGCACTAGTTTCTCCTCTGGAGCGAAGCCCTTTCAGTTTTTTAATCACCTTATTGATAATCCAGACTTCTTGGAAAAAGTGGAGAAAGCATGGTCCTTAGAGGTTGAGGGGAATCCTTGGTTCATCCTAACATCTAAACTCAAGAATGTAAAGGTGGCTCTAAAGGAACTAAACAGAAAGATGGGGGATATTCACAATCTAGTAATCCAGTCTCGGGATGCACTCTCTCAGTTCCAGGACTCAATGCCTGCAAACCCTACTGCTGCTTACTTTGAGGAAGAAAAGGAATTTATTGAGAATTATTCAGCAGCCTTAAGGCTAGAGGAGCAGTTTTTAAAGCAGAAATCCAGAATTCAGTGGCTTAAACTTGGAGATGGCAATAGTAAGTTTTTCTATAATTCTTGCAGTGGGAACTGGAACACTAACAAGATTACTACCCTCACCGACTCGGAGGGAGTCTCGCACTCTTCTCATGCAGACATGGCTAAAGTTGCAACGGATTTCTATAAAAATATTCTGGGAAAATCATCTGAGGTAGCAGATTTTCCTAATGATATTCCTCTACCTTCTCTCTCTGATTCTCAGGTCAACCTTATGGCTGCCCCTTTTTCTGAGAGTGAAGTACTGAGCACATTAAAAAGAATGGCTAAGAACAAGAGCCCTGGGCCAGATGGGTTCACAGTCGAATTCTACTTGGCTGTTTGGCACTTGGTAGGAAACGATGTGACTAAAGGTATCATGCATTTCTTTAACACATTGCACTTGCCTAGAGTAATAAATGCTGCTTCCATATGTTTAGTTCCTAAACAGCCTAACCCATCTGAAATGCAACACTTTAGACCAATCTCCTGTTGTAATGTACTGTATAAATGCATCTCTTCTATGCTAGCCAAGAGGCTTAAAGCTGTGCTTCCCTCCATCATTTCCCCGGTACAATCTGCTTTTGTAGCTAGGAGATCCATTGGTGACAATATTTTCCTTGCTCAAGCATTATGCAAGGACTATAATGGTAATTCAGGTCAGCCTCGATGTGCTATAAAGCTAGACATTCATAAGGCTTTTGACTCCCTAAACTGGAATTTCCTGTTTGCAATCATGGGGAAAATGAGGTTTCCCACTCAGTACATTAAGTGGCTGGAAAAATGTATCACTTCAACAATTTTTCTGTAAAGTTGAATGGCAGTTTGGAAGGGTTTTTCAAAGGGGAATCTGGCCTCAGACAGGGGGATCCTCTATCCCCTTATCTGTTCGTGATTGTCATGGAGGCTCTCTCAGCATGCCTAGATAAGAAGACTGCGGACCCTAACTTCAAATTCCATTGGAGAACTAAGCAAGTAAAGCTAAATCACATTATTTTTGCTGATGATGTTTTTCTGTTTAGTCATGGTGATCTTAGGTCAGTCTCGGCCCTCCTGGATGGGATCAAGCTATTCTCAACCTGTTCGAATCTAAAGCCAAACATCTCCAAAACTACATGCTTCTTTGCTAATGTTAGACAGGATGTGACTGATGCTATTCTTTCTCACTCAGGGTTGCAAAGAGGTCATATGCCCATCACTTACCTGGGGCTCCCTCTTATCACAGGAAAGCTCAACAAGAATGATTGCCAGACTCTGATTAGTAGACTGTGCAGTAAAATGGAGATGTGGACAACTAGATTTCTTAATTTTGCAGGGCGTCTCCAACTGATCAAAGCCATACTGGTCAGCATTGTGGGATACTGGAGTATGTTTCTCTTCCTTCCGAAAGGAATCCTAAAAAAGATCAATGCTCTATTTTTCAAATTCCTCTGGGGAGGTTTGTACAAATCAGATGGGAAGTGTCAATATAAAGTTGGATGGGAGGAGTGTTGCAAACCAAAAGCAGAAGGGGGTCTTGGCATTCGGAATATTTTTGAATGGAATGAAGCAGCCATTCTTTTTCAGCTGTGGCGCATCATTCAGCCCACCTCTAACTCTCTATGGATAGCATGGTTCCATAAAGCTTTGCTGGCAAAGAAGGAATTCTGGACTTCCAAAATGCCATATCGCTCATGTTGGATTGTAAGGAAACTGTTCAAGGCGAGGCCGCGAGCCCTTCAGTATGTACACTATAACATAGGAGAAAACTCTGACTTTCTCTTCTGGCATGATCCTTGGGTCCAAAATAAGCCCCTTCTAGATATTGCCCCTTCCATTGTATCTACAGCTGAGTCCACTAGTTCAGTCAGTATCAATGTCTACCTCCGAAATGGGACTTGGGACTTACCATCTTCGAACCATAATGATGTGATTGAAATTAGAAGGATGGTGCAACATATCCAAATCCATAAGTCTGATTCCATTTTGTGGGATGGAATGCTTCCAAAGCATGTCAAATTGTCCACTATTTGGTCCTCCATGCGGGTTAAGGGAAGCTATGTCCAGTGGTTAAACATGGTCTGGGGAAAATTCAATATCCCGAAATGCTCATTCATCACATGGTTAGCCATCAAAAACAGGCTCCTCACGAAGGATAGAATGCTTCTGTTTGGAATGCAGGTTGATCAAAAATGTGTCTTGTGTGGGGTGGATGATGAATCGATTAACCACATTTTCACTGCTTGCCCATACTTTGATATTATTAGCAGGTCTATGCCATTTCGTTTCTCTCGTAACTGGTCCAATTGTCAGTCAGGCAACTGCACTGCTACTCAGCTAGGGGCAAAGGAGGAATCAATTGCCCAACTGTTTTTTAGCACAGCAATTTATCATGTCTGGAAAGAGCGTAACTTCCGTATGCACAACCATGGTCCTGGCCACCCTACATCAGTGGTTAGCAGTGAGATAAGACGTATGGTGCGTGAGAAACTGTTCTCATGTAGCTTGTTTAAGGGTTGGGTTCGGAATGACCCGACCATCCTCTTATTTATCATGTAAAAGAATAGGCTAGGTACATCTGTAACGTTGAGTAGGGTTTACCTTCTTATTCTTTGTATCATGTTGATTGCTAGCTTTAGCATGGATGTTGTCTCGCGGGGTATGCCCCTAGATATGTATTAGCTGTTTCCTTTGGTATAAATTCTTTAAAAAAAAAAAAAAAGATTAGGCGCAGCATCACAACAGCTGCCCCCATAGCTCTTATGTAACCACACCTGCTTCATTACAATAGCCATACTCTTCCAGGAATTCGCAACAGAATAACCCATATTAATGGATTCAAAGAACATACCTTTTTTAGAGGCTTTCGCTACCAGCGCGACAATTCTTATAAACACTCCATCGAGCAATAGACCATCAACCTCTATGCTTCGTTTGAGAATTAACATCACACCAAACCGGTCTTGGTCAATCATATCATCAAAAACCTGGTCATTGTACCCATCCCGCAAAAAGTCGAGGACAAACAAATGGCAGCAGTTGTTAGAAGGATCTCTAACAAGAAATCCCTCTATCCCGCAAACAAGGGTTATTACACCCCTGTCTATATCATCCTCGAAAAATCTGTGAGACATTCCAGCAAACATCTTAAGACCTTTGACAAAATCATCATTGTGACCTTTATTGATTGGGTAGTTTGCATAAGCAGTGACAACCAAAACACCAACAAACACATTGATATCTTCGTCTCCTACGCAGGAGAAGGTCTCGACCAAGTCCACCCAAGGAGACCAAGTACCATTTATAATCACTTTGCCCTTTACCAGAATAAGGCTAATGCTCTCCCCCTCAACCATAACAGGAAGCCATTCACGATTCGCTACAGCCAAAGACCAACTGAATTCAGAAGATAAAGCAGACCCACCTCCGCTAAACCAACCAAGAGATTTCTTCAAGAAATCTTTGTTAAACGTAGCACCATAAACCAAATCAGTAAACTCATTTCGAAACAGACCCACTAACTCCGGATCTAAGCGCCTTACAAATTCATCTCCCAAATCCACAAAAGTGGATTTCAAACACCTCATCACGACAATCATCTTATTGGTAACACTCTCAGATCTTGAGAGGCATTCAAATAGTAAGATCACAACTGTAATATACATGAATTTTAGATAATTTAATAATAATAATAATAATAATAATAATAATAATAATAATAATGTGACAATCAGATTTAAAATAGAAATAGAATTAATAAGATTAATTTGAGACTAATAATATTTATTTGGATTTGATTAAAATTAGAGTTAATAATTAGATTTGAAAAAGAATAATTAATTTTAATAATTTGCTAGCTAGTATATATACATATTATGTCTATTATAACTATTTAGTTTGTTAACCCTAAAACTAAGAGGCTGCGTAGATATAAGAATAGAGACGCTGATTCAGTTCGTTGATTCAAGGTTTCGGGCAAAACAGGTATCAATCTACATATTTAAGCATATACAATTTGTGTAATTTATTTAATATTATAATCACTAGTATGTCAAATCTATTGGTTAATTGCTTTAAGCCGAGGGAGACACCACAAAACTTTATCAGTATGTCATGTTTTGTCCATTCTGTAGTCTTTGTCAATTAACATTTTAAATCTTATACATATATGTAAGTTATTAATTATTTGATTAGTATAGTGGCTTTATTACGAGAGTATTAGTTATTGGTGTCAAGTGTGATAACATGTTTTCAATCGAAGTAATGCAATGATATTAAGTCAGGTCAAATTATTAATAATATAGTAATAAATTATCGTTAAGTTCATTCAATAATTTTACATTAATACCTTTATTAATCAAGTTAGTAATTGATTTTTTATAGGCATATTCATGGCCGTTTGGACATCCCTGGACTAGTATATACTTTCAAGAAGATTTAGTTATCCTGGTTAATCAACATATATTAAAATTATGGCTGGAATTTACAGTAAAGATGTGTAGTATGATGTTGCCGCATACTAATAAAATGATTATTAATAATATAATTGATCAGTATGTTTAATTTATTAGTACATCGATATTATATTTTAATAACAAATTATAAATTGTAATTAGATTGGGGGCCACAAGTTTAGTGGATCGTTTATGGATTTCGTGAGTGTTTGAGATCGTTATTTTAAGGTACGGATTCTCTCTCCTTTTTATTCAGCGCTACTCATTTTAACATTAGTTATATTTAAATTTGTTTTATTCTCAACTCTATTCACTTGGTTTTGACTATTCTAATTTTGAAAAAAAAAATGTTTTGACTCGTTGACTTTGGAAAGTGATTTTATATCTGTTTTGAAAATATTTAAATATCTGTTTCTGCGACTTTCTGAAATTTTGCAAATTATATATTTGTTGGAAATGCTCAAATATCTGTTATTGTGATTTTAAAGATTTTGTGAAATATTTTATCTGAACCCTTAGTGATATATAGGGTATACCGAGTTAACCAGCTGTAGGGGTGCTACAGCCATGTCATTGCGGCACCAATGACATGACACTTCCGTGACAGTGTGATTGGTCACGGCGTATCCTTCTGATAGCTCAGGTGGCGAGCTTTTGCGCATTTTGATATTTGTTTCAGGATACGTGGGTGCACCCAGAGTTTGATTTGATTTGTGATTTGATTTGGCGGTGACATGTATATGCCGTACACGTTATCCGATTTGTTGCACGCATTAGGTACCCTATGATGTGTGTATTTGTATCTGTTCTGTTCTGATCTCGGTATGAAATATCCTAACCACTCGTTGCTTCAGCCATGTTTATTTTTGAAACAAATGTTTTATTATAATTGTCAAATATACATAACTATTTTTCTATTTTATAAACTGTACTCCAAATCCGTACTGGGCAATTGGCTCATGTCGTATTCTTTTTCTGGCAGGTGCTTAGGGGGATCCGGGATTGTGTGATGGAGAGCTACCCTTATTCAACTGATTAGGACTTATGAACTTCTAGCATTATTTAGACTTGATGACTTATTTAGAGATTTTAGTTTTTCATATTTATTGGCTTGAACTGTAATTTGGAGCTTTAATATTATTTGGAGGTTATTAGACTATTTAGTCATTATTGAGAGATTCTTTTAGTGCTCTGTTGCAGGTGATGGATTTTAAGTAATATCTCCTCCCATTTTAGGAAGGGGGTGTTACAAAGATGGTATCAGAGCTTATGTTCTTTCCTGTAGAAAACCTATTTAGGTTGACCTGTGAGGTTGGGTAAACGTTAGGATGGGTTCAATGTTTTAAAAATTCTTTCAGTAGTGTTCATTTGAGAACTAGTCTACTTTAATGATTATTTTCAACTACTTCGGCCCATCTCTTTGTTGTGATCTTTTATTCAAATATGTTTATTCATGGATTTTTTTTATAGGAGTGAATTTTATTTATTTATTTTTATTATTCGATTATGGTTCTACTTGATCTATAATTTCTTTGTCATCAATTCAATACTTTTGTTTTGAGTTTTGTCCATGTTAGTGAGTCGTCTTACATTTCTAGAGGTCCTAAAATGAATGTTACTATTTTTAAGTATCAAGAGTATTAGATAATTATAAGAGTATGTTTCTTTTGAGGATATGCTTTATTTATCAATCGTTTAATTATAGTTTGGTTGAGTATAATTTGTGCAACAATTGGTTTGTAAGGAAAACAAATGATCTTTGAAGATACAGACATAGTAGAATCTATTTAATAGCAGCCTTAATTCATTGGAGTCTTGAAAATTTTGTCAGTGTTACTAG
Source organism: Kitagawia praeruptora (assembly GCA_037693485.1). Taxonomy (NCBI): domain Eukaryota; kingdom Viridiplantae; phylum Streptophyta; class Magnoliopsida; order Apiales; family Apiaceae; genus Kitagawia; species Kitagawia praeruptora. The sequence goes on along the minus strand of CM075344.1, from coordinate 92,200,953 downwards.
AGATAAAATATGTAGATAAGAATTGTGTTAGCTTTAAATTTTACTCGATGATATTAGTTTATATTGTAATTCTTTAAACCATTTGTAGGTGTGTGAGGTGTGAGTTGACTTTCATGTAGTTTGTTAGTATATGTGATAATCAATATCTTTTGAGTATTACCTTTATCTTCTTATTAATTTTTGTAAATCATTCTTACATTTTGAATTATCGATAGAAAAAGGTCTATTGTGCACTTTTGTTTGCTTATTCTAATTAAGTAAATTTTCAGTCTTCTAGAATATAAATCTTTGGTATTTATTTTATTTATTTATTTGTAATATTTTTGAATTTTCTTATTTTTATTATTTTCCATACTCATATATGTTTTAGTAGTTAACTTGTAAGATTATAGTATATTCACATTATTTTGATATTGGTGCCTCCATTTCTTTTTACTAATAGGAAAGATTTTCTCAATTTTATTCCAATTATGCCTAAAACACCCATTCTAAAATTTCGTAATTTAATTATTTTATTTTAGGGACGCTCAAAATAAATAATTAAATTAAATGGTATTATTAATTTTAGGGACGCCTGAAATTAATAATTCAGTAAAGGAATGTAAGTGTTATGTATTCCAAGTATTTTTTTTATATAAAAAAAACAAGTTTTAAGGTATTTAGAATTATTTGTATTGTATCTAGCGACCGTCCTATGGCATCCTAAATAGGTTTTAAAAACATATAGATCTTTTTGAGTTTTGATTTTTTTTTTTCTTTCCTAGTATCAAGAATTATTCAAAGACCAATAACTTTAGTTTAATATGCCTGAACAATCGAATTATTTTCTTACTATGCAATTGGACAATGATTTTTTTTTTAATGTTCTAATTGTATGTATCTAATAAAATATTGTAGTGTTATAATTTAACAAGTTCAGTAGGACTTGGATGGGAGTAAGTTATTTTTTATAATATATGTTGTATGTAAGTTATTTAATATTTAATGTTGTGCTTTAGAATATACTTTTGTTTGGAACTACTAATTTTTATTTTTCATGTATATTTGTTTCATATTAGATACTTGTACATCTGATCCATATAATTTACACGTGTTGACAATTTTAAGTTGAGTTAGATATTATTTATATTTTATTTACAATATATGATAATTTAATTTATTTCAATCTGGTTATATTTAGTTATGACCTTGTCTCATAATCTGGACACATGGATAATTAGAGACACATATGTTGTTAATTTTGATAATTAAAATAAATTAATATCACTAGTAAACCTTAAACTATGAGTTATATTGTGTATTTAGCCGCACTAGCCACTAGGAGAGAACCTGGGAGAAAAAAAAAACAAACTGGGCATGTGAGGGAGAGTGGAGAAAGAACAAAAAGGATCATGAATATTCTATAATTTTAGTCAAGTACAAACAAAGTTACATATTTTGTAATTATGTGTTATGCTTAATTGACGCACTTAATTAATTACTTTCTAGCCTATTGTCTATTAGTGTTTATGCATGCTTATTAAGTTCATGGCTCTATGTTTTTACAATAAGTCATGCTATTTGATATTTCATAGTATCATACGAAAATTATATCATTGATGTGTGCAACATGCCTTGATTAATTTAAACTGTGTGAGACTAGATTGTTGCTAATTTAATTAAGTTATTATATGTGTTGCATGAGACTGTTTTATAAAATTATTTGATTATAAATCTGTGTCAAATTTCTAATACTGAATATGTTAATTTAAATAATTTGTTAATTGTTTATAGTTAATATTAAGGCGTGCTTAGATTTGTGTATAAGAGTACTCAATCGAAGTTTACTTTTACTAGTCAAAACGTGAGTATTATTTGTTCTACTACTAAATGTTTTTTTTAAATTATTTGAGCACAACATTCATTATTTTTGCGGTATCTAGACACTAAGTTACAACCCATTTTATTAACTAATTACAAAGAATTTAAGAGACTTTATTATTTAAACTCTATTCCTTATTTTGATTTGCGTGGATGGTTGGGGCCTATTTGAAGTATTTATTTATTTGTTTATATTGTTATTAGGTTATATATTATGTAAGTTGATTTTATTATGCTAATCTTATTAGTGCATTAATTGTACTTAAAGAATGTGTTAATTAACTATTTAATATCATATAAGCAATGATTAACGAAGTGTTGTACACAACGGGTACTAGATAGTTATAAAAAAAGGTGACTATTTAATAGGCAAATTGATATGTATGAATTTTTTTTTCTCGTTGTGTGTATTAATTGTCGTGTTCAATTTGGATGTGCATTTGTCAACATGTATTTCACGATAACTAGTAGCAAAGGATTAGGAGATTTATTAATTTATCTTGAAGACATGACTCATATAAATTGTTTATATTAACTGCAATTATCTGTGATAGCAGTCTTGCATGCAAGAAATAAGGAGCGAGTGAAATTGTTTATAGATTAAAATCACGACTAAAGTTATCATAAATGCATAAATATTTTGTATCGGTTATATGGGATTGTAATTGTCATTCTTGTAAATTAAAAAAAATTTCAACGCTCGTTAGACATTTTATAAATTAACTTATGAGGAGGAAGTCGAATTTATCTTAGTTTGAAAAGAGCGAGTTATTGAATAAGAAATCATTCTTTTGTCAAAGTTCTATGGAAGAATCATTAAGCAAGAAGAATCTATTCGTGAGAGATATCGGCATTTATTAGAATCAGGTACGAGTTTTAGTTTCATTTGATTCCGGGGACGGAATCCTTTTTAAGGGGGTATATATGTAATATACATGAATTTTAGATAATTTAATAATAATAATAATAATAATAATAATGTGACAATCAGATTTAAAATAGAAATAGAATTAATAAGATTAATTTGAGACTAATAATATTTATTTGGATTTGATTAAAATTAGAGTTAATAATTAGATTTGAAAAAGAATAATTAATTTTAATAATTTGCTAGCTAGTATATATACATATTATGTCTATTATAACTATTTAGTTTGTTAACCCTAAAATTAAGAGGCTGCGTAGATATAAGAATAGAGACGCTGATTCAGTTCGTTGATTCAAGGTTTCGGGCAAAACAGGTATCAATCTACATATTTAAGCATATACAATTTGTGTAATTTATTTAATATTATAATCACTAGTATGTCAAATCTATTGGTTAATTGCTTTAAGCCGAGGGAGACACCACAAAACTTTATCAGTATGTCATGTTTTGTCCATTCTGTAGTCTTTGTCAATTAACATTTTAAATCTTATACATATATGTAAGTTATTAATTATTTGATTAGTATAGTGGCTTTATTACGAGAGTATTAGTTATTGGTGTCAAGTGTGATAACATGTTTTCAATCGAAGTAATGCAATGATATTAAGTCAGGTCAAATTATTAATAATATAGTAATAAATTATCGTTAAGTTCATTCAATAATTTTACATTAATACCTTTATTAATCAAGTTAGTAATTGATTTTTTATAGGCATATTCATGGCCGTTTGGACATCCCTGGACTAGTATATACTTTCAAGAAGATTTAGTTATCCTGGTTAATCAACATATATTAAAATTATGGCTGGAATTTACAGTAAAGATGTGTAGTATAATGTTGCCGCATACTAATAAAATGATTATTAATAATATAATTGATCAGTATGTTTAATTTATTAGTACATCGATATTATATTTTAATAACAAATTATAAATTGTAATTAGATTGGGGGCCACAAGTTTAGTGGATCGTTTATGGATTTCGTGAGTGTTTGAGATCGTTATTTTAAGGTACGGATTCTCTCTCCTTTTTATTCAGCGCTACTCATTTTAACATTAGTTATATTTAAATTTGTTTTATTCTCAACTCTATTCACTTGGTTTTGACTATTCTAATTTTGAAAAAAAAAATGTTTTGACTCGTTGACTTTGGAAAGTGATTTTATATCTGTTTTGAAAATATTTAAATATCTGTTTCTGCGACTTTCTGAAATTTTGCAAATTATATATTTGTTGGAAATGCTCAAATATCTGTTATTGTGATTTTAAAGATTTTGTGAAATATTTTATCTGAACCCTTAGTGATATATAGGGTATACCGAGTTAACCAGCTGTAGGGGTACTACAGCCATGTCATTGCGGCACCAATGACATGACACTTCCGTGACAGTGTGATTGGTCACGGCGTATCCTTCTGATAGCTCAGGTGGCGAGCTTTTGCGCATTTTGATATTTGTTTCAGGATACGTGGGTGCACCCAGAGTTTGATTTGATTTGTGATTTGATTTGGCGGTGACATGTATATGCCGTACACGTTATCCGATTTGTTGCACGCATTAGGTACCCTATGATGTGTGTATTTGTATCTGTTCTGTTCTGATCTCGGTATGAAATATCCTAACCACTCGTTGCTTCAGCCATGTTTATTTTTGAAACAAATGTTTTATTATAATTGTCAAATATACATAACTATTTTTCTATTTTATAAACTGTACTCCAAATCCGTACTGGGCAATTGGCTCATGTCGTATTCTTTTTCTGGCAGGTGCTTAGGGGGATCCGGGATTGTGTGATGGAGAGCTACCCTTATTCAACTGATTAGGACTTATGAACTTCTAGCATTATTTAGACTTGATGACTTATTTAGAGATTTTAGTTTTTCATATTTATTGGCTTGAACTGTAATTTGGAGCTTTAATATTATTTGGAGGTTATTAGACTATTTAGTCATTATTGAGAGATTCTTTTAGTGCTCTGTTGCAGGTGATGGATTTTAAGTAATATCTCCTCCCATTTTAGGAAGGGGGTGTTACAACAACAATCAGACTCCTATAAGTTTTAAGACCCAAAAAATCCAGCGAAAACCACCATGACTCGTTAGAGGTTTCAAAACCTAGTATCGTCATCTCGAAAAGATGGGACATCATTCTTCCCAAAGGAGAAACTCCTTTCAATTGAGGGTGACTATAATCGAAAAAGATTATACCCCTAGAGGTAGATAAACTACTACCAAAATCCAACTCAAAAGGCCCACTAGGCAGCAGGTCTTTCAACGGAGCCGAATATAAATTAACCTTCCAACAGATGGAAAGCTCGTTTGTTGTTGTTTTGTTGGTTTTGCGGGGTATGCCCCTAGATATGTATTAGCTGTTCCTTTGTGGTATAAAATTTTATTTAGCAAAAAAAAACCTTATTTGAGATAATAAAATGTACTGAGAGATCAATATGATCATAAGAACTCACGATGCGTGTCTCAGTTAAGACATTACTAAAGGTAATTAGCCTTCTTGTATTTCACAACTCACAAGTGACGGCGTCCCGTCAGACTTCTATCACACAGACAGATAGTCCTTGTGGCCCCTATAAATATAAGGTTGTTCGTCTCAGTGGAAGTTGAGAAGTATGAAAGTAATTCAAAGTCAAATTATTAATTATCGTCTTTCGACAAATAATTCTCAAATGGACACCTTGGATAAAAATTGAACCGATTCCAAGGTGCGATTTACAAGAAAAGGATAGCTAGAAAGATACTGGTATTCAACAAGCAAGTGTTGAGGAATCACCATAGGGTCATTCATTGAAAAGTGAATGCTTGAATAACATCATTCACCAGGGCTTCGAAAACCTGAAAGTATGTATTGTGACAGCCTCTAGCACAATTGAAATTGAATATGGTTTAACACAAGTGTTATAACATAACTTCGAAGAAGGAGTATATCTTTTATCGAAATTCTCTCTAAGGAGATGCCAAGATAGATTATAACTTGGGGAGGTAATCAACAAAATTTGCAAATGGGGAGGGTATTGCCAAGGTCTCTCCGGATGCCTTTTTATGTCGGCTCCTCTGACGGATAATCTTTCGATTCTAAAGCTTTTTCTTCTCCATACACACCCTAAGGTGCTCGATACTTACGTCGTCATCCATTTATAATAGTCGCTACGGATTCATCCATCGACATTGCAATCGTAGGGAATTCTATTCGACTAGGCGCAATCATCTCAAGCAAGCATTTTATTCTATAAGAAGACTTCGATGCTGGTATCGCCTGTAGCAACGACGAATCCCACATGCCGAATAGGTGGTACTCCGGAAGGTCGTTAGAAACTACTTGCTTAAACCCAATTACTATTATAACCGTTTTATACCAAACATTCCTTTTATCGTATCAATCCCGTGTGCTACATAAGCTTAACACTTGTGGCATAACAGCCTTCTTATCTCGGTCTTTCCCAGACTTTCTTAGTCCGCCTTGGTTCTTAAAATATATCTCGTCTTAGCGCACTCGTGCTACAATAACACTTTTCGTAGTACGTACATATGAAATCTTGCTCGAGGTAATAAGATGCCTCTGTTTCGTAGTAACACCGTCCTTGGTGGAATCGCTGGTCGTGGGGATTTAAACCCCTTAGATAAGGTAATGCCTCTATTAGTTAAGGTAACTAAGTACCCTTAATCATACACGAAGTTCTAACGTCTCAGTTCTTATGCATGCTGCCTGCCTCCCTAGGCACTGCAACAGACTACGAATAATAGGTCTCGTTCAGGTCGAATCAATCCGCCGGTATTGGCTATACTGCCTCAACCTTTTCTACTTTGGAGACTCTACTCCATTCTCTTTGTCATATCTCTTGATGAACCATAAACGATCCTAAACTCTTGTCTCGTTACTTATTTGTCCTCTGAAGATTCGTCCGGTCCTATTATTAGACCACAAGTAACATACCACATCTTTATCAATCGGCACATTCTTTACAAGATTCTTCCCTTGACCCACCATGGGGTCCTCCTCTAGATCCTCCTATGGATCTTACTTTATCGGGTCTCCGTCCATCTCAAGGAGCGCATCATCAAATGCTTACTCAAAGGGCTCGGGGTCTGGTATCTCCGAATCCCATTCATCTATAACTCATATGAATCGAGGTTACTACCCATGAAGTCCTAAGTATGGTTTCCCAAAAGAATAAGTCCCCTCTCTGGCTTCATTTCAAACAGTCAGGGTCATGTCCTCTAACCCGAATACGAAGTTGATTTGAACTCTAGTTATTGTCATCATTCTTAAGGGTATTGTAAGACTCGATCTCCTATCATTTCTGAGGACTGTAAACTGACGCTCTGATACCATATCTGTAACACCCCCAAATCCAGGGTCAGGGATTTGGATTAGTCACGATCCATTTACTCCTTGCATTACATGTATTACTTGAAATGTACACAAATCAACGGCTTGTGACCCCACAATATATATCTCACACACACACAGGTTAGAGTCTCAGAAACGACACAATACAACAACTGCGGAATAAATAATTTTTATTACAATACCCAAATGTCTTTTTGAATCTGTCACTGATACAACTTCTAAGTAATGTTACATTACCAACTTAGCCTTCTGATGCTCACAATCCTCTCATACCATTCATATCTATACATAGGATGAATACCAAAAGCAGCAGCCTGATTCGATTGGTTCGTACTACTCTCGGAATCACTGCTAGCAACTATTTATGGAAAAGCCTTGCGGGGTATGTGTCGTCCCATGGCATCCTGTTTCGCTGCTATATAATATATATAAACAATAGCAAGAGTGAGCAATAGCTCAACAAGGTAATGAAAGTATGCAATAACTCTACCTATGAATGAAAGTTTTAGTATAAACTTATACAAGACAATTATTGTCAAAATTTCTCATTTCTGAAATCATTTCCTTTACCGGAAAATAAATAAACTCGTTATTATCTCTTATAATCCAATAACTCAAATTTAAATCCTTATAGGAAAATATCCGAAAATAGTACTATCCCAGTACTTCAATTATCAAATATTTATTTTTATACGAAAGATATTCGAAACTCATATTTGCCGAAGCAATTTATTACATGCATCCTTTATTAAAAAACTCGAATATTCTCCTTATCGGGATTTTATAGAATCTGGATGCAAAGACTCCCCTTGGGGAAACAAAATCAGCAGTTCTAGATATTGAAATAATAGAACTCGTGCTTTGCGTTCATTGAAACACTATCGGTAACTCAGCGCCTGGGCTTTCATTACAGTGTTCAATCAATTCCAAAATGGAAGGAGTGGGGACTTACTCACAACATACCAATTCTAGATGTGGATCGACGATGATCAGTCACCGCTTCCAGGTCCACCACAGGTCTTCTCTACTAGTAGAAGGACAAAAATCCATCCGTAATTGCCCTCAGATAAAAGCTCCATCCGCAATTACCATGGGTAAAGCTCCATCCGCAATTACCCTGGATGAAAGCTCCATCCGCAATAATCCCGAATGAAAGCTCCATCCGCAATCATTCTGGCGCTAGTTGGGCCAAATAATAATTGATGGACCGCCTGGCTAACGGTCTCTTATTCTAAGTTTGGGATCGTTCATTTACGAACCTGCACTGCCGAAGTCCCCTGGGTAAACAGTCGTTTGTAGATCTTACTCGTATGGTTTGGTTACTCCCGGAATCAAATGGAAGCTAACCGATAATTATTTATTGGCCTTTAGCCTAAATCACAATTTGAACAACGAATGGTTCATACGAAATCAAGACTTAATCTTATAACCTTTTGACGAAATTGGAAACCCTTAATAGTAGGGTTATAATACACTCGGAGGTATCAACGAAGAGGAAGTAGTAACAATACTGACTCCCAGAACTTTGGATTCCAATTCTCAATGAATTCGAACGTTTAGACGGCTCAAGCGAGCGGATAATACTCAAGAATAAATATTTGGGAATTCCTATAATTTTTGAAAATACCTTTGAAGGTCAGAGATAATTTTTGAATAAGATAAATAATTTTTAAAACTAATTTAAAAGTATTAAATAAATATTCAAAGAATATTTATTAAATCATAAATAATTAAAGAATATTTTTAATCAGAAATATTGCTCATAAATAATCCTCGAATGAATATATAAAAATATTCATTAAATAAATAAATCCTTGAAGGAATATTCAAAATAATATTCATTAAAAAAATCAAACCTTAAATGAATATTCCAAATAATATTCATTTAATAAATAAAACTCTAAATGAATATTCGGAATAATATTCCTTAAAGAAATAAGGAAAAAACATTTATCTAATATTTTCCTCGGAAAATAATCACCAGATATACAGAAATACTGACTCCTGGTCTATATTTAAAAAATGAAAATTATAGGCCCTTCACTAAGGGTCTTAGCGAAATATCCGGCTTATAACTAATATAATTCATATCCAGCTTAAAAGCCAATATCAATTCGTAAAACAAGTATCACAATATACTTTCGAAAACCATTATGCCTTCCATTAACATATGTAACGGAAATAATATTCAAATAGTATTTCTCGACTGAGATAATACTCAAATAACATTCCTCGAAAGATATAGTAAGCCAATATCATTCTTCTAATGATATCATAATCAAATAACAATTCTCTAATGATTTCCAAATAATTAATAAATAATTAATAATCTGCCGCTGGAATCCCTCCGGGTTTCCACGACTATCTCTATATCTCAAAATACCGACTCCCGGCTTAGAGTCGAAAACGATGAATATGCTCTTATCTCTAGAGCTACAAGGTATACCGGTTTATATATGCTTAACTCAGAAGATCAATACTTTAAAAGCACAAATTTAGAAAACTTGCTTGATGCTCGAGAAGTGTTAGGGGTTCGCGACGATGCCAGACAATCTTGACAAAGTCAAAAAAAACGTACGATTTATCCCCTGGATAATCCACTTATAAATCAACGCTTAAAGACGCAAGCGAAACACAACCAAAACATTACTTGCTCGCTCTAGCCTCATACTAAGTCCACACTAGTCGACAAACCCTTATGTCATAAGTCTGGTTCGAAATCCATCCTCGAATCCAAGTTATACTTAACCATTTAGAACATTGGTTTTTAAGTCTCGTTTTCAGTGATTTTCACTTGCACGACCTTAGCTTAAACTTTTCTATAAAATCAACCGATTACTCTTTTGAGGTGATTCCTTCACACACATTCTCCTTACCTTATCTAGTATTTAATAAACTAGATTTGCCATCAAATATATTACTTTAAGGGGCTCAAGTGAAACCACAAACTCGTTATTATCTCCAAATCCGGGGTCAGGGATTTGGAATAGTCACGATCCATTTACTCCTTGCGTAATGTATTACTTGCAATGTACACAAATCAACGGCTTATGACCCCATAATATATATATATATATATATCTCACACACACACACACATGTTAGAATCTCAGAAATGACACAATACAACAACTGCGGAATAAATAATTTTTATTACAATACCCAAATGTCTTTTTGAATCTGTCACTGATACAACTTCTAAGTAATGTTACATTACCAACTTAGCCTTCTGATGCTCACATTCCTCTCATACCATTCATATCTATACATAGGATGAATACCAAAAGCTGCAGCCTGATTCGACTGGTTCGTACTACTCTCGGGATCACTGCTAGCAACTGTTTATGGAAGCGCCTTGTGGGGTATGTGTCGTCCCATTGGCATCATGCTTCGCGGCTATATAATATATATATAAACAATAGCAAGAGTGAGCGATAGCTCAGCAAGGTAATGAAAGTATGGCATAACTATGCCAATGAATGAAAGTTTTAGTATAAACTTATACAAGACAATTATTGTCAAAATATCTCATCTCTGAAATCATTTCCTTTACCGGAAAATAAATAAACTCGTATCCAATAACTCAAATTTATACCCTTATAGGAAAATATCTGAAAACAGTACTATCTCAGTACTTCAATTATCAAATACTTATCTTTATACGAAAGATATTCGAAACTCATATTTGCCGAAGCAATTTATAATAACATGCATCCATTATTGAAAAACTCGAATATTCTCCTTATCGGGATTTGATAGAATCTGGATGCAAAGACTCCCCTTGGGGAAACAAAATCAGCAGTTCTAGATATTGAAATAATAGAACTCGTGCTTTGCGTTCATTGAAACACTATCGGTAACTCAGCGCCTGGGCTTTCATTACAGTGTTCAATCAATTCCAAAATGGAAGGAGTGGGGACTTACTCACAACATACCAATTCTAGATGTGGATCGACGATGATCAGTCACCGCTTCCGGGTCCACCACATGTCTTCTCTACTAGTAGAAGGACAAAACACCATCCGTAATTGCCCTCAGATAAAAGCTCCATCCGCAATTACCATGGGTAAAGCTCCATCCGCAATTACCCTGGATGAAAGCTCCATCCGCAATAATCCCGAATGAAAGCTCCATCCGCAATCATTCTGGCGCTAGTTGGGCCAAATAATAATTAATGGACCGCCAGGCTAACGGTCTCTTATTCTAAGTTTGGGATCGTTCATTTACGAACCTGCACTGCCAGAGTCCCCTGGGTAAACAGTCGTTTGTAGATCTTACTCGTATGGTTTGGTTACTCCCGGAATCAAATGGAAGCTAACCGATAATTACTTATTGGCCTTTAGCCTAAATTACAATTTGAACAACGAATGCTTCATACGAAATCAAGACTGAATCTTATAACCTTTTGACGAAATTGGAAACCCTTAATAGTAGGGTTATAATCTCATAATACACTCGGAGGTATCAACGAAGAGGAAGTAGTAACAATACTGACTCCCAGAACTCTGGATTCCAATTCTCAATGAATTCGAACGTTTAGACGGCTCAAGCGAGCGGATAATACTCAAGAATAAATATTTGGGAATTCCTATAATTTTTGAAAATACCTTTGAAGGTCAGAGATAATTTTTGAATAAGATAAATAATTTTTAAAACTAATTTAAAAGTATTAAATAAATATTCAAAGAATATTTATTAAATCATAAATAATTAAAGAATATTTTTAATCAGAAATATTGCTCATAAATAATCCTCGAATGAATATACAAAAATATTCATTAAATAAATAAATCCTTGTAGGAATATTCAAAATAATATTCATTAAAAAAATCAAACATTAAATGAATATTCAAAATAATATTCATTTAATAAGTAAAACTCTAAATGAATATTCGGAATAATATTCCTTAAAGAAATAAGGAAAAAACATTTATCTAATATTTTCCTCGGAAAATAATCACCAGATATACAGAAATACCGACTCCCGGTCTATATTTAAAGAATGAAAATTATATGCCCTTCACTAAGGGTCTTAGCGAAATATCCGGCTTATAACTAATATAATTCATATCCAGCTTAAAAGCCAATATCAATTCGTAAAACAAGTATCACAATATACTTTCGAAAACCATTATGCCTTCCATTAACATATATAACGGAAATAATATTCAAATAGTATTTCTCGACTGAGATAATACTCAAATAACATTCCTCGAAAGATATAGTAAGCCAATATCGTTCTTCTAATGATATCATAATCAAATAACAATCCTCTAATGATTTCCAAATAATTTATACTTTATGGAAATATAATTAATGTTTATAAATAACATTCCTCAAAATAATTAATAATCTACCGCTGGAATCCCTCCGGGTTTCCACGACTATCTCTATATCTCAAAATACCGACTCCCGGCTTAGAGTCGAAAACGATGAATATGCTCTTATCTCTAGAGCTACAAGGTATACAAGTTTATATATGCTTAACTCAGAAGATCAATACTTTAAAAGTACAAATTTAGAAAACTTGCCTAATGCTCGAGAAGTGTTAGGGGTTCGCGACGATGCCAGACAATCTTGACAAAGTCAAAAAAAACGTACGATTTATCCCCTGGATAATCCACTTATAAATCAACGCTTAAAGACGCAAGCGAAACACAACCAAAACATTACTTGCTCGCTCTAGCCTCATGCTAAGTCCATACTAGTCGACAAACCCTTATGTCATAAGTTTGGTTCGAAATCCATCCTCGAATCGAAGTTATACTTAACCATTTAGAACATTGGTTTTTAAGTCTCGTTTTCACTGATTTTCACTTGCACGACCTTAGCTTAAACTTATCTATAAAATCAACCGATTACTCTTTTGAGGTGATTCCTTCGCACACATTCTCCTTACCACATCTAGTATTTAATAAACTAGATTCGCCATCAAATATATTATTTTAAGGGGCTCAAGTGAAACCACAAACTCGTTATTATCTCCAAATCCGGGGTCAGGGATTTGGAATAGTCACGATCCATTTACTCCTTGCATTACTTGTATTACTTGCAATGTACACAAATCAACGGCTTGTGACCCCATAATATATATATCACACACACACACACACACACAGGTTAGAGTCTTAGAAACGACACAATACAACAACTGCGGAATAAATAATTTTTATTATAATACCCAAATGTCTTTTTGAATCTGTCACTGATACAACTTCTAAGTAATGTTACATTACCAACTTAGCCTTCTGATGCTCACATTCCTCTCATACCATTCATATCTATACATAGGATGAATACCAAAAGCTGTAGCCTGATTCGACTGGTTCGTACTACTCCCGAGATCACTGCTAGCAACTGTTTACGGAAACGCCTTGTGGGGTATGTGTCGTCCCATTGGCATCATGTTTCGCGGCTATATAATATATATAAACAATAGCAAGAGTGAGCGATAGCTCAGCAAGGTAATGAAAGTATGGCATAACTATGCCTACGAATGAAAGTTTTAGTATAAACTTATGCAAGACAATTATTGTCAAAATATCTCATCTCTGAAATCATTTCCTTTACCGGAAAATAAATAAACTCGTTATTATCTCTTATAATCCAATAACTGAAATTTATATCCTTATAGGAAAATATCCAAAAACAGTACTATCTCAGTACTTCAATTATCAAATACTTATCTTTATACGAAAGATATTCGAAACTCATATCATTAGTTGGACTCGTTGGAACAAGAAAAAAAATGTTTCTCTCTCTAGAATTTTTCTCTCCCTTCTCTCTAGGTTAGAACCGTAATTTTCCCAGCCGCCTATTCTCTAAACCTCTCTTTCACCAGATCTAAATTCTAAACTTCAAAAATCCATCTCCTTCTTCTCTTCTACACCTAAACACTATATTTCTTATATATATATTTATAATTGTTTACTTCTTATCTTCTTATTTCCTCAAATCCTTCGTGCTATGGTGAGTCAAGGCTCCTTTCGTGACTCGGATGGTGTTCCTGGCTATATGCAAGATGCTCATGGTGAGGACCTGATGGAAGAGGTTCTTTCACGTAGGGAGGTCGAAGATTTTCCAGTGTTGTTGCCTAATGGGGGAGAGCAGGTGCGCCACGGTGCCCTTGGTAACATTCCGGTGGTGGTCAGTGATGAGGAGAATAGTGATGACAACTTCGTTGAAGATGACAGAGCTAGGCTGGAGAGGGAAACGGTTAATCGTGTAGCTAAGGCTGTATCTATCAACAACAGAGATGAGAGGAATGAGCTCATTGCAATAAGACTAAGGTTACAGAAAATGCAGAATGTATTGGAGAAAAAAGGAATTTCTATGGCTGCTTTGGAAAAGGAATTGTTAGAACAAGATGCAGAGTTTAACGCAGGGTTGCCTAGCGCCTTTAAAATTGTAGTGGGAAGAGACGAATTTGGCTTGCCAATTTTTAAAGATAGTGCAAAGGGAAATAAGGATGGTGCTTGCAAGGGTGGGACAAACAATGATACTGCAAGATTTATAGATGGGCGTGATGAATTTGGTCTACCTAGATTCATTAACCCTGTAAAAGAAAGTGCGGGTAATGTGTTTGACGGAGGGTCTGTTAAAGGAAATGTGGATGTAACTGGAGGGAAAGATGAATCTGGCAAGATTAAACAAAATAAGGGTAATAAAGCAATACCAGACCTTACTGGTAGTGGATCCAAAGAGGGAAAAGATGCTAATGCAGGTACCTCAGGTGTCAAGAACTCGCAAGGCAAAGAAATCAGGGATGAGCAACCTGAAGTGGAGGTAAAAACTAGATCTTGGTCTAATGTGGTGAAAGACCCACCTCTAGCAAACAAGAATGTTTTCTAATCGCGGGGTATGCCCCTAGAGATGTAATCATTTTCCTATGGTATAAAATTTAATTAGCAAAAAAAAAAGAATGTTACTTTTGACTATATTCTACGTTTGCCGGGTGAAGATACTGTTTCACCATCTGATGAAATTTTGAAGAAAGGGAATGAAAAATTCAAAAATTGTCTAGTTGGTGTCTTCACTAAAGGGACACACTCATTCAACACTGTTGTGAAATTTGCAAAACAAGTTTGGGATGGGATGGGTCTGTGCAATGTCAGCCAAAAGGATAGCAAAACGTTCCTGTTTAGATTTAATATGGAATCTCAGAAAAATATGATTCTTGCAAAGGGAACTTGGTATGTGGAAAGAAGACCAATGATGGTTAATGACTGGGGTGTCGAGGGTCAATCTGGGAAGGTTACTAGCATCCCTCTATGGGTCAAATTTAGCAACATTCCGATTAGCTACTGGACTCGTGAAGGAATGAGTTGCTTAGCCAGCTCTATTGGAAAGCCTCTGTTTGCTGATACACTCACTTCGAGACTTGAGGTACTGCCGTTTGCAAAATTCTGTGTGAACTATGTGCTGGGTGATGAACTACCAAATAGTGTCAAAGTTAAGGTTTTAGACCCATATACTAGTGAGAAGCGTATTGAGGAAGTGCAGATATCGTACCCTTCCAAGCCCCTTTATTGCAATGCCTGTAAGTCTCTTGGCCATACTATTGGGGCATGTCCATCTGCAAAGAGAGTTTGGGTGCAAAAAGGAACTGAAAAGGAAAATGGCAAAGATGAAAGCAATCCGATTGGAAACAATCAGGGGGATCCTGTGCAAGGAACACTAGAGAAGGTTATGAACAATGGAGAACCGACCATTGATGGCAATTTTACCATCCCCGTTCCCAAGGAGGATGACTGGAAAACCGTGAGTAATAAGAGAGGTCACAGCCCTTCTTCAAACACGGGGGATGAGGGTTCTCCTACCCCTCTTAATACTTTCAAACACCTGCAAAATGTCGATGAAATTGATGCAAAAAAGTCGGCAGATGAAACACAAAATAGCTCAAAGCAAATTGATGAAGCTAGGTTGAGAAGCAGCACAAAGCAAGTTCGACTCACAAAGTCCCAGAAGAAAAAGCTCAGGCAGAGTAAGGGGATGACATCCCCAAAATTCAAGTAATTGTTATTATGGTTAGAGTGTGTGCTTTCAATGTCCGAGGAGTGAATAAGCATGTTAAGCAGGCAGACTTGTATTCATTTTTGGTGGATAATGATGTATCTTTAGCTGGGATTCTCGAATCTAGGATCAAAGAGAGGAACCATGCGAAGTGTAGCAGAGTTATTCATAATTCTTGGACATGGGATTCGAACTATCAGCATCACTCTAATGGGAGAATATTGATAGGCTGGAACCCTCAAATCTGGAATGTTTTTGTTGATTGCAAGTCTGATGAATTCGTTCATTGCAAAGCCATACTTGTAAATAGTAGTGAGGAATTTATGTTTACTTTTGTTTATGCTTCAAATTACCAAGGGGGCAGGTTGAACCTGTGGAGAGATTTGGAAAATCTTAATAGTTCTCTGGATTCTACAATCCCATGGGCGGTGTTGGGTGATTTTAACACCATCCAGGACCTTTCAGAAGCATCAGGATGCCAGGGTTAAATGGACAGTGGATATACAAAGTTTCAAGGAAACTATAACAAACATTGGTCTGGCGGACATTCGGAGCGTGGGTAACTTTCATACTTGGTGGAATAAGCAAGGAAAAAATCCGATAACTCGCAAGCTGGATAGAATTATGGGCAACCATGTTTGGATGTCTACTCAACCTGGTTCTGATGTTGTTTTCAAAAATTGGGGCCTTTCTGACCATTCAGCGGCTATTCTCTCTATTAATCGGAATGTCCAGGTTATGAACAAACCTTTCCAGTTCTTTAATTACTGGTTGGATCACCCAGAGTTCATTCCAACTATTAAGGATATTTGGAGTTTGGTGATTGAAGGGAATCCTATGTATATTCTGTCCCAAAAGCTGCTCCTTCCCAAACGCAAACTTCGCGGCTTACGAAATCACTTCGGTCCTGTTGGGTCGAAAATTCAAGAAACTAGAGCTAAACTATGTGACATTCAATCTCGCATCCTGCATGACCCATTTGATGAGCAATTGCATTCTGTAGAGAAGCACATCTCTAAGGATTTGTGGACTCTTCTTGAGAATGAAGAGAGTGCCTCAAGGCAAAAATCTAGAGTCCAGTGGTTGGATCTGGGTGATCAAAATACAGCGTTTTTCCACAAGAAAATTGCTAGCAACTGGAACAATAATAAGATCACAGAAAGCAAAATGAGAGTCGCTTAGTCTCTCTCTCTAGAACCCTAGCCGCCTCAAAAACTTAGCTTTTTCTTTACAATTTCTCCATCAGATCTACAATATCCTTCCTAAACCCACCTCTCCTCTCTTAATCTTCCACCTTTTTCTCTAAATTTCTTATTTATAATATCTATGACATGTTCTCAGGATTTTTGCGGGGATTTTGGTTCTCCGAGTCCTGTAACTTTGGTTTCGATGAGATCGGCATCTTTAGATGAGAACTCATTGGAGTTGTGTGCTGGTAATTCCTTGGTAGACAAATCCTTGGGTTTAGTCTCAGGAAGCTCTCCTCCTGAGGATGAGCCCCTTAGTGAACTTGAAAGAATTGAATTAATAACTTTGCGGAGAAATATCATGGAAATGGAAAACTTCCTGAAGGATAAAGGCTTTTTGATGGCTCAATCTGAAGAAGGAACCATTCTGGATAATGCTAAAAATAACCTTGAAGTGGGATTTTCGGCACTGATGGACCCTCTGTCTTGCGAAACAGGTGCGTTGGGAGCTGAAAATCAATATTTAGTTGAGGAGGCGAATCCTATTGAGGGTGCGACCTATTTACTGGAGACAAGAACTCCCGGGAGTCTTGGCTTCTTTGAAGTGTCTATGTATTATCCCAAAAGGATGGAGAAGGTAGTTCTACCTAGTACGGAGGGGGTAGTTATTGATGCCTTGAAGGTGTTCGATGAAATTCCCAAAAGAGATGTCATTGATGAGTTATATCAGGGGAACAAGGATTTGAATATCTATGAAGTTTGGAAGGTTGCTTGGGCTCGTGCTCAAACGCAGAGGATGGACATGGCAGATGTGGATTGGTATATTGATAAACAGAGCGATGAGCTTGCAACGGCAAGGCCTAAACTAGAACAGTTTACTAATTGCGAGACCTTTGTTGAGGAAGCACTGCAGGATAAAGAGGATATGTTGCTGCCGGGTACGAACAGTACTGATTGGCCCCTTGCATTTCTCAACGCTCATAAGGGGAAGTTAAGGAAAAAGCGGTTGCCTAGGCGCAAAACTAAATGTGGCAGGAAGGAGCTTAAGCCCATAGTGCTGTTTATGTACCAGGGAACCTATGTGGGATTTGCGCGTATGCATGTTCATAGCGCTTGGGTTGTTTTCAAACCAGGGTTGTTGGCGGCACCAGATTAAAATCTCTCTCCTACAAATTGTTAAATCAAGGCATAGTGCTATTCGGATATGTTTAAACTAGTTTAGTCTAGTTTAGTAGCTCTGTTGCTGTCCTTTTTAAGGGTTATGTAATGTTTGGTTGTTGACTTCGCGGGGTATGCCCCTTGATTTGTATCAGTTGTTTCCTTTTGGTATAAAAACTTAATTAGCAAAAAAAAAAACAATAATAAGATCACCACCCTTGTGAATTCTGTGGGAGAGTTGCTAACGGATAGTAGCCACATCAAAGAGGAGGCTGTAACTCATTTTAAAGATCTTTTTACCTCGGACAAGGTGGATTACCCGGGCATAGCTCAGCTGCAACCTCTAATAACTAAGAGAATCACTGAACTTCAAGCTCAAATGCTCACTCTAAGGGCTACCAATGCAGAAATCTATGATATTCTTAAGTCGATGAAAAAGAATAGATCTCCAGGGCCAGATGGGTTTAATGTAAATTTTTTCCTAGCAACCTGGGAGATTGTGGGTGAGGATTTCTTGAATGCAATCCATTTCTTCTTAAACACGAGTCACATGCCGCACTATATTAATGCAACTATGATTGCTCTTGTTCCTAAAAGTCAGAATGCAACATCAATGAGTGACTTTTTTTTTTTTTGCTAATTAAAATTTTATACCAAAAAGGAACAACTTAATACACATCTAGGGGCATACCCCGCGAAGTCAACATGCAAATCAAACAAATGTCATAGTATCATAAAGACACTATACAATCAACATACAGATAGAACTAGAATTAATC
The DNA here is from genome assembly GCA_037693485.1 of Kitagawia praeruptora. Lineage (NCBI taxonomy): Eukaryota > Viridiplantae > Streptophyta > Magnoliopsida > Apiales > Apiaceae > Kitagawia > Kitagawia praeruptora. The sequence continues at coordinate 92,181,668 of CM075344.1, read as the reverse complement.
TAGTTTAAAACCTCACAATGAGACCAAAAAAAAAATAATAAAAATTCAACAGTGGATTCTCTCTAAATGAGAGTCGGTTTCTCCAACTTCTCTCTAACTTCTCTCTAAAAAATCTAAAACCTTTCTCCATCAGATCTAACTTTTCAACCTTCACGAATCCATCTTCCATCTCTAATCTCTCACCTTTTCACCAAATTTCTGTATTTAATACTATTATGAGTTTGAAGAGGGTTTCGTTTTCGGAGAGCCTGGTGACAGTGATTCCTACTATTTCAGTTAAGGGGAAGCAAGATTCATTGGCTCAAACCTCTGAGAGGTTGGGGACTTCTGGTTTTAACCAGAGGAATAATGCTTGTGTTAATCAGAAGAGGGTTTCCTTTTCAGAAGATACTTTGTGGGAGGCGCGCAGATCTGAAGCTCGCCGTCCTATGGGTAGTCCGATTAGGAATTCGAAGAGGGTCTCCTTTTCGGAGAATCTGGTGACTGAGTATCCTTTGGAGGATGTTCGAGTAAAGAAGAGGGTCTTTTTCTCGTCGGAGGTTAGGGTATTTTACCCTAGTCTTCTTGAGTGTTTGCACGGTGCCCGTACTATTGAGTTAGTTAAAGGGGAACAGGTTCCGAAGAAGGTCACTTTTTCGCCAGAGGTCAGGGTTTATTACCCTCATCCTTCCGATGAGAGGTTGCAGCCTACTGGTTACAAGCAGATGGAGTATGTTTGCGATAGCAACCTTCTAGGCTTAGATGGTTGTGGGTCTCATCCTATTGTGGTAAATGGTGAGGGTTCTCTTTGCAAAGAGGAACTTATTAAGAACGAGCGCCAACTGGTAGACGAAAGTCCTGTGAAGGCCTCAGAAGTCCAGTTAGCTGGCGTTAAAGATTTAGGTATGGATTCTTTGAATATGCCTATTAAAATTTTGGATTTTATGGATTCAATTTCTGTTAATGTTGTTGGTAATGAGGAATTAGACGCTACTTCTAGTATGTTGACCAAGGACACAACTGATTTGGTAAATCATTCGGGGGGTATTTGGAATGGTGGTCCTATTAATACGGAACCTTCTATGGTTTTGAATATTTGTGATGTGGATTCTGCTGTTAAGGCGGATGGTAGAAACTTCGTTGCTACTGTTGTGGGGAGTTTGACTTCGGAGGTGAAGGATGGTTGCTTGTTGACTGATATTACTAAAGTGGTGGGGTTTGAGAATGCAGGTAAAACTCTGTTCTCGACAACACAGAAGCATGCTATTCTGGTTGAGGATGAGGGAGTGATGCTAAAGCCCCACTCATCGGTGTTAGAGAGCCATCTGGGTAACTCTGGTTTCTGGGGGGATCATGGAGTGGATTACTCTGCCGTTAAGGTTGTTGGTAAGGGTTTTGCTGAAAATTATAACACTGTTGGTGGAATGCCGCCATTGGAGGCTGATTTGATGCGTTTTAGCTCAGCGATTTTCACTGTTTTAGCAATTTCCAAGGATGCGGTTGAAGTTGCCGTGGGTTAGGGGCTCAGTCGTTTTGTAAGGATGGGTGCCCCTGCCATTTATGATTTGGTAATAGGACTTGGTCCTAAAGGGTGGGCGAGTAGGCCTAGCTCTATGGTAGGAATTGATATGGATATTGTCATGAACAAGATGGGATGTTTCTCAGGCTTCAAGCATTGTCCTGATGGAGTTAATAGAAGATATTGGTTGCATGAAGATAGATGCAGCTTTTGCACTGCTGGAGGCGTGAGCAGTTCGAAGGGGTTCTTAAGCCATTATTGGTGGACATGTCCGAGGTACTATCTTGTGCAGTTTTCTCAGTTGCACTTTCTTAGTGCTTGTATTGGGTTCATTTTAGGATTGGTGGAGGCACCAGATTAAGTTTGTAATAGGCATAGTTCTATGTTTGTTGATTGTAAAATGACTTAATGTTTGGCTTTGTTGTCTGAATGTTGATCTCGCGGGGTATGCCCCAAGATTTGTGTAAGTTGTTCCTTCTTGGTATAAAATTTTAATTAGCAAAAAAAAAAAAAAAGTACGAATAGTAAAGGGACCACCCGGTCCACATCCAAGCATTGTAAACTAGTAAGCAGCATCTTCTTCATAGGCAACAGTAGCACATGGTAAGCCCAAACATGAGCGCCCTGGAAATACTTTGAAAAAACCTCCTGACTTTCGTCCCATATCTTGCTGTAACACACTGTACAAATGCATATCCAAATTAATTGCTCAGAGGTTCAGTAAAACTCTATCGTAGTTGATTGACAAAGCGCAAGCTGCCTTTATTTCTGGACGTTCAATCTCTGATAATATCTTGGTTGCCCAGGAAGTATTCCAAGGTTACATCTTTCACAGAATTCCAGAGGAATAATAACCAATGAGAGTCGCTCTGTTCTCTCTCCTGAAAACCTAGCCGCCTCTAAATTATTTCCTTAATCTACTCCTTTTCTCCACCAGATCTTCAATTTAGCCTTCCTAAATTCATCTTTCCTCTTCTAATCCTCCACCTATCACACCATATTTCTTACTATATTGTATTACTTTATTGAATGGGTACCTTTTACTCTGTTAAATGGGTTTTATCTTGTTCGAAGTTGGGTTCTGTTGTTCGGAACTTTTCTTGGATTCAGGCAAGGAAAACATTGGTCAAGTGGTTCATTTTGTTTGATGGAGAGCTGACTTTTCTCTTCTTGGTTGAGGAGTCACTACTGAAATCGATGGGTCCTTCTATTTCGTTCTTCCCTTCCAATGACAGGAGGGAATTTTATTGGGTCTACATCTATGTGGACTCTGTCCCTCTCAAGAAGACTTCACACTTCTATATTGAGGGGTCATGCCTGATTTTAATGGAGTTTGTCTTAAGATGTTTTGAGAGAGAGTCAGTCCGTGAGGATTCACTTCATGATCTGGAGTTCATCTTGAAGGGAAGTACTCATGTAATTCCAGTTTATGTAGCCCTGGTATGGGTTGAGTTCCGACAATGTGTTGATAGGCTCGTAAAAGAAGCACCCACCTCCCTGGTGTTTGACATTTTGCCTCAAAGGGCTTTTGCAGGTTTGATGAGTGATCTCAATGGGTTGCCCGTGTATTGTGATGTCAAAGCGAATAGAGATATTCTTAAGGATTTGAGATTGGATATGTGCATTATTTCAATGGGTGCCACAACGATGTGGGTTATTGCTTGCTGTGTGCTAAACAGCAATCTAACGAGAAAGAGTCTCATGGAAAGGGTCTGCAAGGACCTATTGGGAGGATATTTTACATTGTCATGGTCTAGTGTATCTCTGCATAAGAATCTTGTGGCTCTGTTTTTTGTCAATTCTGAGGATAGAAGATTTACGATGTGGGCTGGTGTTTCGGTGAGGCATATCAGGTTGCAAAAAGCAGGGCGGGGGCATCGAGCTGCTGTGAGAAGGTTGATAGAGGCCCAGTCTATCTCTCTGTTGGGGATAGATAGGGATACCTTCCTGCTGGGGATGGACGGTACTCTTTTTATTGCTTTAGCGATATTCTGGAGTACTGTATTGAATTTACGGATTCATGGCTGTGGTGATTGTTATGATGTCCTTGATTTGGAAAGGCTGATTGTAGACTTGATTTGGGTTATGTGTTATGACCATGGTTTGGAATGGGGTTTGGTTTATGAACTGTTTGCTGGATTGTTTAATCGAGACCACTCGGGATCTGCTCAGTCCGGTCATCCCAGTGGTATGAGTCAACAGAATGGATCTGCTATTATTAATGTTGTGGATACGGAGATGTGCATATTTATTGTGTGTGCTAAAAATTTGCAGGCTCATGGAGATGGTGCTGATAGCCCTTACTTAACTGAAGCTATTTTTTAACTCTACTTAGGTGGAGAACAACGAAGCTTAACTGATTATGGTGCTCCATTGTTGGATGGAATGTCTACGGGACGTGTGCAAGTTGCTGGAAAGTTCAAATGGTGTTATGCGACTGCTGCAAAGGTTGGGTTTATCTTGACTGGGAATCAATGCATTAACCTGTGGGCAGTGATATGGGTAGTTGTCTTAGACCCCATGTGTAGGCTTCGACAAACAGTGAATGCAGTTGTAAGCCCAGTAGATGCTCTTGCTGAGAGGATTACCCGCTTTTTGGGTTCTTATGATATGAATTTAGACACCAGTCTGAGTATACATGATGCAGCTGCTCCTAAGGCATCTCAATCCCGGCTTGCTTTTTGCCAGATTGTGGACTGTGAGAGGCTGGTCATAAAGAGGAGGCCTGGTTTTTCTGAACTTGGTTTAGTAGCCAGCATTGTGAGCTTATTTCGACGAGGGTTGGACAGTTGGTCCCCATTCAGTGGGACAGGTTATACTGGAGGATTTATTGCAGGATGGCTTGGAACTGAAGTTTCAATTATGCGCATGGCCAGGAGAGTGCGAGATGGGATGCCTTTTGGGATGGGCTTCGCTATGGTGGAGTATAGCCATGTGTGGGTGGTTGATAGTATCGCTGCTGGTGGTGACTTGCAGGTGGAGGTGTTGCGATGGATTGACTGGGGGAGTGTTCTTAGAATCCAGATGTTAGTCTTTGTCCGGGTGAGCTATCACCCTGATTGTGAAGTGGAAATGAGGATGGGTTTCCTTGTAAGAAATGAAGTCGACCAAGCTAGTTGCGACTCTCCTGAGGTTTCTGGGAAAGAGTTATCTTTGGCCATTGTCAAGTTTAATGGAGCCGATTGGAGGGGAAGGAAAGCAATCGTGGTGATTACTATGCGGGTAATATATGGATGTGCAGGAACAGGAGCTTGTGGATGGACCACTTCTAGTGGTATTTTAGTCAGAATGTGTGCAACTTAGTTCTTTAGTTGTTTAGTTTGTTTAGTTTATCAGTTGATTGCTAGTTTATCTAGCATTATTGTTGTTTTTTTCGTTGTTGTTCCGTTAGGAGGATGGTTTTCTAATCGCGGGGTATGCCCCTAGAGATGTAATCATTTGCCTATGGTATAAATTTTAATTAGCAAAAAAAAAAGTATTCCAAGGTTACTCGTCGATATCAGGCCCCCCTAGTGCTGTTTTCAAAATGGACATACACAAAGCTTTTGACTCTATACATTGGCAGTTCATATTTGACACGTTAATTCTTAGAGGTTACCCTCTTCCATTCATTAGATGGATTCATGCTTGTATTTCAACAACAAGATTCTCAGTAAAAGTCAATGGTGAGCAGGTGGGATACTTTGCTAGCTCGAGGGGTGTTAGACAAGGTGATCCCCTGTCCCCCTACATCTATGTCTTAGTTATGGATGTTCTGTCGGAATTGCTACATAAGCTTAATAGTAATCCAGATTTCAAACATCACAACAACACTAAGGAGATGGGCTTGAATCACCTATGTTTTGCAGATGACTTACTTTTATTCTGCAAAGGCGATACTAAGTATATACAACTCATGATGCAGACTTTAGATACCTTCCATAGGTTCTCGGGGCTCAGAGCTAACCCCCGCAAAAGCACCTTCTATGTTGCGAGAGTTGACTCAAACCTCAAGCAGTGGTTAATGAGCACCTATAATATCTCCCCTCGAAACCTGCCAACAACCTTTTTGGGGGTCCCTTTAATAACTAAAAAACTGAGTATAGCTGATTGTCAACCTCTGATCTCGAAGATTACTCAGCGTATCAACTCATGGACTTCAATCTTCCTCTCGTATGCAGGTAGACTACAACTTATTGCCTCTTTTATATATGCAATCCAAGCCTTCTAGAGTGTTCACTTTATCCTCCCAATGGGGATCCTTAGAAAAATTCAGTCTTTAATGGCATGCTTTCTTTGGAAAGGTTCTGCGACTAGAGGTAAACCAGCAAAAGTGGCTTGGGATAAAATCACAAAGTTGAAATCAGAGGGTGGGCTAGGGTTAAAGGACTTGGCAGAATGGAATAAGGCTCTAATCATTAAACACTTGCTCAATCTGGTTAATCCTAACTCTACTTCCTTGTGGGCAACCTGGGTCAAAACTATAGTTCTTCGAGGAAAATCTATCTGGATGCTTAAAAAACCGAAAAGGTGCTCATGGATCCTTCAAAAAGTATTGGATGCTAGGGAGGTAGCTATGTCGAAGTGCATCTATCGCATTGGCAATGGGCGGAACACTTTCTTGTGGTTCGATCCATGGCACAAATGCAATGCTTTTTGCTCAGCAGTAAATGACAACCTTATTGTTCAATCCGGTATCCATGCTAATGCAAAGGTGTCTGAAATTATAAGTGATACTGGTTGGTCACTTCCTCCCTCGAACTACCATGATATAATTCTGGAGAGGTAACTTTGATATGCAGACTCCGTATAACGTTAGAGAGGCAGATTCAATAACTTGGCGAGGTACCAAACTAAAGAGGCTGAGGGTGTCTGATATTTGGCGTGATACTCGCTGTGAAGGAAGTACTGTTCCTTGGCACTCAAGTGTGTGGCATAAGATCAGCATCCCGAGGTACTCATTTCTTCACTGTCTTATTATGCAAGACAAAGTCTCAACCTTGTCCAAACTCTTACAGTATGGGGTGGCAAACAGTTCGCATTGCTATTTCTGCATCTCGGGTATAGAAACTCGTGAACATCTGTTCTTGGAATGTCCATTTACTCAGCACCTGTGTGATATGGTTACCAGCCAAAGGAATAGTCAGCTTCCTAGTACATGGGGAGATTGGATGAACGAAATGTCAAGCTTCAGAGGGAATGACATTCGGGGAACCATAAAGGTTTTAACCTTTCAAGTAGTGTGCTACAAAATCTGGGAGGAAAGGAACAGCAATGAAGTAAAGAGTCTCGCTGAAATTGCCTCTAACTGTCAGCATATCATAAAATGCAAGCTACTATCTTCTAAATGGTTTAGTGAGGAATTAGAGAGACAGTCTGATTTAATAGAATGGATAGTGTAGAATCTTGTTTTGGTTGATTAAAGCGGGAGGTTGAGGCTTGTCTCTTCTCCTGGGTTACCTTCCCCCTTGTAAATTTTATTTCCTTTTAATGCATTAAATATTCCAGCAAAAAAAAACACTATCGGTACCTTCCCCCTCGAATATTCTCCTTATCGGGATTTGATAGAATCTGGATGCAAAGACTCCCCTTGGGGAAACAAAATCAGCAGTTCTAGATATTGAAATACCAGAACTCGTGCTTTGCGTTCATTGAAACACTATCGGTAACTTAGCGCCTGGGCTTTCATTACAGTGTTCAATCAATTCCAAAATGGAATGAGTGGGGACTTACTCACAACATGCCAATTCTAGACGTGGATCAACGATTATCAGTCGCCGCTTCCAGGTCCACCACAGGTCTTCTCTACTAGTAGAAGGACAAAACTCCATCCGTAATTGCCCTGAGGTAAAAGCTCCATCCACAATTACCAGGGGTAAAGCTCCCTCCGCAATTACCCTGGATGAAAGCTCCATCCGCAATCATCCTGAATGAAAGCTCCATCCGCAATCATTCTGGCGCAAGTTGGGCCAAATAATAATTGATCGCGTGGCTAACGGTCTCTTATTCTAAGTTTGGGATCGTTCATTGACGAACCTGCACTGCCAGAGTCCCCTGGGTAAACATCCGTTTGCAGATCTTACTCGTATGGTTTGGTTACTCCCGGAATCAAATGGAAGCTAACCGATAATTACTCATTGGCCTTTAGCCTAAATCACAATTTGAACAACGAATGGTTCATACGAAATCAAGACTGAATCTTATAACCTTTTGACGAAATTGGAAACCCTTAATAGTAGGGTTATAATCTCAGAATACACTCGGAGGTATCAACGAAGAGGAAGTAGTAACAATACTGACTCCCAGAACTCTGGATTCCAATTCTCAATGAATTCGAACGTTTAGACGGCTCAAGCGAGCGGATAATACTCAAGAATAAATATTTGGGAATTCCTATAATTTTGAAAATACCTTTGAAGGTCAGAGATAATTTTTGAATATGATAAATCATTTTTAAAACTAATTTAAAAGTATTAAATAAATATTCAAAGAATATTTATTAAATCATAAATAATTAAAGAATATTTTTAATCAGAAATATTGCTCATAAATAATCCTCGAATGAATATATAAAAATATTCATTAAATAAATAAATCCTTGAAGGAATATTCAAAATAATATTCATTAAATAAATCAAACCTTAAATGAATATTCAAAATAATATTCATTTAATAAATAAAACTCTAAATGAATATTCGGAATAATATTCCTTAAAGAAATAAGGAAAAAAAACATTTATCTAATATTTTCCTCGGAAAATAATCACAAGATATACAGAAATACCGACTCCCGGTCTGTATTTAAAGAATGAAAATCATATGCCCTTCACTAAGGGTCTTAGCGAAACATCCCGCTTATAACTAATATAATTTATATCTAGCTTAAAAGCCAATATCAATTCGTAAAACAAGTATCTCTATATCTCAAAATACCGACTCCCGGCTTAGAGTCGAAAACGATGAATATGCTCTTATCTCTTGAGCTACAAGGTATACCGGTTTATATATGCTTAACTCAGAAGATCAATACTTTAAAAGTACAAGTTTAGAAAACTTGCCTGATGCTCGAGAAGTGTTAGGGGTTCGCGATGATGCCGAACAATCTTGACAAAGTAAAAGAAAACGTACGATTTATCCCCTGGATAATCCACTTATAAATCAACGCTTAATGATGCAAGCGAAACACAACCAAAGCATTACTTGCTCGCTCTAGCCTCATACTAAGTCCATACTAGTCGACAAACACTTATGTCATAAGTTTGGTTCGAAATCCATCCTCGAATCCAAGTTATACTTAACCATTTAGAACATTGGTTTCTAAGTCTCGTTTTCAGTGATTTTCACTTGTACGACCTTAGCTTAAACTTTTCTATAAAATCAATCGATTACTCTTTTGAGGTGATTTCTTCGCACACATTCTCCTTACCACATCTAGTATTTAATAAACTAAATTCTCCATCAAATATATTACTTTAAGGGGCTCAAGTGAAACCACAAACTCATTATTAACTCCAAATCCGGGGTCAGGGATTTGGAATAGTCACGATCCATTTACTCCTTGCATTACCTGTATTACTTGCAATATACACAAATCAACGGCTTGTGACCCCACAATATATATCTCACACACATACAGGTTAGAGTCTAAGAAACGTCACAATACAACAACTGCAAAATAAATAATTTTTATTACAATATCCAAATGTCTTTTTGAATCTATCACTGATACAACTTCTAAGTAATGTCGAGCTGTTGCATACTACCAAAGGCAAGTAATTCTGTCTCTAGAAGCAAGGACAGAACAATGAGAGTCTAGAGAGAGAAGCTCCTCCTTCTCTCTAGAAACCCTCTTGTAGCCGCCTGTATTCTTACACAATTTTCCATCAGATCTACACTTTCAACCTTCACTAATCCATCTTTCATCTCTAATCTCACACCTATACACTAAATTTCTTTTCTTAAGTTTGATTATGAGTCCGAAGAAGGTCTCCTTCTCGTCGGAGGTTAGGGTTTATTCCCCTTGTCTTTCTGAGTGCTTTCACAGTGCCCTTTCTATGGAGATAGTTAAGGGGGAGCGGGGCTCGAAGAAGGTGTCTTTCTCGCCGGAGGTGAGGGTTTATTATCCCCCTTCTGTTTGCGATAGAGACACCATTGGGTCTAAAGTTTTTCGAAAGAAGATGGATGTTGGTTGCTTTCCCGTTACTGGGACTGCTTCAAGAGCTCGAAGCTCGCTCAACCTACCTTTGGTTGAAGGGTACTCTTCTGGAGAGATTGCGTCGGAACCTCATTGTTATGGAGTTCGTCTTCATGTTCGTTCCTTCAGAACCCATCCTTCTGGGTCGGTTTCGAAGGGGAAAGATTCGCAAAACCAACCTTTGGTGAGGTTGGGGTCAGTTTGTAATGATGAAATTGGTTTGCGCAAGGGTTGCTCTGGGAAGTTGGGTGATGCTCCTAAGTGTAGCAATGAGAGTCGCTTGAGAGAGAAACGCTCTCCCTTCTCTCTAAAACCCTAATAGCCGCCTCTAAAATTTAGCCATCTCTGCACCTATTTTCCATCCGATCTACATAACTAACCTTCACGAATTCATCTTCTCTTCCTCTCTACCCCTATCCACCATATTTCTTATACATATATTTTATTTGTACTATATCGATTGTGTTCTTCGGAGATGGGTTTCAGTTTCATGGTGTTGGAACTCCCCTATCTTGTTCTTAAGCTGTCCACTTCGGTTGTGGATGTTGCAGTTGGGCTCAGCCCTTTCGTTGATTATGAGATGGGTTTTTTGGGGTGGAAACCTTTTAAGTGTCAATCCATAGACCTGTTTGTTTATTTGATTATTGTTCTGAAGGGTTTTTTTTTTTGCTAAGTTAAAAATTTTATATCACCAAATGGAGCTACATGAGAATCTGGGGCATACCCCAACACAACATCTACAAAATACACCTAGAAAGGGTCGACATGACCAACCAAGTTCAACTAGATACTAGGCCTATCAGTAAAGGAGAAGAACAAGGGATGGGTCCTTTCGAACCCACTTCTGGAATGAAGAACAAGAAAACAGCTTCTCTCTAATAAGGCACTTGACCTTAAGACTAAGCATCTGCGTCGCTTGTCCTGGACCTGCATTGTGGATTCTAAAATTTCGCTCCTTCCATACACTATATATGCATGTTGTTAAGTACACCCTTGCAATAACCTTCTTCTGCTCTGACAGGGAGGTTTGAAGGAAGTCACCCTGTTGCCACCTTACCCAGTCATCATTAAGCCGGAACGGCACCACCTTACTTAGGAGGTTGAAGTACGGACAAGTAGTAAACAGATGGCCTATAGACTCCCTGTCTGTGCTGCATAGGACACACATTGGATCAACCCTCATGCCAAATGTTATCATACGGTCTTTTGTAAGAAGTCTATTCTTGATAGCTAGCCACGAAATGAAGGAACATTTCGGAATGTTGAAAGAGCTCCAAACCAGGCCAGCCCAATCGACCCCCTGCCCAGAATCACGAATGGATGCCCAAATTGATGACAGTTTAATCATGTTTGGCTGAAGTCCATCCCAAGTGATCTTATCATATCTATGGACTTGAGTTTGAGATGACCTTCTTCTAACCTCCCAAACATCCATGTGATTTGAATTTGGAAGCCTCCAAGCCCCATTCTGCTGATAAGAGTTGATAAGAGCCATACTAGTCGATTCTGCATTCGAAATCACCGAGGGAGAAATGAGAGCTAAAGGCTTCTTGTTGGCCCAAGGGTCATGCCAAAAGAGAAACCCAGATGCAACTCCAACATTATATGTAACATAAGACAGAGCTTGAGATCTAGCATTAAAGATTTTCCTAGCAATCCAGCAGCATCTATATGGCATCGCTGCTGTCCAGAATGCTTTCCTTCGAAGTAGAACTCTATGGAACCAGGCAATCCAGAGAGAATCAGAGTTGGGTTGGAGCAGGCGCCATAGCTGATGCAGAATAGCAGCTTGGTTCCATTCAAATACATTTTTAATCCCCAACCCACCCTCGACTTTAGGCTTACAGCAATCCTCCCATTTTACTTTGTAATGGCATTTTCCCGAGTCCTTGTAGAATCCCCCCCAAAGAAACTTGAAGAACAAGCTATTAATCTTCTTAAGGACAGCCTTTGGGAGAAAGATATACATACTCCAGTAGCCAACAATACTAGCCATTACAGCTTTAATAAGCAATAGACGACCAGCAAAGTTGAGAAAACGAGCCATCCAGCTTTCAATCCGTCTACATAATTTAGCTACCAAGGCAGTGCATTCCCTGCTATTAAGTTTACCAGTTATGAGAGGCAAACCCAAGTAGGATATAGGGAGAGTACCTTTTTGAAAACCAGTCACCTCTAAGATGTCCTGAACAACATTAGAACCCACATTAGCGAAGAAACATAAAGACTTATCATGATTAGGTATCAAATTTGAGAACCTAGAGAAGCTGTTAACCCCATCCATCAGCTTAGCGACAGAGTTGGAAGTTCCATGACTGAAGAGGAAGACATCATCCGTAAAAATGATGTGGTGCAGGTTTACCTCCTTGGTTCTCCAATGGAACTTAAAATCTGTGCCATCAACTGATTTATTTAAACATGCAGTAAACACTTCCATTGCCATTACAAATAGGTAAGGCGACAAAGGGTCGCCCTGCCTCAAACCCGATTCCCCTTTGAAGAAACCCTCCAAGCTTCCATTGAGTTTCACTGAGAACATGGTGGAAGTGATACATACCCGATTAAGACCTTGTGCAATGAGAGTCGTCTTTTCTCTCTAGCTTTCAGCCCTAGCCGCCACAAAAATCAGCCATCTCTAAGCAATTTTCTCATCAGATCTATACATTTCCTTCCTTAATCCACCTTCCCTTCCTAATCCCTCACCTAAAACACCAAATTTCTTATTTATTACTTAACTTTATTCTCCTAATTTTTATTTTCATGGATCTCATCCGTGTTACGGAATATGGAGATTTTCGTGATGAGATGGGTTTTATCTCTATGTTTCTTTCTAAAATGTCCTGGTGTCGCTTCTCTATTGAGAGGTTGAATTTGTACCTGATGGGTCTAGGTACCCTAACTCATGTTGTTGATTATCGAAGATGTTTCGGTAAGATAGTATATCTTGTTAACGATGAAACTACCATCTGCGTTTCTAGTGTTGTGTTTAACACTATTATCTTGAAGGAATGTTCTTGGTATGTTAACATTATTGGGATCCCCCCTTTGATTGTTTTGAGGGGGTCATTTGATGTCATCAAGCTACCAGGGAAGTGGAGAGTTCAGGTTAAAATTGTGAACTCTGTGAAGATTTTGTTGAAGACTATGTGTTTGCTGGATGTTCCAGATCTATTTCATGGAACGTTTTCTGGGGGGTCCTTTGTTAAGGGACTGATCTTTATCACTGTTTTGATGATCATTGTGAAAGATTCCTGCTCTGAAATCGTCTATTTCTGCAGTAGGGAATTTGTAGTGAAGACCCTCCAACTGTTTGAGGTTGGTCTTATGAGAGACTTCGTACAGGTCCTGTCTCTTCAAGATGGAACCAGGAAATATGAGGTTTTTGCAACCAAAAAATCAAGGATGTTGTTACAATCTAAGGTGCTCAACCTTGTTATGTGCAAGGCTGCCTTGATTATCAAAATGCAGAGAGTAAAGAAGCTGGTGCAGAAATGCAATAACCACGTCTTTGACAATTCATTGATTCTGGTAGAGGTTATTATGTGTAGTGTGACTGTCAACAATTCTTCTGGCAAAAACTTGGGAAACCAGGTTTTTTATGGGTTATTGACGGTGATCAATTCTAATGTTGCTATCATGTCTGATTATCTTAGGTGTTTACTGGGTAGTAGGATTGAGAATAGGAGACAAATATGTGGAAACCAAGTGACTGGTCTGGATAGAGTGTGTAACTGTAATGTGATGGATGTAACTCTGGCTTTTTACGGAATTCCTATAGTTATTATAATGTTGACAACTCGAATAGTTTGCTGGGTTGAGGATGTGCAGCGTGCGCAGGTGGAGGTTGTGGTTTGTCGAGAAGCCTGCAAAGTGTTTGAGATAAGTCCTCAAAAGACACAAGCGCAAAATTGTGATGTTGCAAATGTATGCCCGCTTGGCAAGCTGTTTAGGGGTTATGCCCGATTGGGAGATGATTAGAGTGGTCGTTCACATAGTTTTGAAGACCAGGTTGGCTGGTTTATACAATGAAGTCTTTAATCATGAGGTGGTTAAAGAGGATGAGACTAGATTTCTCATAGCTGCCTACAGTTTTAAACTGTTTGAGGAAACTGATTGTTTCACAACCGAATGTACATGTCTTGATGATAATTCAGAGGACACCATGGTGAGATGCGTGAACTTCAATGCGTTGGTTGGTTTTGTTATTCTAAAGATGGTCTCAAGGTGTGCAGTGATGTCGCAACATATTGTTAATTCGAGAATTAATGTTGATTTGTTGATGGATGGAAGCCACTGTTTTGAGTGGGTTGAAACCATGGAGAGATGGGGTTTTTTCTTTGCTTCGAATAAGTTTTTAGAGATGGTCAGACCTAAAAGGAGTCGTGTTCCGGGAAACCAACTTGGAGACAATTTGTCTGGTAGAGGTTTTGTCAAGGAGATGGACGTTATCAGGGTATGTAATACCCTTTTGAAAACGCAGAGTTGTTGGTCTATGTGCAATGTTATTGGCCTTCAAGCAAGTAGAATGTGGTTTTTGATATTGTCATTAAATAGATGGTGTATGTTGCTTGCTCGATCTGTTGTGAGCAGATGGGAGTGGTTTGAAATTTTTAAGGATGGGCGTGTGCATACGCCTAGCTCATGTAGTGGGCGTGAAGCCGTTGCCTATACGCAACATTGGAGGGCGGGTTGTCAGCAACATGGCACAGATCTATCAGGATGGTATGCTCACTTCTTGGTGTCTTTGGTGGGGTCTACACCAGTAATGCTCAGCTGCATAGGGACCACTAGTGCTAGTGGTAATTTAGAAAGGATGTGCTCAATTTGCCTTTGATCCTGTGTTACTAAACTAGTTTGTAACTAGTTTTATGTTGACTAGGTTATATCTAGTTTTAATTAGGTTGTTCTGCTAGGACAATTACTGTTTGCATTGGTTAAATGTTGATTTCGCGGGGTATGCCCCTAGAAGTGTATCCGCTGTTCCTTTTGGTATAAATTTTAATTAGCAAAAAAAAAAAGTGACACATACCCTGATCCAATCAACAAATTTAGGGGGAAAACCCATCCTTTCCAGCACCACAAAGATAAAGCTCCAATTAAGTGAGTCGAACGCCTTGTGGATATCTAACTTTATAACACACCTCGGCTGACCATCATTGCGATTATAACCTTTGCAAAGAGCCTGAGCTAAGAAAATATTGTCCCCAATGGACCTCCCAGCTACAAAAGCCGATTGATGCTGAGAGATCAGAGAAGGCATGACAAACTTAAGCCTACGAGCTAACATTTTGGAGATGCACTTGTAGATGACATTGCAATAGGAAATAGGGCGGAAGTGATCCATTTGGGATGGGTTTTCCTGCTTTGGGACCAGACAGATGGAAGCCGCATTTACAATCCTAGGCATGTCCAGAGAGTTAAAGAAGTAGAGAATACCTCTCGTTACATCAGCCCCCACAATATGCCAGGTGGCTAAAAAGAACTCCACCGTAAACCCATCCGGACCTGGGCTTTTGTTTTTTGCCATTCTTTTCAAAGTGTTGAAAACATCAACTTCCCCAAAGGGATTGCTCAGAATAGTAGCCTGATGCTCAGAGAGAGAAGGCAGTTCAATGCTCTGAGGGAAAGGCACCACCTCGCCCCGATGGCCTAGCAAATTTTTATAATAATCAACCGCCACCCTAGCCATATCCTTGTGTTCCGTAAATCCCTCTCCATCTTGATTTATTAGAGATACCACTTTATTGACATTCCACCGGCCTCTACATGCATTAAAAAAATATTTATTATTGTTATCCCCATTTTTCAACCAATTCACCCTTGACTTCTGTTTCAGGAAACATTCCTCCATGCGAAGGGCCTTAGAATATTCCTCCATAAGCTTAGACTCTTCCTCAAACTGATCAGGGCATGGAATTGATGGGAGCCCATTCTGAAACTGCACTAATGCATTACGAGAGTCCACAACCTTCAGCTGAAGGTTACCAACAGACCTGTTCAGACCCTTAAGCATAACCTTGGTGCGCTTGAGCTTTGCAGTAAGGACAAACCAAGGGTCCCCAGTGACTGAATCAGCCCAAGCTTGTTCCACCCCTGGGAGAAAATCAGGGTTATCAATTAGATAATTGAAAAACTGGAAGGGTTTAGATACCTTAGGACGATCAATCCCCAACGATGTAAAAGCTGGGCAGTGGTCGGAGAGACCTCTAGGCAAGAAATCAGTAAAAGAGCACGGGAACAAGTTGTGCCATTCCGCATTAACCAGAACCCGATCCAGCTTCCTGAACTTTGGATTATGGATGTTACAATCCCACCATGTCATAAGGTTCCCAACACTACGAAGATCAGTGATGCCCAGGGTTAGGATAAAATCTTTAAAATTTGTCATATCACTAGTCCAATTGCAATTTCCCCCTTGCTTCTCCTCAAGACGGAGACACATGTTGAAATCCCCATTAATCACCCATGCCTCATTCACGAGGCTTCCGGAGACACTAGCTAGATCCGACCACAAGCTTCTTCTCTCTACATCACCATTAAAAGCATAAACAAACGAGGCAACAAAGCTGAGATTCGATGGGATAGAGGAGATCAGGCAAGTAATATGTTGTGCTGAAGAAGTCATAACCGTGACTTTCCAAAAATCGGGGTTCCACCCAAGCCATATTCGGCCACCCGAATGATGCTCATAATTAAAACACCATTTAAAATGCGGGCTAATCTCCTTAGAGATAATCTTAGCAACGTCCTTTTGCACATGTGTTTCCAAAATGCTAATCAAGGATAACTTCTTTGACAAAATGAAGTCCTTGACAAAATCAACTTTATTGTTAAGGCCACGGACATTGTAAGAACAAAAAACAGTCATTGAAACTGAGCTAAAATCTCGAAGGAGGGCCCCCAGACCCCCACTTCGCCCTCTTGATTCCCTTAGACACACCTCTCTTTTTATTCTGCTTATGATCAACCTCATCTACCACCACATTTTTGAAACTCTGTGGTGACGGGGTGCCCGCCGAAAGACTAGGGGAGGCAACAGGTTTCCTTTTATTCTTCACCTCCGTCCAGACCTCACCTTCCTCAACCACCTGTTTCTGACAAGTACCAAGAGGGGTTGACGACTCCGCCCCATCAGTAGCTCCCATCTTCTTTACATCCGTATTCACCTCCGTATTCACACCATGTTTCAGCCCTTTAGAGGTAACCCCATTTTCACAACCAGAATCCAGCTGGACTTCTTTCCCCTTAGAACCAATCTTGTCCCCTTCCTCCCTTTTCTCACCACCAGAATTCACAGGATGATCCTTCCTAATCTCACCATTCGCCACCTTAGAATGAGACTTTTGAGTCCATTCCTTAATAGCCACAGGACAGACATTTAGAACATGACCCAAGGATTTGCAGTGAGTGCAAAACAAAGGCTTGTTGAAATACGAGACTTTCACCTCCACTGTAGACTTATCAATATCAACCACAGGGATAGTGGTAGGTAGCGGGTCACCCGCCTTGTATTGGACGCACATCTTAACAAAAGGCAAAATTTCAAGTTCAGAGGTGAGGGCATCCGCTCCCAGGGGAACACCAATAAAGCTAGCAATCCGACTTAATCCCTCTTGAGTCCAATAGCAGTCAGGCAAGTTGCTAAATTTGACCCATAAGGGCATAGAGGAAATAGGGGATTCACCACACGAAAAACCCCAGTCAGTGACCACCATCGGCCTCTAATCAAAGTACCACGTACCCTTAGAGAGGGCAGCATTTTTGTCATTCATGGAACCAAATTTAAAGATATAGGTTGTTTCATTTCTCTGCGCAACAGACAGGAGGCCCCTTTTCCATACTAACTGAGCAATTTCTTTCACCCTTCTAAAAGGAAGGGATGCTTTTGTGAATTTCCCAACCACACAACATTTGAACTTTTCCGCCCCTCTTTGCAATACCTCCAGAGGTGGGTCAACCATAGTGGCTCCTACCGGGGGAGGAACATACTCAAAAGTAATCCCTTTCATAGATTTCGGAGCATCTTTTAACACCGAGGACCAGGATTTTTTCTCCCCTTCCTTGCTCTCCTTACTCCCCTCATGACTCACTTCCCCATTTGAGGCTTTATCAGCTCCCGAAGATTCTCCTGGCAAGATAGTCTTATTTTTAAGAATACTCTTTATTCCAGGTGGAGCGTTCCCAGCCACCTCTTGTGGACCTCCTCCTGGGTTCTTCAAAGCATTAGCATTAGTCACCGTACTTTTCCCCCCTTCCTTTTGGGACGTGAAAATAGGCAATCCAAACTCATCCCGACCAGTAATGACTGTAAAGGGACTTGTCACACCCACATTAAACTCCTCCTGCGCCTTAAGGTTTCCCTTCTCCATTGCTGCCAATGAGAGCCCATTGGCTTCAAGATAAGCACCGACCTCTATCATTTTCAATCTAAGCTTAAAAAGCTCATCCCTATCATTCTTATTGGTAGCAGACACCGCCGCCGCCACACGCCGAATAGAATCCCTCTCTATTGCATCTCGAACATTTTCATGGTACACCTCTTCATCATCAGAAGCGTCCTTCGTTAGCCCAGTACCTTTCGCCTCAGAGGATTCTTTCCTTGCAACATTATCTCTTTCCCCCGAGGAAACGGGGTCCACCATTTCCTCCACCGTTAGGATCGGGAAATCCTCAACCTCTCTACGAGCAAGCATCTCCTTAAACTTGTCATCATCCATGTCCTGCATATACCCCGGCAACCCCATCTCAGAATCACAATTCGAACCTTGACTTACCATAAGAACACTAGAGATGAACAGATAATAAATAATATATATAAGAAATATAGTGTTTAGGTTTAAGAGAAGAGAGAAAGTGGATTAAATGAAGGGAATATAGTCTTAACTGCTGGAGAATGTGTGTAAGAGCTTAGATCTGGGTTAATAATTATGGCGGCTAGCTAGGGTTTCTAGAGAGAAGTTAGAGCATTTCTCTCTAAGACTCTCATTTTTATTTTTTGCTTAGGATACTTATTGTTCTGAAGGGTTATCCCTTTCCGTTGAGCGATTTTTATCATGGGTTTTTTTTTTTTTGCTAATTAATTTTTTATACCATAGGAAAATGATTACATCTCTAGGGGCATACCCCGCGATAAATAATACATCTGCCTAACGGAACAACATGGAAAAAACAACAATAAAGCTAGATAAAACTAGCAGTCAACATAACAAGATAAAACTAGAAAAGAAATCTATGATATTCTAGCAAAAAATAAAAAATGAGAGTCTAGAGAGAGAAACTCCTCCTTCTCTCTTGCAACCTCTGTAGCCGTCTTTCCGCTAAATCTAATCAATTTCGTCATCAGTTCTATACACCCCTTCCTAAATCCACATTCTCCTTCTCATCTCCCACTTATAACACCATATTTCTTTCTTATCTATTAGTGAGATTATGAGTCCTAAGAGGGTTTCTTTTTCGGAGAACCTTGAATCGGTGATCCCTAACGCAGATCCTCGTCTTCGTGTGTGCTCCCATGTCGTCGCCTCAGCGATAACAGATATGGGGAAGGAAGATCTATCGGCGGTTGATATCACCGATAGTGTGAATGTAACCCAAGAGGGGCTAGAACCGGTAGCAAGCCCGAAAAGGGTTTCTTTCGCAGTTGATTTGGTACCTTTTAAACCATCTGTTGGCTCCCGTTCCAGGAAGTCAGAAGTTAAGAAAGATGATAGCTCGCCGAATTGGTCCTCTAATGGCAGGAAGTCTGAGGCGAGCCCGAAGAAAGTGTCTTTTGCGAAAGAGTTGGTGTCAGTGATACCGTTGGAGCAGGGTAATCCAGTAAGATCTACTTGGAGACCTCAATCCAAACGGAGGGTGGTTTTGGATGGGTTAGATGAAAACAAAGGGCGAAAGTTGGGTCCAGGACTTGGGGTTGCTTCGAGAACTAGAAGCTCAATTAACTTATTGGAATGCGAAGGTAAGTTTTTCTCTTCTCATAAGAAAATGAAGCCGAGTTCTTTTAATGATATCCAGCCTATCTTGGTTGAGGAATCCTCGGATTCTATTGTTTCTAGTACAGATTCGGTAATGAATGAGGAGGATGTTATTTCCGCATCCTCACCCAAAATTCCAAGTGCCGATGTGACTCGAGTGGGTGTTAAAGACACACTTATTAACCCCAATGAAATGGTCAGCGAGGGGGCTTCTATTAATGACAATAGGGTCACTGAGTTAACACAAGGGGAGGGATCTAACCCAGTTGCGAGAAATGAACATGAGGAGGTCAAGGGGAAAAATGTGTGTATTGAATCAACAAGGAAAGAGGGGACTCCTTTTTGGAATGTCTCGATCAAAAGAATGCAGGAGCGTTTGTCTATCGCTGTGAATGTAATCATTATCTTTAGAGACTGCATAGTCCACAATGGGCATGAGGTGCCCCTGATTTGGGGAGGTGTTGACTTAAGTGATTTGGATGTTATTAATGGGTTGAATTCAAGGCCAGACATCAAGCTCCTGAGAAACCTCGGTAGAGCACTGAACTGCATTAGGCAGCTTGGGAACTTCATTAGGGAGAATGGAATCCCTCTTCCGGTTTTATTAGGGGATGATGGCCAGGTCATTGAGGACAAGGAAGAGGAGCTGGAGATTGTTGAGCTGTTAGACCACAGCTTATACAACTCGGGGTTGAAGAGGAAGGCTATGGTGGCAGCGAGACGTAACTTGGATAAGCTAAAGATGTTCATTGTCTCTCGGGGTTTGGAAATTCCTCTGATTAAAGGGTCCCGTGATAGGGAATTCAGTGCTTCTGCTCGTAGGCTAAGAGATATTGAAGAAGTGGAGCTTCATGACTTAACCTGTCGAATTATTCAATTGAGGGACTATTTGATTGATTTGGGGATCGATCTTCAATCAGCTGAGCAGCAAAATAGTCCTCACACTGGAGGTAAGGATGATGAATCTTTTAAGGAAAAAAGGGGAATGCCAAACAATGCAAAGGAGCCAATTCAGGGCAACAAGCAGTATTTGGGTCATCTGTTTGATCTTGTGGGTGATGTGACTGTGCATGATGATACTAAGAAGGAGGCCAGAGTTTGCAAGATTAAGGCAGGCATGGACGCCTCAGTAAAGCTCCAGATAAAGTTTAAGTTTTAAATTTGTAATGGTCTTGGTTCTTTTGTTGATTGTCAAATGGCTTAACGTTGTTTAGCTCTTTTTCTGAATGTTGATTCCGCGGGGTATGCCCCCAGATTGTGTAATGCTGTTCCTTTGTGGTATAAATTTTAATTAGCAAAAAAAAAGATAAAACTAGAAAACTAGTTTAAACACATTAAATAAAATCTATGCCTAGATCATGAACTAAGAGCAACATCATATCCAAACCAGCCTTGATCTTCATGGGAACAAGCATCATGCGAATATCCACTTGCAACAAAAAGGACCCTCCCCCAAACATGATACACCAGCATTCTTGTCTGAAGTTATCACTAATAACAGAATGGTCCCATCTCCCAGCGTCCTTCTTTCGCATGAAACTGTACGTCATCAACATCACACTAATGTTTCGAAAAAGCGAAACATCAACAATCCTAAGCAAACTTGGTTTCCCTGCATGAGTACCAAAGTACCCTACAAAAGCAGCGAGTCTATTAGCAGAATCAAGGCAAACAGTTAAGTTCCCTAGCAGGAAACTTCCCATGTTATCAACATTCTTAGCTATAGAACTGCACTTCTTCACATAGGTATCTAAAGCATCCTCCACCCATAAAGGGTCTTCAACCAATCCCTTCATCTCAAGGACATCATAACAAGCAAATAACCATGTTGCAATGCGCATTGCATACACTATGTGAACATCCAGCTCTATACCTTGCTCCATCGCGCCCTCACCATTCAATGTCAAGTAATAACTACAATAACAACAATTAAAATAAGTGTAACCCCCTGGTTCACACCCAAGTATCCTAAGCATACGCCTCAACATCCTTTCTGTCCCTTCCAGAACACAACCGCTACTCCTTAAATACTCAAAGGCTTCATCAATGTCCTTTTCATTCAGCTTGTGACCCACCTCCTCATCCATAACCAACTTCTTATTGACCTGACTATCATTAACAATAGTCACTTCTTGATCAATAATAACCCGGACATTATCCTTCCACTTCACTGATTTCTTCACAGGTTTGACAACCTCCACATTAAGTGTAGACTTCCTAAGGCAAGCCTTTCGGCAAACCACTAGATTCTCTCTAGGCTAGTCATTTTCACCCAAAATTGGAAAGTCAATTCCCTTATCCACCAAAGAGGAATTGACTCCCAAATCCACATTAGCACTAACAGAAATGTCAGTTGCTTCCGATGAATCGGACATTTCATTATTGAAATCTTTAATTTCAACAACCAAATCGTTAAAAGTAACTTTCTTCTTGGAGTAGTAGATCTTACCTTCAATCGAGCTACACGTCCTAGAAGCAATCCCAGTTGTGAGAGTGAAGGCCCTCCCCGACACCTCCAGCCCATCTATGAGACCAGAAGCACCAAACTCCGTACACTCCGTCTCAAACTTCAATCTCTTAGCCACCTGAAACAAGGGCTTAATCTTCTCCCTTCCACGAGAGGAGCCACTCTGTGTACACACCCTGAGCACACCCTTCGGATTATCCTCCAAAGGATACACAATCACAAGGTTCTCCAAAAAGGAGACCCTCTTTGGACTCCTAATCGGATTACCCACCGGATGGCAAACTTCAAATCCTCGCGCACGGGGAGGAATCACGGTCACTAGGTTCTCCGAAAAAGAAACCTTCTTCATTAAACTAATAATTATATAATAAATATATAAAGAAATATGGTGTTTGAGGTGAAAGATTAGAAGAGGAAGGTGAATTTGGGAAGGCTAAAGAGCAGATTTGATGAAGAAATGGTTTAGATTAAGGTTTGAATTTGGTGGCGGCTAGGTTTTTTAGAGAGAGGTTAGAGAGAAGGTAGAGCAAATACGACTCTCATTTTCCCTTTATAACACTAATAATGGGTTGTTGATTGAAGGGGAGTCCTTCGTCTTCAGTCCCGATGTTTGCTTTAAAATTATGTTTGTTGAGGCTACTGTTCGAAGTGCCTTTATTATTGGGATGAGGATCTTTGTTGCTAAAGAAAACTTCATCCTGATGAATGGTGTGGTGTCCCTTGTTGGTGCCAAGATTAATGGTGTTATTGGTGATAGTGAGGCTCGCCATCTGTTTGGCGAAAAGACTGAAAGAGTTGGAAAATCTGTTGTGAAAGCCAATACTTTTGCGATGGATAACAACCCATTCAAGATTGGAATCAATGTTGATTTTGTTGTGCGTACTTTTGGTAAATGCAATTTGTTTGCTGATACGTCTAGTCTAGATGTTTTCTCGATTGAGAATAAATTGAATGGCGACTTCGATGCTTCACTGGTTCCATGTCGTTCCTTTGCTAGAACATTGGGATGGGTTTGTGGGAACCATGTGGCTGGAATCTGTCAAAGTAGAATGCTTGTGGTATCCCTTGTACATGATGCAGGGCTTTTGAGCGATGTTAGCTTTGATGTTTGGCCTGTTGATGGTTCTGATGAAACAAAGAGTGGATATAGTTTACAGGCTGTCTTTTGGCAAGCTATATGGAAAACATGGGAAAGAACTAGTGTTGACCAGAACAATGAAAGTTGTGGTGCCATTAGTCTTTTTGATAGAGACATGAATTTATGGCTTTATGCTAGCAGATGTGGTTGGGCTGTGAATATGCGTCGAAGGTGTGAGATTCAGGGCTTTAATGCTCAAAAGATAGCTAATGTGCAGGTGATTTTAATGGAAGTAAATTGCAAGGGGCAAGGCAGTTTAGGGGATTGTGACATGGTGGACTCTGAAATGGGAACAGTTCAGGAGACTGTGTACATACAGGGGGCTTGGTTGTTCAGGGGGATGGATGTTGAATCTGCGATTAGTCTGATTATGACATGTGAAGTCACTGTTTCTCGTGATTTTGTGATGTTTAAATTTGTGTCAAGACAGAGTAGTTACCATATTGTAACTATTGCGGATTACAATGTCATGGAGTCGAATGGTTTGAACAAGAAGCTGTTGTGGTTTCTTCATTGTGTGTGCAGAATTGATAAGCCAAGGCCTATCGATTTTGTTGACAGAATTGATAGCTCTGACAATGCGAGCTCCTTCGTCCTATGCAACTGGGCTTTGTACACCGTGAAGGGGTTTAAGTGTTCTCTTGGAATAATGAAAATGATGAACCAGCGTAGTGTCTGGTATTTTGCAGAATTTGTGTTGTTGGGGATTGGAAGTTTTTTTTTTTTTTGCTAATTAAAATTTATACCATAGGCAAATGATTACATCTCTAGGGGCATACCCCGCGATTAGTATCACATCTACCTAACGGAACAACTAAGAAAGACATCAATAATGCTAGATAAACTAGCAATCCACATAGAGTTCAACAATAAAATAAAAACCTAATGAACACAGAAAATCTTAAAGAACAACATCACAAAATTAGCAACTATGGCATGGGCATGAAATAAGCCATGCAGGGCTGGCCGCCCCCGTTCACCCTGTCACCACTTTTGTGCATCTTCCATTTGCACCTGAACTCCTCCATGAGCCCCACCACATGCTTCCCAGTTGTGCTAAAAAACACCATCCCCAACATCCCATACCTGCTAGGGGCACTCAACTTGTCCAGATCCCAACCACAAGCATCGGAGTAAATTCCATTTTTAAAACCTCCAAGATCAATCGACATTAGGATGTCAACTCTTCCAACAGTATTGTCCAAACCATTCAACAGCGGCATGTCATTAATGATTCCCACTTTATAATCTGCCACTACCTCGTGGACAGAAATTCCTATGTTTCGAAGAGCACCCAAGCCCACATAAGCAATAAGCAATACCAAAGAACATAATGCAGTAGACAAAGCAACAGCAGCACCGAGACCCACAGTTCCGCACTCAACAAAGTCAGTTGTGTCAATGTATATCCTCCACCTGTTTAAATATCGTTGCACAAACATTCCAACATACTTCTCAAGGCACTGTGTCCCTGTCCCTTTCCATTTGCTACCAAATAAAATGGTAACCACCAAAGATTTAAAACATGAGGTATAGAAAGTAAACCCCATAGCATAGACCATCCCTTCAGTACTCGCATCCTGGCAGGTCTTAACCTGTGAACCTCTATTAAAAGCTGCTTGTAACAATCATTGAATACAACAATGCAAGGGCGGAAAAACGCACATTGACAAACAGTCATCACCATAAATCTAGCAATCTCTTTAAAATGGGTTGCTACCAGCCAAATATCCACCCAAACACGACCAAACCATGACAGATCAGAGGGCATGCCAAGGTCGTCATCACTCACAGCACTAATCATATTGTACCCTGCTTTAGATTCCTTGGTGTAGTTAACCATCATCAAAACTGCATAAACAGTGGCAATAATGCCACTATCACCATCCATCTGGCCAGTAGCTTGATTTTCATCAAGCGAAAGAGAGCACAGGCTCATCTTCTTCGTCAGCAAACGGGACATGTCCATTACTGGTTGACAACAATCAGGAAACCCTCTGATGTCGTTATCAAGCACACCATTTCTCCCAATCAAAATGTCACCATAATGATTCCTCGAAAAATGACTCATTACAGGCCAAGCCTCAGCAATCCCGTAGCTTAGATACTTCTGGACTACTGAATTAAGTCCAAGCAGATCAACATTTAGCGGAGACAGCTCACCAACAATGTGCAACATTAGCTTTAGCCAAGCAGGCCTAACCAAAGCTTCAAAATTTACAACAGCAGCCTCAAATCGTTGACGAACAACAGACATCTTGCCTTGTATAGAAGAAGGGATGTAAACAGCCCATTCATATACGTCAGCTATCTGTTGTTGAATCTTGTTTTCTAAACCCTTCACAAAACCAGTACATTTTACCTTAACACCACCGAACTGCAGAAAAAGTTCACTGCACACAAGAGAGAGCACATCAGCTCTCATTACATCTTTGCCGTCAACAATCACGATGAGAACTTTGCTAGTGTTCCACATTAAACCTACAAGGACTCGTTGAAGCATTTTGTCAAACACCATTCGGGTATCAACCATAATATTATAGAGAGGTGCAACCACATCAACACACAGGTGTAAAACAACCCGATGAGATTCATCGTGGATGAACCCTTTTCCAGCCTCTCCAAAGAGAGGGGTTTGAATGATGTACCCATCATCAACGGGTCTGCAAGAGAATCGAAACTCAGCAGTTGGCCTATAAACAATCATGTAATCCATCAATTCCATCAATTCCATCGAATCAGAACGGGGTCGACCTGCTCGGAGATTGCAATTGGATGGGCCGGTTAGGTCAATGTGCAGATGGTATGAAAATCACAAAGAGAAGGGTGACCTGGTTGATGCACCTGCTTACTGGGTTTGCATCACCAGGAGGGTGTTTCAAATTATACGAGAAGTGGCTGCAGGTGCTGTTTTGAAGCTGCAGGTCATTATTAGCACCGCTATTTACCCAGATTTGGTTATTATTCTGTTCGTTAAAACTAAGGCTGATATTGGCACTTTGGGTACTGATGGAAACCATTGCGGTTTCGATGTGGATGAGTTTAATGTTGAGGAATGCAGAGGTAATGAATTCCTTCAATTAGCCCACAATGTAGTGGCAGGTTACAAATTGGGCGCTAAGACATGTTATAATGTCATGGTAACGTGGAATGGTTTCGTCAATGGTGTTGGGGTTCTTCTCTTAACAATGAGGATGGTTGGTATATGTTCACGGTATGCAGGGGACAGGCCACTCTGGCATGGTCAGGAGAGGACAAGCTATAGGCGTATTTTTCAAAAATGTAGTCTGGGTGAATTTGAGATTCACTCCTATGGAAGCACCTCTGTCAATATGGTTTGGGTGTTGGCTTTTAACCTCACTTACGAGCCCAAGTATTTGGCAGCCGCGGAGGGCTTTGATTACTCCACGAACCATGGTTTTGAAAATGGAGTTGAAAATGAGAGTGCGAATGCGCAAGGTTTTCTGAAGTTTTTTGTGGATGTTATGGAGGAACTCAATGGTTCTGATTATGTCTACACCTGCCTGAGTGGCGATTTCTCAATTGAAAGTATTGATGCAATTTTCCAGAAAGTTGGATGTCATTCGGATAGCTCGAATCAGAACCAGGTTAAAGATGGATCGCCTCTAATGGAGTGGTCAGTGGGGACAGTCTCGCTGCGTGATGGGCTGCCATGTTGGCATAGTTTGTATTGGAATTTTGTGGTGCAACAGATTACTATTGCAGTTGGTGAATTTTGCCGGACCCGGGATTTGAACAATGGACTTAGATTATATACTCTGTTGAGTACTAGTAGAGGCTTCGGGTACTTCTGGGCTTTGGGAAAGGTTGCTGCACTGAGGAATGCGGATGGTAACAAGAATGCAGAAGCCAATGGTCAATTGGCGTCCTTTGATGTTGGTGCGGAAAAGACAAATGGCTTGTTGTCTGTTAAGCTCGAGAATCATTGCAGGGATGTGTGGTTTAATTGTGATTACTCGTATGGAGTGACTCAGTCATGTGGGCCATGTTTTTATGCTGGAAAAAATGGGAATGCTTGTCTTCTTGCCTGCTTGATGGGATTGGTACTTCGGATGCCAAAGACGAGCATGGAACTTATCATGTTGCCGCGCAAAAGCGAAATGCCTGGAGACGATTGGTGCGTGGTGATTACATGTCTCGCCCCTGGAGTTGGCGAATGGAAAGCATGGTCTCTGCTGCTTCTCACTATGGGCTTTGTGAGACATGTGCCTAGTCTCAAGTTTAGTTAAGGCGCCAGAATAATCTTTATCTTATTTTCGTTGGTATGTTGACTGCTAGTCTATCTAGCTTTTTTCTCCTTGTTGTTCCGTTAGGCGGATGTATTATTTATCGCGGGGTATGCCCCTAGAGATGTAATCATTTTCCTATGGTATAAAAAAATTAATTAGCAAAAAAAAAAAAAAAAAAAAAAAAACAAACACCTTGTCAACATTCAAGGTACGACCTTCAATAGCAACATCATCATGCGCTATGCATTTCACAGAAACAGGGGAGATAGGAATCCTCCTATCTTCATCTACAATCCCTTTCAATCTCATAAACTTACAGATCCCCGTAGGATGGGTCTCCGTCACCACGCATTGCCGTTGTGCCTTCCAATCGTGCACAACTAAAGCTCCACAGACGACGAGCTCAACAAGAATAACCCCACCCTGTTCAACAGGGTCTCCCATACTTCGAACGAAGCTACCAGTCTGGGTATTCAACCCATTCGTCAAATTAAAAACCAACCCCAAGGAATTACAATCCAGAATCGCAGTGAGACCCAGCACCGAACGGAAAACATAAGGAAATAGATACATATTATAAGAAATTTGGTGTATAGGTGTGTGGTTAGAGATGGAAGATGGATTCATGAAGGATGAAAATATAGATCTGATGGCAAAAGGTTTAGATTTTGTGGCGGCTAAGCTAGGGTTTTTAGAGAGAGGTTAGAGAGAAGGCAGAGAAAACGACTCTCATTACTTTGTTTCCTATGTTTTCTTTCCTTGTTTGTAACTGAGAAATTACCATCAAAATACACTCGAATGTGGGTTGTGTTAATAGCAGCTTTGGGCAGTTGGGTGTTGCAGGGTAAGATATTAGGCCTGATTGTTCTCATTCGATTTGAGAAGTTTGTTCAAAGGATGACGCATAAGTATTCCCATGGTGTTGTTGCCCACCATAAAAAGGATACTTATGTGTTTTCGATGAAGTCATATTCTGGAAGTCGGAAGCAGACTATGTTTCTTGGTGACCAGACTATGCTTGATGAGAGATTGAGGAGGCATGGGATGACCTACAGACACAATTTGCAAGATTATGGCATGATTACGTGGATTTGGATGTTGACCAATCTTTATGATTGGTATCTACTTAGTTGCCCTGTCCAGAAGTGGATTGTGATTAAGGACTGGTGTCTGCGATTGCACCGTGTATGGTGCAAAGGCGGTATCACTTTGTATGGGGATCTTGTTGTGAAACAGTTTAATATTGAGGGTGGTGATTACTGTAAATCACAGGCTTTGAGTTGCTTGCGCTTGCACTCGAACGAAGAGAGATTTAGTGCTGAGAGAAATCTATTCTATGTGGCCACGAATAAGGATTCTGATTCTTCGTTTCTGGGACTCGTAATGGTTGCGGGATTTCAAATCCTGGTTACTGAAATGGCAACTGGTGGGGGTGGAACTTTGAGCTCTCATCATGTATTCAAGAAATGGGGGTTTTTTCCAACTGTTCCTTCTTGTGATGTTGGGAAGGGCGTGAATTCTAGCCCTTTGGTTGCTGGATTGCGAATGGAGTATATGAGTTCTAGTACTGCTGTTGCCAGCGAGGTGCTTGGCTTAATGCTCCAAAGGTTTTTGGCAGGGTGGGGATACCCCTCGTTTGAAGAATACTTGTTGGTTTGTAGTGATCCTGCTTTTCAGGATGTGACTATGAGGAGCAGTCCTTCGGGCAAACACCATATGTTTGTCATTATGGCTGATAGAGTTTCTGAATACTCTATGGTTCACTTAAATGTTTGTGAGTATCGGATTCAATTTGAGGATGTTTGCAGGACTCAGGTTTGTCAAGCTGGGTCTACTCTGTGGGAGAATGCTGGGCTTTTAGCCCTTGGTCTCAATGCTGCTCTGCTTAGGGTGAACCTGCAGAAGGGTCTCTTCTCGAAATGTGACAAGGTGGGAATGGGAAGTATTCCCGTTAACAAAATTATGCTATCTGTGAAGATGAGTGCTATGCAGGGTTGTTTACTGCATAAGAGCATTATAATTGTGGGGCTTGCAAGTGATTTCCAGGATGTGCCGAGCCATTTATGGCGAGTGGTGTGGAAGGAAAGTTTTTTCGGTAATGGGTATGTCAGGTTGGATTTTTCTGTGCGTATTACTCCTGATGGATGGAAGGGAGGCATCTCAGATGTATGCTTTATATTAGATGTTTTTCGAAGGCTGGGAGCTTATACCCTTCAGTACTACGCATTTGTCAATGGGGTGGTGACATTGTTGATGCGCGTTGTATTGTTGGATGTCACTCTGTCTCCAGGTAAAGATTGGCATTGTTTGTGGGGATATTTGCATGTTGTTAATCGCCATGTGTGGATACCCAGGGATAGCATTGTGCGAGATGGGATGCCGTTTTGGCATAGCTCTGGTTTATGCCCAACCTAGTTATTTAGTTTCTGTTCAGTTGCTTTGTATCTTGATGATTTAAACTAGTTTTCACTAGTTTATCTAGTTTCTACTATGTGGATGTTATTACTGTAATGTCGGTTTGTTGTTTTCGCGGGGTATGCCCCTAGAATTGTATCAGTTGTTCCCTTTGGTATAAAATTTTAATTAGCAAAAAAAAAAACTCTCTAAAAAAAATTAAAAAAAATATAGAAATCAAAACAGAGCACATCAATCCTTAACTCTCCTTCTACCTCGCCGACCAACAACCAACGTCGTTGGCTCGTCTCCTTCAACCTCGCCGCCCCACCTCGTCCACCACCCACCACACCTGCAACACCACCAAGCCGCACTCCAACCGCTAACCAACAATCGCTGTCATCGCCTTCATCACCAACAGCTCTCCGCCACCCCCTTTTTGATTCTACTCCACCAACATTCGCCACTCTTCACATCACCTATTTCCTCCATTCACCTTTCACCTGCTTCCTTCCTCAACCACTCCATTCACCCCTATTGTTAACCATACGTAAAACTCAACTGCAACTTAACCATACGTCACACAAGAAACGTTCAGTTGTTTTCAATAAATGCAACTTCAATACAAAAAAGGAATCAGCTGGTTTCCTCAATCGCAACTCCATTACTAATATACAATTAAATTCAAGTACACAAGTGCAATATAGGACATAATTGAATTCCGAAAGATAGAGAAAACCAAAACGAAACAGGAATCACAATGCACAAATTTAACCAATCCTACAATGGCACAACATTACAAGATTTACAACGAGAAACAAACTATTATACATAACCAAATCGACCTGAAACGGAGAAAGAGCTGATAAGAAGCCATCGAAAGCGGAAGTAGAAGGCCAGACATCAATAACAGCAGGAGAATTCTTATGTCCACGCGGAAGCAACCCTTTATACGACTGTATATACAAGAACAAAATCAGATCATACACATCAACACCGACCGATTCAATCTCTAACTCAATTGTCTCAATCACAAGACGAGCGTGCTCAATTGAGATCTGAAGAGTTTCAGATATCACGAACGAGTTAACTCGGTTATTTAACATTCTTGAGCTAAATGTATTGAAGTTGCATTCATCCCTTCTACCACCGCCCTCCTCTGTTTTTCCCAGCCACTGCCCCACTCATTTCCTCTATAACTATCAACTCTTCCATCACCACAGAACAACCCCCACCGCGCCTCCACCGTCTTCAGCCATAACCACCGGCGTTCATCGCCCTTCTTCTCCTTCACCACCATCCCTTTCTACCCTTTTATTTATTTATTTATTTATTTTTTTGCTGGAATATTTAATGCATTAAAGAAAAAAAAAATTACAGAGAAACCTGTAAGAGTATAAAGAATTTGGAAGGGTCGAGTATAAAGATTGCTGGCAAGAAGGAAGACGCGTGGGTCTCCTTTGCTGAACGCCTTGTTACGATGATTCCAGAGAAACCTGGCCATGGGGTGGCTGCTTGCACTCGTAGCCGGGTCAAGCATCTTTTAACTGATGGTAAAGTTCTCTCTCAAAAGAAATCTTTCAGTCTACATGAAGTAGGAGTTGATCCATTGATTGAGTTATCGGATTTTGAGAATCCGAGATCTGTTATTGCTATGGATGATGTTGAGGAGGTTAAGACCCAAATTGTTGGTTCCTCAAACCCCTCTTTCAATGTTGAGGGTTCCCCAAACCCTAACCTGAATGCTACTGGGTTAATTGGAGGATTGCAGATCTCAAATGACGGAAGAATGGCAGATTCTGTGATTTTGGGGGACGTCTTGGGTCCTGTTTCCGGAAATTTAAGCTACACGAATGATGTGGATTCGGAGGATGATGAAGTCATTTCAGGGTTGGTGGCAGACCTTGGAAGAAGATTTGTTGAGAAGCGCTTGCTGAATTATGCAAAAGAGCTACAGCTCTATATTGAATACATGGGATTGGAGGTGCCTACTCTAATGAGGAGGGAGGAGACGGAGATCATAGTTGAGGGGAATTTCCTCATTGACATTTCGGATTGTGGACATGATGAGGAGCTGTGTGTAGCCCTCAACAATGTTATCCAATTGCAACAGTTTACTGCTAAGGAAGGGATCGAAATTCCTAATAAAGGCATCCGGCCTGAGCTGCTTGTTAATGAGAGGGGCTACCCTAGGGATGCTCATGTTGCCCTGGAAAATGAAACTGATCTTAATAGTGGTGAGGTAATGAAGGATGGGAAGGGCAAGGTTGCTTCTAAGGTAGAGCTACACATGAAGGACCGTGAGAAGGAGATGGGTTTTGTTCAAATTGATGCTGAGAATGATGAAGCTTTTAACTACGTGATGTTTGAAGTTGTTGATGCTAGTGGGAACCCTCTTTGGGTTCACGACGCTCTTTTCTTAAATGTTCACATGGCTGCAATTGAGAGCACGCATGGGGGAAATCTGGTAATGGCTACAGTGCAGGAGCTTGATGGTGATTTGTGCAGGGATGGTGTAGCGAGGGTGCTCATTGGTTACAAGGTGCAGACTCAAGCTATTGTTGCGGAAGGCGCAGTGCAGGAAAAAATGCAGGACGCTGCTGAGGGGTTTCAGATTAATGGAAACAGGGAAGTGCAGGGGCTTGTTCCTGACTTCCATGTGGACTTGGTTGGAGCTGGGCATCAAGGGCTAGTGCATGTTCACGCATTTCTACGCAAAGTTGGATGGCCTCTCTGGAGCAGTCGTGGGATGCTGGTATGGGACTCAAAACGGGACCGTTGGAGGCATCAGTTTTTTTATGTTTAATCTAGTATTGTACTATGTTGTTGATTGCTAGTTTATCTAGCATTATTCATGAATTTTCCTGTTGTTCCGCTAGGTAGATGTGTTGCTAATCGCGGGGTATGCCCCTAGAGATGTAATCATTTTCCTGTGGTATAAATTTTAATTAGCAAAAAAAAAATAAAAAATTACAAGGGGCAAGGAAACCCAGGAGAAGAGAAAGGCCTCAACCTCCTGCTAAAACAATCAACCAAAACAAGAGTCTACATTATCCATTCTATTAAATCAGAATGTCTCTCTAATTCCTCACTAAACCAATTAGAAGAAAGCAGCTTGCATTTTATGATATGCTGACAATTAGAGGCAATTGCAGCGAGACTCTTTACTTCATTGTTGTGATACCTGCTATTCCTTTCCTCCCATATTTTGTAGCACACGACTTGAAAGGTTAGAACCTTTATGGTTCCCCGAATATCATTCCCTCTGCAGCTTGACATTTCATTCATCCAATCTCCCCATGAATTAGGAAGATGATCATTCCTTGAGCTGGTAACCATATTACACAGGTGCTGAGTAAATGGACATTCCAAGAACAGATGTTCACGAGTTTCTATACCCGAGATGCAGAAGTAGCATTGCGAGCTGCTTGCCACCCCATACTGCAAGAGTTTGGACAAGGTTGAGACTTTGTCGAGCATAATAAACCAGTGTAGAAATGAGTATCTCGGAATGCTGATCTTATGCCACACACTTAGGTGCCATGGAACAGTACTTCCCTCACATCGAATATCACGCCAAATATCAGACACCCTCAGCCTATTTAGTTTGGTACCTCGCCAAGTTATTGAATCTGCCTCCCTAATGTTATACGTGGTCTGCATATCAAAATTACCTCTCCAGACTATTATATCATGATAGTTTGAGGGAGGAAGTGACCAACCAGTGTCACTTATAATTTCAGACACCTTTGCATTAGCATGGATACCGGAGTGAACAATAAGGTTGTCATTTGCTGCTGAGCAGAAAGCATTGTCTTTGTGCCAGGGATCAAACCACAAGAAGGTGTTTCGCCCATTGCCAATGTGATAGATGCACTTCGACATAGCTACCTCCCTAGCATCCAATACCTTTTGAAGAATCCATGAGCACCTCTTCGGTTTTTTAAGCAACCAGATAGATTTTCCTCGAAGAACTAATGTTTTGATCCAAGTTGCCCACAAGGAAGTAGAGTTAGGATTGACCAGATTGAGTAAATGTTTGATGATTAGAGCCTTATTCCATTCTTCCAGGTCCTTCAACCCTAGCCCACCCTCTGATTTCAACTTTGTGATTTTATCCCAAGCCACTTTTGCTGGTTTCCTTCTAGTCGTAGAGCCAGTCCAAAGAAAGCAAGCCATCAAAGATTGAATTTTCCTTAGGATGCCCTTTGGGAGAATAAAGTGAGCACACCAGAAGGCTTGGATTGCATATAAAACAGAATCAATAAGTTGCAGTCTACCTGCAAACGAGAGGAAGATTGAGGTCCATGCATTGATACGCTGAGTAATCTTCGAGATTAGAGGATGGCAATCAGCGATACTCAGCTTTTTTGTGATTAAAGGGACCCCCAAAAAGGTTGCTGGCAGATTTCCAAGAGAAATATTATAGGTGCTCATTATCCACTGCTTGAGGTTCGAGTCATCTCTCGCAACAACGAAGGTGCTTTTGAGGGGGTTAACTTTGAGCCCCGAGAACCTATGGAAGGTATCTAAGATCTGCATCATGAGTTGAATAGACTTTGTATCACCTTTGCAGAAAAGAAGCAAGTCGTCTGCAAAACATAGATGATTCAGGCCCAATTCCTTTGTGTTGTTGTGATGTTTAAAGTCTGGATTGCTATTAAGCTTGTGAAGCAACTCCGACATAACATCCATAACTAAGACATAGATGTAAGGGGACAGGGGATCACCCTGTCTAACACCCCTCGAGCTAGCAAAGTACCCCACCTGCAAGTCATCCCAAAAATGAGAGTCGTGCTAATTCTCTCTGCCTTCTCTCTAGCCTCTCTCTAAAAACCCTAGCAACCGCCTTTCTCTTTAAAACTCCTTGTCATCAGATCTATTCTCCTTCATCACGAATCCATCTTCCCTCCCTGTTCCCCCACTCCTCCCCAAATTTCTTCTCCTTATTTCTATTATGGACGGTTCTAACCACGATGTGGTTTCACCTAGGAGCCCTGTGGATCAGGATGGAGCTCCTCTTGAATTTGGAATGTTTGATGGGGCTCAGCCCCCCTTCTTAGTTGTTGGCTCTGTATTCAGAGAGTTGTTGGGTCTTCCTAGGGTGGATGAAACTAGGCATCTGGACTCAGATCCGGTTCTGGATGATGTTGCTCATGGGGGTTCAATAAAGATGGACCCCATGGGAGAAAGTATGACAGGCATGCCAGGTTCGTGTAGGAAGGAAGATTGCAACCAGATGACGGTCGACGCAGTCTTGGCTCAAGATGGGGTTTCTCGTAAGAGCTCCTTAATGAGTACCCAAGGTTTGATGGAAGACTCCTGGTTGAGAAAGGAGATCTCTATGGAGAATGATATAAAGAACTTGCCTGGTATGTGTTCGGTTATTGGCCACACCCAAGTGCTGGGCACTAGTGTGAAGGAATCTGATGAGCCCCAATTTAGGTTGGGAAATAAAGATGTTGGTGGCAACTTTTTTGAAGAGAATGCCTCTCTTGCTGTTAGACCTGTTAAGGAGATTATGATGATTCCTGTTATCAAGGAAGTTGCAACTAGGAAAGGAAAGGATGGTATAGATGAGATGGAAGGCATTGACTCTGCTCCCACCTTTGATAATGTACCGGAAGATTTGGAGAAGGGGATCTCTGGAATGCCTGTTAGAAATTGGTCGGAATCGACGAAACTTCAAGAGAAATTGAACATAGCTCTGGCAGTAATTGTGCTGCTTAGGGACTGTATTATATGGAATGGTCACGAGGTCCCCAGTTTCTGGGGAACGATAACTATGAGGGCTCTGAATGAACTGCAGGATCAGCCTGTGTGTAGAATGATGGAAGACCATGCTAAATCTCTGCACTGTATTAAACAATTGAGTGGCTTCATTCGGAAGAAGGAAATCCCCCCACCTATTCTGCTCGGAGACGACAAGTCCCCTATCCAAGGCATGAGGGAGGAGCTTAAGGATGTTGGGTTGTTGGAACATCCACATTGGGGTGGTCCGAGGAAGCTGGTAGCTGCTAGTCCTGGGCTGGATATGGGCGGTTTGAAGTTTTTCTTTATCTCCCTTGATCATAAGGGGAAACATGGCCCCGGCTATGCAGTTAATGGAGCTGGTCAAAGCCTCCCTCACCTTCCTGAGGGCTTTCTATCTGGTTTGGTGAACGGGTACCATGGCTCAATGGCTTCGGCTATAGTCAAGGAATTTTCTGTTGAGGTGAGCTTAAAGAGTACATCTGGTAACATTCCTGGGATGGGGCAGAATGTAGAGATCGCGGAGGTAAGTGCGATTGGCCACTCTGGTGGTGATTTGGATTCTTTGACAATCAACTATGAGCTGGTTCAGGTGATTGAAGTCCTGGGTGGGGCTGACAATGTGAAGAAAATTCTGAATATGGATTGCTTCTAAGATAAAGTAGAGCGCTTCTGAGCTGCTCGTTTGTTGATGTTGTTGAGGCCGTAAAGGTCTTAGGTTTATTTTAATCTGTTGTTGAACTTGGTTGCTGGCTTTGTGCTAGCATGTTTTTATTTTCTGTTGTTCCGTTAGGTGGATGGCTTACTTATCGCGGGGTTTTCCCCTAGAGATGTAATTTATTTGCCTATGGTATAAATTTTTAATTAGCAAAAAAAAAAAGTACCCCACCTGCTCACCATTTACTTTTACTGAGAATCTTGCTGTAGAAATACAAGCGTGAATCCATCTAATGAATGGAAGAGGGTAACCTCTAAGAATTAATGTGTCAAAAATGAATTGCCAGTGGATAGAGTCAAATGCTTTGTGAATGTCCATTTTGAAAGCAGCACTAGAGGGTCCTGATTTCGACGAGTAACCTCTGAAAACTTCCTGGGCAATCAATATATTATCAGAGATTAAGCGCCCAGAAATAAAAGCAGCTTGCGCTTTGTCAATCAACTGCGGTAGAGTTTTACAGAACCTCTTAGCAATTAATTTGGATATGCATTTGTACAGAGTGTTGCAGCACGAAATGGGACGAAAGTCAGTCATTGATGTTGCATTCTGGCTTTTAGGAACAAGAGCAATCATAGTGGCATTAATATAGTGCGGCATGTGACTTGTGTTTAAGAAGAAATGAACTGCATTCAAGAAATCCTCACCCACAATCTCCCAGGTTGCTAGGAAAAAATTTACATTAAACCCATCTGGCCCTGGAGATCTATTCTTTTTCATCAACTTTAGAATATCATAGATTTCTGCATTGGTAGCCTTCAGAGTGAGCATTTGAGCTTGAAGTTCAGTGATTCTCTTAGATATTAATGGTTGCAGCTGTGCTATGCCTGGGTAATCCACCTTGTCCGAGGTAAAAAGATCTTTAAAATGAGTTACAGCCTCCTCTTTGATGTGGCTCCTATCAGTTAGCAGTTCTCCCGAAGAGTTCACAAGAGTGGTGATCTTATTATTGTTCCAATTGCTAGCAATTTTCTTGTGGAAAACGCTGTGTTTTGATCGCCCAGATCCAACCACTGGACTCTAGATTTTTGCCTTGAGGCACTCTCTTCATTCTCAAGAAGAGTCCATAAATCCTTAGAGAGGTGTTTCTCTACCGAATGCAATTGCTCATAAAATGGGTCATGAAGGATGCGAGATTGAATGTCACATAATTTAGCTCTGGTCTCTTGAATTTTCGACCCAACAGGACCGAAGTGATTTCGTAGACCGCGAAGCTTGCGTTTAAGAAGGAGCAGCTTTTGGGAAAGAATATACATAGGATTCCCTTCAATCACCAAACTCCAAATATCCTTAACAGTTGGAATGAACTCAGGGTGATCTAACCAGTAGTTAAAGAACTGGAAAGGTTTGTTCATAACCTGGACATTCCGATTAATAGAGAGGATTGCCGCCGAATGGTCAGAAAGGCCCCAATTTTGAAAAACAACATCAGAACCCGGTTGAGAAGACATCCAAACATGGTTGCCCATAATTCTATCCAGCTTGCGAGTTATCGGATTTTTTCCTTGCTTATTCCACCAAGTGTGAAAGATACCCACGCTCTGGATGTCAGCCAGACCAATGTTTGTTATTGTATCTTTGAAACTTTGCATCTCTGCTGTCCATTTAACCCTGCCTCCTGAAGCTTCTGAAAGGTCCTGGATGGTGTTAAAGTCACCCAACACCGCCCATGGGATATTAGGATCCAGAGAACTATTTAGATTTTCCAAATCTCTCCACAGGTTTAACCTGCCCCCTTGGTAATTTGAAGCATAAACAAAAGTAAACATAAATTCCTCATTACTATTTACAAGTGTGGCTTTGCAATGAACGAATTGGTCAGACTTGTAATCAACAAAAACATTCCAGATTTGAGGGTTCCAGCCTATCAATATTCTCCCATTAGAGTGATGCCGATAGTTCGAATCCCAGTTCTAGGAATTATGAATAACTCTGCTACACTTCGCATGGTTCCTCTCTTTGATCCTAGATTCGAGAATCCCAGCTAATGATACATCATTATCCACCAAAAAAGAATGCAGGTCAGCCTGTTTAACAAGCTTATTCACTCCTCGGACATTAAAAGCACACACTCTAACCATAAAACAATTACTTGAATTTGGGGGATGGCACCCCCTTACTCTGCCCGAGCTTCTTCTTCTGGGACTTTGTGAGTCGGACTTGCTTTGAGTTGCTACTCAGACCAGCTTCATTTATTTGCTTTGAGCTGTTATGTGTTTCATCTGCCGACTTTTTTGCATCAATTTCATCGACATTACGCAGGTGCTTGAAAGTATTCAGAGGGGTAGGAGAGCCCTCATCCCCCATGTTTGGAGAAGGGCTATGACCTCTCTTATTATTCACGGTTTTCCAGTCATCCTCCTTGTGAACAGGGGTGGTAAAATTGCCATCATTAGTCGGTTCTCCATTGTTCTTTTCCTTCTCTGGTGTTCCTTGCACAGGATCTCCCTGATTGTTTCCAATAGGATTGCTTTTGTCTTTGCCATCTTCCTTTTCAGCTCCTTTTTGCACCCAAACTCTCTTTACAGATGGACATGCCCCAATAGCATGTCCAAGAGACTTGCAGGCATTACAATAGAGGGGCTTGGAAGGGTATGAAATCTGCACTTCTTCAATACGCTTCTCACCAGTGAATGGATCTAAAACCTTAACTTTTACACTATTTGGTAAATCATCACCCAGCACATAGTCTATACAGAATTTTGCAAACGGCAATACCTCGAGTCTCGAAGTGAGGGTATCAGCAAATAGAGGCTTCCTAATAGAACTGGCTAAGCAACTCATTCCTTCACGAGTCCAGTAGCTAATCGGGATGTTGCTAAATTTGACCCATAATGGGATGCTAGTAACCTTCCCCGATTGACCCTCCACACCCCAGTCATTAACCACCATTGGTCTTCTTTCCACATACCAAGTTCCCCTAGCTAGAATCATATTTTTCTGAGATTCCGTATTAAATCTAAACAGGAACGTTTTGCTATCCTTTTGGCTGACATTGCACAGACCCATCCCATCCCAAACTTGTTTTGCAAATTTCACAACAGTGTTGAATGAGTATGTCCCTTTAGTGAAGACACCGACTAGACAATTTTTGAATTTTTCATTCCCTTTCTTCAAAATTTCATCCGATGGGGAAACAATATCTTCACCCGGCAAATGCGGAATATAATCAAAAGTAACATTCTTGTTTGCTAGAGGTGGATCTTTCACCACATTAGACCAAGATCTAGTTTTTACCTCCACTTCAGGTTGCTCATCCCTGATTTCTTTGCCTTGCGAGTTCTTGACACCTGAGGTACCAACATTAGCATCCTTTCCCTCCTTGGATCCATTACCAGTAAAGTTTGGTGTCATTTTAGCACCTTCACTTTGGTTAATCTTGTCAGACTCATCATTCCCTCCAGTAGCACCCACATTTCCTTTAACAGACCTTCCATCGAACACATTACCCGCACCACCATTGCTAGTATCTTTGACAGGGTTAATGAA
This sequence comes from Kitagawia praeruptora, assembly GCA_037693485.1. Lineage (NCBI taxonomy): Eukaryota > Viridiplantae > Streptophyta > Magnoliopsida > Apiales > Apiaceae > Kitagawia > Kitagawia praeruptora. The sequence continues at coordinate 92,141,822 of CM075344.1, read as the reverse complement.
TCTAGGCAGACCAAATTCATCACGCCCATCTATAAATCTTGCAGTATCATTGTTTGTCCCGCCCTTGCAAGCACCATCCTTTTTATCCTTTGCGCTATCTTTAAAAATTGACAAGCCAAATTCGTCTCTTCCCACCACAATTTTAAAGGCACTAGGCAACCCTGCGTTAAACTCTGCATCTTGTTCTAACATTTCCTTTTCCAAAGCAGCCAAAGAAATTCCTTTTTTCTCTAATACATTATGCATTTTTTGAAACCTTAGCCTTATTGCAATAAGCTCATTCCTCTCATCTCTGTTGTTGATAGATACAGCCTTTGCTACACGATTAACCGTTTTCCTCTCCAGCTTAGCTCTATCATCTTCAACGAAGTTGTCATCACTAGTCTCCTCATCGCTGACCACCACCGGAATGTTACCAAGGGCATTGTGGCGCACCTGCACTCCCCCATTAGGCAACAGCACTGGAAAATCTTCGACCTCCCTTCGTGAAAGAACCTCTTCCATCAGATCCTCACCATGAGCATCTTGCATATAGCCAGGAACACCATCCGAGTCACAAAAGGAGCCTTGACTCACCATAGCACGAAAGATTAAGGAAAAAGGAAATAATAAGAATAAATAGATAAATATATATATATAAGAAATATAGTGTTTAGGTGTAGAATAGAGAAGAAGGAGATGGATTTATGAGGTTTATAATTTAGATCTGGTGAAGAGAGGTTTAGAGAATAGGCGGCTGAGAAATTTAGGGTTCTAACCTAGAGAGAATGGAGAGAAAAATTCTAGAGAGAGAAACATTTTGGAGGACCCAGAGGCAAACTCTATATATTGCAGTAGCTATTCACTCCACATGGAAGGAAAGGAATGCGAGAATCTTCAAGTCGCAGCTAGCTTCATCAGCATAAGCTATTGGAATTAAGTCTAAGCAAATAGTGCGTGAAAAGGTTTTCTCCCAACCCATCTCTATCTTTTCCCCCTTCACCAAACAACTCGCCCTTTCCTCGATTTTTTTTTCTTTCCCATCCATTTTGGTGTTTGGGAAGAAGTAAAACTGAAATTTTGGGTTTACAATTAGAGGAATTGAAGAAATTAGGGCTGCTGTATATATAAGCCCCACTTTGCTGTATATATACCTGCAATTTCCCGCATTATATAAGCCCGCACAATGAACTGGTGAGGAAAATACAAATTTACCCCTTTGATTCTAACGGAGTTAGACTCAATTTGACGGCAGTACACAACGTGTAATTAAATTGTGAGTTAAGTATTGCATATGCTCGCTTTTAAAGTTCGATATTGCAAATGGTGTCTAGGCCAAACTTCAGGTACACAAAGTGCACTTTACTCTCATATATAATAACATAAAATTTTACTTGTAATTTAGGTATTTTCTTGTTGACAAGCACGGATCTAGATCTACTTCATCTTTTGTATACCTTGGATTATAGATTTGTTTTCTCAACTCTTTGTTTTAATAATATTATTACTTTCTTTCATACCTTGTTTAATATCATGTTTTCATCAAATCCCATGGTGACGAACGGTTCGATTATGAACAAATCGTTGTCATGGGATTCTAACGGATTTAATTATGGAGCTTTAGTATCTTGATGCTTTAAAGATTTGTGTGTGATGTATAATTGATATCCTCATATGGATAAGCTTAATTGTTAGATGCGTAGCTAACATCTAATCTGTTAATCTCTTGTGAAGTGAAAGTGGATCTTGAGATTTAGAACTTGCCATGCTAGCATAGGTTCATGATTGTTTATCAACATGATTCGTAGTGTGAGATGAAAATACTTTTTTTTGCTAATTAAATTATATATACCGAAGGAAAACGATTACATCTCTAGGGGCATGCCCCGCGAAAAATAATGCATCTGCCTAACAGAACAACATGGAAAACATCGATAAACTAGATAAACTAGCAGACAACTAACCATGGTCCACAAGACCTGGAAGAAACAGCATCAAGCAAATGAACTAGAACAGCATAAGAACAAGGGATGGGTCTTCTCAGGCCCAATTTTTGAAAGGAAGAACTCGTAAAAAGTTTTTCCTTCACAATGGCTTTAACATTAGAAATGAACACAGTAGAGGGATGTCCTGGGCCAGTATTATGGCTTCTGAAATTTCTCTCCTTCCACAAACTGTAAACACATGTCGTCAGATAAGTACCAGCAATGGCCTTAAGCTTTGCATTAAGAGGACAAGTAAAGAAGTCACCCCGCTGCCAGTAAGCCCAATCCGTATGGAGTGGAAAGGGAATAACTCTCATTACTAGGGAAGAAAAAGGACAAGTAGTGAGCAGGTGACTAATCGACTCCACAGCTGTTCCACAAAGAGTGCACATAGGATCTACATTCATGCCAAAAAGGACCATACGCTCTTTAGTGAGCAGCCTATTCTTCACAGCAAGCCAAGTAACAAAAGAGCACTTTGGGATGTTGAGAAAATTCTACACTAGATCGCTCCAATCAGCAGATTGGCCTAAGTCACGGATAGAGGCCCAGATAGATGCCAGCTTGACAAGCTTTGGCTGGAGACCATCCCAAGTGATGCAATCCCTGCCATGGAGTTGAACCATACTAGCCCTGTTCCTGACTTCAATGACATCCATGTGATTCGATTGAGGGAGATGCCATACCCCCATTGCTAAGATACGTCCCAATACTAACCATGCTAGATGATTCAGCCGTGGAGATCACAGAAGGAGAGACAAGAGTCAGTGGCCTTTTATTTGCCCATGGATCATGCCAAAAACGGAAGTTAGAGTTTACCCCGACTTCAAAGCTGAGAAAGTTCATTGCCTGATGCCTAGCATTAAAAATTTTCCTTGCAATCCAACTACACATGTACGGCATCTTTGCAGTCCAGAAACCTTTATCATGAATCAGCACCTTATGAAACCAAGAAATCCAAAGAGAGTCAGCAGAGGGTTGGAGCAAGCGCCAGAGCTGATGTAGCACAGCTGCCTGGTTCCATTCGAAGAGATTTTTAATCCCCAACCCCCCCTCACTTTTTGGTTTGCAACAATCTTCCCAGCCAACTTTGTAGTGACACCTTCCCGATTCTTTGTAGAATCCTCCCCAAAGGAATTTAAAGAACAAACTGTTGATCTTCTTTAAGATAGCTTTGGGAAGAAATATATACATGCTCCAGTAGCCAACAATACTAGCCATGATCGCTTTAATCAGCATTAAGCGGCCTGCAAAATTGAGAAATCTCACCATCCACGATTCCACCCTCTTGCAAAGCTTGGCCACCAAAGATGAGCAGTCCCTGCTATTTAGTTTACCAGTAATGAGAGGCAACCCTAGGTAAGTGATAGGAAAGGAGCCTCTTTGAAAGCCAGTAGTCCGAAGGATATTGTCCACCACATTATCTCTGACATTCGCAAAAAAACAAACTGACTTATCAATACTAGGAACCAGGTTAGAACAGTTGGAGAACATAGAAACCCCCTCCATAAGAGTAGCAACTGAAGATTCATCACCATGATTGAATAGGAAAACATCATCAGCAAAGATAATATGGTGCAGGTTGACTTGCTTTGTTCGCCAATGGAATTTAAAATCAGAACCATCAATAGAGTTGTTCAGACAAGCTGTAAATACTTCCATGGCCATCACAAAAAGATAGGGAGAGATGGGGTCTCCCTGTCTTAAGCCCGATTTGCCCTTGAAAAATCCCTCCAAACTACCATTTAACTTTACAGAGAACATCGTGGAGGTGATACACACCTTAACCCAATCAATAAACCTTTGACGGAAACCCATTTTGTGAAGAACTTGGAATATAAAACTCCAATTCAAAGAGTCAAAGGCCTTGTGGATGTCAAGTTTGATTGCACATCGAGCCTGGCCAGAATTCTGGTTGTAACCTTTGCAGAGGGCTTGAGCCAGGAAAATGTTATCACCAATGGACCTTTTGGCCACAAAAGCAGACTGGTTTGGAGAGATCAAACTGGGCATAACCCCCTTGAGTCTAGCCGCAATCATCTTAGAGATACACTTATACAGCACATTGCAACAAGAAATTGGTCGAAAGTGTTGCATCTGGGATGGCTTTTGGTGCTTTGGAACCAAGCAAATAGAAGCAGCATTGATAATCTTAGGCATAACAAGGGAATCAAAGAAATACAGAATACCTCTTGTGACATCAGGTCCCACAATGTGCCAGGTAGCAAAATAGAACTCCACCGAGAAACCATCTGGACCAGGGCTCTTGTTTTTGCCCATCTTTTTTAAAGTGGTAAACACATCAGCCTCCGTGAACGGCCGATCAATCAAGCAAGCCTGATTTTCACTCAGCTTAGGAAAATGCAAATCCGCAGGGAGTTGGCGAACCTCACTTTGTTGGCCAAGCAAGTTTTTGTAGTAGTCCACCGCTATAGAGGTCATCCCCTCATGAGATGTTACATGATCACCATTCAAGTCAGTAAGAGACACCACCTTATTCACATTCCACCTTCCTCTGCAGGCATTGAAAAAGAATTTGTTATTGTTGTCCCCATTCTTAAGCCAGTTAACCCTCGACTTTTGCTTAAGGAAACATTCCTCCAAATGCAGAGCTTTTGTGAAGGCATCAATCAATCTCTTTTCCTCCTCAAACTGAGCCAATGATGGCCGAAGAGGGAGCCCTTTTTGAAATCTCAACAGTTCCTGCCTAGTGTCATTCACCAACTGATGAAGATTTCCCACCGAGGTGTTTAACCCTTTAATTGCCAACTTAACTCTCTTTAACTTTGAGGTTAGAACGAACCATGGGTCACCAGATACCTGATCCTCCCAAGCCTGCTGGACCAAAGGAATGAATCTCTGATCACTGATCAAATGGTTGAAAAACTGGAAAGGTTTCTTGACCACGGGACGCTCCAAACCTAGGGTAGTCAGAGCAGGGCAATGGTCTGAAAGCCCTCTAGGTAAGAAGTCAGTGTAGGAGGAAGGGAACACATTATGCCAAGCAGCATTTACCAGAACTCTATCCAACTTTCTATATTTGGGATTGTGAATATTGCAATCCCACCAAGTAAGCACATTTCCAGTACTTCGGAGGTCCGTGATGCCTAAGGCACGCACAAAATCTTTAAAGTCAGTCATATCCATGGTCCATTGAGTGTTACCTCCAATTTTCTCCTCTGTCTGAAGACAGGTATTAAGATCCCAAGAAATAACCCAAGCATCATTTGACAAAGTCCTCGAGGCCTGAGACAAATCGGACCAAAGAATTCTCCTCTCAATGTCATCATTCGAACCATACACAAAGGAAACAACAAAGCTAATGTTTTGCTGCAGCAGTAGAACTGAGCACGTGATATGCTGCGAACTAGAGGCTAGCACCGTAACCTTCCAAAAATCAGGGTTCCACCCAAGCCAAATACGGCCACCCGCATGGTGCTCATTGTAAGAACCTGTATTTTTATTTCTGGTAATATATGTTTAATCGTGGATTTATAAGACGAGTTGATATTTTTATATTTGCCGTTAAGTGGATTTACGAGAAGAATTAAACGTTCTCGTATTTTGAGCTGTTATATTACTTAAATTTATTGATAAGTGGATATACGTGTTAACTGGTTAAAAGAAGTCTTTTATATGCTTTAGATGTATTATGTGTTGTTTTAAAACGATCGTTTCGCTTTTTCGAAAAGTACAGTGGTGAAAACGTTTTTCGGCGGGCCGCAGACCCGAAACCCTATTTTCTGCGTTTTTGGAACTCCGTAACTTCAAATTCGTTCGAACAAGTTTTAAATGACTTGTTATTTAAATTATAATTTATTTCCAGAGTTTTGAAATCGCTCGAATTCGAATCGTTTCGTTTGGAGCAAAACTCGTCATTCGTTCGACGTACAGAAAGGCTGTTATTCGACAATTAACGGAGCAGACAGCACGCCAGACAAGAATCACTATTCCAAAAAGTTAAAGTTTGCTTTTCCCTTATTTCCTCCAGCTTTTCCAGATTTGTCTCAGCACACCATCTGATCAATCATATCATTTTTTTATCTTAAAAATTAAGAAATGCTCTCCAAAAATAATTCAACATAAATATTCATCAATTCAATCTTCAATTTGGAGGCTTTCCCGGAATTGAAATTCAACGTTCTTGGGCTCAAATTAAAGGTATGAAAATCCAGTTTCTAAATATGTGCCCAGAATTCGTGGGGGATCAATATTTGATTTTATATGATTTTTACAAAATTCGAATTTAAAGATTCAAAATTATGATTTTTCGTAAACTTGATTGTTTATGTGATTTGATGATTCCATGTTGTAGATAATTTTCTCCTGATCAGTTTGGTATATCATATGTTGATTTTTGAGTTCCATATCAAGTAGAAATCGAGGTTTGATTGTTGTGTTCTTCGTGTTCTTCGTGTTCTTCGTGTTCTTCGTGTTTTTCGTGTTCTTCGTGTTCTTCGTGTTCTTGAGAATCAAACCAACAATTGGAGGTGTTATCGGAGTCCGATTTCGACGATCTTACAGTCGAATCGAAGCTCACATCATCTAGTTTCCTAATATGCAATCCATTTCATCAAATGATCAATTTTCAATTTTATATGAATTTGTAAAGAAATCTGCCGAATTTTCCGACCACCTTGCCGGATTTTGGTTGTGTTTTTGCTGTTTTCGTTGGCACGGTTGGGTTCGTCTTGAAATTTTGCTCAAAATGCATATATTACACGCTTGATTTGGTTAAGTTATGTGTAAGTTATGGTCGCCGGAAGATTTGGCGGTCACCGGAAACATTTTCAGATTTCCGACGAACCTCCATTAAAGCTGGTCACCGAGCTTTTTACAGATTGATACCTACACTATTGAAGATGATGAAGTTGGAATACTGTAGTTTCAAGATTCACACTTTGGTCCCTGATTTTTTTTAAAATCTGTTTTCAAATAAATTAAATCCGAAAATCATTTTTATAAATGATTTTTAATTTGAAAAATTATTTATGAATTCGAAAAATGATTTAAATTTTTTTCTAAATTTCAGAATAATAGTTCCGGAAAGGTTTTATTTTAAATTTGGATTTTGTTTTTATTATTTTATTTAATTAATGATATTACAAAACATTTCTTAAATTGTTTTAATTAGAATTAATTACTTTTAATTATGTTAATTAATTTTAAATAATATTTAATTGATTTAATTATTTAATAAATGATTTTATTTATTAAATAATTTTATTAATTAATTATTTATTTATTTAATTGATATAATTGAGGATATTTAATTCCAAATTAGCCCGTTTTGAGTTTTAAATGCTTTAAAAATATTAGAAAAATCCCAAAAATTATGAAAAGTGTTTTAAAAATATTTCGAAGCGAGATTTAATTTACAATGAGGTTTTGACATGTTTTAAAAATATTTGTATAGTTCAATTAATTGATTGCGTGATCTGAATGTGTCCGTTAGGGCAATATAAATGTTACATGCTAAATGAATTATGTAAATTATGTGAATTACGTGAAATACGTGGATTGAATAGTGGGATGTATTAGTATTTGATTAGAGACATTTATTATAGAGTCGAGTCAGAGGAGCAAAGGAAAAGCTAAAGCAGAAGGTTACGAGAATATTTAGACGGACTTGACCTTATTATCAGGCAAGTATTTTTCTACCACTTGTTATCCTATTAAATATACAAATGCTATGCCATGTATCCCTTTAAATTATTGTTCAAGAAATCATTCTTAAATTATTCTTATCAACTTTGACAAGATTCATTTAAATTATCATTGACGATTCATTTCAACCTTTTTAGGCATTCGCTCTAGTCGATGCCTTATTACTCTTGATTAATTATTATTACCCAGATGGTGGCGTTCGACTTCGTCGACGCCTATAATATCGTTGCATTCGATTTACCCATTTCTTGTATCGATCTAGACAACACTTATTGTTACTATTGTTGATTCTTCATTATCACCCCATTGTTGTATCGAACTCATTGATACTAGATGTTGTACAATTTGTTATCAAACATTCACTTTGAGTTGTTTTCCTGGAACGTGAACTTCCAGTGATTGTTGTGATCGAGGTTGTCAATTTTCCGACACCTAATTATGATTTAAAGGTTGTCAATTGTACCGACACCTGAACATAAGGTTAGAATTGGTGGATTTATATAAAACTTGACCTTAATTGGTCTGACCATATATTGGTCGATGTGTAAGGCCTTTCAGTGCCTTGGATCCGATGAGGACTTTGCTTTGTGCACTGTCCGGGTTAGAGCGTGACTGATCAGCATGCCTAACTTTGTTTTTAAAATTATGAGATGGACCAGTTCTAACATTCTGAGTAATTGACTCTAGTTGATGTTGAGCCACTTTCTTATGGCATTATTGATTGTCGGAACTTATCCGAATTTATCTGTTCATATCACTGAACTTGATTCACCTTTCAGATATTCCAGTATGGCTTGTAGTTAATACCTGGAACGATTAAAAGTTTATTATTTATTTATACATTGAAGGATATTCTTGTTGAGCTTTCTGGCTCACCTTGCAATGTAATGTTTCTTTTCCAGTTAAGATCGAGGATGTTTAGACCTAGTGGCTCGGCAGCCAGGGGAGTGAGGTTTGATGATTGAGAGTGCAGCTGGTTTAATTTCGTGTATTGTTGTAATAAATGGATTGGATAGACTAGACATTTAAGATCTATCAGATTGTATTAAATTATATTTGAGGTTTGTAATAGTAATTAGCAGTGTTTGTTTCATACTTTAGCCTGTGCTCGTATCTTGGATGAGGGATTGTATTATTATTGTTCCGCATTTACAGGTTTGTATTGTTTAAGTGAGTTGTGAGCCCGGATCTGTATCCCGGATCTGCGAGGCGTCACACTCATAATTGAACAACCATTCAAAACGCGGGTTAATCTCCTTAGAGATAATCTTAGCAACGTCCTTTCGCACATGAGTTTCCAAAATACTGATCAAGGATATTTTATTAGCAGAAATGAAATCCTTGACAAAGTCAACCTTGTTGTTGAGCCCACGAACGTTGTAAGAACAAAAAATAGTCATTAAAAAACTGAGCTAAGACTTCGAAGGAGGGCCCCCAGACCCCCACTTCGCTCTTTTGACACCCTTGGACTTCCCTTTCTTTTCACTTTGCTTCTTAGCTACTTCATCAACTACCACATGCTTAAACCCCTGAGGGGATGGAGTACCCGTAGAGATACCCGGGGAGTTTACTGGCTTGCGCTTGTTTTTTCCTACTGTCCAACCCTCCCCATCCACAGGTTTAGTGACTAAGTCAGAGTAGTCATCCTGTCCTTTCTTTGCAACAGGAGTCAGAGTTACATCCTTGCCACCCGAACGCGAAACACCCTCAACAGCTTGTTCACCAGAGTTGCTATCTTCCACAAGCACACCTTTGCCCTTATCTGACTCCTTCTTAGTAGATCCAAGATTTGTCTCTAGGTTCTCTGAATTCATTTCTGGCTTGAGTTCCGTTTTTCCAGAATTTCGTGCCCAGTCCCTCGGTGCAGATGGGCAAGCACCAATAAGATGCCCAAGAGAGTTACAATGGGCACAAATTAAGGCCTTATTAACGTACGAAACCTTAACTTCCACATTAGATTTATCGAAATCCACCGCAGGGATAACTGTTGGAAGGGGGTCACCAATCTTATACTGCACACACATTTTTGCAAAGGGCAGAATTTCCAGCTCTGAAGTTAGAGCATCAGCACCTAGTGGGACACCTATGACACTTGCTATTCGACTCAGCCCCTCTTGAGTCCAGTAGCAGTCTGGTAGATTGGAAAATTTAACCCACAGAGGCATAGTCGATACCGTAGTACCCGCACCTGAACAGCCCCAATCTGTAACCACAAGGGGACGTTGATCAAAGTACCAAGTCCCTTTAGATAGAGAAGCATTCTTATCATTTAAGGAGCTGAACTTAAAAATATAAGTAGATTCATTACGCTGCGATACAGAGACCAAGCCTTTCTTCCAAATTAATTGAGCAATTACTTTCACTCTTCTAAATGGCAGGGTGCCCTTTGTGAATTTCCCCACAACACAACATTTAAATTTCTCAGCTCCTTTCTGTAAAATCTCATCAGGAGGTTGGACTATGCTAGATCCCTCTGGAAGAGGCACATAATCAAAGCTAATTCCCTTATGGGGACCCGGGGCCTCTTTCAACACCGAACTCCACGATTTCTTCTCAGTGTTGGCCTCATCCTGTCCTAGCCCTTCCGACGAATCCTTCACTACACCTGAAGACTCACCTTTAGACAAATTAATATTCCCATTTTTAAGAATACTCTTTAGAGTGGGCGTAGTTTGGACAGTATTCTTTCTCTCCTCTTTTCCTTTCTAGAAGATAGGGAGGCCAAATTCATCCCTGCCAGTTATAATGTTGAGTGGGCTGCATAACCCAACATTAAACTCAGCCTGAGCAGTTAGGTTTGCCTTTTCCATTTCCGCTATAGACAATCCTTTGGACTTTAGGAACACCTCAACCTCCGCTAATTTATTGCGTAATCTTATCATTTCCTCTCTTTCATTTTTGCTAGTAGCTGCCATTGTAGTCGCTACTCTACTAATTGTAACCCTCTCCATAGCATCTCTAAAATCCTCATGGTGAACCTCCTCATCATCAGAAGAGGCCCTCATCACCTTGTTACCAGTTTCCCCCGAGATGCTTGGCTCCACCGAATGCGCCGCCGACAAGATTGGGAAATCTTCCTCCTCTCTACGAGTGAGCATCTCATTAAACTCATCATCATCCATGTCCTGCATATACCCCGGCAGACCAGACTCAGTATCACAGTTGGAATCTTGACTCACCATTAAAAACTACTAATCAAAAATAAATATATATATAAGAAATTTAGTGTTTAGGTTAAAGAGGAAGGAGAATATGGAGTAAATGAAAAAAAAAAAAAAGAGGAAGGAGAATATGGAGTAAATGAAGTGGATTTGGACTTTACTGATGGAGAATGTGTGTAAGAGAATAGATCTATGCTAAAATAAAATGGCGGCTAGCTAGGGTTTCTAGTGAGAAGGAAGAGCTTCTCTCTCTAAGACTCTCATTTTTTTACAGATGAAAATACTTATACTGCCCTATGTGATCAATATGAATAACTTGCTCTTCAATCGTTATGTTTTCAAATTCTATAGACATATAGGGTCTAAGCATAATTGATGTCTATTTCATCTTCTATCTCTTTTGTGGATGTATGGGTAGTTTGGTATACGTATGCTGACAGGTAGCGTGTACTTGTTTCGTGTTATCCGATCAGATATCATAACCATTGCATATAGTGATTAAAGGCGTCAGATCTAAGTGAAGTATTTAATGAAGTTAGGATCCCATGTTTATTCTCATATAAGTAAATCAGTTTTAAATCTCATTAGTTAATTAATTCTTAGTTTAATAATTTGCATCTTAGTTTAAATTAGATAATCAAAAACCCCTAATCGTTATTTGTCTTAGCCGTGAGTTAAAACCATACATTGTTGCATAGGTACATGTACTGAATTGAAACCTAAACCAGATCTCTGTGGAACGAACTTGATTTATATCTGTATTACTTGTGACCACGTAACTTGTGTGATTTTGTGTTAACAAGTTTTTGGCGCCGCTGCCGGGGATCATCGGTGTTTTATTTTTAGTTTATGTGCTTGTCAATAGTGGTCATTAGCGTTCACTAACTCAGATTTCTTACTTAGTTTGTTTGTTTCGTGGTGTTTCAGGTACTTGAGCTTGTATGCGAACACGTTTGCAGGCTCGTATAGAAAAACTGGTGGAAGACGATCTTGTATTAGATAATAAGGAAGAGGAACTTGTAACTATAGTAGAGATGGGCGATGCTGCAACAGTTAAGGCTTTGAAGGAATATTCTCAGCCGAAGATCAATGACATCCAGTCCAGTATTATCAGGCCGGCCATTACCAATAACAACTTTGAAATCAAACCTGGCACTATTCAGATGTTACAGAATTTGGTTCAGTTTGGGGATGCTCCTACGGAGGATCCTAACATGCATATTCGGGACTTTATCGAGATCTGTGACACTTTCAAGTTTAATGGTGTGTTGGATGATGCTATCAAATTGAGACTTTTCCCATTCTCTCTTCGGGATAAGGCTAAGGGCTGGTTACACTCTTTACCAGCTGGTTCCATTACTACATGGGAAGATCTTGCTCAGAAGTTTCTTACGAAATTCTTCCCTATGGCGAAAACTATAGCAATAAGGAACGCTCTAACTCAATTTGCACAACAAGCTGGAGAATCTTTGTGTGAGGCTTGGGAACGCTACAAGGAGATGCTTCGAAAGTGTCCTCATCATGGTATGCCTGACTGGATGTTAATTAATGGTTTCTACAATGGGTTGGGAGCACAGTCTAGACCTTTGCTAGATGCAACATCAGGTGGAGCTCTATGGGCTAAGAGCTATGATGAAGCTTATGATCTTATTGAAACAATGGCTGCGAATGAATATCAGAATCCAACCCAGAGACTATCCAAGGCAAGGTAGCAGGTATTTTGGAAGTGGATGCAGCTTCAGCTATTGCAGCTCAGTTGAAGGCTTTGATTATGAAGGTGGATTCTCTTACAAATTATGGAGTCCAGCAGGTGGCTAGTGTTTGTGAGCTATGTGCGGGCACACATGAGACGAATCAGTGTGCTATCTCTTCTGAATCAGCACAGTTTATGAGTAATTTTCAGAGACCTGCTGCACCAGTTCCAGCCACCTATCATCCTAACAACAGGAATAATCCTAATTTCAGCTGGAGCAACAATCAAGGTGCTCAACAACCTCAGCAGCCGTATCAGCAATATGGAGCAAGGCCATTCCATCAAGGCTATCAGCAACAATATGCTCCAAGACAACCATTCCAACCTCCGAGATTTCAGCAACAACAGTCTCATGGGAATGCTGGTCCCTCTTCGAATGAAAAATCTGAATTAGATGAGTTGAGGTTGATGGTTAAAAGCCATGCGGTTTTTTTAAAGACTTTGGAGAATCAGATTGGGCAAATTGCAAGTGCTTTATTGAATAGGCAGCAAGGAACTCTTCCGAGTGATACAGAGGCTAATGAAGGCAGGAGGGATGGCAAAGAACAGGTGAAGGCAGTAACTTTGAGATCGGGAAAGGTTACAACAGATCTTAAATCAGCCGCTAAGGAAGATGAAGAAGTTCAGAATCAGCAAGTTGAAAAATCTGCAGTGCCCAAAATTGAAAAATCTGACTTGGTAGCTGATCAGCTAGATGGTGAAGTGGAAAAGAACAAGGAACCTGTTGTAAAATCTTCTCCGGAGCAGTCTACAAAGAATAATCAGATCTATCCTCCTCCTCCATATCCTAAAAGACCCCAGAAGCAGAATTTGGATAAGCAATTTGCTAAGTTCTTAGAGGTGTTCAAGAAGTTGCAGATAAACATCCCTTTTACGGAAGCTCTTGAACAGATGCCGAGCTATGCCAAGTTCATGAAGGGTATTCTCTCTCGTAAGTTGAAGCTCGAGGAATTAGAGACTGTGGCTCAAACAGAAGAGTGCAGTGCTGTTCTGCAACAGAAATTGCCTCTGAAACTAAAGGATCCTGGTAGCTTTACTATTCCATGCACTATTGGTAATTTGTCTTTTGAAAAGTGCTCGTGTGACTTGGGAGCTAGCATCAATCTCACGCCCTTGTCAATTTTCATGCAACTTGGGTTATCGGATCCGAAGTCTACCAACATCTCTTTGAAGTTGGCTGATCGATCAATCACATATCCTAGAGGCGTAGTGGAGGATGTTTTGGTGAAAGTTGATAAGCTCATATTTCCTACTGATTTTGTTATCTTGGATTTTGAAGAGGATAAGAAGATTCCCATAATTTTGGGAAGACCATTCTTGGCTACGGGTAGGACTTTGATCGATGTGCAGAAAGGGGAACTCACCATGAGGGTGCAAGACCAGAATGTCACTTTTAATGTGTTCAATGCGATGAAATTTCCCACAGATGAAGAGGAATGTTTAAAAGTTGGTACAGTCGTGTTTGAACATGGTGCCGTTCATGTGTGTTATGGTATGCTCGAACAAACTTTGTTTTGTATAGAATGGCAGAACAGGTTACAGGTCATGGGATATAGGGTGTTCAATGATGTGCAAGTTTTGTTAGCATCGGATGATAATTGGGTTGGTCAAGACATTTTTGGTCTGGGCATTGATGGGCTAGTCCAGACATGGCCTGTGGACCTGGTTGAGGTCTTTAATGCGATACTTGGCATAGGTCTTATTCGATTATTCAGTTCTGATCTTATGTTGTTAAACTAGTTACTAGCTAGTTTTATTATTTTGAATTTGTAATGTTTAAAATGTTGATTTCGCGGGGTATGCCCTTAGATTTGTATTAGCGTTCCCTTGTTGGTATAAAATTTAATTAGCAAAAAAAAATGTTTAAAAGTGGATTTGGTTGATTCTGTAGTCACTACGGAGATTGAGAAATTGCTCAAGTCAGATTCTTTGGAAAAGTTCTAGTTGGGGATTCTGATTTTGAAGATGAAGAAGTAGCCGAGCAGCTTCAGCAGTTAAATTCAACCCCTTGGAAAAGGAGATTTGACATGCCTTTTGAATCTCTTGGGTTAGCAGAACTGAAAAATTCTCAAGGGCGTCTTAAACCATCTATTGAGGAAGCTCCTACACTTGAACTCAAACCATTGCCGGAACACTTGAGGTATGCGTTTCTAGGTGATGCATCTACATTACCTGTTATTATTGCGTCTAACCTGTCAGGTAGTGAGGAAGAAAAGCTCTTGCGAATTTTGAAAGAGTTCAAATCCGCAATTGGTTGGACCATAGCAGATATTAAGGGAATCAACCCTTCTTATTGCATGCATAAAATTCTGCTAGAGGAAGGAGCTAAGCCTACTGTTGAGCATCAGCGGAGACTTAATTCGATCATGAAAGAGGTGGTGATGAAGGAAATTCTAAAGTGGCTAGATGCAGGTATCATCTATCCTATCTCAGACAGTTCTTGGGTGAGCCCGGTGCAGTTTGTGCCTAAGAAAGGAGGCATGACAGTGGTTGCTAATGAGAAGAATGAGCTCATCCCTACTCGAACAGTCACGGGTTGGAGAGTTTGCATGGACTATCGCAAGTTGAACAAAGCCACAAGAAAAGATCACTTCCCTCTTCCATTCATTGATCAGATGTTAGACAGATTGGCGGGACACACTCACTATTGCCTTCTTGATGGTTATTCAGGCTATAATCAGATTTGCATTGCTCCAGTTAATCAAGAGAAGACCACATTCACAAGTCCTTTTGGCACTTTTGCTTTTCGTTGGGTTTCTTTCGGACTTTGTGGCGCTCCTGCCACTTTTCAAAGGTGCATGATGGCTATTTTCTCAGACGTGATTGGCACGAATGTGGAGGTTTTCATGGATGACTTCTCAATGTTTGGTACTTCATATGATGAGTGTTTGCATAATCTTGGCTTGATATTGAAGCGGTGTGTGGAGACCAATTTGGTGCTTAATTGGGAAAAGTGTCACTTCATGGTGCAAGAAGGAATTATTCTTGGGCACAAGGTATCTAGTAAGGGGCTTGAAGTGGATAAGGCTAAGGTGGAGACTATTGAGAATCTTCCTCCACCTATCTCTGTTAAAGGAATTCACAGTTTTCTTGGTCATGCGGGTTTCTATAGGCGATTCATTCAAGACTTCTCAAAAATCTCTAAACCCTTGTGCAATTTGTTGGAGAAGGATGCTCCCTTCAAGTTTGATGAAGATTGCTTAGCAGCTTTTGAGACGTTGAAGAAGAAGTTGACTACCGCACCTGTCATACCGCGCCTAATTGGGAGGAACCATTCGAGCTAATGTGTGATGCAAGTGACTATGCCGTGGGAGCTGTGCTTGGGCAAAGGAAGAGCAACATATTTCATGTGGTTTACTATGCTAGTAGAACCCTCAATGAGGCACAGCTAAACTACACCACTACGGAGAAAGAGCTTCTAGCAGTTGTCTACGCTTTCGAGAAATTCATATCTTATTTGCTTGGTACGAAGGTGATAGTCTACACGGATCATGCTACCATTCGATATCTGATTTCGAAGAAGGATTCAAAGCCAAGGTTGATTCGTTGGGTTCTTTTGCTTCAAGAGTTTGATTTGGAGATCAAGGATCAGAAAGGTAAAGAAAATCAAGTAGCGGATCATCTATCACGCTTGGAGGACCACGATACGGATTCACATGAAAAATCTCTTATTAATGAATCTTTTCCAGATGAGCAACTTTTTGGAGTGCGAGATGAAGAACCTTGGTTTGCAGATTTTGTGAATTATTTGGTGAGCAATGTTATTCCTCCGGATCTTTCGAGTGCTCAAAGGAAGAAGTTTCTGCATGATGTGAAGTGGTACCGTTGGGATGAGCCGTTTCTGTTTAGACAAGGAGCAGATCAGATGATCAGACGATTCATTCCGTATAGTGAGACGAAGAGTGTTTTACGAGATTGCCACTCAACCATTTATGGTGGCCATTATGGTGGTGAGAAGACAGCAGCTAGAGTGCTTCAGGCAGGTTTCTACTGGCCTACCTTATTTAAGGATGCTCATCAGTTCGTGATGAGATGTGATCACTGTCAAAGGGTTGGCAATATTTCTAGGACGAACGAGATGCCTCTTAACATGCTTCTCGAGGTGGAGATCTTTGATGTTTGGGGGATTGACTTCATGGGACCGTTTGTTTCGTCGTGCAATAATCAGTACCTCTTGCTAGCGGTAGATTACGTATCTAAATGGGTCGAGGTGAAGGCTTTACCGACCAATGATGCTAAGGTGGTATTGAATTTCTTGCATAAGCAAATTTTCACACGTTTCGGGACATTCGAATGACGTGACTGTGGATAGAGCTATTATTCTGTGGGGTATACTAAAGGGCAAGTATGTCGATTTGGGTTATTTGGTGAATCAGAACATTCTCAGGTTTTTGAGTGGTGGTACAAAGGCAGCAATTCTGCATGCTTCTATTGTTGCTAGTTTATGTTTTGATAGTGGTGTTCGTTGGGGTGCTGATGAGCCGTTACAGATGCCGGGTAATGCTATTGTTGACGTTACTATTGATAATTTGGTGGACTGGCCGGGCGGCGATCCACATTCTAGAGGGTTAGGATATATTGTTGAGGGTGCTGGTGGTCAGGGAGCGGGCGCTCCCCCACA
Source organism: Kitagawia praeruptora (assembly GCA_037693485.1). Lineage (NCBI taxonomy): Eukaryota > Viridiplantae > Streptophyta > Magnoliopsida > Apiales > Apiaceae > Kitagawia > Kitagawia praeruptora. The sequence goes on along the minus strand of CM075344.1, from coordinate 92,124,656 downwards.
GGTTCCTCGGGTGCCTAGAGCAGCCAGAGCAGGTCCGTCCAGTGGAGATACTGATAGGACGGGGCTTAGTGATACTCAATTCAGACGATTGACGAGGCGTTTTGATGCCATGCACGACATCAACCGCCGATATGCTGATGAGATGACTGCGGACCATCTCCGTTAGCACCAATCCTGCAGCTCAAGTAGCTCTGTGGCATAGCAGTACAAACTAATGAGAGTCTAGAGAGAGAAGCTCCTCCTTCTCACTAGAAACTCTCTTGTAGCAGCCTTTATTCTTACACAATTTTCCATCAGATCTACACTTACAACCTTCACTAATCCATCTTTCATCTCTATTCTCTCACCTATACACTAAATTTCTTTTGTTGTTGGATTGCTCGAAAGATTTTTAATGCTAGACAGCAAGCATTGAAACCTAATCACAGTATCCATATTACTAAAAGTAACCTTCTTCTTAGAAAAGAAGGACTTACCTTCAGTCAACTGCAGATTGCAAGAGTTGCGAGTTCTAGAAGCAAACCCAGATATGGGCAAGGAGACACCCTCCCGCTTCCATTCAGATCCCTCATCGGCAACATCATTAGAAACCCTAACGGTGGGCTCTACCGATTTCACCATAGGAGAATTAACCAAATTCACCAAAGAAGAATTAACATCCAAATCATTATCATTATCTTTAAGATCCGAAGAATCGGACATCTCAATAGGTTGAAACCTAATCACAGTATCCATGTTACTAAAAGTAACCTTCTTCTTCGACCTTTTAGAAGTCTGAATCAACGATTCATTCTTCCCCTTCTCAGAAGAAAGGCCACTCTTAGAACACGCAAAAAACCCATCCTTCTGGGCAAACGTTTCCGATACCAAAGGCTCCGAAAAAGAAACCCTTTTTGGACTCATAATCAAACTACTAAGGAAAGAAATTTTGTGTATAGGTGAGGGATTGGAGATGGAAAGTAGATTATTGAAGGTTGATTGTATAGATCTGATGGAAGTTGTGTTGAAAATAGAGGCGGCTAAAAGAGATTCTAGTGAGAAGGAGGAGCTTCTTTCTCTAAGACTCTCATTCCTATTTTTAAGATGTTTATGCAGCGAAATGGTTTGCCTCATTCATATAGTGCCCTTTCTACTGAGTTAGTTAAGGGGGATTTTTCGTCTCGGACCGGGGAGGGTCTACAATCAGCTGGGCGCAAGAAGAGGAAGTCTGTTTGTGATAGAGACTCCTTTGGGTCTAAGGATTTCCGAAAGAAGATGGATGTTGGTTGCTGTCCCAACACTGGGATGGATTCAAGAACTCAAAGCTCGCTCAACCCCCATTTGGTTGAAGGTAACATATCTTACTCTAAGGGAAAGTTAGCTGGTGTTAAAGATTTAGGTATTGCTTCTCTGAATGTGCCTATTAAAATTTCAAATTTTAAGGATTCAATTTCTTCTAATGTTGTTGGTAATGAGGAATTAGACGTTACTTCTAGTATGTTGACCAAAGACACAACTGATTTGGTAAATCATTCGGGTGGTCCTATTGATACGGACTCTTCTATGGTTTTGAATGTTTGTGATGTGGACTCTTCTATGGTTTTGAATTCTTGGAATGGTGGTCCTATTGATACGGACTCTTCTATGGATTCTGCCGTTAAGGCGGATGGTAGAAATTTTTTTTTTTTTGCTAATTAAAATTTTATACCAAAGGAAACAACTAGTACACAACTAGGGGCATACCCCGCGAAACAACATCCAAATTACAACCACAATAAAACATGATACAAAGAATAAGAAGTTAAACCCTACTCAACATCCCGGATGTACCTAACCTATTCTTTTACATGATAAGTAAGATGATGGTCGGGTCTTTCCGAACCCAAACCTTAAACAAGCTACATGAGAACAGTTTCTCGCGCACCATACGCCTTATCTCACTGCTAACCACTGAGGTTGGATTGCCAGGGCCAGGGTTGTGCATGCGATAGTTACGCTCCTTCCAGACATGGTAGATAGCTGTGCTAAAAAACAGTTGAGCAATTGTTTGCTCCTTTGCCCCCAGCTGTGTATTAACGCAATTGCCTAGCTGACAGTTGGACCAATTCCGCGTGAAACGCATTGGCATAGACCTGCTAATAAGATCAAAGAATGGGCAAGCAATACCAGTATCTTTCACAGAATTCCAGAGGAATAATAACCAATGAGAGTCGCTCTGTTCTCTCTCCTGAAAACCTAGCCGCCTCTAAATTATTTCCTTAATCTACTCCTTTTCTCCACCAGATCTTCAATTTAGCCTTCCTAAATTCATCTTTCCTCTTCTAATCCTCCACCTATCACACCATATTTCTTACTATATTGTATTACTTTATTGAATGGGTACCTTTTACTCTGTTAAATGGGTTTTATCTTGTTCGAAGTTGGGTTCTGTTGTTCGGAACTTTTCTTGGATTCAGGCAAGGAAAACATTGGTCAAGTGGTTCATTTTGTTTGATGGAGAGCTGACTTTTCTCTTCTTGGTTGAGGAGTCACTACTGAAATCGATGGGTCCTTCTGTTTCGTTCTTCCCTTCCAATGACAGGAGGGAATTTTATTGGGTCTACATCTATGTGGACTCTGTCCCTCTCAAGAAGACTTCACACTTCTATATTGAGGGGTCATGCCTGATTTTAATGGAGTTTGTCTTAAGATGTTTTGAGAGAGAGTCAGTCCGTGAGGATTCACTTCATGATCTGGAGTTCATCTTGAAGGGAAGTACTCATGTAATTCCAGTTTATGTAGCCCTGGTATGGGTTGAGTTCCGACAATGTGTTGATAGGCTCGTAAAAGAAGCACCCACCTCCCTGGTGTTTGACATTTTGCCTCAAAGGGCTTTTGCAGGTTTGATGAGTGATCTCAATGGGTTGCCCGTGTATTGTGATGTCAAAGCGAATAGAGATATTCTTAAGGATTTGAGATTGGATATGTGCATTATTTCAATGGGTGCCACAACGATGTGGGTTATTGCTTGCTGTGTGCTAAACAACGATCTAACGAGAAAGAGTCTCATGGAAAGGGTCTGCAAGGACCTATTGGGAGGATATTTTACATTGTCATGGTCTAGTTTATCTCTGCATAAGAATCTTGTGGCTCTGTTTTTTGTCAATTCTGAGGATAGAAGATTTACGATGTGGGCTGGTGTTTCGGTGAGGCATATCAGGTTGCAAAAAGCAGGGCGGGGGCATCGAGCTGCTGTGAGAAGGTTGATAGAGGCCCAGTCTATCTCTCTGTTGGGGATAGATAGGGATACCTTCCTGGTGGGGATGGACGGTACTCTTTTTATTGCTTTAGCGATATTCTGGAGTACTGTATTGAATTTACGGATTCATGGCTGTGGTGATTGTTATGATGTCCTTGATTTGGAAAGGCTGATTGTAGACTTGATTTGGGTTATGTGTTATGACCATGGTTTGGAATGGGGTTTGGTTTATGAACTGTTTGATGGATTGTTTAATCGAGACCACTCGGGATCTGCTCAGTCCGGTCATCCCAGTGGTATGAGTCAACAGAATGGATCTGCTATTATTAATGTTGTGGATACAGAGATGTGCATCTGTATTGTGCGTGCTAAAAATTTGCAGGCTCATGGAGATGGTGCTGATAGCCCTTACTTAACTGAAGCTGTTTTTGAACTCTACTTAGGTGGAGAACAACGAAGCTTAACTGATTATGGTGCTCCATATAAACAATGCCCTCCCAAAAAAATGAGAGTCGTATTTGCTCTAACTTCTCTCTAACCTCTCTCTAAAAAACCTAGCCGACACCAAATTCAAACCTTAATCTGAACCATTTCTTCATCAATTCTTCTCTTTAGCCTTCCCAAATTCACCTTCCTCTTCTAATCTTACACCTCAAACACCATATTTCTTTATATATTTATTATATAATTATTAGTTTGATGAAGAAGGTTTCTTTTTCGGAGAACCTAGTGACCGTGATTCCTCCCCGTGTGCGAGGAACTGTAGTTTGCCATCCGGTGGGTAATCCGATTAGGAGTCCGAAGAGGGTCTCCTTTTCGGAGAACCTTGTGACTGTGTATCCTTTGGAGGATAGTCCGAAGGGTGTGCTCAGGGTGTGTACTCAGAGTGGCTCCTCTCCTGGAAGGGAGAAGATTAAGCCCTTGTTTCAGGTGGCTGAGAGATTGAAGTTTGAGACGGAGTGTACGGAGTTTGGTGCTTCTGGTCTCAAAAATGGGCTGGAGGTGTCGGGGAGGGCCTTCACTCCCACAACCGGGATTGCTTCTAGGACGTGTAGCTCGTTTGAAGGTAAGATCTACTACTCCAAGAAGAAAGTTACTTTTAACGATTTGGTTGTTGAAATTAAAGATTTCAATATTGAAATGTCCGATTCATCGGAAGCAACTGACATTTCTGTTAGTGCTAATGTGGATTTGGGAGTCAATTCCTCTTTGATGGATGAGGGTATTGACTTTCCAATTTTGGGTGAAAATGACTGGCCTAGAGAGAATCTAGTGGTTTGCCGAAAGGCTTGCCTTAGGAAGTCTACTCTTAATGTGGAGGTTGTCAAACCTGTGAAGAAATCAGTGAAGTGGAAGGATAATGTCCAGGTTATTATTGATCAAGAAGTAACTATTGTTAATGACAGTCAGGTCAATATGAAGTTGATTATGGATGAGGAGGTGGGTCACAAGCTGAATGGAAAGGATGTTGATGAAGCCTTTGAGTATTTAAGGAGTAACGGTTGTGTTCTGGAAGGGACAAAAAGGATGTTGAGGCGTATGCTTAGGATTCTTGGGTGTGAACCAGGGGGTTACACTTATTTTAACTGTTGTCATTGTAGTTATTACTCGACATTGAATGGTGAGGGCGCGATGGGGCAAGGTGTAGAGCTGGATGTTCACAGAGTGTGTGCAATGCGCATTGCAACATGGTTATTTGCTTGTTATGATGCCCTTGAGATGAAGGGATTGGTTGAAGACCCTTTTTGGGTGGAGGATGCTTTAGATACCTATGTGAGGAGTAAGGACTCCTGGTTGGGCGAGGCGTCTCTTTTGTCTCTGCAAATTCGGGATGCAGGTGTTAAAGGGATGGCCTATGATTGGGGGTTGTTTGTACCCCAGGGCATTCAGTTCTTTGCGGTTAGCGATGGGGTTGCCACGATTACTATTCGTGATTTTGGCATGAACTTCTATATGTGTTTGTCAATTAGATGCGCTGCAATGTAGGGAACTTGGATGGTGCTTGTTATGCACCAATGGGTCGAAGGTGGAGGTGGCATTGTGCATAAACCTGGATGCTTTATGTTGGCCATGCCCAAGATGAATGAGGTGATGCTATTTGTCCCATGTTATATGTGGGCAGTGACTGAAGCTTGTGGAGGGACCACTTATTTCCTGGTGGTATTTTAATCGGGATTAATTTAAGGGTTATCTAGAATTGTTATTGTGTTTGTGTTTTGATGTTGTTGATTGCTAGTTTATCTAGCATTATTAATGTTTTATCTTTGTTGTTCCGCTAGGTAGATGTGTTACTTATCGCGGGGTATGCCCCTAGAGTTGTAATCATTTTCCTATGGTATAAATTTTAATTAGCAAAAAAAAAAATTATGGTGCTCCATTGTTGGATGGAATGTCTACGGGACGTGTGCAAGTTGCTGGAAAGTTCAAATGGTGTTATGCGACTGCTGCAAAGGTTGGGTTTATCTTGACTGGGAATCAATGCATTAACCTGTGGGCAGTGATATGGGTAGTTGTCTTAGACCCCATGTGTAGGCTTCGACAAACAGTGAATGCAGTTGTAAGCCCAGTAGATGCTCTTGCTGAGAGGATTACCCGCTTTTTGGGTTCTTATGATATGAATTTAGACACCAGTCTGAGTATACACGATGCAGCTGCTCCTAAGGCATCTCAATCTCGGCTTGCTTTTTGCTAGATTGTGGACTGTGCGAGGCTGGTCATAAAGAGGAGGCCTGGTTTTTCTGAACTTGGTTTAGTAGCCAGCATTGTGAGCTTATTTCGACGAGGGTTGGACAGTTGGTCCCCATTCAGTGGGACAGGTTATACTGGAGGATTTATTGCAGGATGGCTTGGAACTGAAGTTTCAATTATGCGCATGGCCAGGAGAGTGCGAGATGGGATGCCTTTTGGGATGGGCTTCGCTATGGTGGAGTATAGCCATGTGTGGGTGGTTGATAGTATCGCTGCTGGTGGTGACTTGCAGGTGGAGGTGTTGCGATGGATTGACTGGGGGAGTGTTCTTAGAATCCAGATGTTAGTCTTTGTCCGGGTGAGCTATCACCCTGATTGTGAAGTGGAAATGAGGATGGGTTTCCTTGTAAGAAATGAAGTCGACCAAGCTAGTTGCGACTCTCCTGAGGTTTCTGGGAAAGAGTTATCTTTGGCCATTGTCAAGTTTAATGGAGCCGATTGGAGGGGAAGGAAAGCAATCGTGGTGATTACTATGCGGGTAATATATGGATGTGCAGGAATAGGAGCTTGTGGATGGACCACTTCTAGTGGTATTTTAGTCAGAATGTGTGCAACTTAGTTCTTTAGTTGTTTAGTTTGTTTAGTTTATCAGTTGATTGCTAGTTTATCTAGCATTATTGTTGTTTTTTTCGTTGTTGTTCCGTTAGGAGGATGGTTTTCTAATCGCGGGGTATGCCCCTAGAGATGTAATCATTTGCCTATGGTATAAATTTTAATTAGCAAAAAAAAAAAAAAAAAAAAGAATGGGCAAGCAGTGAAAATGTGGCTAACCGTTTCATCATCCACCCCACATAAGACACATTTTGGGTCAACCTGCATTCCAAACATAAGCATTCTATCCTTCGTGAGAAGCCTGTTCTTTATGGCTAACCAAGTGATGAATGAGCATTTCGGGATATTGAATTCGGGGACGAAGGATGGTTGTGTGTTGACTGATATTACTAAAATGGTGGGGTTTGAGAATGCAGGTAAAACTCTGTTCTCGACAACAAAGAAACATGCTATTCTGGTTGAGGATGAGGGAGTGATGTTAAAGCCCCACTCGTCGATGTTAGAGAGCCATCTGGGTAACAGTTTGATCTTGGGAAGGCTTCCTCCTGACTTGGATACCACCTGTCATGGTACAAGTGGTGGTCTTTTTGAGAATCATGGGGTGGATTACTCTGCCGTTAAGGTTGTTGGTAAGGGTTCTGCTGAAAATTATAATGGTGTTATTAGTAATGGTTGTACTGGTAATGTTGTAGGCAACGTTGTTGGTGGAATACCGCCATTGGAGGCTGATCTGCTGCGTTTTAGCTCAGCGAATGTTATTGTTTTAGCAATTTCCAAGGATGCTGTTGAAGTTGGTGTGGGCGACCTACCTCTATATAGCAACAGCTTGTCATGTAATTTTGGAGGAACGAAATATTAGAATTTTTAACCAAGGGAGGCAAAGAACAGTGGAGCAGGTTATTAATGCTGTAAAGAGGAATGTTCGGGATAAGATTAGCACTTGTTCTAGTTTTAGAAAAAAGGCTCGTAGGGACCCTCTACTCCCTTCACTGCTTTATTAGACAGGTTGTAGTCAAGTTGTTTGGGTCGAGTTGTTGAGCAGTAGGTTCATATAGTGTGACTAGTTGGTTGATCTTTTGTAGGGTGTGCCCTATTTTGTACATGTTTTTTTGAAGAAATATAAATATTATTTAGCAAAAAAAAAAAAAAAAAAAAGTTGGTGTGGGCGTGGGGCTCAGTCATTTTGAAAGGATTGGTGCCCCTGCAGTATATGATTTCGAGATGGGATGTTTCTCAGGATTCAAGCATTGTCTTGATGGAGTTAATAGAAGGTATTGGTTGCATGAAGCTAGATGTGGATTTTGCACTGCTGGACAGTCTAGCGTGAGCAGTTCGAAGGGGTTTTCAAGCCATTATTGGTGGATATGTACGAGGTATTACCATGTGCAGTTTACTCAGTTGCACTTTCTTAGTGCTTGTATTGGGTTCAATTTAGGATTGGTGGAGGCACTAGATTAAGTTTGTAATAGGCTTAGTTCTATGTTTGTTGATTGTAAAATGACTTATTGTTGTTTGGCTTTGTTGTCTGAATGTTGATTTTGCGGGGTATGCCCCCAGAATTGTGTAAGTTGTTCCTTCTTGGTATAAAATTTTAATTAGCAAAAAAAAGAGATGACTGCGGCATTGAGCACTGTTTTTCCGTCTACGGGTAGTGTAGTTCAGTGGCCTGTCTTTGGTGCACATGCTCAGTATCCTCCACCTGATTCACCCGAAGAGGGTGATGTTGCAGATGAGTAGGTATGTTTCTACTATCCCTCGTATTTACTTCCATTCAATGCGGACATTGAATTCTTTAAGTTTGGGGGTGGTTTGGGGGATAAGTAGTGTATATGTAGTTATATGTGATTGTTAGTCAATGTGTTTATGTGTTCATGTAGGATTTCATACTTTGCATATTAGTGGTAGTTCATGCATTTATGTTCATGTTATCTACGTGTGTTTCATATAGGACATTCTGTTTTTATTTTCGTATTTCATGTGAGTCCATTTAGTTGCATTTTCATGGCATGCATATTTCATGATCCCTTAGGACGAGCTAATTCTAATTGGTAGGTAGATGTCTAATTGAGTGTGGTAATGATGAGTAGAGGGTTGATTTATAGTTTCTACGAAATTGTCTTGCATGCTTCAGAAACACAATAATTTCACAGTCTCATTGGGTGCTTTTGGGCTAGGTTAGGGTCATGCTTGTTTGGATGTTTTGAGATTTAATCACTTGATTATATTTAGAATTTTCGTTATTCCCTTGATGACATAGGAGCATTAAAGTCTAAGTTTGGGGGAAACCAGGGATTTCATGCTAGTTGTTAATATTTGTCAATAATGGCTTGGCGTCAAATGGCTAGTAGCCGGCTCATATTAATATGAGTAGTCTAGGGTTGGAATTGAGAATTCTCATTCCAGATTGCATATATGAAAAAAAAAATCAGAAAAAAAAGAAAAAAAAATTCAGAAAAGGATAAAAGAAAAAAAAAAGTTGTGTATTGTTTAATTGTTAAATGCAAAATTAACCACGAGTGAGCTCTTTAATACTCGAGTATTTAAGTCTGAGGGGACTTAGTCCTAGTAACCTAAAGCCCTTGTGGTTTGGGATTGCTGACCTAACACTCGCTACATGGGTATTATTGTATAAACCTTTTGGGGTCTCATTCATTGCACGGTTAAATAATCACGCGTACGGTCAAATTCTAAACATTCCTCCATCAATTTGTCTAAAAATCCTTCACTAATCCATCTTTTTCTTCTTCTCTTTCAGCTAAAACACCTATATTTCTTGTCAGTATGAATCAGAAGAAGGTTTCTTTCTCCGATGTCTCTCCTTCGGAGATTGGTAGCTCAAATGCTCGCCTCCTTGAATGTACCACTGAGTTGGTTAATGATGTTAAGGGTCTGATGACTAAGGCCCGGGATGGGTTGGTCTCGACTATGAGTCTGAAAAGGGTTACTTTTTCGGAGAGACTGGTGTCGGTGATTCCTTCTGGTAGCACTAATGGATGTGATGCAGGGAGGAGGAATTAGAACCAGTATGTTTGTCCAGCTTTTGGAGTTGCTTCTAGAACCAGAAGCGGTATTAAGACTAATTGTAGGATGGATGATGGTATTAAGCCTAGCATAACCCAAGAAGGTATGCATGTGCTGAAACCTGAAGGGAGCTCTATTAGATCTAAGGAAGGTCTGAGATCGGAATTCAGTCCGAAAAGGGTTTCCTTTGCGGAGAACTTGGTGTCGGAGATAACTCCTAGTAGGTCAAAAACAAAGGAGGACGCTGTGGAATCTGGAACCTCTAGAAGGAGGACAGCAATGCCATATAGATGCTGCTGGATTGCTAGGAAAATCTTTAATGCTAGATCTCAAGCTCTATCTTATGTTACATATAATGTTGGAGATGCATCTGGGTTTCTCTTTTGGCATGACCCTTGGGCCAACAAGAAGCCTTTAGCTCTCATTTCTCCCTCGGTGATTTCGAATGCAGAATCGACTAGTATGGCTCTTATCAACTCTTACCAGCAGAATGGGGCTTGGAGGCTTCCAAATTCAAATCACATGGATGTTTGGGAGGTTAGAAGAAGGGCATCTCAAACTCAAGTCCATAGATATGATAAGATCACTTGGGATGGACTTCAGCCAAACATGATTAAACTGTCATCAATTTGGGCATCCATTCGTGATTCTGGGCAGGGGGTCGATTGGGCTGGCCTGGTTTGGAGCTCTTTCAACATTCCGAAATGTTCCTTCATTTCGTGGCTAGCTATCAAGAATAGACTTCTTACAAAAGACCGTATGATAACATTTGGCATGAGGGTTGATCCAATGTGTGTCCTATGCAGCACAGACAGGGAGTCTATAGGCCATCTGTTTACTACTTGTCCGTACTTCAACCTCCTAAGTAAGGTGGTGCCGTTCCGGCTTAATTATGACTGGGTAAGGTGGCAGCAGGGTGACTTCTTTCAAACCTCCCTGTCAGAGCAGAAGAAGGTTATTGCAGGGGTGTACTTAACAACATGCATATATAGTGTATGGAAGGAGCAAAATTTTAGAATCCACAATGCAGAATTTGTCTCTAGGTTCTCTGAATTCATTTCTGGCTTGAGTTCCGTTTTTCCAGAATTTCGTGCCCAGTCCCTCGGTGCAGATGGGCAAGCACCAATAAGATGCCCAAGAGAGTTACAATGGGCACAAATTAAGGCCTTATTAACGTACGAAACCTTAACTTCCACATTAGATTTATCGAAATCCACCGCAGGGATAACTGCTGGAAGGGGGTCACCAATCTTATACTGCACACACATTTTTGCAAAGGGCAGAATTTCCAGCTCTGAAGTTAGAGCATCAACACCTAGTGGGACACCTATGACACTTGCTATTCGACTCAGCCCCTCTTGAGTCCAGTAGCAGTCTGGTAGATTGGAAAATTTAACCCACAGAGGCATAGTCGATACCGTAGTACCCGCACCTGAACAGCCCCAATCTGTAACCACAAGGGGACGTTGATCAAAGTACCAAGTCCCTTTAGATAGAGAAGCATTCTTATCATTTAAGGAGCTGAACTTAAAAATATAAGTAGATTCATTACGCTGCGATACAGAGACCAAGCCTTTCTTCCAAATTAATTGAGCAATTACTTTCACTCTTCTAAATGGCAGGGTGCCCTTTGTGAATTTCCCCACAACACAACATTTAAATTTCTCAGCTCCTTTCTGTAAAATCTCATCAGGAGGTTGGACTATGCTAGATCCCTCTGGAAGAGGCACATAATCAAAGCTAATTCCCTTATGGGGACCCGGGGCCTCTTTCAACACCGAACTCCACGATTTCTTCTCAGTGTTGGCCTCATCCTGTCCTAGCCCTTCCGACGAATCCTTCACTACACCTGAAGACTCACCTTTAGACAAATTAATATTCCCATTTTTAAGAATACTCTTTAGAGTGGGCGTAGTTTGGACAGTATTCTTTCTCTCCTCTTTTCCTTTCTAGAAGATAGGGAGGCCAAATTCATCCCTGCCAGTTATAATGTTGAGTGGGCTGCATAACCCAACATTAAACTCAGCCTGAGCAGTTAGGTTTGCCTTTTCCATTTCCGCTATAGACAATCCTTTGGACTTTAGGAACACCTCAACCTCCGCTAATTTATTGCGTAATCTTATCATTTCCTCTCTTTCATTTTTGCTAGTAGCTGCCATTGCAGTCGCTACTCTACTAATTGTAACCCTCTCCATAGCATCTCTAAAATCCTCATGGTGAACCTCCTCATCATCAGAAGAGGCCCTCATCACCTTGTTACCAGTTTCCCCCGAGATGCTTGGCTCCACCGAATGCGCCGCCGACAAGATTGGGAAATCTTCCTCCTCTCTACGAGTGAGCATCTCATTAAACTCATCATCATCCATGTCCTGCATATACCCCGGCAGACCAGACTCAGTATCACAGTTGGAATCTTGACTCACCATTAAAAACTACTAATCAAAAATAAATATATATATATAAGAAATTTAGTGTTTAGGTTAAAGAGGAAGGAGAATATGGAGTAAATGAAAAAAAAAAAAAGAGGAAGGAGAATATGGAGTAAATGAAGTGGATTTGGACTTTACTGATGGAGAATGTGTGTAAGAGAATAGATCTATGCTAAAATAAAATGGCGGCTAGCTAGGGTTTCTAGTGAGAAGGAAGAGCTTCTCTCTCTAAGACTCTCATTTTTTACAGATGAAAATACTTATACTGCCCTATGTGATCAATATGAATAACTTGCTCTTCAATCGTTATGTTTTCAAATTCTATAGACATATAGGGTCTAAGCATAATTGATGTCTATTTCATCTTCTATCTCTTTTGTGGATGTATGGGTAGTTTGGTATACGTATGCTGACAGGTAGCGTGTACTTGTTTCGTGTTATCCGATCAGATATCATAACCATTGCATATAGTGATTAAAGGCGTCAGATCTAAGTGAAGTATTTAATGAAGTTAGGATCCTATGTTTATTCTCATATAAGTAAATCAGTTTTAAATCTCATTAGTTAATTAATTCTTAGTTTAATAATTTGCATCTTAGTTTAAATTAGATAATCAAAAACCCCTAATCGTTATTTGTCTTAGCAGTGAGTTAAAACCATACATTGTTGCATAGGTACATGTACTGAATTGAAACCTAAACCAGATCTCTGTGGAACGAACTTGATTTATATCTGTATTACTTGTGACCACGTAACTTGTGTGATTTTGTGTTAACAAGTTTTTGGCGCCGCTGCCGGGGATCATCGGTGTTTTATTTTTAGTTTATGTGCTTGTCAATAGTGGTCGTTAGCGTTCACTAACTCAGATTTCTTACTTAGTTTGTTTGTTTCGTGGTGTTTCAGGTACTTGAGCTTGTATGCGAACACGTTTGCAGGCTCGTATAGAAAAACTGGTGGAAGACGATCTTGTATTAGATAATAAGGAAGAGGAACTTGTAACTACTGTAGAGATGGGCGATGCTGCAACAGTTAAGGCTTTGAAGGAATATTCTCAGCCGAAGATCAATGACATCCAGTCCAGTATTATCAGGCCGGCCATTACCACTAACAACTTTGAAATCAAGCCTGGCACTATTCAGATGTTACAGAATTTGGTTCAGTTTGGGGATGCTCCTACGGAGGATCCTAACATGCATATTCGGGACTTTATCGAGATCTGTGACACTTTCAAGTTTAATGGTGTGTTGGATGATGCTATCAAATTGAGACTTTTCCCATTCTCTCTTCGGGATAAGGCTAAGGGCTGGTTACACTCTTTACCAGCTGGTTCCATTACTACATGGGAAGATCTTGCTCAGAAGTTTCTTACGAAATTCTTCCCTATGGCGAAAACTATAGCAATAAGGAACGCTCTAACTCAATTTGCACAACAAGCTGGAGAATCTTTGTGTGAGGCTTGGGAACGCTACAAGGAGATGCTTCGAAAGTGTCCTCATCATGGTATGCCTGACTGGATGTTAATTAATGGTTTCTACAATGGGTTGGGAGCACAGTCTAGACCTTTGCTAGATGCAACATCAGGTGGAGCTCTATGGGCTAAGAGCTATGATGAAGCTTATGATCTTATTGAAACAATGGCTGCGAATGAATATCAGAATCCAACCCAGAGACTATCCAAGGCAAGGTAGCAGGTATTTTGGAAGTGGATGCAGCTTCAGCTATTGCAGCTCAGTTGAAGGCTTTGATTATGAAGGTGGATTCTCTTACAAATTATGGAGTCCAGCAGGTGGCTAGTGTTTGTGAGCTATGTGCGGGCACACATGAGACGAATCAGTGTGCTATCTCTTCTGAATCAGCACAGTTTATGAGTAATTTTCAGAGACCTGCTGCACCAGTTCCAGCCACCTATCATCCTAACAACAGGAATAATCCTAATTTCAGCTGGAGCAACAATCAAGGTGCTCAACAACCTCAGCAGCCGTATCAGCAATATGGAGCAAGGCCATTCCATCAAGGCTATCAGCAACAATATGCTCCAAGACAACCATTCCAACCTCCGAGATTTCAGCAACAACAGTCTCATGGGAATGCTGGTCCCTCTTCGAATGAAAAATCTGAATTAGATGAGTTGAGGTTGATGGTTAAAAGCCATGCGGTTTTTTTAAAGACTTTGGAGAATCAGATTGGGCAAATTGCAAGTGCTTTATTGAATAGGCAGCAAGGAACTCTTCCGAGTGATACAGAGGCTAATGAAGGCAGGAGGGATGGCAAAGAACAGGTGAAGGCAGTAACTTTGAGATCGGGAAAGGTTACAACAGATCTTAAATCAGCCGCTAAGGAAGATGAAGAAGTTCAGAATCAGCAAGTTGAAAAATCTGCAGTGCCCAAAATTGAAAAATCTGACTTGGTAGCTGATCAGCTAGATGGTGAAGTGGAAAAGAACAAGGAACCTGTTGTAAAATCTTCTCCGGAGCAGTCTACAAAGAATAATCAGATCTATCCTCCTCCTCCATATCCTAAAAGACCCCAGAAGCAGAATTTGGATAAGCAATTTGCTAAGTTCTTAGAGGTGTTCAAGAAGTTGCAGATAAACATCCCTTTTACGGAAGCTCTTGAACAGATGCCGAGCTATGCCAAGTTCATGAAGGGTATTCTCTCTCGTAAGTTGAAGCTCGAGGAATTAGAGACTGTGGCTCAAACAGAAGAGTGCAGTGCTGTTCTGCAACAGAAATTGCCTCTGAAACTAAAGGATCCTGGTAGCTTTACTATTCCATGCACTATTGGTAATTTGTCTTTTGAAAAGTGCTCGTGTGACTTGGGAGCTAGCATCAATCTCACGCCCTTGTCAATTTTCATGCAACTTGGGTTATCGGATCCGAAGTCTACCAACATCTCTTTGAAGTTGGCTGATCGATCAATCACATATCCTAGAGGCGTAGTGGAGGATGTTTTGGTGAAAGTTGATAAGCTCATATTTCCTACTGATTTTGTTATCTTGGATTTTGAAGAGGATAAGAAGATTCCCATAATTTTGGGAAGACCATTCTTGGCTACGGGTAGGACTTTGATCGATGTGCAGAAAGGGGAACTCACCATGAGGGTGCAAGACCAGAATGTCACTTTTAATGTGTTCAATGCGATGAAATTTCCCACAGATGAAGAGGAATGTTTAAAAGTTGGTACAGTCGTGTTTGAACATGGTGCCGTTCATGTGTGTTATGGTATGCTCGAACAAACTTTGTTTTGTATAGAATGGCAGAACAGGTTACAGGTCATGGGATATAGGGTGTTCAATGATGTGCAAGTTTTGTTAGCATCGGATGATAATTGGGTTGGTCAAGACATTTTTGGTCTGGGCATTGATGGGCTAGTCCAGACATGGCCTGTGGACCTGGTTGAGGTCTTTAATGCGATACTTGGCATAGGTCTTATTCGATTATTCAGTTCTGATCTTATGTTGTTAAACTAGTTACTAGCTAGTTTTATTATTTTGAATTTGTAATGTTTAAAATGTTGATTTCGCGGGGTATGCCCTTAGATTTGTATTAGCGTTCCCTTGTTGGTATAAAATTTAATTAGCAAAAAAAAATGTTTAAAAGTGGATTTGGTTGATTCTGTAGTCACTACGGAGATTGAGAAATTGCTCAAGTCAGATTCTTTGGAAAAGTTCTAGTTGGGGATTCTGATTTTGAAGATGAAGAAGTAGCCGAGCAGCTTCAGCAGTTAAATTCAACCCCTTGGAAAAGGAGATTTGACATGCCTTTTGAATCTCTTGGGTTAGCAGAACTGAAAAATTCTCAAGGGCGTCTTAAACCATCTATTGAGGAAGCTCCTACACTTGAACTCAAACCATTGCCGGAACACTTGAGGTATGCGTTTCTAGGTGATGCATCTACATTACCTGTTATTATTGCGTCTAACCTGTCAGGTAGTGAGGAAGAAAAGCTCTTGCGAATTTTGAAAGAGTTCAAATCCGCAATTGGTTGGACCATAGCAGATATTAAGGGAATCAACCCTTCTTATTGCATGCATAAAATTCTGCTAGAGGAAGGAGCTAAGCCTACTGTTGAGCATCAGCGGAGACTTAATTCGATCATGAAAGAGGTGGTGATGAAGGAAATTCTAAAGTGGCTAGATGCAGGTATCATCTATCCTATCTCAGACAGTTCTTGGGTGAGCCCGGTGCAGTTTGTGCCTAAGAAAGGAGGCATGACAGTGGTTGCTAATGAGAAGAATGAGCTCATCCCTACTCGAACAGTCACGGGTTGGAGAGTTTGCATGGACTATCGCAAGTTGAACAAAGCCACAAGAAAAGATCACTTCCCTCTTCCATTCATTGATCAGATGTTAGACAGATTGGCGGGACACACTCACTATTGCCTTCTTGATGGTTATTCAGGCTATAATCAGATTTGCATTGCTCCAGTTAATCAAGAGAAGACCACATTCACAAGTCCTTTTGGCACTTTTGCTTTTCGTCGGGTTTCTTTCGGACTTTGTGGCGCTCCTGCCACTTTTCAAAGGTGCATGATGGCTATTTTCTCAGACATGATTGGCACGAATGTGGAGGTTTTCATGGATGACTTCTCAATGTTTGGTACTTCATATGATGAGTGTTTGCATAATCTTGGCTTGATATTGAAGCGGTGTGTGGAGACCAATTTGGTGCTTAATTGGGAAAAGTGTCACTTCATGGTGCAAGAAGGAATTATTCTTGGGTACAAGGTATCTAGTAAGGGGCTTGAAGTGGATAAGGCTAAGGTGGAGACTATTGAGAATCTTCCTCCACCTATCTCTGTTAAAGGAATTCACAGTTTTCTTGGTCATGCGGGTTTCTATAGGCGATTCATTCAAGACTTCTCAAAAATCTCTAAACCCTTGTGCAATTTGTTGGAGAAGGATGCTCCCTTCAAGTTTGATGAAGATTGCTTAGCAGCTTTTGAGACGTTGAAGAAGAAGTTGACTACCGCACCTGTCATTACCGCGCCTAATTGGGAGGAACCATTCGAGCTAATGTGTGATGCAAGTGACTATGCCGTGGGAGCTGTGCTTGGGCAAAGGAAGAGCAACATATTTCATGTGGTTTACTATGCTAGTAGAACCCTCAATGAGGCACAGCTAAACTACACCACTACGGAGAAAGAGCTTCTAGCAGTTGTCTACGCTTTCGAGAAATTCATATCTTATTTGCTTGGTATGAAGGTGATAGTCTACACGGATCATGCTACCATTCGATATCTGATTTCGAAGAAGGATTCAAAGCCAAGGTTGATTCGTTGGGTTCTTTTGCTTCAAGAGTTTGATTTGGAGATCAAGGATCAGAAAGGTAAAGAAAATCAAGTAGCGGATCATCTATCACACTTGGAGGACCACGATACGGATTCACATGAAAAATCTCTTATTAATGAATCTTTTCCAGATGAGCAACTTTTTGGAGTGCGAGATGAAGAACCTTGGTTTGCAGATTTTGTGAATTATTTGGTGAGCAATGTTATTCCTCCGGATCTTTCGAGTGCTCAAAGGAAGAAGTTTCTGCATGATGTGAAGTGGTACCGTTGGGATGAGCCGTTTCTGTTTAGACAAGGAGTAGATCAGATGATCAGACGATTCATTCCGTATAGTGAGACGAAGAGTGTTTTACGAGATTGCCACTCAACCATTTATGGTGGCCATTATGGTGGTGAGAAGACAACAGCTAGAGTGCTTCAGGCAGGTTTCTACTGGCCTACCTTATTTAAGGATGCTCATCAGTTCGTGATGAGATGTGATCACTGTCAAAGGGTTGGCAATATTTCTAGGACGAACGAGATGCCTCTTAACATGCTTCTCGAGGTGGAGATCTTTGATGTTTGGGGGATTGACTTCATGGGACCGTTTGTTTCGTCGTGCAATAATCAGTACCTCTTGCTAGCGGTAGATTACGTATCTAAATGGGTCGAGGTGAAGGCTTTACCGACCAATGATGCTAAGGTGGTATTGAATTTCTTGCATAAGCAAATTTTCACACGTTTCGGGACATTCGAATGACGTGACTGTGGATAGAGCTATTATTCTGTGGGGTATACTAAAGGGCAAGTATGTCGATTTGGGTTATTTGGTGAATCAGAACATTCTCAGGTTTTTGAGTGGTGGTACAAAGGCAGCAATTCTGCATGCTTCTATTGTTGCTAGTTTATGTTTTGATAGTGGTGTTCGTTGGGGTGCTGATGAGCCGTTACAGATGCCGGGTAATGCTATTGTTGACGTTACTATTGATAATTTGGTGGACTGGCCGGGCGGCGATCCACATTCTAGAGGGTTAGGATATATTGTTGAGGGTGCTGGTGGTCAGGGAGCGGGCGCTCCCCCACAGGTTCCTCGGGTGCCTAGAGCAGCCAGAGCAGGTCCGTCCAGTGGAGATACTGATAGGACGGGGCTTAGTGATACTCAATTCAGACGATTGACGAGGCGTTTTGATGCCATGCACGACATCAACCGCCGATATGCTGATGAGATGACTGCGGACCATCTCCGTTAGCACCAATCCTGCAGCTCAAGTAGCTCTGTGGCATAGCAGTACAAACTAATGAGAGTCTAGAGAGAGAAGCTCCTCCTTCTCACTAGAAACTCTCTTGTAGCAGCCTTTATTCTTACACAATTTTCCATCAGATCTACACTTACAACCTTCACTAATCCATCTTTCATCTCTATTCTCTCACCTATACACTAAATTTCTTTTGTTGTTGGATTGCTCGAAAGATTTTTAATGCTAGACAGCAAGCATTGAAACCTAATCACAGTATCCATATTACTAAAAGTAACCTTCTTCTTAGAAAAGAAGGACTTACCTTCAGTCAACTGCAGATTGCAAGAGTTGCGAGTTCTAGAAGCAAACCCAGATATGGGCAAGGAGACACCCTCCCACTTCCATTCAGATCCCTCATCGGCAACATCATTAGAAACCCTAACGGTGGGCTCTACCGATTTCACCATAGGAGAATTAACCAAATTCACCAAAGAAGAATTAACATCCAAATCATTATCATTATCTTTAAGATCCGAAGAATCGGACATCTCAATAGGTTGAAACCTAATCACAGTATCCATGTTACTAAAAGTAACCTTCTTCTTCGACCTTTTAGAAGTCTGAATCAACGATTCATTCTTCCCCTTCTCAGAAGAAAGGCCACTCTTAGAACACGCAAAAAGCCCATCCTTCTGGGCAAACGTTTCCGATACCAAAGGCTCCGAAAAAGAAACCCTTTTTGGACTCATAATCAAACTACTAAGGAAAGAAATTTTGTGTATAGGTGAGGGATTGGAGATGGAAAGTAGATTATTGAAGGTTGATTGTATAGATCTGATGGAAGTTGTGTTGAAAATAGAGGCGGCTAAAAGAGATTCTAGTGAGAAGGAGGAGCTTCTTTCTCTAAGACTCTCATTCCTATTTTTAAGATGTTTATGCAGCGAAATGTTTTGCCTCATTCATATAGTGCCCTTTCTACTGAGTTAGTTAAGGGGGATTTGTCGTCTCGGACCGGGGAGGGTCTACAATCAGCTGGGCGCAAGAAGAGGAAGTCTGTTTGTGATAGAGACTCCTTTGGGTCTAAGGATTTCCGAAAGAAGATGGATGTTGGTTGCTGTCCCAACACTGGGATGGATTCAAGAACTCAAAGCTCGCTCAACCCCCATTTGGTTGAAGGTAACATATCTTACTCTAAGGGAAAGTTAGCTGGTGTTAAAGATTTAGGTATTGCTTCTCTGAATGTGCCTATTAAAATTTCAAATTTTAAGGATTCAATTTCTTCTAATGTTGTTGGTAATGAGGAATTAGACGTTACTTCTAGTATGTTGACCAAAGACACAACTGATTTGGTAAATCATTCGGGTGGTCCTATTGATACGGACTCTTCTATGGTTTTGAATGTTTGTGATGTGGACTCTTCTATGGTTTTGAATTCTTGGAATGGTGGTCCTATTGATACGGACTCTTCTATGGATTCTGCCGTTAAGGCGGATGGTAGAAATTTTTTTTTTTTTGCTAATTAAAATTTTATACCAAAGGAAACAACTAGTACACAACTAGGGGCATACCCCGCGAAACAACATCCAAATTACAACCACAATAAAACATGATACAAAGAATAAGAAGTTAAACCCTACTCAACATCCCGGATGTACCTAACCTATTCTTTTACATGATAAGTAAGATGATGGTCGGGTCTTTCCGAACCCAAACCTTAAACAAGCTACATGAGAACAGTTTCTCGCGCACCATACGCCTTATCTCACTGCTAACCACTGAGGTTGGATTGCCAGGGCCAGGGTTGTGCATGCGATAGTTACGCTCCTTCCAGACATGGTAGATAGCTGTGCTAAAAAACAGTTGAGCAATTGTTTGCTCCTTTGCCCCCAGCTGTGTATTAACGCAATTGCCTAGCTGACAGTTGGACCAATTCCGCGTGAAACGCATTGGCATAGACCTGCTAATAAGATCAAAGAATGGGCAAGCAATACCAGTATCTTTCACAGAATTCCAGAGGAATAATAACCAATGAGAGTCGCTCTGTTCTCTCTCCTGAAAACCTAGCCGCCTCTAAATTATTTCCTTAATCTACTCCTTTTCTCCACCAGATCTTCAATTTAGCCTTCCTAAATTCATCTTTCCTCTTCTAATCCTCCACCCATCACACCATATTTCTTACTATATTGTATTACTTTATTGAATGGGTACCTTTTACTCTGTTAAATGGGTTTTATCTTGTTCGAAGTTGGGTTCTGTTGTTCGGAACTTTTCTTGGATTCAGGCAAGGAAAACATTGGTCAAGTGGTTCATTTTGTTTGATGGAGAGCTGACTTTTCTCTTCTTGGTTGAGGAGTCACTACTGAAATCGATGGGTCCTTCTGTTTCGTTCTTCCCTTCCAATGACAGGAGGGAATTTTATTGGGTCTACATCTATGTGGACTCTGTCCCTCTCAAGAAGACTTCACACTTCTATATTGAGGGGTCATGCCTGATTTTAATGGAGTTTGTCTTAAGATGTTTTGAGAGAGAGTCAGTCCGTGAGGATTCACTTCATGATCTGGAGTTCATCTTGAAGGGAAGTACTCATGTAATTCCAGTTTATGTAGCCCTGGTATGGGTTGAGTTCCGACAATGTGTTGATAGGCTCGTAAAAGAAGCACCCACCTCCCTGGTGTTTGACATTTTGCCTCAAAGGGCTTTTGCAGGTTTGATGAGTGATCTCAATGGGTTGCCCGTGTATTGTGATGTCAAAGCGAATAGAGATATTCTTAAGGATTTGAGATTGGATATGTGCATTATTTCAATGGGTGCCACAACGATGTGGGTTATTGCTTGCTGTGTGCTAAACAACGATCTAACGAGAAAGAGTCTCATGGAAAGGGTCTGCAAGGACCTATTGGGAGGATATTTTACATTGTCATGGTCTAGTTTATCTCTGCATAAGAATCTTGTGGCTCTGTTTTTTGTCAATTCTGAGGATAGAAGATTTACGATGTGGGCTGGTGTTTCGGTGAGGCATATCAGGTTGCAAAAAGCAGGGCGGGGGCATCGAGCTGCTGTGAGAAGGTTGATAGAGGCCCAGTCTATCTCTCTGTTGGGGATAGATAGGGATACCTTCCTGGTGGGGATGGACGGTACTCTTTTTATTGCTTTAGCGATATTCTGGAGTACTGTATTGAATTTACGGATTCATGGCTGTGGTGATTGTTATGATGTCCTTGATTTGGAAAGGCTGATTGTAGACTTGATTTGGGTTATGTGTTATGACCATGGTTTGGAATGGGGTTTGGTTTATGAACTGTTTGATGGATTGTTTAATCGAGACCACTCGGGATCTGCTCAGTCCGGTCATCCCAGTGGTATGAGTCAACAGAATGGATCTGCTATTATTAATGTTGTGGATACAGAGATGTGCATCTGTATTGTGCGTGCTAAAAATTTGCAGGCTCATGGAGATGGTGCTGATAGCCCTTACTTAACTGAAGCTGTTTTTGAACTCTACTTAGGTGGAGAACAACGAAGCTTAACTGATTATGGTGCTCCATATAAACAATGCCCTCCCAAAAAAATGAGAGTCGTATTTGCTCTAACTTCTCTCTAACCTCTCTCTAAAAAACCTAGCCGACACCAAATTCAAACCTTAATCTGAACCATTTCTTCATCAATTCTTCTCTTTAGCCTTCCCAAATTCACCTTCCTCTTCTAATCTTACACCTCAAACACCATATTTCTTTATATATTTATTATATAATTATTAGTTTGATGAAGAAGGTTTCTTTTTCGGAGAACCTAGTGACCGTGATTCCTCCCCGTGTGCGAGGAACTGTAGTTTGCCATCCGGTGGGTAATCCGATTAGGAGTCCGAAGAGGGTCTCCTTTTCGGAGAACCTTGTGACTGTGTATCCTTTGGAGGATAGTCCGAAGGGTGTGCTCAGGGTGTGTACTCAGAGTGGCTCCTCTCCTGGAAGGGAGAAGATTAAGCCCTTGTTTCAGGTGGCTGAGAGATTGAAGTTTGAGACGGAGTGTACGGAGTTTGGTGCTTCTGGTCTCAAAAATGGGCTGGAGGTGTCGGGGAGGGCCTTCACTCCCACAACCGGGATTGCTTCTAGGACGTGTAGCTCGTTTGAAGGTAAGATCTACTACTCCAAGAAGAAAGTTACTTTTAACGATTTGGTTGTTGAAATTAAAGATTTCAATATTGAAATGTCCGATTCATCGGAAGCAACTGACATTTCTGTTAGTGCTAATGTGGATTTGGGAGTCAATTCCTCTTTGATGGATGAGGGTATTGACTTTCCAATTTTGGGTGAAAATGACTGGCCTAGAGAGAATCTAGTGGTTTGCCGAAAGGCTTGCCTTAGGAAGTCTACTCTTAATGTGGAGGTTGTCAAACCTGTGAAGAAATCAGTGAAGTGGAAGGATAATGTCCAGGTTATTATTGATCAAGAAGTAACTATTGTTAATGACAGTCAGGTCAATATGAAGTTGATTATGGATGAGGAGGTGGGTCACAAGCTGAATGGAAAGGATGTTGATGAAGCCTTTGAGTATTTAAGGAGTAATGGTTGTGTTCTGGAAGGGACAAAAAGGATGTTGAGGCGTATGCTTAGGATTCTTGGGTGTGAACCAGGGGGTTACACTTATTTTAACTGTTGTCATTGTAGTTATTACTCGACATTGAATGGTGAGGGCGCGATGGGGCAAGGTGTAGAGCTGGATGTTCACAGAGTGTGTGCAATGCGCATTGCAACATGGTTATTTGCTTGTTATGATGCCCTTGAGATGAAGGGATTGGTTGAAGACCCTTTTTGGGTGGAGGATGCTTTAGATACCTATGTGAGGAGTAAGGACTCCTGGTTGGGCGAGGCGTCTCTTTTGTCTCTGCAAATTCAGGATGCAGGTGTTAAAGGGATGGCCTATGATTGGGGGTTGTTTGTACCCCAGGGCATTCAGTTCTTTGCGGTTAGCGATGGGGTTGCCACGATTACTATTCGTGATTTTGGCATGAACTTCTATATGTGTTTGTCAATTAGATGCGCTGCAATGTAGGGAACTTGGATGGTGCTTGTTATGCACCAATGGGTCGAAGGTGGAGGTGGCATTGTGCATAAACCTGGATGCTTTATGTTGGCCATGCCCAAGATGAATGAGGTGATGCTATTTGTCCCATGTTATATGTGGGCAGTGACTGAAGCTTGTGGAGGGACCACTTATTTCCTGGTGGTATTTTAATCGGGATTAATTTAAGGGTTATCTAGAATTGTTATTGTGTTTGTGTTTTGATGTTGTTGATTGCTAGTTTATCTAGCATTATTAATGTTTTATCTTTGTTGTTCCGCTAGGTAGATGTGTTACTTATCGCGGGGTATGCCCCTAGAGTTGTAATCATTTTCCTATGGTATAAATTTTAATTAGCAAAAAAAAAAATTATGGTGCTCCATTGTTGGATGGAATGTCTACGGGACGTGTGCAAGTTGCTGGAAAGTTCAAATGGTGTTATGCGACTGCTGCAAAGGTTGGGTTTATCTTGACTGGGAATCAATGCATTAACCTGTGGGCAGTGATATGGGTAGTTGTCTTAGACCCCATGTGTAGGCTTCGACAAACAGTGAATGCAGTTGTAAGCCCAGTAGATGCTCTTGCTGAGAGGATTACCCGCTTTTTGGGTTCTTATGATATGAATTTAGACACCAGTCTGAGTATACACGATGCAGCTGCTCCTAAGGCATCTCAATCTCGACTTGCTTTTTGCT
This sequence comes from Kitagawia praeruptora, assembly GCA_037693485.1. Classification (NCBI taxonomy): domain Eukaryota; kingdom Viridiplantae; phylum Streptophyta; class Magnoliopsida; order Apiales; family Apiaceae; genus Kitagawia; species Kitagawia praeruptora. The sequence continues at coordinate 92,100,431 of CM075344.1, read as the reverse complement.
AGATTGTGGACTGTGAGAGGCTGGTCATAAAGAGGAGGCCTGGTTTTTCTGAACTTGGTTTAGTAGCCAGCATTGTGAGCTTATTTCGACGAGGGTTGGACAGTTGGTCCCCATTCAGTGGGACAGGTTATACTGGAGGATTTATTGCAGGATGGCTTGGAACTGAAGTTTCAATTATGCGCATGGCCAGGAGAGTGCGAGATGGGATGCCTTTTGGGATGGGCTTCGCTATGGTGGAGTATAGCCATGTGTGGGTGGTTGATAGTATCGCTGCTGGTGGTGACTTGCAGGTGGAGGTGTTGCGATGGATTGACTGGGGGAGTGTTCTTAGAATCCAGATGTTAGTCTTTGTCCGGGTGAGCTATCACCCTGATTGTGAAGTGGAAATGAGGATGGGTTTCCTTGTAAGAAATGAAGTCGACCAAGCTAGTTGCGACTCTCCTGAGGTTTCTGGGAAAGAGTTATCTTTGGCCATTGTCAAGTTTAATGGAGCCGATTGGAGGGGAAGGAAAGCAATCGTGGTGATTACTATGCGGGTAATATATGGATGTGCAGGAACAGGAGCTTGTGGATGGACCACTTCTAGTGGTATTTTAGTCAGAATGTGTGCAACTTAGTTCTTTAGTTGTTTAGTTTGTTTAGTTTATCAGTTGATTGCTAGTTTATCTAGCATTATTGTTGTTTTTTTCGTTGTTGTTCCGTTAGGAGGATGGTTTTCTAATCGCGGGGTATGCCCCTAGAGATGTAATCATTTGCCTATGGTATAAATTTTAATTAGCAAAAAAAAAAAAAAAAAGAATGGGCAAGCAGTGAAAATGTGGCTAACCGTTTCATCATCCACCCCACATAAGACACATTTTGGGTCAACCTGCATTCCAAACATAAGCATTCTATCCTTCGTGAGAAGCCTGTTCTTTATGGCTAACCAAGTGATGAATGAGCATTTCGGGATATTGAATTCGGGGACGAAGGATGGTTGTGTGTTGACTGATATTACTAAAATGGTGGGGTTTGAGAATGCAGGTAAAACTCTGTTCTCGACAACAAAGAAACATGCTATTCTGGTTGAGGATGAGGGAGTGATGTTAAAGCCCCACTCGTCGATGTTAGAGAGCCATCTGGGTAACAGTTTGATCTTGGGAAGGCTTCCTCCTGACTTGGATACCACCTGTCATGGTACAAGTGGTGGTCTTTTTGAGAATCATGGGGTGGATTACTCTGCCGTTAAGGTTGTTGGTAAGGGTTCTGCTGAAAATTATAATGGTGTTATTAGTAATGGTTGTACTGGTAATGTTGTAGGCAACGTTGTTGGTGGAATACCGCCATTGGAGGCTGATCTGCTGCGTTTTAGCTCAGCGAATGTTATTGTTTTAGCAATTTCCAAGGATGCTGTTGAAGTTGGTGTGGGCGTGGGGCTCAGTCATTTTGAAAGGATTGGTGCCCCTGCAGTATATGATTTCGAGATGGGATGTTTCTCAGGATTCAAGCATTGTCTTGATGGAGTTAATAGAAGGTATTGGTTGCATGAAGCTAGATGTGGATTTTGCACTGCTGGACAGTCTAGCGTGAGCAGTTCGAAGGGGTTTTCAAGCCATTATTGGTGGATATGTACGAGGTATTACCATGTGCAGTTTACTCAGTTGCACTTTCTTAGTGCTTGTATTGGGTTCAATTTAGGATTGGTGGAGGCACTAGATTAAGTTTGTAATAGGCTTAGTTCTATGTTTGTTGATTGTAAAATGACTTATTGTTGTTTGGCTTTGTTGTCTGAATGTTGATTTTGCGGGGTATGCCCCCAGAATTGTGTAAGTTGTTCCTTCTTGGTATAAAATTTTAATTAGCAAAAAAAAGAGATGACTGCGGCATTGAGCACTGTTTTTCCGTCTACGGGTAGTGTAGTTCAGTGGCCTGTCTTTGGTGCACATGCTCAGTATCCTCCACCTGATTCACCCGAAGAGGGTGATGTTGCAGATGAGTAGGTATGTTTCTACTATCCCTCGTATTTACTTCCATTCAATGCGGACATTGAATTCTTTAAGTTTGGGGGTGGTTTGGGGGATAAGTAGTGTATATGTAGTTATATGTGATTGTTAGTCAATGTGTTTATGTGTTCATGTAGGATTTCATACTTTGCATATTAGTGGTAGTTCATGCATTTATGTTCATGTTATCTACGTGTGTTTCATATAGGACATTCTGTTTTTATTTTCGTATTTCATGTGAGTCCATTTAGTTGCATTTTCATGGCATGCATATTTCATGATCCCTTAGGACGAGCTAATTCTAATTGGTAGGTAGATGTCTAATTGAGTGTGGTAATGATGAGTAGAGGGTTGATTTATAGTTTCTACGAAATTGTCTTGCATGCTTCAGAAACACAATAATTTCACAGTCTCATTGGGTGCTTTTGGGCTAGGTTAGGGTCATGCTTGTTTGGATGTTTTGAGATTTAATCACTTGATTATATTTAGAATTTTCGTTATTCCCTTGATGACATAGGAGCATTAAAGTCTAAGTTTGGGGGAAACCAGGGATTTCATGCTAGTTGTTAATATTTGTCAATAATGGCTTGGCGTCAAATGGCTAGTAGCCGGCTCATATTAATATGAGTAGTCTAGGGTTGGAATTGAGAATTCTCATTCCAGATTGCATATATGAAAAAAAAAATCAGAAAAAAAAAAAGAAAAAAAAATTCAGAAAAGGATAAAAGAAAAAAAAAAGTTGTGTATTGTTTAATTGTTAAATGCAAAATTAACCACGAGTGAGCTCTTTAATACTCGAGTATTTAAGTCTGAGGGGACTTAGTCCTAGTAACCTAAAGCCCTTGTGGTTTGGGATTGCTGACCTAACACTCGCTACATGGGTATTATTGTATAAACCTTTTGGGGTCTCATTCATTGCACGGTTAAATAATCACGCGTACGGTCAAATTCTAAACATTCCTCCATCAATTTGTCTAAAAATCCTTCACTAATCCATCTTTTTCTTCTTCTCTTTCACCTAAAACACCTATATTTCTTGTCAGTATGAATCAGAAGAAGGTTTCTTTCTCCGATGTCTCTCCTTCGGAGATTGGTAGCTCAAATGCTCGCCTCCTTGAATGTACCACTGAGTTGGTTAATGATGTTAAGGGTCTGATGACTAAGGCCCGGGATGGGTTGGTCTCGACTATGAGTCTGAAAAGGGTTACTTTTTCGGAGAGACTGGTGTCGGTGATTCCTTCTGGTAGCACTAATGGATGTGATGCAGGGAGGAGGAATTAGAACCAGTATGTTTGTCCAGCTTTTGGAGTTGCTTCTAGAACCAGAAGCGGTATTAAGACTAATTGTAGGATGGATGATGGTATTAAGCCTAGCATAACCCAAGAAGGTATGCATGTGCTGAAACCTGAAGGGAGCTCTATTAGATCTAAGGAAGGTCTGAGATCGGAATTCAGTCCGAAAAGGGTTTCCTTTGCGGAGAACTTGGTGTCGGAGATAACTCCTAGTAGGTCAAAAACAAAGGAGGACGCTGTGGAATCTGGAACCTCTAGAAGGAGGACAGCAATGCCATATAGATGCTGCTGGATTGCTAGGAAAATCTTTAATGCTAGATCTCAAGCTCTATCTTATGTTACATATAATGTTGGAGATGCATCTGGGTTTCTCTTTTGGCATGACCCTTGGGCCAACAAGAAGCCTTTAGCTCTCATTTCTCCCTCGGTGATTTCGAATGCAGAATCGACTAGTATGGCTCTTATCAACTCTTACCAGCAGAATGGGGCTTGGAGGCTTCCAAATTCAAATCACATGGATGTTTGGGAGGTTAGAAGAAGGGCATCTCAAACTCAAGTCCATAGATATGATAAGATCACTTGGGATGGACTTCAGCCAAACATGATTAAACTGTCATCAATTTGGGCATCCATTCGTGATTCTGGGCAGGGGGTCGATTGGGTTGGCCTGGTTTGGAGCTCTTTCAACATTCCGAAATGTTCCTTCATTTCGTGGCTAGCTATCAAGAATAGACTTCTTACAAAAGACCGTATGATAACATTTGGCATGAGGGTTGATCCAATGTGTGTCCTATGCAGCACAGACAGGGAGTCTATAGGCCATCTGTTTACTACTTGTCCGTACTTCAACCTCCTAAGTAAGGTGGTGCCGTTCCGGCTTAATTATGACTGGGTAAGGTGGCAGCAGGGTGACTTCTTTCAAACCTCCCTGTCAGAGCAGAAGAAGGTTATTGCAGGGGTGTACTTAACAACATGCATATATAGTGTATGGAAGGAGCGAAATTTTAGAATCCACAATGCAGGTCCAGGACAAGCGACGCAGGTGCTTAGTCTTAAGGTCAAGTGCCTTATTAGAGAGAAGTTGTTTTCTTGTTCTTCATTCCAAAAGTGGGTTCGAAAGGATCCATCCCTTGTTCTTCTCCTTTACTGATAGGCCTAGTATCTAGTTGAACTTGGTTGGTCATGTCGACCCTTTCTAGGTGTATTTTGTAGATGTTGTGTTGGGGTATGCCCCAGATTCTCATGTAGCTCCATTTGGTGATATAAAATTTTTAACTTAGCAAAAAAAAAAAAAAAACCTCTAGAAGGTTGAGGAGCTCTGGGTGTTCTATGCGATTTGAGGGAACTAGGGGCGATTGTCTTGGTGGAGTCCCTAAGAACTCGGCTGGTGGAGATCGGGGAAAAAGGCGAAAGGTAAGCATGAAGGAAAAGGTAGCTCCCACTGGGATTGCTTCCAGGACTCGTAGCTCATGCCATTTCCAAAGAGGGGAGAGTAAGTTCTGTTCCTCTATTAGTAAACATGATAATTCTGTGTGTAATGGGCATAATCCCAGGATGAATGTGGTCAGGGAGGGTATTATAGATTTGGATGTTAGTCCTGGAATCTTTAAGGGTTGTAATAGTGCCAATGTTGCTGATATTATGAGTCAAGTCAAGGATGGTGACGCTATGAGCCAGGTTAATGTGATTGACCATTCGTGTCAACTTAGAGGACCGACAAAGCCTGGGGTCATTGATAATAATCTCAAAATGATTGGGGAAAAGATGGAGGAAAAGTTGGATAATGTCCTTCAATCTGGTATAGAGGAGGATGGTGGGAGTTTGAGGTCCGAGAATGCTTATATCTCTGAGATTCGTTCGGAGGAATACCAGGATGGTGTTCGGGAGTTATTGATTGAGACTCTGTTTCATGTTGAGATGCTTAAAAACCATATTCGGTCAAAGGGGTTTTCTGTTCCTAAAGTGTTTGATCTTGTGGAGATAAGTGATGGTGACCCATTTAGAGATGCTTCTGGAAAGTTTTTTTGCAGGGCAACTAAAGAGCTTGCAATTTCGATAAGTTGCGCTTTGCAGCTGCAGGATTTTATTCAAAGAAATGGGCTGGGTGCTCCTATTTCTCCTATGGGAGGCCACTCCAGCCCTGACCAGGTGGAGGCATCGCTTCATGACAAGGGATTTAAAGGCAATGAGAATAAGGAAAATAGTTTGGATGCAACTACTAAAGGCGCTTGTATTATGCCTTTGGAAGACCTTGCCCTCTTGCCTGGGAATGTCTCGGGATCTCCTCTTCCAAATGAGACTATGGTTCCATCTACTGGTACAACAAAGGTTCGGTTAAGGAAATCTGAGATTCGGAAGTGGCGTGCTGGAAGGGGAGGTCATTCTCGACCCCCATGATTTTATATTATGGGTTTCAGTCCTCTTTGATGTAGCTTGGGTTTAGTTTATGTTGTGGTCCTGGTTGGACTATTTCTGTTTGTAATGTCTAAACGTTGATATCGCGGGGTATGCTCTTAGATTTGTTTTATGCTGTTCCTTTTGGTATAAAATATTAATTAGCAAAATAAATAAATAAATAAGCACGCGTATTGTATATAGTATTATGTGTTGTAGTGTAATAATAAAGCATGAATTCCTGGCTAACTTGAATGTGGATGGAGGTGTTCCTAGGTTATGAAGTGTCTACAGTCTATTCTATTTATAAACTTGTGATTGTCTTGGCAAAGAACATGAATGATTTTGATCTAGTTTTGGAAGTATTTCTGATGAGCATCGCACACATGCACGTTTCTGTTCATGTATTGTTAGTATACGGGGACTTAGTCGGGCTCTATTTGGATTTAGTTGCATTCTTTGAGATATTTGCTTGCTAGTTGGTTTTGGTTAGTTTGAAGGGGATCTTTGCATTTTCATATTAGTTGCATTCATGCATTGTATTGTTTAGTTAGATGGATTTTGTGGGTACATTCGCTATAGGCCCTCACGAGACCTTACTCGTCCACTAGGCTACCTAGAGGTTTAAAGGGCTTGTTGCATATGCCAAATGCAACCGTGATCACCTACGGAAGTGGTACTAGTTAGTTAGTTTTTAATTGTTTATGCTTGAGGACAAGGATCGGTTTATGTTTGGGGGTGTGATAAATGGATTTTATATCCATTTAGAGCATTCCATATCGGCTTAAATTGATTCACTTGACCTCAATTTTGTTGTAGTTTTGATGTGTTTTTGTTAGTTGTTTAGGGTTCCGAATTATCGTTTAGGGTTGGCGTATTCCGTCGATTTTGGAGTTGATTTGTGCAATGAAATGAAGAATAGAATGTTGCAATAAGCTACCATGAAGGTTTGAAAAGTAATGAAGCACGGAAGTATATGCCAAAGAAATGGAAGAAAACGGTCTAGAAACGGAGCAAAATTTTCTGTCGGCAGTTTTTCTGGTATGCCGCAGCGTAGGGGGGGTATGATGCGACGTAGAGGGCTGAGCAGAGAAGGTAGTACGCGCTGCGGCGTAGCTCTAGTACGCTGCGGCGTAGTTGTGATTCTGGAATTTCCGAATTTTGCTCTAAAAATTCTAAATTCTTTCCTGTTTCGAATTTTACTTGTAATTTAGGTATTTTCTTGTTGGCCAAGACTTCTAGGGCCTATTTAAACACATTGTATCATTGTAATTCACATCATTACATATAATAACATAGAATTGCAAGGGAGAAAAGCGGAGAAAGATTCAACGCTCGTGACAAGCACGGATCTAGATCTACTTCATCTTTTGTATACCTTGGATTATAGATTTGTTTTCTCAACTCTTTGTTTTAATAATATTATTACTTTCTTTCATACCTTGTTTAATATCATATTTTCATCAAATCCCATGGTGACGAACGGTTCGATTATGAACTAATCGTTGTCATGGGATTCTAACGGATTTATTTATGGAGCTTTAGTATCTTGATGCTTTAAAGATTTGTGTGTGATGTATAATTGATATCCTCGTATGGTTATGCTTAATTGTTAGATGCGTAGCTAACATCTAATCTGTTAATCTCTTGTGAAGTGAAAGTGGATCTTGAGATTTAGAACTTGCCATGCTAGCATAGGTTCATGATTATTTATCAACATGATTCGTAGTGTGAGATGAAAATACTTATACTGCCATATGTGATCAATATGGATAACTTGCTCTTCAACCGTTATGTTTTCAAATTCTATAGACATATAGGGTCTAAGCATAATTGGTGTCTATTCATCTTCTATCTCTTTTGTGGATGTATGGGTAGTTTGGTATACGTATGCTGACAGGTAGCGTGTACTTGTTTCGTGTTATCCGATCAGATATCATAACCATTGCATATAGTGATCAAAGGCATCAGATCTAAGTGAAGTATTTAATGAAGTTAGGATCCCATGTTTATTCTCATATAAGTAAATCAGTTTTAAATCTCATTAGTTAATTAATTCTTAGTTTAATAATTAGTTAATTAAATTAGATAATCAAAAACCCCTAATTGTTATTTGTCTTAGCAGTGAGTTAAAACCATACATTGTTGCATAGGTACATCGACTGAATTAAAACCTAAACCAAATCTCTGTGGAACGAACTTGATTTATATCTGTATTACTTGTGACCACGTACACATGCGTGATTTTGTGTTAACAGCCAATATCAATTCGTAAAACAAGTATCACAATATACTTTCGAAAACCGTTATGCCTTCCATTAGCATATATAACAGAAATAATATTCAAATAGTATTTCTCGACTGAGATAATACTCAAATAACATTACTCGAAAGATATAGTAAGCTAATATAATTCTTCGAATGATATCATTTTCAAATAACAATCCTCTAATGATTTCCAAATAATTAATACTTTATGGAAATATAATTAATGTTTATAAATAACATTCCTCAAAATAATTAATAATCTGCCGCTGGAATCCCTCCGGGTTTCCACGACTATCTCTATATCTCAAAATACCGACTCCCGGCTTAAAGTCGAAAACGATGAATATGCTCTTATCTCTAGAGTTACAAGGTATACCGGTTTATATAGCTTAACTTAGAAGGTCATATGTAATCCAAAGGTCAAATTCTATTTCAACAGGGAATAAGATATATCGCAAAACTGTACAACTTTATACATGGCAAAAGCAGTATTATAATCAATACTTTAAAAGTACAAGTTTAGAAAACTTGCCTGATGCTCGAGAAGTGTTAGGGGTTCACGACGATGCCGGACAATCTAGACAAAGTCAAAGAAAACGTACGATTAATCCCCTGGATAATCCACTTATAAATCAATGCTTAAAGACGCAAGCGAAACACAACCAAAGCATTACTTGCTCGCTCTAGCCTCATACTAAGTCCATACTAGTCGACAAACACTTATGTCATAAGTTTGGTTCGAAATCCATCCTCGAATCCAAGTTATAGTTAACCATTTAGAACATTGGTTTCTAAGTCTCGTTTTCAGTAATTTTCCCTTGCGCGACCTTAGCTTAAACTTTTCTATAAAATCAACCGATTACTCTTTTGAGGTGATTTCTTCGCACACATTCTCCTTACCACATCTAGTATTTAAACGAATTTTGCAATTTCTCCTAAACCGTAAATCAGAATGTTACGATTCTCGCATCCAAACGAACCTTAAAACATGAACTAACTTACCATGGCAGTGGTGACTTAAGGTCAGAAGTTTAAAGCTACGGGTATGTCCTGTTTTTAAGGTTTAACGAAATTTCGGCATCATGATGGCTATAATCTAACGATTCCCAATTTTTTTTATCATAATCCAATCATCACCCATCAACAACCAATTCAATATCTCAAGTTCAACATCTCTTCTAAGTCAGAAGGTCACAAAAATCTGCTAAATGCCCCATTCACGCACAGTGATATTCACAAGGCTTTCAAAAGAATGGCAAGAAATAGGAGCCCTGGTCCTGATGGCCTAACTGCGGAATTTTTTCTTACAGCTTGGAGTGTGGTGGGAGCTGACGTAGTAAAAGGGATTCTCTATTTCTTTCAGAGCAATGCGCTCCCTCGTATTATCAATGCTACTGCTTTGGCTTTAATCCCAAAGGTGGAATGCCCTACCAATATGTCTCACTATAGACCAATTGCTTGCTGTAATACCCTATACAAGTGTATTGCAAAACTCTTGGCTGGGCGCATGAAGCAGTTAATGCCTTCTTTGATATCTCCCAACCAATCAGCGTTTGTGCCGAGGCGCAGTATTGGAGACAATATCATGCTAGCTCAAGCTTTAGTCAAAGGATACCACACAGCTGGGCCAAGTAGATGTGCTATAAAACTAGACATAAGGAAAGCATTTGATAGTCTGAACTGGGATTTTCTTTTCAATATTATGACTGCAATGGGCTTCCCAGATAGGTTCGTTAACTGGGTGAGAATCTGTGTTACTAGTAGTATGATCTCGGTAAAGGTTAATGGCTCTTTGGAGGGGTTCTTTGAGAGCAAATCGGGGCTGAGGCAAGGGTATCCTATGTCACCCTATCTTTTTGTTCTAGCAATGCAAGTCTTAACTTGTTATCTCAACCATGATTTGGGTATGGATGCCAACTTCAAGTATCACTGGCGTACAAAGGAACTCAAAATCTCGCATCTCATCTTTGCCGACGATCTCTTCATATTTTGCAAAGGAGACCAGTCTTCTATATCAGCAATTCTTCATACTGTAAATAGGTTCTCAAAGGCATCAGGTCTCTATCCTAACCCTGGTAAAAGTCTTTGTTTCTTCAGTAATGTAGCAAAGAATGTTATACAACACACGCTTAATGTTTCGGGGTTTCAGAGGGGAAATTTTCCTATTAAATACTTGGGTCTCCCCCTCATCTCTGCAAATCTGAACAAGAATGACTGTATACCTTTAGTTCATCGTCTATGCTCAAAGATAGACATCTGGACTAATCGTACTCTAAAGCTTGCTGGTCGTTTACAACTTCTAAAATCTATCTTATTCAGCATACAAGGGTACTGGGCGACATATCTATTTCTGCCTAAAGGTGTGCTAAAAAGTATTCAATCATACTTGGCCAATTTCTTTTGGGGGGGATCTCATTCTTCTACTGCTCAGCACAAAGTCTCGTGGCATGATTGCTGTATTCCAAAACTTGAGGGAGGTCTGGGAATTCGAGATTTGTTCGAATGGAACAGGGTATCCATTTTGTATCAAATCTGGCGTCTAACAAAACCCAGCGATGATTCTATATGGATTCTTTGGCTGCACAATTGTCTCTTCAAGAAGAAGCCTTTCTGGACTACAAAGATTCCTTACATGTGCTCCTGGAGTATTAGAAAGTTACTTAACTACAGGGAAGATGCTTTGCAGTTTCTGAATTACCAGGTGGGGCAGAATTCGGTTTTTTTACTTTGGCATGACCCTTGGCTCATAAACAAACCTCTGGTTGAACACTTTGGCGGAAATGTTATATCTAATGCGGGATCCTTTAACCTAGCAGCAGTCAACACTATAATGTCTGATGGTGTTTGGCACCCAAGCAGATCCAATCATGGGGCTATTACGGACCTAAGTATGCTTTTAAGCCAATGCAACATTCACCCACGAGATGACACCTTGTGGAATGGTTCGAAAACTTTAAAAATCTCTACTGTATGGAACTCAATTTGCAGAAGAGGCACGCCTATTTATCACCCTATAGCCATAAGGAACTGCTCTCTTTATCTATGGCTGGCACTTCGCGGAAAACTCTTAACCAGGGACAGGATGGTACGATTTGGCTTCACGGTTGACAATAGTTGTATTTTTTGTAGAAGCAATGTAGAAACGGCCGAGCATCTATTCACAGCTTGTCAATACACATGCAGTCTCCTAAGAGGTAGTCAACTGCCTATCTCCCTTGACTGGAATAGATGGCAAAATGGAGACTTCTGCCCAGGGGCAAGCTCAGTATGGCTTAAAAACTTGATTTATCTGTATATTGCAGTAGTAGTGTATGTTGTCTGGAGAGAACGTAATGATCGCATTCATGCAAATGGGAGGCCAATTTCGGCAGTTCGTATGTTAGAAACAACAAAGCGGATGGTGAGGGAAAGGGTTCACTCCTCGAAGCAATTTAAGAAGTTTTTATCCAAAAATAGGAACATTTGTACGATGCTCTACTAGTCTGTTTGGAGTTGTCCTAGATTAGGGGTCATGTTTTGTCTAGTTGGTTTAGCTCTGCCTAGCTTGTTTTTTTCTAGCTGCCTGGGGTATGCCCCTTGAATTTTTGTAATTTTTTCTTTTTAATATACGTTCTCAATTAGCAAAAAAAAAAAATGTTATCTCAAGAACAACTCCAATCCAACAAGTATTCAACAACAACAACAATCAACTATGTAAACATGGATCTAAAACATACTAACACTTCTCATCACATAATCATCAAAAAGATCCATAAAACTTAAAGTAGTACTAAGAGTTCTTGAGCTTTATACCTTACTTGGAGAGTGAATAACACTTAGTAAGCCTTGTATAGTCCTTATGTAGCATCCCAAAATCCGGGGTACAGATATGGGGCCACTAACCATAAACAATATAATATATCTCTGAATAAAAACAACATTTAATAATAAAACCCCTTAACCAAGATCACTTACAGGTTATGGTATGAAACAACTATCGAATATCATATTACAACCCAGTCTCAGAATAAAAGAATATTATACAATTTTTATGAATATACAAAAATCACTATCAAACTAGATATCCCACCTCAACAAATCCATGACTCGAACGTCTCCTCTCGCGGCCTATAGAGCAATACCCACTGACCTCTAATCCTTCTGAATATCTCTAATAACTGGAGAAAAATAAACAGAAGCAAGAGTGAGCCAACAATGCTCAGCAAGTGTAAATAGTGATGACAATTTCAATACAACGACAATTTTGATAAGCAACAGAGTTCCATCTCATTTTATGAAGGAATCAATTATATCAACTTTTTAGATTGCCACGAGGGCCAACAATTCACCATTTATAAGGTGCATCAAGAAATAGAACTGGCAAGAATTCTGATGTCAAGGTATTATTAAAACAGACTTTCAAGGAGTCAAGAATTAAACATCTCAATCTCAGAGTATAGATTAGAATTGGAATTTTTATTTATTTAAAAAAAACATCATTAAGGTTAGGCTGCTGATCAGTCACGCACTAACCCCGGACAAACGCACACAGCAATGTCCTTTAATGGATCCACGGCACACATTGGCCTTAATAATTTATGACCACGAATCTGGTCCGACCCTCAAGGTCCACATTTTAAAAACATTCGACCTTCACGATCCACATTTTAAAAACATTCCAATTCTAAATCGTCCACACTAGGTGTCGGAACAATCGACCACCTTTACCAACCAATAACTGGAATACTCACGTTCCAGAATAACGACTCATAATCCAAGAGTCACTGAAAGATTTAAGATCAACAAGTGTCGACAAGTTCAACACGATAAAGGGGGTGAACAATATAGATAACAACAATCTCAAACGGTATCGATAAGTTTGATACAACTATTTAGGGTGATAACCGATTAATCAAGATCTTCAATAAACACCGACAAGTTCGATGATGAATGGGGTGGAGAGTATAAAGAATGTTAATTCGAATAAGTATCGACAAGATAGATATTAGTAATTGAGGTCTTAATATCATTAGCTTGATAAAAGGAAAATCAACTTGGGCAACAATACAAGATATAAATTGCAACAAGATTATCAATAATTGCAATTCTAAGTTAGAGCAGGGACATGGTCAAGCACTACGCATTTAATAAAATTTTATAACCCACTGTAAGGTTTGAATCAACATGAGCGAGTAAAACAGATTAAACGTCTATCGGTGAAAATAATTACAGGATGTTCAATTTCAACTTAGTTTGAATAAAACATTTTCAAGAAGGGGTTCACTGGAAAATTATGTTAAAAAAAAATCAGGAATTTCATTAACAGGTATTTATGGGAATTTAAAACTGGGATTCTCTCGATTCAGAAGATCCCTTAACATTTTTCGAGGAACTAAAAGATAGAGTATTCCTCTGGGGAGCCAATAAAATTCCATGTAGAAGATGATATGCGGAAAAGGACTATTAGTAAAATCCTTTGAAAAATTGGAATTTGAATCGAGAGTGGGAAAATAAACGTTTTTACGCTAATTGAGGAAATACTTCATTTTCTAAATATACTTGACCACATCATATCATATAACAAAGGAATTGAATTGCATCACTTGAATGATAAGTGAGTAGCAAGAACATTCTGTAACGCCCCCAAATCTGGGATCAGGAGATTTGGTCGTTACGCGAAAATCCTCAAAATATAATCACCTGTTTAATGACACAATGATGGTAAAAGATAATGCTTGAACAATTAGGAAACTCATATGAAATTCAATCATGAAAGTCGTATAAGCAACTCCTCAAAATTTGTGAGATATAAAAATTCTATCACAATCTCTAACAAATCAAGGAATTCAAATCATCTCAACCACAAGAACATCATAAACGAACTTCTCAACAATTTCAAGAATTTCAAGAAAATCAACAACTTATTTGGCAGCTCAAAATTTAAGAAAAGATTACTGGTCTTCCACCTCTCGGTACCCCCATGGTGCGATCAACTACCATGTCTCAAGGTACCGTCCTCCTGTGATACCCCACCCAGCCTGATCAGGGCTATGATGTGGTACCACCGAAATTTTCTCTTTGCTAGCATAAAATGGGTTATCATTTTCAACCTTGGCAACATTAGTGCCAAAATAATTATCCGCATTTTCGGATAAAAATACCTCGCCGAAACCATGGGTTATTACCCATGTTGACCAGTTCACACCAGAATTTCCCGAGTAAAAACTTATTGAAATCAATATAGCTGCCAAAATTCCGCAATTAGATGCCAAGCACGACACACAGTCAGTGCTTTCTCAAACTCCACTGCTAATCCGAACAATGGACTAACCTTAAAGATTAGAATAAAGTTTATTCGATGATACGAATAATGTATCATCCGCTTCGACAAAGGAGGTAGTTATCTCGAACTAATGAGCATAACTATATTTATCAAGAAAATACAATTTAAGGTATTCAAAATGAGCGAAACTGCCAATGGTTAGCAACCGGATAATCTTCAACAATTTTAGCAAAGTAGGCACTTCAAGAAGTATAACTTGATTATCAAGGGATAAAATAAATAAATGTTACTATTTTAATAAATGGTTCGAACTATGAACCATTACCCAATGTCAAGAAAAGTAGTTGAATTTGAGAAATAAATCCAACTGTTCAAAATAAGTATTTAGCTATCTCGAAGCAATAAGACAAGCTTTAATTGAATATTATTAAAGAGTCGTCCCGATCAATGAGACCGACTAATATTTTCAAATGTCCTCTTCCTCGCAAAAAGGATTTATAATTAATTTAATTCTTTGATTGATATAATCAATCCAACATTTGAAGCAAATATTTGAGTAACCAACAATTTCACCAAAAAGTTTCACCACAACACTAACATCTTTGAGAACAATAACTTTCCAGAAATCTCATGAATTCTTTAAGGGATAGAATGAACTTGCCTCAAACTTTGTGCTTGCTCAAACCCGCTTAAACTTACTCTCTGAATTTCGTAGTAGACATCAACAGTCTCAAGGTGTTTTATCCACTTTAGCGCAACCATCTCATGCGAGCACTCAAATCTTAATTTACTAATTGGTACTATATCCAATAGTCCAACAAGAACTCTATATGAGCTCTGACATTCCTTACTTAGCTATACACACTCCTACACACTCTCGTTTCTAGTTTACTATAACCTCAGCTCTGATACCATTCTGTAACGCCCCCAAATCCGGGGTCAGGAGATTTGGTCGTTACTTGAAAATCCTCAATATAAAATCACCTGTTTAATAAAACATTATTCCTTGTAATTGTCCAAAATTGAAATATAACATCTGTGACCCCAACTGTCCAAGATCTTCTAGGTTATAGTGCTAGAAACAAGAATCCAAATTCCATTAAAAAAACAACTTTTTCCTTTACAACAATCTCTTTGATCAAATCTTAAATCACTGGTATAACTTCGACAAGAAGTATACCAGGCCAACAAATCTAGTACATAATAATAATAATTAGAGTTTAACTATATAAAATAGACCTTACACTAGATCCAGACTTCCGGCGTCAAGTCATCTTCAAAATAGCGTCCGTTTCTTCTCTTTCCGAACTATGCGGAGAAGTCTCGCCAAACTACCTTACTGAAAAGTTAGAAATTCGAAACAAGCAAGTATGAGCGGAAGAAATGCTCAGCAAGTGCATAGTAAAACAGGAATATTAATAGATCATTGCTAAAAAAATAGATATCTTCTGTCCAAAGCTCAAATCACAAGGTAAGTATCTTGAATCTATAATCTTTCAACAAAGAATGAATTAAAAGAAATGAGTATTCAGACATGATAGGTTCCGTGTTCTACTAGTGGGATCCCGACTAGCTAAACAATTGGTTTGACTTTACTTCCAACAAAGAATCATCATCGATTCACAATTTCATAGTTGAACAAGATATTTTACTTGAAAAAAGTGACGGGATATAAATACTTGCAAAATAATTTCATTATAGTAAATTTCAGATCAGTTTGACGAAAACATCCCCTAAAGAGGGTCCATTGGTGATAATATGTTAAAATCAGGAATTTCGTTAACAGGTATTTATAAGGATTTTAAAACTTGGATTTCCTTTATTTAGGGAATTCTTAAACAATTTCGACGAAGATAGAAGAAGAGGCATTCCAGGGATAGGATACTGAGCGAGAAAGGTTATTTGTAAAATTCTTTGCAAATCGGATGTTCGGATTACGGGTAGGGGAGATAAACAGCATCACGCTTATTTAGAAAAGTATATGTGTCATCTGCCATCTATACTTGGCCAAATCATCACATACTATAAATAAACTAAATTGCATCACTTGAACAATAAGTGATTAGCTAGAACACTTGCCTCAATACACGAAGTTCCATTTCCAACATCTCGATCCGTCACTCACTTTACCACAACTTCAACTTCTTTACACTTTGGCCTCAACTCGATCATACATCCGTCTTTCCTTAAGACTCGTCAATCTTCATGTCAATATACTCATCGGATCCGATAATCATTTTCTTGTTCGAATAACCATTTACCCGTGCACTGCTCTTGGCCGGTTCCCCTACTCGTACTTTGAATAAATCAGAAATCACCAAGGCCCCAAATCCAAGAACTCCAATCGGCACAAACATCACCTCCCTTTTCTCCTCATACCTGCCTCCCCTGCTTCGTACTATCCCATCTTCAAACACCCGTTTCGTTAATAACATAAACCGAGCTATACACACACCCCCATTACAAACAAGTCCAAGCAACAAGGCAGATAACTTCATGATTAACTCGCATAATCAACATAACCCATCCTCAAGTCGAACCAAGATATTCAGAAACACCCACGAATGCACGCAGTCCTGCAACTGTAAGGAAATGGAGGGGTATAGCTTTGCAACACCAATCATCATACACAGATTAATTACACATACAGTATCCATAAAACACAAACACTACGACATATACCTTCACGATACACCTCAGCCACTCTTTTGCACAACCCACAATCGCAGCTCACACTCGTCACTCCATAACCTCACACGGCTATACATCCTCCATACCAGCACAGCTCCATTCACGCCCATATACTCGACGCAGGTGAAACAGGACGGAGAGATGTGAGTACGAACAACACTTGATACAATCGCCTGAACTAGTGGTAAACATTATTTATGAAGAGAAGTCGAGATTATAAGAGGAAGATAGAGAGAACTCGAGATTGTGGAGAGAAAAGGGGAGAGATTTCGAGAGAGTTCCAAAAAGAAACCGGTTGAAATGAATTGGGGAAAAACCTGAGCTACCAATTAGGGATTTAGGGGAAAATAAGAGTAGTTTAATATTTACTAATTCAATTTCTGAAAGAAAACAAATTAAAACCACTTTATAAAATGGAAATTAAATAGGGAAAAGTTGAGAAAAATCTCAAATAAAATTTTAATATATAGAAAATGAAATTATCTATCTCCACATATTTTTAAAATATTTTTAGGATCAATAACGAATTAAATATGAATTTTGCAAGTTTTGATCCTTTAAATACCACATAACTCTTAAAATCATTTTAAAATACTTAAACACCCAAAATAATTCTATCAATAATTTTTAAAAACTCAATAATATCATAAAGATAATAACACAAAAGATTTCGTGATTTTTAACAACTCCGATGATTTTATAAAAATCCCAGAAGATTAATAATGCAGGATTTAAACACATGTAAATCATCAAAATATAAATAAAAATCCACGAGCTTACACGACACACATATATCATCATATAAACATATAAACATGGTATCACATATAACTGACATTCTCAAAAATTTCACCTCATATAATCCATATTTAATATTAAATAAATATTTTTTAATACGCGATTTTCTAAGTCGTTATACCTTATATAACCTTAGGATAGCTTGGATCATCCAAAGAAATCAAGAAAACAAGTTAGCAATCTTGGAGTTACTGTTCACCAGCTGAAAGAACTGGAAAAATGAGGTCCTTACCTTGCTTTTCTGGTCGAGGCTCCTGAAGAAGAGTTGTAGAGCATCTCAATACCTTTCCAACAAGGTAAAGAACACAAGATTCTAGTGAGCAATGAAGGAGCTATGCTCAAATTACCGAGTTGTTTACTGTTTTGGCAGAATGGAGTTTCTTGGTTTGGTTTTGTGTTTTGTTTGCTTGGTCTCATCTAACCACAACTGAATTTTTGAGATATTATCTCAATAAAGCCACTTTAATAAAGTGATTACCTCATTGCTTACCTCATCTAATAGCCATGTGTTGGTGTCTTGTATAATAAGATTGGCTAATACATGTATGTAGCTATATCACTTGGATGCATATCTTCTTTTAGTGTTGTCCATCATCTATTGGTGCCACTTGATATAATTCTCTTGATGATCATGTAGGATATTTAATCTTGGCATAATCTCAATCCTTAACCCATGATTCGTTTTTTTTTTTGCTAATTAAAATTTATACCATAGGCAAATGATTACATCTCTAGGGGCATACCCCGCGATTAGTATCACATCTACCTAACGGAACAACTAAGAAAGACATCAATAATGCTAGAAAAACTAGCAATCCACATAGAGTTCAACAATAAAACAAAAACCTAATGAACACAGAAAATCTTAAAGAACAACATCACAAATTAACAACTATGGCATGGGCAACCCGAGTAGCACTGCAGCACTGCAGCAAACAGGTTCAACTGGACACCAATCTGGACAATAAGCCATGATTGCTATGCTATCAACGGTCCCCTGCATCATTGAGTCTAGCAGAATCCAATCTGCGCAATAACCTAGCAGAATGCAAATTTTGCGCTCTCCATCAAGCACCGGAGAGCTTCCCACCATTATCAACTGCCCAACGGCAACATCCTTGTGCAAAGAATCCTTACAGAATTCGCAATGGCATGGCAGGAAGTACCTAAACCCCAGCCTCAAAGAAACGCAGCAACGCTTTTGATTGAGATAAACCCCGCAGCAAGCTTGGGAGCAACACTCCCTAGATCTCTCATCCATCTGGACAGCATTCACATGCTTCCCGGCTTTGCAAATAATCACCATCCCAACATCCCTAAAATTGAGACTAGGCACATGTCTCACAAAGCCCATAGTAATGAGAAGCAGCAGATGAACCAAGTGACACAGCCGCACTTCATCAAAAACATCCATATGACATCCCTCAACATGAGAGTTGGCCTCCAAGAAAGCACCACCGGCTAACTTTCCCTTAGAAGGAGAACCATCCCCCAGCTGATTAAAAAAGCCCATATGACAACCATCAGACACAACCATTTTTGTTTCATTCTTCCTGCTAATATAGCGGAGATCTCTTTTTGTAGGCACGGCAAGCACCCAGCTCACCCATCGTTTGAGTCCATTGGACATGTAACCATGAGAACAGAGTAACACTTCATCTATCTTTACAGTGATAGTCAGCTCGGAATAACAATTCTCATAATGATACTTCTCCTTGCAGGAAGCAGCAACGAGCCTCACATTAACTCCAATAAACCGAGTATCATGACCCAAATCTACCCATACGAGCTGATCATTGTCAATGACCCCAACATGTAACAAAAAGTCAGAACCTCCAGAGTCTGGGATAACATCCCAAGTTATAACATCCAGCAATACCATACACAACCTCATCTCAACGAAAGTCTCAACGAGGTCCTGCGTATCCACTCTTTTAGACATTTCAGCAGGCACTAAGCCATCATTTACAATGCTTCGTTCTTCAATTATGATACCATAGTTTACCATCCCATTCGGAGAAAACGCTTCCGATGAATCCCATCTCCGAGACCTTTTATCAGATATCTTCAATGTCATAAGGGTTTCCCCTTCCATCTGTGTGCGATTAACAGCAAAAGTGCCCATGAATCGAATAAGATGACCCTCGCACGCGTGGTTCTCATCTTCCGACTTTCCCATAGAAGCATCACCTTCCATATGTCGATTGAAAGATCTACTAGAGCTAAGCAAGCTCTCAACATGAACGATTCCTCCATACAAAGTCTCAACAGAAAAATGTCGCGACTAAGTACTAAGAACTCTCCTTCAATAAGCGACCTTAGTGAAGCATCTCGCAACAGACAAGGGTAGCCCTTCAACCCAGAAATCAAGAAAACCAACATATCATTAGATCGAAAGTCCAAGAATTCCGGAATCAATCGCAAAGTCATATTAGCGAACATATGGCGTTCATTAGACACAGCCATAAGAAAACTTGATTGAATACTAAAAGTAATCAACCAGAGACCCCCAGCAAACGAGTCCGCATCTTTCACATCTTCAAACAAAGTAGGCGCTAACAGGTCAAAACCATTCCGATCGCAGATCAAGCCATCTCCCAAGGTCTCCATAGCATAAACCACTCCGAGAGTGATGCTATTTGTCAGAGAAGAATGGAACACTACTGGTCCATTCTCCAGATCCACAGAACCGAACTGCCAAGACCTCACCAAAAAACGGACAAAATTAAAGGAATTTTTGGGTTGAGGGTGAGAGATAAGGAAGGGGAAGGTGGATTTAGGAAGGAGAAATTTAGATCTAATGGATTGAAGGTGTAGATTGGGCTGAAAAAACATGGCGGCTAGAAGAAATTTAGGGATTTTAGAGAGAGGTTAGAGAGAGGTCAGAGAGAATGCGACTCTCATTTGCGTCTATTTTAATTTTGCGTTTAATCGCTTAATCTCGTTGTAAGGTTTCAGCGGTTTCTAGAACGTTCGTTTCACTGTCTCAGTGGTTTTCGTTCCAAATCCTCAAATCAAACGGGCAACTCGTGAATAAATGAGAGTCCTCCGTTCTCTCTCCTAACCTAACAGCCGCCGCAAATTTCATCCAAAACTTACACTTTGTCCATCAGATCTGCATATTCAGCCTTCATAAATCCATCTTCCATCTCAAATCCCCCACCTATACACCAAATTTCTTATTTTATATATATTATCGCTAATAGTTTTGGAAATGAGCCCGAAGAGGGTTTCTTTCTCTCCGGAGGTTAGGGTGTTTTACCCTAGTCTTCTTGAGTGTCCGCACGGTGCCCTTTCTACTGAGTTAGTTAAAGGGGAGCAGGTCTCGAAGAAGGTTACTTTCTCGCCGGAAGTCAGGGTTTATTACCCTCGTCTTTCTGCTGAGTCAATTAATGGGGAGCATGAGTTGTCGACTCAGTCCGGTGAGAGGATGCAGCTAACTGGTTGCACGCAGATGGAGACTATTTGTGATAGAGACTTTCTGGGCTTAGAAGGCTATGGGCCTCGTCCAGATCTTGATATGGACTACACGAGGTCTGGTATTGAGGATCAGACTATGACTGTGGATGTGAGTTCTACAGTGGAGGAGCTCCTTCTAGTTGACATTTTGTCTCAACAAAATATGAAAGATGATCACGCTAAGATGGAAGGGGAAACCCTTGTGGATTTGGCCTTCACTGTAGAGTGGTCGCCTTTGAAATTTGTTGGCTTTATGCTTACAAACTGTGGGGAAACCGAGTCTGGTTTGCAGGAAGTGTTGCTTATGATTGATGCACACATGGTGTTTGATAAAATGTTCCAAGGGGGTTCTGTGGATTTGGGGCAGGATAGTGAGTTATTGGGCTATTATCTCAACACAAAGAATGTTTTTCTTGATGAATGCCAGGTGGATGTTGGGATTGAAGTGCCGGTTATTGTACGCTATAAAAAGTGGGCTGTTACTGGTATTTTGTCGCTTTTGGAGGGTTTTGAGAACAAGGTTGGCCAAAGTCGACTGTTCGACTTTTGGCATCTCAGAAGTAGAGCTGATGCTGCGTATTATGTTGATGGGTTTTTTAGCATGAACGATGTTGCTATTGTTGGTCATAATGAAGATTGTGTAGAAGCTGTTAGCCTTTTGGTTGTTGCCAGCGGGACAACTTTGGTATTGAAAATTATCGATTGTCCACCTTGGTGGAATAGGTATTTCGGCAACTTGTGTTGCCTTGTTGTTGTCCTGTTGTTTTTTTTTTTTGCTAATTAAAATTTATACCACAAAGGAACAGCATTACACAATCTGGGGGCATACCCCGCGGAATCAACATTCAGAAAAAGAGCTAAACAACGTTAAGCCATTTGACAATCAACAAAAGAACCAAGACCATTACAAATTTAAAACTTAAACTTTATCTGGAGCTTTACTGAGGCGTCCATGCCTTGCCTTAATCTTACAAACTCTGGCCTCCTTCTTAGTATCATCATGCACAGTCACATCACCCACAAGATCAAACAGATGACCCAAATACTGCTTGTTGCCCTGAATTGGCTCCTTTGCATTGTTTGGCATTCCCCTTTTTTCCTTAAAAGATTCATCATCCTTACCTCCAGTGTGAGGACTATTTTGCTGCTCAGCTGATTGAAGATCGATCCCCAAATCAATCAAATAGTCCCTCAATTGAATAATTCGACAAGTTAAGTCATGAAGCTCCACTTCCTCAATATCTCTTAGCCTACGAGCAGAAGCACTGAATTCCCTATCACGGGACCCTTTAATCAGAGGAATTTCCAAACCCCGAGAGACAATGAACATCTTTAGCTTATCCAAGTTACGTCTCGCTGCCACCATAGCCTTCCTCTTCAACCCCGAGTTGTATAAGCTGTGGTCTAACAGCTCAGCAATCTCCAGCTCCTCTTCCTTGTCCTCAATGACCTGGCCATCATCCCCTAATAAAACCGGAAGAGGGATTCCATTCTCCCTAATGAAGTTCCCAAGCTGCCTAATGCAGTTCAGTGCTCTACCGAGGTTTCTCAGGAGCTTGATGTCTGGCCTTGAATTCAACCCATTAATAACATCCAAATCACTTAAGTCAACACCTCCCCAAATCAGGGGCACCTCATGCCCATTGTGGACTATGCAGTCTCTAAAGATAATGATTACATTCACAGCGATAGACAAACGCTCCTGCATTCTTTTGATCGAGACATTCCAAAAAGGAGTCCCCTCTTTCCTTGTTGATTCAATACACACATTTTTCCCCTTGACCTCCTCATGTTCATTTCTCGCAACTGGGTTAGATCCCTCCCCTTGTGTTAACTCAGTGACCCTATTGTCATTAATAGAAGCCCCCTCGCTGACCATTTCATTGGGGTTAATAAGTGTGTCTTTAACACCCACTCGAGTCACATCGGCACTTGGAATTTTGGGTGAGGATGCGGAAATAACATCCTCCTCATTCATTACCGAATCTGTACTAGAAACAATAGAATCCGAGGATTCCTCAACCAAGATAGGCTGGATATCATTAAAAGAACTCGACTTCATTTTCTTATGAGAAGAAAAAAACTTACCTTCGCATTCCAATAAGTTAATTGAGCTTCTAGTTCTCGAAGCAACCCCAAGTCCTGGACCCAACTTTCGCCCTTTGTTTTCATCTAACCCATCCAAAACCACCCTCCGTTTGGATTGAGGTCTCCAAGTAGATCTTACTGGATTACCCTGCTCCAACGGTATCACTGACACCAACTCTTTCGCAAAAGACACTTTCTTCGGGATCGCCTCAGACTTCCTGCCATTAGAGGACCAATTCGGCGAGCTATCATCTTTCTTAACTTCTGACTTCCTGGAACGGGAGCCAACAGATGGTTTAAAAGGTACCAAATCAACTGCGAAAGAAACCCTTTTCGGGCTTGCTACCGGTTCTAGCCCCTCTTGGTTTTTTTTTTTTTTTTTTTTTTGCTAATTAAAAGAATTTATACCAAAGGAAACAGCTAATACATATCTAGGGGCATACCCCGCGAGACAACATCCATGCTAGAAATCAACATGATACAAAGAATAAGAAGGTAAACCCTACTCAACGTTACAGATGTACCTAGCCTATTCTTTTACATGATAAATAAGAGGATGGTCGGGTCATTCCGAACCCAACCCTTAAACAAGCTACATGAGAACAGTTTCTCACGCACCATACGTCTTATCTCACTGCTAACCACTGATGTAGGGTGGCCAGGACCATGGTTGTGCATACGGTAGTTACGCTCTTTCCAGACATGATAAATAGCTGTGCTAAAAAACAGTTGGGCAATTGATTCCTCCTTTGCCCCTAGCTGAGTAGCAGTGCAGTTGCCTGACTGACAATTGTACCAGTTACGAGAGAAACGAAATGGCATAGACCTGCTAATAATATCAAAGTATGGGCAAGCAGTGAAAATGTGGCTAATCGATTCATCATCCACCCCACACAAGACACATTTTTGATCAACCTGCATTCCAAACAGAAGCATTCTATCCTTCGTGAGGAGCCTGTTTTTGATGGCTAACCATGTGATGAATGAGCATTTCGGGATATTGAATTTTCCCCAGACCATGTTTAACCACTGGACATAGCTTCCCTTAACCCGCATGGAGGACCAAATAGTGGACAATTTGACATGCTTTGGAAGCATTCCATCCCACAAAATGGAATCAGACTTATGGATTTGGATATGTTGCACCATCCTTCTAATTTCAATCACATCATTATGGTTCGAAGATGGTAAGTCCCACGTCCCATTTCGGAGGTAGACATTGATACTGACTGAACTAGTGGACTCAGCTGTAGATACAATGGAAGGGGCAATATCTAGAAGGGGCTTATTTTGGACCCAAGGATCATGCCAGAAGAGAAAGTCAGAGTTTTCTCCTATGTTATAGTGTACATACTGAAGGGCTCGCGGCCTCGCCTTGAACAGTTTCCTTACAATCCAACATGAGCGATATGGCATTTTGGAAGTCCAGAATTCCTTCTTTGCCAGCAAAGCTTTATGGAACCATGCTATCCATAGAGAGTTAGAGGTGGGCTGAATGATGCGCCACAGCTGAAAAAGAATGGCTGCTTCATTCCATTCAAAAATATTCCGAATGCCAAGACCCCCTTCTGCTTTTGGTTTGCAACAGTCCTCCCATCCAACTTTATATTGACACTTCCCATCTGATTTGTTGGGTTACATTCACACTATCGGTGATATCAACCGCCGATAGATCTTCCTTCCCCATATCAGTTATCGCTGAGGCGACGACATGGGAGCACACACGAAGACGAGGATCTGCGTTAGGGATCACCGATTCAAGGTTCTCCGAAAAAGAAACCCTCTTAGGACTCATAATCTCACTAATAGATAAGAAAGAAATATGGTGTTATAAGTGGGAGATGAGAAGGAGAATGTGGATTTAGGAAGGGGTGTATAGAACTGATGACGAAATTGATTAGATTTAGCGGAAAGACGGCTACAGAGGTTGCAAGAGAGAAGGAGGAGTTTCTCTCTCTAGACTCTCATTTCTTTGCTGTATTCCTCCACAGTTCAAGGATTGTTGTCTTGTTGTTTTGTGACATAGGCAGGAAGCTATGGGAGAAGCATCTGCTTAGGATTTTGAACTGCGGTCCAGGAGCAAACTGGCCACCCCAGGCGGAAGGAAGATATGCAGCTATGCGGGAAGTGGACCTGGTTGAGGTCATCAAGATGAAGAAAGTGCTTGGCATAGGTCTTTTATGATTTAGTTAGATTCCGAATTTATGTTGTTAAACTAGTTTTATCTAGTTTTATGTTATTTGTTTTAGTTGCTGGATGTTGATTTCGCGGGGTATGCCCCTAGAATTGTATCATGTTGTTCCTTTTGGTATAAAATTTTAATTAGCAAAAAAAAATAAAAATCCTCAAATCAAATATAATAAAATCCTAAAATATTAAATCCTCATATCCTCAATTTAATATCTCATTTCTTGAATATAATAATATATAATTCACTGCCCGGTCAAATATTTCACTAGAATAAAATTTGGAATTTCTAAATTCCGATCATCTTTGTGCACACTTATTTACTCCGTGGATTACTAATACGACTTCGAAACACCCATAACAGGTGCCATACATAGGGTGGCATGAAAAGTTTTCGAACCTACAAAATCACTATTCATCCATACAAATTACTATTCACGTATGAAAAGTACTATTCATCAAAAAGTGAAAACTTATCTCAAATCCAGAAATTAGGGTTGTCAAACTAACTCATTTCTCATCTCCCCCTAGGGTTCATTAGCTCATTTCCTGGACGATAGATTATTCTTATCTGTGTCCTCAATCATTTTTTTTTTTTTTTTGCTAGTTCTGTGTCCTCAATCATTGAATTACTCTATTCTGAAAATACACCTATGTATCGGGATCATTATCCAAAGCAATATCCATTCATCACAACCACAGTTCGTTGAAATCATTATTCACTAATGCACATAATCATAATAAGAAAAGTTTTAATTCTACCGAAAATTTGGGTTATTACAATCAATGGCTGAGCTAGAGAAAGAAATTCATATGGGAGAAGTAGGGTTTCATTCAGGGCTAAGGAACTCCTCTAGTTTCATCACTGGACGGGACGAGTATGGTCTACCCATCTTTAATCAAAAAGATGAAAAAAGAATGATGCTCAGAAGGTGTTTGCTAATTTGTCTGAAGGTACGTCTGGTGTAAAAAATGCTCAAGGTAAGGAGAAAACAACGGAAGAAGATGTTCAAGGAGATGGGGAAAAACCTAAGGTGAAGTTGATAAGTGGATTTTATCTCCACTTGGAGCGTTCCATATCGGCTTAAATTGATTGTCTTGGACTCAAGTTTGTGGTGGTTTTGATGTATTTTGTTTAGTTGTGCAGATTTACGAGAATGTTGATTAAGGTTGATGCTTCTATCGTTTTTGGAGAATAAATTAATTAAAATTCGGATTTCTGAGACGGTTGCGCAGTCTACACTGTTTTGGACATATCTGGAGTTCTAGAAGTCCGTTTTCAGCGATCTTATTGCCTACGCGAAGCCTGGGAGATTTTCTACAACTTGGGATAGGATTCCCAGGAGCAAATTGCGCCGGGTAGGAGCAATCTGCGCGAAGAACAGACTGCTGGGCGCAAGTTGCCCCTGAAAAATTACAGTTTTTACTATTTTGGCCATATCTTGAGTTCTACAACTCCGTTTGAGGCCCGTAAGCAGTCCACGCGAAGATAACGAGATTTTCTATCATTCTAAAGTGGTCCAGAGGCCCAATTGCAGCTGGAACGTTCCAGAATTACTGAAGAAAAGGCAGCTACGAATTTCCCTTTAAATCAGAATCAGTTTAGGAAACGTACTTCTATTATAATTCTGATTTTGTATTTTCTTGTTGGGCAAGATGTCTAGAGCCTATATAAACACATCCAACCCTTGTAAAATTAGATCATCATTAAGATCATTATTATCATTAGGAGTAGAACCATTACATATCAATTCCTTAGAGTTATTTGTATATTTTCATACTTTGTTTTTATCATGGTTTCATCAGATCCCATGATGACGAGAGGTTCAATTATGAACTAATCGTTTTCATGGGATTCTAACGGATTTATTTATGGAGCTTTAGTATCTTGATTGCTTTAAAGATCTGTGTGTGATGTATATCTGATATCCTCGTATGGTTATGCTTAATTGATAGATGCGTCATGAACATCTAATTTGTTAATCTCTTGCTAAACGAGAGTGGATCTTGAGATTTAGAACTTGCCATGCTAGCATAGGATAGGTTGATGTTTTAACATCATGATTTGTGGCATGATTAGAGATAATATGCTACCCTATGTGATCTAAGTGGATAACTTGTTCTTCAACCGTTATGTTTTCAAATCTTATAGAGATATAGGGTCTAAGCATAATTGGTGTCTATTCATCTTCTATCTCTTATGTGGATGTATGTTTAGTTTGGTATTCGTATACTGAGAAGTAGCGTGTACTTGTTTCGTGTTGTCTGATAAAACAATAATATAAACAATAACAATGATCCCATGAATTTATTACATATGTCGACTATCAAGTACACAACCCAATTTTCAATATTTCCCCAAAAGTATGACCAACAATAAACCCCTCCTTGCACACCTTCTTACTCCCTTAAGCACTCTACTAGCCTTTGACAATGTGGGTTCAAATTAATGTAAGGCCAATACAAGAAAAGGTCTAGGCAAGTAATGTGGTATGTAACCGAAAAATAGGATTAAGCTCAACGGGTTAACTAATTGATCATGTAAATATGGTGTGGTAATATGGGAAAATATACGGTTATTCCTATTGCCTTTATCATTTTAATCGTCAAATAATGTCATGCATTTCAAGAAAGACCTCAAACAACTGCTAGCAATGCAACAATCCGTGGACACTCAAGCAAACGAATAAATTGCAACAAATAGCAAAGTATTTAATGAAGTTAGGATTCCATGGTTTTTCTTGCAGAAGTAATTAGATTTCAATTATAGTTAGTTAGTTAATTCTTAGTTTGTTAATTTACTTTCTTAGTTAATTTTAGTTAATTAAAACCTAAATCTTGTTATTTGTCTTAGCAGTGATTAATAACCATACATTGTTGCATAGGTGCATGAACTAAATTGAAACCATAACCAGATCTCTGTGGGAACGAACTCGACTTATATCTGTATTACTTGTGACCACGTACGCTTGCGTGATTTAGTGCAAACAAGTTTTTGGCGCCGCTGCCGGGGATCATCGGTGTTTTATTTTTGGTTTATGTGCTTGTCAACAGTGGTCGTTAGCGTTCACTGACTCGGATTTCTTACTTAGTTAGTTTGTTTGTAGTGTTTCAGGTACTTGTCAGAGAGTGTGGGCGTTAAAGATGGATTTTCTAAATTACTATGGAGTTCAGCAGGTGGTTAGTGTTTGTGAGCTATGTGCGGGCGCACATGAGACGTATCAGTGCTGGAGCAACCGTGGTGGTATTCAACAGCTTCAACAATGTGAGCGGTGTTTTGGCGTTCATGATCCCTCACAATATTGTTACTACGGAGGAGTTGATCCATATGTCAATTATGAGGAACAACCATATTTTCAATACTATCCTCAACAGTACCAGCAAGATGTTCCAGATATGTCATATGTCTTTGGTAGTGAAGAGTTTCAACATCAGCAACCTACTCCTACTTTTCAGTCAGATGAGGTTGATGCTATGGAGGAGATTAGGATGCTTCTAAAGAGTACTGAGGAGTCTATCAATTCTATGAGGACACTAGCTGCTCAAGTTTTGAGTGCCTTGGAACAAGAGAAACATCAATTCATACTAGAGGCAATTCCAGAAAATAACGGTGACTTGGAGCAAGGTATTGCATGCTTAATTGAGGAAGAGAAATTCCAAGGTGAGGTGAGTGTTCACAGGCCATGTGAGGAATTTGATCATGTTAGGATGGTGGATGATTTGGAAAGGGCACTATTTGGGACATACACTGTTGAGCTGCAGAAATTTCAAGAATTGGTATGTGCGTACCAAGAGGCTGATGAACATGGGAAAGATGCAGGTCTTCTACTTGTCTCAGAGTTTAAAGATGGAGGTAGCGCATTAGAGCCAATGGAGGAAGTTCTCGTTGAGGAACCAAAGGCTTCAGCAACTTACATTTACCCTCCTCCATTATATTCAAGCGAAGCCCGCGAGTGTGTGTTGTTCTACAAATTGACAGATTTTGGGTCAACAGATGAAGGCATTGGAAGAGGATATAGTTGCTACACGAATAGGTCAAGCAAGGAGAAGGAGCAAAAAGTGTGCCGTCGAGATGATGATGAAGTATCGCGAAGAGATGACCAGGCAAACTATTATCATCCTTAATGGAGGCTTGGAAGTAACGTCAAGCTATTGACGTTAAAGAAGCGTTTCTTGGGAGGCAACCCAAGGTATGTTTTCTACTTTCCCTTGTATTTACCTCCATTCAATGAGGACATTGAATATTCTAAGTTTGGGGGTGGTTTGAGGGATAAGTAGTGTATATATATGTGATTGTTAGTCATTGTGTTCATGTAGGATTTCATGCTTTGCAATATTAGTAGTAGTAAATTATGCACTTATGTTCGTGTTATCTACGTTTGTTTCATATAGGACATTCTGTTTTTATGTTAGTATATCATGTGAGTTCATAATAGTTGCATTTGCACCCATGCTTGATAGGAATTTTGTGTTGTTGACGCTTTTGATTGAGAAGTGATATGCTTTGTTCTTGTGCACACACATACACTAGTAAGTTGAAGCTAGTAGACTTATTGAATGTTGTAAGTGATTAGAAGGACATGAATATGTGCAAGTTGATTTAGTTTGCATGCTTTGAATACAAGTAGGTGCGTTAGAGAGATTTTTGCTTGGGATTGAGTATGTTTTTCCACCAAGTGAGATTTTGAGCCTTATTGCATATTTGTTGCAATTTATTCGTTTGCTTGAGTGTCCACGGATTGTTGCATTGCTAGCAGTTGTTTGAGGTCTTTCTTGAAATGCATGACATTATTTGACGATTAAAATGATAAAGGCAATAGGAATAACCGTATATTTTCCCATATTACCACACCATATTTACATGATCAATTAGTTAACCCGTTGAGCTTAATCCTATTTTTCGGTTACATACCACATTACTTGCCTAGACCTTTTCTTGTATTGGCCTTACATTAATTTGAACCCACATTGTCAAAGGCTAGTAGAGTGCTTAAGGGAGTAATAAGGTGTGCAAGGAGGGGTTTATTGTTGGTCATACTTTTGGGGAAATATTGAAAATTGGGTTGTGTACTTGATAGTCGACATATGTAATAAATTCATGGGATCATTGTTATTGTTTATATTATTGTTTTATCTAGCTCTCGAAAAAAAAAAACAGAAAAAAGAAACAGAAAAAAGAAAAAAAAAACAGAAAAAAGAAAAAAAAAAGAAGAAAAATATATTATGAGAGCATGTTTGTGTTTGTTGTGATCCTACTTTAGTCGACTCGTCGATTGTTTTTTTTGGAAGAAAAATAGAAAAATTATGTGGGGGGGAAAATAGGGTGTTGTGTATGATTTATTATAGTTCCTACTAGCTTTTGACACTTCACCTGTTTTGGCTTATTTGACATACCTTGTCCCTAGCCCCGTTACAACCCAAATAAAGACCTTTTGATTATCGTCATTGATGTATGTTGTGTTAAGAGTTAGATTGATACCAAATGTCAAGCATGCTTATGATTTTGTTGGAATTGAGTGATACACTTACCCTTGTTCTTGAGTGAATATTCTTTTATGAGTGGATTGTGAGTGTTTGCTTGTTTTTGCGTATGAGATCCCGAGTTTTGTCTCAAAGACGTGCTCTTGTAGGCTTAGCATGTTTACTAACTTATTCTTACACTTGACATGGACTTGTGAGAACTTATGCATGTTCTTTGAGTAGACTATGTGAATACTTGCACTTTCGACACCAAGACATTGCGTATTTACTTTGATTCTTAAGTTGATATGGCATGAGAGGATTTGAAGGTATGGTAGGATATTAGTACTAGATTAATTGCATTTTCATTTAGTTGCATTCATGCATTGCATTGCATTAGGTTAAATGGATTTTGTGGGTACATTCGCTATAGGCCCTCAAGAGACCTTACTCGTCCACTAGGGCTGCCTAGGGGTTTAAAGGGCTTGTTGCATATGCCAAATGCAACCGTGATCACCTACGGAAGTGGTACTAGTTAGTTAGTTAGTTGTAATTGTTTATGCTTGAGGACAAGCATCGGTTTAAGTTTGGGGGTGTGATAAGTGGATTTTATCTCCACTTGGAGCGTTCCATATCGGCTTAAATTGATTGTCTTGGACTCAAGTTTGTGGTGGTTTTGATGTATTTTGTTTAGTTGTGCAGATTTACGAGAATGTTGATTAAGGTTGATGCTTCTATCGTTTTTGGAGAATAAATTAATTAAAATTCGGATTTCTGAGACGGTTGCGCAGTCTACACTGTTTTGGACATATCTGGAGTTCTAGAAGTCCGTTTTCAGCGATCTTACTGCCCACGCGAAGCCTGGGAGATTTTCTACAACTTGGGATAGGATTCCCAGGAGCAAATTGCGCCGGGTAGGAGCAATCTGCGCGAAGAACAGACTGCTGGGCGCAAGTTGCCCCTGAAAAATTACAGTTTTTACTATTTTGGCCATATCTTGAGTTCTACAACTCCGTTTGAGGCCCGTAAGCAGTCCACGCGAAGATAACGAGATTTTCTATCATTCTAAAGTGGTCCAGAGGCCCAATTGCAGCTGGAACGTTCCAGAATTACTGAAGAAAAGGCAGCTACGAATTTCCCTTTAAATCAGAATCAGTTTAGGAAACGTACTTCTATTATAATTCTGATTTGGTATTTTCTTGTTGGGCAAGATGTCTAGAGCCTATATAAACACATCCAACCCTTGTAAAATTAGATCATCATTAAGATCATTATTATCATTAGGAGTAGAACCATTACATATCAATTCCTTAGAGTTATTTGTATATTTTCATACTTTGTTTTTATCATGGTTTCATCAGATCCCATGATGACGAGAGGTTCAATTATGAACTAATCGTTTTCATGGGATTCTAACGGATTTATTTATGGAGCTTTAGTATCTTGATTGCTTTAAAGATCTGTGTGTGATGTATATCTGATATCCTCGTATGGTTATGCTTAATTGATAGATGCGTCATGAACATCTAATTTGTTAATCTCTTGCTAAACGAGAGTGGATCTTGAGATTTAGAACTTGCCATGCTAGCATAGGATAGGTTGATGTTTTAACATCATGATTTGTGGCATGATTAGAGATAATATGCTACCCTATGTGATCTAAGTGGATAACTTGTTCTTCAACCGTTATGTTTTCAAATCTTATAGAGATATAGGGTCTAAGCATAATTGGTGTCTATTCATCTTCTATCTCTTTTGTGGATGTATGTTTAGTTTGGTATTCGTATACTGAGAAGTAGCGTGTACTTGTTTCGTGTTGTCTGATCAGATATCATAACCATTGCATATAGTGATTAAAGGCGTTAGATCTAAGCAAAGTATTTAATGAAGTTAGGATTCCATGGTTTTTCTTGCAGAAGTAATTAGATTTCAATTATAGTTAGTTAGTTAATTCTTAGTTTGTTAATTTACTTTCTTAGTTAATTTTAGTTAATTAAAACCTAAATCTTGTTATTTGTCTTAGCAGTGATTAATAACCATACATTGTTGCATAGGTGCATGAACTAAATTGAAACCATAACCAGATCTCTGTGGAAACGAACTCGACTTATATCTGTATTACTTGTGACCACGTACGCTTGCGTGATTTAGTGCAAACAGAAGTCTTGGGTGAATGTTATTAAGTCAGACCCTATTGCGGCAAAAAATATCAAATTTGATTACTGTCCCTTACCCACAGGCATGGAGGTTGTAGAACCACTAGAGGAGATTTTACTAAAAGGAGCAGAGAAGTATAAAAATTACTGTCCAATTTGGGAAATGAACCTGTGTTTGGTGATGATACCAACAATGTAACTAATGAGTCGCTGGAGTCTGACGGAGATAAAGTAACTGTGAGTCCTGATAAGCATGATGACATAGTAGTAGTTGAAGATGTCGTTAATGTAGCCACATGTAGCTCTAATGTAGGGTGTAATGAGGGGATGGAGTGGACAACTGTTAGAAGGAAAGGTAAAAGCACTTCAGGTCAAGATAGTGATGACTCCTCTGCTTCTCTTAATACTTTTAAAGGGTTCAGAAGAGTTGATGAAATTGACAAGAAACGAGGTATTAATCTAATCTCACCTCAATTACCTGTTAATCTTGGTTCTATGCCGCGATCAAAACAGAAACGTATCAAAAAGGCTGTGGGAAAGTCTCCCCAAAACCATAATTAATCCCTTTGATTATGGATTTTTGCTCGTATAATATACGGTGTCTGCATAATAAAATGTCCTTTGTAAAGGACTTTATTAGTGTAAATAAATTATCCTTAGTGGCTCTGTTAGAAACTCATGTGAAGGTGGACAATGCTGGTTATATTTCCAACTGGATTGCTCCTTGTTTTAAATGGCTGTTCAATTATGATTTTCATAGTAATGGTAGAATATTGGTTGGGTGGGATCCCAATGAATGGAATATAAGGTTTTTGTGTGCTTCAGCTCAACATATCTCTTGCCAAGTTTCAAGGCTCGATGGCTCTGACTCGGATGTGTTTAATACGACTGTGGAAAGGAGATCTCTATGGTCAGATTTAATTCAGATTCAGGACAACCTTATTGCTAATCAATTTGGAAGCTGGTGTATCGTGGGAGATTTCAACATCTTTGTATCTGTTGAGGAATCTAACAAAGCATTACCTAGAAGATTGGATGGCATTATTGAATTTCGTAGCTACCTTGCTCGGTTAGGGTTAACAGACCTGAACTTCTCTGGGCCTATTTTCACATGGTGGGATTGTAATCTTGATGATCCAACTATGAGAAAGCTGGACCGTGTCCTTGTTAACTCTATGGCTCCAATCTTTTGGTTTATCCACAGCTATTTTTTTGCCTAGAGGTTTATCAGACCATAACCCTGCAATTGTGCGTTTGGGTTCCAATCGTGCTAGAATTTTCAAACCATTTCAAGTATTTCAACACCTGATTGATAATGAGCTGTTTCTTCCTATGGTTAGTTCAGCATGGGATGTTCAGGTTCAAGGGACCCATGGTACTGCCTTACTTCGAAGCTTAAAATTGTCAAAAACATCCTCAAGCTATTAAATGCATCTCATGGGAACTGGCATAACCGTGTTAAACAAGCACAGGCTGAGCTTGCAGATTTTCAAAACAACTTGGGATCTAATCCTTCAAATGCAGATCTCACTGAGGAACGAAGGTTATGTGAGGCTTTGGCTACTGAGCTCAACAAAGAGGAGAAGTTTCTCAAACAGAAATCCAGGGTCCATTGGATGAAATATGGTGATGGGAACAATAAATTTTTCTTCAATTCCACTAGAGGCAGATGGAATTTGAACAAAATAATGAGCATTGAAGATGATAATGGTGATGTACATACAAATCACACAGATATATCCACTACAGCAATGAATTATTTCAATTCAATTCTTGGATGCAAAAAGGAGGTTCAGTGTTTTCCTCATGATCTGAATCTCAATGTTTTTTTTGCTAAAATAAATAAGTATAATAAAAAAAGGAGGTTACAGAAATAGGGGGCATACCCCGCAAAGATAGCAATCTAAAGTCACCAAACGAGAACTTTTAACAGCAAAACATCTAGAAGCAGATTAAAATAATCAGTACAAGGCTAAAATTAAATCTGGTTCCTTTGCAGCAGCTTTTTGGAAGGATTTATTGGAGTGCACTCTTTCTCGAACTAATCTTTTGATTATGCAAATTAGCACGTTAGAAGGAATCGTATGACCCTGAACATGCATTCGATCATTAAGTTCTTTCCATAAGTAAAACACAGCAGCAACAAAACACAAGTAGGCAAGCTGTTTCTTCACAGTCGAGTAATTTCCCAGAAAAAATTGGCCATTAAGAAAGCTGTCCCAATTGCAGGTGAACGAAAAACCAGACTTTCTTAGAACCTCTGTAGTATATAGACAAGAGCTAAAGAGATGAACATTAGTCTCAATAGCATTATCACATAATAAGCATCGTAGATCAGTTTGCACACGAAATCGAACCATCCTATCCTTTGTGAGTTGTCTGTTTTTAAACGCTAACCACAAGGTAAAGGAACACTTGGGAAAAAACTTCATTTTGGTGTATTTTGGACGTCTCCTCATGAGAGTCGTTTCTCTCTAACCTCTCTCTACCCTCTCTCTAAAAACCCTAAATTTCTTCTAGCCGCCATGAATTTTCAGCCCAATCTACACCTTAAATCCATCAGATCTAAATATCTCCTTCCTAAATCCATCTCCCCCTTACTTATCTCCCACCTTTACCACGAATTTTCTTTGGTGGTTAAACCTCAGTTTTGTGATAATTTTAATGTTATCTTTTCTTCGTTGGTTCTGAAACTTTTTGAGTTTCAAACCAAGGATCTGGCGTTTTCTTCGGTTAATGTGAGGAAGGGTGCTCCTTTCTTGTTGCACGAAGAATCTCTCATTGTAGGGGAGTTTTTCGTTCTTAGTCATGATGATTTTTTTGAAGATTTGTTTGACGAGGTTCTGTTTGGAGGAGCCACCTATGTTGAGAGCATGCTGTGCTCTAATTGATTTTTTAATCGATTTATGGAAGGTATGCCAGTAATCGAGTTGGATATTCGTAGACATGGATCTTCGACCTTCTTGAGAGCTAGTTTATCTTTGACCAATTTGGTTTGTAAAGATGAAATTATTGAAGATTACTTGAAAGAAGCTCATAATCTGGATACCCCTTTGGAGAAGAGTGCGCCCCTTATGTGTGCTATTGTGCGTGCGCCTCTACAATCTCTGTATCTTGTGTTTAAAAAATTTTCGGAGCTTGCTGGAAATGGGTTTTCGGACAAGGCTGAGATTCTCTACAATGGTTTCTACATGGTTTTGGTGAATATGAGTAATGCATCTGAAGTGTTTGATGAAACGCTTCAAGGAAGAAAAGATTCTAGGGTAATGGATTTACGTGAAATAGGTTTTACAAGGTCTTGCAATTGTAAAACTGTTCGTGACTTTGTTATTCAGCTTGAAAGAAATGGAGTTATAGTCTATGACTCTGCATTCTCTTTTGCATTCTGTATGTTGAGAAGGACTATAAGTGGGGATACTTTAGGTGGTCTTGCAAGCCTAATGTGTCTCGATGTTAACAAGGAGAGCCTAAGTGGGAGTCTTGTGACTAAAGGTCTCAATGGTAAACAAGTCTTTGGTTTGGTTATCCAACAAGACGTTGTTTTGACTGTTGTTCAACTTAATAAAGATGAAGTTGCTCATGGTGGGTTAGGCACTGCTAAGTTGCCTAATGATGTGATGGTTTGTTGCCAAATGTTGGAGGTTTTACTCGGGGACACTTTAGGCTGCAAAGAGAGTCTAAAGGTCAGTTATATGAGCAGGGAAGTTTTTCTTCGCCTGGTGTATGGCAATGGAGAGGCTGGTTCCAGTGACTACAAGCTAGTGGGGATTGTCTCCATGAGACACGGTCCTTTTGGAAAGTGTAGTTGCAATGGAAATGGGAGCATCTTTGGTATGCAGGAAAACAAGGATTTACATGACAAGGGGAGTAGTGTTGAGGCTACTAATTTTATGTCTGTTACGAAGATTGTGCACAATTGGGAGTGGGTCGTTATCCCAATTGCTGGGAGTTCTTTCTGCCCAGGAAATTCTTTGAGCTTTGGTCAGGTTTGTGTCAATAACCATGGTGATATTGAGAGGACTGTCATGGATGTTGTGATGCAATGCCATGACCTTGTTGAGTTTATGAATTATGATGTTCCTCTTATCAGGAATTCGGTCAGTAGGCATGCTTATAGTTTCATGACAGGTTTTAATATGTTGGCCAGTGTTAGCGTTAACAGCGGGTGTGATATTTGCAAATGGGATCTGAACTGGTTGAATGATTTTGATGATGCGAGATTTATTTTGTCTCGCTATGGGCTCACAACTCGTTGCATCAGTTGTGGAATGCAGGATGTGGACAAAGATAGTTTTAGAAGCAATGACTTCAAGGATGGGACTTTGAGTTCTAGTGATGCTGCCTGCACCTTTTGTGGGATTCTTTGCAACGTTGACTATGCTGGACAACCCAAGGAGCTCTCGCATGATTGTGAGAGTGTTGATGCTTTTCTGGGTAGAAGTTGTGATGGTGGTTGTGACTGCAGTACTTATGCAGTTTTGAAGATGGCATTTAGCATTGTTATGCCATTGAGTGCTATTACTGTTGTTGATGAGGGCTCGTCCCAAATTCTGGAGATATCAATGGAGTGCTGCGATGCGGCTCCTCCTACCAGTTGTGGTGGGCAGTCTATCCAATTGTTGCAGGAAATGATGGGGAATAATGGGCCGGTAATGAATTGTGTGGGTGACTATATGATGACATACATTGTGTATGGTCGCATTGGTTTGGACGGAGGTCCAGAAGATGGCCTGATGCCAAGTTGGCATAATTTCCTAGTTGGTTTCTTGTGGACTAGGCTTTTTCTGCTCACTACTCTGGTGAGTATTACAATCGTGGTGATTACTGTGCGGGTAATGTATGGATGTGCAGGAACAGGAGATTGTGGAGGGACCACTTATAGTGGTATTTTAGTCAGAATGTGTGCAACTTAGTTTTTTTTTTGCTAATTAAAATTTTATACCAAAAGGAACAACCGAAACAATTCTAGGGGCATACCCCGCGAAATCAACAGAATAGCATTACAATAACAACACCTACATAGGAGACTAGAAAACTAGTTTAAAAACTAGTTTAAAACATCAAAATACAAAGCAACTAAACATGACTACAAGATAACTAGCCTGGCACAAAACAGAACTATGCCAAAATGGCATCCCATCTCCTGGAAATTAACAACGTGCAAATATCCCCCCAGACCAAGCCATTCTTTGCCTGGTAGGCCCCAGCAAATAAATCCGTCCCATCCCAAGCATATTGACATCCAGCAGCACAAAAGAATCAAATTGCTTATGCAAAAGCCGCGACTAGCTTTGTTCACCCAATACCTTCCGTTAACGCCCTCAAAGCAAAGCTTGGAACCTAAAAAAAATTCCATCTCGGTCGAGACAACATCCATGTCAATCCTCTCTTTAAATCCAGGCATAAGCGCCCTCTCTATAGGACCAAGTCCTATCATCTTCCAAGTGTAGAAAAGTCCTTCGAAAATCACCATGGAGGCATTAATGCCATTCATTCCACCCTTGATACTAAAAATCTGGCTCACAACTCCTTCCCATCGGCATATGCCGCAACATAGCTCAGTTAAAAAAATCACAATTTCATCAACCTTTAAATTTACCCACATCAGATCTCCATCCAGCCCATTCCAGACAACAACATTTATATTGTAACTAGAGTTAGCGCACATTTTGGAACAAGTCATCCACCCATGAAAGGAAATTCTCACCTTTCGATAACCTCCCTGTCTCATATCAAAGATAAGCATCACAAAAACATAAGTTTTAATGTGCATTGCATCAGCAGTACTAGCTCTGAAATCGTAAACGTTTGCAAATCTGATTAACCGTGCAACAAATGCAGAAACCATACCCTGCATTTCACACATAGCTATGGCTCCCAGCTTTGCCTTTCGATCTTCCAGATCAGTACCCATCCAAGCTAAAATTTGCATTAATCGAGTTGTTGCGACTTTGAGCTTGTAGATCACATCAAAGGTGCAGTCACCTCCCAGAGAAACTCCATAACCAGGGACAATAATCCTTGCACATGTAGCCCCATCAGAGCTCCCACTCGAATCCATTGAATAAACCCGGTTGGCCACAACTTCCAGGTCACCACCACATTGACTGCTATCCAAAAAAATACCCATCCTTAGAGTGAGCATTTCATCAAACAATATAGACGCACTGGTCTCCCAGCTTCCCGTTACTTCATTGCGAGCGTACACTCCCAGCATACGATGAACAATAAAACAAGGATAAACCTTCGTTTTGTTCTCAACCACCAGGTCAACCACATTCAAGAAAGCAAAGTATATTCGAACTCTGCTTACCATCCATTCAAGATGGCACACACTCAACGCTGAATAAATCAGTACATGTGAGCTTACCGCCAATTTGGTTAGCTCATCTAGCCAACCTTCTAAAATCGGAACAACTCTAACCCAAAAAGGGGTCTCACTAAGCAAGAAGGCCCAAACGCCTCCCATCCATCCCTCCAAATTAGTAATCGCATCCTCATATAACCCATTCGCAAACAAAGCAGGTGATGCCATTAGGTGATAATCAATCATTGGATCGGAAAAAATACCCAACATCGCCTCATCCTTAACAACCGCCGACGACTTGCAGTTCATATCAAACTGATGTCTGGTCAAGCTCATCAAATTATGATGGAAAAAATCCATCAAACCCATTTGCAGAGATTCGTATAAACGAATAACCTCTAAAGACACATCCGTCTCCTTTTCAGTAAAGAAGGACTTATCTTTCCCAGTTCCTTCAATTGGGATCTCTGTCTCCAATAACTCCGCAAAAGTTACCTTTTTCGGACTAACACCCGAAAGACAATCTCCAGGGCGACCCGGTCGACCGGAATTCGACAAGATTTTGTTCTCCTTCTTTACTTGGATATCCTCCAAAGGATACACAGTCACAAGGTTCTCCGAAAAGGAGACCCTCTTCGAACTCCTATTCGGATTACCCACCGGATGGCAAACCTCAGATCCTCGCGCACAGGGAGGAATCACGGTCACTAGGTTCTCCGAAAATGAAACCTTCTTCATTAAACTAATAATTATATAATAAGAAATATGGTGTTAGAGGTGAAAGATTAGAAGATGAAAGGTGAATTTAGGAAGGCTAAAGAGAAGATTTGATGAAGAAATGGTTTAGATTAAGGTTTGAATTTGGTGGCGGCTAGGTTTTTTTAGAGAGAGGTTAGAGAGAAGTTAGAGCAAATATGACTCTCATTTTTTTTTCAAATTTTCAGTTATTATCCGGAGATGTGTGCAACTTAGTTGTTTAGTTGTTTATTGTGTTTAGTTTATCAGTTGATTGATAGTTTATCTAGCATTATTGTTGTCTTTTATTTGTTGTTCCGTTAGGTAGATGGTTTTCAAATCGCGGGGTATGCCCCTAGAGATGTAATCATTTTCCTATGGTATAAATTTTAATTAGCAAAAAAAAAAAAGGAACACTTGGGAACATCTAGTGAATGCCAAACTGCATGGACCCATAATGGAGTTAAATTCGTGGACCTGATCGAATTCGAGATTGTAGAAAGAGCTACATGCTTTGCCAGAGTACTTTCCCAGGTGATTTCATCATTAGTTGCAATAGAGGTGGAACTAATTTGAGCACGAAGCTCAATCATGGTGTTATGATTAGATCTAGGCAGTGTCCAGGTTTGATTTGATTTTTTTAAAATTTTTTTTTTGGGAAATTCTATATGGTA
Source organism: Kitagawia praeruptora (assembly GCA_037693485.1). NCBI lineage: Eukaryota > Viridiplantae > Streptophyta > Magnoliopsida > Apiales > Apiaceae > Kitagawia > Kitagawia praeruptora. Next base: position 92,059,678 of record CM075344.1, on the reverse strand, counting down.
CCATTGTGGTTTTGGCTTTTCTACATGGTACCATCACATTATTTACTCTTATCCATGGTACCCTCGTACATTTGGTTTTTCATATATAATACCCTTCTGTTAAGTACAAAGTAATAGAATTGATTTCAAATTGTAAAACAAATTGTATATTTGAAATCGTTGCGAAAAAATACATGAAATAGACTATTGAATCATGTAAAACGGAATTAAATGAGTGAGATATATTCAAACTCCATAACCAAACTTTGACAATAAATATCTCACTCATTTTGACTCTGTTTTACATGATTTAAGGGTCTATTTTATATAACTTTTCGTAAAGATTTCAAATATACAATTTGTTTTACGGTGTGAAATCAATTCTATTACTTTTTACTTAACAGAAGGATATTATATATGTAAAACCAAATGGACGTGGGTACCATGGATAGGAGTAAATAATGTAATGGTACCACATAGAAAAGCCAAAACCACAATGGTACCATATAGAATATCCCTTTTTTTATAGGCTAGGACACTAATGAGAGTCGTTTCTCTCTAGGAACCCTAGCTAGCCGCCTCAAACTTTCACTAAATCTAAACCTTTTTCCATCAATTCTGTCCAGATATCTTTCGCTAATCCATCTCCTTCCTCTATTCTTTCACATTATACACCTATATTTCTTATATTTATAGTACTGTATTACTTCTAATGGGCTCTTTTGTTCGGACTTTCAATTTGGTGGGTGCTTGTGAGTATCAAGTGGGGATTTCTCTTCTGATGAAGAGTAATCTTTCTTTATTTTCTCGGTTCATCGCTTCGTACTTTGGTTGGATTAACTTTTCGCTAGATCTGAGAAGGAATCCATCGTTGAGTTTTTTTTTTGCTAATTAAAATTTTATACCAAAAGGAACAACTGATACAATTCTAGGGGCATACCCCGCGAACTCAACTAAAAGCCATTACAATAACCAGTAAATCCAACAACTAGATCATACCAGAACAACTTAAAAAGACTACATAATATGGAGCTAGCTAAACTAGCTTAAGCATAGCAACAACACTATGCCAAGCAACTAAAGACAGTTGAACCTCCTGGTTCGCATCCTAGCATCCTGAGTGCTAGCTTCTTCATCAACTTCCTAACGGCATCATCCTTGTGCAAATAATCCCTACAGAATTCACATTGGCGTGGTAGGAAGTAACACCAGCACTAACCCAGAACAGACCCCAGCTGCAAAAAACGCAGCTGCACTCAGTAACAGAAGCTCCAGAATCAATAGACATTATGTTGTCAATTCTTTCAACACGTGAAATAACCCACAACAGCTTCATGTCTAAACCATTCAGCACAATGACATTGCAATCAGTCTTGCAATTCCACACAAAAGAAGGCTTCACATGTGCTGTTCCAAAAGAAATGCACCAACAATTATAATGCATCATTATATGATGCACTGACCTCAAAATCCACCAGCTTAACAACTTCCCTAACAGAAGATCCCATTCAAAATTTCCTCCTGAATGCATACCATTATTATAACAAACAATGTGCCCATCCTTCATGTTAATTATCAAACATGTGTGCCCACATAAATTCATTTGATACACATGAACAATAGGAGGCAGGAGGTTGCAATCCGTGTGCCCAACGAACCTCATTCTGAGGTAGCTCTCATTATTTGGAACAGAATTAACCATAATCAAATTAGCAAAAAAAAAAAAAAAAAAAAAAAGAATTAACCATAACCATCATTAGTTCCACACTCCTTGGGGCCTTGAACAACATGGCAATTCGACAATTAAGAGAAGAGACCTGAAGCAGCCCTCCCATCCTTTCCAAATCTATCATCATATTAACAACCACGTGGTGTTCACTACTACTCGTCTCTGAGCATTTATCAAGATGGCAAGTAGACATAATATCAACCAATCTGTGTTCAACAAAACAGCCACCAACATCCTTTTTTTTTTGCTAATTAAAATTTTATACCATAGGCAAACGCATACAATTCTAGGGGCATACCCCGCGATTAGTAGAACGCCAACCTAACGGAACAACAGCCGAGCTACTTAAAAAAGTCAACATAACAAGAAACTAGTTTAACTAGTTCACCTATCTTACAATTAATGGGTAAACCCCATAATTAGTCTAAATAAAAATCAATGCCAGCTACATCCTTCTGCTTGGTGACCCCAACCAGGTCCATGTTTTCCACACTTGTAACCACTTCCCGCATGAAATTCACTGCAATAACCTTGTGCAAGTCATCAGCCTTGAACTGACAAATCGGCATACAAAGGGCAAGTAAACTGCTCCTTAACTCATTAACAAAACCCAGGATGTAAATTGCCTTAAACAGGTAGCATCTGGCAACCAAAGGACTAGCACGAATAAGTCCCACTGTCATCAGGGTAACATCACAATACCGTCCACTAGATTCATCAAACTGAACCCTCCCTTCTCTTCCAACAGGGCATGCAGACTACTCCTTAACAGTCCTGCTTCTTGCCAGGCACAGACAACAACCAGAACGTCATCGAAAAGGGAGTTGCAAACCCTCAACCTAACCTCTTGAAATCCATCAGCAATAATGCAGTTGCCGAGCAACAGCAACATAGAAGACACAACATTTCTAACAAAACATGTTTCAATGCCATTCAACTTGGCCATATAACCCAGGGAACCATAGCTCCTCTGCGCGACCATGTTTCCACCATCAAAGAACAAAATCGTGAAATCAACATTTCAAAAATCAAAGACATTACCCTTCAAAGGTGACACGCCCAGAATTCTGTGGCTACCATACCACCTGTAAAATGACCTGACCGACCCCTTCATTTGCAAATGAAGCCATATAGTGTCTCCATTCGTAGCAGCTCTAACAATAGAGAGGGGAACAAACTCAAAACCAGGCTCATTCTTCTTAATATATAATTGACACCTCAATTCCCAAAGTAAGGAATAAGCAACCTATAAAGTATGGAGAAACTCCATCGCAACATAGTGAGTTACCAGGGGTAGACCCAACTACACTGCAGCCCCAACAAGACATATCCTGAGACCAACAATTATCCCCCGGATTGACTAAACCTGATTGGACTTCAACAGTCCCACTTCTTTGGATCATAAGAACGAACAGAAGCACTTCATCCCTAGGCTTTGCAAAATACAAGACACTACTCAGGTTCATCCATATTCCAGAAGAACAATTAGAACCTCTGACAGACATATCATCAAACACTTTATCACCATCAATGACAACCTCATTTGTGGTACAATTAGTACGAAGAAGAAGGATTTTTGAAACCATTCCATCAAACATTAGACCAGCATAAACAATGCATCGATCTCCATTTAAAATGATTTCAAGAACAACCTCTCGAAGAGGCAACATAACACCAAGATTACGCCTGGTTATATCATTAGATATTACATCTAACGCCATGCGTTCATCAGCGAAATCAGCCCTTGAGTTAGGACATGTGTCAAACACCTTGATGTAACCACCATCCAAAGGGGTGACAGAGGAGTGAGCCCCCTCCGCAACATTCAAATCATACATATCATATGCACCATTCCCACCATAATTGGTAGTGAAAATAAACAGATCCAATTGGAGGTGAACCCCCAAAAAGGCAACCGAAATTTCATTCGCAGACACGGCATTAGCCACTTCAAAAGTGGTGAGATTCACAGAACTTAACAAATCTCTAACAGAGGAAAGAGACTCATGTAACAATCCATCGGATGTAGATGAAACAACCTCCGGACACTCACAATAGAAAGCCATAATAAATATAAGTAAGAAATATATTGTGTAGGTGAAAGATTTGAGATGGGAGATGGATTAGTGAAAGGTTTCTTTGTAAATCTGATGAGAAAAAAAGATGGCGGCTAGGGTTTTTAGAGAGAGGTTAGAGAGAAGGCAGAGCATACGACTCTCATAGGTCTTTTTAGGCAAGAGGGCTTTAGCCACCAACATCCTTGATGTCCTCTCAAGATTTAAAATCAGCATGGAGAGAACCAGCTCCAATTAAGAACACCATAATACGTCCAGTAGTCAAAAAAGGTTTATCAACCAAGTCAACCTCATCTCTTTCATTAATCATTGAGCGCCCACTAGCAACCATCCAAATGAGAATGCAACTCTTGTCCTTTTCCCAACCTTTGAATATCACAGCTCTTGTCCTTTTCCAATCGCGGGGTATGCCCCTAGAAGTGTAAGCATTTTCCATTGGTATAAAAATTTTAATTAGCAAAAAAAAAAAAAGTTTTATAGCACAACGGGGCTGACCATCATTGCGATTATATCCCTTGCATAAAGCTTGAGCCATCAAGATGCTATCTCCAATTGACCTTCCTACTACAAATGCAATTTGGTGCTTGGATATGAGGGAAGGCATAACAGACTTTAACCTTGCTGCCAACATCTTAGAAATGCACTTATAAAGAACATTGCAACATGAGATAGGCCGAAAGTGCTGCATTTGAGAAGTGTTACCCTGCTTTGGGACCAAACAAATCGAGGCCGCATTAATAATTCTAGGCATTGCAAGAGAATCAAAGAAGTAAAGGATACCTCTTGTTACGTCAGGCCCCACTATGTGCCAGGTAGCTAAAAAGAATTCCACCGTAAACTAATCAGGTCCTGGACTCTTGTTTTTCCCCATTCTCTTCAAAGTGTTCAAAATATCACTCTGTCTAAACGGGGCAGTAAGGGACCTCAATTGGGACTCATTCAATAATGGCAGAGAGATATCATCAGGAAACTGAGTAACCTCCCCTCTGTTGCCCAACAAGTTTTTGTAATAATCAACAGCCACCTTAGACATATCCTCATGTTCTGTGACTGTCTCACCATTCTGAGTCTCTAAGGATAAAATTTTATTAACATTCCATCTTCCTCTACATGCATTAAAAAAGTACTTGTTATTACTATCACCACTCTTCAACCACTGAACTCTAGACTTTTGCTTCAAAAAGCACTCCTCCAGATGAAGAGCTTTAGAATAGGCATCCATGAGTTTACTCTCTTCCTCAAAATAAGCCAGAGAAGGGGATGAAGGAATGCCATCCTGGAATGCCAATAGAGCACTTCTCGAATCCTTGACCAACTGTTGCAAATCTCCCAAAGATCTATTTAACCCCTTAAGCGCCACTTTAGCCCTTTTTAGCTTCGCAGTGAGCACCTGCCACGGATTTCCCAAGTCCATATTAGACCAAGCATTCTCAATCGCCGAAAGAAAACCGGGATTGCCAATAAGGTGGTTAAAGAATTGAAAAGGTTTCGGGGCCCTAGGCCGATCCAAACCAAGAAAAGTAAGTGCAGGGCAATGGTCAGACAGGCCTCTAGCACGAAAATCAGAGTAAGAACAGGGGAACATATTGTGCCACTCTGCATTGACTAGGACGCGATCCAGCTTCCTAAACTTTGGATGGTGAACATTGCAGTCCCACCATGTCAAGAAATTCCCAACACTACGGAGGTTAGTAATTCCCAAAGAAAGGATGAAGTCCTTAAACTCTGTCATATCAGGGGTCCAGCTCTCATTACCACCTTGTTTCTCCGACAATAACATGTGTTAAAATCTACAGTAATGACCCAAGGATTATTTGAAAGCCCTCGAGAGACATTAGCTAACTCAGACCACAAGCTTCTCCTATCTGTGTCCCCATTATACCCATAAATGAACGAAGCAACAAAATTCAAGTTCGAAGGCAACAAAGTAATCGAACAAGTGATATGCTGAGCAGAAGTGGCAATAACCATAACTTTCCAAAAATCTGGGTTCCACCCAAGCCAAATTCGGCCACCCGCATGGTGATCATAGTTGAAACACCACTTGAAACGCGGGTTAATCTTTTTAGAGATAATCTTATTAACATCCTTCTGCACACGCGTTTCCAAAATGCTAATCAAGGATAGATTATTAGACAAAATAAAGTCCTTGATAAAATCAACTTTATTGTTGAGGCCACGGATGTTGTAAGAACAAAAATCAGTCATTAGAAACTGAGTTAAGATTTCGAAGGAGGGCCCCCAGACCCCCACTTCGCACGTTTGATCCCCTTTGATTTTGCTTTTTTACTGCTCTGTTTACGATCTACCTCATCCACCACAACATTCTTGAATCCCTGGGGAGACGGGGTTCCAGCAGAGAGACTGGGGGAAGCTACCGGTTTCCTCTTGTTCTTGACCTCGATCCAACCCTCATTCTCTGCAATAACCCGTCCCACCAAACTACTCTCAGCTTTAGCCTCCCTATAACGCCCTAGAAAATATCGTAATTATAATAATTATTATTAAATATTAACTGTGAATTATATGAGGTGAATTTTTCTTTTTAGCTTGAATATATGTGACATCATGTTTACATGCTTATATGATGATGTATATGTGAAATTTGAGTCCTTGTATTTTTATTTGAATTTTATGATTAAAATCTATTTAAATCATGCGTTATTGATCTTCGGGAAATTTTATAAATTCATCGGAGTATTTAAAAATCTCGAAATCTTTTGTAATATTATCTTTATAATATTATTTAGTTTTTAAAATTATTGAAAGAATTAATTTGGATGTTTAAGTATTTTAAAATGAATTTAAGAGTTTTATGGCATTTAAAGGATTCAAACTTGTAAAATTCATATTTAATTCATTTTTGATCCTAAAAATATTTTAAAAATATGTGTGAGTTTGTAATTTTGTGTTCTTTATTTTAAAAATGAAAATTTTTATTTTTCATTATCCTTTCAATAAATTTCAATTTTTAAAAGTAGGTATTTACTTTAAAAAATGGATTTTTCAGCAAGGGAATTATGTTTGTGTCCTTGTCCCTTTTTAATTCAAAAACGCAGCTTCTTCAGTACTCCTCCCTGTTTCTTCACAATTCTAGAATCCTCTGTTCTTTCTTTTTTTTTTCCCGTGTACACCTCTCCCCATCACTTTACTCTTTTCCTCAATGTTTTGGAAGTTTGGGAAATATCTTCACCTTTCTTCCGATTTAATCACTAAGTTCCACACTCCCCTCCTCTTTTCCTTGTTGCTCTCGTGTATTCTATTTTCTAGTTGATATTCGAAAATTTAGTTTTGTTATATATATTAGTTCGAGATTGTAATGATATGAAGATATATTAGTAATTGGGAGATGTACGATGTTGATTTAACCTGAGTTCTTGTTGGGTTGCTGGTCATTGATGATGTGTTGGATATGGTGAATTGTGTAGATGATTGGTGTTCGATTGAGGGAGGAGAGTCGAGGGAGAGTGGTTGGAGGGAGAAAGGCCGAGCAGGGAGCGTTTGGGAAGAGAGAAAGAGAAGAAAAGGTGGAAGAAGGAAAGGGTAATAGCAGTTGTGTGTATATAGCAGCGTTATGTGTGTGTAGTCGAGCGTTATGACGGATAAATTGGGTTGTCCGATTGTATGGTTTTTGGTGGTTCTGCCTTTACTACGAATCGAGTGCTCTGTTTCGGTTTCACGGGTGTGTGCGTGGTGCAGGTGTGTGTTTGCCTGGTGTGTCCTAAGTGTGTTCTTGGGGCGGTGTTGTCGAAGGGTAGAGGAGGTGTGAGGCTGAGGAGTGATGGTCGGTTGATGGATGTCGTGTGAATGACGGCGGTGAGGAACGAAAGAGTAAAAAGGAGGTTGTGAAGAGAGTGTGGAGAGAATTATGGAAAGAAGGCAGCTGGAAAGAGTTTCACTGTGGTGTATGTTCGCGTATAGTGTTTGAGTTCGATTCAAAACAGGTGTTGTCGGGGTGAAGTGTAGGTTTGTATTGATGTGTGCTTGTAGGCAGAACAATGGTAGGAGCTATTTGGCTTGTTTGGCTTACCTTTTATAATGGGCTTATTGACTTATTTTTGGGTAAAAATTTTATATTTTGATAAATTTTTTTATACAAGTATTTAATGTATGCTTAAAATTCAATAAGTTGCAAAAATAAGTTGGAAAATAAGTTGGAAAGTTAAGAATCTCTAACTTTAGCTTAAAATAAGTTGACTTATTCTAGAAAAAAGTTCCCCCAAACACCCCCATTGTAGTGAGCAGGGGAGACCGCAAGATGGAAGGAGAGGTAAAAGAAGAGAAGAAAATAAATGGATTGTTATATTAAATCCGCTAGTAAATACTAGAAACAAATTGTGAAGAAGGTTATGGTTAAAATGGATTGTCTTTAGCATTATTTGACTCAAATTGTGATTTTAGTACTAAACGATGTGTGGGATTTAAGTTTATAATTTTAAGTTCCTAAGTTCTAATTTTTAGTTTAATTACCTTTATTTATGTTCGAGTTATGTATATGGGAGATTGGGTGGTGAATAGTAAGTCACCTGAGGATTATACAATTTTGTGATCGGGTTATGAAAGAAGTATGCAGGAATCTTAGAATTTACATGCGTGTTTTGATTCAAATGTCGATAGTTAATGTTGAGTACTTAGAAAACTTATGGTATATAATTTTGTAATCTCAATGGATGAAATCAAATGTGAAACTTCTTAAGCTATAATGAGACGCAATGGGAACTTTTTTTTTTTGCTAATTAATATTTTATACCAAAAGGAACAGCATAAGACAAATCTAGGGGCATACCCCGCGATATCAACGATTGGACATTACAGACAGGAATAGTCCAGCCAGAACCACAACATAAACTACATAAACTAAACACAAGCTACATCAAAGAGGATTGAAAACCATAATCTAAGATCATGGTGGTCGAGAATGACCTCCCCTACCAGCACGCCACTTCCGAATCTCAAATTTCTTGAACCGAACCTTGGTTGTACCAGAAGATGGAACCAAAGTCTCATTTGGCAGAGGGGATCCCGAGACAATCCCAGGCGAGAGGGCAAGGTCTTCCACGGGCATAGTACAAGCGCCTTTTGTAGTTGCATCCAAACTGTGTTCCTTATTCCCATTGCCTTTAGATCCCTTGTCATTAAGCAATGCCTCCACCTGCTCATGGCTAGAGTGCCCTCCCGTAGGAGAAATAGGAGCACCAAGCCCATTGCTAGTAATAAAATCCTGAAGCTGCAAAGCGCAACTTACCGAAATTGCAAGCTCCTTAGTTGCCCTGCAAAAAAACTTCCCAGAAGCATCTCTGAATGGGTCACCATCACTTATCTCCACAAGATCAGACACTTTAGGAACAGAGAACCCATTTGACCGAATATGGTTTTTTAGCATTTCAACATGAAATAGAGTCTCAATCAACAACTCCCGAACACCATCCTGGTATTCCTCCGAACGGAATTCATCATAAGCATTGTCAGACCTCAAACTCCCACCATCCTCCTCTACACCAGATCGATGGGCATTATCCAACTTCTCTTCCATCTTTTCCCCAGTCATTTTAAGATTATCGTCAATGACCCCAGTCTTAGTCGGTCCTCTAAATGGACACGAATGGTCAATCACATTAACGTGGGTCATATCGTTCCCATCCTTTACTTGACTCATAGCATCAGCAACATTGGTACTATTACAACTCTTTACAATTCCAGAGCTAGCCTCCAAATCCATAATACCCTCCCTGACCACATTCACCCAGGGATTATGCCCATTACACACAGAATTATCATGTTTTCTAACAGAGTAACAGAACTTACTCTCCCCTATTTGGATATGGCATGAGCTACGAGTCCTGGAGGCAATCCCAGTGGGAGCTTCCTTTTCCTTCATGCTTACCTTTCGCCTTTTACCCCGATCTCCACAAGCCGAGTTCTTAGGGACTCCACCAAGACAATCACCCCTAGTTCCCTCAATTCGCCTATTAGAGGTTCCCGATTTCACATCGTCCTCCTTTGCTTGCGGCCTACCAGGAGATAACTCCGACACCAAATTCTCCACACAGGAAACCCTATTCGGACCGAAATCCGAGCTCAAACCTTCGTTAGATCTATAAGAGCTCCTTCCAGGTTTCACCACATGCAGGCCCTCTTGGGTTATGCTAGGCTTAATACCATCATCCATCCTGCAATTAGTCTTAATACCGCTTCTGGTTCTAGAAGCAATTCTAGAAGCTGGACAATCATTCCAGTTTCGACTCCTCCTCCCTGCATCACATCCATTAGTACTACCAGAAGGAATCACCGAAACCAGTCTCTCTGAAAAGGTAACCCTTTTCAGGCTCAAAGTCAAGTCCAACCCATCCCAGGTCTTTGTCATCAGACCCTTAACATCCTTAACCAACTCAGTGGTACAATCAAAGAGGCGAGCATTAGAGCCACCAATCTCGATTTGGGATCCCTGGGCAACATTCACTCGATTTCCCCGCTCCGATGGTATCAATGTCACCAAATTCTTCGCGAAAGAAACCTTTTTCGGACTCGGTCTTAGAGCCAGCCCCTCCCGAGTTTGCGACACATGCTTACAGTCATCGTCCCCATCAGTGTTGCCCACAGAGGGGCAAACACTCGATCTCTTAGAAACCAACGAGTTATCCAGAAAAGAAACCCTTTTCCGAGACATTTGAGCGAACAAAGAAGAGAAATTTAAGTGAGAGAAAAGAAAGAGATGATTTCAGGAAGGTTGATTTAGATCTAGTGGAGAAATTGTTTAGATTTTAGAGAGAGAAAAGAGAGAGAAGCTAGAGAGAAAACCCGACTCTCATTTTTATTTCCACTTTTAGTTGTTATGAACTTGAATGTGCTGGATGTTTGTTTAATTAGTTGATAGTATATACAAGCATATAATAAACTAGGAACATCTATTCGGTCTTGATAATTATAAGTTGTGTGCATATGGGCTAAGTGTTTGTGTGGTTTATCGGATTTCATTATACTATTTTGAGTAAGTGGTTTATATTTGCTATACGCACTGTAAGCATAAAATGAAATAGGCAAAGTTTGGGTAAATTAGAGAGACAGTACGGTTTTGATTAGTTTTTTTTTTTTTGCTAATTAAAATTTATACCACAAGCAAAGGATTACAATTCTAGGGGCATACCCCGCGATTAGTAACAATCTGCCTAGCGGAACCACAAAGAAAAAACATCATACACAAAAGACATAAAATCAGTAAGGCACCTTACTGTCAACATAACAGCGAAATTAAGCTAAAGATTATTCTGGCGCCTTAAACATCCTAAACTTGAGACTAGGCACATGTCTCACAAAGCCCATAGTAATGAGAAGAAGCAGATAAACCATGAAGTGACACAGCCGCAAATCGGCAAAACCATCCATATGACATCCATCAATCTGAGAGTTGGCCTTCAAAAAAGCACCACCGGCTAACTTTTCATTAGAAGAACCAGCCCCCAGCTGATTTAAAAAGGCCATATGACAGCCATAATCCACCTTATCAAGGTTTGAGAATTCTGTTCTAAGCCAAACCAAACGACCTCCAACAATTCGAGAATTAGCATCAAGCTCCATGCAAATCCGTGTAACATCTGTGTAACAGCTCCATGCAATCCTGGCCCTCACTTGCAGAACACCAGCTCCAGACTTCGTAGCCATATTACCATTATCATTTGTAACAGGTCCCACACCCACAACATTACAAGGAGCTACCCTCATGCCAATGCTTGACATAGACTAGACAAGCTGGTCGTCATTGTACAGCACCAAAACATGGTACCTGTTGCGACAGAATCTAGTCGCCACACTACCATTATCATCACAGCCTAGCCATTCAACATAAACAACTAAACAATATGCTCTCCTCCAAAGAATGCAGCGCACAACTCGCATTCCACCACTCCAATAGCGAATCAGAGCTTCCATTAGAAACAAGCTATACATGACTTGATCACATAACCTCGTTAAGACATCAATACCCCCACTAGAACTTGCAATGCCACCTAAAGGAAACCCCTGAATCCACGAAGACGAGCAGGTTGGGCAGGATATGAACTGCACAAACCGAGCATCATCATCAGTCACACCATGGTTAAACTCAGCACCAAACTCAATGGAATCAACTCCCCATTCAACATGAGCCCTGCTCAAACCCAACCTCAAACAGGAAACATGATGGAGTCTAACGTCCACCAGCATATGGCTTTTAAAACAACATCGCAAACATCGAGTTACAGGACCCCCGACCTGAATGGCCACGAGGTACCCCTCGTCCCTACACATACTCAGCTGTTGACCAACTATCAGACCCGCAGGCAACCATTCCCTCGACAATCTAAGTCGACCAACTATAGCAGATTCACCCAGATAAATCAGTCCTGCACCATAGTAAGAGAACTGGACCTCAACAGGTCTCATGGGCAAACCATCAAACAAAAGCTGAGCATAGCCACTATCAGCATCAAGCAGAAACCACAAAGTGGTCTTTCCTTTTAAAATGAAATTACCAACAGCCTCCAAAGCTCTGACAAGAAAATCACTGAAGCACAAGACGTCCGCAGTTTGCATCACCTGAGAATCCTTATTGAGACTCAATCGAGTAACCATATCACCGTTAACAAGAACTTCAATAGTCATATATTGCCGTTCTAATAGGTCTCGATGAGATCCAACTATCTCGACCCACATCAAAATCTCAGCAACATTGGTCGCAAGCATCCTAATCAACCATGTGATAGAGGAAAGCATCACAACTACGGACCCAGAACAGACAATTGCCAAGCCCATCGATAACTCACTACTCATAAAGGAGCCATCAGCTACTCCCACCTTTGCAACGGTGGATTCCAATGTCGAAACGAGATTCCCATCATGGAAATCTAACGGAGAACTAGATGGAACCAGGTGCCCATCCATGTTAGCACCCTCAATCCCAGGCGCAAGAAGGCCTCTCCCCTGTTCCGAATTAAACTCAGCAAAGCTGATATACCCTCTATGAGACAAACCGTCAAACACCTTGTATACTACTATAGTTCGCCGAATAAAAACACCAAGCATTAAGTACCTATCTACAAATCTGCGAATCCGTTGGGTAGATAGCACATTAGCAATAGTATCAGTACCGAATAAACCATGCTTCAAGTTAGACTTCAAGTCAGACCATGTGACAAACATCACATGTTTCACAGATCCAAAAGGAGGAGCCTTGATAATGAAACCATCACCACTCCATACTTCGTTCGCATCTACAACCCACAAGGAATAATGGCCGAGACCAATACAGACCTGTGGCAAGACGTTACCAGCATCAACCTTCAAAGGCCACTCCATACCTTCAGAGTTGAACTCCGAAAAGCTCGATCTTCGTAGTGAAGAAAGAGGCACCATGAACAACGAGTTTCCCTTCCGAAAACCAGAGAGGTTTCTCATAAGATGAAGAGAATTCCTCAATTGGATCTGCAACGAACCCACCAAACGAAAACCCTAAATAGAAGGGGCCATCACAGTACAAAGTATATGTAATAAATTAAGAAATATAGGTGTTTATGGTGAAAGAATAGAGGAGAAAGGTGGATTAGTTATGTATTGAAATAGTACTTTACCTTCATATAGGTACGAGTAGGATGCCCAACTGGGTGCCAGTGTACGAAAGGATGGAATTTTGGAAAAGGAGGTATTCATCGAAGTTGACGAGTATAATAGCAGAGCGACTGACTAATGATAGGGGAAAGACAAATGTATAGTCGAGCAGAGGGCAACGTATAAAGAAGTAGAGACTGATGTAAGGTGGTTAATGAATCGATGTGATGGAATTGGATCAAACTTCATGTATTGAGGTAAGTCTACTATTCCTCACTTATTGTTCAAGTGATGTGAAACTTTTTGTATTATTTATTGTTCTTTCGAAATTCCTTCTTGCAAGAAACTGCATTCTTCATATTTATCGGGAATAATTGCGAACCTGTTTTGTTAAAAATACAATGTTCCTTTCAGATCTTTTTGCTAGTGCCTAAACCTTTCATTTTTAATTCCAATGACATTTTTCTTCTATTAATTTACCAACACTCATTCTCAAATTATTTTATCATTGTTTATTTTCCTCACCTATTGTTCAGGTGTTGAATTCTTTTAAAATTAATTTATTTCAATATTCCTCGTCTTTATTAATATTTTTCAAAGAGCATTTCTCTTCAAATTATTGTAAACTAATTCGAGGTTTATACTGTTGTTGAGGCATGTGTTGCTCAGTGACGGCTGAAACCAAGAATGGGTTGAGATCTTCTTAATTATTCAAACTCATTATTGTCATGCCGGTTTGGCAGCTGACGCCTATGAGTGCTTAGCTGACAAGAGTGAGACCTTGGGTAATTAACCTTTGAAATAAATGGTTATAGCTTGTGCAGTACTCAAATCTTTTGTTGAACTTTAGATCACTTTATTCCTTGATTTCCTTATAAATTGTTATTCAATTCTAAGAACCTGAGTAATTGCTCTGTTCCTTAATTAATTAATGTTTCCTTGCTGATATGTGATTCTGTTTTGCTGAGCTATACCCTGCTTAGTTAAACCTTATTGCTTTATTGTCTTTAATTCCTTATATCAATTGCTTCCTTGATCCTTAATCTTCTAATGTTGCTCTCTAAAATGGTTCAATTAATTAAAGATGTTTTTTTTAAAATTCCTTATACTGGGCTGATTTGTTATCAGTGAGTATAAAGGACTTGAAAGTGAAATGTTTTGAAAGTTTTAAAGGTTTAAAGATTTGATGTGGGGGAATTCTGTTAAAATGTTTTCCACAGATTCCTTCAGATTTGAGGCGTAAGAGGTCGGGTGACGCCGGTCCAGCATTTTTTAGCGTAAGAAGCTGGGGGAGTGCCCAGTCCAGCAGCGTAAGAGGCTGGGGGAGTGCCCAGTCCAGCATTAAAGGCCAATGTGTTGCCTAATTGGGAACCCAATTTATGTCCAGACGGATCGAGTGTCCGGGCTGGGGACTTTACGTGGCTGATCACCCGTATTGTCCGTAGTCGTGAAAAAAAAAACTCCAATCAACCAAAATGATTTTAAAAAGGTTTTATGAAAAATATGTTTTAATGATGGAATGGTTTTAAGAAAAGAAGGTTTTCATGAAAGTTATGGTTTGAAGAAAATTGAAAGTTTAAACCTATGATGGAAGTTGAATTAGTCCCTTGAGTTAAATTGATCATTGATATTGTTCATCAATGAAATATTGATATATTGATATATTGTTGTTTCACTATACTTTGAACTTGCTGAGCATTGTTGGCTCACTCTTGCTTTGTTTTACCTTCCCTTTCCAGTTAGGGTTAAGGAGTTGGATACCTACACTTTTTAATTCAAGTGAAAGCGATGGCGCACTCTTTAAAAGTTATATACAGAGCCAGCACGGGCATATGCTAAATGGGCTTGCGCTATGGTTTAGACGGTATAAAGGTTTTAAATTTGAATTTAAGATAGAAGTTGTAATAATTTGTATAGTATAGATTCTTGTTTCATACCATAACCTGGAATCGATCCTCGGTGAGGAATTGTTGGTGTATTAAGTTTTAATTGTATTTATTAAATTGGAATTTGGTCTGGATTGAATTACAGGTGGATAGTCTGATTTACAAATACTTCATGCCGAAATTTTCTAAAAATCTCCTGTATCAAAGTCTATTTTATTATAAAAAGTATATTTTCGGAAATTGGGAAGTCGGGGCATTACAGGTTGGTATCAGAGAGACAGGTTATGGTCACTGAAACAAGTTAGGATGATTAAGTATACGTATTTAAGTGGGACGTTAGATAGAATGATTTAGGATAAGATTCGCCTTAGGTTACTAGGACAACTGTTGCGACGTTAGTTAGTATATCGACATATCGCGTGAGCCGGAATTCGATTCATTTTAAGGTACGACTTTGGACGAGGCAATTGATTTGGCGCCGCCTACGTTAAATAGACTACCGAAGTTACCAGCTTGGAGGATGCTACGTGTAGACCTTCGTGTATGTTCTTGAATTTCCTTTGCGACATTAGTTAACCCGCGAACGACATAGAAAGTGTGAAAGGACGGTAAACAAGTTGCGAAATATGATTTCTGGCATGTGATGGAGTAAGGACATGGTTATTCATTATTAGCCGTTGATTTCATTTAATTTATTGATTAAGGAGATTTAACCTTTCTTTCTCTTTCTTCTATCTTGATAATACCCCATGATCTTTGATAATCAACTATATTTCAATTGATGACGAATTTTTCAAATTCATTTAAACACATTTCTATTTTTCAAAGATACCTCTATTTTTCAGGGGATCATTTGATTCAACATGATGCATATAAATTATTAAGACCCTTGAATACTTTCTAATTTCCCCGAATAACTGTTATTCCTTATTCAACATTGTATATCTATAAACTTTTTGAAACTTCTGAATTCTTTTTGTTTCTCTTTGAATACTTAACCTTATTTATTCTGACTGGGATGAACAACCCTATGTATATAGGGGATTCAGGGACATCTTATCTATGTGATAGAAGTCTGGTGGGACGCCACTAATTGTGTTTGTCATGAAAGTACAGAAGACTGGCCATCTTCTTATGCTATGGCGGTTGACCTAAGTGACAAATGCAACCTGAAATTAGTTCAATGATCTTATTGATCTCTCAGTTAAATTCTTTTATAAAATTCTTATCAAACAAAATTCATTTTATATTCAAACATGTTGATATCTGTCTATTCTATTGATCCCTTTTGTTATAAAACCTTGTGATTTTTAAAAGTTGTCAATGATTTTTTTTTTTTGCTAATTAAAATGTATTCCAACGGCAAACAAATACACTTCTGGGGGCATACCCCGCGAAAAATTGTCGACCAACCGGAACAACAAAGAACAACTATAACAGTTCTACAAAGAAGAAGCTAGCAAACTGCTAATGCACTACCCAACTAAAACGACATAAAACCAACATTACCACATGCCAACAAATTGACAGCTGCTAAAAGAGAAACAGAACAAGGGACGGATCTTTCCGAACCCACTTTTGAAAGGAAGCACAAGTGAACATTTTCTCCCGCACTGTGGATTTGATGGTCAAGCTAAGCACAGTTGTTGGGTGCCCAGGCCCACGTTGTAAGGTAGACCCCCGCTATTCTCTTCAACTTTCCAGAAAGATTAGAAGAGAAAAAATCTCCTTGCTGCCACCTTGTCCAATCAATGTTCACCTGGAAAGGGATTACATTACTCAAGAGCCTAAAATATGGGCAAGCCGTAAATAGGTGGCTTATAGATTCCACTCCATTCCCACACAGCACACAAGAGGGATCCACCTCCATACCAAACGAAATCATACGATCTCTAGTAAGTAACCTGTTTGTCACAGCAAGCCAAGTAATGAAGGTACATTTCGGAATATTGAACGAGTTCCAAACCACTTCTCCCCAGCTTATAGGTTGACCAATATCCCGAATAGAGTTCCATATAGTTGCCAGCTTTACCAATTTAGTCTACATGCCATTCCAAGTAATGTTGTCAGTCCGGTGAATTTGGACTTGGGATGCTCTTCTTCGAACACCTATGACATCCATGTGGTTAGATTCGGGAAGTCTCCACACTCCATCTTGGAGGTAACAACTGATAGGGGCCATGGCAGTGGACTCAGCATTAGAGATTAAAAAGGACGAGATGAATGCCAGAGGTTTCTTATCAGCCCAGGGGTCTTGCCAGAAGAGAAATCTAGAGTTTCGCCCCACATTATACCCAACAAATTGCAAGGCCTGCTGTCTAGCATTAAAAATCTTTCGAGCAATCCAACAACACCTATAGGGCATTGTAGCAGTCCAGAAGGCTTTGTTTCGTAACAAAACATTATGAAACCAGGCTATCCAAAGAGAGTCTGAAGTGGGTTGGAGCAGGCGCCAAAGCTGGTGCAAAACAGCTGCCTGGTTCCATTCAAAAATGTTTTTGATCCCCAGACCACCCTCATTTTTAGGCTTGCAACAATCCTCCCAGGACACCTTGTAGTGGCATCGACCTGATTCCTTATAGAACCCTCCCCATAAAAATTTGAACAAAAGACTATTGATCGCCTTAAGGACTGACTTGGGAAGGAAAATGTACATGCTCCAGTATCCCACAATACTAACCATGATTGCTTTGATTAGTATCAAACGACCAGCAAAGTTAAGAAATCTCACCATCCAGGATTCCACTCGATTGCATAACTTTGTCACAAGAATGTTGCAATCCATGCTGTTAAGCTTTCCAGTAATGAGAGGGAGGCCCAGGTAAGTGACTGAAAGAGTGCCTCTTTGAAAGCCTGTTACCCTTAAGATATCCTCAGCAACATCAGTTCTCACATTTGCAAAGAAACAGACCGATTTGGTCTGGTTTGGAACCAAGTTTGAGAGGCCAGAAAATTGGTGAATCCCTTCCATGAGTCTCGAAACAGATTGAACATCACCATGACAAAACATAAACACATCATCTGCAAAGATGATATGATGTAAGTTCACCTCCTTGGTCCTCCAATGAAACTTAAAATTAGAGCCCACTATTGACTTGTTGAGACAAGCAGTGAGAGCTTCCATGGCCATAACAAAGAGGTAAGGAGAAAGGGGATCTCCTTGTCGTAACCCAGATTCCCCTTTAAAAAAACCCTCCAAGCTTCCATTGAGCTTGACTGAGAACATAGTGGTGGTAATACACACTCTAACCCAATCAACAAATTTGTGTGGAAGGCCCATCCGTTCCATAACTGCAAAGACAAAACTCCAATTGAGTGAGTCAAAGGCTTTGTGAATGTCAAGTTTTATAGCACATCGGGCCTGGCCATCATTTCGATTATAACCCTTGCATAAAGCTTGTGCCAAGAAGATGTTATCTCCAATTGATCTTCCTGCCACAAACGCAGATTGGTGTTTGGAGATCAAGGAAGGCATCACAGACTTCAACCTAGCTGCTAACATCTTAGAGATGCACTTATACAAAACATTACAGCAAGAGATAGGCTGAAAGTGTTGCATTTGGGATGGGTTATCCTGCTTTGGAACCAAACAGATCGAAGCCGCATTAATAATTCTAGGCATAGTAAGAGAATCAAAGAAGTAGAGGATACCTCTTGTTACATCAGGCCCCACAATGTGCCATGTAGCTAAGAAGAATTCCACCGTAAACCCATCAGGCCCTGGGCTCTTGTTTTTTCCCATTCGCTTCAAAGTGTTCAGAATATCACTTTCCTTAAACGGAGCAGTGAGGGAAATCGACTGGGACTCAGTTACCTTTGGCAAAGAGATATCATTCGGGAATTGGGAAACCTCCCCACTATTTCCCAGCAGGCAACAGCTACCTTTGACATGTCTCCGTGGTCAGTGACTGTCTCTCCATTCTGATTGTCTAAGGACAGAATTTTATTAACATTCCATCTTCCTCTGCAAGCATTGAAAAAATACTTGTTATTACTATCACCATTCTTAAGCCATTGCACTCTAGACTTTTGCTTCAAAAAGCACTCCTCCAAGTGAAGAGCTTTAGCATAGGCATCCATGAGATTGCTCTCTTCCGCAAAATAAGCAGGAGATGGGGAGGTAGGGATGTCGTTTTGGAAAGCCAACAAAGCACTTCTCGTATCTCTGACCAGTTATTGCAAATTCCCCACAGATCTGTTTAACCCTTTAAGCCCAACCTTAGTCCTCTTAAGTTTAGCAGAGAGCACCTGCCAAGGATTACCCGTGTCCAAATTGGACCAAGCATTCTAGACCACCGAAAGAAAGCCAGGATTCCCAATAAGGTGGTTAAAAAATTGGAAAGGTTTGGGGACATTAGGCCTATCCAAACCCAAGAGAGTAAGCGCGGGGCAATGGTCAGACAAGCCACGAGCACGGAAATCAGAGTACGAACAAGGGAACAAATTGTGCCACTCTGCATTGACCAGAACACGATCCAGCTTTCTAAACTTTGGATGGTGCACATTTCAGTCCCACCAAGTCAGGAAATTCCCAACACTACGAAGGTCAGTAATTCCCATAGCAAGAATGAAGTCCTTAAATTCAGTCATATCAGAAGTCCAGCTCTCATTTCCACCCTTTTTCTCCGATAATCTAATGCAAGTGTTAAAATCTCCAGAAATTACCCAAGGCTTATTAGAGAGACCCCGAGAGACATTGGCTAAGTCAGACCATAAGCTTCTCCGATCTATGTCCCCATTATACCCATAAATGAAAGAAACCACAAAGCTCAAATTCGCAGTCAACGAAGTGAGCAAACAAGTGATGTGCTGAGCAGAAGTGGCAATAACCACAACTTTCCAAAAATCTGGGTTCCACCCAAGCCATATACGGCCACCCGCATGATGATCATAATTGAAGCACCACTTGAAACGCAGGTTAATCTCCTTAGAGATAATCTTAGCAACATCCTGCTAAACATGAGTTTCCAAAATGCTAATCAAGGATAGCTTATTAAACAAAATAAAATCCTTGATAAAATCAACTTTATTGTTGAGACCACGGATGTTGTAAGAACAAAAATCAGTCATTAAAAAACTGAGTTAGTGCTTCGAAGGGGGGGTAGACCCCCGCTTCGCACGTTTGATTCCCCTTGATTTTGCTTTCTTACTGCTCTGTTTACGATCCACCTCATCCACCAAAACATTCTTGAAACCCTGAGGAGACGGAGTTCCCGCAGAAACACTAGGGGAAGCTACAGGTTTCCTCTTGTTCTTGACCTCAGTCCACCCCTCATTCTCTACATTAACCACGGTCACACTACCCTCAACTTTACTCTCCTCCTCCAACTTCTTCTTAGTCGATGGTGGAGACAAACAGCCCTCATTTACCATACCCTCAACATCAGCCTTCTCCCCTGCTACTTCCTTACCTTTGGAGGAAGACTGAGTAACATTATCTGCCCCCTTCTGATTCTCATCCTTGTTACTAGTTTCCTCTTTCTCATCTTTGCCACCAACTTCCCCTATCCCACTGGCTCTTGTCCTACGTGTCCAGTCTCTTACTGCCAAAGGACAAACATTGACAAGATGCCCCAGGGAATTGCAGTGAGTGCACAACAACGGCTTGTTGAGATACGAGACCTTGACCTCCACTGTAGATTTGTCAATGTCTATAACAGGGATAGAAGAAGGCAGCGGGTCACCAATTTTGTACTGGACACACATCTTGGCAAAAGGCAGAATTTCTTTTTTTTTTTTGCTAAGTTAAAAAATTTATATCACCAAAAGGAGCTACATGAGAATCTGGGGCATACCCCAACACAACATCTACAAAATACACCTAGAAAGGGTCGACATGACCAACCAAGCTCAACTAGAGACTAGGCCTATCAGTAAAGGAGAAGAACAAGGGATGGGTCCTTCCGAACCCACTTCTGGAATGAAGAACAAGAAAACAACTTCTCTCTAATAAGGCACTTGACCTTAAGACTAAGCACCTGCGTCGCTTGTCCTGGACCTGCATTGTGTATTCTAAAATTTCGCTCCTTCCATACACTGTATATGCATGTTATTAAGTACACCCCTGCAATAACCTTCTTCTGCTCTGACAGGGAGGTTCGAAAGAAGTCACCCTGCTGCCACCTTACCCAGTCATCATTAAGCCGGAATGGCACCACCTTACTTAGAAGGTTGAAGTACGGACAAGTAGTAAACAAATGGCCTATAGACTCCCTGTTTGTGTTGCATAAGACACACATTGGATCAACCCTCATGCCAAATATTATCATACGGTCTTTTGTAAGAAGTCTATTCTTGATAGCTAGCCACGAAATGAAGGAACATTTCGGAATGTTGAAAGAGCTCCAAACCAGGCCAGCCCAAAAATTTTAAAATGTAAAAAATGAGAGTCTAGAGTGAGAAACTCCTCCTTCTCTTTTTTTTTTTTTGCTAATTAAAATTTATACCACTAAGGAACAGCATTACACAATCTGGGGGCATACCCCGCGGAATCCACATTCAGAACAATAGAGTTAAACAACATTACACCATTTAACAATCAACAAGAAGAACTAAGACCATTACAGTCTTAAATTTAAACTTAATCTGGAGCTTTACTGAGGCGTGCCTTAAGCTTGCAAACTCTGGCCTCCTTCCTAGTATCATCATGCACAGTCACATCACCCACAAGATCAAACAGATGACCCTGTACTGCTTGTTGCCCTGAATCGGCTCCTTTGCATTGTTTGCCATTCCCCTTTTTTCCTTCAAAGATTCATCATCCATACCTCCAGTGTATGGGCTATTCTGCTGCTCAGCTGATTGGAGATCGATCCCCGAATCAATCAGATAGTCCCTCAATTGAATAGTTCGACAGGTTAAGTCATGAAGCTCCACTTCGTCAATATCTCTTAGCCTACGAGCAGAGGCACTAAATTCCCTATCACGGGACCCTTTAATCGAAGGAATCTCCAAACCCCGAGAGACAATGAATAACTTTAGCTTATCCAAGTTACGCCTCGCTGCCACCAGAGCCTTCCTCTTCAACCCCGAGTTGTATAAGCTGTGGTCTAACAGCTCAGCAATCTCCAGCTCCTCTTCCATGTCTTCAATGACCTGGCCATCATCCCCTAACATAATCGGGAGAGGGATACCATTCTTCCTAATGAAATTCCCAAGCTGCCTAATGCAGTTCAGTGCTCTTCCCAGGTTTCTCAGGAGCTTGATGTCTGGCCTTGAATTCAGCCCAGTAATAACATCCAAATCACTTACATCAACATTTCCCCAAATTAGGGGCACCTCATGCCCATTGTGGACTATGCAGTCTCTAAAAATAATGATCACATTCACAGCGATAGACAAACGATCCTGCATTCTTTTAGTCGAGGCATCCCAAAAAGGAGTCCCCTCTTTCCTTGCTGAGTCAATACACACATTCTTCCCCTTGGTCTCCGCAGGTTGCTCACCCGCAACTGGATTAGAGCCCTCCCCTTGTGTTAACACAGTGACCCTGTTGTCATTAATAGAAGCCCCCTCACTGACCATATCATTGGGGTTAAAGAGTGTGTCTTTACCACCCACTCGGGTCACATCAGCAATTGGAATTTTGGGCGAGAATGTGGAATTAACATCCTCCTCATTCATTACATAATCTGAACTAGAAACAATAGAATCCGAAGATTCCTCAACCAAGATAGGTTGGGTATCGTTGAAAAAAACCGGCTTCATCTTCTTATGAGAAGAGAAAAACTTACCTTCGCACTCCAGTAAGTTAATTGAGCTTCTAGTTCTCGAAGCAACCCCAAGTCCAGGATTATCCAACTTTCGCCCTTTATTGTCATCAATCCCATCCAAAACTACCCTTCTCTTGGGTTTAGGTTTCCAAGCAGATCTTACTGGATTACCCTTCTCCAACGGTATCACTGACACCAATTCTTTCGCAAAAGACACTTTCTTCGGGCTCACTTCAGACTTCCTGCCATCAGAGGACCAATTCGGCAGGCTATCATCTTTATTAACGTCTGACTTCCTGAAACAGGAGCCAACAGATGGCATAAATGGTACCCCCGCGACTAGGTTGTCATCAAAGGAGACTCTTGCGACACTCTTTTTGCCAGCATTCTTCGTACTCAATCCTTCCAATTTCCTAGATTGAGTATCAATAGATGGTATCTCCGATACCAAATCAACCGCAAACGAGACCCTCTTTGGGCTCAAAACTGGATCTAACCCCTCTTGGGTCGCTACCACATGGTTCTTAACAGGAGTCGCCATTACAGAGTCATCCACAAATGAAACCCTCTTGCGACTCATGCTAATCGAAAGGAAAGAAGGAATATGGTGTTTAGGTGAGAGATTAGAAGGAAGAGATGGATTAGGATGTGGAACTTTAGAACTGATGTAGAAGATGATTAGATTGTTTGAGGTTTTTAGAGAGAAGTTCTAGAGAGAAGGCAGAGAAAATTCGACTCTCATTTTTTTTTAGTCTTGAAACTCCTCCTTCTCTCTTGTAACCTTGCAGCCGTCACTCTTTTTCCGCTAAATCTAAACAATTTCGTCATCAGTTCTATACATCCCCTTCCTAAATCCACATCCTCCTTCTCATCTCCCACTTATAACACCATATTTCTTACTTATTTATTAGTTCGATTATGAGTTCTAAGAGGGTTTCTTTTTCGGAGAACCTTGAATCGGTGATCCCTAACGTAGATCCTCGTCTTCGTGCGTGTTCTCATGTCGCCCCCTCAGTGATAACTGATGTGGGGAAGGAAGGACTATCGGCGGCTGATATCACCGATAGTGTGAATATAACCCAGGAGGGGTTAGAACCGGTAACAAGCCCGAAAAGGGTTTCATTTGCAGTTGATTTGGTGCCATATACACCATCTGTTGGCTCCCGTTCCAGGAAGTTAGAAGTTAAGAAAGATGGTAGCTCGCCGAATTGGGCCTCTAATGACAGGAAGTCTGAGGCGAGCCTGAAGAAAGTGTCTTTTGCGAAACAGTTGGTGTCAGTGATACCGTTGGAGCAGGTTAATCCAGTAAGATCTGCTTGGAGACCTCAATCCAAGAGGAGGGTGGTTTTGGATGGGATTGATGACAATAAAGGGCGAAAGTTGGGTCCTGGATCTGGGGTTGCTTCGAGAACTAGAAGCTCCATTAACTTACTGGAATGCGAAGGTAAGTTTTTCTCTTCTCATAAGAAGATGAAGCCAGCTTTTTTCAATGATATCCAGCCTATTTTGGTTGAGGAATCTTCGGATTCTATTGTTTCTAGTACAGATTTTGTAAAGAATGAGGAGGATGTTAATTCCGCATCCTCGCCCAAGATTCCAATTGCTGTGGTGAATCGAGTGGTTGTAAAAGGCACACTTATTAACCCCAATGATATGGTCAGTGAGGGGGCTTCCATCAATGATAATAGGGTCACTGAGTTAGCTCAAAGGGAGGGCTCTAATCCAGTTGCGAGGGATAAACCTGCGGTATCCAATGGTGAGACCTCTAAGGTATCTCCCTCGGAGGTCAAGGGGAAGAATGTGTGTATTGAATCAACAAGGAAAGAGGGGACTCCTTTTTGGGATGTCTCGATTAAAAGAATGCAGGAGCGTCTGTCTATCGCTGTGAATGTAGTCATTATTTTTAGGGACTGCATTGTCCATAATGGGTATGAAGTGCCCCTGATTTGGGGAGATGTTGACTTAAGTGATTTGGATGTTATTAATGGTTTGAATTCAAGGCCAGACATCAAGCTACTGAGAAACCTAGGTAGAGCACTGAACTGCATTAGGCAACTTGGGAACTTCATTAGGAAGAATGGAATCCCTCTTCCGGTTATGTTAGGGGATGATGGCCAGGTCATTGAGGACATGGAAGAGTAGCTGGAGATTGCTGAGCTGTTAGACCACACCTTATACAACTCGGGGTTGAAGAGGAAGGCTCTGGTGGCAGCGAGACGTAACTTGGATAAGCTAAAGTTGTTCATTGCCTCTCTGGGTATGGAAATCCCTTTGGTTAAAGGGTCTCGTGATAGGGAATTCAGTGCCTCTGCTCGTGGGTTAAGAGATATTGAGGAAGTGGAGCTTCATGACTTAACCTGTCGAACTATTCAATTGAGGGACTACTTGATTGATTCGGGGATTGATCTTCCATCGACTGAGCAGCAACATAGTCCTCACACTGGAGGTAAGGATGATGAATCTTTTAAGGAAT
Organism: Kitagawia praeruptora; assembly: GCA_037693485.1. Lineage (NCBI taxonomy): Eukaryota > Viridiplantae > Streptophyta > Magnoliopsida > Apiales > Apiaceae > Kitagawia > Kitagawia praeruptora. The sequence continues at coordinate 92,034,245 of CM075344.1, read as the reverse complement.
TAAGGGGAATGGCAAACAGTGCAAAGGAGCCAATTCAGGGCAACATGCAGTATTTGGGACATCTGTTTGATCTTGTGGGGGATGTGACTGTGCATGATGATACTGTGAAGGAGGCCAGAGTTTGCAGGATTAAGGCGAGGCATGGACGCCTCAGTAAAGCTCCAGATTAAGATTAAGATTAAGTTTGTAATAGACTTGGTTCTATTTTGTTGATTGTCAAATGACTTAACGTTGTTTAGCTCTATTTTCTGAATGTAGATTCTGCGGGGTATGCCCCAGATTTGTGTAAAGCTGTTCCTTCGTGGTATAAATTTTAATTAGCAAAAAAAAAAAAACCAGGCCAGCCCAATCGACCCCCTGCCCAGAATCACGAATGGATGCCCAAATTGATGACAGTTTAATCATGTTTGGCTGAAGTCCATCCCAAGTGATCTTATCATATCTATGGACTTGAGTTTGAGATGCCCTTCTTCTAACCTCCCATACATCCATGTGATTTGAATTTGGAAGCCTCCAAGCCCCATTCTGCTGGTAAGAGTTGATAAGAGCCATACTAGTCGATTCTGCATTCGAAATCACCGAGGGAGAAATGAGACCTAAAGGCTTCTTGTTGGCCCAAGGGTCATGCCAAAAGAAAAACCCAGATGCAACTCCAACATTGTATGTAACATAAGATAGAGCTTGAGATCTAGCATTAAAAATTTTCCTAGCAATCCAGCAACATCTATAAGGCATTGCTGCTGTCCAGAACGCTTTCCTTCGAAGAAGAACTTTGTGGAACCAGGCAATCCAGAGAGAATCAGAGTTGGGTTGGAGCAGGCGCCATAGCTGATGCAGAATTTCGAGCTGCAATGTGAGAGTGTCTGCTCCCAACGGAACTCCAATAGCACTAGCAACTCTACTCAACCCCTCTTGAGTCCAATAACAATCAGGCAAATTATCAAGATGCCTTAGTAATTACAGCAAAAGTGGGAACCAACAAAATATAATAGATGAGAGTCTAGAGAGAGATTCTCCTCCTTCTCTCTAGAAACCCTTAATTAGCCGCCTCTAATTCTCGGACATATTTTCATCAGATCTATACAATCAACCTTCGTTAATCCATTTCCATCTCTAATCCCTCACCTAAACACCAAATTTCTTATCAGTTTTTTTAGGCCTGTTATGAGTTCGAAGAGGGTTTCCTTTTCGGAGAACCTTGTGACGGAGATTCCTCTCCGTGCGTGTTCACAAAGTGCCCTTGCAGGGTTGGACTCAGTTCCGAATCCGAAAAGGGTTTCGTTTGCGGTTGATTTGGTATCGGTGATACCTTCTGTTGACACTCGATCCAAGAATTTGGAAGGGTCGAGCATAAAGATTGATGGCAAGAAGGAAGGCGCGCGGGTCTCCTTTGTTGAACGCCTTGTTACGATGATTCCAGAGAATCCTTGCACTCATACCCGGGTCAAGCATCTTTTAACTGATGATAAGGTTCTCTCTCAAAAGAAATCTTTCAGTCTACATGAAGTAGGAGTTGATCCATTGATTGAGTTATCGGATTTTGAGAATCCGAGATCTGTTATTGCTATGGATGATGTGGAGGAGGTTAAGACCCAAATTGTTGGTTCCCCAAACCCCTCTTTGAATGTCGAGGGTTCCCCACACCCTAACCCGAATGCTACTGGGTTAATTGGAGGATTGCAAATCTCAAATGATGAAAGGATGGCAGATTCTGTGAATTTGGGGGACGTCTTGGGTCCTGTCTCGGGAAATTTAAGCTACATGAATGATGTGGATTCGGAGGATGATGAAGTCATTTCAGGGTTGGTGGCAGACCTTGTAAGAAGAATTGTGGTTGAGGGAATTTTATTAAGCCAATGTGGTGGTGATCTTCTTGCAGTCGCTAGTAATGGTGCAAATTCTCGAATGGTTGGAGGTTGTTCAGTTTGCATTCGAACAGAATTCTGGTTGATGAGTAGAATGCGGTGCTTCGAGAAGTATGGTGCAATGGAAAAGGAAAGGACGTCTGACTCTTTTGAGTACGGATATGAGGTCCCCGCTGCTTGTGTTTCGAATGGGTACAATTTCATTGTCTCGAATGGGTTTGACAGGGAATGTGCTGGTTCCGTGCCAATGTTGATGATTGATGGTCTGCCTATTGCTTGGCTCGATGTGAGAATGGTCTGTAGATTTATTTCTCAAGCAAAGGATATTGTTGTGACCTCTTGTCTAATTGGTGTTACTGATGGGAATCAGCATAGATTAAATGCAGGGTATAATGTCATTATTGTGACAGGGCTGGATAGGGCGCTAGTGTGGTCCAGCTTGCGGGTTGGAAGTATTGTAATTTGTTGTAATGGCTGGTGCTCTGTTGTGACTTACATTGTGCACATTTCAGGCCTGGATTCTGGATTCAGGGTAGGCTCGGATGCTGGTAATGATGGTATGCATTCATGCAGATGCATAGTTTATGACATGGATGGAGATTTTAGGATGCAGCCTTGGCAGGGGACCCTGGGGTGTGAACCAGGGCCTTTCATAAATTCTCAGGCTGTTTAGTTTATTTTAAGATTTCTCGTTTAATGTTGACTGTCTAATGACATTGTAATGTTTTGACTTTGTTTGTCGGCTGTTGATTTCGCGGGGTATACCCCTAGATTTGTATCAGTTGTTCCTTTTGGTATAAAATTTTAATTAGCAAAAAAAAAAAAAACAATCAGGCAAATTACTGAATTTGACCCAAAGAGGCATAGAGGAGATGGGGGTTACACCCATTGAGCATCCCCAATCAGTGACAACCATAGGTCTTTGATCAAAGTACCAGGTACCCTTGGATAGCACTGCATTTTTGTCATTCACCGAGCTAAATTTTAGGACATAAGTTGCCTCATTACGTTGGGAAACAGATATGAGACCCTTCTTCCAGATTGACTGAGCTATCTCCTTTACCCTTCTAAAAGGCAGGGAACCTTTTGTGAATTTTCCAACCACACAAAATTTGAACTTTTCAGCTCCTTTCTGCAACACCTCTAGAGGAGGAGGGTCAACCACCTTAGAACCTTCCGGAGGGGGAACATAGTCAAAAACCACCCCCTTGACTGGACCTGGGGAGGACTTAAGCACTGAGGTCCAAGTTTTTTTCTCTCCTGTAGAAACATTATCCTCCTTACCCCCATGTGACATTGCATCATTGCCATCTTTCACTACTCTTGAGGTTTCGCCTTTTTTTTTTTTTTTTTTTTGCTAATTAAAATTTTATACCAAAAGGAACAACTGATACAAATCTAGGGGCATACCCCGCGAAATCAACGTTCAAGCATTACAGACCGTACCTAAACAAATCGACACTACCGGTCGAAATCACATCAAAAAACCTAAGTTCCAAACAATGAACTAGGCTAACCTAAATTAAAACATGACCTATGCCAATAGATAAGAAATAAAATGATCCTTCCGGATCCCATCTTTGTATTTGCCGAAGCACAACAATCAGAATCTCCCACGACGAGCACAATATTCCACCAACACATACAACAAACAAAACCATCCCTGCTGCATACCTTCGTAAAGTAATGCTCAACATACATTCCAATTACTGAACTCCATTGAGGGCTCACAGAAATGTGCAAGGGGTTCCCTTCATCAGTTCGCACATGAACCAGACAAATAACGCACACCAGTTCTATCACAAGCATCGCCAAAAGCCCCTCATCCCTTAGCAGTAGCACTTCATCAATATGGCTTCCTTCCCAGTATCTTCGAATGGTAAAGAACCCCAAGCAGCTATCCTTAGCCGCCTCAATCATCATGGACATGTCCTCATCTGCAGCTATCCATGAGGTTTCGCCTTTTGTTATGTCCCCTTTGTTCTTGAGAATACCTTTCAAGGTCGTGGCCCCCAGAACAATCTCACCTTCCTGTGTGAAAATGGGAAGTCCAAACTCATCCCTACGAGTGATGACAGAGAAATGGTTATTTAAACCCATATTGAACTCAGCCTGAGCTTTAAGGTTACCCTTCTCCATTTCTGCTAACGAGAGACCATTAGCTTCAAGGTATGCACATACCTCCGTCATTTTTAGTCTGAGCCTTACAAGCTCATCACTATCATTCTTGTTGTTGGCACTTACCGCCTTAGCTACTCGATTAATAGTGACTCTCTCCATTGCAGCTCTAGCATCCTCATGATAAACCTCCTCGTCAGAGGAGCCTTCCACGGCTTCAGTACCCAGATCCCTACAGTTACTAGGATCCACCATACCTGCCGTCTTCAAAATGGGAAAATCATCAACTGCCCGACGAGTGAGTAGCTCATTGAACTCATCATCATCCATGTCCTGCATATACCCTGGTAGCCCAGTCTCAGTATCGCAATTAGAATCTTGACTCACCATAAGAACTCCAAGAAAGAACGAAAAATAAATATAGTAAGAAATATAGTGTTTAGGTGAGGGGATAAGAGAAAGAGAGTGGATTAATGATGGCTGTGTAGATTTAATGATGGAGAAAGGGTGTAAGAGAAGAAGATCTACAAATTAAAGGCGGCGGCTGGCTAGGGTTTTAGTGAGAAGGTAGAGCATCTCTCTCTAAGACTCTCATTTTTTGTTGTCAATGATTGAGAGCAGTAAAGGTGGAGAAGATGAAATTTGAGTGGTGTGGGCTACATTTATGTAGAATGAAAATTGGATGAGCATGTTTGAGAATTGAGGTTAAAGCAGAGATTGAATATCAAGTTAGATATCGCAGTGGATTGACAACACACGTACAAGATATCAATAATGAGAGTCCTCCGTTCTCTCTCCTAACCCTAATAGCCGCCACTGAAATTTGCCTTATTCTACTCCATTTCTCCATCAAATCTACACCATAGCCTTCCTAAATCCACCTTCATCTCCTAATCTTTCACCTAAAACACTATATTTCTTATACTATATATAATATTTTCGCTTATGTCTCCAAAGGGTGCTTATGTCATCCAATTTAATTTGGATGTAATTTCTGCCTTGGTTCTTGGGACTGAGATTGTTGAGGAAGTTATCTCGAAGGAGAATCTTGGTGCTAAGTCCCCGTCGCTCATCTGGGAAGGGATCTTGGATTTTGAGTTGAGTAAATCCTTTTGGGGTATGTCTCTCTCTGACATAGCTGACGAGCTTGTTTCACACTCTAGTGAGGCGGGTACCTTTGTTGTCCATAACGAGATCTGTATGCTCTTCGCAACCAAGTTGCAGCCGGCTGTCCTCTCCGAAGTCATAGGAAAGGGAAGCAACATCTTTGTTTCTGCGGGGTTTGGGACCTGTTCCTTAAACGGTTTGCTGAAGTCGATCTATTCATTCAGTCTACCACGCTTGGAGATGATGGGTAAACCTTATCAGGTGTTTGTCCAATTGTCTCAACATGATTTGTTGATGCAAAGGAATTGTGGAGGTAGTATTCTCACGGTGTTGGGATGCTTGAAGTTGAGGGAATCTATAATGGTTTTCGGTGTTGGTATTGTTTCTTCCTGCAATTGGGGTTTTATGTTTAAGACCTGCCAACTGTTTGGATTTTACGCCGCTCACCTTTGCTACAGGGGTAATGACTTTAAGAGAGGTGATGATGTTCACCAAGTGTTTGACGTTATGCCTAAACGACAATTTGAGCAGAGTATCCAGGTTAAGGGTACACTGTTCTTGTGGTTTCAGCTGAATGATAGTTTTCTAGCTATGTTTAATGTGATGGTGTGGAAGCATCATGTAAGCAATAGGCCATGTATGTTGCAACTTTGTAAAGAACAATTCATGGAGGACACTTCGATTGACTTCTTAGTTGTATTTGTGATGTGGATCGCTCCACAAATAAAGAAAACAAAAAGAAAAGGATATTTCAAAAGAACACGATCAATCCAGAAACGTGAACTTTGAATCTCAAATAACTTAGATCAATCCAGAAACTAAGTAATTTGAATCTAACCTTCAAAACAATCCAGTAATTGAAGTTTAGAGGAAAGAAAAACTAATCATAATTTATCTCAAAACAAAAGTTTATATCATCCATTATCTCCCTTAAAACATTACATGAGAGGGGTATATATAGGCTTAGACAATAACCTAAACCCAATAGGAATCCAAGAGAAATCCAATACCAGCTTGAAGATTAGCTAATATCTAAATCCATCCAGGAAACACAATTTAAAACCAAATCCAAATAGAAAATACATAAAACCGAATCCAAACAGGAAAATAAAATCCTAAGTGCTTAAAACAAGAAAAACCCTTTCAAGTGAAAGGTAAAAACTTGCAAGCCAAAATCTACTTAATACTTATAGATAATAATCAGCTTCTTGTCCAAGCTTCATTCGTCCTTCCTTTATTCCATCTTGTCCAAGTAAGCTTCTTGACCCAACTCTCCCACAAATTCTAACTCGAATCCCTTCATGAATAATAATATAAAATATTTACCAATTAACATATTCATTCCCTGATCCTCATCAGTTTCCCAGTTATTCCCTCCTCGAGTAACATTGTACGTTGAAAGGGGAGTAAGAATGATTGGGGGATTTCTTGATATTCTTTTTCTCAAAGTTTTATCTGGGGCAATCTGAACTATGAGTAGGAGCGTGGAAGTGGTATCAATTGTACTAATCGCGTGGATGCTATATTAAAGATTTAGTTATTTACCTGTTTACTGCAAGTCAAGGAATATTTCTTCGCTTATATGTTTGCTGGAAGTCAAGGCAAGTGTTGTTTTAGTATTATATATGAATGAATTGTTTATGGATGATTGGTTTGTAATTGAGATGTTGTGTACAGGGCATAGTCCATTATACGAATAGATCATGTCCGATTTTCGGTAGAAAAGGATTGTCACGTGTGAATGATCAGTATCTACAATTAATGGGACATGTAAACCAAAGGTTTAAGTTTATGTTGGAATCTGCGGGCTTACGAGACGAGCCTAGCGAGATATGAAATGATATAAAGAAATTCTAGAATGAAAGAATGGCTTGGAAATTTAAAGAGAAATGTTTGAGAATACCATCCTATGTTTTCTTACGATCGATTCTGAGGACAGAATCCTATTAAGGGGAAAAGGATATAACGCCCTAGAAAATATTGTAATTATAATTATTATTATTAAATATTAATTGTGAATTATATGACGTGAATTTTTCTTTTTAGCTTGAATATATGTGACATCATGTTTACATGCTTATATGATGATGTATATGTGAAATGTGAGTCCTTGTATTTTTATTTGAATTTTATGATTAAAATCTATTTAAATCATGCGTTATTGATCTTCAGGAAATTTTATAAAATCATCGGAGTATTTAAAAATCTCGAAATCTTTTGTAATATTATCTTTATAATATTATTTAGTTTTTAAAATTATTGAAAGAATTAATTTGGATGTTAAAGTATTTTAAAATGAATTTAAGAGTTTTATGGCATTTAAATGATTCAAACTTGTAAAATTCATATTTAATTCATTTTTGATCCTAAAAATATTTTAAAAATATGTGTGAGTTTGTAATTTTGTGTTCTTTATTTTAAAAATGAAAAGTTTTATTTTTCATTATCCTTTCAATAAATTTCAATTTTTAAAAGTAGGTATTTACTTTAAAAAATGGATTTTTCAGCAAGGGAATTATGTTTGTGTCCTTGTCCCTTTTTAATTAAAAAACGCAGCTTCTTCAGTACTCCTCCCTGTTTCTTCACCATTCTAGAATCCTGTGTTCTTTCATTTTTTTTTTTTGCTAATTAAATATTTATACCAAAAGGAACAACTGATACAAATCTAGGGGCATACCCCGCGAATCAACATCCAACCATTACAACAAACATCATAACATACTCGATCAACAAATCAAGACAACTTAAAAACCAACTAGCTATGCTAGATTAAATACAGATCATAACAATGCCAATAAAGAAAGTGGAGCCTCCCGGTTCACATCCCAGCATTCTAAGCATCAAACCTTTCCTCAGCGTAGCAAACCAAAACTCAGGGCCCCCCGGTCGCATGGTCATCTGAGAGTGACCTCCCCTGCTCGCTCTCCATCGCTTAATCTCCGATTTCTTCAAATAAACCCTGCTCTTCCGCGGGATAGAGCTCTCCAAATGGCCAGGTTCATGAGACAGCTGGTGTTCTGTAGTAGTACCCTTCCTTGAGCTAGGATGTGGGCTCCTGGGTTCAACTGCGTTATCACCAATGTGAATTGGCCCCTTTTCATTAAGATTCTGCATACCAGGCTCCACCTTTGCAGTTTCCTCAAGAATAACAACCAGCCCCTTTTTTTGTTTTTTTTTTTGCTAATTTAAATTTTATACCATAAAGGAACAACTTTGACAAAGTCTAGGGGCATACCCCGCGAAATCAACAAATATTACAACACCAAACGTTCCTAAACAGAACGATCAACCATCCTAAAACCGAACATAAAAACAATGTTCGTCACCAACCAGCAAAAACACCTAGGTGCTACCTCCCCTAGTCTTCAGGCGTGTACCAGCCAAGGCCTGCCTTGGCATCATCTTCATTTGTATCCCTAACAGGGCGCTTGAGAAGTCTACCCTCTGCATCCGCAAGATCATTCCTCGTGACATTCATGAACTGGACAATATTAACCAATAGAGCAGTGTCGTGACTGTCCTCAGCATGTATCCACTGCATTAGCAAGAAACCCAAACAAACCTTCCTTCTCAACATGAGAGTTGGCCTCCAAAAAAGCATCTTATCGACTAACTTTTCATTGGAAGGAGAACCAGCCCCCAGCTGATGAATAATGCCCATATGAGTACAATGGTTCCACCTGCTAACAGTGGATAGCTTGGGCACCACTAAAAGCCTAGATGGCACCCCAACGTGTAAATCTTGGCAAAGCAGATAAAGACCAGACCCCACAAGTCTTGGACAGTACCCTCGACTACCCTGCATCAACATCAATGACACAAATTTCGTTTTAGTCCTTAGCATTTCATTCACCAACTTCATATTCGTCGTGAGCACCATATCACACGAAGCCGAATTCCTTTTTCCCCACATCCGTTTGTAAATCCTCATATGCTTTGTAGGTCCAGGCAAACGGCACTCCATAACGGCATCAGAGGCGCATTCAACAGTAGAAGTAGATACCATAGAGTATCTCAACAGTACCAGATCCTTACACATAGAACATCTCAACATCAAATTAAGCACATCCCAGAATGTACTTTTCATAGGCACTACCATAGTAGCAAAAACTTTACAGTCATAATCGAAAATAAAAAAGTCATCATCACATCTTACAATTCGCATTTGCCAATTCCTTGTTGTAACAAGGACAACATTTTTACCATTAGAATCCAAATCAAGGTTCGAACCTTGGGTAAACTCCAAACCACCAGACCCCAATACATTAAGTTTAAAAATGAATTCCTCCATCCTGAGAAACCATATTCCATCAATACGGCATACAACAACGAATAAGTCATTTGCAGTCGCCACAATCACCTTATCTGCAAGGATTGTAGTTTGCAAAAAAACAAACTCTGCGCACCCATAATTAAAACCAGACACCAGGGTAGCAAGCACCTCGACTACACCCCGACAAGCATTATCAGCCATAGAACTCAGAACCACAGACCTTCCGAGGTCACTAACCTCTGCATTCTCATTGAATATCATGTAGAGCGACATTGGAATAGGTTTAAAACCCAGCTTTGTGTCCAGAACGGACTTAGTATAAACACCTCTCATGGATTAGTTTAAAACCATCACAAACCGAATGCCATCTCTATGATGAGTACCATAAAACATCTGGTGCTCAACAAAAATTCTTTTTCCCCGAACGCATGGGGGACCTCCTAGAATTTCCAATCCACCAATAAACATCTCTTCAGCGGCGACTTCGGACCAAGTATCTCCAGTCACCATCCTCGCCAAAGGCAAACGGAATTTCCCAAGGTCAAAAAACTTACAACCAGAAAAGAACCCGGAACAAATGAGAGTCGTTTCTCTCTAAAACCCTAGCTAGCCGCCACTAAACCTAACCAAATCTAAGCCCTTTCTCCATCAAATCTGTCCTAAAAACCTTCACTAATCCACCTTTCTCCTCTTTTCTTTCACCATAAACACCTATATTTCTTAATTTATTACGTATATTTTGTATTGTGATGGGCCCTTCTGTTTGGGGTTTTCATTTGGTGGGTTCGTTGAAGAACCAATTGAGGAATTCTCTTCATCCTATGAGAATTCATTCTTTGAGTTTTATAAACTCCGGTTTGGTGAAGGATTGTCATGAATCAGTGGTTATGGGGGAGGGAATTGAATCTCTCTTTCCCATTTTAGTTCGCGATGCTGCGAGAGAAGAGCAATCTCTGTTCACTCTAACTGGGGATGCTTCATCTGGTTCTCTGCTGTTGCGATTCAAGGAACTTATGCTGGTATTGGGTCTTCCAATATTGGGTATGAACTCTTGAATGATTCGCACCGTCCTGCTATTGTGAGGTTTTTGTTGAAATTGTTGCGTTTCAATTTAACAACTTTGGTTGTTGTTGAAATCGATTCTACTCTACACGGAGATACGGAGCGGGCTGCGTCTACTCTTCTCTCTGAAGGGGATGATATCATGGTGTTTGTTGGGGCTATGGCTGTCACTGCTTTTGCCTTGGCTATCAACCCACTAAAAAATAGAGGGTTCGATGATTTTGTCAAAGGCCATCAGGTGTTCGATGCTATGTCCCATCGAAGGTTTGTTGTTACAAGACCTGTTTTGCATAATTGTGTTTATGCTAACTGGATTCTGTCTCGGACAACGTGGAAGTATAGTCTACTGGTTGGTTGTAGTGATGTGATGCCATGGGATATCTGGCCTGTTTGGATGAGATCGACCTTTGTTGAGACCTCGTGTAGTACGTTTCTCTCTACTTGGGACAGTCATTGCGACTGCCAAGTGTCTGACAACTTGCCAAAATGGAAAGTTTTGACAGATTTGATATGGGTTCTCATGGAACGACTTCGTGGTTATCCAAATGGCGTTAAGAACAGAGTGTTTATCTTCATTACCCATGGCTTGTGGTGGGTATATGCTGATGATTTCACTGTTAGAGTGAATCATATCTCTAGATGCAATATTGATGAATCTGGGTGTGAATTCGCTGCTTCTGCCATCTGTTCTTGTGTTTGCTTTAAGGAATACTATGAGGAAGTCCAGACTTTGAGACTAGGGTTTGAGGACGCCAAGGTAACTGTGAAATATGTTGATATTCATAATGGATATATTCAAAAGCTTGGGGCTTACTCTGTTAGCGGGGAAGATGTCTTTTGGCAATTTGCAATAGGCTGCTATATGGGTTTATCTATGCACACAGATGGGGAATTAGTCAGTTTCGGACATTTGGAGGTTAATTTCTATATGCGAATTATAAGACGGAGAACAACATTGCTGGGTAGTACAAGGACTGGAATTGTTGTAGTGTTGACATTGAGACGGAGTTCCAATGGTTTTGAAGAAGAGAAGCAAGACCTTGTTCAGTTAGTTGCTTTTCGGAATTCACACATGAGCAGTTCTCACAAGGAGGGATTGGTGTTTATTGTTGTTGTGGTGTTTGCGGAGATGTGCTTGCTGCATCTAAATTTGGTGAACAATGACCGTGGAACCATGAGTTACACGAAGGTGAAGAATCAGGTTCACGTTTTGTTGATCTTTAATCAGAGTGACATTTCGAAGGAATCGTTCTTTGAACCTCTGATGAGGCATCCTGATTCTCGGGGTGGACTTAACAATCGAAGTGAAAATGCTGCTGCATTTTGTACAATGCAATATCAGTTTAGATGTGTCAATGCGAAAGCTGGGTTACCTCAGTTTATGTTGAATAATGAAGTGAATGATGAAATGTTTATCTCTACTGTTCTGTATGGTAGTATATACCGACTATGTGTGGACCATCTTCTGTATATTTTGTTCTGGAAAATGGTTATTCTGAATGGATGCTGGATTAGAATGGATACATGCATGCTTACTTATGTTAGCGATGCTCTGTTGTATGATGATATACTCGACCACTCTGTTTGTTCGGGGCTGAATGTTACAAGGCAGAACAGGTGGTTCGCTATGCTTAAGAAGAGGCTGAGTATGCCTGGGCCTACGGAATTGATTGGCTTGGTTGGTGTCCCGAACAAGATGGAACGTTTTTTAGATTTCCAGCCCAGCCTTGATGGCGTTGCCAGAAGGTATTGGGTGAGCAGAGCTGGTTGTGGCATTGCACCGTTGGGTATGAGCAGTTTGAAGGGATTTTTTTCTATTACTAGATGTCAATCTGTTTGGCAAGGATTGAAGGGAGCAGTGTGGGCTCGTTTGGTGGATGCAAGCTGGTGTGCTTGGTTTTTAATTAATCATGTAGTTGGCGCAGGGTAGTATTTGTTACCTTTTTAGATTGTTTTGTGGTAGTCTGCTGTAGACTTATTTTGTTTGATGTTTTAATATCTGGATGTTGATTTCGCGGGGTATGCCCCTAGACTTGTATCAGTTGTTCCTTTTGGTATAAAATTTTAATTAGCAAAAAAAAAAAAAAAAATTTCCCAAGGTCAACATACATACAGAGTAAGATATCCATAAAGAAGGATAGTCTCATCCGAAACTTCCAAGAACCGTGCAAAACCATCGATGGGAACAGAAGAGTATAATTTTAATTCAAGAAAACTTCTATAATCTTCTCCCCAGAAACCGAAACGGGTTTCTCATCATTAATTACCCCCACAAAACCAGAGAACTCATGGTAATGAACCCTCACCCACCATTGAGACGAAACGACAAACACCTTGTCTACCTTCAAGATCTGACCTTTTACAGTAGAATTATCAAGTGCTATGCATTCCACATCCACTTGCCTCTTCACAAAACCAATACGTAAGTCAACAATGGAGAAAGAAACCCTCCCATCCTGACATACAATCATCTTAATCCTCACAAACCTACTAACCCCCTTAAAGAGGAACTCCACCAACAAGCAATAACGTTGTGCCTTCCAATCTTGCACAAAAAAAGCTCCCCGAACAACGAGCTCAACGGATATAACACCATCCTGTTCAACAAGGATCCTCATACTACGAGCAAAGCTACCACTCTAAGTATTCAACCCAGCAGTCAATCTTCCAACAGAAGAAAAGCTCTCCGATAGCAAACCCTTACTCTGAATAAAACGCTGCAATTGGATCATAGTGCTAATTAATCTAGCAAGCTCCTTAGTTCTTCTACAGTAGAACTCTCCAGCCTCATTCATGAACGCCTTCAAATCACTAAGAGGAATAAACTCCTCAACCACAGGTATTTGAAAACCCTGGGACACAATGTGACTCGTAAGTTTCTCAATATAGAACAGCGTTTTAATCAGTAGTTCGCAAATACCATCCTTGTATTCAACAGTACTGATCTCAGGAGGAAGGTTGTCCTCCCTAGTCTTCTCCTTTCCAGTCTCAACCCTATCACGATTTGAAACAAAGTCCTGCACTTTCTCCCCTTCCATATTGCAGATGGCCCGAGCAATGGCCATATCCTGATCAGAGTTATCCCCCTTGTGAGCACCCTCAACCTTTTATTTATTTATTTTTTCCTTCTCTCTCGTGTACACCTCTCCCCATCACTTTACTCTTTTCCTCAATGTTTTGGAAGTTTGGGAAATATCTTCACCTTTCTTCCGATTTAATCACTAAGTTTCACACTCCCCTCCTCTTTTCCTTGTTGCTTTCGTGTATTCTATTTTCTAGTTGATATTCGAAAATTTAGTTTTGTTATATATATTAGTTCGAGATTGTAATGATATGAAGATATATTAGTAATTGGGAGATGTACGATGTTGATTTAACCTGAGTTCTTGTTGGGTTGCTGGTCATTGATGATGTGTTGGATATGGTGGATTGTGTAGATGATTGGTGTTCGATTGAGGGAGGAGAGTCGAGGGAGAGTGGTTGGAGGGAGAAAGGCCGAGCAGGGAACGTTGGGGAAGAGAGAAAGAGAAGAAAAGGTGGACGAAGGAAAGGGTAATAGCAGTTGTGTGTATATGGCAGCGTTATGTGTGTGCAGTTGAGCGTCATGACGGAGGAATTGGGTTGTCCGATTGTATGGTTTTTGGTGGTTCTGCCTTTACTACGAATCGAGTGCTCTGTTTCGGTTTCACGGGTGTGTGCGTGGTGCAGGTGTGTGTTTGCCTGGTGTGTCCTAAGTGTGTTCTTGGGGCGGTGTTGTCGAAGGGTAGAGGAGGTGTGAGGCTGAGGAGTGATGGTCGGTTGATGGATGTCGTGTGAATGACGGCGGTGAGGAACGAAAGAGTAAAAAGGAGGTTGTGAAGAGAGTGTGGAGAGAATTATGGAAAGAAGGTAGCTGGAAAGAGTTTCACTGTGGTGTATGTTCGCGTATGGTGTTTAGTTCGATTCAAAATAGGTGTTGCCGGGGTGAAGTGTAGGTTTGTATTGATGTGTGCTTGTAGGCAGAACAATGGCAGGAGCTATTGTAGTGAGCAGGGGAGACCGCAAGATGGAAGGAGAGGTAAAAGAAGAGAAGAAAATAAATGGATTGTTATATTAAATCCGCTAGTAAATACTAGAAACAAATTGTGATGAAGGTTATGGTTAAAATGGATTGTCTTTAGCATTATTTGACTCAAATTGTGATTTTAGTACTAAATGATGTGTGGGATTTAAGTTTATAATTTTAAGTTCCTAAGTTCTAATTTTTAGTTTAATTACCTTTATTTATGTTTTTTTTTTGCTAATTAAAATTTATACCATAAAGGAACAACTTGATACACATCTAGGGGAATACCCCGCGAAGTCAACATGCAAACCAAACAAATGTCATAGCATCATAAAGACACTATACAATCAACATACAAATAGAACTAGTTTTAAACTAGTTTAAAACCTCACAATGAGACCTATGCCAAGTACGAATAGTAAAGGGACCACCCGGTCCACATCCAAGCATTGTAAACTGGTAAGCAGCATCTTCTTCATAGGCAACACTAGCACATGGTAAGCCCAAACATGAGCGCCCTGCAACAGAGAGTTGGCCTTCACTACCTCGACATCCCTCACTCCTTCCATTATGTTCCTATAAGAACATTTCCCAACACCAGAAGTGAGATCCAGAAACATGCTAATTCCTAGCCCATGCAAACTCAAACCACGACTAACAGCCGCAAAGCACAACTCCAAAGTAGATCCGCTGGGCTCCAAATGGACCTGGACCGAACTGAACACACCATAATCCAGAAACCAAACCCATTGATGAATCAGTGGGCCGGTCAAATTTTCCATCCTCCTATGCGTACCCTTATCAGACAAATTTTCACAATAACCAAACCGAGCATAATCTGCACAATAAACTCCTTGAAAAAACCCAACTTTGTTGAACTTAGCGAGTGCCAAGATGATAGTCCCTAAGGACCCTGGACCGTCTCTATAGCTTAAAGCTAAACTGCAAGCAAGTATTTTTCGGTGTACCACACTATCGAACAATCGATTGTCAACATAAATCATAGCATCACCACAACTAGTGTTCACACCAGCAACAATTCTATTTCCAAGGGACAAAAACCCCACCAAAAAACCATCCAGATCTACCAAAGATCGAGTAACCTCAAACAAACCAAGAACTTGGCTTACTTCACCAAATATGCCGAAATCATTCGTGGAGAGGACCAGCATTACCTTTTCAACTTTGAATTCCTCACGCATAAACACTTGGCAGTCAACATCTAAAGAGCCTCCGATAGGAGAGCTCACATAAATCGTATCCTCAAAAAAATAAGGATCAACATCAAAGGGGTCGCTAACAGCGCCTTTTGTAACCTCACCAACCAAGAAGGGGATGCTGATGCCACCAATTGCAGCGAAAGCAAACCGTACCTCCTTCTTATCTTGCGAGCAAACATTCATAGCCCCAACAAGGTGCGACAACACAATAAACACATGGATTTCACACATATGTTTGAGAAAGTCTAAGCTAGTAGTTTCGTCAAACAGATTGCGTTCATAATAGCATCTCTTTTCTTGCTCTTCAAAGCAGCACATATATCCCAACAGCCCAACAATTCTTTTATGAAATACCCTCATCAGATCCATTCCAGTCACCCTTCCATAACCAACCTGAAAATCATAACAGGTACTCATCTTTGATTGATGAACAATCAACATTACGAATTTGGTTTTTAATGGTTTGATTGAAAAACCAATGTCAACCAAAACCCCTACAACTCCTTTAAAGTCATCCCCTCCTAAGCAAGAGTAGCTTGAGCAAACCTCACTACGCGTCTTCTTAACTCCCATACCCAAAGATAGAGAGTAACCATCACCGCATAGAACCATTAGAATCGATCCTCTGAAAACCGGAACTGTCTTCAATGGACGCAACAAATCAAAATATATATGCTTCCCAAGAAAGGTATACATACAATAAACTTCAATTTCCATTACATCATTTGGGTAACACCCCTTGATTCCTTTGGTAAGGTCTGGCACAGAGCACCCAAGAACCTTCCCAGCAGCAAAGATAAACATCATCTTAACACTTCTCTGCTCAAAATTATCAAGGACCAAATCACTTCGCCGGAGAGAAATCCGGAAGAACACATCATCACCACCAGGAAAGAATCTTGAAAACCTAGAGCCCATCTCGTACGAGGTACAGATCGGAGTATACATCTCCATCTCACAGTAACCCATATCAACATGACCCAAAGTACAAACCAGAGAACCCGACATCATAGCCGATTGAAAAACATACGAAGAAACCAGAATACAAAACATAGATTAAAATATAAATATAGTAAGAAATATGGTGTTTTAGGGGAAAGATTAGAAGAAATAAGGTGGATTTAGGAAGGCGTGAGTGAAGATCTGATGGAGAAATGGTGTAGATTAGGCTAAGTTTTGGTGGCGGCTAGGGATTTTTAGAGAGAGAATAGAGCGACTCTCATTTGGTTTTTTTTTGTTCACCCCTTTATTTATGTTCGAGTTATGTATATGGGAGATTGGGTGGTGATTAGTAAGTCACCTGAGGATTATACAATTTTGTGATCGGGTTATGAAAGAAGTAAGCTGGAATCTTAGAATTTACATGCATGTTTTGATTCGAATGTCGATAGTTAATGTTGAGTACTTAGAAACCTTATGGTATATAATTTTGTAATCTCAATGGATGAAATCAGATGTGAAACTTCTTAAGCTATAATGCTACGCAATGGGAACTTGAATGTGCTGGATGTTTGTTTAATTAGTTGATAGTATATACAAGCATATAATAAACTAGGAACATCTATTCGGTCTTGATAATTATAAGTTGTGTGCATATGGGCTAAGTGTTTGTGTGGTTTATCGGATTTCATTATACTATTTTGAGTAAGTGGTTTATATGTGCTATACGCGCTGTAAGCATAAAATGAAATAGGCAAAGTTTGGGTAAATTAGAGAGACAGTACGGTTTTGATTAGTTATGTACTGAAATAGTACTTTACCTTCATATAGGTACGAGTAGGATGCCCAACTGGGTGCCAGTGTACGAAAGGATGGAATTTTGGAAAAGGAGGTATTCATCGAAGTTGACGAGTATAATAACAGAGCGACTGATTAATGATAGGGGAAAGACGAATGTATAGTCGAGCATAGGGCAACGTATAAAGAAGTAGAGACTGATGTAAGGTGGTTAATGAATCGATGTGATGGAATTGGATTAAACTTCATGTATTGAGGCAAGTCTACTATCCCTCACTTATTGTTCAAGTGATGTGAAACTTTTTGTATTATTTATTGTTCTTTCGAAATTCCTTCTTGCAAGCAACTGCATTCTTCATATTTATACTGGATAATTGCGAACCTGTTCTGTTAAAAATACAATGTTCCTTTCAGATCTTTTTGCTAGTGCCTAAACCTTTCATTGTTAATTCCAATGACATTTTTCTTCTATTAATTTACCAACACTCATTCTCAAATTATTTTATCATTGTTTATTTTCCTCACCTATTATTCAGGTGTTGAATTCTTTTAAAATTAATTTATTTCAATATTCCTCGTCTTTATTAATATTTTTCAAAGAGCATTTCTCTTCAAATTATTGTAAACTAATTCGAGGTTTATACTGTTGTTGAGGCATGTGTTGCTCAGTGACGGCTAAAACCAAGAATGAGTTGAGATCTTCTTAATTATTCAAACTCATTATTGTCATGCCGGTTTGGCAGCTGAAGCCTATGAGTGCTTAGCTGACAAGAGTGAGACCTTGGGTAATTGAGAATTTCTTAAATCTTCCTTTCAAATTATTCAAATCTTTTATGTAAGCTCGAATTTTGACATGGAAATTTTATCAGTTAGTAACCTTTGAAATAAATGGTTATAGCTTGTGCAATACTCAAATCTTTTGTTGAACTTCAGATCACTTTATTCCTTGATTTCCTTATAAATTGTTATTCAATTCTAAGAACCTGAATAATTGCTCTGTTCCTTAATTAATTAATGTTTCCTTGCTGATATGTGATTCTGTTTTGCTGAGCTATACCCTGCTTAGTTAAACCTTATTGCTTTGTTGTCTTTAATTCCTTATATCAATTGCTTCCTTGATCCTTAATCTTCTAATGTTGCTTTCTAAAATGGTTTCATTAATTAAAGATGTTTTTTTAAAATTCCTTATACTGGGCTGATTTGTTATCAGTGAGTATAAAGGACTTGAAAGTGAAATGTTTTGAAAGTTTTAAAGGTTTTAAAGATTTGATGTGGGGGAATTCTGTTAAAATATTTTCCACGGATTCCTTCAGATTTGAGGCGTAAGAGGCCGGGTGACGCCGGTCCAGCATTTTTTAGCGTAAGAGGCTGGGGGAGTGCCCAGTCCAGCAGCGTAAGAGGCTGAGGGAGTGCCCAGTCCAACATTAAAGGCCAATGTGTTGCCTAATTGGGAACCCAATTTATGTCCAGACGGATCGAGTGTCCGGGCTGGGGACTTTACGTGGCTGATCACCCGTACTGTCCGTAGTTGTGAAAAAAAAAAACTCCAATCAACCAAAATGATTTTAAAAATGTTTTATGAAAAATATGTTTTAATGATGGAATGGTTTTAAGAAAAGAAGGTTTTCATGAAAGTTATGGTTTGAAGAAAATGGAAAGTTTAAACCTATGATGGAAGTTGAATTAGTCCCTTGAGTTAAATTCATCATTGATATTGTTCATCAATGAAATATTGATATATTGTTGTTTCACTATACTTTGAACTTTTTTCTTTTTTTTTTGCTAATTAAAATTTTATACCAAGAAGGAACAACTTACACAAATCTGGGGGCATACCCCGCGAAATCAACATTCAGACAACAAAGCCAAACAACATTAAGTCATTTTACAATCAACAAACATAAAAGTAAGCCTATTACAAACTTAATCTGGTGCCTCCAGCAATCCTAAAAATTGGCAGTTCATTGGCCACCCAGACTGCACGAACTGCACACCCTCCAAGTCCATGAATGGCTCAGCATTTTCCTTTGAAATCACCATCTTAGCCGAAAGCAGGCTGGGTTCCCGAATCGCTACTCCGCATAAAGCCAACCTCTTCCAACTACACACAGTCCCTATGAAAACCTTCGCTGGGATGGCCTCCATGCTAGTAACCATTACATTTCCTACCTTTTTGACATCCCTATAATCCGCCACATCAGCCAATTTCCCCCCTCCTCGTTTCTGCAAACTTAGGTAAGAGAGAGCTCCAGTGGGTGGCTCCTCATGAAAGGGCTACAACCCATTCCTTCTAATAAAAGCCTGTAGTAGAAGATCACAACAAAACAGGCTCACCAGCTCCGGGGGCCTCCTACCATGAAACCATCCCAACTAATCCTTGAAAGGGTCATGACCACTGATCATAGTAAATTCCTTAACAGCAGGAGTTTTTGAGCCCCTTCTGTCAATGTCATTCATCAGCTTTTGAATATGAACCAAGGTCTCGATCAAAGGATCTCGAAGACCATCACTATACTCAGTAGTAGCAACCTCTTGATTAGGAGCGAACCCCTCTATCCCCTCATCCTTATCCCCCCTTACCAGGACAACATCCTCCCTAGCAGTAGCAAGACATGTTACCTTAGAATCATCTTGTTGCTTCTTCTTTTCCTTCATGAGCCCCAAATCTACCGTGCCATCATTCTGAGCACCAGTATCCACCAAACCATCACAAATGGTTTGCCCCACCCCAAAGGGACTCTCCATAACAGAGACACTAACAGCCCTATAACCTTTACCGGAATTAGAAAGCACCGAAGAATTAACTTCTAATTCCTCAGTACCCGCGACCACAGGTAGATCATTAATTGAGTCAGATAACTCGATAGGTACCTCAACATCAGTACTAACGAAACTATGAGAATCACTATCCCTAGGAATCTCCGACACCAGGTTCTCCGCAAAAGAAACCCTTTTCAGCCTCATAGTCGATACCAACCCCTCCTGGGTCTTCTTCGACATCCCCTTCAAAACTTGAGCCAACTCATTGGTACAAGCAAAAAACTTACCTTCAAACAATTGGAGGTTGCGAGAGCTACGAGCCCTCAAGCCAGCCTCCAAATCAACAATTTCACAATCCCTCTTTCCACAAACATTCGTCGTCTGAATAAGGCCAACCATGGACCCCGAACTGTCCTTACCATGACCATACTCCATTTGTTTGAAACCCAATTTCCTCCCGGGTCGACCCGACTCCAACAAAGCATCCTCAGAAAAGGATACCCTCTTCCGACTCATTGTCTGATTCAATAGTTCTTGCTTCCCCACAACAGTTATCACTGAGGGGACGTCATGAGAACATGCACGGAGACGAGAATCTAAATTAGGGATCACCGATACAAGGTTCTCTGAAAACGAAAACGAATCCATACCTAAATCTTTAACGCTAGCTAACTGGACTTTCGAGGCCTTCACAGGACTTTCGTCGACCAGTTGGCGGTCGTTCTTCATAAGTTCCTCTTTCCAAAGAGAAACCTCACCATTTACCACAAGAGGATGAGACCCACAACCATTTGAGCCCAGAAGGTTGCTATCGCAAACATACTCCATCTGCTTGCAACCAGTAGGCAGCAACCTCTCACCGGACTGAGTCCACTGAGTCGACAAATCCTGCTCCCCATTAACTAACCCAGTAGAAAGACGAGGGTAATAAACCCTGACCTCCGGCGAAAAAGTGACCTTCTTCGGAACCTGCTCCCCCTTGACTAACTCAGTAGTAGGGGCACCGTGCAAACACTCAAGAAGACTAGGGTAAAAAATCCTAACCTCCGGCGAGAAAGAGTCCCTCTTCGGACTCATGCTCAAAACTATTATAGCTAATATATATAAAATAAGAAATATGGTGTATAGGTGGGAGATTTGAGATGGAAGATGGAATTATGAAGGTCGATTGTATAGATCTGATGGGAATTTGCGTTAGAATTAATGGCGGCTAAGAAGGGTTTTAGAGAGAGAGGTTAGAGAGAAGGCAGAGGACTCTCATCTCTTTCGGACTCACTATACTTTGAACTTGCTGAGCATTGTTGGCTCACTCTTGCTTTGTTTTACCGTCCCTTTCCAGTTAGGGTTAAGGAGTTGGATACCTACACTTTTTAATTCAAGTGAGGGCGATGGCGCACTCTTTAAAAGTTATATACAGAGCCAGCACGGGCACATGCTAAATAGGCTTGCGCTATGGTTTAGACGGTATAAAGGTTTTAAATTTGAATTTAAGATAGAAGTTGTAATAATTTGTGTAGTATAGATTCTTGTTTCATACCATAACCTGGAAACGATCCTCGGTGAGGAATTGTTGGTGTATTTAGTTTAATTGTATTTATTAAATTGGAATTTGGTCTGGATTGAATTACAGGTGGATAGTCTGATTTACAAATACTTCATGTCGAAATTTTCTAAAAATCTCCTGTATCAAAGTCTATTTTATTATAAAAAGTATATTTTCGGAAATTGGGAAGTCGGGGAATTATACTCCCCCTCTGAATTCTTCTTATTAGGTGGCGGAGACAAAATATCCTCCTGCATCGTATCCCCAACAGCAACCTCCTCCCCTGCTATGTCCTTACCTTTGGGGTTGGATTGAGAATCATTACCTGCAACCTTTTGATTCTCCCCTTTGTCACTAGCTTCCCCATTCGCGCCAGTACGCGGCCTACGAGTCCAGTCACTAACTGCCAAAGGGCAAACATTGATTAGATGCCCCAGAGAATTGCAATGAGAACACAACAATGGCTTGTTGAGATAAGAAATCTTGACCTCTACTATAGATTTGTCAATGTCTACAATAGGGATAGAGGAAGGTAATGGGTCACCAATTTTATATTGAACACACATCTTGGCAAATGGTAGAATTTCGAACTGTGAGGTGAGGGTGTCTGCGCCCAACGGAACCCCAATAGCACTAGCAACACGGCTCAGCCCCTCTTGAGTCCAATAACAATCAGGCAAGTTACTAAATTTAACCCAAAGTGGCATAAAGGAGATAGGTGTAGCACCCACTGAGCATCCCCAGTCAGTAACAACCATAGGTCTCTAGTCAAAATACCAAGTGCCTTTGGAAAGAACAGAAGTTTTGTCATTCATAGAACTAAATTTAAAAACATAAGTTGCCTCATTTCGTTGCGAGATAGATATGAGACCCCTCTTCCAAATTGACTGTGCTATTTCCTTAACCCTTCTAAAAGGCAAAGGCGCTTTTGTGAATTTGCCAACTACACAAAATTTGAACTTTACAGCCCCTTTTTGCAACACCTCTTGAGGGGGGTCTACCACCTTAGAACCCTCCGGAGGGGGGACATAATCGAAAACCACACCCTTGGCTGGACCTGGGGAGGACTTTAGCACCGACGTCCAAGATTTCTTCGCCCCTGTGGGAACATCATCCACCTTACCCCCTTGGGACATCTCCTCCTTGGATCCTTCACTACCCCAGAAGATTCACCTATTATAAGATTGATACTCTTATTTTTGAGAATACTCTTTAAGAGTATCATTTCCAGCCACCTCACCCTTCTTTCCTCCTGAGTTCTGCAAAACAGGCGCATCCATGCTAGTCACCTCACTCTTCCCACCACCCTTTCGAGACGAGAAAATTGGTAACCCAAATTCATCTCTACCAGTGATGACTGTAAAGGGGCTAGACAGACCCACATTAAAGTCCGCCTGCACTTTCAGGTTTCCCTTCTCCATTTCTGCCAATGAGAGCCCATTAGCCTCAAGATAACCACAAACCGCCATCATTTTCAGTTTGAGCTTAATGAGCTCCTCCCTATCGTTCTTATTAGTAGCAGACACTGTCGTTGCCACACGACTAACAACATCTCTCTCCATTGCATCTCTTACATTTTCATGATATACCTCCTCATCATCAGAAGAGTCCTTCGTTGTTCCTATACCAGCCCCCCCCCCGAGAAACCAGGGTCCACCATCTCCGCCATCGTCAGGATCAGAAAATCCTCAACCTCTCTTCGTGCAAGCATCTCCTGAAACTTATCATCATCCATGTCCTGCATATAACCTGGTAACCCAGTCTCAGAATCACAATTAGAATCTTGACTCACCATTAAACACTACACGGTAATAAGAAAATTATATATATATAAGAAATATGGTGTTTAGGTTAAGGGAAGAAGAGAAAGTTGATTAAGTGAAGGGAATATAGTCTTTAATGCTGGAGAATGTGTGAAAGAGATTAGATCTGAGCTAAATTAAATGGCGGCTAACTAGGGTTTTAGTGAGAAGGAAGTGCTTCTCTCTCTAAGACTCTCATTTTTAGTCACCATAAAGAAATTAGAACAGAATGAAACTATTGCATCAAATACATAGCTCCCCATCTTAACCAGAATTCCCATCTTCATCAGACCCCTTGAATCACCAGGACCCAACAATTCGCTTGGAGAACAAATTCTGGTCAGCAACCAAAGCGAGGAATGAAAAATCTCCAAACCATCCAAAGATAGTTTCCCCTTTGTGAGAAAGGCGAAAACCACAACATATTGAATCCAAACAGATGACCCATCATCGGTCATCGGAAGAACACCATGAAAACGAATTTCATCAGCACCAATCTTACCATTTCCTGCCCCCCTTTGTTTCGTCAACAAAGCACCTTTGTGACTAACCAGATCTGGGAAAGAACTAGTAACCCCATCAATCTTGAAGGTCATAAGACCAATACTCTCAAGGAGTTGTGCGAAAATAGTAGGAATCAATAAAATGAGAGTCCTAGAGAGAGAAGCTCCTCCTTCTTTCTAAAACCCCTAAACCTAGCCGCCATTTTCTAATCTTCAGATCTATTCTCTAAAACACTTTCCCCACCATTAACTACTCATTCCCTTCATTTACTTCCACCTTCTCCTGTCCCCCAAACCTAAACACTATATTTCTTTCCTTCCCTTTTGGTTTTTTCTTTTTCGGTCAGTTCCCATGGTGAGCCAAGGTTCTAATTGTGACTCCGAATCTGGTTTACCTGGTTATATGCAGGATATGGAGGATGATAAATTCCAGGAAATGCTTGCAAGAAGAGAAGTAGAGGACTTTCCAGCCTTAGTTGTACCTTCCACCCTTCAGGGAGGTACCTCAGCTGAAAAGATTTGTGAGACAACCTCAGAGGAGGAGGAAGCTCCATATGAGACGGCTAGAGATGCGATAGAAAGAGAAACGATAAACATGGTAGCAAAGGGTGTGGCTGCGAACAATAAGTATGAGAGAGAGGACCTCATAAAGCTACGCAACCAAATGATGGATATCCATAGCTTCCTTACAAAGAAGGGTTTTTCGGTGAGTGAAGTTGAGAAAGAAATCTTGAAGGATAAGGAGAGGTTTAATGCAGGGTTAGTAAGCCCAGTGCGTTTCATTGATGGTAGGGATGAGATGGGTCTTCCCATATTCACTAGCAAGGAAGTACCTAAGAGTACGGTTGCCAGTGATAAGGGGGTGGGAGCTGTTAAAGGAATTCTAAAAAATGCCACACCAGGGGGCCTGGAAAGGGCTGAAAGCTCAAAGAGTCAACAGGAAACAAACAAACAAGAACCTCTCGCAGATAAAGTAAGCAAGGAGAACACCAAAAATGGGGAGAAGGGTGAGAAGTCCTGGTCTTCAGTCTTAAGAGCGGCCCCGGGACCTGTCAAGGAAGTAAAATTTGACTACGTGCCCCCATTGGAAGGATCAGATGTTGTGTCCCCCCCAGAGGATGTCCTCATGAAAGGTGCGGAAAAATTCAAATGTTGCATTGTGGGTAAATTTACCAAAGGGACTTTACCGTTTAAGAGAGTAAAGGAGGTGGCTTTCTCAGCCTGGAGGAGAGGCCTCACCATGGTTTCTCAGCGTAATGAGTCTACCTATGTCTTTAGGTTCAATTCTTCCAATGAAAAAAATGCAATTCTAAGCAAAGGTACATGGTACTTTGATAAAAGGCCCCTGGTATTAACTGATTGGGGTTTCAACAACCGCTCTGAATCTGTTACTTCTATGCCGTTATGGGTAAAGTTAGCCAATCTCCCGGATTGTTACTGGACACAGGAGGGATTGGGCCGTGTTGCTAGTGCCATTGGTAAGCCCCTAGGGGAAGACGCCCTAACCTCTGAGCTTGAAATTCTTCCATTTGCTAAAATGTGCGTGCAGTATGAAGTAGGGGATCCATTACCACCAACCCTCAAAGTGGTGGACCTGGATGGCTCTATAGTTGAGGTTAAAGTCTCATACATTAATAAGCCAATGGTGTGTAGCCACTGTAAATCTCTTGGCCACACCATTAGTGTTTGCCCGGTGGCTTCTAGACAATGGGCGACAGGGGGGTCAATACATACTAGAGGGGCTCCATCTGGCCATAACGACAAGGGAAAAGAGAAGGTGGACGAAAGTGGTAAGGTAGATGAATGTCACCAAAAGAAGGTGGAGGTGGAGTTGAAGGAAGGGGTTTTAGAGGCGGAAACAAGTCCAAAAAAGGTTGAGGTGGAGCTGAAGGAAGGGGTTTTAGAGAAGGAAGCAAGCAACATTAACACCCACCAGGTAGACGTCAAAGAAGGGGATGTAGACACTGAGTGGACGGAGGTTCGTTCTAAGCGAAAGCCAGTGACATCGCCTAGTATTTCTCCAGAAGTTTCCAATCTTCAGCCGTTTCAGAACATTGTGGTTGATGAGGTAGCTATGAAACATGGCTCGAGAACTCCAAAGCCATACAAGAAAGTTAAAAGAGGGGGTAGGGGGGGCGTACCCCTTCCTCTAGGTCATAAATCTGTTATGACTATTTTTTGTTCCTACAACGTTAGAGGCCTTAATAATAAAGTTGGTTTTATCAGGGACTTCATTTTCAAAAATAAATTGTCCCTGGTAGGTCTTTTGGAAACTCATGTCCAAACTGACGTTGCTAGGATTACCTCTCGGTCCATTAATCCACGTTTTCAGTGGTGCTTTAATTATGATCATCATCCGGGAGGCCGTATTTGGCTGGGGTGGAACCCCTCCATATGGAAAAT
Organism: Kitagawia praeruptora; assembly: GCA_037693485.1. Classification (NCBI taxonomy): domain Eukaryota; kingdom Viridiplantae; phylum Streptophyta; class Magnoliopsida; order Apiales; family Apiaceae; genus Kitagawia; species Kitagawia praeruptora. The sequence goes on along the minus strand of CM075344.1, from coordinate 92,007,807 downwards.
TTTGGTTCTTGCTTCCTCTTCTCAGCAAATCACATGCTCTGTTACCCTTCTTGAGAGCAATACAAGTTTTGTTATCTCTTTTGTGTATGGCTTTAACGATGTCATTGACCGTAGACCACTATGGTCTGATTTGGCGGGAATAGCACAGGGTTTAAATGACACAGCATGGGCTCTATGTGGTGACTTCAACTCGTGTATTAGTATTGATGAAAAACAAGGAGGGTCCCTAGATTGGACTGCTGGAATGGAGGAGTTTAAACAGTTCTTACTTGCCAATGGCCTCACTGATCTCCGGTACTCGGGCCACTTCATCACATGGTGGGATAACAATATCTCTCAGCCAAAATTCAGAAAATTAGACCGTGTGTTGGTAAACCCTGAATGGCATTCAGTGTTCCCTTGCTCGACAGTGGAATTCTTGTCTCGGGGCTTATCTGATCATTGCCCTGCTATTACTTCACTTGGCACTAGTTTCTCCTCTGGAGCGAAGCCCTTTCAATTTTTTAATCACCTTATTGATAATCCAGACTTCTTGGAAACAGTGGAGAAAGCATGGGCCTTAGAGGTTGAGGGGAATCCTTGGTTCATCCTAACATCGAAGCTCAAGAATGTAAAGGTGGCTCTAAAGGATCTAAACAGAAAGATGGGGGATATTCACAGCCTAGTGATCCAGTCTCGGGACGCTCTCTCTCAGTTCCAGGAATCCATGCCTGCTAACCCAACTGCTGCTTATTTTGAGGAAGAAAAGGAATTTATTGAGAATTATTCAGCGGCTCTAAGGCTAGAGGAGCAGTTTTTAAAGCAAAAGTCAAGAATTCAGTGGCTTAAGCTTGGAGATGGCAACAACAAGTTTTTCTATAATTCTTGCAGAGGGCACTGGAACACAAACAAGATCACTACTCTCACTGACTCGGAGGGAGTCTCACACTCTTCACATGCAGACATGGCTCGCAACGGATTTCTATAAAAATATCCTGGGCAAATCATCTGAGGTAGCAGATTTTCCTAATGATATTCCTCTACCTTTTCTCTCTGATTCCCAGGTCAACCTTATGGCTGCACCATTTTCTGAGAGTGAAGTGCTGAGCACTTTGAAAAGAATGGCTAAGAACAAGAGCCCTGGGCCGGATGGTTTCACTGTTGAATTCTATTTGGCGGTTTGGCACCTGGTAGGAAACGATGTGACTAAAGGTATCATGCATTTCTTTAACACATTGCACTTGCCTAGGGTAATAAATGCTGCTTCCATTTGTTTAGTCCCTAAACAACCCAACCCATCTGAAATGCAACATTTTAGACCAATCTCCTGTTGTAATGTACTATATAAATGCATCTCTTCTATGCTAGCCAAGAGGCTTAAAGCTGTGCTTCCCTCCATCATTTCCCCGGTACAATCTGCTTTTGTAGCTAGGAGATCCATTGGTGACAATATTTTCCTTGCTCAAGCATTATGCAAGGACTATAATGGTAATTCAGGCCAGCCTCGATGTGCTATAAAACTAGACATACATAAGGCTTTTGACTCCCTAAACTGGAATTTTCTGTTTGCAATCATGGGAAAAATGAGGTTTCCTACTCAGTACATTAAGTGGCTGGAAAAATGTATCACTTCAACAATGTTTTCTGTAAAGTTGAATGGCAGTTTGGAAGGGTTTTTCAAAGGGGAATCTGGCCTCAGGCAGGGGGATCCTCTATCCCCTTATCTGTTCGTGATTGTCATGGAGGCTCTCTCAGCATGCCTGGATAAGAAGACTGTGGACTCCAACTTCAAATTCCATTGGAGAACTAAGGAAGTAAAGCTAAATCACATTATATTTGTCGATGATGTTTTCCTGTTTAGTCATGGTGATTTGGGTTCAGTCTCGGCTCTCCTGGATGGGATCAAGCTTTTCTCAAACTGTTCGAATTTGAAGCCAAACATCTCCAAAACTACATGCTTCTTTGCTAATGTTAGGCAAGACGTGACTGATGCTATTCTTTCTCACTCAGGGTTCCAAAGAGGTCATATGCCCATCACTTACCTGGGGCTCCCTCTTATCACAGGAAAGCTTAACAAGAATGATTGCCAGACACTGATTACTAGACTGTGCAGCAAAATGGAAATGTGGACAACTAGATTCCTTAATTTTGCAGGGCGTCTCCAACTAATCAAAGCCATTCTGGTCAGCATTGTGGGGTACTGGAGTATGTTTCTCTTCCTTCCGAAAGGGATCCTAAAAAAGATCAATGCTCTATTTTTCAAGTTCCTATGGGGAGGTTTCTACAAGCCAGATGGGAAGTGTCACTATAAAGTTGGATGGGAGGAGTGTTGCAAACCGAAAGCAGAAGGGGGTCTAGGCATTCGGAATATTTTTGAATGGAATGAAGCAGCCATCCTCTTTCAGCTGTGGCGCATCATTCAGCCCACATCTAACTCTCTATGGATAGCATGGTTCCATAAAGCTTTGCTGGCAAAGAAGGAATTCTGGACTTCCAAAATGCCATATCGCTCATGTTGGATTGTAAGGAAACTGTTCAAGGCGAGGCAGCGTGCCCTTCAGTATGTGCACTATAACATAGGAGAAAACTCTGACTTTCTATTCTGGCATGATCCTTGGGTCCATAATAAGCCCCTTCTGGATTTGGCCCCTTCCATTGTATCTACAGCTGAGTCCACTAGTTCAGTCACTATTAATGTCTACCTTCGAAATGGGATTTGGGACTTACCATCTTCGAACCATAATGATGTGATTGAAATTAGACGGATGGTGCAGCATGTTCAAATCCATAAGTCTGATTCCATTCTGTGGGATGGAATGCTTCCAAAGCATGTCAAATTGTCCACTATTTGGTCCTCCATGCGGGTGAAAGGAAGCTATGTCCAATGGCTACACATGGTCTGGGGCAAATTCAATATCCCGAAATGCTCATTCATCGCATGGTTGGCCATCAAAAACAGGCTCCTCACGAAGGATAGAATGCTTCTGTTCGGAATGCAGGTTGATCAAAAATGTGTCTTGTGTGGGGTGGATGATGAATCCATTAGCGACATCTTCACTGCTTGCCCATTTTTTGATATTATCAGCAGGTCGATGCCATTTCGTTTCTCTCGAAACTGGTCCAATTGTCGGTCAGGCAACTGCACGGTTAATCAGCTACGGGCAAAGGAGGAACCAATTGCCCATCTGTTTTTTAGCACAGCTATTTATCATATTTGGAAAGAGCGTAACTACCGCATGCACAACCATGGTCCTGGCCACCCTACATCAGTGGTCAGTGGGGAGATAAGGCGTATGGTGCGTGAGAAACTATTCTCATGTAACTTGTTTAAGGGTTGGGTTCGGCAAGACCCGACCATCCTCTTATTTATCATGTAAAAGAATAGGCTAGGTACATCTGTAACGTTGAGTAGGATTTACCTCCTTATTCTTGTATCATGTTGATTAGTTGTTTTAGCATGGATGTTGTCTCGCGGGGTATGCCCCTGGATATGTATTATCTGTTCCCTTTGGTATAAATTCTTTTAACTAGCAAAAAAAAAAAAAAGAGTTGTGCGAAAATATCAACAATGCTATCACAAGCCCAATTTTCAACCTCTTCTGCATTCACATGAAGAGAGAAAACCATACTCTCTAGGAGATAGCTCAGTCCATCCGAGATAGACTCCAGAAGGCCCATCAACGACAACAAGCTAAATAAAAGATAAAATAAAATTATAACTATAAGAAATTTGGTGTGTAGGTGTGAGAATAGAGCTAGAGATGCGTGTGAAACATGACTCGAAAAACAACATACTAGTCTAAAAAAATGTTTCTCTCTCTAGAAATTAGCTCTCCCTTCTCCCTAGGTTAGAACCCTAATTATTGCAGCCGCCATAGCTTCTCTTTCGTAGATATCATTAGTAAATATATCCCTTCACTAATCCACCTTCTCGTCCTTCGTATCTCTCACCTAAAACAGTATATTTCTTATAATAGTATTATACCTTTATTATCGTGTTCCTGTCTTTTATAATGGTTAGTCAAGGATCTCACTGTGATTCAGATGGTCTCCCTGCTTATATGCAGGATGTTGTTGATGATGTGGTCAGTAACAAGTATGCTGAGGAATGTGATTCAAAGGGGGAAACTCCTATTCTGGTGGCTCCTTCTGTTCTTCAAGAAATCTTGAGAAATGACAAGCCTGAGATTGTGGAAACTCATGTAGAATCAGGCCCGTTGGTTAAGATGGGTGCTAAAACTGGATTTGTGGGGGAATGGGTAAGAAATGGGACCCTAGATGCTATTCCGATTGCTGTTTCAGAAGATGGAACCTCTGATGATGAAGAGCATCGATTTGAAAGTGATATGGAAGCCATAGAGAGGAATACTGTCAATCATGTAGCTGCAGCAGCATTCCGGATTAACAAAGATGATCGAAATGAATTAAATAATTTACGGAACAAAATAATGGAGATAAAAGGTGTTTTAGCGAAGAAAGGGTTGTCTTGGGCTGAGTTAGAGAAGGAGGCTCACTCTGAGCAAGCAGCATTTAATGTTGGATTAAAGCACCCTGCGAGTTTCATTACAGGGAGAGATGAATATGGTTTACCCATTTTTAAGAAATAAGTGGATAATATGGGCAGTGCACCTAAGGTGTTTGTGGAAATGTCTGAACCAGATGTGGGGGTTTCTGGTGTTAAAAACTCGCAAGGCAAGGAGCAATCGCAAGTAGAGGGTGTTCAAGAAGACGTGAAGCCTCCATTGAAGTCTTGGGTGAATGTTATCAAGTCAGACCCTGTCACAGCTAGCAACCTAAAGTTTGAGTACTACCCTTTGCCTAAAGGAGTCGAGGTTGTGGCACCTCCTGATGATGTCTTATTGAAAGGAGCAGAGAAATAAAAATGTTGCATTGAGGGGCAATTTACACGAGGTACTCTCCCTTTTTAAAAGGTACAGAGTATTGCTAGGATAGCGTGGGGGAAGAAGGGCTTAACTGAGGTATATCAGAAGAGTAGCTCCATGTTTGTCTTTAAATTTAACTCTGTTGAGGGGAAAAATGATGTGCTGAGCCAAGGCACTTGGTACTTTGATAAGCGACCTGTACTTGTCTCAAATTGGGGAACGGTAAAAAAAATGAGAGTCTTAGAGAGAGAAGCTCTTCCTTCTCACTAGAAACCCTAGCTAGCCGCCATTTTATTTTAGCATAGATCTATTCTCTTACACACATTCTCCATCAGTAAAGTCCAAATCCACTTCATTTACTCCATATTCTCCTTCCTCTTTAACCTAAACACTAAATTTCTTATATATATATTTATTTTCGATTAGTAGTTTTTAATGGTGAGTCAAGATTCCAACTGTGATACTGAGTCTGGTCTGCCGGGGTATATGCAGGACATGGATGATGATGAGTTTAATGAGATGCTCGCTCGTAGAGAGGAGGAAGATTTCCCAATCTTGTCGGCGGCGCATTCGGTGGAGCCAAGCATCTCGGGGGAAACTGGTAACAAGGTGATGAGGGCCTCTTCTGATGATGAGGAGGTTCACCATGAGGATTTTAGAGATGCTATGGAGAGGGTTACAACTAGTAGAGTAGCAACTGCAATGGCAGCTACTAGCAAAAATGAAAGAGAGGAAATGATAAGATTACGCAATAAATTAGCGGAGGTTGAGGTGTTCCTAAAGTCCAAAGGATTGTCTATAGCGGAAATGGAAAAGGCAAACCTAACTGCTCAGGCTGAGTTTAATGTTGGGTTATGCAGCCCACTCAACATTATAACTGGCAGGGATGAATTTGGCCTCCCTATCTTCCAGAAAGGAAAAGAGGAGAGAAAGAATACTGTGCAAACTACGCCCACTCTAAAGAGTATTCTTAAAAATGGGAATATTAATTTGTCTAAAGGTGAGTCTTCAGGTGTAGTGAAGGATTCGTCGGAAGGGCTAGGACAGGATGAGGCCAACACTGAGAAGAAATCGTGGAGTTCGGTGTTGAAAGAGGCCCCGGGTCCCCATAAGGGAATTAGCTTTGATTATGTGCCTCTTCCAGAGGGATCTAGCATAGTCCAACCTCCTGATGAGATTTTACAGAAAGGAGCTGAGAAATTTAAATGTTGTGTTGTGGGGAAATTCACAAAGGGCACCCTGCCATTTAGAAGAGTGAAAGTAATTGCTCAATTAATTTGGAAGAAAGGCTTGGTCTCTGTATCGCAGCGTAATGAATCTACTTATATTTTTAAGTTCAGCTCCTTAAATGATAAGAATACTTCTCTATCTAAAGGGACTTGGTACTTTGATCAACGTCCCCTTGTGGTTACAGATTGGGGCTGTTCAGGTACGGGTACTACGGTATCGACTATGCCTCTGTGGGTTAAATTTTCCAATCTACCAGACTGCTACTGGACTCAAGAGGGGCTGAGTCGAATGGCAAGTGTCATAGGTGTCCCACTGGGTGCTGATGCTCTAACTTCAGAGCTGGAAATTCTGCCCTTTGCAAAAATGTGTGTGCAATATAAGATTGGTGACCCCCTTCCAGCAGTTATCCCTGCGGTGGATTTCGATAAATCAAATATGGAAGTTAAGGTTTCGTACGTTAATAAGCCCTTAATTTGTGCCCATTGTAACTCTCTTGGGCATCTTATTGGTGCTTGCCCATCTGCACCGAGGGACTGGGCACGAAATTCTGGAAAAACGGAACTCAAGCCAGAAATGAATTCAGAGAACCTAGAGACAAATCTTGGATCTACTAAGAAGGAGTCAGATAAGGGCAAAGGTGTGCTTGTGGAAGATAGCAACTCTGGTGAACAAGCTGTTGAGGGTGTTTCGCGTTCGGGTGGCAGGGATGTAACTCTGACTCCTGTTGCAAAGCAAGGACAGGATGACAACTCTGACTTAGTCACTAAACCTGTGGATGGGGAGGGTTGGACAGTAGTAAAAAACAAGCGCAAGCCAGTAAACTCCCCGGGTATCTCTACGGGTACTCCATCCCCTCAGGGGTTTAAGCATGTGGTAGTTGATGAAGTAGCTAAGAAGCAAAGTGGAAAGAAAGGGAAGTCCAAGGGTGTCAAAAGAGCGAAGTGAGGGTCTGGGGGCCCTCCTTCGAAGTCTTAGCTCAGTTTTTTAATGACTGTTTTTTGTTCTTACAACGTTCGTGGGCTCAACAACAAGGTTGACTTTGTCAAGGATTTCATTTCTGCTAATCTTGATCAGTATTTTGGAAACTCATGTGCGAAAGGACGTTGCTAAGATTATCTCTAAGGAGATTAACCCGCGTTTTGAATGGTTGTTCAATTATGAGCACCATGCGGGTGGCCGTATTTGGCTTGGGTGGAACCCTGATTTTTGGAAGGTTACGGTGCTAGCCTCTAGTTCGCAGCATATCACGTGCTCAGTTCTACTGCTACAGCAAAACATTAGCTTTGTTGTTTCCTTTGTGTATGGTTCGAATGATGACATTGTGAGGAGAATTCTTTGGTCCGATTTGTCTCAGGCCTCGAGGACTTTGTCAAATGATGCTTGGGTTATTTCTGGGGATCTTAATACCTGTCTTCAGACAGAGGAGAAAATTGGAGGTAACACTCAATGGTCCATGGATATGACTGACTTTAAAGATTTTGTGCGTGCCTTAGGCATCACGGACCTCCGAAGTACTGGAAATGTGCTTACCTGGTGGGATTGCAACATTCACAATCCCAAATATAGAAAGTTGGATAGAGTTCTGGTAAATGCTGCTTGGCATAATGTGTTCCCTTCCTCCTACACTGACTTCTTACCTAGAGGGCTTTCAGACCATTGCCCTGCTCTGACTACCCTAGGTTTGGAGCGTCCCGTGGTCAAGAAACCTTTCCAGTTTTTCAACCATTTGATCAGTGATCAGAGATTCATTCCTTTGGTCCAGCAGGCTTGGGAGGATCAGGTATCTGGTGACCCATGGTTCGTTCTAACCTCAAAGTTAAAGAGAGTTAAGTTGGCAATTAAAGGGTTAAACACCTCGGTGGGAAATCTTCATCAGGTGGTGAATGACACTAGGCAAGAACTGTTGAGATTTCAAAAAGGGCTCCCTCTTCGGCCATCATTGGCTCAGTTTGAGGAGGAAAAGAGATTGATTGATGCCTTCACAAAAGCTCTGCATTTGGAAGAATGTTTCCTTAAGCAAAAGTCGAGGGTTAACTGGCTTAAGAATGGGGACAACAATAACAAATTCTTTTTCAATGCCTGTAGAGGAAGGTGGAATGTGATTATGTGAATAAGGTGGTGTCTCTTACTGACTTGAATGGTGATCATGTAACATCTCATGAGGGGATGGCCTCTATAGCGGTGGACTACTACAAAAACTTGCTTGGCCAACAAAGTGAGGTTCGCCAACTCCCTGCGGATTTGCATTTTCCTAAGCTCAGTGAAAATCAGGCTTGCTTGATTGATCGGCCGTTCACGGAGGCTGATGTGTTTACCACTTTAAAAAAGATGGGCAAAAACAAGAGCCCTGGTCCAGATGGTTTCTCGGTGGAGTTCTATTTGGCTACCTGGCACATTGTGGGACCTGATGTCACAAGAGGTATTCTGTATTTCTTTGATTCCCTTGTTATGCCTAAGATTATCAATGTTGCTTCTATTTGCTTGGTTCCAAAGCACCAAAACCCATCCCAGGTGCAACACTTTCGACCAATTTCTTTTTTCTTTTTTTTTTTTTGCTAATTAATTTTTTTATACCATAGGAAAATGATAACATCTCTAGGTGTATACCCCGCGATAAATAATACATCCGCCTAACGGAACAACAAGGAAAAAACAACAATAAAGCTAGATAAGCTAGCAGTCAACATACAAACGAAATTAAGCTAAGATTATTGTGGCGCCTTAACTAAACTTGAGACTAGGCACATGTCTCACAAAGCCCATAGTGAGAATCAGCAGAGACCATGCATTCCATTCGCCAATTCCAGTGGCGAGACATGTAATCACCACGCACCTGATGCAAAGAATATAGCAAGCATGAACCTGTCGCCCACCTTCATTTTTACTTATCCAGTTCCGATCCCGATCGTAACCGCAGCAGCTTCTAGGTCTGCTATTGATTCTCACAACAGCAACAACATGGATAACAAAATGAGCATAAGTCCAAGCAAATTCCTCCCAATAACCCAACTCATGGATAACAGCAAAGTAATTGATAATCTGATGGTTACATGGAACAAGCCCACCAGCAAGGGATATCTCCCAACAAAAAGAACTAGCATTCAAAATGCAACAACCATAAAAAGTCCAAGCCCGCAGCCAAAATTGTCCAACCTTGTGCTCTTGGCAACTGCAGCGACGAGCACACTGCAAATCAACTCCAGTCATACACTCATTGCAACCATTACATGAACTGCGGGTACGCATCTGAGACTTCTGCATCCGGCACTCTTTGAACAATGGAGGGTACAGCCTCTTCCCAATGTCACCATCAGAAATTATTGGCATGACTGCCACATATAACATCAACGTAGAGCTGAAATCCCGCATCCTATTCTCAAACAGTTGGCGGGTCACCATCTGGTACCAGTCTTCCCTAGACTGAACAAACTCGCTATACGAATTAGAAAACTTATTCGTCCATGATTTTATTGAAGCTCTGCCCAAAGATATAAAAACAACACTACATGTTCGAATGATCTGAAAACCAGAAAGCTCAATGAAAAAGCATTCCCAGCCTCTCCAAATAACATGTACATTCTGCAGAACATTACCTCTTTGAAAACCTCGGTGAAGCATTATATCAAACACCATACAGTCAATAGCTTCAATCTTTGAAGTTATTCCCAGAACTCCGTCTATCGACATAGCAATAGAGCTCCCTTCCGTTATCCTTTCAAAGTAGAGATGTTTAGCAACACCCGGATTTAACAACAACCAGACCTTTCTCTCAATCGAAAAAAATCCAAGCCAATACACCGAACCTTGGGCACATCACCCAATAGTCGGTTCACATCTAACATCTTCACAAGATGTTCCAGATCAAAGATTGTAGCGAGCCCTGGCCGCACTACACCCCATTCCAGAAGAAGGTTTGAAATAGACCAACCATTGTTAGAAAAACCATCAGACTCAGTAACTAAGTCAACAGACTCAAAGGAGCCGTACGCAAAGCAATCCAAGAGGAAACCAAATTCCAAGGATCTGAAGATTAAACTACAACTCAGTAACTTGAAGTGTTGTCTGGGCAAACTCAACAAATTATGATAGAACAAGTCTATCGTACGCTTCTTCAAATTTTCATATGCTCCAAAAACCTCAATAGAATTACCCATCACCTTATAATGCATTGACAAAGTCCATAACCTTGAAGCATCGGGATAGCAAGGCCTAATTCTTCCATCAGGAAGAATTTTACAGCAAAGAGATTTCGCTCTTTCAACATCTAGCAAATCATAATACCCGAGGGTGAGAGAAACCGGCACCAACCGGCATTCTTCCAACTTCTGGGAATCAAAACAGAGCAAGTCTAGCACATAACAATGGCTAGATTCCGTGTGGCAAGGCAGTTCTGAAAATTCCAACATAATTGGAACCATAGCCCCATCCAAGCAACCGATGCGAATCTTCAACAGATTCAAAAAAACAAAAAGAGACCCATTTTCGAAAAAAGAAAACGAATCCATTACAACCCAGGGAATATAAATAAATATAAGAAATATGATGATTTAGGTGGGAGATAAGAGGGGGAAGGTGGATTTAGGAAGGAAAGATATGGATCTGATGGATTAAGGTGTAGAAATGGCTTAGAATTTGTGGCGGCTATCTAGGGTTTTAAAAGAGAGAGAATGGAGAGAAAACGACTCTCATTTAGGTTTTTTGTCCAAAAAAAAACTTTCGACCAATTTCTTGTTGCAATGTGCTGTATAAGTGTATCTCTAAGATGATTTCGGCTAGACTCAAGGGGGTTATGCCCAGTTTGATCTCTCCAAACCAGTCTGCTTTTGTGGCCAAAAGGTCCATTGGTGATAACATTTTCCTGGCTCAAGCCCTCTGCAAAGGTTACAACCAGAATTCTGGCCAGGCTCGATGTGCAATCAAACTTGACATCCACAAGGCCTTTGACTCTTTGAATTGGAGTTTTATATTTCAGGTTCTTCACAAAATGGGTTTCTCTCAAAGGTTTATTGATTGGGTTAAGGTGTGTATCACCTCCACGATGTTCTCTGTAAAGTTAAATGGTAGTTTGGAGGGATTTTTCAAGGGCAAATCAGGCTTAAGACAGGGAGACCCCATCTCTCCCTATCTTTTTGTGATGGCCATGGAAGTATTTACAGCTTGTCTGAACAACTCTATTGATGGTTCTAATTTTAAATTCCATTGGCGAACATAGCAAGTCAACCTGCACCATATTATCTTTGCTGATGACGTTTTCTTATTCAGTCATGGTGATGAATCTTCAGTTGCTACTCTTATGGAGGGGGTTTCTATGTTCTCCAACTGTTCTAACCTGGTTCCTAGTATTGATAAGTCAGTTTGTTTTTTTGCGAATGTCAGAGATAATGTGGTGGACAATATCCTTCGGACTACTGGCTTTCAAAGAGGCTCCTTTCCTATCACTTACCTAGGGTTGCCTCTCATTACTGGTAAACTAAATAGCAGGGACTGCTCATCCTTGGTGGCCAAGCTTTGCAAGAGGGTGGAATCGTGGATGGTGAGATTTCTCAATTTTGCAGGCCGCTTAATGCTGATTAAAGCGATCATGGCTAGTATTGTTGGCTACTGGAGCATGTATATATTTCTTCCCAAAGCTATCTTAAAGAAGATCAACAGTTTGTTCTTTAAATTCCTTTGGGGAGGATTCTACAAAGAATCGAGAAGGTGTCACTACAAAGTTGGCTGGGAAGATTGTTGCAAACCAAAAAGTGAGGGGGGGTTGGGGATTAAAAATCTCTTCGAATGGAACCAGGCAGCTGTGCTACATCAGCTGTGGCGCCTGCTCCAACCCTCTGCTGACTCTCTTTGGATTTCTTGGTTTCATAAGGTGCTGATTCATGATAAAGGTTTCTGGACTGCAAAGATGCCGTACAGGTGTAGTTGGATTGCATGGAAAATTTTTAATGCTAGGCATCAGGCAATGAACTTTCTCAGCTTTGAAGTCGGGGTAAACTCTAACTTCCTTTTTTGGCATGATCCATGGGCAAATAAAAGGCCACTGGCTCTTGTCTCTCCTTCTGTGATCTCCACGGCTGAATCATCTAGCATGGTTAGTATTGGGACGTATCTTAGCAATGGGGTATGGCATCTCCCTCAATCGAATCACATGGATGTCATTGAAGTCAGGAACAGGGCTAGTATGGTTCAACTCCATGGCAGGGATTGCATCACTTGGGATGGTCTCCAGCCAAAGCTTGTCAAGCTGGCATCTATCTAGGCCTCTATCCGTGACTTAGGCCAATCTGCTGATTGGAGCGATCTAGTGTGGAATTCTCTCAACATCCCAAAGTGCTCTTTTGTTACTTGGCTTGCTGTGAAGAATAGGCTGCTCACTAAAGAGCGTATGGTCCTTTTTGGCATGAATGTAGATCCTGTGTGCACTCTTTGTGGAACAGCTGTGGAGTCGATTAGTCACCTGCTCACTACTTGTCCTTTTTCTTCCCTAGTAATGAGAGTTATTCCCTTTCCACTCCATACGGATTGGGCTTACTGGCAGCGGGGTGATTTCTTTACTTGTCCTCTTAATGCAAAGCTTAAGGCCATTGCTGGTACTTATCTGACGACATGTGTTTACAGTTTGTGGAAGGAGAGAAATTTCAGAAGCCATAATACTGGCCCAGGACATCCCTCTACTGTGCTCATTTCTAATGTTAAAGCCATTGTGAAGGAAAAACTTTTTACGAGTTCTTCCTTTAAAAATTGGGCCCGAGAAGACCCATCCCTTGTTCTTATGCTGTTCTAGTTCATTTGCTTGATGTTGTTTCTTCCAGGTCTTGTGGACCATGGTTAGTTGTCTGCTAGTTTATCTAGTTTATCGATGTTTTCCATGTTGTTCTGTTAGGCAGATGCATTATTTTTCGCGGGGCATGCCCCTAGAGATGTAATTGTTTTCCTTCGGTATATATAATTTAATTAGCAAAAAAAAAAAATTTGGGGAACGGTGGCGGGTGTGGATAAAATCACTGAAATGCCATTATGGATTAAGTTGTCCAACATCCCAGACTATTATTTGATGGAGGAAGGGTTAGGTCGGCTTGCGAGTCTGGTAGGAAGGCCCGTTGGTGCGGATGCTCTAACTGCAAAGCTCAATATATTGCCATATGCTAAGCTATGTGTTCAGTATAAGGTGGGAGATCCACTTACCGATAAAATTAAAGTTGTTGACATCAATCCGGTTACTCGAGAGAAAAAGGTTGTTGAAGTGGAGGTGGCTTATCAACAAAAACCTAAGGTTTGCACTGGTTGCAAGTCTCTTGGACACTTGGTGTCTACGTGCCCTTCTACTGCCAGGAAATGGGTTATGAAGGAAAGACTGAACAAGAAGGAGGATAGTCAAAACAATAAGGAAGACCACATTGTTGAGGAGGATAACAAGAATGTGAATAATGATAATACGAAGACAGCAGTAGAAGCTAATGTAGGAGTTGCTAATAATGAGGTGCCAAGCAAGCATGATAATGAAGCTGCTGACACTAAGGGGGTCTCAGAGAAAGGTTGTGATGAAGAGATGGAATGGACAACAATTAAAAAGAAAGGCAAAGCTAGTGTAGGCCAGGACAGTGATGATTCTCCTGTGCCAGTTAACCTGTTTAAAGGGCTTAGGCGTATGGATGAAATTGACAAGAAGAGAGGTATCAACTTGGTATCCCCTCAACTCCCAGTAAATTTTGGTTCTATGTCTCGATCAAGCAAGAAAAGGGTGAAAAAAGCTGCGGGGAAATCTCCCCAAAACCACCATTAACCTCTGTTTATGGATTTTTGCTCGTATAATGTACGAGGGCTGCACAGTAAAACTTCCTTTGTGAAGGATTTACTTAGTGTTAATAAAATTAATCTCGTTGCTCTATTAGAAACTTACGTGAAGGTGGATAATGCTAGCTATATATCTGCTTGGATTGCCCCTCGATTCAAATGGATTTTTAACTATGATTTTCACAATAATGGAAGGATTTGGTTGGGGTGGGATCCCAGTGAATGGAATGTTAGTCTTGTTAGTGCTACAGCTCAGCTCATAACATGTAGAGTCTCGAGATTGGATGGTTCTGATACAGCCACTATATCAATGGTCTATGTATTCAATACGAAGGTGGAAAGGAGGGCGTTGTGGACTGATTTGGAGAGGGTTAAGGGTAGCTTATGCACTGGTATGTTTGATGCCTGGTGTGTTATGGGTGACTTTAACATTTTTTTGTCCTCTTCGGAAACTAATAAACCTTTACCTAGAAGAATGGATGGCATCTATAATTTTCGGAGCTGTCTTACGCAATTGGGGATCACAGACTTAAAATTCACAGGGCCAGTCTTTACGTGGTGGGATTGTAATATCAGTAACCCCACTATGCGGAAATTGGATCGTGTGCTGGTTAATGATAAATGGCTGCAAACGTTTGGGATGTCTGCAGTTGCTTTCTTGCCTAGAGGACTGTCAGATCATAATCCTGCTATAGTTCGACTTGGTTCGAATCGTGTCAAATATTTTAAGCCTTTTCAAGTTTTTCAGCACCTCATTGATCACGAGATGTTTATTCCTACAGTTAGAGAAGCTTGGAATTTAAATGTGCAAGGTGATCCTTGGTATTGCCTGACTATGAAGTTAAAAAATGTTAAAAGAAGCCTCAAGCTTTTAAATGTTACTCATGGCAACCTGCATAATCGAGTTCGGCAAGTTCAGGCAGAGTTATCAGATTTTCAAAGCAGAATGGGTCTAAATCCCCCTGACTCAGAGCTTATTGAAGAACGTAGACTATGTGAGATAGTGGCTTTAGAGCTTAACAATGAGGAAAAATTGTTAAAGCAGAAATCAAGGGTGCATTGGCTGAAATATGGAGATGGTAACAATAGATTTTTCTTTAATTCTAGTAAAGGCAGATGGAACACGAACAAAATTCTTGGCATTGAAGATGAGAACGGTGAGGTGCATACAAATCACTCTGCCATCTTTACTGTTGCTATGGATTACTTTAAATCAATCCTGGGTCGCTCTACAGTGATGAATCAATTTCCGGAGGATTTAACTGTCAATAACATTCCAGAAAGTATGATTCAGAGGCTTATTTCTCCTTTTACTAGGGCAGAAGTGCATAATACTCTTAAGAAGATGGCTAAAGGTAAAAGTCCTGGCCCTGACGGTCTTACACCAGAATTCTTCTTGCACACTTGGGATATTCTGGGTAATGAAGTAACAGAGTGTATTCTTTATTTCTTTGAGTCTCAGCATACACCTCATATTGTCAACTCTGCGGCCATTGCATTAGTGCCTAAAATTGCTAACCCCTCACAAATGGGGCACTTTAGACCCATTTCTTGCTGCAACACTTTATACAAATGTATATCTAAAATGCTTGCGGCAAGAATGAAGCTGGTTATGTGGAAGCTTATCTCTCCTTGTCAGACAACCTTTGTTCCAGGACGTAGGATTGGTGACAATGTCTTGCTAGCCCAGTCGTTATGTCGTGATTATCACCTGAATGCTGGAGCACCTCGTATAGCCATCAAGATGGACATCAGGAAGGCATTTGATACCCTTAATTGGGAATTCTTATTTAATGCTATGCTTGCCATGAAATTTCCTGTGAAATTTGTAAATTGGGTCAAGGTCTGTGTTACTTCAGGAATGTTGTCAGTCAAAGTAAATGGGTCATTGGAGGGGTATTTTAAAGCAGAATCGGGGTTGCGTCTGGGTGACCCTATCTCCCCGTATCTTTTTGTCATTGCCATGGAGATTCTATCAGCCTGCATAAGCGAAGCAACTTCATCTCCGGATTTTACATTTCACTGGCACACTATGGAAGCTGGTATTACTCACTTAACCTTTGCTGATGACTTATTCCTATTTTGTAAGGGAGAAATTGACTCGATTAAGTTGCTCATGAGTGGGGTGCATAAATTTTCAAGTATTTCAGGCTTGTCACCTAATCCTGCTAAGTGCTTGTGTTTATTTGGAAATGTTCCCAGTGTGGTTCAAGATTTCACATTGAGTTATACGGGATTCTCAAGGGGATCTCTTCCTGTCTCATATTTGGGGCTCCCCTTAGTTTCTGGAAAACTCCGTTATAGAGATTGTGAGCCTCTAATCTCTAGACTCTGTGGTAAAGTAGAGCTTTGGACAAGCATTTTCTTAAACCAAGCTGGTCGAATCCAACTAATAAAGGCTGTCTTATATGGAATTCAAGGTTATTGGTCGACCTATCTGTTTCTTCCGAAAGGGGTGATAAAGAAAGTTCAGAGCATTTTGGCTAGGTTTCTTTGGGGTGCATCGTTGACTGGTCCATGTACTTTTAAGGTGGCCTGGGAGGACTGTTGTTATCCGAAGGTGGAGGGTGGTCTTGGTTTTAAAGATTTAATCACATGGAATGATGCTGCAATTATGTATCAGGTATGGCGAATTATTGTTAAAGATGATTCGCTTTGGGTCAATTGGCTATACTCGTGTTTCCTGGAGCACAAACCCTTATGGAATATGAATATCCCATCCAAATCATCTTGGAGCTTGAAGAAGATTCTCAAAGGCCGCAGCAAGGTACTCCCTTACATATCGTATCAAATAGGTGCTAATTCTAACTTCCTTCTTTGGTATGACCCCTGGGTTAATGGGAAAAAAAATTGTGGATCTCCTAGGCACTAGTATAGTGTCTATTTTGGAGTCTACGAAAATGGCAAAAATTGGTGAGATTTTTAGTGGTAAAATTTGGCAGTCGATTGTATCTAATCACGTCCTTGCCATGGAATTTCGTAGTATCTGTGCAAATATTGTTTGTCAACAGTCGGATGCCATTCTCTGGAACGGGATTAATGCAAAGAAGGTCTGTTTATCAGTTGTCTGGGATTCTATAAGGCGAACCAAGACTCCACCTGCATGGATAGGATTGATTTGGCATGGATTTTCAGTTCCCAAGTATTCGGTGATGATGTGGATTATCTTAAAGGAGAGGCTCCTAACTCGAGATCGTATGTTGAGGTTTGGAATGTCAGTTAATCCAGTTTGTATTATGTGTATGAGCTATGCTGAAACTCATAAGCATATCTTCTGTGAGTGTGCCTTTGCTAGAACCATTTTTCGAGCTTGACCGGTTCAACTTAATATTTGCTGGCAGAGTATTGGGCAAGGTAATCTAGTTCCTACAGGTACATATCAGAATAGGAAGTTGGCCTCGTATCTATACGTTTCCATGGCCTGGCATGCTATTTGGCTTGAAAGGAACTACATGCATCATAACGTGGGTCAAGTTAATTCTGCCAGAAGATTAATTCAAGAAGTAAAAAGGAGAGTGAGAGAGAAGCTGTGCACTGTTGTCTCATTCCAAAAGGCTGCCCGTCGGGATCCCACATTACCTTCCATTTTATTCTAGCTTAATAGTTCATATTATCTATGTTAACTATTGACCATTGAGAACTGTTATAGTTTATGCGGATCGGTTGGTTTTTGTGATTGAGGTATGCCTCTCTTAAGCTTGTAATTGTCTCCTTGAGCAATAAATTTTTTTTATTTAGCAAAAAAAAAAGAATAGAGCTGGAAGATGGATTAAAGGAGGTTGAATTGGTAGATCTGATGGGAGGATGTGTTTAGAATGTAGTGTTTTTAGTGGCGACTAAAAGGGATTCTAGAGAGAGAACGGAGGACTGTAGTGGGAGGACTGTAGTGGTTACCATCGTTGAGTTTCAAACTCACCTTGTTGGAGGTTAATGTTGTTGAAGGATTCTTCCTTCCTGTCAATGTGAGAAAATCGCAAGATTTCATCAAGGGCATCTATTTGCTTAAGGTCTGCAAGACTGGACGGCACTAGAGATGGAGAAAACCTAATGATAGTCTAGAGAGAGAAGCTCCTCTTTCTCAGTAGAAGCTCTTTTAGCCGCCTCTAATTCTTACACATTTCCATCAGATCTCTACAATCATCCTTCATAAATCCATTCTCCTTCTCAAAATCCCCCACCTATACACCAAATTTCTATTTATTCGCTATTTGATTATGAGTTTGAAAAGGGTTTCCTTTTCGGAGCCTTTGGTAATGGAATCGAGGGCCCAGCAGGGTGGGCTTAGTGTGTGTTCTCAGAGTGGCCTTTCTTCAGGAAAGGGGAAGATGGAAACTTCTATGAGAGGGACGATATTGAACTCCATGAGTTCAAAAAGGGTTTCTTTTTCGGAACCGTTGGTTACGGCATCGATTAATTCGAAGGGTGTTTCTAGGGCGTGTACACGGAGTGGCTCCTCTCCTGGAAGGGAGAAGATTAAACCCTTGTTTCAGGTGGCTAAGAGATTGAAGTTTGAGACGGAGTGTACGGAGTATGGTACATCTGGTCTCAAAGATGGGTTGGAGGTGCTGGAGTGGACCTTCAATCCCACAACTGGGATTGATTCTAGGAACTATAGCTCTCTTAAAGGTATGATCTGCTACTCCAAGAAGAAAGTTA
This sequence comes from Kitagawia praeruptora, assembly GCA_037693485.1. Lineage (NCBI taxonomy): Eukaryota > Viridiplantae > Streptophyta > Magnoliopsida > Apiales > Apiaceae > Kitagawia > Kitagawia praeruptora. The sequence continues at coordinate 91,989,271 of CM075344.1, read as the reverse complement.
CTTTTAGCGATTCGGTTTTTGAAATTAACAATTTCCATAATGAGATGTCCGATTCAACGGAAGCAACTGACATTATTGTTAGTGATAATGTGGATTTGGAAGTCAATTCCTCTTTGTTGAATGAGAGAATTGATTTTCCAATTTTGGGTGAAAATGACTGGTCTAGAGAGAATCAGCTTGCTTGCCTTAGGAAGTCTACACTTAATGTGGAGGTTTTAATGTCTGTGAAGAAATCGGTGAAGTGGAAGGATAATATCCAGGTTATTATTGATCAAGAGGTGACTACTGGGGTTGATGATAGTCAGGGCAAAAAGAAGTTGTTTATGGACGAGGAGGTGGGTCACAAGCTGAATGGAAAGGACATAGATGAAGCCTTTGAGTATCTAAGGAGTAGTGGTTGTGTTCTGGAAGGGACATAACGGATGTTGAGGCATATGCTTAGGATTCTTGGGTGTGAACCAGGGGGTTACACTTACTTTAATTATTGCTATTGTGGTCACTACTTAAATGTGTTGTTCATAATAATTCATGAGGTCCCCATTAGAGTATGTCAAATGGAGTCTGCTGGCGTGTACACTATCTGCAGGACAGGAAGTGTATTTCATTTTGATGGTTACTACAACAGCCTCATTGACATGGTTGCTGAGAGCAGTTTGCTCAAATGGCACTTTGTGACTACTGCCAGTTGGAGGGACGTGACTTGTGATCACCTTCCTGTTGTGATTTTTCATCATGTGAAGAACGGTGCTATTGGATTCGCGGGGACTATTCATGATGTTATTATGAGCTTTGATCAGGACATGTTGACATTTGCTAATAAAGGTTTGGAGGTTACCTGTATGGTTAGTACTCGCAAGAATTGTTCAAAGGAGCAGGGATTCGGAGCATGTGTGTACCAATGAAAAGGCAGGACTGTTTGCCTGCTTAGTTTTGTAACAAGGTGGAATCGAAGATGGGGCATTGCAACTGGTGGGCCAAGGTCTGTTTCGACCTGTAAAGATGTCCTGGCAGAGTGCGAGATGGGATGCCATTTTGGCATAGCTAAGATGTTTGTGTTCTGAACAGTTAGGTCTTATTTTGTTTAGTTTGTTTATGTTGACAGTAGGGTGACTTACTGTTTTAATGACTCTTGTTAAATGTTGATTCGCGGGGTATGCCCCTAGACTTGTAATAGCTGTTCCTTTTTTGTATAAAATTTTAATTAGCAAAAAAAAAAAGAAGACTGGACGGCACTATAGGTATGGGTATAAGGAGGTTTTGAATGTTAAGATGTGGGTAAGGACACCTTTCTTGGAGGTGATCGGTGTCAATGCTCTTGCTCTTCGAAAGAAGAATTTGAAGACTGGTTTGGGCCTTTGCTCTGATGAAGGAAGAGTCACGAACGCCTGTCAAGTGTTTGATGAAATGTCGCAGCATGTTTGCGAGGATATCTTTGAGGACGAACAGTGCAGTACTACTGATGGTACACAATTCGTATTTTTGTTTGCTTCTGTGGATTTTGGTCTACTGATTTCTTTGAGATGGGGGATGTTGTCTAGGATGGGGTTTCTCGATTGGAGCTTACAATCGGGTAAATTCATGGTTATGATGTTTAATTTATCTGATGTATTGTACCTTGTGGACCATGAGGGGGTCAAGTTAGATTTTGCGAAGACACACCAGGTGTTTATGGTATGTACCGTGTTTACGGTAGAGAAGCGAGGTGCTTTTACTGATGGTGCTGCTAGGTCTTTGTCCACCCTTGGTATGATGGGTCACCTTGGGACTAATGGTGTGTGTTTTATTACATATAGTCATGTGGATGAACACATTATGTTTGTCAATTTGTCGAAGAAGAGGAACCTTTCAGGGATTCTTTCAATGCTGCTGTTACTAGATTCAACTGCTCTTGTTGAACAGAGCAGTGTTGCAATTGGAAAGCTCGCCGACTACGGTAGCTATGGGAGTGATGTGTGGGTATTCGTTGTTGGTGTATTCACTATCGCGGGTTTGGAGAACAAGCTCTATGAGGAGCGCAGCACCCATAAAATTATTGAAGAAGATGGCTCTAATACTAATGAGGGCAAGGTATTTGTTGCTTTGTCTCAACAGTTTGACAACGTGAGTGTCCCGTATAAGAAGTCGCTGCTTGGTGGGAGTTCCTTTTTCGTAAACAAGATAGACTCCACGGATGTGAACGATATTTTTCATTACATGAATGACTTGAATTTCATTCCTACTAGAAGGTGGAATGAAATTCAAGTATTGGGGAGACTTCTAAATGAATCCGTTGATGGTGTTCTTCGAACATGTGTTCCATATCTGGTAGTGTCCAACAAGGCAACTAAAGATGGATGCACTATGGCTGCGGGGTTTGACAATGAGTGTGAGGTGTCGAATTTCAGATTATCCGTTTATTCGAAGGATAATTTTATTACTAGCGAGGGCTTGATCTTGATGATTGCGAAGTCGAAGGGGCGTTGCTATGGGCTCTGTTCACCTATCGGGTTTGTGCATCCTTTGTTCATTCAAGGTTGTATGCCTGGAAGAAATTCTAGAACTATGGCGTGGGTAGATGTGATTCATACACTCTGTGATTATGATGGATTGCTTTGGACATACCATGGGTATGGTAGCATTGGTTTGTTTTTTGTGGACTGGTATTTGTGTTACCACCATTATGGTTGGACGAACTTGGCAAAAGTTCAAGGAGGCATTAGCTGGTATTGTGAGATTGACGCGATGCAGGTTGCTGTTGAAGATGGTGAGCCCAGCAAGACTCGGACTATGCGTAGAACCCATGAGACTTGGGCATTGATTGCTGAGATGAGTAGCAGTAAAATGATGATTTTGATACAGCAGATTTTAGTTGGAATGCATGGGCTCATGTATTATCTGTTGGAAAGAACATCTCTGGCCCTAATGGGTGTCCATGAAAATTCAAAGCGCTACTTTGTTAATTGTTTCATGTGGTTAAATGTTTTGATGAATGACCAAGTGGATGTTGGCACGAAGGTCTCTAGTTCTAGTGGCCTGGTTGGTGATGGATTCCTTTCTCCGTACATGATGATTGCAAGGATTGAGAGTGTCTTTACAATATTCATTCTATCGGAAGTTGAGGATGGTTTAGTTTTTGCTGGGTTGATTTGGACTACTACAGGTTGCGTCCTTGAAGGGATTGCAAGGATGATGAAGCTTATTATCGAATGGTTGGGTGCGATCCAGGAAATGCACCTATTTAATTTGGGTTAAAGTGGCAGGCTGTTAAATGCCTTGTTTGTCTTCTTAATGCTGATTAGGTCTAGTTAAGCTAGTTTATCTAGTTCAGCTAGTATAATTTCTGTGGTTGGTATAGTAGCTTCGTTGTTGTTCCGTTAGGTTAGTGTTTTACTTTTCGCGGGGTATGCCCCTAGAAGTGTACTCATTTGCCTATGGTATAAATTTTTATTTAGCAAAAAAAAAGGTTGAGTCTACAGTAGAATTAGAAGGAGCTCAGAGTTTGCACCAGGTTGATATCTTATAAATCTTAATACCACTGACCGAGATTGCAAAATTTTCCTAACACACCAAGGGAATTTACCAGAACAATTAATGGTCCACAGTGCTCTATTTCTCAAAATGGTGATTTTGAACCAGGCAATCCAGAGAGAGGAGCTATTTTTCTGCGTTAAATGCCAGAGTTGAAACAAATAAAATGCATTATTCCATTCACAAAGGTCCCTTATGCCTAAGCCTCCCTCTATTTTTGGCAAACATATAGTCCGACAATGAAGCTTTGACTTGCTTAGTGTGAACAGATGAGCCACTCCAAAGAAAGTTTATAAACAAAGATTGCATTCGTTTAAGAACTAATTTTGGAAGAAAGAGATGAGTTGACCAAAAACTTTGAATTCCGAATAACACAACTTTGAGAAGTTGTAATCTCCCAGCATGATTGAGAAATTTATGAATCCAACTATCAATTTTTGAAACTAACCTCATGATTAGAGGAAGACAATCTCGATAAGAAAGCTTAGTAGTTACTAACGGGAGGCCCAAATACTTAATTGGAAGTGAGACCAATTTGAAACCTGATGAGTTGATGATATGAGACCGAGTATCAATATCCACATTAGCAAAGAAACACTGGCTCTTTTCTTTGTTTGTGTACAGCCTCGAGACAGCTGCAAACTCATTCACGCCCTTTAAAAGCAAATCAATAGACTCCTTATCTCCATGACTAAACAACATTACATCGTCCGCAAATATCAAGTGAGTTAAAGAGAGAGATTTCGCTTGCCAGTGATATTTGAAGGAATTAGTGCTCGTTGCATTCTTTAAACAGGCTGATAAGACTTTCATAGACAACACAAAAAGGTTTGGGGACAAGGGGTCCCCTTGCCTTAAGCCCGATTCTGCCTTGAAAAACCCCTCTAATGAGCCGTTTACCTTAATAGAGATCATACAAGTACTCACACAAGTCATGTTCCAAGCTATAAACCGTGAAGGAAATTCCATTTTTTCCAAAGTTGTAGACAAGAACCTCCAATTCAATGTATCAAATGCTTTATGTATGTCAATCTTAAGAGCGCACTTGGGTTGTCCTTTATTGAGGTGGTAATTCTTGAACATAGCCTGAGCAAGGAGAATATTGTCCCCAATCAAACGATTCGGGACAAATGCTGACTGATTCGGGGAGATAAGCAGAGGCATAAGCTTTTTTAATCTAACTGCAAGCATTTTAGTGATGCATTTTTATAAGATATTGCAACAAGCAATGGGTCTGAAGTCTGACATTGTCGTAGCAGATTGAGACTTTGGAACCAAGGCCAAGGCTGTTGAGTTTATAATACGAGGAAGTTGCAGAGATTGGAAAAAAATAAAGCACACCCTTACAAATGTGGCATAGACTTCATAGCATTCCAAACCTCTATAGCCGTAAATGGCCTAATTAACTCATCACATTGCTCTTGAGTCAGTTGTGGGAGCTGGAAATCATTTGGAAAGTTATCAACATCCTTAGACTGCCCCAACAGAGAAGAAAAATAGTCAACTGCAACTTTAGAGACACCAGCATGAGAAGAATGAGTGTTACCAAGCGCATCAGTGAGAGATAAGATTTTATTTTGATTCTACCTGCTTTTACAAGCATTAAAAAAGAATTTGTTGTTGGAATCTCCACATTTCAACCATGTAACTCTGGATTTCTGTTTAAGAAAAGATTCCTCCAATAACAGAGCTTTTTTGAAAGCTTGAATAAGATCATCTTCAGTTCTCAACTGATCAGAGTTAGGCAAGTCAGGGAGAGAGTCTTGAAAAGATTGAAGAGCAGCACGAGCATCATTTACTAGAGTGTGCACATTACCAGTCGAGTTATTAAGCTTTCTCATCGCGGCTTATACAAGTTTCAACTTTGACGTAAGTACATACCAGGGGTTACCAATAATTTCCTCCTGCCAAGACATTTTTTACCTCATCTAAGAAGTTTGGGGCAGTAATCAAATGATTGAAAAAATGAAACGGCTTAAAGATTTTCTCCCGTTCAATACCCAGACTAGTTGCAATCGGGCAATGATCAGAAATACCTCTTGAAAGCACTTTAGCATGAGATAGGTCGTATTTACCTAGCCAAGGACCATTGACCAAGCACCTGTCCAATTTCTTAAACGTTGGGGATGTAACATTGTTATCCCACCACGTAAAACATGGGGCCAGAGCTTCGTAAATCTGTGACTTCAATTTGGTTTAGAAACTCATAGAATTCTGTCATGCTAGATGTCCAGTTAGACCCATTACTTGTTTCTTAAGGCCCATTGCATACATTAAAGTCACCTGTAACACCAAGCTGATGAAGACCCATAAAGAGACTCTTAATCCTCTACAATTCACACCATAAAGCTCTCCGTTCCACCGTTGTGTTAAAACCATAAACAAAAGAGACTATGAAGTCTTCACTGGTTGAAAAGTTTGTCAAAAGCTTGGTCTGTGGAGGTAGAGGGAAATCCTTGGTTTATTTTGACATCTAAGCTCAAAAATTTAAAGTTGGCTCTTAAGGACCTAAACAAAAAGGTGGGGCACATCCACCAGTTAGTGATCTTATCTCGGGATGCTCTATCTCAGTTTCAGAGTGCAATGCCTGCTAACCCCACTGCTGCATACTTTGAAGAAGAAAAGGAGTTTATTGAGAACTATTCAGCAGCTTTAAGGCTAGAGGAACAGTTTTTAAAACAGAAATCCAAGATACAGTGGTTAAAACTTGGAGATGGCAATAGTAAGTTTTTCTATAACTCTTGCAGAGGGAACTGGAATACTAATAAGATTACTTCTCTTTTTTCGGAGGGGGTTTCACACTCTTCGCATGCTGATATGGCTAAAGTGGCCACGGAATTCTATAAAAATATTTTGGGAAAAACATCTGAGGTAGCAGATTTTCCAAATTACATCCCTCTTCCCTCTCTCTCTGATTCCCAGTTTAATCATATGGCTGCCCCTTTTTCTGAAAGTGAAGTGCTGAGCACCTTAAAAAGAATGGCAAAGAACAAGAGTCCTGGACCAGACGGGTTCACTGTTGAATTTTACTTGGCTGTTTGGCATGTGGTAGGGAACGATGTGACTGAAGGTATCATGTATTTCTTTAATACCCTGCACTTGCCTAGAGTAATAAATGCTGCTTCCATATATTTAGTTCCTAAACAGGCTAACCCCTCTGAAATGCAACACTTTAGGCCCATCTCTTGTTGTAATGTTCTGTATAAATGCATTTCATCTATGTTGGCCAAGAGGCTCAAAGCTATCCTTCCATCCATCATTTCTCCGGTGCAGTCTGCTTTTGTAGCTAAGAGATCCATTGGTGACAATATTTTCCTTGCCCAAGCTTTATGCAAAGATTATAATGGCAACTCAGGTCAGCCCCGATGTGCTATAAAGCTGGACATTCATAAGGCATTTGATTCCCTAAACTGGAACTTCCTGTTTCAAATCCTGGAAAGAATGCGATTTCCCCACCAGTACATCAAGTGGCTGGAGAAATGTATCACCTCCACAATGTTTTCTGTAAAGTTAAATGGTAGTTTGGAAGGTTTTTTCAAAGGGGAGTCTGGCCTGAGGCAGGGGGATCCCCTATCCCCTTATCTGTTCGTGATTGCCATGGAGGCTCTCTCAGCCTATCTGGGAAAGATGACCAGGGATCCTAATTTCAAATTCCATTGGAGAACAAAGGAGGTAAACCTGAATCACATTATTTTTGCTGATGATGTGTTCCTGTTTAGTCATAGTGATCTTAGGTCAGTCTCAGCTCTGCTAGATGGGATCAAGCTCTTCTCAAGTTGTTCGAACCTTAAGCCAAATATTTCCAAGACTACCTGTTTCTTTGCCAATGTTCGACAGGAAGTTGTTGATGATATTCTTGCTCATTCAGGGTTCCAAATAAGTCATATGCCTATCACCTACCTGGGGCTAACTCTCATTACGGGCAAGCTAAACAAGAATGATTGCCAGACTCTGATCAGTAGACTGTGTAGCAAATTGGAGTTGTGGACAACTAGATTTCTTAATTTTGCAGGCCGCCTCCAACTAATCAAGGCTATTCTGGTCAGTATTGTGGGATATTGGAGTATGTTCCTTTTTCTTCCTAAAGGAATTCTTAAGAAGATTAATGCTCTATTCTTCAAGTTTCTTTGGGGAGGATTCTACAAGCCGGATGGGAAATGTCAGTATAAAGTAGGATGGGAGGAGTGCTGTAAACCGAAAGCGGAAGGTGGTCTTGGCATACGAAACCTTTTTGAATGGAATGAAGCTGCCATTCTCTACCAGCTGTGGCGTATCTTACAGCCCACCTCTAGCTCTCTTTGGATAGCATGGTTCCATAAAGCCCTGCTGTCAAAGAAGGAATTCTGGACTACCTCAATGCCATATCGCTCATGTTGGATTGTAAGGAAATTATTCAAGGCTAGGCCGCGAGCTCTGCAGCATTTACACTATAACATAGGAGAGAATTCTAATTTTCTCTTCTGGCATGATCCCTGGGTTCAAAAGAAGCCTCTACTGGCTATCTCTCCGTCCATTATCTCTACAGCTGAGTCCACGAGTGCAGTCAGTATCAATGTCTACCTCCGAAATGGGATTTGGGACTTGCCATCTTCGAACCATAACGATGTCATTGAAATTAGACGGGTGGTGCAACAAATCCACATTCATAAATCTGATTCCATTACGTGGGATGGAATGACAGCAAAGAATGTCAAATTATCTACCATTTTGTCCTCCATTCGGGGAACTGGAACTCATGTCCAGTGGTTGGACATGGTATGGGGGAAATTCAATATCCCGAAATGCTCATTTATCACTTGGTTAGCCATAAAGAACAGGCTTCTCACGAAGGATAGAATGCTTATGTTTGGAATGCAGGTCGACCCAAAATGTGTCCTATGTGGGGTGGATGATGAAACGGTTAGCCACATTTTCACTGCTTGCCCATTCTTTGATCTTATTAGCAGGTCTATGCCAATGCGTTTCACGCGGAATTGGTCCAATTGTCAGCTAGGCAATTACGTTAATAGACAGCTGGGGGCAAAGGAGCAAACAATTGCTCAACTGTTCTTTAGCACAGCTATCTACCATGTCTGGAAGGAACGTAACTATCGCATGCACAACCCTGGCCCTGGCAATCCAACCTCAGTGGTTAGTAGTGAGATAAGGCGTATGGTGCGCGAGAAATTGTTCTCATGTAGCTTGTTTAAGGTTTGGGTTCGGAAAGACCCGACCATCATCTTGCTTATCATGTAAAAGAATAGGTTAGGTACATCCGGGATGTTGAGTAGGGTTTACCTTCTTATTCTTTGTATCATGCTATGTTGTGGTTGTAATATTTTGGATGTTGTTTCGCGGGGTATTCCCCTAGATTTGTACTAGTTGTTTCCTTTGGTATAAAATTTTAATTAACAAAAAAAAAAGTTTGTCACTAAACAAGTAGTATCCTACCAAGCCTCGTATTTGTAGCTCTTGTCATGCTCTTGGCCACATTGCAGGGGCCTATCCAACTACTACTAGACACTGGGTTCCAAAAAAGGTTGATGTTTCGACTAAAGGGCCCTCTAGAGATAATGTAACTGTACCTGATATGGTTCATAATGATGTTACTAATGATGTACCTAATAAGGTTCACAATGATGTAGTGGATCCTTCTTGTCCTACGGAAAAATCCCATGAGTTAAAGGCTGTTAGCACTGACTCACACGAGTTGAATACTTCCACTCTTGCAAATGGTACTATTATCGAGGATGATCAAAATGATTGGCAAACGGTTCATAGAAAGAGGTCCTTCAGTCCTTCCTTTGTGAGTTACTCGGATGACTCCCCCACTCCTCTCAAGACGTTCAAGAACCTGACCAAGGTGGACGAGATAGATGCTAAAAGGGTGAATTTTGTAAATCTCTCAAAGTCTCAAATGAAAAAGCGGAAAAAGCTGCAAGTCTTCGGGGATTAATCCCCATCAAGCCTCTTAATCTCTCCATGTCAGTGGATTTTTGTGCTTATAATATTATGGGTTTAAACAATAAGACGACTTACGTCAAAGACTTTATTAGTCTCAATAAATTATCTCTTATTGCTTTGATTGAAACTCATGTTGAATCTCAATGTTTTTCAGGCTGATTTGGTGCAAAAACTGGTGGTTCCTTTCACTAGCTCAGATGTTTATAATACCTTGAAGAAGATGGCAAAAACAAAAGCCCTAGCCCTGATGGCCTTACCCCTGAATTTTTCTTGCGTTCTTGGGGCATCCTCGGCAATGAAGTGTCTAATTGTGTCTTACATTTCCTCTCATCTGGTCAGTTACCTCGTATAATCAATTATGTAGCCATTGCATTAGTTCCTAAGGTTTGCCAATCCTTCTTATATGGGGCACTTCATGCCAATTTCGTGTTGTAACACGCTTTATAAATGTATAGTAAAAATGCTCGCCTCTCGTATGAATCTTGTTATGAGGAAGCTCATATCTCCTTGTCAGACAGCTTTTGTGTCGGGGCGAAGAATTGGTGACAATATCTTACTTGCACAATCTTTATGTCGAGATTATCATCTTAATTCTGGAGCTACTTACATTGCTATTAAAATGGACATTAGGAAAGCTTTTGACACAATAAATTAGGATTTCCTCTTTAATGATATGCTGGCCATGAAGTTTCCTTTGCAGTTTGTAGAATGGGTTAAAGTCTGTATTACTTCGAGTATGCTATCTGTTAAGGTCAATGGATCTTTAGAAGGGTATTTCAAAGCATAGTCAGGGTTAAGGCAGGGTGATCCAATTTCCCCATACCTATTTGTCATTGCCATGGAGGTACTTACAGCATGCATCAATCAAGCCACCTCCTCTCCTGAATTTTCGTTTCATTGGCGAAATAAAGAGGCTGGTATTACGCATTTAACATTTGCTGATGATCTATTCTTGTTTTTCAAAGGTGAGTGGGGTGATGAAGTTTTCTAGCATCTCTGGCCTCGTTCCAAATCCTGCAAAATGTCTTTGTTTTTTGGCAACGTGCCCAGCGAAGTTCAGAAGTTTACTCTGCAATTTACTTGTTACTCTAGAGGTACTCTACCTGTTACGTACCAAGGACTTCCTTTGGTTTTAGGGAAGCTTAGATAAAGAGATTGTGAACCGCTTATCACGTGCCTCTGTGGTAAAATAGAGCTCTGGACAAGCAAATTTCTCAACCAAGCTGGGCGTATTCTCCTTATAAAAGCTGTGCTATATGGTAGTGCATCCTTGAATGGCCCATGTACTTCTAAAATAGCTTGGGATGATTGTTGCTATTTTTTTTTGCTAATTAAAATTTTATACCAAAAAGGAACAACTTAAAACACTTCTAGGGGCATACCCCGCGTAGTCAACATACAGAATAAACCACTAAATTTGACCAGTTAGGCCAACCACATAGCAAAACTAGATAACCTAATTAACTTAGCCGAATTACATGTTCATAAAAGAGTTTAAACAAAGCATCATAACTACGCCAAATGGCATCACATCTCAAAGCAAAACACGCTTTTGCATTGGCTCCCACCAGACCATAAACATTTTCCCATGTGACCCCAACCGAGCACAGGAATACCGTCCATTTGCTTGCAATCCACAGCTGCTAAATATAGCGGCATCATCACAATAAACCAACGAACCATCTTTTTGGGGTTTAATCCATGATGGCCAAAGTCCACGCACAAACACAAGCTGAAATGAGAAGTCTTGTGTCTTCCTAATCAGAACAGGGCCCGACACGTAGGTAGGACAACGATGCCCTATAACCAACTCTGTAGCAGAGTTCACCAGGGAGCCAAAATTAGCATTATCAATTTCCCCCTCTAAAGCCGCTCGATTAAGAATCATTAAAGCAAGCCAGTTCTCACATCTGCATTTTTGATGCAACAAACACCCAGCAATATGCATAGCTGCATAGACATTCCACATTTTGCTGATTTGCAGCCCATGATCCTTGTGCCAAAAAATCGTCTTATCATCAAAGGGTGTGTCACTTAGACCAACACCAAATTCTGCGCTATTTATTTCTCTCATCACCATAATCTGCTAAACAGTGCCATTAGCATCGCATCGAATACCATTAGCAAATACAAATCTGCTAGCCTCATTACTTCTACTAAAAGCATCAATTAACTGGCGCCCAACACCTTCCCTGCTTTTTGAAAGCGAAGCATCCTCTGTTAAGATATTACCACCCAGCGGCATCATCTTCTTCGTTGAACCATTATAAGCACTTACAAAGTGAATAGCAATTATAGTACCCAGCAGGGTCAACATGGCATCATACCATCCTCCAAAGCTAACATATGCATTATGATCCATCATATAATTAATGCCAACGAAAAGAACTGCCCAAAGCAACTTGAGTAATTCCCCCGCCGTAATACTCCACATTTTCAAGAGAATACTCTCTTCACCTACAGTGGCAACCATGACCACCGTAGCGACCATGGGGCACCAAGTAACAGAAACCATTCTTGATTCTACCACCTTCAAAACTGCGTAAACTCTGCAGTTAGCATCACTGTTGTGAATAGCAACGCTCCTATAGAGGCTCGCTTGTCGGAAACCATTTTCACCACTTCTATAATCATCAGATGTAATACCCTCAAAGATAGCAGTTGGCAAAAGCAAGCCAACCACCTCATCACACTCTCCCTTGTTCTCATTCAGACCAATTGCCTGCATAGTGAGGCCACCCACGCCATTCACTAATGACTTTACAAGGTCAGTAGAAGACACAAAATGACAACCAATGAAAAAAAATGAGAGTCGAATTTTCTCTGCCTTCTCTCTAGAACTTCTCTCTAAAAATCTCAAACAATCTAAACATCGTCTCCATCAGATCTAAAGTTCCACATCCTAATCCATCTCTCCCTTCTAATCTCCCACCTAAACACCATATTTCTTCTATTTCTTTTCGGTTAGCATGAGTTGTAAGAGGGTCTCATTTGTGGATGACTCTGTGATGGCGACTTCTGTTAAGAACCATGTGGTAATGACCCAGGAGGGGTTAGATCCAGTTTTGAGCCCAAAAAGGGTCTCGTTTGCGGTTGATTTGGTATCGGAGATACCATCTACTGATATTCAGTCTAGGAAATTGGAAGGATTGAGTACGAAGAATGATGGCAAAAAGAGGGTCGCGAGGGTCTCCTTTGCTGACAACCTAGTCACGATGATTCCAGAGTCTGGGGTGGCTGCTCGCACCCGTAGCAGGGTCTTGCATCAATTAGTTGATGGTAAGATCGAGCATAACAGTTGGAACAACTTCGCTGTCGATGTCTTTAGGGAAGATACGATTATTCTAAATGTCTCGGAAGAAATCTGTTAATCTAAATGTCTTTAGGGAAGATACGATTATTGATTTATCTGATTCTTCGAATTTGAGATCTGTAAATGATGGGGATAGTTTGGATATTGTGAGATCTGGTTGTTTGAGACCTACTAATGATATGGATAATGAGGGGGAGGTTAACTCTGTTTTTCCTTGCCATGGTCGGGAATTGGTTGGTCTCCCCAACTTTGTTGGTACTGACCCCTTAAATGTTGAGGGTTCTTTGGACCCTATCATGACTGGTTTTTCCAGTGCTTTAGGATTATTGGATGTGCCAAAGGCTGGTAAGAAGGGCTTTGTGAATACAGGCAGTAATAGGTTTATGGGTCAGGTTAGCCATCAGATAGAGGATGATCCGATGCGTTTGGACATTCCTGTTGGCTTAAAGGAATTGGATGGCATTAACGGAAATACTGGAAAGGGTACTCAAGATGCTACTCATTCCGCGAATTTGAGTTATACTAATGATGTGGATTCTGGGGAGGATGACTTAATTTCAGGGATGGTGGCAAACCTTGTTCAAAGAATAGTGGCTGATGCTAATTGGGATGGCAATCCTAATCTGTCGTCTGAGGACCCGCTTTTGAAAATGACATCATGCAACCAAGGGGGGTTTGATAATAAGAAGAATAGCACGGGAGGTGAGCTTAATGGCCTGAATGGCCTGAGTGGGTTAGTGGGTAGTGATGTGGATGATCTGCAATGGAAGATGTGGGCCACCGACAGGCACCTGATTGATGCTAGGAAGTATGCGTTAGTGTTAAAGTCTTTTATTGAATGTATGGGTTTTGAGGCGCATGTACTCAAGAGGCGAATGGAGACTACGTTTAAAGTTGCAGGGGATTTTATGATTGATATTTCGGATTGTGGGCATGAGGAGGAGATATGTGTAGCTATTAATGATGTTATCCAGTTGCAGCAGTTTGTAGTAAACGAAGGAATTGAAATTCCTGTTGGAGGCATTCCTCATGAGGTGGTTTTTAGTGTGCATGGCGCCTTGGAAAAGGATTCTGGTCCTGGTGACATCCAGTCCATAAGGACGGGGGACACTGGAGTTTATGTGAATGATGCTGTGAACATGACGAAGGCTCCTGACCAAATGGATGCGGAGATTGATGAAGCGTTTGATTACTTGATGAGTAGTAGTTTAACTGAAGGAATCTCTGCTATACTAGCGGACAATGATGCTGTGGTGCAGAGGAAGGAGGATCTGGGGGATGGTATTCCTTGGGAGGACTTTCCCACTGTTAGTGTCCTCCCTTCTATTGGGACGGATAACTATGCCATGGAGATTGATGAGAAGCAGGGAGGCAGTAAGCCTGATATGGGTAATCATTGCAACCAGGATTGGGGCCATGGTAATGGGAAGCGGGAAGCCACTGAGCAGGATTCAAAAGTTCGTTGGACTAAATCCAAGATCAGACAATGGAGAGCGACTAGAGGTGGTCACTCCATCAGGAAGTAACTATGGATGTTTAATCTTTTGTTTTTGCGTAGTTTGTTGATTGTAAAATGACTTAATGCTGTTTTGACTCTGTCTTATTGCTGATTTCGCGGGGTATGCCCCCAGAATTATGTACGTTGTTCCTTCGTGGTATAAAATCTTAATTAGCAAAAAAAAAAAAAAAGAAGACACAAAATGACTTCGAGCACCTGCATTCTCATAGTACCTAAGGCAGCAGTTCTCACCAAGAGCTCCGCAATTGTGAGGCAACATGACAAACACCTTCCTTAACTTCAAAGTTTCCCTTGCAGTAGGCTGGTCATAAACTTCAACTCCCAAATGGATAGCTAACATAACCATCCCAAGATTATGTAGATGCAATCCAGCATCCATACATTTACCTCTGAAACAAACAAACACAAGTGTTTGTGCTCCCAGCCGAAGTGAGTCGCCACAGTTGAAATTTATGGGGGCCAATAAAGCCTCAAGAGCACCTCTGAATCCGATGCCTTTAGAGCACTTTAGAGTCACTTGAGTCAACCAAAGGATGCTCCTTGCCAACCAAGAAGCCATCCGAAAATGGAGAAGAGCAGCCCCCAACCATTTTCCCCTGTTACCCGAGTGCGGCATATCATCAAACATGTTGCAGACCAGAGCTAAATCACTAGAATCAATAGCAATGGCCCAGTCATTCTCACTATGCAACCCATCGAAAGCATCCTTCAAATCTAGCCTCCCAACAAGCGACGCCTTAGTAGTCGAAACTCTCTCACTGTCAAGCGAAAGATATAGCATATCAAACACCATGCCTTGATGTGCACACCCGTTAGTCACAACACTAAACCTCGAAGGAGAATTTCCCCAACCAAAACCCATACAGGGGACCCCGAAACATAGAGCTTCATGCGAAGCAAGGTCCAGGAATATAACCACCAATCCATCTTTGAAGTCCACAAATGTGAACTCTGAAAGCCACATCAATCTTCGAATAGAAGAAAGAAATACAAGCTCTGAACACATCGGCCATTTCTTCAATACCAAACCCATGATGACCTTCCAATCCATGGACAGATCCATCAAAACCCCAACATTTGCAGGAATAAGTAGACCGAGGTCCACTAACAAATCTTGTAAAAGGAACATAATCGAACATATAGCGATAAGTAGATAATATTATAAGAAATATGGTATATTAGGTGGAAGAGAAGAGAAGGAATGTGGATTTAGGTAGGAATTGTATAGATCTGATGATAAAAGGTTTAGATTAGGCTGAATTTAGTGGCGGCTAATAAGGGTTTTTAGAGAGAAGTTAGAGAGAAAGAACGACTCTCAAACGATGCTGCAGTTATGTATCAGGTGTGGAGCATTGTTACTAAAGAGGATTCATTGTGGGTTAAGTGGCTTTATTCCTGCTTCTTACAACACAGACCGTTCTGGAGCATGAATATACCATCTAAATCATCTTGGAGCCTCAAGAAGATATTTAAAGGTCGTAGCAAGGTACTTCCTTTTCTTTTCTTTTTTTCTAAAATAAAAATGTATTACTGAAAAACGATGTACAAAATCTGGGGGCATACCCCGCGAGAGTCAAAAAAACTTTTCATAATAAGCCCTATACAAGCAGCTAGACATGCACTACACAAAAAAAAGGGGGGATTAATAAAGCATCACAACTAGATGTGGGTCTTTAATAGCAGCCTTTTGAAATGACTTAACAGTGAAGACTTTCTCGCGCACCAGTCTCTTAATGAGAGAATTTAACACACCGGGGGTCAAATTTTGTCCCGAGTTATGTAACCAAGTATTGCGTTCTCTCCAAATGTAAAAAACCGCAGCAGACAGGTAGAGGAATGAAAGGAGTTTCTTCATATGAGAGCAGCTGTCCAGCGTGATTTGACCATTTAGAAAGCTAGCCCAATCACAAGTAAAAGAGAAACCAAATCTTCGCAACACCTCCTTAGTGTAGACATAGGAGCTAAATAGGTGATCTATAGACTCGATTGCATTATTGCATAACATACAACGTAAGTTTGTGTGCATGCCAAACCTGGCCATCCTAACTTTAGTGAGCAGCCTATCTTTGAACGCAAGCCAAAGCGTGAAACTACATTTAGGAACTGATAATGCGTGCTATACAACACCTACCCAGGGGGGAGGCGGGGGAGGCGTGACTGAGAGTCTAAAAGAATTCCATATTGTAGTGATATTGACATGTTTAGCAATGAAACCATCCCAAGTAATTGAGTCTGAAGGTGCTATGTGATGCGCGCTGATTTGCTGCCTTTAATCAATCACCCACACATGATTAGATGTAGGCAAGGCCCAGACATTATTACGCATGAGATCACCTACCTTAGACCAGTTGCATGTCTCGGTGATAGAGAAAATATCTGGGCTATAGTTCTGCAACAAAGGAGATCCACCCAACCAAGGATCGTGCCACAAGAGGAATTATGAATCAAAGCCTACGTGATAACGAATAAAATTCAGAGCAAACAAACGTGATTGAAGATTTTTTTTTTTTTTTGCTAATTAAAATTTTATACCAAAAGGAACAGCATACACAATCTAGGGGCATACCCCGCGAATCAGCAGACGGATAGAGTCAAAACGACATTAAATCATTTGACAGTCAACCAACATAGAAACTAAGCAAAAGATTCTAAATAACTAGCCTGGGCATGCAACCAGAACTATGCCAAACCGACATCCCATCTCACACAATGCTGTCTCTAAATACCTATACTCCTGGCGAAACTTGGATCAGGAGTGGTCACCCCTAGTCAGGCGCGGCTTCTTCGGCCTCCTCTTTGTCCAGCAGAATCTGGTCCCCTTGATCTCCTCCATACCTGCAGTTTCTTGATTCACAGCTTTGTCCCCAGGTGGCTCCACTTTTGAGGAGTTCAACTCCTTTAAAACTCCCTTGCTAGTGCCAATCCTTCCATCCCCTGGAATTGCATTATCTCCTAACCTGACAATGGTAGGGCTCCATTTCTGATCATCTTTAGGGATCTTGGCCTTCTCCTTGCTCTCCACCACCTGCTTAGAATCAACATGCACAGTAACGTCTCCCACAAGGCGAAACAAAGGCCCCAAATACTCCATCCCGCTAGAAGTTTCCTCCATGGCATTGTTTCCCCTTACTCCCAGTTCCTTGAAGGGTATTGCAACTCTACCCTCAAAATTCGGACTAAATTTTTGCTCAGCTGATGGCAACTCAATACCCAGGTCAATCAGGTAGTCCCTCAATTGGATAGATCTACATGTTAAATCATGGAGCTCCATTTCCTCCAAATCTCGTAGCTCAGAAGCAGAGGCTCTGAATTCCCTATCCCGGGACCCTTTTACCAAGGGGATATCTAAACCAAGAGTGGCGATGAAACTCCTAAGGTTTTCCAAGTTACGCCTCGCATCCACCAAAACCTTCCTCTTCAACTCGGAGTTGAAGTATGAGTGGTCTAGAAGACCCACTATCTCCGCCTCTTCTTCCATGTCCGAAAGGATCTGGTCATCCTCCCCTAGCACCTGAAGTGGGATATCATTCTTCCTAATGTAATTCCCCAGCTGCCTAATACAGTTCAGGGCTACCCAGATCTCTCAAAATCTTTACATCTTGCCTTTTTTGCAATCCATTTAAAGCATCCAGATCACTCATGTCAACATTCCCCCAAATCGTAGGTACCTCATGCCCATTGTGGACAATGCAGTCTCTGAAGAGTATGACTACTTTCACAGCAATAGTCAATCTCTTTTGCATTCGCTTTATAGATATATTCCATCTAGGAATCTCCTCCTCATTTTCCATTTCATTACACTTAGTCTTTCCCTTTCCCTTAACATCCGTCCGACTAATCTCATCGACTTCAACATTAGGCCCCACATTACCAACATTGTCCCTATGTCCACCAATCGGGGCAGAGAGATCCCCTTTTGATGAATCAATGACCTTATTCAAGCCATTCCCAACCCCCTCAGTGTCATTCGTTCCAGCTTTAGACAGAGGCACAACAAGGGCTATTCTTTCCCCTTTTCTAGTCAGGTCACTAGCTATTTCCTCTTCCAGGGAGGACTCCGACAAATCAACAAGAGGAGTAACACAGTGACCCCCATCTACTTTATTACAACTAGGAGGTTTCATTTGGGTGAAAACCTTACCATCAATTAAGTGATGCATGACCCTGCTACGGGTTCGAGCAGCCACTCCAGACTCTGGGATCATCGTGACTAGATTGTCAGCAAAAGAGACCCTCGCGACCCTCTTTTTGTCATCATTCTTCGTACTCGGTCCTTCCATCTTCCTGAATCGAGTATCAATAGATGGTATCTCAGATACCAAATCAGCCGCAAACGAGACCCTTTTTGGGCTCAACTCTGGATCCAACCCCTCCTGGGTCATCACCACACGGTTCTTTACAGAGGCCACCATCACAGAGTCATCCGCAAATGAAACCCTCTTACGACTCATGCTGACCAACAAGAAAAAAGAGATAAGGTGTTTAGGTGAGGGATTCGAAGGAGGAGATGGATTAGGAAGTGAAGCTTTGGATCTGATGAAGAAGATGCTTAGAATGTTACAGATTTTTAGAAAGAGGTTTTAGAGAGAAGGCTGAGAAAAAGCGACTCTCATCTTGTCCCCCTAGTCGGTCTTTTTTCTCTCTATACTTCCACAATGTTTGAATAAAGTCTATTGAAGAATCTTTTTGATGCACCAAGAAGTTTTGATAGGGATCTGCATAGTCCAGAGTGCTTTGTTTTTCAAATAGACACGTTTAAACCAAGTTAACCAGAGAGGGTTATTATTAGGTTGTGTGATTCGCCAAAGATGAAACAAAAAAGCTAACTTGTTCCATTCACATAAATCATGGATGCCTAAACCTCCCTCTGCCTTTGGGAGGCAACAATCCTTCCAAGAGACCTTGACTTGCTTACACGAGATAGTAGAGACACTCCAAAGAAAACAAACGAGCAAAGACTGCAATTTTTTTAAGACTGCTTTCGGCAGAGTTAAGTGAGTAGACCAGTAACTTTGAATTCCAAACAACACAATTTTTAGTAATTGAAGGCGACCAGCTTGGTTAAGCAACTTGTTGACCCAACTGTCAATTTTCTCAGAAATTCGCATGATCAAAGGAATGCAGGCTCTATATGATAGTTTTGTTGTAATAAGAGGCAGCCCCAAGTACTTGATTGGGAGAGAACCAATTTGAAACCCAGTTGCAGAAATGATATGCTCACGAGTGCCCTCGTCCACATTTGAGAAAAAGCAATGACTTTTAGCCTTATTGATGAGCAAACCCGAGCAGTTAGAAAAAACCTGAACTCTACTAAGAAGCAACTCAATAGACGTTAAATCCCCATGGCAGAAGAGGAGAATGTCGTCAGCGAATATCAAATGAGTTATAGAGAGAGGCTTCGTCTGGTAATGGAATTTGAAATTAGAATGTTGAGGTAATTTTCCCAAACAGGCCGAAAGCACTTCCATTGCTAGAACAAACAGATAAGGGAACATGGGGTCCCCTTGTCGTAAACCAGAACCTGCTTTAAAGAAGCCCTCCAAAGAACCATTAACTTTGACAGAGATCATACATGTGCTCAAACAGGTCATAATCCAGTCTATAAAGAGAGCAGGGAAACCCATACGTTGCAAAGCATTAGCTAGGAAGGCCCAATTAGCATGTCAAACGCTTTCTTAATATCTATTTTCATAGCACATCGAGCGGGCCCACTGTTGAGGTGATAATTCTTGAACAAAGTCTGAGCCAAAAGAATGTTATCCCCTATTAACCTCTTAGGCACAAAAGCGGACTGAGGAGATGAGATGATGGCAGGCAAGAGTTTCTTTAAACGAGAAGCAAGCAGTTTGGTTATGCACTTGTAAATGATATTGCAACATGCAATTGGGAGAAAATTTGCCATTGAGGAAGCAGGTTGCGTCTTAGGCACCAAAGCAAGTGCAGTAGCATAAACAACTCAAGGGAGTTTCAAGGACTGAAAGAAATAAAGGACTGCTTTGCATACATCAGGGCCAACAATATGCCAAGAAGCTAAGTAAAACTCAACCGTGAAGTCGTCCGGACCAGGACATTTATTCTTTGGCATTGATTTAAAAGTATTCCAGATGTCTAGATTCGTAAAAGGTTTTACCAAATCAGCACACTGAAGGTCAGAAAGATGAGGAAGATCTAAATCCTCCGGGATGCTATCTATAGTTGAAGAATGAGAGAGGAAAAGAAATTAACAGCTACTTCTGAGATAGCAGCG
Organism: Kitagawia praeruptora; assembly: GCA_037693485.1. NCBI lineage: Eukaryota > Viridiplantae > Streptophyta > Magnoliopsida > Apiales > Apiaceae > Kitagawia > Kitagawia praeruptora. Next base: position 91,968,742 of record CM075344.1, on the reverse strand, counting down.
TGAGACGAGTGAGAGATTCCCTGATCATCCTCAATGTTCAGAATTTTATTCTGATTCCACCTATTTTTACAAGCATTGAAAAAAAATTTGTTATTCGAGTCACCATTCTTGAGCCAAACAACACGAGATTTTTGTTTAAGCAATTTTTCCTCCAAGTTAAGCACACGATAGAGCTCTTTAACAAGTCTATCTTCCTCAAGTAATTGTTCCGACGACGGCAACAAAGGGAGAGAGGCTTGAAACTGAGCCAAATTATTACGAGCCTCCACCACCAAAGAGTTAAGATTGCCTATTACTTGATTAAGTCTTCTCATAGCGCTAGCTGCCTTTTCCTGGAAGAAAGAATCTACAATGGTGTTACTCGAGCTGCTAACCGATATGGTTTGTTAAAGGCATGGAAGAGAGTGTCAACGGGAGGCTGTACATTCCAGATAAGCAGCTATTGTGATGTCTCTTGCCATGTGTCATGTGGCGAACCTGGTTATGAAGTGATTTCAATGCAGGAGGTTGTTCTTGTAATGCGGGAAGTGGTTGCAGGGGAGGATTTGAAGACCTGGGATCTGGATGGGGTAATCAAGGACAAGGTGATGGTAGGTTTTGCTTTGAATATGGTTTTGAAAATGGGGAATGAAGGCTAGGCTAGCAAGGTCTTCGCTGTTGTTGGATTTTCTCACATGGTGGTTTTGGTTGTAAAGAATAGAGATTTTAAATGCTCTAATGATATTGGAGGCCATTTTTTGGATGGTAAAACCTTAGTTTTGATAACTAAGCATGGGTATGGGATGTTCTACTTGCATCTAGGGGCCAAGCAGGCTACTCAAATGGATTTCGCAGAGAGCTTAATTTCATTTTGGAATTGGCTCAGGCTGATAAGAAATGGAGTGTGCGATGGCCTCTCCTGCAAATTGTTTTTTTAATCCAGGCATAGTGCTATTAAGATGTGTTTAAACTAGTTTAATCTAGTTTAGAGTTGCTCTGTTGTTGACCCTTTCTAAGGGTTATGTTTTTGTTTGTAATGTTTAGTTGCTGACTTCGCGGGGTATGCCCCTTGATTTGTATCAGTTGTTCCTTTTGGTATAAAAATTTTAATTAGCAAAAAAAAAAAGTCTTCTCATAGCCACTTTAACTAATTTAAGTTTAGAAGTAAGCACATACCACGGATTACCAGTGACATCAGTGAACCGAGCTTTCTGAACTTCTTCTAAGAACGATGGTGATTCTATCAAATGATTAAAAAAGTGAAAAGGTTTATAGATTCTCTCCTGAACAGACCACAGGCATACAGCAATAGGAGAGTGATCTGAGAGACCACGGGAAGAATTTTAGCTTGCGACATTGACAACCATTGACAATTAACCAAACAGCGATCTAATTTCTTGAACATAGGGGATCGAATGCTACTGTCCCACCAAGTGTAGAAAGCCCCTGAACACCTCAAATCAGTGATTGTAGCTTGAGAGATGAAGTCGCTGAATTCCAACATACCAGGGTTCCAATTAGCACTATTACTAGCTTCATCAGGCCCTAAACATACATTAAAATCACCCACCAAACACCAAGCTTGAGTACTAAGATAGTTTTTTACTGCTAATAAATCAACCCAGAGAGAGCGTCGCTCCACAGCGGTATTAAAACCATAAATAAAAGAGACTGCAAAATCCTCCCCAATTGCAATTCTAGAAAGAATACAAGAAATTTGTTGTGCAGAACTAGAAATAACCCTCAAATTCTAGATAGATGCATCCACACCAACCCAAATGCGACCGTTGTGGTGATGCTCATAATTAAAAAGTCCAAGAAAGTCTAGGACAAATAAAATTAGAGATATAAGAGGCAGAATCTACTTTGACATGAGTCTCTACAATAGCTATAATAGAGAGCTTATTTATGCTAATAAAATCCTTTACGAAGGTCTTCTTATTGTTTAGTCCCCTGATATTATATGCACAGAGGTCTAAATCCATAGAGAAATAGAGTCAGAGGTGAAGCGAGGTATTCCCCGCGGCTTTAACAGCCTTCTTGAGCTTCTTCAATTGAGATTTTGATAAATTTGCATTGGCAGCTCTTTTTTTTTTTTTTTTTTTTTTTTTTTGCTAATTAAGATTTTATACCACGAAGGAACAACATACATAATTCTGGGGGCATACCCCGCGAAATCAGCAATAAGACAGAGTCAAAACAACATTAAGTCATTTTACAATCAACAAACTACGCAAAAACAAAAGATTAAACATCCATAGTTACTTCCTGATGGAGTGACCACCTCTAGTCGCTCTCCATTGTCTGATCTTGGATTTAGTCCAACGAACTTTTGAATCCTGCTCAGTGGCTTCCCGCTTCCCATTACCATGGCCCCAATCCTGGTTGCAATGATTACCCATATCAGGCTTACTGCCTCCCTGCTTCTCATCAATCTCCATGGCATAGTTATCCGTCCCAATAGAAGGGAGGACACTAACAGTGGGAAAGTCCTCCCAAGGAATACCATCCCCCAGATCCTCCTTCCTCTGCACCACAACATCATTGTCCGCTAGCATAGCAGAGATTCCTTCAGTTAAACTACTACTCATCAAGTAATCAAACGCTTCATCAATCTCCGCATCCATTTGGTCAGGAGCCTTCGTCATGTTCACAGCATCATTCACATAAACTCCAGTGTCCCCCGTCCTTATGGACTGGATGTCACCAGGACCAGAATCCTTTTCCAAGGCGCCATGCACACTAAAAACCACCTCATGAGGAATGCCTCCAACAGGAATTTCAATTCCTTCGTTTACTACAAACTGCTGCAACTGGATAACATCATTAATAGCTACACATATCTCCTCCTCATGCCCACAATCCGAAATATCAATCATAAAATCCCCTGCAACTTTAAACGTAGTCTCCATTCGCCTCTTGAGTACAGGCGCCTCAAAACCCATATATTCAATAAAAGACTTTAACACTAACGCATACTTCCTAGCATCAATCAGGTGCCTGTCGGTGGCCCACATCTTCCATTGCAGATCATCCACATCACTACCCACTAACCCACTCAGGCCATTCAGGCCATTAAGCTCACCTCCCGTGCTATTCTTCTTATTATCAAACCCCCCTTGGTTGCATGATGTCATTTTCAAAAGCGGGTCCTCAGACGACAGATTAGGATTGCCATCCCAATTAGCATCAGCCACTATTCTTTGAACAAGGTTTGCCACCATCCCTGAAATTACTTCATCCTCCCCAGAATCCACATCATTAGTATAACTCAAATTCGCGGAATGAGTAGCATCTTGAGTACCCTTTCCAGTATTTCCGTTAATGCCATCCAATTCCTTTAAGCCAACAGGAATGTCCAAACGCATCGGATCATCCTCAATCTGATGGCTAACCTGACCCATAAACCTATTACTGCCTGTATTCACAAAGCCCTTCTTACCATCCTTTGGCACATCCAATAATCCTAAAGCACTGGAAAAACCAGTCATGATAGGGTCCAAAGAACCCTCAACATTTAAGGGGTCAGTACCAACAAAGTTGGGGAGACCAACCAATTCCCGACCATGGCAAGGAAAAACAGAGTTAACCTCCCCCTCATTATCCATATCATTAGTAGGTCTCAAATAACCAGATCTCACAATATCCAAACTATCCCCATCATTTATAGATCTCAAATTCGAAGAATCAGATAACTCAATAATCGTATCTTCCCTAAACACATTAAGATTAACAGATTTCTTCCGAGAGAGAACCTTACCATCAATCAGTTGGTGTTTAGACCAACTACGTGAGCGCTTAGCAATCTCAGGTATAGAACCATCGACAGCGAAGTTGTTCCAACTGTTATGCTCGATCTTACCATCAACTAATTGATGCAAGACCCTGCTACGGGTGCGAGCAGCCACCCCAGACTCTGGAATCATCGTGACTAGGTTGTCAGCAAAGGAGACCCTCGCGACCCTCTTTTTGCCATCATTCTTCGTACTCAATCCTTCCAATTTCCTAGACTGAATATCAATAGATGGTATCTCCGATACCAAATCAACCGCAAACGAGACCCTTTTTGGGCTCAAAACTGGATCTAACCCCTCCTGGGTCATTACCACATGGTTCTTAACAGAAGTCGCCATCATAGAGTCATCCACAAATGAGACCCTCTTACAACTCATGCTAACCGACAAGAAATAGAAGAAATATGGTGTTTAGGTGGGAGATTAGAAGGGAGAGATGGATTAGGATGTGGAACTTTAGATCTGATGGAGAAGATGTTTAGATTGTTTGAGATTTTTAGAGAGAAGTTCTAGAGAGAAGGCAGAGAAAATTCGACTCTCATTCTTTTTCTAGAGAGCCATTGGCAGCTCTTTTTGCATCTACGACAGCTCTTTTTGCATCTACTTCGTCAACCTGAGCCAAATTTTTAAACGTGTTGATAGGCGTAGGAGATTCATCTGAAAAAGTAACCGAGGAAGGGCTAAATGACCTTTTCCTTGGGACTGTATGCCATTCATTATCCTGATTCACCAAAGGGGTATGCAACGAAGCAGAGACAACCTCCTTTTCAACAATAGGAGAAGGAGTGGCATGTGTCTTCACATTAGCAATAGAATTAACATGAGTTTCTACATTAAACGGAGTAACATCAGGTTGATTTTCATGCGGGGTATTAATAGGTGGACCTGTATCATGAACAGGACTAACAGGTGGGTGCTTAGGAGCCCAGTGGCGTTTGGTGATAGGGCACGCGCCAATAATATGACCTAAAGCATGACAAGAGCTACAAATTCGAGGCTTGGAGGGGTAGCTCACAGCAACTGAGACAACACGCTGCTCTTTCGTAACTGGATCTAACTCAACCACCACTACAGCATAGGGTAATTCCTTATCTACAGAGTATTCAACACAGATTTTAGCATAAGGAAGAACCTCGAGTTTAGAGGTCAGCTCATCTGCATAAAGTGGAGGACCTATAGCACTAGCAAAGTTGCTAAGACCCTCCTCCGTCCAGTAACAGTCGAGAATTTTTTCAAATTTCACCCATAGGGGAATAGAAGTAACAGGTTTAGCATGAATATTCACTCCCCATTGGTGGACTAACATGGGAGAATTGTCAGTGTACCAGGTGCCTTGAGATAGAATAGTTGTCATACCTACTGCAGAATCAAATTTAAATATGAACGTGCAACTGTCCTTCTGAGAAACAGAGATTAAACCACTCCTCTTCTAGGCCCGATGCGCAATAGCAGAAACACGATCGAATGGCAAAGGACTTTTAGAGAAAGATCCAACTATGATATTCTTAAGCTTATCATTTCCTTTTTTCAACAGTTCAAACAGGCAGAGAAACCACTTTACTACCCTCAGAGGGAGGAAAATATCCAAACTTGACACAGGGGCATTACGAACCACTTAAGACCAAGAATTTACCTTTGGTACATCCAGAGGAATAGACTTTGCATCCTGAGGTTCATGGCACTTAGCTTCAATATTAGCATATGTGGAACCCGAGGCAACATTGGCACCTTCCTTTTCTTTAGATTATCTATCCATACCATCACCTATACCACCCAGCGGAATTTCGTCAAACATCTTAGGAGCACTGGTTTTGCCCTCATCTGCAGTGCTTTTAGAAGTTTTACCAGCAACTTTTGCAAAGATTGGTAACCCAAATTCGTCTCTCCTAGTAATAAATCGACCTACTTTTGGCAAACCAACATTAAACTCATCAGTTTTTTCCATTTTTTTTTCGAACTCCGTCATTGACAAACCTCTTGACTCCATAAATTTCTGCATCTCCATCATTCGAATCCTTGCTGCTATGAGCTCATCCTTCTCATATTTGTTTTCTGCAAATGCAGCTTTTGCTACTCTATTAACTGTCTCCCTTTCTGAGGGCATCTCTATCATCTTCCATCTGGCAGTCTTCCTCATCCGACAATTTATCTGCATCACTAGCCACCACAGGTATGTTACTTAAAGAACTTTGACGGGTTTTTGGTTCCCCACTTGGCACCAAAATGGGAAAATCTTCTACCTCCCTTCGTGATATCACTTCATCTAGCTCATCCCTTTCTTGAACATCTTGCATATAGCCTGGGATTCTATCTGAATCGTAAAAGGAGCCCAGACTAACCATGGCTTACAAAAAACAGGAAAAAAAAAAGAGAAGGAGTAAAATAGTAGTAAGAAATTTTTAATAGAGGTGAGAGATTACGAAGAAAGGAGTGGATTCGTGTAAGAAAATGTTTAGATCTGGTGGAAAATGTGTTTAGAAGATGGCGGCTGGTAGAATAGGGATCTAACCTAGAGAGAAGGGAGAGAAAAATTCTAAAGAGAGTAACATCGTGCCCAAAATAAAGTTTTTTTCCTTCCTTTTCTTTCTTATCAAATAGGTGTCAATTCGAATCACCTCCTTTGGCATGATCCTTGGCATAATGGGAAAACCCTGGTAGATCTTCTAAGTCCTAGCATCATATCAATATCGGAATCTACAAATATGGCAAAAGTGGGTGAGATTTTTAGTAATCGAGTTTGGCAGACTATTGTTTCCAATCATGTTCTCGCAATGGACTTTCGGAGCATTTGTGCCACTGTAGTATGTCAACAGGAGGATAATATTCTCTGTAATGGAATCATTGCAAAAAAAGTTGGCCTTCCAGTGGTCTAGGATACTATTCAGCGTGTAAAGATACTACCACCTTGGATAGACATGGTCTGGCATTCTTATGATGTCCCTAAGTACTCTGTGATGTTGTGGATCATACTTAATGAAAGATTGCTAACCCGGGATCGTAAACGGAGATTTGCGATGGTAGTTAATCCAGTCTATGTAATGTGTATGAACTTTGTGGAAATGCATAAGCATCTCTTTAGTGAGTGTGATTATGTAAAATCTATCTTTCGAGCTTGGCCAATTTAGTTGAATTTTAATTGGCAGAGTCTTGGACAAGGCGCTCTTATTAGGGGAGGAATAGACAACATCAGAAAAATGGCCTCTTATTTATTCCTTGCAATAGCATATCATGCTATTTGGATGGAAAGAAATCATTGAATTCACAATGTGGGACATGCCATACCAGTTGGGAGATTGATTAGAGACGTTAAAAGAAGAGTTAGAGAAAAACTTTGCACAGTTGGGTGTTTTCCAAAAGCTGCTCGAAGGGATCCCACACTACCTTTAATACTATATTAGTTAACTAGCTTTTGTACTTAGTCAATGCAGACAGGTCTAGTTACAGATGTAGGTTTGGTTGTTTCCTTTGATTGAGGTATGCCTGTCTTACTTTGTCTTTGTTTCTTTTGAGCAATAAAATTTTTTACTTAGCAAAAAAAAAAAGGCTACAAGTGGTTTCCCTGTTCAAACAAGTAAAAAATGAAGCTAAATTAATAATTTTGTTCCAGCGAGTCTAAAATGAGGTTTTAGTGAGTTCTAGAGGTCAATCGAGTCAAGAACAAGGCTACAAGTTGTTGCCATGTTCAAACAAGTAAAAAAATGAAGCTAAATTAATGCTTTTCTTCCAACGCGTCCAAAATAAGGTTTTAGTAAGTTTTAGGGGTCAAACAAGTCAAGAACATGGCTACAAGTGGTTTCCATGTTCAAATAAGTAAAAAATGAATCAAAATTAATATTTTTATTCCAACGAGCCCAAAATGAGGTTTTAGTGAGTTTTAGGGGTCAAACGATTCAAGAACAAGGCTACAAGTGGTTTCCATTTTCAAACGAGTCAAAGATGAATCCATACTAGTTTTCTTATTCCAACTGGTCCAAAGAGGTTTTAGTGAGTCTTAGGGGTCAAACGATTCAAGGACAAGGCTACAAATGGTTTTAATTTTCAAACGAGTCAAAAATGAAGCAAAATTTTTTTTTTGTTCCAACGAGTCCAAAATGAGGTTTTAGTGAGTTTTTTTTTTGCTAATTAAAATTTTATACCAAAAGGAACAACTAGTACAAATCTAGGGGCATACCCCACGATCAACATTCATACATGACAGAAATCATAACAGCAGTAAGTCACCTTACTGCCAATAAAACAAGAAAAGAAACTAATCAAGTCAACATGACCGGAAGCTAGAAAAAAACTAGCAGAAGCACAAATCGATACAATGTATTATTAACTTCGCCCTTGGCTTCCCGCCCATCACAGATTTTCAAACCAAAACCTGTCTACCATATCCCACAGCAACCTTTTGAGAGTGACACATCACATAGTTGACCCTAGCAGGCCACAACCAATCAGTTTTATCATCAGTCATGCTGAGAAACCCATCATTGTAGTACGCGGCATGAACTCCACTTCTGAAACGCCTAAAATCGAACAAACGACTTTGGCCAACATCACCAAGGAAAAAACCTCGACACCCGATTGAGATAAATCCAGTTTGCATGGGAGCCGGGTCAAACTCTACAAACTCGAATTGGAATTGACCAACCCTAACAGTTAGCCCCATTGCATCATCAATTACTCCGGTTAATCTGCAATCACCCACCTGAAGTGAGATTATTTCCAACAGATAATCACAATACAAGATATTGCCTCTTTGAACTTTTGACAAGTCCACCCAACCATAGCGGTGGAAACACAAATACCAGCCCACAACAAAACTTCGCCAATCACATAAATTGAGTACATTCGAGCTTGTCCTCAAAAGACAATAGATCATAACAACAAAAATCACTAAGTGGGAGTTGCAAAACATCAAAACTGGAAGATACAAAATCGGAGCAATAAAATAATTTAAAATGAGAGTCGTCTTTCTCTCTAGCTTCTCTCTAACCTCTCTCTAAAAATCTATCTAGCCGCCTCCAATTTCAACCAAATCTAAGCCTGTTTTCATTAGATCTATATATCTCCTTCATAAATCCACTTTCCCCTTCGTATCTCTCACCTAAAACACCATATTTCTTATAAGATATATCATTACTTTTCTTAGTTTTATGGGGTTCTCAAAGGGGGCTTCTTCTCCTGTCGATCCTTTGACGGGTTGTTTCAGCTATGGAGCCTGGACTAGGGTGTTTGGTTCGGGGAGGCAGATCTTAATGGCCCATGAGAAGATGTGTTCTCTTGGGAACGATAAACTGTTGAAGCTGTTTCGAGTTGTTGCAAGTAATTTGACGCAGGTTACTTCGATGAGCGATGTGTTTCAGCGATGGTTGCTGTTCACAACCATGGTGGCCGAGAAATCAAAGAATTGTATGCTTCTTCAGGAGGCGGTCAAATCTGGTGGGGGAAAAGGACTTGAACCCTTTCTCCTCCGGTTTGAAATTGAGCTCTACCTATGTGTGGTTGCTTGTGATAAGACCAGAGAGGTTGTAACCCCTCTTCTTGAGATTCTTTCTGTCGCTTTTCGAAGGGTCAGGATAGTGGACCTCGTCCATTGGGCTTTAGAGGTACTTCATCAATGCACTGATGATCGAATGGGGAGGATAGGAATATCCTTGATGATATCTGATAAAAAGTATCAGAGACGTGATTCACCGGGTAGAAAGATGAATGTTATGCCCTTTATTAAGGATGCATATGTGGTGTTTGACATTATTGCTAAACAGCACATGAAAACGCTCTCTTCGGAGGTGATGGTAAACTTGGTGGTAGGACGATTTCTGTTCCTTTGTTCTTTGACCAGGACAGAAATCATGGGGAATTGGAGAATTCATGGAATGATGCTGACTGTGGGTCACATCTTGAAGGAAGGTAAATTGTTTAACATTTTGTCACAATGGTTATCAATGGTCGCTGGCCGAGATTCGCCTAGAAGCTCTTTGCTCTGTGACAAGGGAGTGTTTTGGAATCAAGATGATTCCGTTAAAGAAATGGAATTAGTTGCTCAAGGGTTCGATCTGCACCAGAGATTTTCTTGTTATCTTGGAGTCGGTGTCATGACTTCGGTTATGGGCCACGAAGCCCGCAATCTTGATGATTCCTTTGTGATGTACAGGGGAGAACTCCGTAGTACTATTCTATCGACAACTCGGCGACTTGGTTTACAAGCTCTGGAAAGGTTGGGAGGCCTGTTGCAAGGCTCTTTCCAGTTGGTCAAGTTTTCAGGTATAATGGTTTCGATGGTTGGTATTAGTAACCTGGTATCAAATACTGAATGGCCTTGTGGCCGCTCATGTTTATTTAGGAACTTTCATGTAAACAGGAGGGATGAGCACCTTTCGTGCTATCCCTATGCACATGGGGGGACCTCAATAATGTGGACTTGCGTGATAGGAATTACTGCTGCTTGTGCATTGGATGGCTACAGGTTTGCTGCTTGGTGTCAGTCTGAGAGTAGGCACGATGTTGTGCGTGATGATTCTGGTGATTTTTTTTTTTTTTTTTTTTTTTTGCTAATTAAGATTTTATACCAAGAAGGAACAACTTACACAATTCTGGGGGCATACCCCGCAAAATCAACATTCAGACAACAAAGCCAACAACATTAAGTCATTTGACAATCAACAAACATAGAACTAAGCCTATTACAAACTTAATCTGGTGCCTCCACCAATCCTAAATTGAACCCAATACTAGCACTACGAAAGTGCAACTGAGTAAACTGCACATGGTAATACCAATACCTTCTATTGACTCCATCAAGACAATGCTTGAAACCTGAGAAACATCCCATCTCGAAATCATAAACGGCAGGGGCACCAATCCTTTCTAAACGACAAAGCCCCCCGCCCACCCCAACTTCAACCGCATCCTTGGAAATTGCTAAAACAATAACATTCGCTAAGCTATAACGCAGCAGATCAGGCTCCCATGGGGGTATTCCACCAACAATGTTGCCTACAACATTACCAGTATAACCATTACCAATAACACCATTATAATTTTCAGCAGAACCCTTACCAACAACCTTAACGGCAGAGTAATCCACCCCATGATTCTCAAGAAGACCACCACTTGTACCATGACAGGTGGTATCCAAATCAGGAGGAAGCCTTCCCAAGATCAAACTGCAGTTTCTACCATCCGCCTTAACGGCAGAATCCATAGAAGAAACCGTACCACTAGGACCACCATTCCAAGCATTCAAAAGCATAGAAGAGTCCACATCACAAACATTCACAACCATAGAAGAGTCCGTATCAATAGGACCACCCGAATGATTTACCAGATCAGTTGTGTCTTTGGTCAACATACTAGAAGTAACGTCTAATTCCTCATAACTAACAACATTAGCAGAAACCGAATCCATAAAATTCGAAATTTCAGTAGGCACATTCAGAGGATCAATACCTAAATCTTTGGTGCCAGCTAACTTTCCCATAAAGTAAAAGATGTTACCTTCAACCAAAAGGGGGTTGAGCGGGCTTCGAGTTCTTGAATCCATCCCAGTGTTGGGACAGCAACTAACATCCATCTTCTTTCGGAAATCCTTAGACCCAAAGGAGTCTCTATCACAAACAGACTGCCTCTACTTGCGCCAAGCAACATTTACTCCTTCAAACGGAGTAACAACCGAATTAACTATAAATCGGACTGGATGATCATCACACACATGATCCTCATCCTGCGATTCTTCCATAGGAGCTTCATCTCCTCGCATATAATCAAGAAAGAAATTATCATCACTTGGTATCCAACCTTCCACATCCGTAACAGGAGAACAAGGGTAATAAACCCTCACCTCCGGCGAGAAAGTGACCTTCCTTGCAACCTGTTTCCCCTTAGCCAACTCAGTAGAAAGGGCATCATGCTCATTCGGGTAAAAAACCCTAACCTCCGGTGAGAAAGATACCCTCTTCGGATTCATTCTCAAATCAGTGTTACCCACAGATGGGCGACCCCTAGATCTCCCAGATTCCAAGATCGAGTCTTCATCCTTATCCAGTTTCACCCTCATTTGGGATCCCTGGGCAACATTCACTCGATTTCCCCGCTCCAATGGTATCAATGTCACCAAATTCTTCGCGAAAGAAACCTTTTTCAGACTCGGGCTTAGAGCCAGCCCCTCCCGAGTTTGCGTCACGTACTTGCAGTCATCGTCCCTATCAGTGTTACCCACAAAGGGGCAAACACTCGATCTCTCAGAATCCAACAACGAGTCATCCAGAAAGGAAACCCTTCCCCGAGACATTTGAGCGAACAAAGAAGAGAAAATTGGGTGAGAGAAAAGAAAGAGATGATTTCAGGTAGGTTGATTTAGATCTAGTGGAGAAATTGTTTAGATTTTAGAGAGAGAAAGAAGAGAGAAGCTAGAGAGAAGCTAGATCTGGTGATTGTTCTTGGTATTCTAGTGCCAAGGAAAGTGTAATCCAGGTGGTAATCGGGGTTGCGAGCAATATCTATGCAAAGGCTAGGGTGATGATGGCATTGATACATGCTGAGTATAGCCTCGGAAATGCTCTAATGGTCCAGTTAAGGACTAGTCTTAATTATGTGGATTATTTTCAGGTTTATGATGCTCTGCCTGACAATTCGGCTTGTCCAGGGGAAAGTCTTGATCTTATTAATGATTTTGGCTCCATTTTGTTGGTTTCTGTGAATGTTTTTTCCTTACATAGTGCGGCTTGGGGTAGTACTAGAAATGTCCACCAAGTGTTGTTTCTTCGACGCATTCCAAAGGTTGTTAGGTCGATGATGGAGCTGGACTACAAAGTCCATGGAAAACGAATGAGGTGGTCCCATCTGAACAATGTGGCTCAACATTGTGAGTTCTACAAATGTGCTGAAAATCACCCTTGTGAGTGTAGGGATGAGGGAAATCAAGTGTTGGGTATCAATATGAGAACAGGAGGCGATCGTATTATGAGATGGGACCACCCATTTGTTAGGGGTAACTTTAGACAGAATTGTGCACTTTTTGTGATGATGTTGTTGAAGTTCGGTGAGAATGTCACTCCCTGTTTAGTCCCTTTGTGTAAGGAACTAATGGCCGAGGTTAATTTGATTGAGGGTTTAGTTTGTCTCCCTCATTCCGTACTGCTTGGGATATTCTTGATAGGGGTCTGCCTGATGGTTGGGAACCATGTGTGTAAGGGAGATGTAAGTCTGATGATGGCGAAGTCTATGATAGGCTATGAGAACAAGCGAATAGCGGGTGGTCTGCTACTGATTCAACGGGAGTCCCATACTGGTCTAACGGTAAGGAATGACGGGAAATGCGAGATGGCTCTCATGGGGTCTTGTAGTGTTTTTGTGACAGGAACAGTGAAGGACGATTCGAGGAGGTATGTGGTGACCCTTGCGTTGGGGCCAATTTTGATGCAGGTTGGAATGTGCACATGGGATGTCCTATTTTTCAAATTATTGGCATTGATATGTCCTGTATTACGCTAGCTTAGCTAGTTGGTTTTAAAGTTGACTTGATTTGTTGATCAAGTATGTTATGATGTTTTACTGTACTAGTTGGTTGTTGATTTCGCGGGGTATGCCCCTAGATTTGTATCAGTTGTTCCTTTTGGTATAAAAATTTAATTAGCAAAAAAAAAAAAAAAAAAAACAACAAAAGTGTCAACCAGCAGCACCCCAGTAATCCTTGAAACGCTGTCAAAAGCAAACAGCCCCTCCGAAATGTTCACTATAATCGCCCCCACAACACTGCTAGTGTCCAGCGTCAACCAATGCACAATAAGACCACCACACAAAACATACCTGGTAGGCTCCAACCAGACAGCAAGCCAAATTTTAAACCCATCTACAAGCACTAATAGAAAGCAGCTAGTCCAAACTCGCACAATACAGAGGTACGCCTCCGAATTGATAAGCACATTCGTAGAAGTTCCCAACTGCAATATGGTACCAAATGAGAGCACATCACACAAATGGGTAAAGGTACCCATTAACCTGAAGATCAGCAAAATCCTCATGAGTTGAACTGACTGAACAACAGAAAGCAGCTTCAACTCTACCAACACTTTTCCCTCCAAGCTCATTGATGGGGACACCTGGGCACAACCATTTTTCATAACACCAGCTCTCAAAATAGAATTTCCATGACCAAACCCCTTCCATGAGTTCCCTACATCCAGAACTTCATGCGAAGCAAGGTCCAGGAAGGAAACAATCAATCCATCTTTGAATCCCATAAACAAATCCTTAAAGTTTTGCTCCACATCAGCAAAATTTCTGTGGGACAAACCATCAAACACCTGAGGTACCAATGTCACAACTGCTCTGTAGATTTCAAATACCTCTTCCAGGATTTGAAATCCCGCATCTATATTGAGCTCTATATGAATAACGAAACCGCATGCTCGTTGAAACATAACGTCAAACACAAGCTGGCCAACATCTATACAATTAGAGACATTTGAGAGAACAATAAGGCTCATCACCCCATCGTTGCCACAAAGCGATGGACTTAGAGGCACAACAACCATACATCTCAAGAGTTGCAACATCACAGTACCCAGCTCCACACTAGTTCCAGAGGTTAACACTCCCCTCTTTGAAACGAAACCATAACCAAAACCCAACACCAACTTCTGGGAACAAACATCAAATAGATGGCAGGCCTTCCATGGAATCTTGCCGCCATCAAGCCTCAGAAGATCAGTATCAAACACATCTCCTATTCTCCTTGTGGTGGTTCTGCCGTTAACAGGAACCCCCAGATCTCGAACATAAAAGCCCCGAACGGCCATCATGCCAATAACATCTCCGCGCTGAACATCCACATTAAAATGAATCGTACCATGAAAGTGGGTAAGAACACCAATGACCCCTCAATCGAATTAAACAACAGGACCATGGAATTTTTTGAATGGATCTTAGAAAAATCCACCACAAAAAGACCCATCACCGAACAAAGAAATAGGAAAATATATAATATAAATAAGAAATTTGGTAAAGGGGTGAGAGATTAGAGATGGAAGGTGGATTTAGGAAGGTTAATTGAACAGATCTGATGAAAAAAGGTGCTAGAGATAAGGTAAATTTGTGGCGGCTACAATGGATTCTAGAGAGAGGCTAGAGAGAAGGCGGAGAAAATGACTCTCATTGAGGTTTTAGTGAGTTTAAGGGGTCGAACGAGTCAAGAACATGGCTACAAGTGGTTTTATGTTCAAAAAGTCAAAATGAAGGTAAATTAGTATTCAAGTTCCAACGAGTCCTAAATGAGGTTTTAGTGAGTTTTAGGGGTCAAACGAGTTAAGAACAAGGCTACTAGTGGTTTCCCTTTTCAAACAATTAAAAAATGAAGCTAAATTAATAATTTTGTTCCAACGAGTCCAAAATGATTCTTCGGGAGACCAGTTGGATGGCAAGTCTGCTCCAAGGTTTTAGTGGTTTATCATTGGGCCCATAACAGGGGTCAAACGAGTCAAGAACAAGGCTACAAGTGGTTTCCATGTTCAAACAAGTCAAAAATGAAGCTAAATTAATATTCTTGTTCCAACGAGTCCAAAATGAGGTTTTTATGAGTTTTAGGGTTTAAACGAGTCAAGAACAAGGCTACAAGTGGTTTCCATGTAAAAACCTAAAACTTCATTTTGGACTCAATGAGAGTCGGTTTCTCTACCTTCTCTCTAACTTCTCTCTAAAACCCTAGATCGCCGCCACTAAATCTAAGCCAAATCTAATCTTTTTTCCATCAGATCTATAATATATCCTTCGCTAATTCATCTCCCTTCCTATCACCATCCCTATTATGTTTCTTATATATATTAATTTTAATTACTCAGTTTTCAAAGATGGTTTCAGAGGAATTCTCGGATGGGGAGAATTCGTTGGAAGCTATTTCATATGGGGTCAGACTTAATGTGCGTTCTCAGCGAATAGCTTCATCTGGGGTTGATGCCAAGGGCCAAGGTGAGAGGGTGAATCCTTCTCAGCGCAAGGATTGGGACATTTGTGTTGTAGTTGATTCTAGATCTGGACTAGCTGCGCGCACTCGTAGCTTGGTTAAACACCAAATGATTGATGGTAAGATTTTCTCTCGAAAAAAAAAAAAAATTCTCTCAAAAGAAATCAAATAGACCTAATGAATTAAGCGTTGATACACTTATTGAATTGTAAGAACCCGAATTTTCGGTAGAATTAAAACTTTTTATATATTGATGAAAGAATAACAGTGACTCCGACTACAAGGTATTAACAATGAATGTGAATGGGTATAGATTTAAATGATTATATGTCATGAAGAATGCAATGGGTTGACAACCTAGATTAGAATAATCTATCTCCTAAGAAATAAGTTATGGCACTCCAAGGATGAAGGAGATATTCTTGTGTCATCCAAATCAATATCTATTTTTAGTTCAGTGGTTCCGTACAAGAGTTAAGGAATGCCCGGAAGAGAACATGGACATTTTTATAAATATAAGGATTAAAGATGGAATAAAGAATGAATAGTGTTTTTTTTTTTTGCTAAATAAGAATGAATAGTGTTTTTGGTGGAAATAAGAATATTATTAGATGACGCTATATAGGAGTATTCAGAACGGATTTCTGAGTTCGTATTCATGATTCAGGGGCAAAATAAGTGTATGTAAACGACATTAGATTCAGAAAAATAGCACTTTTATTTTCTCCGAGATTTCCCTGGATACTGCAAGACTAAAGGATTTATTTAAGGGATTTAAGGAATTTAAATTCGAGAAGTATTAAGAAAGATGGAGAACGGTATTATAATTATTAAGAAAGTTTCCGGTAGAACCCTAACTAGAAACCTTGGAGACATTCCTCCGAACGATCAATCAAACTGAGCAATAACCGGACAAAAGAACAAGCAGAGAACCAAAGGACAAGCATGTGCAAGTGGATAAGGTCAAGTAACCAAGTTAGTTACCAAGGAACTAGCATCTTTAGCAATTAAACCAAGCTAGTTATAAGATCAAACCATCAAACCACTAAAGCTTAACACATGTCCACTTGATTTCATCATGGATGATCAAAGCACTTTGATAAAGCTACTTTATGCTTGATAGTATCCAAGGACATAACAATAATACAATATTGGATGAGAACAAAGCAAGCAACCAAGCAAAAACTCTCTCTCTCTCTCCCCCATTACAAGCCATTCGGCTTTTTGAAGAAATTCAAGAACCAAAACCAACCTTCCCACCATTTTTTTATCTCCACATTTTTATCATAGATCTTATATTTCATAAAAATGACACCCTAGAAATCTTAGCCTCAAAAATCACTTTTTCCATTTTCAATAAAATCATCAAAGTGGAGGATGAATAGTAACCTCAAGAACAAACTTTAGGATCTTGATTTTGGTTGATGATCCAAGCTTCATGGAGGCTATACAAGGACTATACAAGTCTTACTAAGTGCATACGCACCCCAAGGAAGGTATAACACACTTGAAACCCTAGATTTTTACTTTGAGATTATACATGTTCTTGATGGATTTAAGCTTAGTTGTGTTATTAGTGATTATAAGCATGATTATGATTGGGTTTTGGTAAGGATTAAAATAGTCTAGATGAACGGAAAGGCATTTCTTGGCCTTAGTTCATGGTTAAATTATATGTATATGTTGTTTGTAATGAAAACGATGATTATTGGAAAGTTTGGAATTTAGAAAGATTCGATTTATAGCCGTCGTAATGCCCGATTTTCGTTAAAACTTAAGTAACCATGCATCACAGTAGCTCTACCTCACTGTTAAGCTTCGATTTCCGCCATGATAAGCTAGATTATATTATAAGCTTCGTTTTGATATAAAGATCGTATGAAATGGACTTACGGTTTAGGAGTTATGATTAAATTCGTAAAAGTGGTTCGAAACCGTAAACGAAAGTTCGTAACTGAAATTGGATTCCTTTAATACTACGAAATCAGTGGCGAATCTTGATAATTAAATATTAGAGGTAAAAAGGAAGGTGTGAGAGAAAACCACATGTCGAACGAATCATTTTCCGATTTTATAAAAATGTTCGAATCGAGGTTAAACGCGAACAAACCCCTTAAAAGTATGACTTTGGAAAAGAAAAAAATGAGAGTCGTATGCTCTAACTTCTCTCTAACCTCTCTCTAAAAGCCTAGCCGCCACAAAATCTTTACCTTAATCTACACAATTTCTTCATCAGATCTCCTCATTAGCCTTCCCTAATTCACCTTTCCTCTTCTAATCTCTCACCTCAAACACCATATTTCTTACTATATAATTATTTTCTAATGAAGAGGGTTTCGTTTTCGGAGAGCTTAGTGTCTGTGATCCCGGGCGAGAGGATCTGAAGCTTGCCTTCATGTGGATAGTCCGATTAGGAGTCCGAAGAGGGTCTCCTTTTCAGAGAACCTTGTGACGGTGTTTCCCTTGGAGGATGCCCGAGTTAAAAAGGATAGTGAAAGACAAGGGGTTGCTGCCTCGGTATCGGTGCTACCATTGGAGCGGGAGAAACGAGTCAATATTGCCCAGGGATCCCAATTAAGGGTGAAGCTGGATAATGATGAAAGCGGGAGGAGCTTGGTGGTGGGATCTGTCTCGGAGGTGGCACCGAGAACCAGAAGCATCATTGAGGGGATACCGCCTTCCCAGTGTAAGGGGTGGGATCTTGGCACTGCCGACGGCTCAAGAACGGGGTTTGAGGCGGGCACTGGCAGTTTGGTAAAGCACCAACTGATTGATGGTAAGCTTTTCTCTCAAAAGAATCCTCCTAAAACTATTGTGGAAGCTGATTCGTTTGTTCAGCTACCGGGTTCGATTTTGGGATCTGTAAATGAAAGTGACAATGGAGGGGAGGTCATTTCCGATTTTATTGTTGGAACTGACCTCGTAAATGTTGAGGGCTCTTTCAACCATAATTTGCCTGTTCCTACTAATGACTCTAGGTTGGTCATCATACCCATAGTCGAGGGGAAGGATCAGTTTTCTCAAGATGAGGCTGTTCTGATTAGTCTGAACGCTATGGTAACTGGTGATGGGTCAATGACTCATGAGAAGGATGGGGACCTGAGTGTTAAGAAAGCTAATGATGGTGTTGAGTTCAATGGACACTTAGCTCTTGTTGCTACTGTGGAGGAACAGGGTCTGAAGAGTGCGGATCCTGGAAAGGAAGACTTTGGGACGTTAAATCATACAAGAGATGATATCCCGGAAGATGCGGTTCTTATCTCTTGCTTGGAGGACCTAATCAATAGAATTGTAAAGGATGTCTATAATTTGGCTGACCTTGATAAAACGGGGCAACCCGGTTCGAGACTCAATGTTGATTATTCTTGGATGAATGATAAGGCGAAGGGGACTTCTCCACGTACTTCTAATATTGATGCTGTTCACGTGGAGTCTGTTCAGACTGAGACTGGTGGGTTTAAATGGAAAGAGCTGGCTAGTAGGGCTCATCTGCTGGAAGCACAGAACTACATTGAAGTGCTTAAACGCTTCATTGCGTATATGGGTTATGAGGTGCCTGTGTTAAAGGGGCATAAAGAATTGAATCTGGTGTCGGGCAATTTTCTTATTGATATTTCAGATTGTGAGAATGATGAGGAGCTATGTGTAGCTCTTAACAATGTGGTTCAGTTGCAGAACTTTATCATAATGGAAGGAATTGAAATCCCTCCTGAAGGGGTCCCGTCGGAGGTAAGTTTCGTCGAAAATGACGGTAAGAAGGAGCAGAGACAAAGAGCTCTCTCGGGTAGTGATGGTGGCATTGTTATGCCTCAGAAGAAGAAAATCAGATGGGAGGAGGTTGTCCATAACAAGATGACTGCGAAGATGGAAGTGGGTAATAATCCAAATTGATGAAAGATCCTGATGGCACCAACAGTATTGATGCAGAGATTGATGAGGCCTTCGATTATCTGATCGGAAGTGGTCTAAAGGAGGCTATGTCTGCTATGCGTGTGGCGGAACCTGTGGATGATATTCCTTGGGAGGATCTCCCTGTTGTCAGTATCCTCCCTTCTATCGATGCGAGTTTTCTAACTATGAAGAATCATGGTTGTGGAAAGATGAAGGAGGATCGAGTGACTACTGGGCCTGGCAATGGTGGGTTTTTCATCATGACAATTGACAAGGGGCATACAAACTTGAATACATGGCAGATGGAGGCTGCCCCTAAAGCTGATTTTGCTGCTGGCAGGAGGGAGGAGGAGCGGGATGCTGGGGACCATGGCAATGGAAAGCTGGAAGGCAATGGGCAGGATAAAAAGGTTTGCTGGACTAAATCCAGGATCAAGCAATGGAGAGCGACTAGAGGAGGTCACTCCAAAAAGATTTAATCATGGATGTTTAAGCTTTTGTTCTATTTCCTTACCTGTTGACTGTAAAATGACTTAATGTCGTTATGGCTTGTTTTTGGAATGTTGATATCGCGGGGTATGCCCCTAGATTTGTGTAAGTTGTTCCTTTTTTTGGTATAAATTTTAATTAGCAAAAAAAAAATAAAAGTATGACTTTGGTTATAACTTAGAAAACGGGCGATAAAACTCGAGGTATAATCTTGATTCATAAACGACCGACCTTAGAACTTATACGACTTAAGTATATACAAAGTGTAAGTATGACAACGTGTCTTAGTAGCGAACGAATGACGGGTCATAACGAGAATAAAGAGAATTGCACTAAAGAGTGTTTAACGAGATAACCCGAAAACGTGTTTCGACTAAAGTAAGTTATACTTAGCCTTCTAAAAAGTGTTAAGTGATTGACCTCGGTTATTGTGACTATTTATAGATCACCGGATTAACACGAGGCAAACTACCCCTACAGGATTGTCAGGCAAGTTTCCAATACCTTGGAACTATTGTAGTGATAATATATATGATTGTTGTTATACATATGCCATAGCATGCATGCCTACTTTCAAGTTAATATTGAATTACTTGTTCCCCTGAATTGATATTGGCCTATAGACTAGATATGAATTATCAGTTATAAGCCGGATTGTTTTGTCAAGACCCTTAGTGAAGGGCGTATGATATTCATTCTTTAAATATAGACCGGGAGTCAGTATTTTGGGATATAGAGATAGTCGTGGAAACCCGGAGGAATTCCAGTGACTGTTTATTTGAGGAATGTTATTTATTAACATTATTTATATTTCCATAAAGTATTGATTACTTGGAAATTATTCGAGGAATGCTATTTGAATATTATCTCAATCGAGAAGTACCATATGAATATTATTTTGAATATTCATTCGCGTATATTTATTTACTGAATATTATTTTAATATTCATTCGAGCTTTAATTACTTAAAGGAATATTAGTTTCGAATATTCATTTAGAGTTTGATTATTCAATGAGTAATTACTTTAATATTCTTGGAAATTTATTTATTAAATGAATATTATTGTGAATATTCATTTAAGATTTTATGTACTTGATGAATATTATTTTAAAATCTTCATTCGAAGTTCTATTTACTTAAGGAATATTGCTTCGAATATTCCTTTAAAGTTTTGATTACTAAAAGAATATTATTTGGATATTTATTTAGAATATTATTTGTTAAATGAATATTATTTTCAAATATTCATTTAAGATTTGATTTATTTAGTGGATATTATTTTAAACATTTATTTGAGTTTATTTAATTAATGAATATTATTTTGAATATTCATTTAAAGAATAGAGTTATTTAGTAAATAATTCTAAATATTAATTCGAGGATTACTTACGAGTAATATTATGATTTATTCATATTTCATAATTATTATTGATTTAATAAATATTCTTGGAATGTTTATTTAAATTCCTTTAAGTTCTTTTTATAATGATTCATATTATTCAAAGATTATCTATCACCTTCAGATATGGTGTAAAATATTTCGGAGTATTTTATGACTATTTTTATCAAGGGGAGGTTCCCAAACTTTATTTTCATTTAAATCTATCTTAAAGAAGATTTAAATACTCGCTCAACTTCCAAACGTATATAAGGGGACCTCACTTGAGAGATGTTATTTATTGGACTGCCCGGTCCTATACTTGTTACACTATCTTGTCACTCACATCTTGATTCTTTCAAACATCGATATGAATCTGTTTGGTTACCTCCTCAACGCTCGAGGGGTAAGAATTGATGGAACAAGTTTATATTCATTAACAAGCATCAGCTTGGGAAATATTGGTGAATTTTCCTTTCCAACTAGATACGACTACTTTGTGGAGTCCTATCAACAAGTATTATACTTGGGGAAAGGGGATGAACTTTACGTTTCAAAGTTATGGATGTTGAATGAACTAGGAGATGCGTAAGTGACCCAGTGGCGCCGGTCCAGCAAATGGCCTAATCGTTGGCCGAGAGGGTTCCAGAGGGCGGTAGACAAGTAAATCCGTCGGTGCTTCCTTCTACATGTAGAGAACAAGAGGTGGGGAGCATAACATGCGACTGATCATCGTGTAAATGTTATGTCTCCTGGCGCGTCAAACTCCAGTATTAGTTCATGTCTCAATGTTGGAAATTTTCTGCAACATTATCATTGTTGGCAGGTTTGAATAGTGTTTGAACTGGAATTACAATATTCTTCCTGCAAGTTCCTCTATTATGAAAATTTGATAATATCTTGCTTATCCTCGACATAGCAGATATTTCCTCGGAACAATTACATTTTGAGTTACCTTGTAACTTCATCTCATACCTTATATTGGTATTACGTTCGTTAATGCATGGCATATGGTTTCAAAGATATTTTGGACTGTTATATATTATCACTGTTAAATTATATTTTTGGTGGGCTATTGCTCACCCTTGCTTTATTTATTTATATCACAACAACAGCTAGATCAGATGGCCGCGCAAGGCGTACCCAGCATAGGCTGGTGTTAGCCGTCAGAGGATTAACCGTTGAGGTCATAGCTACCATTGCTGAGGATGCAGCTTCTGGTAGGCTAGTTGTTAGAATTTGCACATCAAATGTATTTATAATATGGCATATACCAATGGATGGCAAAGAGTATGTAATGGTAAAACTGTAATTCTTTGGGTTGTAAGAACTCAACTTGTGATTATTAATATTGATGGTTACTCTGATATCATCTCCGGGACTGTAACAGGTGTGTTTTACATTGTTGTTTTCGGTCACAAGGTTGTAATTTAAATTGTGTTGGTTTTATGGTTAGATATTGAGACCGTAACGACCAGATCCCTGACCCTGGATCTAGGGGTGTTACAGAAATGGTATCAGAGAGAGCATTATATATCCCAGAGATGACGCGACGTTAAAACAATAAATTCACTAAGATAATAAGAACTCTTGCCAAGTTCATAGTCGGACTACTTAATGTAGTATTGACATATAAAACCCTTATGGGAACTATTAAGTATCATGATAGTAACTTAAGCTCATTCTCGTACCGACTAGTAAGGTGACAGACCTTGAGGCATTCGAGCAGCAGCGCGATGATGCTTGATTATATGCTGACGATCGAATGGCGGATTCGATAGAGTACCCTACAGAGAACCAGAAGGAGGTTTCAGCTAAAGAAGAGAATCCTGTTAGGAATAAGGGCTGCAGCCAGAAAGACTGTAAGAGATAAGGTATAGTGCTCAGAGAAGTGAGCGTAAAGAACTATGATATTATTATTAAGAGAACTAAAGATGCGTATTGGATTCATAGCAAGACTGCCGGATGAAGTACCAGCAATTAAGACGAATTGGAAGGATTACTTGAGGTCTTATATGGGGATAGATAAAGATCCTTAGAGACCTTCAGATTAATGAGAAAAGAGTTAGAGTGGTACATGATTATCAAAGACAAAGATAGAGGACAGAGAGCAGAGTCTCCAGGAGCAGTTGAGATAGAGGCAGCAAGTGCCATATCATGTGATAAATGGATTAGTATGAATATTGTTATTGGTAATTCGCCGTGAGAAGGCAGATTTCATAGGTTATAATTTATAAAGTCAAACTGGGATTGATGAGGTGGTTTGGTTCAGGGAAATGTTCATTTTATGAAAGGATCAACTTAGGAAATAAAGACATTGGAAGGTGATGGTATGATTGTATAAAGTATATAAGGAAGTAGTAAGCGAGACAATGATCTTAGAACCTACAAGAGGAGAAGACCAGTGAGTCTATAATAAATTAGTAATGAGGCTATCGTCAGAAACTAAGTATAAGTTTAGTTCAATTCAGTGGAATGATGAACCAGAAACATTAGATGCATGTGATTCAAAGGAATATTAAATTCTTTCTTTTCCTTGAATGGATTATGGTAGTTACCTTAAGTTTATTCTGACACTGAATCATAAATGGATTAGGTAAGGCAAGCAGTGGTTGAGATGTAATTGAGAATGCTTTTAGATGAAACCTGAAAGAACAGGTGTAGGCCATGTTCTCGAATAAGAGTTTTGGCAAAATAAAGTCCATATAATAGGACATATGATCAATAGGAAGTAGTGATTGATCGACCTCACCAAGTTAAAGACAGTTTCAAATGGAGATTGGCCAACCACACTGGCAAAGGTAGGAAATTTCATAAGATTCACGAGGTATTACCCAAGATTTGCTCAGGACTTTACAAAGAATGTAGTCTCGTAAACCGACTTAATTGTAAGACTAAAAGTTTGAATGTACAAGATAAATGAGGGAAAATCTACCTGGAGTTAAAGATAAAATTGGTGACGACCCAGCATTGGCGTTATCTAATGGAGGAAGGAAAATTTTGAAATTTATTAGGATGCACCTCGTACAAGTTTAGGTGCGGTGCTTGTGCAACACGGTAGGGTGATTGCGGATGTATTCGGACAGCACGATTCACCAGTTTCGGATAGCCTTGGTAGTGCCAATTTTGTGTAATGACTAATTCCGACGGTAGTGTTCCTTCTGAGACTAGTTGTTAGGTAGACTGGTACTCGGAAGCATCGACTATTAGGATGAATATGTACCGGGAAGATGTGGCATGTTTCAGCGTGGAACTTTGATTTTCCTTCTATGGGATGTATATATTTAGTTCCTTTCCAATGGATAGACTCCCAACTTTATGTCAATCATTTCGTTATTTAACTGTTTATGGTTCGACCCGCTTGGATGTTCCTAGAAATATTCTTCGGGTATCGAAATGGATCTTCTTAGTGTTACTAGTGGGTGGATAGATTGACTAAAATTTCCCTAATTCTGGAAAGGAATTCGACAAATTTTGGCAAACCTTGTCTTTCTGATTATCAGAATATGTCACTGAAGAGAGTGGAAACTGGAGCGAACCCTATGGATTGGGTAAGGTAGCCGCTATAAAGGTTTGTAGATAGACCCCGATTATTACAGTTGAATGTAGGAATAAATTATGAAGTTGAGATTTGACGGAAAAAGGGAAATGCAATTAGCAAAAAAAAAAAGAAACAAGCCGGACTAAGAAATTTCGGGATTGACTTAAATGAAAAGGTTGTTATGCCAGAAATGTTAAGCTTTTGTGGCAGGTGAAATTGATAAGAATAACTGAAAGAATAAAAGTAAAGGAAAGGTGACCGGAGACGGTACCGAGAAGTCGATTGAGACTTATATGGAGTAAAGTTTTGAAAAGATATTTTCACAACTAAAATGAGAGTCGTCTAGAGAGAGAAACGCTCCTCCTTCTCTCTAGAATTTTCTTCAGCCGCCACAATATCTGCACCTCTCTAAACACATTCTTACATCAGATCTACTAAATCAACCTTCGTGAATCCATTCCTCACCTTCTTTCTCACACCCTCTCGATATTTTTCTTATATCTATATCTTATTTAGCGTTTTGATCCTTGATGGACTCGCGAGATCTCATCTTGGATTTGTTTCCTTGTGTTTGTTTTGGGGTTTCTCTAGAAACTCCTAGTGATTGTGTAAAATCTGATCTGTTTTATACAGATGTTTATGCAAAGAAATGGGTTTCCTCATCCGACTTAGTGTTGGATTTGGACTTTGTTGATGCTAGTTATGTTGACCTTGGAGGCAAGGTTCAGGTGGAGCAAGTGGGTGCAGGTGTTGCTGACACGATAGCACCGTTTGAAAATCAGCTTCTTAGTGATGGGTCGATGGGCTCAATGGGTTCGAGGTATTGTGGGACACCTACTGTGGTCAACTACTCTGTAGATCGAGAATAGTGGTGTTCTTTTGATGATGGGTGCAAACTGTTTGATGAATTGTCTAGCCTAGCTACCCATGGTGTATTTCTGTGTGTAATTCGGGACTGGCTTGTGAAGGAAGAACCCATTCGAGTTGGAACCCGGCTGATGCTTGACTTAATGTCTCAACGGGTTTTTAATGTCTCGATGGTGAAGCCATCTACCTCTTGATCCCCGTGAGGTTTTCAACAAGGAAATCTCCATTTTGACAAGAACTCTGGTCTGGGTGTAGCCGGAATGGGCAAGCATCTCTAATACGGTCATAAAAGGGGGAATCAGAGAATAGATGCTGAATTGTTTCATCATTACAGTGACAAAACACACATTCCTGGTTGACAGTCATGCCAAACCCTCTCATACGATCTTTTGTGAGCAACCGGTTCTGCAAAGCAAGCCACAAAACAAAACTACATTTCGGGATGGGAAAAGAATGCCAAACCAAATTAGTCCAAAGGGGAAGCCCTGTTGCTTTACGAGCACTTTGCCAAATGGAGGAGATAGACACATCCTTTGCAATCATACCATCCCAAGTTATGCTATCATGATTATGAACTCGAATATCACCAAGCTGTTCTCTGAGCTCCATCATTTCCACATAGTTCGAAGGGGGTAATGACCAGACACCATCTCGAAGGACATCTCCCACCTTTGCTGAGATACCAATTTCAGAATGGGATATTAACAAGCTAGAGAATCGGTCTAAAACAGCTCTGTTATGAAACCATGGATCATTCCAGAAAGAAAAGGAAGAATTTTGACCAATCAAGTAGCACACCAAATCTCTGGCCCGAGGTCTAAATTTCAGAATTTTCCTTGCAGTCTACGAGCATTTGTATGGAATCTTACAATGCCAGAAGGGTTTACTCTTGAGGAATGACAAGTGAAACCAACGAACCCAGATAGAAGTTGATTGGGCCTGAATAACTCGCCATAATTGGTAACCAATAGCAGCTGAATTCCACTAAAAAATGTTACGAAGGCCTAGTCCACCTTCAGCCTTTGGCTTACAGCAATCTAGCCAGCTGACCTTGTGCATACACTTCCCAGATATATTTTGAAACCCACCCCATAAGAACTTGAACATTAACGCATTTAAATTTTTTAGGATGTACTTTGGCAAGAAGAGAAACATACTCCAAAATCCCACAATTCCTGTCAAAACAACTTTAATGAGCTGCAATCTTCCCCCTTGATTTAGAAAATGATTAGTCCAAGTTTCAATCCGTGAACTGAGTTTATATGCATAAGGGGCAAACAATCTCAAGCATTAAGCCTACCCAGAATCAGTGGAACACCCAAGTAAGTGATAGGAAGCTCCCCTCGTTGATAGTTGGTTATACGCAATATTTCATTGCTAACCTGCTCAGGAACATTGCCAAAGAAAACCATTGATTTAGAGCTATTTGGTGACAATCCAGAAATTTCAGAGAAGGTGTGCACACCCCTTATAAGAGTACTAACAGAGCAAGCATCCCCTCTGCTGAACAAAAATACGTCATCAGCAAAGATGAGATGGTGTAAGGAGACCTCCTTAGTACGCCAATGATATTTAAACCCTGCTTCTTTGCTGACAAGAAAAGTTGATACAAGTAGTTAAAACCTCCATTGCAATCACAAAGAGATAAGGCGAGAGGAAGAAGTGTAAAAACTCCCCTGGAAAAGGGGTCAGTACCAATTTACTGATGAGAGTCGTTTTCTCTCTAGGAACCCTATCTAGCCGCCACTAAATTTCCTGAATCTAAACCCTTTCTCCATCAATTCTGACCATAAATCCTTCACTAATCCATCTCTCTCTTCTAATCTTTCACCTTTATCGCTTATATTTCTTATATATATATTTAATTATCTTTGTTTAAATGGGTTTTTTGTTTCGTTTGTTCTGTCTGATGGGTTCTATGGAGAATCGTTTGGGGATCTTTCTCCCTTTGAAGAGTTATCATCTTTTGATGAGGATGGGTTTGTTTCAACCTGTTGACTCTTCTCGGATGAGTGTTTTTTCGCTTGAAACTTATAAGCTTGTTGCTTGTAAGGATATGGTGATGTCCAGGAAAGTTGTGCTCTTCTTCACAAAGGGTATGTTAATGAATCAGATGGTTTTCACCCATGAGGTGCTAGCTGCTGAGCATTCTGTATTTCAGATGTTGGATCTGGGTATTGAAGAGACCTTGGAGGTTGGTTGCGTTGTAGAGCACCATCTATTTGATGGAATGACTCACCGAAGTTTGCTGGCTTTAATCCTGTCGGGGTGCCTTGTTATTGGGTTGGGATCTGCTTTGGAGGATGTCACGGTAGAGGATGCCTCCATTGATGGTTTTGAGAATATCTCTGTGGGAGATTTCTCTAGTATTTGTTCTCTGGATATGACTTCTAAGGTTATATATAGAGAAATCAATTATGTTGAGGTTACCGTTTTTGGTGGCTTTGTTCCCACGATGGGTTCTGTCTTGCTCGTTACGGGCTCAGTTTGGTTGGAACCCTATGGGCTTAGTGTTGATGTGGAGTTTGTCTTACGCACAGAAGGGAAACAAGCTATGGCATCGCGTCTAGGGACTCCTTTGAAGGTAGTCATGTTAGTTCGATCTTATTTGGATGATAGGTGCCATGATGGAGATGGAACCTCTGATGGAGTCAAGTGCTATGTGTTTGTCAATTTGCCTCATGTGGATAGGCTTTTGTCTGATTTTGGGTCATCTGGTTGGTTTCAAGCTGATGCGGATTTAGCTTTACTCAAGAAGAAGTCTTCGGTTGACTTGTGTAGTTTTCTGGCTCTTGAGGACCAGATTATATCTGATGCTATGCCTCAACAAGCTTTAGCTTTTGCTGAGCTTAATGAGAGAATGATAAAGTTTATGAATGTATGTCTTTTTTTTTTTTTGCTAATTAAAATTTTATACCACAGGCAAAAGATTACATCTCTAGGGGCAAACCCCGCGATAAGAAACACATCTACCTAGCGGAACAACAGAGAAAAAACATCAATAATGCTAGATTACTAGCAATCAACAACAACAGATTACAAACGCAATAAAAAACTATGCCATGGACATGCCAGAAAGTGTTGCAACACCGCAGCAAACAGGACCATATCTCCAATCAGTCTTCAATACTGCAAAAACACTGCAGTCCTCAGAAGGCAGGCAAAACCCATCCTGCAACACATCGAGAACAACATGGTCACAAAATAAACCAGAGTAGCCACCCCTTGTCGACTTGGACTTGGTCCACCAGGCCTTCAAGCCTTCACCATTAGTGTGCACAGCATCATTGTCACAGGCATCCTCAGGCTCCTGCATAGAATGCATTCCAGCCCCATCAGTGAAACCTGTCCTGCTTGAGTGACTAACCCCATTGGTGAACCAACAATCACAGTGCTGAAGCCCACACCAAGTCGCACATAAGTGGCCATTCAAAAGATAGACACAATCCAAGCCAACAGGCTTCTCTACATCAGCACCAACAAGGCTCAAACAACCTCGAACACTTGCCTCCTCGTTAACCAGGAGGATCCCAATGATATGTCCTACCGTAGAATTCCCAAACCTCCAATCATTCAAGTAGTAACTACAATAACAACAATTAAAATAAGTGCAACCCCCTGGTTCACACCCAAGTATCCTAAGCATACGCCTCAACATCCTTTCTGTCCCTTCCAGAACACAACCGCTACTCCTTAAATACTCCAAAGTTTCATCAATGTCCTTTTCATTCAGCTTGTGACCCACCTCCTCATCCATAACCAACTTCTTTTTGACCTTACTATCATTAACAATAGTCACTTCTTGATCAATAAAAACCTGGACATTATCCTTCCACTTCACTGATTTCTTCATAGGTTTGACAACCTCCACATTAAGTGTAGACTTCCTAAGGCAATCCTTTCGGCAAACCACTAGATTATCTCTAGGCCAGTCATTTTCACCCAAAATTGGAAAGTCAATTCCCTCATCCATTAAAGAGGAATTGACTCCCAAATCCACATTAGCACTAACAGAAATGTCAGTTGCTTCCGATGAATCGGACATTTCATTATTGAAATCTTTAATTTCAACAACCAAATCGTTAAAAGTAACTTTCTTCTTGGAGTAGTAGATCTTACCTTCAAACGAGCTACACGTCCTAGAAGCAATCCCAGTTGTGGGAGTGAAGGCCCTCCCCGACACCTCCAGCCCATCTATGAGACCAGAAGTACCAAACTCCGTACACTCCGTCTCAAACTTCAATCTCTTAGCCACCTGAAACAAGGGCTTAATCTTCTCCCTTCCAGGAGAGGAGCCACTCTGTGTACATACCCTGAGCACACCCTTCGGATTATCCTCCAAAGGATACACAGTCACAAGGTTTTCCGAAAAAGAGACCCTCTTCGGACTCCTAATCGGATTACCCACCGGATGGCAAACTTCAGATCCTCGCGCACGTGGAGGAATCACGGTCACTAGGTTCTCCGAAAAAGAAACCTTCTTCATTAAACTAATAGATAAAATTATATTTATAAGAAATATTGTGTTTTAGGTGGAGGATTGGAAGAGGAAATATGGATTTAGGAAGGATTATTGCGAATTTGGTGGAAAAAGGGTGAAGAAAAGGCTCAGATTAGATGGCGGCTAGGTTAGGTTGCTAGAGAGAAAACGACTCTCATCTTGAGTATTTATGAATGTATGTCTTCTACGGAAGAGTTTGTTGATCCAGAAGTGGATTTCGTCTATAAATGCGTTTCTTTTTTATGCGTATTTAATTGTTATCATGGGTTTTAGAGGTTCAGAACTCTATTTTTTGAATGGTGAAACCTTGGCGAGGTTTACGATGGCTTTGAGGTTGAATCTCTCTGAAATGGGATCTGCTAAAAGAATCAGATTGCGAGTGTTTGTAATTCAAGGAGATGAGAGCAGGAAGTGCTTTCTCATTACTTCTGTTGGTGTGGATGTGGGGATTGTGGTAACCTGGTCCGACTTGATGTATTCCCATGCTATGTTGTCCAAGGCCGTGGCAGCTCAGATGGTGGTGTTTGGAGATAGAATCAGAACTGGTGGTCTATGTGAAAATCAGATGGTTACTACGTGGCTGATTAATCAGTTGGGAGCGGGTTCTCCTTCCAATGAAAAGTTAGCCGGTGAGGTGCTTTTTTGGAGGCCAACTCTCATGATGTGCACTGAGGCCATGAGTGGCATAAATGTTGATTTTCATGCAGCAGATGGAAGCGGTTGGCATAGGGAAAGGACCACTTTGTTGCAAGTGGTATTTTTTCAATGGATATGGATCTTTTCTTTCAATGTGGGCCGGGAGAGGCAACTTATTTTAACTCATTTGGCAGTGTTATTTTCTAATGTTTAAACTAGGTTAGCTAGTTTTTGTAGTCTTGGTTGCTGCTCCCTCAAGTATTAAGTTACTTGAGGGAGTTTGGTTCTGTAATATTGAATGTTGATTTCGCGGGGTATGCCCCTAGAGTTGTATTCGTTGTTCCTGTTGGTATAAAATTTTAATTAGCAAAAAAAAAAAGTGATAAGGCGAGAGCGGGTCCCCTTGGCGTAGACCTGACTCCCCTTTGAAATACCCTTCAAGTGACCCATTAATCTTAATCGAGTACATACAAGAGGTGATACACTGTCGAATCCAAGCACAAAATTTGTCTGGAAATCCCATTCTCTCCATGGCCTCAAACAGAAAATTCCAATTCAAGGAATCAAATGCTTTATGAATATCCAATTTTATAGCACACCGAGGCTGAATATCTCGAAGATGGTAGTCTCTACAAAGGGCTTGACAAAGAAATATATTATCTCCCATAGATCGTTGAGGCACAAAAGCTGATTGAAATGGGGAAATAATAGCAGGGAGCACCTTCTTCAACCTTTTAGATAGCATCTTTGCAACACACTTGTAAAGCACATTACAACAGGAAATCGGTCTAAATTGAGTCATGTTGACAGGTTGGGCAACCTTGGGCACCAAAGTAATAGCAGCTGAGTTAATAATCCTGGGGAGATAGGAAGTTTCGAAGAAATAAAGAATGGCATCAATAACTTCCTTCCCAACGATAGACCATGTACTTAAGAAAAATTCCGCCGAAAAACCATCAGGGCCTGGGCTGCGCACTTTTGCCATTTGTTTTAGCGTTAGAAAGACCTCCGCAAAAGTAAAGGGCTTAACCAAATCATGCACAGTTGATTGATCAAGAACTGGGAGAGCAAACTCTTCCGGAATATGATTGACACTCTTACTTTTTCCCATCAAATTTTGAAAATAAGAAATAGCCACAGAAGCAATACCTTCATGAGAAACATGAACAGTGCCATTACCATCCTCAAGCGATAGAATCTTATTCGAGTTCCACCTTCCTTTGCAGCTATTGAAAAAGTATTTGTTATTTCCGTCACCATGTTTAAGCCAATGAACTCGGGACTTTTGCTTTAGGAATTTTTCTTCAACAGCAAGATCACGCGACAAAGCAGCAATCAAGTTACTCTCCTCTAAAAACTATTCAGTGGATGGAACAGGGGAAAGATTCAACTGGAAATTCAGCAGAGCAGTCCGAGAAGCATCTACCGCAGCATGAACACTACCAGACCTTGCGTTTAATCTCTTAAGGCCAAGCTTGACTTTCTTCAATTTCATAGTGACAATATACCAAGGGTCGCCAATCACAGGAGGCTCCCAAGAATCGCTTACGATCTTGAGGAAATAAGGGTGCTCAGTTAAGAAATGGAAGAACTGAAATGGTTTTGGTCTGTTCTGATAATTTATACCCAACGTTATAGCTGCAGGGCAGTGATCTGAGACACCACGCGGCATGAAATTCGCAAGAGATAGTGGGATTTTGCAGGCCATATGTTGAAGTTTTTGGAAGGGTCCCTCGACAAAAACTTGCTCTGTGTCTGGAACGGTCATAACCCTTTAGCCCCTACCTGGATTGAAGGTGTTAATGATTCTTGGACTGATGGAGATAGGAGCAACCGGGTTGCTGGTTTATGGCTGGAATTGATGGATCTCTCTTGTATGCAAGGGTCTGCTGCAGGCCATATGTTGAAGTTTTTGGAAGGGTCCCTCGACAAAAACTTGCTCTGTGTCTGGAACGGTCATAACCTTTTAGCCCCTACCTGGATTGAAGGTGTTAATGATTCTTGGACTGATGGAGATAGGAGCAACCGGGTTGCTGGTTTATAGTTGGAATTGATGGATCTCTCTTGTATGCAAGGGTCTGCCTTGGAGGTTTACTCCAATGATGTTAAGGGGACTGCGGTTAAGGGAATGCGTTTTGAAAGAGGAACTTTACTTCTGGTAATGGGCGAATCTATTGCTGGAGCCAAGTTGCCAAGGATGTTGATGCACTCTGTCAAAGTGATCTGTTCTGGTGGTGTGTGGTACACGAGTGCTTGTTTTATCACTATGTCGAACGCATATGCCCTTTACGACAATCAGTACAGAGATGCTCTTCTTGAGCTTGTTGTCATGGTTAGCTGGGCACTCCTGGAGAGTGCTGGTGTCATTCTCCACCTTACAGATAGTTCTCTGTGGATATGTGTGCAAACTGCTACGGTCGCAAAGGAGTGCCAGATGTTTGATGGAAGCAATGTATTTCGAGAGTTTGCAGACTTTCTTTTGTTCGGGAATTTTACAAACAAGCATCGTAGGGGAATGTGTAGGTTGCAGGGGGTTTTTTCGGAGGAGCAGATGTTCCATCTGATGAATGTTGCGTTCGAGATGGGCTATATGATCAGGGCTGACATCTTTTTTGCAAATGTTTGTTACTCTTATGCTGCAATTGTCTCGGGAGAGTTGTCAGTGAGTTCGATGGTCGTTCCCCTCATCTGGTTTGATGGGCTGTTGCGGAGATTTGTCTCGCAAGTGCTAATAGCTTTTGGGTCTCCCTTGCGAGATCGGTTATCTGATGTTGTCGTTTCTCATTTTACTGTTGACTATTTGAGTCTCGAAAGAGACACACAACTGGTTTGGGTGATTTCAGAGGTCATGGGTATGTCTACCCATTTTCATGTACGAATTGCAGGTTCTATTCCTATGCTTGTTGCAGGTACCATGTGTAGCCACTCAAATGATGTTGGGTTGACCTGGGGGGCATGGTTACCTCAGGTGTTAAATGACTTGGTAAAGGCCATTATGAAGTTCAAAGTCATGCTAGCTGGTGCAAATGGTTTAGCCTTTGTGGAGTCAGGATGGCTGCTAGTGTGCTATCTTAGAGCTGAAATAGGAATGCAGAGTCTGTGCAACTCTACGCACCAGGTGCATGATGATGGGTATGGAAATGGTGATTTTTGCAGTTGTTTTGTTGATATGTCTGCTGTTGGAATGCATTTGCGCCACTTCATGGTGCATTATCTGCTGATTCTCATTACCATGGGCTTTGTGAGACATGTGCCCAGTCTCAATTTAAGTTTGTTTAAGGCGCTAGAATAATCTTTAGCTTAATTTCGTTGTTATGTTGACAGTAAGGTGACTTACTGATGTTATGACTTTGGTTATGTTTGATTGTTGATTTCGCGGGGTATGCCCCTAGATTTGTACTAGTTGTTCCTTTTATTGGTATAAAATTTTAATTAGCAAAAAAAAAAGTTTTGAAAAGATCAAAAGGTATCAAAGTAGAAAGCACTATGCCAGCAATTGCTATTAGCCGACCCCTAAACTCACATATTTTAGCATGGCCAGCCAGCCAAGTCACTAAGGATTATCAAGTGACTGAACCAGCAATGTAAGGACAAAGCGGGGTGCTTCTAATCAAGTGCCAACCGCGAGGGCTTTTGATATAAAATGAATTGAGATACAGGATGATGGATTATATATATACCATGGACATATTAGAATTGAGGGAAGTGACCACTGAAAAGTTACGAAGATTGCCAAAGTTAGTGAAGTATGATGCATAAATGTTATCTGAAGCTTAGTGTCCTCAAAAAGAGCATTAGGCACTAAGAGATTCACGTTGAACACGACCAATATCTTCCAGAACATCCTTGCTACCATTACCAAGTTCTGCAAGAAAAAAAAAACAGATAGACATATGTTGTCTTTTGGAAAGTCATATAGACTGACATTCGTTTGAAAGAAGAGGTTAGCATGAAGCTACCTATAGATTATCAAGATGGGAATGATTGAAAAGAGACCCTTATTAAGGATATATGATTGGATTGCCAATTACAGGATGTAAGCATTCCTTGAAAATAGAAATAAGGATAGAATGTCCATATATTAAGACGAACCCTGGGGGATGCACAAAGGATAACATCACCCCTAATAAAGACACTGTGAATTTAAACGATATAAGTTGAAACGACCAAAGTATAAAGAACCTGTAAGGATTTGTGGAAAGGAGTCTTAAAAAGTACATAGACAGAATTGTTATAAAAATTGATATACCCTATACCGAGAAGATACAGGAGGAATGATGAGGAGGACCTAAGAAACCTTATAAGGGAAGAGGTAATATTCTGAACTTAAAAAGGGAAGTTTGGTAAGGAATGTATGACATAGTAACAATAAGGCCAGATGAAGCATGTGTGAAACCATGAAAAAGTATAGATTGAACCAATAAGGTTGAGATTATCCTAAAACAAGAAGGGAGTTAAGTAAGGAAATATCCTAGGTATAATTGGGAGTACCTGTAGTAAAGTTCACACCAGAAAGGTGGAAGCAATGACTTTTGGAAAAGACTGATATATGATTTCTCTCATTCAGCAGAATTTAAGGGAGAATGCTTCCATCCTGAGTTGCAATAGATCTGGAAAACATTGATCTCAAGAAAGTATTATATTCAGGAAAGGCCAATGAGGTGGCCGACACTTTAAGTATAAGGAAGTAAGTATATATGCTCATACTAAAGAGATAGAGTGATAGTAAGAAGGACCTTGAAGGTCAGAATGTGATAAAGGAATTTACGTTCCCCTGATGATTGTACGAGGATTAACTATAAGGATAGTTTAAGTAAACATTCGATTACTAAAACTTCATCTGGATAGAACCATTCACAACAGAGGAAGACTTTGGTAAAGACTAATGAGAGTCGTGTCTCTGCCTTCTCTCTAACCTCTCTCTAAAAACCCTAGATAGCCGCCACCTATATTCACCCAAATCTATACCCTTTTCCATTAATTTGGCCATATAATCCATCGCTAATCCAATATCTTCTTCTCTCCCACACCTTATACACTCATATTTCTTATAATTATTATATATCCTATTTCTCTAATGGGTTTGTTTTCTGGAATTGGCTCCTCTTTCGTCTTGGCGAATCCTTTGGAGTTTACTAATCATTATTGGGTTGGGGTTCTGATCCCATCTTCCTTTGGTTATTGGGAGATTATTCTCTCTATGCCTGTTCTGGGTACAAGTGTTTCAATTGTTGTGCCTCACGGTTGTCTCCAGGAAGCAATTTTTGGAAAACAATTGGTGAAGGTAGGATACCTCTTCGGGGCTGTTGAAGCTGGAGGTTATCATGATGTGCAAGCGGTCCTTGTCCATAAGTCCACGTCGCTGGGTTTGGATGGAATTATGCCGATTTGTTTGGGGAATCCTGTTTCGAAGATTAAAAAAAAATATGAGTTTTTAGTGAGTCTTAGAGGTCAAACGAGTCAAGAACAAAGCTACAAATGGTTTTCATGTTCAAATGAGTCAAAAACGAAGCAAAATTAATTTTCTTGTTCCAACGAGTCCAAAATGAGGTTTTAGTGAGTTTCGGTGGTCAAACGAGTCAAGAACAAGGCTACAAGTTGTTTCCATATTCAAACAAGTAATACAATGAAGCTAAATTAATGCTCTTGGTCCAACGAGTCCAAATTGAGGTTTGATTGATTTTTAAGGGTCAAACGAGTCAAGAACAATGCTACAGGTGGTTTCCAAGTTTAAACAAGAAAAAAATGAATCTGAATTAATAGTTTTGTCCCAACGAGCCCAAAATGAGGTTTTAGTGAGTTTTAAGGGTCAAACGAGTGAAAAACAAGTCTACAAGTGGTTTCCGTGTTCAAACGAGTCAAAAATGAAGCCAGGTTAATTTTTTTGTTCCAACTAGTCCAAAATGAGGTTTTAGTGAGTTTTAGGGGTCAAACGAGTCAAGAACAAGGCTACAAGTGGTTTCCATGTTCAAACGAGTCAAAAATGAAGCCATATTATTTTTCTTGTTCCAGCTAGTCCAAAATGAGGTTTTACTGAGCCTTAGAGGTGAAACGAGTCAAGAACAAAGCTACAAATGGTTTTAATTTTCAAACGGGTCAAAAGCGAAGCAAAATTATTTTTCTTGTTCCAATGAGTCCAAAATGAGGTTTTATTGAGTTTTG
This sequence comes from Kitagawia praeruptora, assembly GCA_037693485.1. Taxonomy (NCBI): domain Eukaryota; kingdom Viridiplantae; phylum Streptophyta; class Magnoliopsida; order Apiales; family Apiaceae; genus Kitagawia; species Kitagawia praeruptora. The sequence goes on along the minus strand of CM075344.1, from coordinate 91,931,556 downwards.
GGGGTGAAACGGTCAAGGACAAGGCTACAAGTGGTTTCCATGTTCAAACAAGTCAAAAATGAAGCAAAATTAATTTTCTTGTTCCAACGAGTCCAAAATGAGGTTTTAGTGAGTTAAAGGGGTCAAACGAGTAAGAACACAGCTACAAGTGGTTTTATGTTCAAACAAGTCAAAATGAAGCTAAATTACTATTTTTGTTCCTACGAGTCCAAAATGAGGTTTTAGTGAGTTTTAGGGGTCAAATGAGTCAAGAACAAGGCTACAAGTGGTTTTCATGTTCAAACAAGTAAAAAATGAAGCTAAATTAATGTGTTTGTTCCAACGAGTCCAAAATGAGGTTTTAGTGAGTTTGAGGGGTCAAACGAGTCAAGAACTAGGCTACAAGTGGTTTCCATGTTCAAACAATAAAAAAATGAAGTTAAATTAACAATGGCCGAGCAAAGAATGCAGCAGACCTGATTGGTTGTATCAAGCGTATGGTGAGGGAAAAGTTATTCACTTGCAAGGACTTTAGAAGAAACGCAGTGAAGGATCCATTTCTAAGTACACTTTTGTATTAGAATTCATAGCCAGTCTACTTGTATTGAGATATGTATTTGTTGAAGTGTAGCCAGTTGTTTCGCTAGCTTTTTATTTGCGCGGGGTATGCCCCTAGACTTGTATTTTTTCTCTTTCTTAATATATTTTTTCAATTAGCAAAAAAAATAATTTAATGCTCTTGTTCCAATGAAACCAAACTGAGGTTTTAGTGAGTTTTAAGGGTCAAACGAGTCAAGAACAAGGCTACAAGTGGTTTCCAAGTTCAAACAAGAAAAAAATGAATCTAAATTAATAGTTTTGTTCCAACGAGCCCAAAATGAGGTTTTAGTGAGTTTTAAGGGTCAAACAAGTCAGGAACAAGGCTACAAGTGGTTTCCATGTTCAAACGAGTCAAAAATGAAGCCTTGTTAATTTTTCTGTTCCAATTAGTCCAAAATGAGGTTTTAGTGAGTTTTAGGGGTTAGACGAGTCAAGAACAAGGCTACAAGTTGTTTCCATGTTCAAACGAGTCAGAAATGAAGCCATATTAATATTCTTTTTTATTTACAGTTGAAGCCATATTAATTTTCTTGTTCCAGCTAGTCCAAAAAATGAGTTTTTAGTGAGTCTTAGAGGTCAAACGAGTCAAGAACAAAGCTACAAAAGGTTTTCATGTTCAAATGAGTCAAAAATTAAGTAAAATTAATTTTCTTGTTCCAACGAGTCCAAAAATGAGGTTTTAGTGAGTTTCGGTGGTCAAACGAGTCAAGAACAAGGCTACAAGTTGTTTCCATGTTCAAACAAGTAATACAATGAAGCTAAATTAATGCTCTTGGTCCAACGAGTCCAAATTGAGGTTTGATTGATTTTTAAGGGTCAAACGAGTCAAGAACAATGCTACAGGTGGTTTCCAAGTTTAAACAAGAAAAAAATGAATCTGAATTAATAGTTTTGTCCCAACGAGCCCAAAATGAGGTTTTAGTGAGTTTTAAGGGTCAAACGAGTGAAAAACAAGGCTACAAGTAGTTTCCGTGTTCAAACGGGTCAAAAATGAAGCCAGGTTAATTTTTTTGTTCCGACTAGTCCAAAATGAGGTTTTAGTGAGTTTTAGGGGTCAAACGAGTCAAGAACAAGGCTACAAGTGGTTTTTTTTTTGATAATTAATTGGCTACAAGTGGTTTCCATGTTCAAACGAGTAAAAAATGAAGCCATATTAATTTTCTTGTTCCAGCAGGTCCAAAATTAGGTTTTACTGAGCCTTAAAGGTGAAACGAGTCAAGAACAAAGTTACAAATTGTTCTAATTTTCAAACGGGTCAAAAGTGAAGCAAAATTATTTTTCTTGTTCCAATGAGTCCAAAATGAGGTTTTTTTTTTTGCTAATTAAAATTTTATACCCACGGGAACAACTGATACAATTCTAGGGGCATACCCCGCGAAATCAACAAACAACAAGCAACAAACTGCTTCTACATTGGAGAAACTAGAAAACCTAGTTTAAGCAACAAAAGATCTATGCCTGATACAGAAAATTAACTATACCTACTGGCATCAAATCCTTCAGCCTCCATCTTCGGGCCGCCATCCCACCCAGCAACATAACCTGCCAAGAAATTTCCATAAACCTGCCCAGCAATAGGCGCATCCCGCACGGGCAAACCACAATGGTGGATATACCACACACCGCCACCTTGTATCTCTTCCGAGCATAGCACACAATTTCCATAAACACAGAAAAAACATTTTCAATTTCCGTCTGCATTGCAGCACGGAACCAATTCTCGCATCCGCAATGTAAAAAGACATTCCGAGCAAATGTCATCAGAGAGTCACTTTTATGATTAATTACAAGCTCATGTTCCCAAACCATTTGTATGAGCAAATGGCAACACGGGGAACCTGCCATCGTGCGCACAGTGCACAGACCTGGTTAAAACCCCTCATCGCACTCAAAGTGAACCACAACAATAAAAATTCCCAGACTAAAATTTCCCATCTTTAGGCTTGCACAGGTCCTGCAATCGACGTATAAGTCATCATTGCGACACCCAAAGTCAGAATCTCGGCATAAAGCAATAGCCATGAAGATGCTCGTTACCAAGCCATTTCCATAGGGCATAATCGAATCACCAGATCCCGACCCACTGTCCACAGTCTCACTCATCCATTGAACAGGATCAACAAGCACATCCTTCGAGATATTGAATGCGAAACTCCATTGAATAGCATCAACAAGCTCTGTTCTTAACAACTGGACACATTAAGACTTCGGTCTAAACTTCAGAGGACTGCAGCTAAACCCTGAGCCCAACACCCTTCTACTCTGCTTCAAGAAACCACAGCTGATAAGAATGTTCAAACCCATTCTATCCACATACTTGCCAATGACTTCAGTAATCAGATTCCTATCTATCAGAAATCGAAAAACTAACATATGGCGAGCAGACGAATCTTGAATCATCAAAGTGTAAGCCCTATACAAAGCTTGACCCAACATTTGCGCTTGATTTCCAGAGTTTCCAACTCTCTCAGTCATTTCGTCAAACAGTTGACGAGCCTCACTATCTCGAATGATAAAACCCAACCCAACTTCCTTCAGAAATAAATCTTGCTCCACCATCACATCATTCAGATGGATCCAACGAAACGAATTATCAAACCCATTAAAGCCCTGTTCTATTGTCTGCACTTCAAACATTATAATACATTGCATAGGTAAACTATCAACCACTTGGTAAACATTTTTAAAATCAGAAATGTCACGACCATCTTCCATCAGAGCCATCTTGGACTGAGTCTCCTTAATCCATAAATCATACCAAGGGAGACAATCCCTAGCAAGATCCACGTCTGGACACTTTCCAACAACATAAATACCACCTTTCTTAGCAGAGAGATCCGGTAAGAGAAGGTCATCGGTGCTGGCCAAAACACCAATCGCACATATCACATCCACGATGTGTAAATCACCACCCACTAATAATTTCAACAGAGCACCCAAACCAACTGGCTGCTCTGCAAAAGAAATCTTATAACAAAAGAAATCTTCGCTAGCGAAGAACTTTGGAGTCCTCAACAAATAGCTTGCAAGGTTTACGAGTCCATCCTCCAAATCCAGAAAAGGAAATACATCTTTCACCAAGGCAGTGACCTGTTGTCTCGCACTGTCCTTTTTTACTCGGACATCTATCAGATCCCAATGATTAAGACCGATAAATCGATCCCTCAAATTGTCCTTTTTTACTTGGTTATCCTCCAAAGGATACACAGTCACAAGGTTCTCCGAAAAAGAGACCCTCTTCGGACTCCTAATCGGACTACCCACATGAAGGCAAGCTTCAGATCCTCTCACACAAGGAGGAATCACATTTACTAAGTTCTCCAAAAAGGAGACCCTCTTCGGACTCTTATTCGGATTACCCACCGAATGGCAAACTTCAAATCCTCGCGCACGGGGAGGAATCACAGTCACTAGGTTCTCTGAAAAGGAAACCCTCTTCATTAAACTAATAATTATATATAGTAAGAAATATGGTGTTTAAGGTGAAAGATTGGAAGAGGAAAGGTGAATTTGGGAAGGCTAGTGTGAAGATTTGATGAAGAAATGGTTTAGATTAAGGATTGAGTTTGGTGGCGGCTAGGTTTTTAGAGAGAGGTTAGAGAGAAATTAGAGCATACGACTCTCATTTGATTTTTTCCAAAATGAGGTTTTATTGAGTTTTGGGGGTCAAACGAGTCAAGAACAAGGCTACAAGTGGTTTCCATGTTCAAACAAGTCAAAAATGAAGCAAAATTAATTTTCTTCTTTCTTGAACTTATTAAAAAAAAATTAATTAATTTTCTTGTTTCAACGAGTCCAAAATGAGGTTTTAGTGAGTTGAAGGTGTTAGGCCGAATACACAAATATAATCAAGATTTGTATGAGAGATTAACAAGAACACACGTTTTAACAATTAAAAACTGTTTGGAATTAATAATTCATCTCTCAGTGATGTAAACTATCATAGAGAGATGCTTAGGTTACAATGAATGATAATTCGTTGTTCGATTACCCTTCCAGGGTTAACCTAACTGTGTTTATAAAACATACAGCTACTGTACAATCGTTAAATTGATACTCCTATAATTTAGCTATACAATTGATATCAATCACGATTGCTACACGTCTTCTAAGTCAACACAATCTCTTTGACAGCTATCCAATCTTCGAAGATATTGCTTCCATAATTGTCTTCAATTATTCTTCAATCACTGTTGACAAGTAGACGCTTCCGCCAGACAGAGTTTATCAAACTCTGTTCCGCTTCCATCCGTCAGCGTTTAACTAAACTCTGACCTGCTTCCACCTAAACTCTGATTTATCACTGTTACACTTAAACACTGATTAATACTTCAATTATTTCTAACAATCTCCCCCAACTTGTTCATTAGCAAAAATGCACAAGGACAAAAAAATGAGAGTCGGTTTCTCTCTTCTCTCTCCAAAACCCTAACCTAGCCGCCACTTTTCAAGCTTTTTCCAATCCATAATTCATCAGATCTACATCTTCCTTCACGAATCCACCTCCGTTCTTTCCCCCCCCCCCACCTTTTATTAAAATTTCTTACATTATTATTATTCATATCATGGTAATCTCTAGTTTTCTGGGGATGGTTTATTTTGGTTTGAAGAGTAACTCTCAACCCGCTGGTTTGGGGGCTTGTTTGAAGTCGGTTATGGGCGATGTTTTAGACATCTCTGATGGTGCTTGTGTACCCGGTGTTTTCCAGATGTGTAACACTGATGGAAAGCCCACCATTTCTGATGGCCTGGTCCTCTCAGGAATTTTAGACAAGAAAGGTATTGTTTATGGTGATGGAGATGGTTCTGTCAATTGGGAAGCATCTCCTTGGTATGATTTTCAGAATGGACAGTTTCAATCCAAGATAGGTTTGATAGATGGTGTTGATGTGTTCGCTGGACTGCCTGTTAGAAACTTCAATCCAGATCTTATCAAAATGGTGGGGTATTCTTACCCAAGATGTGTAATGGGAGCTAAGAAGAAGCTCAGAGATATTAGAGACATTGAAGTTCTCTTCGCTTTGGAGGACTTGGCTGAGACCTTCTCTTGTTTAAGAGAGGCTGATGCCATTGTGTTTGCTGGGCCTTTAGTTTTTGCATGGATTACAACCCATTCAAATTCGGGTTCAATGTTGATTTTGTTAAATATTGTCAGATGTTTGATGAAATGGTTCACAGAAAACTTGATTGCAATGTCAAGTTCTCTTTTGTTGATGCCCGATTGGTGCTGGTTGACATGACCTAATGCTTTTTCACAAGTCCGGGATATGCTTGCAAGACGTTTGTAATTTGTCTTGACTCGATTAATGAATTTCTAATGGGATTTCTATGGGCTGATGGAGCTGGGTACATCCAGGTTGGCGGTTTCTGGTTGAAATCGGTGGATTTTTTTGCCTCACATTGGTCATGTGTTGGTACTGTTGGAAATTTCTTGGGTGAGGTTGATGCGCTCAAGAAGGACATTGTCAATGAATGTAGTCTGTCCGCCTATATGACTCTGAGTTGCTTGCGCTTGCACTCGAATGAAGAGAGATTTATTGCGGGGAGAAATCTATTCTATGTTGCCAGGAACAAGGATTCTGATTCTATGTTTCTGGGACTAGTAATGGTTGTGGGATTTCAAATCATGGGTACTGAAATGGTAACTAGTGGGGGTGGAACTTCGAGTTCTCATGTATTCAAGAAAGGGGGGTTTTTTTCCCCTGTTCCTTTTTGTGATGTTGGGAATGACCTGATTTCCGGCCCTTTGGTTGCTGGATTGCGAATGGAGTATATGAGTTCTAGTACTGCTGTTGCCAGCGAGGAGCTTGGCTTAATGCTTCAAAGGTTTTTGGCAGGATGGGGATGCCCCTCGTTTGACGAAAGTTTGTTGGTTTGTTGTGATCTTGTTAGTAAGTTTTGGGTTCTTATCATACAGGAGGTGACTATGAGGAGCAGTTCTTTGGGCAAACACCATATGTTTGTCATAATGGCTGATAGAGTTTCTGAATACTCTATGGTTACGATAACTAAAGGTTTCAATTACTTCAATGTTTGTAAGTATTGGCTCCGATTTGGGGATGTTTGTAGGACTCAGGTTTGTCAAGCTGGGTCTACTTTGAGGGAGAATGCTGGGCTTCTAGCCCTTGGTCTCAATGTTGTTCTGCTTAGGGTAAACCTGCAGAGGGGTTTCATCTCGAAATGTGACAAGGTGGGGATGGAAAGTATCCCCGTTAATGAAATTGTGTTGTCTGTTGTCTTTCGATTTTCAAATATGAGTGCTACGCAGGGTCGTTCACTGCATAAGAGCAATATGATTGTGGGGATTGCAAGTGATTTTCAGGATATGTTGAGCCATTTATGGCACGTTGTGCGGAAGGACAGCTTTTTCGGTAATGGGTATGTCAGGTTGGAATTTCCTGGGAGTTTTACTCTTGATGGATGGATGGGAGGCATCTCAGATGTAAGCTTCATTTTAGATGTTTTTCGAAGGCTGGGAGCTTATACTCTTCAGTACTACTCATTCGCCAATGGGGTGGTGACATTGTTGATGCGAGCTTTCAAGTTTATTGTATTGTTGGATGTCACTCTGTCTCCGGGTAAAGATTGGCATGGTTTGTGGGGATTTTTGCATGTTGTTAACTGCCAGGCGTGGATGCCCAAGAATAGTATTGTGCGAGATGAGATGCCGCTTTGGCATGGTTATGGTTTTTTATGGCCAGCCTAGTTATATAGTTTCAGTTCAGATTGCTTTGTAACTTGTTGATATAAACTAGGTTTCACTAGTTTATCTAGTTTCTCTTATGTGGACGTTATTATTGTAATGTCGGTTTGTTGATTTCGCGGGGTATGCCCCTAGAATTGTTTTCAGTTGTTCCCTTTGGTATAAAATTTTAATTAGCAAAAAAAAAATGCACAAGTTAACAATTAATTGATGATGTCAAAACAAAATAGACAAATGCAGTGTTTAACAAATAATCAGAGTTTAAACTTTTACTTACACAAAATCTACAGAAAGCAAGAAATTCTTACAAAGCATTCTTCACCTAATCTCCTCAACATCTGGTGTTGTTCTGAGATAATCAATCAGCAATCTTCTCTCTGCATTCTCAAGCTCTCTCTGCATAATTTCCTTGATCTCTCTTAGCTTGGGATCATTCTCACCAGTTTGATAAATAGCAGCTCTCAGAGAATAGATTTTGTTTCTTCTCATTTCATTTTCCAGTCTAATGAAGTGTGCTTCCTTTGATTTAGAATTAAAATCAAGAACAGTTATACCCAAATCTGTCTTCAGCTTAGCACTATCTTTCTTCATCTCAACAAGATTTCCATGATAATCTCTATACTTTGGAACATATGCACCTGTGTATTTTACACCTCTGCATGCCATATTATGCAGCATCTTATTTCTCAGCACATTTGCAGCTCGATGAGTTCTTTGATTTTTTACTTTGAAGATGTATAAAACATACTCCAATTCCTCATTATACTTCAGATCAAGATCAAACTCACCAATTTTATACACTGTTCCATCAGCCATGAAATACAAAAGAAAATCTCTTTCCAAACTCTTCTTATGAATCAACTACACTGATTCCAGTCTATCTAAACTCTCCTGTGTAACACCAAGACCTAGAACAGACAGTGATGAAGGATCTCTAGGACCAGTATACATTCTATTTTCTCTGTGAGAGCCTAGACCAGATTTATCTCTACCAATTTTTCCTGTTAATCCTCTACCATGTAGAAAATCAGTAGTTCCTTCAGTCATCTGATTTGGATCATGAAGTGTAGGTTTTTCAAACACTGATTTCATCTGTTTAGATAGAGGTATCAATGCAACTTGTGTATTAACAGAGGTTGTATTTTCTTCCTTCTGTACAACATGTGTAGCAACAGAGGTTGTACTTTCTTTCTTTGAAACTTTTTCCTCCTCAACAGCCTTACCCTTCATCTTCAATTTAGCTTCTGCTTCTGTTGGTTTTCTGAACATTTGTGATCTTTGAACAGTACCAACTTTTTCTTTAATCATAATGCCTTTAAAAACAGGCCTAGCAGCTTTCTCTTTCCTTTTAAACTTTTTTTTTTTTGCTAATTAAAAGTTTATACCAAAAGGAACAACATGATACAATTCTAGGGGCATACCCCGCGGAAACAACAACCTACTAATACAGAGGACATTAAAATGCCTTACAGTAAACCAAGACAAAGGTTAGCCCACTTGCCTAGCAACATCAGGATAAGTAAGAGCTAGTTAAACTTGCTAATAACACAAAAAGAGACTAGGCACATGTCTCACAAAGCCCACAGAAAGCAGATAGTGCACCATGTAATGATACAGGTACAATCCAACAGCATGCATCAATCGAGATAAAAATAAAGACTCCAAATTCAATGGACAATGGACTGTCAATTCAGAGCATTTTCCATGTCCCTGCTAGGGCATGTCTGATCACCCTTACTAAGTCGGCAGCGCTTTATCCTTGCCCTAGTCCATTGAACCCGGGCCTCCTTGTCCTCTTCCATACCTTTCTCATCTTGAATCTCTCCATGGGCCGAGTCCTGCTTGGGATCCTCCTGTATTTTCTCTGGATCAACATGGATAGTCACATCCCCAACAAGACTAAACAGAGGCCCCAAGTACTGCATGTTACCCTGAATTGGCTCCTTTGTGCTGCTCTCTCCCACCCCTAGCTCCTTGGAGAGGTTTGCATCCCTTCCTCCAACTAGAGGGCTTTGCTTTGGTGCAGTCATTAGATCAATCCCCAAATCAATCAGGTAGTCCCTCAACTGAATGGATCGGCAAATTAAGTCATGGAGCTCTACTTCCTCAAGATCTCTCAGACCACGAGCAGAGGCACTGAATTCCCTATCATGGGACCCTTTAACCAAAGGGATTTCCTTACCTATCAAGGTAATGAACATCTTCAGTTGTTCTAGATTACGCCTCGCTGCCACCAGAGCCTTCTTCTTCAGATCGGAGTTGAATAGGGTGTGGTCTAATAGCCCCGCTATCTCCGCCTCCGCTTCCATGTCCTGGATAATCTGGTCATCCTCCCCAAGTACCGGTAGGGATATTCCATTCTTCCGAATATAGGTTCCAAGCTGTTTAATGCAGTTTAGGGCTATACCCAAGTCTCTCAAAAATTTTAAATCAGGTCTCCTTTGCAAGCCATTTATACCATCTAAATCCCTCATGTCAACAGTCCCCCATATCGTGGGTACCTCATGCCCACATTGAACAATGCAGTCTCTCATGGTACTGATTACATTCATAGCAATAGCTAGGCGCTCTTTCCATCGCTTTACTGAATCATCCCCATCTGGGATTTCGTCTTCTTCTATCGCGTCATTACACACCGTCTTGCCCTTGTCTTTCATCCTGACTAACTCCGTATCTCCTACAGAGGACCCATCATTTTCCCCAAAATTCATCGTCTTGCCACTCTTTCTACCTACCCCCATAACTAGAACAGAGGAATCCCCTTTTGTGGAAGCATAATCCTTGGTCAATTCATTCCCAACCCCAACAGTGCCACCTTTTTTTTTTTTTTGCTAATTAAAATTTTATACCAAAAGGAACAACTGATACAAATCAAGGGGCATACCCCGCGAAATCAACACCTAGACAAAGTCATAACAACATCAAATTACAATACCGGAACAAATCTAAAAAGACCATCCAGTCTACATGAACAAGGATAACCAGCTAAGATGAAGACTATGCCATGGAATAAGCGATGCAGGAGCGACCTCCTCTGTCCACCCTGATATCATCTTTATGCATCCTGCGCCTACAATAGGCACACATCCAGTCCAGGTCCCGAGCACAATCATCACAGCAAATTCCAAAATTAGAAACTCCAAAATCAATCGACATTAGACTGTCAATTCTTCCATCACCATTGTCCTTAACCATGGCCTTATAACAGGTCTTAGTCCCCCTTTTGTAGTCTGCCACTACAATGTTGATAAGAAATTTAGCTCGGAGAGCATACTGTAGCCTCAAGCCCATTAAGAAATAGCCCAGCAGCAGGCCTCCCATCCTTCGCAAATTTATCAAAGAGGAACCATTATCAAACAACATCTTATTAACAACCAAGTGGTGATCACCACTACTCGTCTCCAGGCATTTTTCTAGATGGTACATGGATCGAGCTGAATTCTTCAAACTTCCAGAAATAGTAACCGCAACATCCTTGCATAAGTCATTAATCGACCCCTGTCTTTGTGCAGTCCCCTCCGGCACTGCTTCCACCTCCACGCTCGAATTTATCTCAATGATTACTTCAGGCTGTACCTTCATAGCACACTCAGATGGGTCAAAACCCTTCTCAACAGTAATATTACCAATATTCAACTTTCTAATCATTAAATGCATCTTCCTTAACTTCTCGACCATAGCACAAAAATTCAAGACATCAACAAGGCGACACAAGTTGCCTTCATTCAGATTCCAAGCGGCATACAATGCCTCTGCCTCTTGGATTTGACCAACAACTTCTAGTAAACCACCCATAACAAACGTCCGCAAACAAATTCCTTCACTATGTAGCATCGTTACAAGCACAATCCTATCACTAGAAATTGGTCTCCATTGGTCCGGCACTTGAACCATCAATTTCGCAAAATAACAAAGAGGCATTTTAAGAAATACATGACTTACATTCATAATACAAGCTACAGGCCTAGAGGACCCTCCGTCCAGTGAAAGTTTATAATCACGACTCGTCATCATAGCATCATACAGATAGAAGGTTGATTCCCCAACACCCTGTATTGCATCAATACATTTCCCAAAGAAGTTGCTGCTCCCACTAACAAGACTATCCTCCAGAATAGACTTTATGAGTACCCGTGAACCAGGCCAATAGTCAAACACCTTGTGGCCAGAATGGCATTCACTTTCCAAACCAGAACTCCCATTGCAGAGTATAGCGATGCCTAAATGACACCCATCCACGACCTTCTTCTCATTGAGTAACACCAGAGTAGACTCCAAAGAGACACCATCAACCAACAGAACCCCTATGATGAAGCTCTTGTAAATCTTGGGTCCCTTCAAATTCATCAAGAAACCGCCTTCTGCTCTAGCTAGAGGAGAAGTTCCTTCCAATCTTAAATAAGTATAATCCAAACAGATGATAAAACTAACAGAAGGTAGGATACCTTCCGTACACAGAATAAAAAGCCTACTGGAAAGCAGGTTCGTTATTAATGCCGAATACAGATCTGTCTTCCAAAAAATGGAAAGATCATGTCGAATGGGAGAAAACAGAAGTTCTCGTTCAAGGAGCACCAGATCAAAATCGATGTCCTTCGAATAATCCACACAGTGGACCACATCATTCAACTGAATAAGGGACTCTTTTGCAAGGACCCATAATCCAGCATAAAACCCACTATAAATGGTAGGCTCAACAGAAAAATTTTCATGACAAACACCCTGACTGAGTTTGGAAAAACCCTCTACAATTAACAATCAGAGAGGAACCTCCCGCAACAAAGAGAGGTCGTGATAAAGGTGGGAGATAAATAAGGGGGAGATGGATTTAGGAAGAAGGTATTTAGATCTGATGGATTTAAGGTGAAGAGTGGGCTGAAAAAACATGGCGGCTAGAAGAAATTTTAGGATTTTTAGAGAGAGGTTAGAGAGAAAAAACGACTCTCATTCTGTACTAAAAAAAATCCCAACAGTGCCACCCTTCTGGGCCTCATGCAAACACCTATCAGTTACTAGACCTTCCTTAAACAACATTTCCTCTTCCATAGAGGGGTCCGACAAATCGACAAAGGAAGTATCATGATAATCAACATCTATCATATTTCTAGCAGATTTCTGTTGAGAGAAAACCTTACCATCAATTAATTGATGTTTGACCCTGCTACGAGTACGGGCAGATACCCCAGTCTTCAAAATCTCTGGAATTATCGTAACTAAGTCCTCAGCAAAAGAGACCCGCGTGACCTCCTTCTGGCCATCATTTGAAATACTTGATCTTCCCAACTTCTTAGATCGAGTATCAACCGAAGGTATCTCCGATACCAACTCCGCCGCAAATGAGACCCTTTTCGGGCTCAAGACCGGGTTTAACCCCTCCTGGGTCATCACCTCATTATCCTTGACATAAGTCATCACCATGGGATCATCCACGAATGAAACCCTCTTGCGACTCATGCTAGAAGAGAAAAAAACTAAGAAAGAAATTTTGTGTATAGGTGAGAGATTAGAAGGAGAAGATGAATTTAGGAAGGGAAAGATAGATCTGATGGAGAAAATTGCTTAGATTTTAGAGAATTTTAGAGAGAGGTTTTTTAGAGAGAAGGTGGAGCGACTCTCATCTTTTTTTTTACTCTTTCCTTTTAAACTTGCCAGACTTCAAAGCTTTCTTGAAGATTTTTCTCCTCAGCTTGAATGTCTGCAAGTGTGACTCCCTCTACATTCTCTTCAAGGAACAACTTAGCAGCCAATTCCTCATCAGTCTGTGGATTAGAAGTTAATACCAAACTCTGAGTCTTGGAAGTACCCTGAGTATCAGTGTTTACACTATCAGACTTTGACTTAGAAATGTTGCCAGCTTGTAAACTCTTCTCAACAACTCTTGACTTAAAACTCTTTTGACCTCTGGCACCTCCATCTCCAACATCATCCTTCTGAGTCAAAGTTTAAGACTGCCTGCATTTTGACTTAGCAAATCTCTCCCCTTTTTTGACATCATCAGGAATTAGAATTGATGTTATCAGCTCCAAGGAAGTAGCAATGGAATCAATCTTATCAGACATTGTAGTCTGATTTGCTTCAACTTTAGCCAGCCGTTCAAAAAGAGTGTCTTGAGCTTTAGAAAATTTCTGAAGTTTGAGTTTACTCTCTCTTTCCATATTCATATCTCGAGACTGAATTTCAGTTCTCAGATCAGTAAGTGCCTTCTGGGAATCAGCAAATCATCCATCCAGAGTCTTGACTTGAACCACAGTGGCCTTTAAACATGAAAGAATCTCTGGATTGGAAATTTCTTTAGCAGTTTGCTGAACAAACTTAGCTGCTCTCCCTCTAGGAAAAATACAATCTTCCTTATACCAATTTTCAGAAAATTTAGCAAGATACTCTACTTCAACTTCATGTGCATTCGAAGGCTGAGAGAATGATGCATGCTTGGCATCAGTTTGCACATGGATACTCTGAAAAGAATCAGATTCTGCACTCCCTTCACCTTCAACTTCAACACTTGCATCTGCAACTGAATCAGAAATATGCACTTCAGCATTCTCTGCCACAATTTCCACAGTGTCAGCTACAATGTTCACAGTTTCTGCAACAGTCTCCACATTCTCAACAGGAGGTTGTTCTGCAGTCTCAACAACCGTAGCAAGAGACTCTGCAATATGAACTTCAGTATTTGCAACAGTAGTCTCTACTTTATTCTCTGCAACTTTATCAGAAACAGGCTCTGTAGGTTGTTCGTGAATGTCAACATCCAAAGGATCAGAGATTACATCCTTGGGTATCTGCTCAACTTCTTCACCTTTTTCCATAGTGTGGTGAGCATCAGCTAATACCTCAGTATGAGTAGCCACTGTTTCATCAAGTACTACAGTAGCTTGATCTGCAGCACCAGTTTCTCCAGAATTAACAGCCACAGATGAAGTGGGAACATCAAAATAATCAGAGAATGGCATGACAGTTTCAACAAAATCATCCAAAGAAGGAAAACCATCTATGTTGTCCTCATCCATTTGCATATGTACTGGTGATTGCACAGCTTCTTCTTCAGTGTTTATCTCAACAGCAGGTATTTCTGTAGAAAGTACCCCTGGAGCTTCAATATTCATGTCTTCATCAGAGTCAGCAATTATTAACTTTCTTCTTTTATAGGTCTGCACCTCAACTGCTACCTCTTCTTCAGTAGAGGTTGACTCTTCATCTATCTCAACAAGAGAGGGTGATGGAGACCTATTTGCCCTTTTTCCTTTTTCTCTTTTCTGGCCCTCTTAGCTCTAGCAGAGCTATGCCTGGAATTATGAGCAGGATGCTTTGTTCTACCTCCATGTTTTGGTTTAGATGGCTGGTGGTCAGATTGAGGTTTAATGGAAGGTTGAGGTTGTGGATGAGATGGTTGAGGTTCAGTGTTTGTGGGTAGTGATTCAGTGTTTTTTTTTTGCTAATTAAAATTTTATACCAAAAAGGAACAACTTATACAAATCTAGGGGCATACCCCGCGATCGACCATAACAGAAGTCATAACATTAGTAAGTCACCTTATTGTCAACATAACAACGAGAAAATTAAAGATTATTCTGGCGCCTTAAACAACCTAAAATTGAGACTAGGCACATGTCTCACAAAGCCCATAGTAATGAGAAGCAGTAGATACACCATGTAGTGACGCAAAAGCATTCCAACAGCAAACCTCTTCCTGGCATGATACGGAGCAACCGACACCCCCCTTCTCAACATGAGAGTTGGCCTCCAAAAAAGCACCTCATCGGCTAACTTTTCCTTGGAAGGAGAACCAGCCTCCAGCTGATTAAGGATGCCCTCCAGAGAGATCACCACTTGAACAGTATAGCAATACACAGCTCCCCTAAAAAGAAAACAAAAGTGGAAAAAATGAGAGTCGTCTCTCTATCTTCTCTCTAACCTCTCTCTAAAACCCTAATTAGCCGCCTCAAAATCTAATCACTTTCTCATCAAACCTTTCCATATTGCCTTCACGAATTCATCTCTTCCCTTCTCTCTCACCATATACTCCAAACTTCTTATATTTACTATTATTATGAATAGATCTAATTCTGATGCGGATGGACCCAACCGTCAGTTGGGATCCTACCGGTGTCCAGCGGATCATGATGGTGCTCCGCTTGAATTTGGAGTGTTTGATGGGTATGAAACCCCATTCTTAGTTGCTGGATCTGTCTTTAAAGAGCTGGTGGGTATTTCGGGCCCAAGGTTGGAGGATGCAAGCCATCTTCAATCGGATCCGTTACAGGATGGCTGCTGGATGGACGGGCCACCTCTTGACCCTGTTGACCAAAGGAGGGTAGGTTCAGTGGAATTGTTCGCAAAGGCACCCCCTTTGGAGAACCCTGAAATGGTGATGCCTTTAAGGTGTTTGAGTTCTAGCCTAAAACAGGAGTTAGCCACCGCAGAGATGGCTACTGATGGGTCTCAGTGCAGCCTGGGGACACAAGATGTTGGTTGCAACCCCTCTGTTGGGTTTGCTTCATTGATTAGTAGCTCAGTCAGAGCTATTGAGCCATTTAATGTGCTGGAGGTGGTGAGGCCTAGGCTCCAGAGTGGCCCCAAGAAGAACAAATTTGTCAAGGGGGACCCTATTACCATGAATGTGGCTACAGGAGATGCGGGATCTAGACAGAGGATCCAACCCCTGGCGAAAGGCATTGAATCTGGTAAGAATTCTGACTCTGATAAAGTAGCCTCTGCTGAGTATTGTCAAAAGATGAGTACAGCCCTGACAGGGGTAGCCACTAGTGTGAGATTGAATATAGCTTTGAAAGTTATCTTGGTCCTTAGGGACTGTATTGTGAGGAATGGCCACGAGGTTCCCAGCTTCTGGGGTAAGATAGCTATGAGAGCTTTGAATGCCTCAAATGACTTACAAGACCTACCTGTCATTAGGATGATGGAGGATCTTGCTAGAGCTTTGCACTGTATAAAACAATTTTCATTCGGGATAGGAAAATTCCTCTGCCTATTCTTTTAGGGGGTGAGGGAGTGCTCCTACAGGGTATGAAGGAGGAACTAAAGGTTGCTGGGTTGTTGGACCAGTTCCATTTGAGAGGGAAAGGAGGAACGCTAGTGATTGTTAGCCAAGGGAAGGATGTGGATAGTTTGAAGATTTTCATTATCTCTTTTGATAATGTTTATAGAAATGCAGACAAGGAGGTTATTCAAGCTTTGCCAGCCAATCTCAGGGTCTTTCTTCATGAGTGCGGTCTTAGCCAAATGGGCACTACTGTAGTGATGGAAATTGATGCGGAGGTGGGATTGATTTGCACATCTGGTACTGAAGGAGAAAACGATCAAGATGAGGAGGTTGAGGAGGTGAGTGCACAAGGCCGCACTGGTGGACCTATGGACTCTTTGATGGTGAAGTATGATTTGGTGCAGGTGATTGAAATTTCGGGTGAGGGTACTGAGAAGGGCCTGGCTCTGGGGGGTCTTATCCCTAACACGAGGGCTTCTATGCGTGGACACGAGGGCTTCTATGCGTGGACATATGCATTATCTGGGAATGATGTTTGGCTTTGCTGATGGTTATGGTCTGATGCTTGATGAAGATGAGGAGGGAAGCGAAGATGAAATGGACATCCCTGTTATAGATGCTAAGGCGCAAATGGCTGGAAGTTCCCTTGTTCACGCTGCTGAGAAAGTTCGTTGGTCTAAATCCAAGACCAAGAGGTGGGGAGCAACCCGAGGAGGTCACTCCAACAAGACTTAAAAATGGCTGCTTAATCCCTTTTCTTAATTCTTAATTCTTAATTCAAATGTTGATTGGCAAGTGACTTTATGTTTTGCCTCTGTTTAGTTAATTGTTGAATCTGCGGGGTATGCCCCTGTTTGAACAAATTTCATGTAATGGTTATTTGTTGTTTCGCGGGGTATGCCCCTAGACGTGTTTATGTTTGTTCCTTATGGTATAAAATTTTAATTAGGAAAAAAAAATACACAGCTCCCCTTCGGAGATTCCAAATGTCAACTACTCAACATTGGCAAACAGCAGATAACATAGTCAACAAAGTGACCTCAATAACCTCACAAGCAGCAGCGAGCCCCGCAATTCCATACATAAAAAACCCCGCTTGTACCATTAAGGGTTCAACTATCAACCAACAGCTAGCGGCCAGACATGCACAAGGTTCCGCAACAGTGCACACCAAGCAAGACAGCCATCACCAGTAAGACCATGAAATAATTATCAATGTTACTGATTCTAATACATGCAATGGCAAAGCCAAAAAGCTGAACGCGAAATACAGATTTATTATAACCATAATATCGATAAAATTTCATAAAAGATAATTTAAATGTTCGAAATTAATGTCATAAAAATTCCATACAAGACATATATATATATAGGCAAGTGCTCAAATACAAACCACTTTTAAAATACAAACCTACAAACCAACACTAAATTAATTATATTTCATCTATTCTAAGGTTCCCGCCAAGGGTACCTTCACAAAAAAATGCTTAAAATAATTGGCTCTATCCAACAAAAAAAAAAATCTTGCCGTGGAAATGCGAAGCATTTAAGACAGTAAACGGATGAGTTAGGTAGTCATGAGGGCCGAAGGCTCTCGACACACCCGTCAATCGTCTATTGCCTTTACCATTGATTGTCATTCCTTACAACTTTAGAATGATAAAGGCACGAAGCGCCGTACAAGAAGGTGCGAAACACCATTAACCAGTGAAATCCACTGCCACGTCATCACGTGAACAGTGATTATTTTTTTTTTGTTGGATAGAGCCAAGTATTTTAAACGTTTTTTGTATTGAGGTACCCCTAGTTTTGGTCATTAGATTAGCTTGAAATATTAGATTATGCTTGGTTTGTAGGTTTGTATTTTAAGGAGGTTTGTATTGGAGTAGCCCCCTATATATATATATAGAGGGTTACTCCAATACAAACCAAATTAAAATACAAACCTACAAACCACGTCACTAATATATATATATATAGGCAAGTGCTCAAATACAAACCACTTTTAAAATACAAACCTACAAACCAACACTAAATTAATTATATTTCATTTATTCTAAGGTTCCCGCCAAGGGTACCTTCACAAAAAATGCTTAAAATAATTGGCTCTATCCAACAAAAAAAAAAAATCTTGCCGTGGAAATCCGAAGCATTTAATACAGTAAACGGATGAGTTAGGTGTTAGATATATGTCCATGCTGTGTTCCCATGCTGTGTTTGGCTATCATGATCAGCACATGTTCTGCACTCTAGCTCACCAATGTGGACTGTGACTGCACTCTAGCTCACCAATGTGGACTCTGACTGCACTCTAGCTCACCAATGTGGACTGTGATTGTTAGTTACAGTAGTTTGTATTCTATAAATAGTCTGTCTAGTTATTCCATTCCAGACGAAGATTATTCACAATGTAATCCATTATCCATTACTGTGTTGTTCTTCATGTTATAATACATCAGTTTATATCTTCTTCATGCTCTCCATCAATGGAGCGTTATCAAATTTAACATGGTATCAGAGCCAACTGCTTAACAGCACACGATCCTACAACCTTCAAAGCTTAAAAACCCACCACTTTTATCACCTTGAGATTGAGAGTACATATTCTGCAATGTACGCAGACTGTCAAAGGTGTCATCCCTTTGTTTGCTCATGTCACCACTGCATACCAATCCTGTTTTGTTACCCTCAAGTCACGAGCTACTACTTCGGCCTGTCTATCTCACCTTTTGCAGCCTTTCTTACACACAATGCAGCTTCCTTTCTGCTCATATATCAAGTTCATCCCCTGCTCCATATCCAGAATTTTTCCCACATTTCTGCCCACTGATCCAGAATCATCAGCATCAATCAGAAATTCTTGTTCTTCGATTTGTTTTTTTTCCTTACGATTGTTATTTCGCTGCTGTGTTCAAGTTCTATATGTTTATGTTCGATCATTATCAATATAAACATCTCATCATCAACTCATCATATCTTCGGTTTATAGTGCTATTCACCTCTATTTTGATTGCAAACACATTGTTGCAATTCAGTCATTTCCACTCATTTTTCATCCTGATTTCAGCTTGTGATCATTTTGTGATCAGGTTGTGATTGGTTCAGTTTGAGAATCGTATGTTGTTCATCAACTACGTATTCTTCACATCTTCTTTCAGTCATTTTGTGACTTTCATTTACCAACAATTTTGTTGGATATTTCAACCCCATTGTGGGATCCTCTTATCACTTTTTCTGCGTTGGTTAGTTGCTTATGGCAAGTCTATAGCTGTGTTATGGCAAGTAGATAGCTGGGGTACTTTCCTTCGTTCTTCTCGGCATGTCCATAGCTGTTAACGGCATGTGGATAGCTGGTTTCTACCTTTGTTTTGGCATGTCTCCTTGTGAGCAAGCACTCAATTTCACTCCTCTTGGAGTTCTCATTTCAATCCTTTTGGATCTCTTATCGCAGTTCCGTCTGCTCCTGGTTCATCTCTTAGGCCTTGCGAGGCATTTTCAAGTGTTACTTCCAAGTGTTGTGGTGTTCTTCTCCCTGCTGTTCTACATGACAGCATTGTTCAGTTGCCTATCTTCAAGTTCCAAGTTGAAGGTTTTCATTTCATTCCCACCTTCAACTTGAGGGGGGATGTTAGATATATGCCCATGCTGTGTTCCCATGCTGTGTTTGGCTATCATGATCAGCACATGTTCTGCTAGAGTCCACATTGGTGAGCTAGAGTGCAGTCAGAGTCCACATTGGTGAGCTAGAGTGCAGTCACAGTCCACATTGGTGAGCTAGAGTGCAGAACATGTGCTGATCATGACAGCCAAACACAACATGGGAACACAACATGGGCATATATCTAACCGCAACACCGAGCTACCAAGAGCTGCTATAAACACACCCTTAGTCCTGTACAGACCAAGCAAAGTCCATGTTCGATGCATCATCCTACAGCTAAGCATGTCGACCATGGCAAAACTCACCCTCATTTTCTTCACCAAACTGCCCCCCAGAAGAGCATCAAATAAAACTATCATACACAAACTCTTTACCAGAAGAAGACCCACATGTATGCTTGACGTAGCAACTCTTCGCCCCTGCTGATGGAATAAACGCATCATCACATAACAAATTCTGCTAATCTTCCAACCAGCAACCATACGAATATTCCACCAGGATAGGCACTTTGATTCATTTGTAACAACATCAGTTGTCAGGATAGGCACTCTGATTGGAAGAACAGGGATTGCTACCCGGAGGCAGGGAAGCTTGTCGATTTGATCGAGGATGATGGCACTGTTTTGATTGCTACTACTGCTATTGGGGGCTGGCACAGGATGATTGAGATGTCAATCATGCAACTTCTGTTGGTCTCAAGTTGTTTATGCCAGAAGAGCAGGCTCCATTTGTGGACAACTGCTGGATGGGTGCCTAAGGGTGTTGATGCGAGGCAGGAGGGTCAGAACAAGGAAGCTATAGCCATGAGTGCTTGGGATGATTGTCAAAGTGGACCATGTTCGGTCATGAAGAAGCTTACTATCGGCATAGTTTTTTAACTTATGTTTAATCTAGTTTGCTATGTAGACTCTATTATGACTTAATGTTTTGTAGTTTTTTCGGATGTTGATTTCGCGGGGTATGCCCCTAGATTTGTATCATGTTGTTCCTTTTGGTATAAATTTTTAATTAGCAAAAAAAAAAAACATCAGTTGTCAGCCCATTTGTATCATCCACAATGACCTCCCAACTGCAAGTCATGGGAATGCAGTCAATCCATCTAATGGGTGTTTGTCTTTTTGCATCAGAAAGAAGCTTGCTTGATGGCCTCTGTTGTGAAGGGGTTGGAGATTTTTGATTGTATGAACTTATTACAATCTGAATGGGTGATTCTCAAAGACGGTTTTGTTTCAAGGTATGGTGAGCTGGTGGTAGCTACCAGGTGTGACAAACGTGTGGGTGGGTCCAAACTCACAAAATTAGATTGCGGCCTAATATGTTTATGTCAGACCTCTGTTTGTGAGGTTATCATGGAGGACCTGCAAATGGATGAATGTGAGTTACAAGGGGTTTTTTCTCAGATTATGGGAGTTGTGACTTATGGTCGCAAACTATTTGATGATATGCCTCATCCAGGTTTTTGTTTGGGGAGGAGATTAAATATAATCTCTATTCAAGGGGGAGCTTCTTCCCTTGTGTTTGCTGATGTGGGACATCATGTGTGCAATCCTACTGATGTGTGCCACCATATGTGTCACCATGTTCATGCTGGTGGAGAGGTGTTTATCTTTATGGGGGTTCAAGATGTGACGCATATTTCTGGAATGCTTATTTCATCCAGCAAGTGGCTGGTCCTGAATGCCAATGTTAAAATGAAGAGACTACTTGGTACAACAAGTGGGAAGGTTCGGGAGTTAGTCTACAATGTTTGTGTGATGCTGTTGATGTCTGATTACATCAAGGACTTGTTGCTGTTCCAGATGATTGAGGTGCAGAAGGGAAGCTGCTTTGTGTCTCATACAACGCAAATTTTGTGCACTGGTCGTGATAACCTGAGCCATTTATGGCACTTTGCTGGTGACTGTGTTATCGACTTGATAACATTGGAGGTCCTGGTTGAGAGGACCAACTGGGCGATGCATTCTTTCTGCATATGTTATTATACGAGCGCAGTGCCTTTGAGTGGTGCTGGAATTGTTTGCTGCGATGTTTGTGCTTGGAACCTAACGCACAAGGATGATATGAGGATGGATAGGGGAGGTCACTCCTGCATAGTTTTTTTCATGGCATAGTCTTTATCTTAGCTGTTTTTAATTTGGTTGATTGTAAAAGGACTTAAATGTCGTTTAGCTCTGTTTAACAATGTTGATTTCGCGGGGTATGCCCCTAGATTTGTGTAAGTTGTTCCTTTTTTGGTATAAAATCTAATTAGCAAAAAAAAAAAACTAAAGGGCCAGAGAATCCCTTAGCTCCTGGAAGAACCGCTTCAAACATCGCATCACCCTCAACGAAAGTCCAACTTTGCCAAAAGGCAATTTTCAGAATTGGCACAAATCTTCGAAGCTTCACAATTACCTCTGCTTCCTCAACACCATGGGAACGCACCTCATTAACTTCCTCAGAATTATAATAGTAGAAGAAAGCAATAGTTTCACAATCAAAGTCATCCATACTGCATCTGGAGACATGATTCAGTCGAACGGCGAAATCATCATCACGAGCCCACCACAAACCTTGGGAAATGAAAGTATCCGCTCTGTTCTCGGAATATCCATTTAAATGTGCCATCAAAACCCATAGCAAATCTGTCAAGAATTTACCAAATCCTAAATTCATCTTCCATCTCAAATCCCCCACTTATACACCAAATTTCTTATAAAATATATTTTGATATGTCTATATTATTTGTGTTTCTTCATGAGGGCTCGACGTTGATGTTGGGTTTCACTGATCTGGAATTGATAGGAGGGCCATGTGCTGCTCTCTTTTCATGGAGTCGTATTTTAATGGACGATGATGTTGGGATCTCGGTAAAGGGGATCTTGTTTCAAGAGTTGTTCTTGAAGGAAATTGAGTCTCCTCTACTTGGGTTTTCGGATCTAGCAGGTTTGAAAAACCCCAATGTTGGGTGGTCATTTATGAAGTTTATGGTTTTGGGGAAAATGATTCAAGAGAGTCATCTGGAGGTTGAGGCTTCACTATCAGAAGGAATGGTTATGTTGTCTTTATCGCTTGTTGTGTTGAAGGGTAGCATCACCCTTAGCCGTGTAGGGCCCTACTCTGTTCTTGTTGTTCCGAGGGGAGTCACAGATGATACTAGAGGAAAGCCCGTCAGGATTAACGATGTTGTTCTAGATACTGATTGGGGTATGGTGGGGTTTGATATCGTCAGGAGTTTCGGCTTGACTAGAGTTACCCGAAATCATAAGTTTTTACTAATGATGATTGTTTGTCAAACAATGAGGGATATGTCTTGTTCGCTGATCAAGACGATGAACCTGTGTTCCTTTTCTCCTGGTGTATTCCGTTATACCTTAATGATTGGATTCTTGAAGTTTACTGTTTGGGTGAGCCAGTCCTTGGTTGAGGAGTCGCTATTGAATTTGATGGGTTTATTTTTAGCATCTTATGATGGTAGGAGACCGGTTCTATATGGTGAGTCGTTCCTTTCACCATTTCAAAGAAGCGGTGGTCCATTCGGCACTGTTAGCATTGAGAAGGGATTCTATTATAGGATTTGCAGGGTAAGCAATGGGTGTGTCATATCTTACTGGATATTACAACAAGAGGGGACCAGGAACGGTATGGTAAGCGTGGGTTTGAAAGTTGCTCTGTTTGCTGAATTATCTTTAATGTTGATGACAGTTCTTCCTTGTGATAGTGAGAAAAAAAAAAAAAAAAGTTAATGCAGGGACCCCAACATTATACATGCCCGAGACAACTTAGAAGAGAAAAAAAATGAGAGTCCTAGAGAGAGAAGCTCCTCCTTCTTTCTAAAACCCCTAACCCTAGCCGCCATATTCCAATCTTCAGATCTATTCTCTAACACACTTTCCTCATCATTAATTCCACATTCCCTTCATTTACTTCCACCTTCTCTAGTTCCCCAAACCTAAACACTATATTTCTTACTTACCTATTTTTTCTTTTTCGGTCAGTTCTTCCATGGTGAGTCAAGGTTCGAATTGTGACTCTGAATCTGGTTTACCTGGCTATATGCAGGATATGGAGGATGATAAGTTTCAGGAAATGCTTGCACGAAGAGAAGTGGAGGACTTCCCAGCTCTAGTAGTGCCTTCCACCCTACAGGGAGGTACCTCAGCTGAGAAGATTTGTGAGACACCCTCAGATGAGGATGAAGCTTCATATGAGACTGCTAGAGATGCGGTAGAAAGAGAAACGATACACATGGTAGCAAAGGGTGTGGCTGCGAACAATAAGTATGAAAGAGAGGATCTTATAAAGCTCCGCAACCAAATGATGGATATCCATAGCTTTCTTGCCAAGAAGGGTTTTTCGGTGAGTGAAGTTGAAAAAGAAATCTTGAAGGATAAGGAGAGATTTAATGCAGGGTTAGTTAGCCCAGTGCGTTTCATGGATGGTAGGGATGAGATGGGTCTTCCCATCTTCTCTAGCAAGGAAATACCTAAGAGCATGGCTGCCAATGAGAAGGGGGTGGGAGCTGTTAAAGGAATCCTAAAAAATGCTCCACCTGGGGGATTGGAAAGGGGTGAAAGCTCGAAGAGTAAACAGGAAACAGGCAAACAGGAACCTCTTACAGATGAAGTAAGCAATGAGAGCACCAAAAATGGGGAGAAGGATGAGAAGACTGAAATGGGGTCAAAAGGAACAAAGTCCTGGTCTTCAGTTTTAAAAGCAGCCCCGGGCCCTGTCAAGGAAGTGAAATTTGATTATGTGCCTCCAACTGAAGGATCAGATGTTGTGTTCCCCCCAGAGGATGTCCTCAAGAAAGGTGCGGAAAAATTCAAATGTTGCATTGTGGGTAAATTTACCAAAGGGACTTTACCGTTTAAGAGAGTTAAGGAGGTGGCTTTTTCAGCCTGGAGGAGAGGCCTCACCATGGTCTCTCAGCGTAATGAGTCTACCTATGTCTTTAGGTTCAACTCTTCCAATGAAAAGAATGCGGTTCTAAGCAAAGGTACGTGGTACTTTGATAAAAGGCCTCTGGTCTTAACTGATTGGGGTTTCAACGAGCGCTCAGAATCTGTTACCTCGATGCCGTTATGGGTTAAGCTGGCCAATTTACCAGATTGTTACTGGACGCAAGAGGGACTAGGCAGTGTTGCTAGTGCCATTGGCAAACCCCTAGGGGCAGACGCCCTTACATCTGAGCTAGAAATCCTACCATTTGCTAAAATGTGTGTGCAGTATGAAGTAGGGGATCCATTACCACCAGCCCTCAAAGTGGTGGACCTGGATGGTTCTATAGTTGAGGTTAAAGTCACATACATTAATAAGCCAATGGTTTGCAGCCACTGTAAATCACTTGGCCACACCATTAGTGTTTGCCCGGTGGCTTCTAGAGAATGGGCGGCAGGGGGTTCAATCAATACAAAGGGGGCTCCAACTGGCCAAAATGACAAAGGAAAAGATAAAGTAGACCAAATTGGCAAGGAAAATGAAGTTCAACAACAAAAGGTGGTGGTTGAGCAGAAGGAAGGGGCTTTAGAGAAGGAAGACAGTCACATGAGGAGTACAGATGGGGACAACCAAACCCCCAACCACCAGGTACATGTTACAGAAGAGGATGTAGACAAGGAGTGGACGGAGGTTCGCTCAAAAAGAAAGCCAGTGACATCGCCAAGTATATCTCCGGATGTCACCACTCTTCAGCCGTTTCAGAAAATTGTGGTCGATGAGGTAGCACTGAAGCATGGCTCGAGAACTCCAAAGCCATACAAGAAAGTAAAAAGAGGGGGTAGGGGGGGTCGTACCCCTTCCTCTAGGTCATAATTCTTATATGACTATTTTTTGTTCCTACAACGTTAGAGGCCTTAACAATAAAGTTGGTTTTATCAGGGATTTAATCTTTAAAAACAAATTGTCCCTGGTAGGTCTATTGGAAACTCATGTCCAAACTGACGTTGCTAGGATTATCTCTCGGACCATAAATCCACGGTTTCAGTGGTGTTTTAACTATGATCATCATCCGGGAGGCCGTATATGGCTGGGGTGGAACCCCTCTATATGGAAAATTTTGGTTCTTGCTTCTTCTTCTCAGCATATCACATGCTCTGTCACCCTTATTGAGAGCAACACAAGTTTTGTTATCTCTTTTGTGTACGGTTTTAATGATATGATTGACCGTAGACCTCTATGGTCTGATTTGGCAGGAATAGCGCAGGGTTTGAATGCCACAGCCTGGGCTTTATGTGGTGACTTCAACTCTTGTATTAGCATTGATGAAAAGCAAGGAGGATCTTTAGATTGGACTACTGGAATGGAGGAGTTTAAACAGTTTTTGCTTGCCAATGGGCTCACTGATCTCCGGTATTCAGGCCACTTCTTCACATGGTGGGATAGCAATATTTCTCAGCCAAAGTTCAGAAAGTTAGATCGAGTGTTAGTAAACCCGGAATGGCATTCGGTGTTCCCTTGCTCTACGGTGGAGTTCATCTCTCGGGGTTTATCTGATCATTGCCCTGCTATTACTTCACTTGGCACTAGTTTCACCTCTGGAGCGAAGCCCTTTCAATTTTTTAATCACCTCATTGATAATCCAGACTTTTTGGGCTCAGTAGAGAAAGCATGGTCTTTAGAGGTCGAGGGGAATCCTTGGTTTATCCTAACATCGAAACTCAAGAATGTAAAGGTGGCTCTAAAGGAACTAAACAGAAAGATGGGGGATATTCACAATCTAGTGATCCAGTCTCGGGATGCACTATCTCAGTTCCAGGACTCAATGCCTGCTAATCCCACTGCCGCATACTTTGAAGAAGAAAAGGAATTTATTGAGAACTATTCAGCAGCTTTAAGGCTAGAGGAACAGTTTTTAAAGCAGAAATCCAGAATTCAGTGGTTAAAACTTGGAGATGGCAACAGTAAGTTTTTCTATAATTCTTGCAGAGGGAACTGGAACACTAACAAGATTACTTCTCTTAGTGACTCGGAGGGAGTATCTCACTCTTCACATGCTGACATGGCTAAAGTGGCAACGGATTTCTATAAAAATATTCTGGGGAAATCATCTGAGGTAGCAAATTTTCCTAATGATATCCCTCTACCTTCTCTCTCTGATTCCCAGGTTAATCTTATGGCTGCCCCTTTTTCTGAAAGTGAAGTATTGAGCACATTAAAAAGAATGGCTAAGAACAAGAGCCCTGGTCCGGATGGGTTCACAGTTGAATTTTACTTGGCTGTTTGGCACTTGGTAGGAAACGATGTGACTAAAGGTATCATGTATTTCTTTAATACATTGCACTTGCCTAGAGTAATAAATGCTGCTTCCATATGTTTAGTTCCTAAACAGGCTAACCCCTCTGAAATGCAACACTTTAGGCCAATCTCCTGTTGTAATGTACTGTATAAATGCATATCTTCTATGCTAGCCAAGAGGCTTAAAGCTGTCCTTCCCTCCATCATTTCCCCAGTACAGTCTGCTTTTGTAGCTAGGAGATCCATTGGTGACAATATTTTCCTTGCTCAAGCCTTATGCAAGGACTATAATGGCAATTCAGGTCAGCCTCGATGTGCTATAAAGCTAGACATTCATAAGGCTTTTGACTCCCTAAACTGGAAATTCCTGTTTACAATCATGGGAAAAATGCGGTTTCCCAATCAGTACATTAAGTGGCTGGAGAAATGTATCACTTCCACAATGTTTTCTGTAAAATTGAACGGCAGTTTGGAAGGGTTTTTCAAAGGGGAGTCTGGCCTGAGGCAGGGGGATCCCCTATCCCCTTATCTGTTCGTGATTGCCATGGAGGCTCTCTCAGCATGTCTGGATAGGAAGACCACGGATCCTAACTTCCAATTAATAATGGAGGCTCTCCTCATCGCAATTAATAATGAAAGTGTGCGCCTTAAATGTTCGTGGTATTAATAAGAGTCTTAAAAGGACTGATTTGCGCTCTTTTTTGGTGAACAACAACATCTCTATAGCTGGCATTCTGGAATCCAAAATCCACGAAAATAAAGCAGTTGCAAGCTTAAGAGCAGTTCACAATTTCTGGACGTGGGTCACTAACCACGATTTTCACCTGCGAGGGCGAATTTGTGTAGGATGGAACCCTCAGTTCTGGAATGTTTTTGTGGAAAGTAAATCAGATCAATATATACATTGTAAGGCCACTCTTCTATCTACGCAAGAAATTTTTTATTTCACTTTTATTTATGCCTCAAATTCGAATTTAGAGAGATATAAATTATGGGCTGACCTTGAAGCTTTAGATACTTGTAATTTGCCTTGGGCAATGCTCGGTGATTTTAATACTATACAGGACATAAATGAGACTTGTGGAGGGAATGAGCACTGGACCACAGACATGCAAAGTTTCAAAGATTTTTTGACCAGGAATGGTTTATCTGATGTTCGTAGTATTGGACCTCATCACACCTGGTGGAACAAGCAATCTCTTAATCCCATCACTAGGAAGCTGGATAGAATCATTGGGGACCCGAATTGGATGCTCACTCAACAAAACGCGGATGCTGAGTTCACTCATTGGGGGTTATCTGATCATTGTGCTTCGATTCTTCACTTAAAAAACCGCATCAGAAGTTGTAAGAAGCAATTTCAATTCTATAACTACTGGATTGAGCATCCGAATTTTATGCAGATGGTTCGAGAGGCTTGGAGTGCTAACATCTCAGGAAACCCGATGTATATTTTAGCTCAGAAGTTAAAACTTGTGAAGAATAAACTGGTTACTTTGCAGAAAAATGAAGGTCCTATCCAAGTTCAAGTGCAGGATGCTCGAACCAAACTTTGCTCCATCCAAGAAGAAATTCTGAGGAATCCCTTCGATAAACGCCTTCATGAAGAAGAAAGAAATCACTCAATGAATCTTTGGACATTGCTCAATCGTGAGGAAAAAATAGCTCATCAAAGAGCTCGAGTTCAGTGGTTGGCTCTAGGAGATCAAAACACAGCGTACTTCCACAAGCGAATTGCCAGCAATTGGAATAAAAGCAAAATCTTATCTCTAGTGGATGCAAATGGTACGCTCTTGACTGACAAGGAAG
The DNA here is from genome assembly GCA_037693485.1 of Kitagawia praeruptora. Classification (NCBI taxonomy): domain Eukaryota; kingdom Viridiplantae; phylum Streptophyta; class Magnoliopsida; order Apiales; family Apiaceae; genus Kitagawia; species Kitagawia praeruptora. Next base: position 91,902,588 of record CM075344.1, on the reverse strand, counting down.
CAATCAAACAAGAGGCAGTTCATCACTATAAAAACCTTTTCTCGGCCGAAATGCACAACTATCCAGGAATTGACATGCTTTCTCAGTTACTATCCAAAAGAATATCTACGGTGCAAGCTTATCAACTGGTGGTTAAAGCAAATGATCAAGAAATTTTTGACATTCTTAAGTCAATGAGAAGGAATAGGTCCCCTGGTCCTGATGGATTCAATGTGGACTTTTTCATTGCTGCTTGGGAAATAGTGGGTAAGGATTTCACTAAAGCTATCCACTCTTTCCTTGATACAGGAACACTACCTCACTATATAAATGCTACCACCTTAGCAGTAATTCCAAAATGCCAGAACCCCACAACAATGGCTGACTTTCGCCCAATATCATGTTGTAACACAATTTACAAATGCTTGTCAAAACTCATTGCTCGAAGATTCAGCAAAACTCTTCCAGATCTTGTTGATAAGAGCCAAGCTGCTTTCGTTAAAGGGCGTAGCATTTCTGATAACATTTTGTTGGCACAAGAGCTGTTAAACGGGTATAATCCTCACCATGGTGTTCCAAAGGCTACCTTCAAGCTAGACTTGCATAAAGCCTTCGATACATGTCATTGGCAATTCATTCTTGATGTTCTGATTATTCGAGGCTATCCTCCGCATTTTATTCGATGGATTCATTCATGTTTGTCTACTGCGAGATTCAGTGTCAGGATCAATGGTGAATCAGAAGGGTACTTCTCCAGCTCTAGAAGGATTCGTCAAGGAGATCCCATATCTCCATTTTTGTTTGTTATTGTGATGGATGCGCTCTCTGAGATGTTAGACAAGGTTAAAAGTCATCCTAATTTCAAACTGCACCATAAAATGGAGCAAATAGAGTTAAATCACCTCTGTTTTGCAGATGACTTAATGCTCTTTTGTAGAGGTGAAGAAAATTCTATCAAACTCCTTATGGAAACCCTAAACACTTTCTTCACCTTCTCAGGTCTGCGTATGAATACTCATAAGAGCACTTGTTATCTCTCGAATCCTCCTCCAGGTCTCAAGTCATGGATAGTGGACTCCCTCGGTATTCAGATGGGCTTGTTACCTGCAAAATTCCTGGGGGTTCCACTAATCACCCAAAAACTGAAAAAGGCGGATTGTATTCCTCTCATAACCAAGATAACTAGTCGAGTGGATTCATGGACTGCAATTTATCTATCGCTTGCTGGTAGACTTCAATTAGTGCACTCTGTCCTCCAAGCTATATATTCTTACTGGTGTATGCACTTCCTTTTGCCCAAAGGTGTCATTAACCACGTTCAAATGCTTCTATCCAGATTTCTATGGAATGGTAGCTCAGCGCAAAAATCTAAAGCCAAAGTTGCATGGGATCAGGTCACTCTCCCAGTTGAAGAGGGTGGTCTGGGTATTAAGGATGCGCACGAATGGAATAAATGCCTCATTTTAAAACATCTAATTTCCATTGTCAGTCCTATGAACACTTCTTCCTTGTGGGCCAATTGGGTCAAGTTAACTATCATTAGGGGTACTTCATTCTGGATTGCAAAAAAGCCAAGCAAGTGCTCGTGGATTCTTCGGAAGGTCATGGATTATAGAGAAATTGCAAAGCAGCACATAACTTACGAAATAGGGAATGGTAGATCCATTTCCTTATGGTTTGACCCCTGGTACAATGGCATGCCATTATGCACAGATGTAAGTGATCCTATAATATCGAACTGCAACATGCATCGAAACGCTAGAGTCTCAGAGATTCTCACCCCTGAAGGTTGGATTTTGCCAACGTCCAACTACCATCATATGTATGTTTGGAGACAGAACTTTCAATTCAACACCACATTCAATCTGAACAAAAAAGACAGCATTCTTTGGGATGGGGTAAGTTCTAAGTCGATTCGAATCACCAGTTTATGGAGCTCTATACGTCATAGAGGCACCTTGACTGAGTGGGCTGCTAGTGTATGGCATAAACTCAAGGTACCCCGTTTCTCTTGTCACCACTGGCTTATACAACATGCTCGATTGTTCACCTTGTCAAGACTTAAGCAAATTGGCACGGTTCAAATTGACTATTGTTACCTCTGCATTAATAATTCAGAGACAAACGAACATCTATTTTTGGAATGCCCATTCACTCAATTTTTGTTCAATCAAATCACTAAGGATAAATGTAATTCTTTGCCTTCCTCATGGACTCAGTGGCAAACTGAATTAACAAGGTTCAAGGAAGGGGACATCCACGCTGCTATCCGTGTTCTTATTTTTCAAGTTGGGGCATACAATATATGGAGGGAGAGGAATAACAGATACCATAGAAATGAGATAACAGGCCCTACCAATCTAGCAATGCAATGTATTGATTTGATCAGGGGTAGACTTCAATCCTCTAAGTGGTTCGAATTGGAAAGAACCAAATGCAATGCCTTGGCAGTCTGGACATCTACAAGTTAATTACAAGTTAATTGCTTCAATTAGTTTTTGTAACAGCCCATGTATTTTGTTTTATTAGGATCAGGGGTTTGTCCTGAATCCTCTCTATCGCTATGTACATTCCTTTTATTTTAATGCATTCAACTTTAAAGCAAAAAAAAAAAAAAAAAAAAAAAAAAAGGAAGTAAAACTAAATCACATTATTTTTGCTGATGATGTGTTCCTGTTTAGCCATGGTGATCTTAGGTCAGTCTCAGCTCTGCTAGATGGGATCAAGCTCTTCTCAAACTGTTCGAACCTAAAGCCAAACATCTCCAAGACTACATGCTTCTTTGCTAATGTTAGACAGGATGTTACTGATGCTATTCTTACTCACTCAGGGTTCCAAAGAGGTCATATGCCTATCACCTACCTGGGGCTTCCTCTTATCACAGGCAAGCTCAACAAGAATGACTGCCAGACTCTGATTAGTAGATTGTGCAGCAAAGTGGAGCTGTGGACAACTAGATTTCTTAATTTTGCAGGGCGTCTCCAACTGATCAAAGCTATACTGGTCAGTATTGTGGGATATTGGAGTATGTTCCTCTTGAAACGGAATGGCATAGACCTATTATTGGAGTATGTTCCTCTTAAAAAGATCAATGCCCTATTATTCAAGTTCCTTTGGGGAGGTTTCTACAAGCCGGATGGGAAGTGTCAGTATAAAGTAGGATGGGAGGACTGCTGCAAACCGAAAGCGGAAGGGGGTCTTGGCATTCGAAATCTTTTTGAATGGAATGAAGCTGCCATTCTTTATCAGCTGTGGCGCATTATACAGCCCACCTCTAATTCTCTCTGGATAGCATGGTTCCATAAAGCCTTGCTGGCAAAGAAGGAATTCTGGACTTCCACAATGCCATATCGCTCATGTTGGATTGTAAGGAAATTGTTCAAGGCGAGGCCGCGAGCTCTTCAATTTGTACACTATAACATAGGAGAAAACTCTGATTTTCTCTTCTGGCATGATCCCTGGGTCCACAAAAAGCCTCTTCTGGATATTTCCCCGTCCATTATATCTACAGCTGAGTCCACGAGTGCAGTCAGTATCAATGTCTACCTCCGAAATGGGACTTGGGACTTACCATCTTCGAACCATAATGATGTGATTGAAATTAGACGGATGGTGAAACATATTCAAATTCATAAGTCTGATTCCATTACGTGGGATGGAATGTTACCAAAGAATGTCAAAATGTCCACTATCTGGTCCTCCATGCGGGAAAAGGGAAGTTATGTTCAGAGGTTAAACATGGTCTGGGGAAAATTCAATATCTCGAAATGCTCATTCATCACATGGTTAGCCATCAAAAACAGGCTTCTCACGAAGGATAGAATGCTTATGTTCGGAATGCAGGTTGATCCAAAATGTGTCTTGTGTGGGGTGGATGATGAATCGGTTAGCCACATTTTCACTGCTTGCCCATTCTTTGATATTATTAACAGGTCTATGCCATTCCGTTTCACGAGGAACTGGTCCAACTGTCAGTCAGGCAATTGCATTGCTACTCAGCTAGGGGCAAAGGAGGAATCAATTGCTCAACTGTTTTTTAGCACAGCTATCTACCATGTCTGGAAGGAGCGTAACTACCGCATGCACAACCATGGGCCTGGCCACCCAACCTCAGTGGTCAGCAGTGAGATAAGGCGTATGGTGCGCGAGAAACTGTTCTCATGTAACTTGTTTAAGGTTTGGGTTCGCAAGGACCCGACCATCCTCTTATTTATCATGTAAAAGAATAGGTTAGGTACATCTGAAATGTTGAGTAGGGTTTACCTTCTTATTCTTTGTATCATGTTGATTTGTAGTATTAGCATAGATGTTGTCTCGCGGGGTATGCCCCTAGTTATGTATTAGCTGTTCCTTTGGTATAAATTTTTTTAATTAGCAAAAAAAAAAAAAAAAAAAAATAGTGAGACTTGCCATCTGTCGTTGGAGATAAGAAGGGGTGCGAGTAGCATTGCAGGTGGTTTTGCCCCTGTTTTCGGGAAGTCATTGAGAGGTGTTTTACGCATCTATGAAGTTATGTGTTTGCTCGATGGTTTCACCAGGTCTGGAGAGTCTGTTTTCTCTATTAGGAATGGTGTTATATATGTTGATAGAAAGGGTTCTGCACCTGACCAGTGGTATGGTTTGCAGAACGGTTTTCTTTGTTACAACATGGATTTCAAGCTGGGTTCGGCTGAGGTTGCCGAAGTATTGCTGTTTTATCAGAAATGTTGACGCCAGATTTTGCTAGCAGTGATAGTGAGAATTGCCATTTGTTTGGTGAGATGACTGATCAGTATGTGTCAAACTCTTTGAGGACTGTCCATCTTCTGAGGATAGCCGGAATTTTTTATGCCAAACAAAGTCTCATGGCGTGCTGGGCATATTGGTTCATGCGGAGTCAACCTTGCATTCCTGGTATTGCTGCCGGGATGCGAAGAGCGATGGGCAGTTTTGCTTCTGAAAATCTACTCTCTAAGAGGATTCTGTGTTGTGGATTTGCGGTCAGGGGTAATCCATGTAGGTGTGGCCATGACAGTTCTCGACTGTTCAAGCGGATGGTATGGAGCAAGGGGAGGTCCGTGCGGACATTTGCGTGTTGTTTACAGGATGCAAATGGGAGTGTTGTCTTTTCGCACAGACCTATCTATTCAAAGGTGATTGACTACAGATGCATTTATTACGATCTCTTTAGTGTTGAGCATCACAACGGGTCTATCCTAGTTGTTATGGCTATGTTTGTAATGAAGAATGGTTTTGGCATGTTTTATTTTCTGCGATTGTGGTATATCTGGGCTAGTGAGCTCAGGGAATCTGGGCACAAAGAGGATGTTTGGTCTCCTCGTGGTGAGCCTGATTTATTTGAAGTGATGCAAGGAATTGGGAAGGTGCACTTTATGCACAAGTGGATTGAGAATGGGTTTATGGTGGCCATGCCTAAGTGGCATGAGGCGTATATCATGTATAGATCTCAGGATCTTGATAGGGGTGGTGGTTTAACTGCTCAACGGGGATTTGAACGTAGAGTCGTGGGTGTTGGAGTAATTGCTACCGTTTTGAATTATGTTGCTTGGAGGAGATACAATGCTGAGGTTAGTGGCGTTGTGGCCACTATGCTGGTATGCCATGGCGGGCTGCACCTAAAACGTGGACATGATCATGGAAACCATTGCTGGTATGTGTTGCTGTTGGTCTGGATGGAGGCCCGAAGGCGGGGTCTGAAGGTTTTTAAAGCAGGCACAATTTGTAGTACATGTTAAGCTTCTAGGTCTTACCTAGTTCAGTATGTTGTCTAGTTTCTTTTGTTAGCTAGTTTATTTATGTCGAACTGTTTAAGTTGTTCTAATTGTTGATCTCGCGGGGTATGCCCCAAGACTTGTATCCGTTGTTCCTTTTTGGTATAAAATTTTAATTAGCAAAAAAAAAAAAAAAAAAAGAATTTACCAAACACTTGGCAGCCATCCCGAATGTTCCAAGTAAAGCGAAAAAACAACCTCCAAGGGAGCCTCGTAAAGCAAACATGACACACATTGCTAGCCCTACCGGGCACCGTACGGACCCCAGGTGAGTCGAGCATATCGTCAAACACCTGGACATCAAGATGTTCAAGGATTTCCGCACCAATTCTACTCCAGCATCCCTTCAACATCCTTGCCTTGACATAAAATTGTGATTCAGCCGTTGGAACCTTAAGTCAAACACCTGGCGGGCGTCGGTAGTAACTGGATCCTCTACACCATAAAGAGGTGCACACACCGCCACACATAGATGTGGCACAGCCAGAAGAGGAACATCGCCGAACCCTTCAACATACATAAAAAGAGAGAAAAGAAGCTCATCTCTCCTAGTCTTCAAAGAACCGTTCCAAACCACATCGCTAGCGGAGACCCTCGAAGACCACACTGAAAAAGCTGCAAGGCTTCCAAACCCATCTTCCATTTATGTACCATAAGGAACAAGAGTAACAAGACATCCAGCCCGATAACCCCTACTGAAACCACTTAAAGCCGAAGCCCACTTCATTAAACTGATGTTCGAGAAACTCGACAAATCGAAAAAGGTGGCCTTCCGTAAAAGGTAGACATACCAGCTTCAATTTTCATTACACAGCGTGAGTAAAAAACCCCAACTGCTTTGATTAGGTCTGGAATAGAGATCCCAAGAACCTTCCAACCTGTAAGAATAAAGTTCCACGACCCTAGGTCTAGAGCTTCAAACCAATTTAATGGGTCAACACCCAACAGAAAACCAAACCCAAAGTCTCTATCAGAAGTGAACATATCACCCTCTGGAGACATAGTCACAAATAAAAATATATAGTATAAGAAATATGGTGTATAGGTGAGGGATCAGAGATGGAGGATGGAATACGAAGGAAATTTGGTTAGATCTGATGGAAAAAAGGTGTTAGATTTGTGGCGGCTAGAAGCAAGTAGAAGGGATTCTAGAGAGAAGGGAGCGCGTTTCTCTCTCTAGATGACTCTCATTGACGGTAGTGATTCAGTGTTTGGTGTAGTATCTGGTTGAGTGGATAAAGGTTGAGTTTGTGGTTCTTTTGAAGTGGGTGCTGTGATTGGATTTTGATCAATGTTTGGAGGTGGTTGCTCAGGTTGTTGTGATTCTTGTGGTTGTTGTAAGAAGTTCTGAAGAGCAAGAGGCAAAACCAAAGCAGGTACTTGCTCTTTGGTAGCATCCTTATTAGTCAAATCAGAGTATATCCTCTTGTTGACCTTAAAGGGCTGAATCACATCATCCTCAGCAATTTATAAGTTGGGCGCACATGCAGTAAATAATAATTGACAAAATCTAGCAAAATAGACAGTTGTAGACTCTAACAATCTATCACCTATATTCATTAAAACAAGTATGCCAAAATCGAAATTACTTCCATAGAGAAGAGAATACCCGATTTGTAGACTGTCAGTTGGAATTGCATCCCAATTGGTAACTTTCTTGCCAAAGGCCCTAGTTATACAGTCGAAGAAGAAACTCCATTCCTTTCTCAATTGTGGCCTTTTCACTGACCCAAGCTTGGCCAAATATCCAGAGTATCCAATCTACTGCAACATCTCTCGCAGATTCTTTTCTGAAACAACACTATACGAGGTGTGAGTGTCAAATCCCATGGTTTCTCTGACTGTATCTGGAGTGATAACATAGTCTGTTTCCTCATAAGTGAAAATAATAGATGGAGTCCCATTCTCTCCTCCATCATCATAAACAGAGTTTTTCCAGAAAGAAGCAATCTGTGATGCAGAAAGCGTTTGAGGTTCAACCAAGGCTTGACCAATCTCTGAATCCCTCAAGAAGTTCTGAATCAGATGAAAAGCGTTTGGAACGTTTTCATTGTTCAGTGGGGCTACATAGTTGTTAGAAACAAACAAAAGTCCAAGAGCAGTAAAAGGTTTGGTGGCCATTAGATCAATCAGAGAAGAAAATACGAAAGAAAATAATATGAGTGAAAGGTGTTTGCTAAAATGCTCAAGTGAAAAATACGAAGTAACTGTTTGTTTGAGTAAAAAGTAATTGGGAGTGTGTATGAAAGTGAATAAGTGAATATGAATCGTGTTGTGAAATGATTAGATATGTAAGGAAAAATTAAACCCAATCGTTTTACTATTAAAACACGCAACCACTTACCATGTGCTAGTGGGACACGTTCATAGAGATTTGTGTGAGTGGGACACATGGCACATAATTAGCAAATCAGATGTGCATGCTCAGTAATTACAGCCATAATTACTGCTACTTTCTCTCTCTTATTACTGACATAATTAAACACTTTTACACTCATTAACAGCTGTCAAAACTCATTTTACCCCAAATTTGAAATCATCTAAAAGAAAATATACCTTAGTGTATTAGACAAAATCCATCAGCGTTCGTCAATTCTCCATCCTCATTACTAAAACCCTTTCAAAAACTGCACAGATGTGAATATTTGTGTGTGGGTAGCAGAGTTTACTAATCCAATTTTTAGAGCATCTAATATTTTATAAAATCCATAAAATAAATCAGTAAACACTGGATGCACAAACTCTCATAGTAAACACTGAATGTTTGATGAATACTACTTGGAGGAAACTTTGTCAGAGGCAGGACGATCTAAGGATTGTCTTCTTGCTTGTACCACTAATGTGGTCAAAGATCTTCAGAGGTCTATGATGATGCCCATGGAGGGGATGTTCTCGAGGTTGAGTCCGAAAAATGTTTCTTTTGCGGAAAAGCTTGTGTCGGTGATTCCTACCGGTAATACCAAAGGATGTGCTACAGGGGGGAGGATTCGGGACCAGTCTGAATACACAGTTTCTGGAGTTGCCTCTAGAACTAGAAGCTCGGACAAGGCTAATTGGATGTTTGATGAGGGGGTAAAGCCTAGCATAACCCAGGAAGGTCTGTCTGCTCCAAAAGTTAAATTTGAAAAAAGTGTCCTTTGCGGAGAATTTGGTTTCGGTGGTTCCTCCTAGTAGGACTCGAGTTAGTGAGGGACGGTTGGTTAAAGCGAAGGAGGCTGGGTGTGTTGTGGAGCCTAGAACTACTAGAAGAATGAGGAGCTCCCATTTGATTAGGGATGTTAAGAGTCTTAATAGGGCCCCTGCCCTGTTTGAGAAAACCTCAAATCGAACTATGGATTCTTGTATTGATGGGGTATCTAAGGACTCGGTTGGTGGACATAGGGGCAAAAGGAGAAAGGTAAGCAATGTGAAAATGTTAGCTCCGACTGGGATTGCTCCTCATAGTGAGGAGGGTAATTTCTCTTACCCTATTAGAAAGCATAGTAAATTTGTTTGTGTTGCTCATAATCCCATTAATCCCATGCATGATACGGTTAATGGGGGTATGGTGAAGTTGGATGGTACTTCTGACGGCTCTCGTAAGGGCTATGACAGTGTTAATGCTGATGATAATATGAGTCAAGTTTCTGCTGATACTTTGAGTCAGGATAATGTGGCTGATAGAATGGGTCATTATATGGGGGCTGATAAGACAGAAGTTGTTGTCAATAATCTCATGCTGATGGGTGAGAAGATGGAGGAGAAACTGAATGATGTTATTGGAACTGGCTTTGGTGCCGAAAAGGGGGGGTGGGGGAATAGGGTCTAAGTATGCTATTTCCTCATAGATTAGTTCTGCTGAATACCAGGATGGTGTTCGTGAACTACTGAGTGAGACCCTGTTTCATGTTGAGATGCTTAAAGATCACATTCGATCGAATGGGCTTTGTGTCCCTGAAGTGGATGATTTTGTGGAGATTAGTGGTGGTGACCCCTTTAGAGATGCATCCGGGAGATTTTATTGTGGGTAACTAAGGAGCTTGCTTTAACGGTTAGTTGTGCTTTGCAGCTGCAGGATTTTTTTTTTTTTTTTTGCTAATTAAAATTTATACCATAGGGAAATGATTACATCTCTAGGGGCATACCCCGCGATTAGTAACACATCTACCTAACGGAACAACAAAGATATAAAAAAAAGATAAAACATCAATAAAGCTAGAGTCGTCCTCTACCTTCTCTCTAACCTCTCTCTCTAAAACCCTTCTTAGCCGCCTTTAATTCTAACACAAATTCCCATCAGATCTATACAATCGACCTTCATAATCCCATCTTCCATCTCGAATCTCCCACCTATACACCATATTTCTTAATTTATATATATTAGCTATAATAGTGTTGAGAATGAGTCCGAAGACGGTCTCTTTCTCGCCGGAGGTTAGGGTTTTTTACCCTAGTCTTCTTGAGTGTTTGCACGGTGCCCCTACTACTGAGTTAGTTATGGGTGAGCAGGTTCCGAAGAAGGTCACTTTTTCGCCGGAGGTCAGGGTTTATTACCCTCGTCTTTCTACTGGGTTAGTTAATGAGGAGCAGGATTTGTCGACTCAGTCGACTCAGTCCGGTGAGAGGTTGCAGCCTACTGGTTGCAAGCAGATGGAGTATGTTTGCGATAGCAACCTTCTGGGCTCAGATGGTTGTGGGTCTCACCCTCTTGTGGCAAATGGTGAGGTTTCTCTTTCCAAAGAGGAACTTATGAAGAATGACCACCAACTGGTCGACGAAAGTCCTGTGAAGGCATCGCGTCTAGGGACTCCTTTGAAGGTAGTCATGTTAGTTCGATCTTATTTGGATGATAGGTGCCATGATGGAGATGGAACCTCTGATGGAGTCAAGTGCTATGTGTTTGTCAATTTGCCTCATGTGGATAGGCTTTTGTCTGATTTTGGGTCATCTGGTTGGTTTCAAGCTGATGCGGATTTAGCTTTACTCAAGAAGAAGTCTTCGGTTGACTTGTGTAGTTTTCTGACTCTTGAGGACCAGATTATATCTGATGCTATGCCTCAACAAGCTTTAGCTTTTGCTGAGCTTAATGAGAGAATGATAAAGTTTATGAATGTATGTCTTCTACGGAAGAGTTTGATGATCCAGAAGTGGATTTCGACTATAAATGCGTTTGTTGGGAATTGCTGTTTTAATACTAGGGATGGTTTTGAGGGACACATCGAGATGAGGCAGCACATCTTTCTTTTTGATGCGTATTTGATTGTTATCATGGGTTTTAGAGGTTCAGAACTCTATTTTTTGAATGGTGAAACCTTGGCGAGGTTTACGATGGCTTTGAGGCTGAACCTCTCTGAAATGGGATCTGCTATAAGAATCAGATTGCGAGTGTTTGTAATTCAAGGAGATGAGAGCAGGAAGTGCTTTTTCATTACTTCTGTTGGTGTGGATGTGGGGCTTGTGGTAACCTGGTCCGACTTGATGTATTCCCATGCTATGTTGTCCAAGGTCGTGGCAGCTCAGATGGTGGTGTTTGGAGATAGAATCAGAACTGGTGGTCTATGTGAAAATCATATGGTTACTTCGTGGCTGATTAATCAGCTGGGAGCGGGTTCTCCTTCCAATGAAAAGTTAGCCGGTGAGGTGCTTTTTTGGAGGCCAACTCTCATGCTGTGCACTGAGGCCATGAATGGCATAAATGTTGATTTTCATGCAGCAGATGGAAGCGGTTGGCATGGGGGAAGGACCACTTTGTTGCAAGTGGTATTTTTTCAATGGATATGGATCTGTTCTTTCAATGTGGGCCGGGAGAGGCAACTTATTTTAACTCATTTGGCAGTGTTATTTTCTAATGTTTAAACTAGGTTAGCTAGTTTTTGTAGTCTTGGTTGCTGCTCCCTCAAGTATTAACTTACTTGAGGGAGTTTGGTTCTGTATTATTGACTGTTGCTTTCGCGGGGTATGCCCCTAGATTTGTTTTCGTTGTTCCTGTTGGTATAAAATTTTAATTAGCAAAAAAAAAAACTAGCAATCTACAACATCACAAAACAATAACAAGAACTAACACATGAAAACTAAGGAACAAGCTCCCAGGAAACCATCCTAGCATCACGCAGCTGCAGGATTTTATCCTAAGAAATGGGTTGGGCATTCCCATTAAGGAGACTCCTTCGAGAGATTACTCCAGCCCTGGTATGCAGAAACAGGGAGAGGAATCGCTTCATGAAGAGGGAATGAAGGGTGCTGGGAGTAATGACACGAGGATGGATGCAACTGTTGAGAGCACTTGTTCTGTTCCACTGAAAGATCCTGCAGGAAGGGTCCGTTTGAAGAAGTCTGAGATTCGCAAGTGGCGTGCTGGCAGGGGAGGTCATTCCTGTGTCCCTTGGTCTTTCTGTTTTCTAGCTTGGGTAGTATGAACTAGTTGGTTTTAGTTTCTTTGTTGTTGTCCCGTTTGGACAAATTCGGTTTGTAATGTTTGAACGTTGATTTCGCGGGGTATGCCCCTAGACTTTTTTTCGCTGTTCCTTTTGGTATAAATTTTAATTAGTAAAAAAAATGAAAAAAATAAACCCCTTCTTTTCCTCCCACCCCAAAATAAAAAAAAAGTGTTAATGAATTACTAGTTAACAGAGCCAAACCTAAAAAAGGGTTGACAAAAAAAGATATTGCGGAGACGGGATTTGAACCCGTGACCTCAAGGTTATGAGCCTTGCGAGCTACCAAACTGCTCTACCCCGCGCTGAAGAGAAGAATTGAACACTAATAGACAAACAAGAGTTGAATTCTGTAGAAAACTTATATACAGAAACTCTGAAATAATCTATACCCCCTTATGTACAAGATTATCCAAGTAAGCACACAGTCTAGATAGACAAAAAGATCATGAAATGGAATGCCAAGGAACAATAAATGAGAGTCGCTAGAGAGAGAAACGCTCTCCCTTCTCTCTAAAACCCTATTAGCCGCCACTAAACTTTAGCCTAATCTACACCAATTCATCATCAATAATTCATAAATCCATCACGAATTCACTTCTTCTCTTCATCTCCTAGCCTTTAACCGTTATATTTCTTATTATTATTATTATTTTCTAATGGTTTCGGTGATTGTGGTCGGATTTGGACCCCTTTCCACTCCGATCTCTGTACTTGTGAATCTTTTGAAGATTCCTAAACGTTGTTTAGAGGGAGGTTTGGCTCCATCTAGATTTGGCTCCTTTCGGGTTTTTACCCCTTTGCTTGTTCTGTGTTCAGATAATGTGCCTGTTCTTTCTCAAGTTTGTTTCCGACTTGAGTTTCTTGAAGAACATAAGAGGAGGGTTGGATACCTCCTTTTTTTAAAAGAAGATGTCTCTATCGGGGCTGTTAAGAAATTGGACCACCTGACTTTCAAGGTTGTTGTTGAACTTGTTAGTGGTATTGATGGTAAGGGTTGCTTGTTTCATTTAGTGGGCATGGCCGTTATCCCTAATCTGGTGGGTAACTATGATGATGCTGATGAGTTTGGACTCACCTGTATTGTGTATTTACGTGACCCATTCCGCCGGGTGAAGAATGCGAACCTCAACTGCAAGGTGTTTGAGGTTTTTCCTCAGTGTATTGCTGAGGTTTGGGTTTTAGCTATTATGCGGGTTCCTCTTTGCTTGGAACTCAGACTACAAATTGGCAATATGGTGGTGTCTATGGTTGTAGATGGTGGTGTCGGCCCCATTGCTTTGTCTAAGGAGGGGGTTGTTACTACGTTCTGCAACCTTCTGTCTATTCACAATGTAGGCAAACTGAATGTTGTTTGGCACTTGTCTGAGGTTGATGTTGTTGTTGTAGGCGAAGTTGAGATGTCGCCTCTGAATAATAAGTTTCTGGTAAGCCTTGTAATTAAAACCGTTATGGGTTTTATGTCGACGGCTGTTTGTTGTTGGTGGGTGAACATCCTGGAGCATCTGGGTTCCTTCTTTGGTTTGATTTATGTGGAGGTCAATTCTGGAAAGGAGGCTCGACATGTATGGTGTTTTATGTTGGGGGACAATCATGGTGGCAAGTCTGATGTCGGCAGAGGCATTGCGATGGTTCTATACAACGTCACTGGACTTCAAGCCAGTAGACCATGGTTTCTTTTTTGGTTCTTTGAAGACGGTCATTGGTTGCGACCTGGTGTTGTTCGCACAGGGTTATTAAAGGTTAGAGGATTACTGTTAGTTATTTCCTATGGGAAAAGGGCTGCTCTGGATCGAGCAAGGTTTAATGGTGTAAAGGTGATGGCTTACACTGACACGAAGATGTCTGGCCAGGTTTGGTTGAGCATTATTAATGATGGTAATTTGAGGGAGGTGTTTCCTACTCTGTTAGCAGAGTTTATTGGTGATTATGATGTTTTTGAGATGGAAAAGTCGGTTGGGGACCTGTCTTGGGTCGTTTCTGATTTGGAAACCGCACAGAGGAACTGGTTGTGGTTTCAGTGTGAGGATGTTGTTTTAAGTGAAAGTTCTGCTTTTACAACAGAGAATGGTAGAATGCAGTGTGAGCTGGTGGTACAGGACGCTACCAGTTATGATGTACTTATGATGGTAAGGAATATGCAGCACTCAATAGCTTGTGTTTGTGCGATGGTGCATTCTGTTTGGAGAAAGAGCAGGATTTCCTCTTGGGCTTTTGCCCACATGGTTGTCACAAATGATGGCTGTCATCTGGGCAATTTTAATCACCTGGGGGTTGGTTCTCTTTCCAATGAAAAGTTAGCCGGTGGTGCTTTTTTGGAGGCCAATTCTCATGTTGATGGATGTCATATGGAGCTGCTGGTTGGTAAAGGCCAGGTAAAGACTGGTGGTATTGATGAAGAAATTAGCTTGTTTAGGCGAGAGGACTCCACCCTTTCGGGTCAGGATGTTTTTTCAAAGAATTTCAAGGGCGCTCATGTTTGGGCTTACCATGTGCTAGTGTTGACTGTGAAGAAGATGCTGCTTTCCAGTTTACAATGCTTGGATGTGGACCGGGTGGTCCCTTTACTATTCGTACTTGGCATAGGTCTCATTGTGAGGTTTTAAACTAGTTTAAATCTAGTTTTATCTGTATGTTGATTGTATAGTGTCTTTATGATGCTATGACATTTGTTTGATTTGCATGTTGACTTCGCGGGGTATGCCCCTAGTTGTGTATCAAGTTGTTCCTTTTTGGTATAAAATTTTAATTAGCAAAAAAAAAAAAGATCATGAAATGAATATCAATGTCGCATTCAGTGAGTAACATGCTATGGATATAAAAAGCTCACATAACTCTCAAATCACACAAGTGTTTAGGTGAAGTCTACCAAAAACTTCATTTTTGACAAAAGAGTAATGAGAGTCGTTTTCTCTTCCTTCTCTCTAACTTCTCTCTAAAACCCTAACTTAGCCGCCACACAAATCTCCCAAATCTGAACCTTTTTTCATCAATTCTAACCATAAAACCTTCAATAATCCATATCTCTCTTCTTTCCTTCCACCATCCCACCATATTTCTTATATTATATTTATATTTTAATGGGTTTGTTGCCTGTATCTTTTTCTCCTATTGAGTTCACCCTTGTGAATTTTTTTTTTTTTTTGCTAAGTTAAAAAATTAAATTTCACCAAAATGGAGCTACATGAAGAGCTGGGGCATACCCCAAAACAACACCTACAAAGCACACCTACAAAGGGTCGACATGACCAACCAAGCTGAACTAAGTACTAGGCCTTTCAGTAAAGGAGTAAAACAAGGGATGGGTCCTTTCGAACCCACTTCTGGAATGAAGAACAAGAAAATAGCTTCTCTCTAACAAGGCACTTGACCTTTAGACTAAGCACTTGCGTCGCTTGTCCTGGACCTACATTATGGATTCTGAAATTTCGCTCCTTCCATACACTATATATGCAAGTTGTTAAGTACACCCCTGCAATAACCTTCTTCTGCTCTGACATGGAGGATTGAAAGAAGTCACCTTGCTGCCACCTTACCCAGTCATCATTTAGCCGGTATGGCACCACCTTACTTAGGAGGTTAAAATACGGACAAGTAGTAAGCAAATGGCTTATAGACTCCCTGTCTGTGCTACATAGGACACACCTTGGATCAACCCTCATGCCAAATGTTATCATACGGTCCTTTGTAAGCAACCTGTTTTTGATTGCTAGCCACGAAATAAAGGAGCATTTCGGAATGTTGAAAGAGTTCCAAACCAGGCCAACCCAGTTGCCCCTTGCCCAGTATCACGAATGGATGCCCAAATTGATGACAGTTTAATCATATTTGGCTGAAGTCCATCCCAGGTGATCTTATCACAGCTATGAATTTGAGTTTGAGATGCCCTTCTTCTAACCTCCAAAACATCCATATGATTTGAATTGGGAAGCCTCCAAGCCCCATCCTGCAGATAAGAGTTAATAGGAGCCATACTAGTCGATTCTGCAGTAGAAATCACCGAGGGGGAAATGAGAGCTAATGGCTTCTTGTTGGCCCAAGGGTCATGCCAAAAGAGAAACCCAGAAGCAACTCCAACATTATATGTAACATAAGACAGAGCTTGAGATCTAGCATTAAAGATTTTTCTAGCAATCCAACAGCATCTATAGGGCATTGTTGCTGTCCAGAACGCTTTCCTACGAAGTAGAACTCTGTGGAACCAGGCAATCCAGAGAGAATCAGAAGTGGGTTGGAGCAGGCGCCATAGCAGCTTGGTTCCATTCAAATACATTTTTAATCCCCAACCCACCCTCGGCTTTAGGCTTACAGCAATCCTCCCATTTTACTTTGTAATGGCACTTTCCCGAGTCCTTGTAGAATCCCCCCCAAAGAAACTTAAAGAACAAGCTATTAATCTTCTTAAGGATAGCCTTTGGAAGAAAGATATACATACTCCAATAGCCAACAATACTAGCCATTACTGCTTGAATGAGCAACAGACGCCCAGCAAAGTTGAGAAAGCGAGCCATCCAGCTTTCAATTCGTCTGCACAATTTAGCTACCAAGGTAGTGGATTCCCTGCTATTGAGTTTACCAGTTATGAGGGGCAAACCCAAGTAGGTTATAGGGAGATTACCTTTTTGAAAACCAGTCACCTCTAAGATGTCCACAACAACATTAGAACCCACATTAGCGAAGAAACATAATGACTTATCACGATTAGGTATCAAATTTGAGAGCCTAGAGAAGCTGTTAACCCCATCCATCAGCCTAGCAACGGAGTTGGAATCTCCATGGATGAAGAGGAAGACATCATCAGCAAAAATAATATGGTGCAGGTTTACCTCCTTGGTTCTCCAATGAAATTTAAAGTCTGTGCCATCAACTGACTTATTTAAACATGGAGTAAACACTTCCATTGCCATTACAAATAGGTAAGGCGACAAAGGGTCACCCTGCCTCAAACCCGATTCCCCTTTGAAGAAACCCTCCAAGCTTCCATTGAGTTTCACTGAGAACATGGTGGAAGTAATACAGACCCTAATCCAATCAACGAATTTAGGAGGAAAACCCATCTTTTACAACACCACAAAAATAAAGCTCCAATTAAGTGAGTCGAACGCTTTGTGGATATCTAATTTTATAGCACACCCTGGCTGTCCATCATTGCGATTATAACCTTTGCAAAGAGCCTGAGCTAAGAAAATATTGTCACCAATGGATCTCCCAGCTACAAAAGCCGATTGATGCCGAGAGATCAGAAAAGGCATGACTGACTTAAACCTACGGGCTAACATTTTGGAGAGGAGAACTAAAACTTCATTTGAAAAAAAAATCATATGAGAGTCGTATTCTCTCTGACCTCTCTCTAACCTCTCTCTAAAAAGCCTAAATTTCTTCTAGCCGCCATGTTTTTTCAGCCCAATCTACACCTTCAATCCATTAGATCTAAATTTCTCCTTCCTAAATCCACCTTCCCCTTTCTTATCTCTCACCCTCAACCCAAAAATTCTTTTAATTTTGTCCATTTTTTGGTGAGGTCTTGGCAGTTCGGTTCTATGGATCTGGAGAATGGACCAGTGGTGTTCCATTCTTTTTTTTTTTGCTAATTAAGATTTTTATACCAAAGGAACAGCATAAACACGTCTAGGGGCATACCCCGCGAAGACAACAAACAGTCATTACAAATGAAATTTGTTCGATCAGGGGCATACCCCACAGAGTCAACTATCTACTAAAATAGAGCCAAAAATTGGCAATCAACAAAAGAGAGATAGAGAACAGAGGATTAAGCAGCCATTATTAAATCCTGCTGGAGTGCCCACCTCGGGTTGCTCTCCATTGCTTGATCTTGGATTTGGTCCAACGAACTTTCGTGGCCTTCTCATTATTAAGCGTTCTCATATCATGATCAAAGGTAGCCTGCTCCTTCTCCATCCGGTCACTAGCATGATCAACGTTCAGGTTCTCCTCCACCTGCTCAACAACAGGGGCCACCATGTCTTTGTTCATCTCGTCCTTGACACCCTCAGCATCAACTTCCATCGGAGCTGTCTCAGAAGCCACTCCCGCAACCTCAGTACATTTCTGCGCCAAATGGAACTCCATACTAATATCCCCTAAGTTATGTATAGGAGAGTTGTGAGTTCCCATGCCCGTGACATCTTTGAACATAATAGTATCCATGGTATCAATAGAGGGAAGGGTGCTAACATTTGGGAATTCCTCCCACGGGATGTCATCCTCATTCCTTCCCGTATGCAGTATGGTCTTATCAGTAGCACCAACACCAGACCCAGTGCTGTCAATCACCATAGCGGAGATGTCATCATGTAAGTCCTTCCCCTTCAAAAATTCAAAAGCCTCATCAACCTCGTGTTCAATTTCCTTTAACAGAATCTCCTTTATCTCAGGAGCACCCTAGCCTCTTCCAAGGACACCCAACCTTGAAGAACCATCAAATAAGCACACACCCATTGGATTCTCATTGGATACATAGTCATCCTTCCAAGTTAACCTGTGCTTGTCAGGCTTAGCAGAAAAATCATCACCTATCACCCGATGCTCCAATTTAGTCTCCAGTCTTTCCCTGGGTTCCCCATTATCAAGAAAAAACACATCCAAAGGAATGCCATCTGCCGGTATCTCAATCCCATTGTTTATCGTAAAGTCTTGCAACTGGATAATACTATTAAAAGTTTCACAAAGTTCCCCATCCGGAAGAAACTCAGATAGATCAACCAGAAATTTACCCGACAAATTAGCCAAGGGTTCCCTATATGCGCTCAGCTCTGGGACCTCATACCCCATAAATTCAATAAACATCTGTAGAACTTTTAAATAGTTCCTAGCCTTAATCAAAAACTGGTTAGCATCCACCTTATCACAATCCAAGTCTCCAGCCTTGGAATTTGCAGCATCTGAACCAACAGGACCATTCGAGACAAGTAGGTTCCTGTCTCTAAACTCATTAAAAGCACCAGAGGGCAAATGAGCACTAGGTTTAGGAGAAACCGCAGCTTTGGAAGTAAAAAGGTTCAATCCCCTGATCAGATCCTCATGACCAGAATCAACATTTGGCTCAGTACTCGTAGGATTCTTATCCCAGAAGGCATTAGTCACTATTTTTTGGACAAGCGACGTCACCATACCTGAAATGACTTCCTCATCGCCAGAATCTACATCATTTACATGGCTAAGATTCCCCGGAGTAATAGGGCTCAAACAGCCAAGAGCCTCCTCCTTTCCAGGGGCCTCAGTAGCCTTTTTTGTGCTGTTTCCTTTCAGCATTCCAACATCATAAACATTATTACTTTCATTTTCGTGGAACTCTCGAGAGTCAACCAGAAAACCCTCACCCTGGTTAGAACCCATCCCCAACCCCGTGATGGAGTTACTAGCCAGATTCCTACTAGGGCTTAATGAGAAACCGGAGGAATCCTCCCCCACATTCTCCCAATTCTTAACAGATCTAGAATTCCAAGAATCAGATAACTCAAAAAGAGAATCTACACCAAATTCAATAGGTCTAACATTATCCTTTTGGGAGAAAAACTTACCATCAATCGCTTGGTGCTTGACCAGACTACGAGTGCGCATAGTAGTCCCAGATCTAGGTCTCTCGACAACACATATGCTCCCACCTATGCTCCCCTTCATGTCACCACTAGACACAGCCAGTCTAGGGTTTGCATCAGCCTCAGTTCCCAAAACATTCCTGGAACAGGGGCCAACAGATGGTATAATCGATACCAAATCAACTGCAAATGAAACCCTTTTCGGGGTCACTGCCGGTTCTAACTCCATCTGAGTTAGTTTCACACTATCGGTGACATCAGCCGCCATTGTGGAGACATCCATGAAGGAAACCCTTTTACGGGACATGAAAACAGAAAAGAAATTTAGAGATAGAGTTAGGAGGAATGGGGAGGAAAGGAATTCGGATGGCTGATTTGATCTGATGAAGAAAGTGATTTCAGTTTAGAGAGAGAAAGAAGAGAGAAGGTAGCTATGGAGGCCTTGGGAGATGGCTTGATCTGCAAACGGAATGGTTTTGACCTGTTAGCGCCTACTTTGTTTGAAGATGTGAAAGATGCGGACTCGTTTGCTGGGGGTCTCTGGTTGATTACTTTTAGTATTCAATCAAGGTTTCTTATGGCTGTGTCTAATGAACGCCATATGTTTGCTAATATGACATTGAGATTGATTCTGGAATTCTTTGAGTTTCGATCTAAAGATATGTTGGTTTTCTTGATTTCTGGGTTGAAGGGCTACCCTTGTCTGTTGCGAGATGCTTCACTAAGGTC
Source organism: Kitagawia praeruptora (assembly GCA_037693485.1). NCBI lineage: Eukaryota > Viridiplantae > Streptophyta > Magnoliopsida > Apiales > Apiaceae > Kitagawia > Kitagawia praeruptora. The sequence continues at coordinate 91,882,137 of CM075344.1, read as the reverse complement.
GCTTATTGAAGAGGAGTTCTTAGTACTTAGTCGCGACATTTTTTCTGTTGAGACTTTGTATGGAGGAATCGTTCATGTTGAGAGTTTGCTTAGCTTTAGTCGATCTTTTAATCGACATATGGAAGGTGATGCTTCTATGGGAAAGTCGGAAGATGAGAACCATGCGTGCGAGGGTCATCTTATTCGATTCATGGGTACTTTTGTTGTTAATCGCCCACAGATGGAAGGGGAAACCCTTATGACATTGAAGATATCTGATAAAAGGTCTCGGAGATGGGATTCATCGGAAAAGAAGATGAATATTATTATCTGCATTAAGGATGCATATGTAGTGTTTGACTTTTTGTCTAAACAGCAAACAGAAGCGTTTTCTCCGAATGGGATGGTAAACTATGGTATCATAATTGAAGAACGAAGCATTGTAAATGATGGCTTAGTGCCTGCTGAAATGTCTAAAAGAGTGGATACGCAGGACCTCGTTGAGACTTTCGTTGAGACGAGGTTGTGTATGGTATTGCTGGATGTTATAACTTGGGATGTTATCCCAGACTCTGGAGGTTCTGACTCTTTGTTACATGTTGGGGTCATTGACAATGATCAGCTCATGTGGGTAGATATGGGTCATGATACTCGGTTTATTAGAGTTAATGTGAGGCTCACTGCTGCTTCCTGCAAGGAGAAGTATCATTACCCTGGTAATCATGGAATGGAAGATACTTGGGAAGGGATTGTCCCTGTTTATGAGAATTGTTATTCCGAGCTGACTATCACTGTAAAGATAGATGAAGTGTTACTCTATTCTCATGGTTACATGTCCAATGGACTCAAACTGCTGAAGGTTGGGGCTGGGATCAGCAATACGGGGTTTGTTGCTAGTCAACGTGTCTATGCAAGCAAGGTGCGTTCTCATGGTGTTGAGGAAGCAGAGGTAATTGTGAAGCTTCGAAGATTTGTACCAATTCTGAAAATTGTCTTTTGGCAAAGTTTTTTTTTGCTAAATAAAAAATTTTATTGCTTAAAAGACAAATACAAGGCTAAGAAGGGCATACCCCAATGATCAAAAAAGCTAACAGCTTAGGACAATCAATACAAAGAAGCCACACTATATTATCCTAATATAGAATCGAAGACAGTGTGTAATCACTACGAGCAGCTTTTTGAAAGGATTTTGCAGTGCATAACTTCTCCCGGACTCTTCTTTTGATATCTCGAATAAGATCTCTAGCTGGAGTGGCATGGCCCGCAGTGTGGTGCCTGGTGTTCCTTTCAATCCATATAGCATGGCAAGCTGTGGCAAGGAATAGATATGTGGCCATTTTCCGGATACTATCAGTACCAGCTGCAATGTTTAATCTTTTGGCAAAGTTGGACTCTCGTTGAGGGTGATGCGATGTTTAAAGCTGTTAGCATGGCGGGAAGTCTTCCAGTAGCTAAGGGATTCTCTGGCCCCTTAGTTATCAACAAGATTAGATGGATTGACTGCATTCCCATGACTCGTAGTTGGGAGGTCATTGTGGATGATACAAATGGGCTGACAACTGATGTTGTTACAAATGAATCAAAGTGTCTATCCTGGTGGAATATACGTTTGGTTGCTGGTTGGAAGATTAGCAGAATTTGTTATGTTGTGATGCGTTTATTCCATCAGAAGGGGCGAAGAATTGCTACGTCAAGCATACATGTGGGTCTTCATTTGGTAAAGAGTTTGTGTATGATGGGTTTATTTGATGTTCTTCTGGGGGGCAGTTTGGTGAAGAAAATGAGGGTGAGTTTTGCCATGGTCGACATGTTTGGCTGTAGGATGATGCATCGAACATGGACTCTGCTTGGTCTGTACAGGACTAAGGGTGTGTTTATAGCAGCTCTTGGTAGCTCGGTGTTGCGGGTGTGCACTGTTGCGGAACCTTGTGCATGTCTGGTCGCTAGTTGTTGGTTGATAGTTGAACCCTTGGTGGTACAAGCGGGGTTTTTTGTGTATGGAATTGCGGGGCTCGCTGCTGCTTGTGAGGTTGTTGAGGTCACTTTGTTGACTATGTTATCTGCTATTTGCCAATGTCGAGTAGTTGACATTTGGAATCTTCGAAGGGGAGCTGTGTATTGCTATACTATTCAGGTGGTGATCTCTCCGGAGGGCATCTTTAATCAGCTAGAGGCTGGTTCTCCTTCCAAGGAAAAGTTAGCCGATGAGGTGCTTTTTTGGAGGCCAACTCTCATGTTGAGAAGGGGGGTGTCGGTTGCTCCGTATCATGTCAGGAAGAGGTTTGCTATTGGAATGCATTTGCGTCACTACATGGTTTATCTGCTGCTTCTCATTACTATGGGCTTTGTGAGACATGTGCCTAGTCTCAATTTTAGGTTGTTTAAGGCGCCAGAATAATTTTTAGTTTTTCTTGTTGTTATGTTGACAGTAAGGTGACTTACTGATGTTATGACTTCTGTTATGGTTGATCGCGGGGTATGCCCCTAGATTTGTATAAGTTGTTCCTTTTTGGTATAAAATTTTAATTAGCAAAAAAAAAACATTTTGGAGATGCACTTGTAAATGACATTGCAACAAGATATAGGACGGAAGTGATGCATTTGGGCGGGGTTGTCCTGCTTTGGGACCAGACAAATGGATGCCGCATTGACAATTCTAGGCATGACCAAAGAGTTAAAGAAGTAGAGAATACCTCTCGTTACATCAACCCCCACAATATGCCAGGTGGCTAAATAGAACTCCACCGTGAACCCATCCGGTCCTGGGCTTTTGTTTTTCGCCATTCTTTTCAATGTGTTGAAAACATCAGCTTCCCCAAAGGGATTGCTCAGAATAGTAGCCTGATCCTCAGTGAGAGAGGGCAGTTCAATGTTCTGAGGGAAAGGCTCCACCTCACCCCGATGGCCTCGCAAATTTTTATAATAATCAACCGCCACCCTAGCCATATCCTTGGGCTCCGTTACTGCCTCCCCATCCTGGTTTATTAGAGATACCACTTTATTGACATTCCATCGACCCCTACACGCATTAAAAAAATTCTTATTATTGTTATCCCCATTTTTCAACCAATTCACCCTTGACTTCTGCTTCAGGAAACATTCCTCCATGCGTAAGGCCTTAGAATATTCATCCATAAGCTTAGACTCTTCCTCAAACTGATCAGGGGATGGAACTGAGGGGAGGCCTTTCTGAAACTGCATTAATGCATTACGAGATCGAGTCCAAAACCTTCAGCTGAAGGTCACCAACAGACCTGCTCAAACCCTTAAGCACAGCCTTAGTACGCTTGAGCTTTGCAATAAGGACAAACCAAGGGTCCCCAATGATTGGATCAACCCAAGCTTGCTCCACCCCTGGGAGAAAATCAGGGTTATCAATTAAATAGTTGAAAAATTGGAAGGGCTTAGATACCTTAGGACGATCAAACCCCAGCGATGTAAAAGCTGGGCAGTGGTCCGAGAGACCTCTAGGCAAGAAATCAGTAAAGGAGCATGGGAACAAGTTGTGCCATTCCGCATTAACCAGAACCCGATCCAGTTTCCTGAAATTTGGATTGTGGATGTTACAATCTGTAAGAACCCAGATTTTTGTAATATTTTTAAAATGATCATAAACAGCGATTGGTGGAAGTTATGTAAAGTTTTTAAGATCATAATATATGAATGAAGAAATATTTATACTTTTATGAATAAAGTATCGTTGTACAAAGAAGAAATGGAATGCAGAAACCGTCAGATTACGTAGATTTTCACTTTTATTAAATATTGGTATAAATATGGGATATGGAGGTTAAGACAATCTCTAAGCTAAGTTAAATACCAAGACAAGGAATTATGGAATTTATTAGAAGAATTTCAAAGACAAATGTTTTTTTTTTGCTAATTAAAATTTATACCAAAAAGGAACAACTTACACAAATCTAGGGGCATACCCCGCGATATCAGCATTCAAATAACAAAACCAAAACAACATTAAGTCATTTTACAGTCAACAGTCAACAAGTAAGGAAATAGAACAAAAGCTTAAACATCCATGATTAAATCTTTTTGGAGTGACCTCCTCTAGTCGCTCTCCATTGTTTGATCCTGGATTTAGTCCAGCGAACCTTTTTATCCTGCCTATTGCCTTCCAGCTTTCCATTGCCATGGTCCCCAGCATCCCGCTCCTCCTCCTTCCTGCCAGCAGCATAATCAGCTTTAGGGGCAGCCTCCATCTGCCATGTATTCCGGTTTGTAGACCCCTTATCAATCGCCACAATGGGGTACCCGCCATTGCCAAGCCCAGTACTCGCTCGATCCTCCTTTATCTTTCCACAAACATGATTCTTCATAGTTAGAAAACTCGCATCGATAGAAGGGAGGATACTGACAACATGGAGATCCTCCCAAGGAATATCATCCACAGGTTCCGCCACCCGCATAGCAGACATACCCTCATTTAGACCACTTCCGATATACATGCAAGTTACCATGCAATATGTCATGCAAGTGTCATGCAAAATAATTAGTTTTAAATCAAACTATTTAATTCAAATTCAATCAAATTAGAGTGAATAGTAAAGGGGACAAACTTTATTGATTTATGGAGACAAATTGGAAAGTGGGTGTCCTACACTTTTACCATGGTATGGCTACATCCTTGAGTGTAAATTAACTTCATAATTCAGTTGCTAATCACACTCAAGAATCCAAGAAAAACAAGAAACTCTCTTTCCCAGTTTCAAGCAATTCCCGGCCAAACCATACAGGGGTGTCTTTCCGATTTTTTTTCACCCACTTCCGATCATCTAAAAATCATGAAAAAAATTCCAGTTCTTCTATACATCAATATGGAGTTGCGGATTTAATTTCGTAATTTTTCAAGGTCGTTTGAGTGGTCAAATAAATTCGACAAGTTGCTGCTGCTCTTCCACTTTTCTTAATACTTTTCAAGATAGCCAAGAAAAAGGAATTTTCTCTCCAAGCTCTACTTGTCCTAAAATCATCAAAATATTTCTGGGATTACTTCATGATATATCCAGGGTGAGGATTTAATTTCATGATTTTACACTAACTATAGCTTGCTCAAATAAAATCAAGAAGTTGTTGAGTAAATAGTAACTTCTTATGAACTTTTGTTTAGATCTTGAAGTTTGAGGGTTATAATAGCTTGTGAACTTGATCTCAAGCCTTGTTAAGCTTTGTTAAGGTTGTTCAAACATCAAAGAAGGTAAAACACTCTTGAAACCCTAGCTCTTCTTTGAAGTTTTATGGAGTTTTGATGAGGATTTGAGATAGTATGCATGTTATGAGCATTAGTTTGAGATAGTATGCATGTTATGAGCATTAGCTCTTTGTACGAGTTTTGTTAGTTGATAAATATGAAGTTTTAAGATTTTAAGTAGCCCTTGACCTAATATATATCTTTTATAACATGGAATTGGGATTTAGAGTGTTGGTTGATGTTATTACAAGGTTTTGAATTTTGGATTATCCGATTTATAGTCGTCGTAATGCCGAAATTTCTTTAAGTCTAAATTTCATGTTTGACAGTAGCTATAAATTCTTGTTCTTGTTTAGAACATGACCTATACTTGGAGATTTTGAGTCATAGATCGCGTGAGCGCAAGAATCGAAGCATTTCAATTTACGGTTTAAGAGTTATGACCATTTTGGTATAGGCGATTCAATGGTAAAACTGCTACGGGTTACCAACTTTGAGAGCATAAAAGACTAGCTTAGACACCTAGTTGAGTTATGAAATTTTTACAGTAGCTAGGTGGTATGTCCAGGAAGTTCTCTGCAAAATTTGAGCTTAACAGAGTAAATGGTCGATTTTATAAAAATTCGGGAGCGAAGGTTGTTCAAAGCGAATCGCCGTTAGAAAAAAAAAACTTGGAAAATGAAATGGAAATTTGGTTAAGTGACATGGTCTTGAAAAATGGAATTGATATGTAATGCATGTTATATGGAGTATTTGACCCATGCGAATATGTTAAGGATGTGAAGGGTTTATTTGGTTCGTTACCACGTTTTACGTGTTGAGTACTCGTAAAAAGTCGATAATTCAAGTTTAGAATTAACGATGCCTTTATGCTTATGTTCTAGATTACCGGACCACCCTTTGCACCCCGACTATTCCGAGACCTCAAGGCAAGTTTTCGAAACTGTACTTCAAGTATTTTCAAACTGTTGTTGTTGTGGTATAACTACTATGAACTGCTTAAATGTATTTTGCGAATCAGCATGAGATGTATGGTTTATTTACGATGATTTATAAACCTGTTAGTAAATACGTATGCATAACTCTTATATATGCATACGATGATGTGTTGAGATTTTCAAGTAGGGTACTATAATATCCTTTCTTTCTTTTTTGCTAATTAAAATTTATACCACAGGCAAACGATTACATCTCTAGGGGCATACCCCGCGAAAATAAAACCATCTACCTAATGGAACAACAGAGAAAAAACATCAATAATGCTAGAAAACTAGCAATCAACAACAGCAGAGCATAAACACAATCAGAATCCTAAAACTAGAAAATTGCCATGAACATTCCAGTCTGCAATACTGCATAAACCCCGCAGTATACTAGAAAAACATCGTAGAGCAGAGTCCTCCCTTCATCATCTGTTGTACCAAACTTTCGCCCCTGCAGCGAATTTTCAGAGTATACTACCACAATCACCATGACTGGGTTTAAAGCATCCGCCATTCCTAAAGGGTCTTCAACCAGACCCTTACTGTCAAGGACATCATAACAAGAAAATACCCACTTTGCAGTGCGCATAGCACACACATTGTGAGCATCCAGCTCTACATCTTGTATCATGACACCCTCACAATACAATGTCAAGTAGCTACCCCAATAACAATAATTAAAATAAGTGTAACCTCCTGGTTCACACCCAAGTATCCTAAGCATACGCCTCAACACCCTTCCTGTCCCTTCCAGAACACAACCCCTACTCCTGAAGTACTGAACAGCTTCAATGCCCTTTTCCTTCAGCTTTTGATCTACCTCCTCATCCATAACCAACTTCTTATTGACCTGACTATCATCCTCTTGATCAATAATAACCTGGATATTATCCTTCCACTTCACCGATTTCCTCGCAGGCTTGACAACCTCCACATTAAGAGTAACCTTCCTAAGGTAAGCCTTTCGACAAGCCACATTTTCACCCAAATTTGGCAAATCCATTCCTTCATCCACCAAAAAGGAATTGACTTCCAAATCCACATTAGCACCAACAGTAAAGTCAGTAGCTTCCTTTGAAATTGAATCGGACATCTCATTATTTAAATCATTAATTTCAATAACCAAATCGTTGAAAGTAACTTTCTTCTTGATGAAGGTCCTCTCCGACACCTCCAGCCCCCTTTTTGAACTCATGGAGTCCGGTGTCATCCCTCTTATAAAAGTTTCGATCTTCCCCTTTCCTGAAGAAAGGCCACTCCGAGCACCCACACTAAGCCCGTCCTGCTGAGCCCTCAATTCCATTACCAAAGGATCATCCTTATCCAGTTTCACCCTCTTTTGGGATCCCTGGGCATCATTTACTCGATTTCCCCGCTCCAATGGTATCAACGTCACCAAATTCCTAGACACCTCTAAATCTAAGCCTTATGTTGGGAAGAAGTTGGTGAGAGGAAGATATTAGGACCTGAACTGGTACAACAGACAAGAGATGTGATAGTTCTAATCAGGGGAAGACTGGCAGCAGCCCAAGACAGACAATGTAAGTATGCCGACTTATCTCGGAAGGATAGAGAATATGAAGTAGGAGATATAGTGCTGCTAAATGTATCTCCCTGGAAAGGACTGATGAGGTTTGGGAAGAAAGGGAAGTTGAGTCCGAGATACATCGGACCTTTCGAGATATTAAGGCGGATTGGACAAGTGGCTTACGAGTTAGCCTTACCTCCAGGTCTGCAGCAAGTACATAACGTTTTCCATGTGTCTATGCTGAGGAAGTACAATCGCAATGCCAAACATATAGTGGAACATGAGCATGTAGATTTACAGCCAGATTTGTCCTACGTCGAAAGACCGGTGGAAATCATAGACCGGAAAGAGCAAGTACTCAGAAACAAGACCATCAGCCTGGTAAGAGTTTTGTGGACTAATCACAATGTCGAGGAATCAACCTGGGAATTGGAAAGCGCCATGCAAGAGAAGTACCCCCATCTGTTCTAGAAATGATTCCGGGACGGAATCCTTTTAAGGAGGGAAGGTTGTAAGAACCCAGATTTTTGTAATATTTTTAAAATGATCATAAACAGCGATTGGTGGAAGTTTTGTAAAGTTTTTAAGATCATAATATATGAATGAAGAAATATTTATACTTTTATGAATAAAGTATCGTTGTACAAAGAAGAAATGGAATGCAGAAACCGTCAGATTACGTAGATTTTCACTTTTATTAAATATTGGTATAAATATGGGATATGGAGGTTAAGACAATCTCTAAGCTAAGTTAAATACCAAGACAAGGAATTATGGAATTTATTAGAAGAATTTCAAAGACAAATGTTCAAGAATGACGAAAGAAATTTCTACGCGACGAAACGCTTTAACAAGAAAATCTCCAAACTTGCCTATGGAATTAAATGGTAAGCATTGGTTGATTATTAAGATGAGTAATATACATGCAAGTTACCATGCAATATGTCATGCAAGTGTCATGCAAAATAATTAGTTTTAAATCAAACTATTTAATTCAAATTCAATCAAATTAGAGTGAATAGTAAAGGGGACAAACTTTATTGATTTATGGAGACAAATCGGAAAGTGGGTGTCCTAAACTTTTACCATGGTATGGCTGCATCCTTGAGTGTAAATTAACTTCATAATTCAGTTGCTAATCACACTCAAGAATCCAAGAAAAATAAGAAACTCTCTTTCCCATTTTCAAGCAATTCCCGACCAAACCATACAAAGGTGTCTTTCCGATTTTTTTTCACCCACTTCCCCTCATCTAAAAATCATGAAAAAAATTCCAGTTCTTCTATACATCAATATGGAGTTGCGGATTTAATTTCGTAATTTTTCAAGGTCGTTTGAGTGGTCAAATAAATTCGACAAGTTGCTGCCGCTCTTCCACTTTTCTTAATACTTTTCAAGATAGCCAAGAAAAAGGAATTTTCTCTCCAAGCTCTACTTGTCCTAAAATCATCAAAATATTTCTGGGATTACTTCATGATATATCCAGGGTGAGGATTTAATTTCATGATTTTACACTAACTATAGCTTGCTCAAATAAAATCAAGAAGTTGTTGAGTAAATAGTAACTTATGAACTTTTGTTTAGATCTTGAAGTTTGAGGGTTATAATAGCTTGTGAACTTGATCTCAAGCCTTGTTAAGCTTTGTTAAGGTTGTTCAAACATCAAAGAAGGTAAAACACTCTTGAAACCCTAGCTCTTCTTTGAAGTTTTATGGAGTTTTGATGAGGATTTGAGATAGTATGCATGTTATGAGCATTAGCTCTTTGTACGAGTTTTGTTAGTTGATAAATATGAAGTTTTAAGAGTTTAAGCAGCCCTTGACCTAATATATATCTTGTATAACATGGAATTGGGATTTGGAGTGTTGGTTGATGTTATTGGAAGGTTTTGAATTTTGGATTATCCGATTTATAGTCGTCGTAATGCCGAAATTTCTTTAAGTCTAAATTTCATGTTTGACAGTAGCTATAAATTCTTGTTCTTGTTTAGAACATGACCTATACTTGGAGATTTTGAGTCATAGATTGCGTGAGCGCAAGAATCGAAGCATTTCAATTTACGGTTTAAGAGTTATGACCATTTTGGTATAGGCGATTCAATGGTAAAACTGCTACGGGTTACCAACTTTGAGAGCATAAAAGACTAGCTTAGACACCTAGTTGAGTTATGAAATTTTTACAGTAGCTAGGTGGTATGTCCAGGAAGTTCTCTGCAAAATTTGAGCTTAACAGAGTAAATGGTCGATTTTATAAAAATTCGGGAGCGAAGGTTGTTCAAAGCGAATCGCCGTTAGAAAAAAAAAACTTGGAAAATGAAATGGAAATTTGGTTAAGTGACATGGTCTTGAAAAATGGAATTGATATGTAATGCATGTTATATGGAGTATTTGACCCATGCGAATATGTTAAGGATGTGAAGGGTTTATTTGGTTCGTTACCACGTTTTACGTGTTGAGTACTCGTAAAAAGTCGATAATTCAAGTTTAGAATTAACGATGCCTTTATGCTTATGTTCTAGATTACCGGACCACCCTTTGCACCCCGACTATTCCGAGACCTCAAGGCAAGTTTTCGAAACTGTACTTCAAGTATTTTCAAACTGTTGTTGTTGTGGTATAACTACTATGAACTGCTTAAATGTATTTTGCGAATCAGCATGAGATGTATGGTTTATTTACGATGATTTATAAACCTGTTAGTAAATACGTATGCATAACTCTTATATATGCATACGATGATGTGTTGAGATTTTCAAGTAGGGTACTATAATATCCTTTCTTTCTTTTTTGCTAATTAAAATTTATACCACAGGCAAACGATTACATCTCTAGGGGCATACCCCGCGAAAATAAAACCATCTACCTAATGGAACAACAGAGAAAAAACATCAATAATGCTAGAAAACTAGCAATCAACAACAGCAGAGCATAAACACAATCAGAATCCTAAAACTAGAAAATTGCCATGAACATTCCAGTCTGCAATACTGCATAAACCCCGCAGTATACTAGAAAAACATCGTAGAGCAGAGTCCTCCCTTCATCATCTATTGTAACAAACTTTCGCCCCTGCTGCGAATTTTCAGAGTATACTACCACAATCACCATGACTGGGTTTAAAGCATCCGCCATTCCTAAAGGGTCTTCAACCAGACCCTTACTGTCAAGGACATCATAACAAGCAAATACCCACTTTGCAGTGCGCATAGCACACACATTGTGAGCATCCAGCTCTACATCTTGTATCATGACACCCTCACAATACAATGTCAAGTAGCTACCCCAATAACAATAATTAAAATAAGTGTAACCTCCTGGTTCACACCCAAGTATCCTAAGCATACGCCTCAACACCCTTCCTGTCCCTTCCAGAACACAACCCCTACTCCTGAAGTACTGAACAGCTTCAATGCCCTTTTCCTTCAGCTTTTGATCTACCTCCTCATCCATAACCAACTTCTTATTGACCTGACTATCATCCTCTTGATCAATAATAACCTGGATATTATCCTTCCACTTCACCGATTTCCTCGCAGGCTTGACAACCTCCACATTAAGAGTAACCTTCCTAAGGTAAGCCTTTCGACAAGCCACATTTTCACCCAAATTTGGCAAATCCATTCCTTCATCCACCAAAAAGGAATTGACTTCCAAATCCACATTAGCACCAACAGTAAAGTCAGTAGCTTCCTTTGAAATTGAATCGGACATCTCATTATTTAAATCATTAATTTCAATAACCAAATCGTTGAAAGTAACTTTCTTCTTGATGAAGGTCCTCTCCGACACCTCCAGCCCCCTTTTTGAACTCATGGAGTCCGGTGTCATCCCTCTTATAAAAGTTTCGATCTTCCCCTTTCCTGAAGAAAGGCCACTCCGAGCACCCACACTAAGCCCGTCCTGCTGAGCCCTCAATTCCATTACCAAAGGATCATCCTTATCTAGTTTCACCCTCTTTTGGGATCCCTGGGCATCATTTACTCGATTTCCCCGCTCCAATGGTATCAACGTCACCAAATTCCTAGACACCTCTAAATCTAAGCCTTATGTTGGGAAGAAGTTGGTGAGAGGAAGATATTAGACCTGAACTGGTACAACAGACAAGAGATGTGATAGTTCTAATCAGGGGAAGACTGGCAGGATGGCTTCAAGTCAGGATGGCTTGGTGAAGCTTGTTCTGAAAGATTCCATATGTAAGCAAAATGAATTCGAGCTCTTTCTAGCTCAAAATCCCATGTCTGGGGGTTTGATTTCGGTCGGCCGATTTGTTGAAGAGTTGGAGGACTCTTACTCTCACAAACAGAAGGCAACTGGGGGGATTAAGGAAAATCTGGTTACCAAGCTTATGTTTGATGGTTTGCCTCAGCAAGTTTTCTCTTTTGATGAACTTGATTTGAGATTAGTGGGGTATTTGTTGGTATGTAGGTACATTTCGCTAGACTTTTTCATGGTTTTGGAGCTATGTATCGAGCATGTGACAAACATTCAGATGTTTTTTGATGATTTTGAGGATTGGGTTTGCCTTCGCAAGACTCAAGTTAACGAGATTGAGGGACAAAGTGCAGTTTCTGCCAATGAAGAAAATGGTATCCTGGCTGATTTGAATTACTTTAATGTCCTTTTGAGTTTTGCTGGGACCTCCGGACTTCTGAGAAAGAGTTGGAGTGTAAACAATTTATATGATTGGTGTATTTCACTATGCACTTTCCGGAAGTGGTTTGTGACTTCAAATGTGGCCACTAGTATAGATGGTTGGGAAGGCAATGGAGGCAATACTTTGTATTGCGATCTTGCTGGAAAGCAGATTATCATTGAAGGAGGTGTTTTATACAAGACTCAGGTTTGGAGCAGAGGTCCTAAGCCTACCTATGGGTTTGGCGCATTGTTGAAATTGAATGATTGTACGGGGCGAGGCTTCGATCAATTCTGGGCTTGGGGAAGGAAAGATCTGGTCCATATGTGCTTTGTGGACCAGAGTAGGGATAAGGTTGAGTATCAAGATGTTTTAATTGTTGGGGATGGTTTTAACCCCATTGTTGATGTGGCCCATTGGCAAGTTTTGGGTATCTGGAATTTCCGAAGTAGTGCTGTGGGCTGCTGCTTCTGTAGCCATAGTAAAAGAGTTGCTGTCCAGGTGGGGGTTTTCACCACGATGATTATGCAGACCATGTCTGATGCTGACATTTTGAGGGGGTCATATTCCTCACCGTTTCCAGGTGGGATGTTGTGGACGTGGTTTTCTGAGTCCAAAAACGGTTTTCAGGAAGCTTCTGTGATTAATGACGTTTGTGTGCTGTTTTGTCAATGTAAGAACAAGGTTTTTAAAAAGGTCATGGACTTCTTCCTTGATGCAGTGAAGAATGCTAGAAATGGCACTGTCTGTGTCATTGTTGACTTTAGAATGTCAATTTTCTTGATTGCTGGGGGCTCGCTTGAAAAGATTATGCTTGCAAGGTTCCAGTTGTGGGCGGTTACTGGAATGAGTTTTGTATCGGCGAAGGACTATAAGTCTTTAGGAGCTTGGGAAGATTGGCTGTTGTATGGTGGTATTGGCTGGGATGGAGGCCCTGAAGGCAGGGATTTATCACGTGTTTTTCATGGCATGCCGTAGTGTTAGTTTTTAAACTAGGTTACCTAGTTTGTTCTCATGTTGTCTATTTATTTTCTGTTCTCAGTTGTAATGTTTGTAAGTTGATTTCGCGGGGTATGCCCCTAGACTTGTATCCGTTGTTCCTTTTGGTATAAATTTTAATTAGCAAAAAAAAAAAATCGTTGAAAGTAACTTTCTTCTTGATGAAGGTCCTCTCCGACACCTCCAGTCCCCTTTTTGAACTCATGGAGTCCGGTGTCATCCCTCTTATAAAAGTTTCGATCTTCCCCTTTCCTGAAGAAAGGCCACTCCGAGCACCCACACTAAGCCCGTCCTGCTGAGCCCTCAATTCCATTACCAAAGGATCATCCTTATCCAGTTTCACCCTCTTTTGGGATCCCTGGGCATCATTTACTCGATTTCCCCGCTCCAATGGTATCAACGTCACCAAATTCCTAGACACCTCTAAATCTAAGCCTTTCTCCATCAGATCTGACCATAAAACCTTCACTAATCCATCTTCTTCTCCTCCTACACCTTACACACCGATATTTCTTATATATAGTCTATTTAATTTTATGGGTTCTTCTATTTCGCTCCTTTCTTCCAATGGCGAAAGGGAGCATTGTTTGGTCTTTTTCACTATGGACTTGGGGGTTTGCTTGTTTGCGAGTCCATTTTCACAGAGAAATCGAACCACTGCCAAGGGGTTTGTTGCGATAGGAAGTTTTGTTCCAGCTTTCCTATCAGATGCACGATTGGACTGTCTACAAGGTTTGGTTTCATGTTGGGAAGGAAACTCGTATAGGAAAGATGGGTTTTCTCTGAGCGCAGGTTCTTTGGGTTATTTGGGTGGGGAACCTTTCGTGTTCCAATTCAAAGATCAGTTGTTTACTGAGTTGAAGGGCTATCCTGCCCTGTTGTTTGATGAATCTTCTTTCATTCTCACTCGTGATGATGTTTTATGGGATATGCCTGCTGAGACTACTGGTCTATGCGGCTTCATGAATGAGATGCGGGTCTTCATTACTGAAGATAACTCCATCTCGAGGAATGATGAGGGAACCCATGTGGGTTACTTGAAATATGGAAAGGCTCTCATACCTACGCCTCCTTTGGTCTTGGTGGGAGTCAATGGAAACGGGTATGATATGGATTTTAACCTTTTGATTCAAGTTATTCCTTCTCTTAAGGAGGGCTGTGTTACTGCTCTTCAGGTATTTGAGGTTATGCCACTTAGATATGTGGGTTTCACCTATGAATTTTCTGGGCTTGTGAATTATTCCTTCCATTTGGCTTATAATACTTTGAGTTATATTTTTTTTTTTTTGCTAATTAAAATTTTTATACCAATGGAAAATGCTTACACTTCTAGGGGCATACCCCGCGATTGAAAAACATTAACCAAACGGAACAACATAGCAGCCTAGGCAAACTAGGAAACAAAGGGAACCAGAACAAAGTAAATATTCAAGTCTACATAAGGGAAACTAGCTAAACGCTAGTTTAAAAACATAAGCATAACTCTATGCCAAATTCATAAGATAAGTGCAACCACCAGGTTCACACCCAATACCCATCCAACCAGCATGAGTACCTCGATACCCAACATAGAGAACATACATTAAGCATAATTGCCTTACCGACTCTTCTTTCGCAAATTTCATTGAACCTGAAGCACTCAAACTGGACAGTTTAGTTCCCGAGCAAGAAACCTCCCCTCCCCATTGCGTTCGCACATCCAACTTTGTATCAACATCCACCTGGACACCAGTATCAGCATCGCCAATTTCAACCTCTATTGAATCCTTTAAATCAGGCTTGCTAGGTTGACACCAATTCACACATCTGCTTTTTTGATGCCACTTGTATCCAACAATGTTGATATCTGCATAGATAGTCCACATTTTGCTGACTTGCAGCCCATGACTGTTCTTCCAACGACTCTTGCACATAATGCCAATCGACTGTTCTTCTAGCGGTTTACCACACAAACCGACAACAAGTTCTGTGTCCTCTGAAAAAACACAATTTGATGAAATAGAAGACCTCAGATCTCCCTTTACCATTATCACACTTTTAAGAAATCCATCTGTTCTTGAAATTCCAATCCCAACTCTATCCCATCTAGGAACAGGGGTAGAGTCCTGCACTTTCTCCTCTTCCACATTGCACATGGCCCAACCACCAACCATGGCCATATCCTGGACATTGAGATTAACATCCCCCTTGCCATCAATAGCAACCGTAGACTTAATCAGATCAGACTCCGTTAAATCGAGTTTGCCTCCCAGCATTTTAGCATCTTTTACCTTCATTGTCGAATCTACATTTACCTCTAAATCCCCATCTTTCTCATCAAGGTTCGAATTAACCTTCCCCCCCGAAGAACTCATAATAAATAAGTCACTAGGCAAAACATTATGCGTAGTGTTAACGCTCAAGCCCTCCTTTCCTCCATCAGTAATAGTAACCATGGAATTAGTTAAATCAATAGGAAACTCCCCATTAAAACAACCATCATTTACCTTATTCCTATTAGAGTAGAAGAAATTACCTTCCACCAGTTGAACATTCCGAGCACTGCGCATCCTTGCAGCAATCCCAGAAGAGCTATCAATAGACGACCAACTCTTTTTGCTGACCGTTCTCCATTTGCTTGTAGCACTGCCAACCGGCCTATTGAGAGCCTTCCTATCAGCCTTGGTCATATCTTCATAAGGATCAGAATATCCCTTAGAGATATCCACTCTCAATCTTGAGACACACTTTCCAATACCACCTACATAACTCCTGGCACTGGATTTAGTCACAACACATCCTGACTCCTTCCTCTGAGACGGCACCCCTCTAACATTGGGGATCATCGCAACCAACTTTTCCGCAAAGGACACCCTTTTAGGACTCATACTCGATGTCAAACCCTCCTAGGGCTTAGACACACCTCCTGAACGATCTATACTCAACCTATTGGTACCCACAAGAGGGTAAATAAAAGATCCCCTATCGTCCGATGAAATAGCCCCCGCGAAAGATCCCTCTTTGGGGTGGGTTCCCTCCGATGGTTTCACCGGCACCAGGTTCTCCGCAAAAGAAACCCTTTTCAGGCTCGTCATCGAAACCAACCCCTCATGGGCCTTCATGGGCCTTCATCTCATGCTTTTTGATATCACTAATCAACTCAATGTTACCAACTAAAGCATCCTTATCCAGTTTCACCCTCTTTTGGGATCCATGGGCAATAATTACTCGATTTCCCCGCTCCGATGGTATCAACGTCACCAAATTCTTCGCGAAAAAAACCTTTTTCGGACTCGGGGTCGGAACCGGCCCCTCCCGAGTCTGCATTTAATACTTGCAGTCATCGTTCTTATCAGTGTTACCCACAAAGGGGCAGACACTCGATCTCTCAGATTCCAACAACGAGTCATCCAGAAAAGAAACCCTTTTCCGAGACATTTGATCGAACAAAAAACAAAGAAGAGAAATTTAGGTGAGTAAAAAGAGAGAGATGGATTCAGGTAGGCTGGTTTAGATCTAGTGAAGAAAGTGTTTAGATTTTAGAGAGAGAAGCTAGAGAGAAAATAGACCGACTCTCATTTTTTTCCTGCAAAAAAAATAAACTTTGAGTTATAAGCTTTATATGGCTGTGAAGTTGTATGTGGGTGATGTATTTCACATCTCTGACATTGTATGCGGGCTCGATGTTATCCAAATTTTCAATGTCGATGGAAAGCTCACCATTCTTGGTGACTTGGCCTTCCAGGAATTCTTAGATGAGAACTTTATTTCTTATGTTGGTGGAGATGGATTTGTCACGATTTTCAATCGAGGTGCATCTCCTCGGTATGTTATAATCTGGTTGATGGGTTCCCTAACCCATTTGTCTGATGTTCACCCTTCTGGTCTGGGAATACAGAAGGAAGGTGTGAAGGAAATGCTTGGCGATTCGGATGAGTTACTATGTCAAATGCAAGGTTTCAAAATCATCATGTGTAGAAGCATAGTTTAATGAAGATGGTGCTTTTAGCCCATATAACATCAAAGTGGTGCTCGTAGATGAACGAAGCACTATAATCTCTATTGCTGATGCGGCATTCTGGAGTCCGACTCTGTATATACAAACAAATGGTTCTTGTTATGATGTCTTCCAGTTGGAAAGATTGGTTATTTGTGGTCAGGGGAATCAAACGGGTGGTTGGGATTTAAGGCCTATATGCTTCATAGAGCCTTTAAAGGCTGATTTTCATGCAGTAATTTACTGGGCTCACTCTAGTGGGCATATTAACAATTTTCTTTACAGATGGGGGAAAAGGTTTGCACCCTTGGTCTCAATTTTTATTGAAGCCAGTAAGCAATTTTGTGATGATTATTGCTTGATGAAGCTTAAAGGCTTGGGGAATCTTGCGGATAGTCGTTCTCCTTGGAGACTTTCTGATCAATTGGATCAATTTGTATCTGATTTGTGGCCACAGAGATATGGATCCACTCTGGACAATCAGAGTGAGAATGTACAAGTCGAGGATGGTGCATCTGCAAAGAACTTCCCCATGATTACTTGGCCTGCTCAATGTGACAGAGGTTTTGTAAACCTGTTTAGTGATGATTCCAGTTTATGCTGGACTGTTTGGTACCAAATGTTTGGTAAAAATCTGGTTGAAGATATAATGAATTTTGTTGGAATGTTGAAAAACGGAGATTCGCGAGATGTTCGTGGGGTTAATACGGAAGGTTACATTTTAGACATCCGAATCAACGATGTATCTGCAGTCCACTCTGTAGCTAGCATCGCCAATCAATGCTTTATGCTGATCCACTTCGGTTCGAGACAGGGGTCTGATGGCGACTGGTGCAAGGATGGTGCAGTGAAGGTGCTTTTGGGTTACAAGGTGCAGGAAGTTCAATTGGTTGGAAGAGGTCCAGGGTTTTGTTGCTGGGTCCTTGTGAAAAAAACGGCCTTGAGCTCTTTTTGGAAAGTGAGTGATGTTATTCACTCTTGGAGGATAAATTCTATTGTTAGAATTTATTATGCAGATTTTATGAAGCTGGCATAGCATAGACATGTCTTTATGTAGAATACTGTTATGATGCTGTTTCCTTAGGAAATTGATTGTGATGTTTTGTAATGTATGGTTGTTGCTTTCGCGGGGTATGCCCCTAGAAATGTAATCTGCTGTTCCTTCGTGGTATAAAAATTTAATTAGCAAAAAAAGAAACCTTTTTCGGACTCGGGCCCGGAACCGGCCCCTCCCGAGTCTGCATCTCATACTTGCAGTCATCGTCCCTTTGTCTCTCACTGTCCTTTTTTACTCGGACATCCTCCAAAGGATACATAGTCACAAGGTTCTCCGAAAAAGAGACCCTCTTCGGACTCCTAATGAGACTACCCACATGAAGGCAAGCTTCAGATCCTCTCGCACGGGAAGGAATCACAGTCACTAAGTTCTCCGCAAAAGAAACCCTCTTCATTAAGAAAATAATTATATAGTAAGAAATATGGTGTTTGATGAGGTGAAAGATTAGAAGAGGAAAGGTGAATTAGGGAAGACTAATGAGAAGATCTGATGAAGAAATGGTGTAGATTAAGGTTTAGATTTTGTGGCGGCTAGGTTTTTAGAGAGAGGTTAGAGAGAAGCTAGAGCATACGACTCTCATTCGCTCTCTTTCTAGTTTTTTGTAATATCCTTTCTTAGTAAGAGAGTCGGAGATATTTTGTCCGGATAAGGACATAAAAACCCGGAAGTCACCGGAGATGTTACGTGACGTATATTTCGTTTTAAAAATAATCCAATAATTATAAATTGGATAATTTCGGATTAAAGATCCCTCTGATGATATTAATAAATATTATTTGAATATTTATTAATAAGTTGAATATTACTTTCATTTGGGAATAGTAAGAATGATTATTTATTTAATAAATATTATTTAAATATTTATTGAATATTCTAAGTTGATTATTTATTTAATAAATATTATTTAAATATTTATTAAATATTCCATGATGATTTAAAAATCATATTATTTATTTTAAAAGTTATTTAAAACTTTAAAAATTATTTTAAATATTTTCTGATCGTCGAAAAAGTATTTAAAAATAGAGCGGGTTCCCATTTCTTCACTGACTATAGCTTCACTCATCGAAAAGTATCGCTACCTCGCTCAAACTTATCAAAACTCGGGAACCCAAGGTTTTGGGAGCTAGTATTAATTATTTTCTCCCTTCGCTACCAACAAGAAATGCACCCTACCTAGTAAGGAGGGGCTCAGGTTTGACTAAACAGTCAAAATTCCGACCAACTCCCAAGTTATGTTTGATGAAGCGATTCTTAGTAATCGAAATCTGTTGACTAAAGTCAACCCACACATCAGAGTTACTTTCTCAATTACTCATGGAAGTAAAGTTAGTAAGGATTATCAAACCAGTCGTCAAGCTTTGTGCTTGGGGGAAACTGAATTAAAATTCTGTTCCTGCGATGCATAAAATTCTCTAAGGGATTGGAGGAAGATGGGACATCGCCTTTGAGCGTAGTCCAAATATTAAGGCCCATATGCGGTCAGGGTGCAACCCGATAAGGGAACGTCGTCCTTCTACTAGTAGAGAAGCAGAGGCACGGTATATTGGCTGATCACCAGATATCGTGGAAGAGGCTCCAGCATAATCCCATTTTTCCAATTGGAATTGTACTGCAACATTGTGATGAAAGCCTAGGTGCTCAATTACCGATAGTGTTGACAGAATGATGAACTATTCAAAGTACCTCAGAAATTCTTAGTTATATTTCTGGATAAAGAATGAAAATGTTTAATGATGATACAATATCAGTATATGATATGTCATATGGTTTACGTTAACAAAAGTACTTTGAAAACTATTATTATATGGCTGAGCTATATTGCTCACTCTTGCTTTTCTTTTATATATACTACCACACAACAACAGATAAGCATGGCAAGAACAAGGCAGACCCCCCGCAAACGCGTGCTAAACGGTCAGCAATATAAGAGACTATTTATGAGGCAGGTGTCGAGGCCGCACCCAGTAGCATTATCACAGGTGAGCAGACTAAGTTGGATAGGTTTACAGCTTAGGTTGGTTAGGTTTATTTACAAGCATGACTTGTGTAAGCTTCTGAAAACCAAACCGTATTGTGGCTATAGATGCCGCCTTAGATGGTAATCCTTTTAAGTTGAACTTTTAAGATTATGACAATTTGGGTTTGTAATATCTATTTCAAGATGGTTGTAATAACTTAGTAACATTTTAATTTCGTCTCTGAGCCTATAATCTGTAAATGTTATGTTTGACTGAGGGGTCACAACATGATAAAAGGAAGATTGAGAGTAATGTTTATTAAAATGGGAATTAAGGATATAGTGACAGCCTGGATCTCCGACCCCGGATCTAGGGGTGTTACAGAAATGGTTTCAGAGAGATAGGTTATAATCTCAGAGACGATAGGAAAGTTTAAGGACTCAAACCCTTATCGAAACATTGTCGGGCTAATAGACATAGCCCTAACAACCTTAAGCTAATAAGGGAACTATTTATGAGAACCTCAAGGATAGTAACATTTTTCCCTTTTTGTGTAGACACCCGAAGATGTAGAGCTACCTGAGGGTTCCGAGCAGCGACACGATGATGCCCTTCTGAGAGCTATAGATGAGCCTGATGTTGAGACAGAGACTGACCCTCAGCAGGAGGGAGAGAGAGAGATAATCCAGGAGGAGGATCCTAGAGCAGATGACCCTGTGCCCATAGAGGACCCATTGGACTCAGATGATCCAGAAGAGGATCCAGAGGAGGATCCGGAGAAGGATCCAGAGGAGGACCCCGTGGACGATGTTCCAGCTGACCCCGCATCTGGACGGGAGCCTGAGGATGAGGAGGTGGTGTGGACTGATATTCCTATGCATTCCCCTCCTCTCAGAGAGGATTCATCCCCTATTGGATATCATTGGGACACAGATTTGGAGGGTGACTCTGAGGAGCCTATACCAGAGGATGCCGAAACTGAGGTTGCCGCGGAGAGCGAGCCGGTTAGTCCTCCCATACAGGTTGTTAGATCCACTGAGTACGATTGGATGGTGACCCGGATGACCACCGATCTGGTGGCAGCGGAGGCCCGAGTAGCGGAGCTGAGGTTCCAGCTAGCTGAGGTTCCAGCTAGCTGAGGAGAGACGAGCGAGGCTATACTCCCAGGGGAGAGACTCTAGAGTTAGACGGATGAGGCGGGCAGTACTAAAGATTGAGAGGAGGGCTCACACCCGACTCAGAGCACTTCCACGTTCCCGCCACAGTAGAAGGATCCGCCGGAGTGATGCAGAGATAGTCCTTTCGAGGACTATGCACCGAGCTAGGGAGGCGATACGCTTTCACACAGACTGATGGATGGTTGACTAATTCAGTCTTCGAGTACAGGGGGATGTTGTAGTAGTTTTACTTTTGGTAGTGATGTCAATCACGTAGTATATTTCCTCTGGATAGGAAGACATGTTAGCTGGCTTTGGATGTATTTTTATATATTTCAGTTTTATGTTGTACTTGAAACTTTGACTCTCAGAAGTCACTAGCAGTATTATGACGTAAATTTCGTTCGATTTTAGCAACTGTTTCCGTTTAAATTGTTACATATATGATGCCATGATTGTTTGACAGCTATTTATAAGATGCATATATACCTTTAAAAGATTACACCTTCGAGGTGCCAATCATAGAAAACCAGATTAAGAAAAATGAGGAAACCCTAACATAATTTTTATATACATGTATACTTTCAGAAAAATGCCACCAAGGAGAAACACAAGAACTCACCCTGCCGAGTCCGCCACTCATGGTAGTAACCAACATAGGGAAGAGGAACGCCGTCACCAAGAACAGGTGGATGAGGAAGATGAGTACAATGAGTTCGACGATGAGGATTATGAGGAAGAAGAAGAGGACCCAATGGAACAATTTATGCGCCTGATGAGGCAAAATCTAGAGCGCTAGCCACGGCCACAGCCACCACCCCGCGGTCCCAACAATGCAGTCGCCAATGCCTTTAAGGCCTTTAAATCACTTAAACCCCCAGAATTCCATGGGACAGCAGACCCCGTTGAGGCTAGGGCCTGGTTGAAGGAGATGGAGAAGACCTTTGAGATTATGGGCACTGAGGAAGCCCAGAAAACCATCTTTGCTACATACCTGCTTAAGGGAGAGGCCAACTACTGCTGGGAGGCCAAGAAAAATATGGAACCAGCTGGAGTGGTTACATGGGATAGATTCACAGAGTTATTCTTGGAAAAGTACTTTCCGAGGTTTATGGAGACCCAGATGGAACTCAAGTTCCTAGAGCTTAAACAGGAGAATTTGACTGTAGCCGAATATGAGGCTAGGTTCACGGAGCTGTCAAGGTTCGTGCCAGAGTATGTGAACACTGAAATTAAGAAGGCAAGGAGGTTTCAACAATGATTGAAACAGTGGATTCAGAACCGCATCGCGGTGTTAGAAATTACGGATTACGCCACTCTAGTACAGAAGGCATCGATTGTAGAGGCAGGAAGTGAGCAGTCCCAGAAGGACAAGATCATGAAGAAAAGGAAGTTTGAAAGTCGAAGTAGTGGTGCTGCAAGTGGGAGTTTCTCCAGCAAGTTTGTTAGAGGAACGGTGTCCCAGCCAGCCAAAAGCACGGGGTTTAACAGAGCAGAAAGCAAGAGTGTTGGCCAAGGAGGTGGATCAACCAGGGTACCCATATCAGGACAGTCGCGCCCTCCCCTACCTAACTGTAAGACTTGTGGAAAGAAACATTCAGGGGTACGTCTTCAGGGTACGACGACATGTTTTAAATGTGGACAGATTGGACACTATTCCAACAATTGCCCCCAGAGGAATGCACTCATGAAATGTTACCAGTGTGGAGGTACAGACCACTGGAAGAAAGATTGCCATAAATTGAAACCGACAGGATCAAGGATGAGCGGTACTGCATCCAACCGACCACCCACCGCTAGGACTTTCAACATGACAGTGCAGGATGCAGTAAGGGATGAGGATGTCATCGCAGGTACCCTTTCCCTTAACAACTTTAGTGCTAATACTTTGTTTGATTCTGGAGCTACCAAATCTTTTATATCGCAAGATTTTGCATGTAAACTGAACTTGAAACCAGAAATGTTAAAGGAGCGGCTAATGGTAGAGATAGCTAACCACGAAGTGGTTCCAGTAAGCCAGATATATCCTAACTGCGATATAGTAATAGGAGGTCACCACTTTCGGGCAGACCTAATTCCGTTTAAGTTAGGCGGATTCGATGTCATTTTAGGGATGGATTGGTTGGCAAGTAATGGTGCCCAGATTGATTGCAAGAGCAAGAAAGTTAGGATAAAGGTGTCAGGAAAGAAAGAGGTCATATTCAAAGGACAGCGATAGACTCAAAAATTCTTGACTGTTGCTCAAGCGAAAAAGTTAGTACGAAAGGGCAGCGAGGCCTACTTAGCTTATGTATTAGACACGAAGCAAAGAAACCTTGAACTGAAGGACATTCCAGTTGTCAGGGAATTTGAAGATGTGTTTCCAGAAGACCTTCCTGGGTTACCACCCGATAGGGAAATCGAGTTTGTGATAGAATTAGCACCAGGAACCGCACCAGTTTCTAAAGCCCCCTAACGATTGGCCCCCGTTGAGATGAAAGAACTGGCCACTCAGTTGCAAGAACTGTTGGATAATGGCATGATAAGACCAAGTGTGTCCCCATGGGGTGCCCCAGTGTTGTTTGTAAAGAAAAAGGATGGTAGTATGAGGCTATGTATAGACTACAGAGAGCTGAATAAGCTAACCATTAAGAACAAGTACCCCTTGCCTAGGATTGGCGACCTTTTTGACCAACTAAAGGGAGCAGTTCACTTTTCGAAGACAGACCTGAGAACGGGGTACCATCAGTTAAAGATCAAACCGGAAGATATACCCAAGACTTCTTTTCGCACTAGGTACGGCCATTATGTGTTTCTAGTGATGTCCTTTGGATTGACTAACGCCCCAGCGGCATTCATGGACTTGATGAACCGAGTATTCAAACAGTACCTAGACAAGTGCGTCATAGTTTTCATTGACGATATCTTGATTTATTCTAAGACGGAGGAAGAACATGCAGAACACTTGAGGATAGTCCTAGGAATCTTGAGGGAAGAAAAGTTGTATGCCAAATTTTCGAAATGCGAATTTTGGCTGAAAGAAGTGCAATTCTTAGGTCATGTGGTTAGTAGTGAAGGAGTACTAGTTGACCCTGCCAAAATAGAGGCAATATCAAAATGGGAAAGACCGACCACCCCGACCGAAGTAAGAAGTTTCATAGGACTAGCCGGGTATTATACGAGGTTTGTGCAAGACTTTGCCAAACTGGCAGCCCCATTGACCCGACTCACCAGAAAGACTGAAAAGTTTGTATGGAATGAGAAATGTGACGAGAGCTTTCAAGAGCTAAAGAAAAGATTAATGACCGCCCCAGTGCTAGCACTGCCAGATGAAAAGGGGGACTTTGTGATCTATAGTGATGCATCGCATAAAGGACTAGGTTGCGTTCTCATGCAGCACGGTAAGGTGATTGCATATGCTTCCCGACAGTTAAAGGAGTATGAAGTAAGATAACCTACCCATGATTTAGAGCTAGCCGCGATAGTCTTCGCATTAAAAATATGGAGGCATTACCTATATGGAGAAAAGTGTGAAATTTACACAGATCATAAAAGCCTCAAGTACATCTTTACACAGAAAAAATTGAATATGAGACAGAGAAGATGGCTAGAGTTAATCAAGGATTACGATTGTGAGATTCGTTATCATCCAGGAAAGGCCAATGTGGTGGCCGATGCCCTTAGCAGGAAGGAAAGGCTCAAGATGATGACTTCAGCAGAAGAATTGATAAAAGAAATGGAGAAGCTAGAAATCGAAGTTAAGACATTGAGAAGTAGCCAAGAAGTGTTAATGGGAATTCAGATCCAGCCTCCATTATTGGAAAAGATTCGAATGTGCCAAGAGCAAAAGATGGAAGAGGAAAAGAACTCGGAGGAAGAGATATTGACCGGGGAGGAAATTAAGTGTGAAAGAGATGCAGGAGGAATCATGAGATATGCAACGAGAATTTGGGTCCCAAATGTCCAGAAGACCTTCCTGGGTTACCACCCGATAGGGAAATCGAGTTTGCGATAGAATTAGCACCAGGAACCGCACCAGTTTCTAAAGCCCCCTAACGATTGGCCCCCGTTGAGATGAAAGAACTGGCCACTCAGTTGCAAGAACTGTTGGATAAGGGCATGATAAGACCAAGTGTGTCCCCATGGGGTGCCCCAGTGTTGTTTGTAAAGAAAAAGGATGGTAGTATGAGGCTATGTATAGACTACAGAGAGCTGAATAAGCTAACCATTAAGAACAAGTACCCCTTGCCTAGGATTGGCGACCTTTTTGACCAACTAAAGGGAGCAGTTCACTTTTCGAAGATAGACCTGAGAACGGGGTACCATCAGTTAAAGATCAAACCGGAAGATATACCCAAGACTTCTTTTCGCACTAGGTACGGCCATTATGTGTTTCTAGTGATGTCCTTTGGATGGAATAACGCCCCAGCGGCATTCATGGACTTGATGAACCGAGTATTCAAACAGTACCTAGACAAGTGCGTCATAGTTTTCATTGACGATATCTTGATTTATTCTAAGACGGAGGAAGAACATGCAGAACACTTGAGGATAGTCCTAGGAATCTTGAGGGAAGAAAGGTTGTATGCCAAATTTTCGAAATGCGAATTTTGGCTGAAAGAAGTGCAATTCTTAGGTCATGTGGTTAGTAGTGAAGGAGTACTAGTTGACCCTGCCAAAATAGAGGCAATATCAAAATGGGAAAGACCGACCACCCCGACCGAAGCAAGAAGTTTCATAGGACTAGCCGGGTATTATACGAGGTTTGTGCAAGACTTTGCCAAACTGGCAGCCCCATTGACCCGACTCACCAGAAAGACTGAAAAGTTTGTATGGAATGAGAAATGTGACGAGAGCTTTCAAGAGCTAAAGAAAAGATTAATGACCGCCCCAGTGCTAGCACTGCCAGATGAAAAGGGGGACTTTGTGATCTATAGTGATGCATCGCATAAAGGACTAGGTTGCGTGCTCCTGCAGCACGGTAAGGTGATTGCATATGCTTCCCGACAGTTAAAGGAGTATGAAGTAAGATACCCTACCCATGATTTAGAGCTAGCTGCGATAGTCTTCGCATTAAAGATATGGAGGCATTACCTATATGGAGAAAAGTGTGAAATTTACACAGATCATAAAAGCCTCAAGTACATCTTTGCCCAGAAAGAATTGAATATGAGACAGAGAAGATGGCTAGAGTTAATCAAGGATTACGATTGTGAGATTCGTTATCATCCAGGAAAGGCCAATGTGGTGGCCGATGCCCTTAGCAGGAAGGAAAGGCTCAAGATGATGACTTCAGCAGAAGAATTGATAAAAGAAATGGAGAAGCTAGAAATCGAAGTTAAGACATTGAGAAGTAGCCAAGAAGTGTTAATGGGAATTCAGATCCAGCCTCCATTATTGGAAAAGATTCGAATGTGCCAAGAGCAAAAGATGGAAGAGGAAAAGAACTCGGAGGAAGAGATATTGACCGGGGAGGAAATTAAGTGTGAAAGAGATGCAGGAGGAATCATGAGATATGAAACGAGAATTTGGGTCCCAAATGTTCAGGAACTAAAGGATGAAATCCTATATGAAGGACATAACTCAAGGTACTCTGTGTACAGGTACCACGAAGATGTATAGAGATTTGAAAGAATATTATTGGTGGCCCAACATGAAGAAGGATGTGACAGAATGGGTAAATAGATGTTTGACCTGCCAACGGGTAAAGGCAGAACACCAACGACCTAGTGGACTACTGCAACCCCTAGAGATTCCAGAATGGAAGTGGGAGCACCTAGCCATGGATTTTGTAGTAGGACTCCCAAGGACCAAGACTAACCACGATGCGATATGGGTAATCGTCGATAGGTTGACTAAGTCCGCCCACTTTCTCCCAATCAACGAGAGGTACACTGTCGATAAATTAGTAGACATCTATATAAGAGAAATTGTTGTACGACATGGAGTTCCCGTGACCATTGTGTCCGATAGAGACCCAAGGTTTAACTCCAGGTTCTGGAGGAGCTTTCAAGATTGTGTGGGAACCAAGCTAAATATGAGTACTGCATACCACCCCCAGACTGACGGACAAAGTGAAAGAACAATTCAGACCTTAGAGGACATGCTGAGAGTGTGTGTTATGGATTTCAAGGGAAGTTGGGAAGAGCACTTACCATTGATTGAGTTTGCTTATAACAACAATTATCACTCGAGTATCGGAATGCCCCCATATGAAGCCCTCTATGGCCGGAAATGTCGTTCTCCCTTATGTTGGGAAGAAGTTGGTGAGAGGAAGATATTAGGACCTGAACTGGTACAACAGACAAGAGATGTGATAGTTCTAATCAGGGGAAGACTGGCAGCAGCCCAAGACAGACAATGTAAGTATGCCGACTTATCTCAGAAGGATAGAGAATATGAAGTAGGAGATATAGTGCTGCTAAAGGTATCTCCCTGGAAAGGACTGATGAGGTTTGGGAAGAAAGGGAAGTTGAGTCCGAGATACATCGGACCTTTCGAGATATTAAGGCGGATTGGACAAGTGGCTTACGAGTTAGCCTTACCTCCAAGTCTGCAGCAAGTACATAACGTTTTCCATGTGTCTATGCTGAGGAAGTACAATCGCAATGCCAAACATATAGTGGAACATGAGCATGTAGATTTACAGCCAGATTTGTCCTACGTCGAAAGACCGGTGGAAATCATAGACCGGAAAGAGCAAGTACTCAGAAACAAGACCATCAGCCTGGTAAGAGTTTTGTGGACTAATCACAATGTCGAGGAATCAACCTGGGAATTGGAAAGCGCCATGCAAGAGAAGTACCCTCATCTGTTCTAGAAATGATTCCGGGACGGAATCCTTTTAAGGAGGGAAGGTTGTAAGAACCCAGATTTTTGTAATATTTTTAAAATGATCATAAACAGCGATTGGTGGAAGTTATGTAAAGTTTTTAAGATCATAATATATGAATGAAGAAATATTTATACTTTTATGAATAAAGTATCGTTGTACAAAGAAGAAATGGAATGCAGAAATCGTCAGATTACGTAGATTTTCACTTTTATTAAATATTGGTATAAATATGGGATATGGAGGTTAAGACAATCTCTAAGCTAAGTTAAATACCAAGACAAGGAATTATGGAATTTATTAGAAGAATTTCAAAGACAAATGTTCAAGAATGACGAAAGAAATTTCTACGCGACGAAACGCTTTAACAAGAAAATCTCCAAACTTGCCTATGGAATTAAATGGTAAGCATTGGTTGATTATTAAGATGAGTAATATACATGCAAGTTACCATGCAATATGTCATGCAAGTGTCATGCAAAATAATTAGTTTTAAATCAAACTATTTAATTCAAATTCAATCAAATTAGAGTGAATAGTAAAGGGGACAAACTTTATTGATTTATGGAGACAAATTGGAAAGTGGGTGTCCTACACTTTTACCATGGTATGGCTGCATCCTTGAGTGTAAATTAACTTCATAATTCAGTTGCTAATCACACTCAAGAATCCAAGAAAAATAAGAAACTCTCTTTCCCATTTTCAAGCAATTCCCGACCAAACCATACAGGGGTGTCTTTCCGATTTTTTTTCACCCACTTCCCCTCATCTAAAAATCATGAAAAAAATTCCAGTTCTTCTATACATCAATATGGAGTTGCGGATTGAATTTCGTAATTTTTCAAGGTCGTTTGAGTGGTCAAATAAATTCGACAAGTTGCTGCTGCTCTTCCACTTTTCTTAATACTTTTCAAGATAGCCAAGAAAAAGGAATTTTCTCTCCAAGCTCTACTTGTCCTAAAATCATCAAAATATTTCTGGGATTACTTCATGATATATCCAGGGTGAGGATTTAATTTCATGATTTTACACTAACTATAGCTTGCTCAAATAAAATCAAGAAGTTGTTGAGTAAATAGTAACTTCTTATGAACTTTTGTTTAGATCTTGAAGTTTGAGGGTTATAATAGCTTGTGAACTTGATCTCAAGCCTTGTTAAGCTTTGTTAAGGTTGTTCAAACATCAAAGAAGGTAAAACACTCTTGAAACCCTAGCTCTTCTTTGAAGTTTTATGGAGTTTTGATGAGGATTTGAGATAGTATGCATGTTATGAGCATTAGCTCTTTGTACGAGTTTTGTTAGTTGATAAATATGAAGTTTTAAGAGTTTAAGCAGCCCTTGACCTAATATATATCTTGTATAACATGGAATTGGGATTTGGAGTGTTGGTTGATGTTATTGGAAGGTTTTGAATTTTGGATTATCCGATTTATAGTCGTCGTAATGCCGAAATTTATTTAAGTCTAAATTTCATGTTTGACAGTAGCTATAAATTCTTGTTCTTGTTTAGAACATGACCTATACTTGGAGATTTTGAGTCATAGATCGCGTGAGCGCAAGAATCGAAGCATTTCAATTTACGGTTTAAGAGTTATGACCATTTTGGTATAGGCGATTCAATGGTAAAACTGCTACGGGTTACCAACTTTGAGAGCATAAAAGACTAGCTTAGACACCTAGTTGAGTTATGAAATTTTTACAGTAGCTAGGTGGTATGTCCAGGAAGTTCTCTGCAAAATTTGAGCTTAACAGAGTAAATGGTCGATTTTATAAAAATTCGGGAGCGAAGGTTGTTCAAAGCGAATCGCCGTTAGAAAAAAAAAACTTGGAAAATGAAATGGAAATTTGGTTAAGTGACATGGTCTTGAAAAATGGAATTGATATGTAATGCATGTTATATGGAGTATTTGACCCATGCGAATATGTTAAGGATGTGAAGGGTTTATTTGGTTCGTTACCACGTTTTACGTGTTGAGTACTCGTAAAAAGTCGATAATTCAAGTTTAGAATTAACGATGCCTTTATGCTTATGTTCTAGATTACCGGACCACCCTTTGCACCCCGACTATTCCGAGACCTCAAGGCAAGTTTTCGAAACTGTACTTCAAGTATTTTCAAACTGTTGTTGTTGTGGTATAACTACTATGAACTGCTTAAATGTATTTTGCGAATCAGCATGAGATGTATGGTTTATTTACGATGATTTATAAACCTGTTAGTAAATACGTATGCATAACTCTTATATATGCATATGATGATGTGTTGAGATTTTCAAGTAGGGTACTATAATATCCTTTCTTAGTAAGAGAGTCGGAGATATTTTGTCCGGATAAGGACATAAAAACCCGGAAGTCACCGGAGATGTTACGTGACGTATATTTCGTTTTAAAAATAATCCAATAACTATAAATTGGATAATTTTGGATTAAAGATCCCTCTGATGATATTAATAAATATTATTTGAATATTTATTAATATGTTGAATATTACTTTCATTTGGGAATAGTAAGAATGATTATTTATTTAATAAATATTATTGAAATATTTATTGAATATTCTAAGTTGATTATTTATTTAATAAATATTATTTAAATATTTATTAAATATTCCATGATGATTTAAAAATCATATTATTTATTTTAAAAGTTATTTAAAACTTTAAAAATTATTTTAAATATTTTCTGATCGTCGAAAAAGTATTTAAAAATAGAGCGGGTTCCCATTTCTTCACTGACTATAGCTTCACTCATCGAAAAGTATCGCTACCTCACTCAAACTTATCAAAACTCGGGAACCCAAGGTTTTGGGAGCTAGTATTAATTATTTTCTCCCTTCGCTACCAACAAGAAATGCACCCTACCTAGTAAGGAGGGGCTCAGGTTTGACTAAACACTCAAAACTCCGACCAACTCCCAAGTTATGTTTGATGAAGCGATTCTTAGTAATCGAAATCTGTTGACTAAAGTCAACCCACACATCAGAGTTACTTTCTCAATTACTCATGGAAGTAAAGTTAGTAAGGATTATCAAACCAGTCGTCAAGCTTTGTGCTTGGGGGAAACTGAATTAAAATTCTGTTCCTGCGATGCATAAAATTCTCTAAGGGATTGGAGGAAGATGGGACATCGCCTTTGAGCGTAGTCCAAATATTAAGGCCCATATGCGGTCAGGGTGCAACCCGATAAGGGAACGTCGTCCTTCTACTAGTAGAGAAGCAGAGGCACGGTATATTGGCTGATCACCAGATATCGTGGAAGAGGCTCCAGCATAATCCCATTCTTCCAATTGGAATTGTACTGCAACATTGTGATGAAAGCCTAGGTGCTCAATTACCGATATGTGCGTGCAGTATGAAGTGGGGGATCCATTACCACCAACCCTCAAAGTGGTGGACCTGGACGGTTCCATAGTTAAGGTTAAAGTCTCATACATTAATAAGCCAATGGTGTGCGGCCACTGTAAATCTCTTGGCCACACCATTAGTGTTTGCCCGGTGGCCTCTAGACAATGGGCGGCAGGGGGGTCAATTTATACTAAAGGGGCTCCATCTGGCCAAAATGACAAAGGAAAAGATAAAGTGGACGAAAGTGGTAAGGTAAATGAAGGTCACCAAAAGAAGGTGGTGGTGGAGCTGAAAGAAGGGGTTTTAGAGGCGGAAACAAGTCAAAAGAAGGTGGTGGTGGAGCTGAAGGAAGGGGCTTTAGAGAAGGAAGCAAGCCACATGACCACTTCAGTTGGGGACAAGCAAACCGCCAACCACCAGGTAGATGTAAAAGAAGGGGATGTAGACAATGAGTGGACGGAGGTTCGTTCTAAACGAAAGCCAGTGACATCGCCAAGTATATCCCCGGAAGTCTCCAATCTTCAGCCGTTTCAGAACATTGTGGTTGATGAGGTAGCAATGAAACATGGCTCGAGAACTCCAAAGCCATACAAGAAAGTAAAAAGAGGGGGTAGGGGGGGTCGTACCCCTTCCTCTAGGTCATAAATCCATTATGACTATTTTTTGTTCCTACAACGTTAGAGGCCTTAATAATAAAGTTGGTTTTATCAGGGACTTCATCTTTAAAAATAAACTGTCCCTGGTAGGTCTATTGGAAACACATGTCCAAACTGACGTTGCTAGGATTATCTCTCGGACCATTAATCCACGGTTTCAGTGGTGCTTTAACTATGATCATCATCCGGGAGGCCGTATATGGCTGGGGTGGAATCCCTCTATATGGAAAATTTTGGTTCTTGCTTCTTCTTCTCAGCATATCACATGCTCTGTTACCCTTCTTGAGAGCAATACAACTTTTGTTATCTCTTTTGTGTATGGCCTTAATGATATGATTGACCGTAGACCACTACGGTCTGATTTGGTGGGAATAGCGCAGGGTTTGAATGGCACAGCATGGGCTCTATGTGGTGACTTCAACTCGTGTATTAGTATTGATGAAAAACAAGGAGGGTCCTTAGATTGGACTGCTGGAATGGAGGAGTTTAGACAGTTCTTGCTTGCTAATGGCCTCACCGATCTCCGGTATTCAGGCCACTTCTTCACATGGTGGGATAGCAATATCTCTCAGCCAAAATTCAGAAAATTAGATCGTGTGTTAGTAAACCCGGAATGGCATTCAGTGTTCCCTTGCTCGACGGTGGAGTTCATGTCTCGGGGCTTATCTGATCATTGCCCTGCTGTTACTTCACTTGGCACTAGTTTCTCCTCTGGAGCGAAGCCCTTTCAGTTTTTTAATCACCTTATTGATAATCCAGACTTCTTGGAAACAGTGGAGAAAGCATGGTCCTTAGAGGTTGAGGGGAATCCTTGGTTCATCCTAACATCTAAACTCAAGAATGTAAAGGTGGCTCTAAAGGAACTAAACAGAAAGATGGGGAATATTCACAACCTAGTAATCCAGTCTCGGGATGCACTCTCTCAGTTCCAGGACTCAATGCCTGCAAACCCTACTGCTGCTTACTTTGAGGAAGAAAAGGAATTTATTGAGAATTATTCAGCAGCCTTAAGGCTAGAGGAGCAGTTTTTAAAGCAGAAATCCAGAATTCAGTGGCTTAAACTTGGAGATGGCAATAGTAAGTTTTTCTATAATTCTTGCAGAGGGAACTGGAACACTAACAAGATTACTACCCTCACCGACTCGGA
Source organism: Kitagawia praeruptora (assembly GCA_037693485.1). Classification (NCBI taxonomy): domain Eukaryota; kingdom Viridiplantae; phylum Streptophyta; class Magnoliopsida; order Apiales; family Apiaceae; genus Kitagawia; species Kitagawia praeruptora. The sequence continues at coordinate 91,848,705 of CM075344.1, read as the reverse complement.
GGGAGTCTCGCACTCTTCTCATGCAGACATGGCTAAAGTTGCAACGGATTTCTATAAAAATATTCTGGGAAAATCATCTGAGGTAGCAGATTTTCCTAATGATATTCCTCTACCTTCTCTCTCTGATTCCCAGGTCAACCTTATGGCTGCCCCTTTTTCTGAGAGTGAAGTACTGAGCACATTAAAAAGAATGGCTAAGAACAAGAGCCCTGGGCCAGATGGGTTCACAGTCGAATTCTACTTGGCTGTTTGGCACTTGGTAGGAAACGATGTGACTAAAGGTATCATGCATTTCTTTAACACATTGCACTTGCCTAGAGTAATAAATGCTGCTTCCATATGTTTAGTTCCTAAACAGCCTAACCCATCTGAAATGCAACACTTTAGACCAATCTCCTGTTGTAATGTACTGTATAAATGCATCTCTTCTATGCTAGCCAAGAGGCTTAAAGCTGTGCTTCCCTCCATCATTTCCCCGGTACAATCTGCTTTTGTAGCTAGGAGATCCATTGGTGACAATATTTTCCTTGCTCAAGCATTATGCAAGGACTATAATGGTAATTCAGGTCAGCCTCGATGTGCTATAAAGCTAGACATTCATAAGGCTTTTGACTCCCTAAACTGGAATTTCCTGTTTGCAATCATGGGGAAAATGAGGTTTCCCAATCAGTACATTAAGTGGCTGGAAAAATGTATCACTTCAACAATGTTTTCTGTAAAGTTGAATGGCAGTTTGGAAGGGTTTTTCAAAGGGGAATCTGGCCTCAGACAGGGGGATCCTCTATCCCCTTATCGGTTCGTGATTGTCATGGAGGCTCTCTCAGCATGCCTGGATAAGAAGACTGCGGACCCTAACTTCAAATTCCATTAGAGAACTAAGGAAGTAAAGCTAAACCACATTATTTTTGCTGATGATGTTTTTCTGTTTAGTCATGGTGATCTTAGGTCAGTCTCGGCCCTCCTGGATGGGATCAAGCTATTCTCAACCTGTTCGAATCTAAAGCCAAACATCTCCAAAACTACATGCTTCTTTGCTAATGTTAGACAGGATGTGACTGATGCTATTCTTTCTCACTCAGGGTTTCAAAGAGGTCATAGGCCCATCACTTACCTGGGGCTCCCTCTTATCACAGGAAAGCTCAACAAGAATGATTGCCAGACTCTGATTAGTAGACTGTGCAGCAAAATGGAGATGTGGACAACTAGATTTCTTAATTTTGCAGGGCGTCTCCAACTGATCAAAGCCATACTGGTCAGCATTGTGGGATACTGGAGTATGTTTCTCTTCCTTCCGAAAGGAATCCTAAAAAAGATCAATGCTCTATTTTTCAAATTCCTCTGGGAGGTTTCTACAAATCAGATGGGAAGTGTCAATATAAAGTTGGATGGGAGGAGTGTTGCAAACCAAAAGCAGAAGGGGGTCTTGGCATTCGGAATATTTTTGAATGGAATGAAGCAGCCATTCTTTTTCAGCTGTGGCGCATCATTCAGCCCACCTCTAACTCTCTATGGATAGCATGGTTCCATAAAGCTTTGCTGGCAAAGAAGGAATTCTGGACTTCCAAAATGCCATATCGCTCATGTTGTATTGTAAGGAAACTGTTCAAGGCGAGGCCGCGAGCCCTTCAGTATGTACACTATAACATAGGAGAAAACTCTGACTTTCTCTTCTGGCATGATCCTTGGGTCCAAAATAAGCCCCTTCTAGATATTGCCCCTTCCATTGTATCTACAGCTGAGTCCACTAGTTCAGTCAGTATCAATGTCTACCTCCGAAATGGGACTTGGGACTTACCACTTCGAACCATAATGATGTGATTGAAATTAGAAGGATGGTGCAACATATCCAAATCCATAAGTCTGATTCCATTTTGTGGGATGGAATGCTTCCAAAGCATGTCAAATTGTCCACTATTTGGTCCTCCATGCGGGTTAAGGGAAGCTATGTCCAGTGGTTAAACATGGTCTGGGGAAAATTCAATATCCCGAAATGCTCATTCATCACATGGTTAGCCATCAAAAACAGGCTCCTCACGAAGGATAGAATGCTTCTGTTTGGAATGCAGGTTGATCAAAAATGTGTCTTGTGTGGGGTGGATAATGAATCGATTAGCCACATTTTCATTGCTTGCCCATACTTTGATATTATTAGCAGGTCTATGCCATTTCGTTTCTCTCGTAACTGGTCCAATTGTCAGTCAGGCAACTGCACTGCTACTCAGCTAGGGGCAAAGGAGGAATCAATTGCCCAACTATTTTTTAGCACAGCAATTTATCATGTCTGGAAAGAGCGTAACTTCCGTATGCACAACCATGGTCCTGGCCACCCTACAACAGTGGTTAGCAGTGAGATAAGACGTATGGTGCGTGAGAAACTGTTCTCATGTAGCTTGTTTAAGGGTTGGGTTCGGAATGACCCGACCATCCTCTTATTTATCATGTAAAAGAATAGGCTAGGTACATCTGTAACGTTGAGTAGGGTTTACCTTCTTATTCTTTGTATCATGTTGATTGCTAGCTTTAGCATGGATGTTGTCTCGCGGGGTATGCCCCTAGATATGTATTAGCTGTTGCCTTTGGTATAAATTCTTTTAATTAGCAAAAAAAAAAAGAATGATGAACTATTCAAAGTACCTCAGAAATTCTTAGTTATATTTCTGGATAAAGAATGAAAATGTTTAATGATGATACAATATGAGTATATGATATGTCATATGGTTTACGTTAACAAAAGTACTTTGAAAACTATTATTATATGGCTGAGCTATATTGCTCACTCTTGCTTTTCTTTTATATATACTACCACACAATAACAGATAAGCATGGCAAGAACAAGGCAGACCCCCCGCAAAAGCGTGCTAAACGGTCAGCAGTATAGGAGACTATTTATGAGGCAGGTGCCGAGGCCGCACCCAGTAGCATTATCACAGGTGAGCAGACTAAGTTGGATAGGTTTACAGCTTAGGTTGGTTAGGTTTATTTACAAGCATGACTTGTATAAGCTTCTGAAAACCAAACCGTATTGTGGCTGTAGATGCCGCCTTAGATGGTAATCCTTTTAAGTTGAACTTTTAAGATTATGACAATTTGGGTTTGTAATATCTATTTCAAGATGGTTGTAATAACTTAGTAACATTTTAATTTCGTCTCTGAGCCTATAATCTATAAATGTTATGTTTGACTGAGGGGTCACAGCATGCTAAAAGGAAGATTGAGAGTAATGTTTATTAAAATGGGAATTAAGGATATAGTGACAGCCTGGATCTCCGACCCCGGATCTAGGGGTGTTACACAATCCCACCATGTCATAAGGTGACACTACGAAGATCGGTGATGCCCAGAGTTAGGATAAAATCCTTAAAATCTGTCATATCACTTGTCCAATTGCAATTTCCCCCTTGCTTCTCCTCAAGACGGAGACAAGTGTTGAAATCCCCACTAATAACCCATGCCTCGTTTACAAGGCTCTTGGAGACACTAGCTAGGTCCGACCACAAGCTTCTTCTCTCTACATCACCATTAAAAGCATAAACAAACGAGGCAACAAAACTGAAATTCGATGGGATAGAGGAGATCAAGCAAGTAATATGCTGAGCTGTAAAAGCAATGGCCGTGACTTTCCAAAAATCTGGGTTCCACCCAAGCCATATTCGGCCACCCGAATGGTGCTCATAGTTAAAACACCATTTAAAACGCAGGTGAATCTCCTTAGAGATAATCTTAGCAACGTCCTTTTGCACATGAGTTTCCAAAATGCTAATCAAGGATAGCTTCTTTGACAAAATGAAGTCCTTGATTAGATCAACTTTATTGTTAAGGCCAAGGACGTTGTAAGAACAAAAAACAGTCATTGAAACTGAGCTAAGATCTCGAAGGAGGGCCCCCAGACCACCACTTCGCCCTCTTGATTCCCTTAGACACACCTCTCTTTTTATTCTGCTTACGATCAACCTCATCCACCACCACATTTTTTAAACTTTGTGGTGACGGGGTGCCCGTCGAAAGACTGGGGGAGGCTACGGGTTTCCTTTTATTCTTCACCTCAGTCCAGACCTCACCTTCCTCAACAACCTGCTTCTGACAAGTACCAAGAGGGGTTGGCGACACCGACCCATCAGTAACTCCCATCTTCTTTACATCCGTATTCACAACATGTTCCTGCCCTTTTCCCCCCTTGTCTCCCCTCCTTTCTTCTCACCGTTCGCCACCTTAGAATGAGACTTTTGAGTCCATTCTTTAATAGCCACAGGACAAACATTTAAAACATGACCCAAGGATTTGCAATGAGTACAAAACAAAGGCTTGTTGAAATACGAGACTTTCACATCCACTGTAGACTTATCAATATCAACCACAGGAATAGTAGTAGGTAGCGGGTCACCCACCTTGTATTGGACGCACATCTTAGCAAAAGGCAAAATTTCAAGTTCAGAAGTTAGGGCATCCGCCCCCAGGGGAACACCAATAAAGCTAGCAATTCGACTCAACCCCTCTTGAGTCCAATAGCAATCAGGCAAGTTGCTAAATTTGACCCATAAAGGCATAGAGGAAATTGGAGATTAACCACACGAAAAACCCCAGTCAGTGACCACCATCGGCCTCTGATCAAAGTACCACGTACCCTTAGAGAGGGCAGCGTTTTTGTCATTCATGGAACTAAATTTAAAGATATAGGTTGTTTCGTTTCTCTTCGCAACAGACATGAGGCCTCTTTTCCATACTAACTGTGCAATTTCCTTCACCCTTCTAAAAGGAAGGGATGCTTTTGTGAATTTCCCAACCACACAACATTTGAACTTTTCCGCCCCTCTTTGCAATACCTCCAGAGGTGGGTCAACCATAGTGGCTCCTTCCGGGGGAGGAACATTCTCAAAAGTAACACCTTTCATAGATTTCGGAGCATCTTTTAACACCGAGGACCAGGATTTTTTCTCCCCTTCCTTACTCTCTTTTTTTTTTGCTAATTAAAATTTTATACCAAGAAGGAACAACTTACACAATTCTGGGGGCATACCCCGCGAAATCAACATTCAGACAACAAAGCAAACAACATTAAGTCATTTTACAATCAACAAAACATAGAACTAAGCCTATTACAAACTTAATCTGGTGCCTCCAGCAATCCTAAACAAAGGCAGTTCATTGGCCACCCAGACTGCACGAACTGCACACCCTCCAAGTCCATGAATGGCTCAGCATTTTCCTTCGAAATCACCATCTTAGCCGCAAGCAGGCTGGGTTCCCGAATCGCTACTCCGCATAAAGCCAACCTCTTCCAACTACACACAGTCCCCTTCCTTACTCTCCTTATTCTCCTCACGACTCACTCCCCCATTTGAGGCTTTATCAACTCCCGAAGTTTCTCCTATCGAGACGCTCTTATTTTTAAGAATACTCTTTAGTCCAGGTGAATCATTCCCATCCACCTCTCGTGTACCTCCTCCTGAGTTCTTCAAAGCATTAGCATTAGTCACCGTACTTTTCCCCCCTTCCTTTTGAGACGAGAAAATAGGCAATGCAAACTCATCCCGACCAGTGATGACGGTAAAGGGGCTAGTCACACCCACATTAAACCTCCTGTGCCTTAAGGTTTCCCTTCTCCATTGCTGCCCATTAGCTTCAAGATAAGCACCGACCTCCATCATTTTCAATCTAAGCTTAAAAAACTCATCCCTATCATTCTTATTAGTAGCAGACACCGCCGCTGCTACACGGCTAATAGTATCTCTCTCTATTGCATCTCTTACATTTTCATGGTACACTTCTTCATCATCAGAAGAGTCCTTCGTTAGCCCAATACCTTTCTCCTCAGAAGATTCTTTCCTTGTTTCATTACCTACTTCCCCCGAGGAATTAGGGTCCACCATTTCCTCCACCGTTAGGATCGGGAAATCCTCAACCTCTCTGCGAGCATGCATCTCCTTAAACTTGTCATCATCCATGTCCTGCATATACCCTGGCAACCCCGACTCAGAATCACAATTTGAATCTTGACTTACCATAAGAACACTAGAGACGAGCAGATAATAAGTAATATATATAAGAAATAGAGTGTTTAGGTTTAAGAGAAGAGGGAAAGTGGATTAAATGAAGGGAATATTTTAAATGTTGGAGAATGTGTGTAAGAGCTTAGATCTGGGTTAAATATTAATGGCGGCTAACTAGGGTTTCTAGAGAGAAGTTAGAGCGTCTCTCTCTAAGACTCTCATTTTTCGGATCTAGAATTAGTTCACATGGGTGTTCTTTTTTTTTTTTTGCTAATTAAAAGTTTATACCATACAGGGAACAACTTACAGAATTCTGGGGGCATACCCCGCGAAAGCAACATGAAACAAACAGAGACAAAACAACATTAAGTCATTTTACAGTCAACAAAGACAAAGAAACAAAGGAAACAAAAGACAAAAGCTTAAAGATCCATAGTACGAGTGCAAACTTTGGGTGGTACCTCAACATCAGTACGAGTGCAAACTTTGGGTGGTAAAATGAGAGTCGTCTCTCTAACTTCTCTCTAACCTCTCTCTAAAAACCCTAATTAGCCGCCTCAAAATCTACACACTTTCTCATTCAACCTTTCCATATTGCCTTCACGAATTCATCTCCTCTCCTCTTTCTCACCATATTCTCTAAATTTCTTATCTATACTATTAATGAATAGATCCAATTCTGATGCGATTGGACCCAATCGTGAGTTGGGATCTTGCCGGTGTCCAGCGGACCATGATGGTGCTCCGCTTGAATTTGGAGTGTTCGATGGGTATGAAACCCCATTCTTAGTTGCTGGATCTGTCTTCAAAGAGCTGGTGGGTGGTTCGGACCCAAGGTTGGAGGATGCAAGCCATCTTCAATCGGATGACTGTTGGAAGGATGGGCCGCCTCTTGACTCTGTTGTCCAAAGGAGGGTAGGCTCAGTAGAATTGTTCGCAAAGGAATCCCCTTTGGCGAACCCTGAAATGGCGACGCCTTTAAGGTGTTTGAGTTCTAGTCTAAACCAGGGTTTAACCACTGCAGAGATGGCTATTGATGGGTCTTAGTGCAGCTTGGGGACACAAGATGTTGGTTGCAACCCCTCTGTTGGGTATGCTTCATTGATTAGTAGCTCAGCCAGAGCTACTGAGCCATTTAATGGGCTGGGTAGATTTTCGACCTCCAAGGATGATGAAGGTGTTGAAAGTATTGATGATATGTGCAGTGAAAGGGATGTTAACCTTTTGAAGGTCATGTCTGCAGGGGATGCTAAGATCCAGGGTGACTCCAAGAAGAACAAATTTGTAAAAGGGGACTCTATTTTCATGAATATGGCTACGGGAGATGCGGGATCTAGTCAGAGGATCCAACCCCTGGCGAAAGGCATGGAACCTGGTAAGAACTATGACTCTGATAAAGTAGACTCTTCTGAGGATTGTCATAAGATGAGTACAGCCCCGACAGGGGTAGCAACTAGTGTGAGATTGAATATAGCTTTGAAAGTTATCTTGGTCCTTAGGGATTGTATTGTGAGGAATGGCCACGAGGTTCCCAACTTCTGGGGTAAGATAGCTATGAGAGCTTTGAATGCCGCAAATGACCTACAAGACCTTCCTGTCATTAGGATGCTGGAGGATCTTGCTAGAGCTTTGCACTGTATAAAACAATTGAGTGGTTTCATTCGGGACAGGAAAATTCCTAAACCTGTGCTTTTAGGGGGCGAGGGAGTGCTCCTACAGGGTATGAAGGAGGAACTTAAGGTGGCTGGGTTGTTAGACCAGTTCCATCTGAGAGGGAAAGGAGGAACGCTAGTGATTGTTAGCCAAGGGAAGGATGTGGATGGTTTGAAGCTTTTCATTATCTCTTTTGATAATGTTTCTAGAAATGAAGACAAGGAGGCTATTCAAGCTTTGCCAGGCAAACTCAGGGACTTTCTGGACAAGTGCGGTCTCAGCCAATTGGGCACTTATGTAGTGATGGAAATTGATGCAGAGGTGGGATTGATGTGCTTATCTGGTACTGAAGGAGAAAACGATCAAGATGAGGAGGTTGAGGGGGTGAGCGCGCAAGGCCGCACTGGTGGACCTATGGACTCCTTGAGGGTGAAGTACGGTTTGGTGCAGGTGATTGAAATCTCGGGTGAGGGTACTGAGAAAGGCCTGGCTCTGGGGGGTTTTATCCCTAACGCGAGGGCGTCTATGCGTGGACACATGCATTATCTGGGAATGCTGTTTGGTTTTGCTGATGGCTATGGTCTGATGATTGATGAGGACGAGGAGGGAAGTGAAGATGAATTGGACATCTCTGTTTCAGATGCTAAGACGCAAATGGCTGGAAGCTCCCATGCACACGCTGCTGAGAAAGTTCGCTGGTCTAATTCTACGACCAAGAGGTGGGGACAAACCCGAGGAGGTCACTCCAACAAGACTTAAAAATGGCTGCTTAATTTCTTTTTTCTTAATCCGAATGTTGATTGGCAAGCGTCTTTATGTTTGCTTCTGTTTTAGTTAATTGTTGAATCTGCGGGGTATGCCCCTATTTGAACAAATTTCATGTAATGGTTATTTGTTGTTTCGCGGGGTATGCCCCTAGACGTGTTTTATGTTTGTTCCTTATGGTATAAAAATTTTAATTAGCAAAAAAAAAAAAAAAAAGATCCATAGTTAATTCCTGATGGAGTAACCACCTCTAGTCGCTCTCCATTGCTTGAGCCTGGATTTTTTTTTTTTTTTTGCTAATTGAATTTTATACTGAAGGAAAAAGATTACATCTCTAGGGGCATACCCCGCGATAAATAATGCATTTGCCTAACAGAACAACATGGAAAACAAACGATACAACTAGATAAACTAGATCAAACCAACCATGGTCCACATGACCTGAAAGTAACAACAACAAGCAATTGAACTAAAACAGCATAAGTACCAGGGTTGGGTCCTCACGGGCCCAATTTTTAAAGGAAGAGCTCGTAAAAAGTTTTTCCTTCACAATGGCTTTAACATTTGAAATGAGCACGGTAGAGGGATGACCTGGGCCAGTATTATGGCTTCTGAAATTTCTCTCCTTCCACAAACTGTAAACACATGTCGTCAGATAAGTACCAGCAATGGCCTTAAGCTTTGCATTAAGAGGACATGTAAAGAAATCACCCCGCTGCCAGTAAGCCCAATCCACATGGAGTGGAAAGGGAATGACTCTCATTACCAGGGAGGAAAAAGGACAAGCAGTGAGCAGGTGACTAATTGACTCAACAGCTGTTCCACAAAGAGTGCACACAAGATCAACATTCATGCCAAAAAGAACCATACGCTCTTTAGTGAGCAGCCTATTCTTCACAGCAAGCCAAGTAATAAAAGAGCAGTTTGGGATGTTGAGAGAATTCCACACTAGTTCGCTCCAATCAGCAGATTGACCCAAGTCACGAATAGAGGCCCAAATAGATGCCAATTTGACAAGCTTTGGCTGGAGTCCATCCCAAGTGATACAATCCCTGTCATGGAGTTGAACCATACTAGCCCTGTTCCTGACTTCAATGACATCCATGTGATTTGATTGAGGGAGATGCCATACCCCATTGCTAAGATACGTCCCAATACTAACCATACTAGATGATTCAGCTGTGGAGATCACTGAAGGAGAGACAAGAGCCAGGGGCTTTTTATTTGCCCATGGATCATGCCAAAAAAGAAAACTAGAGTTCGCTTCAACTTCAAACCTGAGAAAGTTCATTGCCTGATGCCTAGCATTAAAAATTTTCCTTGCAATCCAACTACACTTGTACGGCATCTTTGCAGTCCAGAAACCCTTATTACGAATCAGCACCTTATGAAACCAAGAAATCCAAAGAGAGTCAGCAGAGGGTTGGAGCAGGCGCCAGAGCTGATGTAACACAGCTGCCTGGTTCCATTCAAAGAGATTTTTAATCCCCAACCCCCCCTCACTTTTTGGTTTGCAACAATCTTCCCAGCCAACTTTGTAGTGACACCTACCCGATTCCTTATAGAATCCTCCCCAAAGGAATTTAAAGAACAAACTGTTGATCTTCTTTAAGATAGCCTTGGGAAGAAATATATACATGCTCCAGTAGCCAACAATACTAGCCATGATCGCTTTAATCAGCATCAAGCGACCTGCAAAATTGAGAAATCTCACCATCCACGATTCCACCTTCTTGCAAAGCTTGGCCACCAAGGATGAGCAGTCCCTGCTATTTAGTTTACCAGTAATGAGAGGCAACCCTAGGTACGTGATAGGAAAGGAGCCTCTTTGAAAGCCAGTAGTCCGAAGGATATTCTCCACCACATTCTCTCTGACATTCGCAAAAAAACAAACTGACTTATCAATACTAGGAACCAGGTTAGAACAGTTGGAGAACATAGAAACCCCCTCCATAAGAGTAGCAACTGAAGATTCATCACCATGACTGAACAGGAAAACGTCATCAGCAAAGATAATATGGTGCAGGTTGACTTGCTTTGTTCGCCAATGGAATTTAAAATCAGTACCATCAATAGAGTTGTTTAGACAAGCTGTAAAGACTTCCATGGCCATGACAAAAAGATAGGGAGAGATGGGGTCTCCCTGTCTTAAGCCCGATTTGCCCTTGAAAAAACCCTCCAAACTACCATTTAACTTTACAGAGAACATCGTGGAGGTGATACACACCTTAACCCAATCAATAAACCTTGGAGGGAAACCCATCTTGTGAAGAACTTGGAATATAAAACTCCAATTCAAAGAGTCGAATGCTTTGTGAATGTCAAGTTTGATTGCACATCGAGCCTGTCCAGAGTTCTGGTTGTAACCTTTGCAGAGGGCTTGAGCCAGAAAAATGTTATCCCCAATGGACCTTTTGGCCACAAAAGCAGACTGGTTTGGAGAAATCAAACTGGGCATAACCCCCTTGAGTCTAGCCGCAATCATCTTAGAGATTCACTTATAAAGCACATTGCAACAAGATATTGGGCGAAAGTGTTGCATCTGGGATGGGTTTTGGTGCTTTGGAACCAAGCAAATAGAAGCAGCATTAATAATCTTAGGCATAACAAGGGAATCAAAGAAATACAGAATACCTCTTGTGACATCAGGTCCCACAATGTGCCAGGTGGCCAAATAGAACTCCACCGAGAAACCATCAGGACCAGGGCTTTTGTTTTTTCCCATCTTTTTTAAAGTGGAAAACACATCAGCCTCCGTGAACGGTCGATCAATTAAGCAAGCCTGATTTTCACTCAGCTTAGGAATATGCAAATCCGCAGGGAGTTGGCGAACCTCACTTTGTTGGCCAAGCAAGTTTTTGTAGTAGTCCACCGCTATAGAGGCCATCCCCTCATGAGATGTTACCGGGTCACCATTCGAGTCACTAAGAGACACCACCTTATTCACATTCCACCTTCCTCTACAGGCATTGAAAAAGAATTTGTTATTGTTGTCCCCATTCTTAAGCCAGTTAACCCTCGACTTTTGCTTAAGGAAACATTCCTCCAAATGCAGAGCTTTTGTGAAGGCATCAATCAATCTCTTTTCCTCCTCAAACTAAGCCAAGGACGACCTAAGAGGGAGCCCTTTTTGAAATCTCAACAGTTCCTGCCTAGTGTCATTCACCACATGATGAAGATTTCCCACCGAGGTGTTTAACCCTTTAATTGCCAACTTTACTCTTTTTAACTTTGAGGTTAGAATAAACCATGGGTCACCGGATACCTGATCCTCCCAAGCCTGCTGGACCAAAGGAATGAACCTCTGATCGATAATCAAATAGTTGAAAAACTGAAAAGGTTTCTTGACCACGGGACGCTCCAAACCTAGGGTAGTCAGAGCAGGGCAATGGTCTGAAAGCCCTCTAGGTAAGAAGTCTGTGTAGGAGGAAGGAAACACATTATGCCAGGCAGCATTTACCAGAACTCTATCCAACTTTCTATATTTCGGATTGTGGATGTTGCAATCCCACCAGGTAAGCACATTTCCAGTACTTCGGAGGTCCGTGATGCCTAAGGCACGCACAAAATCCTTAAAGTCAGTCATATCCATGATCCAGTGATTGTTACCACCAATTTTCTCCTCTGTTCGAAGACAGGTATTAAGATCCCCAGAAATAACCCAAGCATCATTTGTCAAAGTCCTCGGGTCTTGAGACAGGTCGGACCAAAGAATTCTCCTCTCAATGTCATCTTTCGAGCCATAAACAAAGGAAACAACAAAGCTAATGTTGTGCTGCAGCAATAGAACTGTGCACGTGATATGCTGCGCACTAGAGGCTAGCACCGTAACCTTCCAAAAATCAGGGTTCCACCCAAGCCAAATACGGCCACCCGCATGGTGCTCATAATTGAACAACCATTGAAAACGCGGGTTAATCTCCTTAGAGGAAATCTTAGCAACGTCCTTTCGCACATGAGTTTCCAAAATACTACAAGTCTGTGGATCGGGAATGAGAGTCTAGAGAGAGATTCTCCTCCTTCTCTCTAAAAACCCTTAATTAGCCGCCTCTAATTCTCGGACATATTTTCATCAGATCTATACAATCAACCTTCTCGTTAATCCATTTCCATCTCTAATCCCTCACCTAAACACCAAATTTCTTATCAGTTTTTTTTTAGGCCTGTTATGAGTTCGAAGAGGGTTTCCTTTTCGGAGAACCTTGTGACGGAGATTCCTTTCCGTGCGTGTTCACAAAGTGCCCTTGCAGGGTTGGACTCAGTTCCGAACCCGAAAAGGGTTTCGTTTGCGGTTGATTTGGTATCGGTGATACCTTCTGTTGACACTCGATCCAAGAATTTGGAAGGGTCAAGCATAAAGATTGATGGCAAGAAGGAAGGCGCGCGGGTCTCCTTTGCTGAACGCCTTGTTACGATGATTCCAGAGAATCCTTGCACTCGTACCCGGGTCAAGCATCTTTTAACTGATGGTAAGGTTCTCTCTCAAAAGAAATCTTTCAGTCTACATGAAGTAGGAGTTGATCCATTGATTGAGTTATCGGATTTTGAGAATCCGAGATCTGTTATTGCTATGGATGATGTGGAGGAGGTTAAGACCCAAATTGTTGGTTCCCCAAACCCCTCTTTGAATGTCGAGGGTTCCCCACACCCTAACCCGAATGCTACTGGGTTAATTGGAGGATTGCAAATCTCAAATGATGAAAGGATGGCAGATTCTGTGAATTTGGGGGACGTCTTGGGTACTGTTTCGGGAAATTTAAGCTACACGAATGATGTGGATTCGGAGGATGATGAAGTCATCTCAGGGTTGGTGGCAGACCTTGTAAGAAGAATTGTGGTTGAGGGAATTTTATTAAGCCAATGTGGTGGTGATCTTCTTGCAGTCGCTAGTAATGGTGCAAATTCTCGAATGGTTGGAGGTTGTTCAGTTTGCATTCGAACAGAATTCTGGTTGATGAGTAGAATGCGGTGCTTCGAGAAGTATGGTGCAATGGCAAAGGAAAGGGTTTCTGACTCTTTTGAGTACAGATATGAGGTCCCCGCTGCTTGTGTTTCGAATGGGTACAATTTCATTGTCTCGAATGGGTTTAACAGGGAATGTGCTGGTTCCGTGCCAATGTTGATGATTGATGGTCTGCCTATTGCTTGGCTCGATGTGAGAATGGTCTGTAGATTTATTTCTCAAGCAAAGGAGATTGTTGTGACCTCTTGTCTAATTGGTGTTACTGATGGGAATCAGCATAGATTAAATGCAGGGTATAATGTCATTATTGTGACAGGGCTGGATAGGGCGCTAGTGTGGTCCAGCTTGCGGGTTGGAAGTATTGTAATTTGTTGTAATGGCTGGTGCTCTGTTGTGACTTACATTGTGCATATTACAGGCCTGGATTCTGGATCCAGGATAGGCTCGGATGCTGGTAATGATGGTATGCATTCATGCAGATGCATAGTTTATGACATGGATGGAGATTTTAGGATGCAGCCTTGGCAGGGGACCCTGGGGTGTGAACCAGGGCCTTTCATAAATTCTCAGGCTGTTTAGTTTATTTTAAGATTTCTCGTTTAATGTTGATTGTCTAATGACATTGTAATGTTTTGACTTTGTTTGTCGGCTGTTGATTTCGCGGGGTATGCCCCTAGATTTGTATCAGTTGTTCCTTTTGGTATAAAATTTTAATTAGCAAAAAAAAAAAGAGTTTCCAAAATACTGATCAAGGATATTTTATTAGCAGAAATGAAATCCTTGACAAAGTCAACCTTATTGTTGAGCCCACGAGCGTTGTAAGAACAAAAAACAGTCATTAAAAACTGAGTTAAGACTTCGAAGGAGGGCCTCCAAACCCCCACTTCGCTCTTTTGACACCCTTGGACTTCCCTTTCTTTCCACTTTGCTTCCTTGCTACTTCATCTACTACCACATGCTTAAACCCCTGAGGGGATGGAGTACCAGTAGAGATACCTGGGGAGTTTACTGGTTTGCGTTTGTTTTTCACTACTGTCCAACCCTCCCCATCCACAGGGTTAGTGTGACTAAGTCAGCGATGTCATCCTGCCCTTGCTTTGCAACAGGATTCAAAGATACATCCCTGCCACCCGAACTCGAATCACCCTCAACTTCTTGTTGACCAGAGTTGCTATCTTCCACAACCACACCTTTGCCCTTATCTGACTCCTTCTTTGTAGATCCAAGGTTTGTCTCTAGGTTCTCTGAATTCATTTCTGGCTTGAGCTCCGTTTGTCCTGAATTTCGAGCCCAATCCCTCGGAGCAGATGGGCAAGCACCAATAAGATGCCCAAGGGAGTTGCAATGGGCACAAATTAAAGGTTTATTAACATAAGAAACCTTAACTTCCACCTTAGATTTATCGTAATCCACCGCAGGGATAACAGCTGGAAGGGGATCACCAATCTTATACTGCACACACATTTTTGCAAAGGGGAGAATTTCCAGCTCTAAAGTTAGAGCATCAGCACCAAGTGGGACACCTATGACACTAGCTATTCGACTCAGCCCCTCTTGAGTCCAGTAGCAGTCTGGTAGATTGGAAAATTTTACCCACAGAGGCATAGTCGATACCGTAGTACCCACACCTGAACAGCCCCAATCTGTAACCACAAGGGGACGCTGATCAAAGTACCAAGTCCCTTTAGATAGAGAAGCATTCTTATCATTTAATGAGCTGAACTTAAAAATATAAGTAGACTCATTTCGCTGCGATACAGAAACCAAGCCTTTCTTCCAAATTAATTGGGCAATTACCTTCACTCTTCTAAATGGCAGGGTGCCCTTTGTGAATGTCCCCACAACACAACATTTAAATTTCTCAGCTCCTTTCTGCAAAATCTCATCAGGAGGTTGGACTATGCTAGATCCCTCTGGAAGAGGCACATAATCAAAGCTGATTCCCTTATGGGGACCCGGGGCCTCTTTCAACACCGAACTCCACGATTTCTTCTCAGTGTTGGCCTCATCCTGCCCTAGCCCTTCCGACGAATCCTTCACTACACCTGAAGACTCACCTTTAGACGAATTATTATTCCCATTTTTAAGAATACTCTTTAGAGTGGGCGTAGTTTGCATAGTATTCTTTCTCTCCTCTTTGCTCTTCTAAAAGATAGGGAGGCCAAATTCATCTCTGCCAGTTATAATGTTGAGTGGGCTGCATAACCCAACATTAAACTCAGCCTGGGCAGTAAGGTTTGCCTTTTCCATTTCCGCTATAGACAATCCTTTGGACTTTAGGAACACCTCAACCTCCGGTAATTTCTTGCGTAATCTTATCATTTCCTCTCTTTCATTTTTGCTAGTAGCTACCATTGCAGTAGCTACTCTACTGATTGTAACCCTCTCCATAGCATCTCTAAAGTCCTCATGGTGAACCTCCTCATCATCAGAAGAGGCCCTCATCACCTTGGTACCAGTGCCCCCCAAGTTGCTTGGCTCCACCGAATGCGCCGCCGACAGGATTGGGAAATCCTCCGCCTCTCTACGAGCGAGCATCTCATTAAACTCATCATCATCCATGTCCTGCATATACCCCGGCATACCAGATTCAGAGTCACAGTTGGATTCTTGACTCACCACTAAAACTACTAATCGAATAAATATATATATATAAGAAATTTAGTGTTTAGGTTAAGAGGGAAGGAGAATATGGAGTAAATGAAGGGGATTTGGTCTTTAATGATGGAGAATGTGTGTAAGAGAATAGATCTGAGCTAAAATAAAATGGCGGCTAGCTAGGGTTTTTAGTGAGAAGGAAGAGCTTCTCTCTCTAAGACTCTCATTTTAGGCAGATTTGGTCCTGGAGAAGGGTAACCTTTGAGCCTGGATTTGGTCCAACGAACATTGGATTCCTGCACAGATGCTACCAGCTTCTCCTTATAATGACCAGAAGTGGCCCGCTTTTCCTCCATTCTGTCCCAACCCTGACCATCATCATGGTCAGCCTCCATCTGCATCATAGTGTCCTTTAAAAGAGTCATATCCTGCCTGCAATAACCTTTCTCAGGTCTATCGCTCCCCTGCTTCTCATTAGTCTCCATAGCATAGTAATCCGTCTCGAAAACAGGGAGGATACTAACAGTGGGAAAGTCCTCCCAAGGAATACCATCCCCCAGATCCTCCTTTCTCTGCATCTCAACAACAGTGTCCTCCAGCGCAGCAGACAGGACTTCATTTGGTTCCCTACTCATCAAGTAGTCAAACGCTTCATCAATCTCAGCATCAATTTGGTAAGCTCTATCCGGAGTCTTTGTGGAGTCAGCATCAATAATCTCAGAGTCTCCAATTTTCCCCCACTTTAAGGACTGGATATCATCCTTCCACCTGATGGTCTTTTTTTTTTCCTTTTTTTTTTGCTAATTAAAAATTTTATACCAAAAGGAAACAACTAGTACATAACTAGGGGCATACCCCGCGAGACAACATCCAAGCTACAACTACAATACAACATGATACAAAGAATAAGAAGGTAAACCCTACTCAACATCTCGGATGTACCTAACCTATTCTTTTACATGATAAATAAGATGATGGTCGGGTCTTTACGAACCCAAACCTTAAACAAGCTACATGAGAACAGTTTCTCGCGCACCATACGCCTTATCTCACTGCTGACCACTGAGGTTGGGTGGCCAGGTCCAGGGTTGTGCATGCGATAGTTACGCTCCTTCCAGACATGGTAGATAGCTGTGCTAAAAAACAGTTGAGCAATTAATTCCTCCTTTGCCCCCAGCTGTGTATTAACACAATTGCCTAACTGACAGTTGGACCAGTTCCGCGTGAAACGCCATGGCATAGACCTGCTAATAAGATCAAAGAATGGGCAAGCAGTGAAAATGTGGCTAACCGATTCATCATCCACCCCACACAAGTCACATTTTGGGTCAACCTGCATTCCGAACATAAGCATTCTATCCTTCGTGAGAAGCCTGTTCTTTATGGCTAACCATATGATGAATGAGCATTTCGGGATATTGAATTTCCCCCAGACCATGTTCAACCACTGGACATGAGTTCCAGTTTCCCGCATGGAGGACCAAATAGTAGTTAATTTGACATTCTTTGCTAACATTCCATCCCACGTAATAGAATCAGACTTATGAATTTGAATTTGTTGCACCACCCGTCTAATTTCAATCACATCATTATGGTTCGAAGATGGCAGGTCCCAAATCCCATTTCGGAGGTAGACATTGATACTGACTGCACTCGTGGACTCAGCTGTAGATATAATGGATGGGGAGATATCCAGAAGAGGCTTCTTATGGACCCAGGGATCATGCCAGAAGAGAAAATCAGAGTTTTCTCCTATGTTATAGTGTAAATGCTGAAGAGCTCGCGGCCTCGCCTTGAATAATTTCCTTACAATCCAACATGAGCGATGTGGCATTGAGGAAGTCCAGAATTTCTTCTTTGCCAGCAAGGCTTTATGGAACCATGCTATCCAAATAGAGTTAGAGGTGGGCTGTAAGATACGCCACAGCTGATAAAGAATGGCAGCTTCATTCCATTCAAAAAGATTGCGAATGCCAAGACCGCCTTCCGCTTTCGGTTTACAGCACTCCTCCCATCCTACTTTATACTGACATTTCCCATCCGGCTTGTAAAAACCTCCCCAAAGAAACTTGAATAATAGAGCATTAATCTTTTTAAGAATTCCTTTCGGAAGGAAAAGAAACATACTCCAATATCCCACAATACTGACCAGTATAGCTTTGATCAGTTGGAGACGACCTGCAAAATTAAGAAATCTAGTTGTCCACAGCTCCACTTTGCTGCACAATCTACTGATCAGAGTCTGGCAGTCATTCTTGTTGAGCTTGCCCGTAATGAGAGGAAGCCCCAGGTAGGTGATAGGCATATGACCTCTTTGGAACCCTGAGTGAGTAAGAATAGCATCAACCACATCCTGTCTAACATTAGCAAAGAAGCAAGTAGTCTTGGAAATGTTTGGCTTTAGGTTCGAACAGCTTGAGAAGAGCTTGATCCCATCTAGCAGAGCTGAGACTGACCTAAGATCACCATGACTAAACAGGAACACATCATCAGCAAAAATAATGTGATTCAGTTTTACTTCCTTTGTTCTCCAATGGAATTTGAAATTAGGATCTCTAGTCATCTTATCCAGACAGGCTGAGAGAGCCTCCATGGCAATCACGAACAGATATGGGGATAGGGGATCCCCCTGCCTCAGGCCAGACTCCCCTTTGAAAAAACCTTCCAAACTGCCATTCAACTTTACAGAAAACATTGTGGAAGTGATACATTTCTCCAGCCACTTGATATACTGATTGGGAAACCGCATTTGTTCCATGATTTTAAACAGGAATTTCCAGTTTAGGGAGTCAAAAGCCTTATGTATGTCCAGCTTTATAGCACATCGGGGCTGACCTGAGTTGCCATTATAATCCTTGCATAAAGCTTGAGCAAGGAAAATATTGTCACCAATGGATCTCCTAGCTACAAAAGCAGACTGTACTGGAGAAATGATGGAGGGAAGGACAGCTTTGAGCCTCTTGGCCAACATAGAAGAAATGCATTTATACAGTACATTACAACAAGAGATGGGCCTAAAGTGTTGCATTTCAGAGGGGTTAGCCTGTTTAGGAACTAAACATATGGAAGCAGCATTTATTACTCTAGGCAACGCATGGTCATAGTGGTGTGGTTCTTGGCTTATTGATGCCAACTGATAGTTGTGAGGGCATTTTGCCCGGGCCAGAGCAGGATGTCTTGCTGATTCATGGGTTCCTTGGGTCACCATGGAGGATTCTGATGATTTGTAGATGGGTGCTATATCATGCTGAATTGGTTGTGGTTTTGGAAGGATTTGAGTGCAGTTTGCTGCCTGTGACTTCTCTTCAGTCGTACGTGAGGGAAGATGGATGTGCTGATTTGGTGATCATGCTTCGACCTGGTTACGGGAGAGGTTCCTTGCTTGGGAACCACACTGTCCAGCTCGGGTGTTTGTGGGATTGTTCCTTCTATTGGGTTTTGATGCGCTCATGTAGTTCGGGTAGCATCATTGTCATGATGCTAAGAATGCAAATTCTTAGTGCTCTTCCCTATGATCCGACATAGACTTATTTTGATGTCTTTAGACTAGGGGTGGTCACTGATAACCTCGCTAGTTTATGTTGTCAGTAAGGTGACTTACTGATTTCTAATCTTTGTATTATGTGATTGTTGACTTCGCGGGGTATGCCCCTAGACTTGTATTCGCTGTTCCTTTTGGTATAAAATTTTAATTAGCAAAAAAAAAAAAAGTGCAGGGTATTAAAGAAATACATGATACCTTTAGTCACATCGTTTCCTACCAAATGCCAAACAGACAAGTAAAATTCAACTGTGAACCCATCTGGCCCAGGGCTCTTGTTCTTAGCCATTCTTTTTAATGTGCTCAGCACTTCACTTTCAGAAAAAGGGGCAGCCATAAGATTAACCTGGGAATCAGAGAGAGAGGGAAGAGGGATGTCATTAGGAAAATCTGCTACCTCAGATGTTTTTCCCAAAATATTTTTATAGAAATCCGTGGCCACTTTAGCCATATCAGCATGCGAGGAGTGTGAAACCCCCTCCGAGTCCCGAAGAGAAGTAATCTTGTTAGTGTTCCAGTTCCCTCTGCACGAGTTATAGAAAAACTTACTGTTGCCATCTCCAAGTTTTAACCACTGAATTCTGGATTTCTGCTTTAAAAACTGTTCCTCTAGCCTTAAAGCTGTTGTATAATTCTCAATAAAATCCTTTTCTTCTTCAAAGTATGCAGCAGTGGGGTTAGCAGGCATTGTATCCTGGAACTGAGATAGAGCATCCCGAGACAGGATCACTAGATTGTGAATATCCCCCATTGTGCAGCAGTGGGGTTAGCAGGCATTGAGGTAACAGGTTCTGAGCGCATAGTAAAACCCCAATCAGTTAGGACCAAAGGCCTTTTATCAAAGTACCACGTACCTTTGCTAAGAACCGCATTTTTCTCATTGGAAGAGTTGAACCTAAAAACATATGTAGACTCATTACGCTGAGAGACCATGGTGAGGCCTCTCCTCCAAGCTGAAAAAGCCACCTCCTTAACTCTCTTAAACGGTAAAGTTCCTTTGGTAAATTGACCCACAATGCAACATTTGAATTTTTCCGCACCTTTTTGGAGGACCTCCTCTGGGGGGGATACAACATCTGATCCTTCAGTTGGAGGCACGTAATCAAATTTCACTTCCTTGAAAGGTCCTGGGGCCGCTCTTAAAACTGAAGACCAGGATTTAGCTCCTTTTGACCCCATTTCAGTCTTCTCATTCTTCTCCCCATTTTTGTTGTTCTCATTGCTTACTTTGTCTGCAACAGGTTCCTGTTTACTCTTCGAGCTTTCACCCCTTTCCAAACCCCCAGATGGAGCATTCTTTAGAATTCCTTTAACCACTCCCACCCCCTTCTCATTGGCAGCCATGCTCTTAGGTATTTCCTTGCTAGAAAAAATGGGAAGACCCATCTCATCCCTACCATCAATGAAACGCACTGGGCTAACTAACCCTGCATTAAATCTCTCCTTATCCTTCAAGATTTCTTTTTCAACTTCAGTCACCGAAAAACCCTTCTTGGCAAGAAAGCTATGAATATCCATCATTTGGTTGCGGAGCTTTATAAGATCCTCTCTTTCATACTTGTTGTTCGCAGCCACACCCTTTGCTACCATGTGCATCGTTTCTCTCTCTATCGCATCTCTAGCGGTCTCATAAGAAGCTTCATCCTCATCCGAGGGTGTCTCACATATCTTCTCAGCTGAGGCACCTCCCTCTAAGGTAGTAGGCACTACTAGAGCTGGAAAGTCCTCCACTTCTCTTCGTGCGAGCATTTCCTGAAACTTATCATCCTCCATATCCTGCATATAGCCAGGCAAGCCAGATTCAGAGTCACAATGCGAATCTTGACTCACCATGGGAGAACTGACCGGAAAAGAAATAAATAAGTATAAGAAATATAGTGTTTAGGTTTGGGGAACAAGGGAAGGTGGAAGTAAATGAAGGGAATATGGAATTTATGATGAGGAAAGTGTGTAAGAGATTAGATCTGGAGATATTAAAAATGGCGGCTGGCTAGGGTTAAGGGTTAGAAAGAAGGAGGAGCTTCTCTCTCTAGGACTCTCATTATTTCCTTGACATTTACCTCCACCTGTTGGTCTTCTGCTGAGGTTTGATATCCCCTGGCCCAGTACCCCCTTCCTTATCCAAGGTGACCATAAAGTCCCTAGTGCGCACATTCTCACAAAAAACCCCCTCAAGAGGGATTCCTTCAACAGGAATTTCGATCCCTTCTTTAACAACAAATTGCTGCAAATGGATAACCTCATTAAGAGCTATACAGAGCTCCTCAGCCTGCCCGCATTCCGAATTGTCAATCATGAAATCCCCAACAACTTGAATTTCTGCCTCCATCCGCCTCTTGAGCAACGGCGCCTCAAAACCCATGTAACTGATAAAAAACTTTAACACTCTAGCATACTTCCGAAAATCAGACAAATGCCTCTCAGTGGCCAGCATCTTCCATTGCAAGTCATCCACTTCGTCCCCAGACAACCCACCTAGGCCATCAAGATTAACACCTTCCTTACGTCCAGTGGAAGTCTCCTTATTAGCAACCCCCTTTTTGTCCCCATAGGAACCCTCATCAATACATGTGTTCACCAAAATCTGGTGAGAATCACGCGAATCCCCAATCGATGTGTTTGGATTTCCATCCCAAGCAGCATCAGCCACTATTCGTTGAACAAGGTTTGCCACCAACCCCGAAGTTACTTCATCATCACCAGTATCCTCATCATTAGTATAACTCAAATTCAAAGAACTAACCTTATCAGCATACTGAATAGCCTCTTGAATACCAGGACCCAACTTTCGCCCTTTGTTGTCGGCAATACCATCCAGATCCAACCTCCTCTTGGATTGAGATCTCCCAGCAGATCTTACTGGATTAACCTGCTCCAACGGTATCACTGACACCAACTCTTTCGCGAAAGACACTTTCTTCATGCTCGGGCACACTTCAGACTTCCTGCCATTAGAGGTCCGATCCGGCGAGCTACCATCATTCTTAATACCCAATCCTTCTAACTTCCTGGAACGGGAGCCAACAGATGGTATGTACGATACCAAATCAACTGCAAAAGAAACCCTTTTCGGGCTCGTTACCGGTTCTAACCCCTCGTGGGTTAGCTTCACACTATCGGTGACATCATCCGCCGATATGGAATCATCCAAGAAAGAAACCCCTTTACGGGACATGAGACAGGAAAGAAAGAAATTTAGTGTTTGAGTTAGGAGATTAGATGAAGAAATGGGTTTGGGATGTTGATTTGATCTGATGAAGAAAGTGATTTGAATTTAGAGAGAGAAATAAGAGAGAAGTTAGAGAGAATTTAGACCGACTCTCATTACTTCCTCACATGGGTGTTCTTTCTACACAAGAAGGATGAAGCTCCTCAACAAATCATTGAACTTCAGAGAAGAAATTTTGGGGTAAAGATGGGAGATAAGGAAGGGGGAGATGGATTTAGGAAGGAGATATTTAGATTTGATGGATTTAAGGAGTAGATTGGGCTGAAAAAACATGGTGGCTAGAAGAAATTTAGGGTTTTTAGAGAGAGGTTAGAGAGAAACGACTCTCATCGAGGTGTTGTTTTTGGCTCCTGTCAAAACTCTTTTTACCCCAAATTTGAAATCATCTAAAAGAAAATATACCTTAGTGTATTAGACAAAATCCATCAGCGTTCGTCAATTCTCCATCCTCATTACTGAAACCCTTTCAAAAACTGCACAGATGTGAATATTTGTGTGTGGATAGCAGAGTTTACTAATCCAATTTTTAGAGCATCTAATATTTTATAAAATCCATAAAATAAATCAATAAACACTGAATGCACAAACTCTCATAGTAAACACTGAATGTTTGATGAATACTACCTGGAGGAAACTTTGTCGGAGGCAGGACGATCTAAGGATTGTCTTCTTGCTTGTACCACTGATGTGGTCAAAGATCTTCAGAGGTCTATGATGATGCCCATGGAGGGGATGTTCTCGAGGTTGAGTCCGAAAAAGGTTTCTTTTGCGGAAAAGCTTGTGTCGGTGATTCCTACCGATAATACCAAAGGATGTGCTGCAGGGGGGAGGGGGGAGGATTCAGGACCAGTCTGAATACATAGTTTTGGGAGTTGCCTCTAGAACTAGAAGCTCGGACAAGGCTAATTGGATGTTTGATGAGGGGGTAAAGCCTAGCTAACCCAGGAAGGTCTGCTCCCAAAGTTAAATTTGAAAAAAGTGTCATTTGAGGAGAATTTGGTGTCGGTGGTTCCTCCTGGTAGGACTCGAGTTAGTGAGGGATGGTTGGTTAAAGCGAAGGAGGCTGGGTGTGTTGTGGAGCCTGGAACTACTAGAAGAATGAGGAGCTCCCATTTGATTAGGGATGTTAAGAGTCTTAATGGGGCCCCTGCCCTGTTTGAGAAAACCTCAAATAAAACTATGGATTCTTGTATTGATGGGGTCTCTAAGGACTCGGTTGGTGGAGATAGGGGCAAAAGGAGAAAGGTATGCAATGTGAAAATGTTAGCTCCGAC
This sequence comes from Kitagawia praeruptora, assembly GCA_037693485.1. NCBI lineage: Eukaryota > Viridiplantae > Streptophyta > Magnoliopsida > Apiales > Apiaceae > Kitagawia > Kitagawia praeruptora. The sequence continues at coordinate 91,824,695 of CM075344.1, read as the reverse complement.
TGGGATTGCTTCCAGGACACACAGCTCTAACAATGTCCATAGTGAGGAGGGTAATTTCTCTTACCCTATTAGAAAGCAAAGTAAATTTGTTTGTGTTGCTCATAATCCCATTAATCCCATGCATGATGCGGTTAATGGGGGTATGGTGAAGTTGGATGGTAATTCTGACGGCTCTCGTAAGGGCTATGATAGTATTAATGTTGATGATAATATGAGTCAAGTTTCTGTTGATACTTTGAGTCAGGATAATGTGGCTGATAGAATGGGTCATTATATGGGGGCTGATAAGACAGAAGTTGTTGTAAATAATCTCATGCTGATGGGTGAGAAGATGGAGGAGAAACTGAATGATGTTATTGGAACTGGCTTTGGTGCCGAAAAGGGGGGGGGGGGTGGGGGAATAGGGTCTAAGTATGCTATTTCCTCATAGATTAGTTCTGCTGAATACCAGGATGGTGTTCGTGAACTACTGAGTGAGACCCTGTTTCATGTTGAGATGCTTAAAGATCACATTCGATCGAATGGGCTTTGTGTCCCTGAAGTGGATGATTTTGTGGAGATTAGTGGTGGTGACCCCTTTAGAGATGCATCTGGGAGATTTTATTGTGGGTAACTAAGGAGCTTGCTTTAACGGTTAGTTGTGGTTTGCAGCTGCAGGATTTTATCCAAAGAAATGGGTTGGGCATTCCCATTAAGGAGACTCCTTCGGGAGATTACTCCTGCCCTGGTATGCAGAAACAGGGGGAGGAATTGCTTCATGAAGAGGGAATGAAGGGCACTGGGAGTAATGACACGAGGATGGATGCAACTGTTGAGAGCACTTGTTCTGTTCCACTGAAAGATCCTGCAGGAAGTGTCCGTTTGAAGAAGTCTGAGATTTGAAAGTGGCGTGCTGGCCCTTGATCTTTCTGTTTTCTAGCTTGGGTAGTATGAACTAGTTGGTTTTAGTTTCTTTGTTGTTGTCCCGTTTGGACAAATTCGGTTTGTAATGTTTGAACATTGATTTCGCGGGGTATGCCCCTAGACTTGTTTTCGCTGTTCCTTTTGGTATAAATTTTAATTAGCAAAAAAAAATGAAAAAAATAAACTCTGTAGAAACTTATATACAAAAACTCTGAAATAATCTATACTCCCTTATGTACAAGATTATCCAAGTAAGCACACAGTCTAGATAAACAAAAAGATCATGAAATGAATATCAATGTCGCATTCAGTGAGTAACATGCTATGGATATAAAAGCTCACATAACTCTCAAATCACACAAGTGTTTAGGTGAAGTGTATACACTCAAGTTCAATCAGTAAAATCATGTGCTACCAAAAACTTCATTTTTGACAAAAGAGTAATGAGAGTCGTTTTCTCCTCCTTCTCTCTAACTTCTCTCTAAAACCCTAACTTAGCCGCCACACAAATCTCCCAAATCTGAACCTTTTTTCATCAATTCTAACCATAAAACCTTCACTAATCCATATCTCTCTTCTTTCCTTCCACCATCCCACCGTATTTCTTATATTATATTTATATTTTAATGGGTTTGTTGCCTGTATCTTTTTCTCCTATTGAGTTCACCCTTGTGAATTCTGAAAATGGTTTTGTGGGTATTTCGGGGGTCCTATCGGTGGATTTACCTTATGGGCGGCTGACCTGTGAGGGCTTATTTCTTTTGGGCTGTAGTGTTATCCACAATGTCACGAATCAAGAGAGGCGGCTTTTCGATGTCTCCTTTGATGCTGAGATGGGTTACATCTTTTGGGTTCATTTCAAGTTGATTACGCACCTCACTGGTGTGTTTAAAGATCTTGATTCTTGTTTGTCTCCCTTACTCTTTTTTTTTTTTTTTTTTTGCTAATTAAAAGAATTTATACCAAAGGAAACAGCTAATACATATCTAGGGGCATGCCCCGCGAGACAACATCCATGCTAAAGCTAGCAATCAACATGATACAAAGAATAAGAAGGTGAACCCTACTCAACGTTACAGATGTACCTAGCCTATTCTTTTACATGATAAATAAGAGGATGGTCGGGTCATTCCGAACCCAACCCTTAAACAAGCTACATGAGAACAGTTTCTCACGCACCATACGTCTTATCTCACTGCTAACCACTGATGTAGGGTGGCCAGGACCATGGTTGTGCATACGGAAGTTACGCTCTTTCCAGACATGATAAATTGCTGTGCTAAAAAACAGTTGGGCAATTGATTCCTCCTTTGCCCCTAGCTGAGTAGCAGTGCAGTTGCCTGACTGACAATTGGACCAGTTACGAGAGAAACGAAATGGCATAGACCTGCTAATAATATCAAAGTATGGGCAAGCAGTGAAAATGTGGCTAATCGATTCATCATCCACCCCACACAAGACACATTTTTGATCAACCTGCATTCCAAACAGAAGCATTCTATCCTTCGTGAGGAGCCTATTTTTGATGGCTAACCATGTGATGAATGAGCATTTCGGGATATTGAATTTTCCCCAGACCATGTTTAACCACTGGACATAGCTTCCCTTAACCCGCATGGAGGACCAAATAGTGGACAATTTGACATGCTTTGGAAGCATTCCATCCCACAAAATGGAATCAGACTTATGGATTTGGATATGTTGCACCATCCTTCTAATTTCAATCACATCATTATGGTTCGAAGATGGTAAGTCCCAAGTCCCATTTCGGAGGTAGACATTGATACTGACTGAACTAGTGGACTCAGCTGTAGATACAATGGAAGGGGCAATATCTAGAAGGGGCTTATTTTGGACCCAAGGATCATGCCAGAAGAGAAAGTCAGAGTTTTCTCCTATGTTATAGTGTACATACTGAAGGGCTCGCGGCCTCGCCTTGAACAGTTTCCTTACAATCCAACATGAGCGATATGGCATTTTGGAAGTCCAGAATTCCTTCTTTGCCAGCAAAGCTTTATGGAACCATGCTATCCATAGAGAGTTAGAGGTGGGCTGAATGGTGTGCCACAGCTGAAAAAGAATAGCTGCTTCATTCCATTCAAAAATATTCCGAATGCCAAGACCCCCTTCTGCTTTTGGTTTGCAACACTCCTCCCATCCAACTTTATATTGACACTTCCCATCTGATTTGTAGAAACCTCCCCAGAGGAATTTGAAAAATAGAGCATTGATCTTTTTTAGGATCCCTTTCGGAAGGAAGAGAAACATACTCCAGTATCCCACAATGCTGACCAGTATGGCTTTGATCAGTTGGAGACGCCCTGCAAAATTAAGAAATCTAGTTGTCCACATCTCCATTTTGCTGCACAGTCTACTAATCAGAGTCTGGCAATCATTCTTGTTGAGCTTTCCTGTGATAAGAGGGAGCCCCAGGTAAGTGATGGGCATATGACCTCTTTGAAACCCTGAGTGAGAAAGAATAGCATCAGTCACATCCTGTCTAACATTAGCAAAGAAGCATGTAGTTTTGGAGATGTTTGGCTTTAGATTCGAACAGGTTGAGAATAGCTTGATCCCATCCAGGAGGGCCGAGACTGACCTAAGATCACCATGACTAAACAGAAAAACATCATCAGCAAAAATAATGTGATTTAGCTTTACTTCCTTAGTTCTCCAATGGAATTTGAAGTTAGGGTCCGCAGTCTTCTTATCCAGGCATGCTGAGAGAGCCTCCATGACAATCACGAACAGATAAGGGGATAGAGGATCCCCCTGTCTGAGGCCAGATTCCCCTTTGAAAAACCCTTCCAAACTGCCATTCAACTTTACAGAAAACATTGTTGAAGTGATACATTTTTCCAGCCACTTAATGTACTGAGTGGGAAACCTCATTTTCCCCATGATTGCAAACAGGAAATTCCAGTTTAGGGAGTCAAAAGCCTTATGAATGTCTAGCTTTATAGCACATCGAGGCTGACCTGAATTACCATTATAGTCCTTGCATAATGCTTGAGCAAGGAAAATATTGTCACCAATGGATCTCCTAGCTACAAAAGCAGATTGTACTGGGGAAATGATGGAGGGAAGCACAGCTTTAAGCCTCTTGGCTAGCATAGAAGAGATGCATTTATACAGTACATTACAACAGGAGATTGGTCTAAAGTGTTGCATTTCAGATGGGTTAGGCTATTTAGGAACTAAACATATGGAAGCAGCATTTATTACTCTAGGCAAGTGCAATGTGTTAAAGAAATGCATGATACCTTTAGTCACATCGTTTCCTACCAAGTGCCAAACAGCCAAGTAGAATTCGACTGTGAACCCATCTGGCCCAGGGCTCTTGTTCTTAGCCATTCTTTTTAATGTGCTCAGTACTTCACTCTCAGAAAAAGGGGCAGCCATAAGGTTGACCTGGGAATCAGAGAGAGAAGGTAGAGGAATATCATTAGGAAAATCTGCTACCTCAGATGATTTTCCCAGAATATTTTTATAGAAATCCGTTGCAACTTTAGCCATGTCTGCATGAGAAGAGTGCGAGACTCCCTCCGAGTCGGTGAGGGTAGTAATCTTGTTAGTGTTCCAGTTCCCTCTGCAAGAATTATAGAAAAACTTACTATTGCCATCTCCAAGTTTAAGCCACTGAATTCTGGATTTTTGCTTTAAAAACTGCTCCTCTAGCCTTAAGGCTGCTGAATAATTCTCAATAAATTCCTTTTCTTCCTCAAAGTAAGCAGCAGTAGGGTTTGCAGGCATTGAGTCCTGGAACTGAGAGAGTGCATCCCGAGACTGGATTACAAGGTTGTGAATATTCCCCATCTTTCTGTTTAGTTCCTTTAGAGCCACCTTTACATTCTTGAGTTTAGATGTTAGGATGAACCAAGGATTCCCCTCAACCTCTAAGGACCATGCTTTCTCCACTGTTTCCAAGAAGTCTGGATTATCAATAAGGTGATTAAAAAACTGAAAGGGCTTCGCTCCAGAGGAGAAACTAGTACCAAGTGAAGTAACAGCAGGGCAATGATCAGATAAGCCCCGAGACATGAACTCCACCGTCGAGCAAGGGAACACTGAATGCCATTCCGGGTTTACTAACACACGATCTAATTTTCTGAATTTTGGCTGAGAGATATTGCTATCCCACCATGTGAAGAAGTGGCCTGAATACCGGAGATCGGTGAGGCCATTAGCAAGCAAGAACTGTCTAAACTCCTCCATTCCAGCAGTCCAATCTAAGGACCCTCCTTGTTTTTCATCAATACTAATACACGAGTTGAAGTCACCACATAGAGCCCATGCTGTGCCATTCAAACCCTGCGCTATTCCCACCAAATCAGACCATAGTGGTCTACGGTCAATCATATCATTAAGGCCATACACAAAAGAGATAACAAAAGTTGTATTGCTCTCAAGAAGGGTAACAGAGCATGTGATATGCTGAGAAGAAGAAGCAAGAACCAAAATTTTCCATATAGAGGGATTCCACCCCAGCCATATACGGCCTCCCGGATGATGATCATAGTTAAAGCACCACTGAAACCGTGGATTAATGGTCCGAGAGATAATCCTAGCAACGTCAGTTTGGACATGTGTTTCCAATAGACCTACCAGGGACAGTTTATTTTTAAAGATGAAGTCCCTGATAAAACCAACTTTATTATTAAGGCCTCTAACGTTGTAGGAACAAAAAATAGTCATAATGGATTTATGACCTAGAGGAAGGGGTACGACCCCCCCTACCCCCTCTTTTTACTTTCTTGTATGGCTTTGGAGTTCTCGAGTCATGTTTCATTGCTACCTCATCAACCACAATGTTCTGAAACGGCTGAAGATTGGAGACTTCCGGGGATATACTTGGCGATGTCACTGGCTTTCGTTTAGAACGAACCTCCGTCCACTCATTGTCTACATCCCCTTCTTTTACATCTACCTGGTGGTTGGCGGTTTGCTTGTCCCCAACTGAAGTGGTCATGTGGCTTGCTTCCTTCTCTAAAGCCCCTTCCTTCAGCTCCACCACCACCTTCTTTTGACTTGTTTCCGCCTCTAAAACCCCTTCTTTCAGCTCCACCACCACCTTTTTTTGGTGACCTTCATTTACCTTACCACTTTCGTCCACTTTATCTTTTCCTTTGTCATTTTGGCCAGATGGATCCCCTTTAGTATAAATTGACCCCCCTGCCGCCCATTGTCTAGAGGCCACCGGGCAAACACTAATGGTGTGGCCAAGAGATTTACAGTGGCCGCACACCATTGGCTTATTAATGTATGAGACTTTAACCTCAACTATGGAACCGTCCAGGTCCACCACTTTGAGGGTTGGTGGTAATGGATCCCCCACTTCATACTGCACGCACATTTTTGCAAATGGAAGAATTTCTAGCTCAGATGTAAGGGCGTCTGCCCCTAGGGGCTTTCCAATGGCACTAGCAACACGGCCCAGTCCCTCCTGCGTCCAGTAACAATCTGGAAGATTGGCTAGCTTAACCCATAACGGCATTGAAGTAACAGATTCTGAGCGCTCGTTGAACCCCCAATCAGTCAATACCAGAGGCCTTTTATCAAAGTACCACGTACCTTTGCTTAGAACCGCATTCTTTTCATTGGAAGAGTTGAACCTAAATACATAGGTAGACTCATTACGCTGAGAGACCATGGTGAGGCCTCTCCTCCAGGCTGAAAAAGCCACCTCCTTAACTCTCTTAAACGGTAGAGTCCCTTTGGTAAATTTACCCACAATGCAACATTTGAATTTTTCCGCACCTTTCTTGAGGACATCCTCTGGGGGGATACAACATCTGATCCTTCCGATGGAGGCACGTAGTCAAATTTCACTTCCTTGACAGGGCCCGGGGCCGCTCTTAAGACTGAAGACCAGGACTTAGCACCTTTTGACCCCATTTCAGTCTTCTCATCCTTCTCCCCATTTTTGGTATTCTCCTTGCTTACTTTATCTGTAAGAGGTTCCTGTTTGTCTGTTTCCTGTTGACTCTTCGAGCTTTCACCCCTTTCCAAGCCCCCAGGTGTGGCATTTTTTTATAGCAGAATCAAAATACAACAATGAGAGTCGACTTTCTCTCTAGCTTCTCTCTAACCTCTCTCTAAAAAACCCTATCTAGCCGCCTCTTAATCCAGCCTAATCTAAACAATTTCTTCATCAAATCTATACGTTTCCTTCATTAATCCATCTATCCTCTCTTATCTCGCACCTAAAACACCAAATTTCTTATATATATTAATGGGTTCTATTTCTGCGTTTCTTTCTTCTGTGAGAAGATTGAATGGGCTTTCGGAGTCCACTTTTGTGGATCTTAAAGATGGATTTTCTGTGGTCTCTTTTGATGATGAGATGGGTTCCATCTCTTGGGTTCGTTTCAAGCAGCCCTCACATCTCTTTCATGTTGAGGGGTTGTTAATGAATTTGATGGGTTTTGATTTAAATCCTATAGCTTTAAGGCTGAATATTATCAAAGTTGCTCCGATGGATTCGAAGATGGGTATGTTCCCATCGTTGGGTCTGTATGGTGCTCTGCAGTTTTGGTTGGATTTGTTGCTCAATTCAACCATCGTGATTGCAGTCTATGTTTACTCTTTCCAACAGAGTGGAATTGCAGATGAGAAGCTTGCTATGTGCAGTAGCTTAGTCTGTGGAGTGTGGGTCCTTACTGCTGGTGCTCAGTCCATCACGGTATTCGGAGATGTACAAAGTACTGACTTAATGAGTATTTCCAAGGGTGATATTATGAGGTGTGCAGTTGATTGTAACCTGCTTGATGGAAAGCCTATGAGACAATGCTCGTTGCAGGAGCCTCGATTCAAGGGTTATGTTTGGTTGTGGTCAGACCTGTTAGTGATCCTAGATGAGACTGTGGTAATCACCGGCAAGGTGTTTGAGGTTTTGTCTCAAAGAACTGCAGTGATGGGGTCTGCTGCAATTAGCAAGAATGTTAAGGGCTATGAACTTCACATTCAGAGAATTGCAGAGAATGTGTTTGTCGATAAGAGAAAATTGGTTTCGCAGTGGTATGCCTACATGTTGGATGCGACCATTGCGGGATCTGCAAAGATTATGGGTGATATGTTGGAACCGGAACTGCGCTTTGTCTGTGCAGATTTCATTCGGTTAGATGGTCTTAAGCAAACTTGGTTTGCTGTTCATTTGGAGTCCATCAGGAATGGTTTGAGTGATGGACTTTTTATCATTTCGGAAGAGCAGATGGCATTTGACAATGTTGATATACCAATTAATGGTGTGCTATTTTTTGCTACTGTTAGCTTGAGCTTATGTGTCTTTTTCGGGGTCTGGTATATGTGTTACCACCTCTATGGTAGAGTGAACTCGGCAAAAGTGCATGGATGCATCTTATTGTATTGTGATAATGCTGTGTTGTAGATTATGGTGGAATGTGGTGAGCATTGCAAGGCTCTGGCTCTTCTGGTGGAACTGGGGAAGTGTGATAGCATTGTTGCTATTTCGGCTCATGCCCGTGATAGTATTGATCTTATGACTTTTAAGATGGAGGGGGTTTATCCTCTTTCGTCTAAATGGAGGGGATTTTGTCCGGTTAAAATTATTCATGATGGTGCTCTGCTGATGAATCAAATGGGGGTTGGAAATGACAAGGTTGGTGCTGATGATAACCATTTTTGCAGGTTTGTTGCGCTTTGGAAGGATATGGGCCACGAAGGTGCACACCATTATTATGGTCAAACAGGTTTCTCTCTTGTTTGTGACAACATTATGCAGGTTAGTTCTGGCAGCACTTTGTTGATAGAAAGAATACATTGCTCTGAGAAGTATGATGCTGTGATTAAGAGAAGGTTCACTGACTCCTTTGAGTACAGTTCTAGAAGATACGTGGTAGGCATCTGCGTTGAGGCTCCTGCACCTTTGTTTAGCTCGGTCAGGAAATTGCTGTGGTTTATTCTATATGTTGTAAAAGGTGGCAGCCTAATGGTAAGTGCAATGCCCTGCTATGAGCTTATTTTGGCCCCTGTGAGGGAAAGGTTGGTGTTAGCTCATGCCGACCTTCTGAGATTGCTGCAGTGCCGCAGTGCTAACCTGGATGTTTATGGCATAGTGGTTAATTTTCTATGTTCCTAAGACATGTAGACTAGCTTTTAGCTAGGTTTTGTGTTGTTATGTTGATTTCGCGGGGCATGCCCCTAGATTTGTAATCGCTGTTCCTTCTTGGTATAAAAATTTAATTAGCAAAAAAAAAGGTGTGGCATTTTTTAGAATTCCTTTAACAGCTCCCACCCCCTTCTCACTGGCAACCGTGCTCTTAGGTACTTCCTTACTAGTGAATATGGGAAGACCCATCTCATCCCTACCATCAATGAAACGCACTGGGCTTACTAACCCTGCATTAAACCTCTCCTTATCCTTCAAGATTTCTTTCTCAACTTCACTCACCGAAAAACCCTTCTTGGCAAGGAAGCTATGGATATCCATCATTTGGTTGCGTAGCTTTATGAGGTCCTCTCTCTCATACTTATTGTTCGCAGCCACACCCTTTGCTACCATGTGTATCGTTTCTCTCTCTATCGCATCTCTAGCAGTCTCATATGAAGCTTCCTCCTCATCTGAGGTTGTCTCACAGATCTTTTCAGCTGAGGTACCTCCCTGAAGGGTGGAAGGCACAACTAGGGCTGGAAAGTCCTCCACTTCTCTTCTTGCAAGCATTTCCTGAAACTTATCATCCTCCATATCCTGCATATAGCCAGGTAAACCAGATTCGGAGTCACAATTAGAACCTTGACTCACCATGGGAACTGACCGGAAAAAAAACAAAAAGGGAAAGAAAGAAATATAGTGTTTAGGTTTGGGGGACAAGAGAAGGTGGAAGTAAATGAAGGGAATGAGGAGTTAATGATGGGGAAAGTGTTTTAGAGAATAGATCTGAAGATTAGAAAATGGCGGCTAGGTTTAGGGGTTTTTAGAAAGAAGGAGGAGCTTCTCTCTCTAGGACTCTCATTGTTTCTCTCCCTTACTCTGCATAGGAGGGGATGATATCATGGTGTTTGTAGGGGCTATGGCTGTCATTGCGTTTGCTTTGGCTAATTACCCACTCACAAATGGAGTCAATGCGGATTTTGGCAAGGGGTCAAGGTGTTTGATTATTTGTCTCACCAAAAGTTGTGGGAACAGGGCACCTGGTTTATTTGTATGATGCTACAGGAAGGCATGGTGATTAGCAAGGGGTCGTCCTCTATTGAGGTCTTTTGCTGTGTTAGCAATGCGAAACAGATGGAGAGGACTGGATTCCGCTCTGTTGTTGAAGCAGATCTGGGCTCTTTGTTTGAAGATTGGAGTTTAAGGAATGGCTGTCTGGCTCTCATCTATGATGGGATGTCTACTGTGAGGTATGGAGTTGTAGCGCAAGGATTTGCTCATGAATTCCTGCTGCTAGTCCCGGATGGGTCTCTACCCATTTTTGGATGGAGAATCTTCGTTTGAAGATAAGAGTGGGGTTGAACACTCTGTATTGTGAGTTATGTTCCGGTCTGGAGGACGACTGTTCCCTTGAGGTGTATGCCAGTAGAGTGGTAACAATGAATGCCATTGAAACAGACTTGGCCTTAATTTTTGCTAGAGTCATTTCAATGTGGTTCTCTATGTTTGTGGGATCTCAAATCCTAATGTATGCAGTGGCAACTGGTTTGGGAATCTACCAGTTCTATAATGGTTGCAATGATGGCTTTGTCCGAATGATGCAGCCTGGGTTGGTTTGCCGTTTTAATCTGCTGGGTTGGTCTTTGTTTTTTGTTTTTTGCTAATTAAAATTTTATACCACGAAGGAACAACTTATACAAATCTAGGGGCATACCCCGCGAAGTCAACAAAAGTCATTACACTAACCCACCTGGGCAGGTCTACATAAAAGGAAACTAGTAAAACTAGCTTAAACACAAGAACACACCAATGCCAAATACATATTAAGATAGGGTGAGCCTACAAGCTCACATCCTAGGAGGCTTACATAACAAAAGTACACAACATATCCTCTTCGAGCCACATCCTCGACCACCTGAGCTGGGCAGTTTGCTCCCCAAGCAGGAGACCCACCCTTGTGCCAATAACTTGATGAAACCAAGCCGTGTGTAGAAGAAGCTTTCAACATTTCCACCTGGCCCACACAGAAGGGCTGCTCCATGCGCGTATCTGAAATACCAGTCTCCATTAGCCCATTCTGTGAGAGGAAAGAGGCCTCCCTTGACACCATATGAGCATCCGCAATAGCAACACTTCGGCCCTGCTGTGTGTTCCCATGATTACAAATAACCCAAACCAGGTCTACAACCATCTTTACCATCTCCAGGATCGCATAGCTGCTAACAAGCAGAGAAAACATTAATCTTATACCATACTGAACAAAAGGAAAAGTGTCCAGCAAACTAAAATCCGCCCAATCCAGGATGGCATCATCACTTCCCTCTTCCATCAGGAAACCTCCAGCCTTTGTATCCTCATCAGAAGCGGAGCATCTAATGGTTCCATCCAAATACACAAAACCCTCAATTGTATTCCACATGTATACTACATTCGAAGAGATGTAGTAAAATATCTCCATAACCATCCTAACCCCCTGGGGCAAAATCAGCAACACCTCCTTCAAACTGCACCTATAGAAACCCAGCTTCATTTCCACCTCCCAAGCAAAGCGATAGAACACTCGAACAAGGTCACTTCTCTGCACCCCAAGGTGTAGCCATTTTTCACAAATATCGAACAGATTGTCAAAATCTCCACAAGAAGAAACAGAACTTTTACAAGTACTCAGCATAATCGACTCGAAAACCTCATTCCAGCTACACTTGAACCGTCTACCGTCCCCATTATTGCAAACCTGAAACCTTTTGCTGCTTGTACACAGCATACCAATAATTCTCCATACGAAGTCGCTTCTGTTGTCAATTTCCATAACTGGATAAACAACCCACAACCTAACAACATTGACGGTGCCAAACCCATCATAACAATGACAATATTTTCTCCATAAATCATCAATTATTCCCATAATGGACCCCGTTCTGAAACTATAAACAGGACTACATGCAGAAATCCTAATATGAAGAACAGCGCACTTCATAAACATCAAGTAATCAAAGGAGTCATAACATTGCATCCCTAACCTCACAATAACTCCATAGGTGAGTTCCCACACATTAATACCACATTTACACACATGAAATGTAGTCCCACATTTTCGCATATGAGAAATACTAACCTCACTAACACCAGCAAAAGCGTGCCTCCTCGGCTTGGCATCAAAAAAATTCTGAGTTAGACCCATAACATCCATTAAGTCATCAACATACAGGGTTGTTCTCACAACACCCTGTCTCCAGAGAGAGTGGCACTCTCAATAACATCCTCGTCCATCAGACTAGGCAAATAACCAAACACCTTGCGACCATAGTGGCCATCTCCATCAAAACCATCAATCTCTACGCACAGCATAGCAGCAGTAACATAATAGCACCTGGTTAAAAAATAAAATGAGAGTCGACTTTCTCTCTGGCTTCTCTCTAACCTCTCTCTAAAACCCTATCTAGCCGCCACCGTTTTCTGCCAAATCTAAGCCTTTTTTCATCAGATCTATAACTATTCCCTTCCTAAATCCTCATTCCCCTTCTTATCTCTCACCTAAATCACCATATTTCTTATAAGATATATATTAGGTTTTCTTTTTTAATGCTTTCGGAGGTTGTCTCTTTCACTTCTGAGGGAGATTATTGGTTCATTTTAATGAGGGGTGTTGGCCCGGTAGGTGTTCTTGAAGCTATGAGGTTTTCGCCAAACCTTTTCAAATATGTAACAGTGATGGGGTTCTATAGACATGGATCTTCGATCCGCCTGAGAGATGAGGAATCTTTGAAGATTCGCAAGACTATGATGCTGCTAGTGATGTGTGGTGGGGCAAACTCAGATGGCGCTGTCGCCTTGGAGATGGTGCCCTCGGCGATGACTATGGTAATGGATTCGGATGGGGCTAACTCATCTATGGCTCTACTTGAGGACTCTCTGTTGCAGGATGGTTTTCTCAATCATCTGAGTTTTCTTGTGCTTTCAGATGGTGTTGATGACACTTGCCTCTTGTTGGCAGTGGTTTCTCCTTACTCGATAGTGAGCCGAGGAAGAAATGATGACGGGCGTCCCGTATTAGAAGCCATTGGGTTTTGGGAGCACGTATTGGATTTCTTGGGTGTTCCTGCTGATCCTGATGCTACAAGGTTCTGGGCTTTGTCTAAACCCAGTAAGAGGATGGATGTATTTATTGAGATCTCTCGAATGTGTGATACTTTGCAGAAGTTTTTGTTGGATTTATTCAATCGTATCTTGATGAATTTGCCCAGACAACAGAGAGTTATCAAGTCCTTGATTGAGGGGAAGCTTTTTTCCCCGGTCATAATTAGAGATGAACAGACTGATGGGTATGTTAACTTTGCAGGAATTGAGGATTACTCCTCAACTGTTTGCTCTCTCTTGAAGAAGGGAAAGATTTTAGACATGTTAAAGAGCAGGAGTGGTGACGACTGCTGCGATCCTAAATTTAATGTGAGTGCAGGTGGCCAAGGTCATTTTGATTTTGATGATGCGGAAGAGACTACTGCCTGTTGTAAGTCTGAGAATGGGTGTGGTGCTACGCGTGGCGAATCGGGTTTTCTGAGACTCGTAATTATGGCTGAGGGAAACTGTATTCTGGTGTTTGAATTGCACCAGTTATATGAGTATAGCAGCGTTGTTGTTGTGGCATCTCAAGTTTTGGTGCACAATATTATTGCTGAAAATGTTGAGTTTTTCATACCTGAGAAGGACTTCCTCGGGGGTGTAACCTTGGGATGGGCTCTAGTTTTGTCTATTCAGAGAACTAGAGTTAATGCTCAATTCATTGATGTTGAGATTGGGGTTGTGCGCCCTATTCATGTGAGGGAGATCATGCAGAGTTTGTCTCAAGTCTTTAAGAATGTGGATGATGGATTACCTGTTAGTGACATTAACAAGGATGGGCAGGTTAGTATCCCTGTTAGTGTATCTGTTATGCCTACGGGTATGCATTTGTTGAGAAGCGATCAGACTTATGTGAACATGATTTTTTCGGTTGAGATTTTCTTGAGGGTTAAGAGTGTTGGGGGTATCAGCTGGTATGTCTTAATGGACTGTGCTAGGGATTTTGATATTACTGAGAAGAATGGATATATTTTGGCTAAGCCTATGTTAAGCCACTGCAATAGGGCAGGGCAATGCTGTGATCTGATCTTCAGACCAGATGGAACTGACAGTCGCATTTTGACGAGGATTTTAGAAACTTGTGGGTTTCATGTTATAACTGGTTCTGCTGGAATCAAGCGAGCGAAGACAGGCATAGCTTGGCCTCTTATTGTTGCATTGAATCCAGAGGGGCTCTACTGCGATGTACTTGCTGTGTTTTTGGATGCTACGATTTGTAATGAGTTAGGTGTTGATATGAACAAGTGGGCGCTTGTTGATCATTGGACAAGTTTGATCAGGGCACGTGGTTTCAACATACATGCTGCTGTTCGTTATAAGGGTGATAAAAGGCAGGATACTACCACTTGTATGGGAGCCTCTGATAATGAGGGCAGTTGCGCTCGCAACTGTGAATTGCACTGGGTAAGCGTCACTAATGATGTGAGCTGGGTGTTTGACGAGCCTGCAAAAAGAGATCTCCACTATCTTAGCAGGAAGAATGAAGCAAATATGGTTGTGTATGATGGATGTCATCTAGGGGCTTGTTCTCCTTCTAATGAAAAGTTAGCCGGTGGTGCTTTTCTGGAGGCCAACTCTCGTGTTGATGGAAGTCATACGATTGCTTTTGCCGAACTGCGGCTGTGTCTCTTCATGGTTTATCTGTTGCTTCTCATTTCTATGGGCTTTGTGAGACATGTGCCTAGTCTCAATTTTAGGTTGTTTAAGGCGCCAGAATAATCTTTAGCTTATTTTGTTATTTTCGTTGATTGCTAGTTTTCTAGCATTATTGATGTTTTTCTCTTGGTTGTTCCGCTAGGTAGGTGTGTTACTAATCGCGGGGTATGCCCCTAGAGATGTAATCATTTTCCTGTGGTATAAATTTTAATTAGCAAAAAAAAAAAAAAAAAAAAAGCACCTGGTTAAAACCTTCTTATCGGGTATTCCCAAATAAGACCCAGATCTTGGGAGATATTCAAACAGCCTAAGACCCAAAGAATCTAGCAAGATCCTCCATGACTCGTCAGAGGGTTTGAAATCAACCATCACCATCTCAGAGAGGTGGGACAACATTCGTCTCAAAGGAGAAACTCCTTTCAATGGAGGGTGACTGTAATCGTAAAAGATTATACACCCAGAGGTAGAAAACCTACTACCCGAATCCAAATAAACCTTCCCACAGATGGAAAGCTTATTCAAAGCCCTGCCTCCTAAACCCATTAATAGACCAAGATCCATTAACAAACATTGTTCCCTTCCGCCATTGGAAGAAAGGAACGCAACAGGAGTACCCATTAAATAAACTATTTATATAAAATAAGAAATATGGTGTTTTAGGTGGGAGATTTGAAGGTGGAAGATGAATTTAGGAAGGATTAATTGTGGATCTAGTGGAGAAAGGGTGAAGATTGAGGCAAAGTTTTAGTGGCGGCTGGGTTTTTTCTAGAGAGAGAAAACGACTCTCATTACTCCCCCCTAGAATTGTAGCAGCTCCATTGGGTTGGTCTTTGTTTGTGGGGGTTCCAGAGATTGTTTTTGATGGTGTTGAGGTTTGGTCTTGTTCTATCAAGACGCAAGCTGAGGAGGTGGAGGAGCATACTGCGAAGTGTGTTAGAGTTAGGATGGTGCTTGTTTGGGATGTGGTGGTGAAACAATTACCAGTTTGCACCATTGCTGTTGGCACTAGGGAGCAGGATGGTGCCCAGGTTCATTTCATTGTGAATGAATTTGTTTTGTTCGCTATTATTAGACTTCGAAAGATGAGTGTTAAGCAGTTTTACTTGCAAATTGTTAGCGTTACTCTTCTGCTGAGTATTGTTATCGGCTTGTTGTTCTACTTTTGGTCGATGGTTTCGAACAAGCAAGAAAATTGAAGCAGGATGCAAAATGGTTGTGGTGGTTGACACTAAGTGCGATGGGTTGTTTTTTAGAATTCATAATTTCTTAAATGATACTTTTATTGCTAGTGAAGTCTCGATCAAGATGATTGAGAAGCCTAAGGGGCGCTACTATGGGTTCTTTAACATGTACTCACATGATTGCTTTGTCTTTGTGCAAGCTTGGTTCGTTTCTGGTGGTACGTTCCAGATAGGCAGGCTCTAGCCTTTGCCTGATGCTTGGATTTGTTTAGTTTAAAGAATTTATTTCTGCGAGGCACATGGAAACATGGGTTTTGATGGCGGCCCCGAAGGGCACAAAACTGATGGTGGAAGAATGAAGGAGGAGGACTCTGATGCTCCTTTGAACACTAGCATGGTCTTTACTATTGCTAGTAGCTCGCTTACTAATGGTGAGTATGGCTTTGGCAAGAGCAGTACTGCTGGGTTCAAGATGGATGTGAATCATGGGATAGCTGGTTTGGAGATGGATGTAGCAGTTGACCCTACTGCTGGGAATTGACATGAGATTAGGAGAGTGCGAGATAGAAGGCTGCTATGGGCACAGGTCACCCCTAGTGTTCGCATAGAGATCAAGGCCGGTTCGGCCTCTTTTATGAACCAGGCATAGATCTTTTGATGTTTTAAACTAGGTTTTCTAGTTTCTCCTATGTAGAAGCATTCTGTTGCTTTTGTTGCAAATTAGTTTTTTACTAATTTGCTTTGATAATTTGTCTTGTATTGTTGGTTTGTCGCGGGGTATGCCCCTAGAGTTGTATCGTTGTTCCCTTTGGGTATAAAATTTTAATTAGCAAAAAAAAATCATGTGCTACCATAAGCTTGAGTGTCCACCAAATCTCCACTACTTTAAATACATGTATGCACAAATCAAAAGGACTTTGTTAAAGGTTGAAACGAGGCTAATATGAAGGAGAAAAGAAAATAAGAACTAGCAGGTGACAAATTTGACAAACTGATAGAGTCGTTTCTCTCTAGGAACCCTAGCTAGCCGCCTCTTCTCAAAACCAAATCTAAACATCTTTCCATCAATCTAACCATAAATCCATCGGTAATCCATCTCTTTCTTCTAATCTTACACCTTAAACACCTATATTTCTTTTCTTTTTCTTTCATGAGTCGGAAGAGGGTTACTTTCTCCGATGCTTCTTTGTCGGAGAATAGTGGTTCTATTGCTGGTCTCCTTGCTGACTCTAAGGAGTTGGTTAATGATGCTAGGGGATTGTTGGCGAAGACCCAGGCTGGGTTGGTACCGAAGATGAGTCCGAAAAGGGTTACCTTCTCAGAGAACCTTGTATCGGAGATTCCTAGAGTTGGGGGTTGTATCCTTATGGATGAACCCATTGTTAAGTTGGGGAGTCCAGTTAGTAGCTCGAAGAGGGTCTCCTTCTCTCCGGAGGTTAGGGTTTTTTACCCTAGTCTGCACGGTGCCCCTTCTACTGAGTTAGTTAAGGGTGAGCAGGTCTCGAAGAAGCTCAGTTTTTCGACGGAGGTCAAGGTTTATTACCCTTGTCTTTCTACTGGGTTAGTTAATGGGGAGCAGGATTTGATGACTCAATCGACTCAATCCGGTGAGAGGTTGAAGCCATACAAGCAAATGAAGTATGATAGTGACTCTCTGGGCTCGGATGGTTGTGGGTTTCATCCTGTTGCGGTAAATGGTGAGGTTTCTCTTTGCAAAGAGGAACTTATGAAGAACGCCCGCCAACTGGTTGACGGAAGTCCTGTGAAGGCCTCGGAAGCCCAGTCTCTTTCTAAGGAATTGATGGGAAAGCTGGTTGGAAAGTTGTGGCCCAAATTGTTTATGGATGATGGGTTCAATGTTGAACCTGTGTTAGAGGAACACAAGCTGCTCGATGAAAGCTTTGAGTATTTAAGGAGTAGCGGTTGTGTTCTGGAAGGGACAGAAAGGATGTTGAGGAGTATGCTTAGGATACTTGGGTGTGAACCGGGTTGCACTTATTTTTCCTACCCATTTGTTGGTTTTGGTATGCTTGAGATGAACAATTTGTTTGATATTGCCAGGTTGCTGGTGTCTTATTTGAAAATGCAGGTTTTGAAATTGGAGTTGCCGAACGAAATGTGTGCTGATAGCACTGGAATCGGTTGTGTGATGCATGGTCATAGTGGTGTGGT
Organism: Kitagawia praeruptora; assembly: GCA_037693485.1. Classification (NCBI taxonomy): domain Eukaryota; kingdom Viridiplantae; phylum Streptophyta; class Magnoliopsida; order Apiales; family Apiaceae; genus Kitagawia; species Kitagawia praeruptora. The sequence continues at coordinate 91,806,554 of CM075344.1, read as the reverse complement.
TTTTGGCTTATTGATGCCAACTGATAGTTGTAAGGGCATTTGGCCCGGGCCAAAGCAGGATGTCTTGCTGATTCATGGGTTCCTTGGGTCACCGTGGAGGATTCTGATGATTTCTAGATGGGTGCTATATCATGCTGAATTGGTTGTGGTTTTGGAAGGATTTGAGTGCAGATTGCTGCCTGTGAATGCTCTTCAGTCGTACGTGAGGGAGTGCAGCGCTAAAGCTGGATGCACTGATTTGGCGATCATGCTTCGACCTGGTTGCGGGAGAGGTTCCTTGCTTGGGAACCACACTGTCCAGCTCGGGCGCTTGTGGGATTGTTCCTTTTGTGGGGATTTGATGCGCTCATGTAGTTCGGGTAGCATCATTGTCATGATGCTAAGAATGCAAATTCTTAGTGCTCTTCCCTATGATCCGACATAGACTTATTTTGGTGTCTTTAGACTAGGGGTGGTCACTGTGATAACCTCGCTAGTTTTATGTTGTCAATAAGGTGACTTACTGATTTTTAATCTTTGTATTATGTGATTGTTGACTTCGCGGGGTATGCCCCTAGACTTGTATTCGCTGTTCCTTTTGGTATAAAATTTTAATTAGCAAAAAAAAATTATACTTAATAATTTATATATACACACACCCCTTTTTTTTCTTTTTTCTTTTTTCTTTTTTTTTCTTTTTTCTTTTTTTATATATATTCCCATCAAATGAACACACTGTAACAAGAAATCCCCACACTATTCAGTCACCAATCACCAAATGAATCAGATTGCTCTACCAGTAACTCAAGAGTTTAGTGAGAGAGAAAAAAAAATGGTTAAATAGCTCAAAAAATGAGAGTCGGTTTCTCCATCTTCTCTCTAACTTCTCTCTAAAACCCTTCCAGCCGCCATGAATGTTCAGCCAAATCTACACCCTAAATCCATCAGATCTATATATTTCCTTCCTAAATCCACCTTTCCCTTCCTTATCTCCCACCCTTACCCCAAAATTTCTTATAATATATTATTAATGGGTTCGGTTTCTTTGTCTCTTTCTTCTGTCCGAAGATTGATGAGTTTTATGAAGCTTTCAGCTGGGGTTTTGGAAGATGGTCTGGGCACCCTTTCAACTCAGAGTAATCTCGCCACTTTCATAGTGGATACGGTCACTGAATGCTTTTTAGGCTATTTGTTGAGGTTTTTGAGGGTTTACACCAGCGAAGTCTTGCACTACGATTGGATTTGTCTCGGTTTTACATCATCACCTATCTTGTATCTTGAAGGTGGGAAAGATGTTTGTAGTGCTAGAGATGGGAACTTCCGATCTGGTGGTTTGTTGATGGAATCAATGGATCCCATGGTTTTTTATCGGCTTTATGTTGAGATTCACTTTTGTCCCAGCCTTATTGATGATGGGTATAAGGTGTTTATGTATTGTCTTGAATCTAAGATTGAATTTCTGGAGGAGCGCAATGTATTGGCTATTACGCCTCCTTTTCTTCTGGACTTTGAGGGTATGGATGGGAGCTATGAGGAGGCTGGGATCTTTGCTCTTGGCTATGGTGTTACTATGAATCTGTTGGAGGCTGCTGCTTTGGAGCCGTTTGTTGGAATTATGAGTAAAGGTATGAATGCTTGCCTAGTGTTTAAGGATGGTTTTGTTAAGGGCCACCAGATGTTTGAAGAAATGTCTCACCGATCTCTACAGTTTGTTTTTAATAAACTGAATGGTAATGCAATGATTAGTATTGACCACCATCTGTTTGATGGAGTGTCTCAACGAATAGCGCTTACTTGCAATGTAGCTAAAGGCTTCAAAGATGTTTTAGAGTCGATTGAGATTTCTATCTTGACTCTTGAAGCTCAAACACTCGTGTTTGTTGGATTTAAGGGTAATGGCATGGTTGCCTACCTGGTGTTTATTGGAATGCATCAATATTATTCTTGCGATCAGCCTGCTGCAATGGATGCTTTGATGAAGGGCAAGGTGTTGGTTATGTTGCCTTACAAGAATGGAGGGCTTAGTGAGGACTGGTGTTGCTATATGGGTCATGAGAATGCTGATTCTAAAGGTCATTTTGTGTCTTTTATGGATGTAGGAGAGGTGACAAATGGATTTGATTATAAGCTTCAGAATCGGTGTGGTGGTTTGCGTTGTGAATGCTGGTGCATTAGTACAATTGGTTGTGCTGGTCACAACTTGAATGAAGTTAGGACTCATATTACTCATGGTAGGGCTAACCTTGAAAAGGCAGTAGGGAATGACTTGGAAGTGCAGGTGATGAACTTAAAGTTGTCGAATGACTTGAGAGGCAAAGGTGGTTTCATTATGAAAATCCTGATTGGGATGGGTTCTTTTGATTTTAAAAATGATAGCATTGGAGTTGTTACTATAGCAGACCTTCAGAGGGTTTTTGGTCTTGATGAAATGAATAGAGATTGTGGTGCGGTAGTTGCCTTGTTTTTGACTACTACTATCTATGAGGGTATTATGCTTGACGATTGGGGTGTAATTTTGTTTGCTGTGCACAAGGACGCTATGATATCTGGTTGCTCGAATTTGATGATTTATTTCACTCTAGGACTCAAGAGTGTTTCTCCATGTGGGATCTATGATGGTTTTAAATTTGGTGCTCATATTTCTGATGGATTTCTACGTTTCATGCGTATGCGTTTGTGCCTGGTTCAAGTGGTGTGCTTGAATCTTTATTATCGAATGGGGTACCTGCGCTTCGCTGGTGTGAATTTGAGGTGCGAGGGTTTGGTTTGCAAGATAGGAATTTTGGGTCTTTATTCCATTCATGGTCACTACAGCAGCCTTAGGCATGGTTGTTGAGAGCTGCTTGCTCATATTGTTACTCTGCAGTGGGATCAATAGATGGGCCTTAATGGTCAAAGCTAAACGGGGTACTACAGGTGGTGTATCGCAGCTGGTTGTTACTAGCGAAGACTACACAGGAAATGCTCTAGCGAGAAAGCTAAGTAACCTGGAGAGTGCGATATGGGATGTTTTTTTTTGGAATGTTTATCCCATGACCATGTTATCCTCGATGTGATGCAGGGGTTTTGTCTGACTTTTGAGGAGGATTGCAGTGTTTATGCAGTATTGAAGACTGATTGGAAATATGGACCTGTTTGCTGCGCTGATGTAGTGCTTCCTGGAATGTCCATGGCATAGTTATTTTATGTTGTTTAGGATTGTGTTTGTGTTTTGTTGTTGTTGATTGCTAGTTTATCTAGCATTATTGATGGTTTTTCTCTGTTGTTCCGCTAGGTAGATGTGTTACTTATCGCGGGGTATGCCCCTAGAGATGTAATCTTTTGCCTGTGGTATAAATTTTAATTAGCAAAAAAAAAAAGATTTATTTTATGGGCAGTGTTTGGATAAATGTGGTTAATCCTAGTGCCTTTTTCATTTTCATGCACACACATATCATGCAGTCTTAAAATGGTTTAAAACAAGTTCTAGAGCAACATACTCACTGATGAACATCACACAACAATGAAAATCGATTGATATAAAATGTATCAATCACTGATTTGGCTCAAGATCTCACAGGGTGAAAGCATGCTTCAGTACTTACCAAAATTAACAAAGACACAGCTCAAGTTTATAATATTCGCAAGCACAAACAAGGAATCAATGGGGGAATTTTAAACAATGTTTCTCTCTCTAGAAATTTTCTCTCCCTTCTCTCTAGGTTAACTTTCTCAGCCGCCATAGTTATTGCTTTGAGACCTATCTTCTTACACCCTCTAATCATTATACTAAATATTAGCCACCACGAATCCACCCTTTCTTCTTATCTTAAACCATATACGAAATTTCTTACTTATAATTTATTATCGCTATCTTTTTATTTCTTGAACCATGGTCAGTCAGGACTCGAATGTTGGTTTGAATGGTGTTCCAGTAGATCAAGATGGGGAGGACCTCGAATTTGGAGCCTTTAATGGTAGTGAAGCGCCATTCTTGGTGGCAGGTTCAGTTCTTAAGGAAATGATGGGCCCTTCTCGCTTGTCTCCGGAGGTGGAGCAACACTTGGAGGTAGATCCGCTTAGTGATGAGCTAGATCGGAAGGGAAATGAGGGCTTTGCTCAGAAGGTTCACCAGTGCTCTTCTGGTGGTATACCAGTGATGGTTGAAAATTGCTCAGATGATGAAGGTCATAGATTTGAGAGTGACTTTGAGGCCATACAAAGACGTACAGTGAGCCAAGCAATAAAAATGGCTTTCGAGACCAACAAAAACGAGAGGAATGAGCTAATCGCACTTAGGAAAAAGTTGCTGGAACTTCAAGGTATTTTAAAAAAGAAGGGTTTAAATATGGCAGATCTGGAAAAAGAGGCTCTTGACTCTGATGTGAAGTTTAATGCTGGTTATCATTCAGATTCGTGTTTTGTACTAGGACGAGATGAATTTGGTTTGCCAATTCTTAAGAATGCTAAGAGGACAGAGGACAGCCATAAGGTGTTCGATAATGTGCCTCAGGAAGAAGGTTTGAATAGTGAAGGGATTTCAGGTGTGAAAGATGACTTGGGCCGTATGAAACATAAAGAGAATGATGATATGGGAAACGAGAAGGTCACTATGAAAGAAAATGTTAAATCCTGGTCGCAAGTGGTTAATTCTAAGCCTCCTCCTACTGAAGAGGTTAAATTTGATTATTTTCCATTACCTAAGGGTTCATCTACAGTCACTCCTCCTGATGATGTACTAAAGGAAGGGATTGACAAGTTTAAGAACTGTATTGTCGGAACATTTACTAAGCGGTCTCTTAGTTTCAACACTGTCAATGAGCTAGCCATGAAGTTATGGGGCACTAAAGGTTTGGTTCAATTCTTCCAGAAATCTTCTTCTGAGTTTGTCTTTAAATTTGCTGATGTAGCTTCAAAATCTGCGGTTCTAGCACGAGGTATAGTTTTTCTCTATCAACGGCCTCTGGTATTTAGTGATTGGGGTGTAGCTATTGGTGACAAACAAGTGACCTCTGTTCCTCTTTGGGTGAAATTCAGAAACATTCCCGGTTGCTATTGGACCCGTGCAGGTCTGAGTAGTATTGCTAGTGCTATTGGGCCTCCGATTTGTGCGGACAAATTTACATCCCAGCTTAATCTATTGCCCTTTGCCCGAATGTGTGTGGACTACAAAGTAGGGGATCCTCTACCCGATTCTATTCCTGTCACTGCGCTTAGTCCTTCTGGAGAGAAATACATTGACAATGTCTTGGCGGAGTACGCTAAAAAGCCCTTGGTTTGTGCTAGTTGTAAAGTTTTGGGACACCCAGCTTTAGCTTGCCCTTCTTCTAAAAGAGTTTGGGTTCAGAAGCAGGCCCATAAACCCTCTAATCCGGATACAGCCGATACAAATAAGGATGCTAAAGTAGTAAGTGAGGATTCAGAGGATAAATCTGGTAATGCTGAGAGTTCAGGGGTTAAACCTGTAGACCTCACGGGCAACAATGTAGATACGAGCAAAGAAGATGACAAAGACAAAGAGGAATGGACTGAAGTGATTCGTAAACGGCGGTTCTCTCCACCTCCTGACCCCTCTTCACCTCATATAGCTTCTCCTGGGTCTCCTAGCTCGGCTTCCCCTGCACCTCCTGTAAATTTTCACAATATTGTTATTGATGAAGTTGCTAAAAAGCATGTTGGCAGGCAGAAATCAAGTAGCACAGTCAATAATCCTTCTAATTCGAGGGGTAAGAAGCAGAAAAACTTTGGAAGAGGAGGTACCTCTTCCAACCTCTAATCTCTTTTATGGATTTTTGCTCTTACAATGTAAGAGGTCTAAACAATAAAACATCCTTTATTAAGGATTTTATTAGAAATAATAAGCTGAGTTTTTTTGCTCTATTAGAAACTCGAGTTAAATCAGAGCATGCAGACTCTATAGCTCATTTTTTGTCTCCCAATTATAGTTGGAAATTTAATTATGAGCATCATGACAATGGTCGTATATGGGTAGGTTGGGACCCTACCATTTGGAAGGTTAGATTCATTGCTAGCTCTGCACAATCTATCTCCTGTTCTGTTTCTCGTATTGATGCCAATGAGGATTTCTTTGTCACTTTTGTCTATGCGTATAATACTTATGTGGAGCGTAAACCTCTCTGTTCCAGTTTGTTAGCTCTTAAGAGTGCTATTGCAGTCAATAATGGTGCTTGGGTTGTTCTTGGAGACTTTAATGTTTGCCTAAAGTTGGATGAAATCAGTGGTGGCTCTTTGTCTTGGACCTTGGGCATGACAGATTTCAAGCAATTTCTCTCTAGTGCAGGATTGATGGATCTTAACTACTCAGGCAAGTTCTTTTCATGGGACTAGGTTTTATGGCTAATTAGTTTTATGTTGACTAGGTTTCTAGCTATTCTGCTGGGACTATTTCTGTCTGTAATGGTTATTTGTTGATTTCGCGGGGTATGCCCCTAGAAATGTATCCGTTGTTCCTTTCGGTATAAAATTTTTAATTAGCAAAAAAAAAAAAGTTCTTTTCATGGTGGGATAGCAATATTACCAACCCTCTGTTGAAGAAATTAGACAGAGTTCTCATTAATGATTCCTGGATGTGCAATTTCCCCATGTCCCATGCTCTATTCCTTCTTCGGGGTTTATCATATCATAGTCCAGCATCTGTTTCTTTAGGGTGCTACAGGGAGAAAATTAAGAAGCATTTTCAAGTATTTAATCATGTTATTCAATCGCCTTCATTTCTTAGTACGGTCTCACAGGCATGGAGCATTATAGTTTCAGGGGATCCCTGGTATATCTTAACTCAAAAGCTCAAAAATGTGAAGAGAGCTCTTATTGATCTTAATTAATCGAGTGGTGACATTCATGACAAAGTATTGGAAGCCAGGAATTCTCTGCTTCAATTTCAATCAACTATGGCTTCAGTACCCTCTCCTGAGCAATTTTCTGAAGAATCTAAGCTCTGTTTGGAGCTGGAGTGTTGCTTAAAGCAGGAAGAGGTTTTGCTTCGTCAAAAGTCTCGTATCAAATGGCTCCACCTAGGAGATGGGAATAATAAATTCTTCTTTAATGCTTGTAAGAGCCGGTGGAACTCTAACAAAATCCTATCTATTGAAAATGACCAAGGGGAAACCTTTACATCTCACAGTGACATCTCTAGAGTGGCTGTCGACTACTATAAATCTATTTTGGGGACCTCCACCACTGTTTCTGAATTAGACAGCTTGGTTGATCATTCCTATGTTAACAGAATCACAGCAAAATCAATTATTATTGCCTGTATCTCCTGGTGAGGTGCTCAAAGTTTTTAAATCAATGGCAAAGAACAGAAGTCCCGGGCCAGATGGGTTTACCAGTGAGTTTTTCTTGGAAGCTTGGAGTATAGTAGGAGCAGATGTGGTCAGAGGTATCATTTATTTCTTTCAAACTAATGAGCTGCCTAGGATTATTAATTCTACTGCTATTGCTTTAGTTCCTAAAGTAGACTGCCCAGTTAACATGTCGGACTACAGACCTATCTCCTGTTGTAACACTATCTATAAATGCATATCTAAACTATTGGCAGCTAGATTGAAGGCCCTAATGCCCTCTCTGATTTCTATAAACCAATCTGCGTTCATCCCGAAGCGTAGTATTGGTGACAACAACATAATGCTAGCTCAAGCACTTGTTAAAGATTACCATACCTCAGGTCCTAGTAGATGTGCAATAAAGTTGGATATCCGTAAAGCTTTTGACACCCTTAATTGGGGTTTTCTGTTCAAAATCATGCACCATATGGGGTTCCCTACTCGATTTATTCGTTGGATTGAGAAATGCATTACAAGTAGTATGCTTTCTATTTTTTTTTTTTTGCTAATTAAAATTTATACCATAGGCAAAAGATTACATCTCTAGGGGCATACCCCGCGATAAGTAACACATCTACCTAGCGGAACAACAGAGAAAAAGACATCAATAAAGCTAGAAAAACTAGCAATCAACAACAACAGCAAACTAACACAATCCTAAAAAACTATGCCATAGACATTCCAGAAAGCACTGCAGCAAACAGGTCCATACCTCCAATTAGTCATCAATACTGCATAAACACTGCAGTCCTTCTCAAAAGTCATATAAAACCTCACGACTTGAACATTGCAAATCAAAGTTCTCTGTATCACTTCAAAGATATATGGCTCACGACAATGAGAACAGACAGCATCACCTTTGTGCCCAGATTCACTGAGCTCACTAACTAAAATATACCACAATCGCATTAAGTTAATCATTCCAAAAGCAATCTTCATTACAAACATAGTCATGACAACTAGGGTATGCCCGTTGTGATGCTCAGAACTAAGGAAGTCGAAATTGCATCCATAGTGATTCACCTTTGAATCAGTAGGTCTGTGCAAATAGGCAACACTCCCATTTGCATCCTGTAACCAACACGCAAATGTCCCCACGGGCCACATCCTTTTCCATACCATCCGCTTGGACAGTTGAGAACTGTCATGGTCACACCTACATGGATTACCCCTGACATCGAATCCACAACACAGAATCCTCTTTGAATGAAAAGCATCAAAAACTTCGACAACATAAGTCGAACCCAGCTTGGAATCCATCTTGGAATGTAAAATACCATTCCACAAACCATACCACTGGAATAAATCAGGGGCTGAACCCTTTCTATCAACATATAAAACACCATTCCTAGCAGAGAATACAAACTCTCCAGACCTGGTGAACCCATCGAGCAAACACCCAACTTCGTAGATGCGTAAAACACATCTCAAGTACTTCCCGAAATCAGGGGCATAAACACCTGCAATGCTTCCAAAACCAACATCCAAACGCACTATCATGAATTCCGAAAACCTCCTCAGCCTACTCGCACCCCTTCTAATTTCCAACGACAAATGGCAAGTCTCACTGCCACAAGCAAGATATGTCATCCATAAATTAGAAAAATCACCAAACAGTTTGACAGCAACTGTCAAAACCCAGCTTACCCTATCATTCCTGGTCCCCTCTTGTTGTAATATCCGATAGGATATGACACAGCCATTGCTTACCCTGCAAATCCTATAATAGAGTTCCTTCTCAATGCTCCCAACATACATTGAGATAACAGCGCCGAATGGATCACTGCTTCTTCGAAACGACTCACCGTACAGAAACGGTCTCCTACTATCATAATTTGCTAAAATGAAACCCATCGATTTCAATAGCGACTCCTCAGCCAAGAACTGGCTCACCCAAACAATCAACTTCAAGAATTCAATCATTAAGGCGTAACCGAATACACCAGGAGGAAAAAAACACAAGTTCATCGTCTTTGTCAACGAACAAGACATATCCCTCATTGTTTGACTAACAATCATCATTAGCAAAGACCTGATGGACTTTCCTCTAGAATCTTTTGTGACTCCACTCTGAACAACAAGAACAGAGTAGGTCCCCACGCGGCTAAGGATGATGCTACCCTTCAACACAACAAGCGAAATAGGCAACATAACCATGCCTTTATCGGACCAAGCTGATTGTGATGTCTCAGCCTCCAGATGACTTTCTTGAATCTTTCTCCTCGAAACAATAAATTTCAAAAATGACCATACAACAAAAGGTTGAGAAGTCAGTTTGAAATACTCCCAGGAAACTCTTATACAGACCATTTCGCTTTGAAATACTCCAGATTCATGTTTCTTCTTATACAGACCATTTCTCTTTGACAAAAAACCAAACACTTGGTAGGCACACCAGATGTTCGAGAGAAATGCCAACCTCATAGATGAAACTCTTGCTACACCGAAAAGATGAAGCACATAGCATGGGACTTGACCACAGGATATCAACCCCTTCAATCCCTTGACTACGAAGTCTACTACCACCGATTCCATTATACAGGCCCCAAACAAAGGGACCGAAACCCCTACCAAGCTAGAGACAAACCTCTGGTCACCATGTAACCCAGCAAACAACAATAAGTAAACCATGTCGCCGGAAAAAGAGTAAGACCACCCAGCTTCAGTAAAATCTACCATCAAAATGATTGATTTCGGAATCGAAGGTTCCAAACCTACCGAAAAACTAGTCCACCCCATCGTTTCTTCTAGACCATGAAGAGTGAACTCTTCCTCAGTTTCCATCCTAGCACCTTTGATGAAACCAAAGAGCCCTCCTACAGTCGAGGAAAGGAGAAGCTCATCACAGCTAAGAATTGAAAAATCCTTCAACCCAAAGCCATCATACTCATTAACTGAGTCAACATCGTCATTGTCAGAGAACCCATTAGCATCCTCCGAACAATCCAATTGGAGGGAAACCCCCCAAGAACCAACCGAACTACCATACAAAGAAATGACAATAGCCACTTCAAAAGCAGTGAGGTTCCTTAGAAAGGCTTTAAACGCAGCCCCCATGAAATTAATCTCCCTGATATCGTGTACCAGGGGAGAATAAACCTGATAAGAAGACCCATCACTCAAGAAGAGCGAGAAAACCTCGAAGAGAAAACTGTTTCCCTTATATATCGTATAAGAAGTAAGAATATAGGTGAGGGGAGAGGAAGAGAAAGTGGATTCATGAAGGTAGCATATGGATTTGATGGAATTTAGGTGTAGATTGGAAGAATTTGGTGGCGGCGGCCTAGGGTTTCCTAGAGAGAAAACGACTCTCATTTAGTCTATGCTTTTTAAATAAGTAGTATGCTTTCTATCAAAGTGAATGGTTCTCTTGAGGGGTTCTTTGCTAGCAAATCTGGCCTTCGTCAAGGCGATCCCCTCTCACCATACCTGTTTGTCTTAGCCATGCAAATTCTTACTTGCTATCTTAATCATGACTTGGGAAATAATCCCGATTTTACTTATCATTGGCGTACTAAAGAACTCAAAATCTCACATCTCATCTTCGCGGATGACCTATTTCTTTTCTACAAAGGAGATCAAAATTCTATCTCAGCCATCCTGAATTCTGTTAATAGATTCTCTGTAATATCTGGTCTCAGTCCCAATCCAGCAAAAAGTCTGTGTTTCTTCAGCAATGTTGATCCAGCAGTCATACAGTTTACTATCCAGAGTACAGGGTTCCAGCTGGGGTCTTTTCCTATTAAATACCTAGGACTGCCTCTCATTTCTACATGTCTGAGAAAGAACGATTGTATCCCTCTGGTGCATCGTTTATGTGCCAGGATAGATAACTGTCTTCTCGGTTTCTCAAGCTTGCAGGAAGTCTCCAACTTATTAAGACTGTTTTATTTAGTATTCAAGGCTATTGGGCTATGTACTTATTTCTGCCAAAAGGTATTCTCAAGCAGGTTCAAGCTTACTTAGCTAACTTTTTCTGGGGAGGAGACCATCAATCCACAGCTCAACACAAAATTGCTTGGAGAGTTGCTTAAATAAAGAGGAGGGAGGCCTAGGTATTCGAGACCTATTTGAATGGAATAGGGCCTCTATTCTTTATCAGATCTGGCGATTGACTCAGCCTAGTGGTGATTCTATTTGGATTTTGTGGCTGCATAACTGTTTGTTCAAAAATAAACCATTCTGGACTTCAAAAATTCCATATAAATGCTCTTGGAGTGTTCGAAAGCTTCTAAATTATAGGCAAGATGCTCTTCAATTTATACAGTTTAAAGTTGGGATGCACTCTATCTTCTACCTGTGGCATGATCCCTGGTTGCTAAACAAACCTCTAATTGAACACTTTGGCAATCAAGTCATCTCTACTGCAGAGTCAACTAGCCTGGCTCGGGTGGGATCTATTATTTCTAATGGAGTCTGAGCTCCTAGTCGATCTAATCACATGATGATTATTGAGCTCAGGGACATGCTTGGAAGTTGCAGTATCTCTTCATCTGATGACACAACTTGGGCTGGAGTCAAGCCTGTAAAATTGTCAGTTGTTTGGAACTCTATTTGTAGAACAGCCTTACCTCCTCCATGGCAGGAAGCTATTTATCACCAGCTAGCAATTAAGAACTGTTCTCTCTTCCTATGGCTAGCCATTAGAGGAAGACTGTTTACTAAAGACAGGATGAGGCAATTCGGCCTTAATGTTGATATGACCTGTGTCCTTTGTCATAATAATGAGGAAAATGCTGCTCACCTCTTCACTTTGTGTCCATTTGTCCAGAATATTATCCAAGGCTCTCCTGTTGCGCTCTCAAGGGACTGGAACGAATGGCTTAATGGGAGATTTTTTGTTGGAAACCACCCTAGCTGGCTGAGTAATATAGGGTATCTTTATATCTCAGTATTGGTGTACAATATATGGCGAGAACGTAACAATAGAGTGCATATGACCAACAGGCCATCCTTGTCTCCACAGCTGCTAGCTAGCACGAAGCGTAGGGTGAGGGAAAGAGTCTACTCTTCCGCTTTAGTCAAAAAACAGATTTCAAAGAATCCTAGACTTAGTCTATTACTATACTAGATCTGCTTATGCTTCTATAAAAGCAGGTTGTTTTTTGTCATTGATATCGTAGCTCTTTAGCGAGCTGCAGCTTTTTTGTATCCCTGGGGTATGCCCCTTGCAACCTTGTATATTCTTCTTTTCTTTATAAAATACTCTCAATTAGCAACAAAAAAAAAACAAGGAATCATCAATTTCTTTGGGGGTTGACCAAAACAGAGTGTTACTAACAGAGTTTAGGAGTCATCAACATCAGAAGTTATTCATGAGAGGTAATACACAATACTTATAGACTCAGAGTTTAGGATTAATAAACTAAGAGATGCTATAAATATGAAACAGTATCATGCTTGTGTTAATTTTCTGCACAGTCTAAGATTAGATCTCAGATAACTTAGAAGGATTCATGATTAATAACTGAGAATCATGCTTTATACAGATTTCTTCATCGGTGTTCATCTCAAATAATAACATTATCAGAATTTATCAGTGTTTATCCAGCATGTTAACAGTGTTTGACTGACAGAACATGCTTACAGAGTTTAACAGTCTACGAACAGAGTTTACATAGCAGAGTTTAAAAACAGAGTTCACATAGCATTTAACACATCACATAAACATAAGTAATGCATTACATAATTGAAATTTTGAGTCTAACCAATATCTCTAGTCAAAACCAGAGACCATTCCAAGTTCATTTACCAGCCTTATAAATATAGCTTCACTCAATGGCTTGGTGAAGATATCCGCAAGTTGTTGGTCAGTAGACACAAAATGAAGTTCAATGTTTTTTTTTTGCTAATAAAAATTTTTATACCAAAAACGAAAAAAAATGAGAGTCGCTAGAGAGAGAAACGCTCTCCCTTCTCTCTAAAACCCTAATAGCCGCCTCTAAAATTTAGCCAACTCTGCACCTATTTTCCATCCGATCTACATAACTAACCTTCACGAATTCATCTTCTCTTCCTCTCTACCCCTATCCACCATATTTCTTATACATATATTTTATTTGTACTATATCGATTGTGTTCTTCGGAGATGGGTTTCAGTTTCATGGTGTTGGAACTCCCCTATCTTGTTCTTAAGCTGTCCACTTCGGTTGTGGATGTTGCAGTTGGGCTCAGCCCTTTTGTTGATTATGAGATGGGTTTTTTGGGGTGGAAACCTTTTAAGTGTCAATCCATAGACCTGTTGGTTTATTTGATTATTGTTCTGAAGGGTTATCCCTTTCTGTTGAGCGATTTTTATCATGGGTTGTTGATTGAAGGGGAGTCCTTCGTCTTCAGTCCCAATGTTTGCTTTGAAATTATGTTTGTTGAGGCTACTGTTCGAAGTGCCTTTATTATTGGGATGAGGATCTTTGTTGCTAAAGAAAACTTCATCCTGATGAATGGTGTGGTGTCCCTTGTTGGTGCCAAGATTAATGGTGTTATTGGAGATAGTGAGGCTCGCCATCTGTTTGGCAAAAAGACTGAAAGAGTTGGAAAATCTGTTGTGAAAGCCAATACTTTTGCGATGGATAACAACCCATTCAAGATTGGAATCAATGTTGATATTGTTGTGCGTACTTTTGGTAAATGCAATTTGTTTGCTGATACGTCTAGTCTAGATGTTTTCTCGATTGAGAATAAATTGAATGGCGACTTCGATGCTTCACTGGTTCCATGTCGTTCCTTTGCTAGAACATTGGGATGGGTTTGTGGGAACCATGTGGCTGGAATCTGTCGAAGTAGAATGCTTGTGGTATCCCTTGTACATGATGCAGGGCTTTTGAGCGATGTTAGCTTTGATGTTTGGCCTGTTGATGGCTCTGATGAAACAAAGAGGAGATATAGTTTGCAGGCTGTCTTTTGGCAAGCTATATGGAAAACATGGGAAAGAACTAGTGTTGACCAGAACAATGAAAGTTGTGGTGCCATCAGTCTTTTTGATAGAGACATGAATTTATGGCTTTCTGCTAGCAGATGTGGTTGGGCTGTGAATATGCGTCGAAGGTGTGAGATTCAGGGCTTTAATGCTCAAAAGATAGCTAATGTGCAGGTGATTTTAATGGAAGCAAATTGCAAGGGGCAAGGCAGTTTAGGGGATTGTGACATGGTGGACTCTGAAATGGGAACAGTTCAGGAGACTGTGTACATACAGGGGGCTTGGTTGTTCAGGGGGATGGATGTTGAATCTGCGATTAGTCTGATTATGACCTGTGAAGTCACTATTTCTCGTGATTTTGTGATGTTTAAATTTGTGTCAAGACAGAGTAGTTACCATATTGTAACTATTGCGGATTACAATGTCATGGAGTCGAATGGTTTGAACAAGAAGCTGTTGTGGTTTCTTTTTTTTTTTTTTGCTAATTAAATTTTATACCATAGGAAGATGATTACATCTCTAGGGGCATACCCCGCGATTAGAAAACCATCTACCTAACGGAACAACATGGAAGAAACACAACAATAATGCTAGATAACTAGCACTCAACTGAAAATCCAAACAAATAAACAACTAAGTTGCACACATTCGGACTAAAATACCACTAGAAGTGGTCCCTCCACAAGCTCCTGTTCATGCACATCCGCAAACCCATTTCGGCAACCGCATTTCATCAAAACAATCCATATGACATCCATCAACAAGAGAGTCGGCCTCCAAAAAAGCACCACCGGCTAACTTTTCATTGGAAGGAGAACCAACCCCCAGCTGATTAAAAATGCCCATATGGCATGAAGCTTGAACACCAATCTTGACCACCAATAGATTCCGCTTTCCGCCGTTGATACCTGCTGTTGTAAACGTGCAGCTCAACTCTAGCCACATGACAATTCTCAAAAAAGAGCACAAATTTTGAGCCAAAGACTCCATAAGTCCTTGCGTCCACATAAGCAGAAACCCCTTAACAAAGCCCCTCTCAGCAGCGTATCCATTAGCATGGTCAACCACTGCAGAAGTATTGTGTGACAAGTCGCCTAACTCCTGATATGTCACAGACACATCCACCCTGCACAAAAGTCCGAAGAACAAACAATCTACATCTCGACCATCGTTTATAACGAGAGCAGAACCCCCCACATGAATAATATAGACTTCATGTCCCACTTTAACAACAAAAGAAGACACAAACATCCCCTTCATACTACTCCACAAAGGCCATTTAAAAATGGGAAAACCATGACCATCAATGCGCACGGAACTGCGCACATTCCATAGAGACATCAATAATTGATCTTCAAAATCCCTAAGACCCAGATGCCTATCAACCAATAATAAGACAACAAACCCATGGTGGGCCTCACAAGTTCCAACCATCTTCTGAGTTGAGGGCTGGGCCCCTTCCTCTCCACTTCTTTGCATCAAGCTGAAATACTCACACAAGACTCGATCAAACAAATGGTGCCCTTGAATCACCTGATTTCCATTAGTTCCGATTCTTACAGTCATTCCATCAAACACTTCATAACTCAGCAAGAAAAGAAGCAATCCATTCCAAAGCTTGGACCAAAGGAGTAGATCCCCATCAACATCCAAGTCAAGAGCATTTACTACATCGTAAAATACTCCCTTTAGATCTGAAACATCCGGGAAAACAAATTCATTAGAAAAGATGTGTTTAACATCAATACCATCCTGGACCTCACCAAGCACCCATTCAACATCACATAAGTGGTTAACACCACACACTTTGAATTCCGAACAAGTCCTCAAACCAGCAGGCTGCAGGACTACGACCATACTATTCAACCCTCGCTGTTGAGGTCTAAGGGTCTCCCTACGAGAAGAAAACCCCCTAAAGTTATGGCCGAGGCCAAACCCATCGTGCTGCAAGCAAACACCAGTGGAATCCTTCGGAAAAGTGACCTCCAAAAACATCCTCAATCTTCTAAGAGAAGAAAGAGACACAACTAGCGAACCCATAATAATCAAAAGATGATTATTCTTCAGAAGAAGAGAATTTCCTAATAGGTTCTCCAAAGAACCCACCAGACAAAAACCCCGAAAAAAAGAACCCATTAAAACCAAATAAGTAAATATAGATAAGAAATATAGACGATAAAGGTGATAGATTAGAAGAAAGAGATGGATTAGTGAAGGATTTATGGACAGAATTGATGGAGAAAGGGTTAAGATTTAGAAAATTTAGAGGCGGCTAGATAGGGTTCCTAGAGAGAAAACGACTCTCATTTTTAGGTTCAAGCAGATGGTTAGTTGTGGTTTCTTCTTTGTGTGTGCAGAATTGATAAGCCAAGGCCTATCGATTTTGTTGACAGAATTGATAGCTCTGACAATGCGAGCTCCTTCGTCCTATGCAACTGGGCTTTGTACACCGTGAAGGGGTTTAAGTGTTCTCTTGGAATAATGAAAATGATGAACCAGCGTAGTGTCTGGTATTTTGCAGAATTTGTGTTGTTGGGGATTGGAAGTTTATTACTGGTCGGGATGCACATGGTGACAATACATGGCGTATTGTTTTGGTTCGGCAAGATGTGGGTGAATACTGCCGTGATGCAGTGCTACTCGGGAGGTCCATGGCATAGTTGTTGATTTTGCTTAGGTTCGTGTTATGTTGTTGTTGATTGCTAGTTTTAACTGGCATTATTGATGATTTTTCTTTGTTGTTCCGCTAGGTAGATGTGTTACTAATCGCGGGGTATGCCCCTTGAAATGTAATCTTTTGCCTGTGGTATAAATTTTAATTAGCAAAAAAAAAAAAAAAAAATTATACCAAAAGGAACAACTTATACAATTCTAGGGGCATACCCCGCGAAATCAACAAAAGTCTATGAAAAGGATGACCAAAGTAGGAGGTTTCAAAATGAGAGTCTTAGAGAGAAATGCTATAACCCAGATCTAAGCTCTTACACACATTCTCCAGCATTTAAGACTATATTCCCTTCATTTAATCCACTTTCTCTCTTCTCTTACACCTAAACACTATATTTCTTATATATATTATTTATTATCTGTTCATCTCTAGTGTTCTTATGGTAAGTCAAGGTTCGAATTGTGATTCTGAGTTGGGGTTGCCGGGGTATATGCAGGACATGGATGATGACAAGTTTAAGGAGATGCTTGCTCATGGAGAGGTTGAGGATTTCTCGATCCGAACGGTGGAGGAAATGGTGGACCCTGTTTCCTCGGGGGAAAGAGATAATGTTGCAAGGAAAGAATCCTCTGAGGCGAAAGGTACTGGGCTAACGAAGGACGCTTCTGATGATGAAGAGGTGTACCATGAAAAGGTTCGAGATGCAATAGAGAGGGATTCTATTCGCCGTGTGGCGGCGGCGATGTCTGCTACCAATAAGAATGATAGGGATGAGCTTTTCAAGCTTCGATTGAAAATGATAGAGGTTGGTGCTTATCTTGAAGCCAATGGGCTCTCATTGGCAGCAATGGAGAAGGGAAACCTTAAGGCGCAGGAGGAGTTTAATGTGGGTACGACGAGTCCCTTTACAGTCATTACTGGTCGGGATGAGTTTGGATTGCCTATTTTCCTGTCCCAAAAGGAAGGGGGGGAAGGTACGGTGGCTAATGCTAATTCCTTGAAGAACCCAGGAGGAGGTCCACAAGAGGTGGCTGGGAACGATCCACCTGGAATAAAGAGTATTCTTAAAAAAAAGAATGTCTTGCCAGGAGAATCTTCGGGAGTTGATAAAGCCTCAAATGGGGAAGTGAGTCATGAGGGGAGCAAGGAGAGCAAGGAAGGGGAGAAAAAATCCTGGTCCTCGGTGTTAAAAGATGCTCCGAAATCTATGAAAGGGATTTCTTTTGAGTATGTTCCTCCCCCGGTAGGAGCCACTATGGTTGACCCACCTCTGGAGGTATTGCAAAGAGGGGCGGAAAAGTTCAAATGTTGTGTGGTTGGGAAATTCACAAAAGCATCCCTTCCTTTTAGAAGGGTGAAGGAAATTGCTCAGTTAGTATGGAAAAGGGGCCTCATGTCTGTTGCGCAGAGAAATGAAACAACCTATATCTTTAAATTTGGTTCCATGAATGACAAAAATGCTGCCCTCTCTAAGGGTACGTGGTACTTTGATCAGATGCCGATGGTGGTCACTGACTGGGGTTTTTTGTGTGGTGAATCCCCTATTTCCTCTATGCCCTTATGGGTCAAATTTAGCAACTTGCCTGACTGCTATTGGACTCAAGAGGGGTTAAGTCGGATTGCTAGCTTTATTGGTGTTCCCCTGGGAGCGGATGCCCTCACCTCTGACTTTGAAATTTTTTTTTTTGCTAATTAAAATTTATACCATAGGAAAATGATTACATCTCTAGGGGCAAACCCCGCGATTAGAAAACCATCTACCTAACGGAACAACAAAGAAAAGACAACAATAATGCTAGATAAACTAGCAATCAACTGATAAAAAACAAACTAAACAACTAAACAACTAAGTTGCACACATGCTGACTAAAATACCACTAGAAGTGGTCCCTCCATAAGCTCCTGTTCCTGCACATCCATACATTACCCGCACAGTAATCACCACGATTGCAATACTCCAACTAAACCTCCCAGCCATTGAGATCGAAGCATAATGATTAAAAAAACCCACATCAAATAAGATGTTCGCTTGGACCATATATCGGAGGAATAAATCATCATCAACGCCACAACGAAAGTCAAAACCTCGGTGTAAACCAACCACCTTGCCAGCCCTCCAATGTGCGTCTATAGCAACTTGGAGACCATCCGAACTGAACTTGCACATAGGAACCTTAACCCTCTGCTCCATGCACAGCTTGACTTTACACATGCCAACAATTCCGTCATACTTCAACAACATGACTATGACGCAGGTGGCCAAGACCAGCACGGCCGTCCCTCCAACATCAACATTAATAACCAGTAGAATATTCCTCATGATGTCCATGTGGGCCCATCTCATACTCCCATCTTTCTCAGTCGGCACCACAACCCAACCAAAGAAGACCAGCCAAAACCACCCAGCAACCGGCTTAGTAAAGCTACACGCAAGAACATCATAACAAACCAATATCCATTCCCTTTCTCCTATTAAATTTGTTAACCATTTGTGAATCAAAAAAAGCCGCATACCATGCTTTCCACCAAACAAAACCAAACAATTTAAGATTCCCGAAACACCAGCATGTTTCATGAACTTCATACAAGCATGATTCATCTGGTTCCTGATAGTTGCAAGCATATAACAGGATAAAATAACCTTCGTCTTGCAGGCATCACCTAAGTGGAGGTAGATCTCGTACACAGTGAAGTAAGTCACTTCAGAAAAAAAAAAATAAAAATAAAAAATAAAAAAAAAGAAAAAAAAATAAAAAAAATAAAAAATAAAAAAAATAAAAAAAATAAAAATAAATGAGAGTCGTTTCTCTCTAAAAAAACCCTAGCTAGCCGCCTCTAATTTTTTCCAAATCTAAGCCTTTTTCCATCAATTCTGACCAAAAACCTTCACTAATCCATCTTCTTCTTCTTATCTCTCACCTTAAACACCTATATTTCTTATAATCTATTTAGTATCTTTCTGTTATGTACTCTTTTGATTGGTGTTTCCGTTTGGTAGGTTCTTCGGAGAACTCTCTTCTTTTGAAGAGTAATTTCTCTTTGATTCCTATTACCATCGGTTTGACGAATGATTCGGTTGAATCATTGATTTTAAGGGATGGAGTTAAATCTCCTTTTCCCATCTTAGCTCACGATGCTTCGGGAGCTCCGGTTTGGTATGTTCCATTGCGATTTGGTAAGGACGAGATATGTAGTGTGATGTCTTCACTATATTTCTCTCGTTTCTACAAGGGTTTTTTCGAGCTCTTGGTAGTTATGAATGAGGTTCAAATGAGAGTATTGGAGGTTGACACATCCATGATTGGAGGTGTGAGCAATGTCTCTGAAATGGGTGCATATCTTCTGTTTGATGTTTTACTTGTTCGAATATTGGCGATATTTGCAGGAATGGAAATGACCATAGGGTGTTTCAAGCACCAAGTGTTTGTCTCCCTATTGGATAATGTGCAGTTCAATAGTTGGATCTTTGGCCTCCAAGATGCAGGAGACATAGGTGCCATTATGGTTGTTGAGTCTGTTTTTCTGAGCGGATTTATTGTTGGGATATAGGTCTTCACTGATGGGAGATTCTTTATCCTCATGAATGGTGTGGCCCATGTGGGTTATGGAGACAAAACTGGTGAAGTTGTTTCATTCAAAACGGGTAGCTGCGGCCTTTGTTTCCGTGTTACTTGTGTTTCCAAGTTGATATGGAGGCAGGACGGTCTTCGAAAGGATGCATTTAAACTTGGTTTTATGTTTGACACAACCTGGTATGCTGTGTTTGGAACTGAGAATCAAACCTTCGGTTTGATTATGCTACTGCCTGTTAGCATAGAATTAATCGTGAAGAGTCGTAAGACTATGGGTGATATAATGGAATCGGTTATGCGGGTTCGAGATTTCGTTGATGTTGCTGTGTTATGTACTTATTCTGATGAGGGTTTTCAATTGCGAATTGATAATTTGGGCAACGCGGATACTAAGATGTTGAAATCTAGTTACTCAGCCTTGAAGTTATACTCTTTGGTTGCTAGACTCGATTTGCTAAACTCCTTTGAGGGGTACAGGACTTCTGGTTTTTTTTTTTTGCTAATTAAAATTTTATACCAAAAAAGGAACAACTGGTACAAATCTAGGGGCATACCCCGCGAAATCAACAAACAAACATAACAAAAGTCATAACAACAGTAAGTCACCTTACTGTCAACATAACAACAAAATTAAGTGTTAAGGCCTCTAACGGTATAGAAATGAGAGTCGGTTTTTCTCTCTAGCTTCTCTCTTCTTTCTCTCTCTAAAAAACCTAAACAATTTCTCCACTAGATCTAAATCAACCTTCCTGAAATCATCTCTTTCTTTTCTCTCACCTAAATTTCTCTTCTTTGTTCGCTCTAATGTCTCGAAAAAGGGTTTCCTTTCTTGATGACTCGTTGTTGGATTCTGAGGGATCGAGTGTTTGCCCCTTTGTGGGTAACACTGATAGGGTCGATGACTGCAAGTATGAGACGCAAGCTCGGGAGGGGCTGGCTCTAAGCCCGAGTCCGAAGAAGGTTTCTTTCGCGAAGAATTTTGTGACTTTGATACCATCGGAGCGGGGGAATCGAGTGAATGTTGCCCAGGGATCCCAATTGAGGGTGAAACTGGATAAGGAGGTTGGTAAGAAGGGTTTGTTGGTGGGGCCTGCTTCGGGGGTTGCCATGAGAACCAGAAACTCCATCCACCTGAGTCGGGAAGGGACAGAGTCGGAACATCATCAGGGGTTGTCATCGACTCTGATCACGAAGAAAGTGTCCTTTGCGGAAAATTTGGTTTCCTTTATTCCTTCTTGTAGGGTTCAACCCAACAAAGGGTTGGTGGATGCAAAGCGGAATCTTAAAACTTCAAGTCATGGCCAATTGATTCGGCCTGGAGATTCTTCTAGACCTCTTTTTAATGAGGATTCCTTAAAGAGGCCTGCTGATGATGGTATTGGTGGAGATTTGGGGAAAAGGAGAAAGGCTAGTAACAAGAGGACATCGATCTTGATATGCAAATCTGGGATTGCTTCAAGGGCTCCTAGCTCCTGTAGGGCACAGGGGATTAAAGGTAATCTCGCTTACCCTTATTGCAGTATTGATGAATCTATCCCATGTGATAACGAGGCCCTTTCTAAGGTGTCTGATTCAAAGGATGCTATTCATGATATGAGTAAAACAGACCTGGATACTTATTCTGAACTCACTAGTAAAGGGATATCTATGGAACCCTTGAAGGGTGAAAATAAGAGGGAGGTAGTGGCCAATGATATGGATCTAATGGATGATGTTGTTGATTCGCATGTGGTGGAAAATGCTGAAAATAACATGAGGAAGAATTCTGTTGACACGAAGGGTCAAATCCCTGGTATTGGAGGAACTAGGGACATCCATGGTGAGAATGATTCTGTAGTTGACGCAGGCCTGGTTAGGCCTAAAAATGTGGTAACATTTGTTGTTAAGGGGTCGAATGAGGAAATTTTAGATAGGAGCTCTCTTATCCAGGAGATTAATTCTATTGAGTACAAAGATGGTATTCGAGAGCTCATTATTGAGACGCTGTTCTATATTGAGAAGCTTAAACAACACATTGAGGCTGGGGGTTTCCAAATTCCCATCGTCAAAGAATTTGTTCCTTTAAGTGAGCTGGAACCGCTCACAGATGGGGCTGGCAGGTTCTACTATAGGACGACCAAAGAGCTTGGGAGGTTGATTAGCAAGGTCATTCAGCTGCAGAATTTTATTCAAAGTAATGGTTTGGGTATTATCCAGGAGGAAGTTACAACAGGGGATACAGGGGATCCGGGTATTCAGGGCCAGGATAAAGGAAAGGTATCTTCAAAGGTCGACAATGTTGAGGAAATTGTGGCACCTATACTTGGAGAAGAGGCTTCTCCAATGAAGGATATCGCTACTGGTGTTCAGCCTGGAATCTTAGTGAAAGATGTGCAAGGAAGGGGCAAGGTTCGCCTGAAGAAATCAGAGATCAAGCGATGGAGAGCTGGCAGAGGAGGCCATTCTCATAAGACTTAACTAGATGGCTTAGTCGTTATGTTATATTCTGTTTTGTTATGGTTTGTTTGGATTCTGTTGAATGTCAAATGATGTAAGGTCATTTAGGCTTGTATTGTTGGGATGTTGACTCGCGGGGTATGCCCCTAGAAGTGTTTTTAGTGGTTCCCTTTTAGGTATAAATTTTAATTAGCAAAAAAAAAAAACAACAAAATTAAGTTAAAGATTATTCTAGCGCCTTAAGCTAACTTAAAATGAGACTAGGCACATGTCTCACAAAGCCCATATTAATGATAATCAGCAGATAATGCACCATGAATTGGCGCAAGTGAGAGCACAGGATTGACATCCCGGATAACATTTTGTTCATGCGAGCAGCAAGAACAGTCCACTTCCTGTACTACATTGCATCTCTCCCACAAACATCAGGCGCAGCAAGCACAGCAAGCAGAGTGGCCTTTTCCTCCATATAAAACAATACCACCATGATGACCATGCCATACACATCCGGTAGGCCACATCCACAAACCCACTTTGAAAAAACCTGGTTGGACTTGTCCAGGTCACCACCCCCACAATAGCTGAAAGAAAAGCTACCACTTACGGAGGGCTTAGCATCTGTGAATCCATTTTGGGCCAGAACATTCGAACTCCAAAATCCTGAATTTAACCTCATGCAAGTACTAAGGAAGTGCAGTAGCTTGACGAAGTGACACAAAGTAATGGTGCCCGTCATTTCACCTTTGTTCATACCTCCTTCCCATCCGCATATGTCCCACCACCTCTCATTCATAGAAGTCACAACAACTCCATCCTTTAGATAAGCCCAGATCAGCTCTCTTTCCGGCCCATTCCACATAAAAACCAATGTGGAACCGTCCACCCACACGTGAGAAAGTCCCATCATTTTAAGACCTCCTAGTCTCATAACATAACAAAACAGCGCAACAACACTCGAAATGAAGTGCATTGTGTCAGCAATACCCATTCTGAACTCGCAGCCACCTGCAAGGCTATTTCTGACCCTCGCTGCGCAGATCCCTCTGACACCATGAGAATAATTTTGCATCAACTGCATCTTGTAGCCAAATATGCTGGCACCCACAAAAACATAAGCACATCGTATGGTTTTTTTCTGAATAGGAATTGCCATTCGTATGGTTGTCAAATAGTTATGGCTAAGACATCTCAAGTGTCTGATTTGGTTGTTAGAGTTGTTGCTGATTATGTTGAGCATACTTTTCTCTATGCTGGAATGATGGGCTTTCTTGAGGTCTGTACATCTTCAAGGATGATTTTGAAGGACACTGAGTCATGCCATGGTGATATTCTATGTCATCGTTCCTATAGAGGTTGTACTTGGTTTTTTAAACGATCGGGTTTATTTTTTGACCTGCTTGTTGCTGACCCTGTTTCGGGGATTCATCATGATGGCAATTTCACTGGCAGATGTATTGTGAAACATGTTGTTATAGAGATGGATGGGAGAGGTGTTGGTTGCTGGGCTAGGTACGTCATTGCTGGGCTCCATGATGGTAGAATGTGGTCCTTAAAACGGGCTGGGAAGCGTCTTGTTTCAGCTTGCAGGATTCTTGTGAAGGGAATGACCTTGACCTCTTTCTGGAAAGTGAGTGGTGTTACTCAAGCTTGGAGGATAAATTCTATTGCGGGGGTCAATTCTGGTAGGGGAATTGCAAACAATATGGGATGCAGTTATGAAAATGCAAGCAGATGGTTAGTTGCTACCATCTTTCGAGTCTGTGGCCTTGTGGACTGCGTTTGTGATAAAAAAAATGGGGAATGATGGGCATTAATGCTCTATGTCATGTCTCGATGGATTACAATTGTCTTATTAGGGCAATCCTATGTATGGCTAATGGCCACAACAAGGCTGTAGACTTGAACATAGATGATGCAGTGAAGATTGATAAAGGGAACTATATGAAGTGGGTCGGCCCAGCTATGGGGAGGTGTTCGCAGATGAGGATTTTGAGAATGGAGGTCTCGCGCGCGAGGACAAACTGGGTACTGCCAGTTGCATATTCTTTGTTGGCGATGTAATCTAGGTTTTATGCTTTTTAGTTTTATGTTGACTGTTCAGTGTTAATGCTGTAGTAATGTTTGGATGTTGATTTCGTGGGGTATGCCCCTAGATTTGTATCAGTTGTTCCTTGGGGTATAAAATTTTAATTAGCAAAAAAAAAAAAAAAAAAGTCACTTCATCTGGTAAGGTACTAGTTGACCTGCAAACTTTCACCTCTGCATAAAAACCCCCTTCTTCCTTGAGTCGCACAA
Organism: Kitagawia praeruptora; assembly: GCA_037693485.1. NCBI lineage: Eukaryota > Viridiplantae > Streptophyta > Magnoliopsida > Apiales > Apiaceae > Kitagawia > Kitagawia praeruptora. Next base: position 91,781,366 of record CM075344.1, on the reverse strand, counting down.
TCTGCCAACTAAATCTCCCCTGCATTTCAAGAAACCTAAACCAAGTTAAGTCAACAGCTCTGGCCACTTTCGTTGTATTCCAGTACACCATGTCAAAATCTCTCCACCTACTGGTCAAGCTTAAGCATCCCCAGCAGACAGTGACACAGTCATCATGACAAACCCAATGAACATTAGTATTTACTCCATCAAACATAGAGTTTTCACAACTATAAGAAGTCACTTGGGACAAGCCAACAAACTGCAAGAACCATTGAGTCTTAACAGCACGCTCACGATTAAGCATATAACACAGTCTCCAATAGTGGCGAAATAAAGCATTTGTTTCCACTGAATAAAACATACCCAGTTTATCAAATCTCATAAAAATTCCCATCTGAATCAGAAATATACCTCGACCTTTAGCGGCAATAGTTGAAGAAAAAACTTCATTGGACTGAATCGATTTAATACCGAGCACCTCATATGCATCCTTAATGTAGAGAATAACATTCCTCAAACAAGCCAATAGCTTAAATTCCAATTGATCATTTCCAAAATGGCCGAATACTAGCCCCCTTGCCTTTACAAAGCCCGAACCATGATTCTTAAGACTGTTGTTCAGAGGCTTGAAGTAATCACCCCCCTCATAAGAAATTTCAAAGAAACCAGACCAAGCGCTGAGGTTTGCAACATACAACTTGACATCACCTTCCCAACCATTGATACTATTGTAGAACCAATCTGCACCACCGCTAGAAGGCATTTGTTTTCCAGTAGTAAACTCAATACAAATCCCCATAACCTTGAAAAGGTTTTGTAAACTATATCTATAGGTCAACAGAGGTCTCGTCAAACTCACCCCAAGCTCAATGGAAGTGAAACTTGTTGCGACATAATATCAAACATAGGCTGGGCATCAAGAAAACACCCAACCAAACGCAAACCCCTAACCTTAGAAGTTTGAGCAGCATTAAACTCCATGTTAGTGACAACTTCCGTAGTTACATCACCATGGACTTCATTCACTTCCTTAGAACTTACATCAAACATCTGGCTAGTGTTCATAACCCCCAGAGTCAAACATCCATAAAAAAACCCCCAGATTCGCTGCAGCTATAAGACCCATACAGCGGCTCTCTAAACTCCAAGTTCCAAGCAAATAACCCAGATCTGCTTCATCAATAGATAGATATCTTAACCTGTTCTTTTGTTTCGCAAGTACCTCTTCCCGAGAGCAGTCGCAAGAAACAACAATCGAAGTGTCTGTACACAGTACAGATACATAGAGAATACTAGTTGGTACCAGGACCCCATCCAAACCACAATTAGGAATCTCCAAGAGAGTCGCAGAAATGAGAAGAGACTCATTCCCAAAATCAGGAACTGAAAACATTGACGAATCACATCGGTAAGCAGCTTTGTCAACATAAGATGTTAAAGCTAAACCCAAAGGTTTCACAAACAACCCCTCATCTGCTAACGAAGAATTCAAAATTCTCATAGTCATTTTAACAAACAGATGGTGACCATTATGCACCTCCATTCTGTTTTCCAAAGCAATATTAAAACAATTCCTTAAGCTCCCAACTCCAAGCAAAGAACCCAGACCTTTACCAACCACATAAAGGTATCCAACCCCCTCCAGGACATCCGCATTCAAATACCGAGAGATGGGTGAAACCACAATCCCAACTATGCCACAACTTAGAAACTCCGAATGAGGAACAACTTTCACATCTTCACACGAAGTAGGCGATAAAAGATCGAATCCATTCCGGTCGCAGATCAAGCCATCTCCCAAGGCCTCCATAGCATAAACCACTCCGAGAGTGATGCTATTTCTCAGAGAAGAATGGAACACAACTAGTCCATTCTCCAGATCCGCATAACCGAACTTCCAAGACCTCACCAAACCTCGAACAAGAAAAGAAAACTCAGAAAACAAAACCATTAAAAAATACAAGATAGTATATATATAAGAAATATGGTGTATAGGTGGAAGATTAGAAGGGGGATATGAATTTGTGAGGATTAAAAGTATAGATCTGATGAAAAAAGGTGAAGATTTGGCTGAAAATAGGTGGCGGCTAAGAGGGTTTCTAGAGAGAACGGAAGACTCTCATGAGAGTACACGCAACTTGGATTTCAACTCTGAACTTGAAATTTTGCCTTTTGCTAAGATGTGCGTCCAATACAAGGTGGGTGACCCGCTACCTACCACTATCCCTGTGGTTGATATTGATAAGTCTACAGTGGAGGTGAAAGTCTCGTATTTCAACAAGCCTTTGTTTTGCACTCACTGCAAATCCTTGGGTCATGTTCTTAATGTCTGTCCTGTGGCTATTAAGGAATGGACTCAAAAGTCTCATTCTAAGGTGGCGAATGGTGAGATTAGGAAGGATCATCCTGTGAATTCTGGTGGTGAGAAAAGGGAGGAAGGGGACAAGATTGGTTCTAAGGGGAAAGAAGTCCAGCTGGATTCTGGTTGTGAAAATGGGGTTACCTCTAAAGGGCTGAAACATGGTGTGAATACGGAGGTGAATACGGATGTAAAGAAGATGGGAGCTACTGATGGGGCGGAGTCGTCAACCCCTCTTGGTACTTGTCAGAAACAGGTGGTTGAGGAAGGTGAGGTCTGGACGGAGGTGAAGAATAAAAGGAAACCTGTTGCATCCCCTAGTCTTTCGGCGGGCACCCCGTCACCACAGAGTTTCAGAAATGTGGTGGTAGATGAGGTTGATCGTAAGCAGAATAAAAAGAGAGGTGTGTCTAAGGGAATCAAGAGGGCGAAGTGGGGGTCTGGGGGCCCTCCTTCGAGATCTTAGCTCAGTTTCAATGACTGTTTTTTGTTCTTACAATGTCCGTGGCCTTAACAATAAAGTTGATTTTGTCAAGGACTTCATTTTGTCAAAGAAGTTATCCTCGATTAGCATTTTGGAAACTCATGTGCAAAAGGACGTTGCTAAGATTATCTTTAAGGAGATTAGCCCGCGTTTTAAATGGTGTTTTAATTATGAGCACCATTCGGGTGGCCGAATATGGCTTGGGTGGAACCCCGATTTTTGGAAAGTCACGGTTATGACTTCTTCAGCACAGCATATTACTTGCCTGATCTCCTCTATCCCATCGAATCTTAGCTTTGTTGCCTCGTTTGTTTATGCTTTTAATGGTGATGTAGAGAGAAGAAGCTTGTGGTCGGATCTAGCTAGTGTCTCCAGAAGCCTCGTCAATGAGGCATGGGTGATTAGTGGGGATTTCAACACGTGTCTCCGTCTTGAGGAGAAGCAAGGGGGAAATTGCAATTGGACTAGTGATATGATAGATTTTAAAGATTTTATCCTAACCCTGGGCATCACTGATCTTCGTAGTGTTGGGAACCTTATGACATGGTGGGATTGTAACATCCATAATCCAAAGTTCAGGAAACTAGATCGGGTACTGGTTAATGCGGAATGGCACAACTTGTTCCCGTGCTCTTTTACTGATTTCTTGCCTAGAGGTCTCTCCGACCACTGCCCAGCTTTTACTTCGTTGGGGATTGATCGTCCTAAGGTATCTAAACCCTTCCAGTTCTTTAATTATCTAATTGATAACCCTGATTTTCTCCCAGGGGTGGAACAAGCTTGGGCTGATTCAGTCACTGGGGACCCTTGGTTTGTCCTTACTACAAAGCTCAAGCGCACCAAGGTTATGCTTAAGGGTCTGAACAGGTCTGTTGGTAACCTTCAGCTGAAGGTTGTGGACTCTCGTAATGCATTAGTGCAGTTTCAGAATGGGCTCCCATCAATTCCATCCCCTGATCAGTTTGAGGAAGAGTCTAAGCTTATGGAGGAATATTCTAAGGCCCTTCGCATGGAGGAATGTTTCCTGAAACAGAAGTCAAGGGTGAATTGGTTAAAAAGGGGGATAACAATAATAAGTATTTTTTTAATGCATGTAGAAGCCGGAGGAATGTCAATAAAGTGATATCTCTAATAAATCAAGATGGAGAGGTAGTTACGGAGCACAAGGACATGGCTAGGGTGGCGGTTGATTATTATAAAAATTTGCTAGGCTATCGGGGTGAGGTGGTGCCTTTCCCTCAGAACATTGAACTGCCTTCTCTCTCTGAGCATCAGGCTACTATTCTGAGCAATCCCTTTGGGGAAGTTGATGTTTTCAACACTTTGAAAAGAATGGCAAAAAACAAAAGCCCAGGTCCGGATGGGTTTACGGTGGAGTTCTTTTTAGCCACCTGGCATATTGTGGGGGCTGATGTAATGAGAGGTATTCTCTACTTCTTTAACTCTCTGGACATGCCTAGGATTGTAAATGCGGCTTCCATCTGTCTGGTCCCAAAACAGGATAACCCCTCCCAAATGCATCACTTCCGCCCTATATCCTGTTGCAATGTCATCTACAAGTGCATCTCTAAAATGTTAGCTCGTAGACTTAAGTCTGTCATGCCTTCTCTGATCTCTCAGCATCAATCGGCTTTTGTAGCTGGGAGGTCCATTGGGGACAATATTTTCTTAGCTCAGGCTCTTTGCAAAGGTTATAATCGCAATGATGGTCAGTCGAGGTGTGCTATAAAGTTAGATATCCACAAAGCGTTCGACTCACTTAATTGGAGCTTTATTTTTTGGTGCTGGAAAGGATGGGGTTTCCCCCCAAATTTGTTGACTGGATCAGGGTATGTATCACTTCCACCATGTTCTCAGTGAAACTCAATGGAAGCTTGGAGGGTTTCTTCAAAGGGGAATCGAGTTTGAGGCAGGGCGACCCTTTGTCGCCTTACCTTTTTGTAATGGCAATGGAAGTGTTTACTGCATGTTTAAATAAATCAGTTGATGGCACAGATTTTAAGTTCCATTGGAGAACCAAGGAGGTAAACCTGCACCACATCATTTTTGCGGATGATGTCTTCCTCTTTAGTCATGGAAATTCCAACTCTGTCGCTAAGCTGATGGATGGGGTTAACAGCTTCTCTAGGTACTCAAATTTGATACCTAATCGTGATAAGTCTTTATGTTTCTTCGCTAATGTGGGTTCTAATACTGTTGAGGACATCTTAGAGGTGACTGGTTTTCAAAAAGGTAATCTCCCTATATCCTACTTGGGTTTGCCTCTCATAACTGGTAAACTTAATAGCAGGGAATGCACTGCCTTGGTAGCTAAATTGTGCAGACGGATTGAAAGCTGGATGGCTCATTTTCTCAACTTTGCTGGTCGTCTGTTGCTTATTAAAGCAGTAATGGCTAGTATTGTTGGCTACTGGAGTATTTATATCTTTCTTCCAAAGGCTGTCCTTAAGAAGATTAATAGCTTGTTCTTCAAGTTTCTTTGGGGGGGTTTCTACAAGGACTCGGGAAAATGCCATTACAAAGTAAAATGGGAGGATTGCTGTAAGCCTAAAGTAGAGGGTAGGTTGGGGATTAAAAATGTATTTGAATGGAACCAAGCTGCTATTCTGCATCAGCTATGGCGCTTGCTCCAACCCAACTCTGATTCTCTCTGGACAGCCTGGTTCCACAAAGTTCTTCTTCGAAGGAAAGCGTTATGGACAGCAGCAATGCCTTATAGATGTTGCTGGATTGCTAGGAAATTTTTTAATGCTAGATCTCAAGCTCTGTCTTATGTTACATACAATGTTGGAGTTGCATCTGGGTTTTTCTTTTGGCATGACCCTTGGGCCAACAAGAAGCCTTTAGCTCTCATTTCTCCCTCGGTGATTTCGAATGCAGAATCGACTAGTATGGCTCTTATCAACTCTTACCAGCAGAATGGGGCTTGGAGGCTTCCAAATTTAAATCACATGGATGTATGGGAGGTTAGAAGAAGGGCATCTCAAACTCAAGTCCATAGATATGATAAGATCACTTGGGATGGACTTCAGCCAAACATGATTAAACTGTCATCAATTTGGGCATCCATTCGTGATTCTGGGCAGGGGGTCGATTGGGCTGGCCTGGTTTGGAGCTCTTTCAACATTCCGAAATGTTCCTTCATTTCGTGGCTAGCTATCAAGAATAGACTTCTTACAAAAGACCGTATGATAACATTTGGCATGAGGGTTGATCCAATGTGTGTCTTATGCAACACAGACAGGGAGTCTATAGGCCATTTGTTTACTACTTGTCCGTACTTCAACCTCCTAAGTAAGGTGGTGCCATTCCGGCTTAATGATGACTGGGTAAGGTGGCAGCAGGGTGACTTCTTTCGAACCTCCCTGTCAGAGCAGAAGAAGGTTATTGCAGGCGTGTACTTAATAACATGCATATATAGTGTATGGAAGGAGCGAAATTTTAGAATCCACAATGCAGGCCCAGGACAAGCGACGCATGTGCTTAGTCTTAAGGTCAAGTGCCTTATTAGAGAGAAGTTGTTTTCTTGTTCTTCATTCCAGAAGTGGGTTCGGAAGGACCCATCCCTTGTTCTTCTCCTTTACTGATAGGCCTAGTATCTAGTTGAGCTTGGTTGGTCATGTCGACCCTTTCTAGGTGTATTTTATAGATGTTGTGTTGGGGTATGCCCCAGATTCTCTTGTAGCTCCTTTTGGTGATATAAATTTTTTAACTTAGCAAAAAAAAAAAAGGATGACCAAAGCCATAGGGGAACAAACCCAAGCATTGACAAATATGTCCATAGGGGACAAAACTTATCAAGTCAACATAAGCCTAAAGAAATAAGTCTAAAGAAATAAGCCTAAAGAAATAAGCCTAAAGCCATAAGTCAACAAAACTTATCAAGTTCAATGTTTCCTTCCTCTACATGTTCTCTGATAAAGTGATACCTTATGCTTATGTGCTTGGTCATTGAATGCTGTACTGGATTACCTGTCATGGCAATAGCACTTTGATTATCACAGTAAATAAGAATTTTATTGTACCTCAATCCATAATCTAGCAATTGATTCTTCATCCATAGAATCTATGCACAACAGCTACCAGCTGCAATATACTCTGCCTCAGCTGTAGATGTAGAAATTGATTTCTGTTTCTTACTGTACCAAGAAACCAGTCTTTCACCCAGAAATTGACAACTTCCACTGGTGCTTTTTTTGTCTATCTTACAACCTGCAAAGTCTGCATCAGAGTAACCAAGTAGCTTGAAATCTGATTCTCTGGGATACCACAGCCCTAAAGTAATGGTGCCCTTGAGATATTTAAAGATTCTTTTCACATCTGTGAAATGTGGTTCTCTGGGGTCTGCCTGAAACCTTGCACAGAGACAGGTTGTGATATGTAGATCAGATTTGAAGCGGAAAATTTAACTTTAACTTGCTTCTATAAAGAATTTAATCACCAAGCCAAATGAGAGTCCTCCGTTCTCTCTCCTAACCCTAATAGCCGCCACTATTATTCAGCCAAATCTTCTCTATTTTTCATCAGATCTACACTATTAACCATCACAAATTCATCTTCTTCTTCTAATCTCCCACCTAAACACCATATTTCTTATATTATATATTATTAATGGGTCTATTTTCGGATTTCAGTCCTGTGGATTTGGAGAATGGGCTGGTTATGTTCCATTCTTCTCTGAGGAATATCATCACTCTTCGACTGGATTGTGCTACAGATGGTCTTGTAGACTGTTTGTCGAGGTCTTTGAAGGTTTTCGGAGATGGTCTGTCCTGTGACTGGGAAGGATTAGCGCATCTATTATTTGAAGATGCGGAAGATGATTGTAGTAGACATTTATTTATGTCACTTAATCGTTCTTTTGAGTTGGGTTATTTGTTGAAGGGTTTTCTAATCCTTAGCCATGATGAGACGCTCCTTTCAACGATTGAAGGAGGGTTCTCGGGGTTTATTAATGGTGTTCGATACAGTACTGTGCTTGGGGATCGTTCAGTTGTTCCGTTGAATGGTTGGACTGTTATATCAACTAACAGTTTTAAGGTTGGACTAACAATTCTTATGTTGAGAAGTGAAATTTCTTGGTGCTAATTTCTTGGTTTTTCAAACCACTGATGGTGTAAGAGCTCACGGAGATGCTCAAATGAACATGAATCTTGGGATTAGAGAACCTACAGGATGTGTTCTGATGACTATTGATGAGAGTGGTTGCTGGCAATACTTGGCCTGGAACTTGTTTGACGAAATGTCTTAGAGAAAATCCTTAAAGGCGAAGGTTTTTTCTTTTGGATTTATGAAGATGTTGATTGGCTTTGAGGCCATTTTCAGACCTGTTCCATGTACAAACAACCCAAGTCTGTTTTGGCTCAGATGTTATGTTGTTCTTTTTTTTTTTTTTTGCTAATTAAAATTTATACCACTAAGGAACAGCGTTACACAATCTGGGGGCATACCCCGCGGAATCCACATTCAGACCAACAGAGTAAAACAACGTTACACCATTTAACAATCAACAAGAAGAACTAAAACCATTACAGACTTAAATTTAAACTTAATCTGGAGCTTTACTGAGGCGTGCCTTAAGCTTGCAAACTCTGGCCTCCTTCCTAGTATGATCATGCACAGTCACATCACCCACAAGATCAAACAGATGACCCAGGTACTGCTTGTTGCCCTGAATCGGCTCCTTTGCATTGTTTGCCATTCCCCTTTTTTCCTTCAAAGATTCATCATCCATACCTCCAGTGTATGGGCTATTCTGCTGCTCAGCTGATTGAAGATCGATCCCCGAATCAATCAAATAGTCCCTCAATTGAATAGTTCGACAGGTTAAGTCATGAAGCTCCACTTCCTCAATATCTCTTAGCCTACGAGCAGAGGCACTAAATTCCCTATCACGGGACCCTTTAATCGAAGGAATCTCCAAACCCCGAGAGACAATGAACAACTTTAGCTTATCCAAGTTACGTCTCGCTGCCACCAGAGCCTTCCTCTTCAACCCCGAGTTGTATAAGCTATGGTCTAACAGCTCAGCAATCTCCAGCTCCTCTTCCATGTCTTCAATGACCTGGCCATCATCCCCTAACATAACCGGGAGAGGGATACCATTCTTCCTAATGAAATTCCCAAGCTGCCTAATGCAGTTCAGTGCTTTTCCCAGGTTTCTCAGGAGCTTGATGTCTGGCCTTGAATTCAGCCCATTAAAAACATCCAAATCACTTACACCAACATTTCCCCAAATTAGGGGCACCTCATGCCCATTGTGGATTATGTAGTCTCTAAAAATAATGATCACATTCACAGCGATAGACAAACGCTCCTGCATTTGTCTATGGTAGATTATTGATGTCTTTCTTAGTTGTTCCGTTAGGTAGATGTGATACTAATCGCGGGGTATGCCCCTAGAGATGTAATCATTTGCCTATGGTATAAATTTTAATTAGCAAAAAAAAAAAAAAACGCTCCTGCATTCTTTTAATCGAGGCATTCCAAAAAGGAGTCCCCTCTTTCCTTGCTGATTCAATACACACATTCTTCCCCTTGGTCTCCGCAGGTTGCTCACTCGCAACTGGATTAGAGCCCTCCCCTTGTGTTAACTCAGTGACCCTGTTGTCATTAAAAGAAGCCCCCTCACTGACCATACCATTGGGGTTAAAGAGTCTGTCTTTACCACCCACTCGGGTCTCATCAGCAATTGGAATTTTGGGCGAGAACGTGGAATTAACATCCTCCTCATTCATTAATAATCTGAACTAGAAACAATAGAATCCGAAGATTCCTCAATCAAGATAGGCTGGATATCATTGAAAAAAACCGGCTTCATCTTCTTATGGGAAGAGAAAAACTTACCTTCGCACTCCAGTAAGTTAATTGAGCTTCTAGGTCTCGAAGCAACCCCAAGTCCAGGATTATCCAATTTCCGCCCTTTGTTGTCATCAATCCCATCCAAAACTACCCTTCTCTTGGGTCGAGGTCTCCAAGCAGATCTTACTGGATTACCCTTCTCCAACGGTATCACTGACACCAATTCTTTCGCAAAAGACACTTTCTTCGGGCTCACCTCAGACTTCCTGCCATCAGAGGACCAATTCGGCAGGCTATCATCTTTATTAACGTCTGACTTTCTGAAACGGGAGCCAACAGATGGTGGTACCCCCGCGACTAGGTTGTCATCAAAGGAGACTCTTGCGAAACTCTTTTTGCCAGCATTCTTCGTACTCAGTCCTTCCAATTTCCTAGATTGAGTATCAATAGATGGTATCTCCGATACCAAATCAACCGCAAAAGAGACCCTTTTTGGGCTCAAAACTGGATCTAACCCCTCCTGGGTCGCTACCATATGGTTCTTAACAGGGGTTGCCATTACAGAGTCATCCACAAATGAAACCCTCTTGCGACTCATGCTAATCGAAAGGAAAGAAGAAATATGGTGTTTGGGTGGGACTTCAATGGTTTTCATCGAGGCCTTTCAAAGATGAAGCTCCATTGGTTATTGGACACCCAGACCGGTATAGAGTTTGCGCTTGCAAAGATGGCACATCGAGGAGGAATTATGATGGGGGTTCTGTCTATATTCTTGTTAGGATCAAGTGCTGATTGTTTCCAGCTGGTGATTGATTTAGATATCTTTGCTGCAACTGAGGTGTCGCTTGCAGGCTTGCCTCGTGACCATGGGAATGCTCAAGGTTTACTCTGGGCTTGGGAAGAAGTAACCTCGTTGGGAAAGACGTCTGTAGTTTCTGTCTCTTTTACTGATGGACAGAGGAATGGTTGTGACTATAGCCATAAAATGGGGCAGGAGGAGATTCTTGTGATACGCTATCATGTCTCAAATTGTCAACTGATGAATAGCAGCCTTGTTGCTTGCTACATTGAGAAGTGGAGTTTGATGTTTTTTCCGGATGTGGAAGCTTGTGAGGGCATAAACGGCATTAATCAGGCGGAGAGGGCTGCTGTATATGGCTCTGGTGGTATGGAGAAGTCCCTCTTTGAGAGATGCTTAAAGTTGTATGCTGGCAGAATGCAATGTGATGCTACCAGTTGTGATATGCCTTTGATGGTAACAGGGTGGCCTGTCCAGGTGGCGTTTATGTTTGATGAGGCGTGTATCAAGAAGAGACACGCATGGCTCCCTGTGGGGAAGAAAATGGTTTATGCTGGTGACTGTCATGTTGCCATGACTATAATGGGACCTAATCTGGGGTTTTGGGATCTTTATCCTTGCTCTTTGGCTGGTAGATACTTGGAGGCTGGTCCTGACTTATACCAGATGTGGAATGATGGGTTTGATTTATTGCTGACCACTGTATGGGATATGGACGATTGTCCTATGATAAAGAATGAACAACTTCTGTTTGTTAATATGAGATGGTTGAGCTGGGTGTTTGCCGTGCCTGCAAAAAGAGATCTCCGCTATATTAGCAGGAAGAATGAAACAAAGATGGTTGTGTATGATGGCTGTCATATGGGCTTTTTTAATCAGCTGGGGGCTGGTTCTCCTTCTAATGGAAAGTTAGCCGGTGGTGCTTTCTTGGAGGCCAACTCTCATGTTGATGGATGTCATATGGATGTTTCTCATGAAATGCGGCTGTGTCACTACATGGTTTATCTGCTGCTTCTCATTAATATGGGCTTTGTGAGACATGTGCCTAGTCTCAATTTTAGGTTGTTTTAAGGCGCCAGAATAATCTTTAGCTTATTTTCGTTGTTATGTTGACAGTAAGGTGACTTACTGATGTAATGACTTTTATTATGTTTGATCGCGGGGAATGCCCCTAGATTTGTATTAGCTGTTCCTTTTTGGTATAAAATTTTAATTAGCAAAAAAAAAAAAAAAATTTAATCACCAAGAAACAAAACTAAAGGATCGATTTGTTTAGATTGCTTAAAGAATTTAATCACCCACAAACTAAACGAAATCTGGATAAGAAAGTATAAAGGAATTAACCACCAACTTTCAAAGGTTTTGCAAGAATAAAAACTCACAATTTATTATCATTCAATTCTGGTCTCAAAAGATTACAATATAGGGGTATATATAGGCTAGGAAAATAACCTAAACCCATTAGGAATCCCAATCAGATTCAAAATCAGCTAGTTAGCTAATATTTGAGTCCAACTTGAAAACCAATCAAAAACCCAATCCATATAGGAAATTACATAAAAACCTACTCTGAATAGGAAATTACATAAAAACCAAATCCAACTAGAAAATAAAATCCTATGTGCTTAAAACAAGAAAAACCCTTTCAAGTGAAAGGTAAAAACTTGCAAGCCAAAAATCTACTTAATAAATATATAGTAATCAGCCAATTAATTCTCACGGATAACATTGAATATAGATAAGTTGAAAGCCACGCTTGTCTCCATGAGAACAAGTAAATCAGCCATAATGCTCCTGCATCATTCTCAAGAGCTAGGTTTGGCGATTTGTTTTTGAAGTTTTTCTTCAAAAAACGTGGGCAACATGTCAGGTATATCTGGTGATGAAGAATTGAAGGTTCCGCGAGGTTTAACAATGGAGCAAGCTCAAAATATGCGGAGGGATAGGGAGATCAACGAGTTAAGAGAACAATTGAAGGATGTTTTAACAATACTAAAACAAGGGACATTATCTCGTAGTCCGCAGAGAAGTGAAAAATCTGCACACATATCAGATTCAGAAGAGGAAGAAGATTCAAGACGTAAAAATCGTAAGTCTCAGGAGGATGATAGAGGGTTGCACTTGGATGTTCCAGAGTTTGATGGAAGCATGAGGCCGGAAAGCTTTCTTGAATGGTTGCAACGTATTGAAAGAATCTTTGATTACAAGGATTATGATGATCGCAAGAGATTCAAAGTGGCGGCACTAAAGCTTACGGGTTATGCAAATCTGTGGTATGAAAACATGAAATCAAAAAGGAAAAGAGAGGGCAAGGCGCGAATTGATTCATGGGAAGCACTTAAGGTGAGAATGAAAAAACGATTTTTGCCCACCGATTATGTGCAAGATATTTTTCTGAAATTGCAAGGTTTTAAGCAAGATGCACTCTCGGTTGAGGAGTATACTACTGAGTTTGAGAGATTAACTATGTTGTGTGATTTGGAGGAGAGAGTGGAACATAAAATTGCTCGCTTTTTGGCGGGACTAAATCTGAGTATTGCTGAAAAAGTGGATATGCAACCTTATTGGTCTTTTGAAGAAGTTTGTAAAGTGGCTCTACGATCGGAGAAGCATGCAAAGGCTAAAAAACCTACTTACATGAAGCCGTATAACGAGAAGAATAAATCTCAAGTAGGAAACGTGGTTCAATCAGGTGCTAATGTTACTCCCAAATTTGACAAATTCATGAAAGATAAAGGGAAGAATTCGACATCAATGACAACGGAAGACAAAAAAATTTGTTTCAAGTGTAAGGGTTATGGACATATGATGCGGGACTGCCCTAATAATCGTGTAATGACTTTGCGCGATGTTGAGGAGATCGATGTAATTTATTCTTCCAAGGAGATAGAAATCGAAGAAGAAAAGGAGCAAGTTGAACATGAAGAAGAATCTGATTCTCAAATTGAAACTTTTGTCATGCATCAATCACCTACAGAGAATTGGGTTTTGAATGAGAAGCAAATTGAGCATGGATTGGAACAAGAGGATCTTGGTAGCTTGTTCATTACTCCTACGATAGTTATACCAGATTTTTTTAATCCTCTTGAATTAGAATGTGATTCTAGTGGCGTTGGAGCAGATTTTGTTCAAGAAAAGAGGTCCTTTGATTTTCTAGGTGTGGACGGCTTGTTAAGAACTGATACAACTTCAAAGTTTTTTGTTCCCAAAGAGTTCCTCATGGTGCTAAAGTATAAAGTTCTCAAGTTTTATAATATGTCCCATTGTGGTATGTTGATTCTTCGATTCTACAAAACTCGTGGAAGAGTTTTTTTCAAAGGAGAGGAGAATGATGCGGAGCACAACATCAAGATCTTCGTATGTGTTTATTGTTCAATTGAGGACAATTGTTTTCGAAGAAGAGGAGGAGAATGATGCAGGAGCATTATGGCTGATTTACTTGTTCTCATGGAGACAAGCGTGGCTTTCAACTTATCTATATTCAATGTTATCCGTGAGAATTAATTGGCTGATTACTATATATTTATTAAGTAGATTTTTGGCTTGCAAGTTTTTTTTTTTTTTTGATAAGTAAAATTTTATAGAAGAGGAAAAGAATGTACAAAATCTAGGGGCATACCCCGCGCAAAAAGGAAAAGCTAACAGCTAGCAGAACAAACTAGTCTTCAAAAAATTAGAACTAACAGCCAAGACTTAATACATTAATACAAAGCCAAAATCAAGTCACTATTCTTTGCAGCAGCTCGCTGGAAGGCCTTATGGGTGGAGAGTTTTTCACGGACAGTTCTCTTGATAATGAACTTGAGAAGAGCAGGTCCTTTTTTCACATGAGCAGCATCATGAATAATAGCATTCCGCTCTTTCCAGATGTTGTAGAACGCCACTGAAAGGAATAAATAAGCCATGCACTTCCTAATATTTGTTTTAAGCACATAGGATTTTATTTTCTAGTTGGATTTGGTTTTTATGTAATTTCCTATTCAGAGTAGGTTTTTATGTAATTTCCTATATGGATTGGGTTTTTGATTGGTTTTCAAGTTGGACTCAAATATTAGCTAACTAGCTGATTTTGAATCTGATTGGGATTCCTAATGGGTTTAGGTTATTTGCCTAGCCTATATATACCCCTATATTGTAATCTTTTGAGACCAGAATTGAATGATAATAAATCGTGAGTTTTTATGCTTGCAAAACCTTTGAAAGTTGGTGGTTAATTCCTTTATACTTTCTTATCCAGATTTCGTTTAGTTTGTGGGTGATTAAATTCTTTAAGCAATCTAAACAAATCGATCCTTTAGTTTTGTTTCTTGGTGATTAAATTCTTTATAGAAGCAAGCTAAAGTTAAATTTTCCGCTGCAAATCTGATCTACATAGAAAATATATATCAGGTTGCATACATGATATCTGGTCTACTTGTTGTTTTTTTTTTTTTTGCTAATTAAAATTTATACCAAAAGGAACAACTGATACAATTCTAGGGGCATACCCCGCGAAATCAACATGCAAATATAACATACTCAATTAACAAATCGAGTCAACTTAAAACCAACTAATTAGACTAGACTAAAAGCATTCTGGCGCCTTTAACATCCTTATTTTGAGACTAAACACATGTCTCACAAGAGCCATAGTAATGGAAATTAGCAGATAATGCACCATGTAATGCATTCCCCATAGGGTCTTCACTAGGTGTTGGTTCCTCCTGTGACACCAGATGTCAAACCCTCGACAAAATAAACCAACATTTATGTTGTTGATTACCACATCACATTCTGAGAACAAAGCAGAACGACCAGAGAGACGCAGACCACCATTTTGGATTTTTCCTTCCTGGAAAACACATCTATAAACAAATAGCGATACACAATTCATTTGTACAAACCAAATCAGATGAAGTATCATACTACCATCCAAATCATACTTGTTGAAAAACACCTCCATTACTTTTTTTGCAGCCCCGCAAACAACCACCTTGCGGCCCCCTTTCCATTGACCTCTAGTCAGCCATAATGTGTACGAGCAGCAAACTCCAGCACTCCTGAATCCTACTCGTAGCTTCTATAAACGAATTGACCCAGCTATATGGGGTAACAAGTACCCCCCTCAAGCTTTCCTTTTCAGCACCTGTTATAACATCATAACAAGACCCGGCAACTATTTGGTCCTCCATGCGGGTGAAAGGAAGCTATGTCCAGTGGCTACACATGGTCTGGGGCAAATTCAATATCCCGAAATGCTCATTCATCGCATGGTTGGCCATCAAAAACAGGCTCCTCACGAAGGATAGAATGCTTCTGTTCGGAATGCAGGTTGATCAAAAATGTGTCTTGTGTGGGGTGGATGATGAATCCATTAGCCACATCTTCACTGCTTGCCCATTTTTTGATATTATCAGCAGGTCGATGCCATTTCGTTTCTCTCGAAACTGGTCCAATTGTCGGTCAGGCAACTGCACGGTTAATCAGCTACGGGCAAAGGAGGAACCAATTGCCCATCTGTTTTTTAGCACAGCTATTTATCATATTTGGAAAGAGCGTAACTACCGCATGCACAACCATGGTCCTGGCCACCCTACATCAGTGGTCAGTGGGGAGATAAGGCGTATGGTGCGTGAGAAACTATTCTCATGTAACTTGTTTAAGGGTTGGGTTCGGCAAGACCCGACCATCCTCTTATTTATCATGTAAAAGAATAGGCTAGGTACATCTGTAACGTTGAGTAGGATTTACCTCCTTATTCTTGTATCATGTTGATTAGTTGTTTTAGCATGGATGTTGTCTCGCGGGGTATGCCCCTGGATATGTATTATCTGTTCCCTTTGGTATAAATTCTTTTAACTAGCAAAAAAAAAAAAAAACAGTCTCGTACTTCCCATCATTCCTTTGCATTGGACTTCGCTTGTTCCCATGAGGAACACTCAGATTTCTACCAACATATGTCACAAGTCCAGCAGAAGCAACTGGAGCTCTACTGCCATTTCCTCTGTCAATTTCCTGGGCAAGAACAGACCAACCCGATGCAGAAGCAATCACATCCTTTACCGGGATCCATTAGAAAGCTTGGGAGCATCCCAACAGAAAGAGTCCCAATGTGTTGGGCTTGACATCACCAGATGAACATTGTTATTGTTTCTCAATACAACCACCTCATAGGTATCATCGTAGGTGTCATCATTCCCTACTTTGAAATCCCAGAAATCATTGAAAACTTCCAGAACAAAGACATGTGGACTATTGCGCCCAAGAGTCATATAGCATGCACTTTGGTTGTCATTGCGGACAGCGAAACGAATTCGCAACGCAAACCCTCCTAAAGTAACCTTGCTTTAAACCAAACAAGGCACAGAAATAGGCAAGTGCAAGTATGAGATTACCTCAAACACATGGCAGCTATATGGTCTACTTGTTGTTAGATAAAGAAGAGACACTATCATGCCTCTGTAGTTTGTCATATCTACTGATGCTCCTGTATCTTTGTCCAACTTAGTTGCTGTTGCCATGGGAGTTGATGCAGATGAGCAGTCAAGCATACCAAATTTCTTGAGAAGATTTTTGGTATATTTTGCTTGATTTATAAAGATCCCATCATCTGTTTGCTTCACCTGTAGGCCTAGAAAATAACTAAGCTCTCCCATTATACTCATTTGATACCTGAACTGCATTAACTTGGCAAACTTTGTACAGAATTTATCATTAGTAGACCCAAAAATTATGTCATCAACATATATTTGAACTAAAAGCAGGTCACTACCAGATTTAAAGTAGAACAGAGTTTTATCAATAGTACCTCTGTTGAACCCACTTTCTAGAAGAAATTGAGCTAAAGTTTCATACCATGCTCTTGGTGCCTGCTTAAGTCCATAGAGTGCTTTATCAAGCCTGACCACACAACATTTGAACTTTTCCGCCCCTCTTTGCAATACCTCCAGAGGTGGGTCAACCATAGTGGCTCCTTCCGGGGGAGGAACATACTCAAAAGTAACACCTTTCATAGATTTCGGAGCATCTTTTAACACCGAGGACCAGGATTTTTTCTCCCCTTCCTTACTCTCCTTATTCTCCTCACGACTCACTCCCCCATTTGAGGCTTTATCAACTCCCGAAGTTTCTCCTATCGAGACGCTCTTATTTTTAAGAATACTATTTTGTCCAGGTGAATCATTCCCATCCACCTCTCGTGTACCTCCTCCTGAGTTCTTCAAAGCATTAGCATTAGTCACCGTACTTTTCCCCCCTTCCTTTTGAGACGAGAAAATAGGCAATCCAAACTCATCCCGACTAGTGATGACGGTAAAGGGGCTAGTCACACCCACATTAAAGTCCTCCTGCGCCTTAAGGTTTCCCTTCTCCATTGCTGCCAATGAGAGTCCATTAGCTTCAAGATAAGCACACCGACCTCCAGGATTGTCCTCAGGCAGAAGTTGTTGCTCCTACCAAAAAGATAGGATGAGAGTCGGTCTTTTTTCTCTCTAGCTTCTCTCTTCTTTTCTCTCTCTAAAATCTTAACAATTTCTCCACTAGATCTAAATCAGCCTTCCTGAAATCATCTCTTTCTTTTCTCTCACCTAAATTTCTCTTCTTTGTTCGCTCAAATGTCTGGAAAAGGGTTTCTTTTCTGGATAACTCGTTGGTTTCTATTAGGGACGATGACTGCAAGCATGAGACGCAAACTCGGGAGGGGCTGGCTCGAAGCCTGAGTCCGAAAAAGGTTTCTTTCGCGAAGAATTTGGTGACATGGATACCATCGGAGCGGGGAAATCGAGTGAATGTTGCCCAGGAATCCCAAATCGAGATTGGTGGCTCTAATGCTCGCCTCTCTGATTATACCACTGAGTTGGTTAAGGATGTTAAAGGTCTGATGACAAAGACCTGGGATGGGTTGGTCTCGATTGTGAGCCTGAAAAGGGTTACTTTTTCAGAGAGACTGGTTTCGGTGATCCCTGCTGGTAGCACTAATGGATGTGATGCAGGGAGGAGGAGTCGGAATTGGTATAATGATTGTCCAGCTTCTGGAATTGCTTCTAGAACCAGAAGCGGTATTAAGACTAATTGCAGGATGGATGATGGTATTAAGCCTAGCATTACCCAAGAGGGCCTGCATGTGGTGAAACCTGAAGGGAGCTCCTATAGATCCAAGGAAGGTTTGAGATCGGATTTCGGTCCGAAAAGGGTTTCCTGTGTGGAGAATTTGGTGTCGGAGTTAACTCCTGCTAGGTCTCAAGCAAAGGAGCTCTCTTTTTATTCTGCTTATGATCAACCTCATCCACCACCACATTTTTGAAACTCTGTGGTGACGGGGTGCCCGTCGAAAGACTGGGGGAGGCAACGGGTTTCCTTTTATTCTTCACCTCAGTCCAGACCTCACCTTCCTCAACAACCTGCTTCTGACAAGTACCAAGAGGGGTTGGCGACACCGACCCATCAGTAACTCCCATCTTCTTTACATCCGTATTCACAACATGTTCCTGCCCTTTAGAGGTATCCCCACTTTCACCACCAGAATCCAGCTGAACTTCTTTCCCCTTAGAACCAACCTTTTCCCCTTCCTCCACAGGGTGTACCCCCCTTGTCTCCCCTCCTTTCTTCTCACCGTTTGCCACCTTAGAATGAGACTTTTGAGTCCATTCTTTAATAGCCACAGGACAAACATTTAAAACATGACCCAAGGATTTGCAGTGAGTACAAAACAAAGGCTTGTTGAAATACGAGACTTTCACCTCCACTGTAGACTTATCAATATCAACCACATGAATAGTAGTAGGTAGCGGGTCACCCACCTTGTATTGGACGCACATCTTAGCAAAAGGCAAAATTTCAAGTTCAGAAGTGAGGGCATCCGCCCCCAGGGGAACACCAATAAAGGTAGCAATTCGACTCAACCCCTCTTGAGTCCAATAGCAATCAGGCAAGTTGCTACCATCGGCCTCTGATCAAAGTACCACGTACCCTTAGAGAGGGCAGCGTTTTTGTCATTCATGGAACTAAATTTAAAGATATAGGTTGTTTCGTTTCTCTGCGCAACAGACATGAGGCCTCTTTTCCATACTAACTGTGCAATTTCCTTCACCCTTCTAAAAGGAAGGGATTCAAATTGTGATTCTGAGTCGGGGTTGCAAGGGTATATGCAGGACATGGATGATGACAAGTTTAAGGAGATGCTTGCTCGTAGAGAGGTTGAGGATTTCCCGATCCTAACGGTGGAGGAAATGGTGGACCCTAATTCCTCGGGGGAAGTAGGTAATGAAACAAGGAAAGAATCTTCTGAGGAGAAAGGTATTGGGCTAACGAAGGACTCTTCTGATGATGAAGAAGTGTACCATGAAAATGTAAGAGATGCAATAGAGAGGGATACTATTAGCCGTGTGGCAGCGGCGGTGTCTGCTACTAATAAGAATGATAGGGATGAGCTTTTTAAGCTTAGATTGAAAATGATGGAGGTCGGTGATTTTTTTTTTTTTTTTTTTGCTAATTAAAATTTTATACCAAAAGGAACAGCATAAAAACAAATCTAGGGGCATACCCCGCGATATCAACGATCAGACATTATAGACAGAAATAGTCCAACGAGAACCACAACATAAACTAAACACAAGCTACATCAAAGAGGATTGAAAAACATAATCAGAAATCTTGGGGATCGAGAATGACCTCCCCTACTAGCACGCCACTTCCGAATCTCAGATTTCTTGAACCGAACCTTGGTTGTATCAGTAGATGGAACCAAAGTCTCATTTGGGATGAGATGAAAACTAAACAACTAATTAGAAAACTATGAGAGTCTAGAGAGAGAAGCTCCTCCTTCTCACTAGTAACCCTCTTGTAGCAGCCTTTATTCTTACACAAATTTCCATCAGATCTACATTTCCAACCTTCACTAATTCATATCTCATCCCTATTCACTCACCCATACACTAAATTTCTTCTCCTTGTTCTTGGTTTTGCATGGATCAGAAGAAGGTTTCTTTTTCTGATGGATCTCCGTCGGAGATGGGTAGTTCTAGTACCCGCCTTCTTCACTGTTCCTCCGAGTTGGTTAATGATGTACGGGCTCTGTCGACGACGACCCGGGAGGGATTGGTTTCGAGTATGAGACCGAAAAGGGTTTCTTTTTCGGAGAACCTTGTGGCGGTGATTCCTTCTGGCAACACTAAAGGAAGTGAGGCAGGGAGGCGAAATCGGAATAAATATGTTGGTCCAGCTTCTGGAATTGCCTCTAGAACCAGAAGTACGGATAAAGCTATTTGGAGGATAGATGATGGGGTTAAGCCTCGATTGAACCAAAAAGGTTTGCCATTGGTGAAACCTGAATGGAGCTCTAACAAGCCTGTGAAGGGTTTGATATCGGAATTGAATCTGAAGAGAGTCTCCTTTGCGGAGAACTTGGTGTCGGAGATTCCTCCGGGTAGGACTCAACCAAGTGGGTGCGCTGTGATGCCAAAGAACTTGGTTGGTGGAGATAGGGGCAAGAGGAGGAAAATTAGCATCGAGGATAAGAATGCTCCGGCTGGGATTGCATCCAGGACTCGTAGGTCTTGCAATACTCAAAGGGAGGAGGGTAATTTCGTCTATGATGATAGAATGCATGGTAAGGGAATATAGCCTTAAATGCTGGAGAATGTGTGTAAGAGCTTAGATCTGGGTTAAATATTAATGGCGGCTAACTAGGGTTTCTAGAGAGAAGTTAGAGCGTCTCTCTCTAAGACTCTCATTTTTCTACAAGTTAAAGTTTGGGGTCTCTTCTTTATCTAACAGCAAGTAGACCAGATATCATGTATGCAACCTGATATATATTTTCTATGTAGATCAGATTTGCAGCGGAAAATTTAACTTTAGCTTGCTTCTATAAAGAATTTAATCACCAAGAAACAAAACTAAAGGATCGATTTGTTTAGATTGCTTAAAGAATTTAATCACCCACAAACTAAACGAAATCTGGATAAGAAAGTATAAAGGAATTAACCACCAACTTTCAAAGGTTTTGCAAGCATAAAAACTCACGATTTATTATCAGGAGTGATAATGGAACTGAATTCAGAAATGCAACAATGGAAGAATTCTGCAAGAACAGAGGAGTGAAGCAAGAGTTTTCTGCACCTGGTACACAACAGCAAAATGGTGTAGTTGAAAGAAAGAACAGAACCTTGATAGAAGCTGCCAGAACTATGCTTGATGAAGCAAAATTGCCAACCTATTTCTGGGCAGAAGTTGTTCAAACTGCTTGTTTTACTCAGAATGCTACTCTGATCAACAAGCATGGAAAAACACCATATGAGATGGTGAGAGAAAAGAAGCCAAACCTGATATTTTTGGGTGCAAGTGCTTTGTGCTGAAAACTCATCCTGAACAGTTGACAAAATTTGAGCTAAAAGCTGATGAAGGAATTTTTGTTGGTTATCCACTGTCAACTAAGGCATTCAGAGTTTATAATCTGAGAACCAAAATGATCATGGAGTCTATTCATGTGTCATTTGATGACAAGAAAATTACTGGACTTGAAGATGTAGATGATCATGATCAACTGCACTTTGAAAATGAAGATTTATTCTCTGATGAAGTAAACTCTGATGAGGCTGAACTGATAAACTCTGTTGAGCTAAACTCTGAACCTCTACTGGTAAATACTGAAGAAACTTCTCAGCCATAAACAAGGAGAGAACCAGTTGAGTGGGAGCATGAAGAATCACTTCAAAGTGATGACTCAAATTCTGAAAATGAGTCAGCTGAAAAATCTGGATCAAACTCTGATGACTCAAACTCTGAAAGTCCAAAATCTGACAGTTCAAACTCTGAGCAGTCACATTCAGGGGGAGCCTCAGAGAATGAAGAAAGGCAACAAGAAAATCAGGAGAACATGGATCGAGGGGGAGGATCAAATACTGAGAGAAGTCATTTGCCTTCAGCTAGGAAATGGACAAAATCTCACACACCTGATTTGATTATTGGTGATCCAGATGCAAGAGTAAGGAAAAGAAGTGCAACAACAAATGAATGTCTGTTTCATGCATTTTTGTCACAAACTGAACCAAAGAAGATAGAAGAAGCTCTTCAAGATGCTGACTGGATAACAGCAATGCAGGAGGAGTTGAATGAATTTGAGAGAAATGAAGTTTGGACCCTTGTACCAAGACCAAAGAAAAGGTCTGTTGTTGGTACTAAATGGGTTTTCAGAAATAAAACTGATAGTGAGGGGGTTGTTACAAGAAACAAGGCCAGACTTGTGGCAAAAGGCTATTCACAGCAGGAAGGAATAGATTATAAAACATGATAATTCTGTGTGTAATGGGCATAATCCCAGGGTGAATGTGGTCAGGGAGGGTATTATGGATTTAGAGGTTAGTTCTAGAATCGTTAAGAGTTGTAATAGTACCAATGTTGCTGATGTTATGAATCAAGTAAAGGATGGGAACGATATGACCCAGGTTAATGTGACTGACCATTCGTGTCCATTTAGAGGACCGACAAAGACTGGGGTCATTGTCGATAGTCTTAAAATGATTGGGGAAAAGATGGAAGAGAAGTTGGATAATGCCCAACGATCTGGTGTAGAGGAGGATGGTGGGATTTTGAGGTCTGACAATGCTTATGCTGAGATCCGTTCGGAGGAATACCAGGATGGTGTTCGGGAGTTATTGATTGAGACTCTATTTCATGTTGAAATGCTTAAAAACTATATTCGGTCAAATGGGTTCTCTGTTCCTAAAGTGTCTGATCTTGTGGAGATAAGTGATGGTGACCCATTCAGAGATGCTTCTGGGAAGTTTTTTTGCAGGGCAACTAAGGAGCTTGCAATTTCGGTAAGTTGCGCTTTGCAGCTTCAGGTTTTTATTACTAGCCATGGGCTTGGTGCTCCTATTTCTCCTACGGGAGGGCACTCTAGCCATGAGCAGGTGGAGGCATTGCTTAAAGACAAGGGATCTAAAGGCAATGGGAATAAGGAACACTGTTTGGATGCAACTACTAAAGGCGCTTGTATTATGCCTATGGAAGACCTTGCCCTCTCGCCTGGGAATGTCTCGGGATCCCCTCTCCCAAATGAGACTTTTTTTTTTGCTAATTAAAATTTTATACCAAGATGGAACCACATAAACAAATCTAGGGGCATACCCCGCGATATCAACGTTTAGGCATTACAAACCGAACTAGTTCAAACAGAACAACAACATAAAGACTAAAACCAAGCTAAATCAAGACTAGTGGAGAAACAAATGAACAAAGATCATAGGACACGGGAATGGCCTCCCCTCCCAGCACACCACTTACGAATCTTTGATTTCTTCAGCCGAACCTTTGCTTTTTCAGCAGGTGAGAACACAGTTGCAGGTTGGACTTCTAAAGCATTCCCAGGCAAGGGAGCATGGTCTCCTAATGGCTCAGCACAGGCGCCTTCAGCCGAACTATCCAACTTACTTCCCCTAAGTCCATTGGCCCTTGAGCCCTCCCCATAGAGCATGACCTCCTGATCCGGGCTTGATTGACCTTCCAAAGGAGAGATGGGAGTACCCAGCCCATTGCTTTGAATAAAATCCTGTAGTTGCAGAGCGCAGCTGACCGATATTGCAAGCTCCTTAGTTGCCCCACAATAAAACTTTCCAGAATAATCTCGAAAGGGGTCTCCCCCACTGATCTCCACAAAATCAGCCACTTTTGGAACACAAAACCCATTCGTTCGAATATGGTTTTTTAGCTTCTCAACATGAAACAGAGTCTCAATTAATAACTCCCGAACACCATCCTGGTATTTAGCCGAACTAATTTCAGAGCTCAGTTTCAATGACTGTTTTTTGTTTTTACAACGTCCGTGGCCTTAACAATAAAGTTGATTTTGTCAAGGACTTCATTTTGTCAAAGAAGCTATCCTTGATTAGCATTTTGGAAACTCATGTGCAAAAGGACGTTGCTAAGATTATCTCTAAGGAGATTCACCCGCGTTTTAAATGGTGTTTTAACTATGAGCACCATTCGGGTGGCCGAATATGGCTTGGGTGGAACCCAGATTTTTGGAAAGTCACGGCCATTGCTTCTACAGCTCAGCATATTACTTGCTTGATCTCCTCTATCCCATCGAATTTCAGTTTTGTTGCCTCGTTTATTTATGCTTTTAATGGTGATGTAGAGAGAAGAAGCTTGTGGTCGGACCTAGCTAGTGTCTCCAGGAGCCTTGTAAACGAGGCATGGGTTATTAGTGGGGATTTCAACACTTGTCTCCGTCTTGAGGAGAAGCAAGGGGGAAATTGCAATTGGACTAGTGATATGACAGATTTTAAGGATTTTATCCTAACTCTGGGCATCACCGATCTTCGTAGTGTTGGGAACCTTATGACATGGTGGGATTGTAACATCCACAATCCAAAATTCAGGAAACTGGATCGGGTTCTGGTTAATGCGGAATGGCACAACTTGTTCCCATGCTCCTTTACTGATTTCTTGCCTAGAGGTCTCTCGGACCACTGCCTAGCTTTTACATCGCTGGGGTTTGATCGTCCTAAGGTATCTAAGCCCTTCCAATTTTTCAACTATTTAATTGATAACCCTGATTTTCTCCCAGGGGTGGAGCAAGCTTGGGTTGATCCAATCATTGGGGACCCTTGGTTTGTCCTTATTGCAAAGCTCAAGCATACTAAGGCTGTGCTTAAGGGTTTGAACAGGTCAATTGGTGACCTTCAGCTGAAGGTTTTGGACTCTCGTAATGCATTAATGCAGTTTCAGAAAGGCCTCCCCTCAGTTCCATCCCCTGATCAGTTTGAGGAAGTGTCTAAGCTTATGGATGAATATTCTAAGGCCTTACGCATGGAGGAATGTTTCCTAAAGCAGAAGTCAAGGGTGAATTGGTTGAAAAATGGGGATAACAATAATAAGTATTTTTTTAATTCTTGTAGGGGTCGATGGAATGTCAATAAAGTGGTATCTCTAATAAACCAGGATGGGGAGGCAGTAACGGAGCACAAGGATATGGCTAGGGTGGCGGTTGATTATTATAAAAATTTGCTAGGCCATCGGGGTGAGGTGGAGCCTTTCCCTCAGAACATTGAACTGCCCTCTCTCACTGAGCATCAGACTACTATTCTGAGCAATCCCTTTGGGGAAGCTGATGTTTTCAACACATTGAAAAGAAAGGCGAAAAACAAAAGCCCAGGACCGGATGGGTTCACGGTGGAGTTCTATTTAGCCACCTGGCATATTGTGGGGGCTGATGTAACAAGAGGTATTCTCTACTTCTTTAACTCTTTGGTCATGCCTAGAATTGTCAATGCGGCATCCATTTGTCTGGTCCCAAAGCAGGACAACCCCGCCCAAATGCATCACTTTCGTCCTATATCTTGTTGCAATGTCATTTACAAGTGCATCTCCAAAATGTTAGCCCGTAGGCTTAAGTCAGTCATGCCTTTTCTGATCTCTCAGCACCAATCGGCTTTTGTAGCTGGGAGATCCATTGGTGACAATATTTTCTTAGCTCAGGCTCTTTGCAAAGGTTATAATCGCAATGATGGACAGCCAAGGTGTGCTATAAAATTAGATATCCACAAAGCGTTCGACTCACTTAATTGGAGCTTTATTTTTGTGGTGTTGAAAAAGATGGGTTTTCCTCCTAAATTCGTTGATTGGATCAGGGTCTGTATTACTTCCACCATGTTCTCAGTGAAACTCAATGGAAGCTTGGAGGGTTTCTTCAAAGGGGAATCGGGTTTGAGGCAGGGTGACCCTTTGTCGCCTTACCTATTTGTAATGGCAATGGAAGTGTTTACTGCATGTTTAAATAAGTCAATTGATGGCACAGACTTTAAATTTCATTGGAGAACCAAGGAGGTAAACCTGCACCACATTATTTTTGCTGATTATGTCTTCCTCTTCAGCCATGGAGATTCCAACTCCGTTGCTAGGTTGATGGATGGGGTTAACAGCTTCTCTAGGCTCTCAAATTTGATACCTAATCGTGATAAGTCATTATGTTTCTTCGCTAATGTGGGTTCTAATGTTGTTGAGGACATCTTAGAGGTGACTGGTTTTCAAAAAGGTAATCTCCCTATAACCTACTTGGGTTTGCCCCTCATAACTGGTAAACTCAATAGCAGGGAATGCACTGCCTTGGTAGCTAAATTGTGCAGACGGATTGAAAGCTGGATGGCTCACTTTCTCAACTTTGCTGGGCGTCTGTTGCTCATTAAAGCAGTAATGGCTTGTATTGTTGGCTATTGGAGTATATACCAAAGGCTGTCATTAAGAAGATTAATAGCTTGTTCTTCAAGTTTCTTTGGGGGGGATTCTACAAGGACTCGGGAAAGTGCCATTATAAAGTAAAATGGGAGGATTGCTATAAGCCTAAAGCCGAGGGTGGGTTGGGGATTAAAAATGTATTTGAATGGAACCAAGCTGCTATTCTACATCAACTATGGCGCCTGCTCCAACCCACTTCTGATTCTGTCTGGATTGCCTGGTTCCACAGAGTTCTACTTCGTAGGAAAGCGTTCTAGACAGCAACAATGCCCTATAGATGCTGTTGGATTGCTAGAAAAATCTTTAATGCTAGATCTCAAGCTCTGTCTTATGTTACATATAATGTTTTTTTTTTTTGCTAATTAAAATTTTATACCAAAAGGAACAACATGATACAATTATAGGGTCATACCCCGCGAAATCAACATCAACTAAACAACTAAACCATCACGACATACTCAATGAACAAATTGAGTCAACAACCGAACTAGAAAGTTTTTGAAAAATAGACTAGCGCCCACCAAAGTTAATAAGAGACCAAACCCATGTCTCATAAAAGCCATAGAATACAAATTGTGCATAAATCTGTCTAAAAATACCACGGAAAAATAAGTGGTCCCAAGAGTTGCGTTCAAAGTGGCCTCCCCCGGTCACTCTCCCGTGCATAGGCTTCAATATCATCCATCGGACGTTGTCCTTCAATTCTTCATCATTGTTAACCTCAGCATTTATACAAATGTTGAGGACAAGCCCCTGCACCTCCATGTCTTCTCTCATGCTCACCTGCACCGCGTCATCCTCAATAGTAGCACGAGAACTGGGAGTGACCAGTGAAACCTGGACCTCGTAGCCAATAAGCCCCCTCACTGCACTGCAGAAACCACCATCCTTATAGAAATCACCATCATTGCAGGAATCACCATTAAACCCCTCACCCTTGTGCAGAACAATCACTCCAGTGAATCTGCAGTCACCCTCCCTCTTTGCAATCTTTGTAAAAGAAATAGAGGCAGCCACCAATATAAAAGACACCTTCCCGTTAACAAGTTCCATGTTAACACCTTCAAACTCCTCAAGTAGAAGGCTTCCTCCCTGTTTCGACTTAAACTGAGCAAAAGAATATACCAAAATTGTGGATTGACCATCCCCAATATGGTCAGCAATAAGGCTGGCCCCCTGTTCCGAATAGAACATAGCAATAGATCCTCTATCATCCCTGGGTCGACCAGAAAAAAGAATCTTGCCAAGATACTTAGCCATGAAAACCATCGATTCCATCCCACTAAAACTAGTGAAACCCTTACCAACACTCCACACTTCATTCCTACCTTCAAACCACAGGGTAAGATTCAAATCCACAATCATGACCTCATAAAATCTCCTCAATCCTCTAATCAAAGAAAGAGAAACCACAACGGAGGCCTCCGAGAACCTCAACAAACTTCCACCAGAAGAAGGAATGAATCTGCTTTCCATATAGGAATAAAACTTAGGTAAGAGTAAAAAAGACATGGACTCCACCAACAACCATATCCTCAGCTCCTTCCCATCGAACATAGTTCTTACAAACCTTATCCGACCAGAACTCCTGTCAACAACATAGTTCAGCAAAACACAGTCAGGAAAACACCTAAAGGCAGCATCATACTTAACACCCAATACCATGGTGTCATTTTCGCCAGTCGCAAAGACCCACAATCTTCGAACATAACAAACGGGAACAGCATTGATTTGAATGGCGATACTAAGATGGCTTACCAGGTGTATGTTAGCATTGATTTGAATGGCGATTTGGAGGATGGCTTGGCGTTAAAGCTTCATGCCGTGCTAATTTCAGGGGTGCCTGGTCTTTATGTCGAATCCTTGCACAGTATATGTGTGATTGCTGTTGGTGTCATTGGCCCTTTCAAAATGGGTCTAGCTTGGATTGAAAATGATTTCTGTATGCCATTTGGGGGAGCAGTGAGGGCTCGTTTGGTGGATGCAAGCTGGTGTGCTTGGTTTTTAATTAATCCTGTAGTTGGCGCAGGGTAGTATTTGTTACCTTTTTAGATTGCTTTGTTGTAGTCTGCTGTAGACTTATTTTGTTTGATGTTTTAATATCTGGATGTTGATTTCGCGGGGTATGCCCCTAGACTTGTATCAGTTGTTCCTTTTGGTATAAAATTTTAATTAGCAAAAAAAAAAAAAACAAACGGGAACAGCGAGATGGTCACTGGCGTATCCTCTCTGCTCAACAAGCACATAGAAGAGCCCCATATGCATCACAAAAGAGAACTTGACAAAGAAATCAAGTTTTCTGTATAACATTTCATCAAACATCCGATGACCTTTGACAAAATCGACATTGACTCCATTTTTGAATTGGTTTTTATCCATAGCAAAAGCCATGACAACGAAAGGCCCCGTGAACCCTTTGATTACAACCCCTCCTAAGCAGTAGAAGGTCTCAACCAAGTCCGACAGAGAGAAGAGAATTTCAAAGTCTCTAGCAATAGAGCAAACATCTTGGAGCTTCTTCATAGCTCCCAATTCACACCGTGGGGAGAAACACCCTTCTACTCTGATAAGATCTGGGATGGAATACCCCAGGACCTTCTCGAATGAAAAGGTGAAGTTCTATGAATCCATTACATCTGCATCCCAAGAAATCGCCTCTTTCATAACAGAGAAGATGCCTTCCCCCTTAATCAAGGATGAGACAGAGATTTCAACACGAGGTTCAACCTCGTCAACATACACACGGAGGTCCATGAATAAGGACTTTCTCAGCCAAAGCTTCAAAGAACTATTCAAAACCAATAACGGGAACGCAAGATTATAAGTTTCATTCAAGAAAACTTCTTTAATCTCCTCCCCACCACCCGAAATGAAACCAGCCCCTAAACCCAGAAACCCAGGTGAAGAAGAGCCATGAAAAACCAACGGTGACATTAAATAAATATCAAATAGTATATAAATATATAAGAAATATGGTGTTTAGGTGGAAGATTTGAAGGGGAGAAGAATTTGTGAGGTTTAATAGTATAGATCTGATGGAAAAAGGAGTAGAAATGGCTGAAAATAGGTGGCGGCTGAAAGGGTTTAAGAGAGAAGTTAGAGAGAGGTTAGAGAAAACCGACTCTCATTTCTTTTTCATTGGTTCTTTACATATAATGTTGGAGTTGCTTCTGGGTTTCTCTTTTGGCATGACCCTTGGGCCAACAAGAAGCCATTAGCTCTCATTTCCCCCTCGACTAGTATGGCTCCTATTAACTCTTATCTGCAGGATGGGGCTTGGAGGCTTCCCAATTCAAATCATATGGATGTTTTGGAGGTTAGAAGAAGGGCATCTCAAACTCAAATCCATAGTTGTGATAAGATCGCCTGGGATGGACTTCAGCCAAATATGATTAAACTGTCATCAATTTGGGCATCCATTCGTGATACTGGGCAAGGGGTCAACTGGGTTGGCCTAGTTTGGAACTCTTTCAACATTCCGAAATGCTCCTTTATTTCGTGGCTAGCAATCAAAAATAGGTTGCTTACAAAGGACCGTATGATAACATTTGGCATGAGGGTCGATCCAAGGTGTGTCCTATGTAGCACAGACAGGGAGTCTATAAGCCATTTGCTTACTACTTTTCCGTATTTTAACCTCCTAAGTAAGGTGGTGCCATACCGACTAAATGATGACTGGGTAAGGTGGCAGCAAGGTGACTTCTTTCAATCCTCCATGTCAGAGCAGAAGAAGGTTATTGCAGGGGTGTACTTAACAACTTGCATATATAGTGTATGGAAGGAGCGAAATTTCAGAATCCATAATGCAGGTCCAGGACAAGCGACGCAAGTGCTTAGTCTAAAGGTCAAGTGCCTTGTTAGAGAGAAGCTATTTTCTTGTTCTTTTTTTTTTTTGCTAATTAAAAAATTTTATACCAAAAGAGGAACAACATACACCATTTGGGGGCATACCCCGCAAATCATCAACCAGAAAATAGAGTTAAACCAGACCTAAGCTGTTTACAATCAACAAAATAAGCAAACCATTTGCAAAGTAACGCAACCCTACAAACAAAAACAAGAGTGGCCCCCCTAGTCAGGCGCCATTTCTTCAGCCTCCCCTTTGTCCATCAGACTCTGGTCCCCTTGATCTCCTCCATACATGGTCCTGCCAGGTCTTGGCTGATCTCCCGTACGAAGACGGCAACGGTTAATCCTCATCTTAGTTCGACGAGCTGTGACCTCCTTGTCCTCATCCATGCCTTTCTCGCCTTGAAACTCTTTTTGGTTCGAGTCCTGCTTGGGATTTTCCTGCATTTGCTCTGTATCAACATGCACAGTCACATCTCCGACAAGACTAAACAGAGGTCCCAAATACTACATGTTACCCTGAATTGACTCCTTTGTGCTGCTCTCCCCCCCATCTATCCTTGGAAGGATCCTTGTATGGTTTTGCATCCTTACCTTTAGCATGAGGGCTCTGCTTTGGCTCAGACAATAGATCAATCCCCAAATCAATCAGGTAATCCCTCAATTGAATGGATCGGCAAATTAAGTCATGCAGCTCCACTTCCTGAAACCCTCTTAAACCACGAGCAGAGGCACTGAATTCCCTATCATGTGACCCTTTAACCAAAGGGATTTCCTTACCTATCGAGCTAATGAACATCTTCAAATTTTCAAGATTACGCCTCGCTGCCACTAGCGCCTTCTTCTTCAACTCAGAGTTTAATAGGGTGTGGTCTAATAGCCCCGCTATCTCCACCTCCTCTACCATGCCTTGAGAAATCTGGTCATCCTCCCCAAGATCCAGGAGCGAGATTCCATTCTTTTGAATATAGATCCCAAGTTGCTTAATGCAATTCAGAGCTATACCCAAGTCTCTCAAAAGCTTTATATCTGGTCTCCTTTGCGAGCTATTTATGAAATCTATATCACTCATGTCAACAGTCCCCTAAATTGTAGGCACCTCATGTCCACTCTGAACAATGCTGTCTCTCATAATAACGATTACATTCATAGCAATAGCTAGGCGTTCTTGCCATCGCTTTACTGAACCATCCCTATATGGGGTTGCTGCTACTTCTATCGTGTCATTACAGACCGCCTTGCCCTTGTCTTTCATCCTGGCCATATCAGTATCCCCGACAGATGACCCAACATTTTCCCCAGAATTCATAGTCTTTCCACTCTCTCTACCCAGGTCCATAACCGGAACAGAGGAATCCCCTTTTGTGGAAGCATAATCCTTTCCCAATTCATTCCTAACCCCAGCAGCACCACCTATCTGGATCTGGGCCTCATAAAAACTCTCATCAGTTACTAGACCTTCCCTTTGACTATCCGAATGAGTAGGCAATCCCTCCTCCATAGAGGGCTCCAACAAATCGACAAATGGAGTAGCATAACAATCCACATCCACAGTATTTGATTTATTGTCATCAAAAGAGACCCTCACTTCTCCTTTTTTCCCCTCATTCTTCATACTCAATCCTTCAACCTTCTTAGATCGAGTATCAACAGATGGTATCTCCGATACCAAATTGCTCGCAAAAGAAACCCTTTTCGGGCTCCTAACTGGTTCCAACCCCTTCTGGGTCATCCTCACTAGATCAACAGAGGAAGTAACCATTTTCTCTTCCGGGGAGGGCTCCGATAGATCAACAAAAGAAGTAACACAATGACCCCAATCTACTCTAGGAGGTTTCGATTGTGAAAAAACCTTACCATCAAATAAGTGATGCATGACCCTACTGCGGGTGCGAGCAGCTACCCTAGACTCTGGGATCATCGTGACTAGGTTGTCAGCAAAGGAGACCCTCGCGACCCTCTTTTTGCCATCATTCCTAGATCGCATATCAATAGATGGTATCTTCGATACCAAATCAGCCGCAAACGAGACCCTTTTTGGGCTCGAAAGTGGGTTCGAAAGGACCCATCCCTTGTTTTACTCCTTTACTGAAAGGCCTAGTACTTAGTTCAGCTTGGTTGGTCATGTCGACCCTTTGTAGGTGTGCTTTGTAGGTGTTGTTTTGGGGTATGCCCCAGCTCTTCATGTAGCTCCATTTTGGTGAAATTTAATTTTTTAAGTTAGCAAAAAAAAAGAAAAAAAAGAGACCCTATCATGCCTCTGTAGTTTGTCATATCTACTGATGCTCCTGTATCTTTGTCCAACTTAGTTGCTGTTGCCATGGGAGTTGATGCAAATGAGCAGTCAAGCATACCAAATTTCTTGAGAAGATTTCTGGTATATTTTGCTTGATTTATAAAGATCCCATCATCTGTTTGCTTCACCTGTAGGCCTAGAAAATAACTAAGCTCTCCCATCATACTCATTTGAAACCTGGACTGCATTAACTTGGCAAACTTTGTACAGAATTTATCATTAGTAGACCCAAAAATTATGTCATCAACATATATTTGAACTAAAAGCAGGTCACTACCAGATTTAAAGTAGAACAGAGTTTTATCAATAGTACCTCTGTTGAACCCACTTTCTAGAAGAAATTGAGCTAAAGTTTCATACCATGCTCTTGGTGCCTGCTTAAGTCCATAGAGTGCTTTATCAAGCTTGTAGACATAATCTGGATATTTGGGGTCCACAAATCCTGGTGGTTGTTCAACAAACACTTCTTCTTCAAGTTTCCCATTCAGAAAGGCACTTTTCACATCCATTTGAAATACCTTGAATTTCTTATGAGAAGCATATGCTAGAAACATCCTTATTGCCTCCAATCTTGCAACTGGAGCAAAAGTCTCACTATCAGTTTTATTTCTGAAAACCCATTTAGTACCAACAACAGACCTTTTCTTTGGTCTTGGTACAAGGGTCCAAACTTCATTTCTCTCAAATTCATTCAACTCCTCCTGCATTGTTGTTATCCAGTCAGCATCTTGAAGAGTCGTTTGGTTCTCAGATTATAAACTCTTAATGTCTTAGTTGACAGTGGATAACCAACAAAAATTCCTTCAGTTTCCTAATGAGAGTCGTTTTCTCTGCTTTCTCTCTAACTTCTGTCTAAAAACCCTTTCCAGCCGCCACAAATTCTAAGCCAATTCTACACCTTTTTCCACCAGATCCAACTTAATCCTTCCTAATTTCACCTTCCTCTTCTTTTCTCTCGCCTAAAACACCATATTTCTTACTTCATTATATAATTTTAATTTATGGGTTCCTCTGGTTTGTTCCTTTCTTCCTATGTCGAAAAGGACCATTGGTTCTTGATGGTTTCTGCGAATCCTGCTTCACCGCTGGGCTTTCGAGATTTTCTATTGGATTTGTGTCTTGTTGTTGACATCCAGAATGCCAATCTGGGTTGGGCGGTTGCATTTCAAGACGTTGTCTTGAAGGAGCACTGTGATGAGGCCCTGTTGGGTTTTTTATCAGATCTGGTGGGAATTCCATCTCTGATTTGGAGCGTAGCATTCACTTATGTGGAACTGGAAGAGAGATATGAAAACTTTGCAGTATGTGTGATGAGGTCTTTGAAGGTCTACGCCAATGAAGATGTGACCCTTGGTTTGAAGAGCTACTCTCATGACCTCGGAAAGTATGGTGACGCACTCCTTGGCCATGTCTTAGCGAGCGGCAATTTACACATCTCTGATGTCGGATGTGTGCACGCTGGTCTCACCGGTTCCAGCGAGCTAGTATTATCGGATCTCTCCGATAAGAATGGTGATGCTTTAGCTGCCAAACGGTACTTACTCTCGTGGTGTGATTTGGGGAATGGAGTATTTCATTTCACGGTTGTACTGATAGATGAAGTCAAGGTGTTTGCTGATTTGCCCGAAAGAGCTATCGATTTGTTGATGATAGCTCTACAGGAGGATACTACCAACGGGTTTGGAATGGGGTTTCTAGACTGGGTCTATGTTGAAATTCAGTCTGGGTAAACCATGGTTTTTGTTGCTTTTGCACACCCCATCATGGTATTCGGAGTTGCGAAAGGTTCTGACCTCCGAAGTATTGTTGACTGTGTTATGTTGGCCTCTGCTTTGTATTCTAAGCTGGCAAGTATTGTAGAGGTTAAAAATGAGAGTCGTATGCTCTAACTTCTCTCTAACCTCTCTCTAAAAGCGTAGCCGCCACAAAATCTTTACATTAATCTACACAATTTCTTCATCAGATCTCCTCATTAACCTTCCCTAATTCACCTTTCCTCTCCTAATCTCTCACCTCAAACACCATATTTCTTACTTTATAATTATTTTCTAATGAAGAGGGTTTCGTTTTCGGAGAGCTTAGTGTCTGTGATCCCTCCCCGTGCGAGAGGATCTGAAGCTTGCCTTCATGTGGATAGTCCGATTAGGAGTCCGAAGAGGGTCTCCTTTTCAGAGAACCTTGTGACGGTGGTTCCCTTGGAGGATGCCCAAGTTAAAAAGGTTAGTGAAAGACAAGAGGTTGCTGCCTCGGTATCGGTGATACCATTGGAGCGGGAGAAACGAGTAAATGTTGGCCAGGGATCCCAATTAAGGGTGAAACTGGAAAATGATGAAAGCGGGAGGAGCTCGGAGGTGACACCGAGAACCAGAAGCATCATTGAGGGGATACCGCCTTCCCAGTGTAAGGGGTGGAATCTTGGCACTGCCGACGGCTCAAGAACGGTGTTTGAGGCGCGCACTGGTAGTTTGGTAAAGCACCAAGTGATTGATGGTAAGCTTTTCTCTCGAAAGAATCCTCCTAAAATTATTATGGAAGCTGATTCGTTTGTTCAGCTACCGGTTTCGATTTTGGGATCTGTAAATGAAAGTGACAATGGAGGGGAGGTCATTTCCGACCTTATTGTTGGAACTGACCTCGTAAATGTTGAGGCCTCTTTAACCCAAAATTTGCCTGTTCTTACTAATGACTCTGGGTTGGTCCTACCCATAGTTGAGGGGAAGGATCAGTTTTCTCAAGACGAGGCTCATGAGAAGGATGGGGACCTGAGTGTTCAGAAAGCTAATGATGGTGTTGAGCTCAATGGACACTTAGCTCTTGCTGCTACTGTAGAGGAACAGGGCCTGAAGAGTGCGGATCCTGCAAAGGATGACTTTGGGACGTTAAGTCATACAAGAGATGATATCCCGGAAGATGCGGTTCTTATCTCTTGCTTGGAGGACCTAATCAATAGAATTGTAAAGGATGTCTATAATTTGGCTGACCCTGATAAAAAGGGGCAACCTGGTTCGAGATCCAACGTTGATTATTCTTGGATGAATGATAAGGCGAAGGGGACTTCTCCACGTACTTCTAATGTTGATGCTGTTCACGTGGAGTCTGTTCAGACTGAGAATGGTGGGTTTAAATGGAAAGAGCTGGCTAGTAGGGCTCATCTGCTGGAAGCACAGAACTACATTGAAGTGCTTAAACGCTTCATTGAGTATATGGGTTATGCGGTGCCTGTGTTAAAGGGGCATAAAGAATTGATTCTGGTGTCGGGCAATTTTCTTATTGATATTTCAGACTGTGAAAATGATGAGGAGCTATGTGTAGCTCTTAACAATGTGGTTCAGTTACAGAACTTTATCATAATGGAAGGAATTGAAATCCCTCCTGAAGGAGTCCCGTCGGAGGTAAGCTTCGTCGAAGATGACGGTAAGAAGGAGCAGAGACAAAGAGCTCTCTCGGGTAATGATGGTGGCATTGTTATGCCTCAGAAGAAGAAAATCAGATGGGAGGAGGTTGTCCGTAACAAGATGACTACGAAGATGGAAGTGGGTAATAATCCTAACTTGATGGAAGATTCTGATGGCACCAACAGTATTGATGCAGAGATTGATGAGGCCTTTGATTATCTGATCGGTAGTGGTCTAGAGGAGGATATGTCTGCTATGCGTGTGGTGGAACCTGTGGATGATATTCCTTGGGAGGATCTACCTACTGTCAGTATTCTTCCTTCTATTGATGCGAGTTTTCTAACTATGACGAATAATGGTTGTGGAAAGATGAAGGAGAACCGAGTGACTACTGGGCCTGACAATGGTGGGGTTTCCATCATGACAATTGACAAGGGACATACAACCCTGAGTACATGGCAGATGGAGGCTGCCCCTAAAGCTGATTTTGTTGCTGGCGGGAAGGAGGAGGAGCGGGATGCTGGGGACCATGGCAATGGAAAGCTAGAAGGCAATGGGCAGGATAAAAAGGTTCGCTGGACTAAATCCAGGATCAAGAAATGGAGAGCGACTAGAGGAGGTCACTCCAAAAAGATTTAATCATGGACGTTTAAGCTTTTGTTCTATGTTCTATTTTCTATTTCCTGTTGACTGTAAAATGACTTAATGTCGTTATGGCTTTGTTTTTCGAATGTTGATATCGCGGGGTATGCCCCTAGATCTTTTGTAAGTTGTTCCTTTTTTGGTATAAATTTTAATTAGCAAAAAAAAAAAAAAAATTCTGTCTGCATCTTATTGGATGGTAATTCTATAAGACGATGTTTGTTGACGGAGCCCTGTTATGAGAGGATTCGTACGGTTCTTGCGATTTATATGCCTGGACTGTTGATGGGGAAGAGATTGAGTTCTATTACGTTCATGCAGGATATGGAGGTTAAGCAACAGTTTGTTGCTTGTTATTTGATCTGGAATGAACTTGCGTCAAAACGCAAAGCCCATGGCAATTTTATGGCTGGAGGTTTTATCTCCCAGGAGGACAACGTGCTTGGCGTTTGGCCTCAATGGCCGACAAGGGTTGTGGTACTATGCACAGGAGGCTCTCATTTTAGAGAAGAGAAACTTGATGAGGCATACATTATGCTTGAGCCTAATTCTATTAGGTTGCCATTCGGGCCTAATCTACTTAGAAGATGTTGGGATGATAACCAACATGGCTTGGGGAGATTGTTTAGGGACATTCGAGTTGCTGTCCTGTTAAAAGGTGGTCACCTAATTGGTGGAAGAGGTGGTGTGGTTTCCCGAAACCATGCTGTTTTGATTTGGATTCAGAAGAGCCATACTGCTTGTTATGATATCTCCAAGTTGGGAAGGTGGATTGAAGATTCGATTTAGGTTATGTGTGATCGGGAGAATGTAACCAGTTGTGACGTAGCTGGGATAGTAAACGGTTTTCTTTGGAATATTATGATTGGGTGTACTCCCATTGCTGGCCTTATGAGTTTGCGACCTGCTGAGGTCTGCAATGATAGAGGGGACACTGGTTGGATGCTTGTTGTTGTGATGTTGATCATTAATGATGATGACTTTGGAATGAAGTTTGGTTTCTGTAAAAGAAAAGACGATCATTGGGATGAGGGTGATTCTAGGCTCAAGTTGTTTATTTTTGGGGATGTGACAAACCCTTTTATTGCTGTTGCCCAATGTCGTGGATTTGACATATGGAACTTCCGAAGGCATAGCAGATTTTGCGACCATCAGGATGTTGTGTCAAGCCAGTGTGTTCGGGAAGCTGGATGCCACCCTGTTGATATGTCTCAAGGCTTGTTTAATCAGTGGAGATCTTTACGTTGGTGGGGACAGTTACACATGGTCAATTTCCATGAGAGTCGGCCTAAAGTGGGAACTCATATATTTATTCCTATGTGACATTATTATGTATTTTTAGCTAGTCTCATGTTGAAGTCCGGCTGTGGACTATTTCTGTGTTTTCTTGAATGTTGATTCGCGGGGTATGCCCCTACAACTGTTAGTTTTTCTGATTGTTGTTTCTCGGGGTATGCCCCTAGTCTTGTAATTGTTGTTCCTTTTTTGGTATAAAATTTTTAATTAGCAAAAAAAAAAAAAAATTCCTTCATCAGCTTTTAGCTCAAATTTTGTCAACTGTTCAGGATGAGTTTTCAGCACAAAGCACTTGCACCCAAAAATATCAGGTTTGGCTTCTTTTCTCTCACCATCTCATATGGTGTTTTTCAATGCTTGTTGATCAGAGTAGCATTCTGAGTAAAACAAGCAGTTTGAACAGCTTTTACCCAGAAATAGGTTGGCAATTTTGCTTCATCAAGCATAGTTCTGGCAGCTTCTATCAAGGTTCTGTTCTTTCTTTCAACTACACCATTTTGCTGTGGTGTACCAGGTGCAGAAAACTCTTGCTTCACTCCTCTGTTCTTGCAGAATTCTTCCATTGTTGCATTTCTGAATTCAGTTCCATTATCACTCCTGATAATAAATCGTGAGTTTTTATGCTTGCAAAACCTTTGAAAGTTGGTGGTTAATTCCTTTATACTTTCTTATCCAGATTTCGTTTAGTTTGTGGGTGATTAAATTCTTTAAGCAATCTAAACAAATCGATCCTTTAGTTTTGTTTCTTGATGATTAAATTCTTTATAGAAGCAAGCTAAAGTTAAATTTTCCGCTGCAAATCTGATCTACATAAAAAATATATATCAGGTTGCATACATGATATACTTGCTATTAGATAAAGAAGAGACCCTATCTTGCCTCTATAGTTTGTCATATCTACAGATGCTCCTATATCTTTGTCCAACTTAGTTGTTGTTGCCATGGGAGTTGATGCAGATGAGCAGTCAAGCATACCAAATTTCTTGAGAAGATTTCTGGTATATTTTGCTTGATTTATAAAGATCCCATCATCTGTTTGCTTCACCTGTAGGCCTAGAAAATAACTAAGCTCTCCCATCACACTCATTTGATACCTGGACTGCATTAACTTGGCAAACTTTGTACAGAATTTATCATTAGTAGACCCAAAAATTATGTCATCAACATATATTTGAACTAAAAGCAGGTCACTACCAGATTTAAAGTAGAACAGAGTTTTATCAATAGTAGCTCTGTTGAACCCACTTTCTAGAAGAAATTGAGCTAAAGTTTCATACCATGCTCTTGGTGCCTGCTTAAGTCCATTGAGTGCTTTATCAAGCCTGTAGACATAATCTGGATATTTGGGGTCCACAAATCCTGGTGGTTGTTCAACAAACACTTCTTCTTCAAGTTTCCCATTCAGAAAGGCACTTTTCACATCCATTTGAAATACCTTGAATTTCTTATGAGAAGCATATGCTAGAAACATCCTTATTGCCTCCAATCTTGCAACTGGAGCAAAAGTCTCATCATAATCTATTCCTTCCTGCTGTGAATAGCCTTTTGCCACAAGTCTGGCCTTGTTTCTTGTAACAACCCCCTCACTATCAGTTTTATTTCTGAAAACCCATTTAGTACCAACAACAGACCTTTTCTTTGGTCTTGGTACAAGGGTCCAAACTTCATTTCTCTCAAATTCATTCAACTCCTCCTGCATTGCTGCTATCCAGTCAGCATCTTGAAGAGCTTCTTCTATCTTCTTTGGTTCAGTTTGTGACAAAAATGCATGAAACAGACATTCATTTGTTGTTGCACTTCTTTTCCTTACTCTTGCATCTGGATCACCAATAATCAAATCAGGTGTGTGAGATTTTGTCCATTTCCTAGCTGAAGGCAAATGACTTCTCTCAGTATTTGATCCTCCCCCTCGATCCATGTTCTCCTGATTTTCTTGTTGCCTTTCTTCATTCTCTGAGGCTCCCCCTGAATGTGACTGCTCAGAGTTTGAACTGTCAGATTTTGGACTTTCAGAGTTTGAGTCATCAGAGTTTGATCCAGATTTTTCAGCTGACTCATTTTCAGAATTTGAGTCATCACTTTGAAGTGATTCTTCATGCTCCCACTCAACTGGTTCTCTCCTTGTTTATGGCTGAGAAGTTTCTTCAGTATTTACCAGTAGAGGTTTAGAGTTTAGCTCAACAGAGTTTATCAGTTCAGCCTCATCAGAGTTTACTTCATCAGAGAATAAATCTTCATTTTCAAAGTGCAGTTGATCATGATCATCTACATCTTCAAGTCCAGTAATTTTCTTGTCATCAAATGACACATGAATAAACTCCATGATCACTTTGGTTCTCAGATTATAAACTCTGAATGCCTTAGTTGACAGTGGATAACCAACAAAAATTCCTTCATCAGCATTTAGCTCAAATTTTGTCAACTGTTCAGGATGAGTTTTCAGAACAAAGCACTTGCACCCAAAAATATCAGGTTTGGCTTCTTTTCTCTCACCATCTCATATGGTGTTTTTCCATGCTTGTTGATCAGAGTAGCATTCTGAGTAAAACAAGCAGTTTGAACAGCTTCTGCCCAGAAATAGGTTGGCAATTTTGCTTCATCAAGCATAGTTCTGGCAGCTTCTATCAAGGTTCTGTTCTTTCTAAAATGAGAGTCGTATTTGCTCTAACTTCTCTCTAACCTCTCTCTAAAAAACCCAGCCGCCACCAAATTCAAACCTAAATCTAAACCATTCCTCATCAAATCTTCTCTTTAGCCTTCCCAAATTCACCTTCCTCTTCTAATCTTTCACCTCAAACACCATATTTCTTTATATAATTATTATATAATTACTAGTTTAATGAAGAAGGTTTCCTTTTCGGAGAACCTAGTGACCGTGATTCCTCCCCGTGCGCGAGGATCTGAAGGTTGCCATCCGGTGGGTAATCCGATTAGGAGTCCGAAGAGGGTCTCCTTTTCGGAGAACCTTGTGACTGTGTATCCTTTGGAGGATAATCCGAAGGGTGTGCTCAGGGTGTGTGCACAGAGTGGCTCCTCTCCTGGATGGGAGAAGTTTAAACCCTTGTTTCAGGTGGCTAAGAGATTGAAGTTTGAGACGGAGTGTACGGAGTTTGGTACTTCTGGTCTCAAAGATGGGCTGGAGGTGGCGGAGAGGGCCTTCACCCCCACAACTGGGTTTGCTTCTAGGACGTGTAGCCCGCTTGAAGGTAAGATCTACTACTCCAAGAAGAAAGTTACTTTTAACGATTTGGTTGTTGAAATTAAAGATTTCAATAATGAAATGTCCGATTCATCGGACGCAACTGACATTTCTGTTAGTGCTAATGTGGATTTGGGAGTCAATTCCTCTTTGATGGATGAGGGAGTTGACTTTCCAATTTTAGGTGAAAATGACTGGCCTAGAGAGAATCTAGTGGTTTGCCGAAAGGCTTGCCTTAGGAAGTCTACACTTAATGTGGAGGTTGTCAAACCTGTGAAGAAATCAGTGAAGTGGAAGGATAATGTCCAGGTTATTATTGATCAAGAAGTGACTATTGGTAATGATAGTCAGGTCAATAAGAAGTTGGTTATGGATGAGGAGGTGGGTCACAAGCTGAATGAAAAGGACATTGATGAAGCCTTTGAGTATTTAAGGAGTAGTGGTTGTGTTCTGGAAGGGACAGAAAGGATGTTGAGGCATATGCTTAGGATACTTGGGTGTGAACCAGGGGGTTACACTTATTTTAATTGTTGTTATTGTAGTTATTACTCGACATTGAATGGTGAGGGCGCGATGGAGCAAGGTGTAGAGCTGGATGTTCACAGAGTGTGTGCAATGCGCATTGCAACATGGTTATTTGCTTGTTATGTCCTTGAGATGAAGGGATTGGTTGAAGACCCTTTATGGGTGCGTTCTGCGGGGTCCATAGTGAAACAGAGGTATGGCTTATTTGTTGTTGGTGATAGTTCAAGTCATGGTACCTTGGTGATGCCTGTTGTGAAGGAAACAGATGGTTTTTTCTGCTCCTGGGTTGTTGATAGGAGGCTAGGTTTGGTGGGATTTGGCCTCACTTTTCTCATGGGGATTTATATGATGGTGTTTGAAATTGGCTTATTAGTTCTGGACCTGGTTGTTGGTTTTTGTCAAGTCCAGGTGATGTGCCATGCTAAGGGGTATGGTAGCAACGGTTTAGAGTCCAGTGGTGTGGTGATTGTGTTCTCCGCCCTGGA
This sequence comes from Kitagawia praeruptora, assembly GCA_037693485.1. Taxonomy (NCBI): domain Eukaryota; kingdom Viridiplantae; phylum Streptophyta; class Magnoliopsida; order Apiales; family Apiaceae; genus Kitagawia; species Kitagawia praeruptora. The sequence goes on along the minus strand of CM075344.1, from coordinate 91,739,042 downwards.
TATTGCTAGTAGTTGTTATGTGTGCACTGCTGGGTATGGTTCCTGCAATATTGGACGGCCTATCAGGAGCAGTCATGGGAGTATTGAGAATGCAAATGCCCTCCAGGTGCCTGCTGTTGTTTTCAGAGATATTGACGAGGACACTGACAACTTAGTTGTCCAGATGCATAATTGCAGTTCATGTAATGCTTACAATATGTCCTTACAGAAGGAGTGGTCTGATGTGCAGAGATTTGCGCTTGGAGTTATGATGCCTCCTTGGCATAGTTATTTTGTTTTTTAATTTCAGTTATGAACTTGTGTTAAGCTAGGATAACTAGCTTTTATGTTGTTTGTTGACAATAGGGTAACTTACTATTTTTTAGCTTTTGCTGATTCCGCGGGGTATGCCCCTAGGTCTGTTTAAGTTCTTTCCTTCGTGATATAAAATTTTAATTAGCAAAAAAAAAAAGGTTCTGTTCTTTCTTTCAACTACACCATTTTGCTGTGGTGTACCAGGTGCAGAAAACTCTTGCTTTACTCCTCTGTTCTTGCAAAATTCTTCCATTGTTGCATTTCTGAATTCAGTTCCATTATCACTCTTGATAATTTTGACTTTGTATTTTGATCCTTTGTCCAGTAGCTTTACATGCTCCATCAGAGTTAATGCAGTTTCATCTTTCTTTGCTAGAAAATACACCCATGTAAATCTGGTGTGTTCACCAACAATTACCAAAGCATTTTTCTTTCTAAAATTTTCCTGAAAGAAAGGTTATCAGTGTGAGAAATGAGAGTCGTCTCTAACTTCTCTCTAACATCTCTCTAAAACCCTAGATAGCCGCTTCCAAATCCAAACACTTTCTCATCAAATCTTCCCATATTACCTTCACGAGTTCATCTCTTCTCTTTTCTCTCACTATATACTCTAAATTTCTTAACCATACTATTAGTACGAATAGATCCATTTATGTTGAGGATGAACCCAACCGTGAGTTGGGATCTTACCGGTGTCCAGCGGACCACGATGGTGCTCCGCTTGAATTTGGAGTGTTTGATGGGTATAAAACCCCATTCTTAGTTGCTGGACCTGTCTTTAAAGAGCTGGTGGGTTGTTCGAACCCAAGGTTGGATGATGCAAGCCATATTGAAACGGATCCATTGCAGGATGGCTGTTGGATGGGCGAATCGCCTCTTGACTCTGTCGACCAAGGGAGGATAGGTTCGGTGGAATCGTTAGCAAAGGAGTCCTCTGTGGAGAACCCTGAAATGGTGGAGCCTTTAAGGTGTTTGAAGCCTGGCCTAAGCCAGGGGAAACAAGATGTTGGTTGCAACCCCTCTGTTGGGCCTGCTTCTTTGATTCGTAGCTCAGTTAGAGCTATTGAGCCAATTAATATGTTGGGTAGATCTATGGCTACCAAGGATGTCAAGGATGTTGACTGTATTGATGGTGTGTGTCGTGAAAGGGATGTTAATCCCATGACTGAAAGGGATGACCCTTTGGACCCTGGTATGGAGGCTTGGAAAGCGATTGCTACAAAGGATCCTTTTGTAGAAAGTGCTACTGATGTCAAAGGTTTAGGCTGTATGGTTGCAGCAGCAGTGGATTTGGGATCTTCTCCCGTCTTGCAAGAGGTAGCTCTTGCAAAGCCTGCTACGACTGGGTCCTTCTCGTCAGGACTTTAGGAGAGATTGAATATTGCTTTGAAAGCACTTGTGGTTCTTCGGGATTGCATTGTTCTGAATGGATGTGAGGTGCCCAGCTTCTGGAGGAAGATTGAGATGAGAGGTTTAAATGTCGATAGTGATCTGAAGGAAGAACCTATGTTTAGAATGATGGCTGACCGTGCGAGATCTGTGCACAGTATCAAGCAATTAAGTGGATTTATTCGAAAATGGAATATTCCCACTCCTATTCTGCTAGGGGAGGATGAGGTTCTTATACAATGTATGAAGGAGGAGCTCAAGGAGGCAGGTCTGTCGAACCAGACCGGTTTGGAAGAGGAAGGGGAAACGTTGATAGTTGTTACTCAAGGGTTGAATGTAGATAGCTTGAAGTTTTTTATTGTCTCTCATGATAATAAGGGTAAAATTTCCAAGAATGCAGGTGAAAAAGGTTGGAATGCTCCCTTTAAGGGTGTACAGGGTTGCCAAACCTTGCCATCCCAACTCAGGGATGTTCTAGCTGAGATGAGAAACCATGGTATTGGGTTTTTGGCTAATGCTGTTAGTTAAGGTTTTTGATGTAGAGGTGAGTTTAAAGAGCGCATCTGGTACTGTTCTAGAGATTGATCAGTATGAGGACCTTGAGGAGGTGAGTATGCATGGGCGTTCTGGTGGCCCCATGGATTCTCTGACTATGAAGTATGAGTTGATGCAGGTTTTTGAAGTCCTGGATGGGGTTGTGGAGGAAGCCCTGGATATGAAGAGTTATTTCAACAGTGTGAGAGATTCCATTCGTGGGCACATGCATTATTTGGGCATGTTGTTTGGGTTTGCTGATGGTAATGGCATAATGGTTGATGATGTTGAGATAGGAAATGAGAGGGATCCTGTGCAGGGGATAGGCAAGCAGACAGGGATCAAGAATTCCATTAAATTGGATGCAGAGCTGCATCAGGTTGGGACATATGTGCTTACTGCAGAGACAAGCCTCCGCAATGTGGAGATGCTGGACTACCATAGAAGCGAACAAGGCGATGACACCTGAGATGCTCCTTTTGTGAAGGCTTTGTGACCGTGAGGGTCGTAATTTCTATGTAGCTTGTTCTTGAACTTGGTTAATTTTTCTGTGTTTTTTTATCATGCTGTTCCGTTAGGTGAATTTTCTACTTATCGCGGGGTATACCCCTAGAGATGTATTTTGTTTGCCTATGGTATAAACTTAATTAGCAAAAAAAAAAAGCATATTTCTTTCTTCCAATAGACATTACATTTACTGGTCCAAAAAGATCAACATGTAGAAGATGATAAGGATCAACAATTGAAGATTCAAACTTGCTCTTGAAAGATGACTTTCTTTGTTTGGCCTTTTGACAAGAATCACACAGGCCATCAACATTTAGTAAAGATTTTGGAAGTCCTCTAACAAGATTCTTTCTTATCAACTCATTGATGTTATTTAGATTCAAATGAGGGAGTTTCTTATGCCAGTTCCAACTCTCTTCACTGGACATTCTTGTTGACAGGCAAATTGCTTTTCCATCAGAGTTTGTTGACAACTTTATTTCATAGATGTTATTCTGCCTGTGTCCAACTAGAACAACTTTCCCTGTAGATTTACTGATGATTTCACAATATTCAGGCTGAAAATCTACATGATATCCTCTGTCACAGATTTGACTCACAGATAGCAAATCATGCTTGAGTCCTGGAACCAGAGCTACATTTGTGATGATGACACTTCCAAGATTGATATTGCCATATCCCAAAGTATGTCCTATGTTGCCATCACCATAGGAAACTTTTGGGCCAGCCTTCTCCACATACTCTGATAGCAGGGCTTTATTTCCAGTCATGTGTCCTGAACATCCACTGTCCACGACTAGGGTACTCTCCCTGATGCCCTGCAATCACAAACATTTACTGAAGATTAGTTTTAAGGATCCAGACTTGCTTGGATCCTTTGGCTTTCTTAAATTTATTAGCTTTTGCAGCGGAATTCACAGTATCAGAGTTTAAGCTAACACTTTCAGAGTTTACACTTGCAGAATTAACCTTAACCCATTTCAAATTGGGCTTGGGTTCATAGTAATTATGATAAATAGCATGATAATCCCTGCAACTATAAATAGAATGCCAAGTACTTCCACAATGTTTGCATAAAGTCTGTGGTCTAGCTCTAACATTATCTTTCTTTACTTCAGACTTTGAAGGTAAAGAATTAATATTTTTATTCTTCCTGCAAAAGCTAGCAAGGTGGTTAGTGCTACCACAGTTATGACATGTCTTTCTTGGAGCAAAAGTAGCAAGCATTGGATAATTACCTTGAGAAATGCCTACTTTACCATTTCTGTTTTTTTTAGACACTTTCTGTTTCTTAACAGATTTTAACTCCTTAAGCCTATGCTTGAGTTGTTTATCTGTCATTAAACCAATATTAACCTTTTTTTTTTGCTAATTAAATTTTTATACCACGAAGGAACAGCAGATTACATTTCCAGGGGCATACACCGCGAAAGCAACAACCATACATTACAAAACATCACAATCAAATATAACACCCAAGGAGCACTAGAGGACAATGAGAGTCCTAGAGAGAGAAGCTCCTCCTTCTTTCTAAAATCCCCTAAACCTAGCCGCCATTTTCTAATCTTCAGATCTATTATCTAAAACACTTTCCCCATCTTTAACTCCTCATTCCCTTCATTTACTTCCACCTTCTCTTGTCCCCCAAACCTAAACACTATATTTCTTTCTTTCCCTTTTTGTTTTCTTTTTCGGTCAGTTCCCATGGTGAGTCAAGGTTCTAATTGTGACTCCGATTCTGGTTTACCTGGCTATATGCAGGATATGGAGGATGATAAGTTTCAGGAAATGCTTGCAAAAAGGGAAGTGGAGGACTTTCCAGCCCTAGTTGTGCCTTCCACCCTTCAGGGAGGTACCTCAGCTGCAAAGATCTGTGAGACAACCTCAGATGAGGAGGAAACTTCATATGAGACTGCTAGAGATGCGATAGAGAGAGAAACGATACACATGGTAGCAAAGGGTGTGGCTGCGAACAATAAGTATGAGAGAGAGGATCTCATAAAGCTACGCAACCAAATGATGGATATCCATAGCTTCCTTGCCAAGAAGGGTTTTTCGGTGACTGAAGTTGAGAAAGAAATCTTGAAGGATAAGGAGAGGTTTAATGCAGGGTTAGTAAGCCCAGTGCGTTTCATTGATGGTAGGGATGAGATGGGTCTTCCAATATTCACTAGTAAGGAAGTACCTAAGAGCACGGTTGCTAGTGAGAAGGGGGTGGGAGCTGTTAAAGGAATTCTAAAAAATGCCCCACCTGGGGGCTTGGAAAGGGGTGAAAGCTCGAAGAGTCAACAGGAAACAGACAAACAGGAACCTCTTACAGATAAAGTAAGCAAGGAGAACACCAAAAATGGGGAGAAGGATGAGAAGACTGAAATGGGGTCAAAAGGTGCTAAGTCCTGGTCTTCAGTCTTAAGAGCGGCCCCGGGCCCTGTCAAGGAAGTGAAATTTGACTACGTGCCTCCATCGGAAGGATCAGATGTTGTATCCCCCCCAGTGGATGTCCTCAAGAAAGGTGCGGAAAAATTCAAATGTTGCATTGTGGGTAAATTTACCAAAGGGACTCTACCGTTTAAGAGAGTTAAGGAGGTGGCTTTTTTAGCCTGGAGGAGAGGCCTCACCATGATCTCTCAGCGTAATGAGTCTACCTATGTCTTTAGGTTCAACTCTTCCAATGAAAAGAATGCGGTTCTAAGCAAAGGTACGTGGTACTTTGATAAAAGGCCTCTGGTATTAACTGATTGGGGTTTCAACGAGCGCTCAGAATCTGTTACTTCAATGCCGTTATGGGTTAAGCTAGCCAATCTTCCAGATTGTTACTGGACGTAGGAGGGGCTGGGCCGTGTTGCTAGTGCCATTGGAAAGCCCCTAGGGGCAGACGCCCTTACATCTGAGCTAGAAATTCTTCCATTTGCAAAAATGTGCGTGCAGTATGAAGTGGGGGATCCATTACCACCAACGCTCAAAGTGGTGGACCTGGACGGTTCCATAGTTGAGGTTAAAGTCTCATACATTAATAAGCCAATGGTGTGCGGCCACTGTAAATCTCTTGGCCACACCATTAGTGTTTGCCCGGTGGCTTCTAGACAATGGGCGGCAGGGGGGTCAATCCATACTAAAGGGGCTCCATCTGGCCAAAATGACAAAGGAAAAGATAAAGTGGACGAAAGTGGTAAGGTAAATGAAGGCCACCAAAAGAAGGTGGTGGTGGAGCTGAAAGAAGGGGTTTTAGAGGCGGAAACAAGTCAAAAGAAGGTGGTGGTGGAGCTGAAGGAAGGGGCTTTAGAGAAGGAAGCAAGCCACATGACCACTTCAGTTGGGGACAAGCAAACCGCCAACCACCAGGTAGATGTAAAAGAAGGGGATGTAGACAATGAGTGGACGGAGGTTCGTTCTAAACGAAAGCCAGTGACATCGCCAAGTATATCTCCGGAAGTCTCCAATCTTCAGCCGTTTCAGAACATTGTGGTTGATGAGGTAGCAATGAAACATGGCTCGAGAACTCCAAAGCCATACAAGAAAGTAAAAAGAGGGAGTAGGGGGGGTCGTACCCCTTCCTCTAGGTCATAAATCTACTATGACTATTTTTTGTTCCTACAACGTTAGAGGCCTTAATAATAAAGTTGGTTTTATCAGGGACTTCATCTTTAAAAATAAACTGTCCCTGGTAGGTCTATTGGAAACACATGTCCAAACTGACGTTGCTAGGATTATCTCTCGGACCATTAATCCACGGTTTCAGTGGTGCTTTAACTATGATCATCATCCGGGAGGCCGTATATGGCTGGGGTGGAATCCCTCTATATGGAAAATTTTGGTTCTTGCTTCTTCTTCTCAGCATATCACATGCTCTGTTACCCTTCTTGAGAGCAATGCAACTTTTGTTATCTCTTTTGTGTATGCCCTTAATGATATGATTGACCGTAGACCACTATGGTCTGATTTGGTGGGAATAGCGCAGGGTTTGAATGGCACAGCATGGGCTCTATGTGGTGACTTCAACTCGTGTATTAGTATTGATGAAAAACAAGGAGGGTCCTTAGATTGGACTGCTGGAATGGAGGAGTTTAAACAGTTCTTGCTTGCTAATGGCCTCACTGATCTCCGGTATTCAGGCCACTTCTTCACATGGTGGGATAGCAATATCTCTCAGCCAAAATTCAGAAAATTAGATCGTGTGTTAGTAAACCCGGAATGGCATTCAGTGTTCCCTTGCTCAACGGTGGAGTTCATGTCTCGGGGCTTATCTGATCATTGCCCTGCTGTTACTTCACTTGGCACTAGTTTCTCCTCTGGAGCGAAGCCCTTTCAGTTTTTTAATCACCTTATTGATAATCCAGACTTCTTGGAAACAGTGGAGAAAGCATGGTCCTTAGAGGTTGAGGGGAATCCTTGGTTCATCCTAACATCGAAACTCAAGAATGTAAAGGTGGCTCTAAAGGAACTAAACAGAAAGATGGGGGATATTCACAACCTAGTAATCCAGTCTCGGGATGCAATCTCTCAGTTCCAGGACTCAATGCCTGCAAACCCTACTGCTGCTTACTTTGAGGAAGAAAAGGAATTTATTGAGAATTATTCAGCAGCTTTAAGGCTAGAGGAGCAGTTTTTAAAGCAGAAATCCAGAATTCAGTGGCTTAAACTTGGAGATGGCAATAGTAAGTTTTTCTATAATTCTTGTAGAGGGAACTGGAACACTAACAAGATTACTACCCTCACTGACTCGGAGGGAGTCTCACACTCTTCTCATGCAGACATGGCTAAAGTTGCAACGGATTTCTATAAAAATATTCTGGGAAAATCATCTGAGGTAGCAGATTTTCCTAATGATATTCCTCTATCTTCTCTCTCTGATTCCCAGGTCAACCTTATGGCTGCCCCTTTTTCTGAGAGTGAAGTACTGAGCACATTAAAAAGAATGGCTAAGAACAAGAGCCCTGGGCCAGATGGGTTCACAGTTGAATTCTACTTGGCTGTTTGGCACTTGGTAGGAAACGATGTGACTAAAGGTATCATGCATTTCTTTAACACATTGCACTTGCCTAGAGTAATAAATGCTGCTTCCATATGTTTAGTTCCTAAACAGCCTAACCCATCTGAAATGCAACACTTTAGACCAATCACCTGTTGTAATGTACTGTATAAATGCATCTCTTCTATGCTAGCCAAGAGGCTTAAAGCTGTGCTTCCATCCATCATTTCCCCGATACAATCTGCTTTTGTAGCTAGGAGATCCATTGGTGACAATATTTTCCTTGCTCAAGCATTATGCAAGGACTATAATGGTAATTCAGGTCAGCCTCGATGTGCTATAAAGCTAGACATTCATAAGGCTTTTGACTCCCTAAACTGGAATTTCCTGTTTGCAATCATGGGGAAAATGAGGTTTCCCACTCAGTACATTAAGTGGCTGGAAAAATGTATCACTTCAACAATGTTTTCTGTAAAGTTGAATGGCAGTTTGGAAGGGTTTTTCAAAGGGGAATCTGGCCTCAGGCAGGGGGATCCTCTATCCCCTTATCTGTTCGTGATTGTCATGGAGGCTCTCTCAGCATGCCTGGATAAGAAGACTGCAGACCCTAACTTCAAATTCCATTGGAGAACTAAGGAAGTAAAGCTAAATCACATTATTTTTGCTGATGATGTTTTCCTGTTTAGTCATGGTGATCTTAGGTCAGTCTCGGCTCTCCTGGATGGGATCAAGCTATTCTCAACCTGTTCGAATCTAAAGCCAAACATCTCCAAAACTACTTGCTTCTTTGCTAATGTTAGACCGGATGTGACTGATGCCATTCTTTCTCACTCAGGGTTTCAAAGAGGTCATATGCCCATCACCTACCTGGGGCTCCCTCTTATCACAGGAAAGCTCAACAAGAATGATTGCCAGACTCTGATTAGTAGACTGTGCAGCAAAATGGAGATGTGGACAACTAGATTTCTTAATTTTGCAGGGCGTCTCCAACTGATCAAAGCCATACTGGTCAGCATTGTGGGATACTGGAGTATGTTTCTATTCCTTCCGAAAGGGATCCTAAAAAAGATCAATGCCCTATTTTTCAAGTTCCTCTGGGGAGGTTTCTACAAATCAGATGGGAAGTGTCAATATAAAGTTGGATGGGAGGAGTGTTGCAAACCAAAAGCAGAAGGGGGTCTTGGCATTCGGAATATTTTTGAATGGAATGAAGCAGCCATTCTTTTTCAGCTGTGGCGCATCATTCAGCCCACCTCTAACTCTCTATGGATAGCTTGGTTCCATAAAGCTTTGCTGGCAAAGAAGGAATTCTGGACTTCCAAAATGCCATATCGCTCATGTTGGATTGTAAGGAAACTGTTCAAGGCGAGGCCGCGAGCCCTTCAGTATGTACACTATAACATAGGAGAAAACTCTGACTTTCTCTTCTGGCATGATCCTTGGGTCCAAAATAAGCCCCTTCTAGATATTGCCCCTTCCATTGTATCTACAGCTGAGTCCACTAGTTCAGTCAGTATCAATGTCTACCTCCGAAATGGGACTTGGGACTTACCATCTTCGAACCATAATGATGTGATTGAAATTAGAAGGATGGTGCAACATATCCAAATCCATAAGTCTGATTCCATTTTGTGGGATGGAATGCTTCCAAAGCATGTCAAATTGTCCACTATTTGGTCCTCCATGCGGGTTAAGGGAAGCTATGTCCAGTGGTTAAACATGGTCTGGGGAAAATTCAATATCCCGAAATGCTCATTCATCACATGGTTAGCCATCAAAAACAGGCTCCTCATGAAGGATAGAATGCTTCTGTTTGGAATGCAGGTTGATCAAAAATGTGTCTTGTGTGGGGTGGATGATGAATCGATTAGTCACATTTTCACTGCTTGCCCATACTTTGATATTATTAGCAGGTCTATGCCATTTCGTTTCTCTCGTAACTGGTCCAATTGTCAGTCAGGCAACTGCACTGCTACTCAGCTAGGGGCAAAGGAGGAATCAATTGCCCAACTGTTTTTTAGCACAGCTATTTATCATGTCTGGAAAGAGCGTAACTTCCGTATGCACAACCATGGTCCTGGCCACCCTACATCAGTGGTTAGCAGTGAGATAAGACGTATGGTGCGTGAGAAACTGTTCTTTTTTTTTTGCTAATTAAAATTTTATAACCAAAAGGAAACAGCGGGTACAAATCTAGGGGCATACCCCGCGAAATCAACAGTTTAAACTAGTCCAACAGAGACAACATCAACCAACTATTCAAGTCAACATGCATACAATCAACTAGTTAAACTAGCTATAACATAATAATCTATGCCAATAATTATCTTCTCCAAGGGACCACCCCTGCTTACTCTCCATTGCCTTATCATCCATCCACTCCATGGCATAAATGTCGTAACCAAAGCTACCACGTAGAAGGCCCGACCCTGCTTTCCATAGCCTGAATCCCATCTCGCACTGTCCAGGCAACGCGCAGAACCACAAGATTAACAGCTTACCATAGTAGGACTTTCGTCCATCAATCATGGAAACATCCATTGGCCAACGCATAGGCTGCGAATACACCCCATCAGCATAGTTATAAATAACTTTCCCCCCTTCTAACACCCAATTTCCAACACCCTTCAATAGCAACATTTGATGAACAGTACTACCAGTTCCTTCACAAACCTCTTGCATGACTTCTACCTTGTTGTAACAAAGACAGCATCTAGTTCCAAGTGTCCAAAACACAATCCCTCTGTGACATACTACCGCTTCAATCACAGACACCACTTGGGTCATTTTGAGAATATCAAGCAGATGATGTTTGCCAATACCAAGCATATCGTAGAAATAGCACAGTTTCTTTAAATGGAATAGAACCAGCAGTCCTATTTTAATCACAGTTCCAAGAATTACATCGACCTTTAAAGTTGGCCATACCTTTCCAGACGCTGCAAGCAAACCAAGCCACTGCGCCTTAATATCAAGCAGGTTCCAATCCAAACCCATTTCTACCAATATTCCAATAGCAGGTGGCATCGTAATACCCTGTCTTGCTTTAATAAGTTCCCCCAAGCACTGATTAACACCAAAAACAAACGTGGTGCTCTCAAGAAACTAGTTCTTAACCAACGACCAGCATTTCTTATTTCCAGAACTGGACTCCATTCTATCAATGTTAACCATATCGCGGTACAACAAATCAAACACCTTACAGGCGGTGACATCTGCCTTCAAATTAGCCATAACAATTTGATCAACAGAATACCCAGCATAATTCACAACTCCATCAGAAGTCAAACTATTCACAACAATCAGACTTCCATCAACCATCTGGTGTTCCATAATAACAGTACCCAGACATTCCTTTGCATCACCCTTGGCCATCCTCCTTTTGCACATTATTTCCTCATAATTCACAGTGGTACAACATGGGGCAAATTTATGTTTCCCCGCCTTGTTAAAACTCACTGTCTCCTTCATCGCATACCTGCAATCGGCACTTATCCAGTCCAGATTCCATCCACATGGGGCGCGGCAAGGTCCATTTTCAGAAATTTGAAGAAAAATTGACATGAGGCTGCCAATTCTCCTAACATATTTGGCCAAACCATTCAACAGAGTCATGACACTAACCCCTGTTTTAGTTCGCATTATGTTTCGGCCATCTTTCTCCTCAACAACATCATGTGACACCCAAATCTTCATCAACGCTTTAGCCCAGAAAACTGCATAGTGAACTAAACCCATAATCGTGAATCCATTAGCACTTCGGGAACTCGTAGCCCCGTTCCCTCCTCCATTAACAACATTATCTTCACAATCGCTGAGAAACTCAACATCCTGCCCTACAAGTCCCGAGGAAGATTTGAGCAGATCCCCATCAGAATGACCCTTTAGAAATCTCTTCTCAACTGCATAGCCAATATGCTGCTCAACATATTCTGAAATTGTATGACATAGGTATATCATATAGCAAATTCCCACATTGAAATTAACAGTAGAATGACAAGACTTCGCGTTGAACATGCCCGAAGCACCAGCACTACACCTTCCAATGACCTGCCATGGCCAGACATTGAAACCAACTTCATCACTCGGGGACATATGCAATTGTATATAGCACACAGTTGAGTCCACATGAATCCTTCCATACTTAATACAAGTAGTATTAATCACAAAGAAATTCGAATCAGGCCAAACACACATTGATTGCTCGTCCAGATCACCAGAAACACTCTGCACAGAGTCATCCTCTAGTTGAACATAAAGCAACATACCACCATCTGTAACCCTGCTAGTGGCAAAGCTCTTGATATTCTCGAAAGAGTCCGAAAAAACTCTTTGAAGCATTTTACCAAACATCATACATGCAACAGGTTCTGCTTTAGAACTCTCTTGCATAACACCAATCAACAGCAAGTGTTTCAGACCTAGAATTGCAGCCAGTCCTTGGAGAACTGTGCCCAATTCAGAATCAGACCTACCATTGACTCTAAACCCATCATACTCAACCGAGGCGCTCACAGAAGTCTCAACTTGAAACCCACCATACAAATTACTGTAGAACACACTACTGCTTGCAAGTTGGAAGCCAACGTCAATCTTTGAGTGAGGACACAAATCGAACAGCTTGCAAGCATATCCATCGTGACTCTCAGCAGAACACAAATCTCCAAATTGAGTGTGCCCATCTCCATTAGATTGAACTAAACCCTGTGTTACAACTCCATACCCCTGGTTACCGAGGCAAAACAGGGCGAGCTCACAGCAAGGTCTAGTCTCCATCGAAACCCTTTGTGGTTCAGACAAATCAACGAACGGGTTGGTCACATCCCCCTCCATCAAAACAGTATTGAACCCCTCACTCTTAAACATACCTCGTAGAAGTAAAGAGATCCCCACACTACAAGTGCAATCAAGAGGTTCAACCTCTGCAACATACACACGGCAAGAGAAATGAACCGAAGCAAATTTCTCATCACTAGTTCTTGGCAGAATCCCAACACTGATCGTGCTCACAAAAGGGTTTAAACCCTCAACCGAGTCATTCTTCCAAAAACCATAGAGATTATCCTCGTCAATCTCAACCTCTACGAAATTAAACTCCCCAACATCAAGAATCAGGGGAGAAGGAGCCAAAACTACAAATAGATTATAAGAAGGATGTGTATAGGTGAAAGGTGAAAAGAAGAAGGTGGATTCATGAAGGTAGGCTATAGATCTGATGGATTTTGGGTGTAGAATGGATGATTTGGGTGGCGGCGACCTAGGGTTTCCTAGAGAGAAAACGACTCTCATTTGTGAGAAACTGTTCTCATGTAGCTTGTTTAAGGGTTGGGTTCGGAATGACCCAACCATCCTCTTATTTATCATGTAAAAGAATAGGCTAGGTACATCTGTAACGTTGAGTAGGGTTTACCTTCTTATTCTTTGTATCATGTTGATTACTAGCTATAGCATGGATGTTGTCTCGCGGGGTATGCCCCTAGTTATGTATTAGCTGTTTCCTTCGGTATAAATTCTTTTAATTAGCAAAAAAAAAAAACATCACAATCAATTTCCTAAGGAAACAGCATCATAACAGTATTCTACATTAAGACATGTCTATGCTATGCCAGCTTCATAAAATCTGCATAATAAATTCTAACAATAGAATTTATCCTCCAAGAGTGAATAACATCACTCACTTTCCAAAAAGAGCTCAAGGCCGTTTTTTTCACAAGGACCCAGCAACAAAACCCTGGACCTCTTCCAACCAATTGAACTTCCTGCACCTTGTAACCCAAAAGCACCTTCACTGCACCATCCTTGCACCAGTCGCCATCAGACCCCTGTCTCGAACCGGAGTGGATCAGCATAAAGCATTGATTGGCGATGCTAGCTACAGAGTGGACTGCAGATACATCGTTGATTCGGATGTCTAAAATGTAACCTTCCGTATTAACCCCACGAACATCTCGCGAATCTCCGTTTTTCAACATTCCAACAAAATTCATTATATCTTCAACCAGATTTTTTTTTTTTTTGCTAAATAATTAAAATTTTAATTATATCTTTAAAATTTTAATTATATCTTCAACCAGATTTTTACCAAACATTTGGTACCAAACAGTCCAGCATAAACTGGAATCATCACTAAACAGGTTTACAAAACCTCTGTCACATTGAGCAGGCCAAGTAATCATGGGGAAGTTCTTTGCAGATGCACCATCCTCGACTTGTACATTCTCACTTTGATTGTCCAGAGTGGATCCATATCTCTGTGGCCACAAATCAGATACAAATTGATCCAATTGATCAGAAAGTCTCCAAGGAGAACGACTATCTGTAAGATCCCAGATTATTTTAGGATTTATTATTATTATTTTATTTAATTGTGTTAATTAGTATTTAAAGAATGGAATTGGATTTGAGAATATCGTTGTGGAATTCAACGATATTTAGTATTGAGTTTATATGAGTATATATTGAGTTTGTGTGCCAATGTGTGCCCCGGTATTTTATTGGTATTTTTAGTGATTTAAAAATATTTAAATCAAGTATTATTGATCTTCAAAAATCTTTATTTAATTATCGGAGGGCTTAAAAATCATGAAATCTTTTGTAATATTATCTTTATATATTTATTGAGTTTTTAAAAGTGTTGGGTGGATTAATTTGGGTGTTTTAGTATTTTAAAATGATTTTAAGAGTTTTATTGTATTTTATAGGATCAAAACTTTGAAAATTCATATTTAATTCATTTTTGATCCGAAAAATATTTTAAAAATATGTGGGTGCTCCTAATTTTATACTCTTTATTTTAAAAATGAAAAGTTTAAATTTTCACTAATTTCCATTTAAATTCGATTTTTAAAAGCTATTTAATTGATTTTTAAGTGTTTTCTTTTAGAAATATAAAATTTCCAAAAGGACCCTGTCTTCTTTTATACGCACAATTCAGTTTCTTTTTCCCCATTTTTGATGGGTCTCGGTTCTTCTAGAGAATTCTTGAGGGTTCTTGATTTTCTCTCTTTTACTCTCTAATCCCACTTCAATATCTCTCGGGATGTTCATCTCCCACCCTTCCCTCTCTTGTTTCTTCTTCCCTGCAATAGCGTGCGCGTCTGTGACGAGCTGCTGGTGTGCGTGTGTGTAAGCAGGTGGGTGCGTGCGTATATAACCGGGTGTGTGTGGTTGAACCCGTGATGGGGTGTCTGGTATGGGCGTTTCTGTTGTTCAACTGGGCTGCAGTGTGAGGCTTGATTGTACAGTCGAGTGTGTTTTTAGTGTGTATGTGTCGGCTTAATCTGCTCCTGTGTATATGTTGAGTGGGTGTTGAACGTGGGGGTTTTGATTTGGGTTGTACAAGTAATCGATTGGAAGGTTTTAAAGAGAGGTGGTGGTCCTCCTGGTGGCATGGTAGCAGCCCGTGGGAACTGTAGAGGGAGAGAGAGACAGGGTTGTGGTGGAGATGGATTCTCGGGTCGAATCGGACCAAAGCGAAATGGTATACTCTCGTGTTCTAATTATTTAATTTTCGTATTAAGTAGATATAAATTGCTATATATATTGTTGTTGAATTGTAGTAATTTAATTAGTTTAAATTGCTAGTTAATTTGCTAATTTTCGTAATTAGCTTAGTATTGTTAATTAAGAATATTTGTTGAATTTCCGTAATTAATTCGAAGAGTTTAGTTGCTAATTATAATTGTGGGATGATATGTTGAGTTATATGATTTTATTAAGTTATAAATGTTTGTGTGTAGTAATGATTAATTGTTAATTGTGAGACTCGAATAATATGTCAAGGTTATACGATTTTGCTAGTTATAAATGTTTACGTGCTTATGTGCTAAATGCTGTAGATCGAGTCGTAGTATTTATTAAATGTATAATTGTCAAATACTCGGTGGTAAAGGATATGAGGTGAAATGGTGATTGGTCGTGTATATGGGTTAAGTATGGTAAGTATGGAATACGTGTTAAATGTTAGAATTTTATAATAATTAGAATTGTGCTAGGGGTTATGAGAAGATCACAAGTTTTTAAATGTCAATATTTAAAGGACTTGTGTAATTCTTTTCGACTAATCCCTAGGGCTTACGAATATCCTTGATTAACTATCACGAGTATACTTAATATACTTGAGTGATGTGATCATTGATATAGCGTAAGTAATAGTTAGTGCTAGGGGTTGTTCCCTAGGGCTTACGAACATCAATGATTGGTTGTCACGTGTATCATTAAATGCGTGAGAAATACGATCATTGGTGTAGCGTAAGTAGTAGTGTAATGTAACTATTATGTGCTAGGTGCCGCATGCTGGGCGGGTACTTTTCTTAATTGTTTATTTTTATGTTGCTGCAAGTTGAGGCAGCTTTATATTTGCAAAAACAGGGTTATAAATTGTTTTGTTTGGCATGGAGGGGCTGAGCCCATAGTCCGATAAACGAATACTACATGCCGAAATTTTCTAAAAATCCCCTGCGTTTTAAGTTATTTATTATTTGATTTAAAGATTTAAGGACATATATGTGTATAAATGTTTAATTGCATATGTGATGAGTAATGAGGTGTGAGTAAATATATTTATGTATGTATTGTTTGCGAGTTATAAGTAATTGATTATTAAATGGTTGTTTATGTACTAAATAGTACTTCACTATTATTCCGAGTATAGTTAGGGATTCGATATGGACCCAGCGAGCATGTTGACGAGACGATTAAAGAAAAATGAATGTATGTCGATTAAAGACCGAAGTATAGTAAGTAGGGAATCGATGCATTGGAATCGAGGCAAGTATACTATCCTCACTTATCTTTCAAGTGATGTGAACCCTCTTGTTAATATTTATATGTCCTTTTAAAATTGTTTCTTGCAATCATATATACCCTTCATTTCTAGTTTAAATAATGTGATTCTGTTTTGCTGAGCTATACCCTGCTTAGTTAAATCTTATTGCTTTGTTGTCTTTAAATCTTTATATCAATTGTTTCCTTGATCCTTAATCTTCAAATGTTGCTCCCTAAAATGAGAATGGATTAATTAAAGGTATTTTTTGAAATTCCTTATACTGGGCTGATCTGTTATCAGTGAGTATAAAGGACTTAAAAAAAATGAAATGTTTTAAATTATTAATAATAAATTTGTTTATAAATTGGAAAAGCGTAAGAGGCTAGGGGTGGTTCCCCTAGTCCAACACTTTTATTTAGCGTAAGAGGTTAGGGGTGGTTCCCCTAGTCCAGCATTAAAGGCCAATGTGTTGCCTAATTGGGAACCCAATTTCAAAGGAATGGGGACTTTACGTGGCTGATCACCCGTATTGTCCGTTATCAGGAGAATAATAAAAAAATCAACTTAAATATTTTTTAAAAAAAGGGTTTTAAGGAAAGAAATGTTTTGATAATATATATATGTGTGTGTTTCAAGGTAAATGGTTATTAATTTCGAAATTTTGGATATTAGAGTTAGTTGCTTTCTATCTTGATAAAATTGGGAATTCAGTAAAACAATGAGATTAAGGATGGATAGAAGCTTCCTAGTTATTCCCTTCTCGAGTAACATTGTACGTGAAAGGCGAGTAAGAATAATTGGGGAATTTCTTGATATTCTTTTTCTCAAAGTTTTATCTGAGACCGTATAGTTGAAGAAAATGGAAAAGTTCTACTCTATGATTGAAATTGAATGATCTCTTGCGTTAAAGTATTCATTGATATTGTTCATCAATGAATTATCGTAACATCGTTATTTCACTATATTATTAACTTGCTGAGCATTCTTTGGCTCACACTTGTTGTTTTTAAAATCTATCTTTTCAGTAAGCTAGTTGGCGAGGCTTAGCCTGCGCAGTTCAGAAAGTGGAAAGAAGAAGCAGGATGCTGTTTGAAGCTGACGTGGATCAGGGTATTCGGATTTAAAGTATGATTTGTTGTATGTATATATAGTTTTAGTAGTTATAGTATGTATGTGATTAGTTGGCCTGGTATACTTCTATTCGAAGTTGTACCAGTGATTTAAGTTTGTATAAGTTTTGTATATAGAGTTGTATTTAAGTTGGTTTTGGGTTTTCTTGTTTCTAGAACTGTAACCTAAGATCCTGAGTTGGGAGTTGGGGTCAAAGAGCTTTTGATTTGAGTTTTTATTTTTATTTCAGTTTTATTGTGATTCCAGATTTTTAGTTTAGTATTCAGCAGGTTTATGTTGTATTTACGAATACATCATGGCCAATTTTTGTTAGAATTTTTGAGTTGTTAGCGTGACGCCCAAATCTACTGACCCCGGATTTGGGGGCGTTACAGGTTGGTATCAGAGCGTAGGTTATAGTAAACTAGAAACGAGAGTGTGTAGGAGTGTGTATAGTTAAGTAAGGAACGTCAGAGTTCATATAGGACTCGTGTTGGACTATTGGATATAGTACCAGTTAGTGAGTTAAGATGTGAGTGGTGATAGATAGTTGAGCAGAGTTGGGTAGAAACCCTTGAGGCTGTAGGTAGTGTAACCTTCAGAGTCTAGTGCGAGTGACGACGACGTATAGAATAGATAACTTTAGGACGTGTAGCAGAAGAGTCTAGATCGAATGACGAGTCAGCAAAGGAGTCGACAAAGAAGATGTACGTGGAGACCCTGGCAATACCTTCCTTTTTATTTTTAATTAATATTCCTGTGATGAGTTTATTTTGACAATTGTCTTTCCCCGAATTTGGGATTCCAGTTATGACAGAGGTTGTTTTGATGCCTATTTCCTTTATTTCTAAAACCCTGTCAAGTTTGATATATGAGTTTCGAAATTTCTTCATCATTGAATAATCCTATTGTTGATAGATCATCATTTCTCAGTATTGTGCCAGTCAATTCTTTCCTGATTATCCTTTTCTTTTGAAGTAGTACCCATGGAATCCGTTTAGTTGTAATCCAGTGGTATATCTGAGAATTTCTCATCAATTGATTGTTAATTCGATTTTCGAATCCTTTTTATGTTTCTTTACTCCAACTGAGGTGAACAACCCTATTTATAGGGGACACAAGGACTGTTTGTCTGTGTGATAGCAGTCTGATGGGACGCCATCGCTTGTGTGTTGTGAAGTACAAGAAGGTTAATTACCTTTAGTCATGTCTTGAATAAGGCACGCAACAAGGTTCATTTGATCATGTTGATCACTCAGTAATCTTTCATTTCAAAGAATATTTGTTGAAAACTCATAAATTAATTCTACAATTGTGGAACCTTTGCTTCGATGTGAAATCGTTCTCTTCAAATATCATGAATCATAATGCCTCGACTAGTCTTGGATGTATGCCAATGGAGTTTAGAATGCCAGTAGCGCGTGGCGTTTAGTACTACGATTAGAGTTGTTCTATATAGAAAGATTAGTATGAATCCCAGTATAGTAAATGAGTATCCATAGTACAGATTAGTAGAGTTGCGGATGCAACCCGAGTTGGTAGAGTAAACCCTAGTAACCCTTCTTTACCTGATTCCGAGGTCGGAATCCTTTTAAGGTGGGTAGAATGTAAGATCCCAGATTATTTTAGGATTTATTATTATTATTTTATTTAATTGTGTTAATTAGTATTTAAAGAATGGAATTGGATTTGAGAATATCATTGTGGAATTCAACGATATTTAGTATTGAGTTTATATGAGTATATATTGAGTTTGTGTGCCAATGTGTGCCCCGGTATTTTATTGGTATTTTTAGTGATTTAAAAATATTTAAATCAAGTATTATTGATCTTCAAAAATCTTTATTTAATTATCGGAGGGCTAAAAAATCATGAAATCTTTTGTAATATTATCTTTATATATTTATTGAGTTTTTAAAAGTGTTGGGTGGATTAATTTGGGTGTTTTAGTATTTTAAAATGATTTTAAGAGTTTTATTGTATTTTATAGGATCAAAACTTTGAAAATTCATATTTAATTCATTTTTGATCCGAAAAATATTTTAAAAATATGTGGGTGCTCCTAATTTTATACACTTTATTTTAAAAATGAAAAGTTTAAATTTTCACTAATTTCCATTTAAATTCGATTTTTAAAAGCTATTTAATTGATTTTTAAGTGTTTTCTTTTAGAAATATAAAATTTCCAAAAGGACCCTGTCTTCTTTTATATGCACAATTCAGTTTCTTTTTCCCCATTTTTGATGGGTCTCGGTTCTTCTAGAGAATTCTTGAGGGTTCTTGATTTTCTCTCTTTTACTCTCTAATCCCACTTCAATATCTCTCGGGATGTTCATCTCCCACCCTTCCCTCTCTTGTTTCTTCTTCCCTGCAATAGCGTGCGCGTCTGTGACGAGCTGCTGGTGTGCGTGTGTGTAAGCAGGTGGGTGCGTGCGTATATAACCGGGTGTGTGTGGTTGAACCCGTGATGGGGTGTCTGGTATGGGCGTTTCTGTTGTTCAACTGGGCTGCAGTGTGAGGCTTGATTGTACAGTCGAGTGTGTTTTTAGTGTGTATGTGTCGGCTTAATCTGCTCCTGTGTATATGTTGAGTGGGTGTTGAACGTGGGGGTTTTGATTTGGGTTGTACAAGTAATCGATTGGAAGGTTTTAAAGAGAGGTGGTGGTCCTCCTGGTGGCATGGTAGCAGCCCGTGGGAACTGTAGAGGGAGAGAGAGACAGGGTTGTGGTGGAGATGGATTCTCGGGTCGAATCGGACCAAAGCGAAATGGTA
Organism: Kitagawia praeruptora; assembly: GCA_037693485.1. Lineage (NCBI taxonomy): Eukaryota > Viridiplantae > Streptophyta > Magnoliopsida > Apiales > Apiaceae > Kitagawia > Kitagawia praeruptora. The sequence continues at coordinate 91,718,700 of CM075344.1, read as the reverse complement.
TACTCTCGTGTTCTAATTATTTAATTTTCGTATTAAGTAGATATAAATTGCTATATATATTGTTGTTGAATTGTAGTAATTTAATTAGTTTAAATTGCTAGTTAATTTGCTAATTTTCGTAATTAGCTTAGTATTGTTAATTAAGAATATTTGTTGAATTTCCGTAATTAATTCGAAGAGTTTAGTTGCTAATTATAATTGTGGGATGATATGTTGAGTTATATGATTTTATTAAGTTATAAATGTTTGTGTGTAGTAATGATTAATTGTTAATTGTGAGAGTCGAATAATATGTCAAGGTTATACGATTTTGCTAGTTATAAATGTTTACGTGCTTATGTGCTAAATGCTGTAGATCGAGTCGTAGTATTTATTAAATGTATAATTGTCAAGTACTCGGTGGTAAAGGATATGAGGTGAAATGGTGATTGGTCGTGTATATGGGTTAAGTATGGTAAGTATGGAATACGTGGTACATGTTAAATGTTAGAATTTTATAATAATTAGAATTGTGCTAGGGGTTATGAGAAGATCACAAGTTTTTAAATGTCAATATTTAAAGGACTTGTGTAATTCTTTTCGACTAATCCCTAGGGCTTACGAATATCCTTGATTAACTATCACGAGTATAATTAATATACTTGAGTGATGTGATCATTGATATAGCGTAAGTAATAGTTAGTGCTAGGGGTTGTTCCCTAGGGCTTACGAACATCAATGATTGGTTGTCACGTGTATCATTAAATGCGTGAGAAATACGATCATTGGTGTAGCGTAAGTAGTAGTGTAATGTAACTATTATGTGCTAGGTGCCGCATGCTGGGCGGGTACTTTTCTTAATTGTTTATTTTTATGTTGCTGCAAGTTGAGGCAGCTTTATATTTGCAAAAACAGGGTTATAAATTGTTTTGTTTGGCATGGAGGGGCTGAGCCCATAGTCCGATAAACGAATACTACATGCCGAAATTTTCTAAAAATCCCCTGCGTTTTAAGTTATTTATTATTTGATTTAAAGATTTAAGGACATATATGTGTATAAATGTTTAATTGCATATGTGATGAGTAATGAGGTGTGAGTAAATATATTTATGTATGTATTGTTTGCGAGTTATAAGTAATTGATTATTAAATGGTTGTTTATGTACTAAATAGTACTTCACTATTATTCCGAGTATAGTTAGGGATTCGATATGGACCCAGCGAGCATGTTGACGAGACGATTAAAGAAAAATGAATGTATGTCGATTAAAGACCGAAGTATAGTAAGTAGGGAATCGATGCATTGGAATCGAGGCAAGTATACTATCCTCACTTATCTTTCAAGTGATGTGAACCCTCTTGTTAATATTTATATGTCCTTTTCAAATTGTTTCTTGCAATCATATATACCCTTCATTTCTAGTTTAAATAATGTGATTCTGTTTTGCTGAGCCTGCTTAGTTAAATCTTATTGCTTTGTTGTCTTTAAATCTTTATATCAATTGTTTCCTTGATCCTTAATCTTCAAATGTTGCTCCCTAAAATGAGAATGGATTAATTAAAGGTATTTTTTGAAATTCCTTATACTGGGCTGATCTGTTATCAGTGAGTATAAAGGACTTAAAAAAAATGAAATGTTTTAAATTATTAATAATAAATTTGTTTATAAATTGGAAAAGCGTAAGAGGCTAGGGGTGGTTCCCCTAGTCCAGCACTTTTATTTAGCGTAAGAGGTTAGGGGTGGTTCCCCTAGTCCAGCATTAAAGGCCAATGTGTTGCCTAATTGGGAACCCAATTTCAAAGGAATGGGGACTTTACGTGGCTGATCACCCGTATTGTCCGTTATCAGGAGAATAATAAAAAAATCAACTTAAATATTTTTTTAAAAAAGGGTTTTAAGGAAAGAAATGTTTTGATAATATATATATGTGTGTGTTTCAAGGTAAATGGTTATTAATTTCGAAATTTTGGATATTAGAGTTAGTTGCTTTCTATCTTGATAAAATTGGGAATTCAGTAAAACAATGAGATTAAGGATGGATAGAAGCTTCCTAGTTATTCCCTTCTCGAGTAACATTGTACGTGAAAGGGGAGTAAGAATAATTGGGGAATTTCTTGATATTCTTTTTCTCAAAGTTTTATCTGAGACCGTATAGTTGAAGAAAATGGAAAAGTTCTACTCTATGATTGAAATTGAATGATCTCTTGCGTTAAAGTATTCATTGATATTGTTCATCAATGAATTATCGTAACATCGTTATTTCACTATATTATTAACTTGCTGAGCATTCTTTGGCTCACACTTGTTGTTTTTAAAATCTATCTTTTCAGTAAGCTAGTTGGCGAGGCTTAGCCTGCGCAGTTCAGAAAGTGGAAAGAAGAAGCAGGATGCTGTTTGAAGCTGACGTGGATCAGGGTATTCGGATTTAAAGTATGATTTGTTGTATGTATATATAGTTTTAGTAGTTATAGTATGTATGTGATTAGTTGGCCTGGTATACTTCTATTCGAAGTTGTACCAGTGATTTAAGTTTGTATAAGTTTTGTATATAGAGTTGTATTTAAATTGGTTTTGGGTTTTCTTGTTTCTAGAACTGTAACCTAAGATCCTGAGTTGGGAGTTGGGGTCAAAGAGCTTTTGATTTGAGTTTTTATTTTTATTTCAGTTTTATTGTGATTCCAGATTTTTAGTTTAGTATTCAGCAGGTTTATGTTGTATTTACGAATACATCATGGCCAATTTTTGTTAGAATTTTTGAGTTGTTAGCGTGACGCCCAAATCTACTGACCCCGGATTTGGGGGTGTTACACTATCCGCAAGATTCCCCAAGCCTTTAAGCTTCATCAAGCAATAATCATCACAAAATTGCTTACTGGCTTCAATAAAAATTGAGACCAAGGGTGCAAACCTTTTCCCCCATCTGTAAAGAAAATTGTTAATATGCCCACTAGAGTGAGCCCAGTAAATTACTGCATGAAAATCAGCCTTTAAAGGCTCTATGAAGCATATAGGCCTTAAATCCCAACCACCCGTTTGATTCCCCTGACCACAAATAACCAATCTTTCCAACTGGAAGACATCATAACAAGAACCATTTGTTTGCATGTACAGAGTAGGACTCCAGAATGCCGCATCAACAATAGAGATTATAGTGCTTCGTTCATCTACGAGCACCACTTTGATGTTATATGGGCTAAAAGCACCATCTTCATTAAACTTCATGCTTCTACACATGATGATTTTGAAACCTTGCATTTGACATAGTAACTCATCCGAATCGCCAAGCATTTCCTTCACACCTTCCTTCTGTATTCCCAGACCAGAAGGGTGAACATCAGACAAATGGGTTAGGGTACCCATCAACCAGATTATAACATACCGAGGAGATGCACCTCGATTGAAAATCGTGACAAATCCATCTCCACCAATATAAGAAATAAAGTTCTCATCTAAGAATTCCTGGAAGGCCAAGTCACCAAGAATGGTGAGCTTTCCATCGACATTGAAAATTTGGATAACATCGAGCCCGCATACAATGTCAGAGATGTGAAATACATCACCCACATACAACTTCACAGCCATATAAAGCTTATAACTCAAAGTATTATAAGCCAAATGGAAGGAATAATTCACAAGCCCAGAAAATTCATAGGTGAAACCCACATATCTAAGTGGCATAACCTCAAATACCTGAAAAGCAGTAACACAGCCCTCCTAAAGAGAAGGAATAACTTGAATCAAAAGGTTAAAATCCATATCATACCCGTTTCCATTGACTCCCACCAAGACCAAAGGAGGAGTAGGTATGAGAGCCTTTCCATATTTCAAGTAACCCACATGGGTTCCCTCATCATTCCTCGAGATGGAGTTATCTTCGGTAATGAAGACCCGCATCTCATCCAAATATTAACTTGTTTAACACTAGTTTTTACTGGTTCTTTCTTAACAGTTCCTTTTTCAGCTTCAGACTTAGGTTCATTTACTCCATGAACAAATTTTGTAGTAGGAAGATGAGTTCTAATTTTGACTTGATTTTGAAACCTAAGTTCATCTCCCTCACAGTAACCTAAACCAACTGTGTCTGACTGAAAAACCTCATTAGTGTCTTTTCCAGAATCAGTCCAAGTTTTAATTATGTGTTTTGTCTTCTCCAATTCAGATTCTATTTGCTTATATCTGCCTAGCAACTCCTGTTCTAGATAAACAGCATCATCTCTTTCTTTCTGAACTTGTTGCATGTTTTCAAGTTTTTCTTCAACAACTTTATTTCTCTCTTTAAGTTCAGAATTCTCACATTTGATTCTCTCATTCTCTAAAGTCTGATCCCTATAACTGATATGCAATGCTTTAAGATAAATTCTCAATTCAGATATATTATCAGTATTTTTTTTTTTTTTTGCTAATTAAAATTTTATACCAAAAGGAACAGCTGAAACAATTCTAGGGGCATACCCCGCGAATTCAACAAAGTATCAATACATCAAGCCAAGTCTAGAAAACCTAGTTTAAAGACAACAAAATAGCACCTTGGCTACTTAAACCTAAAATTCAGAATTAGAAAATAATAACATAGATCATAAAATGTGTAACCTCCCGGTTCACATCCCCACAACAGCATCTGCCAGCAAATATTTCCATAATCCTGTCCAGGATTTAGGCGTGACCCGCAAGGGCCTACCACAATGGTGGACTCAACGCCACTCCCACTCAACGCCACCTCCACCTTGACTCTCTCCCGAGCAAAACCATACAATTCGGTAGCCATCACTCCCACACCAACTACTCTTCTTTCAATATGATACTGGTACGCAAGTTGTACCTTCACAGTTCCCTGCAACACTTCACAACTAGTTGGTTCACCACGAGGGGTATGGACACCCACACAATTCATTACAGGGCCATTATTCCTAATTATTGCATGCAACAAATGGACAGAATGCCCACCGCAGCTGGTAAGAGCCGCATCACAGCACTCCATTGATGTCTCCAGAATTTGGGCCGAGCCCTCATCAACAACAGTAATAGCACTCAATGGTAAAACAATACTGGTTGCCCTCTTCAATACTTCATAAATAATGCGATCACAACCACCAGCACAAGTTGTACTCAATAAAGCATCAACACTCTCACAGTCATGTAAGAGCCCCATCTCTGCCGCTAAAGCAACAGTAGCCCGAACCTCCCAACACCATAGAGACCAAGCGCCAGACATCTCCATCTTATCCTCCTCCTTCGAGAAAACCATCATTACCGTATAACTGAAATAACAAGGCTTTTTGACAGCCAATTATCTTCAGCAACATACAAATTTCGGTAATCCGGCCCTCCATTAGCAAAAGAAGCCTTTGAGACTTACTAGAACTGTTGGCTTCCTCAACTTGCAATACACCATTCATACAGGTGGTTTTTAACCCACCTAAACTACTGTCACATCTGGTAATAATCACCAGCTGTAGGGAGTCCCACTCTCCAATCAAACTAACAAATGGCCTCAGCCCGGTCTTCATCAAGATTCTTCTCATCTCTATTTTAAAAAACCACAACACAACACCTTCTCGGTGGAGCACCGTTAGACGCATAGTCCGTTTACTAGAAATAGTGCACCATTGGACCGGCACTAGGACCATCAATTTCATAGAATAGCAAAGAGGCATTAGAACAAATCCATCCTCCTTCTTGTCGAGTACTTCCTTCTTGTCAAGCATAGCATTTCCATCTCTCTTGTTAAAAGAGACAATCAAATTAATCACAGAGTAAGGCCTACCTATCATTTCCGTAAGAGATAGATTGGTCAAACAGATCAAGAAATTGTTCAGGGAACAAATTACATCCAAGGTTTCCATTGCATCATGTAACTGAACATTGTCAGCAAATATTGGAGTCCCCATTCGAACCCAGAATCCGTTCAGCGTGTCCATATTAAAGATATGAACCACATACAACTTAGAGTATAATACAGTTTTTCCCCTGCAAAAACACAGACCAGCAATAGTTTTCATCACCTGGATGTCTTTTGTGAGACATACAGTAGGCCTATAGAAACCAACGAAGTATAACTTCTTCTTTTTTGGATGGCATTTGAACGCCATATCCCACTTCTCATAAGCAGAGGTAAACAAAGCATCCATAAAACCTTCAGAAAACCTTTGAGGTATTATGTCGAACAGTTGGCAGGTCTTATTCGCAAAGTCACATTTGCAGGAAGAAACAATACCAACACAGAAAACCATTTCTGATTTCCTCAACATCGTGAGAATACTCCCACCTCCACGAGTCCTAATCATCAACAAATCATGTTGAGACAATTGGACCAGCACATAATAAGATCTACCCCTCATCTCCAGGCGAGATAGACAGATTGAGTAGATCGACAAAGATTGCAGCAACCGTTTTGAAGAACAGGTCCAAAACCCCTCAGCCGTGCTTCTCCTTAAACCAGCATCAACAGCCGTGCTTCTCCTTAAACTAGCATGAGCTGCTAGAGATAAACCCATCAACTCCGATAACGACCACCCAACAGAGGGGTGCGAAATCGGCTTGAGAAAAACACAAGAGATGAAGTCCATCTCCGAAGAATCCATAAATCCACGAAATAAAGATATTAATATCATATAAGAAATATAGTGGAAGGTTAGAGATGAATAGAAGGGATGGGTTATTGATGGTTATAATTTAGATCTGATGAAAAAGGTGAAGAAAGGGAAAAATTTTGCGGCGGCTATCTAGGGTTTTTAGAGAGAGGTTAGAGAGAAGGCAGAGAAAACGACTCTCATTTTTCCTGTTGATATATTATCAGTATTATAAGCATAAGTAGTTAAGGTTACCTTGTTTTCAGACTCTTCTCATTCATTTTCAATAGAAGCCATAAGAGCATAGTTGACTTCCTCATCTGAGTCTGAAGTGTCTGCCCAATCTCTGCCTTTTGTGATGAGTGCCTTTTCAGTTTTACCCTTCTTGCACTCAGGAGCATAGTGACCCATCCCCTTACACTTGTAGCATTGAATCTCAGACTTAACTTTCTTCCCAGATTTAGTCTCCTTTCTCTCAGACTTTCTAAAACTCTTCTTGTCTGAAGTTGAATCTCTAGAGAACCTGTTTCCCTTCTTAAAGTTCTTGAAACCCATCTTCTTGAAAGTCTTCACCATCATGACAACCATTTTTCTCATCTCTTCATCATCCTCAGAATCAGATGATTCATCAGTGTTTGAGTCAATATCAGAATCTGATGACTCACTTTCACAATATATAGCTAAAGCTTTTCCCTTAGTTTTTTTTTTTTTTGCTAATTAAAATTTTATACCAAAAAGGAACAACTGGTACAAATCTAGGGGCATACCCCGCGAAATCAACAAACAAACAAAACAAAAGTCATAACAACAGTAAGTCACCTTACTGTCAACATAACAACAAAAATAAGCTAAAGATTATTCTAGTGCCTTAAGCTAACTTAAAATGAGACTAGGCACATGTCTCACAAAGCCCATATTAATGATAATCAGCAGATAATGCACCATGAATTGGCGCAAGTGAGAGCACAGGATTGACATCCCGGATAACATTTTGTTCATGCGAGCAGCAAGAACAGCCCACTTCCTGTACCAGAACATTGCATCTCTCCAAAAACATCAGGCGCAGCAAGCACAGCAAGCGCATGCCACACTTTTTGACATTCCACAGTTGCCAAATTGCCCCACCCCATGAAGTAGCAGACTTCATTCAAACCGAAGCCATCATGCACCAGCCAAGAATTCGCAGTCCAAGCATCCTTTATGCAACAGCAGAAGAAAGAAAGAATACGCCAACTTGGCATCAATCCACCCTCTGTACAACCATCAAATTGAATGGTATCAAACGCATGGACAAGTAACGCATGGACCACACAATCCCTTACAAGACCAGTGATTTTTCGAGTCATTATTCCAGCAACAAGAGGTGAGACCTTTGAGACAATATGCCTGCGACATATGGTAAAAAGTTCATAGCAGAATTTGTTTAACATCACGGCTATCTGGGCCAAGCCCGCATCATCAACATCAATAACAGTAGCATTCAGCAAGACACACATTTTACATTTCAACCCACCATACTCCGTGCCAGCCATAATACCTCCTCCTCCTTTAATATGTTCATTCCTCATGTTACAAAGCGGATAAGCATCAACGCTCTCATTAACAATTGGGCTTTCAGGATCAGCCATACGCACCAAAATCCTCATGTCACATTTATGATCAGCTTTCATTGAAACAAAACAATAATCACCCGATTCACAGGTAGCACTATTACCAGCCTTGCAATTCCACACGATTGAAGACTCGACATGTGTTCCAGTTTGCAAACCATTATTATGACAAATAATGCACATAAACTGGCAGCACCTCATCATGCGCCCAACAGACCTCATTCCGAGGTATCTCACCTTTTTGAAACCAGAAATAGTGACCATCTCTGGTTCCGCACCCCATGGGACCTCTAAACATATGGCAGTTTGACAATTGAGGGAAGAGTGGAGCTCACCCCTGCACAACTTTGAAGGGACATCAAGGTGGCTAGTAAACATAACATAATACCCAAGTTTCCAGCCCCCAACATCCTGCCCCAAGGCCAAAGTCGCAGAACCAACCCCAATATCATCCAGTCCTCCCACTAAAACAACAATGTTTAAATCTGCACCATTATTACAAAGCAATGTGTTACCAGGTGAGGAGTACACCCACTCTGAATATCTCAGCGACATACCAACAGACAGATGGCACCCAATTCTGAAAACATTCCCATAGAGATTCCAATCTGAAGATTCCTCCAATCCATGATCAGTGGTGATAGCAGCCCTGCCAATACCTTGTACTATTGAATGTACAAAGATACCCACGCTGTCACCACACGTAACAGATTCAAGAGAAACAAAAGAGCTGCGCTCTTCGTCATCAAACTTTCCCTCACCGACCTGCTGCAACATTTCGTCAAATACATGGCAGGCGTTCCTGACTTTACTTTCATCCAAGCAAAAGCCACAACCCGTCTCCGTAGCAGAAGAGAGACTCTCAATAGAGCATAGATCCCCATTCTGAATGTGGCCATCAGAACAAGCAACATGACTATCAGCAAACTCAAGTCGTGGTTTTCCATCTCCATTATTTAACCCATAATCCAAATACCCCCTGGGCCACATCTTGACTGGGATTATACCAACTATAACCATCCCCGATTCGCTGTTCACGCGGCGTTCCTTCAAGATTCCCATGTGAAACGCTGCGCCCAAAACCAAAGTAGTTTTGTCACACACGTAGACAAACCCATAATCTGCAATACCTCGGTGTGACACTATATCAAACACCTTGCAGCCAATGACTTCTCCCCATGGTTTAGCCATACCAGAATCTTTTTTAACAAAGAGAGGCACATCTACACCAAGATGTAACACAACCCAATCCAATGGGTTATCTCTTTGCAGGACAACCTCGAAATCAACAATGGTCACAATTGTTGAATTAGAACCCAGTATATTCAACAACAATTCCACGAACGAACCCCAAGAGATGAGACCCATCATTGCATCAAGGTTATAGATTTTGATTAAGAAAACACCAATATTTTCCTCACCAAAAACCAACATGTTAATTTGAACCATGAAGATAGCCTCCAAGTCCCGAAACACAGGAGAGGTAGCAGTCATAGAAAAAACCGTAGCAGGAAAGCGAGAGTCAACTCCATTCCCTAAGAACAATGATTCATCAGAATCAATCATCGAGACGTTGCTTTGAATAATCAAAGGACGTATATACTTCAACAGAAGTGAGACTCCCAACTGGTTCTCCATAGAACCCACCAGACAAGAAACCCAAAGAAACGAGCCCATTACAAATACAGAATAATAATTATAAGAAATATAGGTGTTTATGGTGAAAGATAGAAGAGAGAGATGGATTAGTGAAGGATATATGGTCAGATTTGATGGAGAAAGGGTTGGATTTATCTGAGATTTAGTGGCGGCTAGGGATTTTAGAGAGAGAGGTTAGAGAGAAGGCGGAGCAAAACGACTCTCATTTTTTTTTACTTATTTGCCCCTGGGTCGTTACCCTTCTGGTTTTCCCTTAGCTTTCTTCCTTGATGCTTCTTTCTTCACAGGTTTTTCTTCAACCTTAAGAGCAACAGACTTTGCCTTCTTGCTTGATCTTCTGATTCTCTGTTCCATTTCCAATTCATGAGTTTTGAGCAACCCATAGATTTCATCAATCTCAGTATCAGCAAGATCATAATTGTCTCTAATAGTGGTTGTTTTCACATCCCACTTTTCAGGTAGAGCAAGAAGAAATTTGAGATTTGAGTCTTCTAGATCATACTCTTTATTTACCAATGACAAATTATTGATCAGTTTACAGAATCTGTCAAATGTTTCTGTCATGGTTTCTTCAGACTTTGCCTCAAAGTGCTCATACATTTTGGACTCAATGAGAGTCATTTTCTCTTAAGCCTCAAACCCTAGCCGCCTCTTATTTTAGGCTTATTCTACACCATTTCTCCACTAGATCTACAATCAAGCCTTCCTAAATCCATTTATCCTCTTCGATCTTCCACCTAAATCTCAATATTTCTTATATTTATACTTTATTTTATTATATTTCATGGTTGTTCTGTTTCGGTTTTCCTTGGTTGGGCTTTTGCGTGCTAAAGCTAAAGGGTGGGTTCCGGATCCGTTTCTTGGTCTGGGTTTTAAGGGAGAGTCGATTGGTGGAGACATTCGTTTTGTCACGACTTTTGTCGACAAATTATATGGTAAATCCTCGGATCTTCCAGTCCAAGAGGTGATGAAGAGTTTGCAGAAGTTCGTTATTCTCGATGACGATGTGTTTACCAACAATGGAGTGAGACAACACAAAGTGTTTGATGGGTGGCCTCAACTTGGTGCTGCTGATGCAGTGTTACGCTTTTTTATTCAGATTCGATCTTTTGGAGGCTTCCCCTTCGATGAGATAATTCATACCAAGGATATAGTCCTTGAACTATATGTTTACGCGAAGGGTCCTGTTCACCCTGGAGATGTTTGCTTTGAGATTGAGATGCTTTTACAGCAGTGGGTAGATGGGTGGTGGGTTTTTCTTCCCCTTCTTGGAGAGAATTACTTCATGCCTCGAAACCCAACATTGCGGGAAGTGTTTGATGCCTTCCTTGTGCTTGACAAAAGGCAAGCTACGCATTTTAAAAGCAGGGCAGAGGTTAGTTGCCATTTGTTGGATGATTTTATTTTAGGAGGTATGGAGACAAGTAGCAATCGATCTGGGTTCTTTATTAGGAACACTGAGGATAGCAGGATTGTACCTGCTAATGGTTTTAGTGGTGATGCTGATGGAATTGGTTGGGTTTCTGGAACAGAGGGACCTGTTAAAAGTGTTGAAATGAGTTGGAGAGCCTTTGGTCTTTTTGACTCATTAAATTATGTTTTCTCTAAGGGTGTAGAATTGGGTGGTGGTCTAAGTGACCCACTACTGTAGTTGATTGATCTTCTGAACAAGGGTCATGGGTGGCGAGTAAGCAAACTGTGGACTATCTATGAAGATATCCATACTGTTGGGTGTAAGTTGCACAAAATTCGCAGTTATGCGATTTGGTTTCAAGCTAGAATGCATGTTTTTAATCGATCTTCAATTGCTGGAAGTGGCGATGCTGATATTGGTTCTCTGGAGGACTTGGCTACAGAGATTGTGTGCGGGCATCTTTGTCCTAAGCACTTGTTTCGGCCTAAGTTTGTGCCCAAATGGTTTCTTGGTGTGGGATCCTGGTTTAATCAGGAAGACATAATGTGCTGTTATGTCAATTTATTTGATGTTAATGGGAGGAAACTTTGCACCTTTCTTCCAGACTTGGATTTGGTATTGCAAGGCTGTTTGCTCTATATGAAGTCCTATATCCTCCAGAGTAGGAATCCTATTGTTTATTGGCCTGGTCATAAAGGGCACCAGAGAGGGGGGTCTAACTTGGTTGGCATTATTTGTTATTTGAGGTCTATTAGATGTGAATCGAGACAAGGAATTGAGACGGTGCATGCTGCGCACCAGTGGTTCAAAAATGAAGATTGTGTTGTTAATCAGAGGTCTTTGTGGCCAATTGTGATCGCTCTATGTCGGCCTCGCCCAAGAGGTGGCAGCAGAATGGTGCGATTCAACAGGGGTGGTGGAGGAGGGTTGATCTCTTTCAAATAAGCATTGTCAGTGTTCATGCGATGCATGAATCGAACTGTGCGGACCGAACGAGATCGGTTTATGGAATTAATTGCTGGCAGAGGTTGCTGTTGGTTTGGTTATGTCGCTACATAGACATATAAAGTAGTAAATGTTAAGCTAGGTTTTACCTAGTTTATTTATGTTGACTAGATTGTATCCTTGTGGTTGGCCCGTCTTGGGCAGTTAATTATGTAGAACTATTTTAGTTGATCTTTGTTGTTCCGGTGGGACGACGATTTATTTTCGCGGGGTATGCCCCTAGATGTGTAAGCGTTTGCCTTTGGTATAAAATTTTAATTAGCAAAAAAAAAAAGTGCTCATACTCCTGTGTGAGTATGTTCCTCCTATTCTTCTTGATAGCAGCAGTTCCTTGACACCTAACTTCAAGAGCATCCCAGATTTCTTTGGCAGTAGTGCAGTTAATCACTTTATTAGACATGACATTATCTAAAGCACTATGAAGTAGATGCCTAACCTTTGCATCCTTGGCAATAGATGAAATATCCTCAGGAGTCAGATCCTTCTTTTCTTTTGGAACTGTTTTAGCCTCTTGACCAGCAATAGCAGCCGATAGCTTGGTATATGAGGACCTTCATAAATTCTGTCAAGATATTCTGGATCTGTAGCTTCCAGAAACATAATCATCTTTACCTTCCAGATAGCATAATCTGTTGGTCTCAGAATAGGAACCCTAATAGTCTCATAACGACTCACAGTAGTAGGAGCCTTGTCAGAACCTAAACCTGTTGGAGGAGGAATCTCTGCCATTGATTATTGTTTTGTGTGTGGATCTTAAACTGTATTAAGTAACAGATTGGCTCTGATACCACTTGTTAGGCCGAATACATAAATATAATCAAGATTTGTATGAGAGATTAACAAGAACACACGTTTTAACAATTAAAAACTGTTTGGCAAATAGAACTAGTTTAAATCTAACATACAAATAGAACTAGTTTAAATCTAGTTCTATTTGTATGTTGATTGTATAGTGTCTTTATGATGCTATGACATTTGTTTGGTTTGCATGTTGACTTCGCGGGGTATGCCCCTAGATGTGTATCAAGTTGTTCCTTTATGGTATAAATTTTAATTAGCAAAAAAAAAAAACTGTTTGGAATTAATAATTCCTCTCTCAGTGATGTAAACTATCACAGAGAGCTGCTTAGGTTACAATGAATGATAATTCGTTGTTCGATTACCCTTCTAGGGTTAACCTAACTGTATTTATAAAACATACAGCTAATGTACAATCGTAAAATTGATACTCCTATAATTTAGCTATACAATTGATATCAATCACGATTGCTTCACGTCTTCTAAGTCAACACAATCTCTTTGACAGCTATCCAATCTTCAAAGATATTGCTTCCATAATTGTCTTCAATTATTCTTCAATCACTGTTGACAAGTAGACGCTTTCGCCAGACAGAGTTTATCAAACTCGAGATGGGTTAGCTGGCATGTTAGTTTGAAAGGCTGGTAAGGAGAATCTCAAAACCAAGTGAACCTGCGATGAGAGTCGTTTTCTCTCTAACCTCTCTCTAAAACCCTAGCCTAGCCGCCACCTAAATCAGCCAAATCTGATCCTTTTTTCATCAATTATAACCAATTAGCCTTCACTAATCCATATTCCCTCTCTATTCTTCCACCTATCCGCCATATTTCTTACTTATATTTAATATGGGTTTCTATTTTGACTATCCGGAGGTTCCTTCTTTGACTTCCGAGGGTATTATTGGGGTCTCTTGCCCAGTCTTTATGTTTGAAATCGAAGATTTCTCTGTTGTCTCCTCTTCTTTAACGAGGGGAGTGGTCCTATTATGTGTGTTCGAACATCTTGGAAGACGGTGGTGGGAACTTATCCCTCGAGATTTCATCTCAATTATGTGTCCTGTTCTTGGTTTTTGGATCTCTCATGAGACTCCTGGTGATCTTGAAATTTCTGATCTATTTTTCATGGATGTTTGTGGAAAATGGGATTATTGTTCTATGCGCTCCCCTTTGTTCTCCCTCATCTGGAGAACTATTTGGGTTGAAAAATCAATGGGTCCGTTGGAGGTATTCCGACCGAGCTCTAAACCCACCATTGCAATGATGGTTCAAGCTGAGCGTGTCTCTCTCTTGGGGTATGTTTCTTTGAGATTGAGGGGTTTCTCGATCTATGATGGGTCTACTGCTGAGATGGTTCCGCCTCTCATCCTGGTTGAGGGGGAGTTGGCAAGCATTATCGCAAGGGTTTTGTGGAATGTAGAGAGTGTGGGGTATGTATATGCCCACCTCCTGTTTGATGGTCTACTTCACCGAATTGAGGATAGCAATTTCAGAGAAGTGTTCGAGGATGGATTTCATCATCAAGGATGTCTCCAGGATGTGGTTCTTGAAGAGCATAAGAAGAGAGGCGGTTATCCCTTTATTATCGATGAAGCTGGCCTTATTTCAACAGATATGAGACATGGTTTTAATGGAATTTTTGCTAAGTTCCTAATCTCACTTGGTAAGGAAGGGTTTGTATTAAAAGCCTGCAAAGTGTTTGAGGTTAGTCCTCTAAAGAGGCTGCCTTGTCTAAGGGCAAATGTTGAGGTCTCTACCTTTAAGCATCCGTGTGAGGATCTGCTGGAGCATGTTGTGCTATTGCAAGATGGTGATGGAGGTTTAGATTTATTGCGAGGAGTTGCTACAAGGGGAAAAGTGGAGGGTATTCACTTGTTTCTTTATTATGGCGAGTCAAGCTGGTTGTTACTGAATCAGATGGGTCTAGCGATCTACCGGATGTCATGCACAGAGCTCTCTAGGTCTGTGAATGTGAATTATTCCATGTTTGGTTCTAACAATGAGAGCCTATGTGTGATTCTTGTGACTAGTGGCCTCAATGATGAGCAAGTCTTTGCTTTGGTTTTCCAACAAGATATTGATTTGGTTGTGCACCAGCTTCGGCTAAGGAGCAGTTATGATGAAGGGAGATGTTCTTTTTACAAAGCGGATGTTTGTTTGTTTGCCAGTAAAGGCAGGGAGTTGCGAATTGTCCAAGTCAGGACATTGTTTGTTGTATGCGGGAAAACTGACAAGTTCTCCGCTAGGTGCACGAGGCCTATACATGATGGGCATTACACGGAGGCTGCGATTGATTCTAATGGAATTGTGCCATTTGCTGGTATTTTTTTAACGAAATTAATGCGGAAGCTGCTGTGTATGGCGTCTGATCAAATGCTTTACCGAGATTTTGGGTTTCTCGATGGTTTCAATAGGTGTTTCACGGAATGCTGGTTGCTAGTCACTGCAAGCCCAGTTTCTATTGATATTAGAGGTTTTGAAAAGATGATTTATGATGACTTAGGCGTAAGGTGCCTTTGTTTGGTAGGCTGCGTGCTTCGCACGGTTTGTATCAAGACTGGAATGTTGGGTTTGATGATCATAAACAAGGAAGGGGAGCATACTCCTATTGCTGGTATTGTTTCTTGTCACGCTGCGGAGGTGCCTGGCAGTGATTTCGTGATTGCTTCTAAATTCTTCTTATGGCTAGAGATTAATAGTGCAGAAAATTACGGATTTTGCGTAATTTTATTCCTTGAGAGAATTCTCATGGGACCCGATTTACTGGGTTTGGTAAATGCTGTTGAGGGGAAGGCTTTGCGTTGCAATGTTCTTGTCGTGAGTTTTGCAAAATTCTATGATTCTAATATGGGAGGGGTCTTCAAAGAGAAAGTCTCTTGTGGTGTCGGCAAAGGAGACCAGGTTCTCAATACTGTGGGCTTTGTGAGACATGTGCCTAGTCTCAATTCTGCTTTGTGTTGTTAGCAAGTCTAATTAGTTTTTAGTTATGTTTGTGGTTGCTAGGCAAGTGGGCTAGCCTTTGTCTTGGTTTACTGTAGGGCATTATTATGTCCTTTGTATTTTTAGTTTGTTGGTTTCGCGGGGTATGCCCCTAGAAATGTATCTTTTTTTTTTTTTTTTTTTGCTAATTAAAATTTTATACCAAAAGGAACAACTAATACAAGTCTAGGGGCATACCCCGCGAAATCAACATCCAAACATTACATCGAAAACAAACTAGTTAACAGAACTAACTAGTCAACAGAAACTACTAACAGCCTAGAACCAAGCTAAGCTAGTTGTAACCACAAATACATATTATGCCAGGGAATGGGACCTACATACCCAATCGGGTCTTCAAACAAACTACCCGTCAAGAGAATGCCATAGAATAATAACAGTGCAAGAAACCTCACCCAAATGCCGGAGGTCTTTTCTCTTCCATGTTCGCAAATGACCCAGCATAGGCCCGCAACCAATTTTCCTACCTCAAAATTATTATAACCATCAAAATGGGGTTGCACCCCCTTCAAAGTGCCATCATCATAAACAGGGGTATACCTTTTCCTCTCGGTGTAGTCCTTCACCAGAGCTACACCTGGTTGACTCTGGCAGACCCCATCATTCTTGCAGTTAAGTCTAGCATCACGGTCCTCAACCACACCCCATAAAACAATGCCATCCATAGCCGTTACTGCCGTAGCAGCCCACTCCAGATGTTCATGGGATCTTGTAAGCATAACATACAAGTTCCAATCTCTCAGGATAGCCTGCTCCCAAACAAGTCTCCATAGAACATTCACAATAGACCTCCACCCAGATCTCACCATCACTAAATTGAAATCAAAAACTAACATTGCAACAACGCAATGACCAACCCTGTTGCCGCCGAATAACTGCAAATTAGAAGCAGTTCCCCACCAAGTAGAAAATACCTCACCTTTAGTAAAGTCCATCATAGCATCAACAAGGCTAGACTCATTTAACCCACCATGAATAAAATGCCTGGGCATCCCTACGTACTCCAAGTGGCTCGTAAGTAAACCAGGCATACAAGAGAAATCCTCAGATTCCCACCCCAAAGCACCCACTCTGATGCGCCCAACTCCATCAGACCAACGCTCATTAACATCTTCAAACCAGGTAGAAGCTACAGGATCATGACTGTCTACAAACCCATGAACCCGGGCCTTACAAGGCATGCCATTGTGCATCATCCTTAGCACACTCTGAACCACTTTAAGCCCCGCAAACCAAACAAATCCTCGAGTAAGCAAACTAGCACCAAGAATTCTCCTGGGCATATCGTCATTTATTGCAATAAAAACCTCCGTCGAGATAGGACATGCATCAAATACCATACAAGTAAAAACTACCTGTTTCCAAAAACCCAATGGAGGAGTACAGAAGTACCCGTCAACCAATTCATCTCCCGTATTGCTTCGACAATCTCTCTGCAAACCAACTAGAAATGTATCTTGTTGTTCCTTTTGGTATAAACTTTTAATTAGCAAAAAAAAAGAGTTTATCAAACTCTATTGCGCTTCCATCCGTTAGCGCTTAACTAAACTCTGACCTGCTTCCAGCTAAACTCTGATTTATCACTGTTACACTTAAACACTGATTAATACTTACATCAATTATTTCTAACAGAAGGGGTCAAACGAGTCAAGAACACGGCTACAAGTGGTTTTATGTTCAAACAAGTCAAAATGAAGCTAAATTACTGTTCTTGTTCCTACGAGTCCAAAATGAGGTCTTAGTGAGTTTTAGGGGTCAAACGAGTCAAGAACAAGGCTACAAGTGGTTTTCATGTTCAAACAAGTAAAAAATGAAGTAAAATTAATGCGTTTGTTCCAACGAGTCCAAAATGAGGTTTTAGTGAGTTTGAGGGGTCAAACGAGTCAAGCACTAGGCTACAAGTGGTTTCCATGTTCAAATAATAAAAAAATAAAGTTAAATTAGTGCTCTTGTTCCAATGAGTCCAAATTGAGGTTTTAGTGAGTTTTAAGGGTCAAACGAGTCAAGAACAAGGCTACAAGTGGTTTCCAAGTTCAAACAAGAAAAAAATGAATCTAAATTAATAGTTTTGTTCCAACGAGCCCAAAATGTGGTTTTAGTGAGTTTTAAGGGTCAAACGAGTCAAGAACAAGGCTACAAGTGGTTTCCATGTTCAAACGAGTCAAAAATGAAGCCATGTTAATTTTTTTGTTCCAACTAGTCCAAAATGAGGTTTTAGTGAGTTTTAGGGGTTAGACGAGTCAAGAACAAGGCTAGAAGTGGTTTCCATGTTCAAACGAGTCAAAAATGAAGCCATATTAATATTCTTTTTTATTTATAATTGAAGCCATATTAATTTTCTTGTTCCAGCTAGTCCAAAAAATGAGTTTTTAGTGAGTCTTAGAGGTCAAACGAGTCAAGAACAAAGCTACAAATGGTTTTCATGTTCAAATGAGTCAAAAACGAAGCAAAATTAATTTTCTTATTCCAACTAGTCCAAAATGAGGTTTTAGTGAGTTTTGGTGGTCAAACGAGTCAAGAACAAGGCTACAAGTGGTTTTCATGTTCAAACAAGTAAAAAATGAAGCTAAATTAATGCGTTTGTTCCACCGAGTCCAAAATGAGGTTTTAGTGAGTTTGAGGGGTCAAACGAGTCAAGAACAACTACAAGTGATTTCTTTTTTTTTTTTGCTAATTAAAATTTTATACCAAAAGGAACAACTTACACAATTCTAGGGGCATACCCCGTGAAATCAACAACTCAAATACAAAAGACATAACACCATTAGGTGACTAACAGTCAACATAGAGTTACTAATCTAGTCTACAAAAAGAACTAGATTAAATACATTACAATGAGGTCATATCAATGCCAAGAAATTAATTTAAAAAACTCCTGGTCCACACCCCAGGATCTCGAGCAAAAGCATCCACCTTGAATTCCCATCCAGAGCACATACCATAATCTACAAGAATGGCTACCATCTCTACCAACCTTGTCATCCAAGTCAATCCTGGAGTCATAGTCCAGGTCTACGCAACACCTGACCAGCCCTTCCATGACAATAGCTTCCAATTCTTCACACAAGAGCCAGAAGCATCCACCACCCAAACCAGGTCTTCAACGAATCCCTTCCACTCAGGGACATCGTAACCAGCAGATATCCATTCCCGCTCTCCCATTGTCTTTGAAACCCAATAGCGAATTAAAGCAAATCGCAACCCATGTCTTTCACCAAACAACACCCCACAGCTCTGTTTTCCCCACCTTGCATGGACAATGCCAAGGCCTGAGATACCCGAAACATGTTTCCTGAGCTTTAAACCTGTTAAAACAGGACCAACAACTTGCTGAGTACCTCAGGTCGTAACATCCAACAGGGTATGACAAACACATCACATACCCTGTTTCTCCTTTGATAGAAACCCTTGTCAATACTACCCTCAAACAGTAGGTAGACCTTCTCCGAGTCAGCATTAGTACTACACTCAACCCCGTCGTTCAATGGAGTGCACATCTCGCCATCAATGCAGACCCACATCCCAAACACAGCGCCGTACTGAACACCTTTGATAAACCCAACGAACCCTTCAACACATAAGACGAAAAACACAATAATCTAATGGAATTCTCAACCTTTTTTTAGCATGAACGATGTTGCTAGTGTTGGTCATAAAGTGGCAAGTGATTTCTATGAAGATTGTGTGGAAGCTGTTAGCCTTTTGGTTGTTGCCAGCGGGACAACTTTGGTATTGAAAATTATCGATTGTCCACCTTGGTGGACTAGGTATTTCGGCAACTTGTGTTGCCTTGTTGTCCTGTTGTTTTGTGACATAGGCAGGAAGCTATGGGAGAAGCATCTGCTTAGGATTTCGAAGTGCGGTCCAGGAGCTAACTGGCCACCCCCGGAAGGAAGATATGCAGCTATGCGGGAAGTGGACCTGGTTGAGGTCATCAAGATTGCTTGGCATAGGCCTTTTATGATTTAGTTAGATTCCGAATTTATGTTGTTAAACTAGTTGTATCTAGTTTTATGTAATTTGTTTTAGTTGCTGGATGTTGATTTCACGGGGTATGCCCCTAGAATTGTATCTTGTTGTTCCTTTTGGTATAAAATTTTAATTAGCAAAAAAAAAAAAAAAAAAAATTCTCAACCTTTAAAACAAAAGGTCTCCTTCTCAAAGAATCCATCTCAGAAAATGTTGAATAAATATCGAAATTCGGCTCTTTCAACATTTCCAAAGAAAGGATGTCCCACACACAATTCGAAAGTTCCCTTCCGCCATCGGAAGAAAAAAACGAAACCAACAGATCTTTGGTTTGAAACTCTAAAAGTTTCCAACCCAAAGAACCCATCTCAAAAGAGAACCCATCTACCAAATCCACAAAAGTGGACTCCGTAAACCTCATCAATCTTCGTACAGAAGAAAGAAACACCGAAAACGAACCCATCAATAAAAGAATATAAGAAATTTAAATGGAGGAAATGTGAGAGATAAAGAAGGGATGTGGATTTAGGAAGGAATATTTAGATCTGATGAAGAAATTGTTTAGATTTTAGAGAGAGATTAGAGAGAATACGACTCTCATTGATGGCTTACAGTGCCTAATAGTTAATCGTCCAAAATAAGGTTTTAGTGAGTCTTAGAGGTCAAACGAGTCAAGAACAAAGCTACAAATGGACTGATCTACCAAATGAGAGTCGTCTTCTCTCTCTAAAAACCCTATCCTAGCCGCCGCAATTCTAAACCTTTTTCCATCAATTCTGACCATCATTCCTTCACTAATCCATCTCTTCCTTATAATGGACCTGTTTATTGGGGGTTTCGGTTTCGTGGACTCTTTGGAGTTTCACGCGAGAATTTCTTTTCCGTGGAAGAGTAATCGTGATCTTATCACTATTATTATCCTCTCGATGGTTGATTCAGATGAATCTTTGTTTTCTGGGGATGGAGTTCAATCTCCTTTTCTTGGAAGAGTTAATCTTATGGGCGTTTCTTCGCATGGGTCTCTGGACTTAGAGATTTGTTTTATGAGTTTTTTTTTTTGCTAATTAAAAAAATTTATACCAAAGGAACAGCTAATACATAACTAGGGGCATACCCCGCGAGACAACATCTATGCTAATACTACAAATCAACATGATACAAAGAATAAGAAGGTAAACCCTACTCAACATTTCAGATGTACCTAACCTATTCTTTTACATGATAAATAAGAGGATGGTCGGGTCCTTGCGAACCCAAACCTTAAACAAGTTACATGAGAACAGTTTCTCGCGCACCATACGCCTTATCCCACTGCTGACCACTGAGGTTGGGTGGCCAGGCCCATGGTTGTGCATGCGGTAGTTACGCTCCTTCCAGACATGGTAGATAGCTGTGCTAAAAAATAGTTGAGCAATTGATTCCTCCTTTGCCCCTAGCTGAGTAGCAATGCAATTGCCTAACTGACAGTTGGACCAGTTCCTCGTGAAACGGAATGGCATAGACCTGTTAATAATATCAAAGAATGGGCAAGCAGTGAAAATGTGGCTAACCGATTCATCATCCACCCCACACAAGACACATTTTGGATCAACCTGCATTCCGAACATAAGCATTCTATCCTTCGTGAGAAGCCTGTTTTTGATGGCTAACCATGTGATGAATGAGCATTTCGAGATATTGAATTTTCCCCAGACCATGTTTAACCACTGAACATAACTTCCCTTTTCCCGCATGGAGGACCAGATAGTGGACATTTTGACATTCTTTGGTAACATTCCATCCCACGTAATGGAATCAGACTTATGAATTTGAATATGTTGCACCATCCGTCTAATTTCAATCACATCATTATGGTTCGATTTGTTTTATGAGTTGTATGTTAGTGAATGCTGATGAAGGTTTTCCGGTAAAGGAATCCTTATTTCAAGAGTTGTTCTTGAAGAAAAATGATGCTTTCCTGCTTGGGTCTTCGGAGTTCGTAGGTTTGAGGTCTCTACACTCCGTTGAATCGGTGAATTTCTGTGATGCGAAGTGGTGCGCCCTGTATTTACGCAACAGGGGTGACTTTAATGGTGATAACAGCTCCGAAGTTGGGTATGTCTACCATGTGTTTGACAATTTGCTTCTTAGAGTCTGTTCTTTGTGTGTATCGAAAACAGAGCAGGGTTTCATTACTCTTGCTTGTACTCGTGTTGAGACTACGTTTAGTGGGATTATTTTATGTGTGGGATTTAATGATAGATCGTTCATGTTGTCATGGAGGATATGCCATTTAGAGACTACCTTGGTTCTAGCAAAGAAAAGCTATGCTGCTTTGCTCTTTATAAAGCTGAAATTGAAGGATTTTCTGGGTGATATCATGTATTTGGTTGCGGGAGGGGACCTTTCCCCTGTTCTTATGGGTGATAAATCGGTTGATGTGTTTGTCATTTATCCTGGTCTTGCTGATGTTCTGCATCAACAGAGGGTCGGGATGGTCGGGATAGATTTACATGATAAGATTGGCGTTTGCCATTTTGGAGTTGGTGTTCTGTATCATTGTAATGTAGGACACTCTTTGGCGGTGGGCGTGGCTTGGCAGCCAAACTGGTGTTATTTTTTTACCATTGGAGATGGTATTTGCGCAGGGGCCCAAGGTCATTCTGCATCTTATAATGATGTTGTGGAGGAGACATATGGTTTTTATAACTACCATGTCTCGTCTGGTCACTGGATTAGCTACAGGTCTGCTGTTTGTTGTATCTTTTTTCGTGGATACATGAGTGGTACTGGTCCTTCTTGCGGATCAGTTTGCGATGCTGATAACCCGGAAGCTATCAACATAAGAGAGAGTCTGCTGACTTTAAGTATCTGTGTTGTGGTTGGGTTACATTTAAAAGGAATTTGGAAAGATTATTTTACTGTTGCTGTTAACATGCACCACAAGCGCCTGGGAGCTGGTGTTTCATATGCTGCAAGGAAAATGTCGGAAAAGCACAAGGTGTTTGTTTTGTTGCTGCGCATAAGTGGAATGATTAATGATGACTGGTGTTGCACGTACCATGTGGTGGTCACGGAAAAGACCAATGGTTTTGATTATATATACTATGTGTGCCCTGTGTACATCTTGATGGTAGTAATAGATTGTCTTCACGTGAGAAGGAATGTCACACCTATTTTGACTTTAAGTCATTGTGTTGTAAAAACCGGTAAGGTGTATGTTGCTTGGTGGGCTACAGACATTGTTGGCCATGATTTAAGCTTAACAAACGTGCTGGAACCTGATGTGGGTTTTTCTGGTATAAAATTTTAATTAGCAAAAAAAAAAGGTAGTAAATACTATGGAAGATGAGGAACATCATGGGCACTCGGTTTTTGCTCATGTTGACAATTGGAAGATGGTTTGGATGCTGGTGTTATGGCAGCTTCATAGTGCTAGTTTTGGTGTTGGTGTTGTCTGCTCTGGTGGGGTCTATTGGTGGACTTGTTCTATTTTGATGGTTTTTAAACTAGTTTATTCTAGTTTATTTAGATGCTGCTACTTTTGATGTTTGTATGTCCATGGCATAGTTGTTGATTCTGTTTAGGTTCGTGTTGTGTTATTGTTGATTGCTAGTTTTCTAGCATTATTGATGTTTTTTTCTATGTCGTTCCGCTAGGCAGATGTGTTACTAATCGCGGGGTATGCCCCTAGAAGTGTAATCTTTTGCTTGTGGTATAAATTTTAATTAGCAAAAAAAAAAAAAAAAAAAGCTACAAATGGTTTTTATTTTCAAACGAGTCAAACACGAAGCAAAATTAATTTTTTTTTTTTTGCTAATTAAAATTTTATACCCAAAAGGGAACAGCATAAAAACACTTCTAGGGGCATACCCCGCGAAATCAACAGAACCACATTACAAATGCCTAAATCGACATTTGATAGTCAACAAACAACTTAACAACTTTACAACATAGCAAGTCCGAAAACTACATATATATCATAAAACAAGAGGAAACCTCCTGGTTCGCATCCCAGAATCCTATGCAAAAGCCACCTGTGCTGGACAGTTTGTTTTCCGAGCAGGAAACCTCCCTCGATAACAACACACTCAGCATAGTTACATATGCCCAGACCACATTTGTTAAGACCAGAGCTGCTGGTCAAATCAACCCCCTTCCTTAGGGCTGTAAACCCCGAGTCAATAGCATGGGCAAAGCTGGACACACATTCTAACTTGATTCCCCCTCCGTAAAACAGAATCATATCCCTTCGATGACATAGTGTCATAGCCTCCTGATCACTTGTATCCACCATAATCAAAGCAGACCAAAAGAAAGTCTCATCCAACATATAGGGATCCTTTTTGAAAAATAGATCACCTTCCGACCTTACCTGCAAATCACACCACTTCGACTCCATCATTTTTATGCCACCAAACATAGCACGAAACGCAAAGACTGGTTCCCGCTGAAATATAGTGGCAAATCCCCTGAATTCTATGCTAATTTCATCAACCCAAACCTCATCAGTACGCTGAGGAATATCCTCAAGAACCTTGCAGAGGTTTGCATTCTTCACTAACAAAACATCAGTTTGCATACTACTGCAAAAGCATAACGAGACTCCTCGTAAACCTAGCTGCAAAATCGCTGTCCCAACTGCATTATAATCCTGGTGTATCAGAGCAGTTACTCCTGCAAAAACCAAGGAGCCATCAAACCCAAAATCAGTTTCGTCCTTCTTGAAAGCAAAGAATAAATCTCTTTCAACGACATCCCCCACATTCGCTTTGCTTGCATACAACAGAAGTCGTAGACTTCTCAATAGCACAGCACTACCCAATGAATTCATTCCCGGATAGAGATAACACTCAGCATAGCTGATAAATCCTCGGTGAGGCAATATATCAAACACAGCGGGGTATTCAGCAATAGCCCAAAGAGAATCCCCCAAGTTCAGCTTTGGGTCAGAACATGTGTCAAACACCTTGTGAGCACAGCCATCCTGATTCTCATAATCAAAGGGAGGGATTCGAATGCAGTACCCATCTTCAATGGGCTTGCAACCAGCATCCCTCTTCCTCAGCCCAACCTGGGACTCCATAGTATCACTGTCCGTTTTTACTCGAACATCCTCCAAAGGATACTCAGTCACCAGGTTCTCCGAAAAGGAGACCCTCTTCGGGCTCTTAATCGGACTACCCACAAGAAGGCGAGCTTCAGATCTGCGCGTCTCCCACAAAGTGTCTATCATCGGAGCTATTGAAGATCCCTTTTCATGACCAACAACATCCATAATCAGTTGGCCATTTCTAGTACTGGATCCTCTCAATCCAGACTCAACATCACTCCCGGTCTTCATCTTATAAGATAACAGCTCCTCACTAAAATAAGGTCTGTCATTTGGAATCACCGTAACCAGTATTTCCGCAAAGGAAACCTTTTTTGGACTCACCATCGAACTCCAAACCTCCTGAGACTTTGACACACCTCCTGCCCTGTCTTTAACCAGCCAGTGGTACAACCGCGAGGACGATCCATCGACCTCCTATCCCCCGATGTGATTTCCTCCACGACCTCCGTGAAAGAAACCCTTTTACTGCTCATGATTAAGAACGAAAATAGAATATTTAATAAGAAATATGGTGTATTAGGTGAAAGATTTGAAGAGGAGAGGTGAATTTAGGAAGGCTAATTGTGAAGATCTGATGAAAAATGGTGTAGATTAAGGATGTAGTTTAGAGGCGGCTAGGCTTTTTAGAGAGAAGTTAGAGAGAGGTTAGAGCATATCCGACTCTCATTTGTATGGTGAACTATTACCGAAGCAAAATTAATTTTCTTGTTCCAATGAGTCCAAAATGAGGTTTTATTGAGTTTTGGGGGTCAAACGAGTCAAGAACAAGGCTACAAGTAGTTTCATGTTCAAACAAGTAAAAATGAAGCTAAATTAATGCTTTTGTTCCAACGAGTCCAAAATGAGGTTTTAGTGAGTTTCAGGGGTCAAACGAGTCAAGAACAAGGCTACAAGTGGTTTCCATGTTCAAACAAGTAAAAAGATGAATCAAAATTAATATTTTTGTTCCAACAAGCCCAAAATGAGGGTTTTGTGAGTTTTAGAGGTCAAACGAATCAAGAACAAGGCTACAAGTGGTTTCCATGTTCAAAACGAGTCCAATTAGCAAAAAAAAAAAAATGTTCAAACGAGTCAAAAATAAAGCCATATTAATTTTCTTGTTCTAACTGGTCCAAAATAAGGTTTTTTTTTTGCTAAATAAAATATATTTCACCGAAAAGGAGCTACATAGGAAACAGAGGCATACCCCAAACCATTAAGAAAACTACACACCTTCAAAGGGTCAACATGACCATATATAATAAACTAAATCTCTAGACAAATCAGAAAAGCAGTAAAACAAGAGATGGTTAAAAAAATTTTCGATGAGAGTCTTCCGTTCTCTCTAACCTCTCTCTACTTTCTCTCTCTAAAATTCCTAGCCTCCACTATATTTTAACCTTAATCTATACCATTTCTCCACCAGATCTACACATCAGCCATCCTAAATTCACCTTCCCTCTTCTGCTCTTTCACCTAAAACACGATATTTCTTATTTATACTTATAATTCTATATATGGCTACCTCTTCCATTGATGGATGGGTATGTATTTTGTTTCGGTCGGAGGATGTTCCTCGGGTTTGTGTTAATGTCTTCGCACAAATCTTTGATGTTGTGTTCGCTATTCAAGATGGTCATTTGACCTTTAAGTTTGTTGGGGTTCCTCCTCTTTCGCCTCAGTGGAAGGGTTTTCCCCCAGACCTGAGTATCCGCAAGGGTGCTTTGATGAAGTGGGTTTCGAGAATGGATCTGGAAGATTGGTCGGAGTTACCGAATTCAATCTACCTTAGGGCAGGTTTGATATGGATACCTCAGTTCTTTTTGAATGTGGAAATGTTTGTGAAATGGCTAATGGGTTTGTTTTATGAGTTCTTTTTTCTTGCTCGAAGACTGATGAGGTCTCTAGCGTTTGCTATTGTGAATGTGGATGATGGAATGGCTGTGTTCCATACATCTCAGAGGATTCTCATCACTTCCAAAGTGGTTGTAACAAGTAGTCTTGCTGACTACCTGAAGGTCACCTCCGGTCTGATTACTTCAGCAGGTCTGCATAAGTTTGTTTATGGTGTGAGGATGATTGTAGATCTCGTTCTACTGTCCTCTACAAGAGATGGATGTTCCCCTAGAGTTTGTTCTAAGGGGTTATTGTTGTGCTGGGATTCTCATCTGGCGGGTCTTGTGAAGAACCCATCGGGAGACTCTCTTTATATGTTGAGTAATTGTTCTTTGATTACTAAAAGGTTTGTTTTGACGATAGGCACTGGCGAGTCGTTGATTCTTGGGGATAGAGTTGAACTTTTGTTCATCGATATGGGTATCCTCCTGGTAAACGTCATAGATAATCGCTTGTACGATTTTATTTGGGATTGGTTTCTAACCTTGTTCAGACGACAATTCGGGAAGACACATGTTTGGTCTCTCCTGGTCGGAAGAATTGGTTCAAGGATCCTTTTGGTTAATGATGTTGTTGGCGGATCTTGCTTTCCCAACAAATTGATGAAATCGATGGGTTTTATCACAGGCGTCTATTTGCTCTATGTGGACCTTTTGGAGGTTAGTACGGGTAAGGTTTTCAAGAGTCGCTGGCATTATTGTTTTGGGTGTGAGGGGACTCTAAAGGTTAAGAAGTGGGTGTGGACCACCATGTTTGAGATGCTTTTCGACAAAGTGTCTGCTATTCCGAAGGGAAATTCGGTGAATGCCCATTGGGTATTTGTGTTATGTACTATGAATGCAACAGAGAGGAGGTATGTTTGTTATGGTGTTGCTAGGTTATTATCTGTTGCAATGATATCTAGCAAAGTGTTTGAGGTTTGTACTCATGATGAGGTTTCTAATTTCAAGAATCCTGGTGAGGTTTTGGCGGATCAAGCTTTGCGAATGCAAATGCAGGATTATGATGTTAGCCTTGCTTCGAAGGGTATCAGATTGGTTCTGTTAATTACCAATCGCGGGGAGTTGCGTACAGTGGTCTCTTGCACCAGTTGGGCGAATTCTGCTGCTCTAGGTTTCTGTTTTGATAGCAGAATTAATGTGAAGGGTTGTATGATGGGTCAGATGGAAGAACATGGTGATATTGTCAATGTTCAAAGGAGGCCCTCTGTAAGGGGATTTTATGAGTTCCCTGATGCTAGAAAGCTGGTGGTCAACATTTCTCGTATTGGTTTGGATAGACAATGGTTGAAGGCAGGTATGCATTGCCTGGCAATTCTATATGTAATGGTTATAGAGGTTGAGCAGCTATTTGCTGTTTGTTTTGTGACCACGGTCACCTGGGTAAATTGCGGAGTCCATGGAGTTGTTGTGAAAGGTCACGTAGCCAGAGGATTCGAACCTGATGTGGAGGCCTGGCCAATTGGCCTGTGTGGCATGATTAATGTCAGATTTTCGAATAAAGGAAGGAGAGTGATGGTTTCGGACTTTGGAATTATGATTCCAAAGTGGATGTAGCACCGTGGTTGTAGTGTTCTTTCAACGGTTGTGGGGGTGGTGACCTGGACAAGTTCAACCAGGTTTTTTCTAAGTGGATTTGTGGATGGGGCCTACCGGATGCGTATGGCATGGTCATTGTGGTGGTATTGTTTTATGTGGAGGAAAAAGGCCACTCTGCTTGCTGTGCTTGCTGTGCTCGCTGTTTACGGGAGAGATGCAATGTTCTGGTACAGGAAGTGGACTTTTCTTGTTACTCACAGGTACAAAATGTTATCCGGGATGACAATCTTGTGCTCTCACTTGCGCCACTTCATGGTGCATTATCTGCTGATTCTCATTCTTATGGGCTTTGTGAGACATGTGCCTAGTCTCAATTTAAGTTTGTTTAAGGCGCCAGAATAATATTTAGCTTAATTTTGTTGTTATGTTGACAGTAAGGTGACTTACTGATGTTATGACTTTTCTTATGTTTGGTTGTTGATTTCGCGGGGTATGCCCCTAGATTTGTACTAGTAGTTCCTTTATTGGTATAAAATTTTAATTAGCAAAAAAAAAAACAAGAGATGGTTCTTTTTGAACCCACTTTTTGAAAGATGAACAAGAAAAAAGCTTCTCCCTAACAAGACCTTTAACATTTAGGCTAAGCACATGAGTGGCATGACCAGGACCTGCATTGTGCATTCTGTAGTTTCGCGCCTTCCAAACGCTGTAGATACATGTTGTGAGGTACACCCCTGCTATGGCCTTTAACTGCTCAGTAAGGGGGGAGCTAAAGAAGTCCCCTTGCTGCCACCTCGCCCAGTCATCATTTACCCGAAAAGGCATTTTATTACTCAGGAGGTTAAAAAATGGACAACTAGTGAACAAATGGCTTATAGTCTCCCTGTCATTTCTGCATAGAACACACATTTGGTCCACCCTCATGCTAAACAATATCATACGATCCTTGGTAAGCAACCTATTTTTTATTGCAAACCAAGAAATAAAAGAGCACTTCGGGATATTGAACGAGTTCCACACTAAACCACCCCAGTTAACACCCTGACCAGTATCTCGAATAGATGCCCAAATTGTTGTCAACTTCACAAGCTTTGGCTGGAGTCCATCCCAAGTAATCCTATCACAACTGTGAATTTGAGTTTGAGACGCCCTCCTTCGAACTTCCAAGAAATCTATGTGATTCGATTGAGGTAGCCTCCAAGCCCCATTCTGGATATAGGAACTAATAGGAACTGTGTCTGCTAAAACAAAAAATGAGAGTCGGTCTATTTTCTCTCTAACTTCTCTCTTCTCTCTCTTTCTAAATTCAAATCACTTTCTTCATCAGATCAAATCAGCCTCCTCAATCCCTTTCTTCTCCAAATCACCTAACTCAAACACTAAATTTCTTTCTTTTCTGTCTCATGTCCCGTAAAAGGGTTTCTTTCATGGATGTTTCTACAACGGCGGCTGTTGTCACCGATAGTGTGAGGCTAACCCAGATGGGGTTAGAACAGGTAACGAGCCCGAAAAGGGTTTCATTTGCAGTTGATTTGGTATCGATTAGGAGCTTCTCTGAAGGAACCCTTGAAGGGAAAGTTGATGACATTTTTGCAAGAGAACAGTGATGTAATTGCTTGGACAGCTGCTGACATGGCAGGGATTGATCCCCAACTCATAACTCATAAGTTGAATGTTGATCCTGACCGGAAGAAGGTAAAGCAGAAGAAGAGGAATTTTGCTCCTGAAAGGCAAGAGGCCATTAAGCAAGAGGTTGATAAGCTCTTAGAGGTTGGATTCATTGAAGAGATTCAGTTTCCCGAATGGTTAGCTAACCCTGTGATGGTCAAGAAGGCGAATAGGAAGTGGAGGATGTGTATTGACTTTACTGATCTGAATGACGCCTGTCCAAAGGATTGTTTTCCCCTACCAAGGATAGACATGTTGATAGATGCCACAGCTGGACATGAGATGTTGAGCTTCATGGACGGGTTCAGCGGTTACAATCAGATTAAGATGCACAAGGATGACATCCCAAAGGTATCTTTCATAACTAACTTTGGTGTTTTTTGCTATCTTGTTATGGCTTTTGGACTAAAGAATGCAGGAGCTACTTACCAACGATTGGTGAATAAGATATTCGCCCATCTGATTGGAAAAACCATAGAGGTCTATGTTGATGATATGTTAGTCAAGAGCCTTTCCAAGGCAGACCACATTAATCACCTCAGAGAGGCATTCGAAGTGCTGAGGCACCACAAGATGATGTTGAATCCAGCAAAGTGCGCCTTTGGAGTTGGATCAGGAAAATTTTTGGGATTGATGGTTTCAAAGAGAGGCATAGAGGCCAACCCTAACAAGATCAAAGCAATTCTGGACATGGAACCACCGCGTTCTATACGAAATGTATAGAAGTTAACTGGCCGAGTGGCAGCCCTCGGGAGATTCATTTCCAAATCTGGTGACAAATGCTTGTCCTTCTTTCAGGCATTGAAGAAGGTGAAGAATTTTGAGTGGACTCCAGAGAGCCAAGAGGCCTTCGAACAGTTGAAGAAATACATGGCTGAAGCCCCGTTGTTGGCCAAGCCTAGTCCTGGAGAGACTCTCTATCTATACCTAGCGGTATCTGAACAAGCATTGAGTGCTGTTCTTATCCGAGAAGAGAGTAAGGTTCAAAAACCAATTTATTATGTGAGCAAGGTGTTGCATGGGGCTGAGTTGAATTACTCTCCCATAGAGAAGTTTGCATTGGCATTGATAACAGCCTCGAGAAAGTTACGACCGTACTTCCAGGCACACAAGATCGAAGTCCTGACGGACCAATAATTGAGGAACATATTGCACAGCCCGAAGGCCAGTGGAAGGCTAATCAAATGGGCCGTAGAACTCGGAGAATTTGATATCAAGTATAAGCCTCGAACAACCATCAAGGCTCAGGCATTCGCTGACTTCGTGGTTGAATGCACCATTAACAACCAAGAAGTTGGGGGGCAAGAGATAGTGACTACCCCTGAGAAGGAGGAAAAAGAAGAGGAGCTCGTACCTGATTTGAAGGAGTATTGGGTGCTCTATTTTGATGGAGCATCAAAAACAAAATCTAATGGTGCAAGTTTGGTTTTGCAAAGCCCCGATGGGTTCATAGTTGAGTACGCTTTAAAGTTGGACTTTCCTACTACCAACAACGAAGCGGAGTATGAGGCATTGATAGTTGGTTTGGGCTTGGCCAGAGTCATGAGGGTCAAGAACCTCAAAGTTTGTGGAGATTCAAGACTGGTAGTCTCGCAGGTGAATGGCGAATTTGAGGCCAAGGATGAAACTATGGCAAAGTATTTGAGAGTCATGAAAGCTGTTATGACTCAGTTTCAGGAATGCTATGTTGAACACATTCCGAGAGAGGAGAACATTAAGGCCGATGCCATGTCCAAGTTCGCTTCTTCTGAGATAGAGAATTATGCAAGGAGTGTTTACTTCCAGGTCTTGAAGGCCCCGACCATTAACTCGAAGTTGGTGGCACCAATTGATATAGGAAGCTGCTGGATGGATCCCATCAAAGCTCACCTCGACACCGGCTGGCTCCCTGACAATGCCTTAGAGGCACGAAAGCTGTCAGTAAGAGCATTGAGATGCGCCTTGATCGAAGGCATCCTTTACAAGAGGTCTTTTGTCGTCCCTTATTTGAAGTGTTTAAGGCCCCAAGAGGCAAATGAAGCTTTGGAGGAAGTTCATGAAGGTATCTGTGGGCAGCACTTGGGGGGCAGGACCCTAGCTCACAAGAGTACTCGTTTAGGATTTTACTGGCCAGAGATGTTGGCCGACGCAC
Source organism: Kitagawia praeruptora (assembly GCA_037693485.1). Lineage (NCBI taxonomy): Eukaryota > Viridiplantae > Streptophyta > Magnoliopsida > Apiales > Apiaceae > Kitagawia > Kitagawia praeruptora. Next base: position 91,686,392 of record CM075344.1, on the reverse strand, counting down.
AAAATTATGTCAAGCGGTGTGATAGGTGCCAAAAGCATGCTCCGGTTGTAAGGCAGCCGCCTGAGATGTTAACATCGGTTAGCTTTCCTATCCCATTTGCAATGTGGGGGATGGATATATACTTGGTCCTTTCCCTGTAGCATCAGCACAAAGGAAGTTTTTGATAGTGGCCATTTACTACTTTACCAAGTGGATTAAGGCTAAGCCTCTAGCCAAGATAACCACCAAACAAGTTGCCCAGTTCTTTTGGGAGAACATCATCTGCAGATATGGAATCCCACGAATCCTTGTAACAGATAATGGGACACAGTTCAACAATGAAGAGTTTAAAAAGTATTGCGAGGAAAACGCTATTGAGCTTCGTTTTACTTCAATAGCATACCCACAAGCTAATGGGCAGGCCGAGGTAGCTAACCGAATAATCCTTGATGGACTAAAGAAAAGAGTTGAATGCTCAAGGAACACTTGGGTAGATGAGTTATTGCCTATACTCTGGGCATATCGCACCACTTGTAAGGTGACAACTGGAGCAACCCCGTTTTTGCTGGCTTACGGAGCCGAGGCAGTTGTGCCCTTGGAGATTATGCATGCATCACCTAGAGTTGAAGCATACGAACCAGAAACCAATGAAGAAGGCATGAGGCTCGCCCTGGATCTAATTGATGAAATCAGGGATGAGGCAAATGCCAAGAATGTGGAGCATCAAAAGAAGGCATCATTTTTTTTTTGCTAATTAAAATTTATACCACAGGCAAAAGATTACATTTCAAGGGACATACCCCGCGATTAGCAACACATCTACCTAGCGGAACAACAAAGAAAAAACATCAATAATGCCAGTTAAAACTAGCAATCAACAACAACATAACACGAACCTAAGCAAAATCAACAACTATGCCATGGACCTCCCGAGTCGCACTGCATCATGGCAGTATTCACCTACATCTTGGCAAACCAAAACAATACACCATGTTTTTGTCACCATGTGCATCCCGACCAGTAATAAACTTCCAATCCCCAACAACACAAATTCTGCAAAATACCAGACACTACGCTGGTTCATCATTTTCATTATTCCAAGAGAACACTTAAACCCCTTCACGGTGTACAATGCCCAGTTGCATAGGACGAAGGAGCTCGCATTGTCAGAGCTATCAATTCTGTCAACAAAATCGATAGGCTTTGGCTTATCAATTCTGCACACACAAAGAAGAAACCACAACAGCTTCTTGTTCAAACCATTTGACTCCATGACATTGTAATCCGCAATAGTTACAATATGGTAACTACTCTGTCTTGACACAAATTTAAACATCAAAAAATCACGAGAAACAGTGACTTCACAGGTCATAATCAGACTAATCGCAGATTCAACATCCATCCCCCTGAACAACCAAGCCCCCTGTATGTACACAGTCTCCTGAACTATTCCCATTTCAGAGTCCACCATGTCACAATCCCCTAAACTGCCTTGCCCCTTGCAATTTACTTCCATTAAAATCACCTTCACATTAGCTATCTTTTGAGCATTAAAGCCCTGAATCTCACACCTTCGACGCATATTCACAGCCCAACCACATCTGCTAGCAGAAAGCCATAAATTCATGTCTCTATCAAAAAGACTGATGGCACCACAACTTTCATTGTTCTGGTCAACACTAGTTCTTTCCCATGTTTTCCATATAGCTTGCCAAAAGACAGCCTGCAAACTATATCCCCTCTTTGTTTCATCAGAGCCATCAACAGGCCAAACATCAAAGCTAACATCGCTCAAAAGTCCTGCATCATGTACAAGGGGTACCACAAGCATTCTACTTCGACAGATTCCAGCCACATGGTTCCCACAAACCCATCCCAATGTTCTAGCAAAGGAACGACATGGAACCAGTGAAGCATCGAAGTCGCCATTCAATTTATTCTCAATCGAGAAAACATCTAGACTAGACGTATCAGCAAACAAATTGCATTTACCAAAAGTACGCACAACAAAATCAACATTGATTCCAATCTTGAATGGGTTGTTATCCATCGCAAAAGTATTGGCTTTCACAACAGATTTTCCAACTCTTTCAGTCTTTTCGCCAAACAGATGGCGAGCCTCACTATCTCCAATAACATCATTAGTCTTGGCACCAACAAGGGACACCACACCATTCATCAGGATGAAGTTTTCTTTAGCAACAAAGATCCTCATCCCAATAATAAAGGCACTTCGAACAGTAGCCTCAACAAACATAATTTCAAAGCAAACATCGGGACTGAAGACGAACGACTCCCCTTCAATCAACAACCCATGATAAAATTCGCTCAACAGAAAGGGATAACCCTTCAGAACAATAATCAAATAAACATAACGGGAGAGAGGTCGTAAATGAGAGTCGTATGCTCTAACCTCTCTCTAACTTCTCTCTAAAAAACCTAGCCGCCATAAAATTGTTTCCTTAATCCTTAATCTTCACCATTTCTTCATCAGATCTTCTCTTTAGCCTGCACAAATCCATATCATCTTCTAATCTCTCACCTTAAACACTATATTTCTTATTATATAATTATTATTCAATGAAGAGAGTTTCTTTTTCTGAAAACTTGGTGACTGTGATTCCTCCCCGTGTGAGAGGTTCTGCAGATTGCCTTCCTGTGGGTAGACTGATTAGGAGTCCAAAGAGGGTCTCCTTTTCGGAGAACTTGGAGACTGTGATTCCTCCCCGTGTGAGAGGTTCTGCAGATTGCCTTCCTGTGGGTAGTCCGGCTAGGAGTCCGAAGAGGGTCTCCTTTTCGGAGAACTTGGTGACTGTATATCCTTTGGAGGATGTCCGAGCAAAGAAGGACAGTGAAAGACAAGGGGTAGTTGACCGAGGGAATTCAGGTGAGGGTGTTAGCCCAGATCTGGTTTATGGAGAAAAGGTGCAAACCTTTTATAGTGGCAAAGCGGATATTCATTCTGAGGGCTCCCCTGTGAATGATGGGTATAAGGATGATGACTTGAGGTGGGTCTCTTCTACCATAATCGGTGATGCACGCCAAGTGTTTGTTGGTAAGATTGATGGTATCGGTTTTTCTGAAAAGAAGATCACCTGCCATGATATAGTTGATGAGTTTGTATCACATTTTTGTGATGTGGGGTCTGTTTTGGAGTTTCTTCTTGATGGAAACCCCATTAATGTTAAGGGGACTGTGATTAAACAAGGTTCAGTGGCTGATAGCTTTAAGTTATTCTCTCCTATGGAATGGAAGATCTATAATTCTGGGTTGGAGGCGTTTTGCCACAGTGGAATGAGAACTAAAAGAGGATCTTTTCTTCTGGTAATGGACGCATCTCTCGCTGGAGCCAAGAAGCTTAGGATGTTGATAGATGTGCTTTGCCTCTTTAAGATTATAGATTTGTCAATAGATGTGTTTGACATATCAATGATATGCAATGATATGGTAGGTTTTCGCGTCTCTGTTACGAGGGCAAGGAATGTCTGCCAAGTGTTTGATGATTTTCCTCTGAGGCTGCTGCCTATCATTTTAATTGGGGACAGGGAAGAGCATCCCAATTTAGGAGATAAGCAATGCTTGATATTTCATTTTGTGCATTTGAAACCTGAGGTATGGTTGTTGGAGAGGAGTGTCAACATGGTTGAGACCATTATTGTTGTGAGACTTTATCAGGTAGCTCTGTTTGACGTGCTCTGTCTTGTTCTGATTTGCCGGGTGGCTGATTTTGAAATGTTTTATGGGGCTGCCAAAGGATGGTGCTATAGGTACCATGAGAGTGTAGGAGTTCGAGGTCATTTCGTGTTTTATGACCTTGTAAAGGCAACAGGGAATGGTTGGGAAGGGCGGATGTGGCCTCTGATGCCAGGGAATGAATTGGGATTTGCAATCCTGTTTAGGACGAGTGCTATTGGTTTGGAATACAACCAAGCATTGAAGCCTAGAGAGTGCTTGTTTACAACTGTTATAGTTGGAGTGATTCTTGCTGATTATCACTGTCTTATGAGGTTCAGTTGTCGCATTGCGTTCCTTTCTCCCAATGGCGGAAGGGAACAATGTTTGGTCTCTATGAGTGTTGAGAATACTGTTTCGGTTGTTGGGAAGGAGATTATAAAGGTTTACTTGAAAGGAAATTATAATCTTGTGTTTTTGAGGTTGGTTTCGGATGTTTCTTTGAAGATTCGGTTGGCATTGCCAGTTAGCGTGATGGATTTTCGTGAGAAAGGATCTTCGATCCTCTTGAGAGATAGTCTGTCTTTGAATAATCTGAGTTGGTGGAGAGATCTGGTGGAGACATGTCTTTCATGGAATGCAGGGAACGCTACTGGTCAAAGAGTGTTTAGAGCAGCTTCTGTTTATTGCAGCTGGTCAGCTATAGCGGTTTTTACCACTGATGCTGAGGAATTATGGTGTCTGGATGCGCAGTATGTGGGCAACAGAGATGAGTTTGGGTACCTGCAGACTAAGGGAGGCATGGACAGGGCTGGAACCAACGAAGCTCGATGGACTATTAATGCTTGTTTTGAGGTGGGTTCTTATGAGGTGGGTCTTTCTTATGGTATGCATGTTTTGCACAGATGTCTTCTTATTGATACCAGTAATGCTGCAAAGGATTCTCTGCTAAATACGAAAGGAATGGTTACTGATTTCTGTTTTGGCAACAGAATTGTTTTTGATGAGGAAACTGAATGTTTCACAACTGGAAGAAACCAGGGTCAGAGAATCACGGATGGAGGCAATCAAATGTTGCTGTTTGTTAATCGTAGTGATGTCCTTCAGGTGGACAGGGTAGTTGAAAACCCACTTTGGGTTCTTTGGTGTCTGTGTGTTAAAGGCATGGAATGGAGGTCCATTATCTGGCAAGTTTTCTCGGAATTCATTGAGCCTCGAGGAGCCCGATGGGTTAGTACTGGTCTAGTGAGTGGAGGCAGCAAGGGCATATTGATGTTATGCTGGTCTTTCAAGGATAGCCAGGACTCTTTAGTCTGGTACTTCCGTGTGCAAGTGATGGAACTAAGCGAGCTTGGTTCGGAAAATCTGGAGGATACGGCTGGGAAGCTGATGAAGAATCTTGTGCTCAGACTTCTAGGATATGATCCTGGAGGTTCAACTTTTTTATCTATTACATATCACCGTTAGGATCATGTATTTAAGCTAGTTTAACTAGCTTCTCTTATGTTGTCTTGTTTAATTACTTTGATGTTGGTTCGGCTAGACAATTTCTATTGATGTTTGGATGTTGATTTCGCGGGGTATGCCCCTAGACTTGTATCGGTTGTTCCGTTTGGTATAAAAAATTTTAATTAGCAAAAAAAAAAAAATCAAATAAACCAACAGGTCTATGGATTGATTGACACTTAAAAGGTTTCCACCCCAAAAAACCCATCTCATAATCAACGAAAGGGCTGAGCCCAACTGCAACATCCACAACCGAAGGGGACAGCTTAAGAACAAGATAGGGGAGTTCCAACACCATGAAACTGAAACCCATCTCCGAAGAACACAATCGATATAGTACAAATAAAATATATGTATAAGAAATATGGTGGATAGGGGTAGAGAGGAAGAGAAGATGAATTCGTGAAGGTTAGTTATGTAGATCGGATGGAAAATAGGTGCAGAGATGGCTAAATTTTAGAGGCGGTTATTAGGGTTTTAGAGAGAAGGGAGAGCATTTCTCTCTCTAGCGACTCTCATTTGTTATTTTACAACAATAAATTCTTTAAGAAGGCATCATTTTACTACAACCATAGGGTTAAGGAGAGGTTCTTCCACCAAGGTGACTTGGTTCTGAGAAAGATAGAGGCTTCTGGAGTTGGCCAAAAGGGAAAGCTAGCCCCTAACTGGGAAGGGCCGTATCGAGTCAGGAAGACACTAGGACGAGGGTCATACAAGTTGGAGACGTTGGATGGGAACGAAGTGCCACGAACCTGGCATGCTCTGAACCTGAAGATTTATTATGTATAAGCCTTCCTAGTAAGGACTTGGCTTTTATCTATCTATTAGGAGAAGTAGAAATAAGGTTCAATGAAACCATTACAGAGCATGTTGCTCCCAGTAGGAGATAGAGTATTTATGTAAGGGTTGAACCCATTTCAAGTTATTAATGCAAGTTTCTTTTCCATTTCATGATTGTGTGATTTTATTTATGTGCCAAGCACCTGATGAGTGCAAGTCAAAGATGACCAAGCAACGAAAATAAAGAATACACAAATGGAAATAAAACGAATGCATAAATAAACACCCCCAAGGGGCCAAAGTTGAAGTAAAGTTACATAACCGAATAAAAGTTAAGTCCCGAAGGACCTTGATTGAAAGCAGAAAAAACAAAATAAAGCCAGAAGCGGCTAACAAGGCCGTGCAAGGCCACTTACTCCTCGGCGGATTCCTCCACCACCTCCTCGCCCTCTTCTTCCTCATCATCGTCATCTTCTTCCTCTTCCTCCCCGGAGCTCTCCTCCTCCTCATCCTCTTCGGCTTCCGTCTCCATTGGTTGTGCCGTTCCTTTCTTCGCCACGCCCCCTTCCTCTTCTGAAGTCTCGGTCGAGGAGTCAACACTGGCACGAAGTTGCTTACCAGGGAAAGCTCGCCTCGCAGCTGCTTCCCTCTCTGACATGGCCTTCTTCCCAGCAGAACGGGAAGAGGTAGAACCAGAGCTAACAACATTGGCTGCCTTCCTCATACCAGAAGGACGGCGACTGCCCCCAGAGCCTGATGCATGATCCACGTCGTGACTTCCGCTATCAACAGCCTAGGTAGGGCAAGGGAAGTCCTCTGGATTCACCACCGAAGGGTACATGCTGCTTACAACGCCAATAGCTTTGTTCCATCCAACTGACATGTTAAAAGGCCTCAACTCGTCATCATGCTTATCTATAAACTGCATAAAGTCCTCCGAATTGTGATATGAAGCAATTATCTTGTGAGCATCAGAAAGTTTCTTCTTGGCAAGCGAGCGAAGTTGCTTTTGGTAAGATAGGGTGTGTTGGCCTTAGAACGGACAACTCTGGAGTTTAAATCTTGAAGCTGCTCCTTGAACTTTGTTTGCTCGTTCTTCAGTTCCACGTTGCTATCTCTATAGGCTCGGCCTTGACGAGTGGTAGATTGAAGATAAGCATTGGCCTGTAGTAAGGAAATTAGTAAGACATTTTTTTAAAAAAAAGAGTACAAACAAAAACATCGAATGTAAAGGTTGATACCTGATACAGAGCTTAGGCCCCAAGGCGCTCGGATTCATCAATCTTGTCTCCGGCAGTTACCGTTAAGAGATCAGGGGCAGTGATAGAGAGCCTGGACCAGGATAAAACTAAATCAGTACTCCCCAAGATAGAGTCATGTTCGCAAATACCCCTGTCTGGAGTGAAGGGGACTCTAACACCCTCAGCAGCATTCCGGGATCTCTTCCCCCCTTGGGAACATCCCTCCAAGAATGAAGGGATCCTTCGGTCAGTAGGGTTCAGTTGTTTTTTTTTTTTTTGCTAATTAAGATTTTATACCAAGAAGGAACAACTTACACAATTCTGGGGGCATACCCCGCAAAATCAACATTCAGACAACAAAGCCAAATAACATTAAGTCATTTGACAATCAACAAACATAGAACTAAGCCTATTACAAACTTAATCTGGTGCCTCCACCAATCCTAAATTGAACCCAATACAAGCACTACGAAAGTGCAACTGAGTAAACTGCACATGGTAATACCAATACCTTCTATTGACTCCATCAAGACAATGCTTGAAGCCTGAGAAACATCCCATCCCGAAATCATAAATGGCAGGGGCACCAATCCTTTCAAAACGACTGAGCCCCACGCCCACACCAACTTCAACCGCATCCTTGGAAATTGCTAAAACAATAACATTCGCTGAGCTAAAACGCAGCAGATCAGGCTCCCATGGCGGTATTCCACCAACAACGTTGCCAACAACCGTAACGGTAGAGTAATCCACCCCATGATTCTCAAAAAGACCACCACTTGTACTATGACAGGTGGTATCCAAGTCAGGAGGAAGCCTTCCCAAGATCAAACTGCAGTTTCTACCATCCGCCTTATCGGCAGAATCCATAGAAGAAACCGTACCACTAGGACCACCATTCCAAGCATTCAAAACCATAGAAGAGTCCACATCACAAACATTCAAAACCATAAAAGAGTCCGTATCAATAGGACCACCCGAATGATTTACCAGATCAGTTGTGTCTTTGGTCAACATACCAGAAGTAACGTCTAATTCCTCATAACTAACAACATTAGTAGAAACCGAATCCATAAAATTCGAAATTTTAGTAGGCACATTCAGAGAATCAATACCTAAATCTTTGATGCCAGCTAACTTTCCCATAAAGTAAAAGATTTTACCTTCAACCAAAAGGGGGTTGAGCGGGCTTCGAGTTCTTGAATCCATCCCAGTGTTGGGACAGCAACCAACATCCATCTTCTTTCGGAAATCCTTAGACCCAAAGGAGTCTCTATCACAAATAGATTGCCTCTGCTTGCACCAAGCAACATTTACTCCTTCAAACGGAGTAACAACCAAATTAACCATAAATCGGACTAGATGACCATCACACACATGATCCTCATCCTGCGATTCTTCCATAGGAGCTTCATCTCCTCGCATATAATCAAGAAAGAAATTATCATCACCTGGTATCCAACATTCCCCATCCGTAACAGGAGAACAAGGGTAATAAACCCTCACCTCCGGCGAGAAAGTGACCTTCCTTGCAACCTGCTCCCCCTTAGCTAACTCGGTAGAAAGGGCATCATGCTCATTAGGGTAAAAAACCCTAACCTCCGGTGAGAAAGATACCCTCTTCGGATTCATTCTCAAATCAGTGTTACCCACAGATGGGCGACCACTAGATCTCCCAAATTCCAAGATCGAGTCTTCATCCTTATCCAGTTTCACCCTCAATTGGGATCCCTGGGCAACATTCACTCGATTCCCCCGCTCCGATGGTATCAAAGTCACCAAATTCTTCGCGAAAGAAACCTTCTTCGGACTCGGGCTTACAGCCAGCCCCTCCCGAGCTTGCGTCTCATACTTGCAGTCATCGACCCTATCAGTGTTACCCACAAAGGGGCAAACACTCGATCTCTCAGAATCCAACAACGAGTCATCCAGAAAGGAAACCCTTTCCCGAGACATTTGAGCGAACAAAGAAGAGAAATTTAGGTGAGAGAAAAGAAAGTGATGATTTCAGGTAGGTTGATTTAGATCTAGTGGAGAAACTGTTTAGATTTTAGAGAGAGAAAGAAGAGAGAAGCTAGAGAGAAAAACCGACTCTCATATTATCTTTTTTTCTTCACTTGTAGCTTTGTTCTTGGGGTTCAGTTGTTCTGTCGCCTTTTTCATCATTCGTCTTGTAACTTGAGGTTGATTCTCAGGTCGGCTGTCCAGCTCCTCAGCAGCTGAGAGATTAAGAAAACGCATCGGAATAAGAACTAACATAGCTCATAATGATAGAATGAAAGAAAAATTACCCTCGAAAGAAAGGAAGCTTAAGCCAGCTTCGATAAGTTTTTTTTTTTTTTGCTAATTAAAATTTATACCATAAGAAAATGATTACATCTCTAGGGGCATACCCCGCGATTAGTGACACATCTTCCTAACGGAACAACAAAGAGAAAACATCAATAATGCTAGATAAACTAGCAATCAACTAGATAGGTTAAAACACAAATGAAAGGCTATGCCATGAAATAGGCGCTGATGGGACCCCTAGTCTGGCCTGCATTCACCAACCCTAACACTTCGCGACTGAAATGGGCACATAAACATAACAAAAACCATTTTTTAAAATTTGCAGAATCAATTGACAATTGGTTGTCAATTCCTCCAACATTCAACAGTGCCATGACAGTATAACATGTAGAAGTCCTCAAATATCTTTGCTGATTGGAGAAAAAGAAAAAAAAATGAGAGTCGGTCCTTTTTCTCTCTAACTTCTCTCTTCTCTCTCTCTCTTCATTCAAATCAATTTCTTCATTAGATCAAATCAGCCTCCCGAATCCCTTTCTTCTCCAAATCTCCTAACTCAAACACTAAATTTCTTTCTTTTCTGTCTCATGTCCCGTAAAAGGGTTTCTTTTGCAGTTGATTTGGTATCGTTTATACCATCTGTTGGCTCCCGTTCCAGGATGTTAGAAGGATTGGGTATTAAAAATGATGGTAGCAAGACCTATGGTGGGCCGGCTCTAGTGTTGAGGCCGAAAAGGGTTTCTTTTGCGGAAGAGTTGGTAGTGGAAATACCGGTTGATGGTATTCGATCTAAGAAAGTCCCGGAAAATTTGAGTCCAAAGAATGATGGAAGGAACGGGGGGTCCAGAGTCTCCTTTGCCGAGAACTTGACTTTGATTATACCGCCGAGATCTAGGTCTGGGGTGGCTGCTCGCACTCGCAACCGGGTCAAGCACCAGTTTATTGATGGTAAGGTTTTCTCTCAGAGGAAACCTGTTAGATCTAAGCTAGTAGATGTTACTTATGTTGTGGATTTATTGGATCCATCCATCCCTACTTATTTGGAAGGGGAGAATGCTAACCCTGGCTCTTTGAGTAGTCGGGAGGAGGGATTGGACTTGGAGATTGTAATGTTAAATGTCAAGAAGGATGCGTTGGGTTGGAAGTTTGTTACTGATCGAGTTGTGCATGACAATACTTGGCGTATTGTTTTGAATGTTTCCCCTTCTCAAGGGTATATCTGGTTTGGTCTCCTTCTCGGAAAGGTTGAGTACGAATGGTCTGCTGGTGACAACCGCTTATCTGATGGGGACACTGGGATGGGGTTGTACCCTCCATTGTTCAGTGGGTGTTGTTTTTGCAAGGATGCAGGTGAAATTGACGATGGTGATCAGTCCTCTGTGACTGTTGATGGTCTTTTAAATGATGAGGGTTGCTCTGAACCTTGTTGTGCGCTTAGGCGAAATCTGGGATGTCATTTGGGCATTATTCATCAGTTGGGTGTTGGTTCTCCTTCCAATGAAAAGTTAGCCGATATCGGGCAAAAAAAAAAAAAAAGTTAGCCGATAAGGTGCTTTTTTGGAGGCCAACTCTCATACAGGGGATACATGATGAGGGCAGTCACGGCACTGCTCTATTGGTTAGTTTTGTCCAGTTCATGAATGCCACAAGGAGTGATCTTGCGGATGCAGAGGGTAGGCCTCTTAAGAGTCCTGTTGGGGATGCAAATGAAGACGATGCCAGGGCAGGCCCTGGCTGGTACAAGCCTGAAGACTAGGGGAGGTAGCACCTAGATGTTTTTTGTTGGTTGGTGACGAACATTATGTTTATGTTCGGTTTTAGTTGATCGTTCCGATTAGGGAACGTTTGGTTTTGTAATATTTGTTTATTTCACGGGGTATGCCCCTAGATCTGTCAAAGTTGTTCCTTTATGGTATAAAATTTTAATTAGCAAAAAAAAAAAGTCCTCAAATTATAACCTGTCACCACCTTGTGGCCAGAGATTCCCATGGAACAAAGAGTACCCTCCTTCCACACGGGCAGGTCCCACAAAGAGCATCCAGTGCCGAATGGCCACAAAAACCTTTGAATGACAACACCACCTTCACCAATATCGGGCATAATGCTCATATGCATTAGGATAGTATTTAGAGCATTGTCATTAATACGGACACATACCTTCCCCCCATTGTCACAGTTGTGAATAGAACCTTCCATCAATCTCAAAGTAATCAGAGTAGCAATAACCTGAGTCCACCAGTAGTGTTCCCTGTCTTTGACACCATTTGCATTAATATGACGACAAGGAGCCTCAGTCATCTTGTGTACAGAAATTCCCATGGTACGAAGAGCACCATTTTCAAACGTGCTAAACCACCAATTGCTCTCGGTCCCCCGTGGATCCCCCTTTTGCAATCTCACCATGCCGAAGAAGTAAACTTCCTTATCTTGGCTTGAGACGCCAAAAACCCACAACACAATGCTTCATCGGTGTAACACCCTCGCAAGCTGAACCTTCAAAGTAACATCACCCTGTTTAGTGTGTAGGTACTCCCATCCCCACAATATCCACATACCAGTCGAAACTATATGACCAGGATGGCAATCTCCATCATTCCCAACAATCCCCTTGCATAACATAATAAAACACCTGTCTAACAATGACTCCCAGTAGAGCTGGAAGTCCATCTGAATCAAAAACGACCAGCATGACTCGCTAGAAGACAGGATCGCTACTAGCACCCATTCGGAAAAAGGAAACAGGTGACACAGAATCTCACCCTCCACTCTTCCCTTTGGAGAATCTCCTCGCAATATAAGGCGGATATAATCACACCCACAATGAGATCTCATGACATGAAACAGTCTCCGACGTTGACAGTGAGAGGCTTTTACCACAACTGAATACCCCATACCCAATAAAGGCGATGAGTCTCTTTTGCAAATAATAACATTCATCAGCTTTCCCGTAAAAACACGCCTCTGTGACCATTTATCGAACACCTTCAAAACCGATGCAAGAACTTGAGGTGTCAAAACCTCAAGTACCCCAATGGCGAGGTCCGCAGTCAACATCCTCCTAGCATCGTAAGTCTTGTCATAAGCAAGATTTGTCATACAATCGTGCTTGACAAACATTGCAAAAGTCCGGTGAAACATTTCATCAATCATCAAGTGACCTATGACAAAATCAACATTACCTCCGTTTATGTGTGGGTTATTAGCCAAAGGAGATCTCGACCAAACCCACCAAAGAGAAGAGAACTGCAGTGTCTCTTGTGCAAACATCTTTTAACTTCTTCTTATTTCCTTTAACAGAAGCTTCACCACCAGCTGAAGCACCCCATTGAGAACGAACATTAGGACGGACCTCGTAAGAACTCGCTTCAAGCGAATTCTCCTCATTCGAGAAATCCTCTGAAACTATCCCTTGTCTTGCACTGTCCTTTTTAACTCGGGCATCCTCCAAGGGAAACACCGTCACAAGGTTCTCCGAAAAAGAGACCCTCTTCGGACTCCTAATCGGACTATCCACATGAAGACAAGCTTCAGATCCTCTCGCACGGGGAGGAATCACAGTCACTAAGTTTTCCGAAAATGAAACCCTCTTCATTAGAAAAATAATTATATAGTAAGAAATATGGTGTTTGAGGTGGGAGATTAGAAGAGGAAAGGTGAATTAGGGAAGGTTGATGGGAAGATCTGATGAAGAAATTGAGTAGATTATGGTAATGATTTAGTGGCGGCTAGGCTTTTAGAGAGAGGTTAGAGAGAAGTTAGAGCATACGACTCTCATAGTATCTTATCTTTGGCGCTTGACTTTCCCAGCTTCGGTAAGTTTCTTTTCTGTTAGAGTAGTTTTGTAGTGGGTGCGACCATCATCAGCAAGTAACCTATCTCGATCTGCCAACTCTTTGAGATCAAGGTCACACACGAAGTGTGAACTATCCTCCACAAATCCGAATTTCTTGACAAAGAAGTGACCCTAGTCGCCACCTTCCCATTCCAAAACAATAAATTCCCTCTCCCAATTATGATGGGAGCTAGGACAGGAGAAGGAGTTTACTATATGTGGAAGCCCATTTCGAAGTTGAAAACTAATCCACCCCGGCTTAGACTCAGGGGAGTTCTTTACTGAGAAAATGCTTCTAAACATGGTTGTGCTCCACGGGATCTCCAACTCATGACATCTTAACAAGAAGATGATCAGGAACCTCCATGAATTGGGATACAGCTGGAAAGGATGGATTTGGAGTTCCGCTAAGAACCTGATGATAAATGGGTGGACAGGGAACCTCAATCCCGCTTCTAAGACTCCTTTCAAGACACAGATCCTTTCGGGATGCCAATTGCAAGTTCTATCTCCCGGATTTGGAAGACAGACTTTGATTGCATTTGGAAAACAATAAGTGCTCTTAATCTTCTCGACATCCTTCTTTTTAAACTTGGAAGGACTATTAAAAGCAACTAAGCTTGAACTAATGAAGAATGATTCTGCCATTGTGTTTAGCAAATCTAACGTAGACTCGAATCGACGCTCAATATATCTAGGAGGCATGAGTTTGAGTTTACCTTTCATGGTTCTCGCCATGCTCCTCTTTCTGAAAGCTTCCTCCATGGAGAGTTGGGGGGCAGATGCGTGCTGGTCGGCCATACAAGATGTGTAGGTAGTTTAATATTTAGTGATATAGTTGATGTTTTTAAACCTCTTGTTATTTTGACTTGAATTGAAAGAAAAGTAGTGTTTGGTACTTGACAACTTAGATTTAGTCCTTTTTTTTTTTGCTAATTAAAATTTTATACCAAAAAGGAACTACTAGTACAAATCTAGGGGCATACCCCGCGAAATCAACAATCAAACATAACCAAAGTCATAATATTAGTAAGTCACCTTACTGTCAACATAACAACGAGATTAAGCTAAAGATTATTCTAGCGCCTTAAACAAACTGAAATTGAGACTAGGCACATGTCTCACAAAGCCCATAGTAATGAGAATCAGCAGATAATGCACCATGAAGTGGCGCAAATGCATTCCAGCAGCAGACATATCAACAAAACAACTGCAAACTTTGTGCACTCCAGTGACGACCCGCACTGCCTCCCCCTTGTGAAACAAAATAAGCTCTACGAACTTCTCATTTGCATTACAATAAGCTGCAACCAGCATTCCAAAATTCTGACCCACGGCATCCGTAGCCTTCACCCAAATCAGAACCCGTCCACATAGGTTGCAACGATCTTCAAAATCCGAAGCTCCAGGGTTCAAAACTTGCCCCCGGGTCATCATATCAACAACAATGGTCACCAGTCCCTCCTTGAACTTACCCGCACTGTCATCACCACAGTTGTAATACTCCCCTGAGAAATGGAGTATCACCAGGTTCACCATGCTAGCGAACAACCATTTCCTATTCATAGGAAACCAATTCCCTGCGCCATAAGATTGTATAGCAGCCTTGATGCAATGACCCGTCCTGTTCTTGTCATACTCCAACAGCTGCAAAACCCGATAGACAATCCACGTACAGTTAACAACTACCTGGACAACTCCCCTAAGTGAATCACGAACAGAATCCATGGCAACTCCATCGCAACCAACATCGTAATCTGGCCTCATGTCATCCTCCCAGCTGCCATTCAGAGCAATGATTCTCTCATTCATTTGGGCTAAACCCACCGCAGTACTAATACTCACTTTAAAATGAGTTCAATCACCAAAATAAACCCCGTAGCAAGAATCACTACGGTCAGCATCAACAAAATTCCGGGACTGCCAGCAACATTGAAGGCAAGTATCTATCCTTTTGCCTGCCATAAAAACAGCACATGGTAGTCGTCCGAACGAAACTACCTTCATAAACCCATGTTGATAACCATGGCAGTAAATTGTTATCAGATAACCCGAAGTGCTGATCTCCCTTTCGCCAGCTAGCAAAGCTTTGAAGCCATGAGGGGCGCTCTCCCCTGCTCCCCAACCATGAGCACTTACAGTCCACCTCGGGACTGACCCCGTTGAAAAAAGCACTTTCACACTCAATTTTGCAATAGTAACAAACACCACCTCATTTAACAATAAAGGAGGCAACCAAGTTGCCAGCATCGAGCTTGCTGTAGTGACCCCCACATAAATCCACTGAGACAAATTATCAAACAGGCGGTGAGTATGACCAGTACTCACCTCAATCATAAGAGATACAGTCCTTCCTATGTCCATTATCCCGTTTTGTGCGATTAGAACCAGAAGTCTAGCACCGCAGCAGCCACCAAGCTCAATGGAGCTGTGATCATGAACTCTATCTCCAAAATTAAGAGATTCTGCACAAACCTGATGTATAAACATCATAACAGTTCTAGTATGCATTTCGTCAAACACTATACCAACATTCTTAGTGCTTCGTTCTTCAACAGGACCAATCACAACATTCGTAGTGCTTCGTTTCCCAAAGGTGTAAGCCTTCTCGTCGAACTGAGATTCAGAATAAAAAAGTGAAACCCATCGAGCGACCATACGCTTAGATCCACAATTTATCATCTCGCCGAACAGAACTTGAACCAATAACCCTATATGCGGGTTCACATCATGATAACCTTCAGCTTCTACAACACCGAAGAGGTATCCTACCTTCACGAAATGTTTTTCAAGAACCGCTTCCCGAAGACAACCGTGAGGCATAACAATAGAAACACTTGTACCCAAAACAGGCATAGAGAGAGTAATCTCCCAAAAACCCAAGTTAGATGGGATCAGAACCCCAACCAAACAAGGTTTAAAAGACTCCAAATGGTTCGCCGCGACGAAAAAGGAGCCCTTTCCAGAAACCAGACCCATTATAAAATAGGATATAGAATAATTATAAGAAATAGATGTGGTTAAGGTGGGGGAGAGAAGAAAATATGGATTAGTGAAGGGATATTGACGGAATTGATGGAAAAGGGTTTAGATTTAGGAAACTGAAGATGGCGGCTATCTAGGGTTTGTAGAGAGAGGTTAGAGAGAAGGCAGAGAGAACGACTCTCATTTGTTTTTCTAAATGGTTACTTAATTTTGGACTCATTGGAATCTTAGATTTAGTCCTTGTGGGAACGAATTATATACTACTAATCCCAAGTTATAGTGATTAGGTCTTAATCTAGATTTTCTTGTCTTATGTTACTTATAATGTTGGAGTTGATTCTGGTTTTCTTTTTTGGCATGACCCTTGGGCCAATAAGAAACACTTAGCTCTCATTTCCCCCTCGGTGATCTCTACGGCAGAATCGTCTAGCTTGGTTCCCATTAGTTCTTATCTGCACAGTGGGGCTTGGAGGCTTCCTCAATCAAATCATATGGATGTCTTGGAAGTCCGAAAGAGGGCATCTCAAGCTCAAATCCACAGCTGTGATAAGATCACTTGGGATGGACTCCAGCCAAAACTTGTTTAGTTGTCAGCCATATGGGCATCTATTCGAGATTCGGGTCAGGGTGTTAATTGGGATGGCTTAGTATGGAACTCTTTCAATATCCCGAAGTGCTCTTTTATTTCTTGGCTTGCAAGAAAAAACAGGTTGCTTACAAAGGAGCGTATGATATCATTTGGCATGACGGTGGATCAAATGAGTGTGCTCTGCAGAAATGACAGGGAATCTATAAGCCATTTGTTCAATAGATGTCCGTTTTTCAACCTCCTGAGTAAGGTGGTGCCATTTAGGGTAAACGATGATTGGGCGAGGTGGCAGCAAGGTGACTTCTTTCACTCTCCCCTTATTGAGCAGTTAAAGGCAATAGCAGGGGTGTACCTCACAGCATGCATCTACAGCGTCTGGAAGGAGCGAAACTTCAATGCAGGTCCGGGAAATGCGACTCAGGTGCTTAGCATAAAGGTTAAGGGTCTTGTTAGGGAGAAGCTTTTTTCTTGTTCTTCTTTTAGAAAGTGGGTTCATAAAGAGCCATCTCTTGTAACATTCCTTTACTGATTGGTCCAGAGAGTTAGTATAGTGTGTTGGTCATGTTGACCCTTTGAAGGTGTGTAGTTTGCTTGTTGGTTTGGGGTATGCCCTGGTCCCTTTGTAGCTCCCTTTCGGTGATTTATATATTTTTTTATTTAGCAAAAAAAAAACCTCATTTTGGACTAGTTGGAACAAAAAAATTAACATGGCCTCATTTTCGACTCATTTAAACATGGAAACCACTTGTAGCCTTGTTCTTGACTCGTTTGACCCTTAAAACTCACTAAAACCTCATTTTGGGCTCGTTGGAACAAAACTATTAATTTAGATTCATTTATTTCTTGTTTGAACTTGGAAACCACTTGTAGCCTTGTTCTTGACTCGTTTGACCCTTAAAACTCACTAAAACCTCAATTTGGACTCGTTGGAACTAGAGCATTAATTTAACTTTATTTTTTTTATTGTTTGAACATGGAAATCACTTGTAGTTGTTCTTGACTCGTTTGACCCCTCAAACTCACTAAAACCTCATTTTGGACTCGGTGGAACAAACGCATTAATTTAGCTTCATTTTTTACTTGTTTGAACATGAAAACCACTTGTAGCCTTGTTCTTGACTTGTTTGACCACCAAAACTCAATAAAACCTCATTTTGGACTAGTTGGAACAAGAAAATTAATTTTGCTTCGTTTTTGACTCATTTGAACATGAAAACCATTTGTAGCTTTGTTCTTGACTCGTTTGACCTCTAAGACTTACTAAAAACTCATTTTTTGGACTAGCTGGAACAAGAAAATTAATATGGCTTCAATTATAAATAAAAAAGATTATTAATATGGCTTCATTTTTGACTCGTTTGAACATGGAAACCACTTCTAGCCTTGTTCTTGACTCGTCTAACCCCTAAAACTCACTAAAACCTCATTTTGGACTAGTTGGAACAAAAAAATTAACATGGCTTCATTTTTGACTCGTTTGAACATGGAAACCACTTGTAGCCTTGTTCTTGACTCGTTTGACCCTTAAAACTCACTAAAACCACATTTTGGGCTCGTTGGAACAAAACTATTAATTTAGATTCATTTTTTTCTTGTTTGAACTTGGAAACCACTTGTAACCTTGTTCTTGACTCGTTTGACCCTTAAAACTCACTAAAACCTCAATTTGGACTCATTGGAACAAGAGCATTAATTTAACTTTATTTTTTTATTATTTGAACATGGAAACCACTTGTAGCCTAGTGCTTGACTCGTTTGACCCCTCAAACTCACTAAAACCTCATTTTGGACTCGTTGGAACAAACGCATTAATTTTGCTTCATTTTTTACTTGTTTGAACATGAAAACCACTTGTAGCCTTGTTCTTGACTCGTTTGACCCCTAAAACTCACTAAGACCTCATTTTGGACTCGTAGGAACAAGAACAGTAATTTAACTTCTTTTTGACTTGTTTGAACATAAAACCACTTGTAGCCGTGTTCTTGACTCGTTTGACCCCTTCTGTTAGAAATAATTGATGTAAGTATTAATCAGTGTTTAAGTGTAACAGTGATAAATCAGAGTTTAGCTGGAAGCAGGTCAGAGTTTAGTTAAGCGCTAACGGATGGAAGAGCAATAGAGTTTGATAAACTCTGTCTGGCGGAAGCGTCTACTTGTCAACAGTGATTGAAGAATAATTGAAGACAATTATGGAAGCAATATCTTTGAAGATTGGATAGCTGTCAAAGAGATTGTGTTGACTTAGAAGACGTGAAGCAATCGTGATTGATATCAATTGTATAGCTAGATTATAGGAGTATCAATTTTACGATTGTACATTAGCTGTATGTTTTATAAATACAGTAACCCTAGAAGGGTAATCGAACAACGAATTATCATTCATTGTAACCTAAGCAGCTCTCTATGATAGTTTACATCACTGAGAGAGGAATTATTAATTCCAAACAGTTTTTTTTTTTGCTAATTAAAATTTATACCATAAAGGAACAACTTGATACACATCTAGGGGCATACCCCGCGAAGTCAACATGCAAACCAAACAAATGTCATAGCATCATAAAGACACTATACAATCAACATACAAATAGAACTAGATTTAAACTAGTTCTATTTGTATGTTAGATTTAAACTAGTTCTATTTGCCAAACAGTTTTTAATTGTTAAAACGTGTGTTCTTGTTAATCTCTCATACAAATCTTGATTATATTTATGTATTCGGCCTAACAAGTGGTATCAGAGCCAATCTGTTACTTAATACAGTTTAAGATCCACACACAAAACAATAATCAATGGCAGAGATTCCTCCTCCAACAGGTTTAGGTTCTGAGAAGGCTCCTACTACTGTGAGTCGTTATGAGACTATTAAGGTTCCTATTCTGAGACCAGCAGATTATGCTATCTGGAAGGTAAAGATGATTATGTTTCTGGAAGCTACAGATCCAGAATATCTTGACAGAATTTATGAAGGTCCTCATAAACCTACCAAGCTATTGACTGCTACTGCTGGTCAAGAGGCTAAAATAGTTCCAAAAGAAAAGAAGGATCTGACTCCTGAGGATATTTCATCTATTGCCATGGATGCAAAGGTTAGGCATCTACTTCATAGTGCTTTAGATAATGTCATGTCTAATAAAGTGATTAACTGCACTACTGCCAAAGAAATCTGGGATGCTCTTGAAGTTAGGTGTCAAGGAACTGCTGCTATCAAGAAGAATAGGAGGAACATACTCACACAGGAGTATGAGCACTTTTTTTTTGCTAATTAAAATTTTATACCAAAGGCAAACGATTACACATCTAGGGGCATACCCCACGAAAATAAATGGTCGTCCCACCGGAACAACAAAGATCAACTAAAATAGTTCTACATAATTAACTGCCCAAGACGGGCCAACCACAAGGATACAATCTAGTCAACATAAATAAACTAGGTAAAACCTAGCTTAACATTTACTACTTTATATGTCTATGTAGCGACATAACCAAACCAACAGCAGCCTCTGCCAGCAATTAATTCCATAAACCGATCTCGTTCGGTCCGCACAGTTCGATTCATGCATCGCATGAACACTGACAACGCTTCTTTGAAAGAGATCAACCCTCCTCCACCACCCCTGTTGAATCGCACCATTCTGCTGCCACCTTTTGGGCGAGGCCGACATAGAGCGATCACAATTGGCCACAAAGACCTCTGATTAACAACACAATCTTCATTTTTGAACCACTGGTGCGCAGCATGCACCGTCTCAATTCCTTGTCTCGATTCACATCTAATAGACCTCAAATAACAAATAATGCCAACCAAGTTAGACCCCCCTCTCTGGTGCCCTTTATGAACAGGCCAATAAACAATAGGATTCCTACTCTGGAGGATATAGGACTTTATATAGAGCAAACAGCCTTGCAATACCAAATCCAAGTCTGGAAGAAAGGTGCAAAGTTTCCTCCCATTAACATCAAATAAATTGACATAACAGCACATTATGTCTTCCTGATTAAACCAGGATCCCACACCAAGAAACCATTTGGGCACAAACTTAGGCCGAAACAAGTGCTTAGGACAAAGATGCCCGCACACCATCTCTGTAGCCAAGTCCTCCAGAGAACTAATATCAGCATCGCCACTTCCAGCAATTGAAGATCGATTAAAAACATGCATTCTAGCTTGAAACCAAATCGCATAACTGCGAATTTTGTGCAACTTACACCCAACAGTATGGATATCTTCATAGATAGTCCATAGTTTGCTTACTCGCCACCCATGACCCTTGTTCAGAAGATCAATCAACTACAGCAGTGGGTCACTTAGACCACCACCCAATTCTACACCCTTAGAGAAAACATAATTTAATGAGTCAAAAAGACCAAAGGCTCTCCAACTCATTTCAACACTTTTAACAGGTCCCTCTGTTCCAGAAACCCAACCAATTCCATCAGCATCACCACTAAAACCATTAGCAGGTACAATCCTGCTATCCTCAGTGTTCCTAATAAAGAACCCAGATCGATTGATACTTGTCTCCATACCTCCTAAAATAAAATCATCCAACAAATGGTAACTAACCTCTGCCCTGCTTTTAAAATGCGTAGCTTGCCTTTTGTCGAGCACAAGGTAGGCATCAAACACTTCCCGCAATGTTGGGTTTCGAGGCATGAAGTAATTCTCTCCAAGAAGGGGAAGAAAAACCCACCACCCATCTACCCACTGCTATAAAAGCATCTCAATCTCAAAGCAAACATCTCCAGGGTGAACAGGACCCTCCGCGTAAACATATAGTTCAAGGACTATATCCTTGGTATGAATTATCTCATCGAAGGGGAAGCCTCCAAAAGATCGAATCTGAATAAAAAAGCGTAACACTGCATCAGCAGCACCAAGTTGAGGCCACCCATCAAACACTTTGTGTTGTCTCACTCCATTGTTGGTAAACACATCGTCATCGAGAAGAACGAACTTCTGCAAACTCTTCATCACCTCTTGGACTGGAAGATCCGAGGATTTACCATATAATTTGTCGACAAAAGTCGTGACAAAACGAATGTCACCACCAATCGACTCTCCCTTAAAACCCAGACCAAGAAACGGATCCGGAACCCTTTAGCTTTAGCACGCAAAAGCCCAACCAAGGAAAACCGAAACAGAACAACCATGAAATATAATAAAATAAAATAAAGTATAAATATAAGAAATATTGAGATTTAGGTGGAAGATCGAAGAGGATAAATGGATTTAGGAAGGCTTGATTGTAGATCTAGTGGAGAAATGGTGTAGAATAAGCCTAAAATAAGAGGCGGCTAGGGTTTGAGGCTTAAGAGAAAATGACTCTCATTGAGTCCAAAATGTATGAGCACTTTGAGGCAAAGTCTAAAGAAACCATGACAGAAACATTTGACAGATTCTGTAAACTGATCAATAATTTGTCATTGGTAAATAAAGAGTATGATCTAGAAGACTCAAATCTCAAATTTCTTTTTTTTTTTGCTAATTAAAATTTTATACCAAAAAAGGAACAACTATTACAAATCTAGGGGCATACCCCGCGAAATCAACAATCAAACATAACAAAAGTCATAACATCAGTAAGTGACCTTGTCATCAACATAACAACGAAATTAAGCTTAGGTGATGCCTGCAAGACGAAGGTTATTTTGTCCTGTTATATGCTTGCAACTATTAGGAACCAGATGAATCATGCTTGTATGAAGTTCATGAAACATGCTGGTGTTTCGGGAATCTTAAATTGTTTGGTTTTGTTTGGTGGAAAGCATGGTATGCGGCTTTTTTTGATTCACAAATGGTTAACAAATTTAATAGGAGAAAGGGAATGGATATTGGTTTGTTATGATGTTCTTGCATGTAGCTTTACTAAGCCGGTTGCTGGGTGGTTTTGGCTGGTCTTCTTTGGTTGGGTTGTGGTGCCGACTGAGAAAGATGGGAGTATGAGATGGGCCCACATGGACATCATGAGGAATATTCTACTGGTTATTAATGTTGATGTTGGAGGGGCGGCCGTGCTGGTCTTGGCCACCTACGTCATAGTCATGTTGTTGAAGTATGACGGAATTGTTGGCATGTGTAAAGTCAAGCTGTGCATGGAGCAGAGGGTTAAGGTTCCTATGTGCAAGTTCAGTTCGGATGGTCTCCAAGTTGCTATAGACGCACATTGGAGGGCTGGCAAGGCGGTTGGTTTACACCGAGGTTTTGACTTTCGTTGTGGCGTTGATGATGATTTATTCCTCCGATATATGGTCCAAGCGAACATCTTATTTGATGTGGGTTTTTTTAATCATTATGCTTCGATCTCAATGGCTGGGAGGTTTAGTTGGAGTATTGCAATCGTGGTGATTACTGTGCGGGTAATGTATGGATGTGCAGGAACAGGAGCTTATGGAGGGACCACTTCTAGTGGTATTTTAGTCAGCATGTGTGCAACTTAGTTGTTTAGTTTGTTTTTTATCAGTTGATTGCTAGTTTATCTAGCATTATTGTTGTCTTTTCTTTGTTGTTCCGTTAGGTAGATGGTTTTCTAATCGCGGGGTTTGCCCCTAGAGATGTATTCATTTTCCTATGGTATAAATTTTAATTAGCAAAAAAAAAACAACGAAATTAAGCTAAAGATTATTCTGGCGCCTTAAACAAGCTTAAATTGAGACTAGGCACATGTCTCACAAAGCCCATAGTAATGAGAAGCAGCAGATAGTGCACCATGAAGTGGTGCAAATGCATTCCAACAGCAGACATCTCCCTATCATGACACGAAGCAACTGTCTCCAACACCCGGCTTAGTGAAGCTACAGACATGAACATCATAACAAGCAAATATCCATTCCCTTGTTCCCATTTTTCTTGATAACCATTTGTGCATGAAAACAAGCCGCATACCATGCGTTCCACAGTCAATACCAACCAATTTAAGGTTCCCGGAACAACAACATGAGTCGTGAACATCATACCTGAGCAGATCAGTTCCCAGCTGCATACGCAGCTGCCCACATTATCAGAGACCCCCATACAAGTGGTTTTTATCCCACCTGCAAAGCAGGTCAAAACCTTGCATTTTAAGGCATCACACCTGCTAGTCAGCACCACCTCCAAGAGGGTAGCTCACAACTGCAACACACATGGTGTTCCCTTAGTTTCGCATTATAGCATGGAACATGATGAAGCAGGTTGTGACCAGATCTAGCCAGACCGACGGCACAACTCATTATGTCACACTTAGAACTCCTCCTACTTTGCACAGCTCCAGATTGTGCACAGCCAACAAGGACCCACATTCCACAGACGAAGCTACTGCACATAGCAAGCTTCTCATCTGCAATTTTACTCTGTTCAACAGAGGCAACGTAAATCCTCACTCGAATGAGGGTAGGCCTATCTTGAAACAAAGTTAACAAACCATTTCCTTCACACTTCTCCTGCATAACTGCTGCCTTTTTGAAACACAGTCCTAGCATAACCATGAAAGAACCGTCGCATTCACCATCTACACACCATCTAATTCCGAGTTCACCCCTAGGACAAGAGTCCAGAATATTACGAATAACCATACAGCTGCTTTGAGCTCCAGACTTCCATTGTCTATGGAAATCTCCATCGTAAATATAGCCCTTATCATCAATTTTCCAATGAAAACCATCACTCTCCATCGAAATCGCAGATTCAACTCCATCTTGGTTCTTTCTGTGAGACACTCTATCAAACAGTTCGTGTTCGACACAAGGCATGACAAAGGGACCTTCAGTATGACTGATATTCTTGCCCATCTCAACTATCGTATAGGCGAGAAGACCACACATACTAACCCCCACCGACTTGCAGTTCTTAGATAACTGTGGTTTGGGCGCATTCATCAAATCACGATAAAACAAATCTTTCACGAAATTTTGCATAATTTCACAGAAGCGATTAACCACGAAGGGTACATCCATCTCCTTGCAAGGCTTGGATAGATTCCAGGACTTCGCAGAAGCGAGAGGCCGAAACGCACCTCCGTTCCGAGTACCAAGGATAAACCCAAATAACCCTCCTTCAAACGAAAGAAGTGGTTCTTCGTATCTAAGGATTAGAAAACCCTTCACCTCATATGACGAAACCCATAAAGATTCAAAGGAATCTCCGACCTTAAACATAACAAAATTGACATACCCACGGAGGGGCAAACTGTCATACAACACCGATTCCATTCCAAAACGGGCGAACCCATCTTTCTTCAACAACCTCGAAGGGATTTTGTAGAAGACAACATATCCCAAGAATAAAAATCCATCAGAGATGGACTTCTCCACAACGCCAAAGTCAGACACCGTGGCCAAAGAGAGAGCGCCATCTCCAATATTCTGGTAACCCACATCATTCATCAGTTTGTAGTCCTCGTCAACAACAAAAACCCACAACCCAATGGTAAACCCACCAAAACAAGTAGGCTCAACAAATAAAGATTCAGAGCATATGTCGAAACTAATGAGGAGGAACTCCCCATCAAACAACGACCGGATATCAACCAGTCCATCTTCCGAATCCACAAAAGTGGACTCCAAAACCCTCTTCGTTCTTCGAAACGAAAAAGGAGATACACAGCACGTCCCCATTAATAATATATAATATAAGAAATATGGTGATAGGGCGATAGAGAGGAAGAGAAGATGAATTTGTGAAGGGTAAGTATACAGATCTGATGGAAAAATGTGTAGAATTTTGTGGCAGCTTATTAGGGTTTTTAGAGAGAGGTTAGAGAGAAGGCAGAGAAACGACTCTCATTTATACCTCACTTCTATGTTTAAGTCTTAGTAAATCTCAAATTTCTTCTTGCTCTACCTGAAAAGTGGGATGTGAATACAATCACTATTAGAGACAATTATGATCTTGCTGATACTGAGATTGATGAAATCTATGGGTTGCTCAAAACTCATGAATTGGAAATGGAACAGAGAATCAGAAGATCAAGCAAGAAGGCAAAGTCTGTTGCTCTTAAGGTTGAAGAAAAACCTGTGAAGAAAGAAGCATCAAGGAAGAAAGCTAAGGGAAAAGCTTTAGCTATATATTGTGAAAGTGAGTCATCAGATTCTGATATTGACTCAAACATTGATGAATCATCTGATTCTAAGGATGATGAAGAGATGAGAAAAATGGTTGTCATGATGGTGAAGACTTTCAAGAAGATGGGTTTCAAGAACTTTTTTTTTTTTGCTAATTAAAATTTTATACCAAAAGGAACAACATAAACAAATCTAGGGGCATACCCTGCGACATCAACGTTTAGGCATTACAAACCGAAATAGTCCAAACAGAACAACAACATAAAATTAAACCCATGCTAAAACAAGACTAAAAGAGAAAACACATAAACTGAAATCATGGGGCACGGGAATGGCCTCCCCTGCTAGCACGCCACTTACAGATCTCGGATTTCTTCAGACGAACCTTTGCTCTTTCAGCAGATGGATGCATAATTTCATTTGCAGGTTGGGCATCTGAATCATTCCCATGCAAGAGAGCATGGTCCTCCAATGGCACAGCACATGCGCCTTCAACCGTAGTATCCGTTCTATTTCCCCTATTTCCATTGGCCGTTGATCCCTCCCCATAGGGCATTTCCTCCCGATCAGGTCTTGATTGATCTCCCAATAGAGATATGGGACCACCCAGCCCAATTCTTTGAATAAAATCCTGCAGTTGCAAAGCGCAGCTGACCGATATTGCAAGCTCCTTAGTTGCCCCACAATAAAACTTTCCAGAAGAATCTCTAAAGGGTGATCCCTCACTGATCTCCACGAAATCAGCCACTTTTGGAACATGAAACCCATTCGTCCGAATATGGTTTTTAAGCATCTCAACATGAAACAGAGTCTCAATCAATAACTCCCGGACACCATCCTGGTATTCAGCCGAACTAATTTCAGAGATATAGTCATTCTTAGACTCTAATCTCCCACCATCCTCCTCAGAACGCAAACCAGACTGAGGAACCTCATCCGGCTTTTCCTCCATCTTATCCCTACTGATAATAGCCTCTGTCTTTTGTGGCACTCTAGATTGACTCGAAAGATCAACCACATTAGCCTGACTCATAGAGTCAACAACAATAACTGAGAGGTTCTCTAGAAGGGAAACAGGTTCTCTAGAGATTCAACTTCAGACAAGAAGAGTTTTAGAAAGTCTGAGAGAAAGGAGACTAAATCTGGGAAGAAAGTTAAGTCTGAGATTCAATGCTACAAGTGTAAGGGGATGGGTCACTATGCTCCTGAGTGCAAGAAGGGTAAAACTGAAAAGGCACTCATCACAAAAGGCAGAGATCGGGCAGACACTTCAGACTCAGATGAGGAAGTCAACTATGCTCTTATGGCTTTTATTGAAAATGAATCAGAAGAGTCTGATCTGATTAAGTCTACGGGTGCTATTGATGGCAAGGGGGATGTTAATCTCAATGTCCAGGATATGGCCATGGTTGGTGGTTGGGCCATGTGCAATGTGGAAGAGGAGAAAGTGCAGGACTCTACCCTTGTTCCTAGATGGGATAGAGTTGGGATTGGAATTTCTAGAACAGATGGATTTCTTAATAGTGTGATAATGGTAAGGGGAGATCTGAGGTCTTCTATTTCATCAAATTGTGTTTTTTCAGAGGATACAGAACTTGGTGTCGGTCTGTGTGGCACACCACTGGAAGAACAGTCGATTGGCGTTATGTGCAAGAGTCGCTGGAAGAACAGTCATGGGCTGCAAGTCAGCAAAATGTGGACTATCTATGCAGATATCAACATTGTTGGATGCAAGTGGCATCAAAAAAGCAGATGTGTGAATCGGTGTCAAGCTAGCAAGCTTGATTTAAAGGATTTTAATCGGGCTGCAATAGAGGTTGAAATTGGCGATGCTGATACGGGTGTCCATGTGGATGTTGATACAGAGTTGGATGTGCGTACGCAATGGGGAGGGGAGGTTTCTTGCTCGGGAACTAAACTGTCCAGTTTGAGTGCTTCAGGTTCAATGAAATTTGCGAAAGAAGAGTCGGTCAGGCGATTATGCTTAATGTATGTTCTCTATGTTGGGTATCGAGGTACTCATGCTGGTTGGATGGGTATTGGGTGTGAACCTGGTGGTTGCACTTATCTTATGAATTTGGCATAGAGTTATGCTTATGCTTTTAAACTAGCTTTTAGCTAGTTTCCCTTATGTAGACTTGAATAATTGCTTTGTTCTGGTTCCCTTTGTTTTCTAGTTTGGCTAGGCTACTATGTTGTTCCGTTTGGTTAATGTTTTCCAATCGCGGGGTATGCCCCTAGAAGTGTAAGCATTTTCCATTGGTATAAAAAAATTTAATTAGCAAAAAAAAAAAAAAGAGTCTGAAAACAAGGTAACCTTAACTACTTATGCTTATAATACTGATAATATATCTGAATTGAGAATTTATCTTAAAGCATTGCATATCAGTTATAGGGATCAGACTTTAGAGAATGAGAGAATCAAATGTGAGAATTCTGAACTTAAAGAGAGAAATAAAGTTGTTGAAGAAAAACTTGAAAACATGCAACAAGTTCAGAAAGAAAGAGTTGATGTTGTTTATAACAGGAGTTGCTAGGCAGATATAAGCAAATAGAATCTGAATTGGAGAAGACAAAACACATAATTAAAACTTGGACTGATTCTGGAAAAGACACTAATGAGGTTTTTCAGTCAGACACAGTTGGTTTAGGTTACTGTGAGGGAGATGAACTTAGGTTTCAAAATCAAGTCAAAATTAGAACTCATCTTCCTACTACAAAATTTGTTCATGGAGTAAATGAACCTAAGTCTGAAGCTGAAAAAGGAACTGTTAAGAAAGAACCAGTAAAAACTAGTGTTAAACAAGTTAATATTGGTTTAATGACAGATAAACAACTCAAGCATAGGCTTAAGGAGTTAAAATCTGTTAAGAAACAGAAAGTGTCTAAAAAAAACAGAAATGGTAAAGTAGGCATTTCTCAAGGTAATTATCCAATGCTTGCTACTTTTGCTCCAAGAAAGACATGTCATAACTGTGGTAGCACTAACCACCTTGCTAGCTTTTGCAGGAAGAATAAAAATATTAATTCTTTACCTTCAAAGTCTGAAGTAAAGAAAGATAATGTTAGAGCTAGACCACAGACTTTATGCAAACATTGTGGAAGTACTTGGCATTCTATTTATACTTGCAGGGATTATCATGCTATTTATCATAATTACTATGAACCCAAGCCCAATTTGAAATGGGTTAAGGTTAATTCTGCAAGTGTAAACTCTGAAAGTGTTAGCTTAAACTCTGATAATGTGAATTCCGCTGCAAAAGCTAATAAATTTAAGAAAGCCAAAGGATCCAAGCAAGTCTGGATCCTTAAAACTAATCTTCAGTAAATGTTTGTGATTGCTGGGCATCAGAGAGAGTACCCTAGTCGTGGACAATGGATGTTCAGAACACATGACTGAAAATAAAGCCCTACTATCAGAGTATGTGGAGAAGGCTGGCCCAAAAGTTTCCTATGGCAACATAGGACATACTTAAGTCAAACTCAAGTAAAGGTGCGTAAAAATAATCAATGAGAGTCGCTCTCTTCTCTCTCCTAAAAACCTAAACCTAGCCGCCACAAAATCTAGCCGAAATCCACTCCATTTCTTCACCAGATCAAAGCTTCCCTTCCTAAATCCCTCTTCTTCTTCACATCTTTCACCTCCTCTACTATATTTCTTATATATTGTATAATTGTTTTCGGAGTTTATTTTAATGGGTTTTTTATTGGAGATTTTTTCTTCTGTGGGAAGATTGAATCTTTCGGAATCCCCGTTTGTGGATTTGGACGTTGGATTCGTAAGATCTTTAGTCTTGTTGGCGAGGTCTTCGAATTCGGTTGATGGCCTCACTAGTTCTGGCGAGGTCTCTGTGTTCCGGAATGGGTTTTGTTCCATTTCGATGAATCTTTGGAAGATTCCTAAATGTTGTTTGGACGGGGTTCTAGTTCCATTCAATTCTAGTTCTTTGGAGGATTTTCTCCTGCTACCTATACTCAGTACAGATGTTGTCCCTGTCCTTTCTTCTTTTTGAAGATTGATGGGTACTTTGAAGACTCCAAATGGAGTGGCTGTTGATGATGATTTGTCACGTCTCTGCTCAACTCTATCCGTTGTTAGGGGTGGGTCTTGTTGTTGTGGTCTCTTTCCTGATGACTCAATGAATGATGTGATGACTCTTGTGAGTTATTTGGAGGATGGTTAGGTTTGGACTGCCTTCCAGGTGTTTGAGGATACGCCTCTTAGTACTTTGGGCTCTGGTATGGCGCTATGCAGTTTAAGCCTCGTACTTGACTCTTTTGGAATTGTCCTTTGGAGCTTTCATATGTGTGACAAGATGGGTCCTGCTGTAGATAGGAATTCTGATTTCGCTCGCAGTTTGTTGATGGGGATCCGTATGATCATAAAGATGATTGTTTGTCATGGGATTCTCACTCACATGGTGTTGGAATGCTCGAAGTTGAAGGAATGCACTGATGATAGAATGGGAAGGATAGAAATGATTTTGCAGATTTCTGATACGAGGTCTCACAGCGGGGACTCATCAGAAATGAATGTTATGCTTTGTATTAAGAATGCTTATGAGGTGTTCGATAATATTTCTGAACAGCTTAAAGAAGTGTTTTTCCTGAATGTGATGGTAAACTCTGTTGTAGGACGAGTAAATTTCGATAATGAGGAGGCTCCCAAGGGATTGGCTTCTAAACTGTGTATATGGCTTGAGATTCATACTGCAGGAAAACAGTTGCTTTTCGAAGCTGCGAGAATGTTCGCTGGAGTTTATTTAGAGTGGATGATGCCCTGGGTGATGCACAGAGCTCATGGAAATTCTACGAATTATAATGATTGGTCTCAATGGTCGCCAAAGGTTGGGTTTTTCTATACCCAATATAGGTATGCTGGTTTGTTCCGAAGAATTAGATTTCAGGAAGTGAGGTGTACTCGCAATTCTATGAAGCTGGAACGAAACGTTTGCTACGTTCGTTTGTCGAACACTTTGCTGGTTGTCTTACATGGAGACCTGTTCCTTTTGGAAGTAACTGTTATGAGTTACGTTGCTACTCAAGCCATAATCTTAGATTTTGGTTTGGATTGCAACATAAATGCTGTTGGTTGTTATAAGAATGAGAATCGGCAGGGGATTGAGCGTTCTTGCAGGCTGCGCTCTGTTCCGATTGGTTGTACCATATTGGTTTTCTCGTACATGTCCTGGCCTGTTCTAGTCAAGATGGCTTCGAACATAAGAGATGTTATTGCTGGAAAAAGCTGGCTGCGAGTAACTATGCTAATGTGCAATGTTCAACATTGGAGTGTGAAGAGTGTTTGTGATGGGGTGACTTCAAGTTCTGTCACTCAGAGGTTTATATGGTCAAGCGCCCCGGGTTGCTCTATGATGGCCTCGTTCATAATGAATGAGGGCTGCTTTGGTTGGACTACTTGCTTATATACACGGACTCTGTTGAGGTAAGACAAGGAACCCCGGGGAAAAGGGGTTTCGAAAGCTACGATATTGGGCACCAGTTTGATTATGGTGAGCAAACTAGTGGGAGGCTAATGAGAGACCTGTTCTGGGTTAGTGGTGGGACAGAAGGTGCTTTATGCATCTTAATTCGATGGTGTGGAGAAATGCACACATTCAAAACGTGATTGTTGGAGGCACCAATTTAGTTTAATCTAGTATTGTTTTATGTTGCTGTTGACTGCTAGTTTTTCTAGCATTATTGATGAATTTTCTTTGTTGTTCCGCTAGGTAGATGTGTTGCTAATCGCGAGGTATGCCCCTAGAGTTGTAATCATTTTCCTGTGGTATAAAAATTTTAATTAGCAAAAAAAAAACATAGGACATACTTTTTTTTTTGCTAATTAAAATTTATACCATAGGCAAATGATTACATCTCTAGGGGCATACCCCGCGATTAGTATCACATCTACCTAATGGAACAACTAAGAAAGACATCAATAATGCTAGATAAACTAGCAATCCACATAGAGTTCAACAATAAAACAAAAACCTAATGAACACAGAAAATCTTAAAGAACAACATCACAAAATTAACAACTATGGCATGGGCAATCCGAGCAACACTGCAGCACTGCAGCAAACAGGTTCAACTGGACACCAATCTGGACAATAAGCCATGATTGCTATGCTATCAACGGTCCCCTGCATCATTGAGTCTAGCAGAATCCAATCTGCGCAATAACCTAGCAGAATGCATATTCTGCGCTCTCCATCAAACACCTGAGAGCTTCCCACCATTATCAACTGCCCAACGGCAACATCCTTGTGCAAAGAATCCTTACAGAATTCCCAATGGCATGGCAGGAAGTACCTAAACCCCAGCCTCAAAGAAACGCAGCAACGCTCTTGATTGAGATAAACCCCGCAGCAAGCTTGGGAGCAACACTCCTTAGATCTCTCATCCATCTGCACAGCATTCACATGCTTCCCGGCTTTGCAAATAATCACCATCCCAACATCCCCAAAATTGAGACTAGGCACATGTCTCACAAAGCCCATAGTAATGAGAAGCAGCAGATGAACCATGTAGTGACACAGCCGCACTTCATCAAAAACATCCATATGACATCCCTCAACATGAGAGTTGGCCTCCAAGAAAGCACCACCGGCTAACTTTCCATAAGAAGGAGAACCAGCCCCCAGCTGATTAAAATAGCCCATATGACAGCCATCATACACAACCATCTTTGTTTCATTCTTCCTGCTAATATAGCTGAGATCTCTTTTTGCAGGCACGGCAAACACCCAGCTCAACCATCTCAAATTAATAAACAGAAGTTGTTCATTCTTTATCATAGGGCAATCGTCCATTTCCCCTACAGTGGTCAGCAATACTCTAAACGAAGCCCCCAACCCGTCAAAGCCAATAAAAAACCCACCAGAAGTGAGCTCCACAAACAAAACTCTGCCACAAAGTCTCGAGACAAAGGACCCTGCATAGACACGTTGCAATGTCATAAGGGTTTCCCCTTCCATCTGTGTGCGATTAACAGCAAAAGTGCCCCTGAATCGAAAAAGATGACCCTCGCACGCGTGGTTCTCATCTTCCGACTTTCCCATAGAAGCATCACCTTCCATATGTCGATTAAAAGATCTACTAGAGCTAAGCAAGCTCTCAACATGAACGATTCCTCCATACAAAGTCTCAACAAAAAGAATGTCACGACTAAGTACTAAGAACTCCTCTTCAATAAGCGACCTTAGTGAAGCATCTCGCAACAGACAAGGGTAGCCCTTCAACCCAGAAATCAAGAAAACCAACATATCTTTAGATCGAAAGTCCAAGAATTTCGGAATCAATCGCAAAGTCATATTAGCGAACATATGGCGTTCATTAGACACAGCCATAAGAAACCTTGATTGAATACTAAAAGTAATCAACCAGAGGCCCCCAACAAACGAGTCCGCATCTTTCACGTCTTCAAACAAAGTAGGCGCTAACAGGTCAAAACTATTCCGTTCGCAGATCAAGCCATCTCCCAAGGCCTCCATAGCATAAACCACTCCGAGAGTGATGCTATTTGTCAGAGAAGAATGGAACACTACTGGTCCATTCTCCAGATCCACAGAACCGAACTGCCAAGACCTCACCAAAAAACGGACAAAATTAAGGGAATTTTTGGGTTGAGGGTGAGAGATAAGAAAGGGGAGGGTGGATTTAGGAAGGAGAAATTTAGATCTAATGGATTGGAGGTGTAGATTGGGCTGAAAAAACATGGCGGCTAGAAGAAATTTAGGGTTTTTAGAGAGAGGTTAGAGAGAGGTCAGAGAGAAAACGACTCTCATAAGGTGACTTGGGATCAACATAGGACATACTTTGGGATATGGCAATATCAATCTTGGAAGTGTCATCATCACAAATGTAGCTCTGGTTCCAGGACTCAAGCATGATTTGCTATCTGTGAGTCAAATCTGTGACAGAGGATTTCATGTAGATTTTTAGCCTGAATATTGTGAAATCATCAGTAAATCTACAGGGAAAGTTGTTCTAGTTGGACACAGGCAGAATAACATCTATGAAATAAAGTTTTTTTTTTTTTTTTTTTTTTTTTTTTTTTTTTTTTTTTTTTTTTTTTTGCTAAATAAAAAATATATAACTCAAAAAGAGAGAACAACTCTAGGGGCATACCCCGCGCAACAACCAACAAACAAAAAAGAACCTAGAAGAGACAAAAACAAACGAGAGCGCTCGAAATTAATATAAAGCTATTACAAGAGAATGATCCTTCGCGGCCTTTTTCTTAAATAGACTGCTCGTACTTGCTTTCTCGCGCACCATCTGCTTAATCATCATGACCAGATGGTTTGGAGAACTTGCATGACCCAAATGATGAATTCTTTCGTTACGTTCCCTCCATACCATATAAGTTGAAACACTCAGGTATAAAAAAACTAGCTGCTTTCGCATGCCTTGCTCAGAAGTGAAATTTCCCCTCAAGAAATCATTCCAGTTACAATGAAGATTGTAAGGAGCATGATTGATAATATGCTGCATGTAATCACAGGAACTGAAGATGTGACCAACTGTTTCAGGAGCTTTGTTACACAGAGAGCACATCTGATTAGTATTCATAAGAAACCTAATCATTCTATCCTTAGTGAGCAATCTGTTTTTAAGGGCTAGCCAAAGATTAATCGAGCATTTTGGAATGGCCAAAGGGAACCAGACCGCAGCAAGCCAAGGAGGAGCTGCATTTGAAGTTCTTATGGAGTTCCAAATTGAAGAAAGTTTAACTTGATTAGCTTGGATATTGTGCCACGAAATAGAATCCGAGTGCTGCAAGCGAATGGTGTTGATCCTATTGCGTAGGTCAATTACATCTGCATGGTTCGAACAAGGGAGGTTCCAAGAATGATTCTGAATAAACCTACTTGCTTTAGCCATATTAGAAGATTCTGCTAGAGAGATTATACCTCTGCCATAAATCGAGATGAGAGTCTTTTTCTCAATCCAAGGGTCAAGCCAAAATAAAAAGGAAGACTGAGATCCCACCGAATAGTTGAAGTATCCGATTGCTTCCTCTCTAGCATTAAGAATTTTCTTCAGACCCCAGGACGCATAAGATGGATGCTTGAGAGTCCAGATTGAGTCCTTTTTTAAAAGCGTTTTTTGAACCCAAGAAACCCAAATAGAATGTCCTGCTGATTGAGTGATTCTCCAAAGTTGGTAAAAAATCGATGCTTTGTTCCAATCACAAAGGTTTCTCAAACCTAAGCCCCCCTCATGCTTTGGGATACAACATTCTTCCCATGAAACCTTGACATGCTTAGTAGTAGTAGAGTTTCCTCCCCAAAGAAAGCGAATACAAAGAGATTGAATCTTCTTTAGGAGACCCTTTTGTAAGAACAAATGAGATGTCCAATATCCTTGAATGCCAAATAAAACAGCTTTGAGAAGCTGAAGACGACCTGCTTGAGTTAAAGACCTGTTTGCCCAATGATCAATAAGCGTGCGAAAGCGATTGATAAGAGGTAAGCAGTCTGTAGCATTAAGCTTTGTGGCCAGAAGAGGGAGACCTAGATACTTGATGGGTAGAGTGCCCATCTGGAAGCCCGAAGTAGTGATTGTAAAGTGAATTACATCTTGAGGAACGTTACCAAAGAAGCAATGGCTTTTTGCGCAGTTTGGCTCTAGACCTGAGTATTTAGAGAAACAAGCAACACCATTTAGAAGAGCTTTGATAGATGGGATGTCCCCCTTGCAGAAAAGGAACACATCATCAGCGAAAACAAGGTGAGTGAGACCCATATCCTTTGTTTTCCAGTGATAAGAGAAATCATTGTTTTTTGAAGATTTTTCAAGAGTTGCGGACAAGACCTCCATTGCTAGAACAAAAAGATAAGGTGACATGGGGTCACCTTGTCTTAATCCTGATTTTGCCTTGAAATATCCTTCCAACGAACCATTTACCTTCACTGATAACATAGTGGTTTCTATACAAGCTTTCACCCAATTGATAAAAAGCATAGGAAAACCCATACGATCAAGAGCACTAAAGAGAAATTTCCAGCTTAAAGTATCAAAAGCTTTCTTAATATCTAGCTTTATTGCGCATCTTGGTTGACCTATAGATCGATGATAATTGCGACAAAGTGCTTGGGCCAGAAGAATGTTGTCTCCAATGAGGCGTTTCGGAATAAAAGCCGATTGGTTTTTTGAAATAAGCGAATTCATCACTTTTTGCAACCGGTTTGCTAGCATTTTTGAAATGCACTTGTAGAGAACGTTACAACATGAAATTGGTCTGAAGTCAAGCATCGAAGTGGCGTGCTGTTTCTTTGCAATAAGCGCTAGAGCAGCAGAATTAACAATCCGAGGCAAGTGGAGTGTCTGGAAGAAATATAGAACACCTCTGGAGACATCCTCTCGAATAACATGCCAAGCAGCAAGATAGAATTCAACAGGGAGACCATCAGGGCCCGAGCATTTGTTCTTTGCCATACCTTTTAGAGTCTGCAAAACTTCTGAAGTTTCGTAAGGAGCACTCAGATCTTCTCTTTGCTGAGCAGATAATTGGGGAAGCACGATATCATCAGGGATAGAGTCCACTTCTTTATCTTTGCCTAGTAATTCAGAGTAAAAGTCAACTGCAACTTTTGAGATGTCACCGTGAGACGTATGAAAATTGCCTGAGCTATCTTCAATAGAGAGCAGTTTGTTGCTGTTCCAACGGTCTTGACAATGATTGAAAAAGAAACGATTATTTTTATCCCCTGATTTAAGCCAAGAAACACGAGATTTCTGCTTAAGAAGAATTTCTTCATCATGGAGAGCATCCCATAAAATGCTCCGAAGCCTATTTTCCTCTTCAAGCTGAACGCGATTTGGAATATCCGGGAGATTAGATTGGAAAACATGCAAATCATTTTGAGCAGCAGCCACCTTGTCATGAAGATTACCCTTGATGCTATTCATAGATTTCAAAGCTGTCTTCACCCTCTTGAGTTTTGAAGTAAGAACAAACCAAGGGTCCCCTTCGACATCAATATTCCAAGCAGACTGAACCGTATCAGAAAAATTTGGATCATTGATGAGATGCTTAAAAAATTGAAAAGGTTTAAAGATTTTTTCTGCAGTTCGACCAAAAGATATTGCAACTGGATGATGATCCGATAGACCTCTGGGAAGGTAAATTGCTTGGGATCTATTAAAAGTTCGAAGCCATGCATCATTAACAAGACATCGGTCCAATTTTTTGAAAAGAGGATTCGAGGTGTTGCTGTCCCACCAAGTGAAATAATGCCCTGTGCTTCGAAGATCAACTATACCAGCTTGAAGAGTGAAGTCTTTGAATTCGGTCATACCTGTGTTCCAGTCAACATTCCTACTAGATTCATTAGGATTTAAGCATTCGTTAAAATCCCCTAGAATGCACCATGCAGCATCTTTAACTAGAGCTTGAGTAGCGAGAAGATCCATCCAAAGTTGGCGTCTTTCAGCATAAGTGTTAAAAGCATAAACAAAAGAGGACACAAATATTTCTCCTGTGCCTAGTTTGTGGAGCGAGCAAGAAAGCTGTTGAGCAGAGTGAGTAAGGACAGTGCATTTCCAAACGGAAGGATCGAAACCAATCCAAATTCTACCATTGTAATGATGATGATAGTTAAAGAGCCAGTTGAACTTTTTTGAGATGAAATTGGAGACAGCTTTAGAAGCTTCTACTCTAACATGAGTCTCTGAAATAGCAATAAGAGAAAGCTTATTAGTACTAATAAAATCCTTAACATAGGTCTTTTTATTATTCAGACCTCTTATGTTATAGGAACAAAAATCTAACATAAAAAAAGGATTTAAGTGTAACGTGGGGATTTTTTCCCCAGACCCTTCTTTCTCTTCTTTTTTCTCCTTGAATTAGAACTTTTAGAGTTCGAAGATGTTGGTTCAGTGATACCAGTAGGAGCAGCTGGATTTTCATCTACTTCATCTATTTCATTAACCATATCCAGGTTATGAAATGAATTGAAAGGCGGTGGGGATGAATCTGAGAAAGCAGGAGAAATTGGGCTTGTAAAACTTCTCTTCCCGGTTACAGTTTGCCATTGATCAGAGGTATTTTCCATATTAGGGATGGACTCTGGTTTTTCCGAGGCTGTAGGAGTAGCATTCTGATCTTTGATTGGAGAGGAAACAATATCAACATCTTCTTTACCGACTTTAGGGCTTGTGTCTTCATGTTTATCTTCATTACTTTCCTTTGGAGGAGCATCATTTGATAGAGGAGCCTTGTGTCTAGAAACCCAAGTACGTTTTTCTAGAGGACAAGCTCCTTTAATGTGCCCAAGAGAATTGCAGGCTGAACAAATTCGAGGTTTTGAAGGATAGGATACATTTACAAATTCTGTCTTTTTTTCTCCAGTGATAGGGTCAAGGACAACTGCTTCGATTTTTCCAGGAAGTTCATCTCCTATCTTATAATTAATGCAGAATTTGGCAAAGGGAACCATTTCTAATTTAGAAGTGACTTCATCAGCACAAATAGGAGATCCTATTACACTAATAAGATAGCTCAAACCCTTAATTGTCCAGTAACATTCAGGAATATTACAAAGTTTCACCCACAAAGGAATAGATTCAACAGACTTGCTTTTTCCAGAATGGCCCCATGGGTAAACCAACATAGGTTGTTTTTCAATGTACCAAGTACCTCGAGCAAGAGCAGAGATCATGTTTCTTTCCGTCTCAAACTTAAAGAAGAAGGTGCAATTGTCTTTTTGCGTGACTTTGAGAAGTCCATTACGTTTCCACACTATGTTTGCAAAAGCTACAACCGAGTTATAAGAGTGAATCCCTTTTGAAAAAACACCCACAATGCAATTCTTAAATTGGTCATTACCTTGTATTAGGACCTCATCAGGAGGAGAGACCAGTTTCGAATCAGATGTTGGAGGAATATATTCAAAAGAAATGGTATTCACCACAGATGGAGCATTTCGAACAACTTGAGACCAAGAATGAACTTTTGTTTTTGTAGGAACAAATTTTGATTCTTCAACCTTTTCTATCCCTTGAGAGTCTTTAATTCCTGACACACCTTCCTCTTTACCATTGTTTGATTGGATTTTTGTGCTCGTCTTTGAAACATCTGCTTCATCCTGGCCACTTTTGGAATTTTTCTTGTTGGGAGAATTAACAAACAAATTAGACTCTTGTTTCTTGCTGAAGATGGGAAGACCATAATCATCTTGGCCTTTGATGAATGTAGGAGATTGCGCAATCGGTTCTTTATCTAAAGAGATACCATTTTTTTCCAACAGCCTTTGCATTTCTCTAAGCTTGAAATGTAGCGATAAGAGATTATTACCTTTTTCTTTGTTATTCTCAATTATCCCTTCACTATCATTAGACAAATCACCTTTCTCTTGCTCATCCACCCACCTTCGAGCGGATCTGGGAGAAAGAATAACATCATCAATCGGCTCTGCATTAGCAGTGATCTCAATAACCATTTGGTCACCTGTTTCTTTCGAGAAAGAAGTGTTTGGGGAATCCTTCATGACTACCTCATGATTAGATTTCAACTCCAAATTGTCTTCATCTTCAAAAACGACATGAGACCCTCGACTAACCATAATGCGAAGAAAATTAAGAAAATATATAAGTATATATATAAGAAATATAGTGTTTAGGTTCGAGATTTAGAAGAAGAGATTGAATTATGAATAAAATATTTTAGATCTGATGGAGAATGGGCTTGGAACTCAGGCGGCTAAGAGAAAGTTAAGGTTCTAACCTAGAGAGAAGGGAGAGAAAAATTCTAGAGAGAGAAACATAATGTTGCGGTCTTTCTCCCTCATCAGATCTGAAATAAAGTTGTCAACAAACTCTGATGGAAAAGCAGTTTGCCTGTCAACAAGAATGTCCAGTGAAGAGAGTTGGAACTGGCATAAGAAACTCCCTCATTTGAATCTGAATAACATCAATGAGTTGATAAGAAAGAATCTTGTTAGAGGACTTCCAAAATCTTTACTAAATGTTGATGGCCTGTGTGATTCTTTTTTTTTTTTTTTTTTTTTTTTTTTTTTTTTTTTTTTTTTTTAAAGACAAAGAAGTACATAATCGAAGGGGCATACCCCTGGACCGCAAGCAAAAGCTATCAAGCTAGACTAAAAACCATCCAAGGCTACAAGGAAGGAAAAAACAAAGAATTCCTCACACTAATACAAAAGAGGAATCAAGGATGGGTCCCTAGCAACAATCTGCTTAAAGCTACTACATGAAAAAAGTTTTTCACGAAGCATATTTTTAATGAGAAACATCAGCTGGATGGTGGGTCTTGAGCTTCCAGAATGGTGGATTCTATTATTCCTCTCCTGCCATATGTAGTAAATCAGAATAGATATAAATAACCAACCCATCAATTTCTTTGAATTAGTTGTGGGCCCTTGAGTAAGCTCTCCATTTTGCCAGTCGGACCAAGAATTGGAAATAGGAACTGGACTACTGCTAATAACCAGGTTCGTATAGGGACAGGTGGTGAACAGATGCTCTGCAGTTTCCAGGGAACCATTATAGAGAATGCAGTTGACATTTACATTCATACCAAACGCAATCATTTTGTCTTTAGTCAGAAGCCGCATCTTAAGAGCTAGCCACATAAAGAATGCGCACTTCGGGATAGAGTAAGAGTGCCACACAGCAGTAGCCCAGGGAGGTTGGGTGCCCGTTCTTCTGATCGAGTTCCATATGAGGGCCATAGACACTTTTTTACTGTTTTGCCAAAGGATTTCATCTTTCCTGCAAATAGGGGTAGAGGCTAGGTGGTGTCGAAGTTCGATAGCAAGCACATGGTTCGAACTAGGGGGAACCCATCGACCATCAGTGATAAACATCTTAATTTTTGCAAGATTAGAGGATTCAGCAATAGAAATAATGGAATTACCCAGTCTCGAGATCAGTGGTGAAACTGCATTAACTCTGATGGAGCATGTAAAGCTACTGGACAAAGGATCAAAATACAAAGTCAAAATTATCAAGAGTGATAATGGAACTGAATTCAGAAATGCAACAATGGAAGAATTCTGCAAGAACAGAGGAGTGAAGCAAGAGTTTTCTGCACCTAGTACACCACAGCAAAATGGTGTAGTTGAAAGAAAGAACAGAACCTTGATAGAAGCTGCCAGAACTATGCTTGATGAAGCAAAATTGCCAACCTATTTCTGGGCAGAAGCTGTTCAAACTGCTTGTTTTACTCAGAATGCTACTCTGATCAACAAGCATGGAAAAACACCATATGAGATGGTGAGAGAAAAGAAGCCAAACCTGATATTTTTAGGTGCAAGTGCTTTGTGCTGAAAACTCATCCTGAACAGTTGACAAAATTTGAGCTAAAAGCTGATGAAGGAATTTTTGTTGGTTATCCACTGTCAACTAAGGCATTCAGAGTTTATAATCTGATAAACTCTGTTGAGCTAAACTCTAAACCTCTACTGGTAAATACTGAAGAAACTTCTCAGCCATAA
Organism: Kitagawia praeruptora; assembly: GCA_037693485.1. Classification (NCBI taxonomy): domain Eukaryota; kingdom Viridiplantae; phylum Streptophyta; class Magnoliopsida; order Apiales; family Apiaceae; genus Kitagawia; species Kitagawia praeruptora. Next base: position 91,645,019 of record CM075344.1, on the reverse strand, counting down.
ACAAGGAGAGAACCAGTTGAGTGGGAGCATGAAGAATCACTTCAAAGTGATGACTCAAATTCTGAAAATGAGTCAGCTGAAAAATCTGGATCAAACTCTGATGACTCAAACTCTGAAAGTCCAAAATCTGACAGTTCAAACTCTGAGCAGTCACATTCAGGAGGAGCCTCAGAGAATGAAGAAAGGCAACAAGAAAATCAGGAGAACATGGATCGAGGGAGAGGATCAAATACTGAGAGAAGTCATTTGCCTTCAGCTAGGAAATGGACAAAATCTCACACACCTGATTTGATTATTGGTGATCTAGATGCAAGAGTAAGGAAAAGAAGTGCAACAACAAATGAATGTCTGTTTCATGCATTTTTGTCACAAACTGAACCAAAGAAGATAGAAGAAGCTCTTCAAGATGCTGACTGGATAACAGCAATGCAGGAGGAGTTGAATGAATTTGAGAGAAATGAAGTTTGGACCCTTGTACCAAGACCAAAGAAAAGGTCTGTTGTTGGTACTAAAAGAAGCCAAACCTGATATTTTTGGGTGCAAGTGCTTTGTGCTGAAAACTCATCCTGAACAGTTGACCAAATTTGAGCTAAAAGCTGATGAAGGAATTTTTTTTTTTTTTGCTAATTAAAAATTTTATACCAAAAAAGGACAACAATTACAAGACTAGGGGCATACCCCGAGAAACAACAATTAGAAAAACTAACAGTTGTAGGGGCATACCCCGCGAATCAACATTCAAGAAAACACAGAAATAGTCCACAGCCGGACTTCAACATGAGACTAGCTAAAAATACATAATAATGTCACATAGGAATAAATATATGAGTTCCCACTTTGGGCCGACTCTCATGGAAATTGACCATGTGTAACTGTCCCCACCAACGTAAAGATCTCCACTGATTAAACAAGCCTTGAGACATATCAACAGGGTGGCATCTAGCTTCCCGAACACACTGGCTTGACACAACATCCTGATGGTCGCAAAATCTGCTATACCTTCGGAAGTTCCATATGTCAAATCCACGACATTGGGCAACAGCAATAAAGGGGTTTGTCACATCCCCGAAAATAAACAACTTGAGCCTAGAATCACCCTCATCCCAATGATCGTCTTTTCTTTTATAGAAACCAAACTTCATTCCAAAGTCATCATCATTAATGATCAACATCACAAAAACAAGCATCCAACCAGTGTCCCCTCTACCATTGCAGACCTCAGCAGGTCGTAAACTCATAAGGCCAGCAATGGGAGTACACCCAATCATAATATTCCAAAGAAAACCGTTTACTATCCCAGCTACGTCACAACTGGTTACAATCTCCCGATCACACATAACCCAAATCGAATCTTCAATCCACCTTCCCAACTTGGAGATATCATAACAAGCAGCATGGCTCTTCTGAATCCAAATCAAAACAGCATGGTTTCGGGAAACCACACCACCTCTTCCACCAATTAGGTGACCACCTTTTAATAGGACAGCAACTCGAATGTCCCTAAACAATCTCCCCAAGCCATGTTGGTTATCATCCCAACATCTTCTAAGTAGATTAGGCCCGAATGGCAACCTAATAGAATTAGGCTCAAGCATAATGTATGCCTCATCAAGTTTCTCTTCTCTAAAATGGGAGCCTCCTGTGCATAGTACCACAACCCTTGTCGGCCATTGAGGCCAAACGCCAAGCACGTTGTCCTCCTGGGAGATAAAACCTCCAGCCATAAAATTACCATGGGCTTTGCGTTTTGACGCAAGTTCATTCCAGATCAAATAACAAGCAACAAACTGTTGCTTAACCTCCATATCCTGCATGAACGTAATAGAACTCAATCTCTTCCCCATCAACAGTCCAGGCATATAAATTGCAAGAACCGTACGAATCCTCTCATAACAGGGCTCCGTCAACAAACATCGTCTTATAGAATTACCATCCAACAAGATGCAGACAGAACTTGCCAGCTCAGAATACAAAGCAGAGGCCAACATAACACAGTCAACAATACTTCGGAGGTCAGAACCTTTCGCAACTCCGAATACCATGATGGGGTGTGCAAAAGTAACAAAAACCATGGTTTGCCCAGACTGAATTTCAACATAGACCCAGTCTAGAAACCCCATTCCAAACCCGTTGGTAGTATCCTCCTGTAGAGCTATCATCAACAAATCGATAGCTCTTTCGGGCAAATCAGTAAACACCTTGACTTCATCTATCAGTACAACCGTGAAATGAAATACTCCATTCCCCAAATCACACCACGAGAATAAGTACCGTTTGGCAGCTAAAGCATCACCATTCTTATCGGAGAGATCCGATAATACTAGCTCGCTGGAACCGGTGAGACCATCGTGCACACATCCGACATCAGAGATGTGTAAATCGCCCCTCGCTAAGACATGGCCAAGGAGTGCATCACCATACTTTCCGAGGTCAAGAGAGTAGCTCTTCAAACCAAGGGTCACATCTTCATTGGCGTAGACCTTCAAAGACCTCATCACACAGACTGCAAAGTTTTCATATCTCTCTTCCAGTTCCACATAAGTGAATGCTACGCTCCAAATCAGAGATGGAATTCCCACCAGATCTGATAAAAAACCCAACAGGGCCTCATCACAGTGCTCCTTCAAGACAACGTCTTGAAATGCAACCGCCCAACCCAGATTGGCGTTCTGGATGTCAACAACAAGACACAAGTCCGATAGAAAATCTTGAAAGCCCAGCGGTGAAGCAGGATTCGCAGAAACCATCAAGAACCAATGGTCCCTTTCGACATAGGAAGAAAGGAACAAACCAGAGGAACCCATAAATTAAAATTATAATATGAAGTAAGAAATATGGTGTTTTAGGCGAGAGAAGAGAAGAGGAAGGTGAAATTAGGAAGGATTAAGTTTGGATCTGGTGGAAAAAGGTGTAGAATTGGCTTAGAATTTGTGGCGGCTGGAAAGGGTTTTTAGAGAGAAGTTAGAGAGAAAGCAGAGAAAATGACTCTCATTAGGAAACTGAAGGAATTTTTGTTGGTTATCCACTGTCAACTAAGGCATTCAGAGTTTATAATCTGAGAACCAAACGACTCTTCAAGATGCTGACTGGATAACAGCAATGCAGGAGGAGTTGAATGAATTTGAGAGAAATGAAGTTTGGACCCTTGTACCAAGACCAAAGAAAAGGTCTGTTGTTGGTACTAAATGGGTTTTCAGAAATAAAACTGATAGTGAGGGGGTTGTTACAAGAAACAAGGCCAGACTTGTGGCAAAAGGCTATTCACAGCAGGAAGGAATAGATTATGATGAGACTTTTGCTCCAGTTGCAAGATTGGAGGCAATAAGGATGTTTCTAGCATATGCTTCTCATAAGAAATTCAAGGTATTTCAAATGGATGTGAAAAGTGCCTTTCTGAATGGGAAACTTGAAGAAGAAGTGTTTGTTGAACAACCACCAGGATTTGTGGACCCCAAATATCCAGATTATGTCTACAGGCTTGATAAAGCACTCTATGGACTTAAGCAGGCACCAAGAGCATGGTATGAACTTTAGCTCAATTTCTTCTAGAAAGTGGGTTCAACAGAGGTACTATTGATAAAACTCTGTTCTACTTTAAATCTGGTAGTGACCTGCTTTTAGTTCAAATATATGTTGATGACATAATTTTTGGGTCTACTAATGATAAATTATGTACAAAGTTTGCCAAGTTAATGCAGTCCAGGTATCAAATGAGTATGATGGGAGAGCTTAGTTATTTTCTAGGCCTACAGGTGAAGCAAACAGATGATGGGATTTTTATAAATCAAGCAAAATATACCAGAAATCTTCTCAAGAAATTTGGTATGCTTGACTTCTCATCTGCATCAACTCCCATGGCAATAGCAACTAAGTTGGACAAAGATACAGGAGCATCAAAAAGTAATGTTAGACCAAAAAAATGAGAGTCCTAGAGAGAGAAGCTCCTCCTTCTTTCTAAAACCCAAAACCCTAGCCAGCCGCCATTTTTTAAAAACTTCAGATCTAATCTCTTACACACTTTCCTCATCATAAATTCCATATTCCCTTCATTTACTCCACCTTCCCTTGTTCCCCAAACCTAAACACTATATTTCTTATACCTATTTTATTTCCTTTTTCGGTAAGAGCTCCCATGGTGAGTCAAGATTCGAACTGTGACTCTGGCTTACCTGGCTATATGCAGGATATGGAGGATGATAAGTTTCAGGAAATGCTTGCACGAAGAGAAGTTGAGGATTTTTTTTTTTTTGCTAATTAAATTTTTATACCAAGAAGGAACAACCGAAAACATTTCTAGGGGCATACCCCGCGAAATCAACATCACACATTACAAATCATCAAAAACGATTTCCTACGGAAACAACATCATAACAAGACATAACAAGATAAAGTCAGAAATTAAAAAAATGAGAGTCGTATTTGCTCTAACTTCTCTCTAACCTCTCTCTAAAAAACCTAGCCGCCACCAAATTCAAACCTTAATCTAAACCATTTCTTCATCAAATCTTCTCTTTAGCCTTCCTAAATTCACCTTTCATCTTCTAATCTTTCACCTCAAACACCATATTTCTTATTATATAATTATTTGTTTAATGAAGAAGGTTTCTTTTTCGGAGAACCTAGTGACCGTGATTCCTCCCCGTGCGCGAGGATCTGAGGTTTGCCATCTGGTGGGTAATCCGATTAGGAGTCCGAAGAGGGTCTCCTTTTCGGAGAACCTTGAGACTGTGTATCCTTTGGAGGATATCCAAGTAAAGAAGGAAAACGAAATCTTGTTGAATTCTGGTCGACCTGGTCGCCCTGGAGATTGTCTTTCTGGTGTGAGTCCGAAAAAGGTAACTTTTGCAGAGTTATTGGAGACAGAGATCCCAATTGAAGGAAATGGGAAAGATAAGTCCATTTTGGTTCTGGGAGCAGAGATTCAAGAGCGATTCTTGAATAAGCACCGTGGTATAGAGGTAATTGATGGGGACGGAAAGCTAGCTGCTTTTGTTAATGGTATCATGTTTGGTAGTCTCCAGCTGAATTTGGAGGGTTTCTTGGAGTCTCCGCTGGAGTATATCGATGGTGGTGAAATGCCCATTTCGGTTCTTGTAAAGACGGGTGTTTGTATGTCTTCGATTGAGAAGAATGTTAGTTCTCCTGTCTGAAATTGTAATGAGGTGGATGGGGTTCGCTTCTTTGGCGGAGGGACAGTCATGAACGCCTGTCAAGTGTTCGATGTTATATCGCAGAAGAGTTATGCGGTCTTAATGAACTTGGGAGATGATGTATTAGTTCGGGAGTCCTTATGGATTTTACTCAGTTGTTTCGTCTGGAGACACTACTTGTATGAAAGGTGCTTGATAGATTTGTTGCGATCTTGTGAGGAAATGGTTTTGATAAAGGCGGATTGGGATAGCAATGTTTTGAATGCATTGCTATGTGTTGCCCACTATCTATTTGATTTTAGGTCCATCTTCTTGGCCCTCCTAAAGAATAGTGGTGCAGATTTTCATCAACCATTGGTGAATTCGGAGGTTCCCTGGGGGAACCTTAGGTTATTCGAGGTAGTGGTGGTACTTGTTGTAAGTGACACTGCGAAGTTCTACTGCATTCATGGAATGGAGAAAGCTGGGATAGTTCAGCTATGCGATCTTTACAGGCTAGCTGTGCGTGTGTTACACTGCACTGATGATTACGGGTATGTGAAGTTTGATGGGTATCTTTGTACCCTTGCTATTTCTGCTTACGCAGTTAATGATATGTTGCTAGGACTCGGTTCTATAGAGTGGAAGAGTAAGCCTGGTTTTAATGCGGGGATTGATATTGATGTTGTCATGAACTCGACGGGAATTTTTCATGGTGTTAGGTATCGGATTAGCAGAACTGGTTTCGGGTTTTGCACAGTTGGTATGAACGGGTTTTCTAAGCCATTATTGCAGGATTTGTCCTATGGGATTAGGATTATTGTTTCAATGATTGGGATGGAGATGTTAAGGACCTCTGTTGCAGACTCTTCATTGAGTCTTCTTGGTATCTGGTTGTGGCGTCCTCACGGCAGGAAAGGGGAGACGACCAAAGCTGTTAAAGGAGGCATTTTCTTGTGCTGGGACCTTGCTGTGAAGCAGGTTAAAATTGATGGTAGACAATACTACAAGACTTGGCCTCTATGCAGTGGCAGTATGCCCACCCATGGACTAGCGTATAGTCAATCTTCGTCCTCTGCTGGTGAGGAGAACTCTGAGCAGGGTGTATTTTGGGAGCCAATGGATCGCGTTGGGCAAGTGTTGGATATGATTATTATCAAGCCTGAAAAGGGCTTTTTTAGCATGAATCATGAAGATTGCATTTAGATTTATTGGGTTACTCGGAAGGGTGATCATATTCTTATGGAGCGAACTAGGTTCGCAGTTCGTATTGATAATAAGCTGGACAATGCTGATGCGGTGAAATTTGAAGTGAATCCAATGCAGGGGGATATCCCAGTTATGCAGGAAGTTGTTGCTTTTGTGCGAGGAGACCACTTATTTGTTAGTGGTAATGTAGACAGGATGGGCGCAATTTATCTCTGACTTGTTAATTCGTGTTTTGTTGTTGTTGACTGCTAGTTTATCTAGCTTTATTAATGTTTTTTCTGTGTTGTTCCGCTAGGTAGATGTATTATTAATCGCGGGGTATGCCCCTAGAGATGTAATCATATTCCGGTGGTATAAAAATTAATTAGCAAAAAAAAAAAGACATAACAAGATAAACTACAGAACCATTTGGAATGAGAAGTTAGGTGTGGCCACCCCTGCTAAGACGCCACTTCTTGAGCCTCGACTTGGTCCATTGGACTCTAGACTTCGAGCCATCCTCCATGTTTCCATCTACACCAGCAACCTTGTCAACCCTGTATGTTTGTTGCACACTCTCACTATCCAGGTTTAAACCAGCTTCTAGAATAAGTCTCTCAGACTGACCTTCCCATGGCTTAGCGCCATTTCTCAAAGTGGCTGGGGCCTTTCTTTTTGAGCAATTTTCCCCAATCCATCCCATCCTTGTATCAACGTCATTGACCCTGTCATCAGGAGGCTTGTCTTTCAACTGTTTCCCAGAGGCGGAACCTTGCCTTAGTTCGTGCTTATAAAAATCAATTCCCAAATCAATCAGGAAGTCCCTCAATTGGATGATACAGCAAGTGATATCATGGAGTTCCTCCTCCTCCTTGTCCCCTTTGTCCCTCAAGCTTTTAGCACCTGCAGAGTACTCTCTATCCCTGGACCCTTTTACCACAGGGACTTCTTTGCCAATTGAGGTGATGAACATTTCCAAGCTCTCTAGATTGCGCCTTGCTGCCACTAGGGCTTTCTGCTTCAATCCAGTGTTACAAGAGGAGTGGTCTAGCAGCTCTTCAATCACTAGCTCCGCTTTCCTACCCTCCTCTCCGGGTAATACAGCGATTGGAATTCCATTCATCCGCATGTAGTTTCCAAGCTGATCAATACAATTAAGAGCTTTACCCAGGTCTCTCATTAAGTTAATATCTGGCCTGTCCATTAGGCCAAAAACGGCATCCAAATCACTCAAATCAACACACCCCCAAAATGTGGGGACTTTATGACCATGGTTAACAACACAATCTCGGAATGTAATGACTACATTCACCGTTATGGCCAATCTCTCCTGCATCCTTCTAATTGAATCATTCCAAACTGGGATGACCCCTAATTCTTCTTGTTCAGTACTGAGCTGCTTTCCCTTGATCTCACTCCGAGACAGCTTAAAGGGATCCTTAGTTGTCGACACTGCTACATTTGTGGTCACAACCTGTTCCAAATCATCCCTAATGCTAGAGTCCTCTGGAATTGAGGTCTCATCAGCATCCTCATTTGATTGCTGAAAAAGGTTTCGGACTGGTTTTCCATCCACTTGGGTAACCTGGACCCCACTCACGACCCCTATTCTTTCAACTCCTCCCAAAGGAGTGACCACATTCTTAAGTAACATGGTTTCATCTGATTGGACCTCAGGCGAAATCACCTCATAGTCCAATCCCTCCTCCCGACTACTCAAAGAGCCAAGGTTAGCATTCTCCCCTTCCAAATAAGTAGGGATGGATGAATCCAATAAATCCACAACAGAAGTAACATCTACTAGCTTAGATCTAACAGGTTTCCTCTGAGAGAAAACCTTAGCATCAATAAACTGGTGCTTGACCCGGCTGCGTGTGCGAGCAGCCACCCCAGACCTAGATCTCGGCGGTATAAACAAAGTCAAGTTCTCAACAAAGGAGTCTCTTGACCCCCCCTTCCTTCCATCATTCTTTGGACTCAAATTTTCCGGGACTTTCTTAGATCGAATACCATCAACCGGTATTTCTACTACCAAGTCTTCCGTAAAAGAAACCCTTTTCGGGCTCAACACTGGAGCCGGCCCACCATGGGTCTTGCTACCATCATACTTAATACCCAATCCTTCTAACATCCTGGAACGGGAGCCAACAGATGGTATAATCGATACCAAATCAACTGCAAATGAAACCCTTTTTGGGCTCGTTACCTGTTCTAACCCCATCTGGGTTAGCCTCACACTATCGGTGACAACAGCCGCCGTTGTGGAAACATCCATGAAAGAAACCCTTTTACGGGACATGAGACAGAAAAAGAAAGAAATTTAGTGTTTGAGTTAGGAGATTTGGAGAAGAAAGGGATTCGGGAGGCTGATTTGATCTGATGAAGAAAGTGATTTGAATTTAGAGAGAGAGAGAAGAGAGAAGTTAGAGAGAAAAAAGACCGACTCTCATTTCGAGCTCTCCACGCCTGTTGATATATGTTTCTGCTTTTGAAGTTGAGGATTTTCCAGCTCTAGTAGTGCCTAATGCCCTAGAGGGAGGTGTCTCAGCTGAGAAGATAAATGAGATACCCTTGGATGAGGATGAAGCTTCTTATGAGACCGCTAGAGATGCGATAGAGAGAGAAACGATACACATGGTAGCAAAGGGTGTGGCTGCGAACAACAAATATGAAAGAGAGGACCTTATAAAGCTCCGCAACCAAATGATGGATATTCATAGTTTTCTTGCCAAGAAGGGTTTTTCGGTGAGTGAAGTTGAAAAAGAAATTTTGAAAGATAAGGAGAGGTTTAATGCAGGGTTAGTTAGCCCAGTGCGTTTCATTGATGGTAGAGATGAGATGGGTCTTCCCATTTTTTCTAACAAGGAAATACCTAAGAATATGGCTGCCAACGAGAAGGGGGCGGGAGTGGTTAAAGGAATCCTAAAGAATGTTACTTCTGGGGGTTTGGAAAGGGGTGAAAGCTCGAAGAGTAAACATGAACCTGTTGTAGATAAAGTCAGCAATGACAACACCAAAAATGGGGGGAAGAATGAGAAGACCGAAATGGGGTCAAAAGGAACTAAATCCTGGTCATCAGTGTTAAGAACGGCCCCGAGCCCTTTCAAGGAAGTGAAGTTTGACTATGTACCTCCAATTGAAGGTTCAGATGTAGTATCCCCCCCAGAGGATGTCCTTAAGAAAGGTGCGGAAAAATTCAAATGTTGCATTGTGGGTCAATTTACCAAAGGAACTTTGCCATTTAAAAGAGTTAAGGAGGTGGCTTTTTCAGCCTGGAGGAGGGGCCTCACCATGGTCTCTCAGCGAAATGAATCTACATACGTTTTTAGGTTCAACTCTACCAATGAGTAAAATGCAGTTTTAAGCAAAGGTACGTGGTACTTCGATAAAAGGCCTCTCGTCTTAACTGATTGGGGTTTTACTGTGTGCTCAGAACCTATTACCTCAATGCCATTGTGGGTTAAATTGGCCAACCTACCAGATTGTTACTGGACACAGGAGGGTCTTGTTCGTGTTGCTAGTGTCATTGGCAAGCCCTTGGGGGCTGATGCCCTTACCTCTGAGCTAGAAATCCTGCCATTTGCTAAAATGTGTGTGCAGTATGAAGTAGGGGATCCCCTACCGCCTACCCTTAAAGTGGTGGACCTGGATGGCTCTATAGTGGAGGTTAAAGTCACCTATATTAATGGTGTGCACCCATTGTAAATCACTTGGTCATACCCTCAATGTTTGCCTAGTGGTTTCTCGAGAATGGACTGCAGGGGGCTCAAAACATACAAAAGTTGATCTAAATGAGAAAAATGGCAAAGGAAAGGATAAAGTGGAGCAAAATGGCAAAGAAAATGAAGTGAAAGCACAAAAGGTGGTGGTTGAACAAAAGGAAGTAGCTCTAGGAGAGGAGGTGAGTCACATGATGGCTGCAAACGGGGGTGAGAATATCCAAAGCCCCAAGGTAGATAATATAGAAGAGGAAGTAGATAAGGGGTGGACGGAGGTTCGATCGAAGAGGAAACCAGTGGAATCAACAAGCATATCTCCATATGCTTCCACACCCCAGCAGTTTCAGAACATTGTGGTTGATGAGATAGCAATGAAGCATGGCTCTCAAACTCCAAAGCCATATAAGAAAGTTAAAAGAGGGGGAAGGGGGGGTCGTACCCCCTCCTCTAGGTCATAATATCTCTTATGACTGTTTTTTGTTCCTACAACGTTAGAGGCCTCAATAATAAAGTTGGTTTTATCAGGGACTTTATTTCAAATAACAAATTGTCCCTGATAGGTCTCTTGGAAACACATGTCCAAACTGACGTTGCTAGGATTATCTCCCGGACTCTAAATCCACGGTTTCAGTGGTGTTTTAATTATGATCATCATCCGGGAGGCCGTATTTGGCTGGGGTGGAACCCCTCTATTTGGAATGTTTTGGTTATTGCTTCTTCTAGTCAGCATATCACATGCTCTGTCACCCTTATTGAGAGTAACACAAACTTTGTTATCTCGTTTGTATACGGTTTTAATGAAGCGATTGATCGCAGGCCATTATGGAATGATTTGGCAGGCATAGCGAATGGTTTGAATGATGCGGCCTGGGTCTTATGTGGTGATTTCAACTCTTGCATTAGCATTGATGAACAGCAGGGAGGAGTCCTAGACTGGACTACTGGAATGGATGAGTTCAAACAGTTTTTGCTTGCAAATGGTCTCACTGATCTTCGGTATTCCGGCCACTTCTTCACTTGGTGGGATAGCAATACTACGCAGCCAAAGTTCAGAAAGTTGGACCGAGTGTTAGTCAACTCAAATTGGCATTCCTTGTTCCCTTGCTCCTCTGTGGAATTCATCTCTCGGGGTTTATCTGATCATTGCCCTGCTATCACTTCTCTTGAAACTAGTTTCTCCTCTGGGGTGAAGCCCTTCCAATTTTTTAATCACCTCATTGAGAATCCAGATTATTTGGAAACTGTGGCGAAAGCTTGGTCTGTGGAGGTAGAGGGCAACCCTTGGTTTATTTTGACCTCTAAGCTCAAAAATGTTAAGTTGGCTCTTAAGGGCCTAAACAAAAGGGTGGGGGACATCCACCAGTTAGTGATTTTATCTCGGGATGCTCTATCTCAGTTTCAGAGTGAAATGCCTGCAAACCCCACTGCTGCATATTTTGAAGAAGAAAAGGAGTTTATTGAGAACTATTCAGCAGCCTTAAGATTAGAGGAGCAGTTTTTAAAGCAGAAATCCAGGATTCAGTGGTTAAAACTTGGAGATGGCAATAGTAAGTTTTTCTATAACTCATGCAGAGGGAACTGGAATACTAATAAGATTATTTCTCTTCGGGACTCGGAGGGAGTTTCCCACTCTTCGCATGCTGATATGGCTAAAGTGGCGACGGATTTCTATAAAGACATTTTGGGGAAAAAGTCTGAGGTAGCTGAATTTCCAAATGACATCCCTCTTCCCTCTCTCTCAGATTCCCAGATCAATCATGTGGCTGCCCCTTTCTCTGAAAGTGAAGTGCTGAGCACCCTAAAAAAAATGGCAAAAAACAAAAGTCCTGGACCGGATGGGTTCACTGTTGAATTCTACTTGGCTGTTTGGCATGTGGTGGGAAACGATGTGACAAAAGGTATCATGTATTTCTTTAATACCCTGCACTTGCCTAGAGTAATAAATGCTGCTACTATCTGCCTAGTTCCTAAGCAGGCCAACCCATCTGATGCAACACTTTAGGCCCATCTCTTGTTGTAACGTACTGTATAAATGCATTTCCTCTATGCTGGCCAAGAGGCTTAAAGCTGTTCTTCCATCCATCATATCTCCGGTGCAGTCTGCTTTTGTAGCAAAGAGATCCATTGGTGACAATATCTTTCTTGCTCAAGCTTTATGCAAAGACTATAATGGCAACTCAGGTCAACCCCGCTGTGCTATAAAGTTGGACATCCATAAGGCCTTTGATTCCCTAAACTGGAAGTTCCTGTTTAAGATTCTGGAAAGAATGAGATTTCCCCACCAGTTCATCAAGTGGCTGGAGAAATGCATCACCTCCACAATGTTCTCTGTAAAGTTAAATGGCAGTCTCGAAGGTTTTTTCAAAGGTGAGTCTGGCCTGAGGCAGGGCGACCCCCTATCCCCTTATCTGTTTGTGATAGCCATGGAGGCTCTCTCAGCTTGTCTGGGTGTAAGGTGACCAGGGATCCTAATTTTAAATTCCATTGGAGAATAAAGGAGGTAAACCTGAACCATATTATTTTTGCTGATGATGTGTTCCTGTTTAGTCATGGTGATCTTAGTTCAGTCTCAGCACTTTTGGATGGGATAAAGCTCTTCTCAAACTGTTCTAACCTCAAGCCTAATCTTTCAAAGACTACTTGTTTCTTTGCCAATGTTAGACAGGAAGTTGTTGATAATATTCTTGCTTATTCGGGGTTCCAAAGAGGTCATATGCCTATCACCTACTTGGGTTTACCTCTCATTACGGGCAAGCTAAGCAAAAATGATTGCCAGACTCTGATCACCAGACTGTGTAGTAAATTGGAGTTGTGGATAGCTAGATTTCTAAATTTTGCAGGCCGCCTACAACTGATCAAAGCTATTTTGGTCAGTATTGTGGGTTATTGGAGTATGTTCTTATTTCTTCCTAAAGGAATTCTTAAGAAGATTAATTCTCTTTTCTTCAAGTTCCTTTGGGGAGGATTCTACAAGCCAGATGGGAAATGTCAGTATAAAGTAGGGTGGGAGGAATGCTGTAAACCGAAAGCGGAAGGTGGTCTTGGGATTCGAAACTTATTTGAATGGAATGATGCTGCCATTCTCTATCAGCTGTGGCGTATCCTACAGCCCACCTCTAGCTCTCTCTGGATAGCATGGTTCCATAAAGTCCTGTTGTGGAAGAAGGAATTCTGGACTACTTCAATGCCATATCGCTGTTGTTGGATTGTAAGGAAATTATTCAAGGCTAGGAAGCTGGCCTTGCAGCACTTGCACTACAATATAGGAGAGAACTCTGGCTTTCTCTTCTGGCATGATCCCTGGGTCCAAAAGAAGCCTCTTCTGGCCATCTCCCCCTCCATTATTTCTACAGCCGAGTCCACAAGTTCAGTAAGTATCAACGTCTACCTTAGAAATGGGACATGGGATTTGCCATCTTCGAACCATAACGATGTCATTGAAATTAGACGGGCGGTTGAGCAAGTCCAGATTCATAAATCTGATTCCATTACTTGGGATGGAATGTCAGCAAAGAATGTTAAATTATCTTCTATTTGGTCTTCCATTCAGGGTACAGGAAATCAAGTCCAGCGGTTGGATATGGTATGAGGGAAATTCAATATCCCGAAATGCTCGTTTGTAACTTGGTTGGCCATAAAGAACAGGCTCCTCATGAAGGATAGAATGTTCTTGTTTGGAATGCAGGTAGACCCAAAATGTGTCCTATGTGGGGTGGATGATGAGACGGTCAGTCACATTTTCACGGACTGCCCGTTTTTCGATCTAATTAGCAGGTCCATGCCAATGCGCTTCACTCGGAATTGGTCCAACTGTCAACTAGGCAACTGTGTTAGTAGACAGTTGGGGGCAAAGGAGCAAACAATTGCTCAATTGTTTTTTAGCACAACTATCTATCATGTCTGGAAGGAACGTAACTATCGCATGCACAACTCTGGTCCTGGCAATACAACCTCTGTTGTTAGTACAGTAAAACCTCTATAAATTAATATAATTGGGACCGAAGAATTCTATTAATTTAGAGAGGTATTAATTAATCGATAAATTAATAATTATTAATTTATAGAGAATTTTTGACATCAAAGAAAATTAATGTCCAATTATATACATTTAAATAGAATGAATTGTACAATTTATATTTTATACTTAATTCAATTAATTCAATATATATTGTTTACAAATTTAATGAGTATTTATGAGATTCAGATATTCATGTATATTTAGATGATATCAAGGATAAAACAACATTTTTGAACCTTTTTCACGTAAGAAGCACCAAAGACATCAAAAACATTGATTAATAACTTTTTTATGCTTTACGAAAACACCATATTCGAACTTTGAGATGCAACAAAGATGGTTAAAGATGAGTTTCATATAGATTCAAATTTTAAGAATCCTAGAATCATATTTTACAAAAGGATAATACATATATTTTTATGATTATAAAGGAATTATTAATTTATAATATTATTGGGACCATATATTTATATAGGGTTTCAAAAAAATTATTATCTTATTATCTTATTGAAATTGATCATTTTTTGAACTGGCCCAAGTTGGGACAGGAAGAAATTATTAACTTAGAGAGATAGAATAAAACTCGGATGAAATGAGAGTCCTAGAGAGAGAAGCTCCTCCTTCTTTCTAACCCCTAACCCTAGCCAGCCGCCATTTTTAATATCTCCAGATCTAATCTCTTACACACTTTCCTCATCATAAATTCCATATTCCCTTCATTTACTTCCACCTTCCCTTGTTCCCCAAACCTAAACACTATATTTCTTATACTTATTTTATTTCTTTTTCGGTCAGTTCTTCCATGGTGAGTCAAGATTCGCATTGTGACTCTGAATCTGGCTTGCCTGGCTATATGCAGGATATGGAGGATGATAAGTTTCAGGAAATGCTCGCACGAAGAGAAGTGGAGGACTTTCCAGCTCTAGTAGTGCCTACTACCCTAGAGGGAGGTGCCTCAGCTGAGAAGATATGTGAGACACCCTCGGATGAGGATGAAGCTTCTTATGAGACTGCTAGAGATGCGATAGAGAGAGAAACGATTCACATGGTAGCAAAGGGTGTGGCTGCGAACAACAAATATGAAAGAGAGGATCTTATAAAGCTCCGCAACCAAATGATGGATATTCATAGCTTTCTTGCCAAGAAGGGTTTTTCGGTGAGTGAAGTTGAAAAAGAAATTTTGAAGGATAAGGAGAGATTTAATGCAGGGTTAGTTAGCCCAGTGCGTTTCATTGATGGTAGGGATGAGATGGGTCTTCCCATTTTTTCTAGCAAGGAAATACCTAAGAACATGGCTGCCAACGAGAAGGGGGCGGGAGTGGTTAAAGGAATCCTAAAGAATGCTCCATCTGGGGGTCTGGAAAGGGGTGAAAGCTCGAAGAGTAAACATGAACCTGTTGCAGACAAAGTAAGCAATGAGAACACCAAAAATGGGGAGAAGAATGAGAAGACAGAAATGGGGTCAAAAGGAACTAAATCCTGGTCTTCAGTTTTAAAAACGGCCACGGGCCCTTTCAAGGAAGTGAAATTTGATTACGTGCCTCCAACTGAAGGATCAGATGTTGTATCCTCCCCAGAGGATGTCCTCAAGAAAGGTGCGGAAAAATTCAAATGTTGCATTGTGACCATTTACCAAAGGAACTTTACCGTTTAAGAGAGTTAAGGAGGTGGCTTTTTCAGCTTGGAGGAGAGGCCTCACCATGGTCTCTCAGCGTAATGAATCTACATATGTTTTTAGGTTCAACTCTTCCAATGAGAAAAATGCAGTTCTAAGCAAAGGTACGTGGTACTTTGATAAAAGGCCCTTTTTTTTTTTTTTTGCTAATTAAAATTTTATACCAAAAGGAACAACTGATACAAATCTAGGGGCATACCCCGCGAAATCAACAGCCGACAAACAAAGTCAAAACATTACAATGTCATTAGATAGTCAACATTAAACGAGAAATCTTAAAATAAACTAAACAGCCTGAGAATTTATGAAAGGCCCTGGTTCACACCCCAGGGTCCCCTGCCAAGGCTGCATCCTAAAATCTCCATCCATGTCATAAACTATGCATCTGCATGAATGCATACCATCATTACCAGCATCCGAGCCTACCCTGAATCCAGAATCCAGGCCTGAAATGTGCACAATGTAAGTCACAACAGAGCACCAACCATTACAACAAATTACAATACTTCCAACCCGCAAGCTGGACCACACTAGCGCCCTATCCAGCCCTGTCACAATAATGACATTATACCCTGCATTTAATCTATGCTGATTCCCATCAGTAACACCAATTAGACAAGAGGTCACAACAATCTCCTTTGCTTCAGAAATAATTCTACAGACCATTCTCACATCGAGCCAAGCAATAGGCAGACCATCAATCATCAACATTGGCACAGAACCAGCACATTCCCTGTCAAACCCATTCGAGACAATGAAATTGTACCCATTCAAAACACAAGCAGCGGGGACCTCATATCCGTACTCAAAAGAGTCAGAAACCCTTTCCTTTGCCATTGCACCATACTTCTCGAAGCACCGCATTCTACTCATCAACTAGAATTCTGTTCGAATGCAAACTGAACAACCTCCAACCATTCGAGAATTTGCACCATTACTAGCGACTGCAAGAAGATCACCACCACATTGGCTTAATAAAATTCCCTCAACCACAATTCTTCTTACAAGGTCTGCCACCAACCTTGAAATGACTTCATCATCCTCCGAATCCACATCATTCGTGTAGCTTAAATTTCCCGAGACAGGACCCAAGACGTCCCCCAAATTCACAGAATCTGCCATCCTTTCATCATTTGAGATTTGCAATCCTCCAATTAACCAAGTAGCATTCGGGTTAGGGTGTGGGGAACCCTCGACATTCAAAGAGGGGTTTGGGGAACCAACAATTTGGGTCTTAACCTCCTCCACATCATCCATAGCAATAACAGATCTCGGATTCTCAAAATCCGATAACTCAATCAATGGATCAACTCCTACTTCATGTAGACTGAAAGATTTCTTTTGAGAGAGAACCTTACCATCAGTTAAAAGATGCTTGACCCGGGTATGAGTGCAAGGATTCTCTGGAATCATCGTAACAAGGCGTTCAGCAAAGGAGACCCGCGCGCCTTCCTTCTTGCCATCAATCTTTATGCTCGACCCTTCCAAATTCTTGGATCGAGTGTCAACAGAAGGTATCACCGATACCAAATCAACCGCAAACGAAACCCTTTTCGGGTTCGGAACTGAGTCCAACCCTGCAAGGGCACTTTGTGAACACGCACGGAGAGGAATCTCCGTCACAAGGTTCTCCGAAAAGGAAACCCTCTTCGAACTCATAACAGGCCTAAAAAAAACTGATAAGAAATTTGGTGTTTAGGTGAGGGATTAGAGATGGAAATGGATTAACGAAGGTTGATTGTATTGTAGTGCAAGTGCTGCAAGGCCAGCTTCCTAGCCTTGAATAATTTCCTTACAATCCAACAACAGCGATATGGCATTGAAGTAGTCCAGAATTCCTTCTTCCACAACAGGACTTTATGGAACCATGCTATCCAGAGAGAGCTAGAGGTGGGCTGTAGGATACGCCACAGCTGATAGAGAATGGCAGCATCATTCCATTCAAATAAGTTTCGAATCCCAAGACCACCTTCCGCTTTCGGTTTACAGCATTCCTCCCACCCTACTTTATACTGACATTTCCCATCTGGCTTGTAGAATCCTCCCCAAAGGAACTTGAAGAAAAGAGAATTAATCTTCTTAAGAATTCCTTTAGGAAGAAATAAGAACATACTCCAATAACCCACAATACTGACCAAAATAGCTTTGATCAGTTGTAGGCGGCCTGCAAAATTTAGAAATCTAGCTATCCACAACTCCAATTTACTACACAGTCTGGTGATCAGAGTCTGGCAATCATTTTTGCTTAGCTTGCCCGTAATGAGAGGTAAACCCAAGTAGGTGATAGGCATATGACCTCTTTGGAACCCCGAATAAGCAAGAATATTATCAACAACTTCCTGTCTAACATTGGCAAAGAAACAAGTAGTCTTTGAAAGATTAGGCTTGAGGTTAGAACAGTTTGAGAAGAGCTTTATCCCATCCAAAAGTGCTGAGACTGAACTAAGATCACCATGACTAAACAGGAACACATCATCAGCAAAAATAATATGGTTCAGGTTTACCTCCTTTATTCTCCAATGGAATTTAAAATTAGGATCCCTGGTCACCTTATACCTAGACAAGCTGAGAGAGCCTCCATGGCTATCACAAACAGATAAGGGGATAGGGGGTCGTCCTGCCTCAGGCCAGACTCACCTTTGAAAAAACCTTCGAGACTGCCATTTAACTTTACAGAGAACATTGTGGAGGTGATGCATTTCTCCAGCCACTTGATGAACTGGTGGGGAAATCTCATTCTTTCCAGAATCTTAAACAGGAACTTCCAGTTTAGGGAATCAAAGGCCTTATGGATGTCCAACTTTATAGCACAGCGGGGTTGACCTGAGTTGCCATTATAGTCTTTGCATAAAGCTTGAGCAAGAAAGATATTGTCACCAATGGATCTCTTTGCTACAAAAGCAGACTGCACCGGAGATATGATGGATGGAAGAACAGCTTTAAGCCTCTTGGCCAGCATAGAGGAAATGCATTTATACAGTACGTTACAACAAGAGATGGGCCTAAAGTGTTGCATCAGATGGGTTGGCCTGCTTAGGAACTAGGCAGATAGTAGCAGCATTTATTACTCTAGGCAAGTGCAGGGTATTAAAGAAATACATGATACCTTTTGTCACATCGTTTCCCACCACATGCCAAACAGCCAAGTAGAATTCAACAGTGAACCCATCCGGTCCAGGACTTTTGTTTTTTGCCATTTTTTTTTAGGGTGCTCAGCACTTCACTTTCAGAGAAAGGGGCAGCCACATGATTGATCTGGGAATCTGAGAGAGAGGGAAGAGGGATGTCATTTGGAAATTCAGCTACCTCAGACTTTTTCCCCAAAATGTCTTTATAGAAATCCGTCGCCACTTTAGCCATATCAGCATGCGAAGAGTGGGAAACTCCCTCCGAGTCCCGAAGAGAAATAATCTTATTAGTATTCTAGTTCCCTCTGCATGGGTTATAGAAAAACTTACTATTGCCATCTCCAAGTTTTAACCACTGAATCCTGGATTTCTGCTTTAAAAACTGCTCCTCTAATCTTAAGGCTGCTGAATAGTTCTCAATAAACTCCTTTTCTTCTTCAAAATATGCAGCAGTGGGGTTTGCAGGCATTTCACTCTGAAACTGAGATAGAGCATCCCGAGATAAAATCACTAACTGGTGGATGTCCCCCACCCTTTTGTTTAGGCCCTTAAGAGCCAACTTAACATTTTTGAGCTTAGAGGTCAAAATAAACCAAGGGTTGCCCTCTACCTCCACAGACCAAGCTTTCGCCACAGTTTCCAAATAATCTGGATTCTCAATGAGGTGATTAAAAAATTGGAAGGGCTTCACCCCAGAGGAGAAACTAGTTTCAAGAGAAGTGATAGCAGGGCAATGATCAGATAAACACCGAGAGATGAATTCCACAGAGGAGCAAGGGAACAAGGAATGCCAATTTGAGTTGACTAACACTCGGTCCAACTTTCTGAACTTTGGCTGCGTAGTATTGCTATCCCACCAAGTGAAGAAGTGGCCGGAATACCGAAGATCAGTGAGACCATTTGCAAGCAAAAACTGTTTGAACTCATCCATTCCAGTAGTCCAGTCTAGGACTCCTCCCTGCTTTTCATCAATGCTAATGCAAGAGTTGAAATCACCACATAAGACCCAGGCCGCATCATTCAAACCATTCGCTATGCCTGCCAAATCATTCCATAATGGCCTGCGATCAATCGCTTCATTAAAACCGTATACAAACGAGATAACAAAGTTTGTGTTACTCTCAATAAGGGTGACAGAGCATGTGATATGCTGACTAGAAGAAGCAATAACCAAAACATTCCAAATAGAGGGGTTCCACCCCAGCCAAATACGGCCTCCCGGATGATGATCATAATTAAAACACCACTGAAACCGTGGATTTAGAGTCCGGGAGATAATCCTAGCAACGTCAGTTTGGACATGTGTTTCCAAGAGACCTATCAGGGACAATTTGTTATTTGAAATAAAGTCCCTGATAAAACCAACTTTATTATTGAGGCCTCTAACGTTGTAGGAACAAAAAATAGTCATAAGAGATATTATGACCTAGAGGAGGGGGTACGACCCCCCCTTCCCCCTCTTTTAACTTTCTTATATGGCTTTGGAGTTCGAGAGCCATGCTTCATTGCTATCTCATCAACCACAATGTTCTGAAACTGCTGGGGTGTGGAAGCATATGGAGATATGCTTGGTGATTCCACTGGTTTCCTCTTCGATCGAACCTCCGTCCACCCCTTATCTACTTCCTCTTCTATATTATCTACCTTGGGGCTTTGGATATTCTCACCCCCGTTTACAGCCATCATGTGACTCACCTCCTCTCCTAGAGCTACTTCCTTTTGTTCAACCACCACCTTTTGTGCTTTCACTTCATTTTCTTTGCCATTTTGCTCCACTTTATCCTTTCCTTTGCCATTTTTCTCATTTAGATCAACTTTTGTATGTTTTGAGCCCCCTGCAGTCCATTCTCGAGAAACCACTAGGCAAACATTGAGGGTATGACCAAGTGATTTACAATGGGTGCACACCATTAATATAGGTGACTTTAACCTCCACTATAGAGCCATCCAGGTCCACCACTTTAAGGGTAGGCGGTAGGGGATCCCCTACTTCATACTGCACACACATTTTAGCAAATGGCAGGATTTCTAGCTCAGAGGTAAGGGCATCAGCCCCCAAGGGCTTGCCAATGACACTAGCAACACGAACAAGACCCTCCTGTGTCCAGTAACAATCTGGTAGGTTGGCCAATTTAACCCACAATGGCATTGAGGTAATAGGTTCTGAGCACACAGTAAAACCCCAATCAGTTAAGACCAGAGGCCTTTTATCGAAGTACCACGTACCTTTGCTTAAAACTGCATTTTACTCATTGGTAGAGTTGAACCTAAAAACGTATGTAGATTCATTTCGCTGAGAGACCATGGTGAGGCCCCTCCTCCAGGCTGAAAAAGCCACCTCCTTAACTCTCTTAAATGGCAAAGTTCCTTTGGTAAATTGACCCACAATGCAACATTTGAATTTTTCCGCACCTTTCTTAAGGACATCCTCTGGGGGGATACTACATCTGAACCTTCAATTGGAGGTACATAGTCAAACTTCACTTCCTTGAAAGGGCTCGGGGCCGTTCTTAACACTGATGACCAGGATTTAGTTCCTTTTGACCCCATTTCGGTCTTCTCATTCTTCCCCCCATTTTTGGTGTTGTCATTGCTGACTTTATCTACAACAGGTTCATGTTTACTCTTCGAGCTTTCACCCCTTTCCAAACCCCCAGAAGTAACATTCTTTAGGATTCCTTTAACCACTCCCGCCCCCTTCTCGTTGGCAGCCATATTCTTAGGTATTTCCTTGTTAGAAAAAATGGGAAGACCCATCTCATCTCTACCATCAATGAAACGCACTGGGCTAACTAACCCTGCATTAAACCTCTCCTTATCTTTCAAAATTTCTTTTTCAACTTCACTCACCGAAAAACCCTTCTTGGCAAGAAAACTATGAATATCCATCATTTGGTTGCGGAGCTTTATAAGGTCCTCTCTTTCATATTTGTTGTTCGCAGCCACACCCTTTGCTACCATGTGTATCGTTTCTCTCTCTATCGCATCTCTAGCGGTCTCATAAGAAGCTTCATCCTCATCCAAGGGTATCTCATTTATCTTCTCAGCTGAGACACCTCCCTCTAGGGCATTAGGCACTACTAGAGCTGGAAAATCCTCAACTTCAAAAGCAGAAACATATATCAACAGGCGTGGAGAGCTCGAAATGAGAGTCGGTCTTTTTTCTCTCTAACTTCTCTCTTCTCTCTCTCTCTAAATTCAAATCACTTTCTTCATCAGATCAAATCAGCCTCCCGAATCCCTTTCTTCTCCAAATCTCCTAACTCAAACACTAAATTTCTTTCTTTTTCTGTCTCATGTCCCGTAAAAGGGTTTCTTTCATGGATGTTTCCACAACGGCGGCTGTTGTCACCGATAGTGTGAGGCTAACCCAGATGGGGTTAGAACAGGTAACGAGCCCGAAAAGGGTTTCATTTGCAGTTGATTTGGTATCGATTATACCATCTGTTGGCTCCCGTTCCAGGATGTTAGAAGGATTGGGTATTAAGTATGATGGTAGCAAGACCCATGGTGGGCCGGCTCCAGTGTTGAGCCCGAAAAGGGTTTCTTTTACGGAAGACTTGGTAGTAGAAATACCGGTTGATGGTATTCGATCTAAGAAAGTCCCGGAAAATTTGAGTCCAAAGAATGATGGAAGGAAGGGGGGGTCAAGAGTCTCCTTTGCTGAGAACTTGACTTTGTTTATACCGCCGAGATCTAGGTCTGGGGTGGCTGCTCGCACACGCAGCCGGGTCAAGCACCAGTTTATTGATGGTAAGGTTTTCTCTCAGAGGAAACCTGTTAGATCTAAGCTAGTAGATGTTACTTCTGTTGTGGATTTATTGGATTCATCCATCCCTACTTATTTGGAAGGGGAGAATGCTAACCTTGGCTCTTTGAGTAGTCGGGAGGAGGGATTGGACTATGAGGTGATTTCGCCTGAGGTCCAATCAGATGAAACCATGTTACTTAAGAATGTGGTCACTCCTTTGGGAGGAGTTGAAAGAATAGGGGTCGTGAGTGGGGTCCAGGTTACCCAAGTGGATGGAAAACCAGTCCGAAACCTTTTTCAGCAATCAAATGAGGATGCTGATGAGACCTCAATTCCAGAGGACTCTAGCATTAGGGATGATTTGGAACAGGTTGTGACCACAAATGTAGCAGTGTCGACAACTAAGGATCCCTTTAAGCTGTCTCGGAGTGAGATCAAGGGAAAGCAGCTCAGTACTGAACAAGAAGAATTAGGGGTCATCCCAGTTTGGAATGATTCAATTAGAAGGATGCAGGAGAGATTGGCCATAGCGGTGAATGTAGTCATTACATTCCGAGATTGTGTTGTTAACCATGGTCATAAAGTCCCCACATTTTGGGGGTGTGTTGATTTGAGTGATTTGGATGCCGTTTTTGGCCTAATGGACAGGCCAGATATTAACTTAATGAGAGACCTGGGTAAAGCTCTTAATTGTATTGATCAGCTTGGAAACTACATGCGGATGAATGGAATTCCAATCGCTATATTACCCGGAGAGGAGGGTAGGAAAGCGGAGCTAGTGATTGAAGAGTTGCTAGACCACACCTCTTGTAACACTGGATTGAAGCAGAAAGCCCTAGTGGCAGCAAGGCGCAATCTAGAGAGCTTGGAAATGTTCATCACCTCAATTGGCAAAGAAGTCCCTGTGGTAAAAGGGTCCAGGGATAGAGAGTACTCTGCAGGTGCTAAAAGCTTGAGGGACAAAGGGGACAAGGAGGAGGAGGAACTCCATGATATCACTTGCTGTATCATCCAATTGAGGGACTTCCTGATTGATTTGGGAATTGATTTTTATAAGCACGAACTAAGGCAAGGTTCCGCCTCTGGGAAACAGTTGAAAGACAAGCCTCCTGATGACAGGGTCAATGACGTTGATACAAGGATGGGATGGATTGGGGAAAATTGCTCAAAAAGAAAGGCCCCAGCCACTTTGAGAAATGGCGCTAAGCCATGGGAAGGTCAGTCTGAGAGACTTATTCTAGAAGCTGGTTTAAACCTGGATAGTGAGAGTGTGCAACAAACATACAGGGTTGACAAGGTTGCTGGTGTAGATGGAAACATGGAGGATGGCTCGAAGTCTAGAGTCCAATGGACCAAGTCGAGGCTCAAGAAGTGGCGTCTTAGCAGGGGTGGCCACACCTAACTTCTCATTCCAAATGGTTCTGTAGTTTATCTTGTTATGTCTTTTTTTTTTTTGCTAATTAATTTTTATACCACCGGAATATGATTACATCTCTAGGGGCATACCCCGCGATTAATAATACATCTACCTAGCGGAACAACACAGAAAAAACATTAATAAAGCTAGATAAACTAGCAGTCAACAACAACAAAACACGAATTAACAAGTCAGAGATAAATTGCGCCCATCCTGTCTACATTACCACTAACAAATAAGTGGTCTCCTCGCACAGAAGCAACAACTTCCTGCATAACTGGGATATCCCCCTGCATTGGATTCACTTCAAATTTCACCGCATCAGCATTGTCCAGCTTATTATCAATACGAACTGCGAACCTAGTTCGCTCCATAAGAATATGATCACCCTTCCGAGTAACCCAATAAATCTAAATGCAATCTTCATGATTCATGCTAAAAAAGCCCTTTTCAGGCTTGATAATAATCATATCCAACACTTGCCCAACGCGATCCATTGGCTCCCAAAATACACCCTGCTCAGAGTTCTCCTCACCAGCAGAGGACGAAGATTGACTATACGCTAGTCCATGGGTGGGCATACTGCCACTGCATAGAGGCCAAGTCTTGTAGTATTGTCTACCATCAATTTTAACCTGCTTCACAGCAAGGTCCCAGCACAAGAAAATGCCTCCTTTAACAGCTTTGGTCGTCTCCCCTTTCCTGCCGTGAGGACGCCACAACCAGATACCAAGAAGACTCAATGAAGAGTCTGCAACAGAGGTCCTTAACATCTCCATCCCAATCATTGAAACAATAATCCTAATCCCATAGGACAAATCCTGCAATAATGGCTTAGAAAACCCGTTCATACCAACTGTGCAAAACCCGAAACCAGTTCTGCTAATCCGATACCTAACACCATGAAAAATTCCCGTCGAGTTCATGACAACATCAATATCAATCCCCGCATTAAAACCAGGCTTACTCTTCCACTCTATAGAACCGAGTCCTAGCAACATATCATTAACTGCGTAAGCAGAAATAGCAAGGGTACAAAGATACCCATCAAACTTCACATACCCGTAATCATCAGTGCAGTGTAACACACGCACAGCTAGCCTGTAAAGATCGCATAGCTGAACTATCCCAGCTTTCTCCATTCCATGAATGCAGTAGAACTTCGCAGTGTCACTTACAACAAGTACCACCACCACCTCGAATAACCTAAGGTTCCCCTAGGGAACCTCCGAATTCACCAATGGTTGATGAAAATCTGCACCACTATTCTTTAGGAGGGCCAAGAAGATGGACCTAAAATCAAACAGATAGTGGGCAACACATAGCAATGCATTCAAAACATTGCTATCCCAATCCGCCTTTATCAAAACCATTTCCTCACAAGATCGCAACAAATCTATCAAGCACCTTTCATACAAGTAGTGTCTCCAGACGAAACAACTGAGTAAAATCCATAAGGACTCCCGAACTAATACATCATCTCCCAAGTTCATTAAGACCGCATAACTCTTCTGCGATATAACATCGAACACTTGACAGGCGTTCATGACTGTCCCTCCGCCAAAGAAGCGAACCCCATCCACCTCATTACAATTTAAGACAGGAGAACTAACATTCTTCTCAATCGAAGACATACAAACACCCGTCTTTACAAGAACCGAAATGGGCATTTCACCACCATCGATATACTCCAGCGGAGACTCCAAGAAACCCTCCAAATTCAGCTGGAGACTACCAAACATGATACCATTAACAAAAGCAGCTAGCTTTCCGTCCCCATCAATTACCTCTATACCACGGTGCTTATTCAAGAATCGCTCTTGAATCTCTGCTCCCAGAACCAAAATGGACTTATCTTTCCCATTTCCTTCAATTGGGATCTCTGTCTCCAATAACTCTGCAAAAGTTACCTTTTTCGGACTCACACCAGAAAGACAATCTCCAGGGCGACCAGGTCGACCAGAATTCAACAAGATTTCGTTTTCCTTCTTTACTTGGATATCCTCCAAAGGATACACAGTCTCAAGGTTCTCCGAAAAGGAGACCCTCTTCGGACTCCTAATCGGATTACCCACCAGATGGCAAACCTCAGATCCTCGCGCACGGGGAGGAATCACGGTCACTAGGTTCTCCGAAAAAGAAACCTTCTTCATTAAACAAATAATTATATAATAAGAAATATGGTGTTTGAGGTGAAAGATTAGAAGATGAAAGGTGAATTTAGGAAGGCTAAAGAGAAGATTTGATGAAGAAATGGTTTAGATTAAGGTTTGAATTTGGTGGCGGCTAGGTTTTTTAGAGAGAGGTTAGAGAGAAGTTAGAGCAAATACGACTCTCATTTTTTTAATTTCTGACTTTATCTTGTTATGTCTTGTTATGATGTTGTTTCCGTAGGAAATCGTTTTTGATGATTTGTAATGTGTGATGTTGATTTCGCGGGGTATGCCCCTAGAAATGTTTTCGGTTGTTCCTTCTTGGTATAAAAATTTAATTAGCAAAAAAAAAAAAATCCTCAACTTCTCTTCGTGCAAGCATTTCCTGAAACTTATCATCCTCCATATCCTGCATATAGCCAGGTAAGCCAGAGTCACAGTTCGAATCTTGACTCACCATGGGAGCTCTTACCGAAAAAGGAAATAAAATAGGTATAAGAAATATAGTGTTTAGGTTTGGGGAACAAGGGAAGGTGGAGTAAATAAAGGGAATATGGAATTTATGATGAGGAAAGTGTGTAAGAGATTAGATCTGAAGTTTTTAAAAAATGGCGGCTGGCTAGGGTTTTGGGTTTTAGAAAGAAGGAGGAGCTTCTCTCTCTAGGACTCTCATTTTTTTGGTCTAACATTACTTTTTGATGCTCCTGTATCTTTGTCCAACTTAGTTGCTATTGCCATGGGAGTTGATGCAGATGAGAAGTCAAGCATACCAAATTTCTTGAGAAGATTTCTGGTATATTTTGCTTGATTTATAAAAATCCCATCATCTGTTTGCTTCACCTGTAGGCCTAGAAAATAACTAAGCTCTCCCATCATACTCATTTGATACCTGGACTGCATTAACTTGGCAAACTTTGTACATAATTTATCATTAGTAGACCCAAAAATTATGTCATCAACATATATTTGAACTAAAAGCAGGTCACTACCAGATTTAAAGTAGAACGGAGTTTTATCAATAGTACCTCTGTTGAACCCACTTTCTAGAAGAAATTGAGCTAAAGTTCATACCATGCTCTTGGTGCCTGCTTAAGTCCATAGAGTGCTTTATCAAGCCTGTAGACATAATCTGGATATTTGGGGTCCACAAATCCTGGTGGTTGTTCAACAAACACTTCTTCTTCAAGTTTCCCATTCAGAAAGGCACTTTTCACATCCATTTGAAATACCTTGAATTTCTTATGAGAAGCATATGCTAGAAACATCCTTATTGCCTCCAATCTTGCAACTGGAGCAAAAGTCTCATCATAATCTATTCCTTCCTGCTGTGAATAGCCTTTTGCCACAAGTCTGGCCTTGTTTCTTGTAACAACCCCCTCACTATCAGTTTTATTTCTGAAAACCCATTTAGTACCAACAACAGACCTTTTCTTTGGTCTTGGTACAAGGGTCCAAACTTCATTTCTCTCAAATTCATTCAACTCCTCCTGCATTGCTGTTATCCAGTCAGCATCTTGAAGAGTCGTTTGGTTCTCAGATTATAAACTCTGAATGCCTTAGTTGACAGTGGATAACCAACAAAAATTCCTTCAGTTTCCTAATGAGAGTCATTTTCTCTGCTTTCTCTCTAACTTCTCTCTAAAAACCCTTTCCAGCCGCCACAAATTCTAAGCCAATTCTACACCTTTTTCCACCAGATCCAAACTTAATCCTTCCTAATTTCACCTTCCTCTTCTCTTCTCTCACCTAAAACACCATATTTCTTACTTCATATTATAATTTTAATTTATGGGTTCCTCTGGTTTGTTCCTTTCTTCCTATGTCGAAAGGGACCATTGGTTCTTGATGGTTTCTGCGAATCTTGCTTCACCGCTGGGCTTTCAAGATTTTCTATCGGACTTGTGTCTTGTTGTTGACATCCAGAACGCCAATCTGGGTTGGGCGGTTGCATTTCAAGACGTTGTCTTGAAGGAGCACTGTGATGAGGCCCTGTTGGGTTTTTTATCAGATCTGGTGGGAATTCCATCTCTGATTTGGAGCGTAGCATTCACTTATGTGGAACTGGAAGAGAGATATGAAAACTTTGCAGTCTGTGTGATGAGGTCTTTGAAGGTCTACGCCAATGAAGATGTGACCCTTGGTTTGAAGAGCTACTCTCTTGACCTCGGAAAGTATGGTGACGCACTCCTTGGCCATGTCTTAGCGAGGGGCGATTTACACATCTCTGATGTCGGATGTGTGCACGATGGTCTCACCGGTTCCAGCGAGCTAGTATTATCGGATCTCTCCGATAAGAATGGTGATGCTTTAGCTGCCAAACGGTACTTATTCTCGTGGTGTGATTTGGGGAATGGAGTATTTCATTTCACGGTTGTACTGATAGATGAAGTCAAGGTGTTTGCTGATTTGCCCGAAAGAGCTATCGATTTGTTGATGATAGCTCTACAGGAGGATACTACCAACGGGTTTGGAATGGGGTTTCTAGACTGGGTCTATGTTGAAATTCAGTCTGGGCAAACCATGGTTTTTGTTACTTTTGCACACCCCATCATGGTATTCGGAGTTGCGAAAGGTTCTGACCTCCGAAGTATTGTTGACTGTGTTATGTTGGCCTCTGCTTTGTATTCTGAGCTGGCAAGTTCTGTCTGCATCTTGTTGGATGGTAATTCTATAAGACGATGTTTGTTGACGGAGCCCTGTTATGAGAGAATTCGTACGGTTCTTGCAATTTATATGCCTGGACTGTTGATGGGGAAGAGATTGAGTTCTATTACGTTCATGCAGGATATGGAGGTTAAGCAACAGTTTGTTGCTTGTTATTTGATCTGGAATGAACTTGCGTCAAAACGCAAAGCCCATGGCAATTTTATGGCTGGAGGTTTTATCTCCCAGGAGGACAACGTGCTTGGCGTTTGGCCTCAATGGCCGACAAGGGTTGTGGTACTATGCACAGGAGGCTCCCATTTTAGAGAAGAGAAACTTGATGAGGCATACATTATGCTTGAGCCTAATTCTATTAGGTTGCCATTCGGGCCTAATCTACTTAGAAGATGTTGGGATGATAACCAACATGGCTTGGGGAGATTGTTTAGGGACATTCGAGTTGCTGTCCTATTAAAAGGTGGTCACCTAATTGGTGGAAGAGGTGGTGTGGTTTCCCGAAACCATGCTGTTTTGATTTGGATTCAGAAGAGCCATGCTGCTTGTTATGATATCTCCAAGTTGGGAAGGTGGATTGAAGATTCGATTTGGGTTATGTGTGATCGGGAGAATGTAACCAGTTGTGACGTAGCTAGGATAGTAAACGGTTTTCTTTGGAATATTATGATTGGGTGTACTCCCATTGCTGGCCTTATGAGTTTGCGACCTGCTGAGGTCTGCAATGGTAGAGGGGACACTGGTTGGATGCTTGTTTTTGTGATGTTGATCATTAATGATGATGACTTTGGAATGAAGTTTGGTTTCTATAAAAGAAAAGACGATCATTGGGATGAGGGTGATTCTAGGCTCAAGTTGTTTATTTTCGGGGATGTGACAAACCCCTTTATTGCTGTTGCCCAATGTCGTGGATTTGACATATGGAACTTCCGAAGGTATAGCAGATTTTGCGACCATCAGGATGTTGTGTCAAGCCAGTGTGTTCGGGAAGCTAGATGCCACCCTGTTGATATGTCTCAAGGCTTGTTTAATCAGTGGAGATCTTTACGTTGGTGGGGACAGTTACACATGGTCAATTTCCATGAGAGTCGGCCCAAAGTGGGAACTCATATATTTATTCCTATGTGACATTATTATGTATTTTTAGCTAGTCTCATGTTGAAGTCCGGCTGTGGACTATTTCTGTGTTTTCTTGAATGTTGATTCGCGGGGTATGCCCCTACAACTGTTAGTTTTTCTAATTGTTGTTTCTCGGGGTATGCCCCTAGTCTTGTAATTGTTGTCCTTTTTTGGTATAAAATTTTTAATTAGCAAAAAAAAAAAAAAAAAATTCCTTCATCAGCTTTTAGCTCAAATTTGGTCAACTGTTCAGGATGAGTTTTCAGCACAAAGCACTTGCACCCAAAAATATCAGGTTTGGCTTCTTTTAGTACCAACAACAGACCTTTTCTTTGGTCTTGGTACAAGGGTCCAAACTTCATTTCTCTCAAATTCATTCAACTCCTCCTGCATTGCTGTTATCCAGTCAGCATCTTGAAGAGCTTCTTCTATCTTCTTTGGTTCAGTTTGTGACAAAAATGCATGAAACAGACATTCATTTGTTGTTGCACTTCTTTTCCTTACTCTTGCATCTGGATCACCAATAATCAAATCAGGTGTGTGAGATTTTGTCCATTTCCTAGCTGAAGGCAAATGACTTCTCTCAGTATTTGATCCTCTCCCTCGATCCATGTTCTCCTGATTTTCTTGTTGCCTTTCTTCATTCTCTGAGGCTCCTCCTGAATGTGACTGCTCAGAGTTTGAACTGTCAGATTTTGGACTTTCAGAGTTTGAGTCATCAGAGTTTGATCCAGATTTTTCAGCTGACTCATTTTCAGAATTTGAGTCATCACTTTGAAGTGATTCTTCATGCTCCCACTCAACTGGTTCTCTCCTTGTTTATGGCTGAGAAGTTTCTTCAGTATTTACCAGTAGAGGTTTAGAGTTTAGCTCAACAGAGTTTATCAGATTATAAACTCTGAATGCCTTAGTTGACAGTGGATAACCAACAAAAATTCCTTCATCAGCTTTTAGCTCAAATTTTGTCAACTGTTCAGGATGAGTTTTCAGCACAAAGCACTTGCACCTAAAAATATCAGGTTTGGCTTCTTTTCTCTCACCATCTCATATGGTGTTTTTCCATGCTTGTTGATCAGAGTAGCATTCTGAGTAAAACAAGCAGTTTGAACAGCTTCTGCCCAGAAATAGGTTGGCAATTTTGCTTCATCAAGCATAGTTCTGGCAGCTTCTATCAAGGTTCTGTTCTTTCTTTCAACTACACCATTTTGCTGTGGTGTACTAGGTGCAGAAAACTCTTGCTTCACTCCCCTGTTCTTGCAGAATTCTTCCATTGTTGCATTTCTGAATTCAGTTCCATTATCACTCTTGATAATTTTGACTTTGTATTTTGATCCTTTGTCCAGTAGCTTTACATGCTCCATCAGAGTTAATGCAGTTTCACCACTGATCTCGAGACTGGGTAATTCCATTATTTCTATTGCTGAATCCTCTAATCTTGCAAAAATTAAGATGTTTATCACTGATGGTCGATGGGTTCCCCCTAGTTCGAACCATGTGCTTGCTATCGAACTTCGACACCACCTAGCCTCTACCCCTATTTGCAGGAAAGATGAAATCCTTTGGCAAAACAGTAAAAAAGTGTCTATGGCCCTTATATGGAACTCGATCAGAAGAACGGGCACCCAACCTCCCTGGGCTACTGCTGTGTGGCACTCTTACTCTATCCCGAAGTGCGCATTCTTTATGTGGCTAGCTCTTAAGATGCGGCTTCTGACTAAAGACAAAATGATTGCGTTTGGTATGAATGTAAATGTCAACTGCATTCTCTATAATGGTTCCCTGGAAACTGCAGAGCATCTGTTCACCACCTGTCCCTATACGAACCTGGTTATTAGCAGTAGTCCAGTTCCTATTTCCAATTCTTGGTCCGACTGGCAAAATGGAGAGCTTACTCTAGGGCCCACAACTAATTCAAAGAAATTGATGGGTTGGTTATTTATATCTATTCTGATTTACTACATATGGCAGGAGAGGAATAATAGAATCCACCATTCTGGAAGCTCAAGACCCACCATCCAGCTGATGTTTCTCATTAAAAATATGCTTCGTGAAAAACTTTTTTCATGTAGTAGCTTTAAGCAGATTGTTGCTAGGGACCCATCCTTGATTCCTCTTTTGTATTAGTGTGAGGAATTCTTTGTTTTTTCCTTCCTTGTAGCCTTGGATGGTTTTTAGTCTAGCTTGATAGCTTTTGCTTGCGGTCCAGGGGTATGCCCCTTCGATTATGTACTTCTTTGTCTTTAATGAATTTTTAATTTAGCAAAAAAAAAAAAAAAAAAAAAGAATCACACAGGCCATCAACATTTAGTAAAGATTTTGGAAGTCCTCTAACAAGATTCTTTCTTATCAACTCATTGATGTTATTCAGATTCAAATGAGGGAGTTTCTTATGCCAGTTCCAACTCTCTTCACTGGACATTCTTGTTGACAGGCAAACTGCTTTTCCATCAGAGTTTGTTGACAACTTTATTTCATAGATGTTATTCTGCCTGTGTCCAACTAGAACAACTTTCCCTATAGATTTACTGATGATTTCACAATATTCAGGCTAAAAATCTACATGAAATCCTCTGTCACAGATTTGACTCACAGATAGCAAATCATGCTTGAGTCCTGGAACCAGAGCTACATTTGTGATGATGACACTTCCAAGATTGATATTGCCATATCCCAAAGTATGTCCTATGTTGATCCCAAGTCACCTTATGAGAGTCGTTTTCTCTCTGACCTCTCTCTAACCTCTCTCTAAAAACCCTAAATTTCTTCTAGCCGCCATGTTTTTTCAGCCCAATCTACACCTCCAATCCATTAGATCTAAATTTCTCCTTCCTAAATCCACCCTCCCCTTTCTTATCTCTCACCCTCAACCCAAAAATTCCTTTAATTTTGTCCGTTTTTTGGTGAGGTCTTGGCAGTTCGGTTCTGTGGATCTGGAGAATGGACCAGTAGTGTTCCATTCTTCTCTGACAAATAGCATCACTCTCGGAGTGGTTTATGCTATGGAGGCCTTGGGAGATGGCTTGATCTGCGAACGGAATAGTTTTGACCTGTTAGCGCCTACTTTGTTTGAAGACGTGAAAGATGCGGACTCGTTTGTTGGGGGCCTCTGGTTGATTACTTTTAGTATTCAATCAAGGTTTCTTATGGCTGTGTCTAATGAACGCCATATGTTCGCTAATATGACTTTGCGATTGATTCCGAAATTCTTGGACTTTCGATCTAAAGATATGTTGGTTTTCTTGATTTCTGGGTTGAAGGGCTACCCTTGTCTGTTGCGAGATTCTTCACTAAGGTCGCTTATTGAAGAGGAGTTCTTAGTACTTAGTCGTGACATTCTTTCTGTTGAGACTTTGTATGGAGGAATCGTTCATGTTGAGAGCTTGCTTAGCTCTAGTAGATCTTTTAATCGACATATGGAAGGTGATGCTTCTATGGGAAAGTCGGAAGATGAGAACCACGCGTGCGAGGGTCATCTTTTTCGATTCAGGGGCACTTTTGCTGTTAATCGCACACAGATGGAAGGGGAAACCCTTATGACATTGCAACGTGTCTATGCAGGGTCCTTTGTCTCGAGACTTTGTGGCAGAGTTTTGTTTGTGGAGCTCACTTCTGGTGGGTTTTTTATTGGCTTTGACGGGTTGGGGGCTTCGTTTAGAGTATTGTTGACCACTGTAGGGGAAATGGACGATTGCCCTATGATAAAGACTGAACAACTTCTGTTTATTAATTTGAGATGGTTGAGCTGGGTGTTTGCCGTGCCTGCAAAAAGAGATCTCAGCTATATTAGCAGGAAGAATGAAACAAAGATGGTTGTGTATGATGGCTGTCATATGGGCTTTTTTAATCAGCTGGGGGCTGGTTCTCCTTCTTATGGAAAGTTAGCCGGTGGTGCTTTCTTGGAGGCCAACTCTCATGTTGAGGGATGTCATATGGATGTTTTTGATGAAGTGCGGCTGTGTCACTACATGGTTCATCTGCTGCTTCTCATTACTATGGGCTTTGTGAGACATGTGCCTAGTCTCAATTTTGGGGATGTTGGGATGGTGATTATTTGCAAAGCCGGGAAGCATGTAAATGTTGTGCAGATGGATGAGAGATCTAAGGAGTGTTGCTCCCAAGCTTGCTGCGGGGTTTATCTCAATCAAGAGCGTTGCTGCGTTTCTTTGAGGCTGGGGTTTAGGTACTTCCTGCCATGCCATTGGGAATTCTGTAAGGATTCTTTGCACAAGGATGTTGCCGTTGGGCAGTTGATAATGGTGGGAAGCTCTCAGGTGTTTGATGGAGAGCGCAGAATATGCATTCTGCTAGGTTATTGCGCAGATTGGATTCTGCTAGACTCAATGATGCAGGGGACCGTTGATAGCATAGCAATCATGGCTTATTGTCCAGATTGGTGTCCAGTTGAACCTGTTTGCTGCAGTGCTGCAGTGTTGCTCGGATTGCCCATGCCATAGTTGTTAATTTTGTGATGTTGTTCTTTAAGATTTTCTGTGTTCATTAGGTTTTTGTTTTATTGTTGAACTCTATGTGGATTGCTAGTTTATCTAGCATTATTGATGTCTTTCTTAGTTGTTCCATTAGGTAGATGTGATACTAATCGCGGGGTATGCCCCTAGAGATGTAATCATTTGCCTATGGTATAAATTTTAATTAGCAAAAAAAAAAAAGTATGTCCTATGTTTTTTTTTGCTAATTAAAATTTTTATACCACAGGAAAATGATTACAACTCTAGGGGCATACCTCGCGATTAGCAACACATCTACCTAGCGGAACAACAAAGAAAATTCATCAATAATGCTAGAAAAACTAGCAGTCAACAGCAACATAAAACAATACTAGATTAAACTAAATTGGTGCCTCCAACAATCACGTTTTGAATGTGTGCATTTCTCCACACCATCGAATTAAGATGCATAAAGCACCTTCTGTCCCACCACTAACCCAGAACAGGTCTCTCATTAGCCTCCCACTAGTTTGCTCACCATAAGCAAACTGGTGCCCAATTTCGTAGCTTTCGAAACCCCTTTTCCCCGGGGTTCCTTGTCTTACCTCAACAGAGTCCGTGTATATAAGCAAGTAGTCCAACCAAAGCAGCCCTCATTCATTATGAACGAGGCCATCATAGAGCAACCCGGGGCGCTTGACCATATAAACCTCTGAGTGACAGAACTTGAAGTCACCCCATCACAAACACTCTTCACACTCCAATGTTGAACATTGCACATTAGCATAGTTACTCGCAGCCAGCTTTTTCCAGCAATAACATCTCTTATGTTCGAAGCCATCTTGACTAGAACAGGTCAGGACATGTACGAGAAAACCAATATGGTACAACCAATCGGAACAGAGCGCAGCCTGCAAGAACGCTCAATCCCCTGCCGATTCTCATTCTTATAACAACCAACAGCATTTATGTTGCAATCCAAACCAAAATCTAAGATTATGGCTTGAGTAGCAACGTAACTCATAACAGTTACTTCCAAAAGGAACAGGTCTCCATGTAAGACAACCAGCAAAGTGTTCGACAAACGAACGTAGCAAACGTTTCGTTCCAGCTTCATAGAATTGCGAGTACACCTCACTTCCTGAAATCTAATTCTTCGGAACAAACCAGCATACCTATATTGGGTATAGAAAAACCCAACCTTTGGCGACCATTGAGACCAATCATTATAATTCGTAGAATTTCCATGAGCTCTGTGCATCACCCAGGGCATCATCCACTCTAAATAAACTCCAGCGAACATTCTCGCAGCTTCGAAAAGCAACTGTTTTCCTGCAGTATGAATCTCAAGCCATATACACAGTTTAGAAGCCAATCCCTTGGGAGCCTCCTCATTATCGAAATTTACTCGTCCTACAACAGAGTTTACCATCACATTCAGGAAAAACACTTCTTTAAGCTGTTCAGAAATATTATCGAACACCTCATAAGCATTCTTAATACAAAGCATAACATTCATTTCTGATGAGTCCCCGTTGTGAGACCTCGTATCAGAAATCTGCAAAATCATTTCTATCCTTCCCATTCTATCATCAGTGCATTCCTTCAACTTCGAGCATTCCAACACCATGTGAGTGAGAATCCCATGACAAACAATCATCTTTATGATCATACGGATCCCCATCAACAAACTGCGAGCGAAATCAGAATTCCTATCTACAGCAGGACCCATCTTGTCACACATATGAAAGCTCCAAAGGATAATTCCAAAAGAGTCAAGTACGAGGCTTAAACTGCATAGCGCCATACCAGAGCCCAAAGTACTAAGAGGCGTATCCTCAAACACCTGGAAGGCAGTCCAAACCTAACCATCCTCCAAATAACTCACAAGAGTCATCACATCATTCATTGAGTCATCAGGAAAGAGACCACAACAACAAGACCCACCCCTAACAACGGATAGAGTTGAGCAGAGACGTGACAAATCATCATCAACAGCCACTCCATTTGGAGTCTTCAAAGTACCCATCAATCTTCAAAAAGAAGAAAGGACAGGGACAACATTTGTACTGAGTATAGGTAGCAGGAGAAAATCCTCCAAAGAACTAGAATTGAATGGAACTAGAACCCCGTCCAAACAACATTTAGGAATCTTCCAAAGATTCATCGAAATGGAACAAAACCCATTCCGGAACACAGAGACCTCGCCAGAACTAGTGAGGCCATCAACCGAATTCGAAGACCTCGCCAACAAGACTAAAGATCTTACGAATCCAACGTCCAAATCCACAAACGGGGATTCCGAAAGATTCAATCTTCCCACAGAAGAAAAAATCTCCAATAAAAAACCCATTAAAATAAACTCCGAAAACAATTATATAATATATAAGAAATATAGTAGAGGAGGTGAAAGATGTGAAGAAGAAGAGGGATTTAGGAAGGGAAGCTTTGATCTGGTGAAGAAATGGAGTGGATTTCGGCTAGATTTTGTGGCGGCTAGGTTTAGGTTTTTAGGAGAGAGAAGAGAGCGACTCTCATTGATTATTTTTACGCACCTTTACTTGAGTTTGACTTAAGTATGTCCTATGTTGCCATAGGAAACTTTTGGGCCAGCCTTCTCCACATACTCTGATAGTAGGGCTTTATTTCCAGTCATGTGTCCTGAACATCCATTGTCCATGACTAGGGTACTCTCTCTGATGCCCAGCAATCACAAACATTTACTGAAGATTAGTTTTAAGGATCCAGACTTGCTTGGATCCTTTGGCTTTCTTAAATTTATTAGCTTTTGCAGCGGAATTCACATTATCAGAGTTTAAGCTAACACTTTCAGAGTTTACACTTGCAGAATTAACCTTAACCCATTTCAAATTGGGCTTGGGTTCATAGTAATTATGATAAATAGCATGATAATCCCTGCAAGTATAAATAGAATGCCAAGTACTTCCACAATGTTTGCATAAAGTCTGTGGTCTAGCTCTAACATTATCTTTCTTTACTTCAGACTTTGAAGGTAAAGAATTAATATTTTTATTCTTCCTGCAAAAGCTAGCAAGGTGGTTAGTGCTACCACAGTTATGACATGTCTTTCTTGGAGCAAAAGTAGCAAGCATTGGATAATTACCTTGAGAAATGCCTACTTTACCATTTCTGTTTTTTTTAGACACTTTCTGTTTCTTAACAGATTTTAACTCCTTAAGCCTATGCTTGAGTTGTTTATCTGTCATTAAACCAATATTAACTTGTTTAACACTAGTTTTTACTGGTTCTTTCTTAACAGTTCCTTTTTCAGCTTCAGACTTAGGTTCATTTACTCCATGAACAAATTTTGTAGTAGGAAGATGAGTTCTAATTTTGACTTGATTTTGAAACCTAAGTTCATCTCCCTCACAGTAACCTAAACCAACTGTGTCTGACTGAAAAACCTCATTAGTGTCTTTTCCAGAATCAGTCCAAGTTTTAATTATGTGTTTTGTCTTCTCCAATTTAGATTCTATTTGCTTATATCTGCCTAGCAACTCCTGTTATAAACAACATCAACTCTTTCTTTCTGAACTTGTTGCATGTTTTCAAGTTTTTCTTCAACAACTTTATTTCTCTCTTTAAGTTCAGAATTCTCACATTTGATTCTCTCATTCTCTAAAGTCTGATCCCTATAACTGATATGCAATGCTTTAAGATAAATTCTCAATTCAGATATATTATCAGTATTATAAGCATAAGTAGTTAAGGTTACCTTGTTTTCAGACTCTTTTTTTTTTTTGCTAATTAAATTTTTTTATACCAATGGAAAATGCTTACATTTCTAGGGGCATACCCCGCGATTGGAAAACATTAACCAAACGGAACAACATAGCAGCCTAGCCAAACTAGAAAACAAAGGGAACCAGAACAAAGCAATTATTCAAGTCTACATAAGGGAAACTAGCTAAAAGCTAGTTTAAAAGCATAAGCATAACTCTATGCCAAATTCATAAGATAAGTGCAACCACCAGGTTCACACCCAATACCCATCCAACCAGCATGAGTACCTCGATACCCAACATAGAGAACATACATTAAGCATAATCGCCTGACCGACTCTTCTTTCGCAAATTTCATTGAACCTGAAGCACTCAAACTGGACAGTTTAGTTCCCGAGCAAGAAACCTCCCCTCCCCATTGCGTACGCACATCCAACTCTGTATCAACATCCACATGGACACCCGTATCAGCATCGCCAATTTCAACCTCTATTGCAGCCCGATTAAAATCCTTTAAATCAAGCTTGCTAGCTTGACACCAATTCACACATCTGCTTTTTTGATGCCACTTGCATCCAACAATGTTGATATCTGCATAGATAGTCCACATTTTGCTGACTTGCAGCCCATGACTGTTCTTCCAGCGACTCTTGCACATAACGCCAATTGACTGTTCTTCCAGTGGTGTGCCACACAGACCGACACCAAGTTCTGTATCCTCTGAAAAAACACAATTTGATGAAATAGAAGACCTCAGATCTCCCCTTACCATTATCACACTATTAAGAAATCCATCTGTTCTAGAAATTCCAATCCCAACTCTATCCCATCTAGGAACAAGGGTAGAGTCCTGCACTTTCTCCTCTTCCACATTGCACATGGCCCAACCACCAACCATGGCCATATCCTGGACATTGAGATTAACATCCCCCTTGCCATCAATAGCACCCGTAGACTTAATCAGATCAGACTCTTCTGATTCATTTTCAATAAAAGCCATAAGAGCATAGTTGACTTCCTCATCTGAGTCTGAAGTGTCTGCCCGATCTCTGCCTTTTGTGATGAGTGCCTTTTCAGTTTTACCCTTCTTGCACTCAGGAGCATAGTGACCCATCCCCTTACACTTGTAGCATTGAATCTCAGACTTAACTTTCTTCCCAGATTTAGTCTCCTTTCTCTCAGACTTTCTAAAACTCTTCTTGTCTGAAGTTGAATCTCTAGAGAACCTGTTTCCCTTCTAGAGAACCTCTCAGTTATTGATGTTGACTCTATGAGTCAGGCTAATGTGGTTGATCTTTCGAGTCAATCTAGAGTGCCACAAAAGACAGAGGCTATTATCAGTAGGGATAAGATGGAGGAAAAGCCGGATGAGGTTCCTCAGTCTGGTTTGCGTTCTGAGGAGGATGGTGGGAGATTAGAGTCTAAGAATGACTATATCTCTGAAATTAGTTCGGCTGAATACCAGGATGGTGTCCGAGAGTTATTGATTGAGACTCTGTTTCATGTTGAGATGCTTAAAAACCATATTCGGACGAATGGGTTTCATGTTCCAAAAGTGGCTGATTTCGTGGAGATCAGTGAAGGATCACCCTTTAGAGATTCTTCTGGAAAGTTTTATTGTGGGGCAACTAAGGAGCTTGCAATATCGGTCAGCTGCGCTTTGCAACTGCAGGATTTTATTCAAAGAATTGGGCTGGGTGGTCCCATATCTCTATTGGGATATCAATCACCTGATCGGGAGGAAATGCCCTATGGGGAGGGATCAACGGCCAATGGAAATAGGGGAAATAGAACGGATACTACGGTTGAAGGCGCATGTGCTGTGCCATTGGAGGACCATGCTCTCTTGCATGGGAATGATTCAGATGCCCAACCTGCAAATGAAATTATGCATCCATCTGCTGAAAGAGCAAAGGTTCGTCTGAAGAAATCCGAGATCTGTAAGTGGCGTGCTAGCAGGGGAGGCCATTCCCGTGCCCCATGATTTCAGTTTATGTGTTTTCTCTTTTAGTCTTGTTTTAGCATGGGTTTAATTTTATGTTGTTGTTCTGTTTGGACTATTTCGGTTTGTAATGCCTAAACGTTGATGTCGCGGGGTATGCCCCTAGATTTGTTTATGTTGTTCCTTTTGGTATAAAATTTTAATTAGCAAAAAAAAAAAGTTCTTGAAACCCATCTTCTTGAAAGTCTTCACCATCATGACAACCATTTTTCTCATCTCTTCATCATCCTTAGAATCAGATGATTCATCAATGTTTGAGTCAATATCAGAATCTGATGACTCACTTTCACAATATATAGCTAAAGCTTTTCCCTTAGCTTTCTTCCTTGATGCTTCTTTCTTCACAGGTTTTTCTTCAACCTTAAGAGCAACAGACTTTGCCTTCTTGCTTGATCTTCTGATTCTCTGTTCCATTTCCAATTCATGAGTTTTGAGCAACCCATAGATTTCATCAATCTCAGTATCAGCAAGATCATAATTGTCTCTAATAGTGATTGTTTTCACATCCCACTTTTCAGGTAGAGCAAGAAGAAATTTGAGATTTACTAAGACTTAAACATAGAAGTGAGGTATAAATGAGAGTCGTTTCTCTGCCTTCTCTCTAACCTCTCTCTAAAAACCCTAATAAGCTGCCACAAAATTCTACACATTTTTCCATCAGATCTGTATACTTACCCTTCACAAATTCATCTTCTCTTCCTCTCTATCGCCCTATCACCATATTTCCTATATTATATATTATTAATGGGGACGTGCTGTGTATCTCCTTTTTCGTTTCGAAGAACGAAGAGGGTTTTGGAGTCCACTTTTGTGGATTCGGAAGATGGACTGGTTGATATCCGGTCGTTGTTTGATGGGGAGTTCCTCCTCATTAGTTTCGACATATGCTCTGAATCTTTATTTGTTGAGCCTACTTGTTTTGGTGGGTTTACCATTGGGTTGTGGGTTTTTGTTGTTGACGAGGACTACAAACTGATGAATGATGTGGGTTACCAGAATATTGGAGATGGCGCTCTCTCTTTGGCCACGGTGTCTGACTTTGGCGTTGTGGAGAAGTCCATCTCTGATGGATTTTTATTCTTGGGATATGTTGTCTTCTACAAAATCCCTTCGAGGTTGTTGAAGAAAGATGGGTTCGCCCGTTTTGGAATGGAATCGGTGTTGTATGACAGTTTGCCCCTCCGTGGGTATGTCAATTTTGTTATGTTTAAGGTCGGAGATTCCTTTGAATCTTTATGGGTTTCGTCATATGAGGTGAAGGGTTTTCTAATCCTTAGATACGAAGAACCACTTCTTTCGTTTGAAGGAGGGTTATTTGGGTTTATCCTTGGTACTCGGAACGGAGGTGCGTTTCGGCCTCTCGCTTCTGCGAAGTCCTGGAATCTATCCAAGCCTTGCAAGGAGATGGATGTACCCTTCGTGGTTAATCGCTTCTGTGAAATTATGCAAAATTTCGTGAAAGATTTGTTTTATCGTGATTTGATGAATGCGCCCAAACCACAGTTATCTAAGAACTGCAAGTCGGTGGGGGTTAGTATGTGTGGTCTTCTCGCCTATACGATAGTTGAGATGGGCAAGAATATCAGTCATACTGAAGGTCCCTTTGTCATGCCTTGTGTCGAACACGAACTGTTTGATAGAGTGTCTCACAGAAAGAACCAAGATGGAGTTGAATCTGCGATTTCGATGGAGAGTGATGGTTTTCATTGGAAAATTGATGATAAGGGCTATATTTACGATGGAGATTTCCATAGACAATGGAAGTCTGGAGCTCAAAGCAGCTGTATGGTTATTCGTAATATTCTGGACTCTTGTCCTAGGGGTGAACTCGGAATTAGATGGTGTGTAGATGGTGAATGCGACGGTTCTTTCATGGTTATGCTAGGACTGTGTTTCAAAAAGGCAGCAGTTATGCAGGAGAAGTGTGAAGGAAATGGTTTGTTAACTTTGTTTCAAGATAGGCCTACCCTCATTCGAGTGAGGATTTACGTTGCCTCTGTTGAACAGAGTAAAATTGCAGATGAGAAGCTTGCTATGTGCAGTAGCTTCGTCTGTGGAATGTGGGTCCTTGTTGGCTGTGCACAATCTGGAGCTGTGCAAAGTAGGAGGAGTTCTAAGTGTGACATAATGAGTTGTGCCGTCGGTCTGGCTAGATCTGGTCACAACCTGCTTCATCATGTTCCATGCTATAATGCGAAACTAAGGGAACACCATGTGTGTTGCAGTTGTGAGCTACCCTCTTGGAGGTGGTGCTGACTAGCAGGTGTGATGCCTTAAAATGCAAGGTTTTGACCTGCTTTGCAGGTGGGATAAAAACCACTTGTATGGGGGTCTCTGATAATGTGGGCAGCTGCGTATGCAGCTGGGAACTGATCTGCTCAGGTATGATGTTCACGACTCATGTTGTTGTTCCGGGAACCTTAAATTGGTTGGTATTGACTGTGGAACGCATGGTATGCGGCTTGTTTTCATGCACAAATGGTTATCAAGAAAAATGGGAACAAGGGAATGGATATTTGCTTGTTATGATGTTCATGTCTGTAGCTTCACTAAGCCGGGTGTTGGAGACAGTTGCTTCGTGTCATGATAGGGAGATGTCTGCTGTTGGAATGCATTTGCACCACTTCATGGTGCACTATCTGCTGCTTCTCATTACTATGGGCTTTGTGAGACATGTGCCTAGTCTCAATTTAAGCTTGTTTAAGGCGCCAGAATAATCTTTAGCTTAATTTCGTTGTTTTTTTTTTGCTAATTAAAATTTATACCATAGGAAAATGAATACATCTCTAGGGGCAAACCCCGCGATTAGAAAACCATCTACCTAACGGAACAACAAAGAAAAGACAACAATAATGCTAGATAAACTAGCAATCAACTGATAAAAAACAAACTAAACAACTAAGTTGCACACATGCTGACTAAAATACCACTAGAAGTGGTCCCTCCATAAGCTCCTGTTCCTGCACATCCATACATTACCCGCACAGTAATCACCACGATTGCAATACTCCAACTAAACCTCCCAGCCATTGAGATCGAAGCATAATGATTAAAAAAACCCACATCAAATAAGATGTTCGCTTGGACCATATATCGGAGGAATAAATCATCATCAACACCACAACGAAAGTCAAAACCTCGGTGTAAACCAACCGCCTTGCCAGCCCTCCAATGTGCGTCTATAGCAACTTGGAGACCATCCGAACTGAACTTGCACATAGGAACCTTAACCCTCTGCTCCATGCACAGCTTGACTTTACACATGCCAACAATTCCGTCATACTTCAACAACATGACTATGACGTAGGTGGCCAAGACCAGCACGGCCGCCCCTCCAACATCAACATTAATAACCAGTAGAATATTCCTCATGATGTCCATGTGGGCCCATCTCATACTCCCATCTTTCTCAGTCGGCACCACAACCCAACCAAAGAAGACCAGCCAAAACCACCCAGCAACCGGCTTAGTAAAGCTACATGCAAGAACATCATAACAAACCAATATCCATTCCCTTTCTCC
Source organism: Kitagawia praeruptora (assembly GCA_037693485.1). Lineage (NCBI taxonomy): Eukaryota > Viridiplantae > Streptophyta > Magnoliopsida > Apiales > Apiaceae > Kitagawia > Kitagawia praeruptora. Next base: position 91,601,352 of record CM075344.1, on the reverse strand, counting down.
TATTAAATTTGTTAACCATTTGTGAATCAAAAAAAGCCGCATACCATGCTTTCCACCAAACAAAACCAAACAATTTAAGATTCCCGAAACACCAGCATGTTTCATGAACTTCATACAAGCATGATTCATCTGGTTCCTGATAGTTGCAAGCATATAACAGGACAAAATAACCTTCGTCTTGCAGGCATCACCTAAGCTTAATTTCGTTGTTATGTTGATGACAAGGTCACTTACTGATGTTATGACTTTTGTTATGTTTGATTGTTGATTTCGCGGGGTATGCCCCTAGATTTGTAATAGTTGTTCCTTTTTTGGTATAAAATTTTAATTAGCAAAAAAAAAAGAAATTTGAGATTTGAGTCTTCTAGATCATACTCTTTATTTACCAATGACAAATTATTGATCAGTTTACAGAATCTGTCAAATGTTTCTGTCATGGTTTCTTTAGACTTTGCCTCAAAGTGCTCATACATTTTGGACTCAATGAGAGTCATTTTCTCTTAAGCCTCAAACCCTAGCCGCCTCTTATTTTAGGCTTATTCTACACCATTTCTCCACTAGATCTACAATCAAGCCTTCCTAAATCCATTTATCCTCTTCGATCTTCCACCTAAATCTCAATATTTCTTATATTTATACTTTATTTTATTATATTTCATGGTTGTTCTGTTTCGGTTTTCCTTGGTTGGGCTTTTGCGTGCTAAAGCTAAAGGGTGGATTCCGGATCCGTTTCTTGGTCTGGGTTTTAAGGGAGAGTCGATTGGTGGTGACATTCGTTTTGTCACGACTTTTGTCGACAAATTATATGGTAAATCCTCGGATCTTCCAGTCCAAGAGGTGATGAAGAGTTTGCAGAAGTTCGTTCTTCTCGATGACGATGTGTTTACCAACAATGGAGTGAGACAACACAAAGTGTTTGATGGGTGGCCTCAACTTGGTGCTGCTGATGCAGTGTTACGCTTTTTTATTCAGATTCGATCTTTTGGAGGCTTCCCCTTCGATGAGATAATTCATACCAAGGATATAGTCCTTGAACTATATGTTTACGCGGAGGGTCCTGTTCACCCTGGAGATGTTTGCTTTGAGATTGAGATGCTTTTACAGCAGTGGGTAGATGGGTGGTGGGTTTTTCTTCCCCTTCTTGGAGAGAATTACTTCATGCCTCGAAACCCAACATTGCGGGAAGTGTTTGATGCCTACCTTGTGCTCGACAAAAGGCAAGCTACGCATTTTAAAAGCAGGGCAGAGGTTAGTTACCATTTGTTGGATGATTTTATTTTAGGAGGTATGGAGACAAGTATCAATCGATCTGGGTTCTTTATTAGGAACACTGAGGATAGCAGGATTGTACCTGCTAATGGTTTTAGTGGTGATGCTGATGGAATTGGTTGGGTTTCTGGAACAGAGGGACCTGTTAAAAGTGTTGAAATGAGTTGGAGAGCCTTTGGTCTTTTTGACTCATTAAATTATGTTTTCTCTAAGGGTGTAGAATTGGGTGGTGGTCTAAGTGACCCACTGCTGTAGTTGATTGATCTTCTGAACAAGGGTCATGGGTGGCGAGTAAGCAAACTATGGACTATCAATGAAGATATCCATACTGTTGGGTGTAAGTTGCACAAAATTCGCAGTTATGCGATTTGGTTTCAAGCTAGAATGCATGTTTTTAATCGATCTTCAATTGCTGGAAGTGGCGATGCTGATATTAGTTCTCTGGAGGACTTGGCTACAGAGATGGTGTGCGGGCATCTTTGTCCTAAGCACTTGTTTCGGCCTAAGTTTGTGCCCAAATGGTTTCTTGGTGTGGGATCCTGGTTTAATCAGGAAGACATAATGTGCTGTTATGTCAATTTATTTGATGTTAATGGGAGGAAACTTTGCACCTTTCTTCCAGACTTGGATTTGGTATTGCAAGGCTGTTTGCTCTATATAAAGTCCTATATCCTCCAGAGTAGGAATCCTATTGTTTATTGGCCTGTTCATAAAGGGCACCAGAGAGGGGGGTCTAACTTGGTTGGCATTATTTGTTATTTGAGGTCTATTAGATGTGAATCGAGACAAGGAATTGAGACGGTGCATGCTGCGCACCAGTGGTTCAAAAATGAAGATTGTGTTGTTAATCAGAGGTCTTTGTGGCCAATTGTGATCGCTCTATGTCGGCCTCGCCCAAAAGGTGGCAGCAGAATGGTGCGATTCAACAGGGGTGGTGGAGGAGGGTTGATCTCTTTCAAAGAAGCGTTGTCAGTGTTCATGCGATGCATGAATCGAACTGTGCGGACCGAACGAGATCGGTTTATGGAATTAATTGCTGGCAGAGGCTGCTGTTGGTTTGGTTATGTCGCTACATAGACATATAAAGTAGTAAATGTTAAGCTAGGTTTTACCTAGTTTATTTATGTTGACTAGATTGTATCCTTGTGGTTGGCCCGTCTTGGGCAGTTAATTATGTAGAACTATTTTAGTTGATCTTTGTTGTTCCGGTGGGACGACCATTTATTTTCGCGGGGTATGCCCCTAGATGTGTAATCGTTTGCCTTTGGTATAAAATTTTAATTAGCAAAAAAAAAGTGCTCATACTCCTGTGTGAGTATGTTCCTCCTATTCTTCTTGATAGCAGCAGTTCCTTGACACCCAACTTCAAGAGCATCCCAGATTTCTTTGGCAGTAGTGCAGTTAATCACTTTATTAGACATGACATTATCTAAAGCACTATGAAGTAGATGCCTAACCTTTGCATCCTTGGCAATAGATGAAATATCCTCAGGAGTCAGATCCTTCTTTTCTTTTGGAACTATTTTAGCCTCTTGACCAGCAGTAGCAGTCAATAGCTTGGTAGGTTTATGAGGACCTTCATAAATTCTGTCAAGATATTCTGGATCTGTAGCTTCCAGAAACATAATCATCTTTACCTTCCAGATAGCATAATCTGCTGGTCTCAGAATAGGAACCTTAATAGTCTCATAACGACTCACAGTAGTAGGAGCCTTCTCAGAACCTAAACCTGTTGGAGGAGGAATCTCTGCCATTGATTATTGTTTTGTGTGTGGATCTTAAACTATATTAAGTAACAGATTGGCTCTGATACCACTTGTTAGGCCGAATACATAAATATAATCAAGATTTGTATGAGAGATTAACAAGAACACACGTTTTAACAATTAAAAACTGTTTGGCAAATAGAACTAGTTTAAATCTAACATACAAATAGAACTAGTTTAAATCTAGTTCTATTTGTATGTTGATTGTATAGTGTCTTTATGATGCTATGACATTTGTTTGGTTTGCATGTTGACTTCGCGGGGTATGCCCCTAGATGTGTATCAAGTTGTTCCTTTATGGTATAAATTTTAATTAGAAAAAAAAAACTGTTTGGAATTAATAATTCCTCTCTCAGTGATGTAAACTATCATAGAGAGCTGCTTAGGTTACAATGAATGATAATTCGTTGTTCGATTACCCTTCTAGGGTTACTGTATTTATAAAACATACAGCTAATGTACAATCGTAAAATTGATACTCCTATAATCTAGCTATACAATTGATATCATTCACGTTGCTTCACGTCTTCTAAGTCAACACAATCTCTTTGACAGCTATCCAATCTTCAAAGATATTGCTTCCATAATTGTCTTCAATTATTCTTCAATCACTGTTGACAAGTAGACGCTTCCGCCAGACAGAGTTTATCAAACTCTATTGCTCTTCCATCCGTTAGCGCTTAACTAAACTCTGACCTGCTTCCAGCTAAACTCTGATTTATCACTGTTACACTTAAACACTGATTAATACTTACATCAATTATTTCTAACAGAAGGGGTCAAACGAGTCAAGAACACGGCTACAAGTGGTTTTATGTTCAAACAAGTCAAAAAGAAGTTAAATTACTGTTCTTGTTCCTACGAGTCCAAAATGAGGTCTTAGTGAGTTTTAGGGGTCAAACGAGTCAAGAACAAGGCTACAAGTGGTTTTCATGTTCAAACAAGTAAAAAATGAAGCAAAATTAATGCGTTTGTTCCAACGAGTCCAAAATGAGGTTTTAGTGAGTTTGAGGGGTCAAACGAGTCAAGCACTAGGCTACAAGTGGTTTCCATGTTCAAATAATAAAAAAATAAAGTTAAATTAATGCTCTTGTTCCAATGAGTCCAAATTGAGGTTTTAGTGAGTTTTAAGGGTCAAACGAGTCAAGAACAAGGTTACAAGTGGTTTCCAAGTTCAAACAAGAAAAAAATGAATCTAAATTAATAGTTTTGTTCCAACGAGCCCAAAATGTGGTTTTAGTGAGTTTTAAGGGTCAAACGAGTCAAGAACAAGGCTACAAGTGGTTTCCATGTTCAAACGAGTCAAAAATGAAGCCATGTTAATTTTTTTGTTCCAACTAGTCCAAAATGAGGTTTTAGTGAGTTTTAGGGGTTAGACGAGTCAAGAACAAGGCTAGAAGTGGTTTCCATGTTCAAACGAGTCAAAAATGAAGCCATATTAATATTCTTTTTTATTTATAATTGAAGCCATATTAATTTTCTTGTTCCAGCTAGTCCAAAAAATGAGTTTTTAGTAAGTCTTAGAGGTCAAACGAGTCAAGAACAAAGCTACAAATGGTTTTCATGTTCAAATGAGTCAAAAACGAAGCAAAATTAATTTTCTTGTTCCAACTAGTCCAAAATGAGGTTTTATTGAGTTTTGGTGGTCAAACGAGTCAAGAACAAGGCTACAAGTGGTTTTCATGTTCAAACAAGTAAAAAATGAAGCTAAATTAATGCGTTTGTTCCACCGAGTCCAAAATGAGGTTTTAGTGAGTTTGAGGGGTCAAACGAGTCAAGAACAACTACAAGTGATTTCCATGTTCAAACAATAAAAAAAATAAAGTTAAATTAATGCTCTAGTTCCAACGAGTCCAAATTGAGGTTTTAGTGAGTTTTAAGGGTCAAACGAGTCAAGAACAAGGCTACAAGTGGTTTCCAAGTTCAAACAAGAAATAAATGAATCTAAATTAATAGTTTTGTTCCAACGAGCCCAAAATGAGGTTTTAGTGAGTTTTAAGGGTCAAACGAGTCAAGAACAAGGCTACAAGTGGTTTCCATGTTTAAATGAGTCGAAAATGAGGCCATGTTAATTTTTTTGTTCCAACTAGTCCAAAATGAGGTTTTTTTTTTGCTAAATAAAAAAATATATAAATCACCGAAAGGGAGCTGCAAAGGGACCAGGGCATACCCCAAACCAACAAGCAAACTACACACCTTCAAAGGGTCAACATGACCAACACACTATACTAACTCTCTGGACCAATCAGTAAAGGAATGTTACAAGAGATGGCTCTTTATGAACCCACTTTCTAAAAGAAGAACAAGAAAAAAGCTTCTCCCTAACAAGACCCTTAACCTTTATGCTAAGCACCTGAGTCGCATTTCCCGGACCTGCATTGAAGTTTCGCTCCTTCCAGACGCTGTAGATGCATGCTGTGAGGTACACCCCTGCTATTGCCTTTAACTGCTCAATAAGGGGAGAGTGAAAGAAGTCACCTTGCTGCCACCTCGCCCAATCATCGTTTACCCTAAATGGCACCACCTTACTCAGGAGGTTGAAAAACGGACATCTATTGAACAAATGGCTTATAGATTCCCTGTCATTTCTGCAGAGCACACTCATTTGATCCACCGTCATGCCAAATGATATCATACGCTCCTTTGTAAGCAACCTGTTTTTTCTTGCAAGCCAAGAAATAAAAGAGCACTTCGGGATATTGAAAGAGTTCCATACTAAGCCATCCCAATTAACACCCTGACCCGAATCTCGAATAGATGCCCATATGGCTGACAACTTAACAAGTTTTGGCTGGAGTCCATCCCAAGTGATCTTATCACAGCTGTGGATTTGAGCTTGAGATGCCCTCTTTCGGACTTCCAAGACATCCATATGATTTGATTGAGGAAGCCTCCAAGCCCCACTGTGCAGATAAGAACTAATGGGAACCAAGCTAGACGATTCTGCCGTAGAGATCACCGAGGGGGAAATGAGAGCTAAGTGTTTCTTATTGGCCCAAGGGTCATGCCAAAAAAGAAAACCAGAATCAACTCCAACATTATAAGTAACATAAGACAAGAAAATCTAGATTAAGACCTAATCACTATAACTTGGGATTAGTAGTATATAATTCGTTCCCACAAGGACTAAATCTAAGATTCCAATGAGTCCAAAATTAAGTAACCATTTAGAAAAACAAATGAGAGTCGTTCTCTCTGCCTTCTCTCTAACCTCTCTCGACAAACCCTAGATAGCCGCCATCTTCAGTTTCCTAAATCTAAACCCTTTTCCATCAATTCCGTCAATATCCCTTCACTAATCCATATTTTCTTCTCTCCCCCACCTTAACCACATCTATTTCTTATAATTATTCTATATCCTATTTTATAATGGGTCTGGTTTCTGGAAAGGGCTCCTTTTTCGTCGCGGCGAACCATTTGGAGGAGTCTTTTAAACCTTGTTTGGTTGGGGTTCTGATCCCATCTAACTTGGGTTTTTGGGAGATTACTCTCTCTATGCCTGTTTTGGGTACAAGTGTTTCTATTGTTGTGCCTCACGGTTGTCTTCGGGAAGCGGTTCTTGAAAAACATTTCGTGAAGGTAGGATACCTCTTCGGTGTTGTAGAAGCTGAAGGTTATCATGATGTGAACCCGCATATAGGGTTATTGGTTCAAGTTCTGTTCGGCGAGATGATAAATTGTGGATCTAAGCGTATGGTCGCTCGATGGGTTTCACTTTTTTATTCTGAATCTCAGTTCGACGAGAAGGCTTACACCTTTGGGAAACGAAGCACTACGAATGTTGTGATTGGTCCTGTTGAAGAACGAAGCACTAAGAATGTTGGTATAGTGTTTGACGAAATGCATACTAGAACTGTTATGATGTTTATACATCAGGTTTGTGCAGAATCTCTTAATTTTGGAGATAGAGTTCATGATCACAGCTCCATTGAGCTTGGTGGCTGCTGCGGTGCTAGACTTCTGGTTCTAATCGCACAAAACGGGATAATGGACATAGGAAGGACTGTATCTCTTATGATTGAGGTGAGTACTGGTCATACTCACCGCCTGTTTGATAATTTGTCTCAGTGGATTTATGTGGGGGTCACTACAGCAAGCTCGATGCTGGCAACTTGGTTGCCTCCTTTATTGTTAAATGAGGTGGTGTTTGTTACTATTGCAAAATTGAGTGTGAAAGTGCTTTTTTCAACGGGGTCAGTCCCGAGGTGGACTGTAAGTGCTCATGGTTGGGGAGCAGGGGAGAGCGCCCCTCATGGCTTCAAAGCTTTGCTAGCTGGCGAAAGGGAGATCAGCACTTCGGGTTATCTGATAACAATTTACTGCCATGGTTATCAACATGGGTTTATGAAGGTAGTTTCGTTCGGACGACTACCATGTGCTGTTTTTATGGCAGGCAAAAGGATATACTTGCCTTCAATGCTGCTGGAAGTCCCGGAATTTGTTGATGCTGACCGTAGTGATTCTTGCTGCGGGGTTTATTTTGGTGATAGAACTCATTTTAAAGTGAGTATTAGTACTGCGGTGGGTTTAGCCCAAATGAATGAGAGAATCATTGCTCTGAATGGCAGCTGGGAGGATGACATGAGGCCAGATTGCGATGTTGGTTGCGATGGAGTTGCCATGGATTCTGTTCGTGATTCACTTAGGGGAGTTGTTCAGGTAGTTGTTAACTGTACGTGGATTGTCTATCGGGTTTTGCAGCTGTTGGAGTATGACAAGAACAGGACGGGTCATTGCATCAAGGCTGCTATACAATCTTATGGCGCAGGGAATTGGTTTCCTATGAATAGGAAATGGTTGTTCGCTAGCATGGTGAACCTGGTGATACTCCATTTCTCAGGGGAGTATTACAACTGTGGTGATGACAGTGCGGGTAAGTTCAAGGAGGGACTGGTGACCATTGTTGTTGATATGATGACCCGGGGGCAAGTTTTGAACCCTGGAGCTTCGGATTTTGAAGATCGTTGCAACCTATGTGGACGGGTTCTGATTTGGGTGAAGGCTACGGATGCCGTGGGTCAGAATTTTGGAATGCTGGTTGCAGCTTATTGTAATGCAAATGAGAAGTTCGTAGAGCTTATTTTGTTTCACAAGGGGGAGGCAGTGCGGGTCGTCACTGGAGTGCACAAAGTTTGCAGTTGTTTTGTTGATATGTCTGCTGCTGGAATGCATTTGCGCCACTTCATGGTGCATTATCTGCTGATTCTCATTACTATGGGCTTTGTGAGACATGTGCCTAGTCTCAATTTCAGTTTGTTTAAGGCGCTAGAATAATCTTTAGCTTAATCTCGTTGTTATGTTGACAATAAGGTGACTTACTAATATTATGACTTTGGTTATGTTTGATTGTTGATTTCGCGGGGTATGCCCCTAGATTTGTACTAGTAGTTCCTTTTTGGTATAAAATTTTAATTAGCAAAAAAAAAGGACTAAATCTAAGTTGTCAAGTACCAAACACTACTTTTCTTTCAATTCAAGTCAAAATAACAAGAGGTTTAAAAACATCAACTATATCACTAAATATTAAACTACCTACACGTCTTGTATGGCCGACCAGCACGCATCTGCCCCCCAACTCTCCATGGAGGAAGCTTTCAGAAAGAGGAGCATGGCGAGAACCATGAAAGGTAAACTCAAACTCATGCCTCCTAGATATATTGAGCGTCGATTCGAGTCTACGTTAGATTTGCTAAACACAATGGCAGAATCATTCTTCATTAGTTCAAGCTTAGTTGCTTTTAATAGTCCTTCCAAGTTTAAAAAGAAGGATGTCGAGAAGATTAAGAGCACTTATTGTTTTCCAAATGCAATCAAAGTCTGTCTTCCAAATCCGGGAGATAGAACTTGCAATTGGCATCCCGAAAGGATCTGTGTCTTGAAAGGAGCCTTAGAAGCGGGATTGAGGGTCCCTGTCCACCCATTTATCATCAGGTTCTTAGCGGAACTCCAAATCCATCCTTTCCAGCTGTATCCCAATTCATGGAGGTTCCTGATCATCTTCTTGTTAAGATGTCATGAGTTGGAGATCCCGTGGAGCACAACCATGTTTAGAAGCATTTTCTCAGTAAAGAACTCCCCTGAGTCTAAGCCGGGGTGGATTAGTTTTCAACTTCGAAATGGGCTTCCACATATAGTAAACTCCTTCTCCTGTCCTAGCTCCCATCATAATTGGGAGAGGGAATTTATTGTTTTGGAATGGGAAGGTGGCGACTAGGGTCACTTCTTTGTCAAGAAATTCGGATTTGTGGAGGATAGTTCACACTTCGTGTGTGACCTTGATCTCAAAGCGTTGGCAGATCGAGATAGGTTACTTGCTGATGATGGTCGCACCCACTACAAAACTACTCTAACAGAAAAGAAACTTACCGAAGCTGGGAAAGTCAAGCGCCAAAGATAAGATACTATGAGAGTCGTATGCTCTAACTTCTCTCTAACCTCTCTCTAAAAGCCTAGCCGCCACTAAATCATTACCATAATCTACTCAATTTCTTCATCAGATCTTCCCATCAACCTTCCCTAATTCACCTTTCCTCTTCTAATCTCCCACCTCAAACACCATATTTCTTACTATATAATTATTTTTCTAATGAAGAGGGTTTCATTTTCGGAAAACTTAGTGACTGTGATTCCTCCCCGTGCGAGAGGATCTGAAGCTTGTCTTCATGTGGATAGTCCGATTAGGAGTCCGAAGAGGGTCTCTTTTTCGGAGAACCTTGTGACGGTGTTTCCCTTGGAGGATGCCCGAGTTAAAAAGGACAGTGCAAGACAAGGGATAGTTTCAGAGGATTTCTCGAATGAGGAGAATTCGCTTGAAGCGAGTTCTTACGAGGTCCGTCCTAATGTTCGTTCTCAATGGGGTGCTTCAGCTGGTGGTGAAGCTTCTGTTAAAGGAAATAAGAAGAAGTTAAAAGATGTTTGCACAAGAGACACTGCAGTTCTCTTCTCTTTGGTGGGTTTGGTCGAGATCTCCTTTGGCTAATAACCCACACATAAACGGAGGTAATGTTGATTTTGTCATAGGTCACCTGATGATTGATGAAATGTTTCACCGGACTTTTGCAATGTTTGTCAAGCACGATTGTATGACAAATCTTGCTTATGACAAGACTTACGATGCTAGGAGGATGTTGACTGCGGACCTCGCCATTGGGGTACTTGAGGTTTTGACACCTCAAGTTCTTGCATCGGTTTTGAAGGTGTTCGATAAATGGTCACAGAGGCGTGTTTTTACGGGAAAGCTGATGAATGTTATTATTTGCAAAAGAGACTCATCGCCTTTATTGGGTATGGGGTATTCAGTTGTGGTAAAAGCCTCTCACTGTCAACGTCGGAGACTGTTTCATGTCATGAGATCTCATTGTGGGTGTGATTATATCCGCCTTATATTGCGAGGAGATTCTCCAAAGGGAAGAGTGGAGGGTGAGATTCTGTGTCACCTGTTTCCTTTTTCCGAATGGGTGCTAGTAGCGATCCTGTCTTCTAGCGAGTCATGCTGGTCGTTTTTGATTCAGATGGACTTCCAGCTCTACTGGGAGTCATTGTTAGACAGGTGTTTTATTATGTTATGCAAGGGGATTGTTGGGAATGATGGAGATTGCCATCCTGGTCATATAGTTTCGACTGGTATGTGGATATTGTGGGGATGGGAGTACCTACACACTAAACAGGGTGATGTTACTTTGAAGGTTCAGCTTGCGAGGGTGTTACACCGAGGAAGCATTGTGTTGTGGGTTTTTGGCGTCTCAAGCCAAGATAAGGAAGTTTACTTCTTCGGCATGGTGAGATTGCAAAAGGGGGATCCACGGGGGACCGAGAGCAATTGGTGGTTTAGCACGTTTGAAAATGGTGCTCTTCGTACCATGGGAATTTCTGTACACAAGATGACTGAGGCTCCTTGTCGTCATATTAATGCAAATGGTGTCAAAGACAGGGAACACTACTGGTGGACTCAGGTTATTGCTACTCTGATTACTTTGAGATTGATGGAAGGTTCTATTCACAACTGTGACAATGGGGGGAAGGTATGTGTCCGTATTAATGACAATGCTCTAAATACTATCCTAATGCATATGAGCATTATGCCCGATATTGGTGAAGGTGGTGTTGTCATTCAAAGGTTTTTGTGGCCATTCGGCACTGGATGCTCTTTGTGGGACCTGCCCGTGTGGAAGGAGGGTACTCTTTGTTCCATGGGAATCTCTGGCCACAAGGTGGTGACAGGTTATAATTTGAGGACTTTTTTTTTTGCTAATTAAAATTTTATACCATAAAGGAACAACTTTGACAGATCTAGGGGCATACCCCGCGAAATAAACAAATATTACAAAACCAAACGTTCCCTAATCGGAACGATCAACAAAAACCGAACATAAACATAATGTTCGTCACCAACCAACAAAAAACATCTAGGTGCTACCTCCCCTAGTCTTCAGGCTTGTACCAGCCAGGGCCTGCCCTGGCATCGTCTTCATTTGCATCCCCAACAGGACTCTTAAGAGGCCTACCCTCTACATCCGCAAGATCACTCCTTGTGGCATTCATGAACTGGACAAAACTAACCAATAGAGCAGTGCCGTGACTGCCCTCATCATGTATCCCCTGTATGAGAGTTGGCCTCCAAAAAAGCACCTTATCGGCTAACTTTTCATTGGAAGGAGAACCAACACCCAACTGATGAATAATGCCCAAATGACATCCCAGATTTCGCCTAAGCGCACAACAAGGTTCAGAGCAACCCTCATCATTTAAAAGACCATCAACAGTCACAGAGGACTGATCACCATCGTCAATTTCACCTGCATCCTTGCAAAAACAACACCCACTGAACAATGGAGGGTACAACCCCATCCCAGTGTCCCCATCAGATAAGCGGTTGTCACCAGCAGACCATTCGTACTCAACCTTTCCGAGAAGGAGACCAAACCAGATATACCCTTGAGAAGGGGAAACATTCAAAACAATACGCCAAGTATTGTCATGCACAACTCGATCAGTAACAAACTTCCAACCCAACGCATCCTTCTTGACATTTAACATTACAATCTCCAAGTCCAATCCCTCCTCCCGACTACTCAAAGAGCCAGGGTTAGCATTCTCCCCTTCCAAATAAGTAGGGATGGATGGATCCAATAAATCCACAACATAAGTAACATCTACTAGCTTAGATCTAACAGGTTTCCTCTGAGAGAAAACCTTACCATCAATAAACTGGTGCTTGACCCGGTTGCGAGTGCGAGCAGCCACCCCAGACCTAGATCTCGGCGGTATAATCAAAGTCAAGTTCTCGGCAAAGGAGACTCTGGACCCCCCCTTCCTTCCATCATTCTTTGGACTCAAATTTTCCGGGACTTTCTTAGATCGAATACCATCAACCGGTATTTCCACTACCAACTCTTCCGCAAAAGAAACCCTTTTCGGCCTCAACACTAGAGCCGGCCCACCATAGGTCTTGCTACCATCATTTTTAATACTCAATCCTTCTAACATCCTGGAACGGGAGCCAACAGATGGTATAAACGATACCAAATCAACTGCAAAAGAAACCCTTTTACGGGACATGAGACAGAAAAGAAAGAAATTTAGTGTTTGAGTTAGGAGATTTGGAGAAGAAAGGGATTCGGGAGGCTGATTTGATCTAATGAAGAAACTGATTTGAATTAAGAGAGAGAGAGAAGAGAGAAGTTAGAGAGAAAAAAGACCGACTCTCATTTTTTTTTCTTTTTCTCCAATCAGCAAAGATATTTGAGGACTTCTACATGTTATACTGTCATGGCACTGTTGAATGTTGGAGGAATTGACAACCAATTGTCAATTGATTCTGCAAATTTTAAAAAATGGTTTTTGTTATGTTTATGTGCCCATTTCAGTCGCGAAGTGTTAGGGTTGGTGAATGCAGGCCAGACTAGGGGTCCCATCAGCGCCTATTTCATGGCATAGCCTTTCATTTGTGTTTTAACCTATCTAGTTGATTGCTAGTTTATCTAGCATTATTGATGTTTTCTCTTTGTTGTTCCGTTAGGAAGATGTGTCACTAATCGCGGGGTATGCCCCTAGAGATGTAATCATTTTCTTATGGTATAAATTTTAATTAGCAAAAAAAAAAAAAAAACTTATCGAAGCTGGCTTAAGCTTCCTTTCTTTCGAGGGTAATTTTTCTTTCATTCTATCATTATGAGCTATGTTAGTTCTTATTCCGATGCGTTTTCTTAATCTCTCAGCTGCTGAGGAGCTGGACAGCCGACCTGAGAATCAACCTCAAGTTACAAGACGAATGATGAAAAAGGCGACAGAACAACTGAACCCCAAGAACAAAGCTACAAGTGAAGAAAAAAAGATAATATGAGAGTCGGTTTTTCTCTCTAGCTTCTCTCTTCTTTCTCTCTCTAAAATCTAAACAGTTTCTCCACTAGATCTAAATCAACCTACCTGAAATCATCTCTTTCTTTTCTCTCACCTAAATTTCTCTTCTTTGTTCGCTCAAATGTCTCGGGAAAGGGTTTCCTTTCTGGATGACTCGTTGTTGGATTCTGAGAGATCGAGTGTTTGCCCCTTTGTGGGTAACACTGATAGGGACGATGACTGCAAGTACGTGACGCAAACTCCGGAGGGGCTGGCTCTAAGCCCGAGTCCGAAAAAGGTTTCTTTCGCGAAGAATTTGGTGACATTGATACCATTGGAGCGGGGAAATCGAGTGAATGTTGCCCAGGGATCCCAAATGAGGGTGAAACTGGATAAGGATGAAGACTCGATCTTGGAATTTGGGAGATCTAGTGGTCGCCCATCTGTGGGTAACACTGATTTGAGAATGAATCCGAAGAGGGTATCTTTCTCACCGGAGGTTAGGGTTTTTTACCCTAATGAGCATGATGCCCTTTCTACCGAGTTAGCTAAGGGGGAGCAGGTTGCAAGGAAGGTCACTTTCTCGCCGGAGGTGAGGGTTTATTACCCTTGTTCTCCTGTTACGGATGGGGAATGTTGGATACCAGGTGATGATAATTTCTTTCTTGATTATATGCGAGGAGATGAAGCTCCTATGGAAGAATCGCAGGATGAGGATCATGTGTGTGATGGTCATCTAGTCCGATTTATGGTTAATTCGGTTGTTACTCCGTTTGAAGGAGTAAATGTTGCTTGGTGCAAGCAGAGGCAATCTATTTGTGATAGAGACTCCTTTGGGTCTAAGGATTTCCGAAAGAAGATGGATGTTGGTTGCTGTCCCAACAGTGGGATGGATTCAAGAACTCGAAGCCCGCTCAACCCCCTTTTGGTTGAAGGTAAAATCTTTTACTTTATGGGAAAGTTAGCTGGCATCAAAGATTTAGGTATTGATTCTCTGAATGTGCCTACTAAAATTTCGAATTTTATGGATTCGATTTCTACTAATGTTGTTAGTTATGAGGAATTAGACGTTACTTCTGGTATGTTGACCAAAGACACAACTGATCTGGTAAATCATTCGGGTGGTCCTATTGATACGGACTCTTTTATGGTTTTGAATGTTTGTGATGTGGACTCTTCTATGGTTTTGAATGCTTGGAATGGTGGTCCTAGTGGTACGGTTTCTTCTATGGATTCTGCCGATAAGGCGGATGGTAGAAACTGCAGTTTGATCTTGGGAAGGCTTCCTCCTGACTTGGATACCACCTGTCATAGTACAAGTGGTGGTCTTTTTGAGAATCATGGGGTGGATTACTCTACCGTTACGGTTGTTGGCAACGTTGTTGGTGGAATACCGCCATGGGAGCCTGATCTGCTGCGTTTTAGCTCAGCGAATGTTATTGTTTTAGCAATTTCCAAGGATGCGGTTGAAGTTGGTGTGGGCGTGGGGCTCAGTCGTTTTGAAAGGATTGGTGCCCCTGCCATTTATGATTTCGGGATGGGATGTTTCTCAGGCTTCAAGCATTGTCTTGATGGAGTCAATAGAAGGTATTGGTATTACCATGTGCAGTTTACTCAGTTGCACTTTCGTAGTGCTTGTATTGGGTTCAATTTAGGATTGGTGGAGGCACCAGATTAAGTTTGTAATAGGCTTAGTTCTATGTTTGTTGATTGTCAAATGACTTAATGTTATTTGGCTTTGTTGTCTGAATGTTGATTTTGCGGGGTATGCCCCCAGAATTGTGTAAGTTGTTCCTTCTTGGTATAAAATCTTAATTAGCAAAAAAAAAAAAACAACTGAACCCTACTGACCGAAGGATCCCTTCATTCTTGGAGGGATGTTCCCAAGGGGGGAAGAGATCCCGGAATGCTGCTGAGGGTGTTAGAGTCCCCTTCACTCCAGACAGGGGTATTTGCGAACATGACTCTATCTTGGGGAGTACTGATTTAGTTTTATCCTGGTCCAGGCTCTCTATCACTGCCCCTGATCTCTTAACGGTAACTGCCGGAGACAAGATTGATGAATCCGAGCGCCTTGGGGCCTAAGCTCTGTATCAGGTATCAACCTTTACATTCGATGTTTTTGTTTGTACTCTTTTTTTTAAAAAAATGTCTTACTAATTTCCTTACTACAGGCCAATGCTTATCTTCAATCTACCACTCGTCAAGGCCGAGCCTATAGAGATAGCAACGTGGAACTGAAGAACGAGCAAACAAAGTTCAAGGAGCAGCTTCAAGATTTAAACTCCAGAGTTGTCCGTTCTAAGGCCAACACCCTATCTTACCAAAAGCAACTTCGCTCGCTTGCCAAGAAGAAACTTTCTGATGCTCACAAGATAATTGCTTCATATCACAATTCGGAGGACTTTATGCAGTTTATAGATAAGCATGATGACGAGTTGAGGCCTTTTAACATGTCAGTTGGATGGAACAAAGCTATTGGCGTTGTAAGCAGCATGTACCCTTCGGTGGTGAATCCAGAGGACTTCCCTTGCCCTACCTAGGCTGTTGATAGCGGAAGTCACGACGTGGATCATGCATCAGGCTCTGGGGGCAGTCGCCGTCCTTCTGGTATGAGGAAGGCAGCCAATGTTGTTAGCTCTGGTTCTACCTCTTCCCGTTCTGCTGGGAAGAAGGCCATGTCAGAGAGGGAAGCAGCTGCGAGGCGAGCTTTCCCTAGTAAGCAACTTCGTGCCAGTGTTGACTCCTCGACCGAGACTTCAGAAGAGGAAGGGGGCGTGGCGAAGAAAGGAACGGCACAACCAATGGAGACGGAAGCCGAAGAGGATGAGGAGGAGGAGAGCTCCGGGGAGGAAGAGGAAGAAGATGACGATGATGAGGAAGAAGAGGGCGAGGAGGTGGTGGAGGAATCCGCCGAGGAATAAGTGGCCTTGCACGGCCTTGTTAGCCGCTTGTGGCTTTATTTTGTTTTTTCTGCTTTCAATCAAGGTCCTTCGGGACTTAACTTTTATTCGGTTATGTAACTTTACTTCAACTTTGGCCCCTTGGGGGTGTTTATTTATGCATTCGTTTTATTTCCATTTGTGTATTCTTTATTTTCGTTGCTTGGTCATCTTTGACTTGCACTCATCAGGTGCTTGGCACATAAATAAAATCACACAATCATGAAATGGAAAAGAAACTTGCATTAATAACTTGAAATGGGTTCAACCCTTACATAAATACTCTATCTCCTACTGGGAGCAACATGCTCTGTAATGGTTTCATTGAACCTTATTTCTACTTCTCCTAATAGATAGATAAAAGCCAAGTCCTTACTAGGAAGGCTTATACATAATAAATCTTCAGGTTCAGAGCATGCCAGGTTCGTGGCACTTCGTTCCCATCCAACGTCTCCAACTTGTATGACCCTCGTCCTAGTGTCTTCCTGACTCGATACGGCCCTTCCCAGTTAGGGGCTAGCTTTCCCTTTTGGCCAACTCCAGAAGCCTCTATCTTTCTCAGAACCAAGTCACCTTGGTGGAAGAACCTCTCCTTAACCCTATGGTTGTAGTAAAATGATGCCTTCTTAAAGAATTTATTGTTGTAAAATAACAAATGAGAGTCGCTAGAGAGAGAAATGCTCTCCCTTCTCTCTAAAACCCTAATAACCGCCTCTAAAATTTAGCCATCTCTGCACCTATTTTCCATCCGATCTACATAACTAACCTTCACGAATTCATCTTCTCTTCCTCTCTACCCCTATCCACCATATTTCTTATACATATATTTTATTTGTACTATATCGATTGTGTTCTTCGGAGATGGGTTTCAGTTTCATGGTGTTGGAACTCCCCTATCTTGTTCTTAAGCTGTCCCCTTCGGTTGTGGATGTTGCAGTTGGGCTCAGCCCTTTCGTTGATTATGAGATGGGTTTTTTGGGGTGGAAACCTTTTAAGTGTCAATCAATCCATAGACCTGTTGGTTTATTTGATTTTTTTTTTTTTTTTTGCTAATTAAAATTTTTTATACCAAACGGAACAACCGATACAAGTCTAGGGGCATACCCCGCGAAATCAACATCCAAACATCAATAGAAATTGTCTAGCCGAACCAACATCAAAGTAATTAAACAAGACAACATAAGAGAAGCTAGTTAAACTAGCTTAAATACATGATCCTAACGGTGATATGTAATAGATAAAAAAGTTGAACCTCCAGGATCATATCCTAGAAGTCTGAGCACAAGATTCTTCATCAGCTTCCCAGCCGTATCCTCCAGATTTTCCGAACCAAGCTCGCTTAGTTCCATCACTTGCACACGGAAGTACCAGACTAAAGAGTCCTGGCTATCCTTGAAAGACCAGCATAACATCAATATGCCCTTGCTGCCTCCACTCACTAGACCAGTACTAACCCATCGGGCTCCTCGAGGCTCAATGAATTCCGAGAAAACTTGCCAGATAATGGACCTCCATTCCATGCCTTTAACACACAGACACCAAAGAACCCAAAGTGGGTTTTCAACTACCCTGTCCACCTGAAGGACATCACTACGATTAACAAACAGCAACATTTGATTGCCTCCATCCGTGATTCTCTGACCCTGGTTTCTTCCAGTTGTGAAACATTCAGTTTCCTCATAAAAAACAATTCTGTTGCCAAAACAGAAATCAGTAACCATTCCTTTCGTATTTAGCAGAGAATCCTTTGCAGCATTACTGGTATCAATAAGAAGACATCTGTGCAAAACATGCATACCATAAGAAAGACCCACCTCATAAGAACCCACCTCAAAACAAGCATTAATAGTTCATCGAGCTTCGTTGGTTCCAGCCCTGTCCATGCCTCCCTTAGTCTGCAGGTACCCAAACTCATCTCTGTTGCCCACATACTGCGCATCCAGACACCATAATTCCTCAGCATCAGTGGTAAAAACCGCTATAGCTGACCAGCTGCAATAAACAGAAGCTGCTCTAAACACTCTTTGACCAGTAGCGTTCCCTGCATTCCATGAAAGACATGTCTCCACCAGATCTCTCCACCAACTCAGATTATTCAAAGACAGACTATCTCTCAAGAGGATCGAAGATCCTTTCTCACGAAAATCCATCACGCTAACTGGCAATGCCAACCGAATCTTCAAAGAAACATCCGAAACCAACCTCAAAAACACAAGATTATAATTTCCTTTCAAGTAAACCTTTATAATCTCCTTCCCAACAACCGAAACAGTATTCTCAACACTCATAGAGACCAAACATTGTTCCCTTCCGCCATTGGGAGAAAGGAACGCAATGCGACAACTGAACCTCATAAGACAGTGATAATCAGCAAGAATCACTCCAACTATAACAGTTGTAAACAAGCACTCTCTAGGCTTCAATGCTTGGTTGTATTCCAAACCAATAGCACTCGTCCTAAACAGGATTGCAAATCCCAATTCATTCCCTGGCATCAGAGGCCACATCCGCCCTTCCCTACCATTCCCTGTTGCCTTTACAAGGTCATAAAACACGAAATGACCTCGAACTCCTACACTCTCATGGTACCTATAGCACCATCCTTTGGCAGCCCCATAAAACATTTCAAAATCAGCCACCCGGCAAATCAGAACAAGACAGAGCACGTCAAACAGAGCTACCTGATAAAGTCTCACAACAATAATGGTCTCAACCATGTTGACACTCCTCTCCAACAACCATACCTCAGGTTTCAAATGCACAAAATGAAATATCAAGCATTGCTTATCTCCTAAATTGGGATGCTCTTCCCTGTCCCCAATTAAAATGATAGGCAGCAGCCTCAGAGGAAAATCATCAAACACTTGGCAGACATTCCTTGCCCTCGTAACAGAGACGCGAAAACCTACCATATCATTGCATATCATTGATATGTCAAACACATCTATTGACAAATCTATAATCTTAAAGAGGCAAAGCACATCTATCAACATCCTAAGCTTCTTGGCTCCAGCGAGAGATGCGTCCATTACCAGAAGAAAAGATCCTCTTTTAGTTCTCATTCCACTGTGGCAAAACGCCTCCAACCCAGAATTATAGATCTTCCATTCCATAGGAGAGAATAACTTAAAGCTATCAGCCACTGAACCTTGTTTAATCACAGTCCCCTTAACATTAATGGGGTTTCCATCAAGAAGAAACTCCAAAACAGACCCCGCATCACAAAAATATGATACAAACTCATCAACTATATCATGGCAGGTGATCTTCTTTTCAGAAAAACCGATACCATCAATCTTACCAACAAACACTTGGCGTGCATCACCGATTATGGTAGAAGAGACCCACCTCAAGTCATCATCCTTATACCCATCATTCACAGGGGAGCCCTCAGAATGAATATCCGCTTTGCCACTATAAAAGGTTTGCACCTTTTCTCCATAAACCAGATCTGGGCTAACACCCTCACCTGAATTCCCTCGGTCAACTACCCCTTGTCTTTCACTGTCCTTCTTTGCTCGGACATCCTCCAAAGGATATACAGTCACCAAGTTCTCCGAAAAGGAGACCCTCTTCGGACTCCTAGCCGGACTACCCACAGGAAGGCAATCTACAGAACCTCTCACACGGGGAGGAATCACAGTCTCCAAGTTCTCCGAAAAGGAGACCCTCTTTGGACTCCTAATCAGTCTACCCACAGGAAGGCAATCTGCAGAACCTCTCACACGGGGAGGAATCACAGTCACCAAGTTTTCAGAAAAAGAAACTCTCTTCATTGAATAATAATTATATAATAAGAAATATAGTGTTTAAGGTGAGAGATTAGAAGATGATATGGATTTGTGCAGGCTAAAGAGAAGATCTGATGAAGAAATGGTGAAGATTAAGGATTAAGGAAACAATTTTATGGCGGCTAGGTTTTTTAGAGAGAAGTTAGAGAGAGGTTAGAGCATACGACTCTCATTTACGACCTCTCTCCCGTTATGTTTATTTGATTATTGTTCTGAAGGGTTATCCCTTTCTGTTGAGCGAGTTTTATCATGGGTTGTTGATTGAAGGGGAGTCGTTCGTCTTCAGTCCCGATGTTTGCTTTGAAATTATGTTTGTTGAGGCTACTGTTCGAAGTGCCTTTATTATTGGGATGAGGATCTTTGTTGCTAAAGAAAACTTCATCCTGATGAATGGTGTGGTGTCCCTTGTTGGTGCCAAGACTAATGATGTTATTGGAGATAGTGAGGCTCGCCATCTGTTTGGCGAAAAGACTGAAAGAGTTGGAAAATCTGTTGTGAAAGCCAATACTTTTGCGATGGATAACAACCCATTCAAGATTGGAATCAATGTTGATTTTGTTGTGCGTACTTTTGGTAAATGCAATTTGTTTGCTGATACGTCTAGTCTAGATGTTTTCTCGATTGAGAATAAATTGAATGGCGACTTCGATGCTTCACTGGTTCCATGTCGTTCCTTTGCTAGAACATTGGGATGGGTTTGTGGGAACCATGTGGCTGGAATCTGTCGAAGTAGAATGCTTGTGGTACCCCTTGTACATGATGCAGGACTTTTGAGCGATGTTAGCTTTGATGTTTGGCCTGTTGATGGCTCTGATGAAACAAAGAGGGGATATAGTTTGCAGGCTGTCTTTTGGCAAGCTATATGGAAAACATGGGAAAGAACTAGTGTTGACCAGAACAATGAAAGTTGTGGTGCCATCAGTCTTTTTGATAGAGACATGAATTTATGGCTTTCTGCTAGCAGATGTGGTTGGGCTGTGAATATGCGTCGAAGGTGTGAGATTCAGGGCTTTAATGCTCAAAAGATAGCTAATGTGAAGGTGATTTTAATGGAAGTAAATTGCAAGGGGCAAGGCAGTTTAGGGGATTGTGACATGGTGGACTCTGAAATGGGAATAGTTCAGGAGACTGTGTACATACAGGGGGCTTGGTTGTTCAGGGGGATGGATGTTGAATCTGCGATTAGTCTGATTATGACCTGTGAAGTCACTGTTTCTCGTGATTTTTTGATGTTTAAATTTGTGTCAAGACAGAGTAGTTACCATATTGTAACTATTGCGGATTACAATGTAATGGAGTCAAATGGTTTGAACAAGAAGCTGTTGTGGTTTCTTCTTTGTGTGTGCAGAATTGATAAGCCAAGGCCTATCGATTTTGTTGACAGAATTGATAGCTCTGACAATGCGAGCTCCTTCGTCCTATGCAACTGGGCTTTGTACACCGTGAAGGGGTTTAAGTGTTCTCTTGGAATAATGAAAATGATGAACCAGCGTAGTGTCTGGTATTTTGCAGAATTTGTGTTGTTGGGGATTGGAAGTTTATTACTGGTCGGGATGCACATGGTGACAAAAACATGGTGTATTGTTTTGGTTTGCCAAGATGTAGGTGAATACTGCCATGATGCAGTGCGACTCGGGAGGTCCATGGCATAGTTGTTGATTTTGCTTAGGTTCGTGTTATGTTGTTGTTGATTGCTAGTTTTAACTGGCATTATTGATGTTTTTTCTTTGTTGTTCTGCTAGGTAGATGTGTTGCTAATCGCGGGGTATGTCCCTTAATTAGCAAAAAAAAAATGATGCCTTCTTTTGATGCTCCACATTCTTGGCATTTACCTCATCCCTGATTTCATCAATTAGATCCAGGGCGAGCCTCATGCCTTCTTCATTGGTTTCTGGTTCGTATGCTTCAATTCTAGGTGATGCATGCATAATCTCCAAGGGCACAACTGCCTCGGCTCCGTAAGCCAGCAAAAACGGGGTTGCTCCAGTTGTCACCTTACAAGTGGTGCGATATGCCCAGAGTATAGGCAATAACTCATCTACCCAAGTGTTCCTTGAGCATTCAACTCTTTTCTTTAGTCCATCAAGGATTATTCGGTTAGCTACCTCGGCCTGCCCATTAGCTTGTGGGTATGCTATTGAAGTAAAACGAAGCTCAATAGCGTTTTCCTCGCAATACTTTTTAAACTCTTCATTGTTGAACTGTGTCCCATTATCTGTTACAAGGATTCGTGGGATTCCATATCTGCAGATGATGTTCTCCCAAAAGAACTGGGCAACTTGTTTGGTGGTTATCTTGGCTAGAGGCTTAGCCTTAATCCACTTGGTAAAGTAGTAAATGGCCACTATCAAAAACTTCCTTTGTGCTGATGCTACAGGGAAAGGACCAAGTATATATCCATCCCCCACATTGCAAATGGGATAGGAAAGCTAACCGATGTTAACATCTCAGGCGAATGCCTTACAACCGGAGCATGCTTTTGGCACCTATCACACCGCTTGACATAATTTTGTGCGTCGGCCAACATCTCTGGCCAGTAAAATCCTAAACGAGTAATCTTGTGAGCTAGGGTCCTGCCCCCCAAGTGCTGCCCACAGATACCTTCATGAACTTCCTCCAAAGCTTCCTTTGCCTCTTGGGGCCTTAAACACTTCAAATAAGGGACGACAAAAGACCTCTTGTAAAGGATGCCTTCGATCAAGGCGCATCTCAATGCTCTTACTGACAGCTTTCGTGCCTCTAAGGCATTGTCAGGGAGCCAGCCGGTGTCGAGGTGAGCTTTGATGGGATCCATCCAGCAGCTTCCTATATCAATTGGTGCCACCAACTTCGAGTTAATGGTCGGGGCCTTCAAGACCTGGAAGTAAACACTCCTTGCATAATTCTCTATCTCAGAAGAAGCGAACTTGGACATGGCATCGGCCTTAATGTTCTCCTCTCTCGGAATGTGTTCAACATAGCATTCCTGAAACTGAGTCATAACAGCTTTCATGACTCTCAAATACTTTGCCATAGTTTCATCCTTGGCCTCAAATTCGCCATTCACCTGCGAGACTACCAGTCTTGAATCTCCACAAACTTTGAGGTTCTTGACCCTCATGACTCTGGCCAAGCCCAAACCAGCTATCAATGCCTCATACTCCGCTTCGTTGTTGGTAGTAGGAAAGTCCAACTTTAAAGCGTACTCAACTATGAACCCATCGGGGCTTTGCAAAACCAAACTTGCACCACTAGATTTTGTTTTTGATGCTCCATCAAAATAGAGCACCCAATACTCCTTCAAATCAGGTACGAGCTCCTCTTCTTTTTCCTCCTTCTCAGGGGTAGTCACTATCTCTTGCCCCCCAACTTCTTGGTTGTTAATGGTGCATTCAACCACGAAGTCAGCGAATGCCTGAGCCTTGATGGCTGTTCGAGGCTTATACTTGATATCAAATTCTCCGAGTTCTACGGCCCATTTGATTAGCCTTCCACTGGCCTTCGGGCTGTGCAATATGTTCCTCAATTATTGGTCCGTCAGGACTTCGATCTTGTGTGCCTGGAAGTACGGTCGTAACTTCCTCGAGGCTGTTATCAATGCCAATGCAAACTTCTCTATGGGAGAGTAATTCAACTCAGCCCCATGCAACACCTTGCTCACATAATAAATTGGTTTTTGAACAGTACTCTCTTCTCGGATAAGAACAGCACTCAATGCTTGTTCAGATACCGCTAGGTATAGATAGAGAGTCTCTCCAGGACTAGGCTTGGCCAACAACGGGGCTTCAGCCATGTATTTCTTCAACTGTTCGAAGGCCTCTTGGCTCTCAGGAGTCCACTCAAAATTCTTCACCTTCTTCAATGCCTGAAAGAAGGACAAGCATTTGTCACCAGATTTGGAAATGAATCTCCCGAGGGCTGCCACTCGGCCAGTTAACTTCTATACATCTCGTATAGAACGCGGTGGTTCCATGTCCAGAATTGCTTTGATCTTGTTAGGGTTGGCCTCTATGCCTCTCTTTGAAACCATCAATCCCAAAAATTTTCCTGATCCAACTCCAAAGGCGCACTTTGCTGGATTCAACATCATCTTGTGGTGCCTCAGCACTTCGAATGCCTCTCTGAGGTGATTAATGTGGTCTGCCTTGGAAAGGCTCTTGACTAACATATCATCAACATAGACCTCTATGGTTTTTCCAATCAGATGGGCGAATATCTTATTCACCAATCGTTGGTAAGTAGCTCCTGCATTCTTTAGTCCAAAAGCCATAACAAGATAGCAAAAAACACCAAAGTTAGTTATGAAAGATACCTTTGGGATGTCATCCTTGTGCATCTTAATCTGATTGTAACCGCTGAACCCGTCCATGAAGCTCAACATCTCATGTCCAGCTGTGGCATCTATCAACATGTCTATCCTTGGTAGGGGAAAACAATCCTTTGGACAGGCGTCATTCAGATCAGTAAAGTCAATACACATCCTCCACTTCCTATTCGCCTTCTTGACCATCACAGGGTTAGCTAACCATTCGGGAAACTGAATCTCTTCAATGAATCCAACCTCTAAGAGCTTATCAACCTCTTGCTTAATGGCCTCTTGCCTTTCAGGAGCAAAATTCCTCTTCTTCTGCTTTACCTTCTTCCGGTCAGGATCAACATTCAACTTATGAGTTATGAGTTGGGGATCAATCCCTGCCATGTCAGCAGCTGTCCAAGCAATTACATCACTGTTCTCTTGCAAAAATGTCATCAACTTTCCCTTCAAGGGTTCCTTCAGAGAAGCTCCTATGTAAGTAACTTTCTCAGGGTCGCCCAGCTCTAGAGGTATGGGGATCAACTCCTCTGCTGGCTTCCCTCGGTGTTCATCATCACTACGGACATCCATGTCTTCAGTTGGGAGCACCTGCCCCCCGACTCCATCAGCTCTCAACGCAGACACATAGCAACTTCTTACCATCTTCTGGTCACCTTTTTGTTCTACAACACCATTCCTGGTTGGAAACTTAATCTTCATGTGGTAAGTGGAGGCAACAGCCTTGAACGCATGAAGTCCGGTTCTTCCCATGATTGCATTATAAGTTGAGGATGCCTTGATTACCAGAAAATTCAACATCTGGGTAGCCTCCTTAGGTTCTTGCCCGATTGTCATGGGCAACTGAATAGTCCCTTCAACTTTGGATTCAACTCCATTAAACCCATAAATGGGCATGTTGGTCGGGTCAACTGAGAATCAGTATATCCCATTTTTACAAACGCATCATGAAACAAAATATCCACAGAAGCTCCGTTGTCTATCAAGACTCGCTTCACCTCTGAGTTTCCAATTACAGGAGTTATGACCAATGGGTCGTCATGGGGGAACTTCACCCCTTCAAGGTCAGAATCATCAAAACCAATTGCGATTTCAGTTCTGGCACGCTTTGGGGCCTCTCCTACTATGTGCATCACTTCTCTGGCATACGCCTTTCGAGAGTTTCGAGTTGTGCCAGCCGCTGTCGGGCCTCCCCAGATCATGTTGATAACTGGTCCTCGGGGCTGTGTGTTACGATCATTATCCCTCCTATCATTGTCTCTCCTGTCATTGTCCCTTCTTTGGGTTCCACGATCTTCTCCCTTGGTGAATTTATTTAGTTTTCCTTTGCGAATTAAGAACTCAATCTCATCCTTCAACTGCCTACAATCATCTGTATCATGACCCACATCTCGGTGGAACCGACAGTATTGCTCCTTGTCTCTCTTTGCGGGGTCACCCCTGAGTGGCTTCGGCCATCAAAAGTTCTTATCCTTCTCAATCTCTAACAAGATTTGACTCCTAGGAGCATTCAACCTTGCATAGTCAGAAAACCTTGGTCCAAGATTCTTTTTTGGTGCTGATTCAAAGTCTTTGCTAGTACGAGGATACTTGTCCCTAGCATCATACTCCTGATCCTGTTTTCGCTTCTTGGAGTCGTTGTTACCTCGACCATTGCTTACTTTGACCTCCTTCTTTATACTATCCTCAGCCTTGATATACTTGTCAGCCCTTCGTTGGAGCTCAGCCATATTTTCGGGAGGATGCTTAGCCAATGACCTTTTAAAGTATAAGTCGGTGGTGCCATGCTCCAAGGCTACAATCGCCACCTTATTCTCCAAATCAGTGATGTTCAAAGTCTCCTTAGTGAACCTCTTAAGGTAGTCTCTCAGATTTTCATTCTTTCCTTGCACCACATACATAAGAGATGCAGAGCTTTTCTCATGCACTCTCCCGTTGATAAACTGGCTAACAAAGGCAGCACTTAACTCCTTGAAAGAGGCAATCGAGTTTGCAGGCAATTGGCTATACCATCTTTGAGCTATGCCCGATAAAGTTTGAGGGAACGCCCTACACTTTAAGGCGTCACTCGCAGGTTGCAGCAACAGTGCATTCGAGAACGTCCTAACATGGTTTGCGGGATCACCCGTTCCATCATAAGCCTTAATCGTTGGCATCTTAAACTTCTTTGAGATACGAGCATTCATCACCTCCTCAGTGAACGGGGGTGTGGGATCATCAGGATCCCCAAGTGGTATCAGATCCTTTGGGTTGCTCTTAGGGGTTTCAACCCTTGTTGTTTTTCCAGTTGGGGCGTCGTCCCTTCTCTACCTTCTTGAGGACCTTTTTAAGTCTATGATGGGAATCGGTCCTGATGTTGGAGGAGGTTGAGTCTGATTTAACCTAGCTTGTTCTCTCACAATATCATCCTTCAACCTTAATATCTCAGCCTCATGAGCCCTGATCCTCTCAGCGGCTGTCAAAGGAGGTCCATCATGGATAGTTTGTGTTCTTCTTCTTGGTTCTCTGCTAGCACGTCGCCTCCTTGGGGCTTCATCACGATCATCCTCATCAGACGATGAATCATCAGTATAGGGGCCAGAGTAGTCAACATATTCTCGATCTCGAATCTGCAAGGCGTGGCCACTAGGTCCAGGACCTTTTTTTTTTTTGCTAATTAAAATTTTATACCAAGAAGGAACAACTTACACAAATGTGGGGCATACCCCGCGCGATCAACATTCAGACAACAAAGCCAAACAACATTAAGTCATTTTACAATCAACAAACATAGAACTAAGCCTATTACAAACTTAATCTGGTGCCTCCACCAATCCTAAATTGAACCCAATACAAGCACTAAGAAAGTGCAACTGAGTAAACTGCAAATGATAGTACCTCGTACATATCCACCAATAATGGCTTGAGAACCCCTTCGAACTGCTCACGCTAGACTGTCCAGCAGTGCAACATCCCATCTTGTTCATGACAATATCCATATCAATTCCTACCATAGAGCCAGGCCTACTCGACCACCCTTTAGGACCAAGTCCTATTACCAAATCACAAACGGCAGGGGCACCAATCCTTACAAAACGACTGAGCCCCCAACCCACACCAACTTCAACCGCCTCCTTGGAAATTGCTAAAACAAAGAAAATTGCTGAGCTAAAACGCAGCAAATCAGCCTCCAATGGCGGCATTCCACCAACAGCGTTGCCTATAATATTACCAGTACAACCATTACCAATAACACCATTATAATTTTCCGCAAAACCCTTACCAACAACCTTAACGGCAGAGTAATCCACTCCATGATCCCCCCAGAAACCAGAGTTACCCAGATGGCTCTCTAACACCGACGAGTGGCCCTTTAGCATCACTCCCTCATCCTCAACCAGAATAGCATGTTTCTGTGTTGTCGAGAACAGAGTTTTACCTGCATTCTCAAACCCCACCATTTTAGTAATATCAGTCAACAAACAATCATCCTTCGTCTCCGAATTCATACTCCTCACAACAGTAACAGCAAAGTTTCTACCATCCGCCTTAACGGCAGAATCCACATCACAAACATTCAAAACCATAAAAGGTTCCGTATCAGTAGGACCACCATTCCAAACACTCCCCGAATGATTTACCAAATCAGTTGTGTCCTTGGTCAACATACTAGAAGTAATGTCTAATTCCTCATTACCACCAACATTAGCAGAAATTGAATCCATAAAATCCAAAATTTTAATAGGCATATTCAAAGAATCCATACCTAAATCTTTAACGCCAACTAACTGGACTTCCGAGGTCTTCACAGGACTTTCGTCGACCATTTGGCGGTCATTCTTCATAAGTTCCTCTTTGCAAAGAGGAACCTCACCATTTACCACAAGAGGATGAGACCCACAACCATCTGAGCCCAGAATGTTACTATCGCAAACATACTCCACCTGCTTGCAACCAGTAAGCTGCAACCTCTCACCGGACTGAGTCAACTGAGTCGACAAATCCTGCTCCCCATTAACTAACCCAGTAAAAAGACGAGGGAAGTAAACCCTGACCTCCGGCGAAAAAGTGACCTTCTTCGAAACCAGCTCCCCCTTAACTAACTCAGTAGTAGGGGCACCGTGCAAACACTCAAGAAGACTAGGGTAAAAAACCCTAACCTCTGGTGAGAAAGAGACTCTCTTCGGACTCATTCTCAAAACTATTATAGCTAATATATATAATAAGAATTCCATTAATACAGAATATGCATAACATAGGTATCAATGAGAGTCGCTCTATTCTCTCTCTGAAAATCCCTAGCCGCCACCATATTTTTGCCTTAATCTACACCATTTCTCCATCAGATCTTCACTCAGACCTTCCTAAATTCACCTTTTTTCCTCTAATCTTCCCCCATCACTCCATATTTCTTACTATATATATTTAAATCTATGATTTGTATTTTGTTTTCTTCGTATGTTTTTCAGCCGGCTATGATGTCGGGTTCTCTGGTTATGTTCCGGGATGTATGTTTTCATCTCTCTCTCCAGACGAACAGGGTTACTTCTATGTGCAATGAGCGCAAAGTGTCAGAAGGGTTTACAAACAGGAAAGTTGTTTGTACCTTTGGTCATGTTGAGATGGGTTGTTGTGAGATGGAGTTGTATGCTTCGATCTGTACCTCGTATGAGATGGGTACGGGGTATTCAGGACTCTTTCCTGGTGGTCATGATGTGTTCTTCCGGATTTCTTTGCGGCGAATAACTAGTGGTCTGGTCAGTGACATGCTCGATTCCATCGGTTGGATAGTTCGATCTATGGGTTTCAATCCTTGTTGGAAATTATGACGTTACTGAACTTTGTTGAGGGCATGTCTTACCAAGTTGGAATCAGGAACCATGGTTGTGCCCGGCTCCTTTTAATTCCGAGGAGGTTGGCGTCTGCGGGATGGGATTATCTGGGGTCTTCAAAAAGTGTTGCTGCTAATGAGGGGTTTTTTACTATGACAGAGTGTGCTCTGGCTAGCCAGGCGTTCGATGGTTTTGCAGCCATGAGAATGTATGAGTTTCATAGTATGTTTACTATGGAAGAGGTTGACTTCATTATATCAGGAATGGAAGGTGGGTATTTTGGCGTTTGTGCTGATGCTACGGGAACTGTTCTGGTTGGTCACCTGTTTGGTTTTCATTGCGGATTCGCAGAGTTCGATTCTGTTTTCCAGCGAACGGGATTTATTCCTATTTGGTGCCGAGAATCTTTCGAGATAATTAAGCTGCTCTTCTTCATTTATGGAGAAGTAATTAATTTCTTTGTTGGTATTAGTCAAAGTTGTTTGTTCGACTTTAGGCTTCAAGCTTATGCTGATGTTGGAATTGATTGGCCAGCCACGACCAATGATAGTTTGATATTTCCTTTTCACTATTGTCGTGTCTCTCTGGTTGTTTCTGGTCTGTGGTTTGCTGCGGGGAGAAAATTGATGGAAAGCGAATCAGGTGTACTTTTTTTTTTTTTTTGCTAATTAAAATTTATACCATAGGCAAATAAATTACATCTCTAGGGGCATACCCCGCGATTAGTAAACCATCCACCTAACGGTACTACATAGAAAAAACATGCTAGCACAAAGCCAGCAGCCAAGATCAAAACAAACAGAGTTTAAGCAAAGCATAAACATAACACTGAGACCTTTACGGTCTCCACAACTTCATCAGACGAGCTGCTCAGAAGCGCTCCACTTTCTCCGAGATTATCTTGCCCTTGCCTCGTCCATGTTCAGCAACCTCCTCCATGCCAGGGCCGTGGAGGCTTGCAACAGCAATAGTCCCATTTCCATCAACACTAGGAGCGTTAGCAGCCATCTCCCACTCTCCTTCATCCTCATCGTCTTCAACCAGCTTACCATAACCATCCGCAAACCCAAACAACATGCTCAAGAAATGCATGTGCCCACGCAAGGAGTCCTTTGTACTCTTGTTGAAGCCATCCATAGCCAGAGCTTTCTTTACCTTGCCAGCCTCACCCGAAGCTTCGACCACTTGAACCAAATCATAGTTGACTGTCAAAAAATCCATATCACCACCAGAGCGGCCAATCGCACTTACCTCTGCAAGCTCTTCATTCTGCCCCATCTCAGGAATGTTACCAGCTGTGCTCTTTAAGTTCACCTCAACATAGATTTCTTTGACTATAACCGAAGCCATTGAACAATGATAACTGCTCCCCAACTCAGTTAGAAAATCCTCAAGTTGAAGGGGAAGGCTTTGGCTAACTCCTGCATAGCCGAAAGCATTCTTTCCCTTATGATCAAGGGAGATAAAGAAAATCTTCAAACTACCTACATCCAGTCCTGGACTAGCAACTAGCAGCTTCCTCTGTCCATCCCAAATTGATTGTTCCAACAACCCAGCATCCTTTAGCTCCTCCCTCATGCCTTGAATAAGAAGCTCGTCATTACCTAGCAGAATAGGTGGGGGGATTCCCTTCCTCCGAATGAAGCCACTCAATTGTTTGATACAATGCAAAGCTCTAGCACGGTCTGCCATCAATCTTAGCACAGGCTGTTCCTGTAGGTCATTGATGGCCCTCATAGTAATCGTTCCCCAAAAACTGGGGACTTCATGACCATTCCACATAATACAGTCCCTCAAAAGCACAATTATTTTCAACGCAACGTTTAATTTCTCCTGAAGTTTTGTCGATTCCGACCAATTTCTAACAGGCATTCCAGTGATCCCTTTCTCCAAAGCTTCCGGCACATTGCCAAACCTGGAAGCAGAAACATTGTCTTCCACCTCATCTATATTATCCTTGTCTTTTATAGTTGCACCAACAAGCGTCTGCATAGCCTCCTTAACAGGCCTACCCGAAAGAGAGGCATTCTCATCAAAACAGTAGCCACCAACATCTTTATTTCCCAGCCCAAATTGAGCCTCACCAGATTCCTTCACACTCATGACTATCTCTTGAGTGTGACCAATTACCAAACACGCACCAGGCGTGTTCATCATATCGTTGTCCAGAGAGATTTTCTTTCTCTGCCAGGAGTCATTCATCAAACCTTGGGTGCTCAGGAGAGAGCCCCTAGGAGAAACACCATCTTGAGCCGAACCTGCGTCCACCTCCATCTGGATGCGACTTACCTTCATACATGAACCAGGCGTGCCTGTCATATTGTCTTCCATAGAAACCTCCTTTTGAAGCAAAGATTCACCCATCAATCCCTGGGAGTCCTGGATTGAACCCCCAGGAGCAACACCGTCGAGAGCCGGATCTGAGTCCAGATGCGAAGGAGGACCCATCAACTCTCGGAATACAGATCCAACAGCTAAGAAGGGGGGGTGAGCCCCATCCACTAATCCAGATTCAAGGGGAGCACCGCCCTGATCAACAGGGCATCTGGTTGAAAGCCCATCACGGTTAGAACCAGTCATCGTAGAAAGGGAATGAGAAATTTGGGAGTCCATCTTTATTGAATCCCCAGAAGCAACATCATCCAGAACCGGATCTGAGTCCAGATGCCTAGTTTCATCCACCGTAGGAAGACACAACAACTCTCTGAATACAGAGCCAACAACTAAGAAGGGGGACTGAGCCCCATCAAACACTCCAAATTCAAGTGGAGCTCCATCCTGATCCACAGGACTTCTAGGCGAAACCACATCGTGATTAGACCCGTCCATAAAAGAAATAAGGAGAAGAAATTTGGGGGGATGTGGGGGGACAGGGAGGGAAGATGGATTCGTGATGATGGAGAATAGATCTGATGACAAAGTGTTTAAAAGAGAAAGGCGGCTGCTAGGGATTTTAGAGAGAGGTTAGAGAGGAGGTAGAGAGAAAAAGACGACTCTCATTTTTCTTTTTTAGGTTACTCCTAGTCGATGTGCTTGTGTTTTGTTGCTGTTGACTGCTAGTTTATCTAGCTTTTTTAATGTTTTCTCGTTGTTGTTCCGTTAGGTAGACGTGTTACTAATCGCGGGGTATACCTCTAGAGATGGAATCTTTTGCCTATGGTATAAATTTTAACTAGCAAAAAAAAAACCTCATTTTGGACTCGGAACAAGAAAATTAGTTTTGCTTCATTTTTGACTCGTTTGAACATGAAAACCATTTGAGCCCTGTTCTTTAATCGTTTGGCGCCTAAGACTCACTAAAACCTCATTTTGGACTGGTCGGAACAAGAAAATTAATATGGCTTCATTTTTTACTTGTTTGAACATGGAAACCACTTGTAGCATTGTTCTTGATTCGTTTGACCCCTCAAACTCACTAAATCCTCATTTTGGACTCGTTGGAACAAGAAAATTAGTTTTGCTTCATTTTTTACTCCTTTGAACATGGAAACCACTTGTAGCTTAATTTTTGACTCGTTTGACCCCTCAAACTCACTAAAACCTCATTTTGGACTCGTTGGAACAAGAAAATTAGTTTTACTTCATTTTTGACTCGTTTGAACATGGAAACCACTTGTAGCCTTGTTCTTGACTTGGTTGACCCCTAAAACTCACTAAAACTTCATTTTGGACTAGTCGGAACAAAAAAATTAACCTGGCTTCATTTTTGACTCGTTTGAACATGGAAACCACTTGTAGCCTTGTTCTTCACTCGTTTGACCCTTAAAACTAACTAAAACCTCATCTTGGGCTCGTTGGAACAAAACTATAAATTTAGATTCATTTTTTTCTTGTTTGAACTTGGAAACCAGCTGTAGCCTTGTTCTTGACTCGTTTGACCCTTCAAACTCAATAAAACCTCAATTTGGAATCCTTGAGATGAGAGTCGTTTCTCTCTAGAACCCTAGCTAGCCGCCTCTTCTCAAAACTAAATCTAAACATCTTTCCATCAATCTAAACATAAATCCATCGCTAATCCATCTCTTTCTTCTAATCTTACACTATAAACACCTATATTTCTTTTCCTTTTTCTTTCATGAGTCGGAAGAGGGTTACTTTCTCCGATGCTTCTTTGTCGGAGAATAGTAGTTCTATTGATGGTCTCCTTGCTGACTCTAAGGAGTTGGTTAATGATGCTAGGGGTTTGTTGGCGAAGACCCAGGCTGGGTTGGTACCGAAGATGAGTCCGAAAAGGGTTACCTTCTTAGAGAACCTTGTATCGGAGATTCCTAGAGTTGGGGGTTGTATCCTTATGGGTGAGCCCATTGTTAAGTTGGGGAGTCCAGTTAGTAGCCCGAAGAGGGTCTCCTTCTCTCCGGAGGTTAGGGTTTTTTACCCTAGTCTGCACGGTGCCCCTGCTACTGAGTTAGTTAAGGGGGAGCAGGTCTCGAAGAAGGTCAGTTTTTCGACGGAGGTCAAGGTTTATTACCCTTGTCTTTCTACTAGGTTAATTAATGGGGAGTAGGATTTGTTGACTCAATCGACTCAATCCGGGGAGAGGTTGCAGCCATCTGGTTACAAGCAAATGGAGTATGATAGCGACTCTCTGGGCTCGGATGGTTGTGGGTTTCATCCTGTTGCGGTAAATGGTGAGGTTTCTCTTTGCAAAGAGGAACTTATGAAGAACGCCCGCCAACTGGTTGACGGAAGTCCTGTGAAGGCCGCGGAAGCCCGGTCTCTTTCTAGGGAATTGATGGGAAAGGTGGTTGAAAAGTTGTGGCCCAGATTGTTTATGGATGATGGGTTCAATGTTTAACCTGTGTTAGAGGAACACAAGCTGCTCGATGAAAGCCGTATGTGTAATGAAGATGCTGTTTCTCAACAAATTGTTCCTCAGGTGATGGCTAAGGCTGCTGACATGGGAGAGTCTGAGCATAGGGTTATTCCCTCTTCTCATGATGATGATGGTCTTGACTCCTTGTTGAAGGGTCTGGCTCAAGAGGAGATGTCACACTTAAGTGTGTGGGTTACACAATGGGACTGGATGGCTGCTAAGCGCCACTTGTTGGAAGCTAAGAACTATTTTAAAGTTCTTAAACTGTTTACTGAATTTATGGGGTTCAGGGTGCCCATGCTGCAGGGACAGGTGGAGGAGGTTGATGTGGCGATGAATGGAGGGGGCAAGGTTGGGGTTAATCCCAGTTTTAAAGAAGTTGCTCTTGAGAAGATTGACAATGATCATCAAAGTTTGGAATTGAAGATGGAAGGAATGCAGTGGCCTGTGCTAATGCAGGGGTGTGAAGCTGATGTGCAGGTCAGGTGGACGAAAACTGAGATCTTGGGTCGTGGGATGCAGGACAGTCCTGCTCTTACTGATGTTTGCTGGAATCGGACAATGACTAATTGTGCTGAGATGACCATGCGAGTGGGGGATCCTTTTTGGTTTGCCACGCTGAGGAAAGGCCTACTGATTAGAATGCTAGGATGTGAACAGGGAGGTTCCACCGTCTTTATTGGCATTGTTATGACTTGTATCTAATCTAGCATAGCTAGATGGTCTTTAAGCTGACTCAATTTAGTAATTGAGTATGTTTTGATGTTTTAGCTGGATGTTGATTCGCGGGGTATGCCCCTAGATTTGTAAAAGTTGTTCCTTTTGGTATAAATTTTTAATTAGCAAAAAAAAAAAAACTCAATTTGGACTCGTTGGAACAAAAGCATTAATTTAACTTCATCTTTTTCTTATTTGAATATTGAAACCACTTGTAGCCTAGTTATTGACACGTTTGACCCCTCAAACTCACTAAAACCTCATTTTGGACTCGTTGGAACAAGAAAATTAGTTTTGCTTTATTTTTTACTCGTTTGAACATGAAAACCATTTGAGCCCTGTTCTTTAATCGTTTGGTGACTAAGACTCACTAAAACCTCATTTTGGACCGGTCGGAACAAGAAAATTAATATGGCTTCATTTTTTACTTGTTTGAACATGGAAACCACTTGTAGCATTGTTCTTGATTCGTTTGACCCCTCAAACTCACTAAAACCTCATTTTGGACTTATTGGAACAAGAAAATTAGTTTTGCTTCATTTTTGACTCGTTTGAACATGGAAACCACTTGTAGCCTAGTTCTTGACTCGTTTGACCCCTCAAACTCACTAAAACCTCATTTTGGACATCGGAAGAGCCAAATGAGAGTCGGTTTTCTCTCTAGCAACTAACCCCAGCCGCTACCAAATCCCATCCAAATCTAAACTTTTTTTCATCAGATCTATATTATTCATTCCTAAATTCACCTTCCCCTTCTTATCTCTCACCTAAATCACCATATTTCTTATATATATATTATTCATTCTGGATATTTCTTTGTTTAATTTTGGTTTCTTGGAGATGCGCTCTCCTGAGCGTTCTTGTATGGATTGTTTTCTTTCTAATGGTTTGGGTGAATTCTTGCAGATTTGTAAAACCATGGTGTTGGTTGTGTGTTTTCTGGAAAGGCCGATTGATTCGGCAGAATACTCAGTCGGTTTTTGTGTTGATGCCTTGGAGACGATGTCTACGGGATGGTCTTGGATGGGGTTAACTCTTCTATGATTCTACATATGCGGTTTCTTGCGAACCAAGATGGTGAGAAGCTGGAGGTTTGCGATGGGCTTCTATTAAAGCCGTCGTTACTATGCAAGAGCTCGGATCTTTTGATAGTTCTGAGTTTATTCAAGTTGATTCTCCCTTCAATACTCGAGTTAGAGGGCTTGTATGGAGATATTAATTTGGTAGACCTTACCGTTTGCGGTGGCTATATTGCCAAAGTGGGTGCTATTGAAGAGGCTAGGGAT
Organism: Kitagawia praeruptora; assembly: GCA_037693485.1. Classification (NCBI taxonomy): domain Eukaryota; kingdom Viridiplantae; phylum Streptophyta; class Magnoliopsida; order Apiales; family Apiaceae; genus Kitagawia; species Kitagawia praeruptora. The sequence goes on along the minus strand of CM075344.1, from coordinate 91,565,328 downwards.
GTAGATGTTCTTGGCTTTGTAAATATTGCGTCTAAGACTGTAGGTCTTGTGTTTGATGATTTGTCTCAACCAGGAATTGAGAATTATTCTCCAACTGTGAAATTTTTAGAGGTTAGGAGCGCATTTCTTGGGAAATGTATGCTCTGTTATGCAGACTTGAGGAGTTTTGATACTTCGATGGTAGTGAGGAGGAAGTCTATCATTAGAGTTGTTCTTGGAAATCAGATGTTGGGCCAAGGTTCGCAACTGTTATCCAACTTGATGACTGGAAGTCGTATGCTTAGTTTTCAGAGGATGTGTTCCAATTCTCTAAACAGGGGTGCTGTATTGTTAACTAGTTATGCGAGATGGGCATGGTTGGATTTCGATCCGTCTGGGCTTTGCTATGCTTGGGTCGGGATGACCTGTTCAGGCGGCAATTTCCCCTTGATTGTTTTGAGGGGGTACTTAGATGTCTCTGTTCTACCAGAGAAGTGGAGAGCTCAGTTTGCAGCTGAGAATTTTAAGAAGGGTTTGTTGGAAATTATGACGTTACTGAACTTTGTTGAGGGCCTGTCTTACCAAGTTGGAATCAGGAACCATGGGTGTGCCCGGCTCCTTTTAATTCCGAGGAGGTTGGCGTCTGCGGGATGGGATTGTCTGGGGTCTTCAAAAAGTGTTGCTGCTAATGAGGGGTTTTTTACTATGACAGAGTGTGCTCTGGCTAGCCAGGCTTTCGATGGTTTTGCAGCCATGAGAATGTATGAGTTTCATAGTATGTTTACTATGGAAGAGGTTGACTTCATTATATCAGGAATGGAAGGTGGGTATTTTCGCGTTTGTGCTGATGCTACGGGAACTGTTCTGGTTGGTCACCTGTTTGGTTTTCATTGCGGATTCGCAGAGTTCGATTCTGTTTTCCGGCGAACGGGATCTATTCCTATTTGGTGCCGAGGATCTTTCGAGATAATTAAGCTGCTCTTCTTCATTTATGGAGAAGTAATTAATTTCTTTGTTGGTATTAGTCAAAGTTGTTTGTTCGACTTTAGGCTTCAAGCTTATGCTGATGTTCGAATTGATTGGCCAGCCACGACCAATGATAGTTTGATATTTCCTTTTCACTATTGTCGTGTCTCTCTGGTTGTTTCTAGTCTGTGGTTTGCTGCGGGGAGAAAATTGATGGAAAGCGAATCAGGTGTACTTATTCACCATATGCTGTCGGCAAAATGACTGGAAATATGGACTTGTTGCTGCAGTGCTGCAATGCTTCCTGGGATGTTCATGGCATAGGTGTTTTTTTTTTTTTGCTAATTAAAAATTTTATACCAAAAGAGGAACAACATACACCATTTGGGGGCATACCCCGCAAATCATTAACCAGTAAACAGAGTTAAAACAAACTTAAGCTGTTTACAATCAACAAAATAAGCAAACCATTTGCAAATAACACAACCCTGCAAACAAACATCAGGAGTGTTCACCCCTAGTCAGGCGCCATTTCTTCAGCCTCCCCTTTGCCCATCAGACTCTGGTCCCCTTGATCTCCGCCATACATGGTCCTGCCAGGTCTTGGCTGATCTCCCGTACGAAGACGGCAACTCTTAATCCTTATCTTAGTCTGTCGAGCTGTGACCTCCTTGTCCTCATCCATGCCTTTCTTGCCTTGAAACTCTTTTTGGATCGAGTCCTGCCTGGGATTCTCCTGCATTTGCTCTGTATCACCATGCACAGTCACATCTCCGACAAGACTAAACAGAGGCCCCAAATACTGCATGTTACCCTGAATTGGCTCCTTTGTGCTGCTCCCCCCCACCCATATATCCTTGGAAGGATCCTTGGATGGTTTTGCATCCTTACCTTTAGCAAGAGGGCTCTGCTTTGGCTCAGTCATTAGATCAATCCCCAAATCAATCAGGTAATCCCTCAATTGAATGGATCGGCAAACTAAGTCATGTTGCTCCACTTCCTGAAAACCTCTTATACCACGAGCAGAGGCACTGAATTCCCTATCATGTGACCCTTTAACCAAAGGAATTTCCTTACCTATCGAGCTAATGAACATCTTCACATTTTCTAGGTTACGCCTCGCTACCACCAGCGCCTTCCTCTTCAACTCGGAGTTCAATAGGGTGTGGTCTAATAGCCCCGCTATCTCCACCTCCTCTTCCATGTCTTGAATAATCTGCTCATCCTCCCCAAGAACCAGGAGCAAGATTCCATTCTTTCGAATATAGGCCCCAAGTTGCTTAATGCAATTCAGAGCTATACGCAAGTCTCTCAAAAGCTTTATAACTGGTCTCCTTTGCAAGCTATTTATAAAATCTAAATCACTCATGTCAACAGTCCCCCAAATCGTAGGCACCTCATGTCCACTCTGGACAATGCTGTCTCTCATGATAATGAATACATTCATAGCAATAGCTAGGCGCTCTTGCCATCGCTTTACTGAACCATCCCTACATGGGGTTGCTTCTTCTTCTATCACGTCATTACAGACCGCCTTACCCTTGTCTTTCATCCTGACCATATCAGTATCCCCGACAGAGGACCCAACATTTTCCCCAGAATTCATAGTCTTTCCATTCTCTCTACCCAGGTCCTTAACCGGAACAGAGGAATCCCCTGTTGTGGAAGTATAATCCTTTCCCAATTCATTCCCAACCCCAGCATCACCACCTATCTGGGCCTCATACAAACTCTCATCAGTTACTAGATCTTCCCTTTGACTATCCGAATGAATAGGCAATTCCTCCTCCATAGAGGGCTCCAACAAATCGACAAATGGAGTAGCATAACAATCCACATCCACAGTATTTGATTTAACAGGTTTCGTTAGGGAGAAAACCTTACCATCAATTATATGATGTTTGACCCGGCTACGGGTGCGAGCAGCCACCCCGTATTCAGAACTCCTTGGAATGATCGTGACTAGGTTGTCATCAAAAGAGACCCTCACTTCTCCTTTTTTCCCCTCATTCTTCATACTCAATCCTTCAACCTTCTTAGATCGAGTATCAACAGATGGTATCTCCGATACCAAATCGCTTGCAAAAGAAACCCTTTTTGGGCTCCTAACTGGTTCCAACCCCTTCTGGGTCATCCTCACTAGATCCGTATCAGTGGGTGCCATCATGGTATCAATGACCGAGCTTCTAGTTCTAGAGGCAACTCCAGAGGCTGTACATTCAAACTGTTCCCGATTCCTCCTCCCTGTAGCACCTCCTTTTGTACTACCGGTAGGAATCACCGACACTAGCTTTTTTGCAAAAGAAACCTTTTTCGGACTCAACATCGATACCATCCCTTCCATGGGCACCATCATAGACCTCTGAAGATCTTTCACCACATCAGTGGTACAAGCAAGAGGACAATCCTTAGATCGTTCAGACTCTGACAAGGTTTCCTCCAGGAAGGAAACCCTCTTCCGACTCATGATTAAACAGAACTAAAGAAAAGAAATTTGTTGTATAGGTGAGGGAATAGAGATGGAAGATGGATTTGCGAAGGTTAATTGTATAGATCTGATGGAAAAATGTGCGAGAAAAGACTAATAAGGGTTTCTAGTGAGAAGGAGGAGCTTCTCTCTCTAGACTCTCATTTGCTCCCGACCCTCTACTTGTTTTGTTGCTGTTGACTGCTAGTTTATCTAGCTTTTTTAATGTTTTCTCGTTGTTGTTCCGTTAGGTAGACGTGTTACTAATCGCGGGGTATACCCCTAGAGATGGAATCTTTTGCCTATGGTATAAATTTTGATTAGCAAAAAAAAAAATCCTCATTTTGGACTCGTTGGAACAAGAAAATTAGTTTTGCTTCATTTTTGACTCGTTTGAAAATGAAAACCATTTGAGCCCTGTTCTTTAATCGTTTGGCGCCTAAGACTCACTAAAACCTCATTTTGGACTGGTCGGAACAAGAAAATTAATATGGCTTCATTTTTTACTTGTTTGAACATGGAAACCACTTTTAGCATTGTTCTTGATTCGTTTGACCCCTCAAACTCACTAAATCCTCATTTTGGACTCGTTGGAACAAGAAAATTAGTTTTGCTTCATTTTTGACTCGTTTGAACATGGAAACCACTTGTAGCTTAATTTTTGACTCGTTTGACCCCTCAAACTCACTAAAACCTCATTTTGGACTCGTTGGAACAAGAAAATTAGTTTTGCTTCATTTTTGACTCGTTTGAACATGAAAACCATTTGAGCCCTGTTCTTTAATCGTTTGGCGCCTAAGACTCACTAAAACCTCATTTTGGACTGGTCGGAACAAGAAAATTAATATGGCTTCATTTTTTACTTGTTTGAACATGGAAACCACTTGTAGCCTTGTTCTTGACTTGGTTGACCCCTAAAACTCACTAAAACTTCATTTTGGGAAGAAGAGGAGTTTCGTGAATAGAGCAAAAACCATGAGAGTCGTTTCTCTCTAGGAACCCTAGCTAGCCGCCTCTCCTCAAAACTAAATCTAAACATCTTTCCATCAATCTAACCATAAATCCACCGCTAATCCATCTCTTTCTTCTAATCTTACACCATAAACACCTATATTTCTTTCCTTTTCTTTCATGAGTCGGAAGAGGGTTACTTTCTCCGATGCTTCTTTGTCGGAGAATTGTAGTTCTATTGCTGGTCTCCTTGCTGACTCTAAGGAGTTGGTTAATGATGCTAGGGGATTGTTGGCGAAGACCCAGGCTGGGTTGGTACCGAATATGAGTCCGAAAAGGGTTACCTTCTCAGAGAACCTTGTATCGGAGATTCCTAGAGTTGGGGGTTGTATCCTTATGGGTGAACCCATTGTTAAGTTGGGGAGTCCAGTTAGTAGCCCTAAGAGGGTCTCCTTCTCTCCGGAGGTTAGGGTTTTTTACCCTAGTCTACACGGTGCCCCTTCTACTGAGTTAGTTAAGGGGGAGCAGGTCTCGAAGAAGGTCAGCTTTTCGACGGAGGTTAAGGTTTATTACCCTTGTCTTTCTACTGGGTTAGTTAATAGGGAGCAAGAATTGTTGACTCAATCGACTCAATCCGGTGAGAGGTTGCAGCCATCTGGTTACAAGCAAATGGAGTATGATAGCGACTCTCTGGGCTCGGATGGTTGTGGGTTCCATCCTGTTGCGGTAAATGGTGAGGTTTCTCTTTGCAAAGAGGAACTTATGAAGAACGCCCGCCAACTGGTTGACGGAAGTCCTGTGAAGGCCTCGGAAGCCCAGTCTCTTTCTAGGGAATTGATGGGAAAGGTGGTTGAAAAGTTGTGGCCCAGATTGTTTATGGATGATGGGTTCAATGTTGAACCTGTGTTAGAGGAACACAAGCTGCTCGATGAAAGCCGTATGTGTACTGAAGATGTTGTTTCTCAACAAATTGTTCCTCAGGTGATGGCTAAGGCTGCTGACATGGGAGAGCCTGAGCATAGGGTTATTCCCTCTGCTCATGATGATGATGGTCTTGACTCCTTGTTGAAGGGTCTAGCTCAAGATGATATGGCACACTTAAGTGTGTGGGTTACACAATGGGACTGGATGGCTGCTAAGCGCCACTTGTTGGAAGCTAAGAACTATTTTAAAATTCTTAAACTGTTTACTGAATTCATGGGGTTCAGGGTGCCCATGCTGCAGGGACAGGTGGAGGAGGTTGATGTGGTGATGAATGGAGGGGGCAAGGTTGGGGTTAATCCCATTTTAAAGAAGTTGCTCTTGAGAAGATTGACAATGATCATCAAAGTTTGGAATTGAAGATGGAAGGAATGCAGTGGCCTGTGCTAATGCAGGGGTGTGAAGCTGATGTGCAGGTCAGGTGTGAAGCTGATGTGCAGGTCAGGTGGACGAAAACTGAGATCTTGGGTCGGGGGATGCAGGACAGTCCTGCTCTTACTGATGTTTGCTGGAACCGGACAATGACTAATTGTGCTGAGATGACCATGCGAGTGGGGGATCCTTTTTGGTTTGCCACGCTGAGGAAAGGCCTGCTGATTAGAATGCTAGGATGTGAACCGGGAGGTTCCACTATCTTTATTGGCATTGTTATGACTTGTATATAATCTAGCATAGTTAGATGGTCTTTAAGCTGACTCGATTTAGTAATTGAGTATGTTATGATATTTTAGCTGGATGTTGATTCGCGGGGTATGCCCCTAGATTTGTAAAAGTTGTTCCTTTAGGTATAAAATTTTAATTAGCAAAAAAAAAAAACTTCATTTTGGACTAGTCGGAACAAAAAAATTAACATGGCTTCATTTTTGACTCGTTTGAACATGGAAACCACTTGTAGCCTTGTTCTTCACTCGTTTGACCCTTAAAACTAACTAAAACCTCATCTTGGGCTCGTTGGAACAAAACTATAAATTTAGATTCATTTTTTTCTTGTTTGAACTTGGAAACCAGTTGTAGCCTTGTTCTTGACTCGTTTGACCCTTCAAACTCAATAAAACCTCAATTTGGACTCGTTGGAACAAAAGCATTAATTTAACTTCATCTTTTTCTTATTTGAATATTGAAACCACTTGTAGCCTAGTTATTGACACGTTTGACCCCTCAAACTCACTAAAACCTCATTTTGGACTCGTTGGAACAAGAAAATTAGTCTTGCTTTATTTTTTACTCGTTTGAACATGAAAACCATTTGAGCCCTGTTCTTTAATCGTTTGGTGACTTCACTAAAACCTCATTTTGGACCGGTCCGAACAAGAAAATTAATATGGCTTCATTTTTTACTTGTTTGAACATGGAAACCACTTGTAGCATTGTTCTTGATTCGTTTGACCCCTCAAACTCACTAAAACCTCATTTTGGACTTATTGGAACAAGAAAATTAGTTTTGCTTCATTTTTAACTCGTTTGAACATGGAAACCACTTGTAGCCTTGTTCTTGACTTGGTTGACCCCTAAAACTCACTAAAACTTCATTTTGGACTAGTCGGAACAAAAAAATTAACCTGGCTTCATTTTTGACTCGTTTGAACATGGAAACCACTTGTAGCCTTGTTCTTCACTCGTTTGACCCTTAAAACTAACTATAACCTCATCTTGGGCTCGTTGGAACAAAACTATAAATTTAGATTCATTTTTTTCTTGTTTGAACTTGGAAACCACTTGTAGCCTTGTTCTTGACTCATTTGACCCTTCAAACTCAATAAAACCTCAATTTGGACTCATTAGAACAAAAGCATTAATTTAACTTCATCTTTTTCTTATTTGAACATTGAAACCACTTGTAGCCTAGTTCTTGACACGTTTGACCCCTCAAACTCACTAAAACCTCATTTTGGACTCGTTGGAACAAGAAAATTAGTTTGGCTTCATTTTTGACTCGTTTGAACATGAAAACCATTTGAGCCCTGTTCTTTAATCGTTTGGCGACTAAGACTCACTAAAACCTCATTTTGGACCGGTCGGAACAAGAAAATTAATATGGCTTCATTTTTTACTTGTTTGAACATGGAAACCACTTGTAGCATTGTTCTTGATTCGTTTGACCCCTCAAACTCACTAAAACCTCATTTTGGACTCGTTGGGACTAGAAAATTAGTTTTGCTTCATTTTTGACTCGTTTGAACATGGAAACCACTTGTAGCTTAATTTTTGACTCGTTTGACCCCTCAAACTCACTAAATCCTCATTTTGGACTCGTTGGAACAAGAAAATTAGTTTTGCTTCATTTTTGACTCGTTTGAACATGGAAACCACTTGTAGCCTTCGAACATGGAAACCACTCGTTTGACCCTTCAAACTCAATAAAACCTCAATTTGGACTCATTGGAACAAAAGCATTAATTTAACTTCATCTTAACAATCACTCTCGAAAAAAAAAATGAGAGTCGTTTTCTCTAGCTTCTCTCTAGCTTCTCTCTAAAACCCTAGATAGCCGCCACTAAATATTAGCCTAGATCTACACCAATTAATCATCAGTAACCATAAATCTAACGCGAATTCCTTTTTCTCTACATCCTCTAACCCCTCCACTAAATTTCTTTCTTTTTTTTTTTTTTTTTTTTTTGCTAATTAAAATTTATACCACTAAGGAACAGCGTTACACAATCTGGGGGCATACCCCGCGGAATCCACATTCAGACCAACAGAGTTAAACAACGTTACACCATTTAACAATCAACAAGAAGAACTAAAACCATTACAGACTTAAATTTAAACTTAATCTGGAGCTTTACTGAGGCGTGCCTTAAGCTTGCAAACTCTAGCCTCCTTCCTAGTATCATCATGCACAGTCACATCACCCACAAGATCAAACAGATGACCCAGGTACTGCTTGTTGCCCTGAATCGGCTCCTTTGCATTGTTTGCCATTCCCCTTTTTTCCTTCAAAGATTCATCATCCATACCTCCAGTGTATGGGCTATTCTGCTGCTCAGCTGATTGAAGATCGATCCCCGAATCAATCAAATAGTCCCTCATTTGAATAGTTCGACAGGTTAAGTCATGAAGCTCCACTTCCTCAATATCTCTTAGCCTACGAGCAGAGGCACTAAATTCCCTATCACGGGACCCTTTAATCGAAGGAATCTCCAAACCCCGAGAGACAATGAACAACTTTAGCTTATCCAAGTTACGTCTCGCTGCCACCAGAGCCTTCCTCTTCAACCCCGAGTTGTATAAGCTATGGTCTAACAGCTCAGCAATCTCCCGCTCCTCTTCCATGTCTTCAATGACCTGGCCATCATCCCCTAACATAACCGGGAGAGGGATACCATTCTTCCTAATGAAATTCCCGAGCTGCCTAATGCAGTTCAGTGCTTTTCCCAGGTTTCTCAGGAGCTTGATGTCTGGCCTTGAATTCAGCCCATTAATAACATCCAAATCACTTACACCAACATTTCCCCAAATTAGGGGCACCTCATGCCCATTGTGGATTATGCAGTCTCTAAAAATAATGATCACGTTCATAGCGATAGACAAACGCTCCTGCATTCTTTTAATCGAGGCATTCCAAAAAGGAGTCCCCTCTTTCCTTGCTGATTCAATACACACATTCTTCCCCTTGGTCTCCGCAGGTTGCTCACTCGCAACTGGATTAGAGCCCTCCCCTTGTGTTAACTCAGTGACCCTGTTGTCATTAAAAGAAGCCCCCTCACTGACCATACCATTGGGGTTAAAGAGTCTGTCTTTTCCACCCACTCGGGTCTCATCAGCAATTGGAATTTTGGGCGAGAACGTGGAATTAACATCCTCCTCATTCATTACATAATCTGAACTAGAAACAATAGAATTCGAAGATTCCTCAACCAAGATAGTCTGGATATCATTGAAAAAAACCGGCTTCATCTTCTTATGAGAAGAGAAAAACTTACCTTCGCACTCCAGTAAGTTAATTGAGCTTCTAGTTCTCGAAACAACCCCAAGTCCAGGATTATCCAATTTCCGCCCTTTGTTGTCATCAATCCCATCCAAAACTACCCTTCTCTTGGGTTGAGGTCTCCAAGCAGATCTTACTGGATTACCCTTCTCCAACGGTATCACTGACACCAATTCTTTCGCAAAAGACACTTTCTTCGGGCTCACCTCAGACTTCCTGCCATCAGAGGACCAATTCGGCAGGCTATCATTTTTAATAACGTCTGACTTTCTGAAACGGGAGCCAACAGATGGTGGTACCCCCGCGACTAGGTTGTCATCAAAGGAGACTCTTGCGACACTCTTTTTGCCAGCATTCTTCGTACTCAGTCCTTCCAATTTCCTAGATTGAGTATCAATAGATGGTATCTCCGATACCAAATCAACCGCAAACGAGACCCTTTTTGGGCTCAAAACTGGATCTAACCCCTCCTGGGTCGCTACCATATGGTTCTTAACAGGAGTCGCCATTACAGAGTCATCCACAAATGAAACCCTCTTGCGACTCATGCTAATCGAAAGGAAAGAAGAAATATGGTGTTTGGGTGGGAGATTAGAAGGAAGAGATGGATTAGGATGTGGAACTTTAGAACTGATGAAGAAGATGATTAGATTGTTTGAGGTTTTTAGAGAGAAGTTCTAGAGAGAAGGCAGAGAAAATTCGACTCTCATTTTTTAATTTTTAAAATCACCTCATTCTCTGTCTAGAAATATTGTGTTTATGTTCTTTTTTCTTTTTTCTTAACATCGTTCCATGGTTTCGATGTTAGTGAATTTCTTGTGTGTTGCTGTGCGAGATTGCTCTATGGATCTCAGCCACTGGGTTGTGATGGGAAACTCTTCTTTGGGATTTCTATCGTATAGGTATCAACCTGCCGTCCGTAAGGCAGTTGATGTAGATGGTTACCGTCTTTGTCTTTCTGACAAGCGTTTCTCTGTTGAGGATGCGAATCCTAACGATGATTTGTTCAATCTATCGGAAGCAAGAACTCATGGGTTTTTTGGTTTGATGGTTGTAGATAACACCCTACAATCAACAATCAAATCAACAACATTCTCCATAACAACAATTTCTTCCTTTTTTGCATCATTCTCTGTAATAGCAATTTCTTCCTCTTTTGCATCATTCTCCATAACATCATCTTCTTCCTCTTTTGCATCATTCTCCATAAGAACAACTTCTTCTTTTTGAGTTCCTCTTGAAAGTTCAAACCCTTGAAAAGAAGACTTCAATTTCTCCTCTTGTTCCTCTGGTTGATGAGATTCAAATTCGAAAGCTAGATTGCGAACATCATTAACCGAGATATATGGACTTGATTTAACCTTTTTATAAATAGGCCAATTCAATCCACGAATAAACCTTGCAATTTTTTTTGTTTCTTCCTCCTCTAAGTCACAAATAAAGCATAATTTTTCAAATTCAGAAGTATATTCAGAAACACTCATAGTACCTTGAGATAAAGATGTCAGCTTCAAGAACTTCTCTAGTTCATAATCATAAGGAATATATTTTGTACGAAGTTCCTTCTTTAAAGCTGTCCAAGTCACGATCTCCCCCTTTCCAGATCTAGCTCTTCTTGCATTAAGATTGTCAAACCATAAGCCTGCTTTTTTCGTAAGTTTAATCGCTGCAATCTTGAATACTTTTGTCTCACTCCAACCCGTATAATCTGAAATCTTGTCGACTTGTCTTACCCATTCAACAAAATCTTCAATGCTACCCAAACCCGTAAAATAATTAAGCTCTATTCCAGGATCATAGATTTCATCTCTACCTTTCACTGTAAGAATTTTACCCAACACATCAAACCTAGACTCCATTGAATTAGCTAGCTTTTCCGTTCGTATATCCATCGCATCCAATTTTTGAAGCAAGCGTTTAACCAATTTATCTGTTGCCATGATCGAGATTTGAAAAAAAAAGGAAAAAATATTCTGGATGAACAGTACCCGTGAACAGTGCCGATGAACAGTGCCAATGAACAGTACTCGTGAACAGTGCCGATGAACAGTACCCGTGAACAGTGCCAATGAACAGTGCCGATGAACAGTTCGCGTGAATAGTGTCCGATGAACAGTAACTTGTTTTTTTTTGTAAAACCCTAGATCTCCCAACAATTAAGAAATTGATGAAGAAACCCTGGCTCTGATACCAAATTGATGTGGATCGCTCCACGAATAAAGAAAACAAGAAGAAAAGGATATTTCAAAAGAACACGATCAATCCAGAAACGTGAACTTTGAATCTCAAATAACTTAGATCAATCCAGAAACTAAGTAATTTGAATCTAACCTTCAAAACAATCCAGTAATTGAAGTTTAGAGGAAAGAAAAACTAATCATAGGTAATCTCAAAACAAAAGTTTATATCATCCATTCATTATCTCCTTAAAACATTACATGAGAGGGGTATATATAGGCTTAGACAATAACCTAAACCCAATAGGAATCCAAGAGAAATCCAATACCAGCTTGAAGATTAGCTAATATCTGAATCCATCCAGGAAACACAATTTAAAACCAAATCCAAATAGAAAATACATAAAACCGAATCCAAACAGGAAAATAAAATCCTAAGTGCTTAAAACAAGAAAAACCCTTTCAAGTGAAAGGTAAAAACTTGCAAGCCAAAATCTACTTAATACTTATAGATAATAATCAGCTTCTTGTCCAAGCTTCATTCGTCCTTCCTTTATTCCATCTTGTCCAAGTAAGCTTCTTGACCCAACTCTCCCACAAATTCTAACTCGAATCCCTTCATGAATAATAATATAAAATATTTACCAATTAACATATTCATTCCCTGATCCTCATCAGTTATGACTTGTATATAATCTAGCACAGTTAGATGGTCTTTAAGCTGACTCGATTTAGTAATTGAGTATGTTATGATGTTTTAGCTGGATGTTGATTCGCGGGGTATGCCCCTAGATTTGTAAAAGTTGTTCCTTTAGGTATAAAATTTTAATTAGCAAAAAAAAAAAAAAACTTCATTTTGGACTAGTCGGAACAAAAAAATTAACCTGGCTTCATTTTTGACTCGTTTGAACACGGAAACCACTTGTAGCCTTGTTCTTCACTCGTTTGACCCTTAAAACTAACTAAAACCTCATCTTGGGCTCGTTGGAACAAAACTATAAATTTAGATTCATTTTTTTCTTGTTTGAACTTGGAAACCAATTGTAGCCTTGTTCTTGACTCGTTTGACCCTTCAAACTCAATAAAACCTCAATTTGGACTCGTTGGAACAAAAGCATTAATTTAACTTCATCTTTTTCTTATTTGAATATTGAAACCACTTGTAGCCTAGTTATTGACACCTTTGACCCCTCAAACTCACTAAAACCTCATTTTGGACTCGTTGGAACAAGAAAATTAGTCTTGCTTTATTTTTTACTCGTTTGAACATGAAAACCATTTGAGCCCTGTTCTTTAATCGTTTGGTGACTAAGACTCACTAAAACCTCATTTTGGACCGGTCGGAACAAGAAAATTAATATGGCTTCATTTTTTACTTGTTTGAACATGGAAACCACTTGTAGCATTGTTCTTGATTCGTTTGACCCCTCAAACTCACTAAAACCTCATTTTGGACTTATTGGAACAAGAAAATTAGTTTTGCTTCATTTTTGACTCGTTTGAACATGGAAACCACTTGTAGCCTTGTTCTTGACTTGGTTGACCCCTAAAACTCACTAAAACTTCATTTTGGACTAGTCGGAACAAAAAAATTAACCTGGCTTCATTTTTGACTCGTTTGAACATGGAAACCACTTGTAGCCTTGTTCTTCACTCGTTTGACCCTTAAAACTAACTATAACCTCATCTTGGGCTCGTTGGAACAAAACTATAAATTTAGATTCATTTTTTTCTTGTTTGAACTTGGAAACCACTTGTAGCCTTGTTCTTGACTCATTTGACCCTTCAAACTCAATAAAACCTCAATTTGGACTCGTTAGAACAAAAGCATTAATTTAACTTCATCTTTTTCTTATTTGAACATTGAAACCACTTGTAGCCTAGTTCTTGACACGTTTGACCCCTCAAACTCACTAAAACCTCATTTTGGACTCGTTGGAACAAGAAAATTAGTTTGGCTTCATTTTTGACTCGTTTGAACATGAAAACCATTTGAGCCCTGTTCTTTAATCGTTTGGCGACTAAGACTCACTAAAACCTCATTTTGGACCGGTCGGAACAAGAAAATTAATATGGCTTCATTTTTTACTTGTTTGAATATGGAAACCACTTGTAGCATTGTTCTTGATTCGTTTGACCCCTCAAACTCACTAAAACCTCATTTTGGACTCGTTGGGACTAGAAAATTAGTTTTGCTTCATTTTTGACTCGTTTGAACATGGAAACCACTTGTAGCTTAATTTTTGACTCGTTTGACCCCTCAAACTCACTAAATCCTCATTTTGGACTCGTTGGAACAAGAAAAGTAGTTTTGCTTCATTTTTGACTCGTTTGAACATGGAAACCACTTGTAGCCTTCGAACATGGAAACCACTCGTTTGACCCTTCAAACTCAATAAAACCTCAATTTGGACTCGTTGGAACAAAAGCATTAATTTAACTTCATCTTAACAATCACTCTCGAAAAAAAAATGAGAGTCGTTTTCTCTAGCTTCTCTCTAGCTTCTCTCTAAAACCCTAGATAGCCGCCACTAAATATTAGCCTAGATCTACACCAATTAATCATCAGTAACCATAAATCTAACGCGAATTCCTTTTTCTCTACATCCTCTAACCCCTCCACTAAATTTCTTTCTTTTTTCTTAACATCGTTCCATGGTTTCGATGTTTATTTATTCAAAAAAACATCGTTCCATGGTTTCGATGTTAGTGAATTTCTTGTGTGTTGCTGTGCGAGATTGCTCTATGGATCTCAGCCACTGGGTTGTGATGGGAAACTCTTCTTTGGGATTTCTATCGTATTGGTATCAACCTGCCGTCCGTAAGGCAGTTGATGTAGATGGTTACCGTCTTTGTCTTTCTGACAAGCGTTTCTCTGTTGAGGATGCGAATCCTAACGATGATTTGTTCAATCTATCGGAAGCAAGAACTCATGGGTTTTTTGGTTTGATGGTTGTAGATGAAGCTGATAGTCCTCTCTCCTCCCTTGTTGGTGGTGAGAAATACTCAGCAAATGGAGATACGCCTCTGGTTCTGTCTAAATCGGAGGGTATGGTATTGATGGTGACCTTCTTACTGATTGGGTACTTTGTAGACGGAATCACCTATGGTGAGTTTTTTCATCAAGGTCCCACTATCGTTGTAGGAAAGGGTGTGTTTTCAGATGGGCACAAGCTGTTCGGTGGTTCACCAAGCAGAGATGGTGTTTATTTTGCGATGGGGTTTAGCCAAGCCGTTAGATGTTACGGTTTCCGAACTTTTTTTTTTTTGCTAATTAAAATTTTATACCAAAAGGAACAACTGATACAAATCTAGGGGCATACCCCGCGAAGTCAACAACCAAATATTACAAAACCAGCATCCTAAAACAAACAATAGCCACCAGGGCAACTAATGAAGTCTGCATATAAAGAGTTAGCTAAAAAAGCTTAATATCCTAGTTCACCCAGTGCGCCCCTTTTTGTCTTAAAAATACCACTAGCATCAAAGTGGTCCCTTCCCAAAGTCCTTCTAGCACAAATCCAGCAGCATAGAAACCAACACTGCTCACAGCTTGATCAATCTTATTCCACTTCGTATGACCATGTCCAACCAACAAAATCTCGACCTCTCCCATCGAACTGGGCCAATCTAGACCCACCCCATCCTCAACTGCATCTATGCCATGCAACCTCTGATGTCATCCACTCTTCCAACAGAAATCTCATAGAAGTACAGTACATTGGAACCCCACGGTTTCCGAACTTGTCTGATAGATGTTGTATTCTCCTTAGAGAGCGCATACTTAGAGGGCGCTTGGTATAGATTTGGCTTTCGAAGAGTTGTCCGGCAAATGTTGGATGGAATGATATATGGCAGTTTAGTGTATTCTCAAGGCACGATTGTTGTTGAGCTGATTGCCTCTTTCAGAGATATTAAATGGTGGTATTTCTTGTACATTCGTCAGGAATGGTCTAGCAAGTTTCAGGTAATGATTTCGTCCTTTGTTCTCGGAGATGGGTTTGTCTTCATTTCGTTGAATCGGTTGAAGATTCCTAAATGTTGTTTGGATGGGGTTCTTTCACCATCTAAATCTGGTTCTTTGGAGATTTCTTTTCATATGCCTGTTCTATATACAGAGGTTGTGTTCGTTGTCTCTCGCGGTTTTGTACGCGATGAGGCTATTGTGGAACATAACGATGGAGTTATCTCTGTTGTTGAGGATGTTATTCCTGTTGGGGTTTTCAAGAAATCGGTGCGATACCTGACTTGCTGGGTAGTGGTCAGATCTGTTAGTGATGATTTTAGCAAGGGTTTACTGTTTCATTATGTGGGTTATCAGGTTGCTACTGGGGAGTTTCGTCTCACGTCTCCTTTGTCATATCATGATGAGACTGTGGTATACACCTGCCAGGTGTTCGAGGGTTTTCCTCATAGTACCACAGTGATTGGGTTTGATGTAATTAACATGAATGTTAAAGGCCATGTTACTGGATCTACAAGGATTATAGGTGATATATTGGAACCGGAACTGCGGTTTCACGGAATTTGTTGCGCAGATTTAATTCTGTTAGTCTTAGTGGTGGAAGGGATTGTAGATGGTATTAAGCAAACTTGGTTTGTTGTCAAGTTGGAGCCCATCAAGAATGGTTTGAGTGATGGTCTTAATGCACATTTGTTTTCAAGGGAGCAAATGGCTGGGGATGGCATTGAGGAGTGGTGTTATACAGCATTGTGTGTGCTGTTAATTACTACTATTATTTCGAATTTTGTTATGACTAATTGTCCTTTGAGGGGAAGCTTGAATGTGACCAATCTTTATGATTGGAGACTCTCTATTGTAGACTGGTATTTGGGTTATCACCGCTATGATCTCTTAGTTGGAATACGGGTGTTCGTGTATTATCTGGTGGCAAGAATCTCTTTGGGCCTTTTGTGTGGCCATGGAGATTTGATGCGCTGTTCTACTAATTGCTTCATGTGGTCAAGTGTTTTGATGAATAACCAAGTGGGAGATGTTGGTACAAAGGTCTCTATTTCTAGTGGCCTGTTTTTGATGGATTCCTAATTTCGCACATGCTGATTGCAAGGACTGTGAATGTTTTTGCAATATCTAGACAATGGGTAGTTGAGGTTGACTTAGTTTCTGCTAGGTTTATTTGGGCGACTAATACGGTTAGAGTTTTTGAAGGGATTGCTAGGATGATGAAGTACAAGATGGAATGTTTGGGTGCGAACCAGGGGAGTGCACCTTTCTTAAAATGGTTTAAGGTGGCAGGTTGTTAACTGTCTAATTTTCTTGTTCTTGTTTATGTTGACAGTAGGGTGACTTACTGATGTTGTGACTTTTGTTATGCTTTGTTGCTTTTCGCGGGGTATGCCCCTAGATTTGTTCTAGTTGTTCCTTTTTGGTATAAAATTTTTAATTAGCAAAAAAAAAAAAAAAAAAACATCATCTTTTTCTTATTTGAACATGGAAACCACTTGTAGCCTAGTTCTTGACTCGTTTGACCCCTCAAACTCACTAAAACCTCATTTTGGACTCGTTGGAACAAGAGAATTAGTTTTGCTTCATTTTTGACTCGTTTGAACATGAAAACCATTTTTTTTTTGCTAATTAAAATTTTGTACCAAAAGGAACAGCTGATACAATTCTGGGGGCATACCCCGCGAAATCAACAAAACGAGAATACAATAATAACTAGATCAGACCAATACAAAGACTGGTCTACACATGAATAACAAAGCTAGGTAAACTAGCCTACTACAGAAATAACCCCTACGCCCTGAACAGGGTGGCTCTACAGCACTGCAAAAACAGTAGCTCAGCAAGAAGCTTTAACATCAAATATGGGCAGATATTCCTGTCCAAGCAGCGCACGCATCGTCCAAATCTGAACCTTAAGGAGCCAAAAATCTGCTCCATTGCACCATCATTCTTTAAGCATTGTGTACTGCTCATCAACCATTTGCTATGAAGACAAACCAGTAAACACTGGCTAAGAATGCATCCCAGGACAATGACAAGCCCCTGCATCACTAAGACATAATTAACGTTCAAGATAAACCCCATAGCAATCTGGGGAGCAACTGGAAAGCCCCCAAGCAAACCGGTAGTAGCATTAAAAGTAGCAGCTAAATAAACATCCCTTCTACAAACCAACCCATCTTTTCTCATCCTTAAACCTGCACAAGTCCTACATTCGTCAACATTCACCTCCTCATACAACCACCCCTGCTTCATTAATGAGGCAGCAACCCAACCCCCAATCCAAATTACCCTCTCTACTATCAGATTTCGGAACCCATCAATATCCAACAAAGCAAGATCAATATCCTTGATCCCATCATTTGATTGCGTAGTCAGTAACCCATCAATACCTATCCCTCGTTCCTCAACTTGAACGAACATCACTTTAAAGTTGTATGGGCTAGAAGCCCCATCTTCATGAACCTTCCTGTTAAGACAATGAATCTCGCCAAACAGGGCCACCTGGTAAAGCAAAGTCACCACATGTTTCACTATCAACAATTCATTCCTCATCGACCTGGAATGTCCAACGTAGTCAACATTCTTTAGGAAACCCGCCACAGCAGCAGAAACAAAATAATGCTCAACATATTCTGTGACAATTCTGTGCGCCACATCATCATACCGCCACTGGGGCGCCGCTGTCACAACCCGATACATCAGTTATGATCTAACCACAGTCTTCCAGAATTTCCATAGGAACTCATTCATCAACCAGTCATTAATTAGTAACCAAGGGTGCGACCCATCATTCAGAACAAGCAGGTCAGACCCGAATGTCCAAAGATAGAGCCAAAAATCACCAGAAGAATCCAGGCGAACAATTTGAAGACAATTGCCAGCCTTCAACACTTGGTATCTCATCATTCTCACAACATGCTCAGCAGATAACACGTATAATGGGAGTCTTCCGTTCTCTCTCTAGGAACCTTTCTAGCCGCCTCTAAATTTCAGCCTAATCTTACACAATATTCATCAGATCTATAAATCCCACCTTCACTAATCCATCCTCTCTCTCTCTCTCTCTCTCTCCTTTCACCTATTCACCATATTTCTTAATTATATCTATCATTTTCTTTCGAAATCGGTCTTCTGAGATGGTTTCTTTGAGATGGAGACCATTTGTGATAAAGGTTGAGAATCCCATAGAATCATTGTGTTTTTCGTCCTCTATGTGGAAGGGTTTCCTATTTCTTAGGTGCGAGGATTTGTTTCCTTCGTCGTTTGAAGGAGGGTCTTTTGGTGTCATCAAAGGTGTTCGGTACGGCATTGCTTTTGGGTGGTGGGTCTTCGTCTCTCATGATTTCGGCATTCCGTTGAACGGCGTGGTGACCCAAGATGTTTTCTACCGATTTGGTAGTTTGTTGATGAAATCGGTTGATTTCATGACCTCTTTTAGGTTATCTGTTGAGATATATTTCTCTTCCAGCTTTTCTGAAGCCACTGTGTGCTTCTCCTCTTTGTTTTAAGAACCAGAAGGATTGTGATTGCAAAGTGTTTGACACTTGGCCTGACTCAATCAGGTATGTGTTAGGGGTGTGTCAGTGGCTTGTTGAATGCCTCTCTACTGGGTTCGAATTGAAACGGAGGATTGGTTTCCTCACGTTTGGTTTTAATGATTTTACAATATTTGAACGAGGAATTGTTGCAATTGCGAGAACCAGTTATACCCATGTTTCGACTGGTAATGATTTGATATGGTTGTCTGAGGACATGTTTGCTTTTGAGCAACAATTGTTAGTAGGAGTTGGCGCTCGCGGTTACGGTTTTCTCAGGAATGCCGATTGTGTTATGTTTGACCTGCTCAAATGGAGGGCTGGTAGGAAGGCTGAGATCATAAAGGTTTTCAGGATAAAGTTAGACCTGGGAGGTGATAAAGTTGCGGACTGGATCACCAGTCGTGGTGTTGATTTATATGCTTTTCATGGCGTGTACAGCTATGCTATTTTATCTCATTTTTTATTGAATTCGAAGAACTTTAAAGAAGATTACATGTCTTCAAATGAGAGAGGGACATTTTCCCTTGTTCTTGCTTGTATTGAGCAAGATGATGGGTTTTTTAGCCTAGTTGGAAATGAGGATTTCTTCTCATCTGCTTCTCTGGAGTGAAATGAAGCACAAGGTCTATTTGAGGTTGATGTCGATGCTGTAGAGGAGCCTAGGGGTTCTGACTATGTCCACCGTGCCTTGAATGGTCACATGTTTAAATACAAGTTGGAGTACAAGGTTGCGAATTGTTGGTTCTTGAATGGTGTTAGACACACGAGAGGACCAGGTGGTTTGGTCTTATTATGTGGGGTGTTTGATGTTTTGCTTCTTCGAAGCATTACTGTGAAAGCTTGTTGCCCATGCGTGTGGACAGGGGAGGATTCTTCTGTGGAGGCCACAAAGGCAGGTGGTTCTGCTCTAATCCTGATGGATGAGGGACGTGGTGACAACACCCTGGATTTGTCGTATTTTAGTTTGCTGGAGTCTTTCATTGATAGCGGCTATGATGACATTATGATGGCAAGGATGGTTATGGGCCTGCTTTGGGTTATTCGATTCTCTGTGACTGATCTGCAGGGCCAACTTGTTGCTACTGCAAATGAGATAACAAATGGGATGAGGACCATAGCCATTGTCACCATGTGCTGTGGTTACTTGCTTATCAGATGGAGGAATTTGGAAATGGTGACTTGGAGCAGAGCTATAATTAGCATGTATTTTTTCTATAGGAAAGCCAACTCTGCTGCTGTTACTCATGAGAAGGCTGACTTTGGTGAAGTTAAGAAGGGAGAGGCACATCTTCGAGATGTGAACCTATACTATGAAGGTATTGGTGTTGCGTCTTTTGTAGATGCTAGTGGCCATGATTTTTCGTACAAGGACTTTGGTATGGAGAATGTTGTTGTTGGCATTAATGACCATGCTTATTGGGGTTTTGCTGAATCTGCTACGTCGAGTTATGAGGTGACTGTGCACTTTACTTTGGAGTTTTTTCACATAGTGGTGGCCAGTTATAAAATGGGAACTGTTTGCATGGGGGATGTGGTTATTTTGCGAGTACAGGGGTATCACTATCCTGTTGGAGGAAGGCTGCTGCACATCGAGAAGTGCTATATCTGTTGGGTGGCCATTTTTGTTTGGACACAAAAATGGGGTGGGATTCTGTTCATTGAAGGAACTGCTGCCGTCTCATTCGTAGATGCTTCTGAACATGAAAAATCGGCTCCTGAAATTGGGTTTGAGGGAAATTTTCAGATTGGGTTTTTGCCTCATCATGCTTCTCCAAGGATTGACGAGGAGAGGTGCGGTATGACGGGTTGTTTGTGCATGGAGCTGACCGCTTATGTGGGCCAGGTGGTAATGTTGGAAACATCTTATGTCGGTGTTTTGCACAGCTTGTTTAATTCATGTTTTGCCACAGGTGTAGGCCTCCTGCTCGTGACCCAAGCTGGCCAGCACAGGTGGTTGAGTTTTTGGCTCGACGAGGGTATGTGGTGCATGGTTTGTTATGCGAGGCCGATCAGGCTTATTCTTGATGCTATCATGGGGATTCTGATGAATAGACTTCTAGGATGTGAGCTTGTAGGTTCATCCTATTTTATTATTTATTTGGCATTGTAATGTTCTTGTTTTAAGCTAGTTTCCATTTATGTAGACCTGTTTGGGTGGATTGTATGCTTTTTGTTGATTTCGCGGGGTATGCCCCTAGAATTGTTTAAGCTGTTCCTTTTGGTATAAAATTTTAATTAGCAAAAAAAAAAAAAAAACATGCTCAGCAGATGAAAGAGCTTGTTGAGGCACAACATCAAACACAATCTGGTCATAGAGAATATCCTTCATACCAGTCAACGCCATATACGACATTGCAATATCCTTCAAAATCTCCAATAGACCCACATTTGAGTTACGAATCCAAATAGGGTCAGAAGGACCCTTCATCATATCACCACACCTAAAAATGCAAGGAGAGAAATCAAAGATATTCAAACCATTTTGAGGGAACATACCCCCCACCTGTTGCTGCTTTCGAGAATACGAGTGCACCAGCTCTTCAAAAGAGCGCCTCATCCACTGTGACCTTTCGTCAAACATCTTCGATGTCAATGATTTTTCCCCCTTGCTTTTAAACGCAGCAGCAAAAACCCCAGAAATACAAGTTAAACTAAAGTCAAAGCAGGGACTTCCATGGAACCCAATCAAGAGTGATAAGGGTAAAAAACCCTCAAAGCACACTGCCCAACAATGGCTAGTGTCACCAACGCCATTTGAATTCACAGGGAACCACAAATGGTAGGGATGAACATCCCTCAACAAAAAATCCTCTTGGTACCCCTTCTCAAAGAAAGAGTAACTAGCACCATCGGAGATGAACACATCATCGAAAGCACCACCAGATTTAGAGTCACTAAACTTCTTAACCTCTCTATCAAGAGATAAAGAGTCCTCATCACAGCAATAGGCCCTAACCCACGGACCCCAAATTCACCATCGGAAGAAAAATCAACCTCTGAAAACCCAATATAGAAAAACATATTATATATATTTAAGAAATATGGTGTGTAGGTGAAGGATAAGAGATGGAGATGGATTCGTGAAGGAAATATGGTCAGATTTGATGGAAAAGTGTTTAGAGATTAGGCGGCTAACTAGGGTTTTTAGAGAGAGGTTAGAGAGAATGCAGAGAAACGACTCTCATTTAATTTCAATTCCAACATGAAAACCATTTGAGCCCTGTTCTTTAATCGTTTGGCGCCTAAGACTCACTAAAACCTCATTTTGGACCGGTCGGAACAAGAAAATTAATATGGCTTCATTTTTTACTTGTTTGAACATGGAAACCACTTGTAGCATTGTTCTTGATTCGTTTGACCCCTCAAACTCACTAAAACCTCATTTTGGACTCGTTGGAACAAGAAAATTAGTTTTGCTTCATTTTTTACTCGTTTGAACATGGAAACCACTTGTAGCCTAGTTCTTGACTCGTTTGACCCCTCAAACTCACTAAAACCTCATTTTGGACTCAAAAACTTCATTTTAGAAAAAATGAGAGTCGTTCTCTGCCTTCTCTCTAACCTTTCTCTAAAACCCTAGTTAGCCGCCACCTGAAATCTCCCAAATCTAATCCCTTTTCCATTATTCTGACCATATAAACCATCCCTAATCCACCTCTCTTCTTTTTCTCCTATACCTCTATTTCAAATTTCTTATAATTATTATTAATGGGTTCGTTATTTGGTTTACTTTCTTCTGTTAGAACTCCGATGAGTTTTTCGAAATCCACCTTCGTGGATGGTCCTGCCAGTTATGGCGACCTTGTATTATCAGTTGTTCAAGTGGATCTCTGGAAGGAGTTCTATGGTGAAAAGGTAATTAACGGGGACGGAAAGCTTGTAGCTTTCGTTAATGATGACCCGTCCGTGGGGTCTTTGCTGAAGCACATCGATGGTGGTGGTATACCCATCTTAGCATTCATGAAGACCAGTGTATGTATGGCTTGGGCTGAGAAGGATGTTGTAGGAAAAGTCACGAGTGCCTGTCATGTGTTTGCTAATTTGTCGTAACAAGTTTTTCGTATGGATCGCAAGTTGTTAGAAGCAGAGAGAGATGTTGGTATGAGCATAGTTGACTACCAACTGTTTGATAATATGATTCATCGGGTTCTTGAACCGGAAAGTGGTGTTTATCGTGTTGATGTGTTGAATCTCGTGAAGATTTTTGTAGGGAGGGGATCATTTTTTATGGTCCTCCTGGTATGCTCTGTCCCCTATGGGTTTATTGGGTGTGCTCTGTCCCCTTTGTGTGCAGAGGTCTTCATGGACCCCTTAGGAGATTATTTTACAAAGGTTTGGTCAAACGGGGTTGTGCATAAGAATCTGACGGGTATGGTTCTTTTTTTTTTTTCTTTTTTTTGCTAATTAAAATTTATACCACAGGAAAATGATTACATCTCTAGGGGCATACCCCGCGATTAGCAACACATCTACCTAGCGGAACAATAGGAAAATTCATGAATAATGCTAGATAAACTAGCAATCAACAACATAGTACAATACTAGATTAAACATTAAAAAACTGGTGCCTCCAACGGTCCCGTTTTGAGTCCCATACCAGCATCCCACGACTGCTCCAGAGAGGCCATCCAACTTTGCGTAGAAATGCGTGAACATGCACTAGCCCTTGATGCCCAGCTCCAACCAAGTCCACATGGAAGTCAGGAACAAGCCCCTGCACTTCCCTGTTTCCATTAATCTGAAACCCCTCAGCAGCGTCCTACATTTTTTCCTGCACTGCGTCTTCCGCAACAATAGCTTGAGTCTGCACCTCGTAACCAATGAGCACCCTCGCTACACCATCCCTGCACAAATCACCATCAAGCTCCTGCACTGTAGCCATTACCAGATTTCCCCCATGCGTGCTCTCAATTGCAGCCATGTGAACATTTAAGAAAAGAGCGTCATGAACCCAAAGAGGGTTCCCACTAGCATCAACAACTTCAAACATCACGTAGTTAAAAGCTTCATCATTCTCAGCATCAATTTGAACAAAACCCATCTCCTTCTCATGGTCCTTCATGTGTAGCTCTACCTTAGAAGCAACCTTGCCCTTCCCATCCTTCATTACCTCACCACTATTAAGATCAGTTTCATTTTCCAGGGCAACATGAGCATCCCTAGGGTAGCCCCTCTCATTAACAAGCAGCTCAGGCCGGATGCCTTTATTAGGAATTCCGATCCCTTCCTTAGCAGTAAACTGTTGCAATTGGATAACATTGTTGAGGGCTACACACAGCTCCTCATCATGTCCACAATCCGAAATGTCAATGAGGAAATTCCCCTCAACTATGATCTCCGTCTCCTCCCTCCTCATTAGAGTAGGCACCTCCAATCCCATGTATTCAATATAGAGCTGTAGCACTTTTGCATAATTCAGCAAGCGCTTCTCCACAAATCTTCTTCCAAGGTCTGCCACCAACCCTGAAATGACTTCATCATCCTCCGAATCCACATCATTCGTGTAGCTTAAATTTCCAGAAACAGGACCCAAGACGTCCCCCAAAATCACAGAATCCGCCATTCTTCTGTCATTTGAGATCTGCAATCCTCCAATTAACCCAGTAGCATTCGGGTTAGGGTTTGGGGAACCCTCAACATTGAAAGAGGGGTTTGAGGAACCAACAATTTGGGTCTTAACCTCCTCAACAT
This sequence comes from Kitagawia praeruptora, assembly GCA_037693485.1. Classification (NCBI taxonomy): domain Eukaryota; kingdom Viridiplantae; phylum Streptophyta; class Magnoliopsida; order Apiales; family Apiaceae; genus Kitagawia; species Kitagawia praeruptora. Next base: position 91,540,676 of record CM075344.1, on the reverse strand, counting down.
CATCCATAGCAATAACAGATCTCGGATTCTCAAAATCCGATAACTCAATCAATGGATCAACTCCTACTTCATGTAGACTGAAAGATTTCTTTTGAGAGAGAACCTTACCATCAGTTAAAAGATGCTTGACCCGGCTACGAGTGCAAGCAGCCACCCCATGGCCAGGTTTCTCTGGAATCATCGTAACAAGGCGTTCAGCAAAGGAGACCCGCGCGTCTTCCTTCTTGCCAGCAATCTTTATACTCGACCCTTCCAAATTCTTGGATCGAGTGTCAACAGAGGGTATCACCGATACCAAATCAACCGCAAAAGAAACCCTTTTCGGGTTCGGAACTGAATCCAACCCCGCAATGAGAATGGATTAACTGTGACGATGTCTGGTGTATTGCAAAAAGCAGGAATGGGGCTTCGGATAGTTGTAAGAAGATTGGTAGATGATGAGTTCAATCCCATGTTGGGGTTAGAAATTGAGATTTCTCTGATGATTGCGGATCTAGAGGATTCGGATGGCAGTCTTGAATGGACTAATAGTGCGGCGTTTTTTCATGTTGGTTATGGTTTTGCTATTGCAAGCCGAAGACGATGTAGCCTTGTGAAACTTGCGGTGGCTTTTGATGACTATCCAGGTGCTGGAAAGTGAATATCAGATACGATTCTTAAGGGTGATGTCCTATTGACGATTCAACTTGCAAAGCTGATGCACCGAGGAAGCATTGTGATGTGGCCTTATGTCGTCTCAAGTCAAGATTGGCGTGGTGTGTTTACTGGTGATAAGCAGAGAGGAGTCTACCGTGCTCTTCTGTGGGCAGTTTTCAGTGTTGGAGGACACTCTAACATGGTAAAAGACATAGTAAAATTTAGAGATATCATATTTGGTAACTCTGATGATGAACTTTTGGAAAGTTTATTTATGGTTTCATTTGGAAAATGGGATGTTCTGGTTGTCCAGAACATGTTTGATGTTATGCCTAAACAAGCTTCTATTGTTAAGCTTAATGAGAAGCTGAGCAAGATCTGTACATGGGAAGAGTTTGATGGTAGAATTCATTTCATACCGAATACTATTACTGAGGTGGGCTGGGCCCAGTTGACTGTGATGTCAAAGGTGACCTGCTGTTTTGGGTTTTTCCATTTGCTATAGGCAAATCATTCTAGGGGTGGCAGTTTACAAAATGAGAGCCATCATAGGCTATAATGTCATGATGCGATTGAATAGTTTGGCCAGAGGTGTTGGAAGAATTGACAGCCTTTTGTCAATTGTTTTTGGATTTTTTGCAAATGGATTTTACGCCTATTTCATGGGCGGGTTGTTGGAGATGCTGAACTTTAGCAAAGCTGGGAAGCGTACATTGACGAGTGTTAATGTTTCATGTAGTGCCACTATGAATTTTATGCAGCTAATGTGCAAAAGGAGGACGCTCAAGGGTGATGCACGCCAGGATAAGGCGAATAGGGGAGACCACTCCCGTAGAGATTATTTTATGGCATAGTCTTTATGTTGTTTAGGACTGTGACTGTGTTCTGATGTTGTTGATTGCTAGTTTAGCTAGCATTATTGATGTTTTTTCTCTGTTGTTCCGCTAGGTAGTTGTGTTACTTATCGCGGGGTATGCCCCTAGAGATGTAATCTTTTACCTATGGTATAAATTTTAATTAGCAAAAAAAAAACCTCATTTTGGACTCGTTGGAACAAGAAAATTAGTTTTGCTTCATTTTTGACTCGTTTGAACATGAAAACCATTTGAGCCCTGTTCTTTAATCGTTTGGCGCCTAAGACTCACTAAAACCTCATTTTGGACCGGTCGGAACAAGAAAATTAATATTGGTTCATTTTTTTCTTGTTTGAACTTGAAAACCACTTGTAGCCCTTTTTTTTTGCTAAATAAATTATATTAAAACCCAAGAAGGTACACATCTAGGGGCATACCCCGCGCATTACAAGAGCAAACAGCTAAACATCAAAGAGACTAAATCATAAAATTATTAATACAAATTGCTACTAAATGAAGGATCTCTTTGAATAATGTTCTGCACTACTTTGACTTCAAAAAGTCTTTCTCTGACCAAACACTTCACAAGAGAAATCATCTGGTCTATGTTCTTTGCCGCTCCATTTTGGTGAATCCTGTCATTCCTCTCCCTCCAAACATAGTAAATTGTCACCGAGATGAATAAATGAGCAATCATCTTACGAATGAGAGACTCATTATTAGCTGTAAACTCACCAGCCTGCCAGTGTTGCCAAGTAAAATTGACATCCACTGGACAGCTACGTAAAATCAAATATGTGAAGGGGCAGGAAGTAAATGAGAGTCGTTTCTCTCTAGGAACCCTAGCTAGCCGCCTCTTCTCTAAACTAAATCTAAACATCTTTCCATCAATCTAACCATAAATCCATCGCTAATCCATCTCTTTCTTCTAATCTTACACCATAAACACCTATATTTCTTTTCCTTTTTCTTTCATGAGTCGGAAGAGGGTTACTTTCTCCGATGCTTCTTTGTCGGAGAATAGTAGTTCTATTGCTGGTCTCCTTTTTTTTTTTTTTGCTAATTAAGTTTTTATACCAAAAGGAAACAACTGATACAAATCAAGGGGCATACCCCGCGAAGTCAACAACCAAACATTACATAACCCTTAAAAAGGACAGCAACAGAGCTACTAAACTAGACTAAACTAGTTTACACATATCCGAATAGCACTATGCCTTGATTTAACAATTTGTAGGAGAGAGATTTTAATCTGGTGCCGCCAACAACCCTGGTTTGAAAACAACCCAAGCGCTATGAACATGCATACGCGCAAATCCCACATAGGTTCCCTGGTACATAAACAGCACTATGGGCTTAAGCTCCTTCCTGCCACATTTAGCTTTGCGCCTAGGCAACCGCTTTTTCCTTAACTTCCCCTTATGAGCGTTGAGAAATGCAAGGGGCCAATCAGTACTGTTCGTACCCGGCAGCAACATATCCTCTTTATCCTGCAGTGCTTCCTCAACAGAGGTCTCGCAATTAGTAAACTGTTCTAGTTTAGGCCTTGCCGTTGCAAGCTCATCGCTCTGTTTATCAATATACCAATCCACATCTGCCATGTCCATCCTCTGCGTTTGAGCACGAGCCCAAGCAACCTTCCAAACTTCATGGATATTCAAATCCTTGTTCCCCTAATATAACTCATCAATGACATCTCTTTTGGGAATTTCATCGAACACCTTCAAGGCATCAATAACTACCCACTCCGAACTAGGTAGAACTACCTTCTCCATCCTTTTGGGATAATACATAGACACTTCAAAGAGGCCAAGATTCCCGGGAGTTTTTGTCTCCAGTAAATAGGTCGCACCCTCAATAGGATTCGCCTCCTCAACTAAATATTGATTTTCAGCTCCCAACGCACCTATTTCGCAAGACAGAGGGTCCATCAGTGCCGAAAATCCCACTTCAAGGTTATTTTTAGCATTATCCAGAATGGTTCCTTCTTCAGATTGAGCCATCAAAAAGCCTTTATCCTTCAGGAAGTTTTCCATTTCCATGATGTTTCTCCGCAAAGTTATTAATTCAATTCTTTCAAGTTCACTAAGGGGCTCATCCTCAGGAGGAGAGCGACCATCATTTGTCATTCCTGAGACTAAACCCAAGGATTTGTCTACCAAGGAATTACCAGCACACAACTCCAATGAGTTCTCATCTAAAGATGCCGATCTCATCGAAACCAAAGTTACAGGACTCGGAGAACCAAAATCCCCGCAAAAATCCTGAGAACATGTCATAGATATTATAAATAAGAAATTTAGAGAAAAAGGTGGAAGATTAAGAGAGGAGAGGTGGGTTTAGGAAGGATATTGTAGATCTGATGGAGAAATTGTGAAGAAAAGCTAAGTTTTTGAGGCGGCTAGGGTTCCAGAGAGAGAGACTAAGCGACTCTCATTTTATCAAAATATATAGTTTCTTTGTTATTCTATTGCTGGTCTCCTTGCTGACTCTAAGGAGTTGGTTAATGATGCTAGGGGATTGTTGGCGAAGACCCAGGCTGGGTTGGTACCGAAGATGAGTCCGAAAAGGGTTACCTTCTCAGAGAACCTTGAATCGGAGATTCCTAGAGTTGGGGGTTGTATCCTTATGGGTGAACCCATTGTTAAGTTGGGAAGTCCAGTTAGTAGCCCGAAGAGGGTCTCCTTCTCTCCGAAGGTTAGGGTTTTTTACCCTAGTCTGCACGGTGCCCCTTCTACTGAGCTAGTTAAGGGTGAGCAGGTCTCGAAGAAGGTCAGTTTTTCGACGTAGGTCAAGGTTTATTACCCTTATCTTTCTACTGGGTTAGTTAATGGGGAGCAGGATTTGTTGACTCAATCGACTCAATCCGGTGAGAGGTTGCACGATAGCGACTCTCTGGGCTCGGATGGTTGTGGGTTTCATCCTGTTGTGGTAAATGGTGAGGTTTTTCTTTGCAAAGAGGAACTTATGAAGAATGCCCGCCAACTGGTTGACGGAAGTCCTGTGAAGGCCTCGGAACCCCAGTCTCTTTCTAAGGAATTGGTGGGAAAGCTGGTTGGAAAGTTGTGGCCCAAATTGTTTATGGATGATGGATTCAATGTTGAACCTGTGTTAGAGGAACACAAGCTGCTCGATGATTTAAGGAGTAGCGGTTGTGTTCTGGAAGGGACAGAAAGGATGTTGAGGCGTATACTTAGGATACTTGGGTGTGAACCAGGGGGTTACACTTATTACTTTGTTGGTGTTGGTATGCTTGAGATGAATAATTTGTTTGATATTGCCAGGTTGCTGGTGTCTTATTTGAAAATGCAGGTTTTGAAATTGGAGTTGCCGAACAAAATGTGTGCTGATAGCACTGGAACTGGTTGTGTGACGCATGGTCATAGTGGTGTGGTTCTTGGCTTATTGATGCCAACTGATAGTTGTGAGGGCATTTGGCCCGGGCCAGAGCAGGATGTCTTGCTGATTCATGGGTTCCTTGGGTCACCATGGAGGATTCTGATGATTTCTAGATGGGTGCTATATCATGCTGAATTGGTTGTGGTTTTGGAAGGATTTGAGTGCAGTTTGCTGCCTGTGACTTCTCTTTAGTCGTACGTGAGGGAAGATGGATGTGCTGATTTGGTGATCATGCTTCGACCTGGTTACAGGAGAGGTTCCTTGCTTGGGAACCACACTGTCCAGCTCGGGTGTTTGTGGGATTGTTCCTTCTATTGGGTTTTGATGCGCTCATGTAGTTCGGGTAGCATCATTGTCATGATGCTAAGAATGCAAATTCATAGTGCTCTTCCCTATGATCCGACATAGACTTATTTTGATGTCTTTAGACTAGGGGTGGTCACTGATAACCTCGCTAGTTTATGTTGTCAGTAAGGTGACTTACTGATTTCTAATCTTTGTATTATGTGATTGTTGACTTCGCGGGGTATGCCTTGTATTCGCTGTTCCTTTTGGTATAAAATTTTAATTAGCAAAAAAAAAAAATATGTGAAGGGGCAATCCACAAACAAGTGCTCACTCGTCTCTTCGGTACTGTGACATAAAGCACATAAAGGATCAACATTGAGACCAAGTTAAGCTAACAAATGAGAGTCGCTAGAGAGAGAAACGCTCTCCCTTCTCTCTAAAACCCTAACAGTCGCCTCTAATTTTTTTTTTTTTTTGCTAATTAAAATTTTATATCACGAAGGAAACAACTTAAACAGACCTAGGGGCATACCCCGCGGAATCAGCAAAAGCTAAAAAAATAGTAAGTTACCCTACTGTCAACAAAAACAACATAAAAGCTAGTTATCCTAGCTTAGCACAAGTTCATAACTAAAATTAAAAACAAAATAACTATGCCAAGGAGGCATCATAACTCCAAGCGCAAATCTCTGCACATCAGACCACTCCTTCTGTAAGGACATATTGTAAGCATTACATGAACTGCAAATATGCATCTGGACAACTAAGTTGTCAGTGTCCTCGTCGATATCTCTGAAAACAACAGCAGGCACCTGGTGTGCATCTGCATTCTCAATACTCCCATGACTGCTCCTGATAGGCCGTCCAATTTTGCAGAAACCATACCCAGCAGTGCACACATAACAACTCCTAACAATATCCAGGGCTGAGAACACAATCATCAGACTGTCAACCATAACCACACCACTGGACTTTAAACCGTTGCTACCATACCACTTAGCATGGCACATCACCGGGACTTGACAAAAACCAACAACCAGGTCCAGAACTATTAAGCCAATTTCAAACACCATCATATAAATCCCCATGAGAAAAGTGAGGCCAAATCCCACCAAACCTAGCCTCCTATCAATAACCCAGGAGCAGAAAAAACCATCTGTTTCCTTCGCAACAGGCATCACCAAGATACCATGACTTGAAATATCACCAACACCAAATAAGCCATACCTCTGTTTCACTATGGACCCCGCAGAACACACAAGTCCTCGAAGAGGTAAAATATCAAACTCATTATACCACTGGACTCCCAAGTTTCGCCTGAGAACTTCATTAGCAAGTGTCAACAAACCCTTTAAAGGCTCATTGACACTCATAAAACAAATAACCCAATACAGGTCTTCATCAAACCACCTAGGCAGTTCTAAACCAGTGACAATAACATAGTCATACATAATCCCAATGAAGTCTACAACCAATCCTCCTAGCAGGAAGACATTATAACAAGTATCAACTAAACACAAATACTTTACCAGAACACCAGAAAAACTAACCTCACTACAAGGGATGAGGGCAACAAAGATCACCCTCTTGGAATTCACATTCCACACACTCAAAAGCTTACCCACTGCATTCATTTCAAAAGGAACCACAATCGGCTTAGCAATATTGGACTCCTGATTAAACATTCCATCCGACTCATGGTGTATGATAACTAAACCAGAATGATTCAGATCATTTCCTAGAACACCAGGGCTGAGAACAAAGTACACAGCCCCAGTCTCCCCTAGTTGCAAAGAAATCAAACCCATTGCTGTAAAAACCTCAATGGGATGAACCTTGAACTACATAACTAACCTTCACGAATTCATCTTCTCTTCCTCTTTAAAATTTAGCCATCTCTGCACCTATTTTCCATCCGATCTACATAACTAACCTTCACGAATTCATCTTCTCTTCCTCTCTACCCCTATCCACCATATTTCTTATACATATATTTTATTTGTACTATATCGATTTTGTTCTTCGGAGATGGGTTTCAGTTTCATGGTGTTGGAACTCCCCTATCTTGTTCTTAAGCTATCCACTTCGGTTGTGGATGTTGCAGTTGGGCTCAGCCCTTTCGTTGATTATGAGATGGGTTTTTTGGGGTGGAAACCTTTTAAGTGCCAATCCATAGACCTGTTGGTTTATTTGATTATTGTTCTGAAGGGTTATCCCTTTCTGTTGAGCGATTTTTATCATGGGTTGTTGATTGAAGGGGAGTCCTTCGTCTTTAGTCCCGATGTTTGCTTTGAAATTATGTTTGTTGAGGCTACTGTTCGAAGTGCCATTATTATTGGGATGAGGATCTTTGTTGCTAAAGAAAACTTCATCCTGATGAATGGTGTGGTGTCCCTTGTTGGAGCCAAGATTAATGGTGTTATTGGAGATAGTGAGGCTCGCCATCTGTTTGGCGAAAAGACTGAAAGAGTTGGAAAATCTGTTGTGAAAGCCAATACTTTTGCGATGGATAACAACCCATTCAAGATTGGAATCAATGTTGTTTTTGTTGTGCGTACTTTTGGTAAATGCAATTTGTTTGCTGATATGTCTAGTCTAGATGTTTTCTCGATTGAGAATAAATTGAATGGCGACTTCGATGCTTCACTGGTTCCATGTCGTTCCTTTGCTAGAACATTGGGATGGGTTTGTGGAAACCATATGGCTGGAATCTGTCGAAGTAGAATGCTTGTGGTATCCCTTGTACATGATGCAGGGCTTTTGAGCGATGTTAGCTTTGATGTTTGGCCTGTTGATGGCTCTGATGAAACAAAGAGGGGATATAGTTTGCAGGCTATCTTTTGGCAAGCTATATGGAAAACATGGGAAAGAACTAGTGTTAACCAGAACAATGAAAGTTGTGGTGCCATCAGTCTTTTTGATAGAGACATGAATTTATGGCTTTCTGCTAGCAGATGTGGTTGGGCTGTGAATATGCGTCGAAGGTGTGAGATTCAGGGCTTTAATGCTCAAAAGATAGCTAATGTGCAGGTGATTTTAATGGAAGTAAATTGCAAGGGGCAAGGCAGTTTAGGGGATTGTGACATGGTGGACTCTGAAATGGGAACAGTTCAAGAGACTGTGTACATACAGGGGGCTTGGTTGTTCAGGGGGATTGTAAGAACCCAGATTTTTGGGTAGAATTAAAACTTTTATTATGTATTGATGTAAGAGTGAACAGTGGTTACAACTTCAATGTAATACTGGCTTTAAAGAATGAATAATGAAAGGATATATATTCCAAGGTTATATGGCCTGAAGGATGCTATTGGGTGATAACTTAGATTAGAATAATCTATCTCCTAGAAAGTTAAGATAAGATTCCCTAGAGAGAAATAGATACCCTCATGTCATCCAAATCAATATCTATTATAAGCCCAGCGGTTCCGTAAAAAGGTTAAGGAACACTCGAGGGTGAACCAGGTTCATTTTCCTAATTATAGGAATTAAATAAAAATAAGTGATGAATAGTGATTTTGGTGGAATTTGGAATATTATTATAATAATGTTATACCCGGTATTCGGAACGGATTTCTGAGTTCGTATTAGTAATCCAGGAGGAAAATAAGTGTATGTAAAAGCTGTCGGATTCAGAAAAAGAGCACTCTTATTTTCCCCGAGATTTCCCAAGACACTGCAAGACTTAAGGATTTATAAAAGGGAATTAAGGAATTTAAATTCGAGAAGTATTAAGAAAGATGAAGAATAGTATTAGAATTATTAAGAAGGTTTTCGGTAAAACCCTAACTAGAAACGAATGAGTTATTCCCTCGAACGATCAACGAATTAAGCAATAAACGGACAAAGAAACAAGCAGAGGGAGCAAGAGTCTTGTGCAAGCTATTAGAAAATATCTAGTAACCAAACTAGAATCAAGGAACTAACATCTTAGAGAATGCAACTAAGTACTTAGCAAGCAACTACCTAGTAAGCTCTAAACCACCATAAACTCAACACTTGTCATGGTGTTTCCTCATCCAACACTTCACAACTTTATTAAAGTAGCTTTATACAACCAAACAAACAAAACCCTCCTCTGGAACAAACTAAGTTAAAAACAAATGAGAGTCGTTTCTCTCTAGCAAAAAACCCTAGCCGCCTCAAAACTAATCCTTATTCTTCACCTTTTCTCCATCAAATCCTCACTTCAACCTACCTAAATCCACATTTCCTCTTCTGATCTTTCACCTAAAACACCATATTTCTTATAGTTATATTTATATATTCTGTTCTTAATGTTTTCGAAGGTTTTTCTAGATTTTAATCCTCATGGTTCTCTCGGTAAAGATGAGAATGCAGTTCACAGGTGTTCTTGTGGAGTTGAGATGGGTCTCATCTCTTGGGTTTTCTTCAAGCTAGATTCAGGCCTTTCTATTGAGAAGGCATTGTTTCTTGATGTGTTTCTTCTTGAAGACTCGGTGTTGATGTTGGGCATCAACGATTTGGAAACGTTGGGAGGGCCATGTGCTGGTTTCGTCTCGCGAAATCGTATCTTCATCTTCTTTATGGAAGAGGATGAAAGGATTCCGGTAGAAGGATTCCGTTTGCAAGTAGCAGGTCTGCATAAGTTTGCGTTAATGTCTCCCTTTGAGGTCTTTTCTCAGTTCTGGAGGGATGGGTTTTCCAAGCAGGTTGTTACTCCGCCGGTACTTGTTGCTGGGGAGTCTAATTCCATGGTGGCGTCTAACAGGGGGGTTTCTCTCGATCTGCTTAGGCTGCTAGTGATTTACAAACTTTCAGGGTGTTTGCAAGGTATGAAAGGACCTAGGTCCTATCTCAAGGTCCCTTTCTCTCCCATTCTTGGGGAGAAGGGCCTGGTATATCTATACGTTGCTGTGTGTATGGTGTTTGACAGAATACTTCAACGCATCCTTGTTACTTTGACGATGAGGGAGTCCTCTTTCCAGTTTGGTCAGGTTTTAATGGCCTCGATGGTTGGCCTAACACCTGATAAGAAGTGCTTCAGGTCGTTTCCGGATGATAGTTTCCTCTCTGGAGGTGCTCATAGAAAGGTCGAACACAATGTGTATAGTGTTAGTCTTGTGGGTATGGTTCAGCATACTTGGTACTATGATGGAGCTGTGTGGTTCTTTGACCACTATGTGTTTGACAAATTGCCTGGGAAAGGTTTGTTTGAAGTTTCGAGCTTATTTAATTGTGAGTCTCGTGCCTTTGTGTATGCAGAATACGACTCCGTGGGAAGCCCTGTCATGATTTCTCAAGACCTAGTCTTGAGCTTGAGAAAGAATTTTCTTGGAGGTTATCTTGAGCGGACTGATGTTTATCATCTCTGGTATATGGCTTGCTCTTTAAAGGAATTATACTCTGTTCTGGGCTTTAATGGCTTAAAATGGTTATGGCATTGTGGAGGTCTCATTCTGAATGTTGACAATTTGAAAGCTCTATGGAAAAGATGGGGAAGAATGAGGGTTTTATTGCTTACTACTAACAGAGGTGGAAGCATTCAGCAGAGAAGGGGTGCGTTTTTGTACCCCAAATATGAGGTTCGGGGTTTTGATGCTCAGTTAGAAAATGTGCACATGCGTTTGATGGAAGTAGATTGCAAGGGGCTAGGCAGGTTAGCTGCTATGAATAGTGACATGGTCGACTTGGAAATGGGAACAGGTCCGGGGCATATGTACTTGTGGGGGGCTTGTGATGCTATTCAATGGAAGAGTTTGATTTTAGAATGTGGGACGCAGCAGAGAAGGGAGTGGGTTGACACTTCGAAGGATGAGCGGTTTGCCTGCCTAGGGGATATTATGTCCAAAATAGGCTGTAAGTGGTTAGAATGCTTGCATCACAATGTTGATCTGAGGATAACCAGGCTTTTATTGGGGGATGGCCCATTTCTTATAGGTGATGGAGTGAGTGAGCTTGTTTTTTGGGTTCACCGAGGATGCCCAAGCTGGCTTTTCTTCTTTTATGGGGAAATTCTTAATTGCTCTACTGCTGTTGGCCAATGTCGATTGTTCGGCTTCTGGAGTCTCAGAAACGGACCGGGACATGATAGGCAGTTTATTGCCAGTAGATGGATGGCAAGCCTACAACTAAGCTCCTCATGCTGTGTCAAGCCTACAACATTGGTGTCAGTTGCTTCGTATCATGTCAGGAAGATGTTTGCTGTTGGAATGCATTTGCATCACTACATGGTTTATCTGCTGCTTCTCATTTCTATGGGCTTTGTGAGACATGTGCCTAGTCTCAATCTTAGGTTATTTAAGGCGCCAGAATAATCTTTAGCTTATTTTCGTTGTTATGTTGACAGTAAGGTGACTTACTGATGTTATGACTTTTGTTATGTTTGATCGCGGGGTATGCCCCTAGATTTGCATTAGGTGTTCCTTTTTTGGTATAAAATTTTAATTAGCAAAAAAAAAAAAAAATAAAGTAGCTTTATACAAAGATATTATGTGTAAGTGGATGAGAGTGGATGAGAATTAAATCATAGAAAATCAAACAAACCAAACAAAAACTCTCCCCCTCAAGAAAGCATCCATTCGGCCTTCACCATAATTCCAAAATCAAAACCCCTCTTCCCACCATCTTTTGATCTTGCAAAAATTATGGTGAGTCTTACATTTCCTAAAAGTGATCCCATAAAAATTTCAAAGCCAATCTCACTTGTTTCCATTTTCAATTAATTCATCAAAGAGGAGGATGAATAGTGGTTTTAAGAACTAATCTTGTTTTTTCTTGTTTTTCATGGTGGATTTAGCTAGCTTAGGATCATCCAAGGATAGATCAAGGCTTAGGAAGGTTATACTACTCTCTCAGGAAGGTATAAATCATTTCAAACCCTAAGCTTTACTTTGAGTTTATGCATGATTCATGGTGATTTTGGATTAAGTGATATTAGTAGTATTTTACCACCATGTTAGCATGATTTTGTGGTTAGATTAGCTTTATGATGATATTGATGAAGCATGATGTTCTTGAGCTTTTAAGAGATGATTATTAACTGTAGTAATTGATTAGATGCCCGTTGTGGCTTGGTTGTTGCGTAATGAATTTTAGAACGTTCGATTTATAGCCGTCGTAATGCCCGATTTTCGTTAACCTTAAGAAATCAAGATTGATAGTAGCTTTAACTCGGGTTAAGCTTCGATTTCTGCCATAAGCTAGATTATATTATAAGCTTCGTTTTGATATAAAGTTCGTATGAAATGGACTTACGGTTTAGGAGTTATGATTAAATTCGTAAAAGTGGTTCGAAATCGTAAACGAAAGTTCGTAATTGAAATTGATTCCCTTAAATGTCGTTTAATCAGTGGCGAATCTTATTAATTAAATATTAGAGGTAAAAAGGAAGGTGTGGGAGAAAACCACATGTCGAATGGATCGTTTTCCGATTTTATAAAAATGTTTGAATCGAGGTTAAACGCGAACGAACCCCTTAAAGGTATGACTTTGGTTATAACTTAGAAAACGGGCGATAACACTCGAGGTATAATCTTGATTCGTAAACGACCAACCTTAGAACTTATACGACTTAAGTATATACCAAGTATAAGCATGATGACATGTCTTGATAACGAACGAATGTCGGATCGTATCGGTGATAAAAAGAGTTACACTAAAAGAGACGTAACGAGATAACTCGAAAACATGTTTCGATTTAAGTGGAGTTTATACTTAGCCTTTTAATAAGCGTTAAGTGGTTAATCTTAAATATTCTGATTGTTTATAGATTGTCGAGCTGACCCGGGACACATAACGGGTGTGTTTTATGTTGTGGTTTTGGGTCACAAGGTTGTAATTTAAATTATGTTGGTTTTGTGGTTGGATATTGAGACCGTAACGACCAGATCCCTGACCCTGGATCTGGGGGTGTTACAGGGATGGATGTTGAATCTGCGATTAGTCTGATTATGACCTGTGAAGTCACTGTTTCTCGTGATTTTGTGATGTTTAAATTTGTGTCAAGACAGAGTAGTTACCATATTGTAACTATTGCGGATTACAATGTCATGGAGTCGAATGGTTTGAACAAGAAGCTGTTGTGGTTTCTTCTTTGTGTGTGCAGAATTAATAAGCCAAGGCCTATCGATTTTGTTGACAGAATTGATAGCTCTGACAATGCGAGCTCCTTCGTCCTATGCAACTGGGCTTTTTTTTTTTTTGCTAATTAAAATTTTATACCAAAAAGGAACAACTAATACAAATCTAGGGGCATACCCCGCGATCAAACAGAACAAAAGTCATAACATCAGTAAGTCACCTTACTGTCAACATAACAAAAAAAAAAACTAAAGATTATTCTGGCGCCTTTAACAACCTAAAATTGAGACTAGGCACATGTCTCACAAAGCCCATATTAATGAGAAGCAGCAAATAAACCATGTAGTGACGCAAATACATTCCAATAGCACCATTGATCTGAACGTACTGCATTCTACTCATTAACCCTTTGCTGTAAAAACTAACCAGCAAAATTTTAACATCATAGCTTAATCTATCAAGATCACCACCACAATGGCTAAATAACAAATTCAGTACAGATCTACTGAACTCCAACTGGAGAGGGAAATCACTAAATTTAACCATCTTTGGACCTGCCCAGGTCCTGCAATCGACCTCTAGGCCACCATCGAGTCCCGGACGTATTATTAAGAGAATTAAAGATGCGTATTGGATTCATAGCGGGACTGCTAGAGGAAGTACCAGCAGGTAAAGATGGATTTGAGGAATTACTTGAGATCTTATATGGGGATAGATAAAAACCAAAATCCTTAGAGACCTACAGATTAATGAGAAAAGAGTTAGAGTGGCACATGGTTATCAAAGACACAGATAGAGGACGGGGAGCAGAGTCCCTAGGAACAGTTAAGACATAGGTGGCAAGTGCCATATCTTCAGATAAATGAATTAGTGTGAATGTGGTTAAGGATAATTCGCCATGGGAAGGCAGATTTCATAAGTGATAATTTGTAAAGTCAAACTTAGATTGATGAGGTGGTTGGGTTCAAGGAAATGTCCATTTTATGAATGGATCAACTTAGAAAATAAAGACATTGAAAAGTGATGGCATGATTGAATAAAGTATATAAGGAAATAGTAAGCAAGACAATGATCTCAGAACCTACAAGACTAAAAGACCAGTGAGTCTATGATAAACTAGTAATGAGGCTATCGTCAAGAAACCAAGTATAAGTTCAGTTCAATTCAGTGAAATGATGAACCAGAAACATTAGTTGCATGTGATTCAGAAGAATATTAAATTCTTTCTTTTCCTTGAATGGATTATGGTAGTTACCTTAAGTTTATTCTGACACGGAATCATAAATGGATTAGGCAAGGCGAGCAGTGGTCGAGATGTAATTGAGAATGCTTCTAGGTGCAACCTGATAGAACAGGTGTAGGACATGTTCTCGAAATAAGAGTTTTGGCAAAATGAAGTCCAGCAATAGGACACATGATCAATAAGAGTAGTGTTGGTCGGCCCTACCAAGTTAAAGACAGTTTCAAATGAAGATTGGCCAACCACACTGGCAAAGGTGAGAAATTTCATAAAATTCACAAGGTATTACCACAGATTTGCTCAGGACTTTACAGAAAGTGTAGTCCCGTAACCCGACTTATTATAAGAATAAAAGTTTGAATGGACAAGATAAACGTGAGAGGATCTTCCTGGAGCTAAAGGTAAAGTTGGTGATGACCAGGGTTGGCGTTGCCTAATGGAAGAAGGAAACTTTGGGAGATATTATGATGCAACTCATACAGGTATAGGTCTGCGCTTATGCAGCACGACAGCGTAATTTCGAATACATTTAGACAGCGCAGTTCATCGGATTCGGATGGCCTTGGTAGTGCCAATGTTGAGGAACGACTAACCCCGACGGTAGTGTTCCTTCTGAGACTAGTTGTTAAGAAGACTGGTATTTGGTAGTATCGACTAATAGGACGAATATGTATCGGGAAGATGTGGCATGTTACTAGTGGGTGAATAGATTAACTGAAATTTTCCCAAATTCTGGAAAGGAATTCAACGAATTTTGGCAAACCTTGTCTTTCTGATTATCAAAAGACGTCATTAAAGAGAGTGGAAACTGGAGCGAACCCTGTGGATTGGGTAAAGTAGCCGCTATACAGGTGGGTAGACATACCCCGATTATTACAGTTGAATGTAGGGATAAAATTATGAAGTTGAATGTAATTAAGAAACAAGCCGGACTGAGAATTCTGGGATTGACTTAAATGTTATCTGAAACTTAGTGTCCTCAAGAGGAGCATTAGGCATTAAGAGATTCACGTTGAACACGACCAATATCTTCCAGAACATCCTTGCTACCATTACCAAGTTCTGTAAGAAAGACACAGATAGACATACGTTGTCTTTTGGAAAAGTCATATAGACTGACATTCGTTTGAAAGGAGAGGTAACATTAAGCTACCTATAGATTATCAAGATTGGAATGATTGAAAAGAGACCCTTATTATGGATATATGATTGCCAAGTACAGGATGTAAGTATTCCTTGAAAATGGAATTGAGGATAGAATGTCCATAGATTGATACGAACCCTGGGGGATGCACAAAGGATAGCATTACCCCTAATATAGACATTGTGAATTCAGACGATATGAGTTGAATCGACCAAAGTATCAATAACCTGTAAGGAATTGTGGAAAGGAGTCTCCAAAAGTACATAGACAGAGATGTTATAGAATTGACTAATGATGTTTGATATACCCTGTAACCAGGAGATGCAGGAGGAATGATGAGGATGGCCTAAGAAACCTTATAAGGGAAGTGCTAATATTCTAAACTTCAAACGGGAAGTTTGGTAAGGAATGTATGACATAGTAACAATAAGGCCAGATGAAGCATGTGTGAAACCATGTAAAAGTATGGATTGAACCAATAAGGTTGAGATTATCCTAAAAACAAGAAGGGAGTTAAGTAAGGAAATATCCTAGGCATGATTTGGAGTACCTGTAGTCAATATCGCACTAGAAAGGTGGAAGCAATGACTTTTGGAAAAGACTGATAGATGTTTTCTCTCATTCAGCAGAATTTAAGGGAGAATGCTTCCACCCTGAGTTGGAATAGATCCAGAAAACATGGATCTCAAGAAATTATTATAATCAGGAAAGGCCAACGAGGTGGCCGACACTTTAAGTATAGGGGAGTAAGTATAAATGCTCATACCAAAGAAATAGAATGATAATGTAAGGACCTCGATGGTCATAATGTGGTAGAGGAAGTTACATCCCGTCTAATGATTGTGTCAGGATCAACTATAAGAATAGTTTAAGTAAAGATTCGATTCCTGATGTTGCCAGTAGCACATTACTGACATTAGGAGGCTCTACGACAGACCAGACCAAATTCCCCAAGAAACTCGCCTTTTCTTTGGAAAGAGAGAGGGGAGGTTAAGTAACAATGAATTGGTAGTAAATGACCAGAAATAGAGAGGGTACAAATACTGATAAGCCAAATGGCACGATGATGAATGACAAGCAAGTTTATGTTGGTGTATTTCTGTGCAAACAAGATAGAGAATTATGAGGTGGGCAAGCGATTAAGCAAACCGCTAAGCTTTTAGTCTTCTACCGGAAATATATGATTAATAATCTCATCAGCCTGTTCCAGCTGCGATGCTGGAAGCTTTCCTGCAATTTTATCTGCTTCATGTAATATCTACGTCAAGTTCAGGAAGCGTTCCTTATGGATAGGAAATAGTGATTATTTTGTTTTCCTAGAGGATCTTGAATTGACAATTATGATGCTTAGTTATTAAAGCACTGCGTAAACGATAAACGATGGTGATCCTTCTGAGAAATTAGGTGGTAACGACGGTGGAAATGTCAAATTGAATCTAAGTTAGAGAAATAATCCAGGTTTATTTCGGATGGTGTAATTTCTGGAACGACGGGATATTGGAAATGAAGAATTAGGTTATGATGGTTCATAAAATGATTATAGTAGAAATAAAGACAAGAGACTGATAGAGATGGAAATAGAATTGGGAATTAATAAGAGAGTCAGATAGGCAGACTCATGAGAAGCTCCGGTAATGAAGCGAGAAGAGTATGGAATTGGCAAGGTAAGGGTATTGGCCAAAACGGAAAGTTGGAATTAGGAGCATGAATGACATACAAATTGACTCCTTTTAAGTTTGGAAAATCCGAGGAAATATGGAATAGTTTGATTGAGTAATAAAAGAGACTCATGGAATGAGAAAGTGAAATCTAGATGGTTGAACAAAGGAAAGTTTGACCACAAACGTGCCACGTATATTGAATAAAGGTAACACGCGTTCCCCTAATAAGGTGACGGTGGAGTTCAATAGCAGAAGTGAATGAGAACTAGATGATAAGATGGATGTGATTGATAAAGAAAAGAATGGGTTTTTCCTAACGAGCACTCGGAATGACAACCTGATAGTGTTAGAATTATGAGTATGAAAGAGC
This sequence comes from Kitagawia praeruptora, assembly GCA_037693485.1. Taxonomy (NCBI): domain Eukaryota; kingdom Viridiplantae; phylum Streptophyta; class Magnoliopsida; order Apiales; family Apiaceae; genus Kitagawia; species Kitagawia praeruptora. The sequence goes on along the minus strand of CM075344.1, from coordinate 91,523,044 downwards.
CAGTGTCGGGGCGTGAAATGTGAGTAATAATAATGTCAAGCGGGAAATCCAAGATTTAACCTGAGAGGTTGAAGGATTTTCCAAAAAGTAAGTGGTGCTAATATCAAGCAAGAGTATAGGTCCATAGAATGATGGACAGAATAACAGGGACATGTGATATGTGAGATTACGAAAAAGTGGAATTTGATACGAATATGATTATTTCTCTTCTCTAATAAACCTCTATAGTTCAGAGGTAAATTCTAAGTATGATATTTTGACAATCATGAAAACTTTCATATATGATTCTTTGAAATTCGTTCTTTTCTTCTCCCTTATTTATCTTCTTCTAAATTGAGAAGAACAACCCTTTAAGGAGGGGAGGTAATACTACGTGACTCTCTGTCTGTGTGATAGGAGTCTAAGTGGAATGCCATTAATTGTTTAATTGCTTGTCAAGTACTAAAGGCTGGCCCCCTTCTGTACTAGCTATGCAATATAACAAATGTTCATTGATCACAGTGATCTCTCGATAAATTCTTTTTCACCTAAATATATATACATCGAGATTGCGAAGATTAGGAATTGCAAAATTACGAGTGAGGTTATCTCCGAACTTCGTAGCGCGTTAGTGATACCGAAGTCACTGCACGTACCAATAAGGTTAATAGTATAAAAATGGACAAGAGCGTATACCGGATGATGTGTTGTGCGAAAGTATCAAAGAATTGGTAGAGCGGATAAAGGGTGTATTGTAACACCAGTATGATGTGCTTTAGAAAGATTGGAATGTGTAAGGATCGACCAGAGAATTGGAAAGCGAAATAACCAACAAGTACCAAATTGTCTTCTACCTGATTCCGGGACGGAATCCTTTTAAGGAGGGGAGACTGTAAGAACCCAGATTTTTGGGTAGAATTAAAACTTTTATTATGTATTGATGTAAGAGTGAACAGTGGTTACAACTTCAATGTAATACTGGCTTTAAAGAATGAATAATGAAAGGATATATATTCCAAGGTTATATGGCCTGAAGGATGCTATTGGGTGATAACTTAGATTAGAATAATCTATCTCCTAGAAAGTTAAGATAAGATTCCCTAGAGAGAAATAGATACCCTCATGTCATCCAAATCAATATCTATTATAAGCCCAGCGGTTCCGTAAAAAGGTTAAGGAACACTCGAGGGTGAACCAGGTTCATTTTCCTAATTATAGGAATTAAATAAAAAGAAGTGATGAATAGTGATTTTGGTGGAATTTGGAATATTATTATAATAATGTTATACCCGGTATTCGGAACGGATTTCTGAGTTCGTATTAGTAATCCAGGAGGAAAATAAGTGTATGTAAAAGCTGTCGGATTCAGAAAAAGAGCACTCTTATTTTCCCCGAGATTTCCCTAGACACTGCAAGACTTAAGGATTTATAAAAGGGAATTAAGGAATTTAAATTCGAGAAGTATTAAGAAAGATGAAGAATAGTATTAGAATTATTAAGAAGGTTTTCGGTAAAACCCTAACTAGAAACGAATGAGTTATTCCCTCGAACGATCAACGAATTAAGCAATAAACGGACAAAGAAACAAGCAGAGGGAGCAAGAGTCTTGTGCAAGCTACTAGAAAATATCTAGTAACCAAACTAGAATCAAGGAACTAGCATCTTAGAGAATGCAACTAAGTACTTAGCAAGCAACTACCTAGTAAACTCTAAACCACCATAAACTCAACACTTGTCATGGTGTTTCCTCATCCAACACTTCACAACTTTATTAAAGTAGCTTTATACAAAGATATTATGTGTAAGTGGATGAGAGTGGATGAGAATTAAATCATAGAAAATCAAACAAACCAAACAAAAACTCTCCCCCTCAAGAAAGCATCCATTCGGCCTTCACCATAATTCCAAAATCAAAACCCCTCTTTCCACCATCTTTTGATCTTGCAAAAATTATGGTGAGTCTTACATTTCCTAAAAGTGATCCCATAAAAATTTCAAAGCCAATCTCACTTGTTTCCATTTTCAATTAATTCATCAAAGAGGAGGATGAATAGTTGTTTTAAGAACTAATCTTGTTTTTTCTTGTTTTTCATGGTGGATTTAGCTAGCTTAGGATCATCCAAGGATAGATCAAGGCTTAGGAAGGTTATACTACTCTCTCAGGAAGGTATAAATCATTTCAAACCCTAAGCTTTACTTTGAGTTTATGCATGATTCATGGTGATTTTGGATTAAGTGATATTAGTAGTATTTTACCACCATGTTAGCATGATTTTGCGGTTAGATTAGCTTTATGATGATATTGATGAAGCATGATGTTCTTGAGCTTTTAAGAGATGATTATTAACTGTAGTAATTGATTAGATGCCCGGTGTGGCTTGGTTGTTGCGTAATGAATTTTAGAACGTTCGATTTATAGCCGTCGTAATGCCCGATTTTCGTTAACCTTAAGAAATCAAGATTGACAGTAGCTTTAACTCACTGTTAAGCTTCGATTTCTGCCATAATAAGCTAGATTATGTTATAAGCTTCGTTTTGATATAAAGTTCGTATGAAATGGACTTACGGTTTAGGAGTTATGATTAAATTCGTAAAAGTGGTTCGAAATCGTAAACGAAAGTTCGTAATTGAAATTGATTCCCTTAAATGTCGTTTAATCAGTGGCGAATCTTATTAATTAAATATTAGAGGTAAAAAGGAAGGTGTGGGAGAAAACCACATGTCGAATGGATCGTTTTCCGATTTTATAAAAATGTTTGAATCGAGGTTAAACGCGAACGAACCCCTTAAAGGTATGACTTTGGTTATAACTTAGAAAACGGGCGATAACACTCGAGGTATAATATTGATTCGTAAACGACCAACCTTAGAACTTATACGACTTAAGTATATACCAAGTATAAGCATGATGACATGTCTTGATAACGAACGAATGTCGGATCGTATCGGTGATAAAAAAGAGTTACACTAAAAGAGACGTAACGAGATAACTCGAAAACATGTTTCGATTTAAGTGGAGTTTATACTTAGCCTTTTAATAAGCGTTAAGTGGTTAATCTTAAATATTCTGATTGTTTATAGATTGTCGAGCTGACCCGGGACACATTACCCCTACCCGCACTCGATTCTCAGGCAAGTTTCCAATACTTGGAACTGTTTTTTTTTTTTTTTTTTTTTGCTAATTAAATTTTATACCATAAAGGAAACAACTGCTACAAATCTAGGGGCATACCCCGCGAAGTCAACATAATTAAACTAATTAAACTAGTTTAAACTAGTTTAAAGACAACAAATAGAACTATGGCTATATTACATAATTAATCTGGAGCCTCCAACAATCTAGGCTTGGACCCAGTTCGAGCACTAAAAGGTGCAACTGAGTAAACTTTCTTCCAAGGTCTGCTATCAAAAACCCATTTCAACATCCGCATTTCATCCCAAAAAACCTCCCTTCTCAACATGTGAGATGGCCTCCAAAAAAGCACCTCACCGGCTAACTTTTTATTGGAAGGAGAACCAGCCCCCAGCTGATTAAAACTGCCCATATAGGAAATACCAAACCCAATATTCCTTCCCTGGTACAGAACAAGACCAGTCTCCAAAACATTATCAACTATTTTAATCGAGAACACAGGGCCTTCCCTGTTCGCATAACAGTAAAGTGGTACCCAGTACCTCATCATCAAAATCCACTTGGCTTCCCTTCCCTTGCCTTCAATCATACCAATTCGGAACCCTCTCGAATTAAAATCCATGAATTGTTCAGTACAAAGATGCACTGGCACATATCTCTCAAAGTGCTTCCACAACAACACAATAAACCTCTGCTTCTTTAAAGCCGCGGCCATCTCTAAGACATTAGGAATAATCAGGCGATAATAAACATCACAATAATGTTTACAAGCCTCATCAAAACCAATTACCATACACCGAGCAGCGTGACAACTTAACAACCAAAGCAACCGCTTCCTCTTCGACTCCACAATTTGAGTACTGTAAGTAGTATCATCGGCATTCAATTCAAATGAGACCATTAGCAATTCAAAATTGCTAGCCTTAAACTTTAAATATCCCGCACAACCAAATCCAGGAGCAGATTTATCATGCCCAGAAGCATCTACAAAGGGGTCAGCAGCCCCATCCCATTGTTGTGGCAAACCGAAAGTTGACACCCAACAAATACGGCACCTCTTGTAGTGCAACTGCCTTTCTACAACAGTATAGCGAACCTTGTTAACAAACACATTCACCTCAAACAGGGTTTTACTATCGAACACCTTGTAGAGAGGTCCCATTTTATAACCAGCACAGTCAATGATGACACCCAACAAATACGGCACAGTCACATCATAAACTGATGCAGCAAAATTAGCAACAGCCCAACAAGCATTGTCGTTAATGCCAACATCAAAATCAGAAGCACTCTCTATACCAGAGTCCTTGTGCCAAAGAACATGGCCACTTGCATGAACAAATGACCCAACAACATTTTGCACTATCCCTTGTTTTCCAGATTTTTCACCTCTTGCAGTCATTACGCCAAACAGATGGCGAGCCTCATTTACAGAACCAAGAACGTTATATCCCCCACTAAAAGGCAGTTTCACAACTGTTCCTTCGCCATTTGATAGTACCTTACCTTTAACAGGTCTCATCTTACCGCATTTAAAGCCAAAAACAAGCAATAATCTCCTCTTATCCGACATGAGCCCAGAAGAAACAGAAGATCTCAGCAAATGTAGTATATCACTACCACTTCCAACACACCTTACATGAATAAAATCTGCCATGCTAAACCACAGGCCTATCATAATCTTCGAAAACCCATTATAATCGCTTTCCCATTTGTCCATAGACCAGGACAAACGAACATCATCTTCACTTGGAAAGTACCATAAACTGGCCTCAAAGCATAAACGCACACTCATCCGTCCAAGAGGGAAGGATTTTTGCTGCGACTTTTCATCAAACATGTGCCAGGTCAAGTTTCTACACTTCTCATATAAAAGAAAAAACACTGCCCAATGGAGGCAAGTGTAACCAATACCATCTGAGTTCACAAGAAAACACAGCTGGTAAGGATAATCATCCTTCAACAATGAACCCTCCTTGGGAACCATCCCTAAGATAGATAAGTTCATCTCCAAAGCAACAGGTCTCCATAAGACTGTCACAAACAGCAACGTGGATTCGAGAATCTTCACAGATCCTACCACATCATTTGGAGAGCAAATACTAGGTTCGTCTTTAGCAAAGAGATCTGCGAGCATAACCCAATCTCCTTGCAAGACATCCATAACACCTTTCTTAATAAAGTCATCCGTTAATACAAGAGCAGTTGAACTGGCAAACGTACCATCTTCATTACTAAGATTAGTATCCTTGGCATTAATAGTGTCTTCCAAAACGAAGACCTCCCGTTGGAGCAATTTGACGAACAATAAGCGAACATCAACAGCAATAGAGACATCGCTAACCAAGTGAAGTGCACGCACGGTTTGGCAAAGCCGTAAAGCTATCCGATCCTTGTGGGTATCACCCTTCAATGCTAAGAGCTTCTCCAGATTATGGAGAGGGTAATAGGAGAACCCCTTCTCCATCTTCCCAAAGGAACCAACATCAGATTTCCCCTTTCCCAAAACATCATAGGTTGTCAAAGAGAAACCCATCAAATTCAAAGGCAGCCACATAGCACCATTGTTGTCACAAACCTGATAACAAAACATCCGATTACAGTGTTTTGATAAAGCCCAAACCCTTGAATCTTCAATAAAGATTCTAAAGCAACGAGACCCATCTCTTCCAACAAGAGAAAACACCAGCGCACTACAGTGGATAGCCTCCATTAAACCTGATATATATTAATAAGAAATGTGGTGTATGGGTGGAAGAACAGAGAGGGAAGATGGATTAGTGATGGATGAGTATAAATCTGATGAAAATATGTGAAAGATTTAGAAAGTTTTTGTGGCGGCTAGGGTTGTTTAGAGAGAGGTTAGAGAGAAGGCAGAGCATACGACTCTCATTTGTTTTTTTTTGTATACTTGGAACTGTTGTTGTGATAATATATATATGATGATTGTTGTATACATATGCCATAGCATGCATGTCTACTTTCAAGTATATTGGAATACTTGTTCCCTAAATTAATATTCGCTTATAGACTAGATATGGATTATCAGATATAAGCATGATTGTTTTGGTAGGACCCTTAGTGAAGGGCATATGATATGTATTCTTTAAATATAGACCGGGAGTCGGTATTTTGAGATATAGATGTAGTCGTGGAAACCCGGAGGGATTCCAGCGACAGATTAGTATTCCTTTTGAGGAATGTTATTATTAAACATTATTTATATTTCCATAAAAGTATCAAATACGTGGAAATCTTTCGAGAAATGTTAGTTGAGTATTATCTCAGTCGAGAAATATTAAATGAATATTATTTTTGAATATTCATCAGATTTGATTATTAATGAATAATTACTTTGATATTCATCGGAATTTTATTCATTAAATGAATATCACTTTCGGATATTCATTTAAGTTTTATGTAATTGATAAATATTTTTTCAAAAGTATTCTTTGGAAGTTCTAATTACTCAAGGAATATTATTTCGAATATTAAGGTTTCGATTACTAAATGAATATCATTTGGATATTTTTTCTAGAATATTATTTGTTTAATGAATATCAATTGAATATTAATTTGGAATTTATTTATTAAATGAATATTATTTTGAATATTCATTTAAGATATTATGTACTTGATGAATATTATTTTGAATATTCATTTAAGATATTATGTACTTGATGAATATTATTTTGAATATTCATTTAAGATATTATGTACTTGATGAATATTATTTTGAATATTCATTTAAGATATTATGTACTTGATGAATATTATTTCGAATATTACTCGAATATTATTTCGAATATTAAGGTTTCGATTACTAAATGAATATCATTTGGATATTTTTTCTAGAATATTATTTGTTTAATGAATATCAATTGAATATTCATTTGGAATTTATTTATTAAATGAATATTATTTTGAATATTCATTTAAGATATTATGTACTTGATGAATATTATTTTGAATATTCGTTTAAGATATTATGTACTTGATGAATATTATGTTAAAATATTCATTTGAAGTTCTATTTACTTAAGGAATATTGCTTCGAATATTCCTTTAAAGTTTTGATTACTAAGAATATTATTTGGGTGTTCATTTAGAATATTATTTATTAAATTAATATTATTTTCAAATATTCATTTAAGGTTTGATTTATTTAGTGAATATTATTTACTTGAGTTTTATTTAATTAATGAATACTATATTGAATATTCATTTAAAGAAGAGAATTATTTAGTAAACGATTCTATATATTTATTTGAGGATTACTTACGAGAAATATTATGATTTAATCATATCCCTTAATTATTATTGATAAAATAAATATTCTTGGAATATTTATTTAAATTCTTTTAAGTTCTTTCTATAATAATTCATATTACTCAAAGATTATCTTTCACCTTCAGATATGGTGTAAAATATTTCGGAATATCTTATGACTATTTATATCAAGGGGAGGTTCCTAAACTTTAATTTCATTTAAATCTATCTTAAAGAAGATTTAAATACTCGCTCAACTTCCAAACGTATATAAGGGGACCTCACTTGAGCGATGTTATTTATTGGACTGCCCGGTCATATACTTGCTAAAACTATCTTGTCACTCACATCTTGATTCTTTCAAGCATCGATATGAGTCTTCTGGTTACCTCCTCAACGCTCGAGGGGTATGATTGATGTAACAAGTTTATATCCATTAACAAGCATCAGCTTGGGAAATATTGGTGAATTAGATACGACTACTTTGTGGAGTCCTATCAACAAGTGTTACACTTGGGGAAAAGGGGAACGAACTTTACGTTTCAGAGTCATGGATGATATTCGAACTAGGAGACGCGTAAGTGGCCGAGTGGCGCCGGTCCAGCAATAGCCCAACCGTTGGCTGAGGAGTTCCAGAGGGCGGTAGATAAGTAAAATCCGTCGGAGCTACCTTCTACATGTAGAGAACGACTGATGAGATGCATGACATACGACTGATCATCGTAAACGTCAGGGCATCTGGCGCGGCAATGCTCCCGTATTAGTTCATCTTCTAAAAGTGAGAAATTTCTGCAACACTGTTGGTGTTGGCAAGGTGAAAAAGTGTTGAAACCGGAATTGCAATATCTTTCCTGCAAGTTCCTCTTTTATGATAATTGAGAATATCTTGCTTATCTTTTGTATAGTAGATATTTATTCAAAACAAATATATTTTTGAGTTACCTTGTAACTTCATCTCATACCTTATATTGGTACTACATCGTTAATGCATGGCATATGGTTTCAAAGATATTTTGGACTGTTATATATTATCACTGTTCAAATATATTTCTGGTGGGCTATTGCTCACCCTTGCTTTATTTATTTATATCACAACAACAGCTAGATCAGATGGCCGCGCAAGGCGCACACAGCGTAAGCAGGTGTCAACCGTCAGAGGTTTACCGCTAAGGTCTTGGCTACCTTTGTTGAGGATGCAACTACTGGTAGGCTAGTTGTTAGCAATTGAGCCTCGAATGTATTTATATTATGGTATATATTAATGGATGGCAAAGAGCATGTAATTGTACAATTGTAATTCTTTGGGTTGTAAGAACTCAAACTTGTGATTAATAATATTGTTGGTTACTCTGATTTCATCTCTGGGACTATAACGGGTGTGTTTTATGTTGTGGTTTTGGGTCACAAGGTTGTAATTTAAATTATGTTGGTTTTGTGGTTGGATATTGAGACCGTAACGACCAGATCCCTGACCCTGGATCTGGGGGTGTTACAGGGATGGATGTTGAATCTGCGATTAGTCTGATTATGACCTGTGAAGTCACTGTTTCTCGTGATTTTGTGATGTTTAAATTTGTGTCAAGACAGAGTAGTTACCATATTGTAACTATTGCGGATTACAATGTCATGGAGTCGAATGGTTTGAACAAGAAGCTGTTGTGGTTTCTTCTTTGTGTGTGCAGAATTAATAAGCCAAGGCCTATCGATTTTGTTGACAGAATTGATAGCTCTGACAATGCGAGCTCCTTCGTCCTATGCAACTGGGCTTTTTTTTTTTGCTAATTAAAATTTTATACCAAAAAGGAACAACTAATACAAATCTAGGGGCATACCCCGCGATCAAACAGAACAAAAGTCATAACATCAGTAAGTCACCTTACTGTCAACATAACAAAAAAAAAACTAAAGTTTATTCTGGCGCCTTAAACAACCTAAAATTGAGACTAGGCACATGTCTCACAAAGCCCATATTAATGAGAAGCAGCAAATAAACCATGTAGTGACGCAAATACATTCCAATAGCACCATTGATCTGAACGTACTGCATTCTACTCATTAACCCTTTGCTGTAAAAACTAACCAGCAAAATTTTAACATCATAGCTTAATCTATCAAGATCACCACCACAATGGCTAAATAACAAATTCAGTACAGATCTACTGAACTCCAACTGGACAGGGAAATCACTAAATTTAACCATCTTTGGACCTGCCCAGGTCCTGCAATCGACCTCTAGGCCACCATCGAGTCCCGGACGTAGCCAAATCTGCTTTTTAACCATACCAACATAATCAATCCACGCATTGATACCAGGCCTATTCACTCCTAGTTGTAATGAGTCAGCAGGGGAATCAATACACCCATCGAAATCCACAGGTCCAAAGTCAACAATGGTGCATAAAACACACCAATTTGCAAGCATATAGCAACCAGCTAGCAAGTGTTGAACATCGTGGCCAGTTCTCTGAACATAACTTACTACCTCCTCAGCACTAACCTGCAATCGAGCTCTCATGGCACAATAAATCCACTGGTACTTCACCCCCTTGATCGGTGTGAGCTTCACAGTCCAAACAAAATTCCATAATAACATTGTACAGCAAATCTCCTTGAAACGCAGAGAGACCTTAGGCAGTAATGCACTAAGCAATGCATTCACATGAGCCTGATAAACAGGCTTATGAATAGGCCCAGGGCCACACACTCGAAAACCCTCAGATACTATGAGGGCCTTAGTCACCAATACCCCGTCCAGATTAATCCTCTCAGACTCATGCACAATCACGACCACATCACACAGGCCATCCTGCTCCACAGCAACATCATTTGACACCCAAGAAGCCACTGAATTAACGAAAGGCATAGATGTCAGTTCCGTAGTCAGCCGACGACACCCACCTAGCATATCTTCTCCCAGCCTTTCAATTCTCACATAGAGAATGACAGCAAATTGAGAAGACCCATTAAAAAGACCCTTTAGGGATCTCTTCACAGCTGCCCAACTAAAAGATTGGTTAACATATTTTGCAATATTCCAAGGAAACATATCAGCAAACATTTTAGATGCCATAGACACGTCTCTTTTGTATCCATACTTGTAGAGATGATTCAACCAATCATCTCTAACAATTATCATTGCAGTCCCAACATCTCGAAGAGGCAACAAAACACCAAGATTTCGCCTGGGTATTACATCAAACGCCTCGCGTTCATCATAGACAACAACATCCCTTGAGCTAGGAGTCGTAGCAAGCAACTGAGAATGAGGTAAATTGACAAACAAATGGGGTTGAACCTCCGTAGAGAATGAGGTGAAACACACCTCCTCTCTCGCCATTTGACCCACACTACCGCTGCAAGTGGGATGAACAGACCCAGAGCTGGTAGCAAAGCCATTATACTCTTTAACAGAGTCAACATCATTATTATCAGAGAACTCTTCATCATCCTCCAAATTAACATACGAAAAAACAACAATAACCACTTCAAAAGAAGTAGGATTCCTCTGGGAGGTTTGAAGCACGGCCAAACCATCTTCCACATGAGAGAGCTTCACATAATTTAACAAATCTCTAACCAAGGAAAGAGATTCATAAAAGAAGACAACGGATGAAAAAGAAACATCGGATGAAAAAGAAACAGCCTCTTCAACCATAGATGCTTCACTGAAATACACATCTAACGTAACCAACGAGAGTTTAAAAAACCCACCTTCAACAACGACAGGACCATACTCAGATGGACCGAGCATAGCATCGCCTTCATAGATCGGAGCACAAATCAATTCCCCTGTAGAGTCATCCAAATCCTCTACAAGCATAGAGATAGTATCACATCTTAAGGAACTGGTCCTAAAAGTCAGACCCAAGACAAATCCAGACTGTGCTAAATCAAGCAACAAGCCAACCTCATAGACTGCATCTCTAGTTGACACAACCAGAGACCCATACAAACACGACCCATTTCTCAAATTTGGACTTAAAGTCCAAACCCAAACAGGAGAGATCAAAATACCCATTTATAATATATACTATAAGAAATATGGTGTATAGGTGGAAGATTAGAAGGAGAAGATGGATTTACGAGAGGAAATAGTGTAGATCTGATGGAAAATGGCGAAGATTAGGCTGAATAATAGTGGCGGCTAGGAAGGGTTTTTAGAGAGAGGTTAGAGAGAAGCTAGAGAGAAAGTCGACTCTCATTTTTTATTTGACTGGGCAACTGGGCTTTGTACACCGTGAAGGGGTTTAAGTGTTCTCTTGGAATAATGAAAATGATGAACCAGCGTAGTGTCTGGTATTTTGCAGAATTTCTGTTGTTGGGGATTGGAAGTTTATTAGTGGTCGGGATGCACATGGTGACAATACATGGCGTATTGTTTTGGTTTGCCAAGATGTGGGTGAATACTGTCGTGATGCAGTGCTACTCGGGAGGTCCATGGCATAGTTGTTGATTTTGCTTAGGTTCGTGTTATGTTGTTGTTGATTGCTAGTTTTAACTGGCATTATTGATGATTTTTCTTTGTTGTTCCGCTAGGTAGATGTGTTACTAATCGCGGGGTATGCCCCTTGAAATGTAATCTTTTGCCTGTGGTATAAATTTTAATTAGCAAAAAAAAAAACATTGAGACCAAATCGGACCATTCTTTCTTTAGTGAGGAGACGGTCTTTAAGTGCCAACCAGAAGAAAAATGCACATTTCTGAATTGTAAATCGATTCCATACTGCATGAAGCCAAGGAGGAGGTGAACCCACGTTCCTAATAGAGGACCAGACTTCAGAAATCTTCATAGCAGCTGATCCATTCCAGAGGACTTTGTCTTCTCTAGAAATAGCAACAGATGAGAGAATATGTCGCAGATCTAAAGACTTCAAGAATGAGAGTCCTAGAGAGAGAAACTCCTCCTTCTTTCTAAAAAACCCTAATTAGCCGCCACCATTTTATTCTCAGATCTGCTTCTATACACACCTTTTCATCACTAATCTAAAAAACTTTATCCTAAATCCACTCTTCTTCTCTACCCACTCACCTAAACACTAAATTTCTTATATTTTATACTTATTTTTTTCCTTTTCGGTCTAATGGATTCTGAAGGGTCTCCGGTTGACCATGATGGTAATAGTTTGGATTTCGGCTTTAGGGGTGATGAAGCTCCTTTCTTGGTTTCTAGATCTGTTTTTCAAGAACTTCTGGGAGAGCATTCTAAGGTTTCTGAGGAACCTCGTCATATTGAGACAAACCCAGTTGAAGATCATTCGTTGGAAGGGGACATAGGGGCTCAACCTAGCTCTTATGCATTCCTCTTGAGAGAGTTGTTGTGGAAGAGTATAAAAGCTCTGATGAAGAAGATTGTGTTCAGAGTGATTCGGACTTATTCACAAAAACCTTTTCTGCAAACCCTACTATCAAGGCAGCGTTCGATATTAGCAAGGCTGAGTGCAAGGAACTGGCTGATGTTAAGATCTTTCTTATGGAGATGAAATAGTACATGAAAGCTAAAGGGTTGTCAGTAGCCGAGTTTGAAAAAGAAAGATTAGTGAAGAAAGGTAATTTCAATGCTGGATTGGTGAATCCTCTGGTTTTCATTAATGGCAGAGACGAGTTTGGATTGCCGAAATTTGAGTCTAACTCTAATGATGTAGGAGCTTCGGGTCTTAAAGATTCTCAAGGTCGAGAAAAGGTTGAGAAGATGCAAGATAATGGAGGTTGAAGATTGTGCTCATAAGATGTTTGCGGGAAAGTCTGAGCCAAATGGGGAGATTAAAAAATCTTGGTCTAATATAGTCAATGATTCATCACCGTCCTCAGTCAAGTTTGAGTATGTTCCTCTCCCAGTTGGGGACTCTGTCATTTCTCTACCGGATGAGGAGCTTTTGCTTGGCAACGAGAAATTCAAGAACTGTATAGTGGGAATTTTTACTAAGAAAGCCCCTCCCTTTCATGTGGTATCTTCTTTTGCCACTAATCTTTGGGGTAGCAAGATCAATGGTGTGACTCAGAAGAACAATGCTACTTTTTTGTTTGATTTTAAGGATGAAACTTCTAAAAAAAGTGCTCTCTCCAAAGGCACATGGTATGTTGATAGAAAGCCGATGATTGTTAAAGCTTGGGGCTCGTCTGAAAGTTCCGAGAAAGTTAAGAATATCCCGTTGTGGGTTAAAATTTCTAATATCCCTGACAGTTATAGGTCGGTCAAGGGGTTAAGTAGATTGGCTAGTGTGGTTGGTCCTCCTTTGTGTGCAGACCAGATGACCTCTAAACTTCAGGTACTTCCATTCGCGAAAATCTGTGTTAACTATTCTTTGGGCTCTATGCTTCCAAACCCTGTCAAAGTTGTGTCTATTGATCCCTTTACGAAGGAGAAAATTACAACGGAGGTTCAATACTCGTACCCTAACAAACCATTAATGTGCACTAGCTGTCAAGCTCTGGGTCACACAGTGGGAGCTTACCCAACAGCAACTCGAACGTGGGTTCGCAAAGGTAAACAAGACAATCCTGAGGTAGTTGAGAAGGATCAAGCTAGCAACTCTAGTAATGCTGAACCTTTAGTTTTAGCAGACACAAAGGATCTGAATGTTGGTGAGAACGATAATGTTGACAATGTGCAGAGGAGAGAAAGTCAAGATCAGGGCCCTAAACCTGAGGAAAGGAATGAGGACGTTAATGTTGACACTGGGCAGAGAAAAGAAAACCAAGATGTAGAGTGGAAAACAGTTGAAAGAAAGAAGTCTAAACCTGATAAAGTTGCAGTTGACATTAGTGGAGCTGCTAAGGAACCCCCTAGTGTCAAGCTTCCCATTTTTAACTCCATTTCCCGTGTTATTGCCAAAGGTCCTAATCAGTCGAAGAGCAGTAAGAAGCCCCGTGGGAGGGGCTCTCCATCTTAAGTCATTCCGATAGATGGTTTTTTGTTCCTACAATATTAGAGGGCTTTCATCAGGTTTAATAAAATCGGCCTTGTAGCCCTCCTGGAAACTCATGTCAAAGAGGAATCGGCCATTTTTGTCTCTTCGTTTATTACAAGACGGTTTTCTTGAGCTTTCAACTATGATTGCCACCCCAACGGGAGAATTTGGATTGGATGGGACACGAATAAATGGAATTTAAGGATCTTGGAATCTGATGCCCAACATCTCTCTTGTTCCGTGTCTAATTTGGAGAACAATGACTCATTCTTGGTGTCTTTTGTGTATGCTTTTAACTCTGAGGTTCCTAGACGGTCTTTATGGTCTAGTCTTCTTCGTTTCAAACAGAATTATGTAGATGGGAACTCTTCCCCATGGGTGATTCTCGGTGATTTCAATGTGTGCCTGAATTTAGAGGAAATGGAGGGAGGGTCAGTTGCTTTCACGAAGGGTGTGCTGGAATTCAAGGATTTTCTGGATGAAGCTTGGCTCTGTGATTTAAAGTTCACTGGTCAACTTCTCACTTGGTGGGATAGCAGCAAATCGAAACCTATCTTCAGGAAGCTGGACAGAGTGTTAGTAAATGAAGATTGGCTTAATAATTTTTCGTCCTCGAGAGTGCAGTTTCTTCCCAGAGGTCTCTCAGACCACTGCCCTGCCTTGGTCTACACTGGTTCTTTTACTGAGAAAATCTTCAAGCCATTTCAGTTCTTTCAACATATTATTGCTGCTCCAAATTTTTATAATATAGTTCGTGAGGTGTGGAACTGTGATGTTACGGGAAATCCCTGGTTTATTCTTACCTCTAAGCTAAAGCAGGTCAAAGCTAGTCTTAAAACCGTGAATATTAATTTGGGTGATGTGCATGACAAGGTTAAAGAAGCATATTTGTAGCTCTCCAATTTTCAATCTTCTTTACCTCCTACTCCCTCGGCTGATCAGTTCTTAGAAGAAGAAGTTTTATGTCTTAATCTCTCTCGACATCTTAAGCAAGACGAAATGTTCTTAAAGCAAAAGTCGAGAGTTGACTGGCTCAAGTTGGGTGACAATAACAACAGATTTTTTCATAATTCTTGTAAAAGTCGTTGGAATGTTAACAAGCTGTTGGCTCTGGAGGACGAGTTTGGGGTTGTGCACTCTTCTCATCGTGACATCTCTAAACTTGCAGTTGATTACTTTAAATCCATCCTGGGCTCCTCTACTCCTGTTCAGGCGATTGATCCGGATCTATCTCTTCCTTGTATCTCTGAAGTGCAAAAATCAATGCTTGCTGTTCCGTTTACTTGTAAGGAGATTACTGCTGTTTTTAAAGGGATGGCTAGAAACAAAAGTCCTGGCCCAGATGGGTTCACTTCTGAGTTTTTTATTGCTACTTGGGACATAGTTGGAAATGATGTGCTAAAGGCGATCTCTTATTTCTTTGAGACTATGCAACTGCCTAGATGTATCAATTCCACGGCCATTGCTTTAATTCCTAAATGCGAAGGTGCTTCTTCAATCTCCCAATTTAGACCCATTTCCTGTTGCAACACGTTGTATAAGTGTATTGCTAAGCTGCTCTCGTTAAGGCTCAAGAAGGTCCTATCTAGCCTCATTTCGCATAATCAATCTGCATTCGTGCCCTCCAGGAAAATTGGTGATAATATTATGTTAGCTCAAGCCTTGTGTCGTAATTATCATCGAAATGAAGGATCTCCTTGATGTGCCATTAAATTGGACATACATAAAGCTTTCGATTCGCTAGATTGGCATTTCCTGTTCGAGGCAATGTCAAGAATGAATTTCCCGACTACTTTCATAGAATGGGTTCGCAAATGTGTGACTAGTGCAATGATTTCGATCAAGGTTAATGGGTCTCTTGAAGGGTACTTTGAAAGTAAATCGGGATTACGTCAGGGTGACCCCCTATCTCCTTTTCTGTTTGTAATTGCGATGGAGGTGTTCTCTACATTAGTTAGACGGAACATTGCTAATGATAGCAGATTTTCCTTTCATTGGAGGACGAAAGAGCTGAGGCTATCTCATCTAATTTTTGCAGATGATTTATTTTTATTCTGTAAAGGAGATTCGCATTCGATTTCAGTCATGTTGAACTCTTTCTCAAGATTCTCTGAGGTTTCTAATCTTAAAGCCAATCCAGCAAAGAGTGTTTGTTTTTTCTCCAATGTTGCCCAGGATATTATTGATGAAACCACCCGAGTTTCTGGGTTTCAGCGAGGGTCTTTGCCCATTAAGTACCTGGGGCTTCCTTTGATAACTAGCAGGCTCAAGGCCTCTGACTGTACTGATCTTATTCGCAAGTTATGTGCTCGTATCGAAAACTGGACTTCTAAAACTCTGAGATTTTCCAGTAGACTCTCCATGGTGAAATTTGTTCTATTCAGTATTCAGGGATATTGGGCCTCGTATCTTTTTCTTCCCAAAGGAATATTATCTAGCATTCGCTCTTATTTTACTCGATTCCTTTGGGGAGGTAGTACTTCTGCGAGATGTCATCACAAAGTGGCTTGGAAGGATGTTTGTCTCCCTAAACTGGAGGGGGGTTTAGGTTTGAGAGATCTAGCAGAATGGAATAGAGCAGCTATTCTCTATCAGATCTGGAGGTTGGCAAAGCCCAGTGCGGATTCTCTATGGATTCTTTGGCTTCATCAGTGTCTGTTTAAAAATAAGTCATTCTGGACTTCTAATATTCCAGCAAGAAGTCCTTGGTGTGTTAAGGAAATTATGAATCTCAGACATGTTGCCAAGCGGTTTCTTTCGTACAGCATTGGTCATAATTCAAATCTGTTAATGTGGCATGATCCTTGGGTCCAACAGAACTCTCTCATCTCTATTTTTGGTGCGGAGATTATCTCTATTGTGGAATCTTTTAGTTTGGCTCCTGTTCGGTCTTTCATTAGCCGTTCTTGGTCCAACATTGGTTCAAATCATGTTTCTGCTATTGATCTGCGACATATTCTCTCATCTGTTGCTATTTCTAGAGAAGATAAAGTCCTCTGGAATGGATCAGCTACTATGAAGATTTCTGAAGTCTGGTCCTCTATTAGGAACGTGGGTTCACCTCCTCCTTGGCTTCATGCAGTATGGAATCGATTTGCAATTCAGAAATGTGCATTTTTCTTCTGGTTGGCACTTAAAGACCGTCTCCTCACTAAAGAAAGAATGGTCCGATTTGGTCTCAATGTTGATCCTTTATGTGCTTTATGTCACAGTACCGAAGAGACGAGTGAGCACTTGTTTGTGGATTGCCCCTTCACATATTTGATTTTACGTAGCTGTCCAGTGGATGTTAATTTTTCTTGGCAACACTGGCAGGCTGGTGAATTTACAGCTAATAATGAGTCTCTCATTCGTAAGATGATTGCTCATTTATTCATCTCGGTGACAATTTACTATGTTTGGAGGGAGAGGAATGACAGGATTCACCAAAATGGAGCGGCAAAGAACATAGACCAGATGATTTCTCTTGTGAAGTGTATGGTCAGAGAAAGACTTTTTGAAGTCAAAGTAGTGCAGAACATTATTCGAAGAGATCCTTCATTTAGTAGCAATTTGTATTAATATTTTTATGATTTAGTCTCTTTGATGTTTAGCTGTTTGCTCATGTAGTGTGCGGGGTATGCCCCTAGTTGTGTACCTTCTTGGGTTTTAATATAATTTATTTAGCAAAAAAAAAAAAGCTTGCAAGCAAATCTGGGAACACCATTATTCAAGTGATAGTCACGACAAAGGGATTGAGCCAACATCACATTATCACCAATGATCCTACCTGGGATGAAAGCAGCTTGATTAGAAGATACTAGACTAGGCATTACTCTTCTCAATCTCAAGGCGAGTAGTTTAGAGATACATCTATAGATTACGTTGCAGCAAGAGATGGGCCGGAATTGTGACATAGTAGAAGCATTAGCTACTTTAGGAATCAGAGCCAGGCCAATAGAGTTTATCATGCGAGGGAGATATCCTGTCTCAAAGAAATGCAATATAGCCTTAGTAACCTGCTCACCCACAATGCTCCAAGCTTTAAGGAAGAATTCTGTAGATAGATCATCAGGACCAGGACTACGGTTACGAGCCATTGCCTTAAAGGTATCGAAAATTTCTTCCTGAGTGAATGGCTTTACCAAATCATCAATTTGCTTAGAAGACATGCAATTTAGACTCAAGTTGTCAGGATAATCTGCCACTTCACGTGATTTACCAAGAATCTCCTTAAAATGATTAATAGCAATATCAGAAATGCCTTTATGAGAAGTGTGAACATTACCCAGGTCATCCTTGATACTAGTTATTCTGTTAACATTCCACCGACCTTTACATGAATTGAAGAAGAATCTATTATTGATGTCTCCCTTGGCCAACCATTGAATTCGAGACTTCTGTCTAAGGAGAGTTTCTTCAGCTTGTAAAGCCTTAGAGAGGTCATCCATAAGCCTGGATTCCTTTTCATGTAGATCACGAGAAGGATTAGGTCCCATACCTTGCTGAAATAAATTGAGGGTATCTCGAGCAGTATTGACATGATCGTGCAAGTTACCCACCTCTTTGTTAAGGTTCTTGAGGCCACCTTTAACTATTCGAAGCTTATTAATAAGAATATACCATGGATCGCCTTCAAAGTTCCTATTCCAGGCTTCTTGGACAGTAGGAAGGAAATTCTCATGCTCAAGCAGATGATTGAAGACCTGGAATGGTTTAAAAACCTTTTCTTTTTCAAGTCCCAAAGTAATGGTTGCAGGGCAGTGGTCTGAAAGGCCTCTGTTCAGAAATTTTGCATGAGATAAATCAAATTGAGCCAACCAAGAATCATTCACAAGCACCCTATCTAGCTTACGATATAGAGGATTAGAGATGTTGCTATCCCACCAAGTGAATATGTCACCCTCATAATGAAGGTCAGTGAGCCCTACATTTTGCAAACAACCATTAAACTCAAGAATGCCACTTAAACGTCTGGGAAGCGAGCCACTTGTTTCATAAGGATACAGGAAGGTGTTAAAGTCACCTAAAAGGCACCAAGCAGGACAAATATTATTTACAGTCGTTGAACTCTGAATGTAATCCAACTCAGTCCATAAGGACCGTCACTGAACCGCATCATTAGAGGCATACACCATAGTTACTATAAATGAGTTGAGACCATTTAGATCAGAAACAGAGCATGTGATTTGCTGACTAGAAGAAGAAAAGAGATTCACAGACCATATATGAGGATCCCAACCAAACCAAACTCTACCATTCGAATGATGCTCATAGTTAAACATCCAATTAAAATTAGGAGAAATTTTTGTAGACAAAAAAACTGCATCCTCTTTCTTAACACGAGTCTCAAGGAGGGCTAATATACTGAATTTATTTACATACAAAAAATCCTTGATGAAGTCAACTTTATTATGCAAGCCCCTCGTGTTATAAGAGCACAGATCCATATATTAGGTGATGTGGGAGCCCTCAGCCCCCAATGCTTGATTCTCATTTTAAGCTTTAGCTTCTTCACTTGTGACTTAGAAAGACCAACAAACTGGTCATGCTTCAAGTCTATTTCATCCACCCTCTTGAGGTTTTTGAACGTGAGAGGAGGAAAGGGAGAGAAATCATCAAACGATGTAGACAATGTAGGAGATGGTCTATTTTTACATTTCACTTCTGTCCAAATATTCTCAGTATCCTCTTTACCAGGTTTTGCAACATCGCCTTTACCATGTTTTTCGGGTGTACAATCTTCCATTACTACATCAGCTTCCTTTTTTACTTTAGCCCGGTCAGTCTTCATTACATTATTGTAAGATTCCTGATTATTAGCCTTCTTAGACTGAGTTTCTTCATAATTTTTTTTTTTCCTAATTAGAATATTTTATACCCAAAGGGAACAGCAAGAAACATTTCTAGGGGCATACCCCGCGTAATCAACAGAACAAACACTACAACTGCCTAGATCGACAATTGATAGTCAAACAACCTAACCCCTTTACAACTTAACCAGGAAACCTCCTGGTTCGCATTTTACAAACTAGAAAAGCCCTATCAGGTCAGGATGAACCCCTCTTACGGAGATTCCCATGCTTGATCCTCGCCTTTGTCCCGCAGTTCCTGGCCTCCTTAGCCTCCTCCATGTTCTCTCCTCCACTTGCTCAGAATCAACATGCACAGTAACATCCCCAACAAGATGAAACAAAGGCCCCAGATACTGCATCCTGCTAAGACTTTGCTCCTTTGCATTGTTTCTCCCCTCTCCCAGTTCCTTGAAGGGTATTGCATCCTTACCCCCATAAAGCGGACTATGTTGCTGCTCAGCCGTTGGCAGATCAATTCCCAAGTCTATCAGATAGTCCCTCAATTGGATAGATCGACAGGTTAAATCATGAAGCTCCATTTCCTCAAAATCTCGTAACCCACGAGCAGAGGCAGAGAATTCCCTATCTCGGGACCCCTTAACCAAAGGGATTTCTTTACCCAGAAAGGCGATGAACATCCTAAGGTTATCCAAATTACGCCTCGCTGCCACCAAAGCCTTCCTCTTCAACTCGGAGTTGTAGGATGTGTGGTCTAAAGACCCACTATCTCCGCCTCTTCTTCCATGTCCGGGAGAATCTGGTCATCCTCCCCTAGCTCCTGAAGAGGTATTCTGTTCTTCCTAATGTAAATCCCAAGCTGCCTAATACAATTCAGGGCAATACCCAAATCTCTCAAAATCTTTACATCCTGCCTTCTTTGCAATCAATTTAAAACATCCAGATCACTCATGTCAACATTCCCCCAGATCGTAGGCACATCGTGCCCATTGTGAACAATGCAGTCTCTGAAGAGAATGACTACCTTCACAGCAATAGCCAACCGTTTCTGCATTCGCTTTACAGATATATTCCAACTAGGAATCTCTTCTTCTTTTTCCATTTCATTACACCGGGTCTTCCCCTTCCCCTTAGCATCCGTCCGATTCATCTCAGCAACCTCAACATTAGGCCCAACATTATCACTGTCTCTACCAAAGTCCATAACCGGGACAGAGAAGTCCCCTTTTGATGAATCAATGACCTTATACAAGTCATTCCCGACCCCCTCAGCATCACCCATTCGAGCTTCAGACATAGGCACGTCAACGGCTAGACTTTCCCCTTTACTAGTCGAGTCAGTACCCATTTCCTCTTCCGGGGAGGGCTCCGACAGATCAACAAAGGAAGTAACACAATGACCCCCATCTACTTTATTAAGACTAGCAGGTTTCGTTTGGGAAAAAACCTTACCATCAATTAAGTGATGCATGACCCTACTGCGGGTGCGAGCAGCTACCCCAGACTCTGGGATCATCGTGACTAGGTTGTCAGCAAAGGAGACCCTCGCAACCCTCTTTTTGCCATCATTCCTAGATCGAATATCAATAAATGGTATCTCCGATACCAAATCGGTCGCAAACGAGACCCTTTTTGGGCTCGAAACTGGATCCAACCCCTCCTGGGTCATCGCCACATGATTCTTGACAGAAGTCTCCATCGCAGAATCATCCACAAATGAAACCCTCTTACGACCATCATTCCTAGATCTAATATCAATAGATGGTATCTCTGATACCAAATCGGCCGCAAACGAGACCCTTTTTGGGCTCGAAACTGGATCCAACCCCTCATGGGTCATCGCCACATGATTCTTGATAGAAGCCTCCATCACAGAATCATCCACAAATGAAACCCTCTTACGACTCATGCTAACCGACAAGAAATAAAAGAAATTTGGTGTTTAGGTGAGAGATGAGAAGGGGAAGATGGATTAGGATGTGGAACTTTAGATCTGATGGAGAAGATGCTTAGATTGTTTGAGAATTTTAGCGAGAAGTTAGAGAGAGGTTAGAGCATATCAGACTCTCATCTTTTTACCAATATAAAAAGATAAGAGGTCTGTCGGACAATGGCAAGACCATCCCAGCTGGGAAACCCTACTGAGAACGATCCTCTACGGCTCTCTATGGTGCACTGACCAAAGATGGCTGTTAATCACGCTCTGGTAATGCAGTCATGTGTCATCCACCAGACTTGGTCACCTGTCTACTTAGATAGAACAGATCCTGTTCAAGTATGGTCGTAAAAAAGAAAAAAAAAATAGGGCACGCCTCAACTATGTGCCCTAGAGACTTGCATCCCGAGCAGGACATGTTGGGTTCCGAGGCATAAAACGCAGCGGAATAACGTAAATATAACAAAATTTCAGAACCCAAACGCAGGATCCATGTATAATTATGGACAGATTATGGAGATAACGAATCATACCTTTCAATAAAATTACTTTCACGAACTCAACGGAGATCCTAGCTTTCACGACTTGTGTCTACCTCTCGGAAAACACCTCTATGGTATCCACACGAGCACCTTCAAGAACGACTCACGAACTTGACTTCGGAACGGACGTACTAGCCTCCCTCTTGATGATTCGTTTTTTTCTGCCTTTTCTTGCTGCCTCTCTCTAGGGTTTTTCACAAAAACGTAAATCCTCTTAACCTATCATTATCTTTTTTTGCTAATTAAAATTTTATACCAAAAGGAACAACTTACAGAATTCTAGGGGCATACCCCGCAGAATCAACCACTCAAATACAAAAGACATAACACCATTAGGTCACTACAAGTCAACATAGAGTTACTAATCTAGTCTACAAAAAGAACTAGATTAAATACATTACAATGAGGTCATATCAATGCCAAGAAATTAAATTGAAAAACTCCTGGTCCACGCCCCAGGATCTCGAGCAAAAGCATCCACCTTGAATTCCCATCCAGAGCACATACCATAATCTACAAGAATGGCTACCAGCTGCGTAACACCTGACCAGCCCTTCCTTGACAATAGCTTCCAATTCTTCACACAAGAGCCAGAAGCATCCACCACCCAAACCAGGTCTTCAACGAATCCCTTCCACTCAGGGACATCGTAACCAGCAGATATCCATTCCCGCTCTCCCATTGTCTTTGAAACCCAATAGCGAATTAAAGCAAATTGCAACCCATGTCTTTCACCAAACAACACCCCACAGCTCTGTTTTCCCCACCTTGCATGGACAATGCCAGGCCTAAGATACCCGAAACATGTTTCCTGAGCTTTAAACCTGTTAAAACAGGACCAACAACATTCAAGATTATCCAAACACTATCTACTTTCCTCCAAGCCTGGTTCATTTGGTTCCAACCAGCCCCCAAATTATTCCTCACATAAGCCAATAGCTTGATCCTCCCCTCCTCAGCATTAGCCTCAACATCGTGCTTCTCCATATGGTCAGAAATCCCCAAAACTACAGGACCACCATTTCCTATAACATCACCTCTACCCGATTGGTTTTCCATCTCAATCAAGGGAAGGTTTGACCCCTGTCCCTTGTCCTGAATCAAATCTATTGGTTCCTTGGTCAATAAATTGGAATTAACCTCGAATTCCTTGTTACCAACAACATTATCAGAAATTAAATCCATAAAATCAGGAACCTCAATAGTCAAATCATTACCTACACCATTAGGCCCAGGAAAATGCTTCTTAGAAAAGAGAGACTTACCATCAACCAAATTTAGGTTGAGCGAGCTTCGGGAACGAGCAGCAATCCCAGATCTCAGGTTGTTAGCATAACCCAACTGCCCAGAGCAACCCTTGCGCAAACCAATTTCATCATTACAAACTGACCCCAACCTCACCAAAGGCTGGTTTTGCGAATCTTTCCCCTTCGAAACCGACCCAGAAGGATGGGTTCTGAAGGAACGAACATGAAGACGAACTCCATAACAATGAGGTTCCGACAAAATCTCTCTAGAAGAGTACCCTTCAACCAAAGGTAGGTTGAGCGAGCTTCGAGCTCTTGAAGCAGTCCCAGTAACGGGAAAGCAACCAACATCCATCTTCTTTCGGAAAACTTTAGACCCAATGGTGTCTCTATCGCAAACAGAAGGGGGATAATAAACCCTCACCTCCGGCGAGAAAGACACCTTCTTCGAGCCCCGCTCCCCCTTAACTATCTCCGTAGAAAGGGCACTGTGAAAGCACTCAGAAAGATAAGGGGAATAAACCCTAACCTCCGACGAGAAGGAGACCTTCTTCGGACTCATAATCAAACTTAAGAAAGAAATTTAGTGTATAGGTGTGAGATTAGAGATGAAAGATGGATTAGTGAAGGTTGAAAGTATAGATCTGATGGAAAATTGTGTAAGAATACAGGCGGCTACAAGAGGGTTTCTAGAGAGAAGGAGGAGCTTCTCTCTCTAGACTCTCATACAGGCTTTGTCCGTTTGTAAATTATTAATTTAGCTTCATTTTACACTTGTTTGAACAGGGAAACCACTAGTAGCCTCGTTCTTCACTCGTTTAACCTATCATTATCTATTTATAATGACTGGTTAAAAGGCCCTAACAGCAAAAGCCCAACCTGATTAGGTTTAGGATTAAATAATAAAACGAAATTCTATTATTTAATTAATAACTAAGTCACACTTAATTATTATGTGCAGAAATACTCCTCTAATTCGAATTTATATTATTTCAATTAATTAAGTCTCACTTAATTAATATAATGAAATTCAAATAATCATCAATTAATTTAAATCCATAATTTAAATTAATTATTCCTTTAAGTGCTCAATGTGTGCGACCCTATAGGCTATTATTTAATTGGAAATAATTTTATTCTCCAATAAAATTATAAACAATGAGCGGTATCTTACTAATACATCATTGCTACCCAATTAAATAATAATTAAATTGTGATTCGATAAAACCTTTCGTGATTAATGTTTCCGTGTAATATAATCCCTTTAACCAAATATTATAGATTAAACTCGAGGCATGTCTTTAATCATCCTCTTCAACATTTAATCCGGATTTACTTGATCAATGAGTAGACTATTAAAAACAAATCATTATTTGAGCACGGCCATGCATTTTATAGTCTCACTCAATCAAGCGGCCAATAATATCTCTCCTAATTATAGGAGGGTTAAATCCTTTATCTATCATTCATATTTCTCATACGACTCATGATATACCTGATGTCCACTTTTATCATCACCCGGTCAAAGGTAACTTTTAATGTTGTCAAAGTATATTAATCCTCGTATAGAAATATAATGATCTCAAGTCAAAGGATCATTACACCATTACCACTGTGAGTCATTCTTATGACTTTATTAAACATGAAGAATCTCACCGTGGGTCTGTCCAGTACCACGTACTCCTACATGTACCTATGTATTGACTTTAGAATCTCCATACTTATAACCAATGAGATGTGGTTATCTGTCAAACAACATACTAGTCTATTTATGTATTATTATTGTCCTATATAATAATAATCGACTAGGGACCTTTAAGAATATGATATATATTATATAATCTCAAGTTCAAGTCATGTACTTAAACTATACAATGTGTATCATGATTCTAAGGACATTTATTATGCTAACAAATGTATCGCAGTAATTAAAGTCATAATAAATACGTTTATTTAATAATCAAATGACATAAAGGTTTATTCAAGAAACAATGTATTGCCTCTAGGGCACCTACACTAACAGGACAATGGTCTAACAGGATAAGAAACTTGCACTTTGGTAGTGTACAACTCCTTTGTGCCAGGATCAAGAGCAGTAGCTGTTAATTCGTTTGGGAGGGGGTCTCCTACTTCATACATGATGCAAATTTTAGCAAAAGGAACAAGTTCAAGCTTGGAGGTTAGAAAATCAGCACTAATAGGCTTTCCGATAACACTAGCAAGACGACTCAGACCTTCTTCTATCCAATAACATTCTAGGACATTTTGAAGTTTGATCCAAAGAGGCATCGAAGATATTTTGTTAACACCAGGCTTAGCACCCCATTCTGTCACAACCATTGGCTTTTGAGAAATATACCAAGTGCCACGAGCAAGGAAAGCAGTCATACTTGTGAGAGAGTTGAATTTAAATATAAAAGTAGATACATCTTTCTGATAAACATTAGTGAGACCTCTCTTTGTCCAGAATTTATGAACAAACTCCGAAACAGCAGAATAAAACTAATTGCCTTTGGTAAACGTGCCAATAACACATAATTTGAATCTATCATTACCTTTCTGAAGCATTTCCACAGGAGGCTCTACAACCGCAGTACCTTTATGTACAGGGTAGTATGAAAATTTGACCTGAGAAGAGGTATTATCTTCTTTGAGAACATTAGCCCAAGATTTCTTAGCAGATCCTCCAATATCCTCTTCATCATTAGCAGGTTGCCCTTTCAAATCCTTGACACCAGAAGTTCCTGCCTCATTTCCAAGATGAGGTCCATTAGAGCAGTTATTCTTTAGCATTTCATCATTTACATTTAAATTAGAGGGCTTGAGCCCTACATCCCCCTTAACAGTTCTCTTAGGCAATCCATCAAACAGTTGGTGCCCAGCAACTTTATCTCCCGACTTCTTGAAGATTGGAAGCCCATACTCATCTCTACCTGATATAAACAAACTCTCTCCCTTTCCTCCTTGTAAACAGTCTCCATTGAAAGAAGCCCTCATTTTCAACGTGTCCTTCTCTGATTCAGTCCAAGAGATACCATTTCTTTCTAGCAGCTTCTTCATTTCCATCATCTTAAGACGAAGAGCAGTTAGCTCCTCTCTTTCATGTTTATTGGTGGCAAAGGCCATCTAGGCAACTCGGTTCACCGTGTCTCGTTCTATAGCATCTCTATTATCCTAAAACTGGTTTGTCTCCCCCTCAGACGAGCCATTATCTTCGTCTATGTCTTCACAGACCACTTCAATACCTCCTGAGCTACTAGGCATAGTTCTCTTACCAGCCTCAGATCCAACCAAAATAGGAAAATCCTCCACTTCCCTACGAGCTTTAAGAATCTCAGTACTGTCTACATCAGAAACGTCCTGCATATACCCCGGAACCCCATCGGAGTCGCAAAATGACCCTTGACTGACCATTGTAAAACAGAAGAAATAGTATAGAATAGTCAGAAATATAGTGTTTCGGTATAAGTAAAAGAAGAAAGTGGGTTTATGATGGTTTAGAGTTTAGATCTGATGAAAAAAGGTGTAATAGAGATGTAAGAAAGGTAATAAAAGCTTAGAAATTAATGGCGGCTAATTAAGGTTTCTAGAGAGAATGAAGAGTTTCTCTCTCTAGGACTCTCATTTTTTAATTAGAGATGCATCTGGGAGATTTTATTGGGGGGCAACTAAGGAGCTTTCTTTAACGGTTAGTTGTGCTTTGCAGCAGCAGGTTTGTATCCAAAGAAATGGGTTGGTCGTTCCCATTAAGGAGACTCCTTCGGGAGATTACTTCAGCCCTGGTATGCAGAAACAGGGGGAGGAATCGCTTCATGAGGAGGGAATGAAGGGTACTTGGAGTAATGACACGAGGATGGATGCAACTGTTGAGAGCACTTGTTTTGTTCCACTGAAAGATCCTGCAGGAAGGGTCCGTTTGAAGAAGTCTGAGATTCGCAAGTGGCGTGCTGGCAGTGGAGGTCATTCCCGTGTCCCTTGATCTTTCTGTTTACTAGCTTGTGTAGTATGAACTAGTTGGTTTTAGTTTCTTTGTTGTTGTCCCGTTTGGACAAATTCGGTTTGTAATGTTTGAACGTTGATTTCGCGGGGTATGCCCCTAGACTTATTTTCGCTGTTCCATTTGGTATAAATTTTAATCAGCAAAAAAAAACCTCATTTTGGGCTCGTTAGAACAAAAATATTAATTTCGATTCATTTTTTACTTGTTTGAATATGGAAACCACTTGTAGCCATGTTCTTGACTCGTTTGACCCTTAAAACGTAATAAAATCTCAATTTGGACTCGTTGGAACCAGGGGGTTACACTTAGGATACTTGGGTGTGAACCAGGGGGTTACACTTATTACTTTGTTGGTGTTGGTATGCTTGAGATGAATAATTTGTTTGATATTGCCAGGTTGCTGGTGTCTTATCTGAAAATGCAGGTTTTGAAATTGGAGTTGCCGAACAAAATGTGTGCTGATAGCACTGGAACTGGTTGTGTGACGCATGGTCATAGTGGTGTGGTTCTTGGCTTATTGATGCCAACTAATAGTTGTGAGGGCATTTAGCCCAGGCCAGAGCAGGATGTCTTGCTGATTCATGGGTTCCCTGGGTCACCATGGAGGATTCTGATGATTTCTAGATGGGTGCTATATCATGCTGAATTGGTTGTGGTTTTGGAAGGATTTGAGTGCAGTTTGCTGCCTGTGACTTCTCTTCAGTCGTACGTGAGGGAAGATGGATGTGCTGATTTGGTGATCATGCTTCGACCTGGTTACGCGAGAGGTTCCTTGCTTGGGAACCACACTGTCCAGCTCGGGTGTTTGTGGGACTGTTCCTTCTATTGGGTTTTGATGCGCTCATGTAGTTCGGGTAGCATCATTGTCATGATGCTAAGAATGCAAATTCTTAGTGCTCTTCCCTATGATCCGACATAGACTTATTTTGATGTCTTTAGACTAGGGGTGGTCACTGATAACCTCGCTAGTTTATGTTGTCAGTAAGGTGACTTACTGATTTCTAATCTTTGTATTATGTGATTGTTGACTTCGCGGGGTATGCCCCTAGACTTGTTTTCGCTGTTCCTTTTGGTATAAAATTTTAATTAGCAAAAAAAAAAACTTCATTTTTTTCCTGTTTGAACATGGAAACCACTTGTTGCCTAGTTCTTGACTCGTTCGACCCCTAAAACTCACTAAAACCTTCACTAATCCATCTTTCATCTCTATTCTCTCACCTATACTGTAAGAACCCAAATTTTTAAAACTTCATTCATGAGAGTCGTATTCTCTTTACCTTCTCTCTAAAAACCTCTCTCTAAACATTTCTAAAATCTAAACAATTTCTCCATCAGATCTAACATTTCACTTCCTAAATCCATCTCCCCCTTCTAATCCCTCACCTAAACACAATTTTTCTTTAATTTCTTTATGTCTGTTAACATGAGTCGAAAGAGGGTTTCATTTATGGATGATTCCATGGTGGCGGCTAGTGTGAACGATCATGTGACGATGACCCAGGAGGGGCTGGATCCAGTTTTGAGCCCGAAAAGGGTTTCCTTTGCGGGTGATTTGGTATCGGAGATACCCTCTATTGATATTCGATCCAAGAAGTTGGAAGGATCGAGTATAAAGAATGATGGCAAGAAGGAGGATGCGCGGGTCTCTTTTGCTAAGAACCTAGTTACGATGATTCCAGAGAGTCCTAAATCTGCGGTGGCTGCTCGCACTCGTAGCCGGGTCAAGCATCATTTAATTGATGGTAAGGTTTTTTCCCAAAAGAAACCTGTTAGATCAAATAAAGTAGATGTTGATTGCTGTGTTGATTCCTTTGTTGATTTGTTGAAACCCTCCACTTCGATGGAAGAGGAGATGGCTATTGTTTCGACTAGTCAAAGGGGAGGTCTAGAAACTGATGTGATTATGTCTGAGACCCAGATGAATGATGCCGGAAATTATTTGAATAAGGTAAATGATTCAGCAAAAGGGGATATTTCTATTCCAGTTATGGACTTGGGTAGAGATAGTGAAAAGGTTAGCAATAGTGGGGAAAATGGTGGGCCTACTGCTGAGGCTGCTGAGATGATTCGCTCTGAAGACAAGGGGAAGAAATTGTGTAATGAAGTGAAAGAAGAAGAAGAGATTCCATGTTGGGATGAATCATTCAAAAGAATGCAAGAGCGTTTGGCTATTGTTGTGAATGTAGTCATTATTTTCAGAGACTGCATTGTCCAAAATGGGCATGTGATGCCCGTGATTTGGGGGAATGTTGACATGAGTGATTTAGATGTCATAAATGGCACTTCTGGTCAATGCAGTTGCCTTCTAAATGCTCCTGGTGTGTTAAAAAAATCTTGCAGGCAAGACAAGTTGCTAGGGAACATGTCAGGTACCAACCAGGATCTAACTCAGTTTTCTCTCTATGGTTCGATCCTTGGCTCAGTGGCAAATCTCCTGTGGAAACCATGGGATACGATATCATCTCTATAATGGAATCTAACATATTAGCCTTGGTTAATTCTGTAATTCGCGAGGGTGCGTGGTATTTGAATCCTACCAACCACGTCCTTGCCATTGATTTTAGACGTCTTTGTTCAGAGATCCTTATTCGCTCCTCTGATAAAATCACTTAGGGTAATTCAAGTAACAGCAATGTCTTAATCTCTGCAATTTGGCACTCTATTCGTCCTAGTGCTAACCCTCCTGCTTGGATCAACCTCATATGGCACAAGTTGGCGATACCTAAATTCTCCATAAACCTCTGGCTTATTTTAAAACAGCGGCTTCTCACTAAAGATCGAATGTTGAGGTTTCATATGAATGTCAATGCTACTTGTGTATTGTGCAATGCTCATCCAGAAAATCATGAACACCTATTTAGTACATGCCCTTATACTAAATCCATTATAGAAGAGTTTCACCTTCGGCTTGATGTTAGTTGGAATGCCTTGCAAAATGGCGACATAACAGTTGATAGAGTTGACCCTGTTCGTAAAAATGTTGCCTATCTCTACGTTGCTTCTGGGTTTCATGCTATATGGATGGAACGCAACCAAAGGATCTTCAACCGAGGTCAGGCCAAGCCAGCTTGCAAACTTTATGAGGAAATTCAGAAACGAATCCGAGCAAAGCTACATTCCTCTATGGAATTCAAAATTTGTATTAACAGAGATAGTACTTTACAATTAGTCATGTATTAGCTTGTTTTGGTTGCGTATTGGTTTTGTTGGTTAGTAGTTTTCTAGTGGCCTGTCACTAGTCTACTTAGTTTCTTTGGGGTTTTTTACCCCCTCCTTGTAATTTCCTTTGGTCAATATATTTTAATTGGGTTTTTTAATAATATGTCCCAATTTAAAACATGGTTTGTAAATAGGTCCTATATTTATGTGAAATTTCAAATATATCCTAAAATCAATTTTTCATTCAAATTTTAACATAAAAAGACCAGTGTACCCTTTCTAATCAAAATTATTTTAAGATATAATTTCCGATAAAAATGATCGTAAGTTTGTTTACATTTATGTAAGAATATTCGGTTCTGTTTTTATTCTATTTTTGATTAAATTTCTCATTTCTATGTTAACATGATTAATTTAATTCACTTAACATCTTCCAAACTATGTAGTATTAAGTTAAATTATACTTTGAAACTCTCCCAAACTATGTAATATTAAATTTAATTATATTATTAAACATGGTCCTAAAATTTAAATTATAAATTTTAATATTTATTTACGTAAGGGTGCCCCTGGCGGGGCCTGTTCAAATCAAAGTAAAAATAAACATTTTTTAATGGTCAAAATTAAAAAATTACCCCCGCCCTGTTCTAAGAAAAAAAACCATTTTAGTGGTTAAAATTAAAAAAATTGTAGTGTATTTATAATAGTATTTAATTAATATAACAAGGGTATATTGGTCTCTATTTAACTTAAAAACTAACAAGGGACATATAATTAATATATTAACATGATGGGACATATTTATAAACTGCCCCATTAATTTGGGACATTATACAAATACCCATTTTAATTTAGCAAAAAAAAAGGAGACCGCATAATAAGCTTATGAGAGACTTGGGTAAAGCTCTGAACTGCATTAAGCAGCTTGGGAACTACATTAGGAAGACTGGAATCCCTCACCCGGTGTTAGGGGATGATGGCCAGATTATTCAAGAAATGGAAGAAGAGTTTGAGATAGCAGGGCTGTTAGACCACACCTTCTACAACTCTGAGTTGAAGAGGAAGGCTCTGGTGGCAGCGAGGCGTAACTTAGATAACTTACAGATGTTCATTACCTTGATGGGTAAAGAAGTTCCTTTGGTTAAGGGGATCACGGAATTCAGTGCCTCTGCTCGTGACTTAAGAGATATTGAGGAAGCGGAGCTTCATGATTTAACATGACGTGCTATCCAACTGAGGGACTACCTGATTGATTTGGGGATTCATTCACCAACGACTGACCAACAACAAAGTCCTCTCCCTGGAAGGAAGGCTGCAAAATCTACCAAGGAGTGGGGGATGGGGGGGAACAGTGATACTCTTTCTAAAGGAGAGAATTTAGTTTCGTCAGGAGATGGCGCTATGCCATGGGAAGAGCAAGGGTTTAAAAAAGCAAGGGAGCCAATAAAGGGTAACATGCAGTACTTTTTTTTTTTGCTAAATAAAAAATATATTAAAGCTCGAAAGACATATACAGGATTGAGAGAGGCATACCTCAATTAACAAAAAAAGAGCAGCCACTAGGCCCACTAAGCTATCAAGAACTACAAAAACCACCAATGAAATGCCTGATATAGGCGAGATTTAATTAATAAAGCAAGCAGGGAAGGGTGGGGTCCTTTCTAGTCTTCTTCTGAAAAGAACCAACTGTACATCACTTTTCTCTAACTCTCCTTTTGATGTCACGCGCTAACCAATGAGCTGGAAGACCATGACCATCCTTATGGTGCCTACTATTCTTTTCTAACCATATTGCGTGAAAAGCAGCCGAAACAAACAAATAAGTAACCATCTCTCTAGTTTTATCCACTCCGTCTCTTATAAAATTACCCTGTACAAAGCTTTGCCAGTTGAGATTCAATGGTATAGCCCACGTACGGAGAATTGTTCTTGTATACACACAGTCACAAAACACATGCTGATGAGACTCACCATTCCGTTTACACAGGACACACACTGGGTTTACTGTCATCCCAAACCTGAGCATACGATCTCTAGTAAGCAAACGTTCCCTTAGAATGAGCCATAGCATGATTGAGAACTTCGGAACTGCATAATTATGCCATACTGCTCCAATCCAAGCAGGTGGCGACTTAGTTCTACGGATAGTGCTCCAAATTAGGGGTGTACGCGGTTCGGATCGGTTTTGGACTAAAAGTCGAACCAAACCACATATAGCGATTTTATTAAAATTTCAACCACAACCGCATTTGCGGTTGCGGTTAACCACATCAATTCCAACCGCGAAAGTGCGGTTGATGCGGTTCAACCAGCGAATAAAAATAAACAATAACTTGAGAATATTAAATTCAAAATATTACAGACATTACACATGATAGGTCCTGATCATCATTTTTTAGACAAAAAATAAAGATACATAAGGGTCTGACAATGCTTAAGCAGTAGTATAAGGTGGAACAAATACAAAATTAAGCACAAGTACTCAAGTAGTACTACATCTCAAGTGATTCTTTATTCAAGTGATACTATAACATCCAGCATAAGCAGCAGCAATAGCACATCCTACTACCCACCCATGGTGCTTCCTGTTCCTGATGCAAAATTAAGCAGTAAGCTTCATGCCAACAAAACCATAATGTATACAAAACTATTCTATTTCTTCTGGACATATGCAACTTGATAAACCAATTCTCTTACTAATCTATTCTATTTATGTATATATGTGTTCTGTTACTTACAACCAAATTAGTAACTGAGTTGCGGGGGAATTGTGATCCAGAGAAACAGATTTAAGATGGGAGAAGATAGAAATAACTAACAATATATAAATTAGCATGACATAAAGATTTAAGAATAAAAAAAGATAAGATTTTACCTAGAACTTCAAGTTAAGTCAGGAATCTCAACAATCCAAGTCTTCATCTACGTTTAGATGAACAAACTTACCCATCAAGACATAACTTACCCATTGAATCTATTTTTTCTTTGTCAATACACTTCTGAAAAGATAAAAGTCTTAAGGGGGATGACCGCACATATCGCACGGCATTTCGAATTTTTGTTATGCTATCATCTTCCTCGACCAAACCATCTCTAACCACTAAATTCAGAATGTGAGCGCAGCATCTAACATGTAAGAATTCATTCTCCAGTATTGTGTATTTCCATCTTTTAGTTTTTCTTTTTAACTCTTCAACTGCTACATTATTTGAACTGGCATTATCCGCTGTTAAAGTAAAAAACTTTTCTATCCCCCACTCCAACAACCATGATTCCACACACCTGCCTACAGTCTCACCCTTGTGGTTTGCTACTTGCATAAAATTAATTATTCTCTTGTTCAATTTCCAATCAGAATCAATCAAGTGAGCCGTTAAACACATATAGTTGATATTCTGAATTGAAGTCCATGTATCTGTTGTTAAGCACACTCGTTGATCTTTTAACATAGTCTTTAACTTAGCTTTCTCCTCTGCATATATTTTCATACAATCTCTAGCAATCGTTACTCGCGATGGGATAGTAAATTTAGGCTCCAGAATGTTACTATATGCTATAAATCCCTCCCCTTCCACAAACCTAAATGGTAACTCATCACGAATTATCATTTTAGCCAATGCCTTCCTGCACTCTTCATACTTATAAACATTATTTCTCAATGAGCCAGTATCATTAACTTTGTCACCACTTTCACGTTTAATTGTAAAATTCAACATTTTTTGTTTATCACGATTAAACCGAAGGGGGTATTTTTTGCATTGACTCTCCAAATGTGTCCTCATATTAGTAGTCCCATTTCTTTTCTTTTGACGAGCATATGAAACTCCACAATAATTACAAACATTCCGAGGATTTTTAAGATCCAAATTTATGGTAAAATGATCCCAAACATAAGACCTTTTCGTATTTGTACAAGGGACTGGAAGTGGTGTACCTTCTTCGATGGTTATTGGTGTGTCACAATTGTTGGTCCCTTGTTCTTTTGGGGTAGATTCATCTAATTCCATTGCAGCTGATGAATCTTTTTCCATTAAAGCTGCATCAAATCAAAGTATCAAATGTACAAGTAAAGATAAATTAAACTAAACAACATACATAATAGACAAAATTAACCATTCATGAAGTTACATATATATACAGAGTAGAGTAGAGATACACATACCTTGTAGATTTTGTGCCGTGTTGTGGAGAAGAATGTCTGTGAGATGTAATTGAGGGAATGTAGATGTTTTGTGCGGCGTAGATGTTTTGTGCGGCTAATTGATTGATTCAGTTGGATAGGTAACTTGGTAGAGATTAGAGAAGATTTATTGGGCTTTAACTTTGAAGTGTTGGGCTAGGGTTGTATACGACCCAAAGGAAACAATTATTAATCTTTTAATATTATTTAATAGATAAATAAACATATATGTATTTAAATTATTAATTTATAAAATATAAAATATATATATTTTTAAATTTAATTTATATATTGCGGTTTGCGGTTGCGGTTCGGATTTTGCGATTTTTGAATATATGAAACCGCAACCTAACCACAAATGAGCGATTATTAAAAATTACATCCGCAACCAATCCACATTTCGCGATTATCCGCAAAATGCGATTCGGTTGCGAGCGGTTCAAGCGATTTATGCGGTTGAGCGAATCGTCTGTACACCCCTACTCCAAGTAACAGCCAGACTTACATGTTTTGCAGCCTTCCCATCCCAGAGTAAGTCGTCTTCAGCATATGAAACAATGTTAGAACATATGTCTCGAAATTCCATTGCTAAAACATGATTTGACACACAATGCTACCATCTATTATTACCAAACAACGTACCAACTCTAGCCATCTTGGTAGATTCTAAAATCGAAATGACATTTTCTCCCAACTGATTCACTAGAGATGTTACATCATACCATGGGCCATGCCAAAGCAAGAACTTGGAGTCTGCACCCAGTTTGTAAGTGAGAAAAGGTAATGCCTTATTCCTACCATTGAATATTTTTTTCAGACCCCACGGTGATTTAGAAGGGATTTGCATGCTCCAGAAGGGTTTGTTGTTTAAAAAACATGTATACAACCAACTAATCCACAATGAATCAGCCTTAGTGATAATCCTCCAGACCTGAAACATTACAGCAACATCATTCCATGAAAACAAGTCCTTAAAACCCAGGCCTCCTTCTTCTTTCAGATAACAACAATCATCCCACGCAACTTTAAAGACACATGGACCGTGAACAGATGCTCCCCAAAGAAAACGAGCTAGAATGCCTTAAATCTTCCTCAGTACACTCTTAGGAAGGAAAAGATAAAAGGGGAAAGTCTTTAAAAACATTACCCCGAAGGATCTTCCAAAGCATTTCCCATAAGGGTCTTCCTATAGGAAAAAATGAGAGTCTTAGAGACAGAAGCTCTTCCTTCTCACTAAAACCCTAGTTAGCCGCCACTTATTATTGCCCAGATCTAATCTCTTACACACATTATCCAGCACTAAAGACTATATTCCCATCACTTAATCCACTTTCTCTTCCTCCCTTAACCTAAACACCATATTTCTTATATATATAGTATTAGTATTTTCGTGTAGTGTACCATGGTGAGTCAAGACTGAAATTGTGATTCTGCGACTGGGTTACCAGGTTATATGCAGGACATGGATGATGATAAGTTTCAGGAGATGCTAGCTCGAAGAGAGGTTGAGGACTTTCCGATCCTGACAACGGCGGAGACGGCGGACCCTGGTTCCTCGGGAGGAACTGGTATTGGAACAACAAAGGAATCGTCTTATGAGGAGGAGGTGTATCACGAAAATGTGAGAGATGCAATGGAGAGAGATGCAATTAGTCATATGGCCAAGGCTGTATCTGCTACTAACAAGAATGATAGGGATGAGCTCATTACGCTCAAACTGAAAATGATGGAGGTCTGTAGTTATCTTGAAGCAAATGGGCTCTCATTGGCAGACATGGAGAGGGGAAACCTAAAGGAGCAGGCGAACTTTAATGTGGGTTTTTTTTTTTTGCTAAATACTTTTTTTTTTTTTTTTTTAATGTGGGTTTGTCTACCCCCTTTAAGGTAATCACTAGTAGAGATGAGTTTGGGTTACCTATTTTCTCATCTCATAAGGGAGATGGGAAGAGTGAGGTGGCTGATATAAATGCATCTGGTTTAAAGAACTCAGGAGGAGAGAAGGGCGAGGGGGCTGGACTTAATACTCCTTCCTTAAAGAGTATTCTAAAAAATAAGAGTATCAATCAGTCGAAAGGCAAATCTTCAGGGGTGGTGAAAGATTCCAAGGAGGGGATGCCCCAAGGGGGTAAGGTGGATGCTGTTCCCACAGGGGAGAAAAAATCCTGGTCTTCGGTGCTTAAGTCCTCTCCAGGGCCAGCAAAGGGAGTAGTATTTGATTATGTTCCTCATCCGGAAGGTTCTAAGGTGGTAGAACCCCCCCAAGAGGTGTTACAGAAAGGGGCTGATAAGTTCAGATTTTGTGTAGTTGGCAAATTTACAAAAGCGCCTGTGGCTTTTAGAAGGGTTAAAGAAATAGCTCAGTTAATTTGGAAAAGGGGTCTCATTTCTGTCTCACAACGGAATGAGGCAACCTATGTGTTTAAATTTATATCGATGAACGACAAAAATGCAGTTCTTTCAAAGGGCACATGGTATTTTGACCAGAGGCCTATGGTTGTCACGGATTGGGGATGCTCAGTGGGTGTTATGCCTATCTCTTCTATGCCACTTTGGGTCAAGTTTAGCAACTTGCCTGATTGTTATTGGACCCAAGAGGTGCTGAGCCGTGTGGCTAGTGCTATTGGAGTTCCGTTGGGAGCAAACTCAGTCACTTCGCAGCTTAAGATTTTGCCCTTTGCCAAGATGTGTGTTCAATATAAAATTGGTGACCCGTTACCTTCCTCTATCCCTGTTGTCGACATTGACAAATCTATAGTAGAGGTCAAGGTTGCTTATCTTAACAAGCCATTGTTGTGCTCCCACTGCAATTCTCTGGGGCATTTGATCAATGTTTGCCCTTTGGCAGTCAGTGACTGGACTCGTAGGCCTCGTGCTGGAGAGAGGGGGGGAACCTAGTCACAAGGGGGAGAATCGTAATGTGGATGATATTGATACTCAAACCAAACGCGAAGGTAAGGAAGTAGCAGGGGAGAAGGTTGATGTTGGGGATACAACTCAGGAGCATATTTTGTCTACCCCTACTGAGAAGAAATCTGAGGAGGAGAGCAAAGCAGAGAGTGGTTTGATGGGAGAGATTAATGTAGAGAATGAGGGTTGGACTGAGGTCAAGAACAAGAGGAAACCGATCGCTTCTCCCAGTCTTTCTGCTGGAACCCCTTCTCCCCAGGGATTCAAGAATGTTGTGGTGGATGAGGTTGATCGTAAACAGAGTAGTAAAAAAGGAAAATCAAAGGGGATCAAACGTGCGAAGTGGGGGTCTGGGGGCCCTCCTTCGAAGTCTTAACTTAGTTTCTAATGACTGTTTTTTGTTCTTACAACATCCGTGGCCTCAACAACAAGGTTGATTTTGTCAAAGACTTTATTTTGTCTAATAAGCTATCTTTGATTAGCATTTTGGAAACGCATGTTCAGAGGGATGTTTCTAAGATTATCTCCAAGGAGATTAACCCGCGTTTTGAGTGGTGTTTTAACTATGATCACCATGCGGGTGGCCGTATTTGGCTTGGGTGGAACCCAGATTTTTGGAAAGTTGTGGTGATTGCCACCTCTGCTCAGCATATCACTTGTTCGCTTACTTGCCTGCCTTCGAGTTTGAGTTTTGTTGCTTCGTTTATTTATGGATATAATGGGGACACCGATCGGAGAAGATTGTGGTCTGAGTTAAATAATTTTTCTCGAGGTCTTTCTAATAATCCATGGGTCATTTCTGGAGACTTTAACACTTGCCTTAGATTATCGGAGAAACAAGGTGGTAATGAGAGCTGGACCTCGATCTGATATGACAGAGTTTAAAGATTTCATTCTCTCTTTGGGAATTTCTGATCTTCGAAGTGTTGGGAATTTCTTGACATGGTGGGACTGTAATGTTCATCATCCGAAGTTTAGGAAATTGGATCGTGTCCTAGTTAATGCTGAGTGGCACAATAGGTTTTCTTGTTCTTATACTGATTTCCGTGCTAGAGGGTTGTCAGATCATTGCCCGGCGATTACGTTTCTGGGGATGGACCGGCCTAAGGTCCCGAAACCTTTTCAATTTTTCAACCACCTTATTGAAAACCCTGCTTTTCTTTCGGTGGTTGAGACTGCTTGGTCTTATTTAGACCTGGGAAATCCATGGCAGGTGCTCTCTTCGAAGCTTAAAAGGGTTAAAGTGGCGATTAAGGGGCTTAATAGATCTCTGGGAGATTTGCAACAGATGGTCAAGAATACAAGAAACAATTTGTTGGCATTCCAGAATGGCATTCCTCCTTCTCCTTCCCCTGCTTATTTTGAGGAAGAGCGTAAACTCATGGATGCCTATTCTAAAGCCCTTCATTTGGAAGAGTGTTTTTTGAAGCAAAAGTCCAGAGTTCAGTGGTTGAAGAGTGGGGATAGTAATAACAGGTATTTCTTTAATGCATGCAGGGGAAGATGGAATGTTAACAAAATCCTATCCTTACAGACTCAGAATGGTGAGACAGTCACAGACCACGCGGATATGTCTAAGGTGGCTGTTGACTATTACAAAAAATTGTTGGGCAACAAAGGGGAGGTTTTTTTTTTTTTGCTAATTAGATTTTTATACCAAAAAGGAACAACTTACACAAATCTAGGGGCATACCCCGCGAAATCAACATTGTTAAACAGAGCTAAATGACATTTAAGTCATTTTACAATCAACCAAATTAAAAACAACTAAGATAAAGACTATGCCATGAAAAAAACTATGCAAGAGTGACCTCCCCTATCCATCCTCATATCATCCTTGTGCGTTAGGTTCCAAGAACAAACATCGCAGCAAACAATTCCAGCACCACTCAAAGGCACTGCGCTCGTATAATAACATATGCAGAAAGAATGCATCGCCCAGTTGGTCCTCGCGTCCAGGACCTCCAATGTTATCAAGTCGATAACACAGTCACCAGCAAGGTGACATAAATGGCTCAGGTTATCACGACCAGTGCACAAAATTTGCGTTGTATGAGACACAAAGCAGCTTCCCTTCTGCACCTCAATCATCTTGAACAGCAACAAGTCCTTGATGTAATCAGACATCAGCAGCATCACACAAACATTGTAGACTAACTCCCGAACCTTCCTACTTGTTGTACCAAGTAGTCTCTCCATTTTAACATTGGCATTCAGGACCAGCCACTTGCTGGATGAAATAAGTATTCCAGAAATATGCGTCACATCTTGAACCCCCATAAGGATAAATACCTCTCCACCAGTATGAACATGGTGACACACATGGTGGCACACATCAGTAGGATGGCACACATGGTGTCCCACATCAACAAACACAAGGGAAGAAGCTCCCCCTTGAATAGAGATCATATTTAATCTCCTCCCCAAACAAAAACCTGGATGAGGCATATCATCAAATAGTTTGCGACCATAAGTCACAACTCCCATAATCTGAGAAAAACCCCTTGTAACTCACATTCATCCATTTGCAGGTCCTTCATGATAACCTCACAAACAGAGGTCTGACATAAACATATTAGGCCGCAATCTAATTTTGTGAGTTTGGACCCACCCACACGTTTGTCACACCTGGTAGCTACCACCAGCTCACCATACCTTGAAACAAAACCGTCTTTGAGAATCACCCATTCAGATTGCAATAAGTTCATACAATCAAAAATCTCTAACCCCTTCACAACAGAGGCCATCAAGCAAGCTTCTTTCTGATGCAAAAAGACAAACACCTGCCCTGCGTCTTTAATTTTTAAATTCTTCTTTAACAGGTGCGTTTTTACAAACACCTTATGTTCATCTCTGTGCTGAAACTCATTCTTTGCATCAACAGCCTTCACTCGATCCTCAAAGGTTTCCCTCTCAACATTGAACCCATAGGACTGCAAGCCCGTCATGGAAACAAAGCCACCAGAAATGGTAAGCTCAACACGAGTGATTTCTCCATTCATAACCCCCTCACTAGTACCCTTCAAATCCAGAAGAGATGTAGGAGGAAGAGCACAAACCGCCCCATCTGAATCATACGAAGACTTATCAAACCCAGATCTTGGGATTTCTGTCTCCAAAACCGCCGCAAAAGTTACCCTTTTCGCAAAAGTTACCCTTTTCGGACTCACATCCCCAGCAACTGGAGATTCTTGCTTCCCCTCAACTGATATAGTAGAACGGAGAGGAATCTCTGTCACAAGGTTCTCCAAAAAAGAAACCCTCTTCCCCACAGCAGTTACCACTGAATGGGCGACCTGAAAACACGCACGAAACCGAGAATCTGTGAAAGGAATCACCGATTCAAGATTTTCCGAAAAGGAAACCCTTTTTGGAACCATAATCAAACTAAGTGAAAAGAAATATGGTGTATAGGTGGGGGATAAGAGAGATGAGATGGATTTAGGAAGGGAAATTATAGATCTAATGAAGAAAATGATTAGATTAAGCTGAAATTAAGTGGCGGCTGCAAAGGTTTCTAGAGAGAAGGAGGAGTTTCTCTCTCTAGACTCTCATCTATGCCCTCGCAACAGAGGGGAGGTTACTCAATTCCCTGAAGACATTTCTTTGCTGGTAGTAAACAAGGCCCAGTCGACGCTGCTTATCGCCCCGTTTAGAGAGAGTGATATTCTGAATACCTTGAAAAGAATGGGGAAAAACAAGAGTCCAGGACCTGATGGGTTTACGGTGGAATTTTACCTAGCTACTTGGCACATTGTGGGGCCTGATGTAACAAGAGGTATCCTTTATTGTGCTCCGGCTGCTTTTTTGGGGGTTTACCTCCAATTGGATTGTTCGGAGGATGTCGTTGTGCTCTCTGAAAATAATGACGTTGACTCATTAAATGAGTATGATAGCTTTGCTATACACAATGGGTCTGTTTTCTTCAGACCTGTTAGACATGTGAATGTAGTGTCTGTATTGCCGATTGGGTTTGCTCGAAGCGGGTTCTGTCCATATGAACGCCAGCGATTTGTCTCATGGATTTATCTATGCAGCTGGGTTGACATAGTGAGTGGGAGGAAACACAGATGTATTGCTGGGCACAGGTTCACAGGTGTCGGGGTTTATCAGAGGAATGTGGATGAGGACCTCAATGTGTTTGGAAAAAGGTCACAGAGGTGTGATTCATTGGTATTGTCGACGAATGTTATCCTTCTAATTAAGGATGCATATGCGATGTCTGGGAGGAAACTTTCTAGTGACGATTTTTGTATGATTTTGAAGTTAAGAGATTTGTCTTTGGCCGGGTGCTCTGTTGAAGAGTTGGCGATTTCATATCCGCGAAGTCAGATGGAGTATGGGGATTCTGACATGCTTATGTGGAATTTGAAAGTGACCAATCTCTATGATTGGTATATTCTTAGTTGCCATGTCCAGAAGTGGATTTCGATTAAATATGAGGCTGCTAACCACTATTTCTTGGTGGGCTGGTATATGCGATTGCACTATGTGCCTGTTTATGGTATTAAAGGAGATAACAATCTGTACGGTGAAGAGATTCGACGATGGGTGTTTCACCAGCTGATGACTTTGGCTAGAAGAAATGCTATTCTCTTTGTTATTACGGAGAGAGTTGTAAATTGTGTCTCCTCGGATGGACCAATCCAAGTGCTTGGTATTAGCCTTGTCCTATTGTCTATAGGATTATTGGAGGCGATTGTAGATGCTGGCTGTCAAGATGTTTGGTCTGCTCATTCTCAGTTGAATCTTCGACCTGTGATGTGGCTGCCCAAGGTCCTGGGGATCTTCGGAGCAATTGCAAGGGATCTTCTGCTGATGTTTGTGTTTGGGTTAAGTTTAGTGGAGTGCGACGGGATATGGTTTTCTCGGAACCACTGGTTTGAGATATGTGGTGTAAGGCCCGTAGTGTGGAATGTTGTCCCTGGTCGTGACAAGGGTAGAGATGGAAAGGAGGATAGCGATATAGGGGATTTGTCCCTTGATATTGACCATCACGCGGTTGTTGATATTAGACCTCAGTGTGCATCCAAGCCCTTTGGGCTGGTTGAGCTCCTTAAAAGAGTTATGAAAATGATTAGGATCAGGGTATTTGCTTGCTTGGATGCTAGCTCTCAGAGCAAAATTGATGGTCGAATGGTTAGCTCCCATGAGGGAATTTGCGAACTCTATTCAGAAAATGCAATTTATGGAAGTTGTGTGCATAATGCCTCTCTCACGTTTTTATGTGTGAGATTGAATGATGGAATGTTGTTCTGGAAGACAAGTCGCTTTGTGCTAGAATGTTTCAATTTTTATGGAACGTTGCGAATGAACACTGGCAACTCCATTGCTTATGGGGCGTTGCGTTTTGCGAGCTGGGGCTGCTTTAGTATTGTCACCTGGGTAGGACAGGGCATGTTGAGATTTGCTAAAAAGGGTCTGGAGGTTACATGTATGGTTTTCAAAGGAGCAGGGATCCGAAGCAGGTGTGGATCAACGAGGGTGTGCACTTTCCTCAGGAGATTGCTGTTGTTAAGTCTTGTTGCGATTTTCGGACAAGTACTGAAAAGGAAGTGCCGTGGGGTTTTTTGCCTCTTATGTACTTTGGCTACTATCTTGGACACATGGGATGTCCTGCTATTCTTCTGGTCTATGCTGCTTCTCATTATGGGCTTTGTGAGACATGTGCCTAGTCTCAAGTTTAGTTAAGGCGCCAGAATAATTTTTAGCTTAATTTCGTTGTTATGTTGACTGCTAGTTTATCTAGCTTTGTTGTTGTTTTTTTCCTTGGTGTTCCGTTAGGCGGATGTATTATTTATCGCGGGTATGCCCCTAGAGATGTAATCATTTTCCTACGGTATAAAAAATTAATTAGCAAAAAAAAAAAAAGAGGTATCCTTTATTTCTTTGATTCTCTTGCTATGCCTAGAATTATTAATGCGGCCTCGATTTGTTTGGTCCCAAAGCAGGAAAACCCTTCTCAAATGCAGCACTTTCGGCCTATCTCATGTTGTAATGTTCTTTATAAATGTATTTCTAAGATGTTAGCGGCAAGGTTGAAGTCTGTTATGCCTTCATTGATTTCCAAGCACCAAACTGATTTTGTAGCAGGAAGGTCAATTGGTGATAGCATCTTCTTGGCCAAGCTTTATGTAAGGGATATAACCGAAATGATGGGCCGCCCCGTTGTGCTATAAAACTTGACATTCATAAAGCTTTTGACTCGCTAAATTGGAGTTTTGTCTTTGCGGTTATGGAACGGATGGGCCTTCCTCATAAATTTATTGACTGGGTTAGAGTTTGCATCTCTACAACTATGTTCTCAATGAAGCTTAATGGAAGTTTAGAGGGATTCTTTAAAGGGGAGTCGGGGTTAAGGCAAGGCGACCCCCTCTCTCCTTACATATTTGTTATGGCCATGGAAACTCTCACTGCCTGCCTTAACAAGTCAGTTGTAGGCACGAATTTTAAATTTCATTGGAGAACTAAGGAGGTGAATCTGCATCATATCATCTTTGCAGATGATATTTTTTTGTTCTGTCATGGGGATGC
The DNA here is from genome assembly GCA_037693485.1 of Kitagawia praeruptora. Taxonomy (NCBI): domain Eukaryota; kingdom Viridiplantae; phylum Streptophyta; class Magnoliopsida; order Apiales; family Apiaceae; genus Kitagawia; species Kitagawia praeruptora. The sequence continues at coordinate 91,478,458 of CM075344.1, read as the reverse complement.
TCAATCGATTTCGAAACTCATGGAAGGGATTCATCAATTTTCGGGCCTCTCTAACTTGGTCCCAAACCAAGCCAAATTGGTCTGTTTTTTTGGAAATGTGAGACCTGATGTTGATGAGGACATTTTATTGGTAACAGGTTTTCAGAGAGGCACTCTTCCAATCTCCTATCTGGGTCTTCCTCTTATCACTGGCAAACTCAACAGCATGGATTGCAATACCCTAGTGGCAAAGTTATGCAAGCGTGTGGAATCCTGGATGGTGAGGTTTTTAAACTTTGCTGGTCGATTACTGCTCATCAAAGCTATCATGGTTAGTATTGTGGGATATTGGAGCATGTACATTTTCCTTCCCAAGTCAGTCCTAAAGGCGATCAATAGACTCTTTTTTTTTTTTTTTTTTGCTAATTAAAATTTATACCACAGGCAAACGATTACATCTCTAGGGGCATACCCCGCGAAAATAAAACCATCTACCTAATGGAACAACAGAGAAAAAACATCAATAATGCTAGAAAACTAGCAATCAACAACAGCAGAGCACAAACACAATCAGAATCACAATCAGAATCCTAAAACTAGAAAATTGCCATGAACAATCCAGTCTGCAATACTGCATAAACCCCGCAGTCTCCCACAATTTGAACATCGTAGAGCAGAGTCCTCCCTTCATCATCTGTTGTAACAAACTTTCGCCCCTGCTGCGAATTTTCAGAGTATACTACCACAATCACCATGGCTGGGTTTAAAGCATCCGCCATTCCTAAAGGGTCTTCAACCAGACCCTTACTGTCAAGGACATCATAACAAGCAAATACCCACTTTGCAGTGCGCATAACACACACATTGTGAGAATCCAGCTCTACATATTGTATCATGACGCCCTCACAATACAATGTCAAGTAGCTACCCCAATAACAATAATTGAAATAAGTGTAACCTCCTGGTTCACACCCAAGTATCCTAAGCATACGCCTCAACACCCTACCTGTCCCTTCCAGAACACAACCCCTACTCCTGAAGTACTGAACGGCTTCAATGCCCTTTTCCTTCGGCTTTTGATCTACCTCCTCATCCATAACCAACTTCTTATTGACCTGACTATCATCCTCTTGATCAATAATAACCTGGATATTTTCCTTCCACTTCACCGATTTCCTCGTAGGCTTGACAACCTCCACATTAAGAGTAAACTTCCTAAGGCAAGCCTTTCGGCAAGCCACATTTTCACCCAAATTTGGCAAATCCATTCCTTCATCCACCAAAAAGGAATTGACTTCCAAATCCACATTAGCACCAACAGTAAAGTCAGTAGCTTCCTTTGAAATTAAATCGGACATCTCATTATTTAAATCATTAATTTCAATAACCAAATCGTTGAAAGTAACTTTCTTCTTGATGAAGGTCCTCTCCGACACCTCCAGCCCCCTTTTTGAACTCATGGAGTCCGGTGTCATCCCCCTTATAAAAGTTTCGATCTTCCCCTTTCCTGAAGAAAGGCCACTCCAAGCACCCACACTAAGCCCGTCCTGCTGAGCCCTCGATTCCATTACCAAAGGATCATCCTTATCCAGTTTCACCCTCTTTTGGGATCCCTGGGCAACATTTACTCGATTTCCCCGCTCCAATGGTATCAACATCACCAAATTCTTCGCGAAAGAAACCTTTTTCGGACTCGGGCCCGGAACCGGCCTCTCCCGAGTCTGCATCTCATACTTGCAATCATCGTGCCTTTGTCTCTCACTGTCCTTTTTTACTCGGACATCCTCCAAAGGATACACAGTCACAAGGTTCTCCGAAAAGGAGACCCTCTTCGGACTCCTAATGAGACTACCCACATGAAGGCAAGCTTCAGATCCTCTCGCACGGGAAGGAATCACAGTCACTAAGTTCTCCACAAAAGAAACCCTCTTCATTAAGAAAATAATTATATAGTAAGAAATATGGTGTTTGAGGTGAAAGATTAGAAGAGGAAAGGTGAATTAGGGAAGGCTAATGAGAAGATCTGATGAAGAAATGGTGTAGATTAAGGTTTAGATTTTGTGGCGGCTAGGTTTTTAGAGAGAGGTTAGAGAGAAGCTAGAGCATACGACTCTCATTTTTTTTGATCAATAGACTCTTGTTTAAATTCTTATGAGGAGGGTTCTACAAGGAATCAGGGAGGTGTCATTACAAGGTCAGTTGGGAGGATTGTTGCAAACCGAAAACGGAGGGAGGGTTGGGGATCAAAAATATTTTCGAATGGAACCAAGCAGCTGTCTTGCATCAGCTTTGGCGCCTGCTCCAACCCACTCGTGACTCTCTTTGGATTGCCTGGTTTCATAATGTGTTGCTCCATAATAAAGCTTTCTGGACTGCTGCCATGCCCTATAAATGCTGTTGGGTTGCTCTAAAGATTCTCAATGCTAGACAACAAGCCTTGCCTCTCGTCGGATATAGGGTGGGCCGTTCTTCTAGGTTTCTCTTCTGGCAGGATCCTTGGGCTCAAAAGAAGCCTCTAGCTTTTATCTCGCCTTTTGTTATATCAAATGCTGAGTCTACTGGCCTGGCTCCCATTAGCACTTATCTCCACAATGGAGTTTGGAGGCCTCCTCAATCCAACCACATGGATGTCATTGAGGTTAGAAGGCGTGTGACCCAAGTGCAAATTCATGAGAATGATGGTATTACTTGGGATGGTCAGCAGGCAAAATCGGTTAAGCTGGCATCGATATGGGCTTCTATTCGGGACAATGGTCAACCTGTATGCTGGGGAGAAATGGTGTGGAACACTTTCAATATCCCAAAGTGTGCCTTCATTACTTGGCTTGCTATTCGGAACAGGTTACTTACTAGAGATCGCATGATTTCCTTTGGTATGGAGGTGGACCCTAGCTGTGTACTTTGTGGGAATGGGATAGAAACTATAGGCCATCTGTTTATGAATTGCCCGTATTTTAGGCTGTTAATTAGCGTAATTCCTTTCAGTGTTAATGTTGATTGGACGAGGTGGTAGCAAGGTGATTTCTTCTCGTATGGCTTTTCTGGAAAGTTGAAGAAGATAGCGGGGGTTTATCTTACAACTTGTATCTACAATATATGGAAGGAGAGGAACCATAGAGTGCACAACTCAGGGCCTGGACATCCAACTACTGCACTTAGCTTGATTGTTAAGACCACGATCCGGGAGAAGCTGTTCTCCTATGCTTCATTCCAAAGGTGGGCTCGGAAAGATCCGTCGTTGGTGCTACTTCTCTATTAGTGATACTTGACCAAGCTGATTTATTTGTATTGATCATTATGTATTTCCTTTGATGTTGTTTGCTAGCATATCTAGCATATCTTTGCTGTTTCGCTGAGGGGATGTTTTGCTTTTCGCGGGATATGCCCCTAGAATTGTAATCTTTTTCTAGTGGTATTTATTTTTACTTAGCAAAAAAAGGAAGGAAAAGATAAGTTGCCCAGTAGCCCTGGATCCAATAAAGAACTATTTTTATCAATTGAACTCGCCCAGCTTGATTAAGAAACCGACCTGTCCAAAATTCAATTTTTCTACACAGACGAGCTATCAACGGTTCACAGTCTCACATTCGTAATTTACTAGAGACCAAAGGAAGCCCCAGATAAGAGACTGGTAACAATCCTTTAGTAAATCCATTAAATTGCAAAGTGTAATCCTGCACCTCAATAAAAACATTACCAAAGAAGCATAAACATTTTGAAGGGTTTGGTAGTAGCCCAGAAATACTCGAGAACTTTCTCACTGCACTCGTGAGAACTCTTACAGAGTCTATATCCCCTTTACAAAACAAGAACAGGTCATCGGCAAATAAAAGATGGGAGATACCTGAAGATTTAGCTCGCCAATGAAAAGAAAAATCAGGAGACCTGGTGGCTTGATTTAGGCAAGAAGTTAGAACCTCCATTGCTATCACGAACAGGTAAGGCGAAATTGGATCACCTTGCCTTAACCCGGATTGAGCTCGAAAATACCCTTCTAACGACCCATTGATCTTTATTGACAACATGCAAGTGGTAACACATGCTTTCACCCACTCAACAAACCGAATAGGGAACTTCATAGCAATTATGGCAGAGAAAATAAAATCCCACTGTAGAGTATCAATCGCCTTCTTTATATCCATTTTTATAGCAATCCTTGGGGGGCCTTTGTTGAGGTGATAATCCCTACATAGAGATTGAGCAAGGAGGATATTGTCACCAATTTTCTGACCTGGAATAAATGCCACTTGACATGGAGATATGAGTTTCCCAATAACCTTTTTCATACGAGATGCAATCAATTTAGATATACATTTGTACAGCGTATTGCAACATGAAATCGGTCTGTACTGAAAGACCTGCAAACCAAGGGATGAGAGTCGTTTTCTCTCTAGCAACCTAACCTAGCCGCCATCTAATCTGAGCCTTTTCTACACCCTTTTTCCACCAAATTCGCAATAATCCTTCCTAAATCCATATTTCCTCTTCCAATCTTCCACCTAAATCACAATATTTCTTATAAATATAATTTTATCTATTAGTTTAATGAAGAAGGTTTCTTTTTCGGAGAACCTAGTGACCGTGATTCCTCCACGTGCGCGAGGATCTGAAGTTTGCCATCCGGTGGGTAATCCGATTAGGAGTCCGAAGAGGGTCTCCTTTTCGGAAAACCTTGTGACTGTGTATCCTTTGGAGGATAATCTGAAGGGTGTGCTCAGGGTATGTACACAGAGTGGCTCCTCTCCTGGAAGGGAGAAGATTAAGCCCTTGTTTCAAGTGGCTAAGAGATTGAAGTTTGAGACGGAGTGTACGGAGTCTGGTACTTCTGATCTCATAGATGGGCTGGAGGTGTCGGGGAGGGCCTTCACTCCCACAACTGGGATTGCTTCTAGGACGTGTAGCTCGTTTGAAGGTAAGATCTACTACTCCAAGAAGAAAGTTACTTTTAACGATTTGGTTGTTGAAATTCAAGATTTCAATAATGAAATGTCCGATTCATCGGAAGCAACTGACATTTCTGTTAGTGCTAATGTGGATTTGGGAGTCAATTCCTCTTTAATGGATGAGGGACTTGACTCTCCAATTTTGGGTGAAAATGACTGGCCTAGAGAGAATCTAGTGGTTTGCCGAAAGGATTGCCTTAGGAAGTCTACACTAAATGTGGAGGTTGTCAAACCTATGAAGAAATCAGTGAAGTGGAAGGATAATGTCCAGGTTTTTATTGATCAAGAAATGACTATTGTTAATGATAGTAAGGTCAAAAAGAAGTTGGTTATGGATGAGGAGGTGGGTCACAAGCTGAATGAAAAGGACATTGATGAAGCTTTGGAGTATTTAAGGAGTAGCGGTTGTGTTCTGGAAGGGACAGAAAGGATGTTGAGGCGTATGCTTAGGATACTTGGGTGTGAACCAGGGGGTTGCACTTATTTTAATTGTTGTTATTTTAGTTACTACTTGAATGATTGGAGGTTTGGGAATTCTACGGTAGGACATATCATTGGGATCCTCCTGGTTAACGAGGAGGCAAGTGTTCGAGGTTGTTTGAGCTTTGTTGGTGCTGATGTAGAGAAGCCTGTTGGCTTGGATTGTGTCTATCTTTTGAATGGCCACTAATGTGCGACTTGGTGTGGGCTTCAGCACTGTGATTGTTGGTTCACCAATGGGGTTAGTCACTCAAGCGGGACAGGTTTCACTGATGGGGCTGAAATGCATTCTATGCAGGAGCCTGAGGATGACTGTGACAATGATGCTGTGCACACTAATGGTGAAGGCTTGAAGGCCTGGTGGACCAAGTCCAAGTCGACAAGGGGTGGCTACTCTGGTTTATTTCGTGACCATGTTGTTCTCGATATGTTGCAGGATGGGTTTTGTCTGCCTTTTGAGGACTGCAGTGTTTTTGCAGTATTGAAGACTGATTGGAGATATGGTCCTGTTTGCTGCGGTGCTGCAACACTTTCTGGCATGTCCATGGCATAGTTTTTTATTGCGTTTGTATTCTGTTGTTGTTGATTGCTAGTAATCTAGCATTACTGATGTTTTTTCTCTGTTGTTCCGCTAGGTAGATGTGTTTCTTATCGCGGGGTTTGCCCCTAGAGATGTAATCTTTTGCCTGTGGTATAAAATTTTAATTAGCAAAAAAAAAAAAAGAAATCGGTCTGTACTGCCCCATTTGAGATGGATTCTAAACTTTTGGAACCAATGCTACAGCGGCTGAGTTAATAATCCTTGGCATCTGGCCTGTATTGAAGAAATAAAGAACCCCTTTTACCACATCGTTACCAATTACTGACCATGCTTTAATAAAAAACTCTGGAGTTAGACCATCTAGGCCTGGTCTTTTGTTCCTTGCCATTCTCTTCATGGTAGTAAACACCTCAACTGCAGTAAAAGGGACTGTCAATCTCTGCATATCATCATCTTGCAAGATAGGCAGCTCTAAATCCTCAGGGAATTGTTGAACTTCCTTTTCACAACCAAGAATAGATTTAAAATAATTCACTGCAGTATAAGAAATGTCTTGATGGGAGGTTTTCACTTCTCCAAGCTCATCTTCGATACTAAGAATTTTACTAGTATTCCATCTGCCTTTGCAAGAATTGAAGAAAAACTTATTATTTCCATCCCCATACTTGAGCTAGTGAACCCTTGACTTATGTTTTAGCAGCTTTTCCTCATTACTTAACTCAATGGCAAGCTTTTCACAAAGTGTACGTTCTTCAGCAAGATCATCACTAGATGGAACAGTTGGCAAAGAATTCTGCCAGCTAGAGAGCTCCAATTGGGCTGATTTAACTCGGTTATGTAAATTTCCTTGATTAGAGTTAAGAGACTTGAGTTTCTCCTTAACAACCTTTAGCTTCATTGTTAAACAATACCAAGGATCTCCTTGAACAGTAGTAGACCAGGCTGCACTAACTGAGGACAAAAAATCATCATGATCAAGAAGGTGTTGGAAGACTTGAAAAGGCTTGAAAAATTTTTGTCGAAAAGATCTAAGACTGACTACAGCAGGGTTATGATCAGATAAGCCTGTCGACAGAAATTTCGCAGATGACAGCCCATAGGTTTGAAGCCATTTATCATTAGTTAACACCCTATCTAGTTTCCGCATAGTTGGATTTGCAATATTACAGTCCCACCAGGTATAAAGCGGACCCGTGAAATGCAAATCTACCACCCCAAGCTGGTTTAAACAATCCTTGAATTCAGAAATGCCATTTAACCTACGAGGCACAGGTTTATTTGTTTCCAAAGGGCCCAAGAAAATGTTAAAATCCCCCATGATGCACCAACAATCAAATCGATCCGGCAAGCAGCTATGGATATGGACCAGGTCAGCCCACAAGGCCCTTCTTTCAGGAGCAGTGTTCAGTGCATAAACCATAGAGATAGTGCAAGGATCAGAGGAATCCAACCTATCGACATGACAAGTAATATGTTGCGATGAGGAACACATATGAGATACCTTCCATTCACTAGGATCCCACCCTAGCCAAATATGGCCATTATTATGAAAATCATAATTAAATAACCATTGGAACTTAGAAGCAACTAATGAAGAGACATAGGCTGCATTCTCTACTTTAACATGAGTCTCCAAAAGAGCAACTATCGATATTTTTTTTTTTTTTTTGCTAATTAGATTTTATACCATAAAGGAACAACTGCTACAAATCTAGGGGCATACCCCGCGAAGTCAACATTTTAAAACTAATTAAACTAGTTTAAATAAAACTAGTTTAAAAACAACAATATAGACCTAAGCCTGGATTACATAATTAATCTGGAGCCTCCAACAATCTAGGATTGAACCCAGTTCGAGCACTAAAAGGTGCAACTGAGTAAACTTTCTTCCAAAGTCCGCTATCAGAAACCCATTTCGACAGCTGCATTTCGTCAAAACCATCCATATAACATCCATCAACATGAGAGTTGGCCTCCAAAAAAGCACCACCAGCTAACTTTTTGGAAGGAGAACCAGTCCTTAACATGTTGATAGGAGCACCACCACACTGGCTTACCAAAGAAGAATTGAAGCCCAGAATACTACTACATCTTTTATCATCAGAATCGCCAAAGTTCACATCGTCACAAACCCTTTGTTGAGCTTTATCCAATTCCAATTCCAGTCCTTGTACTGTGCTTAACAAACCAAGCACACCCACCATAAATGCATCGGCACAAATCATCTCGTAGCAATAGCTACACAAAGAACCAACCAAACCATCCCGTCCCATCCTTACAATTCTCACAGAAGCGCAGCTTGGAGCTTTAACAACAACCATTAGGCTGTCAACTCTTCCACCCCTGGATTAAGCCCCAACAAAATCCTGAAGTGAGCTCTCCTGTAAAACTTGTCACCACTATAGTGACACCATACTAAAGAAACCAACAATGCTAACTACTAAGCCATACTCTGAAATTAAACCAGAGATAGACCTCCCCTGCATGGCAAGAATTTCCACTGCATAGCATCTCAGATTCAAAGGACTTGTACCTTGAATAGCATCCACAATCTCAGTACTTAAGGTCTGAGTTACATGTCCGTAAGACCACCCAGGCGCACCTTTGTTAACAGCGCAATCAATTATCCTGAACAGCAATCGACATTGTACACCAAAAGCAATAAACCACATCGCCGAAACATGGCATCTACCTTGAAGGTCCACGCACGAGTCCAAGTACAGACCCCAGGATCCATAAACCTCATCTTTATCACTCGAAACATGCATCCCCACTTCAATCAAATATGTCCCGAAAGCCTTCAAGCTTAGAGACAGAAGGCTAGTCAAACCACACACTAAGCAGATAAGCACCTCCGAACTATCGACAATTTATTCAAGCTAATAAAATCCTTAACAAAGGATATTTTATTATTCAAACCCCGTATATTATACGAGCAAAAATCCATAAAGAGTAGGAAGATTAACTACGATTTTGGGGTGATTTCCCCAACCCCTTCTTCAGCCTTTTCTGCTTTGACCTTGACATACTTCCAATATTAACAGGCACTTGAGAAGAAATAAGATTTATACCTCTTTTCTTGTCAATTTCATCCACTCTACGAAGGCCTTTGAAAGTGTTCGCAGGAGAGGGTGAACTGTCACTATCCTGGTTAGAGGCCGCCCTTTTCTTGTAACTTTCGTCCATTCCATGCCATCAGTGTCACCAGAATTAACATCTCCTTCTTTAACCTCCGTGACTGTAACATTGGTAACAACTTTGAGAACAGGATCGACCATTGATTCGACCTTCTCCTGCCTTTCAACATTAATAGAACCTCCGTTCCCATCAGCCCCAGCTTCTTTGTTGTTAACCCCATCTTCTTTGTTGTTAAACCCATCATCTTTGTTGTTAACAGGTTCACCTTCAGCAGTGCCCTGCTTTGACTTCAACACCCACTTCTTTTTTTTTTTTGCTAATTAAAATTTTATACCCAAAAGGGAACAGCAAAAAAACACTTCTAGGGGCATACCCCGCGAAATCAACAGAACCACATTACAAATGCCTAAATCGACATTTGATAGTCAACAAACAACTTAACAACTTTACAACATAGCAAGTCCGAAAACTACATATATATCATAAAACAAAAGGAAACCTCCTGGTTCGCATCCAAGAATCCTATGCAAAAGCCACCTGTGTTGGACAGTTTGGTTTCCGAGCAGGAAACCTCCCTCGATTACAACACACTCAGCACAGTTACATATGCCCAGACCACATTTGTTAAGACCAGAGCTGCTGGTCAAATCAACCCCCTTCCTTAGGGCTGTAAACCCCGAGTCAATAGCATGGGCAAAGCTGGACACACATTCTAACTTGATTCCCCCTCCGTAAAACAGAATCATATCCCTTCGATGACATCGTGTCATAGCCTCCTGATCACTTGTATCCACCATAATCAAAGCAGACCAAAAGAAAGTCTCATCCAACATATAGGGATCCTTTTTAAAAAATAGATCACCTTCCGACCTTACCTCATCAGTACGCTGAGGAATATCCTCAAGAACCTTGCAGAGGTTTGCATTCTTTACTAACAAAACATCAGTTTGCATACTACTGCAAAAGCATAACGAGACTCCTCGTAAATCTAGCTGCAAAATCGCTGTCCCAACTGCATTATAATCCTGGTGTATCAGAGCATTTACTCCTGCAAAAACCAAGGAGCCAACAAACCCAAAATCAGTTTCGTCCTTCTTGAAAGCAAAGAATAAATCTCTTTCAACGACATCCCCCACATTCGCTTTGCTTGCATACAACAGAAGTCGTAGACTTCTCAATAGCACAGCGCTACCCAATGAATCCATTCCCGGATAGAGATAACACTCAGCATAGCTGCTAAATCCTCGGTGAGGCAACATATCAAACACAGCGGGGTATTCAGCAATAGCCTAAAGAAAATCCCCCAAGCTCAGCTTTGGGTCAGAACATGTGTCAAACACCTTGTGAGCACAGCCATCCTGATTCTCACAATCAAAGGGAGGGATTCGAATGCAGTACCCATCTTCAATGGGCTTGCAACCAGCATCCCTCTTCCTCAGCCCAACCTGGGACTCAACAGTATCACTATCCGTTTTTACTCGAACATCCTCCAAAGGATACTCAGTCACCAGGTTCTCCGAAAAGGAGACCCTCTTCGGGCTCTTAATCGGACTACCCACAAGAAGGCGAGCTTCAGATCTGCGCGTCTCCCACAAAGTGTCTATCATCGGAGCTATTGAAGATCCCTTTGCATGACCAACAACATCCATATTCAGTTGGCCATCACCCAAACTTCTAGTACTGGATCCTCTCAGTCCAGACTCAACATCACACCCGGTCTTCATCTTATAAGATAACAGCTCCTCACTAAAATAAGGTCTGTCATTTGGAATCACCGTAACCAGTATTTCCGCAAAGGAAACATTTTTTGGACTCACCATCGAACTCCAAACCTCCTGAGACTTTGACACACCTCCTGCCCGGTCTTTAACTAGCCCAGTGGTACAACCGCGTGGACGATCCATCGACCTCCTTTCCCCCGATGTGATTTCCTCCACGACCTCCGCGAAAGAAACCCTCTTACTGCTCATGATTAAGAACGAAAATAGAATATTTAATAAGAAATATGGTGTATAAACGTCAAGGAAATAATGAGAGTCCTAGAGAGAGAAGCTCCTCCTTCTTTCTAACCCTTAACCCTAGCCAGCCGCCATTTTTAATATCTCCAGATCTAATCTCTTACACACTTTCCTCATCATAAATTCCATATTCCCTTCATTTACTTCCACCTTCCCTTGTTCCCCAAACCTAAACACTATATTTCTTATACTTATTTATTTCATTTCCGGTCAGTTCTCCCATGGTGAGTCAAGATTCGCATTGTGACTCTGAATCTGGCTTGCCTGGCTATATGCAGGATATGGAGGATGATAAGTTTCAGGAAATGCTCGCACGAAGAGAAGTGGAGGACTTTCCAGCTCTAGTAGTGCCTACTACCTTAGAGGGAGGTGCCTCAGCTGAGAAGATATGTGAGACACCCTCGGATGAGGATGAAGCTTCTTATGAGACCGCTAGAGATGCGATAGAGAGAGAAACGATGCACATGGTAGCAAAGGGTGTGGCTGCGAACAACAAGTATGAAAGAGAGGATCTTATAAAGCTCCGCAACCAAATGATGGATATTCATAGCTTTCTTGCCAAGAAGGGTTTTTCGGTGACTGAAGTTGAAAAAGAAATCTTGAAGGATAAGGAGAGATTTAATGCAGGGTTAGTTAGCCCAGTGCGTTTCATTGATGGTAGGGATGAGATGGGTCTTCCCATTTTTTCTAGCAAGGAAATACCTAAGAGCATGGCTGCCAATGAGAAGGGGGTGGGAGTGGTTAAAGGAATTCTAAAGAATGCTCCATCTGGGGGTTTGGAAAGGGGTGAAAGCTCGAAGAGTAAACAGGAACCTATTGCAGACAAAGTAAGCAATGAGAACAACAAAAATGGGGAGAAGAATGAGAAGACTGAAATGGGGTCAAAAGGAGCTAAATCCTGGTCTTCAGTTTTAAGAGCGGCCCCGGGACCTTTCAAGGAAGTGAAATTTGATTACGTGCCTCCAACTGAAGGATCAGATGTTGTATCCCCCCCAGAGGAGGTCCTCAAGAAAGGTGCGGAAAAATTCAAATGTTGCATTGTGGGTCAATTTACCAAAGGAACTTTACTGTTTAAGAGAGTTAAGGAGGTGGCTTTTTCAGCTTGGAGGAGAGGCCTCACCATGGTCTCTCAGCGTAATGAGTCTACATATGTTTTTAGGTTCAACTCTTCCAATGAGAAAAATGCGGTTCTTAGCAAAGGTACGTGGTACTTTGATAAAAGGCCTTTGGTCCTAACTGATTGGGGTTTTACTATGCGCTCAGAACCTGTTACCTCAATGCCGTTATGGGTTAAGCTGGCCAATCTACCAGATTGTTACTGGACGCAGGAGGGTCTGGGCCGTGTTGCTAGTGCCATTGGCAAGCCACTAGGGGCAGATGCCCTTACATCTGAGCTAGAAATCCTGCCATTTGCTAAAATGTGTGTGCAGTATGAAGTAGGGGATCCATTACCACCAACCCTCAAAGTGGTGGACCTGGATGGTTCTATAGTAGAGGTTAAAGTCACATACATTAATAAGCCAATGGTGTGCAACCACTGTAAATCACTTGGCCACACCATTAGCGTTTGCCCGGTGGCTTCTAGGGAATGGGCAGCAGGGGGCTCAATCCATACAAAAGGGGATTCAACTGGCCAAAATGGCAAAGGAAAGGATAAAGTGGACCAAATTGGTAAGGTCAATGAAGTTCAACAACAAAAAGTGGTGGTCGACAAAAGGAAGGGGATTTAGAGGAGGAGGACAGTCACATGAGGGGAGCAGATGGGGATGAGCAAACCCTTAACCACCAGGTAGATGTTAAAGAAGAGGAAGTAGATAAGGGGTGGACGGAGGTTCGCTCAAAGCGGAAGCCAGTGACATCGCCTAGTATATCTCCGGATGTCACCACTCTTCAGCAGTTTCAGAATATTGTGGTTGATGAGGTGGCAATGAAGCATGGCTCTAGAACTCCTAAGCCATACAAGAAAGTAAAAAGAGGAGGTAGGGGGGGTCGTACCCCTTCCTCTAGGTCATAATTCTTATATGACTATTTTTTGTTCCTACAACGTTAGAGGCCTCAATAATAAAGTTGGTTTTATCAGGGACTTTATCTTTAAAAACAAATTGTCCCTGGTAGGTCTATTGGAAACTCATGTCCAAACTGATGTTGCTAGGATTATCTCTCGGACCATAAATCCACGGTTTCTGTGGTGTTTTAATTATGATCATCATCCGGGAGGCCGTATATGGCTGGGGTGGAACCCCTCTATATGGAAAATTTTGGTTATTGCTTCTTCTTCTCAGCATATCACATGCTCTGCCACCCTTATTGAGAGCAACACAAGCTTTGTTATCTCTTTTGTGTATGGTTTTAATGATACGATTGACCGTAGACCTCTATGGTCTGATTTGGCAGGAATAGCGCATGGTTTGAATGCTTCAGCCTGGGCTTTATGTGGTGACTTCAACTCTTGCATTAGCGTTGATGAAAAACAAGGAGGAGTTTTAGACTGGACTACTGGAATGGAGGAGTTTAAACAGTTTTTGCTGGCCAATGGGCTCACTGATCTTCGGTATTCAGGCCACTTCTTCACATGGTGGGATAGCAATATTTCTCAGCCAAAGTTCAGAAAGTTGGATCGAGTGTTAGTAAATCCTGACTGGCATTCAGTGTTCCCTTGCTCCACGGTGGAGTTCATCTCTCGGGGTTTATCTGATCATTGCCCTGCTATTACTTCACTTGGTACTAGTTTCTCCTCTGGAGCGAAGCCTTTTCAGTTTTTTAATCACCTCATTGATAATCCAGACTTTTTGGACTCAGTGGAGAAAGCATGGTCTTTAGAGGTAGAGGGAAATCCTTGGTTTATTTTAACCTCGAAGCTCAAGAATGTAAAGGTGGCTCTAAAGGACCTAAACAGAAAGATGGGGGACATTCACCAACTAGTGATCCTGTCTCGGGATGCTCTATCTCAGTTCCAGGATACAATGCCTGCTAACCCCACTGCTGCATACTTTGAAGAAGAAAAGGATTTTATCGAGAATTATACAGCAGCTTTAAGGCTAGAGGAACAGTTTTTAAAGCAGAAATCCAGAATTCAGTGGTTAAAACTTGGAGATGGCAACAGTAAGTTTTTCTATAACTCGTGTAGAGGGAACTGGAACACTAACAAGATTACTTCTCTTCGGGACTCGGAGGGGGTTTCACACTCCTCGCATGCTGATATGGCTAAAGTGGCCAACGGATTTCTATAAAAATATTTTGGGAAAAACATCTGAGGTAGCAGATTTTCCTAATGACATCCCTCTTCCCTCTCTCTCTGATTCCCAGGTTAATCTTATGGCTGCCCCTTTTTCTGAAAGTGAAGTGCTGTGAGCACATTAAAAAGAATGGCTAAGAACAAGAGCCCTGGGCTAGATGGGTTCACAGTTGAATTTTACTTGTCTGTTTGGCATTTGGTAGGAAACGATGTGACTAAAGGTATCATGTATTTCTTTAATACCCTGCACTTGCCTAGAGTAATAAATGCTGCTTCCATATGTTTAGTTCCTAAACAGGCTAACCCCTCTGAAATGCAACACTTTAGGCCCATCTCTTGTTGTAATGTACTGTATAAATGCATTTCTTCTATGTTGGCCAAGAGGCTCAAAGCTGTCCTTCCCTCCATCATTTCTCCAGTACAGTCTGCTTTTGTAGCTAGGAGATCCATTGGTGACAATATTTTCCTTGCTCAAGCTTTATGCAAGGATTATAATGGCAACTCAGGTCAGCCCCGATGTGCTATAAAGCTGGACATACATAAGGCTTTTGACTCCCTAAACTGGAAATTCCTGTTTAAAATCATGGAACAAATGCAGTTTCCCAATCAGTACATCAAGTGGCTGGAGAAATGTATCACTTCCACAATGTTTTCTGTAAAGTTGAATGGCAGTTTGGAAGGTTTTTTCAAAGGGGAGTCTGGCCTGATGCAGGGGGATCCCCTATCCCCTTATCTGTTCGTGATTGCCATGGAGGCTCTCTCAGCCTGTCTGGATAAGATGACTAGAGATCCTAATTTCAAATTCCATTGGAGAACAAAGGAAGTAAAACTGAATCACATTATTTTTGCTGATGATGTGTTCCTGTTTAGTCATGGTGATCTTAGGTCAGTCTCAGCTCTGCTAGATGGGATCAAGCTCTTCTCAAGCTGTTCGAACCTAAAGCCAAACATTTCCAAGACTACTTGCTTCTTTGCCAATGTTAGACAGGATGTGGTTGATGCTATTCTTACTCACTCAGGGTTCTAAAGAGGTCATATGCCTATCACCTACCTGGGGCTTCCTCTCATTACGGGCAAGCTCAACAAGAATGACTGCCAGACTCTGATCAGTAGATTGTGCAGCAAAGTGGAGCTGTGGACAACTAGATTTCTTAATTTTGCAGGTCGTCTCCAACTGATCAAAGCTATACTGGTCAGTATTGTGGGATATTGGAGTATGTTTCTTTTCCTTCCGAAAGGAATTCTTAAAAAGATTAATGCTCTATTATTCAAGTTTCTTTGGGGAGGTTTTTACAAGCCGGATGGGAAATGTCAATATAAAGTAGGATGGGAGGAGTGCTGTAAACCGAAAGCGGAAGGCGGTCTTGGCATTCGCAATCTTTTTGAATGGAATGAAGCTGCCATTCTTTATCAGCTATGGCGTATCTTACAGCCCACCTCTAACTCTATTTGGATAGCATGGTTCCATAAAGCCTTGCTGGCAAAGAAGGAATTCTGAACTTCCTCAATGCCACATCGCTCATGTTGGATTGTAAGGAAATTATTCAAGGCGAGGCCGCGAGCTCTTCAGCATTTACACTATAACATAGGAGAAAACTCTGATTTTCTCTTCTGGCATGATCCCTGGGTCCATAAGAAGCCTCTTCTGGATATCTCCCCATCCATTATATCTACAACTGAGTCCACGAGTGCAGTCAGTATCAATGTCTACCTCCGAAATGGGATTTAGGACCTGCCATCTTCGAACCATAATGATGTGATTGAAATTAGACGGGTGGTGCAACAAATTCAAATTCCTAAGTCTGATTCTATTACGTGGGATGGAATGTTAGCAAAGAATGTCAAATTAACTACTATTTGGTCCTCCATGCGGGAAACTGGAACTCATGTCCAGTGGTTGAACATGGTCTGGGGGAAATTCAATATCCCGAAATGCTCATTCATCACATGGTTAGCCATAAAGGACATGCTTCTCACGAAGGATAGAATGCTTATGTTCGGAATGCAGGTTGACCCAAAATGTGTCTTGTGTGGGGTGGATGATGAATCGGTTAGCCACATTTTCACTGCTTGCCCATTCTTTGATCTTATTAGCAGGTCTATGCCATGGCGTTTCACGCGGAACTGGTCCAACTGTCAGTTAGGCAATTGTGTTAATACACAGCTGGGGTCAAAGGAGGAATTAATTGCTCAACTGTTTTTTAGCACAGCTATCTACCATGTCTGGAAGGAGCGTAACTACCGCATGCACAACCCTGGACCTGGCCACCCAACCTCAGTGGTCAGCAGTGAGATAAGGCGTATGGTGCGCGAGAAACTGTTCTCATGTAGCTTGTTTAAGGTTTGGGTTCGTAAAGACCCGACCATCATCTTATTTATCATGTAAAAGAATAGGTTAGGTACATCCGAGATGTTGAGTAGGGTTTACCTTCTTATTCTTTGTATCATGTTGTATTGTAGTTGTAGCTTGGATGTTGTCTCACGGGGTATGCCCCTAGTTATGTACTAGTTGTTTCCTTTTGGTATAAAATTTTTAATTAGCAAAAAAAAAAAAAAATGGTGTATTAGGTGAAAGATTTGAAGGGAGAGGTGAATTTAGGAAGGCTAATTGTGAAGATCTAATAAAAATGGTGTAGATTAAGGATGAAGTTTAGAGGCGGCTAGGTTTTTTAGAGAGAAGTTAGAGAGAGGTAAGAGCATATCCGACTCTCATCACAAAGCTTATTGTTGAGGTTCAACACCCACTTCTTAATTGTTGTAGGGCAGGCCGAGACAAGATGCCCTAATGACTTGTACCCTGAGCAAACTTTTGGCTTATTCTGATAGGATACAACAACTTTCTCTACAGTTTTCTCACGAGTAACAGGATTAATGTCTATAGCTTTTATTTTCTCCGGTAAAGGTTCCCCAACCTTATATTGCACGCACATCTTAGCAAAGGGAATCATATTAAGCTTCGAAGTAAGGGCATCAGCTCCTAAAGGTCTGCCAATCACACTTGCAAGATGACCCAAACCCTCTTCCGTCCAATAGCAACCTGGAATATTAGACAATTTAACCCAAATTGGTAGCTCCGAAATCTTATTCTCCCCTACCACACAACCCCAGTTTGACACCAAAAGTGGACGTTTCTCAAAATACCAGGTTCCTTGGCTAAGGACCTCATTTTTCCCATCAACATTGCTAAACTTAAAAAAAAACTACGTGTTGCTCTTTTGAAACACTTCTTCCAGACCCTTTTTTCCCCACGCTACTTTTGCTATACTTTGCACTTTAAGGAACGACAAAGCACCCCTTGTAAACTGACCTTCAATGCAACATTTGTACTTATCCACTCCTTTCATTAGGACTTCTTCTGGGGTTCAACCACCTCTGCACCAGCAGGAAGAGGTCTATAATCAAATTTAACATTAGCATTAGACATAGGGTCAGATTTTATGACATTAACCCAAGACTTCAATGGAGGCTTCACAGCTTCTTGAACACCTTCTACTTTTGTTTTCTCCTTGCCTTGCGAGTTTTTAACACCAGAAACCCCCACACCTGGCTCAGACATTTCCACAAACACCTTAGGTGCACTGCCCATATTATCTTCTTTCTTCTTGAAAATGGGTAGACCATATTCGTCTCTCCCTGTAATGAAACTAGCAGGGTGCTTTAATCCAACATTAAACGCTGCTTGCTCAGAGTGAGCCTCTTTCTCTAACTCAGCCAAAGACAACCCTTTCTTTGCCAAAGCACCTTTTAACTCCATCATTTTGTTCCGCAAGTTAATTAATTCATCTCGTTCTTCTTTGTTAATTCGGAATGCTGGCTCAGCCACACGATTAACCGTTTCCTGCCCCAGCCTAGCTCTATCATCTTCAACAGAGTTGCCATCACTACTCTCCTCATCACTAACCACCACAGGAATGTTACCAATAGCACTATGTCACACTTGCTCTCCCCCACTAGGCCACAACACCGGAAAATATTCGACCTCCCTACGAGATAATACCTCTTCATAGTCGTCATTAGTATTCCCATCTTGCATATTCCCAGGCACAAAATCAGAGTCGCAATTAGAACCTTGGCTAACCATACTGATAAATAAGTATAAATAAATATATAAGAAATTTATAGTGTTTAGGTGAGAAAGAGAGAAGATGGTGAATTTATGATAGGATTAATATGGTTTAATAATGGAATAAGGGTGTGAGAAAGTAGATCTGAGAAAAAAACTATGGCGGCTAATTAGGGTTTTTTAAGAGAGAAGGAGGAACTTCTCTCTCTAACATCACTGTGTCTTAACATGCAGTACTTGGGGCCTCTGTTCGGGTTTGTTGGGGACGTGGGGATCAAGGCTAGGAATGTTGATACCAAGTAAATGCAGGAGAACCAAAAAAAGAATCAAGGTGGGGAAGGCATGGAAGAGGTCAAGGGGGCCAGCGTTCGCTGGACTAAGGCCAGGATCAAGCAATGGCGTCTTCGTAAGGGTGGTCAGTCATGATCTGGCAGGGCTTCTTAAATGCTTTGTTTCTATGTTTGTTGATTGTAAAATGACTTAATGTTGTTTTGACTCTATTTGTCCGTCTGTTGATTCGCGGGGTATGCCCCTAGATTGTGTTTGTTGTTCCTTTATGGTATAAAATTTTAATTAGCAAAAAAAACCTCATTTTGGACTCGTTGGAACAAAATTATTAATTAACTTCATGTTTTACTTGTTTGAACAGGGAAACCACTAGTAGCCTTGTTCTTAACTCGTTTAACCCCTAAAACTCACTAAAACCTCATTTTGGACTCGTTTGAACAAGAATACTAATTTAGCTTCATTTTGACTTCTTTGAACATAACATCACTTGTAGCTGTGTTCTTGACTCGTTTGACCCCTTAAACTCACTAAAAAAATTACTTACAACATTCA
Source organism: Kitagawia praeruptora (assembly GCA_037693485.1). Classification (NCBI taxonomy): domain Eukaryota; kingdom Viridiplantae; phylum Streptophyta; class Magnoliopsida; order Apiales; family Apiaceae; genus Kitagawia; species Kitagawia praeruptora. The sequence continues at coordinate 91,459,221 of CM075344.1, read as the reverse complement.
ATAAGGCTCAGCCGTTAATTAAAATGAGAGTCTTAGAGAGAGAAGCTCTTCCTTCTCTCTAGAAACCCTAGATAGCCGCCAATAATTAATTGCTAGATCTGCATTCTTACACACATTCTCCATCAATTAAGACTAGATTCCCTTCATTAATTCACTTCCCTCTCTTCCCTTCCACCTAAACACAATATTTCTTATATATATATATATATTCTCGTGGATCCTGTTCTAGTTCTGATGGTAAGTCAAGCTTCTAACTGTGATTCAGAGTCCGGGTTGCCGGGATACATGCAAGATATGAGTGATGACAGTTTCAATGAAATGCTAGCTCGTAGGGAGGTGGAAGACTTTCCGATTTTAAAAAGTGTGGAGGTTCAGATGGCTAACAGATCTGAGGATGTGTCAGCTGTTCTAAAGGGGGAAACCTCAGATGAGGAGGAGATCTATCATGAAGATGTGAGGGATGCGTTGGAAAGAGATACCATTAGTAGAGTTGCAACTGCTGTTGCAGCTACCAACAAGCATGAACGTGAAGAGGCGATTAGATTGAGGAAGAAACTATTGGAAGTTGAAAGTTTTCGTAAGTCCAAGGGCTTGTCTTTAGCTGAGATGGAAAAGTTGAATTTAACATCCCAGGCTGAGTTTAATGTGCGGATGTCTAGCCCTTTAAGCATCATTACAGGTAGGGACGAATTTGGCTTGCCTATCCTATCGAGGGAGAATGGAAGAGGAAATCAGAAGGATGACCAACCTATGGCCCAACCTACCCCTGTTCGGAGTATCTTGAAAAAAAACAATGGTAATTTGACAAAGGGAGAATCTTCTGGGGTTGTTAAGGAGGTTCTACAGAAGAAGGAGGCGAGTGTAGGAGAGAAGAAATCATGGTCTTCAGTTTTGAAAGCTACCCATGGGCCTCAGAAAGGAATTAGCTTTGATTATGTTCCCCCCCAGAAGGATCCAACGTAGTTGACCCTCCTAGTGAGGTGTGGCAAAAGGGGGCTGAAAAATTCAAGTACTGTGTTGTGGGCAAATTCACAAAGGCTTCGTTACCATTTAGACGAGTTAAGGAAATTGCTAACTTGATATGGAAGAAGGAGCTGATATCGGTCTCACAGCGTAATGAATCCACTTACGTTTTTAAATTTGCCTCGTCTAATGACACGAATGTTGCACTGTCTAAGGGTACTTGGTACTTTGACCAGAGACCCCTTGTGGTCACAGATTGGGGCTGCTCTAGCACATCCTCCACTATCACGTCTATGCCGATTTGGGTCAAATTCAGTAACATGCCTGATTGCTACTGGACTCAGGAGGGGTTGAGTAGATTGGGTAGTGCCATTGGCATTCCCTTGGGTGCTGATATTCTAACCTCGCAGCTGGAAATCCTCCCTTTTGCTAAAATGTGTGTGCAATACAAGGTGGGTGACCCACTCCCCACCTCTTTGCCTGTGGTGGATTATGATAGATCTATTGTGGAAGTAAAGGTCTCCTATCTCAACAAACCCCTCATGTGCTGTCACTGTAAGTCTCTTGGCCACGTTATCAATGTTTGTCCGGTAGCTCCTAGAGATTGGGCAGGTAAATCAACTAAAGAGGCTGGTAGCTCTGTGGGGCGTTCGGAGGTTCCCCCAGCTACTGTAAAGGTTCCTACAGCTAATGATAAGGGAAAAGGAGTAGCTGTGGAGGGTGGGGATACAGTGGCGAAGCCTGTGGAAGGGGATAAAGGGAAGGATGGCGAGAACTTACCCAACTGCTCGGAGGTCCAAAGGGGGAGTGGTGAGTTGGAGAAGGAAGGTAATGAGGTGGAGGAGTTTATGACCCCAGTTGGGAAGCAAGGCCAAGAGGTTCAAAGTGGGGATTCAAAGCAGAGAGATGAAGAGGGCTGGACAGAAGTTTCAAACAAACGCAAGCCGGTGGTCTCGCCAGGTATCTCTACTGGCACTCCATCACCCCAGGGCTTTAAAAATGTGGTGGTAGATGAGGTAGCACGTAAGCAAGGAAGTAAGAAAACGAAGTCAAAAGGCATTAAACGTGCGAAGTGGGGCTCTGGGGGCCCTCCTTCAAAGTCATAATCCAACTTTCTATGACTATTTTTTGTTCTTACAATGTTCGTGGCCTCAACAATAAGGTCGATTTTGTCAAGGATTTCATTTTTGAAAATAATATATCCTTGATTAGTATTTTGGAGACTCACGTGCAAAAGGACATTGCTAAGATTATCTCGAGAGAGATAAACCCCAGGTTCGATTGGTTGTTCAATTATGAGCACCATGCAGGTGGCCGAATCTGGCTTGGGTGGAACCCTGTTTTTTGTAAGGTTGCAGTGCTAGCCTCTAGTGCTCAGCATATCACCTGCTCGATCACCTTATTGCAGTCTAATATCAATTTTGGTGTTTCCTTTGTTTATGGTTCGAATGATGACATTGAAAGGAGGCTCCTTTGGGCGGACTTGTCACGTCTGTCGTCAGTTTTGTCAAATGATGCCTGGGCTATATCTGGGGATCTCAATACTTGCCTGCGTACTGAGGAGAAACAAGGAGGTAATACTCATTGGTCTAGTGATATGACAGACTTTAAGAATTTTGTTAGGGCTCTAGGTATTACTGATCTTCATAGTAGAGGGAATGTGTTCACCTGGTGGGATTGCAACATTCATCAACCTAAATTTAGGAAGCTGGATAGAGTAATGGTAAACTCGCATTGGCACAATGTCTTCCCCTGTTCGTGCACAGATTTTTTGCCTAGAGGGCTGTCGGACCATTGCCCGACCTTCACTTTCTTAGGACTGGATCGCCCTTCGACCAAGAAACCCTTCCAGTTTTTCAACCATCTCATCAATGATCCTGGGTTTCTCCCTTTGATAGAAGAAGCCTGTGCTGGCAATGACTCGGGGAACCCCTGGTATGCCCTCACCTCTAAACTGAAAAGGGTTAAGCAAGCCATCAAAGGGTTTAACCGCTCTTCAGGGAATTTGCACCAAAAGGTGAATGAAACTAGGTATGAGCTGATGTCGTTTCAGAAGGGGCTCCCTTCGCCGCCATCGGTGGCTCAATATGAGGAAGAGAAGAGATTGATTGATGCATACTCGAAAGCTCTTCATGCAGAGGAGTGCTTCCTTAAGCAAAAATCTAGAGTTCACTGGCTTAAGAGTGGTGATAACAACAACAAGTATTTCTTTAATGCATGTAGGGGAAGATGGAATGTGAACAAAGTCCTATCCTTGAATGACTTAAATGGGGACCCAGTCACTTCTCATGAGGGCATGGCTTCGATAGCTATGGATTACTACAAGAATTTGCTTGGACAAACTAGTGTGGTTGATCAACTGCCAGAGGATCTACGGTTGCCAAAGTTAACTGATAATCAGGCTAGCTTAATCACAAGGCCTTTTACGGAGAATGATGTACTTATTACTCTGAAGCGGATGGGTAAGAACAAAAGCCCGGGTCCTGATGGATTCACAGTGGAGTTCTTTTTAGCTACCTGGCACATTTTTGGCACAGATGTCTCTAGAGGTATTCTTCACTTCTTTGAATCCCTTGCCTTGCCTAGGGTTATTAATGCAGCTGCTATATGTTTAGTTCCAAAGCATGCTAATCCTTCAGAAATGAAACACTTTCGTCCTATATCATGTTGTAATGTGCTCTACAAATGCATCTCTAAAATGATTGCTGCTAGACTCAAAGCTGTCATGCCTTCACTAATATCACAGCATCAGTCTGCTTTTGTTGTCCGAAGATCCATTGGAGATAACATTTTTCTGGCCCAGGCCCTATGCAAGGGTTATAACAGGTGCTCAGGTCATCCTCGTTGTGCTATAAAGCTAGACATCCACAAGGCATTTGACTCCCTTAACTGGAACTTCATCTTCTTGGTGCTTGGTAGAATGGGTTTCCCTCAAGGATTTATTGATTGGGTCAAAGTCTGCATCACCACTACAATGTTCTCGGTGAAACTTAATGGTAGCTTGGAAGGGTTTTTCAAAGGGGAATCGGGATTGAGACAAGGGGATCCTATATCGCCCTATCTTTTTGTTATGGCCATGGAAGCTCTCACAGCCTGTCTAAACTTGGTAACGGTGGGCTCTGACTTGGTCCCTAGTCAAGAGAAATCTGTGTGTTTCTTCGCAAATGTTTCGGAGTCTGTTGCTGCAAACATTCTCACGATCACTGGTTTTCAAAGAGGTTCCTTGCCCATTACTTATTTAGGCCTGCCCCTCATCACAGGTAAGCTTAATAGTAGAGATTACTCCTCCTTGGTGGCTAAACTGTGCAGAAAGGTTGAATCTTGGATGGTTAGATTTCTAAACTTTGCAGGCCGGTTGATGTTAATTAAAGCAATCATGGCAAGTATAGTTGGATATTGGAGTATGTACATTTTTCTTCCAAAAGCAATCTTAAAAAAGATCAATAGCTTGTTTTTCAAGTTTCTATGGGGTGGGTTCTATAAGGACTCGGTGAAATGTCACTATAAAGTGGGCTGGGAGGACTGCTGTAAGCCCAGAAATGAGGGGGGGTTGGGGTTAAAAAAAATTTTCGAATGGAACCAGGCTGCTGTGTTGCACCAGCTCTAGCGCCTACTCCAACCCTCACCTGACTCTCTATGGATTGCTTGGTTCCACAAGGTGCTATTGCGTAATAAAGGTTTCTGGACTGCTAAAATGCTCTACAGGTGTTGTTGGATTGCCCGGAAAATTTTCAATGCTAGGGAGCAGGCAATGGAGTTTCTCAGGTTTGAAGTGGGGGATAGTTCGAATTTCCTGTTTTGGCATGATCCTTGGGCAGACAAGAAGCCTTTGGCTCTTATCTCCCCTTCTGTTATTCAGAGTGCAGAATCGTCGAGTATGGTCAGTGTTCGGGTTTATCTGAATAATGGGGTTTGGAATCTTCCTCGATCCAACCACATGGATGTGACTGAAGTAAGGAATCGAGTTGCTTCAGTTCAATTGCACAATAGAGACTGTATTACATGGGATGGTCTTCAACCAAATCTTGTCAAGCTGGCTTCCATTTGGACGTCAATTAGAGGACTGGGGCAGAGTGTGGGGTGGAGTGATGTAGTTTGGCATGCTTTCAATATCCCAAAATGTTCGTTCATCACATGGCTTGCAGTGAGGAACAGGCTTCTCACAAAGGACCGTATGATCTTTTTTGGCATGAACGTAGACCCTACATGCACCCTATGTGGAAATGGAAGGGAGTCGATTAGTTACTTGCTAACTTCGTGCCCCTATTTCAACCTTGTTAAGAGTGTCATTCCATTCCCAGTGAGTGTCTCTTGGGCAAGCTGGCAGCAAGGGGATTTCTTTCAATGCTAGCTAAACGCAAAGCAAAAGGCGATAGCAGCTGTCTACATAACTACTTCGGTTTATGCCATTTGGAAGGAAAGAAATTTCAGATTGCACAAGGGTGGTACAGGGCATCCAACCTCAGTCATCATCTCTAATGTGAAATGTATCGTAAGGGAGAAATTGTTCTCCTCTGCTCCATTTAAGAATTGGGTCCGAAATGACCAAGCCATTGTAATGCTTATTTTCTAGCTGTTTATGCTTGTAATGGTTTCTGACTTAATGTTGATTGGCTTTTCATGTTGATTCGCGGGGTATGCCCCGAGATTATGTAAGTTGTTCCTTTGTTGGTATAAAAATATTTACTTAGCAAAAAAAAAACTCACTAAAACCTCATTTTGGACTCGTTGGAACAAGAATAATAATTTTGCTTCATTTTTGACTCGTTTGAACATGAAAACCATTTGTAGCCTTGTTCTTGAATCGCTTGACGCCTAAGACTCACTAAAACCTCATTTTGGATAAAACTAACTAAAACCTCATTTTGGATTTGATTTTGGAGGCGATAAAAGTCGTTTCTCTCTAGAACCCTAGCTAGCCGCCATTTCAATTAACCAAATTCTAAACCTTTTCTTCATCAGATCTTTACATTTCCTTCCCAAATCCACCTCCCCTCTCTTATCTCTCACCCCAAACACCATATTTCTTATATATTTACTAAATTTATTTGTTATCATGAATCGGAAGAGGGTTTCTTTCTTGGAGGAAACTTCATCAGAGACGAGAAGCTCTATAGTTTGTCCGCTTACTTGTACCACTGAGTTGGTTCAAGATTTAAGGGGGTCATTGACGTAGACCCAGGAGGGGTTGGTATCGACTTTGAGTCCGAAAAGGGTCTCCTTTGCGGAGAACCTTGAGATGGAGATTCCTAGATTCGTGGATTGTCTCTGTATGTGTGTTTCGTCGGAGATGAGAAGATCTAATGTTAGAAGTCCTTTTGATTGTGCCACTGAGATGGCTACTAATTTGCACGGTTCTGTGTTGAAGCCCCAGGAGGGATTGATACTGACTTTGAGCCCGAAGAAGGTGTCTTTTGCGAAGAATTTGGTGTCGGTGATTCCTACCGATAGAACCCATGCCAACGATGGGTTGCAGTTTAGGAGGGGTATTGTGGCAAATAGCCCTTTGATGAAAGCTAAGAGAAGTACGAGGGTGGGTTTGCCCATCACTGTGTTAGTGAAGGAGAACACCAGTCCTATGATGCAGGCTAGGAGATGTAGGAGGGTCTCCTTTTCGGAAGATAATTTGTCGGAAATGCAGGTGGGGGACAAGGATGGGTCTAGGTCCACGAAATGTAGAACTGGATCAACTCTAATTGGATCTTCGATCTCGATTGGAGATGATCGTTTCCAAGAAGGATGTGATTTGTATGTTGGTCCCGCTCCCAGATCTGGGGTTGCGGCTCGCACTCGAAGCTCGCTCAACATGCGTATGATTAATGCGAGTAGGGCCAAATTATGTAATTCAGGTTCTTCTGATATGGCCATGGTTGGGGGATTTTCTAACCCTAGCCTGACTGGTGTTATGGGAGATGATGTTATGTCATCTGGTGATTTGGAGGATCCTATCATTGATGGGAATATTGGGGTAGTTCTGATTAATAACTACCAGGAGCAAGAGAAGAATATGATGGTTGTTCCGGGCATTACCCTGGATGATGGTGTTCAGAAGGAGGTGGAGATAAGTGTCTGTGAGAAGGGTGGGGCTGCTACTCATGCCCTAACTATGAATGATAGTTCTGTGGCTACTGATTTGGATACCGAAGATGCTGTTACTCCACAAGTTGTTCATAAGGTGATGACTAATGCTGCTGACATGGGAGAGTCTGAACATAGGGTTATTCCCTCTGCTAATGATGATGATGGTCTTGACTCCTTGTTGAAGGGTCTGGCTAAAGATGAAATGGCATACCTAAGTGTGTGGGTTACACAATGGGACTGGATGGCTGCTAAGCGCCACTTGTTGGAAGCTAAGAACTATTTTAAAGTTCTTAAACTGTTTACTGAATTCATGGGGTTCAGGGTGCCCATGCTGCAGGGATAGGTGGAGGAGGTTAATGTGGTAAAGAATGAAGGGGGCAAGGTTGGGGTTAATGCCAGTTTTAAAGAGGTTACACTTGAGAAGATTGACAGTGATGTTGCCGCTAATCAAGGCAGTGTGGATGGGGTAGGCCAGCTTAAAGTCAGGTGGACTAAGTCGAGGATCAAGCAGTGGAGAGTGACTAGGGGTGGCCACTCTAATGTAGTCTGTTACTTTAAGGGGCGGGGCAATTTAGCTACTAAGGATCATGAAAGTTTGGAATTGAAGATGGAAGGAATATAATGGCCTGTTCTTTTTTTTTTTTTTGCTAATTAAAATTTATACCATAGGAAAAAGATTACATCTCTAGGGGCATACCCCGCGATTAGAAAACCATCTTCCTAACGGAACAACAGAGAAAAAACAACAATAATGCTAGGTAAACTAGCAATCAACTGATAAACTAACCAAATTAAACAACTAAACAACTAAGTTGCACACATTCTGAGTAAAATACCACTAGAAGTGGTTCCTCCAAAAGCTCCTGTTCCTGCACATCCTGATTGAAATTCCACTAGCAAATAGTGGCCCCTCCGCAAGCTTCCTTCCAGACTTTTCATGTACCCCAAATCAGGGCCCGCGAAGTCATCACCAAGTTTAAAACCAACATGAGCATATCCCATGTTTTCCATGACAATAACCCCTTGAAACAAAATCAGCAATATAGGCTCGGACTCGCATCGTCCCAACATGCAGAACATGTAATTGACATCAACACAGCCTACAGATCGCACATGCCAATGCCTGAGAACAATGTGGCACCATATTACTACAAACCATAAATCAATTGCAACAGCCACAATCATCTTATCAGCTAAGATTAAAATTTGCAAAACAACCAACTCTGCAAACCCATAATTAAACCCAGACCCCGGAGTAACAAGCACCGAGACCACACCCCGAAGAGCATTATCAATAAAAGTATTCAGAACTATAACATCATCAGTCACTGCCACCACCTTGTGTGCAGAAATCTTTATCATTCGAAGTTCATGATGTCCCAAAACCGAGTTAGGCTGCTCAAAGTCCCAAATTCCAGTGTGCATAGCGCCTACAACATTCTGCCCCCGAGGGCCAACTACAATTGTAGGGATCTTTCTCAACATACAGTGTGCCCAATTGAGTGTAGAGGCCATCCCCTGTTCAGCCCCTTTTCTTACTCGCATAAAACCGAGTCCGCAAATGTCCCTCAACCGAGTGACCCTTCCGCCCTGAAGCGCTTCATCAAGCACTTCATAGGCATTACTCATACCTCCAACCATGGAAGTGCTAACCTTCAATACACTTATGAAAGCATCATTCGTGACCACCAAAATCTTGAATTTATCCATGCCCAAAAAAACAATTCCGGCAAGCTTCAAAGAATCGAAGCAAGGATCCTCCTCCATACCCGTCTTCAAAGATTTAACTCCATCTTGCTTCGAAGATTTATTCGAATCAACCATCGCACCAATATTAATTGTACTCATCGAGTGATTACTCTCCAGAGCACACCCAGATCTGAAAAAGCCCTCCAAAACAACGGAGGCTTCAGCCACCGAATTCACATCACAATGATGAAGGGTAACCCCATCCCCCAAGAGCTCGGATAAGCCCCAACTTGCAGTTCCCGAAGCATCGGCAACCAATGATTCATCAGAACCATCCCTTGTTTTAGCAACCCCTTGTCTTTCACTGTCCGTCTTTGCTCGGACATCCTCCAAAGGATATACAGTCACCAAGTTCTCCGAAAAGGAGACCCTCTTCGGACTCCTAATCGGACTACCCACCGGAAGGCAATCTGCAGAACCTCTCACACGGGGAGGAATCACAGTCTCCAAGTTCTCCGAAAAAGAGACCCTCTTCGGACTCCTAATCGGACTACCCACAGGAAGGCAATCTGCAGAACCTCGCACACGGGGAGGAATCACAGTCACCAAGATCTCAGAAAAAGAAACTCTCTTCATTAAATAATAATTATATAATAAGAAATATGGTGTTTGGGGTGAGGGATTAGAAGAGGATATGGATTTGTGCAGGCTAAAGAGAAGATCTGATGAAGAAATGGTGAAGATTAAAGATTTAGGATTCAATTTTATGGCGGCTAGGTTTTTTAGAGAGAAGTTAGAGAACGACTCTCATCTTGTTATTGTTCGCGGCTGGAGTCCAATGGCCTGTTCTCATGCAGGGGTGTGAAGCTGATGTGCAGGTCAGGTGGACGAAAACTGAGATCTTGGGTCGTGGGATGCAGGACAGTCCTGCTCTTACTGATGGTAAACTAGAGGTGGAAGCAATGGAGGGTGAACATGGGGAGTCCTGATGAGGATCAGGGAATGGATACGTTAATTGGTAAATATTAATTATTATTATTCATAGAGAGATTCGAGTTGGAATTTGTGCAAGAGTTTGGTCAAGAAGCTTACTTGGACAAGAAGGAATCAAGGTGAGACGAATGAAGCTTGGACAAGAAGCTGATTATTATCTATAATTATTAAGTAGATTTTGGCTTGCAAGTTTTTACCTTTCACTTGAAAGGGTTTTTCTTGTTTTAAGCAATTAGGGTTTTATTTTCCTATTTGGATTTGGTTTTATGTATTTTCTATTTGGAATGGGTTTTCTAATGCGTTTCCTGGATGGATTCAGATATTAGCTAATCTTCAAGCTGGTATTGGATTTCTCTTGGATTCCTGTTGGGTTTAGGTTATTGTCTAAGCCTATATATACACATCTCATGTAATGTTAAAGGGAGATAATGGATGATATAAACTTTTTGTTTTGAGATAAACTATTCAACGGTACTGTTCATCGATACTGTTCATCGGCACTGTTCATCGGGCACTATCCACGCGGACTGTTCATCGGCACTGTTCATCGGCACTGTTCATCGGATACTGTTCACGAGTACTGTTCATTGGCACTGTTCAGCAGCACTGTTCACGGGTATTGTTCATCCAGATTTTTTTTTCATTTTTTTTCAAATCTCGATCATGGCAACAGATGAATTGGTTAAACGCTTGCTTCAAAAATTGGATGCGATGGATATACGAACGGAAAAGCTAGCTAATTCAATGGAGTCTAGGTTTGATGTGTTGGGTAAAATTCTTACAAACCCCCACGGGGTGTCTCAGATGGTCGGACAGTGGCGCTTAAGGCTTGCTGCCCTAAGGTCACTAGTTCGATTCCCTAGGACATTCCGGGATTAAGTGGGCTACCATGCTCGGGGGTATGAGTGTGCTAGTATGCCCTCCGGATTAGTCGAGGTGCGCGCAAGCTGGTCCGGACACCGGATTATCAAAATAAAAAATAAAAAAATCTTACAGTGAAAGATAGAGATGAAATCTATGATCCCGGAATAGAGCTTAATTATTTTACGAGTTTGGGTAGCATTGAAGATTTTGTTGAATGGGTAAGACAAGTCGACAAGATTTCAGATTATACGGGTTAGAGTGAGACAAAAGTATTCAAGATTGTAGCGATTAAACTTACAAAAAAAGCAGGCTTATGGTTTGACAATCTTAATGCAAGCAGAGCTAGATCTGGAAAGGAGAAGATCGTGACTTGGACAGCTTTAAAGAAGAACCTTAGTGCAAAATATATTCCTTGTGATTATGAACTAGAAAAATTCTTGAAGCTGACATCTTTGTCTCAAGGTAACATGAGTGTTTCTGAGTATACATCTGAATTTGAAAAATTATGCTTTATTTGTGACTTGGAGGAGGGAGAAACAAAAACGATTGCAAGGTTTATTCGTGGATTGAATTGGCCTATTTATAAAAAGGTTAAATCAAGTCCATATATCTCGTTTGATGATGTTCACAATCTAGCTTTGGAATTTGAATGTCATCAACAAGAGGAACAAGAGGAGAGATTGAAGTTTTTTTTCAAGGGTTTGAACTTTCAAGAGGAACTCAGAAAGAAGAAGTTGATGTGGAGAATGATTCAAAAGAGGAAGAAGTTGATCTTATGGAGAATGATTCAAGAGAGGAAGAAATTAATATTATGGAGAATGCTGCAAAAAAGGAAGTAATTGTTGTTATGGAGAATGTTGTCGATTTGATTGTTGATTGTAGGGTGTTACATGTTGAGACTACACAAAATTCTGCTGACACGGAGGAACGAGTTCCAAAGCAAGCAATGTCTTGGAGACAAGTGGATAATGAGAGTCGATTTCTCTCTGCCTTCTCTCTAAAACTTCTCTCTAAAAATCTCTAAAATCTAAACAACTTCTCCATCGGATCTAAAGTTTCAATTCCTAAATCCATTCCCTCTCTCATCTCTCATCGAAACACAAAATTTTTGTTCTTTTTCTTCCGACTTGAGCATGAGTCGGAAGAGGGTTTCGTTCTTGGAGGAATCTGTGGTGTCGACTAGGGAAGCTAGTGTCAGGGATCATTTGGTGATGACCCAGGAGGGGTTGGCCCGGGTCTTGAGCCCGAAAAGGGTTTCCTTTGCGGATAATTTGGTATCGGAGGTACCTTTTGATGGATCCAAGTATGGCTTGGATGGGTCAAGTAAATCTAATGTTGGGAAGAAGGAGACGCGTGTCTCTTTTGCAGAGAACTTGGTTTCGATTATCCCTGAGAGGTCTGGGTCTGGGGTGGCCACGCGCACCCGTAGTCTGGTCAAGCATCAATTACTTGATGGTAAGGTTTTTTCTCAAAAGAAACCTATTAAATCTAATGTTTTAAGTGTTGTTTCCCTTGTCAATTTGTCGGATTTTTCCACTTCTACTGATGTAGAAATGGAGAATGCTATTGAGAGACAAGTCGATACTGGAAAGGAAATGTTGAATGTGGGGGTCTCTCTTATTAATGATACAGTTGGAGTAGAAACGAATAGGGTTAATGAGTTCACTAAGGGGGATGACTCTAATCCTGTTATGAGGGGAAAAAATGCGGTATCCAAAGATGAGGCCTCTGGGATGTCTCCTTCGAAGGTCAAGGGGAAGAATGTGTGTATTGAAACAACAAAGAAAGAGGAGACCCCATTTTGGGATGTCTCGGTTAAGAGAATGCAGGAGCGTTCGGCTATTGCTGTGAATGTAGTCATTATTTTTAGAGATTGTATTGTCCAGAATGGACATGAAGTGCCCATGATTTGGGGGGATGTTGACTTGAGTGATTTGGATGTTATTAATGGTTTGCATAGGAGGCATGATATCAAGCTTTTGAGAGACCTTGGTAGAGCTCTAAACAGCATTAAGCAGTTAGGGAATTTCATTAGAAAAAATGGAATACCTCATCCGGTTATGTTAGGGGACGATGGTCAAGTCATTGAGGATTTAGAGGAGGAATTGGAGATTGCCGAGCTTCTAGACCACACTTTCTACAACACTGGGTTGAAGAGAAAGGCTTTGGTAGCAGCAAGGCGCAATCTTGATAACTTAAAGATGTTTATCTCCTCTCTGGGTAAAGACGTTCCGTTGGTTAAGGGGTCCCGTGATAGGGATTACAGTGCTACTGCTAGATGCTTCAGAGATATAGAGGAAGTGAAGCTCCATGATCTCACTTGCCGTACTATCCAACTGAGGGATTACTTGATCGACTTAGGGGTTGATTTGCCCAAAGCCGAGCAGATGCAATGTCCTATTAACCCTGGGGGGGGAAGCGAGGATGGGATGGAGCAATGCTGATGCGGAGATAGGGAAAGGTCACCTGCATTGTACTCTGGGGTCTCAGTTTGGGTCCATTGGGGGTGAGGGCCTGTAGGGAAGGAATGTTGATGTCGAGAAATGCAGAAGTCTCCTTTGAAGGACTTGAACCAGGTTATGAAGGCTCACTTGGAGGGGCAGGAGGGAGGGAACATCAGAGATTTGAATGCTGAGACTACGGTTGGTAATGATATGGGGGTTCCTGATGGTTTGTTAGGGATGAGGACTGCTTCAAGAGGAAAAGGGAAGATAGTAAATAATGAAGGCCAGGAGCCTACTGTTCGTTGGTCAAAACCGCGGTTAAAGAATTGGCGCCTTCCTAGGGGAGGGCTTTCCTGAAGCACTTGTTTTCGTTTTAAGCTGATAGTTGTCTATGTATTAAATAGTTTGTGTTTTGCAGTTGATTGCTAGTTTATCTAGCACTATTGATGACATTTCTCTGTTGTTCCGCTAGGTAGGTGTTTTACTATTCGCGGGGTATGCCCCTAGAGTTGTAATCATTTTCCGGTGGTATAAATTTTAATTAGCAAAAAATAAAAATAGAGAAGCGTGAGGAATGTGAGCATGTTTTGATTGATGAAGAGAATCATGTAAGTGAACCTCTGCAAGTTATTTGTAGTGACATTAAAGAGAAGGAAGAGGTAGAGAATGTGATTGCAATTGTCGATGTTTTGAAAGATGAGAATAACATCATTATGATGGAACACATTGATTTTCTAGGCATTGATAACTTATTGGAAACACCTGATTCTTCAAAATATTTTGTTCTTTTTAGGTTACTTCCAAAGATATTGATCACGGGATTAAAGTTCGATGCTTTTGAGTTCTACAAGAAATTATCTCGTTGTGTGCTCATTCTTAAATACTTTAAAACTCGAGGACGAGTTTTCTTCAAAGGAGAGGAGAATGATGAGGATCAGGGAATGGATATGTTAATTGGTAAATATTTATTATTATTCATAGAGAGATTCGAGTTGGAATTTGTGCAAGAGTTTGGTCAAGAAGCTTACTTGGACAAGAAGGAATCAAGGTGAGACGAATGAAGCTTGGACAAGAAGCTGATTATTATCTATAATTATTAAGTAGATTTTGGCTTGCAAGTTTTTACCTTTCACTTGAAAGGGTTTTTCTTGTTTTAAGCAATTAGGGTTTTATTTTCCTATTTGGATTTGGTTTTATGTATTTTCTATTTGGAATGGGTTTTCTAATGCGTTTCCTGGATGGATTCAGATATTAATTAGCTAATCTTCAAGCTGGTATTGGATTTCTCTTGGATTCCTGTTGGGTTTAGGTTATTAGCTAAGCCTATATATACCCATCTCATGTAATGTTTAAGGGAGATAATGGATGATATAAACTTTTTGTTTTGAGATAAACTATGATTAGTTTTTCTTTCCTCTAAACTTCAATTACTGTATTGTTTTGAAGGTTAGATTTCAAATTACTTAGTTTCTGGATTGATCTAAGTTATTTGAGATTCAAAGTTCACGTTTCTGGATTGATCGTGTTCTTTTGAAATATCCTTTTCTTTTTGTTTTCTTTATTTGTGGAGTGATCCACATCAAGTCCGCTCCTGTAGATTCTATTCCATGGCATAACTTTTGATATTTTGTTATGAGCTAGTTTTGTCTAGCATGTTTATGCTGATAGTAAGGTGTTGTTGACTTTTGCTATATTTGAACGTTATTTTCGTAGAACTGTTTTAGTTGTTCCTTGCTGTTCCGGTTGGTCGATGATTTTATTTCCGCGGGGTATGCCCCTAGAAGTGTAATCGTTTGCCATTGGTATAAAATTTTAATTAGCAAAAAAAAACCTCATTTTGGACTAGCTGGAACAAGAAAATTAATATGGCTTCATTTTTGACTTGTTTGAACATGGAAACCACTTGTAGCCTTGTTCTTGATTCGTTTTTACAAGTTGCATTGATGCCCGGTGTGGCTTGGTTGTGTGAAACAAGTCAAAAATGAAGCTAAATTAATACTCTTGTTCCAACGACTCGAAAATGAGTTTTTTTTTTTGGTAATTAAAATTTTATACCAAAAGGAACAACATAAACAATTCTAGGGGCATACCCCGCGGAATCAACATTTAGGTATTACAAACAGAATTAGTCCAAAGATGGTAAGAACTCACTAAAACTTGACTCTTGATGAGAGTCGTGTTCTCTCTGCCGTCTCTCTAAAAACTTCTCTCTAAAATTCTTAAAATCTAAACAACTTCTCCATCAGATCTACACAATCGACCTTCATAATTCCATCTTCCATCTTAAATCTCCCACCTATACACCATATTTCTTATTTTATATATATTATCTCTAATAGTTTTGAGAATGAGTCCGAAGAGGGTCTCTTTCTCGCCGGAGGTTAGGGTTTTTTACCCTAGTCTTCTTGAGTGTCTGCACGGTGCCCCTTCTGCTGAGTTACTTAAGGGGGAGCAGGTTTCGAAGAATGTCACTTTTTTGCCGGACGTCAGGATTTATTACCCTCGTCTTTTTACTGGGTTAGTTAATGGGGAGCAGGATTTGTCGACTCAGTCTGGCGAGAGGTTGCAGTCAACTGGTTGCAAGCAGATGGAGTATGTTTGCGATAGCGACTTTCTGGGCTCAGATGGTTGTGGGTCTCACCCTTTTGTGGTAAATGGTGAGGTTTCTTTTTTTTTTTTTTTGCTAATTAAAAATTTTATACCATAAAGGAACAGCATACACAATCTAGGGGTATACCCCGCGAATCAACAAAACTAGTTAAAACCAACCCCAAATCAACTAATCAAGTCTGCATAGAACTAGTTAAACTAACTTAAAGATACAAATTCAAACTATGCCAAGAATGACGAGTGTGTCTCCCCTGTTCACCAAGGCAATCATCAATTCAACGCAAGCACATAAATGACCATAATTAAGTTTCGCAGCAAAATAGCGAAACGAGGCTGAGCCCCCAGCATCAGAGCCGTTCAGATCAAAATCACCCCAACCATACCCTTGCTCGTCAGACAAGTCAAAATTCCCAAGCACATTCATGCAGGCCAAAGTTTCGACGGGCTGCGCCTCCTACTCACTATCAACACCATTAAACACCCATCCCTTCTTGAACACTTTGTCCCAAAGGACTGCAGAAAAACCCCACGCAGCCTTGAACTCATCATCATTTAACAAAATCACCTCACAATCGTAAAATCTCTGTTCCATTGTCATCCGATGACAGAGAGGAACCTCACAACAAATACATATTGTTACCTTGACGTCGTGCCCTGCAATTTGAGAACATGGACATACCAAATCCCATCAGTATGGTAGGAAGAACCCTTAAGCTTCACAGTTGCACAACCAGTATAATGCTCGGCAACATCATTCCTCCGATATGACAAATCACCACACATCACTAGGCTTTGACCACCATCATAATCATTACCTCTATTGCAATACTCTCCCGATAGGTAAGTAGAATAGAGTTCCTTCCTTCTCCTTTTGGTTGTATCTTTACCAGAGGGCCCTTTGAGCTCCTTATTCCCCCTGTCATTCGAAGCATTTACCACATCATTACAAGAACCAATGCATTCCCTAGAGGTCATCACTCTCGAAGGAGATTTGGAATAACCCATTTTTGAATAACCCATTTCCTGTCCATCGGAACCAATGAACACATTACCCTTGACCGAATTATTAGATCTGGGCTCACACAATCCAGAGTCAACAATACACGCAGGCTCCTTCCTTTTGAAGACCAACCTCACATTAGGTTAGGCCCTATCCAAAGGAATCACCGTAACCAAATCTTCTGCAAAAGACACCTTTTTCGGGTTCATTTGCGATGACGACCTCTCCTGCAGTTCCAACACGTGGCCCTTAACCAAATTTTTTGATCTGGACTTTTTTTTTTTTGCTAATTAAAAATTTATACCAAAAGGATCAACTTGATACAATTCTAGGGGCATACCCCGCGAAAGCAACATCAACTAATACAACCCTCACGGTTGTCTTCGGGAAGCGGTTCTTGAAAAACATTTCGTGAAGGTAGGATACCTCTTCGGTGTTGTAGAAGCTAAAGGTTATCATGATGTGAACCCGCATATAGGGTTATTGGTTCAAGTTCTGTTCGGCGAGATGATAAATTGTGGATCTAAGCGTATGGTCGCTCGATGGGTTTCACTTTTTTATTCTAAATCTCAGTTCGACGAGAAGGCTTACACCTTTGGGAAACGAAGCACTACGAATGTTGTGATTGGTCCTGTTGAAGAACGAAGCACTAAGAATGTTGGTATAGTGTTTGACGAAATGCATACTAGAACTGTTATGATGTTTATACATCAGGTTTGTGCAGAATCTCTTAATTTTGGAGATAGAGTTCATGATCACAGCTCCATTGAGCTTGGTGGCTGCTGCGGTGCTAGACTTCTGGTTCTAATCGCACAAAACGGGATAATGGACATAGGAAGGACTGTATCTCTTATGATTGAGGTGAGTACTGGTCATACTCACCGCCTGTTTGATAATTTGTCTCAGTGGATTTATGTGGGGGTCACTACAGCAAGCTCGATGCTGGCAACTTGGTTGCCTCCTTTATTGTTAAATGAGGTGGTGTTTGTTACTATTGCAAAATTGAGTGTGAAAGTGCTTTTTTCAACGGGGTCAGTCCCGAGGTGGACTGTAAGTGCTCATGGTTAGGGAGCAGGGGAGAGCGCCCCTCATGGCTTCAAAGCTTTGCTAGCTGGCGAAAGGGAGATCAGCACTTCGGGTTATCTAATAACAATTTACTGCCATGGTTATCAACATGGGTTTATGAAGGTAGTTTCGTTCGGACGACTACCATGTGCTGTTTTTATGGCAGGCAAAAGGATAGATACTTGCCTTCAATGTTGCTGGCAGTCCCGGAATTTTGTTGATGCTGACCGTAGTGATTCTTGCTGCGGGGTTTATTTTGGTGATAGAACTCATTTTAAAGTGAGTATTAGTACTGCGGTGGGTTTAGCCCAAATGAATGAGAGAATCATTGCTCTGAATGGCAGCTGGGAGGATGACATGAGGCCAGATTGCGATGTTGGTTGCGATGGAGTTGCCATGGATTCTGTTCGTGATTCACTTAGGGGAGTTGTTCAGGTAGTTGTTAACTGTACGTGGATTGTCTATCGGGTTTTGCAGCTGTTGGAGTATGACAAGAACAGGACGGGTCATTGCATCAAGGCTGCTATACAATCTTATGGCGCAGGGAATTGGTTTCCTATGAATAGGAAATGGTTGTTCGCTAGCATGGTGAACCTGGTGATACTCCATTTCTCAGGGGAGTATTACAACTGTGGTGATGACAGTGCGGGTAAGTTCAAGGAGGGACTGGTGACCATTGTTGTTGATATGATGACCCGGGGGCAAGTTTTGAACCCTGGAGCTTCGGATTTTGAAGATCGTTGCAACCTATGTGGACGGGTTCTGATTTGGGTGAAGGCTACGGATGCCGTGGGTCAGAATTTTGGAATGCTGGTTACAGCTTATTGTAATGCAAATGAGAAGTTCGTAGAGCTTATTTTGTTTCACAAGGGGGAGGCAGTGCGGGTCGTCACTGGAGTGCACAAAGTTTGCAGTTGTTTTGTTGATGTGTCTGCTGCTGGAATGCATTTGCGCCACTTCATGGTGCATTATCTGCTGATTCTCATTACTATGGGCTTTGTGAGACATGTGCCTAGTCTCAATTTCAGTTTGTTTAAGGCGCTAGAATAATCTTTAGCTTAATCTCGTTGTTATGTTGACAGTAAGGTGACTTACTGATATTATGACTTTGGTTATGTTTGATTGTTGATTTCGCGGGGTATGCCCCTAGATTTGTACTAGTAGTTCCTTTTTGGTATAAAATTTTAATTAGCAAAAAAAAAAAAAACCATCCTGACATACTCAATTAACTTGAGTCAACAACCAAACTAGATAGACTTAATAGACCAGCGCCCAACAATCTTAATATGAGACCAAACACATGTCTCACAAGAGCCATAGAAATAAGCACCAGCAAATACAGATTGTGCATAAATCTGTCTAAAGTTGCCACTAACAAATAAGTGGACCCATCTCATAATTCGATCATTTCCAGTTCTCATTATAATTCCCAAAACTTGATTGATCATGAGGTTCCCCTCATCCCGGCATTCACGAAGCTGATTGTCAGCTATGTGCGACAAATCATCGCAAGACCATTTCCACAAGAGAAGCCATTTGTAAGCAAAAAACCTTCCCATCAACTTAGCAACCAGAATGGCCAACATCCTTGTGCAGCAGCCCTGCGCAGATATGCCATCGAACACCAGTCGTAGCATGATTCCACCTTTGCATTTACTTATCTCACCCAGCCTTTAATAGCAGAACAAAATCTTTCTCACACCCTCATTGTCAACCCGTGGAATAAACCACCCAAGCTTCCTGTTCAAATAAACCAACGGAGATACACCCGAGGACATAACAACCTCGAAAATCTGGTGAGACTTCGCAACAGCAGTCGAAAGTTCCCCAAGAATACATCCTCTCAGACTTGCGAGAGTAACACCATGACCAAAAACTGAAAACCCAGCTTCATCACAAGCAGCTCTTCCTTCAAAGAGATCAACCCTCGTCAAACACCCGTGTTGAGCAGTTAACAAACCACCACCACTAGCCCGTCTTAGCACATAGCAATGCAAGAATACAGACCAAGCTAAACCACGGCCAGCCATAACTTCTTCAAAAGTTTTTCCAACACATAGCATGACAACAAATCCCCTTACAGAGGACCTCCTTTGAACATTCACGAAAACCTTGATGGTCGAGGTATCAAAAATAGTTCCTCTAGCCTTCATGACAACAACCTTTTCCACTGCCAATATAACTATAGTAGCAGTCACATAGCAATTTCCCTCAACAAGAAAACCTATCTCAATTGTCAAAATGCAACAAGAACCCATAGGCAAAGCCCACAAAACAGGATAGAAACGTGACCCATCTCTCAAACGAAGAAGGATTCGAGCATCACCCAATAAGCAGATCTCCACTCTATGAGTCAAAACCTCAACCACATTTCGGGTCTTCCCCCCGAAATCCCTGTTCATTGGGGCCGAATTAATGACCTCAAAAATAACCTCTTTCACATCTCTATCTTCGACTGTGTACCATACTCCTCCAGTACTGAGCATAACAGCCCTATCATGTACATCAATAATTATCTTATAAACATTGAAGGAGGTATTAGAAGTACCATCACAATCAGTGGTTTCACCCACACACACATAAGCCTCTCTCTGCGACATAATAGCAAATGCCTGGTCGTTATCATCTAATTTAATGAACACCATTTGTTCGTCTCTTCTCAAAACAACATAGGTTGTTAATAAGAGGAGCAAAATCAGCAGATTCCCAACCTCTGATTTTCCCATGAGTGAACCACCTTCCAAATAAAGGTGTCTTCCAAATAAGCTTAATCCACCACATTCTCGACAAGGCATATTATCAAGCACATAGTATCGCCTAGACATATCATTGAGCACCAAGTACACCAAGTGCCCAATAACACAACCATGAGTAACATTCTTAGCGATAATGTTCAATACCTGGAAAGCATCAGATATAACATCCGTTGAGTCAGGACGTAAGACAAATACCTTGATAACATAGCCATCCCAGTTCTTAGAACCAAAGGGAGGAGTTTCACAGAAGCAAACTCCAAAGTCAACAACACATCCAAAGGAATAAACAACCTCACATTAGGTTGGGCCTTATCCAAAGGAATCACCGTGACCAAATCTTCCGCAAAAGACACCTTTTTCGACCTCTCCCGAGGCTTCAACACAAATTTATGCCGATCTATGACCATCCTAACGGAAGGATGAGAAAAATACCTCCTGTCCTCCGATGAAGAGTCCTCCGCGAAGGAAACTCTTGATCGACTCATCTAGAAAATAACTAATAAGAAATATGGTGTTTTAGGTGAAAGATTAGAAGAGGAAAGGTGAATTTAGGAAGGCTAATATGAAGATCTGATGAAGAAATGGTGTAGAATAAGGCTAAATTTATGGCGGCTAAGGTTTTTTAGAGAGATGTTAGAGAGAAGGTAGAGCATATCCGACTCTCATTTTTAGGTTCTTCGCATGGTGAGGTTTCTCTTTGCAAAGAGGAACTTATGAAGAACGCCCGCCAACTGGTTGACGAAAGTCCCTATGCGAATGCGGAAACTACTGGGTTAAAGATCGAAGGTCTGCCTCAAGTGGTGTCAAAGCCTATGAGGGGTACAAATATTTTTTGGGTTTATGCTCACGAGTGTTGTGGATGCTGTTGCTCGACTACCAGATAGAGAGGTATTGAAATGGGGACTTGGAACAGAGCAGAAATGTGCGTTTTGTCTTCTATGTGCAAAACAGTTGACCCATCTTGGGTGGGTTTACAAGAAATGCAGAGGTGTTATAGTCGGCTGATTATGCGACTTAAGAAAGTGGAAGGGTATGTCGAGGTTAACTGCCTGGTGGCATTTGCAGATTGCGCGCATTTGAAGGACAATGGGACTTCTAGACCAGGTTGTGACGATGGGTCGTTTAGGGGGGCAGTTCGCCGAAAATAATCGGATATCAAGCAAATGGATTGTGTGAGGAATAAACTGGTGGCTATTTGGAACCAGTTCAATGAAATCTGGAGGAATGTGAATATTGGCATTTGTTTTAGTTCAAGCATTGCGAACGGTGTTCGCATAAATATAAATGATTCTGGTCCTGTTTTAACAGGAACTAAGCTTGTGTTTGTTCATGATGAGACTAGACAGTGTTTTGAGGACTTTCAGTCTTTGTCTATGTTGAATTGCCTTGTTGAGGAATTCAATGTTCAGGTTGGACAAGGATTTTTTAATTGTCATGAAGAGGCTTTCATTCCTTCTGTTCACAATGCGACTTGTGGTATATCTCTGAAGAAGACACTATATTCTACTCACCTTTCTGGAGAGTATTGCAACAGAGTGGATGACTTTGTTGGTGGTGACAACCACGATGGTTATGCAATTACTGTTATTAACTGTTTAAGAGTTATTGGGACTTCTAGTCTAGGTGGTGATGTTGTTGTTGTTTCCGAAATTGCAAGGTGGGGAAAACATAGTTGTTTGATGTTGTTTGATGAAAGACATGGGATGCTATTGCTTGCTCGTTGCGATGTCCATGAGTGGAAGAGCTTGGGAGTAGACCCTGTTTGGGTGGATGTTGTTTCTTCTTCCATGAAGAAATGGAGTTCTAAAGGTGAGTGTGTTGGAAACAGGGGAGGTTTCCTGCTCGGGAACCTAACTGGCCAGCACAGCTGTTTGAAGTTTGATGAAGGTATGGTCTGCCTTCTGCTTACAATGGAACTGCTTCTGCGCGGAACCCAAGGGAGTTGCTTCTGTCTTGCGGGTTCAGCGTGGGATAATAGGGCTGCTGCTAGGCAGCAATTGAAGAAAATGTTGTTGAGGATGCTTGGAGGTGAATCTGAAGGTTCATATTATTGTATTATTTGCCTGGCATAGCTTTGATTATATGTAGACTTGTTAGGATTTTATGTTGACTTGATTGGTTGATTGAGTATGTTTTGATGTTTTAGTTGTTGTTGATTTCGCGAGGTATGCCCCTAGAAATGTATCTGTTGTTTCTTTTGGTATAAAATATCAATTAGCAAAAAAAAAAACCTCATTTTTGACTCGTTGGAACAAGAATATTAATTTAGCTTCATTTTTGACTTGTTTGAATATGGAAACCACTTGTAGCCTTGTTCTTGACTCGTGCGACCCCCAAAACTCGCTAAAACCTCATTTTGGACTCGTTTGAATAAAATTATTAATTTAGCTTCATTTTTTACTTGTTTGAACAGGGAAACCACTAGTAGCCCCCAAATGTAGGAATCCCTCCACTTTATCTGATTACAGACCCATCTCTTGCTGTAACACCATCTACAAGTGCATATCAAAAATTCTAGCAGCTCGTCTCAGTCGAACTCTTCCGTCCATGATTAATAAATCTCAAGCGGCTTTTGTCAAAGGGAGGAACATCTCAGATATAATTCTCTTGGCGCAAGAACTTTTGCATGGTTGTAGCAACACTCATGGAGTCGCTAAAGCAAGCTTCAAGATGGATTTGCACAAGGCTTTCGACTCATGCCACTGGCAGTTCATTATAGATGTGTTAATCCTTCGAGGATACCCCTTACCTTTCATCAGATGGATTCATGCTAGGGGTGTAAATATTATCCGCAAACCGCAATCGCACCGCAAATCACTCGCAATCGCAACCGCAAAAATCGCCAAAATCGAAAAATCGCAAAATCGCAACCGCAATCGCAACCACTCGCATACTTGCGGGTTGGCTGCGGATTTGAATATTGAAAAACCGCAAAATCGCAACCGCAATCGCAAACCGCAATATATATATATATTATTAAAAATATATATTTTATATATTATTTATTTTTATAAATATAAATTAATAAATCATATATTATATTATATAGTTAGAAGTCTTGGTGCTAATTTTTAGCATTGATGTTCGGGCCTTACATCATATTTCTTTGTATTCTGTTGGTTTACATTTCTTTGTACTCATGACATTTAGTCTTGAAATATCACCAATTATTTATGAAAATGTTAGTCACAAAAAACCATCAAATTTTTTCAATTTGAAAATATATTTTTTAAACAAATTTTAATAGGTGGTTGAACCGCAAACCGCACCGCATAATCGCGACTTTAACCGCAACCGCATGTGCGGATAATCGCAACCGCAAGTGCGGTTGTGGTTGGAAATTTCAAAAACCGCCAAAATCGAAAAATCGCCATAACCGCCAAAAACCGAACCGCACCGCACCGCTTACACCCCTAATTCATGCTATTCTCACTTCATCTCGGTTCAGTGTAAAAATAAATGGTGAATCAGCTGGGTACTTTGCTAGTTCAAGAGGGATTCGTCAGGGGGACCCGCTATCGCCATTCTTGTTTGTGTTAATTATGGATGTTCTATCATAATTTCTTGATAAATTAAGGGAGAATGACCAGTTCATTTATCACAAGAATTTTGAATCCTTGAAACTTAATCATCTTTGCTTTGCGGATGACCTGATAATTTTTTGCAAAGGTGAAAAAAATTCAATTAAGCTCATGATGGATTCTCTGGACCTTTTTTACTCATACTCGGGGTTGAAAGCAAACCCAAATAAGAGTTCTTGTTATCTGTCAAACCCTCCATCTGATTTGCAAGAGTGGATTTACAACAGTTATGGTATTGGTGTTGGTAGCCTACCAGCAAAATTCCTTGGAGTTCCCCTGATCACTCAGAAACTGAAGAAAAGAGATTGTCAAAGACTCATTACTCGTATCACTAGCAGAATTGATTCATGGACTTCTATATTCCTTTCTTTCGCTGGTCGTCTCTAGCTCATCAGCTCAGTTTTGCAAGCAATGTATTCGTTCTGGTGCGCCCACTTCATCTTACCCAAAAGTATTATTTCTCATATTCATCAACTTCTGTCACGTTTTCTTTGGAATGGTAATGCAAACAGCTGTTCAAAGGCAAATGTGGCATGGGACATAATCACTAGGCCTAAAACGGAAGGGGGGCTTGGCATCAAAGATGCGTGGGACTGGAATAAAGCCTTGATTTTTAAACATCTCATAGCCATTGTTAATCCTGGTTGCTCTTCTTTATGGGTTACGTGGTTCAGAAGTCAGTTAATTAAGGACTCCTCTTTGTGGACTATTCCTAAGCCAAGCAAATGCTCATGGATTATACGGAAAATTTTGGATTTCCGTGAACAGGCTCTGCAACATATCTCTTATATTATTGGTGACGTCCAACATACCTCCTTCTGGTTTGATCCTTGGTTTAATGGTCAATCAATCTGCAAGAAATTGGATGACCCTATCATTTCAAGTGTGGGTCTTCCCTCAACGACAAAGGTTTCTGCTATTTTAACCCCTTCAGGTTGGTCCCTACCCACTTCCAATTATCATGACATGTTGGTTTGGCGGTAAAACTTTCAAATGACCCATCCTTTTAATCTTGCCAAATCTGATGCAATTCTTTGGGATGGTATTCGTACTAAATCCCTCCGTGTTACAAATCTCTGGCAATCTGTTCGAATTAGAGGACATGTAGTTTCTTGGGCAGCTAGTGTTTGGCATAAATTGCAGGTGCCTCGTTTTTCTTGCCATCATTGGCTTATCATGCATGGACGTGTTCGAACTTTAACGAAACTGCAGCAAATTGGATTGGTGAATGAGGTGAACTGCTATTTTTGTATTAGTGGGGTGGAAACGTGCCATCATCTTTTTTTAGAATGTCCCTACACACAGCACCTATTTAATCTTATTACTGCTGGGAAACAAATTTCTATGCCATCTGATTGGGCAAGTTGGTATGCTGAGTTAACCAATTTCAATGGCAAAAATATCATCCATGTGCTGCGATCTCTTATCTTCCAAGTAGGTGCTTACTATATCTGGTGGGAACGCAATAATCGCTTTCATACAGGAGAAAGTTCATTTCCCCAAAGTCTAGCATTGAGATGCTCGAATGTAATCAGTAGTCATCTAGAATCCTCACCTTGGTTTCAAAAAGAGAAAAACAAAATTGTAACCTTGTCTAGGTGGTGTGGTTGTTAGTTCTGCCAGGGCATAGTCCTTTATTTAATCTTTTTTTACATGATTTAGGGCCTGTCCTATTTCATGTTCCACCATGTACATTTTCCCTTTTATTTTAATGCATTTAACTTTTAGCAAAAAACAAAAGCCTTGTTCTTAACTCGTTTAACACCTAAAACTCACTAAAACCTCATTTTGGACTCGTTGGAACATGAATATTAATTTAGTTTCATTTTTGACTTGTTTGAACATGGAAACCACTTGTAGCCTTGTTCTTGACTCGTTTGACCCCTAAAACTCACTAAAACCTCATTTTGGACTCGTTGGAACAAAATTATTAATTTAGCTTCATTTTTTACTTTTTGAACAGGGAAACCACTAGTAGCCTTGTTCTTAACTGATGTGGATTGCTCCACAAATAAAGAAAACAAGAAGAAAAGTATATTTCAAAAGAACACGATCAATCCAGAAACGTGAACTTTGAATCAAAAGTTTCTTTCTTCTTAACAAAGGAGGACTAAAAAAAATGAGAGTCGCTTAGTCTCTCTCTCTGGAGCCTTAGCCGCCTAAAAAACTTAGCCTTTTTCTTCACAATTTCTCCATCAGATCTACAATATCCTTCCTAAACCCACCTCTCCTCTCTTAATCTTCCACCTTTATCTCTAAATTTCTTATATATGATATCTATGACATGTTCTCAGGATTTTTGCGGGGATTTTGGTTCTCCGAGTCCTGTAACTTTGGTTTCGATGAGATCAGCATCTTTAGATGAGAACTCATTGGAGTTGTGTGCTGGTAATACCTTGGTAGACAAATCCTTGGGTTTAGTCTCAGGAATGACAAATGATGGTCGCTATCCTCCTGAGGATGAGCCCCTTAGTGAACTTGAAAGAATTGAATTAATAACTTTGCGGAGAAATATGATGGAAATGAAAAACTTCCTGAAGGAAAAAGGCTTTTTAATGGCTCAATCTGAAGAAGGAACCATTCTGGATAATGCTAAAAATAACCTTGAAGTGGGATTTTCGGCACTGATGGACCCTCTGTCTTGCGAAACAGGTGCGTTGGGAGCTGAAAATCAACATTTAGTTGAGGAGGCGAATCCCATTGAGGGTGCGACCTATTTACTGGAGACAAGAACTCCCGGGAGTCTAGGCTTCTTTGAAGTGTCTATATATTATCCCAAAAGGATGGAGAAGGTAGTTCTACCTAGTACGGAGGGGGTAGTTATTGATGCCTTGAAGGTGTTCGATGAAATTTCCAAAAGAGATGTCATTGATGAGTTATATCAGGGGAACAGGGATTTGAATATCTATGAAGTTTGGAAGGTTGCTTGGGCTCGTGCTCAAACGCAGAGGATGGACATGGCAGATGTGGATTGGTATATTGATAAACAGAGCGATGAGCTTGCAACGGCAAGGCCTAAACTAGAACAGTTTACTAATTGCGAGACCTCTGTTGAGGAAGCTCTGCAGGATAAAGAGGATATGTTGCTGCCGGGTACGAACAGTACTGATTGGCCCCTTGCATTTCTCAACGCTCATAAGGGGAAGTTAAGGAAAAAGCGGTTGCCTAGGCGCAAAGCTAAATGTGGCAGGAAGGAGCTTAAGCCCATAGTGCTGTTTATGTACCAGGGAGCATGTGTGGGATTTGCGCGTATGCATGTTCATAGCGCTTGGGTTGTTTTCAAACCAGGGTTGTTGGCGGCACCAGATTAAAATTTCTTATTCGGAAGGTTGTTGCTGTTAAGACGTATGTTTCTTAATTGTTGATTAGGTCAGGTTAATCTAGCCCAGCTAGGTTAATTAGTCTCATTATGATGTTATGATGTTTTTGTTGTTGTTATTCTCTGTTGTTCCGCTAGGTAGATGCGTTACTTATCGCGGGGTATGCCCCTAGAGATGTAATCTTTTGCCTGTGGTATAAATTTTAATTAGCAAAAAAAAAAAAAAAAACTTTGAATCTCAAATAACTTAGATCAAATAGATACACACACAAAAAATAAATGAGAGTCGTCTTTTCTCTCTATCAAAAGCCCTAGCCGCCTTCAGATCTGAACCTTAATCTACACCTTTTCACCATCAAATTCACACTTAATCCTTCCTGAATCCATATTCCCTCTCTTTCCTTTCACATATACACCATATTTCTTAATTATTCTTATATTTTATTTTATTATCGTTTTCTTTGATGGGTTTTCTGTGTAGGGGACCTTTTGTTGTTAAGGATGGAGAGTCCATGGAATTGTTGTGTGTTTTGCCATTTGTGCTAAAGGGTTTTGAACCGCTCTTCTCTTCGTTGGCAGGAGGGTTCTTTGGTTTTTTCGGGATTGGAAATCCTAACGCTGCTTTTGGAATGTTTGAATCGTATAGACGACTGTTGTCTTGCGGATCTCATTTAGACTCATCCGCGTATGTCCAAAGGAGCGTCACTGCACCTGATGGGAGTCCTGTTTTCAAGGCCTGTATCTTGAAGTGTGTGTTTCCTACCCGCCTCGAGACCATGGTGAACTCTATCGATGTGAAGGAGTCTGTCTTTAGCGAACTAGGTGTGCTTTTCGCAGCCCAGATGCAGAATGTTGGCTTCTCTGAAACCTATGGTAAAGGAATCAACGGCTTTGTTACTAAGGGGTTTAGGACTTGTTCTTTCAAAGATGTGTTGAATTCCTGGTTGATCTACTCATTCCTTCTCCTGGGATGATGGGTAGGCCTATATGGGTGGGCTCTTGTAGTAATAACGCCGGGAATGATGAGGGATGCGAGCCGATAGGTCCAAGCTCGAATGCACTCCAACTGTTTGTTCATTTGACTGAATGTGGTTTGTTGTTAAAAAGGAATTGTGGAGCTGGAAGTACTCACATGGTGCTGGTATGCTTGAAGTTGAGGGAGTCTTTAATGGTTCTCTACTGCCTTCTTGCCCTCTTGGAGACTCATGTTAAAAAGGAATCGGCCGATCGTATTGCTTCGTTTATTTCTCATCGTTTTAGGTGGGTTTTTAACTACGACCATCATCATAATGGTCGTATTTGGGTAGGATGGGATCCAAATCTTTGGACTGTTCAGCCCTTGGTTTTTGATGCTCAGCATGTTTCCTGTTCAGTCTCAAGGCTAGGAAGTAATGACAAGTTCATAGTATCTTTTGTCTATGCTAATAATACTTCCTCGGACAGACTTCCTTTGTGGTCTAATCTTCTTCAATTCAAAAGGCAATTTGTGAAGAATGATGATGCTTGGATTCTCATGGGATATTTCAACGTTTGTTTAAATTTGGAAGAAATTAATGGTGGCAACCCATCTTTCTCTTCTGGTATGATTGATTTTAAAGATTTTCTGGACGAGGCTGGCATTTTTGATTTGCATTTCACAGGTCACTTGTACACTTGGTGGGATAGTAACAAAACAGCTCCAAAGCATAAGAAATTGGATCGGGTTCTGACTAATGATCATTGGTTAACTGCTTTTCCCCTGTCTCGAGCTCAATTTATCTCTCGTGGTCTCTCGGATCACAACCCAGCTTTAGTCCATCTGGGATCTTCTACTGAGAAAATCATGAAGTCATTTCAAGTTTTTCAGCATATTTTAAAATCCCCCAACTTTCATGATGCGGTTAAAAAAGCTTGGGAAGTGGACATTGAAGGAGATCCCTGGTTTATCTTGACTTCAAAACTTAAACGGGTAAAGGAAAATCTGAAATCTCTGAACCGAGAAGAAGGAAATCTACATGAAAAGGTAAAGGAAGCTAGATCTCTTTTAATTGCATTTCAAGATAACCTTCCTCCTGTTCCTTCTTTTGACCAGTTTTGTGAAGAAGAAAGATTGAGATCTGTTCTTGTCAAAGTTCTTAATCAAGAGGAAGTGCTTCTCAAACAAAAATCAAGAATGAACTGGCTGCGCCTAGGTGATGGCAACAATCGCTATTTCTTTAACTCCTGCAAGGCCAGATGGAATGTTAATAAACTCTTGGCATTAGAAGACTCTGAAGGAAACATACAAACCACTCATAAGGATATCTCTAGAATTGCAGTGGAATATTTTCATTCGAATTTGGGTTCATCTCCCCCAGTTTCTTGTTTAAACCAGAATGTTACATTCCCCAGCCTCTCTGAGCATCAAGGTAAGGAGCTTATTGAGCCCTTCACAGAAAATGATATCTTATTTGTTTTCAAAGGCCTTGCGAAAGGAAAGAGTCCGGGGCCTGATGGTTTCACTCCGGAGTTTTATTTGACAGCTTGGGACATTGTTGGTAAAGAGGTCACTAATGCCCTGCTCTATTTTTTTAAATCTCTCCATCTACCTCGTATTATTAATTCTACAGCGATTGCTTTAATTCCTAAATGCGAAGGAGCATCCAAAATATCTCAATATAGACCTATTTCCTGTTGCAATACTCTGTACAAGTGCCTTTCAAAATTGCTTTCTCTGAGACTTAAGAAGGTGTTACCTGATCTTATATCGCAAAATCAGTCTGCGTTTGTGCCTTCTCGTAGAATTGGTGATAACATCATGCTTGCTCAATCTCTTTGTAGAGATTATCATCGTGATTCGGGCACCCCTAGATGTGCAATCCAGCTTGATATTCATAAAGCTTTCGATTCGGTTAGTTGGAGTTTTCTTTTTGAAGTTATGTTGAAAATGGGATTCCCAGCCATCTTCATAAACTGGGTTCGAAAATGCATAACTAGTGCTATGATTTCAGTCAAAATAAATGGTTCTTTGGAAGGATATTTCGCTTGCAAGTCAGGATTACGCCAAGGTGATCCTCTATCTCCTTTCCTGTTTGTCTTAGCCATGGAGGTTCTATCCAGTTATCTCAAGCATGATTTGGAGAACGATGCTCAATTCTCTTTTCATTGGCGAGCAAAAGATTTGAGGATTTCCCACCTTATATTTGCTGATGATTTACTCCTATTCTATAAAGGTGAGTCTCATTCGATTTCTTCTATGTTAAATACTGTCTCCAAATTCTCTGAAGCATCAAACTTGAGGCCGAATCCCTCCAAGAGCCTCTGTTTTTTCTGCAATGTTCCTCAGGCTGTCATTAGTGATACTCTTGCAATAACGGGATTTCAACAAGGAAATTTGCCTATTAAGTATCTAGGTCTTCCGTTAATCACCAGCAGTCTTAAGAAAAGAGATTGCATTGAGCTTACTAGAAAATTATGTGCTCGCATTGACAGTTGGCCTGCCCGAAGCTTGAGATACTCTAGTCGTCTCCTCCTTCTTAAAACAGTCCTTTCTAGCATTCAAGGTTATTGGGCTTCCTACTTGTTCTTGCCAAAGAGTGTCTTGAACAATATCAGTTCCTGTTTTGCTAAATTCCTGTGGGGAGGTAGTACTAATGCTAGATGTCATCATAAAGTCTCTTGGAAGGACTGTAATCTTCCAAAGTCTGAAGGGGGTCTGGGTTTACGGGATATAATAGAGTGGAACAGGGCAGCAATTCTTTTTCAAATATGGAGGCTTGCTAAACCCACGGCTAATTCTTTGTGGATATTATGGTTGCATGAATGTTTATTTAAAAACAAGTCGTTCTGGACTGCAAAGCTCCCTTCTCAGAGCGCATGGTGTGTTAAAGAAATAATGAACTTAAGACATGTTGCTAAACAGCACATCTCTTATGAAATTGGTAGGAACTCTACAATGTTTTTATGGCATGACCCCTGGCTTAATCATGACAGCTTAATCAATCAACTGGGAGTGGATATCATCTCAATTTCAGAATCTTTTAATCTTGCTCCAGTAAGGTCTATCATTAGTAACGGCATCTGGAATGTTGGCTCAAATCATGTTTTGGCTATTCAACTTCGTCATATGTTAAGTGCAATCATGATCAAAAGAAGCGATAATATCTTCTGGAATGGAATTTCAAATCCAAACATCTCTGTGATTTGGCATTCTATTCGTAGAGTTGGCTCTCCTCCTCTTTGGATCAATGCAGTGTGGCATAAATTTACTATCCCCAAGTGTGCTTTCTTTATGTGGTTGGCATTAAAAAAGCGGCTTCTAACAAAAGACAAAATGATAAGATTTGGTCTCAATATAGACCCTACTTGCTTTCTGTGCCATCAAAGCTCGGAGACCACTGAACATCTTTTTATGGAGTGCTCAGTTTCTATCCTGCTATTACGAGCAAGTCCTGTGACTCTTAAAACTACTTGGAGAGACTGGGAGGAAGGAAATTTCCTTCAAGGACGCGAAATTAAAATCAAACAACTGTTAGCCTATCTGTACATCTCAGTCTTCATTTACTCGGTATGGCGTGAGCGAAATGACAGGATGCACCATAATGGAAATCCAAAAAGTGTTGCCCAGTTGATTTATGTCATAAAAAGCATGGTGAGGGAGAAAATCTGCATGATCAAGGCAGTCAAGAAGCACATTCGGAAGAACCCACAATTTATTAGCAATCTTTACTAATTGCTCATTCCGAGCTCTGTTTCCTTGTAGTTTTTTGTAGCTGTAGCCTTGGCTTAGCTGTTTAGTTTTCGCTTGCGGGGTATGCCCCCAGTTTTTGTTCCTTTTGTTTGGTCTTTATAAAATTTTCAATTAGCAAAAAAAAAAAAAAAAAAAGTTGCGATTATACACGTCGAGAGAAGAAACCTGGACGTTGTTGTGTCTAGATATGGCATTCTAAGAGATAGATACAAGGTGTTTGATGGAATGACACATAGAAACTTTGCAATTTCTTGCATATGGAGTGCTGTGAAGTACGAGGTGGATGTTGGGATATGTACAAAGAGGAGGTTCCAAAGTGTATGCGTTATGTACGAGGGCCTGTGGGCTATTGTAAGGGGTGCTGGGGTAAGGATGAACAAGGTTGCTGTGTTGATCCTTAGCCGTAAGGCTGTCTTTGCAGAGTTTCACCTTGGGTTTGGATCGATTCGACCATTCTTAATCGGAAAGATTCATAGTCTGATTCTGATGTTGGTGTGGAGCCCTGGCACCCGGTGTCAACTGCGCAATCAGTTCATAAGGAATGTAAAGTTCATGAAAATTAGTTTGGGGGTTGTGGTTACAACCTCATCTCAGATGATAAAATGTGTGACACAATGGATGGCTATGCTGCCTCATGACGGGATGAAGCCTGGGGACCATTTGAATTTGAATGCTCAGTCTCTTGAGACTCTTACCTATGGAAAAGGTTGGGAGCTGATAAAAGCTTTAAGTTGTGTCCTGCATAAAGAACAATTTCGTTCAGATATGCAGGAGGAGGGTTCTGTTGTTCCTTTGCAGGGGTATGTGCTTACTGCGCACCAAAGCCAATCTTATGGTTTGCTAGCTGGTTTTCTTAAGCATGATGTTGTGAATATGGTTTGCAAGGAAGAGGGGACGGAAGAGGGCTCTGCCCAGGTTTATGTCATTATGAATGATCATGTTTTGTTGGCTACTTTTTAGGCTTTGGAGGATGAGTGCTAAGCAGTTTTTCTTCATGCAAACTGTTAGCGTTAGATCAAAGGAATTCCATCTGTGGCTCCTTACATGGATGGACATTGTTGTTGGGAATGGACTTGGGTTTACTCAGGTGCGGAATGTTGAGTACAGCTTTGTTGGTTGCAATGCTGATTGGTTTTTAAAGAATGGTTTGAAGGCATCTTCTATGACTATTGCCTTATGGGCGCCGCATTGTCAATGCAAGCGCAATTCGATGGGTGTGGATGGCACTAAGTGTGTCAGCTTTGATTTTAGAATATCTTTTTATGATATTACTGCTAATGGGGGCTCGCTCGAGATGATGCAATCTCTATCTGTCCACCCTGTTAATGGGAAGAGCTCTTTCGAGTTGACAGTGGCTAAACTAAGAGCGCTTTTGGGGATGTTAGTACTCGGCTTGGTTGACATGACGCTGTGCGTGAGTGGTTCGCTAAGTGTTGATGCGAATGAGAAGGATGGGGCACTGGGTCTTTTCCAGTTTGTTGCCGATGCGGTGGAGGAATCTATTGGGTCTGATTACGTTTATAATGTTATCTACAAGTTGGATGACTGGTTCATGGTTGTGAGCTGGTATGGTGATGGGCATCTTGAATGTCGATTCTTGGAGGGTTTTAATCACTCGAGCGAGCCAGGACCCCATGGTTTGGTTCCATATGATATGTCTCATTCTAGTGAGTTGGCCAGCTACGTTGGGGAATGGGCATTCATGCTTCCACGAGCTTGGAAAGGACAAATTGATTTGTTGCATGTGATTGATTTTGAATATCAATCTGTGGGCCCGGCCCAGATCAGGCGACACCAGGATGTAATTCAGGGGACTTTTCTTAATGTGCAGCTTACATTAGCAGGGGAGTGCTGTTATGGCTTTAGGGCAGGTCTGGATTGGACCCTTATTCAGGCGCAGATCTTATTTTAACTAGTTTCTAGTTTCTAAGTTTTATGTTGACAGTAAGTGATTTACTGCTGTTATGAACTTTTGTATTAGTTGTTGTTGATTTCGCGGGGTATGCCCCTAGAAATGTATCATGCTGTTCCTCTTGGTATAAACTTTTAATTAGCAAAAAAAAAAAACTTAGATCAATCCAGAAACTAAGTAATTTGAATCTAACCTTCAAAACAATCCAGTAATTGAAGTTTAGAATAAAGAAAAACTAATCATAGTTTATCTCAAAACAAAAGTTTATATAATTCATTATCTGTCTTAAACATTACATGAGATGGGTATATATAGGCTTAGACAATAACCTAAACCCAACAGGAATCCAAGAGAAATCCAATACCAGCTTGAAGATTAGCTACTTTCTGAATCCATCCAGGAAACGCATTAGAAAACCCATTCCAAATAGAAAATACATAAAACCAAATCCGAATAGGAAAATAAAACCCTAATTGCTTAAAATAAGAAAAACCCTTTCAAGTGTGCGCCTCATAGGGTGAGGTCTTCGCATAATGTTAAGTGTGGAGAAGGAAATGTCCATTTGGATGGTGGTAAGAGTAAGATTGGTGGATCTGCTATCAACTGTTTCTCTTGGAAGAAGGGATGTGGCGGGAAAATCGGAAAGGTCACTACTACTAAGACTATGGGTCTTGTGTTTGACGAGTTGTCTCAACCAGGAATTGGTTTTGTGTTCTTGTTGTTGGGTTCAGATGGTTTTCTGAGTAAATGGATGAGACATTCCTTAGTCAGTGTGTATGTTGTAGAGCTTGAAATTTATGAATACGAAAATAGCATTGGAACCTTGGTGCATTTATTTATGCAAGATTTCCTTTTAAGATTGGATTTCTGGAGATGGAACATTGTTTCGGCTTTGTTCACAACTGTAGATGGAGGAACAGGAGTTATGGAAGAATATTCCTTGTTCCGGAATGCATTGAATCAAGTGAAGTTCTATCGCGATGTGCAAGGTGTCAATCGAGTCATTGTTGATACTTTATCTTGTAGGAACTCTTGTGAGGGTTCGGTTTTGAAACTGGGTCTTTATCCTTACAGGAAAATAAGCCAGGAGACTGATGGTAATATGATAACTATTTTGGATGTTATTTTTGGTAATGTGCTGATGACAGGTAGTCCCTTTTACGAGTTGACAAGGCCTGGGCAGTTGTGTATTGCCGCATTGTCTGGTTTAACTGCAAGTTCATGGTGCAAGCTGTTGCGTTATTTAAATTCTGGGGATGTGAAGAATTTATTTGAGGATGTAGTGTGTGCTAATTCAAAGTCCACAATCAAAGAAATGAGGGAAGTTGTTGTAAAGGGAGATGAGGATATATTGTTCGAGGGAATGTTAACAAGAGACTCTCAAAATGGGCGTGGTGTCTTGGTGATACGCAATACTGAGTGCTTTGGCATGGACTCAATGACTGATTGTTTGCAGATTTTCCAGGTCATTACAGGACATGCTGTGTTGGGAATTGTACAAGACGGAAATGAAAATGGATGTTGCTGTGGTAATCTATTGGTGGTAAATCAGTTTATTGTTTTAATGGATT
Source organism: Kitagawia praeruptora (assembly GCA_037693485.1). NCBI lineage: Eukaryota > Viridiplantae > Streptophyta > Magnoliopsida > Apiales > Apiaceae > Kitagawia > Kitagawia praeruptora. The sequence goes on along the minus strand of CM075344.1, from coordinate 91,423,665 downwards.
GTGCGATTGGGTGTTCCTATGCCCATGCTTTTACTCAGATCATTAAAACTGAGGTTGTAGATGCTATTCAATGCAAAAGTCAATTGAATATGAGATACTGTGTAGTAGAAATGCTGGTCACATGGAAGTCTGATCTCTCCTATTGGTTCACTTTGTGGATTGGCATGGAGTTGGACGCGCTGCTGAAGTGTTACTTTTATATATGTACCAGGCATAGACCCTATAAGCTAGTTTCCTAGTCTCTCATGTAGAAGCATTCTGTTGCTTGATGGTTTTGTTGTTTTTGTGTTTTTTTAAATCATGCTGTTCCGTTAGGTGGATATTTTACTAATCGCGGGGTATGCCCCTAGAGATGTATTTTGTTTGCCTATAGTATAAATTTTAATTAGCAAAAAAAAAAAAAAAAAACTTGCAAGCCAAAATCTACTTAATAATTATAGATAATAATTAGCTTCTTGTCCAAGCTTCATTCGTCTCACCTTGATTCCTTCTTGTCCAAGTAAACTTCTTGACCAAACTCTTGCACAAATTCCAACTCGAATCTCTCTATGAATAATAATAATAAATATTTACCAATTAACATATCCATTCTCTAATCCTCATCATTCTCCTCTCCTTTGAAGAAAACTCGTCCTCGAGTTTTAAAGTATTTAAGAATAAGCACACAACGAGATAATTTCTTGTAGAACTCAAAAGCATCAAATTTTAACCCCATGACCAATATCTTTGGAAGCAACCTAAAAAGAACAAGATATATTGAAGAACCAGGTGTTTCCAACAAGTTGTCAATGCCTAGAAAATCAATGTGTTCCATCGTAATGATGTTATTCTCATCTTTCACAACATCGACAATTGCAATCACATTCTCTACCTCATCCTTCTCTTTAATGTCACTACAAATAACTTGCAGAGGTTCACTTACATGATTCTCTTCTACAATCAAAACATGCTCATATTCCTCATGCTTCTCTGTTATTGCTTGCTTGGTAACTAGTTCCTTCGTTTCAGCAGAATTTTGTGTAGTCTCAACATGTAACACCCTACAATCAACAATCAAATCAACAACATTCTCCATAACAACAATTTCTTCCTTTTTTGCATCATTCTCTGTAATAACAATTTCTTCCTCTTTTGCATCATTCTCCATAACATCATCTTCTTCCTCTTTTGCATCATTCTCCATAAGAACAACTTCTTCTTTTTGAGTTCCTCTTGAAAGTTCAAACCCTTGAAAAGAAGACTTCAATTTCTCCTCTTGTTCCTCTGGTTGATGAGATTCAAATTCGAAAGCTAGATTGCGAACATCATTAAACGAGATATATGGCCAATTCAATCCACGAATAAACCTTGCAATTTTTTTTGTTTCTTCCTCCTCTAAGTCACAAATAAAGCATAATTTTCAAATTCAGAAGTATATTCAGAAACACTCATAGTACCTTGAGATAAAGATGTCAGCTTCAAGAACTTCTCTAGTTCATAATCATAAGGAATATATTTTGTACGAAGTTCCTTCTTTAAAGCTGTCCAAGTCACGATCTCCCCCTTTCCAGATCTAGCTCTTCTTGCATTAAGATTGTCAAACCATAAGCCTACTTTTTTCGTAAGTTTAATCGCTACAATCTTGAAAACTTTTGTCTCACTCCAACCCGTATAATCTGAAATCTTGTCGACTTGTCTTACCCAATCAACAAAATCTTCAATGCTACCCAAACCCGTAAAATAATTAAGCTCTATTCCAGGATCATAGATTTTATCTCTACCTTTCATTGTAAGAATTTTACCCAACACATCAAACCTAGACTCCATTGAATTAGCTAGCTTTTCCGTTCGTATATCCATCGCATCCAATTTTTGAAGCAAGCGTTTAACCAATTCATCTGTTGCCATGATCGAGATTTGAAAAAAAAGGAAAAAAAAATTCTGGATGAACAGTTTCCGATGAACAATGCCGATGAACAGTGCGCGTGAATAGTGCCGATGAACAGTGCGCGTGAACAGTTCCCGTGAACAGTTTCCGATGAACAATGCCGATGAACAATGCCGATGAACAGTGCGCGTAAAACCCTAGATCTCCCAACAATTAAGAAATTGATGAAGAAACCTTGGCTCTTGATACCAAATTGATGTGGATCGCTCCATGAATAAAGAAAACAAGAAGAAAAGGATATTTCAAAAGAACACGATAAATCCAGAAACGTGAACCTTGAATCTCAAATTCCTTATATCAATCCAGAAACTAAGTAATTTGAATCTAACCTTCAAAACAATCCAGTAATTGAAGTTTAGAGTAAAGAAAAACTAATCATAGTTTATCTCAAAACAAAAGTTTATATAATTCATTATCTGTCTTAAACATTACATGAGATGGGTATATATAGGCTTAGACAATAACCTAAACCCAACAGGAATCCAAGAGAAATCCAATACCAGCTTGAAGATTAGCTAATATCTGAATCCATCCAGGAAACGCATTAGAAAACCCATTCCAAATAGAAAATACATAAAATCAAATCCGAATAGGAAAATAAAACCCTAATTACTTAAAACAAGAAAAACCCTTTCAAGTGAAAGGTAAAAACTTGCAAGCCAAAATCTACTTAATAATTATAGATAATAATCAGCATCTTGTCCAAGCTTCATTCGTCTCACCTTGATTCCTTCTTGTCCAAGTAAACTTCTTGACCAAACTCTTGCACAAATTCCAACTCGAATCTCTCTATAAAATAATAATAATAAATATTTACCAATTAACATATCCATTCCCTGATCCTCATCATTAACTCGTTTAAGCTTGCAGAGGAAGATGGAATGTGAATAAGGTCCTATCTTTACAAACTCAATCTGGGGAGACAATCACAGCCCATGAAGATATGTCGAAGGTAGCTGTAGATTACTTCAAGAATTTATTGGGTATTAGAAAGGTGGTTGCTCCCTTTCCTGATGACATATCTTTGCCTAAATTGAGTGAAGCCCAAGAGAGATTGCTCAGCACTCCGTTTTGTGAGAATGACATTTTGAAAACTTTAAAGAGAATGGAGAAAAACAAGAGCCCTGGTCCTGATGGATTCACGGTGGAATTCTTTCTGGCCACCTGGCATATAGTGGATCCTGATGTCACAAGAGGTATCCTATTTTTCTTTGAGTCTCTTGTTATACCTAGAATTATTAATGCGGCTTCAATATGTTTGGTTCCTAAGCAGGATAGCCCTACTCAAATGCAACATTTTCGTCCCATTTCTTGTTGCAATGTCATTTATAAATGCATCTCAAAAATGCTAGCTTCCAGGCTTAAGACTGTAATGCCCTCATTGATTTCAAGTCATCAATCTGCGTTTGTGGCTAGGAGATCAATTGGTGACAATATCTTCTTTGCCCAATCCCTGTGTAAAGGCTATAATCGTAATGATGGCCAGCCTCGTAGTGCCATTAAACTTGACATTCACAAAGCTTTTGACATGCTTGATTGGAGCTTCATCTTTGCAGTTATGGAAAGGATGGGGTTCCCCTCGAAGTTTGTAGATTGGATCAGAATTTGTATAACCACCACCATGTTCTCTGTCAAACTTAATGGAAGCTTGGAGGGTTTCTTCAAAGGGAAATCTGGATTAAGGCAAGGCGACCCTCTATCACCCTATCTCTTTGTATTGGCAATGGAGGTTCTTACTGCTTGTCTGAACAAGTCTGTTGAGAACTCGAACTTTAAGTTTCACTGGAGAACCAAGGAGGTGAGGCTTCACCACATTATTTTTACAGATGATGTCTTTCTGTTTAGCCATGGAGATGTCCAATCGGTCTCTAGACTTATGGAAGGAATTGCTCAATTCTCTGACCTCTCTAATTTGTTTCCCAACCAAGCAAAGTCTGTTTGCTTCTTTGCTAATGTTCGAGCTGATGTTGCTGAACAAATTCTGGAAGTTACTGGGTTTCAGAGGGGTTCTCTCCCGATCTCTTACTTGGGGTTACCTCTTATCACAGGTAAACTTAATAGCAGGGATTGTAATGTTCTGGTGGCTAAACTTTGTAAATGGGTTGAAACGTGGACTGTAAGGTTTCTAAACTTTGCTGGTCGCTTGGTGCTCATTAAGGCTGTGTTGGCAAGCATTGTGGGGGTATTGGAGTATGTACATATTCCTTCCAAAGTCGGTCTTAAAAAGAATTAATAGCCTTATGTTTAAGTTCTTATGGAGAGGGTTCTATAAAGATACAGGAAGATGTCACTACAAGGTAGGTTGGGAGGATTGTTGCAAGCCTAAGGATGAGGGTGGGTTGGGGATTAATAATCTCTTTGAATGGAACCATGCAGCTATTTTGCACCAGCTCTGGCGCCTGCTCCAACCTACCTCTGACTCATTATGGATAGCTTGGTTTCACAGGGTGCTTCTTAGAAACAAAGCTTTCTGGACAGCTATCATGTCGTATAGGTGTTGCTGGATTGCTTGGAAAATTCTCAATGCTAGACCCCAGGCTCTGAGTTTTCTTCACTATAAGGTTGGTCGTACTTCGCGTTTCCTCTTCTGGCAGGACCCTTGGGCTGAGAAGCAGCCTCTGGCTCTCATCTCCCAATCGGTTGTTTCTAATGCGGAGTCTTTTAACTTGGCCCCTCTTAGCTCTTATCTCCATGACGGAGTTTGGAGGTTGCCTAAATCGAACCATGTGGATGTTATGAAAGTTCATAGAAGAGCAACTCAGGTTCAAATCCACCAGTGTGACAGTATCACTTGGGATGGCCTTCAACCAAAGTTGGTTAAGCTATCATCTATTTGGAATTCTATCCGTAACAAGGGGCAGCCTATAGGCTGGAATGACCCGGTGTGGAATTCTTTCAATGTCCCAAAATGCTCATTCATCTCTTGGCTTGCTATCAAGAACAGGTTGCTTACTAAGGATCGTATGATCTCTTTTGGTATGGGAGTGGACCATTCTTGTGTTCTGTGTGGAAATGGGGTGGAAATTGCAAGTCAATTATTTACGGGTTGCCCTTACTTTAGACTATTGAGCAATGTCATTCCCTTTCGAGTTAATGATGACCGGGCTAGGTGGCAACAAGGGGATTTCTTCTCCTCTCCTCTATCTGCTAAGATTAAGAGAATTGCAGGTGTTTACCTCACGATGTGTATCTACAATGTTTGGAAGGAAAGGAATTTCAGGGTGCACAACCCGGGGCCTGGGCATCCTACTTTGGTGCTTAGCCTGCATGTCAAGACTTCGGCCCGTGAGAAGTTATTTTTTTTTTTTGCTAAATAAAAGTTTTATATCCACTGGAAAACTATGATGTACAAAAGGAGGCTAAGCCTCGAGAGAGAGCACCCCACAATACAGGGAACCTCTAAACAAAATAAACAAAGAGGCTGCTAAGCTAAAAGAGAGTAAATAGCCTATAAGCTAGAACAAAATAAGTTGCAGCGAGCTATCTCCTCGGATTTTTAATTTAAATAAAGGGCAAGAGTGAAGCTTAGCCCGAACAGTTGCTTTAATTTCTCCAATAATTCCAGTGGTTGAACGAGAGTGGCCAGGAGTGTGGATTCTTTTGTTTCGCTCCGACCAGATTGCATAAAATGAAGCTGTAATATATAAGTAGGCCACCCATCTTTTCACAGAGGTATTATGCTGGGTAAAGAAGTTACCATTTTGGAAATTGGACTAGCAGATAGAAAGATTCACTGGGAAGGCTTCCAAGATGGCTGTAGAGAAAGGGCATGTACCAAACAAGTGCTCATGAGTTTCCAGATTTGCAGGGCACAAAACACATCCCGAGTTGACATTCATTCTGAACTTGATCATTCTGTCTTTGGTTAAGAGACGTTCCTTCATTACAAGCCAAGCAAGAGTGGAGAACTTAGGAACTGGAATTTTCCTGGCTGACCAATGAGAGTCGTTTCTCTCTAACTTCTCTCTAACCTCTCTCTAAAAACCCTAAATTTCTTCTAGCCACCATGATTTTTCAACCAAATCTACACCTTAAATCCATCAGATCTAAATATCTCCTTCCTAAATCCATCTCCCCCTTACTTATCTCCCACCTTTACCACAGATTTTCTTTGCTGTTTTAGGTTCCTCCCCGATTGTTAATTGAAGAGGAATTCTTCAATCTCAGTCATGGTGTTTGTCACGAAGATTTGACTGTTGAGCCTACTATTTCTAGTGGGTTTCTTGCTGGGCTATGGGTCTTTGCTAAAGAATCCCTTATTCAGCTGAATGATGTGGTCCCCCGTTTGGATTACTTGAAGGATACTAAGGTTCTTGGTACTAGGAGTACTTCTGAGTCCCTTATTGAGTGTCTTTTGATGGGTTGTGTTGTCATCCCGTTCGATGGCAAGATTCAAAAGTTATGGTTGGACCCGATGGAAAGCTCGTTCATTCTTTCTTCTAGTAGAAGTTTGAAGAGTTCTTTGGAATCCACCCTTGTGGATGTTCCTTCTTCGATTAGAAGATTGATGAGGTTATACGAATTCACATTTGTGGATTTGGAAAATGTAATGATTGTCCTTTTCCTGGACATTGCTTTGCCCGAAGCTTGGGGTTTAGGGATCCCATGTATGGGGTTTGTTCATGGAATGTCCCTTACGGGATTGATGCTGTTCTGTTCTACTAAGACCCTTGCGAGGTCTTTAGACCATGAACTGTTTGATGGGTTGTTAGAGAGAGACTCTAAGAGGCTGATGGGTATCCTAGCCCACTTGTGTGCTGTGCACTGGTCTGGCCACAAAATGCAGATGGGAGTTACTAAGGTTGAGCTTCTTAATTCGGAGGTGTTCCCCTGTATTGAGCGGGTATTGACTGACCTTCCTTCTCAAAACATGAAGGCTCATGGAGATGGTGCCGATAGCCCATATATTTTCAAAGCTTTTCTTGAGCTTTTCCTTGATGTAATTCGAAGTTTAGTTGATGATGGTCCACTACTTGATGGAATGTATAAAAGAATTGTCACGCTGTTAATGAGATTTTGTGTAATTTTTTCTCTGGGGTTTGATGTTGTGACGTTGAACTTGGACGAAATCTTGGCGACTTGTCCTTTGGTCCAAGTTTTGGTTGGTGAGAGGTTGATGGGTGCCCCCGAGCTCTTTTTCGAAGAAGAACGGAGCATAGCGGATGTTAGTCAATTGTTTGATGAATTGTTTACAAGATTGGTTGAGCTGCTTGCGAGAGTTGCTGCCTTTTGTGACTCCATTAACCATGATGTGATTGATATAAAGGTTGTGAATAATTTAGAGAGGTTACTTGCGAGTGGGAAGCAGTGCAGTGCGTTCAATGTTAGTGACCACTTTGATGTGGTTTCTTATTTTTTCAAGGATGCTATTTATGTGATAACAAATAGAGGGAGGGTATTGTTAACCCCTGATTGTGAATCAGAGAGCTCCCTTGTTGGAGATTTTTTTGCTGGTGTTCACCAAGTGTTTATACAACACTTTGTGTGTGAGGAATTCAAAACTGTAGAGGTAAACGACTTTGGCATATTTGATGAGGCACGCCATGTATTTGGCATATCTGAGTATTTTCGATGTTCTGTGGATCTGGATGGTTTCTTGATGGGGTTTTTGTCCCTTGGTAATAAAAAAGTTGCTTGTGTGAACATCATCTTTAAGGATGATATGATTGCTTTGGCTTATGGTGACCACCGAATGGTTGATAGTGTGTTTCTCCGAAAGGTTTTTGCTTGCAGTTTAGCAAAGTACAACAATGTTGTCTCTCTCTACCTTATGCTGATTTGGGAAGATGCCCAGGGAGATATCATGTCTTCGATTGAGGAAGGGGTCTCTCCACCTATTCCTGCTTCTGCTTGTGGTGCTGTGAACAAGTCGCGACCAATGTTGGTTTTGTGCTATGCTGTTGAAGATTGGGCGCAAAAGCAGGGGTATGCTAAACTCCTCATGGAAGCGGGGGTGGTCACCCCAAAAGAAGTTAATTTTTGGCGATTCTATTATCATGATTTTAGCTAGTTTATCTAGCGGCTTGTATGCATGCAGACTAGAAGTCTTTAGCTATCTAGTATTTATCACTGTATGATGTTATGACCTTTGTAAGGTCTGGATGTTGATTTCGCGGGGTATGCCCCTAGACTTGTTTAAGTTATTCCTTTTTGGTATAAAATTTTAATTAGCAAAAAAAAAAACTTAGGAACTGCAAACCCATGTCTAATCAGAATAAGCCAAGGTGGAGGATTAACTCTACGATGAAGTGTTTGCCAGAAAGAGGAGAGTTTTGTTGTATTCCCAACTATGTCATCCCAAGTAATTAAGTCATTAGCTCTGATGTTGATAGTAGAGCATAAGTGACGAAGCTCTATAGCTAGCACATGGTTAGTGGGACATAAATTCGAATTACCATTTGTAAGAGCAGAGTTTGCAGCGGCCAGACTTGTTGATGGTCCATGATTGAGATGATGCTAGGGCCCAAATGCTCAATCACAGATTTTCCTTGAGCCCAAGGGTCATGCCAAAGCAGAAACCCGGAATTTTGACCAATATGATACTTGATGTGAACTCTAGCAGTCTCACGGGCTTTGAAAATTTTCTTAAGGCTCCACGGGTGTAAGAACCCGAATTTTCTTAAGGCTCCACGATAGAGTTAAACAACAAGAGTAAATAAGAATTAGACAATATGAAGGATGTGATTGATAAAGAAAATATTGGGAAATAATTATGGAATGTGAAGCAAGGAATGTTATGAATGGAGTGATGAATGGGTTTTCTTAACGAGCTCTCGGAATGACAACCTGATAGTGTTAGAATTATGAGTATGAAAGAGCCAGTGTCGGGGCATGAAATGTGAGTAATAATAATGTCAAGCGAGAAATCCAAGATTTAACCTGAAAGGTTGAAGGATTTTCAAAAAAGTAAGTGGTGCTAATATCAAGCAAGAGTATAGGTCCATAGAATGATGGACAGAGCAGCAAGGACATGTGATATGTGAGATTACGAAAAAGTGGAATTTGATACGAATATGATTATTTTTCTTCTCTAATAAACCTCTATAGTTCAGAGGTAAATTCTAAGTATGATATTTTGACAATCATGAAAACTTTCTTATATGATTCTTTGAAATTCGTTCTTTTCTTCTCCCTTATTTATCTTCTTCTAAATTGAGAAGAACAACCCTTTAAGGAGGGGAGGTAATACTACGTGACTCTCTGTCTATGTGATAGGAGTCTAAGTGGAATGCCATTAATTGTTTAATTGCTTGTCAAGTACTAAAGGCTGGCCCCCTTTTGTACTAGCTATGCAATATAACAAATGTTCATTGATCACAGTGATCTCTCGATAAATTTTTTTCACATAAATATATATACATCGAGATTGCGAAGATTAAAGCGATTATGAATTGCAAAATTACGAGTGAGGTTATCTCCGGACTTCGTAACGCGTTAGTGATACCGAAGTCACTGCACGTACCAATAAGGTTAATAGTATAAGAACGGACAAGAGCGTATACCGGATGATGTGTTGTGCGAAAGTATCAAAGAATTGGTAGAACGTATAAAGGGTGTATTGTAACACCAGTATGATGTGCTTTAGAAAGATTGGAATGTGTAAGGATCGACCAGAGAATTGGAAAGCGAAATGACCAACAAGTACCCCATTTGTCTTCTACCTGATTCTGGGACGGAATCCTTTTAAGGAGGGGAGACTGTAAGAACCCGAATTTTCGGTAGAATTAAAACTTTTTATATATTGATGAAAGAATGAACAGTGACTCCGACTACAAGGTATTAACAAAGAATGTGAATGAGTATAGATTTAAATGATCATATGTCATGAAGAATACTTTTGGTTGATAGCATAAATAAGAATAATCTATCTCCTAAGGATATAAGTTATATTATTCCAAGAAAGATTATTCTTGTGTCATCCAAATCAATATCTATTATAAGTCCAGCGGTTCCGTAAAAAGGTTAAGGAGCACTCGAGAGTAAACCAGGTTCATTTTCCTAATTATAGGAATTAAATAAAAATAAGTGATGAATAGTGATTTTGGTGGAATTTAGAAATATTATTATAATAATGCTATATCCGGTATTCGGAGCAGATTTCTGAGTTCGTATTAGTGATCCAGGAGGAAAATAAGTGTATGTAAAAGCTGTCGGATTCAGAAACAGAGCACTTTCATTTTCTCCGAGAATTCCCTGGACACTGCCAGACTTAAGGATTTATTTAAGGGATTTAAGGAATTTAAATCCGAGAAGTATTAAGAAAGATGGAGAATGTTATTATAAATATTAAGAAGGTTTTCGGTAAAACCCTAATTAGAAACGAATGAGTTATTCCCACGAACGATCAATGAATTGAGCAATAATCGGACAAAAGAGCAAGCAGAGATCAAGATGCATGCATGTGCTAGTGGATAGAACCAAGTAACCAAGTAGTTACATGAGCAACTAGCAAGATTAGAAAGCAAACTAGTACTTAGCATCTCATTCTCATCTTACCACACAAAAACCAACACATGTCTCTCCAAAATCATCATCCATGACATCCTTACTTTAATAAAGTAACTTTATGGGAGATATTATCATAATAATGCAAGATTAGATGAGAACAAAGCAAGTAACCAAGCAAAATACTCTCCCCCCTCCATAAACAAGCCATTCGGCTTTCTTGTTAATTCAAGAATCAAAAACTCACTTCCCACCATTGTTTGATCTTGAAACTTTTTATGTGAGTCCTATAATTCATAAAAATGATCTCCTCAAAATCTTAGCATCAAACTCATCTTTTTCCATTTTCAAAAAAAATGATTTAAGAGGAGGGTGAATAGTATTTTCAAGAACAAATCTTGGTTTTCTTGATTTCTTGGATGATCCAAGCTTGGTTAAGGATAGGCATGGACTATACAAGGCTTAGCAAGGGCTTTAACACTCTCCAAGGAAGGTATAAACCTCATGAACCCTAGATCTTACTTTGGGTATATGCTTGTTCTTGATGGATTTAAACTTAGTCATGTTAGTAGTAAGTTATAAGCATGATTACAAGCATGATTATGGTTTAGTTTTGATAAATGTTAAAAATAGCCTAGGTGAACGGAAAGGCATTACTTGGCCTCAGTTCATGGTTATAAATCATGTATATGTTGTTTGGAGTAGATATCATGATTATTGGGAGTTTTGGAATTTGGTAAATATCCGATTTATAGCCGTCGTAATGCCGAAATTTCGTTAACCTTAAGAACACGAGTTTGACAGTAGGTATAAGTCACTGATTAGCTTCGATTTCTTCCATGATAAACTAGATTATGTTATAAGATTCGTTTTGATATAAAGATCGTATGAAATGGACTTACGGTTTAGGAGTTATGATTAAATTCGTAAAAGAGGTTCGAAACCGTAATCGAAAGTTCGTAACTGAAATTGGAATCCCTTAACATGACTAAGTCAGTGACGAATCATGGTAATTAAATATTAGAGGTCATAAGGAAGGCGTGAGATAAAACCACAAGTAAAATGGATCGTTTTCCGATTTTATAAAAATGTTCGAATCGAGGATAAGTGCGAAGAAACCACTTTTCGGAGGTAACATTATTCATTAAAACCTCCTGCCCTGTTTTGGCAAAATTCCGAAAAATTAATCTTCTGATCTAAGTCCAATTTTGAGTTAGCTACCTTCTAGACATTCTCTAGATCATGTACGCGAAAACGGTGCGTCATTTGAGTTAACGGTTACCGAGTTATGAACGTTTTAGTGAAAGAGGTGTGAATAGTAAAGATCCGTAGTCGACCGAACTTCAAAAATACATTTCACCTATCTAGACCCGTGGTTTCGAATTGGAAATTTTATGATAAATATTACAAATACCAAAGATGATTTTATAAGTGGTTTCGTAATTAAATACGTTTCCAGTGATTTATTAAAAGTGTTGAAGTACGAGTCTCGAAATAGTGATTCTCAGAAAAGTCAACCCTAGGGGTACTAATTTGGCCACCCTTTTTGGCTAAGTTAAAAAGGGAATTTCGAGTCGACTAAAACACGAAACTTGTTAAGAATTATCAAGACCACATATTGGTGCAAAGAACGAGGTTATAATTGATTAAGTAAGATATACGAAAAATCTGACATTAAGGGTGGGTTCGAGGTGTTTTTTGGACTAAACTTACATGACTTAAGTTAAGTTATACTTAACCTTCGAAATGTTAAGTGATTGACCTCGGTTGTTGTGACTATTTATAGATCACTGGATCGACACGAGACACACTACCCCTACAGGATTACCAGGCAAGTTTCCAATACTTGGAACTATTGTTGTGATAATATATATAATGATTGTTGTATACCTATGCCATAACATGCATGCCTACTTTCAAGTCTATTGATATGCTTGTTCCCTGAATTGATATTGGCTTATAGACTAGATATGAATTATCAGTTATAAGCAAGATTGTTTTGCTAAGATCCTTAGTGAAGGGCGTATGATATTCATTCTTTAAATATAAGACCGGGAGTCAGTATTTTGTGATATATAGATAGCCGTGGAAACCCGGAGGGATTCCAGCGGCAGAGTAGTACTCATTTTGAGGAATGTTATTAGTAAACATTATTTATATTTTCATAAAGTATTGATTACTTGGAAATTACTCGAGGAATGCTATTTGGATATTATCTCAATCGAGAGGTACTATATGAATATTATTTCGAATATTCATTCGCGTATATTTATTTGCTGAATATTATTTTAATATTCATTCGAGCTTTAATTACTTAAATGAATATTAGTTCCGAATATTCGTTTAGAGTTTGATTATTCAATGAGTAATTACTTTAGTATTCTTGGAAATTTATTTATTAAATGAATATTATCGTGAATATTCATTTAAGATTTTATGTACTTGATGAATATTATTTTAAGATATTCATTCGAAGTTCTATTTGCTTAAGGAATATTGCTTCGAATATTCCTTTAAAGTTTGATTGCTAAAAGAATATTATTTGGATATTTAATTAGAATATTAATTATTAAATGAATATTATTTTCAAATATTCATTTAATGTTTGATTTATTTAGTGAATATTATTTTAAACATTTACTTGGGCTTATTTAATTAATGAATATTATTTTGAATATTCATTCAAAGAAGAGAGTTATTTAGTAAATAATTCTATGTATTTATTCGAGGATTACTTACGAGCAATATTATGATTTAATCATATTCCTTAATTATTATTGATTTAATAAATATTCTTGGAATATTTATTTAAATTCTTTTAAGTTCTTTTTATAATAATTCTTATTATTCAAAGATTATCTTTCATCTTCAGATATGGTGTAAAATAGTTCGGAGTATTTGATGACTATTTTTGTCAAGGGGAGGTTCCCAAAACTTTATTTCCATTTAAATCTATCTTATAAGAAGATTTAAATACTCGCTCAACTTCCAAAAATATATAAGGGGACCTCACTTGAGATATGTTATTTATTGGACTGCCCGGTCCTATACTTGCTAAAACTATCTTGTCACTCACATCTTGATTCTTTCAAACATCGATATGAGTCTGTTTGGTTACCTCCTCAACGCTCGAGGGGTAAGAATTGATGGAACAAGTTTATATCCATTAACAAGCATCAGCTTGGGAAATATTGGTGATTTTTCCTTTCCAACTAGATACGACTACTTTGTGGAGTCCTATCAACAAGTAATATACTTGGCGAAAGGGGGAGAAACTTCACGTTTCAAGGTTATGGATGTGAAATGAACTAGGAGATGCGTAAGTGACCCAGTGGCGCCGGTCCAGCAAATGGCCCAACCGTTGGCCGGGGGGTTCCAGAGGGCGGTAGACAAGTAAATCCGTCGGTGCTTCCTTCTACATGTAGTAAACAAGAGGTGGGGAGCATAACATGCGACTGATCATCGTGTAAATGCTATGTCTCCTGGCGCGTCAAACTCCCGTATTAGTTCATCTCTCAATGTTGGAAATTTCCTGCAACCTTATCATTATTGGCAGGTTTGAAAAGTGTTTGAATTGGAATTGCAATATTCTTCCTGCAAGTTCCTCTATTATGAAAAGTTGATAATATCTTGCTCATCTTTGACATAGCAGATATTTATTCAAAACAAATATATTTTGAGTTACCTTGTAACTTCATCTCATACCTTATATTGGTACTACATCGTTAATGCATGGCATATGGTTTCAAAGATATTTTGAACTGTTATATATAAATACTGTTCAGTTATGTTCTTTTAGGTGGGCTATTGCTCACCCTTGCTTTATTTATCTATATCACAACAACAGCTAGATCAGATGGCCGCGCAAGGCGCACTCAGCATAGCAGGTGTTAGCCGTCAGAGGATTAATCGCGGAGGTCATAGCTACCATTGCTAAGGATGCAGCCTCTGGTAGGCTAGTTGTTAGCATTTGTGCATCAAATGTATTTATATATATGGCATATACCAATGGATGGCAAAAAGCATGTAATTGTAAAATTGTAATTCTTTGGGTTGTAAGAACTCAAACTTGTGATTAATAATATTGATGATTACTCTGATTTCATCTCTGGGACTATAACGGGTGTGTTTTATGTTGTTGTTTTGGGTCACAAGGTTGTAATTTAAATTATGTTGGTTTTATGGATGTATATTGAGACCGTAACGACCAGATCCCTGACCCTGGATCTGGGGGTGTTACAAAAATGGTATCAGAGAGAGCGTTATATATCCCAGAGATGACGTGACGGTAAAACAATAAATTTATTAAGATAATAAGAACTCTTGCCAAGTTCATAGTCGGACTACTTAATGTAGTATTGACATATAAAACCCTTATGGGAACTATTAAGTATCATGATAGTAACTTAGCTCGTTCTTGTACCGACTAGTAAGGCGACAGACCTTGAGGCATACGAGCAGCAGCACGATGATGCCTGATTATATGCTGACGATCGGATGGTGAATGCGATAGAGTACCCTACTGAGGACCCGGAAGAGGTTCCAGCAGAGGGGGAGAATCCTATTAGAGACAGGGAAGTTTACCTTGAGGAGATGAGGGCTGCAGCCAGAGAGACTGTAAGAATCTAGATATAGTGCTCAGAGAAGTGAGCGTAAAGAACTGATATATTATGAAGAGAATTAAAGAGGTATATTGGATCTATAGCTGGACTGCCGGATAAAGTACCAGCAAACAAAACGGATTCGGGGAATTACTTGAGATCTTATATGGGGTTAGATAAGAATCCTTAGAGACTTCCAGATCAGAGGGAAAAGAGTGAGAATGATGCATGATTATCAAAGGCATCAATATATGTCAGGGAGCAGAGTCTCCAGGAGCAGTTGAGATAGAGGCAGCAAGTGCCACATTATTTGATAAATGGATTAGTGTGAATCTTATTAATGATAATTTGCCATGAGAAGGCAGATTTCCTAGGTTATAATTTATAAAGTCAATTGAGATTGATGAGGTGATTATCCAGTGAGATGTCCATTTTATGAATGGATCAGCCTAGAAAGTAAAGATAATGGAAAGTGATAGCCTGAATGGATAAAGAATATAAGGAAGTAGTAAGTGAGACAATGATCTCAGAACCTACAAGAGGAGAAGACCAGTGAGTCTGTGATAAACTAGTAATAAGGCTATTGTCAGGAACCAAGTATAAGTCTAGTTCAATTCAGTGGAAGGATGGACCAGAAACATTAGAAGCATGTGATTCAAAGGAATATTAAAAAAAAATTCTGTTCCTTGAATGGATTATGGTAGTTACCTTAAGTTTATTCTGACACTGAATCATAAAGGGATTAGGCAAGGCAAGCAGTGGTTGAGATGTAATTGAGAATGCTTTTAGATGCAACCTGAAAGAACAGGTGTAGGACATGTTCTCGAAATAAGAGTTTTAGCAAAATGAAGTCCAGCAATAGGACACATGATCAATAAGAGTAGTGTTGGTCGGCCCTACCAAGTTAAAGACAGTTTCAAATGGAGATTGGCCAACCACACTGGCAAAGGTGAGAAATTTCATAAGATTCACAAGGTATTACCAAAGATTTGCTCAGGACGTTATAGAGAGTGCAGTCCCGTAACCCGACTTATTGTAAGGATAAAAGTTTGAATGGACAAGATAAATGGGGGAAAATCTCCCTGGAGTTAAAGATAAAAACTGGTGATGACCCAGCATTGGCGTTACCTAATGGAAGAAGGAGAATTTTGGAATATATTAGGATGCACCTCGTACAGGTTTAGGTGTTGTGCTTGTGCAACATGACAACATAATTTTCGAATACAATTGGACAACACGGTTCACCAGATTCGGATGACCTTGGTAGTGCCAATTCTGGGAAGCGACTGACCCCGATGATAGCGTTCCTTCTGAGACTAGTTGTTAAGTAGACTGGTATTCGGTAGTATCGACTATTAGGACAAGCATGTATTGGGGAGGTATGGCATGTTTAGTTTGAAACTTTTGATTCCCCTTTTAAGGATGATGTATATTTGGTTTCCTTCTAATGATTAAACTCCCAGCTTTATGTCAATCATTTTGCTACTGTAACTGTTTATGGTTCGACCAGCTCGGATGTTCATAGAAATATTCTTTGGGTATCGAAATGGATTTTCTTAATGTAACCAGTGGGTGGATAGATTGACTGAAGTTTCCCTAATCCTGGAAAGGAATTGGACAAAATTTGGCAAACCTTGTCTTTCGGATTATCTGAATACATCACTGAGGAGTCAATTGAGACTTATATGGAGTGAAGTTTTTTAAAAGATCAAAAGGTATCAAGTAGAAGGCACTATGCCAGCAATTGCTAGAAAAGTAATGCTATTAGCCGACCCCTAAACTCACATATTTTAGCATGGCCAGTGGGGCCAAGTCACTAAGGATTATCAAGTGACTAGACCAGCAATGAAAGGACAAAGCAGGGCTGCTTCTAATCAAGTGCCAACCGCGAGGGCTTTTGATATAAAATGAATTGAGATACAGGATGATGGATTTATATATACCATGGACGTATCAGGATTGAGGGTAGTGACCACTGAAAAGTTACGAAAATTACCACAGTTAGTGCACTATGATGCATAAATGTTATCTGAAGCTTAGTGTCCTCAAAAAGAGCATTAGGCACTAAGAGATTCAAGTTGAACAAGACCAATATCTTCCAGAACATCCTTGCTACCATTACCAAGTTCTGTAAGATAGAGCAGATAGACATGTGTTGTCTTATGGAAAGTCATATAGACTGACATTCGTTTCAAAGAAGAGGCTAGCATTAAGCTACCTATAGATTATCAAGATGAAAATAATTGAAAAGAGACCCTTATTAAGAAGAATATATGATTAAATTGCCAAGTGCAGGATGTAAGTATTCCTTGAAAATGGAATTGAGGATAGAATGTACATAGATTAAGACGAACCCTGGGGGATGCACAAAGGTTAGCATCACCCCTAATAAAGACATTGTGAAATCAGACGATATAAGTTGAATCGACCAAGGTATCAATAACCTGAAAGGATTTGTGGAAAGGAGTCTCTAAAAGTACATAGACAGAATTGTTATGGAATTGATTAATGATGTTTGATATACCCTGTAACTAGGAGATACAGGAGGAATGATGAGGATGGCCTAAGAAACCTTACGAGGGAAGAGGTAACATTCTGAACTTCAAAAGGGAAATTTGATAAGGAATGTATGACATAGTAGCAATAAGGCCAGATAAAGCATGTATGAAACCATGAAAAAGTATGGATTGAACCAATAAGGTTGAGATTATCCTAAAAACAAGAAGGGAGTTAAGTAAGGAAATATCCTAGGTATGATTGGGAGCACCTGTAGTCAAGATCGCACCAGAAAGGTGGAAGCAATGACTTTTGGAAAAAGACTGGATTATGCTTTCTTTCATTCAGCAGAATTTAAGGGAGAATGCTTCCATTCTGAGTTGGAATAGATCCAGAAAACATTGATTTCAAGAAATTATTGTATTCAGGAAAGGCCAATGAGGTGGCCGACACTTTAAGTATAAGGACGTAAGTATATATGCTCATACTAAAGAGATAGAGTGATAGGAAGAAGGACCTTGAAGGTCAGATTGTGATGGAGGAATTGACGTTCCCCTGATGATTGTGCGAGGATCAATTATAAGGATAGTTTAAGTAAAGATTCGATTCCTGATGTTGCCGGTAGCACATTACCGACATTAGGAGGCTCTACGACAGACCAGACCAAATTCCCCAAGAGACTCGCCTTTTCTTTGGCAAGAGAGAGGGGAGGTTAAGTAACAATGAATTGGTAGTAAATGACCAGAAATATAGAGGGTACAAATACTGATAAGCTAAATGGCACGATGATGAATGACAAGCAAGTTTATGTTGGTGTGTTTCTGCGCAAACAAGATAGAGTACATGAAGTTAAAGATTCGTGATGCTGAAAGGTATCCCTGCATTAAGGATTATCAAGATTGGAAAGTGATTAAGTAGGACGCTGAGCTTCCAGTCTTCAATTAGAGATGTACGATTAAAAATCTCCTCAACCTATCATAGCTGCGATGCTTGAAGCTTCTCTGCAATTTTATCTGCTTCATGTAATATCTACGTCAAGTTCAGGAAGCATTCCCTATGGATAGGGAATAGTGATTATTTTGTTTTCCTAGAGGATCTTGAATTGACAATTATGAAACCCGTACGTTTAGTTATTCAATCACTGCGTAAACGATAAGCGATGGTGATCCTTCTGAGAAATTAGGTGGTAACGACTGTAGAAATGTCGAATTGAATCTAAGTTAGAGAAATCATCCAGGTTTATTTCGGATGGTGTAATTTCTGGAACGACGGGATATTTGAAATGAAGAATTAGGTTATGATGGTTCATAAAATGATTATAGTAGAAATAAAGACAAGAGACTGATAGAGATGGAAATAGAATTGGGAATTAATAAGAGAGTCAGATAGGCGGACTCATGAGAATCTCCAGTAATGAAGCGAGAAAAGTATGGAATTGGCAAGGTAAGGGTATTGGCCAAAACGGAAAGTTGGAATTAGGAGCATGAATGACATACAAATTGACTCCTTTTAAGTTTGGAAAATCCGAGGAAATATGGAATAGTTGATTGAAGAAATAAAGAGACTCATGGAATGAGAAAGTGAAATCTAGACGGTTGAACAAAGGAAAATTCGACCCCAAACGTGTAACACGTATTGAGTAAAGGTGGCGAGTGTCTCAACACTGAGATGACGATAGAGTTAAATAACAAGAGTAAATAAGAATTAGACAATATGAAGGATATGATTGATAAAGAAAATATTGGGAAATAATTATGGAATGTGAAGCAAGGAATGTTATGAATGGAGTGATGAATGGGTTTTCTTAACGAGCTCTCGGAATGACAACCTGATAGTGTTAGAATTATGAGTATGAAAGAGCCAGTGTCGGGGCATGAAATGTGAGTAATAATAATGTCAAGCGAGAAATCCAAGATTTAACCTGAAAGGTTGAAGGATTTTCAAAAAAGTAAGTGGTGCTAATATCAAGCAAGAGTATAGGTCCATAGAATGATGGACAGAGCAGCAAGGACATGTGATATGTGAGATTACGAAAAAGTGGAATTTGATACGAATATGATTATTTTTCTTCTCTAATAAACCTCTATAGTTCAGAGGTAAATTCTAAGTATGATATTTTGACAATCATGAAAACTTTCTTATATGATTCTATGAAATTCGTTCTTTTCTTCTCCCTTATTTATCTTCTTCTAAATTGAGAAGAACAACCCTTTAAGGAGGGGAGGTAATACTACGTGACTCTCTGTCTGTGTGATAGGAGTCTAAGTGGAATGCCATTAATTGTTTAATTGCTTGTCAAGTACTAAAGGCTGGCCCCCTTCTGTACTAGCTATGCAATATAACAAATGTTCATTGATTTTTTTTTTTTTTTTTTTTTTGCTAATTAAGATTTTTATACCAAAGGAACAGCATAAACACGTCTAGGGGCATACCCCGCGAAGACAACAAACAGTCATTACAAATGAAATTTGTTCGATCAGGGGCATACCCCACAGAGTCAACTATCTACTAAAACAGAGCCAAAAATTGGCAATCAACAAAAGATAGATAGAGAACAGAGGATTAAGCAGCCATTATTAAATCCTGCTGGAGTGCCCACCTCGGGTTGCTCTCCATTGCTTGATCTTGGATTTGGTCCAACGAACTTTCGTGGCCTTCTCATTATTAAGCGTTCTCATATCATGATCAAAGGTAGCCTACTCCTTCTCCATCCGGTCACTAGCATGATCAACGTTCAGGTTCTCCTCCACCTGCTCAACAACAGGGGCCACCATGTCTCTGTTCATCTCGTCCTTGACACCCTCAGCATCAACTTCCATCGGAGCTGTCTCAGAAGCCACTCCCGCAACCTCAGTACATTTCTGCGCCAAATGGAACTCCATACTAATATCCCCTAAGTTATGTATAGGAGAGTTGTGAGTTCCCCTGCCCGTGACATCTTTGAACATAATAGTATCCATGGTATCAATAGAGGGAAGGGTGCTAACATTTGGGAATTCCTCCCACGGGATGTCATCCCCATTCCTTCCCGTATGCAGTATGGTCTTATCAGTAGCACCAACACCAGACCCAGTGCTGTCAATCACCATAGCGGAGATGTCATCATGTAAGTCCTTCCCCTTCAAAAATTCAAAAGCCTCATCAACCTCGTATTCAATTTCCTTTAACAGAATCTCCTTTATCTCAGGAGCACCCTGGCCTCTTCCAAGGACACCCAACCTTGAAGAACCATCAAATAAGCACACACCCATTGGGTTCTCATTGGATACATAGTCATCCTTCCATGTTAACCTGTGCTTGTCAGGTTTAGCAGAAAAATCATCACCTATCACCCGATGCTCCAATTTAGTCTCCAGTCTTTCCCTGGGTTCCCCATTATCAAGAAAAAACACATCCAAAGGAATGCCATCTGCCGGTATCTCAATCCCGTTGTTTATCGTAAAAGTCTTGCAACTGGATAATACTATTAAAAGTCTCACAAAGTTCCCCATCCGGAAGAAACTCAGATAGATCAACCAGAAATTTACCCGACAAATTAGCCAAGGGTTCCCTATTTGCGCTCAGCTCTGGGACCTCATACCCCATAAATTCAATAAACATCTGTAGAACTTTTAAATAGTTCCTAGCCTTAATCAAAAACTGGTTAGCATCCACCTTATCACAATCCCAGTCTCCAGCCTTGGAATTTGCAGCATCTGAACCAACAGGACCATTCGAGACAAGTAGGTTCCTATCTCTAAACTCATTAAAAGCACCAGAGGGCAAATGAGCACTAGGTTTAGGAGAAACCGCAGCTTTGGAAGCAAAAAGGTTCAATCCCCTGATCAGATCCTCATGATCAGAATCAACATTTGGCTCAGTACTCGTAGGATTCTTATCCCAGAAGGCATTAATCACTATTTTTTGGACAAGCGACGTCACCATACCTGAAATGACTTCCTCATCGCCAGAATCTACATCATTTACATGGCTAAGATTCCCCGGAGTAATAAGGCTCAAACAGCCAAGAGCCTCCTCCTTTCCAGGGGCCTCAGTAGCCTCTTTGGTGCTGTTTCCTTTCAGCATTCCAACATCATAAACATTATTACTTTCATTTTCGTGGAACTCTCGAGAGTCAACCAGAAAACCCTCACCCTGGTTAGAACCCATCCCCAACCCCGTGATGGAGTTACTAGCCAGATTCCTACTAGGGCTCAATGAGAAACCGGAGGAATCCTCCCCCACATTCTCCCAATTCTTAACAGATCTAGAATTCCAAGAATCAGATAACTCAAAAAGAGAATCTACACCGAATTCAATAGGTCTAACATTATCCTTTTGGGAGAAAAACTTACCATCAATCGCTTGGTGCTTGACCAGACTACGAGTGCGCATAGTAGTCCCAGATCTAGGTCTCTCGACAACACATATGCTCCCACCTATGCTCCCCTTCATGTCACCACTAGACACAGCCAGTCTAGGGTTTGCATCAGCCTCAGTTCCCAAAACATTCCTGGAATAGGGGCCAACAGATGGTATAATCGATACCAAATCAACTGCAAATGAAACCCTTTTCGGGGTCACTGCCGGTTCTAACTCCAACTGAGTTAGTTTCACACTATCGGTGACATCAGCCGCCATTGTGGAGACATCCATGAAGGAAACCCTTTTACGGGACATGAAAACAGAAAAGAAATTTAGAGATAGAGTTAGGAGGAATGGGGAGGAAAGGAATTCGGATGGCTGATTTGATCTGATGAAGAAAGTGGTTTGAGTTTAGAGAGAGAAAGAAGAGAGAAGGTAGAGAGAAAGTTAGACGACTCTCATTTTTTGTTTTATGTTCATTGATCACAGTGATCTCTCGATAAATTTTTTTCACCTAAATATATATACATCGAGATTGCGAAGATTAAAGCGATTAGGAATTGCAAAATTACGAGTGAGGTTATCTCCGAACTTCGTAACGCGTTAGTGATACCGAAGTCACTGCACGTACCAATAAGGTTAATAGTATAAGAACGGACAAGAGCGTATACCGGATGATGTGTTGTGCGAAAGTATCAAAGAATTGGTAGAACGGATAAAGGGTGTATTGTAACACCAGTATGATGTGCTTTAGAAAGATTGGAATGTGTAAGGATCGACCAGAGAATTGGAAAGCGAAATGACCAACAAGTACCCCATTTGTCTTCTACCTGATTCCGGGACGGAATCCTTTTAAGGAGGGGAGACTGTAAGAACCCGAATTTTCGGTAGAATTAAAACTTTTTATATATTGATGAAAGAATGAACAGTGACTCCGACTACAAGGTATTAACAAAGAATGTGAATGAGTATAGATTTAAATGATCATATGTCATGAAGAATACTTTTGGTTGATAGCATAAATAAGAATAATCTATCTCCTAAGGATATAAGTTATATTATTCCAAGAAAGATTATTCTTGTGTCATCCAAATCAATATCTATTATAAGTCCAGCGGTTCCGTAAAAAGGTTAAGGAGCACTCGAGAGTAAACCAGGTTCATTTTCCTAATTATAGGAATTAAATAAAAATAAGTGATGAATAGTGATTTTGGTGGAATTTAGAAATATTATTATAATAATGCTATATCCGGTATTCGGAACAGATTTCTGAGTTCGTATTAGTGATCCAGGAGGAAAATAAGTGTATGTAAAAGCTGTCGGATTCAGAAACAGAGCACTTTCATTTTCTCCGAGAATTCCCTGGACACTGCCAGACTTAAGGATTTATTTAAGGGATTTAAGGAATTTAAATCTGAGAAGTATTAAGAAAGATGGAGAATGTTATTATAAATATTAAGAAGGTTTTCGGTAAAACCCTAATTAGAAACGAATGAGTTATTCCCACGAACGATCAATGAATTGAGCAATAATCGGACAAAAGAGCAAGCAGAGATCAAGATGCATGCATGTGCTAGTGGATAGAACCAAGTAACCAAGTAGTTACATGAGCAACTAGCAAGATTAGAAAGCAAACTAGTACTTAGCATCTCATTCTCATCTTACCACACAAAAACCAACACATGTCTCTCCAAAATCATCATCCATGACATCCTTACTTTAATAAAGTAGCTTTATGGGAGATATTATCATAATAATGCAAGATTAGATGAGAACAAAGCAAGTAACCAAGCAAAATACTCTCCCCCCTCCATAAACAAGCCATTCGGCTTTCTTGTTAATTCAAGAATCAAAAACTCACTTCCCACCATTGTTTGATCTTGAAACTTTTTATGTGAGTCCTATAATTCATAAAAATGATCTCCTCAAAATCTTAGCATCAAACTCATCTTTTTCCATTTTCAAAAAAATGATTTAAGAGGAGGGTGAATAGTATTTTCAAGAACAAATCTTGGTTTTCTTGATTTCTTGGATGATCCAAGCTTGGTTAAGGATAGGCATGGACTATACAAGGCTTAGCAAGGGCTTTAACACTCTCCAAGGAAGGTATAAACCTCATGAACCCTAGATCTTACTTTGGGTATATGCTTGTTCTTGATGGATTTAAACTTAGTTATGTTAGTAGTAAGTTATAAGCATGATTATGGTTTAGTTTTGATAAATGTTAAAAATAACCTAGGTGAACGGAAAGGCATTGCTTGGCCTCAGTTCATGGTTATAAATCATGTATATGTTGTTTGGAGTAGATATCATGATTATTGGGAGTTTTGGAATTTGGTAAATATCCGATTTATAGCCGTCGTAATGCCGAAATTTCGTTAACCTTAAGAACACGAGTTTGACAGTAGGTATAAGTCACTGATTAGCTTCGATTTCTTCCATGATAAACTAGATTATGTTATAAGATTCGTTTTGATATAAAGATCGTATGAAATGGACTTACGGTTTAGGAGTTATGATTAAATTCGTAAAAGAGGTTCGAAACCGTAATCGAAAGTTCGTAACTGAAATTGGAATCCCTTAACATGACTAAGTCAGTGACGAATCATGGTAATTAAATATTAGAGGTCATAAGGAAGGCGTGAGATAAAACCACAAGTAAAATGGATCGTTTTCCGATTTTATAAAAATGTTCGAATCGAGGATAAGTGCGAAGAAACCACTTTTCGGAGGTAACATTATTCATTAAAACCTCCTGCCCTGTTTTGGCAAAATTCCGAAAAATTAATCTTCTGATCTAAGTCCAATTTTGAGTTAGCTACCTTCTAGACATTCTCTAGATCATGTACGCGAAAACGGTGCGTCATTTGAGTTAACGGTTACCGAGTTATGAACGTTTTAGTGAAAGAGGTGTGAATAGTAAAGATCCGTAGTCGACCGAACTTCAAAAATACATTTCACCTATCTAGACCCGTGGCTTCGAATTGGAAATTTTATGATAAATATTACAAATACCAAAGATGATTTTATAAGTGGTTTCGTAATTAAATACGTTTCCAGTGATTTATTAAAAGTGTTGAAGTACGAGTCTCGAAATAGTGATTCTCAGAAAAGTCAACCCTAGGGGTACTAATTTGGCCACCCTTTTTGGCTAAGTTAAAAAGGGAATTTCGAGTCGACTAAAACACGAAACTTGTTAAGAATTATCAAGACCACATATTGGTGCAAAGAACGAGGTTATAATTGATTAAGTAAGATATACGAAAAATCTGACATTAAGGGTGGGTTCGAGGTGTTTTTTGGACTAAACTTACATGACTTAAGTTAAGTTATACTTAACCTTCGAAATGTTAAGTGATTGACCTCGGTTGTTGTGACTATTTATAGATCACTGGATCGACACGAGACACACTACCCCTACAGGATTACCAGGCAAG
This sequence comes from Kitagawia praeruptora, assembly GCA_037693485.1. Classification (NCBI taxonomy): domain Eukaryota; kingdom Viridiplantae; phylum Streptophyta; class Magnoliopsida; order Apiales; family Apiaceae; genus Kitagawia; species Kitagawia praeruptora. The sequence continues at coordinate 91,398,415 of CM075344.1, read as the reverse complement.
TTTCCAATACTTGGAACTATTGTTGTGATAATATATATAATGATTGTTGTATACCTATGCCATAACATGCATGCCTACTTTCAAGTCTATTGATATGCTTGTTCCCTGAATTGATATTGGCTTATAGACTAGATATGAATTATCAGTTATAAGCAAGATTGTTTTGCTAAGATCCTTAGTGAAGGGCGTATGATATTCATTCTTTAAATATAAGACCGGGAGTCAGTATTTTGTGATATATAGATAGCCGTGGAAACCCGGAGGGATTCCAGCGGCAGAGTAGTACTCATTTTGAGGAATGTTATTAGTAAACATTATTTATATTTTCATAAAGTATTGATTACTTGGAAATTACTCGAGGAATGCTATTTGGATATTATCTCAATCGAGAGGTACTATATGAATATTATTTTGAATATTCATTCGCGTATATTTATTTGCTGAATATTATTTTAATATTCATTCGAGCTTTAATTACTTAAATGAATATTAGTTCCGAATATTCGTTTAGAGTTTGATTATTCAATGAGTAATTACTTTAGTATTCTTGGAAATTTATTTATTAAATGAATATTATCGTGAATATTCATTTAAGATTTTATGTACTTGATGAATATTATTTTAAGATATTCATTCGAAGTTCTATTTGCTTAAGGAATATTGCTTCGAATATTCCTTTAAAGTTTGATTGCTAAAAGAATATTATTTGGATATTTAATTAGAATATTAATTATTAAATGAATATAATTTTCAAATATTCATTTAATGTTTGATTTATTTAGTGAATATTATTTTAAACATTTACTTGGGCTTATTTAATTAATGAATATTATTTTGAATATTCATTCAAAGAAGAGAGTTATTTAGTAAATAATTCTATGTATTTATTCGAGGATTACTTACGAGCAATATTATGATTTAATCATATTCCTTAATTATTATTGATTTAATAAATATTCTTGGAATATTTATTTAAATTCATTTAAGTTCTTTTTATAATAATTCTTATTATTCAAAGATTATCTTTCATCTTCAGATATGGTGTAAAATAGTTCGGAGTATTTTATGACTATTTTTGTCAAGGGGAGGTTCCCAAAACTTTATTTCCATTTAAATCTATCTTATAAGAAGATTTAAATACTCGCTCAACTTCCAAAAATATATAAGGGGACCTCACTTGAGATATGTTATTTATTGGACTGCCCGGTCCTATACTTGCTAAAACTATCTTGTCACTCACATCTTGATTCTTTCAAACATCGATATGAGTCTGTTTGGTTACCTCCTCAACGCTCGAGGGGTAAGAATTGATGGAACAAGTTTATATCCATTAACAAGCATCAGCTTGGGAAATATTGGTGATTTTTCCTTTCCAACTAGATACGACTACTTTGTGGAGTCCTATCAACAAGTAATATACTTGGGGAAAGGGGGAGGAACTTCACGTTTCAAGGTTATGGATGTGAAATGAACTAGGAGATGCGTAAGTGACCCAGTGGCGCCGGTCCAGCAAATGGCCCAACCGTTGGCCGGGGGGTTCCAGAGGGCGGTAGACAAGTAAATCCGTCGGTGCTTCCTTCTACATGTAGTAAACAAGAGGTGGGGAGCATAACATGCGACTGATCATCGTGTAAATGCTATGTCTCCTGGCGCGTCAAACTCCCGTATTAGTTCATCTCTCAATGTTGGAAATTTCCTGCAACCTTATCATTATTGGCAGGTTTGAAAAGTGTTTGAATTGGAATTGCAATATTCTTCCTGCAAGTTCCTCTATTATGAAAAGTTGATAATATCTTGCTCATCTTTGACATAGCAGATATTTATTCAAAACAAATATATTTTGAGTTACCTTGTAACTTCATCTCATACCTTATATTGGTACTACATCGTTAATGAATGGCATATGGTTTCAAAGATATTTTGAACTGTTATATATAAATACTGTTCAGTTATGTTCTTTTAGGTGGGCTATTGCTCACCCTTGCTTTATTTATCTATATCACAACAACAGCTAGATCAGATGGCCGCGCAAGGCGCACTCAGCATAGCAGGTGTTAGCCGTCAGAGGATTAATCGCGGAGGTCATAGCTACCATTGCTAAGGATGCAGCCTCTGGTAGGCTAGTTGTTAGCATTTGTGCATCAAATGTATTTATATATATGGCATATACCAATGGATGGCAAAGAGCATGTAATTGTAAAATTGTAATTCTTTGGGTTGTAAGAACTCAAACTTGTGATTTATTAAATAATATTGATGATTACTCTGATTTCATCTCTGGGACTATAACGGGTGTGTTTTATGTTGTTGTTTTGGGTCACAAGGTTGTAATTTAAATTATGTTGGTTTTATGGATGTATATTGAGACCGTAACGACCAGATCCCTGACCCTGGATCTGGGGGTGTTACAACGGGCATTTTGAAGGGATTTGCATAGACCAAAACGCCTTTCTTCTCAGGACAGTTGCGTATAACCAGCTCACCCAGACTGATGATGACTTGTTAATGATACGCCATAATTGATATAAGACTGCACTTTGGTTCCAAGTGAATAAATCTTTGAAACCTAATCCTCCCTCATTCTTCGGAATACAACAATCATGCCAAGCAACCTTAAATTGGCAGGGACCAGTGTGGTGACCAGACCAGAGAAATCGAGAAAGAATGCTCTGCATACGTTTGAGCACACTGTTGGGTAAGAATAGATACATAGCCCAATAATTCTGGATTCCATAGAGGACCGTGTGAATAAGTTGAACACGGCCTGCTAGACTAATGAATCTGCAAGTCCAGTGCTCAAACTTCTTACAGAGCTTAGAGATAAGCTCATCACAGTCTCGATTTTTCAATTTACCAGAAAGAAGAGGAAGTCCCAGATATTTGACTGGTAAAGCACCCGAAGGAAATCCAGTAAGTTGTAGAGAGAAAGTCTTGACATGGCCAGGAACGTTTCCGAAGAAACACTGACTCTTATCAGTGCTAGGTATAAGGCCAGATACTCTTGAGAAAAGAAACACACCATCCATGAGAAGTTTGATTGAGTTCTCATCACCATTACTAAATAGCAGGACATCATCCGCAAAAACTAAGTGGGTAAGATCAGTCTGCTTAGTGTGCCAGTGATGCTTAAAAGAATCACAAGAGGTAGAATTTTTAATACATAATGTAAGGACCTCCATAGCTATCACAAAAAGATAGGGAGAGAGGGGGTCACCCTGTCTTAATCCCTTACCACCAGAGAAATACCCTTCCAGGGATCCGTTAACTTTCACCGAGAACATGCAAGTTGTAACACAGCGCCGAATCCAAGTGATAAACTTACTAGAGAAACCCATGGACTGCAAGGTGCTGAACAGAAATGACCAATTTAGTGAGTCAAAAGCTTTTTTGATATCCAATTTGCAAGCAAACCGAGATGAGCCAGAGTTAAGATGATAGTCACAACATAGGGATTACGCCAAGAAGACATTATCCCCAATGCTACGTCCAGGAATAAACGCAGATTGATTATGAGATATGAGATTCGGCAAGACATTTTTGATTCTCGATGCTAAGATTTTCGAGATACATTTGTAAAGAGTATTGCAGCACGAAATCGGACGAAACTGGGACATATTATAAGCATTAGCAGTCTTGGGGACAAGAGCAATAGCAGTAGAATTTATCATCCGAAGTAGGTGATTCGTTTCAAAGAAAAATAAGATAGCAGCAGTAACCTTAACCCCGATAATAGGCCACGATTTTATGAAGAATTCAGGAGATAGTCCATCAGGCCCAGGACTACGGTTTACAGCCATCGATTTGAGGGTTTGAAGAACTTCATTAGGGTTGATAGGCTCATCAAGTTCCATGATCTGTTCCTCAGAGAGACGAGGGAAATTAAGATGACTCGGAAAAGCATTAACTTCATTGGTAGTGCCTAGCAGTTCTTTGAAGTGATTTACAGCAACCTCTGAAATGCCACTATGAGTTGAATGAACAGCCCCACTAGAGTCCTCTAGTTTTAGAAGTTTATTAGAGTTCCATCTGCTCTTGCAAACTTTGAAAAAGTACCCATTATTATTGTCTCCTTTGTCCAGCCATTTAATACGCGATTTCTGACGAAGAATCTGTTCTTCATGATACAAAGCAGAGGTCAGGTCTAAAATTAACTGCTTTTCCTCCTTGTGTTGACTTCTTGAAGGAGAAGGTCCCATAGAGACCTGGAAAGAAATAAGAGCATCCCTAGCCAGAGCTACAACATCATGTAGATTTCCCATGTTTTTATTCAACTCCTTAAGATCAGTTTTCACCCTTCTGAGCTTTGAAGTTAACACGTACCAAGGGTCACCAGTTACAGACTGTTGCCAAGCAGTTTGAACAGTTGGCAAGAAAAGTTCACTGTCAAGAATATGCTGAAAGACTTGAAAGGGTTTATGAAGCTTCTCTCTAATTAAACCCATTGACAAGGTTGCAAGACAATGATCAGATAGACCTCGTGGCAAAAAGTGAGCAAAAGATAAGTCAAATGTCTCGAGCCAGCTATCATTTACTAGAACTCTGTCAAGCTTCCGGTAGAGGGGTATTGACAAATTGGAGTCCCACCATGTGTATAATTCCCCTTGAAATCGAAGGTCAGAGAGACCTAAAGTTTGAATGCAGTCTTTAAATTCGTGAATTCCCCCCAAACGTCTAGGAAGGTTACCACTAGTTTCAGAAGCATGAAGGAAATAATTAAAGTCCCCCAGGATGCACCAGGGAGGAGAAATACCATTGACCATAATCAAGTTCTGGATTCGAGAGAGATCAGTCCATAATGACCTACGAGTGACCACCTCATTGAAAGCATAAACCATAGAAATTATAAAAGCAGTATTATCAGAAACCTTTGAGACCTTACAAGTTATGTGCTGGCTAGAAGCACAAAGGAGAGAGACATTCCAAATCAGGGGATCCCAGCCAAACCACACCCGACCATTGTCATGATAATCGTAATTGAACAACCACTTGAATTTAGGACAAATCAAAGAGGAGAGAAAAGCTGCTTGATCCTTTTTGACTATAGTCTCAAGAAAACCAACTATGCTAAGTTTATTATAGCTAACAAAATCTCTGGTAAAAGAGAGTTTATTATGAAGCCCCCTAATATTATATGTACAAATGTCAAGATTCATAAAGTTAGGAAGAAAGGGGAGGGGGAACAGACCCCGAAGCTAGCTGTTTCTTCTTGAGCTTGAGCTTTTTAATTTGAGACTTTGAGAGACCCTTGAGCTCATCTGGAAGGTCAGCATCTTGTTGCAAAGTAGCAGATAACAGTGCCACTTTTTTTTATAGCAATTTCATCCACCATTTTGAGGTTTTTGAAGTTTCGTGGCGGAGAAGGTGAGACATCAGCAGTAATAGGAGAAGGGGACCTATATTTCCTTTTAACGTCAGTCCAACCTCCACCATCATCAGCAGTTTCTTTTTCACCCGTAAACGGGACAGAGTTTCCTCCAATATTGGATGTACCATTAGGTGTAACTTCACCCTCTACTACAAGGCTATCCTTGTTAATGACAGGATCTTCCTTAACAGGCTGAGCCTCTTGAGTTTCATTTCCAGCAGTAGATGATTTTTCTTTCTCCACCCAAACTCTCCTAACAAGTGGGCAGGCAGGAGAGGAATGGCCAAGGGATTTGCAACCATCACATGATAGAGGTCTGAAGGGATAAGAGACTTTGACGGTTGCAGTGTAGGTTTCCTCAATGATAGGATCTAGAGCAGTAGCTTGAATTTCATCAGGAAGAGGACCACCATATTCATACTTAACTCACATTTTCGCAAACGGAACCATTTCAACTTTAGAAGTCAAAGTGTCAGCACCAATAGGTTGGCCGACAACACTAGCTAATCTACTGAGACCCTCATCAGACCAATAGCATCCAGGAATATCAGATAATTTAATCCAGAGCGGCATAGATTTTATGTTATTAAGCCCAGGTTTTGCACCCCAAGCAGTAACCACCATGGGCTTTTGAGAGATGTACCAGGTACCACGTGCAAGGAAACTGTTCATACTAGAGGATGAGTTAAATTTAAACACAAAAGTATCAGAAGCCTTTTGAAAAACATGAGTGAGGCCCTTATTTTTCTAGAATTTTTCAACAAAAGCACTAATAGGGGAGAAAGAACGGGTACCTTTAGTAAAAGTACCAATTACGAACATTTTGAATTGATCATTACCTTTTTTTCAGCATCTCTAGAGGGGGTTCAACCACATTCGACCCTTTCGCAACAGGATAATAACTAAATTTTGCAGCAGGATTGTCTTACTTTAAAATGTTAGCCCAAGATTTCTGACCTGCCTCATCCAGCACAGGTTTAGAGGAGTTAGATGTCTTGCCTTTAGGGTCACCACAATCATTATCTTCCTTGCCATCGTTTTTCCCATCTGTAGTGGATTTACCTTGTGAGTTCTTGACACCAGAAACTCCCACCTCAGGAAATTAAGAATTTCCTCTTTTAGACTTATTAGCAAACACCTTGTCGGCAAAGATTGGATTCTTTGCAGGATTCCTAGAGGTGAATATAGGCAGTCCATACTCATCCCTCCCGGAAATAAAGCAAGATTCTCCACCAAGATTACCATTGAACTCCACTCTTTCCCTCAGAATCTCTTTCCCAACTAATTTGCATAAAAAAAATCTCTTTCCCAACCTCAACCACGGACAAACCCTTTTTTGCAATATAGTTCTTAAGCTCTATCATCTCATTTCTCAAGGCAATAAGTTCAGCCCTTTCCGACCGATTGATATCAAAAGTAGCCTTTGCTGTTCTGCTTACAGTTTCCCTTTCAATAGCATCTCTATGACTTTCATAAGCAATGTTTTCACCATCTGATGATTCTCCCTCAGAAATCACCACTGGGATGTCACCCAACACACTAGCTCTTACATTCTCGCTCTTAACTCCTTTGTCATCATCATGATTAACCTTCTTAACAGCAGAGCCACCACTAGGAACCAAAATAGGGAACTCTTCTATCTCTCGACGGGATAAAACCTCTTCAAGGTTCAAAAAAGTGGGTTCAAAAAGATCCATCTCTTGTACTTCACTTATTTTAGAGTTTACTAGCAGTTAGGTTTGTCATCATGTTGCTTGGAGTTACTTCGGAAAAATTTTTTTTTTTTTTTTTTTGCTAATTAAAATTTTATACCAAAAAAGGAACAGCTATTACAATTCTAGGGGCATACCCCGCGAAATCAACAATCAATATAACAAAAGTCATAACATCAGTAAGTCACCTTACTGTCAACATAACAACGAAAATAAGCTAAGATCATTCTGGCGCCTTAAGCAAACTTAAATTGAGACTAGGCTCATGTCTCACAAAGCCCATAGTAATGAGAATCAGCAGATAATGCACCATGAAGTGGCGCAAGAGCATTCCAACAGCAGACATCTCCCCATCATGACACGAAGCAACTGGGCCTCTAAAGCCGTTGAAAAAATTCCCCATTGTTGCCTGAGACTTCTCCAAGTCATAGCTCACATTCTCAGCAGAGTTTCCAAACCCCCCCTCTGTTGAGTCGACGGTCTTCTGCCTTAATAAAACAAACCAGGATAAACCAACAAACCAGCTAGCATTGATACTAGTCGTGCTCTCTGCATTCCAAGAAAGGCAATCCTTCATAGAAACCATACTTCCGAAATTCTTAGAATTCAAATATTTCTTGTCACTTGGAAGGCCCTCTCCTTCAATACCGCCATCTAAAATAGCACCAACATTCAGCAGCATAAGCAAATTACTCTTCGTAACCCACGACATAGCACAAAGCATAGCCCACACCATATCACAAAGCTTAGTCCAAGCATCCTTATCAATCGAATTTTGACCAGCAGCTGTCAACAAAAGGCACCTGCCTTTCTTGCACATACAACTTGAGACATATAGAAAGTGCACAAACATAAAAACTTCCCTGGCCATGCACATATCCAAAAAGGTCTTGAGACTTCCTTTAGTATAACCTGTCCTGTTGGGGGGATACCAACTATCAAATTTTCGTCGGAATAAACCAGCCTTGCTGGCTACCAAAACAGGCATTGAGACCAAATCAGAAAGGCCAGGCCCTAAGAACATATTGCAGATGCACATCTCCTACTCCACAACATCTTCATTCTGAGAACTCACACCCATGATTTGACCGGACTGAGAAGTAGTGTGTCTCCATCGAAGCAAACTCAGCACAATAACAGATCCTATATGTTCTCGATTAAACATTCCACTAACCCAAATCGAGTCTACAATCAACCTTTCCATCTGAAAGACATCATAACATAAGTCCCAGGCATGTAACTGTATATTCAATACAGTACTCCTGAATGTCGCTAAAGCAATAAAACTATCTATCCCCACCAGAGAGTTAGACAGAGCATCAATCAACCTGCTCATAGCAGTTCGAAGCCCCTGCACTGTTTTTTCCAACCTGATGTTCCTCACTGAAACACCAGCCATCATTACAAGCTTTCCATTTACAGAAGTAACCAAGAACAGAACCACATGTTCCCTTTGCATAACCACACTTGACTAGAACATTGTAGAATAATCCCCCAATAGGTCTGTGAAGACCCTCGTTAGATCATTCTTAAGCACACAGCAAGCAATAACCCACGTCTTTGTTGCACCGATGAGAACATTCGCACTGTTCAACATCCAACCTGCAAGAACCCTTTGAGGCAAATTATCAAGCACTAGGCAGGCACTACTAGCAATTACTTGGTGAGCATTACCAAATATGCCAAATTCACCCATGAAGGGGATCAACATCAACTTTTGAACTTTGTACCCCTCACGCACAAAGTATTGAACACATAGCCGACGATCCACATCGAAAAGAATTCCAGCAGGAAAGCCTTCTAAAACACAAACAAAGGTTATCAAAACCTTTCCACTACCTGCTACCACACAAATAGTATCCTCGATGCAAATAGCATCCTCAAAGCTATGCACCATGTCTTCATTTATCAGAATTGGGCTGAAATTCTCCCCTTCCACCATAAAAGGAAGAAAGCCATGGATTCTGATTTTCGAAAACCAACCACATACAGAGAATTGCACATTACAATCTTTGCTAAGTGACACACCAGGAGTCTCAAGGGAAACCTTTGAACAAACAGCATAGCTCAATTCCAATAAAATATCTCGAAAGCCCATCGGGTCAACAAACAAGTCTTCGCGGCAAACGCCATGACTGAGATTGCGATACTTTTCATCCATTAACAAACGAAGAGGAGCCTCGTCCGACAGAGGCATTATGACAAACATCTTGTGTTCTTCTTTGATATGAGCCACATTTAGTGAAGCATCACACACGTGATTTATGACTTCCAGTTCCCCTTCAGGAGTATTATCTTCTAATGAGAAGCGTATGTAACCTAAGAAGATTACATTTCCAATAGAAGAATTACTACCCATCTTCAAATCAAGAAACCCAATAAACATTGGACTCTTCACAGGCGCCAACAACCTGCTGGCCTTCAAATGCTTGAACATTATACTCAGAGTGCCATCCGCAACAAACCTCAAAGAGACCAAATCCGCAACCAGGTCCTTAGAGGAGGACATAACCGAACAGAATAAAAGGACTAATAATATATTATAAGAAATATAGTGGATTTAGGTGAAAGATTTGAGAGGGAGATGAATTAGGGAAGGAAGTGTTTAGATCTGATGGAAAAAAAAGGTTTGAAAATTGGTTAGATTTGGAGGCGGCTATCTAGGGTTTTTAGAGAGAGGTTAGAGAGAAGGCAGAGAAAACGACTCTCATTTCACAGCTTTTTTCTGCGGTGTTGCAACACTTTCTTGCTTCGGAAATATTGTATTCTTGTTCGGGATGTTGTTTCGATAGGTAGTTGCTTTTCTTTTCGTGGGGTATGCCCCTAGTCTTGTAAGCTCTTGCCTATGGTATAAAATTTATTTAGCAAAAAAAAACCACTTGTAGCCTTGTTTTTCACTCGTTTGACCCTTAAAACTCATTAAAACCTCATTTTGGGGTGGAGAAATGAGAGTCGTCTAGAGAGAGAAACGTTCTACCTTCTCTCTAGAAACCCTTTTCAGCCGCCACTTTCCAGCCGAATCTTAACAATTTCTTCATTAGATCTATTCTTTCCCTACCTAAATCCACCCTCTTCGCTTTCCATTTACCCTAATCACCAAATTTCTTATATCATATATATTACTAATGACTTTGTTTTATGAGTTCATTTCTCCTGTTCGTAGTTTGGTGAGGTTATTGAATTCCAAAGGTGTGGATCTGGTGGATGACCGGATTGTATCCTATTCTTCTCTGAAGAATATCATCACTCTTAGAGTGGGTTATGTAACTGATAGACTTGGAGGTTATTTGTTGGGGTCTTTGAAGATCTCGGGCGATAGCCTATTCTGCAATGGTCTTGGCCTTTTAGCACCTGCTTTGTTTGGAGGTGTGAAAGCTGATTGTATGAATGGAGATGGACACATTCGATATGGTGACCTGTTCGAAGATGGGTACACTAATCGTTTTGTCTTTATCAACCTAACTGGTTATGCTCACAAGATTTTTGATTCTTGCCCTGAATCGAAGAATGACTTTCATGATGTATGCCATAGAAAGCTCGTCTTGGAATATGAGGTTCTATATGGAGAACTTATGTGAGTTGAGCTAACCGTGTTTGGTGGCTCTATAATTATGCCGGGCTCTGCTTTGCTCGATATGGGTTCAGCTTGGTTGAAGCGAGAAAAGTTCAGTGTATATGTTATTGTTGTTTCCTTCGTATTGAAGACAGGGGCATTTAGTGTCATGTCTCTCATTAGGTTGAAGCTAAAACATGGGGATGGGCACCAGGTGTCTGGGTTTATGACTCTGAAAGATGTGTATTTTCTGGTGAGCAGATGTGTAAGATGGGCTGTTGGCAATCTTCTCAGTTCATTCACCATCAGGATGATTGCTACGAATGAGGGGTACATGTCAAAGTTTTTATTTGATAATTGTGCCGTTGTCTGTGAGATGGATAGCCTGGCTATTGACTCGTATTGCTGGTTTACACGAGTCAATGACCTAGAGTGGAGGTACCATGTTGGATATGGGAAAGGGCTGGACCCTTTTGTCTCAAATTATGTTGATGCAGCTTCTGTTGCATACCATCTCTTAATGGACCATGAAGACCTGGTAATGGTTGTTTTTCCACAAATTGACTCAATGGTTGTTTTTGCAAGTGTAGTGAAGATGAAGGCGGATAGGCTGATGGCTGATTGTTGGAGCTGCTTTCTTAAGGGCCCCGGGTCTGGGTGGTTGAACACCCTGGAGCATATTGGCTTCTTCTTAGATTTCAACTATATTGAGGTGGTCACCAATGTTTTGGTCGATGTAACCAGGATTAGTAATGCAGTGTTGGAGCAGCAACGAAGCTGGGTTGTGTTTAATGGTACAGGGATGCAAGCCATTGAAATGAGGATTTTAAAATGGGTATATGAATTCAGATCTTGGATGATGTTTGGTTCAGTTCGTGGGAGGGTTTCACTGTTTTTGAAGGGTGCCATATTTTGTGGTGCTATATGTTTGCCAAGGGATCGCTTGTTTGAGTTTCTGATGGATGGAAAACAGGGATGCAAGGCTGTGTGCCTCGGCAAAAGGGGAGACTTTGATGGGGGTGATGTTAGTGACATTTCATGTGAGGTTAGCTTATGCTTAGATCTTCATTCAAACAAGGTTTATGTTGTGGTGCTAAATGGGAGGTAATTTTCAATGAGAGTCCTTTATCTACCTTCTCTCTAATCTCTCTCTAAAAACCCTAGATAGCCGCCATTAAATTCAGCCTAGTCCAAACCTCTTTTCACTAGATCTATACTTTCCCTGCCTAAATCCACCTCCCCTCTCTTGTCTTCCACCAAAAACACCATATTTCTTACTATATTTATATATACTATATATTCTATGGATTCTTGTGTTTCGCCCCTGTAAGAACCCAAGTTTTTGTAAAATTTCTAAAATGATCATAAACAGTGATTGGTGGAGGTTATGTAAAGTTTTTAAGATCATATTATATGAATGAAGAAGTATTTATACTTTTATGGATAAAGTATCGTTGTACCAAGAAGAAAGGGAATGTAGAAACTGTCAGATTACGTAGATTTTCATTTTTATTAAATATTGGTATAAATATGGGATATTGAGGTTAAGAAAATCTTTAAGCTAAGTTAAATACCAAGGCAAGGAATTATGTAATTTATTAGAAGAATTTCAAAGGCATTTGTTCAAGAACGATGAAAGAAATTTCTACGCGACGAAACGCTTTTACAAGAAAATCTCTAAACTTGCATATGGAATTAAATGGTAAGCATTGGTTGATTAATAGGTGAGTAATATACCTGCAATTTACCATGTAATAGCCATGCAAGCCATGCAAGGCAAGGAGCATTGGATGCTAATCAAATAAGTCAAGTCATGATTATTTAAACCATGCATTGTATACCATTTTTGGGACAAATTGGCAATTACCTTTCTTTTGCAAAATTACTTTGGAGATTACCTTGGGTAATTGATAAGTGCTGAAGTATGATTGATATATATCAATTATACATATCATTTTATCAATTACATAAGAAAAGATAGCAAAAGCTCTCCCCCTCCATTTTCTCTATTTTCGGCCAAAAACAGAGCAGCCACTTCAACCTGCCATAACTCCCTCATTTCTCAATGAAATTTTGTGTTCTATAGCTTTTTGGAAAGGTATTGAGATGCTCTACAACTCCTATTTAGAAGCCTCGTCCAGAAAATCAAGAGTGGTAATGCTGACTACGAAAATTTTAAACTTGGTTGTTTAGGTCTTGAAGATTAAAGGTTGTTAAAGCTATCTAAGGTGTTTTTAAGGAAAGTCAAGCTTGGTTAAGATTGTTAAGACTCCAAGGAAGGTAAAACACTCACACCCACCTTAAACTTTATGAGCTATAAGTTGATTTGGAAGGTTGATGCAAGTATGTACATGTTTAAGGGGATTGTGATGTTTTAAGCTTTATAAGTATGGGTAAAATTTTGGATAGTGATAAATGGATGTTACCACTGGTCTTATAGATCCTTGATGATGTTTATATGATCTTGATGGTGTATGGTTGAATTAAGTGGTTAGATGGAGTTCATGGAATTTGGAAATGTTCGGTTTATAGTCGTTATAATGTCGAAATTTCATTAGATCATTTGAGCAGTTAATACCGAATTCAACAAATGTTTTCTTGGTAAGTTTTTGGCCATAAACCAGTAGGACTTGTTTTGTAGTTTGTTTTGACACCAAGATCATGTGATTACGATTTACGATTTATGAGATATGCTCGTTTTAGTGAAACCGGTTAAAACGGATGAATCGTTAAGATGAACTGACTTTACCAAGTCAAACGAGCCCTTTAAAAATGGTCTGTGATTATGAAATTTTTACAGGGGGTAAGTTAGTCAGTTGTTAAATCCCTGTAAAAATTTGAAGACAAAAGGCTTAATTTTCGATTTTATAGAAATGTTTAAGTCAAGAATGCGCATGAGAAACCACTGCAGAAAGAAGCTATATTTAGAGCAACAATTGAGCTAGCAAAAAGATGTTCTTAATTATGAAATTTGGATGAAAAATCCTATGGACAGTTAAGAAGAAGTGAGAAAAAGAATTTCATGAAAAAGTTTATTCTTCAATTTTATAGAAGTTTTCGAATCATAGTTGCGCCAGTGAAAAAACCCTTTTAGGGGACGAATTAAGACGAACTTTAGTTTCGTTGAAAATGACCTTTAACGAAAGTCGTTGCGAGACCAATAATTATCCAAAAGTGGTTAAAGGATATCATGGACTTATAATAAGCCAAACGTGTAATAAGGATGTATCGTTACAAAGTTGTGTCTTTACGTGAATAGTCGATTTGATGGGATCGTTTAACGAACTAACCGAACCGTATTGATTATTATAGATCATCACACTAGAGACAGGGCCCAGACTATCCCGACACTATCAGGCAAGTTTTCGAAACTTGTATTTCAAGTATTTTCAAACTGTTGTTGTTGTGGTATAAATGCTATGAACTGTTTGTTAGTATTTTTGCGAATCAACATATGATATATGGTTGTTTACAGGGATTTATAAACCTGTTAAGTATGTACGTATGCATAGACTCTTGTATATATATGTATACGATGATGTGTTACAAGTTTCCAGTAGAGTATAATAATACCTTTTCTTAATAAGGGAGTCGGAGATATTTCGTCCGGATAAGGACATAAAAAAAAACCCGGAAGTCACCGGAAGGGTTATATGACGTATATTTTTAAAATATTCCAATAAATATAAATTGGATATTTTCGGATTAAAATTCCTTTGATGATATTAATAAATATTATTTGAATATTTATTAATAATTTGAATATTATTTTCATATTGAGAATAGTCTGAAGGTTTATTTATTTAATAAATATTATTTAAATATTTATTAAATATTCTAAGCTGATTATTTATTTAATAAATATTATTTGAATATTTATTAAATATTCCAGGATGATGTACAAATCATATTATTTATTTCAAAAGTTATTTAAAACTTTAAAAATTATTTTAAATATTTTCTGATCGTCGAAAAAGTATTTTAAAATAGAGTGGGTTCCCATTTCTTCACTGACTATAGCTTCACTCATAGAAAAGTATCGCTACCTCGCTCAAACTTATCAAAACTCGGGAACCCAAGGTTTTGGGAGCTAGTATTAATTATTTTCTCCCTTCGCTACCAACAAGAAATGCACCCTACCTAGTAAGGAGGGGCTCAGGTTTGACTAAACACTCAAAACTCCGACCAACTCCCAAGTTATGTTTGATGAAGCGATTCTTAGTAATCGAAATTTGTTGACTAAAGTCAACTCACACATCAGAGTTACTTTCTCAATTACTCATGGAAGTAAAGTTAGTAAGGATTATCAAACCAATCGTCAAGCTTTGTGCTTAGGGGAAACTGAATTAAAATTCTGTTCCTACGATGCATAGAATTCTCTAAGGGATTGGAGGAAGAGGGGACATCGCCTTTGAGCGTAGTCCAAATATTAAGGCCCATATGCGGTCAGGGTGTAACCCGATAAGGGAACGTCATCCTTCTACTAGTAGAGAAGCAGAGGCACGGTATATTGGCTGATCACCAGATATCGTGGAAGAGGCTCCAGCATAATCCCATTCTTCCAATTGGAATTGTACTGCAACACTGTGATGAAAGCCTAGGTGCTCAATTACCGATAGTGTTGACAGAATGATGAACTATTCAAAGTACCTCATAAATTCTTAGTTATATTTCTGGATAAAGAATGAAAATGTTTAATAATGATACAATATCAGTATATGATATGTCATATGGTTTACGTTAACAAAAGTACTTTGAAAACTATTATTATATGGCTGAGCTATATTGCTCACTCTTGCTTTTCTTTTATATATACTACCACACAACAACAGATAAGCATGGCAAGAACAAGGCAGACCCCCCGCAAAAGCATGCTAAACGGTCAGCAGTATAGGAGACTATTTACGAGGCAGGTGCCTAGGCCGCACCCAGTAGCATTACCACAGGTGAGCAGACTAAGTTGGATAGGTTTACAGCTTAGGTTGGTTAGGTTTATTTACAAGCATGACTTGTGTAAGCTTCTGAAAACCAAACCGTATTGTGGTTGTATATGCCGCCTTAGATGGTAATCCTGTTAAGTTGAACTTTTAAGATTATAACAATTTGGGTTTGTAATATCTATTTCAAGATGGTTGTAATAACTCAGTAACATTTTAATCTGTAAATGTTATGTTTGACTGAGGGGTCAAAGCATGCTAAAAGGAAGATTGAGAGTAATGCTTATTAAAATGGGAATTAAGGATATAGTGACAGCCTGGATCTCTGACTCCGGATCTAGGGGTGTTACAGAAATGGTATCAGAGAAATAGGTTATAATCTCAGAGACGATAGGAAGGTTTAAGGACTCAAACCCTTATCGAAACATTGTCGGGCTAATAGTCGTTATAATTCTACATGAGAATTAATATATTTTGAATTCGTCAAAAGTTATCTTTAGCCGGTATAAAGGTGAATATCGGATATATTATGAATCATGTGAGAAATATGAACGATCTAGATGGGATTTAAATCTCCTGATAAAGGAGTGATATTATCGGCCTCTTGTTTGAGTGAGACTATGAAATGCATGGCCATGCTCAAATGTTGATTTGATTAAATAGTCTACTCATCGATCAAGAAAATGAAGATTAAATTATGAAGAGGATGACACATTACATGCCTCGAGTTTAATCTATAATATCATGATTTAAAGGGATTATATTACATGGAACATTAGTCATAAAAGGTTAATTGAATCGTTGATTTAATTATTGTTTTATTGGGTAGCAATAATGTGTTACTAGACGCCGCTTATTGTTTATAATTTTATTAGAGAATCAAATTATTGCCAATGAAATAATAACCTACAGGGTCACACACAAAGAATGTTTAAAAGGGAAATTAATTTATTTCATGAATTTAAATTAATAATAATTTAAATTATGATTT
Source organism: Kitagawia praeruptora (assembly GCA_037693485.1). Taxonomy (NCBI): domain Eukaryota; kingdom Viridiplantae; phylum Streptophyta; class Magnoliopsida; order Apiales; family Apiaceae; genus Kitagawia; species Kitagawia praeruptora. The sequence continues at coordinate 91,381,857 of CM075344.1, read as the reverse complement.
TAAATTAATAATAAATAATAATTCGAATTTTATAAAATTAATTAAGTGAGACTTGATTAGTTAAAGATAAAATTTGAAGATGTATTTTCTTGACTTATTTGATTAATTAAGTATGACTTAATTAATTTATTTAAATAAATAAGATTTGTTTAAATAAAATGGCCTAATTGTTTAAGGCTTCATTTTACTTTATCTCTCTTTATAAGCCAAGAGTTGGCAAGTCATTTTGGCTACAACAAGCTGAAATTTTCAGTTGATAGACAAGGGAGAAGATCAAGCTCAAGTCAAGAACACATCCGGTTTATTTATTTTGGCTAGTACCAAGTTCCGTGGCGTAATCGTTCGACGATTCAAGCAAGCATTCAAGTGTGGATACCGGTGGAGGAGTTACACTTCTAGCTCTCAAGATCAACAAGTTTTTGCTCTCAAGATCAACAAGCTAGGATCTCCATTTGTCATCCATTGGAAAGCTTAACAAGGTAATATCTTGTTCTTGAGTATTTATACCATGATCATCAATTTTATACATGGATCCTGGCTTTGGAATTCGTTTTAATTGTTATTTACGTCATTTCCGTTGCGTTATCATGCCCGAATTCCAACAATGGTATCAGAGCTACATGTATAAAAGGATGATTTGGTGTTGTGTTCTTGAAAATGAATCATTCATGAATTTTTGAATTATGTCATGCTTCATTTTAACATACAAAATATTATTTATAAATTGTTATAATTGTTTGTATGATGTTATAAATTGTTATAACATGTTTTGGATGATATACTATATGCTAGATATGTTAAACACATCATTAGAATATACTTAGAACTGATCAGATCTGATAAATATGCATTCTGCAATTTTCTGGAGTTTCTGCAAATTTCTGGAAAAATCTGGTATAATTGGCGTGTTGCGCATTCGTTTGATGCGTGTCGTAGTTATTGAACATGTATTGCGCATATATGTAATGCGCATCAGCAGTGTAATTAGTATGTTACGCAGGACATAAATGCGCGTCATAATTATGGCGTACAGATTTAAGACAGATCATGGAAGCTGTTGCATGATTGGTTTTGTTAAATATTCTAACCTTTATTTTTCTTTTTCTTTTGCTTTTTGCTTTTACTTTAGAAAAAGAAAACTTATTGGTTTTAATCATTAGATTCCTAATGTTTTTAATGATTAAAGTTTTAATAATTGAATATTTAAATTATGAATTTATATATTATTATTAATTCAAAATTTTATTAATTAATTTAATTTCGAATTTCGGAATATATTTAAATTATGAATTTGAATATTATTATTAATTCGAATTTTATTTTAATTAATGCTTTTAATAATTGAATATTTAAATTTCAAATTTAATTTTATTATTAAATGCGATTTTGATTAATTTTAATTTTTAAACTCGATTTTAATTATTAAAATTGATTTTTAATTCCCTTTTAAATAATTAGGTATTTAAATTGTGGAGTTAAATGTTAATCGATGTGGTCATGATTAATTTGATGTCTATAATTGTTATATGAGCATGGTGCATTGGTTATGGCCTAAAGACCCGTAGAATAAATGTTGTAATTTTATTTATGGTCTGTAATAATTAAATACGACTTGCATGTCGTTATTCTTGTAATTATTTTATCTCGAATGCAACTCGAGTTCTTTTGTAATGTAATTTCAAAACGAGCTTGGAGGCAATCAATGAAGGCTTAGGAAGCAGTGAAGAATTTTGTAATAATTATTTATTACAACCATAGATTGACCTTGATCTTTTCATTAGCTCGAAAAGATCGCATAGGATCGGGCCATAACCATCGCACGTTTAATTTTGCATAACTGCACTTTACATATGATGCATGGATATATTAGATATATGTATGGATGCATGGATATTTTAGAATGTATGTATTAGATACGACACATATGCCATGTTTAAACAAGATAAAATCTGTAACGATTTAAGATTTAAACAGACGATCAAGATTGTTAAATTTTTCTAAAAATCCCTTAAGAAATATTAAGTTAAACAGATGCTTTCCAATAAATAACACTCATTAAATCCTAGATCATTGAGGAGTGGATTTGCCAAAGAAAGGGCTTCTCTTTTATCGTGGTGAGATGTGATTAAGTAAACAAGCTTACTTGAATTGTTATTGTTGGGTCCAACTTAAATAAGTCGTCATAATAGGATTATGAACTTATAAGCATAGAGTTTAGTGAAATCTATTAGATAGATCGGAGCAATATGTTGTTCACTAAGCTATCCAAGAGTTATATACGATATAATTGACATAACGGTCTACCTAAATAATCATATTTAAGAGGAAAGCCAAAGCTGACTTAAAATATGATGAAATATGGATCTTGGCTCACTAAGAAAGGTTTTATGGGAACCATTTTCCGAATTGATAGTAAGGGCTATTAATTTGATAAAAATAGTGGGAGGTATATTACGAATATGCTATAAATCAACTTGAACATAATTGGTTTTACGAAACATGCAAACTAACTCATTTTATGCGCTTTTACAAAATTGTAGATAATAAATGGCAAACAACACAAATCACTTTTCGATACGATCAGTCCTAGAAAAGGAAAAGCTGACAGGGACGAACTTCCTGGATTGGTTTAGGAACTTGAGGATTGTCCTCAGGCAAGAGCGAAAGCTCTATGTCATTGAAGTTCCTCATCCAAATCCTTTTCCTGCTGGAGCCACACGTGCCGAGCATAATGCTTATCAGAAGCATTTGGATGACTCAACTGATGTGTCATGCCTTATGCTTGCATGCATGGCTCCTGAGATTCAAAAGCAACATGAGTTGATGAATGCTTATGAAATAATTGAGCACCTCAAAAGCATGTTTGAGGGACAAGCTCGACAGGAAAGATATGATACGAGCAAGGCATTGTATGCTTGTAAACAGGGAGAGCGAGACCCGGTTGGACCACACGTTCTTAAGATGATTGGGTATATTGAACAACTAGAAACCTTGGGCTTTCCGATTGGTCCGGAGGCTCAAATAGATCTGATCTTACAATCACTTAACAAGAACTTCTCTCAATTCGTCATGAATTACAACATGAATGAGATAGATAAGACACCCACTGAATTGTTGGGCATGTTAAGAACTGCTGAAACCAACATTCAGAAGGAATCTCCTTCTCCCATGCTGATGGTGAACAAAGGAGGTGCCAAAGGGAAAAGAAAGTGGAAAGGCAAAAAGAAGAGGAATGTATCCAAATCTGCTGCCAATCCTAATTCTGCTCCCAAGAAGGCTACCAAGCCTAAATGTGGTGTCGAAAAGGGTGATTGTCACCACTGTGGTAAACCGGGACACTAGAGGAGAAACTGTCATGCTTATTTGGAAGAGCTGAAGAAGAAGAAGGCTGCTGGTCAGACTTCTACTTCAGGTATTTATGTTATAGAAGTCAATTTGTCTACTTCTACATCTTGGGTATTGGATACTGGATGTGGTTCTCACATTTGTATAAATGTGCAGGAACTGCAAAGGAGTAGGACACTGGCTAAGGGAGAGGTAGACCTACGAGTTGGCAATGGAGCAAAGGTTGCTGCTTTGGCTGTAGGGACTTACCATTTATCATTGCCCACTGGGCTTATATTAAAACTTGAAAACTGTTTGTATGTGCCTTCTATTTGTAGAAACATTATTTCTGTTTCTTGTTTGGACAAGAAAGGTTTTGCATTTACTTTTAAGGACAATGGTTGCTCTTTTGGTTTGAATGACATTACCTATGGTGTTGCACAGTTATTTAACGGTTTGTATGTTCTTAATTTAGAAACTCCTATCTTGAACGTAAATAACAAACGACTTAAAACAAATGACTCAAATCAAACATACCTTTGGCACTGTCGTCTAGGCCATATAAACGAGAAACGCATTTCCAAGTTACATCAAGATGGTTTCTTGGATCAGTTTGATTTTGAATCATATGATGAATGCGAGGCTTGTTTACTAGGCAAGATGACTAAAGCTCCTTTTATCGGAAAGGGTAAGAGGGCCACCGTACGACTAGAACTAATACATAGCGATGTATGTGGTCCTATGAGATCGATGGCAAGGGGTGGCTATTTCTAGTTCATTACGTTTACTGATGATTTCAGTAGATAAGGATATGTGTATCTTTTGAAGAACAAATCCGAAGCATTTGAAAAGTTCAAAGAGTATAAGGCAGAAGTAGAAAAGCAAACTGGCGAAAGCATAAAAACTCTAAGATCTGATCGAGGAGGTGAATACTTAAGCCATGAGTTTAAGAACTATTTGAGGGAGTGTGGTATTGTATCACAACTCACTCCTCCTGGAACACCACAATGGAATGGGGTTTCTGAAAGGAGGAATCGTACCTTGTTGGACATGGTGCGATCAATGATGAGTCAAGCAGATCTTCCAATTAGTTTTTGGGGTTATGCCCTGGAAACGGCTGCATATACACTAAACCGTGTTCCTACTAAAACGGTTCAACAAACTCCATATGAGATATGGACAGAAAAATGTCAAAGCATGTCCTTTATGAAAGTATGGGGATGTGAAGCGTTTGTGAAACGCCTAATGTCAGACAAGCTTGGACCAAAATCTGAAAAATGTATTTTTATGGGATACCCAAATGAAACAAAGGGTTATTCTTTCTATAATCCTTCAGAGAACAAAGTAATTGTTGCTCGAACTGCTGTATTTTTAGAAAGAGAGCTAGTCTCTAGAAAAGACAGTGGGAGGAAAATAGATCTCGATGAAGATCGAGAACCACTTGATAACATTGAACCTGAGATGGAGCATGAGCAAGATATACAAGATAACACTGCTCAAGAAACACAGGTTGTTCGTAGATCTAGTAGGACTCGCTATGATTCAAGAAGAAATTATGGATTTCTCCTAATTGAAAATGGCGATGTGATGCTCATAGATCAAGATGAGCCTCTCACCTATCAAGATGTTATGAACTCACCAGACTCTAAGAGATGGCAAGAAGCCATGAATTCTGAAATGGATTCCATGTATGAAAACCAAGTATGGACTTTGGTTGATCCACCTGAAGGGGTAAAACCTATCGAGTGCAAATGGATTTTCAAGAAGAAAATCGACATGGAAGGTAATATACAGACCTATAAAGCTCGACTGGTTGCAAAAGGTTCCGAACAAATTCATGGTATTGACTATGATGAAACCTTCTCACCAGTAGCAATGATAAAATCCATCAGAATTATGCTTGCAATAGCGGCTTACTATGATTACGAGATATGGCAGATGGATGTCAAAACAGCCTTCCTTAATGGAAGCCTTGAAGAGGATGTGTACATGACACAACCTGAAGGTTTTAGAAATCCAAAGGATGCTGGAAAAGTATGTAAGATGCGTAGATCCATTTATGGATTGAAGCAGTCCTCTCGGAGATGGAACATCCGGTTTGATGAAATAGTCAAAGGTTTTGGCTTTATTCAGAACATGGATGAACCATGTGTTTACAAAAAGTTTAGTGGGAGCCATGTGGCATTCCTAATATTATATGTCGATGATATATTAATAATGGGGAATGACATTCCTTCTCTACAGGCTGTAAAGACTTGGTTAGGACAAAGTTTTTCTATGAAAGACTTGGGCGAGGCTACCTATATATTAGGGATCAGGATCTATAGAGATAGATCAAGGAGATTAATCGGCTTAAGCCAGAGTACATATATTGACAAAATTTTGCATCGTTTTGGAATGCAAGATGCAAAAAGGGGATATGTCCCCATATCTCATGGGATAACGATCTCAAAAGAGAATGGTCCTAGATCATTGGATGATAAAGACCGCATGAGTAAGATACCATATGCTTCAGCAATTGGATCTATCATGTATGCAATGATATGTACTCGTCCGGATGTTTCGTATGCTTTGAGCATGACGAGCAGATACCAGTCTAATCCAGGTGAAGGTCACTGGACGGCGGTCAAGAATATTCTTAAGTACTTGAAAAGGACTAAAGATTCATTCTTGGTGTATGGAGGAGAAGAGAAGCTAACGGTAAAGGGTTACACGGATGCTAGTTTTCAGACTGACAGAGATGACTCTGTTTCTCAGTCTGGATTTGTGTTTTGCCTAAATGGAGGTGCTGTAAGCTGGAAAAGTTCGAAGCAAGACACAGTAGCTGATTCTACAATGGAATCCGAGTATATTGCGGCATGTGAAACAGCCAAGAAGGCTGTATGGATACGGAAGTTCATTACAGTACTTGGTGTAGTTCCATCGATCGCAGATCCCATAGATCTTTAATGCGATAACAATGGAGCTATAGCACAAGCCAAGGAGCCGAGAGCTCATAGCAGAATAAAGCATATACTTCGGAGATATCACCTTATTCGAGAGATAAATGATAGAGGGGATATTCACATATGTAAAGTGCATACTGATGATAATATTGCAGACCCACTGACTAAGGCTCTGTCGCAGCAGAAGCATGAATGTCACACTAGTAGCATGGGTATTCGATACATTGGTGATTGGCTCTAGTGCAAGTGGGAGATTGTTAGTATTGGTGCCCTAGAGGCAATGTAATACATTATATTTATGTTTGAGTGATTTTATATATTCGATATATATATGTTTATTATTGGCTTTTTTTACTGCGAAATAAATAAAGTATAATAAATGTCCTTAGAATCTTGATACAAATTATATAGTTGCAAGTATGTGACTTGAACATGAGATTATATAATGATTGTATCATATTCTTAAATGTCCCTAGCCGAGTATTATTATTAATTAGGACAATAATAATACACTGAGGCTAGTATGATAATTGACTGATGACCACATCTCATTGGTCATAAGTATGAAGATACTAAAAGCAATGCATAGGTAACTGTACGAGTACATGGTACTGGACAGACCCACAGTGAGATACATCATGGTAAATAATAAATGTGTCATATGTATTCTCACAGTGATAATGGTGTAATGATCCTTAGACCTGAAGTCGTTATAATTCTACATGAGAATTAATATATTTTGAATTCGTCAAAAGTTATCTTTAGCCGGATAATGATAAAGGTGAATATCGGATATATTATGAATCATGTGAGAAATATGAACGATCTAGATGGGATTTAAATCTCCTGATAAAGGAGTGATATTATCGGCCTCTTGTTTGAGTGAGACTATGAAATGCATGGCCATGCTCAAATGTTGATTTGATTAAATAGTCTACTCATCGATCAAGAAAATGAAGATTAAATTATGAAGAGGATGACACATTACATGCCTCGAGTTTAATCTATAATATCATGATTTAAAGGGATTATATTACATGGAACATTAGTCATAAAAGGTTAATTGAATCGTTGATTTAATTATTGTTTTATTGGGTAGCAATAATGTGTTACTAGACGCCGCTTATTGTTTATAATTTTATTAGAGAATATAATTATTGCCAATGAAATAATAACCTACAGGGTCACACACAAAGAATGTTTAAAAGGGAAATTAATTTATTTCATGAATTTAAATTAATAACAATTTAAATTATGATTTTAAATTAATAATAAATAATAATTCGAATTTTATAAAATTAATTAAGTGAGACTTGATTAGTTAAAGATAAAATTTGAAGATGTATTTTCTTGACTTATTTGATTAATTAAGTATGACTTAATTAATTTATTTAAATAAATAAGATTTGTTTAAATAAAATGGCCTAATTGTTTAAGGCTTCATTTTACTTTATCTCTCTTTATAAGCCAAGAGTTGGCAAGTCATTTTGGCTACAACAAGCTGAAATTTTCAGTTGATAGACAAGGGAGAAGATCAAGCTCAAGTCAAGAACACATCCGGTTTATTTATTTTGGCTAGTACCAAGTTCCGTGGTGTAATCGTTCGACGATTCAAGCAAGCATTCAAGTGTGGATACCGGTGGAGGAGTTACACTTCTAGCTCTCAAGATCAACAAGTTTTTGCTCTCAAGATCAACAAGCTAGGATCTCCATTTGTCATCCATTGGAAAGCTTAACAAGGTACTATCTTGTTCTTGAGTATTTATACCATGATCATCAATTTTATACATGGATCCGGGCTTTGGAATTCGTTTTTAATTGTTATTTACGTCATTTCCGTTGCGTTATCATGCCCGAATTCCAACAGTTAGATCCACTGAGTACGATTGGATGGTGACCCGGATGACCACCGATCTGGTGGCAGCGGAGGCCCGAGTAGCGGAGCTGAGGTTCCATCTAGCTGAGGAGAGACGAGCGAGGCTATACTCCCAGGGGAGAGACTCCAGAGTTAGACGGATGAGGCAGGCAGTACTAAAGATTGAGAGGAGGGCTCACTCCCGACTCAGAGCACTTCCACGTTCCCGCCACAGTAGGAGGATCCGTCGGAGTGATGCAAAGAGAGTCCTTTCGAGGACTATGCGCCGAGTTAGGGAGGCGATACGCTTTCACACAGACTGATGGATGGTTGACTAGTTCAGTCTTCGAGTACATGGGGATGTTGTAGTAGTTTTACTTTTGGTAATGATGTCAGTCACGTAGTATATTTCCTCTGGATAGGAAGACATGATAGCTGGCTTTTGATGTGCTTTTTATATATTTCAGTTTTATGTTGTACTTGAAACTTTGACTCTCAGAAGTCAATAGCAGTATTATGACGTGAATTTCGTTCGATTTTAGCAACTGTTTCCATTTAAATTGCTACATATATGATGCCATGATTGTTTGACAGCTATTTATAAGATGCATATATACCTATAAAAGATTACACCTTCGAGGTGCCAATCATAGAAAACTAGATTAAGAGAAATGAGGAAACCCTAACAGAATTTTTATATACATGCATACTTTCAGAAAAATGCCACCAAAGAGAAACACAAGAACTCACCCTGCCGAGTCCGCCACTCATGGTAGTAACCAACATAGGGAAGAGGAACGCCGTCACCCAGAACAGGTGGATGAGGAAGATGAGTACAATGAGTTCGACGATGAGGATTATGAGGAAGAAGAAGAGGACCCAATGGAACAATTTATGCGCCTGATGAGGCAAAATCTGGAGCGCCAGCCACGCCCACAGCCACCACCCCGCGGCCCCAATAATGCAGTCACCAATGCCTTTAAGGCCTTTAAATAACTTAAACCCCCAGAATTCCATGGGACAGCAGACCCCGTTGAGGCCAGGGCCTGGTTGAAGGAGATGGAGAAGACCTTTGAGATTATGGGCACTGAGGAAGCCCAGAAAACCATCTTTGCTACATACCTGCTTAAGGGAGAGGCCAACTACTGGTGGGAGGCCAAGAAAAATATGGAACCAGCTGGAGTGGTTACATGGGATAGATTCACAGAGTTATTCTTGGAAAAGTACTTTTCGAGGTTTATGGAGACCTAGATGGAACTCAAGTTCCTAGAGCTTAAACAGGAGAATCTGACTGTAGCCGAATATAAGGCTAGGTTCACAGAGCTATCAAGGTTCGTGCCAGAGTATGTAAACACTGAAATTAAGAAGGCAAGGAGGTTCCAACAAGGATTGAAACAGTGGATTCAGAACCGCATCGTGGTGTTAGAAATTACGGATTACGCCACTCTAGTACAGAAGGCATCGATTGTAGAGGCAGGAAGTGAGCAGTCCCAGAAAGACAAGATCATGAAGAAAAGGAAGTTTGAAAGTCGAAGTAGTGGCGCTGCAATTGGGAGTTTCTCCAGCAAGTTTGTTAGAGAAACGGTGTCCCAGCCAGCCAAAAGCACGGGGTTTAACAGAGTAGAAAGCAAGAGTGTTGGCCAAGGAGGTGGATCAACCAGGGCACCCATATCAGGACAGTCGCGCCCTCCCCTACCTAACTGTAAGACTTGTGGAAAGAAACATTCAGGGGTATGTCTTTTTTTTTTCTTTTTTTTTTGCTAATTAAAAATTTATACCAAAAAAGGAACAGCTAATACAATTCTAGGGGCATACCCCGCGAAATCAACATTTAAACATAAAAACAGTAAGTCACCTTACTGTCAATCAACAACAAGATAAAGCTAGGTAAACTAGCTGACTACAGAAAAACAACTATGCCATAAAAAGAGTACAGGGTAGCACTGCAAAGCTGCAGTCTGTTGCAGTGCATGAAGCTAAGACCATCAAGGCAGGACTTGACATAAAACCCCCTCTTGACCATGGTAAAACATCTGCAGGAGAAGGAGCTAGAACACTAAACCCGGCGTGCTTCCCAACTGTGCTAATATTCAGTAGTCTACGATCCTGACTCGGGACAACAGTATTTTCCACACAGTTCAGACCCTTCCCGCATAATTCGTACCAAGCTCCAAAAATAGAGTCTCCATAATCAGAAGACTCTCGGCAGTCATTTGTTCCGGTACTTAAATTGGTCCACAACAGTTTCCTGTCCCGACCCCGAACGATCCAGCCTTTGTCACTCGCAACCTGGGCCACCATGTCACCCATGAATAAAATTGTGTGGAAGCATCCTTCCTGAAGAAAAAATCCATTCATAGCTAAAGCACCAGCATGGGCTCGATCATTCGTTGTCAGAATCCTTGGGATCCTTAGATGGATACTAACAACATCGAGATTCCTTATCGTAACATCAATCCCAGTTACGGAGCCACCAGAAGTGGATGAGAACCCCCAGGCATCTAAGAAAACATCGCTATAAGAGAATATTATTGCAGACTGGACTTGCAACAAAATTCCCCCACATCGAGTTATTATTCTGGATACCCCCGGTATCACAGCTGTCGAAATGCTAGATTGATGACAATCTAGTACATACCTTGATTTCACAGCGGATAGCTGAACAGTGAACCTCTTCCCTCTTCTCAAGCAGAGAGCACCAACATTATCCCACAAAGCAATAGTAACAACAACGAGTCCCATAATTCCGTACTCACAGGAGTCGACATGGGAATATCGTTGAGTAGACATTCCAACATACTTCTCAAAACATTTGTTATCAAATAAAATGAAAACCACCAAAGATTTTCCAACCAGATCCGCAATCCCCATTGTTTTACTCACATCCAGGCAATAACCAGAGGCAGCATCTCTTTGTAACTCCAAGGGTTCAACTATCGAATGATAGTAAGGGCGAAATCTCGCACATTGACAAGCAAAGTGCGTCTCCAGCAGCAAACTATCTAACCGGATACGGCCAAACCTTATCAGATCAGAGCTCACGCCCAAATCTTCATCATTCACAACACCAATTGCCGGTATGCATAAACCATCAACAACGACAACCCCCAGACCATACCTGTGGCTAACCATGGTAACAGTTTGCTGAAGCATTTCCTCGAACACTAGGTAGGCATCAGCGCCATTACCCCTAGTTCCATCATACACGAGTGTATGTCCCTCAAGTAGCTCCAGAATAACAATCAATGAGATGGAGGCAAGCTTGGAATCTCCTTGTATACCCTCCAATTTCGGCTTTAATTGAAGTCATCATAGCTAGAATCAAAGCCATCTCTTAAGCATTGAAACACTCTGTGAGGAAGCATTCTCACAATCATTTGGTGATCGACACAACTCATAGTATTCAAATCATGATGAGTAGAAAACCCCACCTTCCTATCACGCAGAACAAATAGGCAAACACCCATATCTACACGTTGTCTGTGTGAACTCACCAAGTCATGAAGGCAATCACGACTACAAGATCCCTCCCTTATATCAAGAATAAGGCCACAACATTCTAACCCACAATCACGGGTTCTCAAAACCTCACCCTTGACATGAGTAAGATGAGTATTACAAAAGGTTTTCACCTTATCTCCATTTAACAAATCTGGGCAACAGAACCCACAATTCACGAACGTCACAAACCCATTGCATACAGAGGCTTGAGCAGTCAGATAATCCTTCAAGAAAATAGTGTTGAGCACCACACTAGAAACGCTGATTGTAGTCTTATCTTTAACAATATCGACTATCTCAACCCCTGTGCCCAGAAACACATGTGGCTCCGAATCCAAAAAACCCTTATCTTGGTTATCCTCCAAAGGATACACAGTCACAAGGTTCTCCGAAAAAGAGACCCTCTTCGGGCTCCTAATCGGACTACCCACATGAAGGCAAGCTTCAGATCCTCTCACACGAGGAGGAATCACATTTACTAAGTTCTCCGAAAAGGAGACCCTCTTCGGACTCTTCTTCGGATTACCCACCGGATGGCAAACTACAAATCCTCGCGCATGGGGAGGAATCACAGTCACTAGATTCTCCGAAAAAGAAACCCTCTTCATTAGACTAATAATTATATATAGTAAGAAATATGGTGTTTAAAGTGAAAGATTGGAAGAGGAAAGGTGAATTTGGGAAGGCTAGTGTGAAGATTTGATGAAGAAATGGTTTAGATTAAGGATTGAGTTTGGTGGCGGCTAGGTTTTTAGAGAGAGGTTAGAGAGAAGGTAGAGCAAACGACTCTCATTCCTATTTGGATTTTGTTGCAAATTCCAAACTCTTCAGGGGTATGTCTTCAGGGTACGACGACATGTTTTAAATGTGGACAGATTGGACACTATTCCAATAATTGCTCCCAGAGGAATGCGCTTATGAAATGTTACCCATGTGGAGGTACAGACCACTGGAAGAAAGATTGCCCTAAATTGAAACCGACAGGATCAAGGATGAGCGGTACTGCATCCAACCGACCACCCACCGCTAGGACTTTCAACATGACAGTGCAGGATGCAGTAAGGGATGAGGATGTCGTCACAGGTACCCTTTCCCTTAACACCTTGAGTGCTAATACTTTGTTTGATTCTGGAGCTACCAAATCTTTTATATCACAAGATTTTGCATGTAAACTGAACTTGAAAGCAGAAATGTTAAAGGAACGGCTAATGGTAGAGATAGCTAACCACGAAGTGGTTCCTGTAAGCCAGATATATCCTAACTGCGATATAGTAATAGGAGGTCACCACTTTCGAGCAGACCCAATTCCGTTTAAGTTAGGCGGATTCGATGTCATTTTAGGGATGGATTGGTTGGCAAGTAATGGTGCCTAGATTGATTGCAAGAGCAAGAAAGTTAGGATAAAGGTGTCAGGAAAGAAAGAGGTCATATTCAAAGGACAGCGACAGACTCAAAAATTCTTGACTGTTGCTCAAGCAAAAAAGTTAGTACGAAAGGGCAGCGAGGCCTACTTAGCTTATGTATTAGACACGAAGCAAAGAAACCCTGAACTAAAGGACATTCCAGTTGTTAGGGAATTTGAAGATGTGTTTCTAGAAGACCTTCCTGGGTTACCACCCGATAGGGAAATCGAGTTTGCGATAGAATTAGCACCAGGAACCGCACCAGTTTATAAAGCCCCCTATCGATTGGCCCCCGTTGAGATGAAAGAACTGGCCACTCAGTTGCAAGAACTGTTGGATAAGGGCATGATAAGACCAAGTGTGTCCCCATGGGGTGCCCCAGTGTTGTTTGTAAAGAAAAAGGATGGTAGTATGAGGCTATGTATAGACTACAGAGAGCTGAATAAGTTAACCATTAAGAACAAGTACCCCTTGCCTAGGATTGACGACCTTTTTGACCAACTCAAGGGAGTAGTTCACTTTTCGAAGATAGACCTGAGAACGGGGTACCATCAGTTAAAGATCAAATCGGAAGATATACCCAAGACTGCTTTTCGCACTAGGTACGGCCATTATGAGTTTCTAGTGATGTCCTTTGGATTGACTAATGCCCCCGCGGCATTCATGGACTTGATGAACCGAGTATTCAAACAGTACCTAGACAAGTGCATCATAGTTTTCATTGACGATATCTTGATTTATTCTAAGACGGAGGAAGAACATGCAGAACACTTGAGGATAGTCTTAGGAATCTTGAGGGAAGAAAAGTTATCTGCCAAATTTTCGAAATGCGAATTTTGGCTGAAAGAAGTGCAATTCTTAGGTCATGTGGTTAGTAGTGAAGGAGTACTAGTTGACCCTGCCAAAATAGAGGCAATATCAAAATGGGAAAGACCGACCACCCCGACCGAAGTAAGAAGTTTCGTGGGACTAGCCGGGTATTATAGGAGGTTTGTGCAAGACTTTGCCAAACTGGCAGCCCCATTGACCTGACTCACCAGAAAGACTGAAAAGTTTGTATGGAATGAGAAATGTGACGAGAGCAAGTACAGTTTGATTTTATGCCCTTGCCTGAGGGGGCTAAAGTGGTTACTCTACCAGATGAGGTATTGAAGCAAGGACTAGAGAAATTTAAAAATTGCGTGGTTGGCACATTTACTAAGAAGCATTGTTCTTATAAGGTTGTGTGTGATTTTGCAAATTCTGTATGGAAGAAACGGGGTCTGGTGAAGATTTTTCAAAAAGATTCGGATGTGTTTCTATTTAAATTTAATTCTGCAAGTGAGATGAATAGTATTCTTGCTAGAGGTACATGGTATGTGGGTAATCGTCCCATGGTGGTCACTGCCTGGGGTCGCAACCCTGACTCTAAACCTATTTCTTCGATTCCATTGTGGCTTAATCTGTCTAATGTGCCGGAGAGCTTTTGGTCTCGTATAGGTCTGAGTAGCATTGCCAGTGTTGTTGGTAGCCCGTTATGCTCGGACAACCTCACCTCTCAATTAGACCTATTGCCATTTGCTAAAGTGTGTGTCTCTTATAAAATCGGGGACCCTTTGCCCAATTCAATTCCCGTGCTTGCTATGGATCCATGCTCTGGGGAGAAATTTGAGACATTAGTGCAAGTCCATTATCCTATGAAGCCTTTGGTTTGTATGGGGTGTAAATCTCTTGGTCATAATGTAGCTGCCTGCCCTGTGTCGAAACGGGTTTGGGTGAAAAAAACCACTAGCCCTGTAGAAGAAGGAAAACATGAAAATCAGGACACAACTGCTATGAAGAATCGCACTGCTCCTGAAGAAAAAACTGCTGATTTGAATGTAAAGAATGACAGGGCCTCCCCTAGCAATGGTGTGCAAGTTGGCAACGATTGTGAGAAGGATTGTAATGCAGACTCAGGGTGGACTCAGGTGAAATCTCGGAAGAATAAAGAAGTTACTACTGAGCCAGCGCAGAATTTGAACACTATGGTGGAGCCTACCTCTCCTGGTATTACTGATGATTCACCTTTGCCTTCTAATACCTTCAAAAACTTGAAAAGGGTAGATGAGATTGATATGAAAAGAGAAGCCTCTACCTTTGAAGACACTTCCAATTTGTCAAAGTCACAAATTAAAAAAAGGAAGAAAGCACTGGCTAAGCAGAGGGATGGGAGTGAACCTCCTTCTTAACTTCTCATCTTTATGGATTTTTGCTCTTACAATGTAAGAGGTCTCAATAATAAAAGTTCTTTTATTAAGGACTTTGTCTCTAATAATAAGTTGAGTTTTTATGCTCTTTTAGAAACCAGAGTTAAAGAGGATTTATCAGGTAATTTAGCCTCTTTCTTATCTCCTAATTTTCAATGGCATTTCAATTATGATCATCACTATAATGGTCGTATATGGCTGGCTTGGGATCCTTCTATTTGGAATGTTGCTGTTCTTGCAACGTCTGCTCAACATGTTTCTTGCTCTGTTTCAAAAATGGGTACACAAGAGGTCTTCTTTGTATCGTTTGTGTATGCTTTTAACACCTATGTGGAGCGCAAGCCTCTTTGGGCTGATCTTATGAGGTTTCAAGACTTAATTACTGTTGGCAATGATACAGCCCCTTGGTGTATTCTGGGTGATGTTAACGTTTGCCTAAAGCTAGAAGAAATGTATGGTGGAGCGATTGCGTGGAATAATGGCATGTCTGACTTTAAAGAGTTTCTTCAGGAAGCTGGAGTCACAGATTTAAATTTTACTGGATTGTTCCTCACATGGTGGGACAACAATAAAACTGATCCCATTCGGCGTAAACTAGACAGAGTTTTAATCAATGATGCTTGGATGAGCAAATTCCCTCTTGCCAGAGCTCAATTTCTACCTCGAGGTCTCTCTGATCACAGTCCAGCTATGGTTACCCTGGGCACGGTATTCGAAAAAATAAAAAAGCCCTTTCAGGTTTTTAATCATGTCATTGTTTCTCCGAGATTTCTTTCTACTGTTGCTGAAGCTTGGAATTCTAATGACTCGGGAGACCCTTGGTTTGTGCTCACAACTAAGCTAAAGCGTACCAAAGCAGCCCTGATTAATCTTAACAAATCTGGAGGTGATCTTCGCGACAATGTGGTTGCAGCTAGAACCCAATTACTTCAGTTTCAAGCTAATCTCCCTACTATACCCTCTATTTCCCATTATCTTGAAGAAGAGAAGCTTTGTGCAGAACTTGATAGATGCTTGAAGAAAGAAGAGATTTTTTTGAAGCAAAAATCGCGTATAAAATGGCTTAATTTGGGGGATGGTAACAATAAGTATTTCTTTAATTCCTGCAAAGGAAGGTGGAATACTAATAAAATCCTAGCTATTGAGGACAACCAAGGTCAATTGCATACCTCTCATAAGGCAATATCGAAGGTGGCAGTGGATTACTTTCAATCAATCATGGGTTCTAGGGTTGATGTTCAAGCTTTTGACAATGCAGTGGAGCTTCCTTGCCTCGATGAGCATCAAAAAGAGTTGCTGAATGCTCCTTTCACTAATTTGGATGTGTTTAATGCTTTTAAAACCATGGCTAAGAATAAGAGCCCTGGCCCGGATGGTTTTTCAGTTGAATTCTACCTTTAAGCATGGAGTATAGTGGGGGAAACAGTCACAAAGGGAATTCTGTATTTCTTTCAAACCAATCAGTTGCCTCGGACTATTAATGCTACAGCTTTAGCTTTAGTTCCCAAAATCAGTGGTCCGGTTAATATGTCTCATTTCAGACCTATCTCTTGTTGCAACACATTATACAAATGTATATCTAAGTTGCTGGCAGCTCGTATGAAATGGATTATGCCTACGATCATTTCTTGTAATCAGTCTGCATTTGTTCCGAAGCGGAACATTGGTGACAATATTATGTTGGCGCAAGCTCTATGTAAAGACTACCATTTGCAATCTGGTCCTTCAAGATGTGCAATAAAGTTGGATGTTAAAAAAGCTTTTGATTCTTTGAATTAGGATTTCTTGTTTGAGGTCTTAAGGCGAATGGAGTTTCCTTCTCGGTTTATCACCTGGTTGCAGCAGTGTATCACTACAAGTATGATTTCTATTAAAGTGAATGGTTCACTTGAGGGTTTTTTCAACAGTAAGTCAGGGCTGCGTCAAGGGGATCCCCTGTCACCCTATTTATTTGTTATCGCTATGCAAGCTTTAACCTGCTACTTGAACTTTGATCTCAGACATGACAGTAACTTCAAGTTTCATTGGCGAACAAAAGAGTTAGAGCTTTCTCATCTCATTTTCGCAGATGACCTCTTCCTATTCTGCAATGGAGACAAGCATTCAATCTCTGCTCTTCTGAAATCTGTTAATCGTTTCTCAGCAGCATCTGGTTTGCATCCTAACCCTGAAAAAAGTTCTTGCTTTTTCAGTAATGTTGCTTCTTATGTAATTCAGCATGCTATACAAACATCAGGATTTCAACTTGGATCTCTCCCTATCAAATATTTGGGCTTACCTTTGATTTGCTCTAGTCTTTATAAAGCAGATTGTGTGCCTCTTGTTCAAAAGCTCTGCGAAAAAAATTGATTCCTGGACAGTGCGTTTTCTTCGTCTGGGGGGTAGGCTTCAACTGCTTAACTCTATTTTGTTCAACATTCAAGGATATTGGGCTACCTATTTGTTTTTACCAAAGGGGGTTCTGAAGCAAATTCAATCGTATCTTGCTAATTTCTTTTGGGGGGGTAAATATAACTCTCCAGCTCAACACAAAGTGGCATGGCAGGACTGTTGTCTCCCTAAGCTAGAAGGTGGGCTAGGTGTTCGTGACTTGTTTTCTTGGAACCGTGCTGCTGTCCTTTTTCAAATCTGGCATTTCACGCAGCCCAGTAAAGACTCAGTATGGATTCTATGGCTTCATAACTGTATGTTTAAAAGCAAGCCTTTCTGGACTTCAAAAATCCCTTATAAATGTTCATGGAGTGTTCGTAAAATGCTTAACTCTAGAGAAGACGCTCTGCAGTTTCTAAAGTATAAAATTGGCAATAACTCCTCATTTCTTCTTTGGCATGATCCATGGTTAATTAGTAAACCTCTAATCAATCGCCTGGGCAGAGATATCGTTCACATTTGTGAGTCTTCGAATCTTGCAACTGTAAGCTCTATCATTTTGAATGGTGCTTGGGATCCTTGCCCAACTAACCATATGTTAGCTATGGAGTTTAGACGTCTTCTTTCGCAGAGCAACATTTCGAGAACAGATGATACTACTTGGGATGGTGTAAAACCTGTTAAACTATCAGTTATTTGGAACTCTATTCGTCAAACTGCAAATCCTCCTCCCTAGATTAAAGCTATTTGGCATTCTTTAGCAATTAAAAATCATGCAGTGTATCTTTGGCTAGCGCTCCGGGGCAGATTGTTAACTAAGGATAGGATGACCATGTTTGGCTTTAATGTTGATGAGAGATGCGTTTTGTGTTATAACGCCAGAGAAACAGCTGAGCATCTCTTCACCTCGTGTGCTTATACTTCTCCAATTCTTCGGGGCTGTCCTTGCAATATTTCTTATTCCTGGACTGATTGGCTGCAAGGTAATATTGTACAAGGGCAGGTTTCTAATACCTGGAAAAACATGGCTTATCTATACATTTCGGTTGTAGTTTATAATGTCTGGAAAGAGAGAAACAATCGTATCCACCATAATGGTAGAGCAAGAGTGGTCTGTCAACAATTGCAAACTGTTAAAAGCATAGTTAGAGAGAGAGTCTTCTCCTCGGCCTTGTTAAGGAAAAAGATTGCTAAAGATCCCAGCCTTAGCCTTCTCCTGTATTAATTTTTTTGTGAATTGCCATTGTTACCTAGTTTCTTTCTAGTTTTAGTCTCGCTTGGAGTCTGTTCTAAGCTTGCTTCCTGGGGTATGCCCCTTGAATTTTTGTATATTCTTTTAGTCTAATATATATTTCAATTATCAAAAAAAAAAAAAGATTAATGACCGCCCCAGTGCTAGCACTGCCAGATGATAAGGGGGACTTTGTGATCTATAGTGATGCATCGCATAAAGGACTAGGTTGCGTGCTCATGCAGCATGGTAAGATGATTGCATATGCTTCCCGACAGTTAAAGGAGTATGAAGTAAGATACCCTACCCATGATTTAGAGCTAGCCGCGATAGTCTTCGCATTAAAGATATGGAGGCATTACCTATATGGAGAAAAGTGTGAAATTTACACAGATCATAAAAGCCTCAAGTACATCTTTACCCAGAAAGAATTGAATATGAGACAGAGAAGATGACTAGAGTTAATCAAGGATTACGATTGTGAGATTCGTTATCATCCAGGAAAGGCCAATGTGGTGGCCGATGCCCTTAGCAGGAAGGAAAGGCTCAAGATGATGACTTCAGCAGAAGAATTGATAAAAGAAATGGAGAAGCTAGAAATCGAAGTTAAGACATTGAGAAGTAGCCAAGAAGTGTTAATGGGAATTCAAATCCAGCCTCCATTATTGGAAAAGATTCGAATGTGCCAAGAGCAAAAGATGGAAGAGGAAAAGAACTCGGAGGAAGAGATATTGACCGGGGAGGAAATTAAGTGCGAAAGAGATGCAGGAGGAATCATGAGATATGCAACGAGAATTTGGGTCCCAAATGTTCAGGAACTAAAAGATGAAATCCTATATGAAGGACATAACTCAAGGTACTCTGTGCACCCAGGTACCACGAAGATGTATAGAGATTTGAAAGAATACTATTGGTGGCCCAACATGAAGAAGGATGTGACAGAATGGGTAAATAGATGTTTGACCTGCCAACGGGTAAAGTCAGAACACCAACGACCTAATGGACTACTGCAACCCCTAGAGATTCCAAAATGGAAGTGGGAGCACCTAGCCATGGATTTTGTAGTAGGACTCCCAAGGACCAAGACTAACCACGATGCGATATGGGTAATCATCGATAGGTTGACTAAGTCCGCCCACTTTCTCCCAATCAACGAGAGGTACACTGTCGATAAATTAGTAGACATCTATATAAGAGAAATTGTGATACGACATGGAGTTCCCGTGACCATTGTGTCCGATAGAGACCCAAGGTTTAACTCCAGGTTCTAGAGGAGCTTTCAAGACTGTATGGGAACCAAGCTAAATATGAGTACTGCATACCACCCCCAGACTGACGGACAAAGTGAAAGAACAATACAGACCTTAGAGGACATGCTGAGAGTATGTGTTATGGATTTCAAGGGAAGTTGAGAAGAGCACTTACCATTGATTGAGTTTGCATATAACAATAGTTATCACTCGAGTATCGAAATGCCCCCATATGAAGCCCTCTATGGCCGGAAATGTCGTTCTCCCTTATGTTGGTGAGAGGAAGATATTAGGACCTGAACTGGTACAACAGACAAGAGATGTGATAGTTCTAATCAGGGGAAGACTGGCAGCAGCCCAAGACAGACAACGTAAGTATGCCGACTTATCTCGGAAGGATAGAGAATATGAAGTAGGAGATATGGTGCTGCTAAAGGTATCTCCCTGGAAAGGACTGATGAGGTTTGGGAAGAAAGGGAAGTTGAGTCCGAGATACATCGGACCTTTCGAGATATTAAGGCGGATTGGACAAGTGGCTTACGAATTAGCCTTACCTCCAAGTCTGCAGCAAGTACATAACATTTTCCATGTGTCTATGCTGAGGAAGTACAATCGCAATGCCAAACATATAGTGGAACATGAGCATGTAGATTTTCAGCCAGATTTGTCCTACGTCGAGAGACCGGTGGAAATCATAGACCAGAAAGAGCAAGTACTCAGAAACAAGACCATCAGCTTGGTAAGAGTTTTGTGGACTAATCACAATGTCGAGGAATCAACCTGGGAATTGGAAAGCGCCATGCAAGAGAAGTACCCCCATCTGTTCTAGAAATGATTCCGGGACGGAATCCTTTTAAGGAGGGAAGGTTGTAAGAACCCAGGTTTTTGTAAAATTTCTAAAATGATCATAAACAGTGATTGGTGGAGGTTATGTAAAGTTTTTAAGATCATATTATATGAATGAAGAAGTATTTATACTTTTATGGATAAAGTATCGTTGTACCAAGAAGAAAGGGAATGTAGAAACTGTCAGATTACGTAGATTTTCATTTTTATTAAATATTGGTATAAATAGAGCAGCCACTTCAACCTGCCATAACTCCCTCATTTCTCAATGAAATTTTGTGTTCTATAGCTTTTTGGAAAGGTATTGAGATGCTCTACAACTCCTATTTAGAAGCCTCGTCCATAAAATCAAGGTAAGACCCTCGTTTCTCCAGTTCTTTCAAGAGTGGTAATGCTGACTACGAAAATTTTAAACTTGGTTGTTTAGGTCTTGAAGATTAAAGGTTGTTAAAGCTATCTAAGGTGTTTTTAAGGAAAGTCAAGCTTGGTTAAGATTTTTAAGACTCCAAGGAAGGTAAAACACTCACACCCACCTTAAACTTTATGAGCTATAAGTTGATTTGGAAGGTTGATGCAAGTATGTACATGTTTAAGGGGATTGTGATGTTTTAAGCTTTATAAGTATGGGTAAAATTTTGAATAGTGATAAATGGATGTTACCACTGGTCTTATAGATCCTTGATGATGTTTATATGATCTTGATGGTGTATGGTTGAATTAAGTAACCGATGGAGTTCATGGAATTTGGAAATGTTCGGTTTATAGTCGTTATAATGTCGAAATTTCATTAGATCATTTGAGCAGTTAATACCGAATTCAACAAATGTTTTCTTGGTAAGTTTTTGGCCATAAACCAGTAGGACTTGTTTTGTAGTTTGTTTTGACACCAAGATCATGTGATTACGATTTACGATTTATGAGATATGCTCGTTTTAGTGAAACCGGTTAAAACGGACGAATCGTTAAGATGAACTGACTTTACCAAGTCAAACGAGCCCTTTAAAAATGGTCTGTTATTATGACATTTTTACAGGGAGTAAATTAGTCAGTTGTTAAATCCCTGTAAAAATTTGAAGACAAAAGGCTTAATTTTCGATTTTATAGAAATGTTTAAGTCAAGAATGCGCATGAGAAACCACTGCAGAAAGAAGCTATATTTAGAGCAACAATTGAGCTAGCAAAAAGATGTTCTTAATTATGAAATTTGGATGAAAACTCCTATGGACAGTTAAGAAGAAGTGAGAAAAAGAATTTCATGAAAAAGTTTATTCTTCAATTTTATAGAATTTTTCGAATCATAGTTGCGCAAGTGAAAAAACCCTTTTAGGGGACGAATTAAGACGAACTTTAGTTTCGTTGAAAATGACCTTTAACGAAAGTCGTTGCGAGACCAATAATTATCCAAAAGTGGTTAAAGGATATCATGGACTTATAATAAGCCAAACGTGTAATAAGGATGTATCGTTACGAAGTTGTGTCTTTACGTGAATAGTCGATTTGACGGGATCGTTTAACGAACTAACCGAACCGTATTGATTATTATAGATCATCACACTAGAGACAGGGCCCAGACTATCCCGACACTATCAGGCAAGTTTTCGAAACTTGTATTTCAAGTATTTTCAAACTGTTGTTGTTGTGGTATAAATGCTATGAACTGTTTGTTAGTATTTTTGCGAATCAGCATATGATATATGGTTGTTTACAGGGATTTATAAACCTGTTAAGTATGTACGTATGCATAGACTCTTGTATATATATGTATACGATGATGTGTTACAAGTTTCCAGTAGAGTATAATAATACCTTTTCTTAATAAGGGAGTCGGAGATATTTCGTCCGGATAAGGACATAAAAAAAAAACCCGGAAGTCACCGGAAGGGTTATATGACGTATATTTTTAAAATATTCCAATAAATATAAATTGGATATTTTCGGATTAAAATTCCTTTGATGATATTAATAAATATTATTTGAATATTTATTAATAATTTGAATATTATTTTCATATTGAGAATAGTCTGAAGGTTTATTTATTTAATAAATATTATTTAAATATTTATTAAATATTCTAAGCTGATTATTTATTTAATAAATATTATTTGAATATTTATTAAATATTCCAGGATGATGTACAAATCATATTATTTATTTCAAAAGTTATTTAAAACTTTAAAAATTATTTTAAATATTTTCTGATCGTCGAAAAAGTATTTAAAAATAGAGCGGGTTCCCATTTCTTCACTGACTATAGCTTCACTCATCGAAAAGTATCGCTACCTCGCTCAAACTTATCAAAACTCGGGAACCCAAGGTTTTGGGAGCTAGTATTAATTATTTTCTCTCTTCGCTACCAACAAGAAATGCACCCTACCTAGTAAGGAGGGGCTCAGGTTTGACTAAACACTCAAAACTCCGACCAACTCCCAAGTTATGTTTGATGAAGCGATTCTTAGTAATCGAAATTTGTTGACTAAAGTCAACTCACACATCAGAGTTACTTTCTCAATTACTCATGGAAGTAAAGTTAGTAAGGATTATCAAACCAATCGTCAAGCTTTGTGCTTAGGGGAAACTGAATTAAAATTCTGTTCCTACGATGCATAGAATTCTCTAAGGGATTGGAGGAAGAGGGGACATCGCCTTTGAGCGTAGTCCAAATATTAAGGCCCATATGCGGTCAGGGTGTAACCCGATAAGGGAACGTCGTCCTTCTACTAGTAGAGAAGCAGAGGCACGGTATATTGGCTGATCACCAGATATCGTGGAAGAGGCTCCAGCATAATCCCATTCTTCCAATTGGAATTGTACTGCAACACTGTGATGAAAGCCTAGGTGCTCAATTACCGATAGTGTTGACAGAATGATGAACTATTCAAAGTACCTCAGAAATTCTTAGTTATATTTCTGGATAAAGAATGAAAATGTTTAATAATGATACAATATCAGTATATGATGTGTCATATGGTTTACGTTAACAAAAGTACTTTGAAAACTATTATTATATGGCTGAGCTATATTGCTCACTCTTGCTTTTCTTTTATATATACTACCACACAACAACAGATAAGCATGGCAAGAACAAGGCAGACCCCCCGCAAAAGCGTGCTAAACGGTCAGCAGTATAGGAGACTATTTACGAGGCAGGTGCCGAGGCCGCACCCAGTAGCATTACCACAGGTGAGCAGACTAAGTTGGATAGGTTTACAGCTTAGGTTGGTTAGGTTTATTTACAAGCATGACTTGTGTAAGCTTCTGAAAACCAAACCGTGTTGTGGCTGTATATGCCGCCTTAGATGGTAATCCTGTTAAGTTGAACTTTTAAGATTATAACAATTTGGGTTTGTAATATCTATTTCAAGATGGTTGTAATAACTCAGTAACATTTTAATTTCGTCTCCGAGCCTATAATCTGTAAATGTTATGTTTGACTGAGGGGTCACAGCATGCTAAAAGGAAGATTGAGAGTAATGCTTATTAAAATGGGAATTAAGGATATAGTGACAGCCTGGATCTCCGACCCCGGATCTAGGGGTGTTACAGCCCCTTTCCTCTCTTAGAGAAAGGGAACCTCTTTTGGTTTTACAATTTGAAGACCAGTTGTTTATCAATCCGCTGATGGGTTTAACCTTTGGTGTGTTGGATGATTCTTTCCCTATGTGGGATACATCTTTTATGTTGTGGGTTTTGCACAATGATCAGTGTGGACATGGTAATGTCCAGTTTGATGTGGGTGTGAGTGTTCACTTGACCATGTACTCGGAAGATAACGAACTATGTGTTGATCGTTATTTATCCTGGGCTGATGTGGAGTGCAGAACTCATGGAAATATCAATGGGGAAGAGTTGAAAGGAAGCATGTTCGCTCCTTTTCCAATTAACCTTTGGACCACTTTTCGGTTAGAGGTTGGAAGAGTTAAGTCATATTGCTGTGTAACTCATGTCGTTGTCAGGGATGGGTCTCGGTGTAGTGGTCTCTATCCTGGGGACTCAAGGCACTGGATTTTGCCAATCCTTGAGGTAACAAATGTTGCTAGGGTTAACTTCATTCGTAGTCGTTTTAACGCTATGATTTGTGTTGTCCACCAAGTGTTTGATAAATGGTTTCACCGAATTGGTTTTGATGTGACCAAGGTTCGGTGTACTGATTCGGATTCTATTTCGATTGAGGGATGGGGCTGGTTTGTCTTGTCTTATACCTCTTTTTTTTTGCTAATTAAAATGTATTCCAACGGCAAACAAATACACTTCTGGGGGCATACCCCGCGAAAAAATGTCGACCAACCAGAACAACAAAGAACAACTATAACAGTTCTACAAAGAAGAAGCTAGCAAACTGCTAATGCACTACCCAACTAAAATGACATAAAACCAACATTACCACAGGCCAACAAATTGACAGCTGCTAAAAGAGAAACAGAACAAGGGACGGATCTTTCCGAACCCACTTTTGAAAGGAAGCACAAGTGAACATTTTCTCCCGCACTGTGGATTTGATGGTCAAGCTAAGCACAGTTGTTGGGTGCCCAGGCCCTGCGTTGTGCATTCTAAAGTTCCTTTCCTTCCAGACATTATAAATGCACGTTGTAAGGTAGACCCCCGCTATTCTCTTCAACTTTCCAGAAAGATTAGAAGAGAAAAAATCTCCTTGCTGCCACCTTGTCCAATCAATGTTCACCTGGAAAGGGATTACATTACTCAAGAGCCTAAAATATGGGCAAGCCGTAAACAGGTGGCTTATAGATTCCACTCCATTCCCACACAGCACACAAGAGGGATCCACCTCCATACCAAACGAAATCATACGATCTCTAGTAAGTAACCTGTTTCTCACAGCAAGCCAAGTAATGAAGGTACATTTCGGAATATTGAACGAGTTCCACACCACTTCTCCCCAGCTTATAGGTTGACCAAAATCCCGAATAGAGTTCCATATAGTTGTCAGCTTTACCAATTTAGTCTGCATGCCATTCCAAGTAATGTTGTTAGTCCGGTGAATTTGGACTTGGGATGCTCTTCTTCGAACACCTATGACATCCATGTGGTTAGACTAGGGAAGTCTCCACACTTCATCTTGGAGGTAACAGCTGATAGGGGCCATGGCAGTGGACTCAGCATTAGAGATTACAAAGGATGAGATGAATGCCAGAGGTTTCTTATCCTCCCAAGGGTCTTGCTAGAAGAGAAATCTAGAGTTTCGCCCCACATTATACCCAACAAATTGCAAGGCCTGCTGTCTAGCATTAAAAATCTTTCGAGCAATCCAAAAACACCTATAGGGCACTGTATGTGACGCCCCCAAATCCGAGGTCAGAGATTCAGGTCGTCACATCACCATCCAACCATATCATACCTGTATTAACTTTACAACTCAACAATACATCCATCCAGACCTCAATCTTACGCACATACAAGTTAGAGCCTCAGAAATGATAATCAAAAGTAACACTAAATATTACAATTCATCTGTACAATCCAGAATCTTACGCACTTCCACTTATACAACTACACTTGAAGACAAGTCTTACTATTACAGTTGAAAACCTATCAGACTTACTCTGTAGTATTTTTCAGGAACTAAATCATCTCCGGGGTAAATCTCCTACTCCTCTTCTGCTGGTGCGGAGTTAACCGACCAAATTCGTCTCTTTCTGAAAAGTTTTTATAAAGCAAGAATGAGCTACATAATGCTCAGCAAGTTCACCATTTTGAAAAATAATAAAGTGGTTTATTTTGAAAATGCTCCCAACTGTATGGGTATATATCTCAGATTACAAAACATAACTCGACAATATATATGTCCGAGTTTGAATAAAACATTTATACTCACTAAGGAACTTTAAGAATAACATATAAATCCTTTATAAGGTTCTCATTTCGATATATCTCAAGTTTGAAAATATATACGTATGAGTATATCAGTTTCGGCAAACACTCTACGGTTAACATAATGTACAGGGATGCATTGATGCAAAACCTCTTTCCTTCCATTAGCTTAGAAGGTTTCTCATTCAAAAACATTTCATTCTTTGAAATAATTGCAAGAGTGCACTAACACGTGCCAATCTCTATAGAAAATCTTACAATTCTAGATACTGCACGATGTTAATATTTTTCTTATAAAAAACCACACTATCGGCAACTTGGCACTTAGGCCCAAGAAGCAGTGTTTGAGTATTTTTCCAAAGTGGAGGATGGGACTTGAAGAAAACATAAAAACCTGACAGGGATTGACGATGATCAGTCGCCACATCCAAGTCCAATAATCCGCGGGTCTTCTCTACCGGTAGAAGGATAGAAACTACATCCGTAACTATCCTCGGGTGAAAACTACATCCGCAATCACCCTCGATGAAAACTACATCCGTAATCATCCTTCGGCAACACCTGGGCCGGAATAATAATTGATGGACCGCTTGGCTCATGGCCGCTTACACATCCCGGGAATCGTTCGTCAACGATTCCCACACCTGCCAGAGTCCCATTTTTCTTTTCTTTTCAAAAATCATTTTGATAGAAAATTCGAGTAGTTGAAGTTCGACCTCAGTCGACCGATAATTCTTGAAAAACGTACGAGAAGCAAAACCTGACCGGGGGTTTTTGAAAATGTTTTGGGTTCGAAATAGTTCGAGTTTGAAAACGCTAAAGGTATCTTGGATTAGTTTTGTCTTTAAAATAATGAACAATAATTAATAAATGATATTTTGAGATTTAATATAAACAATTAATAAAATAATTATTTAATTAAAATAAACTTTTAATCCAAGATAGATATTTTTGAGTATTTTTAACAACGTAAAAATAATAAATACTTAAGTATACGATACTTCCCGAATGACTCTTCGGGTTTTCGAAGTTTAATCACGATACAATAATATACCGCTCCCCGGTCAATAGTATATTTGGACCGCTACAAACTCTATTGCTAGAGTCGTTGTCCGAAGAAAACACTTTCATTCTAAGTTCAAGGGTGTACAAACACATATGCATATATCTCAAACTTCAACATAATCTCGTAAAGCATAAGCATATAATACGTTTGGAAGCTATAAACACAACAGTGAAAATCCTTATATATAAGTTTCGAAAAGTAAACTTGCATAGGTAGAATCAGGAATATAATATTTTGAAAATAAATGCTTGGGGTTGGAAAACTTGCCTTGGGAAGGTTGGGGTGGTCGAGCGTGCGGAGTGAAACGATCTATACACAAGCAATAACCGTTCGTTAGTACCTTAACAATACCTCTTTAATTACGGGGTTTTAGGGGTACAAAATTAACTTAAATACTTCGTCTTATGACACTCTAGCCCCACTATAGGTTCATGTCATCACTCGATTACGCTCGTCACTTATTCGACTTAATTTAGTTACCATATCCGAGTCACGTCCATTACCCCTAGAATTATACTCCACTTAATGACTTTTTCCCTTGCGCGAATTTTACTCTAGCATTTTTATAAAATTTCAAAACTCATATTTTAATCCAATTCTTTTTGGGTAATCTTAACCACTGCATTTCCTAGCTTCTCTAATTTTTCCATGATCCCACATAAATTTTTAAGGGTTTAAACAAGGTTCACAAGGGGTCACTTAGTGCAGTCAGGAATCCAGAAACACAATCCACTTCTCCGGCCATAACTAAAAATCTATACATCACCTAGTCATGAACCTTATATTTTTAGAAACTACATTCAAATACCTTTCCAACAATATATGGTAGGACCTCAGGGGACAAGATTTGAGGGTTCAAAACCAAGTTACAAGACAGGTCAATGTTCGTGGAAAAACTCAGCAAGCATGTAGCACTTAGATCAACCAATTTTCTCAATTCCACAACACAACCAACACTTAATTCACTTAGTTCATGCTTTATATCACTCATGGAGATACATATACTATCCACAATCATAAAAATCACAATCACAACATCAAAACTCAAGATCCATGTCATCCACTACTTATACCACCAAGATTATCAATATAACACATGGATCTACTACCAAACACTATAAACACTACATGACCAAAAGGGTTTGTGATTTTTATACCTTCTTGAGCACCTAGGAGCCTTGGATGAGCCTTACAAAACTCAATAACACCTTGAATGGTCTCCTACAACCCTTACAATCCAAGATCTAAAAGAAAAACCAACCATGGTTACTATTCACAATATCTATTATAATTAATATCTTGAAATTGGATGGATGAAATGGCTTGAAACTCTTAACATACCTTTCTTAGATGATGGTGAGGGCCTAGGAATTATATCTTGGTTTATGAGTGATGGGAAATGGGGGAGGAAGAATTTTCTTCTTCCTTTTGTGTTCTTGGCCGAGAGCTCCTTGGAAGGGGGGGGGGGAGTGTTTTTGAATTTTTTTTTTTTGTGTTTGTTTGTTTGGTGAATAATTGTGTTAAAAGGTGTTGGGTGATACATAATGTGTATGTATAGGCAAGGTACTAGCATAGGTATGGTCATATGTACTACTTGTCTCCTCTTTTTGAAAAACAAGGTAACTAGTTACTATTCATTGGTTGCTTTTTGCTTTTCTAGTTTACTTTCCTAACTTCCTAGTTACATGGCACTTGCATGTAATTTCTTTCCTTGTATTATTATTTCTCCACCAATGCTTGTCACTTAATCCTTATTTCATATCATATCTTAATTAAACTCCTCGTAATATTATTTTGTCGCGTAGCGATTTCCTTTGTAATTCCTTAAGCACTTAATTGTGTAAGTTCCTTAAATATCCATAACTCCTTGTCATAGTCGCTTAAAATATTTTAATACTCTAATAATTCTCAAATTCCAAGTTTTTATAAACCTTGATAGCAGTAGACCTCTTGCCTTAACAATCTTCCCTTTTTCTTACACAGTGAATGTAACAACATAAATTTCTTAGATAATCAATCCCATTAAACAACATGGGTGACTCAAAGGTCCCAAATTCACAATGTCACATGGTATTATATTCTTAAAAGATTACAAAAATTAGGGTTCTTACAGCCTCCCCTCCTTAAAAGGATTCCGTCCCGGAATCAGGTTGAAAACAGTTGAGGGTACTTTTCACGCATCGCGTCTTCTAGTTCCCATGTTGATTCTTCGACATTCTGGTTCCTCCACAAAACTCTAGCTAGCTTGACAACCTTGTTCCTCAGCACTTGTTCTTTTCTATCCATGATTTCCACTGGTTTCCCCACATAGGTCAAATCTCGATGCAGGTCTACCTGATCGTATTCTACCACATGTCGAAAGTCGATATGATAAGGTCGTAGCATAGACGCGTGAAACACATTATGAACTTACTGCAAACTTGGGGGCAAAATCTCAAAAGGTCCAATAAACCTCAGACTTAGCTTCCCTTCTTACCAAATCTCATCAATCCTTTCCAGGGGGATACCTTTAGCATCACGAAGTCTCCCACCTCATACTCCTTTGATATCTCATAAAATTTGACCATTCGAAATAATGGGTTTCGTAAAAAAACTAATAACTTTTACATACACTCATCTGCACCGTAAAGACGTAATATCAATTCGAAATCTTCATTTAATAATTCGTACATATCGTGGTTGCAAGAATTTCTCATCTACCCATGAAATTACTATTCATCCCGGTTTCGAATATTCACGAAAATTAGGGTTATTGCAATCTCCTCTCCCTAAAAGGATTCTATCTTAAGAACTTAAGGAAAAAAAAATAGTTGTGGATACAATTCCAACTTTACCCTTTCCAACTCTCAGGTTGACACTTCAACCCTTTAATCACCATAGATGGTTTAGAACCACTAGTTCATTATCGAATGTATCTCTCCGTTCTATTACTCTATCCGAGAGTTATCAGTATTTATCAAATCTCTTCTTATCTAACGGAACGCTACTGGATCAAATGGCAAAGACATTGTTGAGAAAAAGATGGCTTTTCCAAAGGTGAAATGAAAATTGGATTCATGGAACAGGAGAAAGATTTCCATTATTATGATGACTATATATGATGGTCTCACCAACGCTTTAATGTTGTTTCTCAACGCATGCTCTCCTCGACCTGTATTCCTTATCGGTTGTTCTATGAATGAAATTTTTTTTTTTTTTTGCTAAAAATATTGTATTATAGAAAAAAGATGGTACAATATCTAGGGGCATACCCCGCGAGAAGGCACTACATCAAAAAGAAATCAAGAGAGAGAAGGCCGAAGGCCAAAACAAACAAGAAAATACACTGCATAACAAATGCAGTCCAGAGTAGCAGACTAATCTAGTAAAGAGCTAAAATGAGATTGTGGTCTTTTGCAGCAGCCTTTTGAAAAGCATTATGAGAAAAGGCTTTCTCCCGAACAACCTGTTTAATGCGCATAAGTAGAGTGTCTGAAGTAAGGGCATGGCTAGTTTTGTGTAGACGATCGTTTCTCTCCTTCCATATGAGATGACTAGCAGTAGTTAAGAACAGGAAAGCTAACAGGGTCCTCATGCGAGAATAGCCAACTAGCAAGAATTGACCATCTAGGTAACTTTCCCAGTTGCAAGTGAAAGAGAAGCCAGACTTCCTAGCTATTGCCTTTGTGTATGAACAAGTGCTGAAGAGATGTCCACTGGTTTCAATAGCATTGTTACACAACAAACACCCGAGATCAGTGCCTAGGCCAAATCGCACCATTCTATCTCTGGTTAACAGCCTATCTTTTAGCGCCAGCCAGAATGTAAAAGAGCATTTGGGCACTGCAAGAGTGTTCCAAACAACCTCTACCCATGGCGGGGATGACTGAGTAGCCCGAATAGTATCCCAGATAGTCGAGTGCTTGACAAACTTGGATTTAATGTTATCCCAGGTGATAGAATCCATAGCCGCAATAGTGTGGTTATTTATAAGATTCCGAAGCTCCATAATCCAAACATGATTGGAGACAGGTAAGTGCCAGTTATGCCCATTCATGATGCTACTAACCAAAGCATTATTAGTGGAGTCAGCCATAGAAATTACCTCAGTACTGAATCGATGAAGCAAGGGGGAACCCACTATCCAGGGATCATGCCAAAGAGAGTAATTAGAATCGACCCCCACATGATAGTGAATGTGTCTAGCTGCAACCACCCTTGCTTGGAGTATTTTCTTCACGCACCAGGAAGCTTTGTCCGGAATTTTCAATGTCCAGAGACTTTTGTTCTTTAGATAAATTCTTTTGAACCAAGTGATCCACAAAGAGTTGTTTATAGGTTGAGTTAAACGCCAAAGATGGAACAAAAAAGCTGCTCTGTTCCAATCACATAAATCATAAAGCCCCAGCCCACCCTCTGCCTTCGGGAGACAGCAATCTTTCCATGAGACTTTGATTTGCTTGCGAGTTGTAGTAGACCCACTCCAGAGAAATTGAACAAATAGAGACTGCAGTTTTTTTAGGACTGCCTTCGGAAGAAATAGATGATAGGACCAATAGCCTTGAATTCCAAATAAAACTACCTTTAGTAGTAACAACCGACCAGCTTGATTGAGCAGTTTGTTGACCCAACTGTCGATTTTGGAAGTTAATCTCATAATTAAGGGATTGCAGTCACAAAAAGAGAGTTTAGTAGTGATAAGAGGCAATCCTAAGTACTTGACGGGCAGAGATCCTTGAGAAAAACCAGAACTTGTGAGCACAGATTCTCGAGTGCTAGGATCTGTATTAGCAAAGAAACAGACACTTTTTTGCTTATTTGTACGCAGCCCAGATATGTTACCGAACACCGTGAGTCCTTGTAGCATCAAATCTGTAGACCTGCTATCACCATGGCAAAATAGCATAATATCGTCCGCAAATATGAGATGAGTGAGTTTTAATGGCTTAGTTTGGGAGTGAAATGTTACGTTCCTCTTCTACCTTGTTCATAGTATCTGTGTTGAGTCCTCGTATCGTTGGCCCGTGAATACTTTGTGGTCGTGTTTTATAATCTGAGACATTGTCAATACGCACGGTATTCCTCGTATTCCTTGGCTTAATTAGCACGCATGTGTTGCCTCCCGTTAGCCGTTATCACTTGCTATGGATACTGTATAGTCTTCGGTATACGTCGAACCAGTTCAGCTACTATATCCCTCGTCCATTGACTTCTTCGTAACGTAAGAAAAGTGAAACTTCTTCTTTCGCGGTACGCTTTACAAGAGACATCCTTACGTTCGCATGGTGACAATCGTGATAACAACATTCATTTCCTGGATAAGTTTTTATTCTCAATTGCCCCGTGAAATCTAAGGCATGACACTAAATATAAATTTGATCGTCTGGATAATTCTTCTTCCCTGTCCGTCAGCCACAGATCAAATTAGTACATACGCTCAATCTCTTCGTTAAATATACTTGGAAGCACCTTCAATATTCGTAGTTTAACCTTAAGTCTTTATCTGACGTAATCGCTGCAGAAGTTTTATATTGCACCACCATCTTTTCCGTATATAAATCGATAATCTTCTAAATGGAAAGTCTTTCGTAGGTAAATCACTTGGTTCAACAATTATAAATCAACTAGGGCCATCTCTTGGCTCGGTCTTCGGCGACCTACTTATGAAATTCATTATAATTCTATCCACGTTCAAGATTTTCTACAGGCGGAATTAATCCACTAGATCTCTATCATTCTGCTTTTGACATGTCGCGTTTGTACTTAATAGTTTGCCAATACCATTCTTCATATCCGTTTGCCAAACATTCTCTTAATTCTCTATACATCTCTGTCCTTCCCCATAATTTAGTCATTTTCCTCTAACATTATTCTTTATTGTATATACTCTATTTTCTTGGTCAATACTGACTGAATTCCAATTTCGAATAATCCCTTCTATAGGTATCGGCCACCACACTGGCCTTTCCTGGGTAATAACAAATTTCTCCATTATACTCCATGCTCCCTTTCGTCACCTTCTCTTTCTTATGTTTAGTTCTAATATGAAGATATACTTATGGCACTTGTGGAAAAAAATTTCACACTTTTCTCATAAGGTTAACGTCTCAGTTTTATGCGTGAACGCTATCATGACTAATCCCCGACTC
Source organism: Kitagawia praeruptora (assembly GCA_037693485.1). Taxonomy (NCBI): domain Eukaryota; kingdom Viridiplantae; phylum Streptophyta; class Magnoliopsida; order Apiales; family Apiaceae; genus Kitagawia; species Kitagawia praeruptora. The sequence continues at coordinate 91,347,884 of CM075344.1, read as the reverse complement.
ACGGTTAGTATATCCCATCCTGTAACCTTTATGTTGTTTAGAAGTATAGGCTATCATCCCCTTTCTACTACATCAGCACACCTCTTAAACTCTTGAAAGACGCATCATCGTGACCCTCATAGTCCTCTTCTCATCATGAAGTATAGCTAACAACGAGGTTGTTACTAATCGCTCATATCATTCTTAAAACTTTATTTATTAACCCACAAGGGCTTCTGACTCACTAGTCAATCCACATGATACTACCAAAATTTATAATGTTTATATTAATGTGAAATGCCGACTTCGGTGCAGTACAGAGGTCGATCTGGAGTTGGTGGAACCTTCTCTTTAACCTTATCTTTGAAAAACAACTACGCACTTTAACTAGTCAACAATTCCTCCATTTCCGATAAGGGTTTCAGTTCTCGATGGTATAGGTACTTCATACGCTCGTCCTCTTTCACAACTGACGCCAATCAGCCTGAGGCCTGCATGCTGCTGCGATTCCCAATAAACTTGATTAGGTGGTAATCTCGAAGGATCATTGGGATATATCCATGCATCCATTTGCTATTAGGGGCCTTTTAAACTTTATGTCTCGCTATGTGCATCAATCCTTTTTAGCTAAGTAAAGCTTCACATTCTTGCCACGATATTTCTTCCTTTCTTGTCCATCTCACTTCCATGTTAGTTTCCTCTAAGGATATGTCTTACATCGCAATCGGTTTGAATTTCTTGGATCAGGAAAAGGCTTGGTAACTCCAGAATTCATTACTATAACATCCTGACAACGGTTGGTAGGAACGTACTCCCAACCACCTCATCATTTCCTATAACTTTCCTCACACTAATATTAAAGGTCTTGTGTTATGCCCCGACATGTTATTCCTACTTTAAATAATTACTCGGCATAACACTCTGGCTGCACAATTACAACATTTGGTTTTTTTTTTTTGATCTCATATTGGTGCAACGGTTCACAAGTGTACCTCCCGTTCACCTTAGAGTAATCACTTTTGAAGGGAATGGTTTCAAAATAACAGGGTCCAATAGATAATTTCAATAAGAATTCCACATTAGATGTTCCAAGAATGTTTTGATGGTTCCAAATAGAGTCTCGATTTTCGGAGATGTAAGGATGGACAGAAAGAATACAACAAGGTTTATTCCTACATGTCCTGATAATTCTGTAATGTGATATCATAGAGAATGTTGCACGAGGGCAATGATTGTTGGATACAGAAGTCATAAAGACGGTCTTTATACAATTCTTACATCTGGTACTTTTCCCTTTGAAAAATAGGGGATCTAAAAAGTCCCATTGATAAAGGTCAACCGATCGAAAGAAATTCTACTCTATGACAATAAAAATGAAGCAGTTTATCGTTCAAGTAATCTATGGTTTCAAATGTATCTTCATTATATGAATGAAAGAACAGAACATTCAAGTGACATAAAGTTTGATACGAAGATGGGTAGAATTCAAGTTGAGTGGGCGACCTCACTAGGTCTCAATCAAGTTATTCGTCAAAACTTTCATTATCATACTTTACCACATGCAAAATGCATTGAGGAATTGCTGAATGAATTAAATTGGGAGTTGGACCAGTGAAACAATAGCTAGTCCTTTTCAAGAAACACTAGCAACTAGCTAGACAAAATTTGCTAGTTCGCCTGTTTGAGACATCACCACTAGCTAGGACAATTAGCTAGGTGTTCTTCACAACATTACAATTTTGACTAGTTAGAACAATCAACCAGTCATTCATATTGACATATCGACTAGCCAGTTTCAATTGGCTAGAACGGAATTTCAACATCGTAGCCAATGAAGAAACTTTAGGCTACTCGGACAACGAATGGAAATAAGAAGTTATTAAGTTTGAAAAAAAACTATAAAATATGAAGAGAATGTTCTAGGTATCAGAACAATCGATAACCTCTCATCAAATATTACTTATCAGTGAAACGGTCCACCCAAGGGTGCCTCCGTACACAGGCTTTATCAGATCTTACAGTAGAATGAAATTCAGAATACTAGTATCAAAATGATATCCTTACTATGATTTCAATGTACGACGCACTTTCTCATTTTGAATAGAAGAAAGGATTCATGAGGAATATCTGGATGTTAGATCATCCCTGTTCTCAACAAGTTGATAAATATTTATGGGCTCGACTGAAGAGTGCAAGTGTGAAAGAAGTAGTCAAATATCAATATTCGTTTAGGAATATTCATTGATTAATTAAGGAAACAATTGTTGAACATTCCTTGGATAATTGAAAGGAAGTGTAAATAGTCCTGAGCAGAACGAAATAATTATAAACTTCAAATAGAATACTCGGGGATCAAATAAGATACTTTGGATGAGTCCCGGTTTAGAGAAAGTATATCACTGGTGGTTATTCCACAAGTTTGAAGTAGAAGGCTAGAAGGGTTACCTGATATAAACTAATCGAGGTAACATGGTTAGTGAATAGTTTAAAATGAAGTAGTGCACCAGCCGGTAGTTACCAAAATAAGTTAATAATCATTCTTGCATCTCATTATCACCATTAAGAGGGTAACTCCATCTCTTCGTCTTCTTAATGCAAGACACCAACTAGTGCGTCTCTCAATCATCATCTTAAAGTCAATTATCGAGTTAGGGTTTCACAAATATATCTATCATTTCCGTGCTTTATCTTAAAGACCAAGCTTCACATCATCCCGGGGACACCTGCTAAGTCCATAGGGTCCTACTTCATGCCTTTCGACATGAATCACAAGTGGCCAGTTCCCCCTGGGAACAGATCAAAGAGATCTCTCAGGGATCTCAGTGCAGTCCATAGGTTCAGTGGCGGGTGTGTGCATGTGAACCTATACCAAAAATATTGAGGTCTACAATACATATATACGTAGTCCCTGCTAACATCTCCATCAAAGGATCCCACTCTAGACCCGTTGGTCTTTTCTTTTGGTAGACTCTGAGATCACTGTATCGCTCGTTGCAACCATATTCAACTTCTCTTGAGTCCCTTTGTTAATCCCACTTGTTTGTTCACTAAGTTGAACTACCATGCTCTAGCGTCCGAATCATGCGTGGAATTATCTAGCACGCTCGTCTTATGATAACATTCTCGTATAACACATGTAAAATTCGCCATCAAGAGTAATGAAATCCACAACGGCATAGTAACCACCTTTCAGGTAAACCCGTTACTTATCGAAAATTGGATCTTATAGCCAAAGTAAAAGACTTTCATTATTCCAAGTACTAAGTACCCTTAATTATATAAGGAAGTCTAAACTTATCGATTCTTAAATTGCCGCCTCCTTATAGGCAAACTCTGAAGGACTACGGGCAACAAAATTTATGCCAGCCAAGTCATCCAATCATATTGGCAGTATCGCCTCTTCATCAACTACTCTTGAGGTTTTACTCTGCTTCCTACATCGTTACATCTGATAAGTCAGGTACGACTCCCAACTCTCAACTCATCATTCTGAAGGCCTCTAAGGATTCTATCGACCCTAGTATAATACCTCCAGTAAACACTCCAGTCCATTCTACTCATCGGTACCTCTTCCGGTAGTCCAATAATAAGTTTACTACGATCTCTTATGTCATTCTCCTACTTAGACTTAACTCTCAACACTCTCGTTTCTGAGTACTGTAACTTATGTCTCTGATACCATTTCTGTGACGTCCCCAAATCCGAGGTCAGAGATTCAGGTCGTCACATCACCATCCAACCATATCATACCTGTATTAACTTTACAACTCAACAATACATCCATCCAGACCTCAATCTTACGCACATACAAGTTAGAGCCTCAGAAACGATAATCAAAAGTAACACTAAATATTAGAATTCATCTGTACAATCCAGAATCTTACGCACTTCCACTTATACAACTACACTTGAAGACAAGTCTTACTATTACAGTTGAAAACCTATCAGACTTACTCTGTAGTATTTTTCAGGAACTAAATCATCTCCGGGGTAAATCTCCTACTCCTCTTCTGCTGGTGCGGAGTTAACCGACCAAATTCGTCTCTTTCTGAAAAGTTTTTATAAAGCAAGAATGAGCTACATAATGCTCAGCAAGTTCACCATTTTGAAAAATAATAAAGTGGTTTATTTTGAAAATGCTCCCAACTGTATGGGTATATATCTCAGATTACAAAACATAACTCGACAATATATATGTCCGAGTTTGAATAAAACATTTATACTCACTAAGGAGCTTTAAGAATAACATATAAATCCTTTATAAGGTTCTCATTTCGATATATCTCAAGTTTGAAAATATATACGTATGAGTATATCAGTTTCGGCAAACACTCTACGGTTAACATAATGTACAGGGATGCATTGATGCAAAACCTCTTTCCTTCCATTAGCTTAGAAGGTTTCTCATTCAAAAACATTTCATTCTTTGAAATAATTGCAAGAGTGCACTAACACGTGCCAATCTCTATAGAAAATCTTACAATTCTAGATACTGCACGATGTTAATATTTTTCTTATCAAAAACCACACTATCGGCAACTTGGCACTTAGGCCCAAGAAGCAGTGTTTGAGTATTTTTCCAAAGTGGAGGATGGGACTTGAAGAAAACATAAAAACCTGACAGGGATTGACGATGATCAGTCGCCACATCCAAGTCCAATAATCCGCGGGTCTTCTCTACCGGTAGAAGGATAGAAACTACATCCGTAACTATCCTCGGGTGAAAACTACATCCGTAATCACCCTCGATGAAAACTACATCCGTAATCATCCTTCGGCAACACCTGGGCCGGAATAATAATTGATGGACCGCTTGGCTCACGGCCGCTTACACATCCCGAGAATCGTTCGTCAACGATTCCCACACCTGCCAGAGTCCCCTATTTCTTTTCTTTTCAAAAATCATTTTGATAGAAAATTCGAGTAGTTGAAGTTCGACCTCAGTCGACCGATAATTCTTGAAAATGTACGAGAAGCAAAACCTGATCGGGGGTTTTTGAAAATGTTTTGGGTTCGAAATAGTTCGAGTTTGAAAACGCTAAAGGTATCTTGGATTAGTTTTGTCTTTAAAATAATGAACAATAATTAATAAATGATATTTTGAGATTTAATATAAACAATTAATAAAATAATTATTTAATTAAATTAAGCTTTTAATCCAAGATAGATATTTTTGAGTATTTTTAACAACGTAAAAATAATAAATACTTAAGTATACGATACTTCCCGAATGACTCTTCGGGTTTTCGAAGTTTAATCACGATACAATAATATACCGCTCCCCGGTCAATAGTATATTTGGACCGCTACAAACTCTATTGCTAGAGTCGTTGTCCGAAGAAAACACTTTCATTCTAAGTTCAAGGGTGTACAAACACATATGCATATATCTCAAACTTCAACATAATCTCGTAAAGCATAAGCATATAATACGTTTGGAAGCTATAAACACAACAGTGAAAATCCTTATATATAAGTTTCGAAAAGTAAACTTGCATAGGTAGAATCAGGAATATAATATTTTGAAAATAAATGCTTGGGGTTGGAAAACTTGCCTTGGGAAGGTTGGGGTGGTCGAGCGTGCGGAGTGGAACGATCTATACACAAGCAATAACCGTTCGTTAGTACCTTAACAATACCTCTTTAATTACGGGGTTTTAGGGGTACAAAATTAACTTAAGGACTTCGTCTTATGACACTCTAGCCCCACTATAGGTTCATGTCATCACTCGATTACGCTCGTCACTTATTCGACTTAATTTAGTTACCATATCCGAGTCACGTCCATTACCCCTAGAATTATACTCCACTTAACGACTTTTTCCCTTGCGCGAATTTTACTCTAGCATTTTTATAAAATTGAAAAACTCATATTTTAATCCAATTCTTTTTTGGTAGTCTTAACCACTGCATTTCCTAGCTTCTCTAATTTTTCCATGATCCCACATAAATTTTTAGGGGTTTAAACAAGGTTCACAAGGGGTCACTTAGTGCAGTCAGGAATCCAGAAACACAATCCACTTCTCCGGCCATAACTACAAATCTATACATCACCTAGTCATGAACCTTATATTGTTAGAAACTACATTCAAATATCTTTCCAACAATATATGGTAGGACCTCAGGGGACAAGATTTGAGGGTTCAAAACCAAGTTACAAGACAGGTCAATGTTCCTGGAAAAACTCAGCAAGCATGTAGCACTTAGATCAACCAATTTTCTCAATTCCACAACACAACCAACACTTAATTCACTTAGTTCATGCTTTATATCACTCATGGAGATACCTATACTATCCACAATCATAAAAATCACAATCACAACATCAAAACTCAAGATCCATGTCATCCACTACTTATACCACCAAGATTATCAATATAACACATGGATCTACTACCAAACACTATAAACACTACATGACCAAAAGGGTTTGTGATTTTTATACCTTCTTGAGCACCTAGGAGCCTTGGATGAGCCTTACAAAACTCAATAATACCTTGAATGGTCTCCTACAACCCTTACAATCCAAGATCTAAAAGAAAAACCAACCATGGTTACTATTCACAATATCTATTATAATTAATATCTTGAAATTGGATGGATGAAATGGCTTGAAACTCTTAACATACCTTGCTTAGATGATGGTGAGGGCCTAGGAATTATATCTTGGTTTATGAGTGATGGGAAATGGGGGAGGAAGAATTTTCTTCTTCCTTTTGTGTTCTTGGCCGAGAGCTCCTTGGAAGGGGGGGGAGTGTTTTTGATTTTTTTTTTGTGTTTGTTTGTTTGGTGAATAATTGTGTTAAAAGGTGTTGGGTGATACATAATGTGTATGTATAGGCAAGGTACTAGCATAGGTATGGTCATATGTACTACTTGTCTCCTCTTTTTGAAAAGCAAGGTAACTAGTTACTATTCATTGGTTGCTTTTTGCTTTTCTAGTTTACTTTCCTAACTTCATAGTTACATGGCACTTGCATGTAATTTCTTTCCTTGTATTATTATTTCTCCACCAATGCTTGTCACTTAATCCTTATTTCATATCATATCTTAATTAAACTCCTCGTAATATTATTTTGTCGCGTAGCGATTTCCTTTGTAATTCCTTAAGCACTTAATTGTGTAAGTTCCTTAAATATCCATAACTCCTTGTCATAGTCGCTTAAAATATTTTAATACTCTAATAATTCTCAAATTCCAAGTTTTTATAAACCTTGATAGCAGTAGACCTCTTGCCTTAACAATCTTCCCTTTTTCTTACACAGTGAATGTAACAACATAAATTTCTCAGATAATCAATCCCATTAAACAACATGGGTGACTCAAAGGTCCCAAATTCACAATGTCACATGGTATTATATTCTTAAAAGATTACAAAAATCAGGGTTCTTACATTGTAGCAGTCCAGAAGGCTTTGTTTCGTAACAGAACATTATGAAACCAGGCTATCCAAAGAGAATCTGAAGTTTGTTGGAGCAGGCGCCAAAGCTGGTGCAAAACAGCTGCCTGGTTCCATTCAAAAATGTTTTTGATCCCCAGACCACCCTCATTTTTAGGCTTGCAACAATCCTCCCAGGACACCTTGTAGTGGCATCGACCTGATTCCTTATAGAACCCTCCCCATAAAAATTTGAACAAAAGACTATTGATCGCCTTAAGGACTGACTTGGGAAGGAAAATGTACATGCTCCAGTATCCCACAATACTAACCATGATTGCTTTGATTAGCATCAAACGACCAGCAAAGTTAAGAAATCTCACCATCCAGGATTCCACTCGATTGCATAACTTTGTCCCCAGAATGTTGCAATCCATGCTGTTAAGCTTGCCAGTAATGAGAGGGAGGCACAGGTAAGTGACTAGAAGAGTGCCTCTTTGAAAGCCTGTTATCCTTAAGATATCCTCAGCAACATCAGTTCTCATATTTGTAAAGAAACAGACCGATTTGGTCTGGTTTGGAACCAAGTTTGAGAGGCCAGAAAATTGGTGAATCCCTTCCATGAGTCTCGAAACAGATTGAACATCACCATGACAAAACAGAAACACATCATCTGCAAAGATGATACGATGTAAGTTCACCTCCTTGGTCCTCCAATGAAACTTAAAATTAGAGCCCACTATTGACTTGTTGAGACAAGCAGTGAGAGCTTCCATGGCCATAACAAAGAGGTAAGGAGAAAGGGGATCTCCTTGTCGTAACCTAGACTCCCCTTTAAAGAAACCCTTCAAGCTTCCATTGAGCTTGACTGAGAACATAGTGGTGGTAATACACACTCTAACCCAATCAACAAATTTGTGTGGAAGGCCCATCCGTTCCATAACCGCAAAGACAAAACTCCAATTGAGTGAGTCAAAGGCTTTGTGAATGTCAAGTTTTATAGCACATCGGGCCTGGCCATCATTTCGATTATAACCCTTGCATAAAGCTTATGCCAAGAAGATGTTATCTCCAATTGATCTTCCTGCCACAAACGTAGATTGGTGTTTGGAGATCAAGGAAGGCATCACAGACTTCAACCTAGCTGCTAACATCTTAGAGATGCACTTATACAAAACATTACAGCAAGAGATAGGCCGAAAGTGCTGCATTTGGGGTGGGTTATCCTGCTTTGGAACCAAACAGATCGAAGCCGCATTAATAATTCTAGGCATAGTAAGAGAATCAAAGAAGTAGAGGATACCTCTTGTTACATCAGGCCCCACAATGTGCCATGCAGCTAAGAAGAATTCCACCGTAAACCCATCAGGCCCTGGGCTCTTGTTTTTTCCCATTCGCTTCAAAGTGTTCAGAATATCACTCTCTTTAAACGGAGCAGTGAGGGAAATCGACTGGGACTTAGTTACCTTTGGCAAAGAGATATCATTCGGGAATTGGGAAACCTCCCCACTATTTCCCAGCAGGTTTTTGTAATATTCAACAGCTACCTTTGACATGTCTCCGTGGTCAGTGACTGTCTCTCCATTCTGATTGTCTAAGGACAGAATTTTATTAACATTCCATCTTCCTCAGCAAGCATTGAAAAAATACTTGTTATTACTATCACCATTCTTAAGCCATTGCACTCTAGACTTTTGCTTCAAAAAGCACTCCTCCAAGTGAAGAGCTTTAGCATAGGCATCCATGAGATTGCTCTCTTCCGCAAAATAAGCAGGAGATGGGGTGGTAGGGATGTCGTTCTGGAAAGCCAACAAAGCACTTCTCGTATCTCTGACCAGCTGTTGCAAATTCCCCACAGATCTGTTTAACCCTTTAAGCCCAACCTTAGTCCTCTTAAGTTTAGCAGAGAGCACCTGCCAAGGATTACCCGTGTCCAAATTGGACCAAGCATTCTGGACCACCGAAAGAAAGCCAGGATTCCCAATAAGGTGGTTAAAAAATTGGAAAGGTTTGGGGGCATTAGGCCTATCCAAACCCAAGAAAGTAAGCGCGGGGCAATGGTCAGACAAGCCACGAGCACGGAAATCAGAGTACGAACAAGGGAACAAATTGTGCCACTCTGCATTGACCAGAACACGATCCAGCTTTCTAAACTTTGGATGGTGCACATTGCAGTCCCACCAAGTCAGGAAATTCCCAACACTACGAAGGTCAGTAATTCCCATAGCAAGAATGAAGTCCTTAAATTCAGTCATATCAAAAGTCCAGCTCTCATTTCCACCCTTTTTCTCCGACAATCTAATGCAAGTGTTAAAATCTCCAGAAATTACCCAAGGCTTATTAGAGAGACCCCGAGAGACCATAAGCTTCTCCGACCTCTATGAGATTTTCTTCTACTCGGTTGGCTTTCTTTCATGATAATAGCCTGATGTGTTTTTCGACCTTTGAGGGTGCTATATGGCCGTTAGACGGAGCTCCGGGGAGGAATTCAAGGAAAGAAGCCATTCACTGTATGGTGTTCGTTGTTGTATTGTTAAACCGACGTTTTCTCGACTTTTTCGAGGAATTTATCACCAATGGACAGGAGCTCAGCTCTGGTAATAGGGAATGTTGGTCGATAGCTAGGTCAAGTGCTATGCATGTCGTAATGCGCGTTTTTGTGTTGCTTAATAATGGTTTCAATGGTTTGTCCATGAGCCCTGTTTTCGGATTCAATGGTTTGTCCTTGATCCCTGTTTTCGGATCAAGGCCCTGGATGGTTGGGTTTCCTGTGAGGGGGTATCTTAACTAGAAGTCAGAGATTCAGTTTGTGAAACTCTTGGTGCTGCTTCTCATATATTGGGAGGAACACCAACTGTATATTATTGTGAGTAGAGTTGGTTTCAAGAATGTTGTCCTCATTTCTTATAGTGAGGTTAGCACTTTAGGAGCTCGATTGGAGTTGTTAGGGGGAGGTGTTTCACACTTATTTGATGTTGTTCGCGTGCGTGGTGGTATAGCTTCGCTTACACAAAGCGCGCTTGGAATTAAGTTGGTTGTCTCCTTTGGAGATAATAAACGAAGCGGCATTGTTGCTGATTGTTGTAAGGAAAAGAATTGTCATGAGATTGTCACTCAAAAAATGTGGATGGATGGTATTTGCAATGCCTACCATATGTTCGGTTTTTTGAAAATTGTTGATGTTTTTCAGTGCTCAAGTTTGATTTTAGATGGTGAAATGATGGTTACGCGCTAACTCAGGTCTTTCTGCTATGTTTTCAATTCATGGTTTAGTTGGCGCAAGTGGTTGGAGTACTTGTTGCATAATGTTGGTCTGAGTGCAAGGGAGCTTGTTTGCCAGGTTCACCGTGGTATACATGGTTGTTTATGTATTTTGATAACTTATGGTTGGCTTTATGCGAGTTCGATATGGGGCATAGAAGCTGGTGCCTCTAGTGGGGATATTTGCATGTGGTTATTACCAGGAGAGGGGATGCCTATTGGGCATAGTTCTATTTTGTGCCCAGGCTAGTTATTCATGTTTAGTTGCTCTGTATTTTGATGTTTATAAACTAGTTTTAAACTAGTTTATATAGTTTCTTATGTAGGTGATGTTATTGTAATGTTGTTTTTTTTTTTTGATAATTAAAATTTTATATCACGAAGGAAACAACTTAAACAGACCTAGGGGCTACCCCGCGAAATCAGCAAAAGCTAAAAAAAAAGTAAGTTACCCTACTGTCAACATAAACAACATAAAAGCTAGTTATCCTAGCCTAACACAAGTTCATAATTGAAATTAAAAATAAAATAACTATGCCAAGGAGGCATCATAACTTCAAGCGCAAATCTCTGCACATCAGACCACTCCTTCTGTAAGGACATATTGTAAGCATTACATGAACTGCAAATATGCATCTGGACAACTAAGTTGTCAGTGTCCTCGTCAATATCTCTGAAAACAACAGCAGGAACCTGGTGTGCATCTGCATTCCCAATACTCCCATGACTGCTCCTGATAGGCCGTCCAATATTGCAGAAACCATACCCAGCAGTGCACACATAATAACTACTAGAAATATCCAGGGCTGAGAACACAATCATCAGACTGTCAACCATAACCACACCACTGGACTTTAAACTGTTGCTACCATACCACTTAGCATGGCATATCACCGGGATTTGACAAAAACCAACAACGAGGTCCAGAACTATTAAGCCAATTTCAAACACCATCATATAAATCCCCATGAGAAAAGTGAGGCCAAATCCCACCAAACCTAGCCTCCTATCAATAACCCAGGAGCAGAAAAAACCATCTGTTTCCTTCGCAACAGGCATCACCAAGATACCATGACTTGAAATATCACCAACACCAAATAAGCCATACCTCTGTTTCACTATGAACCCCGCAGAACACACAAGTCCTCGAAGAGGCAAAATATCAAACTCATTATACCACTGGACTCCCAAGTTTCGCCTGAGAACTTCATTAGCAAGTGTCAACAAACCCTTTGAAGGCTCATTGACACTCATAAAACAAATAACCCAATACAGGTCTTCATCAAACCACCTAGGTAGTTCTAAACCAGTGACAATAACATAGTCATACATAATCCCAATGAAGTCTGCAACCAATCCTCCTAGCAGGAAGACATCATAACAAGTATCAACTAAACACAAATACTTTACCAGAACACCAGAAATACTAACCTCACTACAAGGGATGAGGGCAACAAAGATCACCCTCTTGGAATTCACATTCCACCCACTCAAAAGCTTACCCACTGCATTCATTTCAAAAGGAACCACAATCGGCTCAGCAATATTGGACTCCTGATTAAACATTCCATCCGACTCATGGTGTATGGTAACTAAACCGGAATGATTCAGTTCATTTCCTAGAACACCGGGGCTGAGAACAAAGTACACAGCCCCAGTCTCCCCTAGTTGCAAAGAAATCAAACCCATTGCTGTAGAAACCTCAATTGAATACACGCCTTCCTCAAACAGAAGCTCTTCCTCAGATGATAAACCCATTACTCCGACAACTGACACAACTAACACCATTATGAGAGGCAAGTGGTTCAGGGGACTTTTATTAAACACTTTGCAGGCTTCCATTGAAAACACCACCTTACAACCAAGGGTGGGAAAAGACCTAACAACAACATCATTAAAAGCACCTCGCTTTTCTACCGTAAACACGGTACATACCATATACACCTGGTGTGTCTTCATTAGAGCTGCACACCCAAACGAAGGTGCCCACACCCCCTTCTTGTCAAAAAGCGAAACTACGAACAGCAGACCATCATTAGTGTTGTACTCTTCGTCATCAAAGATTTCCTCACAATCCTGCTGCAACAATTCATCAAACATCTGGTGCCCACCAGAAAAATTGCCCAATCCCCAGACCATACCCTCCAGTTTGCAAGAAGACGGAAGCATATCCCCATTCACTGAGAGTTTCTCACCACCGACATAGGAGGAGAGGAGACAATCAGCTTCATCCACAACCACCAGACTAAAAACCCCAAGGATTCTTGCCGTCGGTAAATAGATCAACTCTTCAATAGGATTTACATCCTCAACAAAGTGCCGCTTGTTGAAAAAATGGTACTAAATCCATCTACATCCACCGTCTTCAAGAAGACGGGTGGGTATCGGAAAAAAAATAAGCCCAAGCACGGGCTTACCATCGAATCCAAGAGTTGTAATGTTGTTCTGTTGATTTCGCGGGGTATGCCCCTAGATTTGTATCAGCTGTTCCTTTTGGTATAAAATTTTAATTAGCAAAAAAAAAGGTTTATGTTGTGGTTGGAAAAGCTAGCATAGTGAAAGTAGGTGCAGGTATTGCACGTAACCTGTTTGCTGATGATTTGCATCATGATGGTGATTGGTGGAGAGGTGAACATCTCTCGTTGTGGGAGCAAGGGCCGGCAACACATAGGGTCTTTTCAGATAGGCTTAAGCATGGATTATGTGATGGGCTCCTCTACAAAGCCCATGGACATTTTAGTGCGCTTCTAGGGAGTGTAGCTCCTGCTAGCATGACTTTGATGCTAAGAATGCAAATTCTTAGTGCACTTCTTTATGATCCGACATAGGTTTAATTTGTTGTTGTCCACTCTAGTTTTATGTTGACAGTAAGGTGACTTACTGGTGTTTAAGCTTTGTAATGTTTGAAGGTTGATTTCGCGGGATATTCCCCTAGATTTGTATTCGCTGTTCCTTTTGGTAAAAATTTTAATTAGCAAAAAAAAACCTCATTTAGGGCTCGTTGGGACAAAACTATTAATTTAGATTCATTTTTTTCTTGTTTGAACTTGGAAACCACTTGTAGCCTTGTTTTTTTTTTTTTTTTTTGCTAATTAAAATTTTATACCAAGAAGGAACAACTTACACAAATCTGGGGGCATACCCCGCGAAATCAACATTCAGACAACAAAGCCAAACAACATTAAGTCATTTTACAATCAACAAACATAGAACTAAGCCTATTACAAATTTAATCTGGTGCCTCCAGCAATCCTAAAAATTGGCAGTTCATTGGCCACCCAGACTGCACGAACTGCACACCCTCCAAGTCCATGAATGGCTCAGCATTTTCCTTTGAAATCACCATCTTAGCCGCAAGCAGGCTGGGTTCCCGAATCGCTACTCCGCATAAAGCCAACCTCTTCCAACTACACACAGTCCCTATGAAAACCTTCGCTGGGATGGCCTCCATGCTAGTAACCATTACATTTCCTACCTTTTTGACATCCCTATAGTCCGCCACATCAGCCAATTTCCCCCTCCCCGTTTCTGCAAACTCAGGTCAGAGAGAGCTCCAGTGGGTCGCTCCTCATGAAAGGGCTCCAACCCATTCCTTCTAATAAAAGCCTGTAGTAGAAGATCACAACAAAACAGGCTCACCAGCTCCGGGGGCCTCCTACCATGAAACCATCCCAACTCATCCTTGAAAGGGTCATGACCACTGATCATAGTAAATTCCTTAACAGCAGGAGTTTTTGAGCCCCTTCTGTCAATGTCATTCATCAGCTTTTCAATATGAACCAAGGTCTCGATCAAAGGATCTCGAAGACCATCACTATACTCAGTAGTAGCAACCTCTTGATTAGGAGCGAACCCCTCTATCCCCTCATCCTTATCCCCCCTTACCAGGACAACATCCTCCCTAGCAGTAGCAAGACCTGTTACCTTAGAATCATCTTGTTGCTTCTTCCTTTCCTTCATGAGCCCCAAATCTACCGTGCCATCATTCTGAGCACCAGTATCCACCAAACCATCACAAATGGTTTGCCCCACCCCAAGGGGACTCTCCATAACAGAGACACTAACAGCCCTATAACCTTTACCGGAATTAGAAAGCACCGAAGAATTAACTTCTAATTCCTCAGTACCCGCGACCACAGGTAGATCATTAATTGAGTCAGATAACTCGATAGGTACCTCAACATCAGTACTAACGAAACTATGAGAATCACTATCCCTAGGAATCTCCGACACCAGGTTCTCCGCAAAAGAAACCCTTTTCAGCCTCATAGTCGATACCAACCCCTCCTGGGTCTTCTTCGACATCCCCTTCAAAACTTGAGCCAACTCATTGGTACAAGCAAAAAACTTACCTTCAAACAATTGGAGGTTGCGAGAGCTACGAGCCCTCAAGCCAGCCTCTAAATCAACAATTTCACAATCCCTCTTTCCACAAACATTCGTCGTCTGAATAAGGCCAACCATGGACCCCGAACTGTCCTTACCATGACCATACTCCATTTGTTTGACACCCAATTTCCTCCCGGGTCGACCCGACTCCAACAAAGCATCCTCAGAAAAGGATATCCTCTTCCGACTCATTGTCTGATTCAATAGTTCTTGCTTCCCCACAACAGTTATCACTGAGGGGACGTCATGAGAACACGCACGGAGACGAGAATCTAAATTAGGGATCACCGATACAAGGTTCTCCGAAAACGAAAACGAATCCATACCTAAATCTTTAACGCTAGCTAACTGGACTTTCGAGGCCTTCACAGGACTTTCGTCGACCAGTTGGCGGTCGTTCTTCATAAGTTCCTCTTTGCAAAGAGAAACCTCACCATTTACCACAAGAGGATGAGACCCACAACCATTTGAGCCCAGAAGGTTGCTATCGCAAACATACTCCATCTGCTTGCAACCAGTAGGCTGCAACCTCTCACCGGACTGAGTCCACTGAGTCGACAAATCTTGCTCCCCATTAACACGAATTAATATCAACTGAGTTCGTTGTCGAGCTAGCTAACCAACCTTTGACACAATCAAAACCACTACCCGTCGAAGTCAACCACTCGATCGTCACCTCTCGCTGCTGGAACAGGGTAACTCAATGAAGGGTTTCGAGCATCAAACGCAGCGGAAAATTAAAACAAAACAATAATTATCGAAACCCTACCGCAGGATCCATGTAAAAACATGATATTTAATTCGGAGATTGATGATTTACCTTAAAGAAGCTTTACGATTGTATGTCTAATGGAGATCCAAGCTTTCACGATCGTTGAGTGCTCCTCTTCGAAGCCTCCTCTACGGTATCCACACGAACACTCCAAGAACGATTCTTGATTGGAAGGGAGGTACTAGCCTCCAATGAAAATATGAGATCTTCTTTTTAGGTTTTGGTTCAAGCGGCTGGGGATTATTTTTGTCGTACAAAATTAATTACCTTCTTTACCTATCATCATATATTTATATGATAGTGTAAGGTAAAAGCCCAACTAAAAACCTAGCCCAAGTTTGATTAATTAAATAATAGAATCAAATCCTATTATTTAAATAAATAATAATTAAGTCATACTTAATTATTAAAATCATATCTCATTTGTATTTTATTATATCTTAATTAAGTCCCACTTAATTAATATAATAAAATAAAACTAATCATTTAATTAATTTAAATTCATAATTTAAATTAATTCTTCCTTAACATGTTCTATGTGTGTGACCCTGTAGGCTATCATTTAATTGGCAATAATTTTTTTTACTAATAAAATTATAAACAATGAGCGGCATCTAGTAATACATCATTGCTACCCAATTAAATAATAATTAAATCGTGATTCGATAAAACCTTTTGTGATTAATGTTCCCATGTAATATAATCCCTTTAACCAAATATTATAGATTAAACTCGAGGCATGTTTCATGTCATCCTCTTCATAATTTAATTCGAATTTACTTGATCCATGAGTAGACTATTAAAACAAATCACTATTTGAGCACGGCCATGCATTTTATAGTCTCACTCAATCAAGAGGCCAATAATATCTCTCCTATCTGATAGGAGGGTTAAATCCTTTATCTATCATTCATATTTCTCATACGATTCACAATATACCCGATGTCCACTTTTATCATCACCCGGTCAAAGGTAACTTTTAATGTAGTCAAAGTATATTATCCTCGTATAGAAATATAATGATCTCAAGTCAAAGGATCATTACTCCATTATCACTGTGAGTCTTTCTTATGACTTTATTAACATGAAGAATCTCACGGTGGGTCTGTCCAGTGCCATGTACCCTTACATGTACCTATGTTTTGACTTTAGTATCTCCATACTTATAACCAATGAGATGTGGTTATCAGTCAACAACATACTAGTCTATTTATGTATTATTATTGTCCTATATAATAATACTCGACTAGAGACCTTTAAGAATATGATATATTATATAATCTCAAGTTCAAGTTAAATACTTAAACTATATAATGTGTATCATTATTCTAAGGACATTTATTATGCTAACAAATATATCGCAGTAATTAAAGTCATAATAAATACATTTATTAAATAATCAAATGACATAAAGGTTTATCAAAATAAACAATGTATTGCCTCTAGGGCACCTACACTAACAATCTCCCACTTGCACTAGAGCCAATCACCCATGTATCTAATACCCATGGAACTAGTGTGACCGTCGTGCTTCTGCTGCGACAAGCCTTTGGTCAGTGAGTCTGCTATGTTATCATTTGTGTGTACTTTACATATGTGTATATCACCCTTTTCATTTATCTCTCGAATGAGGTGAAATCTCCTGAGTATATGTTTGGATCGGGAGTAATATCTAGGTTCTTTAGCCTGTGTAATGGCTCCATTATCATCGCAGTACTTGTCTATGGGATCTGCGATCGATGGAACCACTCCCAATTCAGTAATGAATTTTCGAATCTAAACATCTTCCTTTGCCGCTTCACAAGCTGCAATGTACTCAGCCTCCGTTGTAGAAACATCGACTATTTCTTGCTATGAACTCTTCTAGCTTACAGTACCTCCGTTTAGACAAAACAAAAACCAGACTATGATACAGTATCATCCCTGTCTATTTGGAAACTTGCATCGGTGTAACTTTTTACAACTAGTTTCTCCTCTCCTCCATACACCAAGAATAAATCTTTAGTCCCTTTCAGGTACTTAAGAATATTCTTGACTACCGTCCAGTGACCTTCACTTGGATTAGACTGGTGTATGCTCGTCTTGCTCAAAGCATACGAGACATCAGGACGAGTACATACCATTGCATACATGATAGATCCAATTGCTGAGGCATATGGAACTTTCCTCATGTTGTCCTTATCATCCAATGATTTCGGACACTGGTCTTTAGAGATCGTTATCCCTTGAGACACGGGGACACATCCCCTTTTCGCATTTTTCATACCAAAACTGTAACACCCCCAGATCCGGGGTCAGGGATCTGGTCGTTACGGTCTCAATATCCATCCACAAAACCAAAATAATCTAAATTACAACCTTGTGACCCAAAACAACAACATAAAACACACCCGTTATAGTCCCAGAGATGTAATCAGAGTAACCAAATTTTATTAATCACACAATCGAGTTCTTACAACCCAAGAAATTACATTAATAATTTACGTACTCTTTGCCGTCCATTTATATATATCAAATCAATAATACATTTGATATACAAAATCTAACAAATATCCTACCAACAGCTTACTCTTCAGCAATGGTAGCTAAGATCTCAGCGGTTAATCCTCTGACGGCTGACACCTGCTCGCACCCAGTGCACCTTGTGCGGCCATCTGATCTAACTGTTGTTGTGATATAAATAAATAAAGCAAGGGTGAGCAATAGCCCACCACAAATATAATTGAACAGTAATAGTATATAACAGTCCAAAATATCTTTGAAACCATATGCCATGCATTTACGGAAATGATGCCAGTATAACTTAAAAGATGAAGTTACTAGGTAACTCAACATATATATTTTGTGGACATATCTGCTATACAAAAGATAAGCAAGATATTCTCAATTATCATAAAAGAGGAACTTGCAGGAAAAATATTGCAATTCAAGTTTCAACACTTTTTCACCTTGCCAACACCAATAGTGTTGCAGAATTTCTCACTTTTGGAAGATGAACTAATACGGGAGCATTGCCGCGCCAGATGCCCTAACGTTTACGATGATCAGTCGTATGTCATGCATCTCATCAGTATTTCTCTACATGTAGAAGGTAGCTCCGACGGATTTACTTGTCTACCGCCCTCTGGAACTCCTCAGCCAACGGTTGGGCTATTGCTGGACCGGCGCCACTCGGCCACTTACGCGTCTCCTAGTTCGAATATCATCCATGACTCTGAAACGTAAAGTTCGTTCCCCTTTTCCCCAAGTATAACACTTGTTGATAGGACTCCACAAAGTAGTCGTATCTAATTGGAAAGGAAAATTCACCAATATTTCCCAAGCTGATGCTTGTTAATGGATATAAACTTGTTCCATCAATCTTACCCCTCGAGCTTTGAGGAGGTAACCGAAAGACTCATATCGATGTTTGAACGAATCAAGATGTGAGTGACAAGATAGTTTTAGCAAGTATATGACCGGGCAGTCAAATAAATAACAGCTCTCAAGTGAGGTCCCCTTATATGTTTTTGGAAGTTTGGGCGAGTATTTAAATCTTCTTTTAAGATAGATTTAAATAAAAATAGAGTTTTGGGAACCTCCCCTTGATAAAATAGTCATAAAAAGACTCTGAAATATTTTACATAATATTCGAAGGTAAAAGATAATCTTTGTATGATATAAATCATTATAAAGAGAATTTAAAAGAATTTACATAAATATTCCAAGAATATTTATTAAATCAATAATAATTAAGGACTATTTTTAAATCATAATATTACTCGTAAGTAGTCCTCGAATGAATATATAAAATTATTTATTAAATAAATCTCTTCTTAAATGAATATTCAAAATAATATTCATTAAATAAATAAAACTTCCAATGAATATTCAAGATGATATTCATTAAATAGATAAACTCAAATAAATATTTAAAATAATGATCATTAAGTAAATCAAACCTTAAATGAATATTTGAAAATAATATTCATTAAATAAATAGTATTCTAAATGAATATCCAATTAATATTCATTTAGTAATCAAAACTTTAAAGAAATATTCAAAATAATATTCCTTAAGTAATTAGAACTTCAATTGAATATTTTAAAATAATATTCATTAAGTAAATAAAACCTTAAATGAATATCCAAATAATATTCATTTAATAAATACTATTCTAAATGAATATCCAAATTATATTCATTTAGTAATCAATACTCTCAAGGAATATTTGAAATAATGTTCCTTAAGTAATTAGAATTTCAAAGGAATATCTTAAAGTAATATTCATTGAATAGATAAAACCTTAAATGAATATTCGAAACTAATATTCATTTAATAAACAATATTCTAAATGAATCTTGAAATAATATTCATGAAATAATCAAACTCTAAATGAATATTCGAAATAATATTCATTTAATATTTCTCGACTGAGATAATACTCAAATAACATTTCTCGAAAGATTTCCAAGTAATTAATACTTTATGGAAATATAATTAATGTTTAATAATAACATTCCTCAAAAGGAATACTAATCTGTCGTTGGAATCCCTCCGGGTTTCCAAGACTACATCTATATCTCAAAATACCGACTCCCGGTCTACATTTAAAGAATGAATATCACATGCCCTTCACTAAGGGTCTTAACCAAAAATCCGGCTTATACTGATATATCGTATCTAGTCTATAAGCCAATATCAATTAAGGGAACAAGTATTGCAATATAACTTGAAAGTAGGCATGCATGCTATGGCATATATATAACATAATCAATTCATATATATATTATCACAACAACAGCCTTCAAGAAGGTTGAAAACTTGCCTGGCAATCCTGTGGGTGTAGTGTACCTCGGTTCAATCCGGTGATCTATAAATAGTCACAATATCCGAGGTTAATCACTTTAACACTTCGAAATGCTGAGTATATATTTAACTTAGGCTAAAACACGTTTTCAAATTATCTCGTTAGGCAAACCCTAAGATAACTCTTATTAATACCGTTATAATCCGACACTCGTCCGTTATCAAGGCACGTCATTTCACTTATACTTAATGCTTAAGCACTAAAGCAATTAACAAACAAGGCACTACGAGGTTTCCCTAGACTCATACGAAGTCCATGTTAAGCAACCAACTCTTAAGTCGTAAGTTTAGGCCAAAACATACCTCGAACCCATCCTTAATGTCGGATCTTTCGTACATCTCGCTTAATCATTTATAGCCTCGTTCTTTGCAGCAATATGTTGTCTTGATAATTCTTAACAAGTTTCATGTTTTAGTCGACTCGAGATTCTTCTTTTAATCTAGCCAAAATGGGTGGCCAAAGTAGTACCCCTAGAGTTGACTTTTCTGAGAATTACTATTCCGTGACTCGCACTTCAACACTTTTAATAAATCACTGGAAACGTATTTAATTACGAAACCACTTTTAAAATGACATTTGGTATTTGTAATATTTATCATAAAATTTCCAATTCGAAGCCACGGGTCTAGATAAGTGAAATGTATTTTCGAAGTTCAGTCAACTACGGATCTTTACTATTCACACCTCTTTCACTAAAACGTTCATAACTCGGTAACCGTTAACTCAAACGACGCACCGTTTTCGCGTACATGATCTAGAGAATGTCTAGAAGGTAACTATATCAAAATTTGACTTTGGTCAGAAGATCAATTTTTACAGATTTCACTAAAGCAGGGCAGGAGCTTTTTGGTGAATAGTGCTACTCCCAAAAGTGGTTTCTTCGCACTTAACCTCGATTCGAACATTTTTATAAAATCGGAAAATGATCCATTTTACTTGTGGTTTTCTCTCACGCCTTCCTTATGACCTCTAATATTTAATTACCATGATTCGTCACTGACTTAGACATGTTAAGGGATTCCAATTTTAGTTACGAACTTTCGATTACGGTTTCGAACCTCTTTTACGAATTAAACCATAACTCCTAAACCGTAAGTCCGTTTCACATGATCTTTATATCAAAACGAAGCTTATAACATACTCTATCAAAAAATGGCAGGATATGAAGCTAGACATGGAGTTCATGCTACTGTCAAACACGGTTTCTTAAGGTTAAAAACAATCTGGCATTACGACGGCTATAACTCGGACATTTCAAAACTCGAATCAATCCAACCAAGCCACCCCGGGCATCTAAACAACTTATCATCATATAACTCATCTCATAAGTCCAATAGCTACTGATTTTACCACCAATATCAACATGCTTCTTAAATCACATAACTAACTACATAATCATGCTTATAATCATCATCAATATCATACTAATCTAAACCCAATCAAGACAATCATAAATCTCAAATTACAAGCTAGGGTTTTGGTGAGATATACCTTCCATGATGTATGAATGAACTTAACAATCCTTGATTAGCCCTTATCTAGCCTTAGCCAAGCTTGGATGATCAAAAGAAATCAAGAAAATCAAAGTTAGTTCTTGAGATCTACTATTCATCATCACCTTCATGATTTAATATCTCAAGATTGGTAAGGAATTTGAAGATGAAATTTATAGGGGATCTTAGTCATAAGGTAGAGAGCTTACATATTTAATCTTGTGATTTTTGAATGGTGGGAAGCCCTTGATCTAGCTTGGCCGAGAGTTTCTTCTACCATGGAGGTGTTCTTGGTTGATTTTTCTTTTCTTTTGTTTTCTTTGCTAATAATGATCAACCAAGTAATATCTATCTCTTTAATCTCATCCTTATCTAGCCCTCATGTGGTGGCACCTTCCTATTGGTCCATTTAGATTACCTTTATCCATCCATAATTGCAAGATAGTCCTTACCTTTATGGTTATTGCATCCAAGTCCTTCCTTCTATTTTATTATTGCACCAAGGGGCTCCCTTTATTAAATATCTCCACATATTTATCTCTTGATCCTCTAATTGTTTCTTTTGTCCGGTTATTGCTCAATTTGATTGATCGTTCGAGGGAATAACTCATTCGTTTCTAGTTAGGGTTTTACCGAAAACCTTCTTAATATTTATAATACTAATCTCCATCTTTCTTAATACTTCTCGAATTTAAATTCCTTAATTATTAAATATTAAATCCTTAATCTATCAGTGTCTAGGGAAAATCTCGAAGAAAATGAAAGTGCTGTTTTTCAGAATCCGACAGTCTTTACATACACTTATTTTCCCCTCGGATCACTAATACGAACTCAGAAATTCATTCCGGGTACTTCTATATAGTGTCGTCTCATAATATTCTTATTTCCATCAAAAACACTATTCATCACTTATTCTCTTTTTAGTCCAGGAACTTAGAAAATATCTTTGTGCTTTCTTGAGCGTTCCTTAACTCTTTCATGGAACCTCCGTACTTGTAACCGATATTGATCTGGATGACATGAGGGTATCAATTTCTCCCTAGGGAATCTTATCTAAATTTTCTAGGAGATAGATTATTCTAATCTAAGTTATCACCCAATAGCATCCTTCAGGACATATAGCCTTGGAATCTTTTATCCTTTCACTATTCATTCATTAGAACCAGTGTTATATTATAGTTGTAACCACTGTTCACTCTTACATCAATGCATAATAAAAAGTTTTAATTCTACCCAAAAATCTGGGTTCTTACAGTCTCCCCTCCTTAAAAGGATTCCGTCCCGGAATCAAGTAGAAGACAATTGGGTACTTGTTATTTATTTCGCTTTCCAATTCTCTAGTCGATCCTTACACATTCCAATATTTTCAAAGCACATCGCACTAATATTACAATACACCCTTTATCCGTTCTACCAATTCTTGGATACTCTCGTACAACACCTTATTCGGGTTATGCTCTTACCCAGTCATATACTATTTTCCTTATTGGTACGTGCAGTGACTTCGGTATCACTATCGCGCTATGAATTCGGAGATAACCTCACTCGTACTTCGTTCCTGATCGCTTTTACCTTCGCAATCTGGATCTATATATATTGAAGTGGAAAAAGAAAAAAAAAATTATTGAGAGATCACTATGATCAATGAACATTTGTTATATTGCATAGTTAGTACAGAAGGGGGCCAGCCTTTAGTACTTGACAAGCAATTAAACAATTAATGGCATTCCACTTAGACTTCTATCACACAGACAGATCGTCACGTAGCAGTACCTCCCCTCCTTAAAGGGTTGTTCTCCTCAATTCAGAAGAATATGAATAAGTGAGAAGAAAAGAAAAGAATTTCAAGGATTTGTAGCAAATTTTTCTTGATTGCAAAATATCATACCTGGAATTTACCCTTGAACTATAGAGGTTTGTCAAAGAAGAAAATAGTCGTAATCGTAATAAATACTATTTTATCGTAATCTTGTGTGTCAACGTATTCTCGATGTTCTATCCATCTTTCTATGGACCATCATGTCCTAATCAGTATTTCAAATATCATGTCATCCCAAAATTTAAACCATCCGAAATAAACCTGGATGATTTCTCTAACTTGGATTCAATTCCGACCATTCCACAGTCGTTATCATCTAATTTCGCAGAAAATCACCACTACATTAATGTGGTCCATGGATAAATCGTCATCGTTTATCATTTACGTAGGGCTTTAATAGCTAGACATACGGGTTTCATGATTTGTCAAATTACCACTCTCTTAGGAAGACAAAATAATCACTATTCCTTACCCATAAGGAATACTTCATGAACTTGATACAGATATCACATGAAGAAGATAGAATTGCAGAAGAGCTTCAAGCATTGTAGCTAAGATAGGTTGAGGAGATTAATAATCGTATATCTCTAGTTGAAGACTGGAGCTCAGCGTTTTACTTAATCACTTTCCAAATCTCGTTAATCCTTAATACAGGGATACCTTTCAGCATCGCGAATCTTTAACTTCATGTACTCTATCTTGTTTGCACAGAAATACACCAACAATAACTTTCTTGTCATTCATCATCATGCCATTTAGCTTATCAGTATTTGTACCATCTCTGTTTCTGGTCATCTACTACCAATTCATTGTTACTTAACCTCCCCTCTCTCTTTCCAAAGAAAAGGCGAGTCTCTTGGGGAATTTGGTCTGGCCTGTCGTAGAGCCTTCTAGTGTCGGTAATGTGCTACCGGCAACATCAGGAATCGAATCTTTACTTAAACTATTTTTATCGTTGATCCTGGCACAATCATCAGACGGAATGTAACTTCCTCTACCACATTATGACCATCAAGGTCTTTTACACTATCATTCTATCTCTTTAGTATGAGCATATATACTTACTCCCTTATACTTAAAGTGTCGGCCACCTCATTGGCCTTTCCTGAATTTAATATTTTCTTGAAATCCATATTTTCTGGATCTATTCCAACTCAGGGTAGGAGCATCCTCCCTTGAACTCTGCTAGATGAGAGAAAACATATTCCAGTCTTTTTTTCCAAAAATCATTGCTTCCACCTTTCTGTGGGAACTTTATCACGGTTACTCCCAATCATATCTAGGATATTTCTTATCTCAGTCCTTTCTTATTTTAGGAAAATCTCAACCTTATTGGTTCAATCCATACTTTCTCATGGTTTCACACATGCTTCATCTGGCCTTATTGTTACTATGTCATACATTCCTTACCAAACTTCCCTTTTTGAGGTTCGGAATATTACCTCTTCCCTTATAAGGTTTCTTAGGTCATCCTCATCATTCCTCCTCTATCTTCTGGGTACAGGGTACATCAAACATCATTAATCAACTCTATAACAATTCTGTCTATGTACTTTTTGAGACTTCTTTTCACAAATCCTTATAGATTATTGATACCTTGTCGATTCAACTTATATTGTCTGATTTCACAATGTCTTTATTAGGGTTGATGCTATCCTTTGTGCATTCCCCCAGGGTTCGTCTTAATCTCTGGACATTCTATCCTCAATTCTATTTTGAAGGAATACATACATCCTGTAATTGGCTATCCAATTATATATCCCTAATAAAGGTCTCTTTTCAATCACTCTCATCTTAATCATCTATAGGTAGCTTAATGCTAACCTCTTCTTCTGAATGTCGGTCTACATGACCTTCCAAAAGACAAAATATGTCTATCTGCTCTTTCTTACAGGACTTGGTAATGGTAGCAATGATGCTCTGGAAGATATTGGTCGTGTTCAACGTGAATCTCTTAGTGCCTAATGCTTTTCTTGAGGACACTAAGTTTCAGATAACATTTATGCATCACACTGCATTATATCTGATAATCTACATAACCTTCCTTGGTCATTATCCTTAATCCGAATACACCCATGGCATTTATAAAGTCCATCATCATGTATCTCAATTTATTTTATATCAAGTTCTCGCGGTTGGCGCTTGGTTAGAAGCTACCCCGCTTTGTCCTTTCGTTGCTGGTCTAGTCACTTGCTAATCCTTTGTGACTTGGCCTCAACTGGCCATACTAAAATATATGAGTTTAGGGGTCGGCTAATAGCATTACTCTACTAGCAATTACTTGCATACTGCCTTCTACTTTGATACCTTTTGATCTTTTCAAAACTTTACTCCATATAAGTCTCAATCGACTTCTCGGTACCGTCTCCGGTCACCTTTCCTTTACTTTTATTCTTTCAACTATTCTTATCAATTTCACGTGCCACAAAAGCTTAACACTTCTGGCATAACAACCTTTTTATTTAAGTCAATCCCGGAATTTCTCAGTCCGACTCACTTCTTAATTACATTTCTCTTTTTATCATCCAATCTCAACTTTATCAGTTTATCTCTAGAATCAATCATAATAATCGGGGTTTGACTATCAGTCCATATAGCGGCTACCTTACTCAATCCATCGGGTTTGCTTTGGTTTCCACCCTTTTTAGTGACATTCTTTGATAATCAGAAAGACAAGGTTTGCCAAAATTCGTTGAATTCCTTTCCAGAATTTGGGAAAATTTTAGTCAATCTATCCACCCACTAGTGACACTAAGAAGATCCATTTTGATACCCGTGGAATAGTTCTAGGAACAGCCAAGCAGGTCGAACCATAAACAATTATATTAATAGAATGATCGACATAAAGTCAGAAGTTTAACTACTGGAAAGGATCCCAATATATGTACATCCCTTAGAAGGGAAGTCAAAGTTTCAAACTGAAACATGCCACATCTTCCCGATACATATTCGTCCTATTAGTCGATACTACCAAATACCAGTCTTCTTATCAACTAGTCTCAGAAGGAATACTACCGTCGGGGTTAGTCAATCCACAAAATTGGCACTACCAAAGCCATCCGAATCTGGTGAACCATGTTGTTCAAGTATATTCGAGATTACGCTGACGTACTATACAAGCACAATGCCTAATCTTGTATGAGATGCATCATAATATATCCCAATGTTCTCCTTCTTCCATTTAGGCAATGCCAACGTTGGGTCGTCACCAATTTCACCTTTTAGCTCCAGGAAGATTTCCTCCCATTTTTTCTGCCTATTCAACTTCTTAGTCCTTTGTTGGTGTGGTTGACCTTTCTCGCCTGAAACTGCCTTTAAATTGGCGGGGTCCACCAACACTACTCACTTGTTAATCGCATGTCCTAATAACAGAACTTCAATTGCCTGAACTCATACTTAGAGAACTTGGCAGACACTTACCTCCTTTAGGTCTCATCTAAAATATTTTCCGTTATTTCTTAACCACTAATCGTATTACCCGATCCATTTATGTTTCCGCATTGGAGTAACTAATGCAACCACTATAATCCAGTCAAGGAAAAGAAAGAATTTAATATTCTCCTAAACCACATATATCTAACGCCTCTGGTTCCTCATTCCACTGAGTTAAAATAACCCTATACTTATTCTCTGACAATAGTCTTGTTACGAGTTTATCACAAACTCACTGATCTTTTCCTCTTGTATAACCTTATCCAATCGGGCCATTACTTCCCAATGTCTTTACTTTCTAAGTTGCTCCATTTATAAGATGGGCATTTCCCTGAATAAAATCACCTTAACAATCTCAATTTGGTTTCATAAATTAAAACCTATGAAATCTGTCTTCTCATGGCAAATTACCATTGACAATATTCACACTAATCCATTTATCCGAAGATATGGCACTTGCCACCTATGTCTTAATTGTTCCTAGGGGCTCTGCTCCCCGTCCTATATCAATGTCTTTGATAATCATGCATCGTTCTAACTCCTTTCTCATTAATCTGAAAGTCTCCAAGGATTCTTATCTGTCCTTACATAAGATCTTAAGTAATTCCTCAAATCCATCTTACATGCTGGTACTTCATCCGATAGTCTGGCTATGAATCCAATATGCCTCTTTAATTCCATTAACAATATCTCAGTTCTTTATGCTCATTCCTCTGAGCACTATATCTTAACTCTTACAGTCTTTCGGGCTACAGCCCTCATTTCCTCTGGGTAATTCCTCATCCTCAACAGGAATCCCTTCCTCTGCTGGAACCCTTTCCGGGTCCTTAGTAGGGTACTCTATCGAATTCACAATCCGATTGCCAACATACAATAAAGCATCATCGTACTACTACCCGTACACCTCAAGGTCTATCGCTTTACTAGTCGACACGGGAACGAACTTAAGTTACTATCATGATACTTAATAGTTCCCATAAGGGTTTTATATGTCAGTACTACCTTAAGTAGTTTGACTATGAACTTGGCAAGAGTTCTTATTATATTAGTGAATTTTTTTTTTTTTAACGTCGCGTCATCTCTGGGGTTTATAACGTACTCTCTGATACCATTTCTGTAACACCCCCAGATCCGGGGTCAGGGATCTGGTCGTTACGGTCTCAATATCCATCCACAAAACCAAAATAATCTAAATTACAACCTTGTGACCCAAAACAACAACATAAAACACACCCGTTATAGTCCCAGAGATGTAATCAGAGTAACCAAATTTTATTAATCACACAATCGAGTTCTTACAACCCAAGAAATTACATTAATAATTTACGTACTCTTTGCCGTCCATTTATATATATCAAATCAATAATACATTTGATATACAAAATCTAACAAATATCCTACCAACAGCTTACTCTTCAGCAATGGTAGCTAAGATCTCAGCGGTTAATCCTCTGACGGCTGACACCTGCTCGCACCCAGTGCACCTTGTGCGGCCATCTGATCTAACTGTTGTTGTGATATAAATAAATAAAGCAAGGGTGAGCAATAGCCCACCACAAATATAATTGAACAGTAATAGTATATAACAGTCCAAAATATCTTTGAAACCATATGCCATGCATTTACGGAAATGATGCCAGTATAACTTAAAAGATGAAGTTACTAGGTAACTCAACATATATATTTTGTGGACATATCTGCTATACAAAAGATAAGCAAGATATTCTCAATTATCATAAAAGAGGAACTTGCAGGAAAAATATTGCAATTCAAGTTTCAACACTTTTTCACCTTGCCAACACCAATAGTGTTGCAGAATTTCTCACTTTTGGAAGATGAACTAATACGGGAGCATTGCCGCGCCAGATGCCCTAACGTTTACGATGATCAGTCGTATGTCATGCATCTCATCAGTCGTTCTCTACATGTAGAAGGTAGCTCCGACGGATTTACTTGTCTACCGCCCTCTGGAACTCCTCAGCCAACGGTTGGGCTATTGCTGGACCGGCGCCACTCGGCCACTTACGCGTCTCCTAGTTCGAATATCATCCATGACTCTGAAACGTAAAGTTCGTTCCCCTTTTCCCCAAGTATAACACTTGTTGATAGGACTCCACAAAGTAGTCGTATCTAATTGGAAAGGAAAATTCACCAATATTTCCCAAGCTGATGCTTGTTAATGGATATAAACTTGTTCCATCAATCTTACCCCTCGAGCTTTGAGGAGGTAACCGAAAGACTCATATCGATGTTTGAACGAATCAAGATGTGAGTGACAAGATAGTTTTAGCAAGTATATGACCGGGCAGTCAAATAAATAACAGCTCTCAAGTGAGGTCCCCTTATATGTTTTTGGAAGTTTGGGCGAGTATTTAAATCTTCTTTTAAGATAGATTTAAATAAAAATAGAGTTTTGGGAACCTCCCCTTGATAAAATAGTCATAAAAAGACTCTGAAATATTTTACATAATATTCGAAGGTAAAAGATAATCTTTGTATGATATAAATCATTATAAAGAGAATTTAAAAGAATTTACATAAATATTCCAAGAATATTTATTAAATCAATAATAATTAAGGACTATTTTTAAATCATAATATTACTCGTAAGTAGTCCTCGAATGAATATATAAAATTATTTATTAAATAAATCTCTTCTTAAATGAATATTCAAAATAATATTCATTAAATAAATAAAACTTCCAATGAATATTCAAGATGATATTCATTAAATAGATAAACTCAAATAAATATTTAAAATAATGATCATTAAGTAAATCAAACCTTAAATGAATATTTGAAAATAATATTCATTAAATAAATAGTATTCTAAATGAATATCCAATTAATATTCATTTAGTAATCAAAACTTTAAAGAAATATTCAAAATAATATTCCTTAAGTAATTAGAACTTCAATTGAATATTTTAAAATAATATTCATTAAGTAAATAAAACCTTAAATGAATATCCAAATAATATTCATTTAATAAATACTATTCTAAATGAATATCCAAATTATATTCATTTAGTAATCAATACTCTCAAGGAATATTTGAAATAATGTTCCTTAAGTAATTAGAATTTCAAAGGAATATCTTAAAGTAATATTCATTGAATAGATAAAACCTTAAATGAATATTCGAAACTAATATTCATTTAATAAACAATATTCTAAATGAATCTTGAAATAATATTCATGAAATAATCAAACTCTAAATGAATATTCGAAATAATATTCATTTAATATTTCTCGACTGAGATAATACTCAAATAACATTTCTCGAAAGATTTCCAAGTAATTAATACTTTATGGAAATATAATTAATGTTTAATAATAACATTCCTCAAAAGGAATACTAATCTGTCGTTGGAATCCCTCCGGGTTTCCAAGACTACATCTATATCTCAAAATACCGACTCCCGGTCTACATTTAAAGAATGAATATCACATGCCCTTCACTAAGGGTCTTAACCAAAAATCCGGCTTATACTGATATATCGTATCTAGTCTATAAGCCAATATCAATTAAGGGAACAAGTATTGCAATATAACTTGAAAGTAGGCATGCATGCTATGGCATATATATAACATAATCAATTCATATATATATTATCACAACAACAGCCTTCAAGAAGGTTGAAAACTTGCCTGGTAATCCTGTGGGTGTAGTGTACCTCGGTTCAATCCGGTGATCTATAAATAGTCACAATATCCGAGGTTAATCACTTTAACACTTCGAAATGCTGAGTATATATTTAACTTAGGCTAAAACACGTTTTCAAATTATCTCGTTAGGCAAACCCTAAGATAACTCTTATTAATACCGTTATAATCCGACACTCGTCCGTTATCAAGGCACGTCATTTCACTTATACTTAATGCTTAAGCACTAAAGCAATTAACAAACAAGGCACTACGAGGTTTCCCTAGACTCATACGAAGTCCATGTTAAGCAACCAACTCTTAAGTCGTAAGTTTAGGCCAAAACATACCTCGAACCCATCCTTAATGTCGGATCTTTCGTACATCTCGCTTAATCATTTATAGCCTCGTTCTTTGCAGCAATATGTTGTCTTGATAATTCTTAACAAGTTTCATGTTTTAGTCGACTCGAGATTCTTCTTTTAATCTAGCCAAAATGGGTGGCCAAAGTAGTACCCCTAGAGTTGACTTTTCTGAGAATTACTATTCCGTGACTCGCACTTCAACACTTTTAATAAATCACTGGAAACGTATTTAATTACGAAACCACTTTTAAAATGACATTTGGTATTTGTAATATTTATCATAAAATTTCCAATTCGAAGCCACGGGTCTAGATAAGTGAAATGTATTTTCGAAGTTCAGTCAACTACGGATCTTTACTATTCACACCTCTTTCACTAAAACGTTCATAACTCGGTAACCGTTAACTCAAACGACGCACCGTTTTCGCGTACATGATCTAGAGAATGTCTAGAAGGTAACTATATCAAAATTTGACTTTGGTCAGAAGATCAATTTTTACAGATTTCACTAAAGCAGGGCAGGAGCTTTTTGGTGAATAGTGCTACTCCCAAAAGTGGTTTCTTCGCACTTAACCTCGATTCGAACATTTTTATAAAATCGGAAAATGATCCATTTTACTTGTGGTTTTCTCTCACGCCTTCCTTATGACCTCTAATATTTAATTACCATGATTCGTCACTGACTTAGACATGTTAAGGGATTCCAATTTTAGTTACGAACTTTCGATTACGGTTTCGAACCTCTTTTACGAATTAAACCATAACTCCTAAACCGTAAGTCCGTTTCACATGATCTTTATATCAAAACGAAGCTTATAACATACTCTATCAAAAAATGGCAGGATATGAAGCTAGACATGGAGTTCATGCTACTGTCAAACACGGTTTCTTAAGGTTAAAAACAATCTGGCATTACGACGGCTATAACTCGGACATTTCAAAACTCGAATCAATCCAACCAAGCCACCCCGGGCATCTAAACAACTTATCATCATATAACTCATCTCATAAGTCCAATAGCTACTGATTTTACCACCAATATCAACATGCTTCTTAAATCACATAACTAACTACATAATCATGCTTATAATCATCATCAATATCATACTAATCTAAACCCAATCAAGACAATCATAAATCTCAAATTACAAGCTAGGGTTTTGGTGAGATATACCTTCCATGATGTATGAATGAACTTAACAATCCTTGATTAGCCCTTATCTAGCCTTAGCCAAGCTTGGATGATCAAAAGAAATCAAGAAAATCAAAGTTAGTTCTTGAGATCTACTATTCATCATCACCTTCATGATTTAATATCTCAAGATTGGTAAGGAATTTGAAGATGAAATTTATAGGGGATCTTAGTCATAAGGTAGAGAGCTTACATATTTAATCTTGTGATTTTTGAATGGTGGGAAGCCCTTGATCTAGCTTGGCCGAGAGTTTCTTCTACCATGGAGGTGTTCTTGGTTGATTTTTCTTTTCTTTTGTTTTCTTTGCTAATAATGATCAACCAAGTAATATCTATCTCTTTAATCTCATCCTTATCTAGCCCTCATGTGGTGGCACCTTCCTATTGGTCCATTTAGATTACCTTTATCCATCCATAATTGCAAGATAGTCCTTACCTTTATGGTTATTGCATCCAAGTCCTTCCTTCTATTTTATTATTGCACCAAGGGGCTCCCTTTATTAAATATCTCCACATATTTATCTCTTGATCCTCTAATTGTTTCTTTTGTCCGGTTATTGCTCAATTTGATTGATCGTTCGAGGGAATAACTCATTCGTTTCTAGTTAGGGTTTTACCGAAAACCTTCTTAATATTTATAATACTAATCTCCATCTTTCTTAATACTTCTCGAATTTAAATTCCTTAATTATTAAATATTAAATCCTTAATCTATCAGTGTCTAGGGAAAATCTCGAAGAAAATGAAAGTGCTGTTTTTCAGAATCCGACAGTCTTTACATACACTTATTTTCCCCTCGGATCACTAATACGAACTCAGAAATTCATTCCGGGTACTTCTATATAGTGTCGTCTCATAATATTCTTATTTCCATCAAAAACACTATTCATCACTTATTCTCTTTTTAGTCCAGGAACTTAGAAAATATCTTTGTGCTTTCTTGAGCGTTCCTTAACTCTTTCATGGAACCTCCGTACTTGTAACCGATATTGATCTGGATGACATGAGGGTATCAATTTCTCCCTAGGGAATCTTATCTAAATTTTCTAGGAGATAGATTATTCTAATCTAAGTTATCACCCAATAGCATCCTTCAGGACATATAGCCTTGGAATCTTTTATCCTTTCACTATTCATTCATTAGAACCAGTGTTATATTATAGTTGTAACCACTGTTCACTCTTACATCAATGCATAATAAAAAGTTTTAATTCTACCCAAAAATCTGGGTTCTTACAAAAACGATGCAAAACCTTATCAATGTATGTACTCTGACTTAGACCGATCATCCTTCTAGATCTATCCCTATAGATCCTCATTCCTAGAATGTAGGATGCATCTCCTAAGTCTTTCATAGAGAAGTTGCTCCGTAACCAAGTCTTAACAGCCTTTAGAGAAGGTATGTCATTCCCCATTAGTTCATCAACATATAATACTATGAATGCCACATGGCTCCCACTAACCTTCTTGTAAACACAAGGTTCATCTTTGTTTTGAACAAAGCCATACTTTTTGACTATTTCATCAAAATGGATATTCCATCTCCTAGAGGCTTGCTTCAATCCATAAATGGATCGACGTAATTTACATTCCTTGCCAACATTCCTTGGATCGACAAAACCTTCAGGTTGTGTCATGTACACATCCTCTTCAAGGCTTCCATTAAGGAAGGCTATTTTGACATCCATTTGCCAAATTTCATAATCATGGAATGCTGCAATTGCAAGCAAAATCCTTATGGACTTGACCATAGCCACTGGTGAGAAAGTTTCATCATAGTCAATACCATGAATTTGTTTGAAACCTTTTGCAACCGGCCTTGCTTTGTAGGTCTGAACATTTCCATCCACGTCAGTTTTCTTTTTGAAAACCCATTTGCACCCTACGGGTTTTACCCCTTCGGGTGGATCAACCAAAGTCCATACTTGGTTTTCGTACATGGAATCCATCTCGGATTTCATGGCTTCTAGCCATCTCTTAGAGTCTGGATTGTTCATAGCATCTTGGTATGTGAGAGGCTCATCTTCATCTATGAGCATCAAATCACCACATTGAGTCAAGAGAAATCCATATCTCTCTGGCTCATGGCGAATTCTACCAGATCTACGAACAACCTGTGTTTCTTGAGCATTATCCTGCTCCTGTTCCACTTCAGGTTCAATGCTATTTTGCGGTTCTCGATCTTCATCGAGATCTATAGTTCTCCCACTGTTTCTTTTGGAAACAAAATCTCTTTCCATAAAGACAGCATCTCGAGCAATAAACACTTTCTGCTCAGAGGGACTATAAAAATAATACGCCTTTGTTTCTTTAGGGTATCCCACAAATATGCACTCTTCGGATTTAGGTCCAAGCTTATCTGATACTTGACGTTTCACAAACGCCTTGCATCCCCAAACTTTCATAAAGTTCATGCCTGACCGTTTCTCCTCCCATATCTCATATGGAGTCTTTTGAACCTTCTTAGTAGGAACACGGTTAAGTGTGAAAGCCGCTGTTTCTAGAGCGTGACCCCAGAAACTAATTGGAAGATCTGCATTACTCATCATCAATCGCACCATGTCCAACAGGGTACGATTTCTCCTCTCTGAAACTCCATTCCATTGAGGTGTTCCTGGCGGAGTGAGTTGTGATACAATACCACACTCTTTTAAATATTCTTTAAATTTGGTGCTTAAGTATTCACCCCCACGATCGGATCGTAAGATCTTAATACTTGCACCTCCGCCAATTTGCTTCTCTACTTCAGCCTTATATTCTTTGAACTTTTCAAAAGAATCGGATTTATTCTTCATAAGATTTACATATCCATATCTACTGTAATCATCAGTAAATGTTATGAAGTAGTAGTAGCCTCCTCTAGCCATCACACGCATTGGGCCACATACATCACTATGTATAAGCTCCAGACGTTCAGTGGCCCTTTGACCCTTACCAGTGAAAGGGGCTTTGGTCATCTTACCAAGCAAACAAGATTCGCATTCTTGGTATGATTCAAAATCAAATTTATCCAATTATCCATCTTTATGTAATTTGGATATGCGTTTCTCATTTATATGGCCTAGACGACAATGCCAGAGGTATGTATGATTTGAGTCATTAATTTTAAGTCGTTTGTTTTCTATATTATAGACAGGATTATCTAAATCAAGAACATATAAACCATTAAACAAACGTGCAACACCATAGGTCAAATCATTCAAAGCAAAAGAACAACTGTTGTTCCTTATTATAAATGAAAAACCTTTCTTGTCCAAACAAGAAACCGAAATAATGTTTCTGCAAATCGCAGGCACGTAAAACAGTTATCAAGTTCTAAAACAAGCCCAGAGGGCAAAGATAGATAATAAGTGCCTACAGCCAAAGCAGCAACTTTTGCTCCATTGCCAACTCGTAGGTCTACTTCTCCCTTAGCCAATGTCCTACTTCTCTGCAGCTCCCGCACATTTAAACAAATGTGAGAAGCACATCCAGTATCCAATACCCAAGATGTAGAAGTAGACATATTGACTTCTATAATATATATATACCTGAAGTAGAAGCTTGTTGAGCCTTCTTCTTCTTCAGATCCTCCAAGTAAACTGAACAGTTTCTTTTCCAGTGACCAGTTTTCTTACAGTAGTGACATTCACCCTTATCAACTGGTTCACTTGCCACTTGTTTGCAATTAAAAATGACTTACTCGTGTTGATCCTTTCTTGACGAGTTTGGCTTGCAAACATGCTTTGCAAGTGCTCATAGGTAGTGTATGCATCCATATGCATATGCTACCTTTGAAGCTCAGCACTCATAGTTGCCAACATAAGACATGCAACATCATTTGCATCATTCTTATCCTTTGTGTGGGCCGCTCGTTCCTCAACAGTAGCGCCCTCAGGAAGGGGACCTGGCGGAGGGATGTCAATGACATGAAGCTTGCGCTCCTGCCTGAGGACAATCCTCAAATTCCTCTGCCAGTCTAGGAAGTTATTTCCTCCTGTCAGTTTATCCTTCTCAAGGATTGATCGAACGGATAGAGAGTTTGTGTTGTTTGCCATTTCTTAGTATCTACAATGTTAAAAGCACAAAATAAACATTAGATTGTCTGAGTTATCAATTATTATGTTCAAATGATTATGATATATTCATAATATATCTCCCACTATTTTTATCAAATTAATAGCCCTTACTATCAATTCGGAAAGTATATCCCATAATTCTTTCTAGTGAGCCAAGATCCATATTTCGTCATGTTTTAAGTCAACCACTGGAAGTCCTTAAAAATGATTATTTAGGTAGACAACCATTGTCAATTATATCATATATAATTCTTGGATAGTTTGGTGAACAACCATTGTTCTAATCTATCTAATAGATTTTAACCAAACTCTATGCTTCTAAGTTCATAATGGTCGAATATAACCGTTTATTTTCACCTTATTATGACGACTTAGTTAAGTTTGACCCAATGATCCAACGGCCGAATATAACCGTTTATATTCGTCGCATCTTACCACGATAGA
The DNA here is from genome assembly GCA_037693485.1 of Kitagawia praeruptora. Lineage (NCBI taxonomy): Eukaryota > Viridiplantae > Streptophyta > Magnoliopsida > Apiales > Apiaceae > Kitagawia > Kitagawia praeruptora. Next base: position 91,310,807 of record CM075344.1, on the reverse strand, counting down.
TAGGAGTCCCCTGCCACTGACAGCCCTTCCCCTTATCGATCTAGGATTCGATGAGTGTTCATTCATTGGAAAGCATCTGATTAAAACTTAATATTTTGTTAAGGGATTTAGAAAAATTATAACGATCATGATCACATCATAAAGAGATCCTCAATTTTTCCTTGAACCAAATATTTCATATTGACATCCTAAATTGTTCATTTCCCAGGTAGATGGAGGATACCAAAGGTCACACTTAAAACCCATCAACCTTACGAATACGCATATCCGCTTTTGACAGAAAATCCCAAATTTTAGATATCAAAATCCATATTTAGTTCCGTGCTTTAAAATCCATATTTTAAAAAACACAAGAATCTCATGATCGTTTGTTAATTTTAAAATCTTGAATCATTACAGATTTTATCTTGATTAAGCAGGCATGGCATGGGTGATGTATCTAATACATTCATTCATACATGATTAATCTAATTAAAGCATGCATTTCTATGTATCCTACACATACATTCATACATCATATGTAAAGTAAGTGCATTATCTAAACGTGATTGGTATAGCCTTTATCCTATATGATCCTTTCAAGCTAATGAAAGGATCAAGGACAATCTATGGGTGGTTTAAAATACTATACTATTACATGTCTTCTTCTTTGCTGCTACAATGCCTCTTTGGATCGCCTCCTTGCTTGCTTGTCTTCATGTATTCATGTACATTACATAAACAAAACAACTATACTAATATACTTACAAGGAGAACTCGAGTTACATTCGAGATTTAATCATTACAAGGAATGACGACATGCAAGTCGTATTTAGAAACCAAACCATAAACAAAAACCTCTATCCTATGGGTCTCAAGGCCATAACCATCCACCATGCTCAAGTAACAATTAAATAACATGTCATATTATCTAATCATGTTATACCATATCATATTTCAGATGATCCAATCAAAGAAATCATATAACGCAAAAATCAGAAAATCAGAATCAAATTCTAAAAACAATAAATCGCGTTTTTCATGCACTAAACGGCGTCAAACGCCTTACAGACGAGTCGATGATACCTATGGTATCAGTTTTGTTCAGACGCTCGTTTCCAGTCAGAAAACACATATCGTTTGCGAAAATCGGACACTAGACACAAATTTCACCAGATCTGCGCAGCGTATACAGAAATCGTATCGTATACAATCCCCATATCATGAACAAACAAAAATCATGTATATATCAATATACATACAGATTATATGATCATCATATGATCATCCCAATCATCATTAACATACAGTTTATACATATATATCCAAATCAACGCATCATACATGACAATCATCAAACATGCTCGTATATATATCAAAACTGTAACATATAACCGAATTAAAACGTTTTTGCAAGTAGCTCTGATGCCATTGAAGGGTTTCGAGCATCAACCGCAGCGAAAAATTAAAACAAAAACAATAATTATCGAAACCCTACCGCAGGATCCATGCAAAAACATGATATTTAATTCGGAGATTGATGATTTACCTTAAAGAAGCTTTACGATTGTATGTCTAATGGAGATCCAAGCTTTCACGATCGTTGAGTGCTCCTCTCTTCGAAGCCTCCTCTACGGTATCCACACGAACACTCCAAGAACGATTCTTGATTGGAAGGGAGGTACTAGCCTCCAATGAAAATATGAGATCTTCTTTTTAGGTTTTGGTTCAAGCGGCTGGGGATTATTTTTGTCGTACAAAATTAATTACCTTCTTTACCTATCATCATATATTTATATGATAGTGTAAGGTAAAAGCCCAACTAAAAACCTAGCCCAAGTTTGATTAATTAAATAATAGAATCAAATCCTATTATTTAAATAAATAATAATTAAGTCATACTTAATTATTAAAATCATATCTCATTTGTATTTTATTATATCTTAATTAAGTCCCACTTAATTAATATAATAAAATACAACTAATCATTTAATTAATTTAAATTCATAATTTAAATTAATTCTTCCTTAAAATGTTCTATGTGTGTGACCCTGTAGGCTATCATTTAATTGGCAATAATTTTTTTTACTAATAAAATTATAAACAATGAGCGGCATCTAGTAATACATCATTGCTACCCAATTAAATAATAATTAAATCGTGATTCGATAAAACCTTTTGTGATTAATGTTCCCGTGTAATATAATCCCTTTAACCAAATATTATAGATTAAACTCGAGGCATGTTTCATGTCATCCTCTTTATAATTTAATCCGAATTTACTTGATCCATGAGTAGACTATTAAAACAAATCACTATTTGAGCACGGCCATGCATTTTATAGTCTCACTCAATCAAGAGGCCAATAATATCTCTCCTATCTGATAGGAGGGTTAAATCCTTTATCTATCATTCATATTTCTCATACGATTCACAATATACCCGATGTCCACTTTTATCATCACCCGGTCAAAGGTAACTTTTAATGTAGTCAAAGTATATTATCCTCATATAATGAATAGAGACAATCAATAGACTAAATGAGAGTCGTTTTCTCTCTAGGAAACCCTAGGCCGCCGCCACCAAATTCTTCCAATCTACACCTAAATTCCATCAAATCCATATGCTACCTTCATGAATCCACTTTCTCTTCCTCTCCCCTCACCTATATTCTTACTTCTTATACGATATATAAGGGAAACAGTTTTCTCTTCGAGGTTTTCTCGCTCTTCTTGAGTGATGGGTCTTCTTATCAGGTTTATTCTCCCCTGGCACACGATATCAGGGAGATTAATTTCATGGGGGCTGCGTTTAAAGCCTTTCTAAGGAACCTCACTGCTTTTGAAGTGGCTATTGTCATTTCTTTGTATGGTAGTTCGGTTGGTTCTTGGGGGGTTTCCCTCCAATTGGATTGTTCGGAGGATGCTAATGGGTTCTCTGACAATGACGATGTTGACTCAGTTAATGAGTATGATGGCTTTGGGTTGAAGGATTTTTCAATTCTTAGCTGTGATGAGCTTCTCCTTTCCTCGACTGTAGGAGGGCTCTTTGGTTTCATCAAAGGTGCTAGGATGGAAACTGAGGAAGAGTTCACTCTTCATGGTCTAGAAGAAACGATGGGGTGGACTAGTTTTTCGGTAGGTTTGGAACCTTCGATTCCGAAATCAATCATTTTGATGGTAGATTTTACTGAAGCTGGGTGGTCTTACTCTTTTTCCGGCGACATGGTTTACTTATTGTTGTTTGCTGGGTTACATGGTGACCAGAGGTTTGTCTCTAGCTTGGTAGGGGTTTCGGTCCCTTTGTTTGGGGCCTGTATAATGGAATCGGTGGTAGTAGACTTCGTAGTCAAGGGATTGAAGGGGTTGATATCCTGTGGTCAAGTCCCATGTTATGTGCTTCATCTTTTCGGTGTAGCAAGAGTTTCATCTATGAGGTTGGCATTTCTCTCGAACATCTGGTGTGCCTACCAAGTGTTTGGTTTTTTGTCAAAGAGAAATGGTCTGTATAAGAAGAAACATGAATCTGGAGTATTTCAAAGCGAAATGGTCTGTATAAGAGTTTCCTGGGAGTATTTCAAACTGACTTCTCAACCTTTTGTTGTATGGTCATTTTTGAAATTTATTGTTTTGAGGAGAAAGATTCAAGAAAGTCATCTGGAGGCTGAGACATCACAATCAGCTTGGTCCGATAAAGGCATGGTTATGTTGCCTATTTCGCTTGTTGTGTTGAAGGGTAGCATCATCCTTAGCCGCGTGGGGACCTACTCTGTTCTTGTTGTTCAGAGTGGAGTCACAAAAGATTCTAGAGGAAAGTCCATTAGGTCTTTGCTAATGATGATTGTTAGTCAAACAATGAGGGATATGTCTTGTTCGTTGACAAAGACGATGAACTTGTGTTCTTTTCCTCCTGGTGTATTCGGTTACGCCTTAATGATTGGATTCTTGAAGTTAATTGTTTGGGTGAGCCAGTTCTTGGCTGAGGAGTCGCTATTGAAATCGATGGGTTTCATTTTAGCAACTTATGATAGTAGGAGACCGTTTCTGTACGGTGAGTCGTTTCGAAGAAGCAGTGATCCATTCGGCGCTGTTATCTCAATGTATGTTGGGAGCATTGAGAAGGAACTCTATTATAGGATTTGCAGGGTAAGCAATGGCTGTGTCATATCCTATCGGATATTACAACAAGAGGGGACCAGGAATGATAGGGTAAGCTGGGTTTTGACAGTTGCTGTCAAACTGTTTGGTGATTTTTCTAATTTATGGATGACATATCTTGCTTGTGGCAGTGAGACTTGCCATTTGTCGTTGGAAATTAGAAGGGGTGCGAGTAGGCTGAGGAGGTTTTCGGAATTCATGATAGTGCGTTTGGATGTTGGTTTTGGAAGCATTGCAGGTGTTTATGCCCCTGATTTCGGGAAGTACTTGAGATGTGTTTTACGCATCTACGAAGTTGGGTGTTTGCTCGATGGGTTCACCAGGTCTGGAGAGTTTGTATTCTCTGCTAGGAATGGTGTTTTATATGTTGATAGAAAGGGTTCAGCCCCTGATTTATTCCAGTGGTATGGTTTGTGGAATGGTATTTTACATTCCAAGATGGATTCCAAGCTGGGTTCGACTTATGTTGTCGAAGTTTTTGATGCTTTTCATTCAAAGAGGATTCTGTGTTGTGGATTCGATGTCAGGGGTAATCCATGTAGGTGTGGCCATGATAGTTCTCAACTGTCCAAGCGGATGGTATGGAATAGGATGTGGCCCGTGGGGACATTTGCGTGTTGGTTACAGGATGCAAATGGGAGTGTTGCCTATTTGCACAGACCTACTGATTCCAAGGTGAATCACTATGGATGCAATTTCGACTTCCTTAGTGCTGAGCATCACAACGGGCATACCCTAGTTGTCATGACTATGTTTGTAATGAAGATTGCTTTTGGAATGACTAACTTAATGCGATTGTGGTATATTTTAGTTAGTGAGCTCAGTGAATCTGGGCACAAAGGTGATGCTGTCTGTTCTCATTGTCGTGAGCCATATATCTTTGAAGTGATACAGAGAACTTTGATTTGCAATGTTCAAGTAGTGAGGTTTTATATGACTTTTGAGAAGGACTGCAGTGTTTATGCAGTATTGATGACTAATTGGAGGTATGGACCTGTTTGCTGCAGTGCTTTCTGGAATGTCTATGGCATAGTTTTTTAGGATTGTGTTAGTGTGCTGTTGTTGTTGATTGCTAGTTTTTCTAGCTTTATTGATGTCTTTTCTCTGTTGTTCCGCTAGGTAGATGTGTTACTTATCGCGGGGTATGCCCCTAGAGATGTAATCTTTTGCCTATGGTATAAATTTTAATTAGCAAAAAAAAAAAAAAAAAATTGCTTATCCTAACAAGCCATTGTTGTGCTCCCACTGCAATTCTCTGGGGCATTTGATCAATGTTTGCCCTTTGGCAGTCAGTGACTGGACTCGTAGGCCTCGTGCTGGAGAGAGGGGGGAACCTAGTCACAAGGGGGAGAATCGTAATGTGGATGATATTGATACTCAAACCAAACGCGAAGGTAAGGAAGTAGCAGGGGAGAAGGTTGATGTTGGGGATACAACTCAGGAGCATATTTTGTCTACCCCTACTGAGAAGAAATCTGAGGAGGAGAGCAAAGCAGAGAGTGGTTTGATGGGAGAGATTAATGTAGAGAATGAGGGTTGGACTGAGGTCAAGAACAAGAGGAAACCGATCGCTTCTCCCAGTCTTTCTGCTGGAACCCCTTCTCCCCAGGGATTCAAGAATGTTGTGGTGGATGAGGTTGATCGTAAACAGAGCAGTAAAAAAGGAAAATCAAAGGGGATCAAACGTGCGAAGTGGGGGTCTGGGGGCCCTCCTTCGAAGTCTTAACTCAGTTTCTAATGACTGTTTTTTGTTCTTACAACATCCGTGGCCTCAACAACAAGGTTGATTTTGTCAAAGACTTAATTTTGTCTAATAAGCTATCTTTGATTAGCATTTTGGAAACGCATGTTCAGAGGGATGTTGCTAAGATTATCTCCAAGGAGATTAACCCGCGTTTTGAGTGGTGTTTTAACTATGATCACCATGCGGGTGGCCGTATTTGGCTTGGGTGGAACCCAGATTTTTGGAAAGTTGTGGTGATTTCCACCTCTGCTCAACATATCACTTGTTCGCTTACTTGCCTGTCTTCGAGTTTGAGTTTTGTTGCTTCGTTTATTTATGGATATAATGGGGACACCGATCGGAGAAGATTGTGGTCTGAGTTAAATAATGTATCTCGAGGTCTTTCTAATAATCCATGGGTCATTTCTGGAGACTTTAACACTTGCCTTAGATTATCGGAGAAACAAGGTGGTAATGAGAGCTGGACCTCTGATATGACAGAGTTTAAAGATTTCATTCTCTCTTTGGGAATTTCTGATCTTCGAAGTGTTGGGAATTTCTTGACATGGTGGGACTGTAATGTTCATCATCCGAAGTTTAGGAAACTGGATCGTGTCCTAGTTAATGCTGAGTGGCACAATAGTTTTCCTTGTTCTTATACTGATTTCCGTGCTAGAGGGTTGTCAGATCATTGCCCGGCGATTACGTTTCTGGGGATGGACCGGCCTAAGGTCCCGAAACCTTTTCAATTTTTCAACCACCTTATTGAAAACCCTGCTTTTCTTTCGATGGTTGAGACTGCTTGGTCTTATTCAAACCTGGAAAATCCATGGCAAGTGCTCTCTTCGAAGCTTAAAAGGGTTAAAGTGGCGATTAAGGGGCTTAATAGATCTCTGGGAGATTTGCAACAGATGGTCAAGAATACAAGAAACGATTTGTTGGCATTCCAGAATGGCATTCCTCCTTCTCCTTCCCCTGCTTATTTTGAGGAAGAGCGTAAACTCATGGATGCCTATTCTAAAGCCCTTTATTTGGAAGAGTGTTTTTTGAAGCAAAAGTCCAGAGTTCAGTGGTTGAAGAGTGGGGATAGTAATAACAGGTATTTCTTTAATGCATGCAGAGGAAGATGGAATGTTAACAAAATCCTATCCTTACAGACTCAGAATGGTGAGACAGTCACAGACCACGCGGATATGTCTAAGGTGGTTGTTGACTATTACAAAAAATTGTTGGGCAACAGAGGGGAGGTTACTCAATTCCCTGAAGACATTTCTTTGCCGGTAGTAAACGAGGCCCAGTCGACGCTGCTTATCGCCCCGTTTAGAGAGAGTGATATTCTGAATACCTTGAAAAGAATGGGGAAAAACAAGAGTCCAGGACCTGATGGGTTTACGGTGGAATTCTACCTAGCTACTTGGCACATTGTGGGGCCTGATGTAACAAGAGGTATCCTTTATTTCTTTGATTCTCTTGCAATGCCTAGAATTATTAATGCGGCCTCGATTTGTTTGGTCCCAAAGCAGGAAAACCCTTCTCAAATGCAACACTTTCGGCCTATCTCATGTTGCAATGTTCTTTATAAATGCATTTCTAAGATGTTAGCGGCAAGGTTGAAGTCTGTTATGCCTTCATTGATTTCCAAGCACCAAACTGCTTTTGTAGCAGGAAGGTCAATTGGTGATAGCATCTTCTTGGCCCAAGCTTTATGTAAGGGATATAACCGAAATGATTGGCCGCCCCGTTGTGCTATAAAACTTGACATTCATAAAGCTTTTGACTCGCTAAATTGGAGTTTTGTCTTTGCGGTTATGGAACGGATGGGCCTTCCTCATAAATTTATTGACTGGGTTAGAGTTTGCATCTCTACAACTATGTTCTCAGTGAAGCTTAATGGAAGTTTAGAGGGATTCTTTAAAGGGGAGTCGGGGTTAAGGCAAGGCGACCCCCTCTCTCCTTACATCTTTGTTATGGCCATGGAAGCTCTCACTGCCTGCCTTAACAAGTCAGTTGTAGGCACGAATTTTAAATTTCATTGGAGAACTAAGGAGGTGAATCTGCATCATATCATCTTTGCAGATGATGTTTTTTTGTTCTGTCATGGGGATGCTCAATCGGTTTCGAAACTCATGGAAGGGATTCATCAATTTTCGGGCCTCTCTAACTTGGTCCCAAACCAAGCCAAATCGGTCTGTTTTTTTGGAAATGTGAGACCTGATGTTGCTGAGGACATTTTAATGGTAACAGGTTTTCAGAGAGGCACTCTTCCAGTCTCCTATCTGGGTCTTCCTCTTATCACTGGCAAACTCAACAGCATGGAATGCAATACCCTAGTGGCAAAGTTATGCAAGCGTGTGGAATCCTGGATGGTGAGGTTTTTAAACTTTGCTGGTCGATTACTGCTCATCAAAACTATCATGGTTAGTATTGTGGGATATTGGAGCATGTACATTTTCCTTCCCAAGTCAGTCCTAAAGGTGATCAATAGACTCTTGTTTAAATTCTTATGGGGAGGGTTCTACAAGGAATCAGGGAGGTGTCATTACAAGGTCAGTTGGGAGGATTGTTGCAAACCGAAAACAGAGGGAGGGTTGGGGATCAAAAATATTTTCGAATGGAACCAAGCAGCTGTCTTGCATCAGCTTTGGCGCCTGCTCCAACCCACTCGTGACTCTCTTTGGATTGCCTGGTTTCATAATGTGTTGCTCCGTAATAAAGCTTTCTGGACTGCTGCCATGCCCTATAAATGCTGTTGGGTTGCTCGAAAGATTCTCAATGCTAGACAACAGGCCTTGCCTCTCGTCGGATATAGGGTGGGCCGTTCTTCTAGGTTTCTCTTCTGGCAGGATCCTTGGGCTCAAAAGAAGCCACTAGCTTTTATCTCGCCTTTTGTTATATCAAATGCTGAGTCTACTGGCCTGGCTCCCATTAGCACTTATCTCCACAATGGAGTTTGGAGGCCTCCTCAATCCAACCACATGGATGTCATTGAGGTTAGAAGGCGTGTGACCCAAGTGCAAATTCATGAGAATGATGGTATTACTTGGGATGGTCAGCAGGCAAAATTGGTTAAGCTGGCATCGATATGGGATTCTATTCGGGACAATGGTCAACCTGTATGCTGGGGAGAAATGGTGTGGAACACTTTCAATATCCCAAAGTGTGCCTTCATTACTTGGCTTGCTATTCGGAACAGGTTACTTACTAGAGATCGCATGATTTCCTTTGGTATGGAGGTGGACCCTAGCTATGTACTTTGTGGGAATGGGATAGAAACTATAGGCCATCTGTTTATGAACTGCCCGTATTTTAGGCTGTTAAGTAGCGTAATTCCTTTCAGTGTTAATGTTGATTGGACGAGGTGGCAGCAAGGTGATTTCTTCTCGTATGGATTTTCTGGAAAGTTGAAGAAGATAGCGGGGGTTTATCTTACAACTTGTATCTACAATATATGGAAGGAGAGGAACCATAGAGTGCACAACTCAGGGCCTGGACATCCAACTACTGCACTTAGCTTGATTGTTAAGACCACGGTCCGGGAGAAGCTGTTCTCCTGTGCATCATTCCAAAGGTGGGCTCGGAAAGATCCGTCGCTGGTGCTACTTCTCTATTAGTGATACTTGACCAAGCTGATTTATTTGTATTGATCGTTATGTATTTCCTTTGATGTTGTTTGCTAGCATATCTAGCATATCTTTGCTGTTCCGCTGAGGGGATGTTTTGCTTTTTGCGGGGTATGCCCCTAGAATTGTAATCTTTTTCTAGTGGTATTTATTTTTACTTAGCAAAAAAAAAAATCCTCCCAAGTAGTGATGGAACCGGCTGGTAGAGAATGTAACCAGCCCTTTGCCTTATCCCTTAAAGAGAATGGGAAAAGTCTCAATTTGATAGCATCATCCGACACACCATTGAATTTGAAAGTGTCACAAATCTCGATAAAGTCCCTGATGTGCATATTAGGATCCTCCGTTGAAGCTCCCCCAAACTGAACTGAGTTCTGCATCATCTGAATTGTGCTTGGCTTGATTTCAAAAGAATTAGCTGCAATAGCTGGCCTGACAATACTAGACTGAATGTCATCGATCTTTGGCTGAGAATAGTCCTTCAAAGCCTTATTAGCTGCTGCTACACCGTCGCCCATTGTTGCTTCTACTATCACTTCAAGCTCTTTTGTTGCTTCAAGCTCTTCTTCTTCCAGCTTAGCTTTCAGAGTTTGAGAACGTGTTCGCATAAACAACTTAAGATCCTTATACTGGCAGAGCGAGAAAACACGACGTGAGAGAAAAAAAACTATCCAAGTCAGTTAAGTTTAACCTCCGTTGATGTTAAACACAAATTCTGAAAATAGCACCGAAGTCCCCGGCAGCGGCGCCAAAAACTTGTTGGTTCGAAAACTAACTGCGCAAGTGTACGCGGTCACAAGTAATATAATAAATTCGATCCCACGAAGACTTGGTGTTTGTTCAGAAATAATGTTTAAGCAACGACGTATGATTAAACAACAAACTGCTTGAATAAATATAAAAGGGAGCTTTGACTAATTATTCTAATTGATTTATCAAAATTATAATACTAAATAATTCGATCTATTTGGTTTTCTTAAACGAGAATTTTATACGTGAGAAGAAGCATGGGATTCTAATTTCATTATTTATTTCATTTAGAATTGATGCCTTAATTCAAAGTGATTTTGATAATTACGAAAGCTAGCCGGGAACACGAAACTAATATAAGCGCCTTTCAGCCTTAACTCATATCAAACCACACGAACATCCACTTAAAAAGATAGAAGTTGTGTGGACACCGTTTATGCTTAGACCCTATATGTCTATAAGATTTGAAAACATAATTGGTTTAAGAATAAATTCCTTTATTATGACTACATAGGGCGGTGTGATCCAAAACCCTACCACTTATCGTAAATGTACATGACAATTACGAACCTATGCTAACATGGCAAATTCTAAACTCCTAAATCCACTTTCGCATTCATTAGGAATTAATAATTTAGACGCTAGCTACGCATCTAATAAATTAAGCACAACCACATTACGCAATCTGAAATTTTATCATAATACAAAGTATTAAGGCATCGAATTACTAAATTACGTAAATAAATTCATTAGAATTCCATGACGGCGATTAGTTCATAATCGAACGGATCGTCATCATGGGATTAATTGAAAACATGGCAGAAAATAGCATGAATAAAATATGAAATTACAAGAGTTTAGAAAATAGAACCAAAATAGCTTCCAATGAAAGAGAAGAGCACTCCAAGTAATTCCCTTAAAATCTTCACCCAAAATAAAACTTATACTAAATTTGCAGAAAATTAAAGTGTATAAAATAAACTAAAACTACAAAGAAAACTAGGGAGAACAACTGAATTTTGCGAGGATACAAGAGATACTCAGTTGAGGAGTGGTTCAAAACTATGGAAAACACTGCTATTTATAGCACCTCTCAGCACACCATCTACGAATAAAAATCGACCGAAAGCAAGAAAGTATTACTGGAAACAAAATAATACAGCCGACCACACTTTCCGCCAGAAACACTTTGCATTTTTAATCAATAGCTGCAGAAATTAAACCAATCACGTATAATTAGGCGAGGCACACGCGCAGGCTGCTTCAGCTTTCTTCCGGGCGCGTGGACGGAACGTGCGGACAGGCGCGTGACATCCTGCCGACAGCAACCTGCAACACTTTGAGCTTTTTCAATTCTTTGTTTAATTAACAAACAACCCACCAGACTTTTGCTTTCTTTCTAAAATCAATCAAAAACCAACCGGCTAAATAATTTCTATTAACCGGGGCCTATTTTGTTTTTATATGAATGGGCTCCGTAGAAATGCTTTTTAACCCGCACAGCTTATAATCTTTAATTAATAAATAATAAATTTAATTCAGAAATTATAAAAATAAATATCTAATATTATTAGATATTTATAAATATAATTTTCTAATTAAATAAAATATTTATTAATATAAATAAATCCTTAAGTCCTAAGCTGCGGTTTATTGAGGATCTAAAACCGAACTCCTTTTGCTTAAAGAAAAATATATCAATTCCAACCGGGATTTCAGCATTAAGAATATATCACTCAAGATTTCTTTATGATAATTCTTTTTCCTCGTAGTCGGTTCACTTGATAAAATTGAGACAGAAATCCGCCGTTTTTAGCCTTTTACCGCCACAATACCTAAAGTTGTGAGTTCTGCACAACGAATACTGAAACAACAACAAAAATGAATTAAAAGACACCACATACTTAAGGATAAACCACCAATTTAGGTCCAATTAGCGCATAATAAGTGGATATAAAATCCACTTATCACATACACCATTCTAACATTGTTTAAAAGATTTCAGAACAATTTTCATTTCATAAATTAATTTAAAATACAAATTAAATCACAATTAATCGAGGCAGGTTGTACAAATCAATGATATAAAGTTAATTATTGTACTCTATGAAATATCAAATATGTTGTCTCACTCTAAAAAAAATAGCCATGAACTTAATATGCATGAATATACTAATAGATAATAGGCTAGAAAATAATTAAATGTGTTAATTAAGCATATCATGTAATTTTAAATAAATAAATAAATATATATATATATATATATAACACTTCAACATTTATTAAATAAATACAATTAGAACATTAAAGAAAATCAGTGTACATTTGCATTGTAAGAAAAGAATTCGATTGTTAAGACATATTAAACTAAAGTTATTTGTCTTTGAATAATTCTTTATACTAAGAAAGGGGAAAAAATAAAATTAAAACTTAAAAAATATATATGTTTTTTTTAGAACCTATTTGGGATGCCAAATAATGGATGCTAGATAACATACATTACAGATTACTCCAAATACCTTGATACATGTTTTAAAAAAAAATCTTAGAATACATAACACTTACATTCCTTTACGAAATTATTAATTTCAGGCGTCCCTAAAGTTAATAAATCCATTTCATTTAATTATTTATTTTGAGCATTCCCAAAATAAAATAATTAAATAATAAAATTTTAGAATGAGTGTTTTAGGCATAATTTGAATAAAATTGAGAAAAACTTTTCTATTAGTAAAAAGATATGGAGGCTACTCGTATCAGAACAATGTGAATATACTATATTTATACAAATTAACTACTAAAACATATATGAGTATGAGAAATTATAAAAATAAGCAAATTCGAAAATATTATGAATAGATAAATATAAATACCAAAGATTTGTATTCTAGAAGACTTAAAGTTTACTTAATCGGAATAAGCAAATAAAAGTGCACAATAGACCTTTTTCTATCGATAATTCAAAATATAAAAATGACTCACAAACATGAAACAAATAGATATTCAAAATTTAAAATAATTTACAAAAATTAATAAGAAGCTAAAGTTAGTACTCAAGAGATATTAATTATCACATATACTAACAAACTACATCCACACTTCACAGACCTACACATGGTTTACAAAATCACAATCTAAACTAGTATCATATTTTCAAAGCAGTTGATTAATATATTACGATGATGCTACAAGATCACGATCATCTCTGGTAATTTAAAAATATTGAATAAAGATAATCATGACAACAGTTGGTCAAAGGATGACATCCCAGAAATGTACTGTATATTACTATGGGAAGTAAAGGGCAAAAGGTCACTTTGCCTACTGTACTATATAAAAATTTCCACTTAGCCTACTGTACTATCAAAGTAGTCATTGCACTTTCCATTTTTTCTCTTTTGGTCATCGTCGTCTGTTGAAAAAAAACCGTCTATTTGACTAACGGAGTAATGAGTTGGCTCTCCTAGTCACACTCCACGTCAGCAATTAAACCCCAAATATAAACCCCTAAATAAACCCCCAATTAAACCCCAATTAAACCCCAAATATAATCCCCTAAATAAAACCTAACCCAATTAAACCCATCTCCGCACATATGCCGGTCGATCACTCTACTCCATCTCCATCCCTTCCATCTCCCTCTCAGTCTTTCCCCTATTCTCCCTCTTGCAACCCCTGAACAACCTCCAATAGTCCACCACCTAACCTTTCTCTAACAAAACAAAACCTATACACACAAAGCAGTAATTTGAAGCAAGAAAAAGGGGTGTTTGGTGTTTTTGCAGCGGAAGAAAAATGGAGGGGAGGAGGTGTTGTGGAATTCGTGGGAAGAGAGAGTGATAGATGAAACTGAGAGAGAGAAGAGATGGGAGAGAGAGAGGTAGAAGGAAAGAGGGAGAGAGATTTTGATGGGGTTGTGCGAAAAGAAGAAGCAGAGGAGGGGGAATTTATACTGCTGGAAGAACACAAAACAGAAATTAAGGGAAGAGATGAGAGGATGGGTTCGTTCGGGATTTCAGTAGAGAAGAAAAGAAGAGAGGCTAGGAAACGGGTTGAAATAAAAACATAGAAATAGGGGAAGGGGTCTGGAATGGGGAAGGAACAAATACTGGGTTTGTGTATCTGAGAAAGCAGGGGAAAAACAGAGTTTAAGTTTCGAATTTAACAAATAAAAACGAATAAAAACGTACTGAAAATTACACTAATATTTTTGTGATTTTTATTTTATTAATTACATAAATACTGTTGTATGTATATGTTGCAAAATTCTTTTAGTTTTTTATGATTTTTTTTTATAGTTTTTATGAATTTATTACGATTTTTTTTGAATTTGTATGATTTTTTTAAAGTTTTTATAATTTTATAAAGTTTTTATAATTTTTAATAATTTTTTTAAAGTTTTTATAATTTTAAATTTTTTATGAATTTATTACGATTTTTTTGAATTTTTTTAAAGTTTTTATGATTTTTTAAAGTTTTAAATAATTTTTTATAAAAGAATTTATGATTGTGCTGATGTGGCGTCCACGTGGCAGGCTGACAGTGCATCACAGTCAGCATTTTAACAGTCAAACTGACGGAGCCAATTCTTGACTGACGGCGATGACCAAAAGAGAAAAAATGGAAAGTGCAATGACCACTTTGATAGTACAGTAGGCTAAATGAAAATTTTTATATAATACAGTAGGTAAAGTGACCTTTTGCCGGGAAAGTAAATAGGAAGTACAAACATAGAGCAAGCACACGGTAAGTGTGGGTGTGGGGGTTCTGATAATACTCCCTCCTTCTCATAATATGTTTCCTGCTTTTAAAAACACGTTTGCCAACGCACACTTTTGATCATTAATATCTTGAATTTTGTATTAGTATTAAATATAAAAATTTCACTGTATTAAAGTATTCATAAATACGAATCCAACAAGATCACTCATGACTATATTTTGTCTTATAAATTATGCGTAAATTAGTAGTCAACCGCTTATAATGAATAATGTAAAAAATCAAAACAGGAAAGACAAAACGAAACGGAGGGAGTATTACGAATCAGTGTGGTTCCTTCAAAACTACATGTCACCGGTCAAAGAAAAATCTATTCTAGGCCTCAATAGTATGGGCAAACATGGATCCGATGGTGCGCCCAGCATTTGGAGAACCGAGTTTGGTTTTTATTAACTGCTTAGAGTTTAATATGGTAGCTGCCGCAATCTAATTCCTGGAGCAGCATTCAATTTGGTAGTCCCCTCCACATTTTCATAATGTTTTCTACTCGTTAAAGCTTTCCGCTTTTCTTCTATGTTGTTTCTTTTGCCTCATGTTGCATGTGAAAGAGCCATCTAACTAGGCTGTGATCTTCACAGAAACAACTCTCGTTTCTAGGATTAACGGTAAATATATAAGATGATATAATCAGTGGCCGAGCCAGCCCACGGAGTAAGGGTGAGCCAAAACGGTTCGTGCGGTATTTTTTTATCCCGCGTAAAGCGCGGATTTTTTTTCCCACTAAATCAAAGGAAAATTTTATCGAACACTTGGAGAGCGGAAATCATCAATATCACTAATTAACAATTCTAACAGATATATTCAGATTATATACTTAAACAAAGACACAAGGCAATTGAATAATGAACAACAAAATCATAAATCATCTAAGAACACAAAATAATTAATTCATTAGGGGAGAAATTTCAAATGAAATCAAGTAAAAACTTACCAAGAGGCTGTAAGGGAGGGTCTGGACTTTAGAAACTTTGCTATGGACTATGTTTAAAAAAAGGGTGGGCACAGGCCTGTGCTGGCCTTAATGTGGCTCCGCCACTGGATATAATATACATCTTATTCTTAGAGCATCTCCAATGATGTTAGCTAAAAATGATTGGCTAAATTACATAAAATATTGATTATGTAAAATTTGTCGAACCTGTAAGACATTGTGTTCCGAGGGTATTGCCTATAATGATTGACTATATTTTAAAAATGATATGTTATTAATATTTCAAGTTGTTATTAATGGAATATATAATTTTAATATAGAAATAAGTGATATGGCAATTTACTACAGGTCTCTAGAGGTTCGACAAATATAGCCAACATCAAGAGATTATCTATAATTATAGATAACAGTTTTGTCCCATTGAAGTGTAATTTTTTTTATACATTCTTTATAATTCTTATTTATGGTAATTAATTTTAAAATTTAGCTAAGAGATCTATCTCATTGGAGATAAGGTTGTAATTCGAGTCGGGTGGCTCGCGAGCCTACCCGGCTCGAACTCGTTTAACGCAACCCAGCTCGACTCGAGCTCGTAAACGAGTCGAGCTCGGCAGTGATTTTAGGCTCGTTTATATAAACGAGCCGGTCCGGGTATGTGCCGAGCTCGAATGAAACCCGGCTCGAAAACTCGAACTCGACCCGACTCTACCCGGCTCGAGCTCGTTTACAAATTTTTTTGTTATTTTTCAAAATATTGTTTCTATATTTTTTAAAAATATTTCTCGACGATCCAACCATACGGATGTCAAGATATATCTAGTTAAATGATATTCTCAAATTTTCAAAAAATAAAAAATTAATTTGGTTGGAGATCTTAATAGAACACTAGAATATTGTCTTGTACTCGTAACTAGTGCTTTGTCCCAGATTATTCTTTCTATTTTTTAAAAAACATTTTTCGACGATCCAACCGTACGGATGTCAAGATATATCTAATTAAATGATATTCCCAAATTTTCAAAAAATAAAAAATTAATTTAGTTGAAGATCTTAATAGAACACTAGTATATTGTCTTATACTCGTAACTAGTGCTTTGTCCCAGATTATTGTTTCTATTTTTTAAAAAACATTTTTCGACGATCCAACCGTACGGATGTCAAGATATATCTAATTAAATGATATTCCCAAATTTTCAAAAAATAAAAAATTAATTTAGTTGGAGATCTTAATAGAACACTACTATATTGTCTAGTACTCGTAACTAGTGCTTCGTCCCAAATTATTGTTTCAATTTTTTTAAAAATATTTCTGGACGATCCAACCGTACAGATGTCAAGATATATCTAATTAAATGATATTCCTAAATTTTCAAAAAATAAAAAATTAATTTGGTTGAAGAACTTAATAGAACACTAGTATATTGTCTTGTACTCGTAACTAGACCTGGCAAATCGGGTAAACGGATCGGTTTCGGATCGGATCTGCTTCGGATCGGATCCACTTTCGGTTAAGGTACATTTAGAGCCTGTTCGGTTCGGATCGGATCTGATTCAGTTCGGATCCACTTTCGGTTAAGGTACTATTTAGAGTCTGTTCGGTTCGGATCGGATCTGATTCGGTTCGGGTAAAATTCGGATTAAAATCGGATAAATTTTGGATTAATATCGGATCAAATTGGGTTCGGTTCTCTTTCGGATTTTTACTGTTCGGATCGGATTTTGTTTGGATGTAGGAACATTCGGTTCGGATCGGATTGTCGAGATATATCTAATTTTTTAATGTACCCAAATTTTCCAAAAAGCAAAAAAATATTTTGGCTTGAGATTTTAGCAATGAACAACTAAATTGACTGGTACTAGTAACTAGTGCTTTGTTAAAGCTTTTTGTTTCATTTTAAAAAAAATATTTCTCGACGATCAAACTGTTGGATGTCAAAATATATCTAATTTAGTGATATTCGCAAATTTTCAAAATTAAATAAATTAATTTGGTTGGAAATCTTAGTAGTCAACTACCGAATTGACTAGTACTCGTAACTAGTGTTTTGTCAAGGATTGTTATTCTATTTTTTAAAAACTATTTCTCGACGATCCAACCGTACGGATCTCAAGATATATCTAATCTAGTAATATTCCCAAATTTTCATAAAATAAAAAATTAATTTGGTTGGAGATCTTAGTAGTCAACTACCGAATTGACTTGTACTCGTAACTAGTGTTTTGTCACGGATTTTTATTCTATTTTTAAAAATTATTTCTCGACGATCCAACCGTACGGATCTCAAGATATATCAAATCTAGTGATATTCCCAATTTTCAAAAAATAAAAAAATTAATTTGATTGGAGATCTTAGTAGTCAACTACCGAATTGACTAGTACTCGTAACTAGTGCTTTGTCACGGATTATTGATTCTATTTTTTAAAAATTATTTCACGACGATCCAACCGTACGGATCTCAAGATATATCTAATCTAGTGACATTCCCAAATTTTCAAAAAATAAAAACTTAATTTGGTTGGAGAACATAGTAGTCAACTACCGAATTGACTAGTACTCGTAACTGGTGCTTTGTCACGGATTGTTGATTCTATTTTTTAAAAATTATTTCTCGACGATCCAACCGTACGGATCCCAAGATATATCTAATATAGTGATATTCCCAAATTTTGAAAAAATAAAATATTAATTTGGTTGGAGATCTTATTAGTCAACTACCGAATTGACTAATACTCGTAACTATTGTTTTGTCACGGATTGTTGATTTTATTTTTTTAAAATTATTTCTCGACGATCCAACCGTACGGATGTCAAGATATATCTAATTTAGTGATTTTTCCAAATTTTCAAAAAATAAAAAATTATTTTTAAAAAATACATGTGTCAAAATTTATTAAATAAGACCGAATATGTCAAAATTAGATACATCGCTTATATAACGCTTTCATAAGTGTTATGGAACTGAATGCACTCACTTACACAGCGCTGTAATAAGCGCTATATAAGTGAATGCACTTTAATTTCTGCCCAAAATATGCTGAATTTATTTATTTATTTTTTTTTTTTGCTAATTATATGCAGAATTTATTAATTTATATTTGCAAATTGAATTAAAATATTATTATATACAAAATTTCGTAAGCAATATTCAATGACAATAATAAATATATAACAAATCAGAAAATATAAAAATTGACAAAACTAAACAAATAAAGGTCAAGAAAATATTAATCTATATAAAATTATTTTATCGGATATTTTTCGATTCAGTTATTTTTAGTTTCAGATTTACATCGGATTCAAGTCATATTCGGTTCGGTAAATTTTTATTCGAATTTGATCGGTTCTGATTATAATCGGATACATGGTCATCATTGGATACAGTATTTCGGATAATTTTTGGTTAAATTTCCGGTTCGGTTAATTTTCGGATCGGGTCAAATCGGTTTTCGGATTGTTATCGGATTTGATTAAATTGAACCGATTTCGGTTCGGATTCG
The DNA here is from genome assembly GCA_037693485.1 of Kitagawia praeruptora. Lineage (NCBI taxonomy): Eukaryota > Viridiplantae > Streptophyta > Magnoliopsida > Apiales > Apiaceae > Kitagawia > Kitagawia praeruptora. Next base: position 91,291,369 of record CM075344.1, on the reverse strand, counting down.
GATTGTTTCGGTTTCGGATACAATTTCGGATAATCTATTTCGGATCCAATTTCGGATTCGGTTCCACATATTTCGGTTCGGTTTTTCGGATCCAGACCCATTTTGCCAGGTCTACTCGTAACTAGTGCTTTGTCCCAGATTATTGTTTCTATTTTTTAAAAAACATTTTTCGACGATCCAACCGTACGGATGTCAAGATATATCTAATTAAATGATATTCCCAAATTTTCTAAAATTAAAAAATTAATTTAGTTGGAGATCTTAATAGAACACTAGTATATTGTCTTATACTCGTAACTAGTGCTTTGTCCCAGATTATTGTTTCTATTTTTTAAAAAACATTTTTCGACGATCCAACCGTACGGATGTCAAGATATATCTAATTAAATGATATTCCCAAATTTTCTAAAATTAAAAAATTAATTTAGTTGGAGATCTTAATAGAACACTAGTATATTGTCTTATACTCGTAACTAGTGCTTTGTCCCAGATTATTGTTTCTATTTTTTAAAAAATATTTTTCGACGATCCAACCGTACGGATGTCAAGATATATATAATTAAATGATATTCTCAAATTTTTAAAAAATAAAAAATTAATTTGGTTAGAGATCTTAATAGAACACTAGTATATTGTCTTGTACTCGTAACTAGTGCTTTGTCCCAGATTATTGTTTCTATTTTTAAAAAATATTTTTCGACGATCCAACCGTACGGATGTCAAGATATATCTAATTAAATGATATTCCCAAATTTTCTAAAATTAAAAAATTAATTTAGTTGGAGATCTTAATAGAACACTAGTATATTGTCTTATACTCGTAACTAGTGCTTTGTCCCAGATTATTGTTTCTATTTTTAAAAAAATATTTTTCGACGATCCAACCGTACGGATGTCAAGATATATCTAATTAAATGATATTCCCAAATTTTGAAAAAATAAAAAATTAATTTGGTTGGAGATCTTAATAGAACACTAGTATATTGTCTTATACTCGTAACTAGTGCTTTGTCCCAGATTATTGTTTCTAGTTTTTAAAAAATATTTTTCGACGATCCAACCGTACGGATGTCAAGATATATCTAATTAAATGATATTCCCAAATTTTGAAAAAATAAAAAATTAATTTGGTTAGAGATCTTAATAGAAACTCGTTAGGCTCGTTTAACAGCTCGTTTGGCTCGGCTCGTTTAACAGCTCGTTAGGCTCGGCTCGTATAACAGAACTCGACCCGACTCGTATAACAAAACTCGACTCGACTCGTGAGGGACTCGCGAGTAGCTCGACCCGACTCGTATAACAAACGAGTCGAGTTCGGCGGGGATTTTCGGCTCGTTTAATAAACGAGCCCGGCTCGACTCGTCAGAAAAAGCTCGACTCGATTTAAAGCTCGGTTCGAACTCGCCCGACTCGACTCGAATTACAGCCCTAATTGGAGATGCTCTTACTAGACCATTTTCTTTGAACGGAATAGTGATTTGATATTAATTACGATCATAATTCATTAATATTTTTTTGTACATTTCATTTTCTCATATAATTAATAATTAATCTTCTTAGCCATTAAGTAATCAGTTAATCGGGTAGTACATATTTGAGGATATATGTAGCTCAGTCCTTGTAGGTACCACACAATGATAGTGAAGTGAAGGATGTATCTATTTCAATTGAGATTCACCCTACCTGCATCAGCTTCCCATCAAAGCCCACCAGCCCTTGCTTTTAATGTTATCCACAGGAGTTCATATTTCCATGTCTACTGCCTCCCTGTGGGGCATTAGATGATGAATATTTCCTTTTTCTCTTTCTTTTTTACCTAAATTTATTATTTTAATTGTGAAAATGAAAAGATATTTTCAGACAAGTGATACTCCCTCTGTTTTTTTCTTTTCTTTACGTTTGCTTTTTGCACGGAAACCAAGATAGTGAATATAATATTGTTAAAATAAATGAAGTAGTGGGTGTAATAGTAATTTTATTGTTAAAATAAGTGAAGTAGTGGGTGTAATAGTGAAAAGGTGGAGTGAAGTAGTGGATGTAATAATGTATTTTATTGTTAAAAGTTACTATTTTTAGTAATGTAAAGAAATGGAATGGACAGCCCAAAATAGAAAGTGTAAAGAAATGAAATGGACGGAGGGAGTATTAAATTCTATAACACCCAAGAGAGAAGAAAAGGGAAGGTTATGTATAATTGCAATATATAGAGGTAGTTGTCCTCCTTGTACCACACAATAAATGTCAAACTACCAGCTACCCCCTTAGTTTTATTCTGAACATTACTCATATTTTGGCCCCCAAAGGCCAAAACTTTGGATGTTTTCATGTGATGGTTTTTGACTAAGTTTCACCAAATAAACAGAAAGTCTACAAAACCATATGGCAAATCTCTCTCTTTTTCCACCTATCCTTGGCAAACACACACTTGATGGTCGGCTCAAACTGTGAAACAAGTGCATTTAAAATTAAATTTGATCTAACCAAACCCAAACTCACCTAAAAGTAGGAAATGTAGAGGAAGGAAGGATGGCCACAAGTAACAACAAGAGCAACCATATATAACCCATTTGTCAATCCATTCAGCCTCCTTCATAACTATAGTCAACAATCAGAAACCTCACAAAATCTGTAGGAATACAATCTACATCAAGAAGGTAGGATTGGGGTCGCAAACTTCAGACGATGCTAACAATTATCAAATTAAACCTAATTTTCCCTCCAGACGAAGCGTATGGCTTTTACACGAAGCTGGGGTATAATTCCATGTCCTCCAGGTATCAGTAGGTAGTGGTTAAAGTTTTGGTAGAGGAGTTGACGTATGAGCATTTACATGTCTGCAATTGCCGTTCAAACAAGATATCTCTGGAATTGAGTATTTCTAAGCAATGGAAATGGAGAGAGAAACACAGGGTACTTAACAAGAATACGGTAGTCCAATATGCCACAGCAATAGTAAACGTTATATTTTATACAGTGCACTGATCAAGTACAATGATCAAGCTCGTGGTGAATTCTTGAACTATCTACAAAATGACTATTTGGAAAACTGGTATAGCTGAGCATGTAAACGACAACACCCCTACCACTTAAAATTACAAACAAACAAAATGACTCTTCTTATATTGTTATTTACAGATAAAGCCTCAGTTATAGATCCCGTCTGCATAATGGGCAAGAACCATGTCTCACCAGCCATTTATCGATGCAAGGTAGGTGGAAAATGTGATGACATTGAGGCAAACTTCTAACAATCTCCCCTAGCTGAAAATCCTGAATAAAGGCCAAACACATTTACTTTTATGTCTAATATACACTAAGGAGCATTAATCAAAACCAGAAGTCATAGGTAATATGGATTAAAAAAAAAAAGTTTTGTAGAGATAGCTACCTGAAGGCAAACTGAACAACAGATTTTTTCGCCAGAAGCATCTACATTGTGATCTCTAGTAATTCTGATCTTGGGAATCTTCTCAACATAATCTCCTGCCAAACCCTTGGCACCACCGATGTCAAATATGTTGTGCACATCCTCAAAGCTTGTTTCAACAGCTCCCATCTAATTAATTGATAACAACCATATTTAGGCAAATGTTGCTGAATATTTCTGCTGCTAAGCAGAGGTTTAGACAGCCAGAGATTATGTAATGAACACAACGCTATGTTACCTGACTCTGCACGGCACTTAGCATAGCTGGACCTATCCTTTCACGAACAAGTCTGCCACTTAAAAGGCTTGCAAGGACATCTATCTGTAAAAGATATGAGAAAGGGATCAATTAAGCAAAGGCCTGTAGGAAAGAACAGCTACCTCTAAATTCCACGCATATCGGTCAACTAGGCATAGACCCTTGCTATAATTTCTCATGAAGAACAAATTCTAACAGAAAGAACTACAAAGATCCATCAATTGATGACGATCAATATATTTTTTTCACAGTTCAGAACCAAAATATTCATCAAACTAAAGCCTACATAGCTAATGTGAAGTAGTAAGCCTACATAGCTAATGTGAGGTAGTAAGGTGCTTACCAAGTACAAAAGACAGCCAAGGCCAGATTCGTCTGATTGCCAAAGAACAAGGGATGATTCGAAGACCTCAATCGAGAAAACAGCACCAGAAATGGCTCCAACCGCAGCCCCCCGAACAAAGCCACTCTCCGTTTCTTGGCCTATTAAAGCTCCAGTCATGGCCCCTAATAAAGTACCAACTGCAACAACAAGACAATCATATTATTTCATCAACCACTACCCCAAATAATAAAATTTACAATGTACACACTCCAATTTTCAAGCAATAAACTTCAATAAAAAACGCAACTTGTTATCCTTCAAAAAGCTACAATCTTGGAACACAATTTCATAACAAAACATCTTAGAAACCACTCAAACTCAAGGAAAACACTAAAATTGCAGGCATTAACGCAAACATCAGAACAATCATAATTGCAAAAACCAAATCACAACAAGCCCATATCACACACACATATCAAGATTATTTACAAGGAAATTAAAGGGTGGATCAGAAACTGACCTAATGCAAAGAAAAAGGTAAAGATTGCAGAGAAGACATTCCCCAAGATAACAGAAACTGCAGAGCTAAAATATTCTTTGACCTTGAATACCAAATTAGATATAGAAAAAGATGAGATTGGTGCAGATGAAGAAGGCATAGAACGAGATGGGTATGCATAAAACTCCATGATTTCAGGCGTTTATTGTGAAGAAAGAGATTTTGTTAGTTGGAAAACAGAAAGATAAGAAATGAAATATATGTAGAGTTGTGTCAAAAAGGAGAGAAGGGAAGGAAATTGCTTCCTAATTAAACAAAACAAAACAACTTGGAATAATTTGCTTGTAAGTTGTAAACACATCAAATCAAAATCAAATTTTTCTTTAAATACTTGTTTACATCAATCAAACTTGTGGGTAGATAGAGAGATTTGCAAGTTTGAATCTTTTTTTTATGGTACAGTAGTACTGTGCATATAGTTTGAGAGAGATTAAGAGAGAGAGATGATAATTGGGTTGTGTGGAATAATTATTTTCTTTAGGTCTGAAGATGGGGGCTTTTAAATCAACCACGAATTCTTCTCAAAAAAAAAATCAACCACGAATTCTTCTTTATTTCTTGTTTTCTTGATCGTTTCGTTTGTCTCTCTCTCTCTCGAAACATAGTCTCCCGAGACAGAGACCAATCGCATGGTGGTTGAGTAGACACTCCATCTCTCATCCATTTCTTTACAATTTCCCTTTTGAGATGTTTCATAAATTCTTTACATTACTAAAAATAGTGACTCTTAACAATAAAATACATTATTACATTCATTATTTGATTCTATTTTTCCAACACTTTATACTATTACACCCACTATTTTACTTACTTTAACAATAAAATTACTATTACACTCACTACTTCATTTATTTTAACAATATTACATTCACCTATCCTTACTCTCTGTGCCCAACCCCATGTAAATAATTACACGGAACAGAGGGAGTAGTATTTGTTTGCACTGGTGGGTCCAGCTTTGTAAGAAAAACATTACTACTCCGTAATATGTATGTGCTGGCTCGTATAAAGATATTTTTGTGTTGAATAATATAATAATCTTTTTTAAAATACAATATTCAAACTTTATTCAAGTAGTTTGTGACTTGTATATTAAGCAAGGTATGAAGACTGTCATCATGTTATACTATTAGAATGTTTATTTACTCGTTTCGGTTGGTTTGAATTTGAATATATTTATAAGTTACACTTTATAAAAAACATCTTATATAAAAAATAATAAAGATATTATCATAAAATTTTATTTTTCATGAAAATTAATTTGTCATGATTAGAATCATAAATTTTAATGACCATTGAACCTAATATATCGAATTTAACGTAGAATCCCATCTAAATTTAAAAATCAAATGTTGCATAGAATTCAGTGTAGACTCTTATATATATTTTTGTAACAATAAAATTATGTGTAATCATGTTATATTTGATCATAATTTTTTGTTAGATTCTATTTATATTCATAAAACGTCATGTTTTATGTGCAAATTAGAATTTAAATGCGATTTTATGTAAGATATATGTAGGTTTTCTTTATGGAGATTGCCTATATATATATATATATATATATATATATAGAGTCTTGCTCCATTGAGAACCATCTTATTATGAGAACTATGAGAACTCACGTCATGATGATGTCATAAATATATTTTTTTAAAAAAAAAATTTTGAAAAAAAAAAAAAATTTCGCAAAAAAAAAAATTTTTTTTTTTTGGGGAAAAAATTCTGACGTCATACTGGTGATTTTTTACAAAATCTGGTGATTTTTTACAAATCTGGTGATTTTTTACGAAATCTGGTGATTTTCCAGATTTTGTAAAAAATCACCAGATTTTGTAAAAAATCACCAGAATTCAACAAAAATCACCAGATTTTTTAAAAAATCACCAGGATGACGTCAGAAATTTTTTTATAAAAAAATTTGTTTTTTAAAAAATTTTAAAAAAAAAATTTTAAAAAAAATTATTTATGACATCATGATGACGTCATCAGGGGGTGGGGTTAGTGTGTGTGAGGGTGTAGGTTATTAGTGTGGGTGCCCCTAGCGGGGCCATTAGATTATATTAAAATGAAGGGATGAGATTAGAACACTAAAACTTAGAGAGAAATGCAGGAACTTCTCTCTAGTAACCCTAGCTAGCCGCCATTATTATTAACCCAGATATAAGCTCTTACACACATTCTCCAGCATTTAAGACTATATTCCCTTCATTTAATCCACTTTCTCTCTTCTCTTACACCTAAACACTATATTTCTTATATATATTATTTATTATCTGTTCATCTCTAGTGTTCTTATGGTAAGTCAAGGTTCGAATTGTGATTCTGAGTTGGGGTTGCCGGGGTATATGCAGGACATGGATGATGACAAGTTTAAGGAGATGCTTGCTCATGGAGAGGTTGAGGATTTCTCGATCCGAACGGTGGAGGAAATGGTGGACCCTGTTTCCTCGGGGGAAAGAGATAATGTTGCAAGGAAAGAATCCTCTGAGGCGAAAGGTACTGGGCTAACGAAGGACGCTTCTGATGATGAAGAGGTGTACCATGAAAATGTTCGAGATGCAATAGAGAGGGATTCTATTCGCCGTGTGGCGGCGGCGGTGTCTGCTACCAATAAGAATGATAGGGATGAGCTTTTCAAGCTTCGATTGAAAATGATAGAGGTTGGTGCTTATCTTGAAGCCAATGGGCTCTCATTGGCAGCAATGGAGAAGGGAAACCTTAAGGCGCAGGAGGAGTTTAATGTGGGTATGACGAGTCCCTTTACAGTCATTACTGGTCGGGATGAGTTTGGATTACCTATTTTCTTGTCCCAAAAGGAAGGGGGAAAGGTACGGTGGCTAATGCTAATGCCTTGAAGAACCCAGGAGGAGGTCCACAAGAGGTGGCTGGGAACGATCCACCTGGAATAAAGAGTATTCTTAAAAATAAGAATGTCTTGCCAGGAGAATCTTCGGGAGTTGATAAAGCCTCAAATGGGGAAGTGAGTCATGAGGGGAGCAAGGAGAGCAAGGAAGGGGAGAAAAAATCCTGGTCCTCGGTGTTAAAAGATGCTCCGAAATCTATGAAAGGGATTTCTTTTGAGTATGTTCCTCCCCCGGTAGGAGCCACTATGGTTGACCCACCTCTGGAGGTATTGCAAAGAGGGGCGAAAAAGTTCAAATGTTGTGTGGTTGGGAAATTCACAAAAGCATCCCTTCCTTTTAGAAGGGTGAAGGAAATTGCTCAGTTAGTATGGAAAAGGGGCCTCATGTCTGTTGCGCAGAGAAATGAAACAACCTATATCTTTAAATTTGGTTCCATGAATGACAAAAATGCTGCCCTCTCTAAGGGTACGTGGTACTTTGATCAGAGGCCGATGGTGGTCACTGACTGGGGTTTTTCGTGTGGTGAATCCCCTATTTCCTCTATGTCCTTATGGGTCAAATTTAGCAACTTGCCTGACTGCTATTGGACTCAAGAGGGGTTAAGTCGGATTGCTAGCTTTATTGGTGTTCCCCTGGGAGCGGATGCCCTCACCTCTGAACTTGAAATTTTACCTTTTGCTAAGATGTGCGTCCAATACAAGGTGGGTGACCCGCTACCTACCACTATCCCTGTGGTTGATATTGATAAGTCTACAGTGGAGGTGAAAGTCTCGTATTTCAACAAGCCTTTGTTTTGCACTCACTGCAAATCCTTGGGTCATGTTCTTAATGTCTGTCCTGTGGCTATTAAGGAATGGACTCAAAAGTCTCATTCTAAGGTGGCGAATGGTGAGATTAGGAAGGATCATCCTGTGAATTCTGGTGGTGAGAAAAGGGAGGAAGGGGACAAGATTGGTTCTAAGGGGAAAGAAGTCCAGCTGGATTCTGGTTGTGAAAATGGGGTTACCTCTAAAGGGCTGAAACATGGTGTGAATACGGAGGTGAATACGGATGTAAAGAAGATGGGAGCTACTGATGGGGCGGAGTCGTCAACCCCTCTTGGTACTTGTCAGAAACAGGTGGTTGAGGAAGGTGAGGTCTGGACGGAGGTGAAGAATAAAAGGAAACCTGTTGCATCCCCTAATCTTTCGGCGGGCACCCCGTCACCACAGAGTTTCAGAAATGTGGTGGTAGATGAGGTTGATCGTAAGCAGAATAAAAAGAGAGGTGTGTCTAAGGGAATCAAGAGGGCGAAGTGGGGGTCTGGGGGCCCTCCTTCGAGATCTTAGCTCAGTTTCAATGACTGTTTTTTGTTCTTAAAATGTCCGTGGCCTTAACAATAAAGTTGATTTTGTCAAGGACTTCATTTTGTCAAAGAAGTTATCCTTGATTAGCATTTTGGAAACTCATGCGCAAAAGGACGTTGCTAAGATTATCTCTAAGGAGATTAGCCCGCGTTTTAAATGGTGTTTTAATTATGAGCACCATTCGGGTGGCCGAATATGGCATGGGTGGAACCCCGATTTTTGGAAAGTCACGGTTATGACTTCTTCAACACAGCATATTACTTGCCTGATCTCCTCTATCCCATCGAATCTTAGCTTTGTTGCCTCGTTTGTTTATGCTTTTAATGGTGATGTAGAGAGAAGAAGCTTGTGGTCGGATCTAGCTAGTGTCTCCAGAAGCCTCGTCAATGAGGCATGGGTGATTAGTGGGGATTTCAACACGTGTCTCCGTCTTGAGGAGAAGCAAGGGGGAAATTGCAATTGGACTAGTGATATGACAGATTTTAAAGATTTTATCCTAACCCTGGGCATCACTGATCTTCGTAGTGTTGGGAACCTTATGACATGGTGGGATTGTAACATCCATAATCCAAAGTTCAGGAAACTGGATCGGGTACTGGTTAATGCGGAATGGCACAACTTGTTCCCGTGCTCTTTTACTGATTTCTTGCCTAGAGGTCTCTCCGACCACTGCCCAGCTTTTACTTCGTTGGGGATTGATCGTCCTAAGGTATCTAAACCCTTCCAGTTTTTCAATTATCTAATTGATAACCCTGATTTTCTCCCAGGGGTGGAACAAGCTTGGGCTGATTCAGTCACTGGGGACCCTTGGTTTGTCCTTACTACAAAGCTCAAGCGCACCAAAGTTATGCTTAAGGGTCTGAACAGGTCTGTTGGTAACCTTCAGTTGAAGGTTGTGGACTCTCGTAATGCATTAGTGCAGTTTCAGAATGGGTTCCCATCAATTCCATCCCCTGATCAGTTTGAGGAAGAGTCTAAGCTTATGGAGGAATATTCTAAGGCCCTTCGCATGGAGGAATGTTTCCTGAAACAGAAGTCAAGGGTGAATTGGTTAAAAAAGGGGGATAACAATAATAAGTATTTTTTTAATGCATGTAGAGGCCGGTGGAATGTCAATAAAGTGGTATCTCTAATAAATCAAGATGGAGAGGCAGTTACGGAGCACAAGGATATGGCTAGGGTGGCGGTTGATTATTATAAAAATTTGCTAGGCCATCGGGGTGAGGTGGTGCCTTTCCCTCAGAACATTGAACTGCCTTCTCTCTCTGAGCATCAGGCTACTATTCTGAGCAATCCCTTTGGGGAAGTTGATGTTTTCAACACTTTGAAAAGAATGGCAAAAAACAAAAGCCCAGGTCCGGATGGGTTTGCGGTGGAGTTCTTTTTAGCCACCTGGCATATTGTGGGGGCTGATGTAACGAGAGGTATTCTCTACTTCTTTAACTCTCTGGACATGCCTAGGATTGTAAATGCGGCTTCCATCTGTCTGGTCCCAAAACAGGATAACCCCTCCCAAATGCATCACTTCCGCCCTATATCCTGTTGCAATGTCATCTACAAGTGCATCTCTAAAATGTTAGCTCGTAGACTTAAGTCTGTCATGCCTTCTCTGATCTCTCAGCATCAATCGGCTTTTGTAGCTGGGAGGTCCATTGGGGACAATATTTTCTTAGCTCAGGCTCTTTGCAAAGGTTATAATCGCAATGATGGTCAGTCGAGGTGTGCTATAAAGTTAGATATCCACAAAGCGTTCGACTCACTTAATTGGAGCTTTATTTTTGTGGTGCTGGAAAGGATGGGGTTTCCCCCCAAATTTGTTGATTGGATCAGGGTATGTATCACTTCCACCATGTTCTCAGTGAAACTCAATGGAAGCTTGGAGGGTTTCTTCAAAGGGGAATCGGGTTTGAGGCAGGGCGACCCTTTGTCGCCTTACCTATTTGTAATGGCAATGGAAGTGTTTACTGCATGTTTAAATAAATCAGTTGATGGCACAGATTTTAAGTTCCATTGGAGAACCAAGGAGGTAAACCTGCACCACATCATTTTTGCGGATGATGTCTTCCTCTTTAGTCATGGAAATTCCAACTCTGTCGCTAAGCTGATGGATGGGGTTAATAGCTTCTCTAGGTACTCAAATTTGATACCTAATCGTGATAAGTCTTTATGTTTCTTCGCTAATGTGGGTTCTAATGCTGTTGAGGACATCTTAGAGGTGACTGGTTTTCAAAAAGGTAATCTCCCTATATCCTACTTGGGTTTGCCTCTCATAACTGGTAAACTTAATAGCAGGGAATGCACTGCCTTGGTAGCTAAATTGTGCAGACGGATTGAAAGCTGGATGGCTCGTTTTCTCAACTTTGCTGGTCGTCTGTTGCTTATTAAAGCAGTAATGGCTAGTATTGTTGGCTACTGGAGTATGTATATCTTTCTTCCAAAGGCTGTCCTTAAGAAGATTAATAGCTTGTTCTTCAAGTTTCTTTGGGGGGGTTTCTACAAGGACTCGGGAAAATGCCATTACAAAGTAAAATGGGAGGATTGTTGTAAGCCTAAAGTAGAGGGTGGGTTGGGGATTAAAAATGTATTTGAATGGAACCAAGCTGCTATTCTGCATCAGCTATGGCGCCTGCTCCAACCCAACTCTGATTCTCTCTGGACAGCCTGGTTCCACAAAGTTCTTCTTCGAAGGAAAGCGTTCTGGACAGCAGCAATGCCTTATAGATGTTGTTGGATTGCTAGGAAAATTTTTAATGCTAGATCTCAAGCTCTGTCTTATGTTACATACAATGTTGGAGTTGCATCTGGGTTTTTCTTTTGGCATGACCCTTGGGCCAACAAGAAGCCTTTAGCTCTCATTTCTTCCTCGGTGATTTCGAATGCAGAATCGACTAGTATGGCTCTTATCAACTCTTACCAGCAGAATGGGGCTTGGAGGCTTCCAAATTCAAATCACATGGATGTATGGGAGGTTAGAAGAAGGGCATCTCAAACTCAAGTCCATAGATATGATAAGATCACTTGGGATGGACTTCAGCCAAACATGATTAAACTGTCATCAATTTGGGCATCCATTCGTGATTCTGGGCAGGGGGTCGATTGGGCTGGCCTGGTTTGGAGCTCTTTCAACATTCTGAAATGTTCCTTCATTTCGTGGCTAGCTATCAAGAATAGACTTCTTACAAAAGACCGTATGATAACATTTGGCATGAGGGTTGATCCAATGTGTGTCTTATGCAACACAGACAGGGAGTCTATAGGCCATTTGTTTACTACTTGTCCGTACTTCAACCTCCTAAGTAAGGTGGTGCCATTCCGGCTTAATGATGACTGGGTAAGGTGGCAGCAGGGTGACTTCTTTCGAACCTCCCTATCAGAGCAGAAGAAGGTTATTGCAGGGGTGTACTTAACAACATGCATATATAGTGTATGGAAGGAGCGAAATTTTAGAATCCACAATGCAGGCCCAGGACAAGCGACGCAGGTGCTTAGTCTTAAGGTCAAGTGCCTTATTAGAGAGAAGTTGTTTTCTTGTTCTTCATTCCAGAAGTGGGTTCGGAAGGACCCATCCCTTGTTCTTCTCCTTTATTGATAGGCCTAGTATCTAGTCGAGCTTGGTTGGTCATGTCGACCCTTTCTAGGTGTATTTTATAGATGTTGTGTTGGGGTATGCCCCAGATTCTCTTGTAGCTCCTTTTGGTGATATAAATTTAGCAAAAAAAAAAAAGAGATTAGATCTCATATCTCACCATAACAAAAAGTTCTCACTTGAGCAAAAACCTATATATATATATATATATGGTCTTGTTCTAATAGAAACTAACTTAGAATAGAAACTAGAAACTAAACCTAAATTAAATATTTCAAGCTAATCTAATGACCAAATTAGGGGTACCCCAATACAAAAAACGTTTAAAATTATTGGCTCTATTCAACAAAAAAATAAAAAAAATTAAAAAAAAGTTACTGTTCACGTGATGACGTGACATGTGAACAGTAACTTTTTATTATTATTTTTTTAATATTTTTGTTGAATAGAGCCAAGAATTTTATAAGTTTTTTGTAAAGGTGCTCCTAGCGGGGCCATTAAAATAAATGAAATATAATTTATTTAGTGTAGGTTTCTAGTTTCTATTCTAAGGTTGGTTTCTATTTGAACACTAGCCTATATAATATATATATATATATAGTAATGTTCTATGGAGTATTCTTTTAGACTTTTAATTGGAGTACATATATGTTTTGCATTCAAAATTTTGCAAACTTTATTATTTTGCAAAACTTATTACATAAATATCACTATTTAATCGAAAATCTTGAAAATTTTGTATGTTTTGCTAACAAAATATTACAAAACGAATTGTTCTGCGAAACACATTTGGGTTGCAAAACATATATGTCCTGATTGCAAAATATAAAGGATTTTCAAGATAAACATATTGCAAAACATACATGATTTTCAAGATTATCAATGAAATTATGATATTCATATAACAAAGTTTGCAAAATAATAAATTTTAAAATATTTTGAATGCAGAACGTATACGTACTCCAATTAAATAGTACTCCATAGAACTTTTCTCAAGATGGATATCCACCAAGCGCAATGTTACATTGCGCCAGGTCTGGGTGAAAAATATGCCTGGGACATTGTAATATTACGCCTGGCGCAATGTAACATTGCTCCAGGTGCAATGTTCCACAGCCGCATTGTTACAATGCCCCAGGTATATTTTTGTTTTTATTTTAATATAATGTTCACTTATTGTTATAATGTTTATGAATATGAATTCAAAACAAATCTTAGTAACCGTAACTAATTACTAAATTACAAATACTAGCTTATAGCCCGTGCAAAGCACGGGTTACTTTTAATTTTTTATAATTTATTTATAATATAATATAATATTATAAATATTAATTTAAATATGTTATTGATTCGAACCTTATATCTTTATATATAATAATTTTTAGTATTAAATATAAATTAATATGTTATTAGCGGGAATCGAACCTTGAACCTCTGCATATAACAACTTTTAGTATTGTTATATCTAACGGTCATGATCTACTTGAGTTGCTGATCTAAAGATGATAAATGAGGGATAACCAAAAATGTGGATAACCAAAAAGGGGTAACCAACTACAAATTATACCCCTTTTGCTTATTATAATATAGTATAGATATATAAAATGCAGCATCGTTACTATTCTTTGCAGCGACTTTTTCCTTTTCCTCATCCTCAACGCTTTATAAATTATACACCAAAACATAATGCGGAATATTCTTTCCGTTTAGCTCTGAAAATAGAAATAAGATCTTACGATGTCCGAGGAACATAGTTTTCGGTTAATACCACAATTTGTATTTGTTTTAGAACAATAAGACAACATACATGCAGTTGGAGTTAACTTATCTTGCGTTATCCAAGGTTGCTTAAACATATATTGCGGATAAAGTTGTAAACCAAAGGTGGCTAACTGATTTCTGTTTTGCTACGCAATTGATTACTTTTAATTCAAAGTACGTAACAAACACTGAAAAATAGAAAACTGATTAATGAAGAGGAACCCCACTTAAACCTTCTCATGCTGTCTTAGCAAGCAAGGAAATGGAAGACCATGATAATTCAAACTAATTAAGATGGCTATTAATAATGGCTAATAGGGATTTTATCAAGCACACAATAAATGAACAAACTTAGATATCATAACTGTGATTAACACTAAGAAGAAAACGTATGTATGGTATTTGAGGTGCTTATGGATGATGATAATCCAACAGATATTAAGGAAACTTCCTGTATTCATGTCCCAGCATCCGTCAAAGGCGACAGTTTCAGTTTCGTTGTAAAAGCTATTTGTCATCTAAAATTTGTTGGTGGAATTAATACAACTGAAATCACCCAAACCTTATTCTATATGTGGATATGAACAAAGATTGCCTAGCAATATGCACCGAATGGTAGTGTAGAAAGTATTTTACATTACAATATATGGTCATGTAGCAAGGCAAGATAGATTAGATAGTTTAGCTACTAGTTCAATACGGCAGTTGATTCCGCGCTTACTGGTGGACCTCTCCTCATGAAAATTCTGTGACATATGCCTACAGGTGGTGTACAACATCAGCCACCTACAAGAAGATTAATGATGAAGTCTGTAATGATAAGATAAAATGCATTCATATAATATGTATCCTCTCAAAAGTTTCCCTCTGTTGTAAGTGGCAAACTAGAACTTGCTCATGTACAGGATATCAGGTAGAGTTCTACATAATCACCAGACAATATTCTAAGTATGGGTGACTGAAAAAGTGTTGGACAAGTTTACAACTATGTGAAGAAGATAGAATTTACTATAGGTATATGCATGCTGCTCGAAATGATTGTTATTGCTCATTGTAGCTAAAGCATGACATATTTTATAAATATGATTGTTCCCATAAACCTGTGGACCAGTAACGGCATTTCTATCTTGAAGCAAAATCGTTTAAGTGAATACTTTATCTGTTTTCGTATACATAAATTTCACCTGAAAGGGCGGATAATATTGAAGAACGAAAGAGACAAAGCAAATGCCATCACCTCAGGAGACATCAAGTATTTAATTAGTATGTGACAACTAGTACTCAAAGCCATCGTACTCATAGAACTACTTGAATTTGTAACGTAAAAATTCTTTAAGAATTCAGAGTTTGATATAGAAAGAACTTCCAGTTTTACCGCACCTAATTATTGTATTCGTAGAGCTCCATGTCTTAAAACTTTCAAATTTTCAGTAACTTACCTACTAAGTGCCATACTCATTCACACGTATCCACTTTGTAGATGACCATTTATTTCCTTTGATAACAGCACATCCACCTAACGACGAAAAATTCGATTTAAGCATAAGGCACACCCAAACATTTGCTATATTTCATATTTACATATATTCAAAGACAAAGAAGCCCCTCCAACAAATCAATATGAACAGTAATTCTGTGAAGTGTGAACACAGTGAAAGTTGGGTAAGAAACTATTACTAACCATGCAAACTTGAAGGATCCAAAGAAGCATCAGGTTTCATGCTCCAGAATAGCAATGCATCACCCATCTTTGGTTTTACAGATAGTCCACCTTTCCCACATTCAGATAGTTCATTCCACCAAGGAATGGCACTAAAATTACCTTTAGCAGAAGGAAAAACAGTTTCTCCCCCTTCTTCGACATCGGATCTGTAAAACAACAGAAACCAGTGAGACAGCCAGGGGCTGGACTAAACGTGACAGAGAGAGAAAAAATCAACTGAAGAGAGATAAGCTAAGCTGCAAAGCAAGATCCTAAGGGATATACAATACTTACAGGTACATGAGTACGGTAGCTATACGTTGGCCCCCATTCTTTGTGTTGAAATCATCAAGAAAATAGTCATAGTGAGGCTCATACTTCTGTCCTACTTCATAGTGGAGAATTTGAAGCCCTTCCCCATGTTCTGAACATTAAAGAAGACAGTGTATTAAATACTGAACCCCTAACTATTATGGAGAAAAATACTTGAAAAATCATACGAAATTTATCATCTTTATCTTTTCTTATCGATTTTTTGAAATAAGAATATTGTCATCTAATTAGCAAAAAACGGGGTAAAAATCACACACCACAACCGTGGTCCGTGGACATATCCATAGGAAGAATTGGTTTATACTACACTAATTATATCCTATATATAATTGCGTAAGGAGGTTTAGGTGGTCTGGTCGTCAGGGGTTGAAAAGTAATTTCATTAGAAAGTAGAAATGGGCTAGAGAACAAGTTAGAAGTTGGGCCATTGGTTTAACAAACAAGATCAAAAAAGTGCACTAAAATAAATAACAAATGATAAAATAGAAAAAAATTAAAGTTGGGAAAACTATTGTTAACTAAAATTAATACAAAAACAATTTAGACTAAAGTTTAAAATATAATTTAACAAAAATCTTACCACAAAAAAATATCTAGAAAACCTAATTTTTTTTAAAAAAAGTCATAAAAAAATTTTACTTTTAGATTTTACAATAAACATGTTTTTAAAATTTATACTAACAAAAGTCAACACAAAATAAACACAAATCAATAAATTAACATTTTATTATTTTGCAAAGATTCTAGATTTGGTACTAAAGTTGTAAATGAATTAAAAAACAATTCGAAAATCTAAAATAAAATAATTAATAAAGAATCAAAATATAATAAGTAAAAAAAATCCTATAATAATTTAAAAAGTACAAAATATTAAATTTCATCAACAATAAAATTTAAAATAAATTAACAAAGACTAAAACTAATAAGAACAAGTTAGAAGTTGGGCCAGAGTATTGGTTTAACAAACAATAACAAACAAGATCGAGTGCAGTAAAATAAATAACAAATGACAAAATAGAAAAAAAATTAAAGTTGAGAAAATTATTGTCAACTAAAATTAATACAAAAACAATTTAGACTAAAGTTTAAAATATAATTTAACAAAAACCTTACCACAAAAAAAAATCTAGAAAACCTAATTTTTTTAAAAAAGTCATAAAAAAATTTTGCTTTTAGATTTTAAAATAAACATGTTTTTAAAATTTATACTAACAAAAGTCAACACAAAATAAACACAAATCAATAAATTAACATTTTATTATTTTGCAAAGATTCTAGATTTGGTACTAAAGTTGTAAATGAATTAAAAAACAATTCGAAAATCTAAAATAAAATAATTAATAAAGAATCAAAATATAATAAGTAAAAAAAATCCTATAATAATTTAATAATTTAAAAAGTACAAAATGTTAAATTTCATCAACAATAAAATTTAAAATAAATTAACAAAGACTAAAACTAATAAAATATTCATCATCGTCAACTTAATTAATTATTATTATTATAGGAAAAATAGTTATAATAGCACAAAACTTACATACAAATTAACAAATAAGGATAAAATAGCAAAAAACCATAATGAAAAATAAATCACAAATTCATTCTTCATATAAAATAAACAAGTATACAAAGCATGCCATTAGAATTTCAATTCAAAAATAATTTTTCTAAAAAGAAGAATTTTCATTTAATTACAAACCAAATTTTTTTTAAAGAAAATATATGTAAAGCAAGATATTAAAAAAGTAATCAATAAACATGTTATAATTAAAAAATAATTTACAAAACAAACGCTAATTCAAAACAAAAAATCTAAATTTAGAAAATTCAAATCAACAATAAAATTTAATATAATGCACTTAAAATAATTATAAACCAACAAAAAAATATAAGAGATAGTATAAACTTTTTTTTTAAAAAAAGTACAAATGTATGTGTGTTCACATTTATGTTAAATTACAATAAGCTCCCACATGCCTAAAATATATTATATATATTCTTATAAATAGAAGAAAAAACGGCAAAAAATATGAAATATTAAAATATATGTTAGGCTAAACCTTAAAATATAATTTTCAAACAAATCATTTACCAAATAAAAGTGTTTTAATAAAAACATTATTTTAATAAACATCACTACAGATTTTGTTTATAGGTTTGACAACAAATATGTTTCTAATATTAACAAACAAGCATAAAATAGCAAAAAATCATAATTAAAAATAAATTGCAAATTCATTCTTTATATATAATAAACAAGTAAACAAAGCATATCATTAGAATTTCAATTCAAAAAATAATTTTTAAAAAACAAGAATGTATATTAAATTACAAAACAAAAAAGAAGTTTTTAAGAAAATATATGATAAAATAAGATAATCAAAAAATAATCAAAAAAATGTCATAAATGACATCAAAATTCAACAAAATATAATATACAAAATAAACGTCAATTCAAAAAAAAATCTGAATGTAAAAAACTAAAAACAACAATAAACTTTAATATAATGCACTTAAAACAAATATATACCCACAAAAACATAAAAAGATAGTACAAACTTTTTTTAAAAAAAGTACAAATGTATGTGTATTTACAATTACATGACATATGGATATATAAAGAATAGTTAAACCAATAAGTTCCCACATGTCTAATGTATATTATATATATTCTAATAAAATAGAAGAAAAGTTCCCAAAAAATATGAAATATTTAAATATATGTTAGGCTAAAACTTAATATATAATTTACAAAAAACAAATCATTTACTAAATAAAAGTGCTTTAAGAAAAAATTACTTTAATAAAAATCATTAAAGATTTGACAATAAATATGTTTCTAAAATAAAAATTAAAACAATGTGAGCACAAAGCAACAAATAAACAAATTCTTACTTTACAAATAAAAAATTTAAATTAAAAAAGTGAACACAAATCAATAAATGAACATATTTTAAATTAGAAAGCAATCTAAATACCCACAAAATAAATTTATATTAATATCTAAATATAATACAACATAAAAACCCCTAATATTATTCTAAACAAAACACGTAATAAACACCACACATGGCAAAAATATAAAATTAACATGAAAAAATAATTAATATTCAAACAAATAAAAAAATTAATACCACACATATTTCCAAAAAAGTTAAAAAATGCCTTTAAAACTATAAAAACACAATAACAAAATATCTAAAAAAATTAAGATAACCATTAAATTACATAATCAAAAAGATAAAAAGATAATAATAAATTGTTACACGAATATAGTACCTATATTTTAAGTATATCATATGTAATCTAATAAAATAAAAAATAATTATGAAATACTAAAAAATATGTTAGCTTAAACTTTCAAATAAAATTATTGAAAACCCATCTAAAAGAAAAAAATAAATGTATACTTACCAATCATATAATATATGTATTATTATTATCAAAAGTAAAAACATATTATTCAAAATGTTATCAAACTAATTTTTCAAGAAAAAAAATATAATGAAAATTGTACTAAAAATTATTAAAAAAGTTACGATGCACGGGTATGTATAAAGCTAGTAAAACATAATAAGAGTAAGCACGAGATGATCCCCTGATCCTATAGTTCATATATGATATTTCTATAAGTGGCAACACTCATAGGTCGTGTTTGGAAGTTAGCGGCTTGAGAAAAAATTAGCAGATTGAACTAAATTAAAGGTTTGACCAAATAAATCCTCTAATATTGGTGCTTGGTAGTTAGCATATTAAAATACCGGTTTGGACCCACAATCCACTAATTTTGAAAAAACTATTTGAATGAGCTTTTTCAATTAGAGGATTGTCATGTGTTTAGTTAAAATATAAACAACTATTTCAAACAGCTATTTACAACACAATTTCATTCAAAACAGCTAACTCAATCCGCTAGTCCACAATCTGCTAGTCAAAACAACTAATTCAATCCCCTCTCATCCTACCGCTAAAATCTAACCACTAATTTCCAAACAAGGCCATAGAAAGACACTATACAACTTGGGCCTATCACGCTCAAACCAGAGCCCTCACATGATTGTTGATGCTAGTACTTGCGTGTAACTCTGTTTGGTTACCGAGTTACACTATACCATATTCGGGCACACAAAAGATGCCGACGAAGGCCTGTATCATGCATACACTCATTCATAAAATTCTTGCCATATCAATGCTTTGGAGAAATTGTAGGGAGCTTATCTAGAATTTTCATTAATTTCTCTAGGTTAATACAATGATGACTAAACAATTAATGTAGTAGACAAATAACATGTGCCAATCAGTGTTCTAGAAATTGGTAGGTTGGTCTAGGCAATATGGGCAACGGCTTAGCAATTAATCGGGTATGGGATATTAATAGGATCAATAGTCAGATAAACTTTAATATTATTTTTGGTTGAAAATTATTCCTTATTAATATCTATTCTCTCCACATTTCTACCCTCTGTGTGATTAGAGAGATGCACGTATTGGAACTCCTATATACAACAAGCATTTCTAGCTATATTCTATGGTCATGTATATGACTCTAATAAATTTATATTTATTTATGGTGGGATTTGGGAGTTTTCCTTTTTTATGTGCTTAGCTGTATCGCATGTTCTGGTATCCAGTCGACTTTATCATCTCACTTCTCTTGTCTATTTTATCTATATCAAGTATCATCTATTCATCATTTCATACCCCTTCCATGTTATACCTCTCAAAATCATCATAGAGCTTATCAGCTATTCGAATTTAAGTAAAATAATCCCTGTTATGACACAAAAAATAAACCAAAGGTGAATATATCTTTCTCTGTGTGTGTGCACGCGCGTGCACACGCTCGTGTGCGTGTGCGTTAAGGATGCTAGATTTACCACCGACGACGTCTAGTTTTTTGGAGACCAAGTCGGCAGAATTATTCCAATATGGTTAAAACAATAAACACCTAAAAAGTCAAATTTCCCCGTCGGTTCATTTCGGGGGCGTCTAGCACCTAGGTAACAAGTAATTAGATGCCTCGACCAAGTACATGACACGGGCCAATACCCCAAGAAATAAAGGCAGGTAGAAAAAGATTTTACAACACTGTACATATAGAGAAAACAATGTATGGAAGGGAAAAACATAAAGAAGAGAATGGTCTGAAGTAGTTCAAGCCACATACCGACAGGTAGGAAAGTGAAATCTGCAATCCGTTTCTCAATCTCACGTATTGTTTTATCACGCCCTCTTGCCAGAAATGTCCCAGAACTTGTCCGCACCCTGGATGTATAGATTATATTAGAAGTAGCATATATATAGACATGAAAAAGGGCGGTAAAAATGTATATTCTTTAGCATCCAAAATCTAATTATATTAAATGATGCAAAGTAGGAATGAAATGCAGACCTGCTATCTTTGCTCTTTCCAGTTTCACTGTCAACAACACTTGACTTATGCATATGAGGCTTGGCAAGATTGATTAGATACTCGCATTCATCCTTCGACTGCACAAGGGGATTCCAATTTGAATTTGGTCAAAGCTAAACAAGATAGACTTCCATGCACACATAAAGTTACAATGTAATGTTTCCATGCACATATAAAGTTACAATGTAATGTTTCCATGCACATATGAAGTTACAATGTAATGTTTTTAGCACTTAACAGAACAAGCAAAGCTCATCATAGCTAGCTGCCTCAAATAATACTACTAAAGCTGTGACATCAATCAGTAAGCATGTGAGATGCGTGAGCCCAGATTAGCATCATTAAGGCCATATGTGAAAACTCAAATGAAAATGTCAATGTATCTAAGCAAAATTTGGAAACCCTAAGTTTTTTTTTTTGCTAATTATTTAGATCTGGTTTCCAAAACCTAAGGGTAATGGTTCCAAAGCACGCATTATTTATGAGTTCATGGATTCAATCCTACATACAAAAATGAAAAATTGCAATTCACTCCAAATACGCAAGCGGCACCTTCCCATTAATCTAATAACTAAAATTCAAGAAAGCATATTCCACTAAAATTTGTTGATCAATCTATGAGATCAACAACATCCAAAAACACAAATGCATATACATAGGCATAGAAATTAAAAAAATAATAATATATATATATATATATATATATATTATTATTATTATATAGAGAGAGAGTTGCACTCCATAACAAACACCTTATATAACAAACAATAAAGAACACCTCATATATAATCTAATATAAGAGTTCCGTCATGGCACCCAATACAAAAAAGTTGTTATTTTTTTACCCTCTATCAGTGACGTCATCATGAACAGTAAAATTTTTTATTTTATTTTTTTATTGGATGGCTAGAGGGTAAAAAAATAATAACTTTTTGTATTGGGTGCCCCTGGCGGGGCCAAAGGATCTAATAGATCTAAGGTGTTCTATATTGTTTGTTATATAAGGGTGTTCTGTATGGAGCAAAGGCCTATATATATATATATATATATATATATATATATATATATATAGGGAGGTGCTCAAATGAGACCCTCTCTTATAATGAGTCCCCCTCATATTTTATCTATTCTAAATGGCCCCGCTAGGGGCACCCAATACGAAAAAGTCTTATAATTATACCCTCTATTCATTCATCAAAAAAAAATTAAATTTTTTTTTAAAATAAAAAAATTGTTGCCACGTCATAATTTTTTTCAAAAAAAAATATTTTTTTATTTTTTTTTCTTTTCATAAATGGATAGAGGGTAGAATTATAAAACTTTTTCGTATTGGATGCCCCTGGCGGGGCCCTCTAGAATACAAGAAATATGAGGGGACTCTTTATAAGAGAGGGTCTCATTATAAGAGGGATCTCATTTGAGCAGCCCCCTATATATATAGGGTCTTGCTCAAGTGAGAACCCCCAATTAAAATGAGAACTGAGATCTAATCTCAGCCCTCTATTTTTTATGCACACATTAAATCTATACCACTCATTTAAGTTTTATTCACCTTCGTTTTATACACACAGACCACTGCCCAGTGCACACCCACCCCCACCCACCTACCTACCTACCCACCCACCCACCCACCCACCCACCCACCCACCCACCTCTTCCATCTCCACCACCGTCCCGACGCCATCCCTTGACACCACCGAAAATCCCCACCGCCAACTTTCAATTATTTGCCGCCGACTGATTCTCCGTCATTATCTCCACCGACGCCTCCTACTGCTACTCCAATTGTATCTCCGGTCGTAAATTCATCTTCTTCGAGGAATGAGCTTTCTATTCATATCAAATTTCTTTCGGTTCTAAACACATCCACTCATCTTGACTAGATTTCCGGTACATGTTGTTGATGGTCTTATTTTAATTCAATGGTTCCATCTTCAACACAATGGACACGACGAGGTCGATGCTCTTGGCGGTGATTCCAGGAAGCTTTGGGATTTTGCAGGTGCACAAATAATCAAGATTCAAGCATCGTTGTTGTCTAGTCAAACTAGTTGGATAGTTGAATTCGTGAGCCAACTCGCTAAGTCCTGGTGAAGTAGTCAGTTCAAAATTTGTTGGATTTTGCAATGATTTTCGGGTTCCGGTGGTGATTTTAGACACAGGTGGTGATTTTTTGGTGGTGGTCGGAGGTGGAGGCGGCGATGGGGTGGTTTGTGGTGGTGATTTTTTGTTTTCCGGTGGTGATTTTTTATTTACAGTTGGACGAAGTGGTGATTTTTGTGTTTCTAGTGGTGATTTCTGGTTTGGCGGTGGAGATTTTATGTTTGCCGGTGGTGATTTTTGTGTTTCTAGCGGTGATTTCTGGTTTGCCGGTGGTGATTTTATGTTTGCTGATGGTGATTTTCTGGTGATCGTCGGAGGTGCTGGTGGTCGCCGGTGTGGTTGCCGGTGGTGGTGGGTGGTTGAATTAGAAAGAAGATGGTGAAATCCCAAATATAAAATTTTAAAATATTAAATGAATGGTAAAAGATGAATATAATGTATTTAAATGGGTGGATAGGATTAGATCTCATATCTCACCATAAGTGGTGGTTCTCACGTGAGCAAGACCCGGCTCATATCCTCACTCACTTACCCTCTCCGTATACCCAAAATCTAATGTACAGATACAAATATGTGTGTGTGCATAATAGCAGGAGGGGGAGAGAGAGAGAAAGGGGGGGGGGGAGGATGAAATAAAATACCCACCAAGAAATTGTGATAAATAACAGCTCTAGGTTCCCAAGAAATGACCTCAACCCACTGATCTGCTCTCTCATCATAATCATCCACAGCATCACTAAATCAAAATGTAGGTAACCAACATCAGATCACATTGTAAACAATCTAATCCAATACAAATCAAATAGAAAATCAACAAAAAAGAGAAGATACCTGTTAACAGAATTGTGAATGATTGAGTTAAGATCTTGGGCTTTACGAGAATGGGCTACAGGGGATGGTGAGGATGGAATAGAAAGAATACCAAAAGCAAGAAGAATGATAAGGAAGAAACAAAATATAATAAGAGCGCCAAATAATAAATTATATGATGAGAATAAAGATGGGTTTTTCCTGATTGGAGCTCCTCGTAAGTGTCTCCCCCTGGACGCCATTGCTGTCCTTCAAATCTAAAGTACTGTCTTTTCCCTCAATTCTTGAAAATGCGTTCTGTTTGGTCCAACAAAATCAAGCAAGAAGATGGGTAGATGTGTGTTTAATAAAATTACTCATATAAAATGCATGTATGTTATTGCAATTTGGCTTTGACCTTATATTTTTATTTATTTGGAAACCAAGTTTACCATTTTTTGTTTGTCAAGTCAGAGATTGTGTTCGTTCTTTGGCATTTGATTTAAGGGTATTAATTTAATATGTTCCAAATTAATAAATCAATTATAAATATGTTCTTCTTTATTGAATAATTATAAATGTGTTCCATGATTAATTTTAACTTATATATAACTTATTTACATATAATTATACATATTTTTATACTTAAATTTATACTAAATAAGACTAGAATGCCCCCTTCTTTTTCTCTTCCACCCACCTCCTCGCTTCTGGCCCCTGGCCCCGCAGGGGCATTGTGATACGTACTGGTAATCTCCTCCTTCAAACTAATACCCAAAGAATTAGTAACACATTGATAGTCTTTGTAATTCTATTAAGTACCAGAATCGCTTTGAGTTGTCTATACTGTTACTTTGTGAATCGCTTTGAGTTGGGGCACTTTCATTTTCTAATATATATCTCCTCTCTTCGATCCCATATAGTTAATAGTAATTAGTACAATTTTCATTTAAGTAAGAGGACAATAATATTTTTTAAAAATGTGTAGTTAGTTAGTTAATCATGGTTATAATAAAAAATAGGACATATTAGAAAAATGGGATATATTTATAATTATAAATAAATATAGGACACAAGTATAATTGACCTTTTAAAATGGGACATATTAGAAAAAACCCCATTTAGAAAATGAAAGTGCCCCAATTGAAAGCGATTCACAAAGTAACAGTATAGATAACTCAAAGCGATTTTGGTACTTAATAGAATTACAAAGACTATCAATGTGTTACTAATTCTTTGGGTATTAGTTTGAAGGAGGAGGTTACCAGTACGTATCACAATGCCCCTGCGGGGCCAGGGGCAGAAGCTAGGTGGGTGGAAGAGAAAAAGAAGGGGGCATTCTAGTCTTATTTAGTATAAATTTATGTATAATTATATGTAAATAAGTTATATATGAGTTAAAATTAATCATGGAACATATTTATAATTATTCAATAAAGAAGGACATATTTATAATTGACTTATTAATTTGGGACATATTAAACTAATACCCTTTCTAATATATATCTCCTCTCTTCGATCCCATATAGTTGGTAGTAATTAGTACAATTTTCATTTAAGTAAGAGGACAATAATGTCTTTTAAAAATGTGTAGTTAGTTAGTTAATCATGGTTATAATAAAAAATAGGACATATTAGAAAAATGGGATATATTTATAATTATAAATAAATATAGGACACAAGTATAATTGACCTTTTAAAATGGGACATATTAGAAAAAACCCCATTTAGAAATTGAAAGTGCCCCAACTGAAAGCGATTCACAAAGTAACAGTATAGATAACTCAAAGCGATTCTGGTACTTAATAGAATTACAAAGACTATCAATGTGTTACTAATTCTTTGGGTATTAGTTTGAAGGAGGAGGTTACCAGTACGTATCACAATGCCCCTGCGAGGCCAGGGGCAGAAGCTAGGTGGGTGGAAGAGAAAAAGAAGGGGGCATTCTAGTCTTATTTAGTGTAAATTTATGTATAATTATATGTAAATAAGTTATATATGAGTTAAAATTAATCATGAAACATATTTATAATTATTCAATAAAGAAGGACATATTTATAATTGACTTATTAATTTGGGACATATTAAACTAATACCCTTTCTAATATATATCTCCTCTCTTCGATCCCATATAGTTGGTAGCAATTAGTACAATTTTCATTTAAGTAAGAGGACAATAATGTCTTTTAAAAATGTGTAGTTAGTTAGTTAATCATGGTTATAATAAAAAATAGGACATATTAGAAAAATGGGATATATTTATAATTATAAATAAATATAGGACACAAGTATAATTGACCTTTTAAAATGGGACATATTAGAAAAAACCCCATTTAGAAAATGAAAGTGCCCCAACTGAAAGCGATTCACAAAGTAACAGTATAGATAACTCAAAGCGATTTTGGTACTTAATAGAATTACAAAGACTATCAATGTGTTACTAATTCTTTGGGTATTAGTTTGAAGGAGGAGGTTACCAGTACGTATCACAATGCCCCTGCGGGGCCAGGGGCAGAAGCTAGGTGGGTGGAAGAGAAAAAGAAGGGGGCATTCTAGTCTTATTTAGTATAAATTTATGTATAATTATATGTAAATAAGTTATATATGAGTTAAAATTAATCATGGAACATATTTATAATTATTCAATAAAGAAGGACATATTTATAATTGACTTATTAATTTGGGACATATTAAACTAATACCCTTTCTAATATATATCTCCTCTCTTCGATCCCATATAGTTGGTAGTAATTAGTACAATTTTCATTTAAGTAAGAGGACAATAATGTCTTTTAAAAATGTGTAGTTAGTTAGTTAATCATGGTTATAATAAAAAATAGGACATATTAGAAAAATGGGATATATTTATAATTATAAATAAATATAGGACACAAGTATAATTGACCTTTTAAAATGGGACATATTAGAAAAAACCCCATTTAGAAATTGAAAGTGCCCCAACTGAAAGCGATTCACAAAGTAACAGTATAGATAACTCAAAGCGATTCTGGTACTTAATAGAATTACAAAGACTATCAATGTGTTACTAATTCTTTGGGTATTAGTTTGAAGGAGGAGGTTACCAGTACGTATCACAATGCCCCTGCGAGGCCAGGGGCAGAAGCTAGGTGGGTGGAAGAGAAAAAGAAGGGGACATTCTAGTCTTATTTAGTGTAAATTTATGTATAATTATATGTAAATAAGTTATATATGAGTTAAAATTAATCATGAAACATATTTATAATTATTCAATAAAGAAGGACATATTTATAATTGACTTATTAATTTGGGACATATTAAACTAATACCCTTTCTAATATATATCTCCTCTCTTCGATCCCATATAGTTGGTAGCAATTAGTACAATTTTCATTTAAGTAAGAGGACAATAATGTCTTTTAAAAATGTGTAGTTAGTTAGTTAATCATGGTTATAATAAAAAATAGGACATATTAGAAAAATGGGATATATTTATAATTATAAATAAATATAGGACACAAGTATAATTGACCTTTTAAAATGGGACATATTAGAAAAAACCCCATTTAGAAAATGAAAGTGCCCCAACTGAAAGCGATTCACAAAGTAACAGTATAGATAACTCAAAGCGATTCTGGTACTTAATAGAATTACAAAGACTATCAATGTGTTACTAATTCTTTGGGTATTAGTTTGAAGGAGGAGGTTACCAGTACGTATCACAATGCCCCTGCGAGGCCAGGGGCAGAAGCTAGGTGGGTGGAAGAGAAAAAGAAGGGGGCATTCTAGTCTTATTTAGTGTAAATTTATGTATAATTATATGTAAATAAGTTATATATGAGTTAAAATTAATCATGAAACATATTTATAATTATTCAATAAAGAAGGACATATTTATAATTGACTTATTAATTTGGGACATATTAAACTAATACCCTTTCTAATATATATCTCCTCTCTTCGATCCCATATAGTTAGTAGTAATTAGTACAATTTTCATTTAAGTAAGAGGACAAGGGACATATTTATAATTATTCAATAAAGAAGGACATATTTATAATTGACTTATTAATATGGGACATATTAAACTAATACCCTTTCTAATATATATCTCCTCTCTTCGATCCCATATAGTTGGTAGTAATTAGTACAATTTTCATTTAAGTAAGAGGACAATAATGTCTTTTAAAAATGTGTAGTTAGTTAGTTAATCATGGTTATAATAAAAAATCGGACATATTAGAAAAATGAGATATATTTATAATTATAAATAAATATAGGACACAAGTATAATTGACCTTTTAAAATGGGACATATTAGAAAAAACCCTTCATTTAAACACAGGTTTACAATCCGACACCATTAAATTAGTTTCAAAAATTTCTAATCAAATTCGTAAATAAAAATATTATAACCCAATTGTACCATTATATATTGGATTGGATCGGGTTAGGTCGGTTTAAATGGGTTAAAATATTTTATAAAATTATTTAAATGCTATACTAGTTTAGAACAATGTTATAGAAATCACTAATCCGATTAAATCGGTTGAAGTATCGATTTAAAGTTTATTGGAAATCGTGAATTTATCGAAATGTTAAATCGAAATAAAATCGGACGTACTTTAATATTGTTTTTCTATAATACATATTAAATTAGATCATTATTATTTTTATACAAATAAATAAAATAAAAACACAGATATGCAATAAAATTACACATAAATTAACAAATTAAAAAAAAGTAATAAGTCAACTCAATATTGCTACTAGATGGTACCTAAATATTTGATTTGAGCTCACACACATATATATATATATATATATATATATATATATATATATATATATATATGAATATATTGGCCACAATATTAATTTCGAGAGTAGGGAACTAAGATACATCTTAGGTAAGTTTCCTTGAGATATATATATTTTATATGTAAATATGGGATGAACAATTTTGTAAAATCAAGATTTGTTTAAAATTTTATTAATTAGTTCCAATAAATTTTAAAGGATTTTATTCATAACTCAAGAAAGTTACCCGAGATATATGTCAGGTTCCTTTTTCACATTAATTTAATATTCTATTCAAAACCAACTCTCTTCTGCATCTTCTTTCCCAAATTTTCCAAATCAATTTCATCCCATTATTTTCGCTTTCGCTTTAATCATCAACACTTCTTATAATCCATTATTGTTTTTTTTCTAGTTTATAATCCATTATTGTTTCGAGCTGATATATGTATCTCTCTCTTCCAATTATGAGTTGTCAAGATCTCATTCCGATGCTACACCTAAATATATATTACATACTACTAGCTTATAGTCCGTGCAAAAGCACGGGTTACTTTTAATTTTTTATAATTTATTTATAGTGTAATATAATATTATAAATATTAATTTTAATATGTTGTTGGGAGGATTCGAACCTTGCATCTTTGTGTATAATAATTTTTAGTATTGAATATAAATTAATATGTTATTGGCGGGAATCGAACCTTAGACCTCTGTATATAATAACTTTTAGTATTGTTGCATCCAACGATCATGATCTATTTAAATTGAAAATCTAATGGTTGTGAATGGGGGATAACCAAAACCATAAATAAGGGATAACCAAACTACAAATTATGTAACATCCTTGCTCGGAAAATACATGAAAATGCATTTATCATATGTTCGGAAAAAGTTTTGCATTTAATTGTTGCATAAATGATGCCTTTATTTTTAATTTATATTTTGATTTCTGTTATGGACTTCCGGTAGAAGTACTTATTTTTAGAGATATCGATCCCAAAATGGATAATTGGGATTAATAATAAAAAAAGAATAGGAATATGAGATTTTAGGAAAAAAGAGTAGTATTTTACTAAAAGCTAAAAATAGATATTATTTTTGGTGTTTATAAAGCTTGTTTAATAAGCTTTAGTTTTTAATAAAAGAAAAAGGATTAAAAGAAAAATGAATAAGATAGATATAGATAGATAGAGAGAAAATAAGAAGAACATCACTTTCCTCTCCTCTCATCTCTCTCGGTTCATACATACATGTACATATGATATATGATTTCAAAATCTTGCTCTCTTGTCATAGCTGTTGTATATATATATATATATATATATAAATATGCACATATGGATTTACATGATTACATGGTGGCTTTATTGAATTTGGAGATAAAGAAAAGCTAGGGTTTATGCAGAAAATTTGGGGAAAGATTGTTATTAAGCTTTTTTGATCTTGTGATTGTTTGATTTGGAGTTTATAGCCTCGTGGAGGTATAATCTTCGATTCACTAGTTCGTTTTTAATGTTTATGCGAGTTCTTAATATTTTAGTTTAAATTATGTATTTTTTTGGAATCTTGAAATTGAAATGTTATCTTTGAGTTATAATTGATTGGTAAGAGTTGGTTAGTGTAAAAGAAGGGTTTGGTTGATTGTTAATTGTTATTGACAAAAGTGTTTTCGTCGTAAAACTATGTTGCTGCTACCCTATTCTGTTCTACTGTTCTGGAGCAGTTAATAGCTATTCTGAGCAGTATCATTGTGGTGGAATTGTTCTATTTGTTTTCTAGTTTATTTAGGCGTTGATGTGACATCCCATAATCCGGGGTACAGATTTGGGGCCACTAACCACAATCAACATATTACATACCTGGATATAAACATAATATAATAAAAGAAAACCCCTTTAACCAAGATCGCATACAGGTTATGGTATGAAACAGACTACTAAATTACCTTACTACAAACCAATCTCAAAATAAATGGTTACACGAATTAATATCAACTGAGTTCGTTGTCGAGCTAGCTAACCAACCTTTGCCACAATCAAAACCACTACTCGTTGAAGTCAACCACTCGATCGTCACCTCTCGCTGCTGGAACAGGGTAACTCAACTGACCACACGGTCCACTAATCTTCTTTCATAACTGGAGAAAAATAAACAACAATGCAAGAATGAGCCAACAATGCTCAGCAAGCGTATATAGCTATAAATCAATGTCAAGAACAATTATGGTTCTGAACAACAAGAATAATCATCATAAGCTGTGAAAGAAAATAGCTGAAGCAATTAAATATCGTATACAAAGATGAGCCAACAGTGCTCCATTAGGACAAAATGTGTCAACAATGAGAACTGATCAAAGTTCTGATAACCAAAGATAATTATCACAAGATTCAAAGGAATCAGGCTTAAAAGCAACCCAATCTCAATGTATAGATTAGAATTGGATTTTTATATACTTTAAAAAAAAACAATAAGGTTAGGTTGCTGATCAGTCACGCACTAACCCCGAACAATCGCACACAACAATGTCCTATAATGGATCCACGACACACATTGGCCTTATTAATTTCCGACCACGAATCTGGTTCGACCTTACGGTCAAAAATATTCCAATTCTACATCAAACCCATTAGGTGTCGGAACAATCGACAACCTTACCACATCAACTAACTGGAAAACTCACGTTCCAGAATAACAATTCATAATTAAGAATCACTGATGAATATCAACTAGTAACGATCAGATCAACCCAACAATATGGGTAAATAAAGAATAATAATATCAATAGGTGTCGACGAGTTCAACACGATAAAGGGGGGGTGATAAATAAAGAACAATCTCAAAGGATATCGATAAGTTCGATACGAATAATTGGGATCATACATCATTAAATGAATCGAAGAAAGAATTTTACTAGCAACATGATTAACCACAATTGAGAATATACGATAAAACGTGGATATAGTCAAGTGCTAAATATTTAATAAAATTTTTCCTACACATTGTAAAGTTTGGACTAATTTATAAGTAAGTTAAATGGTTCAAAATGAACATTTGTAAAATAATACTAGAATAATTAACTATAAATCAGTTTGAAGAAAAACATCCCCTAAAGAGGGTCCATCGGGTGAAAATATATTAAAATCAGGAATTATGCTAAAAGATTTTTAAAAGGATTTAAAATCTTGGACTTCCTCGATTTAGAACGTTCCTTAAACACTTTCGAAGAAATAAAAGAAATGGCAGTTTACTGAGGAATCCAATAACATACCATAATCTAAAATATCTCTGAAGAAAAGGGTATTTGTAAAATCATTTGAAAATTTGCACTTGAGCTATAGGTGAACAATATAAACAATGGCACGTCATTTGAAGAAGGACATCACTTTGTAAACATGACTTGACAGAATCATTTTATATATGCTCGACACAGATTTACACCACTTGAACAATAAGTGAGGAGTAATGACACTTGCCTGTACTCCGCGGTATGCTACTCCAACTTCTTCTATGCCCCGGGTACTCTATAATCATACAAGAACCCACTTTTAGTATACACATCCATGTATTAGGATAATACTACGTTTATACACTTTACTCATTATTTTACCCGACATTTCACCTCCTCAACCCCACTTTAGCTATCGTTCTACTCAATCCACGAACGGCTTTAAATTACATTCTTTACTATGTTATGTTCTACTAATGACCCTCTACAACTTTCTTTCTTTACGTTTTTCCAAATGAATTCCCTAACTCGTCCGAAATCACCTCCCAAAATGGCTCCTCGAGTCATTCCCTAAGAAATCCTTATTAAGTACTAATGTTGCGACATTTTTAACAATTCGAGAATTAACATTTTTTTCACGAAACCTTTTCCATTTTAAACTCTAACATAAGATCTTGTTATGCTAAAATTTCCAGTTTAAAATAACTAGTATAGCTAGGTCAAATGTCAGCTCAAAGTTGGTACAAAAAGTTCTCGCAGCAATCAAAACAATCATTTCCTCCCTGGTCAGTCATATTAAAAAATTTCACCATAAATCATAGAAGAATCAATTTAAAATGAATCCACCTTTGAGATCTTCTATACTCATATCTTTATCATTCCTTAAAGTTTCAATTCGAACTAAGGTTGTTAGCTAGGTGAAATAATGCCTATAAGTTAAATGTTCAAATAGTTTGTACCTTATGCCCTCACTGAAAAAGATGACCATAACTCCCTACTCGCTAAACGAAACCACTCGAAACGTTCGAGGGTGTAAACTAGACTCAAAGTAGAAGGTAAAACATGCCAACCCACTGCCCAGTCATGGCCATGATTAGGCCGAACAGATCCTCAAAAACAGGGCAGTGACAGAAAACGGGAAAAACAATTTTACTACACATCTTTTTATTCTAACATTTTTAATAAATTGAATAATTTCATCTCAAAATAATTTCAATACTAAACAGGGCAGTAACATTTTTATTCTAGTAAAGCTCTGATAAAAATTTCATCTCAAAATAATTTCATTTGGGCGAAAAACGAATTGATCAAACTCTAAAAACTGAACTCAATAATTCTGCTGCGCGACTTTTACTAAATCATTCATAACTTCTTACTCGTTTATCCATTCGACATAAGGTTTTCACGTGGACAAACTACATTCTGAGTAGAATACTTTTATCTTATACCCACTATCTAGAACAGGAGCAACATAGCTCCGAATTCACTGTTCACTTCTGGTAAAAAATTAAAACGGATATAAACTTATCATTTCCAAATTTTCCGTAGACATACAAATACAACCATCAACCCATCCTTCCCTATAACCAAATCAAACCATACATATATCATCTCATCCTCCTTTTCAACACATCATAATCCCACAAAAAATACAAATTTATAATCAAATACTAACACTTAAAATCATCAATCATTCATAAACTCAAAACCAAGCTATGTCAAGAGAGTGAGATCATGATTATACCTTCTTGAGCTTGCTACACCACTATATAATGTTTGAAAGAGCTTGTGGTACCCTCCTTTATGCTTATATAACCTTAATCCTTCATTAGAAATCAAAGAAATAAGAGTTGGTTACTATTCATCAAGAACTTATCTTGAAATCCATGATAATCTAGTGTAGTATAGGTTGATTAAACACCATACCTTGCTTGGTCTTCAATTACCCAATCTTCTAATATGTAGTATAGGATTTATAGATAAGAAAAATGGAGCTAGCTAGGCATCTTCCGCTTTGAACAAAACGGCACCAAGATCACACATAGCACACCTTAGTCACACACACAGAGACCTGCACCACCTCCCTTTCACTTCACTGCATCTCCATCTCCGATTATTACAGCCCCAAAACGAACACCACAACCCATACACACACACCCATCAGTCTTCTTTTCATCATCTCTAAACCTTTTCAACCCTCTCTGCCTTGCCCCGTAAACACACCTACGGACTCACTAATACCAATGCTCCTCTTACTTTTTCGCCACTTCAATACCACAATTAACTAACACCCATCATCAACACAGCCTCTTAACTCTTCACACCAATTCGAACATACACACATGATAAAACACGTACACACACCACATCAGCTACACATGCCCACAGCCATAGTGTACACACTAATCCGATGATACACATATACAAGAGTGAGTGAGAGAGGAAGAGAATTAGAGAGAGATTAGTGAGAGAGATAGAGAAAGAGAAAAATATCAAGAACAGGGTAGAAGAATCAAGAAAAATGGAGAAAAAGAAAGCTGATGCTGGGTTTATAGTCCCAGGGGCATATTCGTAATTTTACTATGCTGAAAATCATATAAAAATCGATTTAATTCATTTTAAAATCGAAATTAAACACAAAATTAATAGAAATATAAATTTAGAGATTCTAAAATAAATTTATGAAATTAAAAACATCCCCATATTTTTAAAATATTTTTAGGATCGAAAATGAATTTAATATGAATTTTACAAGTTTTGATCCTTTAAATAGAACATAACTATTAAAATCATTTTAAAATACTTAAACACCCAAAATAATTCTCCCGAGAATTTTAAAAACTAAATAATTTCATAAAGATGATAACACAAAAGATTTCATGATTTTAATAACTCTGATGATTTTATAACATTCTCAAAAGATCAATAATGCATGATTTAAATAGATTTAAATCATCAAAAACACGAATAAAAATACACGTACTTACATGGCACACATAATTCATCATACAAGCACATAAATATAATCTCACACATATTTCACCTTCTCAACAATATCCACATAGTATGATCCTCAATTAATATTAATCAAATAATTATAATTTCGAAATTTTCTAGAACGTTATATCCTTCCACCCTTAATAGGATTCTGTCCTCAGAATCACACTTAAGAAACAAGTGACGGTACTACTCCAACATTTCGCTTCCAATTTCCCAAAGTTATTTCTTCAACTTTAGGATTCCTTTGTATCAACTCATACATATATAACCATATTCCGTCTTTACAACTTAAACCCTTTGGTTACAAGTCTCGTTAATTCTATACGCTTACCACTCGTAGGTGAATGTCTATGCTACCGACAATCGGACATGACTATTTGTATAATGGACTATGCCCTGTACACAACCCCCAATTACTAACCCAATCATCCATAAACTATTCATTTATATATAATACTAAAACGAAACCTATCTTAACTTACAGCCAACATATAAGCGAAGAAATCTGCCTTGACTTGCAGTAAACAGGTAAATAAATCATCCTTTAAAACAAAATTTCTCCAAAAACATTTTTATCCTTGATAATTACACTTTTGAAAACTGATAATCTTTATAGCCTTAACCCTGAAATATATATATCCAATTCCAAGAAAAATTTTCAAAATAACCTTTTTGTAGTATGAACTATCCCAGGGTCACAGCCCCTCAATACTATTCACAAAGCCAATTTTCAATCCAACAAGCTCCAACAGACTCCAATCTCTGCTAATATCAAAACTCGACTTAACCTGCATAAACCCGAGTAGACGTCATCGAAAATTATCGTGTGACATTAAAAAATTGTTTAAGCTCGTCTATCCCGATTTCTTGAATCAATTCCGGGAACGCAACTCTACATACTCGACAAGTCCTCCAATCTGACTCCAAACGTTACCACTCTCGCGTTTATCAATAATCGAGTTATCTACGAAATTTACGGCATTCATATGTAACTTGCATTTTTCGAAATAAACAAAATAAAATACGCGTCCACACTTATCTCCTTTGATTAATCAATTCCCTTCCAGTCAACTCATTCACATTCTGATTCATCACGTCATCTTGGTACTTCTATATCTAACTTCTCGATTCCTTGAACATATCCTTGAGCGTTGTAAGCATATTCAACCTTTTCTGGTCCTCCGACTGCGTTAACACTGTAGCCGTTATCAATCTCTTCCTGATTCTTGGAAGCTGTCCTCACATTTATCCGTTCATTCAAACTTTTTGTTCTTATTGGTAAGCTTGGTTGATCCTGTAGCTCCCTTACTAACATCTTCAGGTTTTATATTAAAATAACTTAGTCTGTTTGTAGATCAATCTAAGGCAAAACACACTACACCTTTCAACTGATTAAATAAATCATTACTCTTTAGCAATGGATATTCATTCTTAATAGTCAACTCATTCCACTTCCAGAAATCAACATGTAAACCTAGACTTCCGTCTTTCTTCTTTACAAACAATATTAGTGCAATCCTCCAATTCTATTGCTGTCATCCGATATTGAACTTTTGAAATTAAGTCGTAAATAAATAACAACTCTATATCTCTGTTTGGTGATAATCCTAGTAATTCGTCAAAACATACTTCCGAAAATTATCAACCATAAAATCTACTACGAATTAACTGTCTCCCCACTGATATCTCCCTCCAAGCAAAACAACTCTATAATCTTGGTATAATACTCTCTTGGTCTGTGTGATCATTACGACTTTTTGTCTGCTTCCAATCTCGAAACACCACTTTTATACCTCTTGAGTAGGATAATCTCACTTTCTTGTCCTCACAATTTGCTCGTACTTGGTAGTTAGTTAATCAATCCAATCCTAAATTACACTTAACTCTTTCCACTGCCATCACATTCAAATTATTGATAACATCATTCATAGTCATAATGAAGTTCTAGCTTCCTAGTAATTTATAGAAAACAGTTTTGTGTCTCTCATCATGGGGTCCACTAGTACTGATATATGATACAATCTCTGGCAACACGTCTTAACTTTCCACATTTACGGCACACAACTTTTGACATGTCACTTATTACCACACTATTCTATCCGATTACACTTGCGACCTTTTACATTCATCTCAACACAATTGCAATATGCTTTCTCTCAAAATCTTATCTTCAAACCATGTGGGGCTTGTTAAATTCTACTAATTCTCATTATGTGGGCAACTACTGTGCCCCCGTTCTCCCTGCTCTAAACCTTCTAAATTCTAAATTCTTCTCTTAACTGAATTACATGTCTTCCGTTAAAATGCTTCTGAAGCTTTCCTAGTTCTCTGTCTTACTTATTCAAATTTCATTTCATTTCCTTCTGATAGTTCTCCCAAACACATCTGTCCTACTTCATTCTGCTTTACTCAAGTTATTCTTCTTTGGTTCTAAAATCTTATCCTCAACAATGGGTTTCAAAACATTCAAAATCTTATGATAATCCATTTACTACCCTCATAATTAAACATGTGCCCAAAACAATCTTTCATCAACAATAACATCACATACCAAAATCTTCATCATCATTCTCTTTTCAATCTTTAATAAATCCTCAATCTTGTGCCCTTAATACTTGCTCCTTTCTTGACTCAATTTTCATTGATCTCGAATTGTGTACATGTGTTCTCAATCCAATAATTAATCCAACTTGATACTCAGTCTCTATAATTTAACATCAACTTCTCAATCTTGCTTGATCAATTCTTCGTCACGTAATCGCAGTTTTGACCACTTAGGATGTCGTCGCGTCTACCTTCGCGGCTCTTCATCACGGGTAATCCAAAATAATCAACGTTTCTGATAAAAAAAGTCAATAAAATGAATAGGTATTAGGTATGAATGTACACTAGATTTTGTTTGATAATTTTTTTTTTTGAAAAAAGGATTTAACTGAGAGATCAATATGATCTTTGAACTATTATCAGGTTGTATTTGTGTTAACTCGAATAACTTGTAGAAGGGGGGGTTGAATACAAGTTATATAATCGTGTCTGATTTTTGCTTGATTATATGAACAAGAATAAACGAATGAATCAAACTCTGTTTGTATTAATAAGATCAAATACAAACTCTACCAAAGGTGTACAATACCTTTAGTAGCTGTTGACAATACAAATCTCTCTCTCTGTTTGTACTCTCGTATACTCATGATTACAAACCTCACGAACTCACGAACTCACGAACTCACGAACACTTTTTACAATGATATAGAGAGAGTATTTATAATGCTACCTATCAACTAATAACATAAAGATATAATCTATACATGACAATGTTCTGTCTTCTAGTCGATAGTTTCCTTCAATAGAAAACTCTTTCCTTCATAATATCTTCTTGCTTGTTCTTCAAACAACGATCCTGTTTTATAGCACTTGCCAGTTTCTGTAGCATCCATAATGACATCATCAGTAACACGACTGATATCAGGATTTCATCTTGCATCAGTATCTGATCATCATCAGTATTAGACCGTCATTAGGATTTGTTCTTTGTTCCTGACATGTAGTCTCCGATACACTGTTCATTCCTGACTAAACTGTACAGATAACTGTTTTACACATAAATCCTATATATAGTGCTAAATCCTTTATAAGATCAGGATTACAAGAAGTATAATGTGTAAATTCTATTCTTAACATCACAACTTATGAATTATTCCTAACAATCTCCCCCTATTTATGCTTTAAAATCTGAAGCATAAATCTAATTTGTGGATGTCAAAACATATAACAATACAACCAGAATAGAATTTATGAATGTAGAATTATGAAGTTAAGTACCTCCTTCCCAGATGTAGACGTTTATCTAGTACTTAGAAGAAAGAATTTTAACTATTAATGTTGCTCTTCCTTTACCACTTCCTAGCTGAGATTCACCACTATCACTCCTAGTTCTTCTTTTTACTTCCCTTCGTCTGCTCTTTATCTCCCCTAGTCTGGTGTTGTTGTCTTTGAATTGTCTTTATCTCCCCCTTTTTGACATCATCAACATTCATTCCAAGAGATTCAGAAATAGAACAAATGATATTCATCAGAACTGCTTGATTTTCCATAATTGTGACTTGGTTATCTTCAAGTGATTGAAGTCTTGTTTGCATAGCAATTTGAGAATTCTGAATATCTTTCAAAACATCAGAATGAACTTCAATGTTGGAAGTGCTTCTAGTATTTTCAGAATCAGAATCAGAAAGAACTGTATCTTCAAGTCTTGTAGAAGAAGTTGCTTGTGTTGTATGATATTCAAGTAATAAAACCTGATTAGAAGTATCAACATCTTCATCTTTCTGATCTGGAGCTGAAACATGATCATCATCTCCTTCACCAGTATTCTGTGTACTAACATCTTCAAATCCTGACTCCTCCTTAGAGTGATCAGAGACTGTAGATGTCTCAATTCTAGCTGATATTGGAAGTACATACAAAGGAACACTAGGATCATTAGGAACTTCATCTGGTACATATGTATCAAGAGATTACTTTATCCTGGCACCTCTTCTATTAATGATTCCTGCAAGCCTCTCCTTTTGCTTCTGAGCTTTAACTTCTAGCTTTGCATTGTGATGTGCTAGGTCATTCTTCTGATACATCTTGATAAATGAATAAGTACCAGCATCCATACCTAAATTTTCAGACCAAGATTCAGGAAAAACCTGATCCCAGAAATCAAACGATGGTTTCCTAATTTTCTCTCCCTCACTATGGAGTTGATCATCCATACCCTCATTCTCACTTTGACTTAATAAAGTCAACACTCTTTCTACCTCACCTTTTGCCTGGTCAGGAGCCAGCCTCTCAGTTTGTGGATCTAAGTCCATCTTTTCAAGTGTATCACTCAAATTTGGATAAGTGCTCTCATGACCTACAGAAAAATAGAGTTTAGAAGGAGTTTTTATACCTGAACTCACATGGAGAGAGGGTTCCTCATATGACAAGGGGCTTGAGGTTTTCTCCAAGGAGTGAGCTGCTATAGTCTCTGAACCCATACAATCATCTTCTTTCCTTCCAGAAACTACAGGCTCCAGTATACCACTTTCAGGTTCTTTACTAGACTCTGATGTCTTCAGTAATACTTCATTAGACACCATAGTTAGTACATCACCGTCTTTAAGTGTTGTTTGCTGAGACTCACCCTCAAGGTGGATAGACTCTGACTGAACAAAATTTGTTTGATCTTCAGAAAAATCAACCAAAGTCATTCCTCCCATATCATAGGGTATCTCACTTGCATGCTCAGTCATCACAGAAGTCCTTTCAGCATCAGCTATCACAGTTCCTGAGTCATCCTTCCTCTGACTAGATGGTTCTTGTGTTGCAGTGACTGTGATCTGATCTTTCCTACTATTCACCACTGGTGCAATAATATCTTCTGTTGACTGCATTCCTCTATCTACTTCCTCCTGTTGTTCACCTTGAGCTGAGGCATCTTCAATAATGACATCTTTGTCAAATAAATATGCATGAAGTGATTGAAGTGCAACATGCTTTGAGAGTCCAAGTTTCTTGACTAATTATCTTCTGATAGATACATAGAAATACATCTTCATTAAGTCAAGTCTTTGATGTAGAAGTCCATATTCATCTGGAAATAAAAGTTTTGGTACTCTTTCAACCAGAAAATCTAGAACAGGCCTTGACAACTTCACTTTGAGAGAAATTAGTCCTATAGCCAGTCTGTATGATAATGTAGTTTCCCATGAAGAATCAATATCCAGATCTCTATAGTCATATACTGACACAGATGTAGCTTGATGTGTAGAATCCTGCATAATGTTAGTTGGACTAGACTCTGTGTGTGTAGGTGACAATTGAATCTTTCTCCTTGTTCTCCTGGTATAGTGAGCAAAAGATTTATCCTGAGAAGACTCAAGAGGTGTAGACACATAAGTGATCTTGGGATGAGATCTTTGTTCAATAGACACAGTCTTTTGAGAGACAGTATCCAGTAACTGTTTTCCCTTTTTAAGAACTACAGCCTTTTGGGAGACTGCAGCCTGGCTGTGACTAGGTTTTTCATCTCTTTGTGCTAACAGAGAAAGTTGAATTGCAGCCTTCAATTCTGTTCTCTCAGCAAGAGTTAAATCATCATCATCTTCACTAGAGTTACTACTACTTGACACAATAAATCTTCTCTTCCTTACAACTGATATCTTTTGAGAAACACCAGAGGTTGGTTTCTTTGAAACAATAGGCTGTGGATCAAAATTTGGTTCTTGAATTGTTTCAGAGACTATAATGTTTTGGGCTACTTGGGTAGACACAGGTGGGTTCTCCTCCAAATGAGATTCCTGAGCCATTTCACCACAAAAGAAAGAAGAATTGTAGAGAGTAGGAAGATGAGTTTTAAGAATTACCTGAAAATGATGTGGATAATGAATTGCAGGTATTTCATCTAGATTCTTTTCATTGTCCTTCTTTGTAATGTCAGAGAAAATTCTCTTTTGCTGTACATAAGAAGAAACACAATGTTCCCTACCAAATCTAGCTTCAACATCAGGAATAAAATGGTTAATAAACATTTGCATAAATCTATGATAATAAACCATTTTCCTGTTTTGATCTCTTAACCCAAGTTTAATACTTATCTGACTTAAGATAATGTGACCAATGTTAATTACTCTGTCATAAAGCAAACTATAAGCAATATGTGATGTAACAAAAGTAATTTGCTGAAATGAACTACATTTACCAGTAAAACATTTAGCAATTTGATCAAAGTAAAAAGACCATTCCTTTCTAAGAAAAGATCTATTCAACTGGCTCATGTTGTCTAGAGGTCCACTATAACCTAATTCAGACAACATAGTTCTCACATTATCATCAGATGGTACATTCTCATAAATCAAACTAACAGGTAAGTAAAGTACTGAATTAACAACAGATTCAGTAATATCAAATGAGTCTTGTCCTAAGTGTAGAACAATCTTACCTGATTGACTTTGAGTAGAATCAATTACCTCAGCATTCTCCCAAGCTTGTGAAATAGCTTCTTGATTAATTTGTGGAGATGCTGTCAATGCATAACTTAATGGTCCATTCGCCAGAAAGTCCATGATTGGATGAAAATCAGTTAATACTCCTTCCTTGTTGGTGATAGCTGCTACATGGTTGTTTGTCATAAACTCAAAGTCACCAAACTTGAAGGCTACTGATTTAGGTAATCTTCTCTGAGCTGCCATTTTTGATCTGAAAAGAACTTGAAAAATTCTTGAAATGGATTAGTGATTTTGAAAACTCAAGAGTGTTTTTGCTTTAGAGAATATAAAATTAGAGAAAGCAATTACACGATTAGAGTTTCAAAACAATATATTTCACAAATCTTTCAGACCATTATCCCACGTTGACACGTAGATTGACAGGTGTCAGTCCCTGAAAAATGCGATTACCCACGATTTTTGGAAAATAAAATCCAAAATTGATTTTCATGAAATAAATCAAGGTATTATCAAGATAAAAATCAATACTGATCAGCTTCTTTTTCCTGTTGACCTCCATCAAAATAATCACAAAATACAATGTGATTTAAAAATATAATAATTCTCAAATCCTGATGGTCACACATGAAATCCTGATCAATATCATCCTGATTCCAGAGACTTAATATGGAGTTTCCACGTGACATCTTTCTTTTATCTGAAAAAAGAAATAAACAATTAATCTGAACAATATCAAGTGGTTAGATATATTCGACATTCCTTGAAAATACAAGAAATACAGTCATATGCAATAATTAGCATCTGACTTCATTAAAACTTCCAAGTGACTGTTCAGCTTCTCACGTCTTTCTATAAAAGAAACAGACGTCTTATGCCATTCTCCATAAACCTTTCAATTTCTTTTCTTCACAACAATGCTCCTCAAACCAAAATTCCATTCAAATCCATTCTTTAGATCTTTCACGGTCGATGAACATCCTGTTCTTGATCATCTCTTTGAAAAGATGACTCTTCTCATCGAACTAATCATGGATGGATTGGTTTCCGATAATATCAAGAGGTTTCTCCTAGAACATCCATCTGTTGGATACAATCTTCCCCTAACCTCCTCAAAACTTGAGGATGAAGAATTTGGTCGAGAGTCTGAGGTTGATCTTGATGGAGATGCTATTCATTTAAGTTAGCTGCTCTCATTCAAGTCGCCCAGACAAAGAATCCAAGAGTAGACGAGACTATTCAATCCCCTGATGGATTTCTTGAGATGCTCCTTGTCCTGTACCTCAGAATTCATATCAATAGACAAGTATAGAATTATCAGTAGAAATTAGACAAAAAGATGTTGTATTTCATTTCCATATATGTAATGATTTTAATTAATGAAAATACAATTTCTTGTTATCTACTTGTCTTTTGATTATTGAATGATGTGTAAATTATCAGTATGCAAATATCAAAACATGCTGGCA
The DNA here is from genome assembly GCA_037693485.1 of Kitagawia praeruptora. Lineage (NCBI taxonomy): Eukaryota > Viridiplantae > Streptophyta > Magnoliopsida > Apiales > Apiaceae > Kitagawia > Kitagawia praeruptora. Next base: position 91,247,452 of record CM075344.1, on the reverse strand, counting down.
TAGACTTAACACATCATAGAATTAGATTACTACACAAAGTAAACGTCAGGATCTGAAACAATTTTCACGATCCTGATACTGACACAATACTGATGACGTCAGCATCCTGATAACAAATCTAATCCTGATGATTATTAACAAGTCTATCATACTGAAATTTATCAAGGCAAAGTGTTATAGCTAAAGAATTTAACAATCAAATATAGATCCTGACAAGAATATCAAGTCTATAAGCTAAGAAGAACATACCTTGCTACTTTTGCAGATGTTAAAGATCTAAAAATTTAACATTCCTAACTCACTTACTAATCTACTGAATGTAGTCTCATCAAGTGGTTTAGTTAGAATATCTGCAAGCTGTTTGTCAGTAGGAACAAAATGAAGTTCCACAGTACCATTCTCAATATGTTCTCTAATAAAATGATACCTGACATCAATGTGCTTAGTCCTTGATTGTTGAACTGGATTTTCTGCAATTTTGATAGCACTAGTATTATCACAAAACATAGGAATATTACTAAGTGTCATACCATAATCCATCAACTGATTTCTCATCCAAAGGAGCTGTGCACAACAACTGCCTGCTGCTATGTACTCAGCTTCTGCAGTTGAGGTTGAGACAGATTGTTGCTTCTTACTTGCCCAAGAAATCAATCTGTTTCCCAAAAATTGACATGTACCTGTAGTGCTTTTCCTGTCTATTTTACACCCTGCATAATCAGAGTCTGAATAGCCAATTAGAAAGAAATCAGATTCTCTAGGGTACCACAAACCAAGATTTGGAGTTCCTTTGAGATATCTAAAAATTCTCTTCACAGCAATTAAATGAGATTCCTTAGGATCACTTTGGAATCTAGCACATAAACAGGTAGAAAACATTATATCTGGCCTACTTGTAGTTAGATATAACAATGAGCCTATCATGCCTCTATAACTAGTATTATCCACACTCTTCCCCTTAGGATCAGAGTCTAGTTTAGTGGCTGTTGCCATGGGTGTTTTTGCAACTGCACAGTCTTGAAAGTCAAACCTTCTTAAAAGATCTTTGATATACTTTGACTGATTAATGAAAATACCAGTCTCAGTCTGTTTGACCTGCAAGCCTAAGAAATAATTTAATTCACCCATCATGCTCATCTGATACATAGACTGCATAAGCTTGCTAAACTTAGCACACAACTTTTCATTAGTAGAGCCAAAAATAATATCATCAACATAAACTTGAACTAAAAGCAATTCACCTTTTATCTTTCTAAAGAAAAGAGTTTTGTCAATTGTACCTCTTGTGAAGCCATTTTCAAGAAGAAATTTAGACAAAGTCTCATACCATGCTCTTGGTGCCTGCTTTAGTCTATAGAGTGCCTTGTCAAGTTTGTAGACATGATTTGGAAATTTTGGATCAACAAATCCAGGTGGCTGTTCCACATATACTTCCTCATCAAGTTTGCCATTTAGAAAAGCACTCTTTATATCCATCTGGTATACCTTGAATTTTGAATGAGCTGCAAATGCAAGAAACATTCTGATTGCTTCTAATCTTGCTACAGGTGCAAAGGTCTCATCATAATCAATGCCTTCTTCCTGAGAATAACCCTTAGCTACCAGTCTTGCTTTGTTTCTTATAATCATACCAGATTCATCTAGCTTGTTCCTGAAAATCCATCTTGCACCAACAATAGATCTATCTTTAGGTCTTGGTACCAGTTTCCAGACTTTGTTTCTCTCAAACTCATTTAACTCCTCCTGCATTGCAATTACCCAATCAGGATCCTGTAAGGCTTCTTCAACCTTCTTAGGTTCATTCTTTGAGAGAAAGCAACTATACAAGCATTCATTTTGAATTGATCTTCTAGTTCGAACACCACTATTTGGATCACCAATAATCAAATCTTCAGTATGATCCTTGGTCCATTTTCTAACAGGTGGTAGATTAACTATGCTAGTCTCTCCCCCTAAGTTAGTGGTATCTCTTGTAGAAGAATTCTCTCTGCCTTCAACAACTCTCCTTTGATCAGTAGAATCAGTAGATTCCATATTGCTGCTAGTTACTGATCTTCCTTCAGTAGACTCTGAAAGATCAGTTCCTGATGGAATAGACTCTGAAAGATCAGTTCCTGATGGAGTAGACTCTGAAAGATCAGTTCCTGATGGAGTAGACTCTGAATAGCTAGTCTGCTCCTGATGATCACTGTGTTCTCTTTGACTTATTTGCTCCCCCTCAACAGTAGCATTCCTTTGAGAAGCAATAGAAATTCCTTCTGGAGAACCTTCATCATCACTGGAGAGTATCTCAGAATTCTTCAAATTTTCAAATTCCAATTTGTCATGGCTTTCATCAGTTTGCAAAATTCCAAATTTCTTATCATCAAATGCAACATGAATTGATTCCATAACAATGTGAGTTCTGAGATTATAAACTTTGAAGGCCTTAGATGCTGAATATCCTAGAAAAATTGCTTCATCCGATTTGGCTTCAAATTTTCCAAGTTGTTCTGGATGAACTTTTAGGACATAGCATTTGCATCCAAAGATGTGAAAGTATTTCACACTTGGTTTCTTTCCTTTGATCATCTCATAGGGAGTTTTTCCATGACTATTTACCAAGGTACAGTTTTGAGTGAAACATGCAGTGTTAATAGCTTCTGCCCAAAAGTAGGTTGGAAGTTTTGCATCTGCAAGCATGGTTCTTGCTGCCTCTATGAGAGTCCTGTTCTTTCTTTCCACTACACCATTCTGCTGAGGTGTACCAGGTGCAGAAAACTGTTGAGTGATTCCATTGTCTGCACAAAACCCCTCCATTGTAGAATTCTTGAATTCTGTACCATTGTCACTCCTAAGTACTTTAACTTTGTACTCAGAGTTATTCTGAATATTCTTGACAAGTTCAATGATTTGTTGAGGAGCTTCATCCTTCTTGTGTAGAAAGAACACCCATGTAAACCTTGTGAAATCATCCACTATCACTAGAGCATATCTTTTCTTGCTGATAGACATAATGTTTACTGGACCAAACAGATCAAGATGTAGCATGTGAAATGGTTCAGTAATTGAATTTTCAGTCTTGCTCTTGAAAGTGGTTCTTCTTTGCTTTCCAAGCTGACATGCATCACAAAGTCCATCTTGCACATAATTTGCCTGAGGTAGGCCTCTCACCAGATTGTGCTTAACAAGTTGATTAAGTTTCTTGAAGTTGAGATGTGAGAGCTTCTTGTGCCAATTCCAGCTTCCATCACTTGTTGCTTTGTTGTAGAGACATCTAACAATTCCTTTAGATGTATCACTTAAGCTGGCTTCATATATGTTACCATGTCTTTGACCAGTTAGAACAATGTCTCCATTTTGCATATTCAAGATTTTGCATCCTTCTTTGTCAAAGATTGATTTGTAACCTTTATCACCCAGTTGACTTATGCTTAAAAGAGTATGTTTCAAGCCTTCAACCAGTGCTACATTTTCTATGATGACATTCCCCAAAACAATTGAGCCATATCCCAGAGTTTCTCCTTTGTTGCCATCTCCAAAAGATATTACTGGGCCAGCTTTCCTCTCAAACTTTGTAAGCAGGGACTTCTTTCCAGTCATATGTCCAGAGCATCCACTGTCCAAGATAATTGAATACTTCTTTCCTGTGCCCTGCAAACAAAAAGTAACTAGTTAGAATTTTTTAGGACCCAACTTTGATTGGATCCTTTCTTACTAGATTTAGAAACAACAGGCTTTGAAGATTTTGCTTTTACTTTACCTGTTGCAGAGTCAACCTTAGACTCTGATTTCACAAACTGTTTGTGACTAGGAGTTTCAGATTTCAAAGAATAATAGTCATAATACAGTTCATGATATTCTCTACACATATAAATGGAATGAAGTAAACTACCATAATGATAACAAGCTTTTTGTGATTGGTATTGAATTTTCTGAGTCTTGGGGAATCTGGACTCAGTTTTCCAAGAAGGTTTTTGATTGCAGTTTAGGGCCAAATGATTATGATTTCCACATTTATAGCATTTTTTCCTAGGTGCATCAGGTACATTCTTATAATTATTCTCTTTGTTAATACCTTCTTTTCCATTCCTATTTCTCTTGATCTTGCTAGACTCTGAAAGATCATCTAATCTCTGTTTCAACTGAGACTTAGACAGAAACCCTATGTTTACATTCTTAGGTTTCTCTAACACTTTCTCATCTGAATTACTATTGTTAATCCTTTTGTGTACAACAGGAGTACATAATGGTTGATGTGATTGATTCTAAGTATGATGGGTGCAAGGGGAGATTGTCAGTTCTATGGAATGTTATTGTTATAGTTGATGAGGGCTCGGCCCAGGTGACTATGAATTTTGGCGGGCCTAGTCACAGAGCTATGGTCACTTACAATGGACTTGTGCAATCTGTTGTTGATTATTTGAGTGTACCAATTGAGAAACCAATGCAGAAGCTGATGTGCCTGGCACTTGTTACAACGCTACTCCGAGTTTTACTTGATGGTTTCAGTGCGTTTTACACTGATTGCAGGTTGCTAGTTATTTCCATGTGCTGGTTTGTGTCAAACTTGGAAGACATGTACGGTGACCATTTGCAAGAGGGGGTTCATATAACCGCAGGTGGTATGCAGGATGAGAAGCATACTTCTGTTGCTTCTTTTTATGTTACTGAGTTGTCTGTTGGGTTAGGCATTACCTTCAGGAGTAATGCTAATGTTTGGAGAGATGGAATGCAACTTCGCCATTGTATGGTGGATTCTATGATAAGTCTGTTGGAGGCGCTTGGTGTTAGCTGTTCCGTATCATGTCAGGAAGAGGTTTGCTGTTGGAATGCTTTTGCGTCACTACATGGTTTTCTGCTGCTTCTCATTACTATGGGCTTTGTGAGACATGTGCCTAGTCTCAATTTTAGGTCGTTTAAGGCGCCAGAATAATTTAGCTTATTTCTTTGTTGTTGATTTCTATGTTGACTGCTAGTTTATCTAGCATTATTGCCGTGTTTTTTCTTAGTTGTTCCGCTAGGTAGATGTGCTGCTAATCGCGGGGTATGCCCCTAGAGATGTATTCATTTGCCTATGGTATAAATTTTAATTAGCAAAAAAAAAAAAACAGGAGTACCTTTTGAATCAACAAATTTAACATGATTAGGTTCAGAAACACTTTTCTTACCTTCAGATTTAGATGTGTTAGCTTCTACTTTACTATCATCATTGACAATAGCTACTTTTTCTTCTTGTCTAGCTTTATCAAAACCTAAACCATTAACCTTACCACGAATTCCATTTTCGATGATTTCTTGTGTCTTTTTACCAGAAATGTTAATGGTCTTAATCACATCTCTCTCTTCCTCTAGTTCTTTCCTGACATAGTCATAAGCCTCAAGAATAACACTATAATCATGCTTAGCTTTATCAGAACTTAACTTGTATTCTTCCATTTGAATTAACTCAGATTCAAGAAAATTATTTCTATCAACTAATTTATCATTCTTAACCTTAAGTTCATCTTTTTCACAAGTAAGAATTCTAAAATTAGTCATAAGATTCTTAAACTCAGCATGGATAGATCTAATTTCATCAGAATTTAAGCTATCAAATGAATCAAGAGAGTGAAGTGATACCTTAACACAGGATGGAGAAGTTTTCTTTGGAGATCCAGGTTTGTCTGAACCATTTGCCATTAATGCAATGTTTTTTTTTTTTTTTTTGCTAATTAAAATTTTATATCACGAAGGAAACAACATAAACAGACCTAGGGGCATGCCCCGCGGAATCAGCAAAAGCTAAAAAAATAGTAAGTTACCCTACTGTCAACATAAACAACAAAAAGCTAGTTATCCTAGCTTAGCACAAGTTCATAACTGAAATTAAAAACATAACTATGCCAAGGAGGCATCATAACTCCAAGCGCAAATCTCTGCACATCAGACCACTCCTTCTGTAAGGACATATTGTAAGCATTACAAGAACTGCAAATATGCACCTGGACAACTAAGATGTCAGTGTCCTCGTCAATATCTCTGAAAACAACAGCAGGCACCTGGTGTGCATCTGCAACCGATTCATCATCCATCAATGCAATGTTGTCATAATCCAATTCATCTTCAGAATCACTGGAATCAGCCCAATCCTTCTGTGTGACCATAAGTGCATTGCCCTTTCCTGAATTCCTAGGCTTCTTACACTCACTAGCAAAGTGTCCAAGCTCGCTGCAGTTAAAGCATTTGATCTTGGCCTTATCAAGCTTGACAATTGTACTTTTGCTTTTGTCACTCTTCTTCTCCTCCTTCTTTTGAAAAGGTCCTTTGCTAAATCTTCTTCTGTTGAATCTTCCTTTCTTGAAGGCTTTAGCAAACATAGCAAAGAGTTCCTGCATCTCAGATTCAGAATCATTGTTGTCAGAGTTCATATCAGTAGTCTCTGACTCAGAACTTTCTTTTCTTTTCTTCTTCCTTGAATTCTTTAGAGCAATCTCTTCATGCTGTTCTTCAGGAAACTTCTTTACTTCAGATTGAGCAGTAAGTGCAATAGTCTTCATCTTTCCTTCACTCCTGCTCTTCTTCTGCTGCTTGTCAAGTTCATAAGCTCTCAATTTTCCATATACTGCCTCTAATGAAATCTCATCAAGATCATTTGCTTCTTCAATCGCAGAGCTTCTCATTGTAGAAATCAGGCAAAGCTTTCATGAACTTTGTATTCATATCCTCCAAGTCATAATATTTACCATGCATGGCCATCTCATTGATGAGTTTTGTAAACCTATCAAAGGTATCAGTAAGTGACTCACCAGACTTGGATTCAAAGTACTCATACTGTTGTATAAGTAATGTCCTCATATTCTTCCTGACAGGCTTAGTTCCTTCACAGTGAACCTTAAGATTGTCCCAAATATCCTTAGCAGTTTTACAAGAGAGAACATAGTTAGTGAGAACAGAATCAAGACTATTGAATAATATTTTTCTCACTTTAGCGTCTTTAAGAACATTCTCCTTGTCCTTATCTGACCATTCAGATTTTGGCTTCTAATTTTCTTTTTCCAACGAGTCCAAAATGAGGATTTAGTGAGTTTGAGGGGTCAAACGAATCAAGAACAATGCTACAAGTGGTTTCCATGTTCAAACAAGTAAAAAATGAAGCCATATTAATTTTCTTGTTCCGACAGGTCTAAAATGAGGTTTTAGTGAGTCTTAGGCGCTAAACGATTAAAGAACAGGGCTCAAATGGTTTTCATGTTCAAACGAGTCAAAAATGAAGTAAAACTAATTTTCTTGTTCAAACGAGTCCAAAATGAGGTTTTAGTGAGTTTGAGGGGTCAAACGAGTCAAGAACTAGGCTACAAGTGGTTTCCATGTTCAAATAAGAAAAAGATGAAGTTAAATTAATGCTTTTGTTCCAACGAGTCCAAATTGAGGTTTTATTGAGTTTGAAGGGTCAAACGAGTGGTTTCCATGTTCGAAGGCTACAAGTGGTTTCCATGTTCAAACGAGTCAAAAATGAAGCAAAAATAATTTTCTTGTTCCAACGAGTCCAAAATGAGGTTTTAGTGAGTTTGAGGGGTCAAACGAGTCAAAAATTAAGCTACAAGTGGTTTCCATGTTCAAACGAGTCAAAAATGAAGCAAAACTAATTTTCTTGTTCCAACGAGTCCAAAATGAGGTTTTAGTGAGTTTGAGGGGTCAAACGAATCAAGAACAATGCTACAATTGGTTTCCATGTTCAAACAAGTAAAAAATGAAGCCATATTCATTTTCTTGTTCCGACCGGTCCAAAATGAGGTTTTAGTGAGTCTTAGTCGCCAAACGATTAAAGAACAGGGCTCAAATGGTTTTCATGTTCAAACGAGTCAAAAATGAAGCAAAACTAATTTTCTTGTTCCAACGAGTCCAAAATGAGGTTTTAGTGAGTTTGAGAGGTCAAACGTGTCAAGAACTAGGCTACAAGTGGTTTCAATGTTCAAATAAGAAAAAGATGAAGTTAAATTAATGCTTTTGTTCCATCGAGTCCAAATTGAGGTTTTATTGAGTTTGAAGGGTCAAACGAGTGGTTTCCATGTTCGAAGGCTACAAGTGGTTTCAATGCTCAAACGAGTCAAAAATTAAGCTACAAGTGGTTTCAATGCTCAAACGAGTCAAAAATGAAGTAAAACTAATTTTCTTGTTCAAACGAGTCCAAAATGAGGTTTTAGTGAGTTTGAGGGGTCAAACGAATCAAGAACAATGCTACAATTGGTTTCCATGTTAAAACAAGTAAAAAATGAAGCCATATTCATTTTCTTGTTCCGACCGGTCCAAAATGAGGTTTTAGTGAGTCTTAGTCGCCAAACGATTAAAGAACAGGGCTCAAATGGTTTTCATGTTCAAACGAGTCAAAAATGAAGCAAAACTAATTTTCTTGTTCCAACGAGTCCAAAATGAGGTTTTAGTGAGTTTGAGAGGTCAAACGTGTCAAGAACTAGGCTACAAGTGGTTTCAATGTTCAAATAAGAAAAAGATGAAGTTAAATTAATGCTTTTGTTCCAACGAGTCCAAATTGAGGTTTTATTGAGTTTGAAGGGTCAAACGAGTGGTTTCCATGTTCGAAGGCTACAAGTGGTTTCCATGTTCAAACGAGTCAAAAATGAAGCAAAACTAATTTTCTTGTTCCAACGAGTCCAAAATGAGGTTTTAGTGAGTTTGAGGGGTCAAACGAGTCAAAAATTAAGCTACAAGTGGTTTCAATGCTCAAACGAGTCAAAAATGAAGCAAAACTAATTTTCTTGTTCCAACGAGTCCAAAATGAGGTTTTAGTGAGTTTGAGGGGTCAAACGAATCAAGAACAATGCTACAAGTGGTTTCCATGTTCAAACAAGTAAAAAACGAAGCCATATTATTTTTCTTGTTCCGACCGGTCCAAAATGAGGTTTTAGTGAGTCTTAGTCGTCAAACGATTAAAGAACAGGGCTCAAATGGTTTTCATGTTCAAACGAGTCAAAAACGAAGCAAAACTAATTTTCTTGTTCCAACGAGTCCAAAATGAGGTTTTAGTGAGTTTGAGGGGTCAAACATGTCAAGAACTAGGCTACAAGTGGTTTCAATGTTCAAATAAGAAAAAGATGAAGTTAAATTAATGCTTTTGTTCCAACAATTCCAAATTGAGGTTTTATTGAGTTTCAAGGGTCAAACGAGTGGTTTCCATGTTCGAAGGCTACAAGTGGTTTCCATGTTCAAACGAGTCAAAAATGAAGCAAAACTAATTTTCTTGTTCCAACGAGTCCAAAATGAGGTTTTAGTGAGTTTGAGGGGTCAAACGAGTCAAAAATTAAGCTACAAGTGGTTTCAATGCTCAAACGAGTCAAAAATGAAGCAAAACTAATTTTCTTGTTCCAACGAGTCCAAAATGAGGTTTTAGTGAGTTTGAGGGGTCAAACGAATCAAGAACAATGCTACAAGTGGTTTCCATGTTCAAACAAGTAAAAAATGAAGGCATATTATTTTTCTTGTTCCGACCGGTCCAAAATGAGGTTTTAGTGAGTCTTAGTCGCCAAACGATTAAAGAACAGGGCTCAAATGGTTTTCATGTTCAAACGAGTCAAAAATGAAGCAAAACTAATTTTCTTGTTCCAACGAGTCCAAAATGAGGTTTTAGTGAGTTTGAGGGGTCAAACATGTCAAGAACTAGGCTACAAGTGGTTTCAATGTTCAAATAAGAAAAAGATGAAGTTAAATTAATGCTTTTGTTCCAACGATTCCAAATTGAGGTTTTATTGTGTTTCAAGGGTCAAACGAGTGGTTTCCATGTTCGAAGGCTACAAGTGGTTTCCATGTTCAAACGAGTCAAAAATGAAGCAAAACTAATTTTCTTGTTCCAACGAGTCCAAAATGAGGTTTTAGTGAGTTTGAGGGGTCAAACGAGTCAAAAATTAAGCTACAAGTGGTTTCAATGCTCAAATGAGTCAAAAATGAAGCAAAACTAATTTTCTTTTTCCAACGAGTCCAAAATGAGGATTTAGTGAGTTTGAGGGGTCAAACGAATCAAGAACAATGCTACAAGTGGTTTCCATGTTCAAACAAGTAAAAAATGAAGCCATATTAATTTTCTTGTTCCGACTGGTCTAAAATGAGGTTTTAGCGAGTCTTAGGCGCTAAACGATTAAAGAACAGGGCTCAAATGGTTTTCATGTTCAAACGAGTCAAAAATGAAGTAAAACTAATTTTCTTGTTCAAACGAGTCCAAAATGAGGTTTTAGTGAGTTTGAGGGGTCAAACGAGTCAAGAACTAGGCTACAAGTGGTTTCCATGTTCAAATAATAAAAAGATGAAGTTAAATTAATGCTTTTGTTCCAACGAGTCCAAATTGAGGTTTTATTGAGTTTGAAGGGTCAAACGAGTGGTTTCCATGTTCGAAGGCTACAAGTGGTTTCCATGTTCAAACGAGTCAAAAATGAAGCAAAAATAATTTTCTTGTTCCAACGAGTCCAAAATGAGGTTTTAGTGAGTTTGAGGGGTCAAACGAGTCAAAAATTAAGCTACAAGTGGTTTCCATGTTCAAACGAGTCAAAAATGAAGCAAAACTAATTTTCTTGTTCCAACGAGTCCAAAATGAGGTTTTAGTGAGTTTGAGGGGTCAAACGAATCAAGAACAATGCTACAGTTGGTTTCCATGTTAAAACAAGTAAAAAATGAAGCCATATTCATTTTCTTGTTCCGACCGGTCCAAAATGAGGTTTTAGTGAGTCTTAGTCGCCAAACGATTAAAGAACAGGGCTCAAATGGTTTTCATGTTCAAACGAGTCAAAAATGAAGCAAAACTAATTTTCTTGTTCCAACGAGTCCAAAATGAGGTTTGAGTGAGTTTGAGAGGTCAAACGTGTCAAGAACTAGGCTACAAGTGGTTTCAATGTTCAAATAAGAAAAAGATGAAGTTAAGTTAATGCTTTTGTTCCAACGAGTCCAAATTGAGGTTTTACTGAGTTTGAAGGGTCAAACGAGTGGTTTCCATGTTCGAAGGCTACAAGTGGTTTCCATGTTCAAACGAGTCAAAAATGAAGCAAAACTAATTTTCTTGTTCCAACGAGTCCAAAATGAGGTTTTAGTGAGTTTGAGGGGTCAAACGAGTCAAAAATTAAGCTACAAGTGGTTTCCATGTTCAAATAAGAAAAAGATGAAGTTAAATTAATGCTTTTGTTCCAACAATTCCAAATTGAGGTTTTATTGAGTTTCAAGGGTCAAACGAGTGGTTTCCATGTTCGAAGGCTACAAGTGGTTTCCATGTTCAAACGAGTCAAAAATGAAGCAAAACTAATTTTCTTGTTCCAACGAGTCCAAAATGAGGTTTTAGTGAGTTTGAGGGGTCAAACGAGTCAAAAATTAAGCTACAAGTGGTTTCAATGCTCAAACGAGTCAAAAATGAAGCAAAACTAATTTTCTTGTTCCAACGAGTCCAAAATGAGGTTTTAGTGAGTTTGAGGGGTCAAACGAATCAAGAACAATGCTACAAGTGGTTTCCATGTTCAAACAAGTAAAAAATGAAGGCATATTATTTTTCTTGTTCCGACCGGTCCAAAATGAGGTTTTAGTGAGTCTTAGTCGCCAAACGATTAAAGAACAGGGCTCAAATGGTTTTCATGTTCAAACGAGTCAAAAATGAAGCAAAACTAATTTTCTTGTTCCAACGAGTCCAAAATGAGGTTTTAGTGAGTTTGAGGGGTCAAACATGTCAAGAACTAGGCTACAAGTGGTTTCAATGTTCAAATAAGAAAAAGATGAAGTTAAATTAATGCTTTTGGTCCAACGATTCCAAATTGAGGTTTTATTGTGTTTGAAGGGTCAAACGAGTGGTTTCCATGTTCGAAGGCTACAAGTGGTTTCCATGTTCAAACGAGTCAAAAATGAAGCAAAACTAATTTTCTTGTTCCAACGAGTCCAAAATGAGGTTTTAGTGAGTTTGAGGGGTCAAACGAGTCAAAAATTAAGCTACAAGTGGTTTCAATGCTCAAATGAGTCAAAAATGAAGCAAAACTAATTTTCTTTTTCCAACGAGTCCAAAATGAGGATTTAGTGAGTTTGAGGGGTCAAACGAATCAAGAACAATGCTACAAGTGGTTTCCATGTTCAAACAAGTAAAAAATGAAGCCATATTAATTTTCTTGTTCCGACTGGTCTAAAATGAGGTTTTAGCGAGTCTTAGGCGCTAAACGATTAAAGAACAGGGCTCAAATGGTTTTCATGTTCAAACGAGTCAAAAATGAAGTAAAACTAATTTTCTTGTTCAAACGAGTCCAAAATGAGGTTTTAGTGAGTTTGAGGGGTCAAACGAGTCAAGAACTAGGCAACAAGTGGTTTCCATGTTCAAATAATAAAAAGATGAAGTTAAATTAATGCTTTTGTTCCAACGAGTCCAAATTGAGGTTTTATTGAGTTTGAAGGGTCAAACGAGTGGTTTCCATGTTCGAAGGCTACAAGTGGTTTCCATGTTCAAACGAGTCAAAAATGAAGCAAAAATAATTTTCTTGTTCCAACGAGTCCAAAATGAGGTTTTAGTGAGTTTGAGGGGTCAAACGAGTCAAAAATTAAGCTACAAGTGGTTTCCATGTTCAAACGAGTCAAAAATGAAGCAAAACTAATTTTCTTGTTCCAACGAGTCCAAAATGAGGTTTTAGTGAGTTTGAGGGGTCAAACGAATCAAGAACAATGCTACAGTTGGTTTCCATGTTAAAACAAGTAAAAAATGAAGCCATATTCATTTTCTTGTTCCGACCGGTCCAAAATGAGGTTTTAGTGAGTCTTAGTCGCCAAACGATTAAAGAACAGGGCTCAAATGGTTTTCATGTTCAAACGAGTCAAAAATGAAGCAAAACTAATTTTCTTGTTCCAACGAGTCCAAAATGAGGTTTTAGTGAGTTTGAGAGGTCAAACGTGTCAAGAACTAGGCTACAAGTGGTTTCAATGTTCAAATAAGAAAAAGATGAAGTTAAGTTAATGCTTTTGTTCCAACGAGTCCAAATTGAGGTTTTATTGAGTTTGAAGGGTCAAACGAGTGGTTTCCATGTTCGAAGGCTACAAGTGGTTTCCATGTTCAAACGAGTCAAAAATGAAGCAAAACTAATTTTCTTGTTCCAACGAGTCCAAAATGAGGTTTTAGTGAGTTTGAGGGGTCAAACGAGTCAAAAATTAAGCTACAAGTGGTTTCCATGTTCAAACGAGTCAAAAATGAAGCAAAACTAATTTTCTTGTTCCAACGAGTCCAAAATGAGGTTTTAGTGAGTTTGAGGGGTCAAACGAATCAAGAACAATGCTACAATTGGTTTCCATGTTCAAACAAGTAAAAAATGAAGCCATATTAATTTTCTTGTTCCGACCGGTCCAAAATGAGGTTTTAGTGAGTCTTAGTCGCCAAACGATTAAAGAACAGGGCTCAAATGGTTTTCATGTTCAAACGAGTCAAAAATGAAGCAAAACTAATTTTCTTGTTCCAACGAGTCCAAAATTAGGTTTTAGTGAGTTTGAGGGGTCAAACGTGTCAAGAACTAGGCTACAAGTGGTTTCAATGTTCAAATAAGAAAAAGATGAAGTTAAATTAATGCTTTTGTTCCAACGAGTCCAAATTGAGGTTTTATTGAGTTTGAAGGGTCAAACGAGTGGTTTCCATGTTCGAAGGCTACAAGTGGTTTCCATGTTCAAACGAGTCAAAAATGAAGAAACTTCCCCTTGCTGTGGTAACAATGAGAGTCGCTCTAACCTCTCTCTAACTTCTCTCTAGAAAACCCTAGCCGCCTTTAAATTTTTCCTTAATCTTCACCTTTTCTCCATCAGATCTACACCTAAACCTGCCTAAATTCACATCTCATCCTCTTGTCTTCCACCTTAAACACCATATTTCTTACTTTATTTATATAAATTATGGATTCTTGTGTTTCGTCCCTTCCCTCTCTTAGACGAAGGGAGCCTATTCCGGGTTTACGAACGGAAGGCCAGGTTATTATCAATTCGCTGATGGGTTTATCCCTTGGTGTGTTGGAGGGTTCTCCCAAGGAGTGGGATGCGTCTCCTATGTCATGGGCTTTGCACTATAATCAGTGTGGAGAAGGTTCCTTGGAGTCCCGGGTGGGGATTTCAATTCATCTGATGAGTAATCGTTCTTTGAATTCTATTAATGTTGCTTTGATGTCTGTTATTGTTGACTCATTGTTACCAGCGAATGGAGAAGAGCTTGTTAATCTCTTTAACAATCGCAAGGGTATTTATTTGTTGAGTTGTTCCCTGATTTTAACTCAGAGGACAACTATGGGAAGCCCATTTTTGGGTGACTATGTTTGGAAGGTTCTGTTTGGGGGAGGTAGGGAAAATGTTGGATTACATTTGCATGTGTTTCATGGTGGCAGTGATGAGATGCCCCTTTGGCATGATGTTCGTATGTTGGGGGAACTCGGTGTTGGCGGACACCCTAGCTTGGGGAATGATGTTGTTAAGAATAGAGTTATTACAATTGATAACTCTGATGAGGATTTTTTGGAAAGTTTTTATCTGATTTCGGTTGGAAAAAAGGAAATGCTGGTTGCCCAGAATATGTTTGATGTTATGCCTCAGCATACTTTTGCCACTGCTGAGATTATTGAGAGAATGATGAAGTCTTTGTCGGTTGCTTACGATGGCATTGAGGATTTTTCTGCTCTTGTTATTAATGGGGATGCTACCAGAGGTCTTGAGACTACTTGGTGGACTACGACTTCCATTTCAGGGAGGACTTTAGCCGTACAGCAACATTTTCTTTTTGCTCAAAGGAATGGGGAGGGTGTTCGGAATGCAAGGGCACACTATCATCTTATGTATGCGAATAGTTGTGGTGGATTGGTCACACAGTGGGGGTTTGATCTCTCTGTGTTGTTCTCAGAGCATGGCTCAGAAATTACTGTTGGTTTCTTTCGAAGGACTGAAATCTTTGCAATGGACGGTGTAACTCTGGTGGCAATGCCTTTTCAGAGTAGATGGGCTCTGGAAACGAGGATTAGGGTCGAGGAGACCTATTGTGGCAAGAATTTTCGTCAGTCATGGTTTAGCAAGTTTCATTACAGGAAACTTGAGGGTATGGTTACTATGATATACCTGGGTGCTATTAAAGAGAACATGAATTTTGTGTTAATTGCTGGAGATTCTGCTAAGGATGTCTCTGTTCGTATGTTGATTGGTTTGGACAGGAACCTGATGTGGGATACTTTATGTGTTGAAAGAACTGATTGTCCACAGTCAGTTGTTCCAGATGTTTATTGTGTTTTATGCGGCCGGGGTCTGTACTTGGGGAAAAGAGGATGTTGCAGGGAACACCAGGTGTTCTTTGGTAAAAGTTGTGATGGTGATCTCTTCTTGGAGGTGGTGACTAGCAGGTGCGGTGACTTAAACCGCATGGTTAATACAGTGCGGAAGAAGACAGATTTTAGCATGGAAACAAAAGTTGGGCTCGTTATGACTCATGTGCTTCACACTGAGTGTGATGGGTCACATTACAGATTATCATCTCAATTAAAGGGTATTAAGTGCGAACATCCACTTGTTGTTGGAGGGGGTACTCTGGAAATGCTAAGATGCATTTTCCTAGCTCATGTAGTGGTTGTAAGCCAAAGCAGGTTTGGTTACGATGGTGTGATTTACCAATTGTTAGTAATGATGCAATGTTGGAAAACTGGATGTCAGTTAGATGGCATGGGTCCTCCGAGGTCTGGATGACATGGTCAATGCAAACGGAGTGGAATGTAATGCAGTTCTGTGTTTATGCTATTGGCAGTCCACTTAGCCAGTATGGTGGTGGTCTTGACAGCATACCATGCTATGTTCTTTCAGGCGCTAGTCTTGATGCTAATTCTCGAATTGTTGGAGGTCGTTTGGTTTGGCTTAGAACAGAATTCTCAAACCTTGATAAGGTGGATTATGGCTGTCATATGGGCTTTTTTAATCAGCTGGGGGCTGGTTCTTCTAATGAAAAGTTAGCCGGTGGTGCTTTTTTGAAGGCCAACTCTCAGGTTGATGGATGTCATATGGATGGTTTTGCTGATTTGCGGCTGTGTCAATACATGGTTTATCCGCCACTTCTCATTACTATGGGCTTTGTGAGACATGTGCCTAGTCTCAAGTTTAGGTTGTTTAAGGCGTCAGAATAATTTTTTAGCTTAATTTCGTTGTTATGTTGACAGTAAGGCGACTTACTGATCTTATGTCTTTTGTGTTTGATGTTTTTTCTTTGTTGTTCCGCTAGGCAGATTGTTACTAATCGCGGGGTATGCCCCTAGAATTGTAATCTTTTGCTTGTGGTATAAATTTTCATTAGCAAAAAAAAAAAAAAAAAAAAAAATAGTTTTGCTTCATTTTTGACTCGTTTGAACATGAAAACCACTTGTAGCCTTCGAACATGGAAACCACTCGTTTGACCCTTGAAACTCAATAAAACCTCAATTTGGAATCGTTGGAACAAAAGCATTAATTTAACTTCATCTTTTTCTTATTTGAACATGGAAACCACTTGTAGCCTAGTCGCCAAAATGAGGTTTTAGTGAGTCTTAGTCGCCAAACGATTAAAGAACAGGGCTCAAATGGTTTTCATGTTCAAACGAGTCAAAAATGAAGCAAAACTAATTTTCTTGTTCCAACGAGTCCAAAATGAGGTTTTAGTGAGTTTGAGGGGTCAAACATGTCAAGAACTAGGCTACAAGTGGTTTCAATGTTCAAATAAGAAAAAGATGAAGTTAAATTAATGCTTTTGTTCCAACGATTCCAAATTGAGGTTTTATTGTGTTTCAAGGGTCAAACGAGTGGTTTCCATGTTCGAAGGCTACAAGTGGTTTCCATGTTCAAACGAGTCAAAAATGAAGCAAAACTAATTTTCTTGTTCCAACGAGTCCAAAATGAGGTTTTAGTGAGTTTGAGGGGTCAAACGAGTCAAAAATTAAGCTACAAGTGGTTTCAATGCTCAAATGAGTCAAAAATGAAGCAAAACTAATTTTCTTTTTCCAACGAGTCCAAAATGAGGATTTAGTGAGTTTGAGGGGTCAAACGAATCAAGAACAATGCTACAAGTGGTTTCCATGTTCAAACAAGTAAAAAATGAAGCCATATTAATTTTCTTGTTCCGACTGGTCTAAAATGAGGTTTTAGCGAGTCTTAGGCGCTAAACGATTAAAGAACAGGGCTCAAATGGTTTTCATGTTCAAACGAGTCAAAAATGAAGTAAAACTAATTTTCTTGTTCAAACGAGTCCAAAATGAGGTTTTAGTGAGTTTGAGGGGTCAAACGAGTCAAGAACTAGGCTACAAGTGGTTTCCATGTTCAAATAATAAAAAGATGAAGTTAAATTAATGCTTTTGTTCCAACGAGTCCAAATTGAGGTTTTATTGAGTTTGAAGGGTCAAACGAGTGGTTTCCATGTTCGAAGGCTACAAGTGGTTTCCATGTTCAAACGAGTCAAAAATGAAGCAAAAATAATTTTCTTGTTCCAACGAGTCCAAAATGAGGTTTTAGTGAGTTTGAGGGGTCAAACGAGTCAAAAATTAAGCTACAAGTGGTTTCCATGTTCAAACGAGTCAAAAATGAAGCAAAACTAATTTTCTTGTTCCAACGAGTCCAAAATGAGGTTTTAGTGAGTTTGAGGGGTCAAACGAATCAAGAACAAAGCTACAGTTGGTTTCCATGTTAAAACAAGTAAAAAATGAAGCCATATTCATTTTCTTGTTCCGACCGGTCCAAAATGAGGTTTTAGTGAGTCTTAGTCGCCAAACGATTAAAGAACAGGGCTCAAATGGTTTTCATGTTCAAACGAGTCAAAAATGAAGCAAAACTAATTTTCTTGTTCCAACGAGTCCAAAATGAGGTTTTAGTGAGTTTGAGGGGTCAAACATGTCAAGAACTAGGCTACAAGTGGTTTCAATGTTCAAATAAGAAAAAGATGAAGTTAAATTAATGCTTTTGTTCCAACGATTCCAAATTGAGGTTTTATTGTGTTTCAAGGGTCAAACGAGTGGTTTCCATGTTCGAAGGCTACAAGTGGTTTCCATGTTCAAACGAGTCAAAAATGAAGCAAAACTAATTTTCTTGTTCCAACGAGTCCAAAATGAGGTTTTAGTGAGTTTGAGGGGTCAAACGAGTCAAAAATTAAGCTACAAGTGGTTTCAATGCTCAAATGAGTCAAAAATGAAGCAAAACTAATTTTCTTTTTCCAACGAGTCCAAAATGAGGATTTAGTGAGTTTGAGGGGTCAAACGAATCAAGAACAATGCTACAAGTGGTTTCCATGTTCAAACAAGTAAAAAATGAAGGCATATTATTTTTCTTGTTCCGACCGGTCCAAAATGAGGTTTTAGTGAGTCTTAGTCGCCAAACGATTAAAGAACAGGGCTCAAATGGTTTTCATGTTCAAACGAGTCAAAAATGAAGCAAAACTAATTTTCTTGTTCCAACGAGTCCAAAATGAGGTTTTAGTGAGTTTGAGGGGTCAAACATGTCAAGAACTAGGCTACAAGTGGTTTCAATGTTCAAATAAGAAAAAGATGAAGTTAAATTAATGCTTTTGTTCCAACGATTCCAAATTGAGGTTTTATTGTGTTTCAAGGGTCAAACGAGTGGTTTCCATGTTCGAAGGCTACAAGTGGTTTCCATGTTCAAACGAGTCAAAAATGAAGCAAAACTAATTTTCTTGTTCCAACGAGTCCAAAATGAGGTTTTAGTGAGTTTGAGGGGTCAAACGAGTCAAAAATTAAGCTACAAGTGGTTTCAATGCTCAAATGAGTCAAAAATGAAGCAAAACTAATTTTCTTTTTCCAACGAGTCCAAAATGAGGATTTAGTGAGTTTGAGGGGTCAAACGAATCAAGAACAATGCTACAAGTGGTTTCCATGTTCAAACAAGTAAAAAATGAAGCCATATTAATTTTCTTGTTCCGACTGGTCTAAAATGAGGTTTTAGCGAGTCTTAGGCGCTAAACGATTAAAGAACAGGGCTCAAATGGTTTTCATGTTCAAACGAGTCAAAAATGAAGTAAAACTAATTTTCTTGTTCAAACGAGTCCAAAATGAGGTTTTAGTGAGTTTGAGGGGTCAAACGAGTCAAGAACTAGGCTACAAGTGGTTTCCATGTTCAAATAATAAAAAGATGAAGTTAAATTAATGCTTTTGTTCCAACGAGTCCAAATTGAGGTTTTATTGAGTTTGAAGGGTCAAACGAGTGGTTTCCATGTTCGAAGGCTACAAGTGGTTTCCATGTTCAAACGAGTCAAAAATGAAGCAAAAATAATTTTCTTGTTCCAACGAGTCCAAAATGAGGTTTTAGTGAGTTTGAGGGGTCAAACGAGTCAAAAATTAAGCTACAAGTGGTTTCCATGTTCAAACGAGTCAAAAATGAAGCAAAACTAATTTTCTTGTTCCAACGAGTCCAAAATGAGGTTTTAGTGAGTTTGAGGGGTCAAACGAATCAAGAACAATGCTACAGTTGGTTTCCATGTTAAAACAAGTAAAAAATGAAGCCATATTCATTTTCTTGTTCCGACCGGTCCAAAATGAGGTTTTAGTGAGTCTTAGTCGCCAAACGATTAAAGAACAGGGCTCAAATGGTTTTCATGTTCAAACGAGTCAAAAATGAAGCAAAACTAATTTTCTTGTTCCAACGAGTCCAAAATGAGGTTTGAGTGAGTTTGAGAGGTCAAACGTGTCAAGAACTAGGCTACAAGTGGTTTCAATGTTCAAATAAGAAAAAGATGAAGTTAAGTTAATGCTTTTGTTCCAACGAGTCCAAATTGAGGTTTTACTGAGTTTGAAGGGTCAAACGAGTGGTTTCCATGTTCGAAGGCTACAAGTGGTTTCCATGTTCAAACGAGTCAAAAATGAAGCAAAACTAATTTTCTTGTTCCAACGAGTCCAAAATGAGGTTTTAGTGAGTTTGAGGGGTCAAACGAGTCAAAAATTAAGCTACAAGTGGTTTCCATGTTCAAATAAGAAAAAGATGAAGTTAAATTAATGCTTTTGTTCCAACAATTCCAAATTGAGGTTTTATTGAGTTTCAAGGGTCAAACGAGTGGTTTCCATGTTCGAAGGCTACAAGTGGTTTCCATGTTCAAACGAGTCAAAAATGAAGCAAAACTAATTTTCTTGTTCCAACGAGTCCAAAATGAGGTTTTAGTGAGTTTGAGGGGTCAAACGAGTCAAAAATTAAGCTACAAGTGGTTTCAATGCTCAAACGAGTCAAAAATGAAGCAAAACTAATTTTCTTGTTCCAACGAGTCCAAAATGAGGTTTTAGTGAGTTTGAGGGGTCAAACGAATCAAGAACAATGCTACAAGTGGTTTCCATGTTCAAACAAGTAAAAAATGAAGGCATATTATTTTTCTTGTTCCGACCGGTCCAAAATGAGGTTTTAGTGAGTCTTAGTCGCCAAACGATTAAATAACAGGGCTCAAATGGTTTTCATGTTCAAACGAGTCAAAAATGAAGCAAAACTAATTTTCTTGTTCCAACGAGTCCAAAATGAGGTTTTAGTGAGTTTGAGGGGTCAAACATGTCAAGAACTAGGCTACAAGTGGTTTCAATGTTCAAATAAGAAAAAGATGAAGTTAAATTAATGCTTTTGGTCCAACGATTCCAAATTGAGGTTTTATTGTGTTTCAAGGGTCAAACGAGTGGTTTCCATGTTCGAAGGCTACAAGTGGTTTCCATGTTCAAACGAGTCAAAAATGAAGCAAAACTAATTTTCTTGTTCCAACGAGTCCAAAATGAGGTTTTAGTGAGTTTGAGGGGTCAAACGAGTCAAAAATTAAGCTACAAGTGGTTTCAATGCTCAAATGAGTCAAAAATGAAGCAAAACTAATTTTCTTTTTCCAACGAGTCCAAAATGAGGATTTAGTGAGTTTGAGGGGTCAAACGAATCAAGAACAATGCTACAAGTGGTTTCCATGTTCAAACAAGTAAAAAATGAAGCCATATTAATTTTCTTGTTCCGACTGGTCTAAAATGAGGTTTTAGCGAGTCTTAGGCGCTAAACGATTAAAGAACAGGGCTCAAATGGTTTTCATGTTCAAACGAGTCAAAAATGAAGTAAAACTAATTTTCTTGTTCAAACGAGTCCAAAATGAGGTTTTAGTGAGTTTGAGGGGTCAAACGAGTCAAGAACTAGGCAACAAGTGGTTTCCATGTTCAAATAATAAAAAGATGAAGTTAAATTAATGCTTTTGTTCCAACGAGTCCAAATTGAGGTTTTATTGAGTTTGAAGGGTCAAACGAGTGGTTTCCATGTTCGAAGGCTACAAGTGGTTTCCATGTTCAAACGAGTCAAAAATGAAGCAAAAATAATTTTCTTGTTCCAACGAGTCCAAAATGAGGTTTTAGTGAGTTTGAGGGGTCAAACGAGTCAAAAATTAAGCTACAAGTGGTTTCCATGTTCAAACGAGTCAAAAATGAAGCAAAACTAATTTTCTTGTTCCAACGAGTCCAAAATGAGGTTTTAGTGAGTTTGAGGGGTCAAACGAATCAAGAACAATGCTACAGTTGGTTTCCATGTTAAAACAAGTAAAAAATGAAGCCATATTCATTTTCTTGTTCCGACCGGTCCAAAATGAGGTTTTAGTGAGTCTTAGTCGCCAAACGATTAAAGAACAGGGCTCAAATGGTTTTCATGTTCAAACGAGTCAAAAATGAAGCAAAACTAATTTTCTTGTTCCAACGAGTCCAAAATGAGGTTTTAGTGAGTTTGAGAGGTCAAACGTGTCAAGAACTAGGCTACAAGTGGTTTCAATGTTCAAATAAGAAAAAGATGAAGTTAAGTTAATGCTTTTGTTCCAACGAGTCCAAATTGAGGTTTTATTGAGTTTGAAGGGTCAAACGAGTGGTTTCCATGTTCGAAGGCTACAAGTGGTTTCCATGTTCAAACGAGTCAAAAATGAAGCAAAACTAATTTTCTTGTTCCAACGAGTCCAAAATGAGGTTTTAGTGAGTTTGAGGGGTCAAACGAGTCAAAAATTAAGCTACAAGTGGTTTCAATGCTCAAATGAGTCAAAAATGAAGCAAAACTAATTTTCTTTTTCCAACGAGTCCAAAATGAGGATTTAGTGAGTTTGAGGGGTCAAACGAATCAAGAACAATGCTACAAGTGGTTTCCATGTTCAAACAAGTAAAAAATGAAGCCATATTAATTTTCTTGTTCCGACTGGTCTAAAATGAGGTTTTAGCGAGTCTTAGGCGCTAAACGATTAAAGAACAGGGCTCAAATGGTTTTCATGTTCAAACGAGTCAAAAATGAAGTAAAACTAATTTTCTTGTTCAAACGAGTCCAAAATGAGGTTTTAGTGAGTTTGAGGGGTCAAACGAGTCAAGAACTAGGCAACAAGTGGTTTCCATGTTCAAATAATAAAAAGATGAAGTTAAATTAATGCTTTTGTTCCAACGAGTCCAAATTGAGGTTTTATTGAGTTTGAAGGGTCAAACGAGTGGTTTCCATGTTCGAAGGCTACAAGTGGTTTCCATGTTCAAACGAGTCAAAAATGAAGCAAAAATAATTTTCTTGTTCCAACGAGTCCAAAATGAGGTTTTAGTGAGTTTGAGGGGTCAAACGAGTCAAAAATTAAGCTACAAGTGGTTTCCATGTTCAAACGAGTCAAAAATGAAGCAAAACTAATTTTCTTGTTCCAACGAGTCCAAAATGAGGTTTTAGTGAGTTTGAGGGGTCAAACGAATCAAGAACAATGCTACAGTTGGTTTCCATGTTAAAACAAGTAAAAAATGAAGCCATATTCATTTTCTTGTTCCGACCGGTCCAAAATGAGGTTTTAGTGAGTCTTAGTCGCCAAACGATTAAAGAACAGGGCTCAAATGGTTTTCATGTTCAAACGAGTCAAAAATGAAGCAAAACTAATTTTCTTGTTCCAACGAGTCCAAAATGAGGTTTTAGTGAGTTTGAGAGGTCAAACGTGTCAAGAACTAGGCTACAAGTGGTTTCAATGTTCAAATAAGAAAAAGATGAAGTTAAGTTAATGCTTTTGTTCCAACGAGTCCAAATTGAGGTTTTATTGAGTTTGAAGGGTCAAACGAGTGGTTTCCATGTTCGAAGGCTACAAGTGGTTTCCATGTTCAAACGAGTCAAAAATGAAGCAAAACTAATTTTCTTGTTCCAACGAGTCCAAAATGAGGTTTTAGTGAGTTTGAGGGGTCAAACGAGTCAAAAATTAAGCTACAAGTGGTTTCCATGTTCAAACGAGTCAAAAATGAAGCAAAACTAATTTTCTTGTTCCAACGAGTCCAAAATGAGGTTTTAGTGAGTTTGAGGGGTCAAACGAATCAAGAACAATGCTACAATTGGTTTCCATGTTCAAACAAGTAAAAAATGAAGCCATATTAATTTTCTTGTTCCGACCGGTCCAAAATGAGGTTTTAGTGAGTCTTAGTCGCCAAACGATTAAAGAACAGGGCTCAAATGGTTTTCATGTTCAAACGAGTCAAAAATGAAGCAAAACTAATTTTCTTGTTCCAACGAGTCCAAAATTAGGTTTTAGTGAGTTTGAGGGGTCAAACGTGTCAAGAACTAGGCTACAAGTGGTTTCAATGTTCAAATAAGAAAAAGATGAAGTTAAATTAATGCTTTTGTTCCAACGAGTCCAAATTGAGGTTTTATTGAGTTTGAAGGGTCAAACGAGTGGTTTCCATGTTCGAAGGCTACAAGTGGTTTCCATGTTCAAACGAGTCAAAAATGAAGAAACTTCCCCTTGCTGTGGTAACAATGAGAGTCGCTCTAACCTCTCTCTAACTTCTCTCTAGAAAACCCTAGCCGCCTTTAAATTTTTCCTTAATCTTCACCTTTTCTCCATCAGATCTACACCTAAACCTGCCTAAATTCACATCTCATCCTCTTGTCTTCCACCTTAAACACCATATTTCTTACTTTATTTATATAAATTATGGATTCTTGTGTTTCGTCCCTTCCCTCTCTTAGACGAAGGGAGCCTATTCCGGGTTTACGAACGGAAGGCCAGGTTATTATCAATTCGCTGATGGGTTTATCCCTTGGTGTGTTGGAGGGTTCTCCCAAGGAGTGGGATGCGTCTCCTATGTCATGGGCTTTGCACTATAATCAGTGTGGAGAAGGTTCCTTGGAGTCCCGGGTGGGGATTTCAATTCATCTGATGAGTAATCGTTCTTTGAATTCTATTAATGTTGCTTTGATGTCTGTTATTGTTGACTCATTGTTACCAGCGAATGGAGAAGAGCTTGTTAATCTCTTTAACAATCGCAAGGGTATTTATTTGTTGAGTTGTTCCCTGATTTTAACTCAGAGGACAACTATGGGAAGCCCATTTTTGGGTGACTATGTTTGGAAGGTTCTGTTTGGGGGAGGTAGGGAAAATGTTGGATTACATTTGCATGTGTTTCATGGTGGCAGTGATGAGATGCCCCTTTGGCATGATGTTCGTATGTTGGGGGAACTCGGTGTTGGCGGACACCCTAGCTTGGGGAATGATGTTGTTAAGAATAGAGTTATTACAATTGATAACTCTGATGAGGATTTTTTGGAAAGTTTTTATCTGATTTCGGTTGGAAAAAAGGAAATGCTGGTTGCCCAGAATATGTTTGATGTTATGCCTCAGCATACTTTTGCCACTGCTGAGATTATTGAGAGAATGATGAAGTCTTTGTCGGTTGCTTACGATGGCATTGAGGATTTTTCTGCTCTTGTTATTAATGGGGATGCTACCAGAGGTCTTGAGACTACTTGGTGGACTACGACTTCCATTTCAGGGAGGACTTTAGCCGTACAGCAACATTTTCTTTTTGCTCAAAGGAATGGGGAGGGTGTTCGGAATGCAAGGGCACACTATCATCTTATGTATGCGAATAGTTGTGGTGGATTGGTCACACAGTGGGGGTTTGATCTCTCTGTGTTGTTCTCAGAGCATGGCTCAGAAATTACTGTTGGTTTCTTTCGAAGGACTGAAATCTTTGCAATGGACGGTGTAACTCTGGTGGCAATGCCTTTTCAGAGTAGATGGGCTCTGGAAACGAGGATTAGGGTCGAGGAGACCTATTGTGGCAAGAATTTTCGTCAGTCATGGTTTAGCAAGTTTCATTACAGGAAACTTGAGGGTATGGTTACTATGATATACCTGGGTGCTATTAAAGAGAACATGAATTTTGTGTTAATTGCTGGAGATTCTGCTAAGGATGTCTCTGTTCGTATGTTGATTGGTTTGGACAGGAACCTGATGTGGGATACTTTATGTGTTGAAAGAACTGATTGTCCACAGTCAGTTGTTCCAGATGTTTATTGTGTTTTATGCGGCCGGGGTCTGTACTTGGGGAAAAGAGGATGTTGCAGGGAACACCAGGTGTTCTTTGGTAAAAGTTGTGATGGTGATCTCTTCTTGGAGGTGGTGACTAGCAGGTGCGGTGACTTAAACCGCATGGTTAATACAGTGCGGAAGAAGACAGATTTTAGCATGGAAACAAAAGTTGGGCTCGTTATGACTCATGTGCTTCACACTGAGTGTGATGGGTCACATTACAGATTATCATCTCAATTAAAGGGTATTAAGTGCGAACATCCACTTGTTGTTGGAGGGGGTACTCTGGAAATGCTAAGATGCATTTTCCTAGCTCATGTAGTGGTTGTAAGCCAAAGCAGGTTTGGTTACGATGGTGTGATTTACCAATTGTTAGTAATGATGCAATGTTGGAAAACTGGATGTCAGTTAGATGGCATGGGTCCTCCGAGGTCTGGATGACATGGTCAATGCAAACGGAGTGGAATGTAATGCAGTTCTGTGTTTATGCTATTGGCAGTCCACTTAGCCAGTATGGTGGTGGTCTTGACAGCATACCATGCTATGTTCTTTCAGGCGCTAGTCTTGATGCTAATTCTCGAATTGTTGGAGGTCGTTTGGTTTGGCTTAGAACAGAATTCTCAAACCTTGATAAGGTGGATTATGGCTGTCATATGGGCTTTTTTAATCAGCTGGGGGCTGGTTCTTCTAATGAAAAGTTAGCCGGTGGTGCTTTTTTGAAGGCCAACTCTCAGGTTGATGGATGTCATATGGATGGTTTTGCTGATTTGCGGCTGTGTCAATACATGGTTTATCCGCCACTTCTCATTACTATGGGCTTTGTGAGACATGTGCCTAGTCTCAAGTTTAGGTTGTTTAAGGCGTCAGAATAATTTTTTAGCTTAATTTCGTTGTTATGTTGACAGTAAGGCGACTTACTGATCTTATGTCTTTTGTGTTTGATGTTTTTTCTTTGTTGTTCCGCTAGGCAGATTGTTACTAATCGCGGGGTATGCCCCTAGAATTGTAATCTTTTGCTTGTGGTATAAATTTTCATTAGCAAAAAAAAAAAAAAAAAAAATAGTTTTGCTTCATTTTTGACTCGTTTGAACATGAAAACCACTTGTAGCCTTCGAACATGGAAACCACTCGTTTGACCCTTGAAACTCAATAAAACCTCAATTTGGAATCGTTGGAACAAAAGCATTAATTTAACTTCATCTTTTTCTTATTTGAACATGGAAACCACTTGTAGCCTAGTCGCCAAAATGAGGTTTTAGTGAGTCTTAGTCGCCAAACGATTAAAGAACAGGGCTCAAATGGTTTTCATGTTCAAACGAGTCAAAAATGAAGCAAAACTAATTTTCTTGTTCCAACGAGTCCAAAATGAGGTTTTAGTGAGTTTGAGGGGTCAAACGAGTCAAAAATTAAGCTACAAGTGGTTTCCATGTTCAAACGAGTCAAAAATGCAGCAAAACTAATTTTCTTGTTCCAACGAGTCCAAAATGAGGTTTTAGTGAGTTTGAGGGGTCAAACGAATCAAGAACAATGCTACAATTGGTTTCCATGTTCAAACAAGTAAAAAATGAAGCCATATTAATTTTCTTGTTCCGACCGGTCCAAAATGAGGTTTTAGTGAGTCTTATTCGCCAAACGATTAAAGAACAGGGCTCAAATGGTTTTCATGTTCAAACGAGTCAAAAATGAAGCAAAACTAATTTTCTTGTTCCAACGAGTCCAAAATGAGGTTTTAGTGAGTTTGAGGGGTCAAACGTGTCAAGAAGCTACAGGTGGTTTCAATGTTCAAATAAGAAAAAGATGAAGTTAAATTAATGCTTTTGTTCCAACGAGTCCCAATTGAGGTTTTATTAAGTTTGAAGGGTCAAACGAGTCAAGAACAAGGCTACAAGTGGTTTACAAGTTCAAACAAGAAAAAAATGAATCTAAATTTATAGTTTTGTTCCAACGAGCCCAAGATGAGGTTTTAGTTAGTTTTAAGGGTCAAACGAGTGAAGAACAAGGCTACAAGTGGTTTCCATGTTCAAACGAGTCAAAAATGAAGCCAGGTTAATTTTTTTGTTCCAACTAGTCCAAAATGAAGTTTTAGTGAGTTTTAGGGGTCAACGAAGTCAAGAACAAGGCTACAAGTGGTTTCCATGTTCAAACGAGTCAAAAATGAAGTATAATTAATTTTCTTGTTCCAACGAGTCCAAAATGAGGTTTTAGTGAGTTTGAGGGGTCAAACGAGTCAAAAATTAAGCTACAAGTGGTTTCCATGTTCAAACGAGTCAAAAATGAAGCAAAGCTAATTTTCTTGTTCCAACGAGTCCAAAATGAGGTTTTAGTGAGTTTGAGGGGTCAAACGAATCAAGAACAATGCTACAAGTGGTTTCCATGTTCAAACAAGTAAAAAATGAAGCCATATTATTTTTCTTGTTCCGACCAGTCCAAAATGAGGTTTTAGTGAGTCTTAGTCGCCAAACGATTAAAGAACAGGGCTCAAATGGTTTTCATGTTCAAACGAGTCAAAAATGAAGTAAAACTAATTTTCTTGTTCCAACGAGTCCAAAATGAGGTTTTAGTGAGTTTGAGGGGTCAACGTGTCAAGAACTAGGCTACAAGTGGTTTCAATGTTCAAATAAGAAAAAGATGAAATGAAATTAATGCTTTTGTTCCAACGAGTCTAAATTGAGGTTTTATTGAGTTTGAAGGGTCAAACGAGTCAAGAACAAGGCTAGAAGTGGTTTCCAAGTTCAAACAAGAAAAAAATGAATCTAAATTTATAGTTTTGTTCCAACGAGCCCAAGATGAGGTTATAGTTAGTTTTAAGGGTCAAACGAGTGAAGAACAAGGCTACAAGTGGTTTTTTTTTTTTTTGCTAACTAAAATTTTATACCAAAAGGAACAACTTTTACAAATCTAGGGGCATACCCCGCGAATCAACATCCAGCTAAAACATCATAACATACTCAATTACTAAATCGAGTCAGCTTAAAGACCATCTAGCTATGCTAGATTAGATACAAGTCATAACAATGCCAAAAAAGACAGTGGAACCTATCGGTTCACATCCTAGCATTCTAATCAGCAGGTCCTTCCTCAGCGTGGCAAACCAAAAAGGATCCCCCACTCGCATGGTCATCTCAGCACAATTAGTCATTGTCCGGTTCCAGCAAACGTCAGTAAGAGCAGGACTATCCTGTATCCCACGACCCAAGATCCCAGTTTTCGTCCACCTGACCTGCACATCAGCTTCACACCCCTGCATTAGCACAGGCCACTGCATTCCTTCCATCTTCAATTCCAAACTTTGATGATCATTGTCAATCTTCTCAAGAGCAACTTCTTTAAAACTGGGATTAACCCCAACCTTGCCCCCTCCATTCATCACCACATCAACCTCCTCCACCTGTCCCTGCAGCATGGGCTCCCTAAACCCCATGAATTCAGTAAACAGTTTAAGAACTTTAAAATTGTTCTTAGCTTCCAACAAGTGGCGTTTAGCAGCCATCCAGTCCCATTGTGTAACCCATACACTAAAGTGTGCCATATCATCTTGAGCCAGACCCTTCAACAAGGAGTCAAGACCATCATCATCATGAGCAGAGGGAATAACCCTATGCTCAGACTCTCCCATGTCAGCAGCCTTAGCCATCACCTGAGGAACAATTTGTTGAGAAACAGCATCTTCAGTACACATACGGCTTTCATCGAGCAGCTTGTGTTCCTCTAACACAGGTTCAACATTGAACCCATCATCCATAAACAATTTGGGCCACAACTTTCCAACCACCTTCCCCATCAATTCCTTAGAAAGAGACTGGGCTTCCGAGGCCTTCACAGGACTTCCGTCAACCAGTTGGCGGGCGTTCTTTATAAGTTCCTCTTTGCAAAGAGAAACCTCACCATTTACCGCAACAGGATGAAACCCACAACCATCCAAGCCCAGAGAGTCGCTATCATACTCCATTTGCTTGTAACCAGATGGCTGCAATCTCTCACCGGATTGAGTCGATTGAGTCAACAAATCCTGCTCCCCATTAACTAACCCAGTAGAAAGACAAGGGTAATAAACCTTGACCTCCGCCGAAAAACTGACCTTCTTCTTCGAGACCTGCTCCCCCTTAACTAACTCAGTAGAAGGGGCACCGTGGAGACTAGGATAAAAAACCCTAACCTCCGGAGAGTAGGAGACCCTCTTCGGGCTACTAACTGGACTCCCCAACTTAACAATGGGTTCACCCATAAGGATACAACCCCCAACTCTAGGAATCTCCAATACAAGGTTCTCTGAGAAGGTAACCCTTTTCGGACTCATCTTCGGTACCAACCCAACCTGGGTCTTCGCCAACAATCCCCTAGCATCATTAACCAACTCCTTAGAGTCAGCAAGGAGACCAGTAATAGAACTACTATTCTCCGACAAAGAAGCATCGGAGAAAGTAACCCTCTTCCGACTCATGAAAGAAAAAGGAAAAGAAATATAGGTGTTTATGGTGTAAGATTAGAAGAAAGAGATGGATTAGCGATGGATTTATGGTTATATTAATGGAAAGATGTTTAGATTTAGTTTTGAGAAGAGGCGGCTAGCCAGGGTTTCTAGAGAGAAACGACTCTCATTTTGTTTCCCTTTTAGGAATTTTAGAAGAGGCTACAAGTGGTTTCCATGTTCAAACGAGTCAAAAATGAAGCCAGGTTAATTTTTTTGTTCCGACTAGTCCAAAATGAAGTTTTTTTTTTGCTAATTAAAATTTTATACCACCGGAAAAGATTACATCTCTAGGGGCATACCCCGCGATTAGTAATACATCTACCTAGCGGAACAACAAAGAAAAAACATCAATAATGCTAGAAAAACTAGCAGTCAACAACAGAAACTTGTCCAGAATGAACAACAACCAAATAAGAGAGAATAGTTAGAACTAGCTTAAACCACAAGAGCTAAACCTATGCCAGGATAATAGCCACGAAATATACCCCTCATAGGGTCTTCAACTAACCATCCCAGCCATGTCCGAAGGGCCCTCCTGTATAACCTGTCAATGCAGCAACTCCTACTACAGTGACACCAAATGTCGATACCTCTACAAAAGAAACCAGCATCCATGTTGCTGCTTACCAAACCACAATCTGAGAACAAAACAGAGAGACCAGACCCCCGTTGTATTACCATCATCTCACATTCTACCATCAAATTCGTCCACTGAAAGTCAAGCATTACGTGCATCTTCTCCTCCTTGAAAACCTTCACCTGAATGGTGGCTTCATCTTTATTGCAGGCCCCATCCGCCACAGCCCTTGTTAATCCTCCAGAATTCCTCAAGTTGCAAAACGGAGTTGCACCAACTGAATCATTCCCTACTATAAAAGCATAAAACTCCTTGCAACCTCCATCAAGCACCAAATGGCAGGTCTTAAGACTAAACTGCCAGCCATTATCAATGACTATATTCCACTGAAAAACTCCAAGGTTACGCTTGGACATCTTAGCAAGCATTAAGTACCCAAAGTACCCAACAACACATCCGCGAGTAAGAGCATCGCACCATATTCCATGAGCAGAAAACAACACCTCAACTGGCTCAACCAACACCAGATATTTATCAAGAAATTCCTTCTTAGGGACATCATATTTCATATCCTCAAAAGGATCCTTAAGCATCACATATGCATCTTTTTTGAGAAAGATACCATTCGTCAGCTTTTCCAGCGAATCACTCCTCTGAGGTTTTTTGTCAAACATCTTCAATGCCAAAGTCGATGTAGCAACAAAAAACCCCACCATCCGAGGATTCATGCCAACACGTAATCCAATAACAGAGGTTACATCCTCTCTAGTCCTTACTAGAAAAAGGTTGTTACTTCCCTTCCCCCAACCAGACCTGACCGCCGCAAAAGAACGGTTCTGCATAGACACATCATCAACCGTAGCCTCCTTTTGAGCCATAAGGGTTTCCCCTTCTACATTTGGGTGAGTAATAACAATATTACCCATAAATCGGGCTGGATGAACATCACACACGTGATCCTCTGCCTCCGATTTTTCCATAGGAGTAACTCCTTGCATAAAATCAAAAGAGATAATATCATCAGTAGACCCTTTAATAGCCTGCTCATCAGTAGACCCTTTATAAAATAGATCTGAATTTTCACAATCATCAGGGTAATAAACCCTAACCTCCTCCGCGAAGGAGACCTTCTTCAAGACCTTCTCGCCCAACGACCCCTTATTAGTAAGCGAATCTGGGAGCAAACGAGGGTAATAGACCTTAACCTCCGGCGAGAACGAAACCCTCTTTGAACTCATAATCGGACTAGAAAATAATCTATAAACTAAGAAATTTGGTGTATAGGTGGGGGATTTGAGAAGCAAGATGGATTTATGAGGGCTGATTGTATAGATCTGATGAAGAAATTGCTTAGGTTTTAGAGAGAGGAAGTTAGAGAGAAGGAAGAGAGAAACCGACTCTCATTTTAGTTGTCCCCCATCATGTTGAGTTGCGTGAACAATGTCCAAAATGAAATTTTAGTGAGTTTTAGGGGTCAACCAAGTCAAGAACAAGGCTACAAGTGGTTTACATGTTCAAACGAGTCAAAAATAAAACAAAACTAATTTTCTTGTTCCAACGAGTCCAAAATGAGGTTTTAGTGAGTTTGAGGGGTCAAACGATTCAAGAACAATGCTACAAGTGGTTTCCATGTTCAAACAAGTAAAAAATGAAGCCAAATTAATTTTCTTGTTCCGACCGGTCCAAAATGAGGTTTTAGTAAGTCTTAGTCACCAAACGATTAAAGAACAGGGCTCAAATGGTTTTCATGTTCAAACGAGTAAAAAATAAAGCAAAACTTTTTTTTTTTGCTAATTAAAATTTTATACCAACAGGAACAACGAATACAACCCGCGAAATCAACATTCAATATTATAGAACCAAACTCCCTCAAGTAAGTTAATACTTGAGGGAGCAGCAACCAAGACTACAAAAACTAGCTAACCTAGTTTAAACATTAGAAAATAACACTGCCAAATGAGTTAAAATAAGTTGCCTCTCCCGGCCCACATTGAAAGAAAAGATCCATATCCATTGAAAAAATACCACTTGCAACAAAGTGGTCCTTCCCCTATGCCAACCGCTTCCATCTGCTGCATGAAAATCAACATTTATGCCACTCATGGCCTCAGTGCACATCATGAGAGTTGGCCTCCAGAAAAGCACCTCATCGGCTAACTTTTCATTGGAAGGAGAACCCGCTCCCAGCTGATTAATCAGCCACGTAGTAACCATTTGATTTTCACACAGACCACCAGTTCTGATTCTATCCCCAAACACCGCCATCTGAGCTGCCACGGCCTTGGACAACATAGCATGGGAATACATCAAGTCGGACCAGGTTACCACAAGCCCCACATCCACACCAACAGAAGTAATGAGAAAGCACTTCCTGCTCTCATCTCCTTGAATTACAAACACTCGCAATCTGATTCTTTTAGCAGATCCCATTTCAGAGTGATTCAACCTCAAAGCCATCGTAAACCTCGCCAAGGTTTCACCATTCAAAAAATAGAGTTCTGAACCTCTAAAACCCATGATAACAATCAAATACGCATAAAAAAGAAACGCATTTATAGAAGAAATCCACTTCTGGATCAACAAACTCTTCCGTAGAAGACATACATTCATAAACTTTATCATTCTCTCATTAAGCTCAGCAAAAGCTAAAGCTTGTTGAGGCATAGCATCAGATATAATCTGGTCCTCAAGAGCCAGAAAACTACACACGTCAACCGAAGACTGCTTCTTGAGTAAAGGTAAATCCGCATCAGCTTGAAACCAACCAGATGACCCAAAATCTGACAAAAGCCTATCCACATGAGGCAAATTGACAAACACATAGCACTTGACTCCATCAGAGGTTCCATCTCCATCATGGCACCTATCATCCAAATAAGATCGAACTAACATGACTACCTTCAAAGGAGTCCCTAGACGCGATGCCATAGCTTGTTTCCCTTCTGTGCGTAAGACAAACTCCACATCAACACTAAGCCCATAGGATTCCAACCAAACTGAGCCCGTAACGAGCAAGACAGAACCCACCGTGGGAAAAAAGCCACCAAAAACGATAACCTCAACATAAGTGATTTCTCTATATATAACCTTAGAAGTCATATCCAGAGAACAAATACTAGAGAAATCTCCCACAGAGATATTCTCAAAACCATCAATGGAGGCATCCTCTACCGTGACATCCTCCAAAGCAGATCCCAACCCAATAACAAGGCACCCCGACAGGATTAAAGCCAGCAAACTTCGGTGAGTCATTCCATCAAATAGATGGTGCTCTACAACGCAATCAACCTCCAAGGTCTCTTCAATACCCAGATCCAACATCTGAAATGCAGAATGCTCAGCAGCTAGCACCTCATGGGTGAAAACCATCTGATTCATTAACATACCCTTTGTGAAGAAGAGCACAACTTTCCTGGACATCACCATATCCTTACAAGCATCAAGCTTATAAGTTTCAATCGAAAAAACACTCATCCGAGAAGAGTCAACAGGTTGAAACAAACCCATCCTCATCAAAAGATGATAACTCTTCAAAGGGAGAAAGATCCCCAAACGGTTCTCCATAGAACCCATCAGACAGAACAAATGAAACAAAAAACCCATTTAAACAAAGATAATTAAATATATATAAGAAATATAAGCGATAAAGGTGAAAGATTAGAAGAGAGAGATGGATTAGTGAAGGATTTATGGTCAGAATTGATGGAGAAAGGGTTTAGATTCAGGAAATTTAGTGGCGGCTAGATAGGGTTCCTAGAGAGAAAACGACTCTCATCGGGGATCAAGTTAAAGCAAAACTAATTTTCTTGTTCCAACGAGTCCAAAATAAGGTTTTAGTGAGTTTGAGGGGTCAAACGTGTCAAGAACTAGGCTACAAGTGGTTTCAATATTCAAATAAGAAAAAGATGAAGTTAAATTAATGCTTTTGTTCCAACGAGTCCAAATTGAGGATTTATTGAGTTTGAAGGGTCAAACGAGTCAAGAACAAGGCTACAAGTGGTTTCCAAGTTCAAACAAGAAAAAAATGAATCGAAATTTATAGTTTTGTTCCAACGAGCCCAAGATGAGGTTTTAGTTAGTTTTAAGGGTCAAACGAGTGAAGAACAATGCTACAAGTGGTTTCCATGTTCAAACGAGTCAAAAATGAAGCCAGGTTAATTTTTTTGTTCCGACTAGTCCAAAATGAAGTTTTAGTGAGTTTTAGGGGTCAACCAAGTCTCTTACAAGGCTACAAGTGGTTTCCATGTTCAAACGAGTCAAAAATGAAGTAAAACTAATTTTCTTGTTCCAACGAGTCCAAAATGAGGTTTTAGTGAGTTTGAGGGGTCAAACGAGTCAAAAATTAAGCTACAAGTGGTTTCCATGTTCAAACGAGTCAAAAATGAAGCAAAACTAATTTTTTTTCCAACGAGTCCAAAATGAGGATTTAGTGAGTTTGAGGGGTCAAACGAATCAAGAACAATGCTACAAATGGTTTCCATGTTCAAACAAGTAAAAACTGAAGCCATATTAATTTTCTTGTTCCGACCGGTCTAAAATGAGGTTTTAGTGAGTCTTAGGCGCTAAACGATTAAAGAACAGGGCTCAAATGGTTTTCATGTTCAAACGAGTCAAAAATGAAGTAAAACTAATTTTCTTGTTCAAACGAGTCCAAAATGAGGTTTTAGTGAGTTTGAGGGGTCAAACGAGTCAAGAACTAGGCCACAAGTGGTTTCCATGTTCAAATAAGAAATAGATGAAGTTAAATTAATGCTTTTGTTCCAACGAGTCCAAATTGAGGTTTTATTGAGTTTGAAGGGTCAAACGAGTGGTTTCCATGTTCGAAGGCTACAAGTGGTTTCCATGTTCAAACGAGTCAAAAATGAAGCAAAACTAATTTTCTTGTTCCAACGAGTGCAAAATGAGGTTTTAGTGAGTTTGAGGGGTCAAACGAATCAAGAACAATGCTACAATTGGTTTCCATGTTCAAACAAGTAAAAAATGAAGCCAGATTAATTTTCTTGTTCCGACCGGTCCAAAATGAGGTTTTAGTGAGTCTTAGTCGCCAAACGATTAAAGAACAGGGCTCAAATGGTTTTCATGTTCAAACGAGTCAAAAATGAAGCAAAACTAATTTTCTTGTTCCAACGAGTCCAAAATGAGGTTTTAGTGAGTTTGAGGGGTCAAACGAATCAAGAACAATGCTACAAGTGGTTGTGTTTTGGAAGGGACAGAAAGGATGTTGAGGCGTATGCTTAGGATACTTGGGTGTGAACCAGGGGGTTACACTTATTTTAATTGTTGTTATTGTAGTTATTACTTGACATTGAATGGTGAGGGCGCGATGGAGCAAGGTGTAGAGCTGGATGTTCATAGAGTGTGTGCAATGCGCATTGCAACATGGTTATTTGCTTGTTATGATGTCCTTGAGATGAAGGGATTCGTTGAAGACCCTTTATGGGTGGAGGATGCTTTAGATACCTATGTGAAGAAGTGCAGTTCTATAGCTGAGAATGTTGGTATTGCTGAGTATAGTGATGGTCTTCGAGATCCTTTGATCGAGACCTTGGTTCATATTGATAAGCTGATGAATGACATTGACATAAGGGGCTTAATAATTCCTGCTGTTAAGGAATTTACTATGATCAGTGGTCATGACCCTTTCAAGGATGAGTTGGGATGGTTTCATGGTAGGAGGCCCCCGGAGCTGGTGAGCCTGTTTTGTTGTGATCTTCTACTACAGGCTTTTATTAGAAGGAATGGGTTGGAGCCCTTTCATGAGGAGCCACCCACTAGAGCTCTCTCTGACCTGAGTTTGCAGAAACGGGGAGGGGGGAAATTGGCTGATGTGGTGGATTATAGGGATGTCAAAAAGGTAGGAAATGTATTGGTTACTAGCATGGAGGCCATCCCAGCGAAGGTTTTCATAGGGACTGTGTGTAGTTGGAAGAGGTTGGCTTTATGCGGAGTAGCGATTCGGGAACCCAGCCTGCTTGCGGCTAAGATGGTGATTTCGAAGGAAAATGCTGAGCCATTCATGGACTTGGAGGGTGTGCAGTTCGTGCAGTCTAGGTGGCCAATGAACTGCCTTTGTTTAGGATTGCTGGAGGCACCAGATTAAGTTTGTAATAGGCTTAGTTCTATGTTTTGTTGATTGTAAAATGACTTAAGGTTGTTTGGCTTTGTTGTCTGAATGTTGATTTCGCGGGGTATGCCCCCAGAATTGTGTAAGTTGTTCCTTCTTGGTATAAAATTTTAATTAGCAAAAAAAAAAAAAAAATTTCCTTCTCGGGAACTTAACTGTTTGCCTTGATTCTGCTAATAGACTCGCTGCTTTTGTAGGGTACTTTGGTACTCATGCAGGGAAACCAAGGAGGAAGCTTTTGCTTAAGATTGTTGATGTTTCGTTTCTTCGAAACATTAGTGTGATGTTGATGTCGTACAGTTTCATGCGAAAGGAGGACGCTGGGAGATGGGACCATTCTGTTGTTAGTGATAATTTCAGACAGGAATGCTGGTGTATCATGTTTGGGGGAGGGTCCTTTTTGTTGCAAGTGGATATTCGCATGATGCTTGTTCGCATGAAGATCAAGGCCGGTTTGAATATGATGTTGCTCTTATTTCATGATCCAGGCATAGATTTTATTTAATGTGTTTAAACTAGTTTTCTAGTTTTATCTTGTTATGTTGACTGCTAGTTTATCTAGCTTTATTGTTGTTTTTTTTTCCATGTTGTTCCGTTAGGCAGATGTATTATTTATCGCGGGGTATGCCCCTAGAGATGTAATCATTTTCCTATGGTATAAAAAATTAATTAGCAAAAAAAAAACAATGCTACAAGTGGTTTCCATGTTCAAACAAGTAAAAAATGAAGCCATGTTATTTTTCTTGTTCCGACCGGTCCAAAATGAGGTTTTAGTGAGTCTTAGTCGCCAAACAATTAAAGAACAGGGCTCAAATGGTTTTCATGTTCAAACGAGTCAAAAATGAAGCAAAACTAATTTTCTTGTTCCAACGAGTCCAAAATGAAGTTTTAGTGAGTTTGAGGGGTCAACCGTGTCAACAACTAGGCTACAAGTGGTTTCAATGTTCAAATAAGAAAAAGATGAAGTTAAATTAATGTTTTTGTTCCAACGAGTCCAAATTGAGGTTTTATTGAGCTTGAAGGGTCAAACGAGTCAAGAACAAGGCTACAAGTGGTTTCCAAGTTCAAACAAGAAAAAAATGAATCTAAATTTATAGTTTTGTTCCAACGAGCCCAAGAAGAGGTTTTAGTTAGTTTTAAGGGTCAAACGAGTGAAAAACAAGGCTACAAGTGGTTTCCATGTTCAAACGAGTCAAAAATGAAGCCAGGTTAATTTTTTTGTTCCGACTAGTCCAAAATGAAGTTTTAGTGAGTTTTAGGGGTCAACCAAGTCAAGAACAAGGCTACAAGTGGTTTCCATGTTCAAACGAGTCAAAAATGAAGTAAAACTAATTTTCTTGTTCCAACGAGTCCAAAATGAGGTTTTAATGAGTTTGAGGAGTCAAACGAGTCAAAAATTAAGCTACAAGTGGTTTCCATGTTCAAACGAGTCAAAAATGAAGCAAAACTAATTTTCTTGTTCCAACGAGTCCAAAATGAGGATTTAGTGAGTTTGAGGGGTCAAACGAATCAAGAACAATGCTACAAGTGGTTTCCATGTTCAAACAAGTAAAAAATGAAGCCATATTATTTTTCTTGTTTCGACCGGTCCAAAATGAGGTTTTAGTGAGTCTTAGGCGCCAAACGATTAAAGAACAGGGCTCAAATGTTTTTCATGTTCAAACGAGTCAAAAATGAAGCAAAACTAATTTTCTTGTTCAAACGAGTCCAAAATGAGGTTTTAGTGAGTTTGAGGGGTCAAACGAGTCAAGAACTAGGCTACAAGTGGTTTCCATGTTCGAATAAGAAAAATACGAAGTTAAATTAACGCTTTTGTTCCAACGAGTCCAAATTGAGGTTTTATTGAGTTTGAAGGGTCAAACGAGTCAAGAAAAAGGCTACAAGTGGTTTTCAAGTTCAAACAAGAAAAAAATGAAGCCATTTTAATTTTCTTGTTCCTACCGGTCCAAAATGAAGTTTTAGTGAGTCTTAGGCGCCAAACGATTAAAGAACAGGGCTCAAATGGTTTTCATGTTCAAACGAGTCAAAAATGAAGCAAAACTAATTTTCTTGTTCCAACGAGTCCAAAATGAGGTTTTAGTGAGTTTGAGGGGTCAAACGAGTCAAGAACTAGGCTACAAGTGGTTTCCATGTTCAAATAAGAAAAAGATGAAGTTAAATTAATGCTTTTGTTCAAACGAGTCCAAATTGAGGTTTTATTGAGTTTGAAGGGTCAAACGAGTGGTTTCCATGTTCGAAGGCTACAAGTGGTTTCCATGTTTAAACGAGTCAAAAATGAAGCAAAACTAATTTTCTTGTTCCAACGAGTCCAAAATGAGGTTTTAGTGAGTTTGAGGGGTCAAACGAGTCAAAAATTAAGCTACAAGTGGTTTCCATGTTCAAACGAGTCAAAAATGAAGCAAAACTAATTTTCTTGTTCCAACGAGTCCAAAATGAGGTTTTAGTGAGTTTGAGGGGTCAAACGAATCAAGAACAATGCTACAATTGGTTTCCATGTTCAAACAAGTAAAAAATGAAGCCATATTAATTTTCTTGTTCCGACCGGTCCAAAATGTGGTTTTAGTGAGTCTTAGTCGCCAAACGATTAAAGAACTGGGCTCAAATGGTTTTCATGTTCAAACGAGTCAAAAATGAAGCAAAACAATTTTTTTTTTTTGCTAAATTAAAATTTTATAAAAAACGAGGAAAGAATACACTATCTAGGGGCATACCCCGCGAACTAGCTCAAGACAAGCTGCAAAAACCGTAGCTAAACAACACTACAAGCCAAAGCCAAACAATACTAGTGATGAGAAGTGAAACTCAGTACAACAATAACACTAAGTCAGGCTCCTTGACAACAGCTCTACGAAAAGACTTTAAAGAGTGCACCCGTTCCCTAACCAACCTCTTCACCAAAACCAGAAGGACATGCGAAGGGATTCGATGGCCAGACTTATGCATTCGATCATTGCGTTCTTTCCACAAATAAAAAATTGCAGCAGCCAAATATAAGTAAGCAAGAAGCTTTTTCATAGTCGAGCAGCGATCCAAAAGGAATTCACCACTAAGGAAGCTATCCCAATTGCACGTAAAAGAGAAACCAGAATTCTTTAGCAAGACAGAAGTGTACGTGCATGTGCTAAACAGGTGCTCATTGGTTTCAATTGCATTATCACAAAGCAAGCATCTAAGATCAGTTTGCATACCAAAACGCATAATTCGGTCCTTAGTAAGCAGCCTATTTTTGATGGCCAACCAGAAAGTAAAAGAACACTTAGGCACCGAGATGGGGTGCCAGACTGCATCAACCCACGGAGGAGAGGTGCTGGTAGCCCTTATAGAGTTCCAGATGGTAGAAAGGGTAACATGTTTACCAGACATAGCATCCCAGCATATTTCATCGTGAGAAGCTATGGTCGTGGAATTGATCAGAGTGCGCAAATCCATCATAGAAACGTGGTTCGAGATAGGTAAAGACCAGACACGATCACGCATAAAATCTCCTACTTTAGCCTAATAATTTGAGTCGGCAATAGAGATAATAGAGCTACTAAGCCTGTTAAGAATAGGCCCACCTCGTAACCAGGGATCATGCCATAGGCAGAAATCAGAATTTACCCCGACATGCCTCAAAGCCAAAAGACGAGATTGAAGAATTTTACGAACACACCAAGAAAATTTACCTGACATATGCATGGTCCATAAACCTTTCTTCTTCTTCAGGATATTACTATTGAACCAGGCAATCCATAAAGAAGAGGAACCAGACTGAGTTAGACGCCACAGTTGAAACAAATAGGATGCCCTATTCCAGTCGCAGAGGTCTTTTAAGCCCAACCCACCCTCAGATTTAGGGAGACAGCACTCCGTCCAAGCAACTTTAATCTTTTTAATAGATGTAGATGAGCCACTCCAAAGGAACCGAACAAATAAGGACTGCATTCGTTTGAGAACAGATTTGGGGAGAAACAGATGAGTCGACCAAAAGCTCTGAATACCAAACAAAACGACTTTGATTAATTGTAACCTCCCAGCATGGTTTAGGATTTTATTTAACTAACTGTCAATTTTCCCCGTAAGTCGCATAATAAGAGGGAGGCAATCTCTATACGAGAGCTTGGTAGTGATCACTGGCAGACCCAGGTACTTGATTGGAAGAGACCCCTGTTGAAACCCAGTTGAAGTCAAAACATGATTATGAGTGTCCTCTTCTACATTAGCAAAGAAGCACTGACTTTTCTCCTTATTTGTGAACAGACCAGACATAGCTGCAAAATCATCCACACCTTTAAGCAATATGTCTATAGAAGTTTGATCACCATGGCTAAATAACATGATATCATCCGCGAAAATTAAGTGCGTAATAGAGAGTGACTTAGTCAACCAATGATATTTGAACTGAGAATTGCAAGCTGACTTTTTAAGACAGGAGGTCAGTACTTCCATGGCCAAAACGAAAAGGTAAGGGGATAGGGGATCCCCTTGCCTAAGGCCTGAGCAAGCTTTAAAATAACCTTCTATAGAGCCATTTATTTTTATAGACAGCATACACGTACGAATACAAGTCATGACCCAGGATACGAAGAGAGGGGGGAAGTTCATTCTTTCTAAAGTGGCCGCCAAGAAGTCCCAGTTCAGGGTATCAAATGCCTTCCTTATATCAATCTTAAACGCACAACGAGAAGGCCCCGAGTTAAAGTGATAGTTCCTGAATAATGCTTGAGCTAGTAGAATGTTGTCCCCTATGAGACGCTTTGGAACAAAAGCAGACTGGTTTGAAGAAATCAACAAAGGCATGATCTTCTTTAGTCTCGAGGCAAGCAACTTCGTAATGCATTTATACAAAATGTTACAGCAGGCAATAGGTCTAAAGTCTGACATACTCGAGGCTGATTGAGTTTTGGGGACAAGAGCCATGACAGTAGAGTTAATAATGCGAGGCATATGTAGAGTTTGGAAGAAAAAGAGCACACCCTTGCAAACATCATTGCCAATAACACTCCAAGTAGCCAAGAAGAATTCAGCAGTTAGCCCATCCGGACCTGGGCATTTATTTTTGGCCATTGACTTCATTGCATTCCAAATATCAACATTAGAAAAAGGCTTCACTAAATCTTCGCATTGACCTTGATTAAGAGCAGGAAGTTGAATATCCTCTGACAAAGCTTCCCCCGAGTTCGAACTCCCCAAGAGGTTACTAAAGTAATCAACTGCATTCTGCATACCTGATGAGAGTCGTTTCTCTCTAAAACCAACCTAGCCGCCTCAAATTTTCAGCCTTTTCTACACCTTTAATCCATCAGATCTATATATTTCCTTCCTAAATCCATCTTCCCCTTCCTTATCTCTCACCTTTCCACTATATTTCTTATATCTATTATTTATTCGTAGGTTGCAATGGATTCTCTTTCTCTTTTCGGAAATGGGTCCTTTGTGTCTTTGTTGAATCTTTTGAAGATTCACGATTGCTGCTTGGATGGGGCTTTGGTTCCATCTAGACTTTTTGGACCTGTTTTATGTACAGGTATCTCTCATGGAGGCGTTTGTGCTGAGGCTTTTCCAAATCAAGAGGAGAGAGCTGGGTATCTTGTTGAGAATGATGAAGAGGTTCCTGTTGGGAGCTCTGCGTTTGATGGAAATTATTTTGACCCATTTGGTGAAATTGGAGCCCTAGGCCCATGGCCATGGAACTTCATATTTGCAGCTGCTAAGGTTCTTGGCTCTTTGCTAGACCTTATCAAAATTGTTGAGTTTTGTTACTCAGCATATGTTGTCTTGAGAAGGGATTTACTTGTTATCTCCTTTCAAGATCCGATTCAAGTGTTTTTCTTGAAGGATAATGTTGATGCTCTTTGCTTGAAGAGAGGAAAGGGTTTCGCTGCTCAGGGCAACTCTTTTACCTTCACTAACGAATCCGTTGGGATTGCTTTGTATGAAATAACTCGATGTTGGGGTTATCTTTGGCAAAACCCGGTTTCTTTATCGGGTTTTCTTAAGGATGGTTTCTTAGTTATGTGCAGGTTCTCACCCATTGAGAATCCTCTCTTTATGTTATTATTCTCTGGCCACTACGTGTTTGATAAGTGTTCTCAGAGAATTGCTACTTCCTTGGAAAATTTGATGATGAATGACCAAGATGAGAGTAGCGTTCTAGCAAAGAATGGATGTTACCTTGAGGGAGGAATCTTTTCTACGTCCTTCTTAATGGTTATTGAGGTGGTTCAGCCTACGAGTGACAAAGGGATGGTTCTTGAACACTATGTGCTTGATGGTATTGGTTTGGTTAGCCATGTATCTTGCAGGAAGAGGGGGCCTCCAAAGAAGGTCTGGCATCTGTTTGAGGTCTGTTCTCAGAAGATATTGTGGGGTTTTGGGTTTGATATCTTAAATCGACTAAGATGTGAAGGGGTGAACTTATTTCAGATGAGTGGTGAGGGCATGAAAACAGAGGGGGGTTTGCCTTCTGCTTATGTGTGTGCGCGTTGCTGAGTGCTTTGCCCTTGGTTCATGAGGGAGTTTCTCAAGGGTGTAAAAATGACAAGTTTCTGATAAAGGGAAATGAAGTTACTGGTAACACTGTTGCTACGCGTCTAAATGGACGTTTGTTGGTTTTCAGATTCAGTTCGCAAGGCGCTGGAAAGGTGAACCAGAACATTAAGCTTTTATGTGTTTTGGCCTTGGCCTGCAAGACGTTTGATGTTATGTTGCTTTCGGAATACTTGGTAAAACGGTCAGGGGATGGGTTTCGCCCATTTTGGAATTTGAAGATGGGATTGAAAACCTGGTTGATGGGTTTGTCAAACGATTTATGTGATGCACACTCAT
The DNA here is from genome assembly GCA_037693485.1 of Kitagawia praeruptora. NCBI lineage: Eukaryota > Viridiplantae > Streptophyta > Magnoliopsida > Apiales > Apiaceae > Kitagawia > Kitagawia praeruptora. Next base: position 91,204,218 of record CM075344.1, on the reverse strand, counting down.
CTGAACAGGTAGAAGTGCTTGTTTTCAATGAATTGACTACAAGAATTTTATTGGCAGTGAAAAGGAATGTTCGGTATTTTTTAGAGATGCAAATCTTGAACTCTCTGGTTCTGTGTTTTGGATGTAAACTCTTGAAGAGCCATACAAGCCAACTTGTGTGGGAAGGAAAAGTCAATACTGCTGACTGTGGTGTTATCACCATATGTACCCGGTTGACGACCTGCACAAGGTTGATACTTTGTGGGAAGTTGTTGCTGCTATGCGGGAAGGGATGCAGGTGGGGACTTCAAGTGCATGGACCTGGAAGAGGTCATCAAGAACAAGGATGTGGAAGGACCACTTCTAGTGGTATTTTAGTCAGAATGTGTGCAACGTAGTTGTTTAGTTGTTTAGTTTGTTAGTTAATCAGTTGATTGCTAGTCTATCTAGCATTATTGTTGTTTTTTCTTTGTTGTTCCATTAGGTAGATGGTTTTCAAATCGCGGGGTTTGCCCCTAGAGATGTAATCATTTCCCTATGGTATAAATTTTAATTAGCAAAAAAAAAAAAAAAGTAATCAACTGCAATCTTAGAGATATCTGCATGGGAAGTAAAAGTGTTTCCAGTCTCATCGTTTAGAGATAGAATTTTATTCTGGTTCCATCTGTTCTTACAATCATTGAAGAAAAATCTGTTGTTTGAATCTCCACATTTTAACCAAGTGACTCTGGATTTCTGCTTTAAAAAAATTTCTTCTGTGGTCAAAGCTTTATTGAGATTATTAATCAAACCATCCTCTACTCGCAGCTGCTCAGAGGTAGAAATGTCAGGAAGGGATTCTTGGAATAGACGTAGCGCATTCTCCGCATCACGAACCAGAGTATGAACATTACCAACCGAGTTGTTAAGACGTCTCATGGCTGCTTTAACCAGTTTCAACTTAGAAGTAAGAATAAACCAAGGGTTGTCCGTTATCTCCTCTTGCCAAACTTTCTTTACCTCGCCTAGAAAATCAGGGTGATTGATCAGGTGATTAAAGAAAGTAAAAGGCCTACGAATGTTCTCCTTTGGGCATCCCAAAAGAACAGCAATGGGGCAATAGTCGGAAATATAGAACCAGTGCTGCGTAAATCAATAACTTCACATTGGCTAATGAAATCGTAGAGCTCAGTCATACTCGAAGTCCAATGCCTCCCATTACTAGACTCCTGGGGACCATTGCAAACATTAAAGTCACCAATAAGGCGCCAGGCATAAGAAGAATCTATAAGAGATTGTTTAATCGAGCGCAGATCAGTCCACAATTGCCTTCTTTCAATGGCTGTGTTGAGACCGTAGATAAAGGATACCACAAAAACATCACTAGTAGAGCAGCTTTTGACAGAGCAAGTCATGTGCTGAGAAGAACTAAAGAGAATAGTCAACTCCCAAACAGAGGGGTCAACACCTATCCAAATTCTGCCATTTGAATGATGAAGATAGTTATAATGCCAAGAAAGATGTGGACCTACATAATTAGAAATCGCAGGAGCATTCTCCTCTTTGACATGAGTTTCAAGTAAAGCCAACAAAGAAAGTTTATTTAGGCTAATGAAGTTTTTCGTAAACAACTTCTTATTGTTCAATCCTCGAATATTATATACACAAAAGTCTGATGACATGATTAATGGAGAGAAGGAGGGGAAGACCGAAAGGCCTTAACAACTTTTTTCTGTTTCTTCAATTGGGATTTCGAAAGGTTTAATTAGCACGATTATCCTCTAATATGTCAACCAGAGTAGCTCGCTTAGCATCAATTTCATCCACCCTCTTCAAATTTTTGAAGGTAGGCAGGGGTGAGGGAGAGTCATTCGAATATTCAGCCTCTAAACCAGTTAAATCAGTTTTACCCAGAGTAGAATCCCCCATATCCAATTTAGACCTTTTACCCAAAACAGTGGTCCACCCTTCGTTTTGATCCCCTACAACCTGAGTATCCTCCACATCAACATTTTCAGTTACCTCGACATTCTTGTCCTCAACATTTTTACTCTTATCATCAACCTCTTTAGCAGCCTCATCTAGTTGCGCAGTATGAGCAGTTACATCGTCCAGTTTGTCTTCTCTGTCAGCATTCGCACTATTTATACCCTCCGGTTTGGCCTTATGAACCCAGATTCTATGATAAACAGGACAAAACACGAAACTAAACAAAATAAAAATGAGAGTCGACTTTCTCTCTAGCTTCTCTCTAACCTCTCTCTAAAACCCTAACTAGCCTCCACCAATTTCTGCCAAATCTAAGCCTTTTTTCATCAGATATATATATATATATTTCCTTCCTAAATCCTCATTCCCCTTCTTATCTCTCACCTAAATCACCATATTTCTTATAAGATATATATTCCTATTATAAATGGGTTTTTTCTTTGTGTCTCTTTCCTCTTTTAGAGGTTCGTTGATTTCTGCGAAATTCACCTCTGTGGATGATGGTCTGGTTGCGTTTCCAGCCTCTCAAAGGAATTTTACCACTCTTGCAGTGGTTAATGTCATTTTTTCGTATGATAGTTTGGTTGCCTTTTTGGGGGTTTTCCTCCAATTAGATTGTTCGGAGGATGGCGATGGTCTCTCTGACAATGACGATGTTGACTCATCTAATGAGTATGATGGCTTTGCTGTCAACAATGGATCTGTTTCAATCAATAGCAATGATATTGTGTTAATTACAGACTTGCATCCTTTCATCTCGGTTGTTGGAGCCGAGTTCGAAGAGGTTAAGCTTTTGATTTTACTGGAATTGGAGGGAATGAAAATAGGGCAAGACTTTAGTCTTGGGCAGTGTAGACTTCGAATTGTTGATCAGGAGAATGTCTACCCAGTGTTTGAGGGTAGTATTGAGAAGGGGTTTTTTCATCGGAGAAACAGGGTAAGCAATGTGGGTGTCGTAACCTGTTGGATGTTACAACCAGAGGGAACCGTGTTTAGTGGACATGGGATAGCTCATCAAGTGTTTGAGGATATTCCTCAAAGAGGTAAGGCAAATGTGCGGTTGGGTGGTCATGAAGGTGCTGGTGAGTTTAGACTCACTTTTCGTGCATCTTCTGGGTGGAGACTTGTGAGTCTGGACCCTTTTCGCTGGGTGGAGAATATGGTTCTCGCCTTCCAGATGTTTGAGGTTATTCCTCAGAGTACCACTGAGGACTGGGTCTATGTCACTAGCAAGAACGACATGGGTTTTTGCTTTCAATTTCAGTGGGGTACTGTGATGAAAGCAACCTTTTTGAAGTGGTTCTTTAATGAAGTGTTCGATGGTGAACTACAGATTCAAGACAATTATGGTGGAAAACAAGCTGGAAATGCTGACAAGCTGGGATTAATGGCTCAGATTCTGAGCACATTTGTTGATAATTATTGTGTGACTAGAGCTGGTTCTGTTAACAGACTTCTAGTGCGAAAGGTTGAGTATGATTTGATTATTTGCTGGGAGATGCGGGACACCCATGGTCTAATGGATGAGATGGATTTAAACAGTTGCAAAAGGGCAAGACAATGGGGGGTTGTGGTTATGATGACGACTGATGTTATGTACAGAAGTCATGGGTTGCAAATCATTACAATGTGGACCATCGTTGCAGATATCCATATTGCTCGATGTATGTTGGTCTCATCTAAAGAAAATCGTTTGATTGTCCTGAAGAAGCTTATTGTCTACAGTGGTTATAACTCTATCGTGCTGCTGCATGTTTTTATCAATGTGATGGGGATTGGAATACCTCCTCTTGAGGTGTTGTCTAAGGTTGGCAATGACTTGACTGGGGATTCTCCCATTGCTATTAAGGGTTGCAATTCTGATGCTGGTGTCCATTCGGGAGTAGAGCATGCCTGCTCGGACCTAAATGGTTGTATCTTGTTGGATGGGTTGCTGGTGGAGACCATTTCTAGAGGGATTTTTAGATTAATGATGATGACGGTTGGTCAGTGCATGAGATTTTGCCCTTTCAAACTCTGGTTGATAGTTGAACCCTTGGTGGTACAAGCGGGGTTTTTTGTGTATGGAATTGCGGGGCTCGCTATTGCTTGTGAGGTTGTTGAGGTCACTTTGTTGACTATGTTATCTGCTGTTTGCCAATGTCGAGTAGTTGGCATTTGGAATCTCCGAAGGGGAGTTGTGTATTGCTATACTGTTCAGGTGGTGATCACTCCGGTGGGCATCTTTAATCAGCTGGAGGCTGGTTCTCCTTCCAAGGAAAAGTTAGCCGATGAGGTGCTTTTTTGGAGGCCAACTCTCATGTTGAGAAGGGGGGTGTCGGTTGCTCCGTATCGTATCAGGAAGAGGTTTGCTGTTGGAATGCATTTGCGTCACTACATGGTTTATCTGCTGCTTCTCATTACTATGGGCTTTGTGAGGCATGTGCCTAGTCTCAATTTTAGGTTGCTTAAGGCGCCAGAATAATCTTTAGTCTTTCTCGTTGTTATGTTGAGAGTAAGGTGACTTACTGATGTTATGACTTCTGTTATGGTTGATCACGGGGTATGCCCCTTGCTTTGTATAAGTTGTTCCTTTTGGTATAAAATTTTAATTAGCAAAAAAAAAAAAAAAAAAACAGGACAAGCCCCCACCGCATGACCTAATGATTTACACCCTGAACAAGAGAGAGGCCTTAAAGGATACGACACAAGAACTTTAGCAGTATAACTTTCATCCGTTACAGGATTAAGGGCAGTAGCCAATATTTCATTGGGGAGAGGGTCTCCAATTTCATAGTTGACACAAATCTTCGCAAAAGGCACCAAATCCATTTTAGAAGTTAAAGCATCCGCGCACAGGGGCCTTCCTATTACGCTAGCAAGTCTACTAAGGCCTTCCTCCATCCAATAGCATTCCGGCAAATTAGAAAGCTTAATCCAAAGAGGCATCGAAGTAATCTTACTCACACCCGGCTTGGCTCCCCATTCCGTGACTACCATTGGTTTCTTTTTTTTTTGCTAATTAAAAGAATTTATACCAAAGGAAACAGCTAATACATATCTAGGGGCATACCCCGCGAGACAGCCTCCATGCTATAACTAGTAATCAACATGATACAAAGAATAAGAAAGTAAACCGTACTCAACGTTACAGATGTACCTAGCCTATTCTTTTACATGATAAATAAGAGGATGGTCGGGTCATTCCGAACCCAACCCTTAAACAAGCTACATGAGAACAGTTTCTCACGCACCATACGTCTTATCTCACTGCTAACCACTGATGTAGGGTGGCCAGGACCATGGTTGTGCATACGGTAGTTACGCTCTTTCCAGACATGATAAATAGCTGTGCTAAAAAACAGTTGAGCAATTGATTCCTCCTTTGCCCCTAGCTGAGTAACAGTGCAGTTGCCTGACTGACAATTGGACCAGTTACGAGAGAAACGAAATGGCATAGACCTGCTAATAATATCAAAGTATGGGCAAGCAGTGAAAATGTGGCTAATCGATTCATCCTCCACCCCACACAAGACACATTTTTGATCAACCTGCATTCCAAACAGAAGCATTCTATCCTTCGTGAGGAGCCTATTTTTGATGGCTAACCATGTGATGAATGAGCATTTCGGGACATTGAATTTTCCCCAGACCATGTTTAACCACTGGACATAGCTCCCCTTAACCCGCATGGATGACCAAATAGTGGACAATTTGACATGCTTTGGAAGCATTCCATCCCACAAAATGGAATCAGACTTATGGATTTGGATATGTTGCACCATCCTTCTAATTTCAATCACATCATTATGGTTCGAAGATGGTAAGTCCCAAGTCCCATTTCGGAGGTAGACATTGATACTGACTGAACTAGTGGACTCAGCTGTAGATACAATGGAAGGGGCAATATCCAGAAGGGGCTTATTTTGGACCCAAGGATCATGCCAGAAGAGAAAGTCAGAGTTTTCTCCTATGTTATAGTGTACATACTGGAGGGCTCGCGGCCTCGCTTTGAACAGTTTCCTTACAATCCAACAGGAGCGATATGGCATTTTGGAAGTCCAGAATTCCTTCTTTGCCAGCAAAGCTTTATGGAACCATGCTATCCATAGAGAGTTAGAGGTGGGCTGAATGATGCGCCACAGCTGAAAAAGAATGGCAGCTTCATTCCATTCAAAAATATTCCGAATGCCAAGACCCCCTTCTGCTTTTGGTTTGCAACACTCCTCCCATCCAACTTTATATTGACACTTCCCATCTGATTTGTAGAAACCTCCCTAGAGGAACTTGAAAAATAGAGCATTGATCTTTTTTAGGATCCCTTTCGGAAGGAAGAGAAACATACTCCAGTATCCCACAATGCTGACCAATATGGCTTTGATCAGTTCGAGACGCCCTGCAAAATTAAGAAATCTAGTTGTCCACATCTCCATTTTGCTGCACAGTCTACTAATCAGAGTCTGGCAATCATTCTTGTTGAGCTTTCCTGTGATAAGAGGGAGCCCCAGGTAGGTGATGGGCATATGACCTCTTTGAAACCCTGAGTGAGAAAGAATAGCATCAGTCACATCCTGTCTAACATTAGCAAAGAAGCATGTAGTTTTGGAGATGTTTGGCTTTAGATTCGAACAGGTTGAGAATAGCTTGATCCCATCCAGGAGAGCCGAGACTGACCTAAGATCACCATGACTAAACAGGAAAACATCATCAGCAAAAATAATGTGATTTAGCTTTACTTCCTTAGTTCTCCAATGGAATTTGAAGTTAGGGTCCGCAGTCTTCTTATCCAGGCATGCTGAGAGAGCCTCCATGACAATCACGAACAGATAAGGGGATAGAGGATCCCCCTGTCTGAGGCCAGATTCCCCTTTGAAAAACCCTTCCAAACTGCCATTCAACTTTACAGAAAACATTGTTGAAGTAATACATTTTTCCAGCCACTTAATGTACTGAGTGGGAAACCTCATTTTCCCCATGATTGCAAACAGGAAATTCCAGTTTAGGGAGTCAAAAGCCTTATGAATGTCTAGCTTTATAGCACATCGAGGCTGACCTGAATTACCATTATAGTCCTTGCATAATGCTTGAGCAAGGAAAATATTGTCACCAATGGATCTCCTAGCTACAAAAGCAGATTGAACCGGGGAGATGATGGAGGGAAGCACAGCTTTAAGCCGCTTGGCTAGCATAGAAGAGATGCATTTATATAGTACATTACAGCAGGAGATTGGTCTAAAGTGTTGCATTTCAGATGGGTTAGGCTGTTTAGGAACTAAACATATGGAAGCAGCATTTATTACTCTAGGCAAGTGCAATGTGTTAAAGAAATGCATGATACCTTTAGTCACATCGTTTCCTACCAAGTGCCAAACAGCCAAGTAGAATTCAACTGTGAACCCATCTGGCCCAGGGCTCTTGTTCTTAGCCATTCTTTTTAATGTGCTCAGTACTTCACTCTCAGAAAATGGGGCAGCCATAAGGTTGGCCTGGGAATCAGAGAGAGAAGGTAGAGGAATATCATTAGGAAAAACTGCTACCTCAGATGATTTTCCCAGAATATTTTTATAGAAATCCGTTGCAACTTTAGCCATGTCTGCATGTGAAGAGTGTGAGACTCCCTCCGAGTCGGTGAGAGTAGTAATCTTGTTAGTGTTCCAGTTCCCTCTGCAAGAATTATAGAAAAACTTACTATTGCCATCTCCAAGTTTAAGCCACTGAATTCTGGATTTCTGCTTTAAAAACTGCTCCTCTAGCCTTAAAGCTGCTGAATAGTTCTCAATAAATTCTTTTTCTTCCTCAAAGTAAGCAGCAGTAGGGTTATCAGGCATTGAGTCTTGGAACTGAGAGAGTGCATCCCGAGACTGGATTACTAGGTTGTGAATATCCCCCATCTTCCTGTTTAGTTCCTTTAGAGCCACCTTTACATTCTTGAGTTTCGATGTTAGGATGAACCAAGGATTCCCCTCAACCTCTAAGGACCATGCTTTCTCCACTGTTTCCAAGAAGTCTGGATTATCAATAAGGTGGTTAAAAAACTGAAAGGGCTTCGCTCCAGAGGAGAAACTAGTGCCAAGTGAAGTAATAGCAGGGCAATGATCAGATAGGCCCCGAGACATGAATTCCACCGTCGAGCAAGGGAACACTGAATGCCATTCCGGGTTTACTAACACACGATCTAATTTTCTGAATTTTGGCTGAGAGATATTGCTATCCCACCATGTGAAGAAGTGGCCTGAATACCGGAGATCAGTGAGGCCATTAGCAAGCAAGAACTGTTTAAACTCCTCCATTCCAGCAGTCCAATCTAAGGACCCTCCTTGTTTTTCATCAATACTAATACACGAGTTGAAGTCACCACATAGAGCCCATGCTGTGCCATTCAAACCCTGCGCTATTCCCGCCAAATCAGACCATAGTGGTCTACGGTCAGTCATATCATTAAGGCCATACACAAAAGAGATAACAAAACTTGTATTGCTCTCAAGAAGGGTAACAGAGCATGTGATATGCTGAGAAGAAGAAGCAAGAACCAAAATTTTCCATATAGAGGGATTCCACCCCAGCCATATACGGCTCCCGGATGATGATCATAGTTAAAGCACCACTGAAACCGTGGATTAATGGTCCGAGAGATAATCCTAGCAACGTCAGTTTGGACATGTGTTTCCAATAGACCTACCAGGGACAGTTTATTTTTAAAGATGAAGTCCCTGATAAAACCAACTTTATTATTAAGGCCTCTAACGTTGTAGGAACAAAAAATAGTCATAATAGATTTATGACCTAGAGGAAGGGGTACGACCCCCCCTACCCCCTCTTTTTACTTTCTTGTATGGCTTTGGAGTTCTCGAGCCATGTTTCATTGCTACTTCATCAACCACAATGTTCTGAAACGGCTGAAGATTGGAGACTTTCGGAGATATACTTGGCGATGTCACTGGCTTTCGTTTAGAACGAACCTCCGTCCACTCATTGTCAACATCCCCTTCTTTTGCATCTACCTGGAGGTTGGTAGTTTGCTTGTCCCCAACTGAAGTGGTCATGTGGCTTGCTTCCTTCTCTAAAACCCCTTCCTTCAGCTCCACCACCACCTTCTTTTGACTTGTTTCCGCCTCTAAAACCCCTTCTTTTAGCTCCACCACCACCTTCTTTTGGTGACCTTCATTTACCTTACCACTTTCGTCTACTTTATCTTTTCCTTTGTCATTATGGCCAGATGCAGCCCCTTTAGTATGGATTGACCCCCCTGCCGCCCATTGTCTAGAAGCCACCGGGCAAACACTAATGGTGTGGCCAAGAGATTTACAGTGGCTGCACACCATTGGCTTATTAATGTATGAGACTTTAACCTCAACTATGGAACCGTCCAGGTCCACCACTTTGAGGGTTGGTGGTAAAGGATCCCCCACTTCATACTGCACGCACATTTTTGCGAATGGAAGAATTTCTAGCTCAGATGTAAGGGCGTCTGCCCCTAGGGGCTTTCCAATGGCACTAGCAACACGGCCCAGTCCCTCCTGTGTCCAGTAGCAATCTGGAAGATTGGCTAGCTTAACCCATAACGGCATTGAAGTAACAGATTCTGAGCGCTCATTGAAACCCCAATCAGTTAATACCAGGGGCCTTTTATCAAAGTACCACGTACCTTTGCCTAGAACCGCATTCTTTTCATTGGAAGAGTTGAACCTGAAGACATAGGTAGACTCATTACGCTGAGAGACCATGGTGAGGCCTCTCCTCCAGGCGGAAAAAGCCACCTCCTTAACTCTCTTAAACGGTAGAGTCCCTTTTGTAAATTTACCCACAATGCAACATTTGAATTTTTCCGCACCTTTCTTGAGGACATCCTCTGGGGGGGATACAACATCTGATCCTTCCGATGGAGGCACGTAATCAAATTTCACTTCCTTGACAGGGCCCGGGGCCGCTCTTAAGACTGAAGACCAGGACTTTGCACCTTTTGACCCCATTTCAGTCTTCTCATCCTTCTCCCCATTTTTGGTGTTCTCCTTGCTTACTTTATCTGTAAGAGGTTCCTGTTTGTCTGTTTCCTGTTTACCCTTCGAGCTTTCACCCCTTTCCAAACCCCCAGGTGGGGCATTTTTTAGAATTCCTTTAACAGCTCCCACCCCCTTCTCACTGGCAACCGTGCTCTTAGGTACTTCCTTGCTAGTGAATATGGGAAGACCCATCTCATCCCTACCATCAATGAAACGCACTGGGCTTACTAACCCTGCATTAAAACTCTCCTTATCCTTCAAGATTTCTTTCTCAACTTCACTCACCGAAAAACCCTTCTTAGCAAGGAAACTATGGATATCCATCATTTGGTTGCGTAGCTTTATGAGGTCCTCTCTCTCATACTTATTGTTCGCAGCCACACCCTTTGCTACCATGTGTATCGTTTCTCTCTCTATCGCATCTCTAGCAGTCTCATATGAAGCTTCCTCCTCATCTGAGGTTGTCTCACATATCTTTTCAGTTGAGGTACCTCCCTGAAGGGTGGAAGGCACAACTAGGGCTGGAAAGTCCTCCACTTCTCTTCTTGCAAGCATTTCCTGAAACTTATCATCCTCCATATCCTGCATATAGCCAGGTAAACCAGATTCGGAGTCACAATTAGAACCTTGACTCACCATGGGAACTGACCGAAAAAGAAAACAAAAAGGGTAAGTAAGAAATATAGTGTTTAGGTTTGGGGGACAAGAGAAGGTGGAAGTAAATGAAGGGAATGAGGAGTTAATGATGGGGAAAGTGTTTTAGAGAATAGATCTGAAGATTTAGAAAATGGCGGCTAGGTTTGGGTGTTTTAGAAAGAAGGAGGAGCTTCTCTCTCTAGGACTCTCATTTTTGTGAAGAAACATTTCGACTACCATTGGTTTCTTAGAAATATACCAGGTGCCTCTTGAAAGAAAAGCATTGAGACTAGGCAGATGCAAACTTGAATAAAAACGTGTTCTCATCTTTCTGAAAGACGTTAATCAGACCTCTCTTTCTCAAATAATTATCAGCAAACATCGAGACTGCATAAAAAGACCTAGGGCCTTTAGTAAAGGTACCAACTGCGCACAATTTAAACCTCTCATTCCCCTTTTTGAGAACCTCTAAGGGGGGTTGGACAATTTTCGCTCCTTTTTCCGAGGGAAAATAAGAAAGCTTACAACTTAAGTGCAGTACTAGTAAGACCATCTATTCTAGATGAGAGTCGTTTTCTCTCTAGGAAACCCTAGGCAGCCGCCACCCAAATCATCTATTCTACACCTTCAATTCATCAGATCTATACACTACCTTCATGAATCCACTTTCCCTTCCTCTCCTCTCACCTTTTCTCATATTTCTTATAAGATATATTTAGTTTTGCCTGAACTTTCTTCGACGTTTAGTCGGTGTTCGGGTTTGTCTCTTTTCGAGGTTGTCTCTCTATTCTTGAGAGATGGGTCATCCAATCAGTTTGCTACTCCTCTGGTTCTTGTTGTTGGGGAGTTTATTGTCATGGTGGCTGAGGTTGACATTACTAACCTCTCTGTTTCTCGGAATAATAACTCGTTGTTTTCCGACAAACAATACTATGTTGAGGTGAAGGATTACTTTGTTAATTCACCTTCTTCCATACTGGGTTTAGAGGGTATTAATGAAAAAGATTCAGATGGGAATAACCATGATGAGATCTTTGATCGTACAAAGGTTGGGTCTTTTATTGATCTGCCCATGGTTTGGAAGATAACCATGGTCTCGGTATCGAAGATATGGCCACTGTGTAGTGGGACTTCTGATTTTTTTTTTTTTTTGCTAATTAAAATTTATACCATAGGGAAATGATTACATCTCTAGGGGCATACCCCGCGATTAGTAACACATCTACCTAACGGAACAACAAAGATAAAACATCAATAAAGCTAGATAAACTAGCAGTCTACAACATCACAACACAATAGCAAAAACTAACACATAAAGACTATGCAATAATTAACTTCGTCCTAGGCTTCCCGCCCATCACAGAGTTTTTAACAAAAATCTGTCTACCATATCCCACAGGAACCTTTTGAGAATAACACATCACAACATTGACCTTAGCAGGCCACACAACCAATCAGTTCTACCATCATTGTAGTACGCTGCGCGAACTCCATTTTTGAAACGCCAAAAAACCAACAAACGACTTTGGCCAACATCACCAATGAAAAAACCTCGACACCAGGTTGAGATAAATCCAGTTTTCCTGAGAGAAAAAGCACAAATCGCTACAAGCCCATTTTCAATCCCTTCTTTACCAGCAACTGGCGACAGGAGGAGCCTACCAGCCACTGCAGCCATCGTGTCCCCTGCCTTAGAATCCTTGCTTAAATTTGTCATCGTCAGAACTACATAAATCCTACAATCAGGAAATCGAATCTGCTTGAACATGTTACATAATGAAGTAACAACATCACATCCTCCACCAATAAGGTGACCCCCATTTAGCAAGCCATCATCAACATGGCCAAACATATCACCCTCAGGAATACTCCGAAGGTCAGAACCATACACAGTTCCGTATCCCGTATCAGGCAAGTTAATGCCAGCAACATTCAACAAATGGCTCCTGCCTATCTTACAACTCGAGGCAGACCAAAATTGCACATAGATTGGAGCAACGTCCAAAAACAGCACAGAGCAAACAAACGTGTTCACCAAAGAAACCACCCAGGTCATACAAACCTCATTAACTTGACCAGCACCCCTGTCATCTCTCAATATAATGTCCCCATGACAACCATAGACCCAATCAGGGCGCCAAGACCTCCACTGTGAGACCATCATCTCACAATCAACCACCTCCCGAGTGCCACTGGATACCCCCAACTGAATCTTGTTAAACACCTGATCACAGTAAGACTGCAAACCAATCATCCGTTCATTCTGGCACATAGAAAGACTCACACCCAATTCGCCAATCGCGACATCTCTGGAAATCCTACCTATCAGAGATAGAAAACCCAAAGTATGGTGGTCATTGCAAGTCTGTCTATCCAGAACAGACCCCCCAGAAGTAACCCCATCTCTAGTCCAAATAAGAATCCCATTAACAATCATGGTTACATCCCAACATAAAGGAACACAATGAAGTGGCCTTGACAGCATCAAAGGGTCATTGAAACAGACGAACCCACACATACGACTGATTTTCCCTCTGAAGACAAGAAAAACTTCAATCACATAGTCATCAACACCATGCACATAAGGAAACATCCGCACGCATCTAACACATATCCCTTCCGTAAATTCCCAGAAACCATTATGATTCACAATAAGGTTGCCCCTCCTCTGATGCTGGAGCCCATTCGATTCAAGATCATCCAGATCTAAGACGTGCATACCATTGAAACTTGCAAAGTTTCGATGTGTCATTCCATCAAACACCTTGTATCTATCTCTTAGAATGCCATAACTGGGCACAGCAACACCCCACTTCTCTTCATAACCCATTACCTTGGAGGTAGTAGGCAATAAGTTTTGAACAAGCCCAACGGGAACAATGACCAGACCAGCAAGATCCTGTTGAGTCATTATGTTAAACACCATAAGCGCATCAGCACAAAGAAGAAAAAGGCCCTTCTCCCATAAGGGCAGCGCAAAAGAAACCCTTTTATTAGAAGCCACCATGAATATAGTATCCCCAACAGCAAGAACCAACGGATCTAAAACCTGAATGGTTGACTCATCTCTCAATAACTGAGAGAAACCCTCTAAAAGAGGCACCTTGCCTCCATTTACCAGGTGCAGGATAAAGCCCTCCCCGTCCATCCTTAGAGGAAGAAAACCCTGATTCTTGATAGACAAAAACCAACTACATATAGAGAGTTGCACACTCCCAACTCTGTTATCATAACCAAGATAAACCTTGCAGGGATCTTCGCTAGCCGAAACACCAGAAGCACTCTTAACACTAACGAGACCCACAACATCTTGAAACCAAGCTAAAGACCCCTCACTGGTAGTTCGAGGTACAGCACGAGCGACCGGAACCAACAAACCCATCTAAATAATATATAATAATATAAGAAATATTGTGTTTTAGGTGGAAGATCAAAAGAGAAATTATGGATTTAGGAAGGTTTAAGAGTGGATTTGATGGTGAAAAGGTGTAGATTAAGGTTAAAATTTGATGGTGGCTAGGGTTTGTTGCTAGAGAGAAAAGACGACTCTCATCTGTTTTTTCTGATGTTACACGGATTTGCTGGGACTTCTGATGCGGATTTGGGTAATAGGTTCTCCTGTGGTGATATAAACTTAGGTGTTTATATGCGAGGATCTGGTGTGATTCCTTTTTGTGAGGGTCATTCAGTCCGAGTGATGGATTTTCTTACGCAAACAATGAAGGAGGGGGAAAACCCTATAGAACAAAAGAAGGATGCAGTTGGTGTTGTGCTTCAGCGATGGTTGAATCATAGATCTGCAATTTTGTTTCATGGCCCTAAAAATATGGTCATGTTTGTGAAGTTTCATATGTTTGTAGCGGCCAAAGTTGGCTTGGTAGAAGGAAGTGATACTAGTTCTTTCCTATGCGAGACTGGAGAGAATGGAACCTCTCTTATTGGGTTATTTTCGAACTCGCTTCGAAGGGTCAGGGGTATGAACCTCGTTGATGTTTATGGTGGTTTATCCACGATTGTGAGCATGAATGTCAGGTTTTCCCTGATCTATAGGCTCTATGATGTGGCATGGAAGATGTTTGATGTAAGGTCTCAGAGGACTGTAAGGCGAGATACTTTTGATAGTATGGAGGCTTCGATTGGGTTGGCTTCTAAGCGGGTCTCATGGTGTGAGACTAACAACGCAGGCGACTATAGGTGCTGTGTTATTTTGTTTCATATGGGACTTCTCATGTGGCTAGAGAATCGGGATATGTTATATTCCGTTGATATGAAGACCATACTGGTTCAAGTCGAGCGGTTTTGTTTGCTTAATGGTGAACGAGTTGTTTGTCCTCGGTGGCTCCTTAAAAAGAAGCAAAGGTTTAGAATGATGGTGCGAACGGGGTTTGCCACTTCTGTTGTCCATATGTACATGGATGCTTTGGAACAACAACGGTGGAAGTATTCCAAGCTGCTTCAAGGTATGAAGGCTGCCTCATGGTTCATATAAATTGTTTATGTGGAAAGTATAGGAATTTCGCCCCCACGGTGAGGTTGTATGTGACAGTCATGCTGGAAATTTCGGATGGTGCCATTGTGGCGGGGCTGTACCCTCCATTGGAGATTGCTTTTCTAGAAACCTACCACAGCAGGGGAGTCCTATGCAATGTTGAGGCTGTGAGATCGCATGGAGATGAAAACTCTGAAGTGCTATTCTGCACTAGGATGATGTTAGGACGTGGTCCTATGGAATGGGTGAGTAGGCCTGGTCCTACGGCTAGTCATGATGTGGGTTCACAAGTGTGGATTGTAGGATGCATGTCTATTGTTATAGGCTTTGAAAATGCTGATGATGGTTTCACTATGAAAGACACATGGTCAGAATTTGGAAAACATGGACAGTTGCACATGGATCGTGTAAAGGTGCAAGGATGGGGAGCAGGTACGTGCCTAGATGAGCATCGCATGTACCATAACCAAAATGCTAATAGTGCTGTTTACTGCGGGCTCACTTCATGGTTGGAGGAAAAACAATTCAGTGGGGGCCACAAGGTCAAATTAATGATTAGAATGCAGTATATTAATTCGGGTCCCAACCTGGATTTATTGTTGTTGAAGGCGAGCAAGGATGGCTCCGTAAAACTATTTCCATGGCATATTTCTGAACTTATGTTATTAGACTAGTGTTGTACTAGTTTTAAGCTTCTTAGTTGTTGCCGTAGGGTGACTTTGTTATGCTATGGTGTAATCTTTTTGGTGATTTCGCGGGGTATGCCCCTAGAATTGTATAAGTTGTTCCTTTTGGTATAAAATCTTAATTAGCAAAAAAAAAAGAAAATAAGAAAGCTTCACCTGGGAAGCATTAGAATCAGTTTTCACAACATTAGCCCAAGATTTCTTTCCCGGCTCCACTGTCGAGCCCGTTCCATGCCCCGGTTTATCATTGAAGGATTTATCAACAATTTCTACTGGATCGGACATTTTGTCGAACACCTTGTCAGCAACATTGCCTCTTGCCCCTGAGAATTTTTCAAGCCCGAAACACCCTCACCAACACCAGGACTGGATTTCTTGAATATAGGGAGACCAAATTCATCTCTTCCCAGAATAAATTGTGAAAAACCAGGTAGTCCAACATTAAAATTATCTTCTTTTTCAACCCTAGCCCTGTCAAATTCAGCCATTGTCAAACCCCGCGACTTCAAAAAACTTTGCATTTCCAGCATAGTGTTTCTAAGAGCTATGAGTTCTTCCCTTTCAGCTTTGCTAACCGCAAACGCCATTTTTGTAGCTTGATGAACTGTCTCCCTTTCAATTTTTGATCTTTCATCCTCAAAAGTGGGCTCATCATTCTCTGAGGAGCTACCCGACACAACCTCCTTCGCCAAGGGGATAACCCCCGAACTGCCAGGAAAGCCCATAGGAATTGGGTAATCCTCAACCTCCCTCCTCGCTCTAAGAACACTAGATCCATCATCACTGAACGAGTCCTGCATAAAACCGGGCAAACCAGTCTCAGGGTCGCAGTCTAAACCTTGACTAACCATGATAAAAAGAGAAAAATAGACTAAGGAAGAAATATAGTTGTTTTTAGGTTAAAGGTTTCGAGAGAACGTGAATTAGTGATGGTTTGAATAGTTAATGATGGAAAATAGGTGCTAGAAAAGTATATCTGAAGGAAAAAACTATGGCGGCTATTAGGGTTTATTTTAGTGAGAAGGTGGAGTTTCTCTCTCTAGGACTCTCATCTTTTGCTATCCTCTAGCAAAACTAATTTTCTTGTTCCAACGAGTCCAAAATGAGGTTTTAGTGAGTTTGAGGGGTCAAACGTGTCAAGAACTAGGCTACAAGTGGTTTCAATGTTCAAATAAGAAAAAGATGAAGTTAAATTAATGCTTTTGTTCCAACGAGTCCAAATTGAGGTTTTATTGAGTTTGAAGGGTTAAACGAGTCAAGAACAAGGCTACAAGTGGTTTCCAAGTTCAAACAAGAAAAAAATGAATCTAAATTTATAGTTTTGTTCCAACGAGCCCAAGATGAGGTTTTAGTTAGTTTAAGGGTCAAAAGAGTGAAGACCAAGGCTACAAGTGGTTTCCATGTTCAAACGAGTCAAAAATGAAGCCAGGTTAATTTTTTTGTTCAACTAGTCCAAAATGAAGTTTTAGTGAGTTTTAGGGGTCAACCAAGTCAAGAACAAGGCTACAAGTGGTTTCCATGGTCAAACGAGTCAAAAATGAAGTAAAATTAATTTTCTTGTTCCAACGAGTCCAAAATGAGGTTTTAGTGAGTTTGAGGGGTCAAACGAGTCAAAAATTAAGCTACAAGTGGTTTCCATGTTCAAACGAGTCAAAAATATTCAGATGGTCATGGTTGGCATAGACTAGTAGGCTAGTTCTTACTAGTCTGTTTATGCAGACTAGTTTCTAGTATCCTCTATGTAGTTTTTGTTTTTTATGTTGTATTGTTTTGATGTTGATTTCGCGGGGTTTGCCCCTAGACTTGTTTCAGTTGTTCCTTATGGTATAAAATTTTAATTAGCAAAAAAAAAAAAAAAACTAATTTTCTTGTTCCAACGAGTCCAAAATGAGGTTTTAGTGAGTTTGAGGGGTCAAACGAATCAAGAACAATGCTACAAGTGGTTTCCATGTTCAAACAAGTAAAAAATGAAGCCATATTATTTTTCTTGTTCCGACCGGTCCAAAATGAGGTTTTAGTGAGTCTTAGTCGCCAAACGATTAAAGAACAGGGCTCAAATGGTTTTCATGTTCAAACGAGTCAAAAATGAAGCAAAACTAATTTTCTTGTTCCAACGAGTCCAAAATGAGGTTTTAGTGAGTTTGAGGAGTCAAACGTGTCAAGAACTAGGCTACAAGTGGTTTCAATGTTCAAATAAGAAAAAGATGAAGTTAAATTAATGCTTTTGTTCCAACGAGTCCAAATTGAGGTTTCATTGAGTTTGAAGGGTCAAATGAGTCAAGAACAAGGCTACAAGTGATTTCCAAGTTCAAACAAGAAAAAAATGAATCTAAATTTATAGTTTTGTTCCAACGAGCCCAAGATGATGTTTTAGTTAGTTTTAAGGGTCAAACGAGTGAAGAACAAGGCTACAAGTGGTTTCCAAGTTCAAACGAGTTAAAAATGAAGCCAGGTTAATTTTTTTGTTCCAACTAGTCCAAAATGAAGTTTTAGTGAGTTTTAGGGGTCAACTAAGTCAAGAACAAGGCTACAAGTGGTTTCCATGGCCAAACGAGTCAAAAATGAAGTAAAATTAATTTTCTTGTTCCAACGACTCCAAAATGAGGTTTTAGTGAGTTTGAGGGGTCAAACGAGTCAAAAATTAAGCTACAAGTGGTTTCCATGTTCAAACGAGTCAAAAATGAAGCAAAACTAATTTTCTTGTTCCAACGAGTCCAAAATGAGGTTTTAGTGAGTTTGAGGGGTCAAACGAATCAAGAACAATGCTACAAGTGGTTTCCATGTTCAAACAAGTAAAAAATGAAGCCATATTATTTTTCTTGTTCCGACCGGTCCAAAATGAGGTTTTAGTGAGTCTTAGTCGCCAAACGATTAAAGAACAGGGCTCAAATGGTTTTCATGTTCAAACGAGTCAAAAATGAAGCAAAACTAATTTTCTTGTTCCAACGAGTCCAAAATGAGGTTTTAGTGAGTTTGAGGGGTCAAACGTGTCAAGAACTAGGCTACAAGTGGTTTCAATGTTCAAATAAGAAAAAGATGAAGTTAAATTAATGCTTTTGTTCCAACGAGTCCGAATTGAGGTTTTATTGAGTTTGAAGGGTCAAATGAGTCAAGAACAAGGCTACAAGTGGTTTCCAAGTTCAAACAAGAAAAAAATGAATCTAAATTTATAGTTTTGTTCCAACGAGCCCAAGATGATGTTTTAGTTAGTTTTAAGGGTCACACGAGTGAAGAACAAGGCTACAAGTGGTTTCCATGTTCAAACGAGTCAAAAATGAAGCCAGGTTAATTTTTTTGTTCCAACTAGTCCAAAATGAAGTTTTAGTGAGTTTTAGGGGTCAACCAAGTCAAGAACAAGGCTACAAGTGGTTTCCATGGTCAAACGAGTCAAAAATGATGTAAAATTAATTTTCTTGTTCCAACGAGTCCAAAATGAGGTTTTAGTGAGTTTGAGGGGTCAAACGAGTTAAAAATTAAGCTACAAGTGGTTTCCATGTTCAAACGAGTCAAAAATGAAGCAAAACTAATTTTCTTGTTCCAACGAGTCCAAAATGAGGTTTTAGTGAGTTTGAGGGGTCAAACGAATCAAGAACAATGCTACAAGTGGTTTCCATGTTCAAACAAGTAAAAAATGAAGCCATATTATTTTTCTTGTTCCGACCGGTCCAAAATGAGGTTTTAGTGAGTCTTAGGCGCCAAACGATTAAAGAACAGGGCTCAAATGGTTTTCATGTTCAACCGAGTCAAAAATGAAGCAAAACTAATTTTCTTGTTCCAACGAGTCCAAAATGAGGTTTTAGTGAGTTTGAGGGGTCAAACGAATCAAGAACAATGCTACAAGTGGTTTCCATGTTCAAACAAGTAAAAAATGAAGCCATATTATTTTTCTTGTTCCGACCGGTCCAAAATGAGGTTTTAGTGAGTCTTAGTCGCCAAACGATTAAAGAACAGGGCTCAAATGGTTTTCATGTTCAAACGAGTCAAAAATGAAGCAAAACTAATTTTCTTGTTCCAACGAGTCCAAAATGAGGTTTTAGTGAGTTTGAGGGGTCAAACGAATCAAGAACAATGCTACAAGTGGTTTCCATGTTCAAACAAGTAAAAAATGAAGCCATATTATTTTTCTTGTTCCGACCGGTCCAAAATGAGGTTTTAGTGAGTCTTAGTCGCCAAACGATTAAAGAACAGGGCTCAAATGGTTTTCATGTTCAAACGAGTCAAAAATGAAGCAAAACTAATTTTCTTGTTCCAACGAGTCCAAAATGAGGTTTTAGTGAGTTTCAGGGGTCAAACGTGTCAAGAACTAGGCTACAAGTGGTTTCAATGTTCAAATAAGAAAAAGATGAAGTTAAATTAATGCTTTTGTTCCAACGAGTCCGAATTGAGGTTTTATTGAGTTTGAAGGGTCAAATGAGTCAAGAACAAGGCTACAAGTGATTTCCAAGTTCAAACAAGAAAAAAATGAATCTAAATTTATAGTTTTGTTCCAACGAGCCCAAGATGATGTTTTAGTTAGTTTTAAGGGTCAAACGAGTGAAGAACAAGGCTACAAGTGGTTTCCAAGTTCAAACGAGTCAAAAATGAAGCCAGGTTAATTTTTTTGTTCCAACTAGTCCAAAATGAAGTTTTAGTGAGTTTTAGGGGTCAACCTAGTCAAGAACAAGGCTACAAGTGGTTTCCATGGTCAAACGAGTCAAAAATGAAGTAAAATTAATTTTCTTGTTCCAACGAGTCCAAAATGAGGTTTTAGTGAGTTTGAGGGGTCAAACGAGTCAAAAATTAAGCTACAAGTGGTTTCCATGTTCAAACGAGTCAAAAATGAAGCAAAACTAATTTTCTTGTTCCAACCAGTCCATAATGAGGTTTTAGTGAGTTTGAGGGGTCAAACGAATCAAGAACAATGCTACAAGTGGTTTCCATGTTCAAACAAGTAAAAAATGAAGCCATATTATTTTTCTTGTTCCGACCGGTCCAAAATGAGGTTTTAGTGAGTCTTAGTCGCCAAACGATTAAAGAACAGGGCTCAAATGGTTTTCATGTTCAAACGAGTCAAAAATGAAGCAAAACTAATTTTCTTGTTCCAACGAGTCCAAAATGAGGTTTTAGTGAGTTTGAGGGGTCAAACGTGTCAAGAACTAGGCTACAAGTGGTTTCAATGTTCAAATAAGAAAAAGATGAAGTTAAATTAATGCGTTTGTTCCAACGAGTCCGAATTGAGGTTTTATTGAGTTTGAAGGGTCAAATGAGTCAAGAACAAGGCTACAAGTGGTTTCCAAGTTCAAACAAGAAAAAAATGAATCTAAATTTATAGTTTTGTTCCAACGAGCCCAAGATGATGTTTTAGTTAGTTTTAAGGGTCACACGAGTGAAGAACAAGGCTACAAGTGGTTTCCATGTTCAAACGAGTCAAAAATGAAGCCAGGTTAATTTTTTTGTTCCAACTAGTCCAAAATGAAGTTTTAGTGAGTTTTAGGGGTCAACCAAGTCAAGAACAAGGCTACAAGTGGTTTCCATGGTCAAACGAGTCAAAAATGATGTAAAATTAATTTTCTTGTTCCAACGAGTCCAAAATGAGGTTTTAGTGAGTTTGAGGGGTCAAACGAGTTAAAAATTAAGCTACAAGTGGTTTCCATGTTCAAACGAGTCAAAAATGAAGCAAAACTAATTTTCTTGTTCCAACGAGTCCAAAATGAGGTTTTAGTGAGTTTGAGGGGTCAAACGAATCAAGAACAATGCTACAAGTGGTTTCCATGTTCAAACAAGTAAAAAATGAAGCCATATTATTTTTCTTGTTCCGACCGGTCCAAAATGAGGTTTTAGTGAGTCTTAGGCGCCAAACGATTAAAGAACAGGGCTCAAATGGTTTTCATGTTCAACCGAGTCAAAAATGAAGCAAAACTAATTTTCTTGTTCCAACGAGTCCAAAATGAGGTTTTAGTGAGTTTGAGGGGTCAAACGAGTCAAGAACTAGGCTACAAGTGGTTTCCATGTTCAAACGAGTCAAAAATGAAGCAAAACTAATTTTCTTGTTCCAACGAGTCCAAAATGAGGTTTTAGTGAGTTTGAGGGGTCAAACGAATCAAGAACAATGCTACAAGTGGTTTCCATGTTCAAACAAGTAAAAAATGAAGCCATATTATTTTTCTTGTTCCGACCGGTCCAAAATGAGGTTTTAGTGAGTCTTAGTCGCCAAACGATTAAAGAACAGGGCTCAAATGGTTTTCATGTTCAAACGAGTCAAAAATGAAGCAAAACTAATTTTCTTGTTCCAACGAGTCCAAAATGAGGTTTTAGTGAGTTTGAGGGGTCAAACGTGTCAAGAACTAGGCTACAAGTGGTTTCAATGTTCAAATAAGAAAAAGATGAAGTTAAATTAATGCTTTTGTTCCAACGAGTCCGAATTGAGGTTTTATTGAGTTTGAAGGGTCAAATGAGTCAAGAACAAGGCTACAAGTGATTTCCAAGTTCAAACAAGAAAAAAATGAATCTAAATTTATAGTTTTGTTCCAACGAGCCCAAGATGATGTTTTAGTTAGTTTTAAGGGTCAAACGAGTGAAGAACAAGGCTACAAGTGGTTTCCAAGTTCAAACGAGTCAAAAATGAAGCCAGGTTAATTTTTTTGTTCCAACTAGTCCAAAATGAAGTTTTAGTGAGTTTTAGGGGTCAACCTAGTCAAGAACAAGGCTACAAGTGGTTTCCATGGTCAAACGAGTCAAAAATGAAGTAAAATTAATTTTCTTGTTCCAACGAGTCCAAAATGAGGTTTTAGTGAGTTTGAGGGGTCAAACGAGTCAAAAATTAAGCTACAAGTGGTTTCCATGTTCAAACGAGTCAAAAATGAAGCAAAACTAATTTTCTTGTTCCAACCAGTCCATAATGAGGTTTTAGTGAGTTTGAGGGGTCAAACGAATCAAGAACAATGCTACAAGTGGTTTCCATGTTCAAACAAGTAAAAAATGAAGCCATATTATTTTTCTTGTTCCGACCGGTCCAAAATGAGGTTTTAGTGAGTCTTAGTCGCCAAACGATTAAAGAACAGGGCTCAAATGGTTTTCATGTTCAAACGAGTCAAAAATGAAGCAAAACTAATTTTCTTGTTCCAACGAGTCCAAAATGAGGTTTTAGTGAGTTTGAGGGGTCAAACGTGTCAAGAACTAGGCTACAAGTGGTTTCAATGTTCAAATAAGAAAAAGATGAAGTTAAATTAATGCTTTTGTTCCAACGAGTCCGAATTGAGGTTTTATTGAGTTTGAAGGGTCAAATGAGTCAAGAACAAGGCTACAAGTGGTTTCCAAGTTCAAACAAGAAAAAAATGAATCTAAATTTATAGTTTTGTTCCAACGAGCCCAAGATGATGTTTTAGTTAGTTTTAAGGGTCACACGAGTGAAGAACAAGGCTACAAGTGGTTTCCATGTTCAAACGAGTCAAAAATGAAGCCAGGTTAATTTTTTTGTTCCAACTAGTCCAAAATGAAGTTTTAGTGAGTTTTAGGGGTCAACCAAGTCAAAAACAAGGCTACAAGTGGTTTCCATGGTCAAACGAGTCAAAAATGATGTAAAATTAATTTTCTTGTTCCAACGAGTCCAAAATGAAGTTTTAGTGAGTTTGAGGGTCAAACGAGTTAAAAATTAAGCTACAAGTGGTTTCCATGTTCAAACGAGTCAAAAATGAAGCAAAACTAATTTTCTTGTTCCAACGAGTCCAAAATGAGGTTTTAGTGAGTTTGAGGGGTCAAACGAATCAAGAACAATGCTACAAGTGGTTTCCATGTTCAAACAAGTAAAAAATGAAGCCATATTATTTTTCTTGTTCCGACCGGTCCAAAATGAGGTTTTAGTGAGTCTTAGTCGCCAAACGATTAAAGAACAGGGCTCAAATGGTTTTCATGTTCAAACGAGTCAAAAATGAAGCAAAACTAATTTTCTTGTTCCAACGAGTCCAAAATGAGGTTTTAGTTACAAACGAGCATTTCGGGATATTGAATTTCCCCCATACCATATCCAACCACTGGACTTGATTTCCAGTACCCCGAATGGATGATGACCAAATAGAAGATAATTTAACATTCTTTGCAGACATTCCATCCCAAGTAATGGAATCAGATTTATGTATCTGGACTTGCTGAACAGCTCATCTAATTTCAATGACATCGTTATGGTTCGAAGATGGGAGATCCCATGTCCCATTTCTAAGGTAGACGTTGATGCTTACTGAGCTTGTGGACTCGGCGGTTGAGATAATGGAGGGGGAGATGGCCAGAAGAGGCTTCCTGTTAACCCAGGGATCATGCCAGAAGAGAAAGTTAGAGTTCTCTCCTATATTATAGTGCAAGTGCTGCAAGGCCAGCTTCCTAGCATTGAATATTTTCCTCGCAATCCAACAACAGCGATACGGCATTGAGGCAGTCCAGAATTCCTTCTTCCACAACAGGACTTTATGAAACCATGCTATCCAAAGAGAACTAGAGGTGGGGTGTAGGATACGCCACAGCTGAATCCCAAGACCACCTTCCGCTTTCGGTTTATAACATTCCTCCCACCCTACTTTGTGTTAGAGTAGGTGCCCTAGAGGCAATACATTGTTTTTAAATAAACCTTATGTCATTTGATTATTAAATAAATGTATTTATTATGACTTTAATTACTGTGATATATTTTTTTTTTTTGCTAATTAAAAATTTTATACCAAAAGGAAACAACTAGTACATAACTAGGGGCATACCCCGCGAGACAACATCCAAGCTACAACTACAATACAACATGATACAAAGAATAAGAAGGTAAACCCTACTCAACATCTCGGATGTACCTAACCTATTCTTTTACATGATAAATAAGATGATGGTCGGGTCTTTACGAACCCAAACCTTAAACAAGCTACATGAGAACAGTTTCTCGCGCACCATACGCCTTATCTCACTGCTGACCACTGAGGTTGGGTGGCCAGGTCCAGGGTTGTGCATGCGGTAGTTACGCTCCTTCCAGACATGGTAGATAGCTGTGCTAAAAAACAGTTGAGCAATTAATTCCTCCTTTGCCCCCAGCTGTGTATTAACACAATTGCCTAACTGACAGTTGGACCAGTTCCGCGTGAAACGCCATGGCATAGACCTGCTAATAAGATCAAAGAATGGGCAAGCAGTGAAAATGTGGCTAACCGATTCATCATCCACCCCACACAAGACACATTTTGGGTCAACCTGCATTCCGAACATAAGCATTCTATCCTTCGTGAGAAGCCTGTTCTTTATGGCTAACCATGTGATGAATGAGCATTTCGGGATATTGAATTTCCCCCAGACCATGTTCAACCACTGGACATGAGTTCCAGTTTCCCGCATGGAGGACCAAATAGTAGTTAATTTGACATTCTTTGCTAACATTCCATCCCACGTAATAGAATCAGACTTATGAATTTGAATTTGTTGCACCGCCCGTCTAATTTCAATCACATCATTATGGTTCGAAGATGGCAGGTCCCAAATCCCATTTCGGAGGTAGACATTGATACTGACTGCACTCGTGGACTCAGCTGTAGATATAATGGATGGGGAGATATCCAGAAGAGGCTTCTTATGGACCCAGGGATCATGCCAGAAGAGAAAATCAGAGTTTTCTCCTATGTTATAGTGTAAATGCTGAAGAGCTCGCGGCCTCGCCTTGAATAATTTCCTTACAATCCAACATGAGCGATGTGGCATTGAGGAAGTCCAGAATTCCTTCTTTGCCAGCAAGGCTTTATGGAACCATGCTATCCAAATAGAGTTAGAGGTGGGCTGTAAGATACGCCACAGCTGATAAAGAATGGCAGCTTCATTCCATTCAAAAAGATTGCGAATGCAAAGACGGCCTTCCGCTTTCGGTTTACAGCACTCCTCCCATCCTACTTTATACTGACATTTCCCATCCGGCTTGTAAAAACCTCCCCAAAGAAACTTGAATAATAGAGCATTAATCTTTTAGAGACGACCTGCAAAATTAAGAAATCTAGTTGTCCACAGCTCCACTTTGCTGCACAATCTACTGATCAGAGTCTGGTAGTCATTCTTGTTGAGCTTGCCCGTAATGAGAGGAAGCCCCAGGTAGGTGATAGGCATATGACCTCTTTGGAACCCTGAGTGAGTAAGAATAGCATCAACCACATCCTGTCTAACATTGGCAAAGAAGCAAGTAGTCTTGGAAATGTTTGGCTTTAGGTTCGAACAGCTTGAGAAGAGCTTGATCCCATCTAGCAGAGCTGAGACTGACCTAAGATCACCATGACTAAACAGGAACACATCATCAGCAAAAATAATGTGATTCAGTTTTACTTCCTTTGTTCTCCAATGGAATTTGAAATTAGGATCTCTAGTCATCTTATCCAGACAGGCTGAGAGAGCCTCCATGGCAATCACGAACAGATAAGGGGATAGGGGATCCCCCTGCCTCAGGCCAGACTCCCCTTTGAAAAAACCTTCCAAACTGCCATTCAACTTTACAGAAAACATTGTGGAAGTGATACATTTCTCCAGCCACTTGATGTACTGATTGGGAAACCGCATTTGTTCCATGATTTTAAACAGGAATTTCCAGTTTAGGGAGTCAAAAGCCTTATGTATGTCCAGCTTTATAGCACATCGGGGCTGACCTGAGTTGCCATTATAATCCTTGCATAAAGCTTGAGCAAGGAAAATATTGTCACCAATGGATCTCCTAGCTACAAAAGCAGACTGTACTGGAGAAATGATGGAGGGAAGGACAGCTTTGAGCCTCTTGGCCAACATAGAAGAAATGCATTTATACAGTACATTACAACAAGAGATGGGCCTAAAGTGTTGCATTTCAGAGGGGTTAGCCTGTTTAGGAACTAAACATATGGAAGCAGCATTTATTACTCTAGGCAAGTGCAGGGTATTAAAGAAATACATGATACTTTTAGTCACATCGTTTCCTACCAAATGCCAAACAGACAAGTAAAATTCAACAGTGAACCCATCTGGCCCAGGGCTCTTGTTCTTAGCCATTCTTTTTAATGTGCTCAGCACTTCACTTTCAGAAAAAGGGGCAGCAATAAGATTAACCTGGGAATCAGAGAGAGAGGGAAGAGGGATGTCATTAGGAAAATCTGCTACCTCAGATGTTTTTCCCAAAATATTTTTATAGAAATCCGTGGCCACTTTAGCCATATCAGCATGCGAGGAGTGTGAAACTGCTTAGGAGTTCTAGAGCCATGCTTCATTGCCACCTCATCAACCACAATATTCTAAAACTGCTGAAGAGTGGTGACATCCGGAGATATACTAGGCGATGTCACTGGCTTCCGCTTTGAGCGAACCTCCGTCCACCCCTTATCTACTTCCTCTTCTGTAACATCTACCTGGTGGTTAAGGGTTTGCTCATCCCCATCTGCTCCCCTCATGTGACTGTCCTCCTCCTCTAAAGCCCCTTCCTTTTGCTCGACCACCACTTTTTGTTGTTGAACTTCATTGACCTTACCAATTTGGTCCACTTTATCCTTTCCTTTGCCATTTTGGCCAGTTGAATCCCCTTTTGTATGGATTGAGCCCCCTGCCACCCATTCCCTAGAAGCCACCGGGCAAACGCTAATGGTGTGGCCAAGTGATTTACAGTGGTTGCACACCATTGGCTTATTAATGTATGTGACTTTAACCTCTACTATAGAACCATCCAGGTCCACCACTTTGAGGGTTGGTGGTAATGGATCCCCTACTTCATACTGCACACACATTTTAGCAAATGGCAGGATTTCTAGCTCAGATGTAAGGGCATCTGCCCCTAGTGGCTTGCCAATGGCACTAGCAACACGGCCCAGACCCTCCTGCGTCCAGTAACAATCTGGTAGATTGGCCAGCTTAACCCATAACGGCATTGAGGTAACAGGTTCTGAGCGCATAGTAAAACCCCAATCAGTTAGGACCAAAGGCCTTTTATCAAAGTACCACGTACCTTTGCTAAGAACCGCATTTTTCTCATTGGAAGAGTTGAACCTAAAAACATATGTAGACTCATTACGCTGAGAGACCATGGTGAGGCCTCTCCTCCAAGCTGAAAAAGCCACCTCCTTAACTCTCTTAAACGGTAAAGTTCCTTTGGTAAATTGACCCACAATGCAACATTTGAATTTTTCCGCACCTTTCTTGAGGACCTCCTCTGGGGGGGATACAACATCTGATCCTTCAGTTGGAGGCACGTAATCAAATTTCACTTCCTTGAAAGGTCCCGGGGCCGCTCTTAAAACTGAAGACCAGGATTTAGCTCCTTTTGACCCCATTTCAGTCTTCTCATTCTTCTCCCCATTTTTGTTCTCATTGCTTACTTTGTCTGCAACAGGTTCCTGTTTACTCTTCGAGCTTTCACCCCTTTCCAAACCCCCAGATGGAGCATTCTTTAGAATTCCTTTAACCACTCTCACCCCCTTCTCATTGGCAGCCATGCTCTTAGGTATTTCCTTGCTAGAAAAAATGGGAAGACCCATCTCATCCCTACCATCAATGAAACGCACTGGGCTAACTAACCCTGCATTAAATCTCTCCTTATCCTTCAAGATTTCTTTTTCAACTTCAGTCACCGAAAAACCCTTCTTGGCAAGAAAGCTATGAATATCCATCATTTGGTTGCGGAGCTTTATAAGATCCTCTCTTTCATACTTGTTGTTCGCAGCCACACCCTTTGCTACCATGTGCATCGTTTCTCTCTCTATCGCATCTCTAGCGGTCTCATAAGAAGCTTCATCCTCATCCGAGGGTGTCTCACATATCTTCTCAGCTGAGGCACCTCCCTCTAAGGTAGTAGGCACTACTAGAGCTGGAAAGTCCTCCACTTCTCTTCGTGCGAGCATTTCCTGAAACTTATCATCCTCCATATCCTGCATATAGCCAGGCAAGCCAGATTCAGAGTCACAATGCGAATCTTGACTCACCATGGGAGAACTGACCGGAAAAGAAATAAATAAGTATAAGAAATATAGTGTTTAGGTTTGGGGAACAAGGGAAGGTGGAAGTAAATGAAGGGAATATGGAATTTATGATGAGGAAAGTGTGTAAGAGATTAGATCTGGAGATATTAAAAATGGCGGCTGGCTAGGGTTAAGGGTTAGAAAGAAGGAGGAGCTTCTCTCTCTAGGACTCTCATTATTTCCCAAGGCACTGCGATATATTTGTTAGCATAATAAATGTCCTTAGAATCATGATACACATTGTATAGTTTGAGTACATGACTTGAACTTGAGATTATATAATATATCATATTCTTAAAGGTCCCTAGTCGAGTATTATTATACAGGACAATAATAATACATAAATAGACTAGTATGTTTTTGACTGATAACCACATCTCATTGGTTATAAGTATGGAGATACTAAAGTCAATACATAGGTACATGTAGGGGTACATGGTACTGGACAGACCCACCGTGAGATTCTTCATGTTAATTAAGTCATAAGAAATACTCACAGTGATAATGGTGTAATGATCCTTTGACTTGAGATCATTATATTTCTATACGAGGATAATATACTTTGACTACATTAAAAGTTACCTTTGACCGGGTGATGATAAAAGTGGACATCGGGTATATTGTGAATCGTATGAGAAATATGAATGATAGATAAAGGATTTAACCCTCCTATCAGATAGGAGAGATATTATTGGCCTCTTGATTGAGTGAGACTATAAAATGCATGGCCGTGCTCAAATAATGATTTGTCTTAATAGTCTACTCATGTATCAAGTAAGCCCGAATTAAATTATGAAGAGGATGACTAAACACATGCCTCGAGTTTAATCTATAATATTTGGTTAAAGGGATTATATTACACGGGAACATTAATCACGAAAGGTTTTATCGAATCACGATTTAATTATTATTTAATTGGGTAGCAATGATGTATTACTAGATTCTGCTCATTGTTTATAATTTTATTGGAGAATAAAATTATTGCCAATTAAATAATAACCTATAGGGTCACACACATAGAACATTTAAAGGAAGAATTAATTTAAATTATAAATTTAAATTAATTAATGATTAAGATGGATTTTATTATATTAATTAAGTGGGACTTAATTAAGCTATAATAAAATGTAAAGATATATGAGATATGTTTTTATGATTTTTAATAATTGAGTATGACTTAATTATTATTATTTAAATAATAGGATTTTATTCTATTATTTAATTAAATCATATATGGGCTAGGTTTTGACATGGATTTTTGGCTTGACATTATCCTATATATATAAAGATATGGGGTAAAGTTTTTTGTACGTGAAAAAAAACAGAAGAGCCTTAGCCAGATAAACAAAACCCTAAAAACAAGATCTCATATTTTTCATTAGAGGCTAGTACCTCTCTTCCGGACAAGATCGTGAGGCGTTCTTGAAGGTGTTCGTGTGGATACCGTAGAGGGGGCTTCGAAGAGGAGTGCTCAGTAATCGTGGGAGGCTTGCATCTCCATCATTCTTTAAATGTAAAGCTTCGATAAGGTAATCGTTCTATCTACCATGATTATTCCAGCATTAAACATGGATCCCGGGCTTGGAATTCGATTTAATTTTTATTGTTTCCGCTGCGTTTTGATGCTCGAATTCCAACAATGGCATCAGAGCTACATGTTTAATGGATAATCTGGTTAAAATATGTGATACACGATCTGTTTGCATGATTTCTAGAACTGATTTTTTTGTTCTATGAACCCTACTGTATGCTATGTATATTCGAGCAAAAGGGCTGCGTTTTTCTACTGTTTTTAATTCGTTTTGCGATCTATTGCAACCTGCTGAGTTTTAATGAGATTAAAATGTGATCTTAACATCAGTAAACCAGTCTATAATCATCATATAGGATCAGTAGCTTTGTTCATGCATGAACGTATACATACGTGTTTATATATAAATATTATCTTCTCGGATTTGCATGCTTCGTTTTTAACTGGTTTCGATGTGTTAACAAGATTAAATTGTAATCATGAACGTCTGTCAAACCAGTTGTAGTCGATTATCATGAGCGTTTTATAAGATTTTTCAGTTCATGTATAAACATATACATACGTGTTCATACAACCTATATAACTAGGTTTAGATATTAAAACATTCATGAATCGGTGATGTATGATTGTGTTTTTACTGATATGGTATTCGTACGTATGTATGACAAGTTATGGAATCAAAAATCGAGTGAAAAACTGATGAAAAACGATGAACTAGGTTTCTGGAAAACTGCAGAAAAAATAGCATGTACAGGTGATGCGCATACTGAGTATGCGCATCTGCTAGTGTTTCGCCCATACACGCATACGTGGAATGCGTGTCTGATAGAAATAACAGAATAGGTCATATACGCATACTGTAGATGCGTAACTGTTTTTTTTAAATAAATAATAAAATAAATAAAATAAATTTTTTTTTTCAGCCAGGTTTTGCATGCTAAGATTAAATTATAAATGTTAATGTTTAACTTGGAGTATGCAAAATTTTATTAATTAGTAATTTTGATTACTAAGTTAATATTTAAATTAATTTTATTATTTATGATTTGATCATATTTAATTTATGTTGTATAAAATTGTGATTATACAATATGTGATGCTTCTAATTGCTATGTGAGCATGATGCATGGTTATGGCCCCAAGACCTAGTTTTCAATTTATTTTATTAATTTTAATTTATGGTTTGTAATAATTAAATACGACTTGCATGTCGTTTTTCCTTTTTGTAATTATTTTATCTCGAATGCAACTCGAGTTCTTTTGTAAAATGTTTCAAGAGGAGCTTGGAGGCAATCAAGGCAGCTTTGGAAGCGAAGCAAGAGATTTTGTAATAATTAGTTATTACCACCATAGATTGACCTTGATTTTTCCATTACCTTGGAAAAATCGCATAGGATTGTGCCATAACCATAGCATATTAATTTATGTGATGCACTTTACATATGATGCATGTGTAGAGTAGCAAATGTATGCATGTTTTAATTAGATTAATGATGTATGCATGTATTAGATACGTCACCCATACCATGCTTGCCATGCTAAACAAGATAAAATCTGTAACGATTTGAGATTTTAAAATGAACAAACGATCATGAGATTTCAGTGTTTATGAAACACGGAATTAAATACGAATTTTCAATTATTTAGATATGGGGAGATTTTGTCAAAAACAGGTTTTACCTGTAAGGAAGTTGGGTATTAAGTGAGGCCACTTGTGACTCCTCCAACAACCTGGAAATCAAACTATTGATGAATATTGATTTGAAGTATTTAATTTAAGGAAAAATTGGGAATTTCTTTATGATGGGATCATGGTCGTTTTAATTCAAAACCCCTTAACAAAATATTAAGTTTTAATCGGATGCTTTCCAATGAATGAACACTCATTGAATCCTAGATCGATAAGGGGAATGACTGCCAGTGGCAGGGGACTCCTGTCTATCGTGGTGAGATGTGACGAATATAAGTGGTTATATTCGACCGTTGAATCATTGGGTTTAACTTAACTGAGTCGTCATAATAAGGTGAAAATAAACGGTTATATTCAATTATTATGAACTTAGAAGCATAGAGTTTGGTTCAAAATCTATTAGATAGACAAGAACAATTGTTGTTCACCAAACTATCTAAGAATTATATATGATATAATTGACAACTGTTGTCTACCTAAATAATCATGTTTTAAGGACTACCAGTGGTTGACTTAGGATATGACGAAATATGGATCTTGGCTTACTAGAAAGATTTATGGGATATTCTTTCCGATTTAATAGTAAGGGCTATTAATTTGATTAAAATAGTGGGAGATATATTATGAATATATCATAATCATTTGAACATAATAATAATAACTCAGACAATCTAATGTTTATTATGTGCTTTTAACATTGTAGAAACTGAATATTGACAAACAACACAAACTCTGAAGACAGCACGCATTACTCAACTTCACAGACGAATATTCAGTAACTTGTTAGAGAGCAGTTGACATGATGATTAGAACTAGTATCAGCAAACTCCCCGCTATTTTATAAGTAAAAAAAAGACAAATGAGAGTCGCTCTGTTCTCTCTCCTAAAAACCTAGCCGCCACAAAATCTAGCCTTAATCTACACCATTTCTTCACCAGATCAAAACTTTTCCTTCCTAAATTCATCTTCTCCTTCATATCTCTCACCTCATCTACTATATTTCTTATATATTATATTATTATTTTCGGAGTTTATTTTAATGGGTTTGTTATCGGAGATTTTTTCTTCTGTGGGAAGATTGAGTTTTTCGGAGTCTACTTTTGTGGATTTGGAAGATGGATTTGAAAGATCTGCAGTTTGTATGGCGAGGTCTTCGAATACGTTTGATGGGCTCACTAGTTCGGGTGAACCTGTATTAACGAAGGTTGTTGCAGGCGATGAACAGCTTGTTGGTTTGGAGTTGCTCATCTTTGATGTGGTGTGTGCGTTCAATGGTCACACCAGTTCCGGTGAACCTGTATTAACGAATTTCTTCGTTATGAAAGGGTTTACTCATGCTGCTGGAAAGGGGTTAGTCCTCGATTCCAATCGGGTTGTATTTCCGACTTATGATTTGTGGGATGGAAGGTTTCATTCCAAGCTGGTTATAACAGAAGATGTCGAGGTGTTTGCTGTATTGCCTGAAAGAACTATGATGACAGTTCTGGGGGAGGCTACTTGTTGCGGTAACTCCATCAAGGTTATGGTGGATAAACAACTTTCTGTGAATTGTTTGGACTGGGCTGATTTCTCTGAGGAGCGAAGAACTCATGAAAACATTGATGTTGATTGTGTGGTAATAGATCTAGACAGGGGTCTGATAACCTTTGTTTGTGGGATAGAGGGATTTCTTGCTAGAAATTCTCTTGATAATGGTTGCCATTTATTTGTGCACAGCTCTATGCGAGATAGATATAAAGAGGATCTAGAATCGGGTGTCGCACACCAGGTGTTTGTTGATTTGAATGACAGAGTTTCTGCTTTATGTGCAGATATCACTATGCCTTTGTGCTGTTTGAACCAACTTCGTGTTGATGTTGGGGAGGGCAGCTTTGTTGATTATCAAACAAATCCTTATTTCTTTGATATTGTTAGGGAAATGGTATTATCAATTGCTAGAGGACGTCTGTTTGTGAAGGACGTGAAGGCAAAGAGGGTTTTTAATGAGGGAAATGAGACTATGATTACCATTGAGCATGAATTTTTTCAGATTGGTTTGGAATTAAAGGGTATGAAAACAGGGGATGACACCCAATCGGCTGTTAAGATGATTAAGGAGGTGGCGTTTTCACCATGTGCTGTAATTCTTGCCAGAACAACATGCCATTTGGGTGGGTCTGCACTCCCCATGCGAGTTGCTGTTAGCAATGAGCGCCTTGCTGTGAGTTCTGAGATGCTTGGTCTCAATTACTGGGAACTCAGAGGATGGAGATGTGACACCTACAAGGCGGATGTGCTGGGAAGGTCAATCAGGCGTGAGACAACAAATGATCAAGACATGATACTGCTGGTTGGTTGGCGGAAAAGAGACAAGCTCTATTTTAGATGCACGAGGCTGGTTCATTTTATGCAATGTGTAGACGACTATATAATTGAAGTTTGTCTTATTTTACAAGGGATTGACATCCGTATATGTGGAATCGTAAAGTTGATTAATACTGCTAGGATTGCTATTGGGTTCTTTCTATTAGCAAAGGATGCGGTTGCTTTTGGTTGGTGGGGTCTTGCTCAAGAAATTGCTCGACGGAATTGTCAAAGAATCCCGGTCGTTTTTAAAGGACTTGTGCTTTCTGTTGTGAAGCTCAGGATAAATGGTGGCGTTGAGTTTTGGTCTTGTTCCTTCAAGAGGAAGATGATGGTGCAGGTTGCTGCAGGCGTAATGCGCACCGGAGCTCGGGA
Source organism: Kitagawia praeruptora (assembly GCA_037693485.1). Classification (NCBI taxonomy): domain Eukaryota; kingdom Viridiplantae; phylum Streptophyta; class Magnoliopsida; order Apiales; family Apiaceae; genus Kitagawia; species Kitagawia praeruptora. The sequence goes on along the minus strand of CM075344.1, from coordinate 91,169,586 downwards.
GGTTGTGCTGTCTAAATCTGATTTAGGACAGGGTCACAAGGTGGTGGCAGAATACAACTTCAAAATGACTGCAAGATACAACGTTTTGCTTTGGAAGAGCTGGTCAGGTGTTATGCAGACATGGACTATGACTCCAGGATTGACTTGCATGGTAATGTTGGTAGAGATGGTAGCCATTCACGCAGAGTGTGGTATATGCTCTGGATGGGAATTCAAGGTGAATGCTTTGCTCGGGATCCTGGGGTGCGAACCAGGAATTTTTAAATTAATATTGGCATTGATATGACCTCATTGTAGGCTTGCTAGCTAGTTTGTTGCTAGGTCTTTATTTTGTATTGACTTAGTTCTAATGTTTTGATGTTGACTTCGCGGGGTATGCCCCTAGATTTGTATCTGCTACGTACTAAAAAACAAATGAGAGTCGTTTCTCTCTAGCAAAAAACCCTAGCCGCCTCAAAACTAATCCTTATTCTTCACCTTTTCTCCATCAAATCCTCACTTCAACCTACCTAAATCCACATTTCCTCTTCTTATCTTTCACCTAAAACACCATATTTCTTATAGTTATATTTATATATTCTATTCTTAATGTTTTCGAAGGTTTTTCTAGATTTTAATCCTCATGGTTCTCTCGCTAAAGATGAGAATGCAGTTCACAGGTGTTCTTGTGGAGTTGAGATGGGTCTCATCTCTTGGGTTTTCTTCAAGCTAGATTCAGGCCTTTCTATTGAGAAGGCTTTGTTTCTTGATGTGTTTCTTCTTGAAGACTCGGTGTTGATGTTGGGCATCAACGATTTGGAAACGTTGGGAGGGCCATGTGCTGGTTTCGTCTCGCGAAATCGTATCTTCATCTTCTTTATGGAAGAGGATGAAAGGATTCCGGTAGAAGGATTCCGTTTGCAAGTAGCAGGTCTGCATAAGTTTGCGTTAATGTCTCCCTTTGAGGTCTTTTCTCAGTTCTGGAGGGATGGGTTTTCCAAGCAGGTTGTTACTCCGCCGATACTTGTTGCTGGGGAGTCTAATTCCATGGTGGCGTCTAACAGGGGGGTTTCTCTCGATCTGCTTAGGCTGCTAGTGATTTACAAACTTTCAGGGTGTTTGCAAGGTATGAAAGGACCTAGGTCCTATCTCAAGGTCCCTTTCTCTCCCATTCTTGGGGAGAAGGGCCTGGTATATCTATACGTTGCTGTGTGTATGGTGTTTGACAGAATACTTCAACGCGTCCTTGTTACTTTGACGATGAGGGAGTCCTCTTTCCAGTTTGGTCAGGTTTTAATGGCCTCGATGGTTGGCCTAACACCTGATAAGAAGTGCTTCAGGTCGTTTCCGGATGATAGTTTCCTCTCTAGAGGTGCTCATAGAAAGGTCGAACACAATGTGTATAGTGTTAGTCTTGTGGGTATGGTTCAGCATACTTGGTACTATGATGGAGCTGTGTGGTTCTTTGACCACTATGTGTTTGACAAATTGCCTGGGAAAGGTTTGTTTGAAGTTTCGAGCTTATTTAATTGTGAGTCTCGTGCCTTTGTGTATGCAGAATACGACTCCGTGGGAAGCCCTGTCATGATTTCTCAAGACCTAGTCTTGAGCTTGAGAAAGAATTTTCTTGGAGGTTATCTTGAGCGGACTGATGTTTATCATCTCTGGTATATGGCTTGCTCTTTAAAGGAATTATACTCTGTTCTGGGCTTTAATGGCTTAAAATGGTTATGGCATTGTGGAGGTCTCATTCTGAATGTTGACAATTTGAAAGCTCTATGGAAAAGATGGGGAAGAATGAGGGTTTTATTGCTTACTACTAACAGAGGTGGAAGCATTCAGCAGAGAAGGGGTGCGTTTTTGTACCCCAAATATGAGGTTCGGGGTTTTGATGCTAAGTTAGAAAATGTGCACATGCGTTTGATGGAAGTAGATTGCAAGGGGCTAGGCAGGTTAGCTGCTATGAATAGTGACATGGTCGACTTGGAAATGGGAACAGGTCCGGGGCATATGTACTTGTGGGGGGCTTGTGATGCTATTCAATGGAAGAGTTTGATTTTAGAATGTGGGACGCAGCAGAGAAGGGAGTGGGTTGACACTTCGAAGGATGAGCGGTTTGCCTGCCTAGGGGATATTATGTCCAAAATAGGCTGTAAGTGGTTAGAATGCTTGCATCACAATGTTGATCTGAGGATAACCAGGCTTTTATTGGGGGATGGCCCATTTCTTATAGGTGATGGAGTGAGTGAGCTTGTTTTTTGGGTTCACCGAGGATGCCCAAGCTGGCTTTTCTTCTTTTATGGGGAAATTCTTAATTGCTCTAGTGCTGTTGGCCAATGTCGATTGTTCGGCTTCTGGAGTCTCAGAAACGGACCGGGACATGATAGGCAGTTTATTGCCAGTAGATGGATGGCAAGCCTACAACTAAGCTCCTCATGCTGTGTCAAGCCTACAACATTGGTGTCAGTTGCTTCGTATCATGTCAGGAAGATGTTTGCTGTTGGAATGCATTTGCATCACTACATGGTTTATCTGCTGCTTCTCATTTCTATGGGCTTTGTGAGACATGTGCCTAGTCTCAATCTTAGGTTATTTAAGGCGCCAGAATAATCTTTAGCTTATTTTCGTTGTTATGTTGACAGTAAGGTGACTTACTGATGTTATGACTTTTGTTATGTTTGATCGCGGGGTATGCCCCTAGATTTGTATTAGGTGTTCCTTTTTTGGTATAAAATTTTAATTAGCAAAAAAAAAAAAAAAAAATAGATTTGTATCTGCTGTTCCCTTTGGGTATAAAATTTAATTAGCAAAAAAAAAACACAAACTCTCTATCCGTTCGATCAATCCTTGAGAAGGATAGATTGAAGGAGGATCTGAAGAAGAAGAAGGCTCAACAAGCTTCTACTTCAGGAATATATGTTATAGAAGTCAATCTGTCTACTTCTACATCTTGGGTATTGGATACTGGATGTGCTTCTCACATTTGTATAAATGTGCAGGAACTGCAGAGAAGTAGGACTTTGGCTAAGGGAGAAGTGGACCTACGAGTAGGCAATGGAGCAAGAGTTGCTGCTTTAGCCGTAGGAACTTATTATTTATCTTTGCCTTCTGGGCTTGTTTTAGAACTTGAAGACTGTATTTACGTGCCTGCGATTCGCAAAAACATTATTTCTGTTTCTTGTTTGGACAAGAAAGGTTTTTCGTTTATAATAAAGAACAATAGTTGCTCTTTTGCTTTAAATGATTTAACCTATGGTGTTGCGCGTTTATTTAATGGTTTATATGTTCTTGATTTAGATAATCCTGTCTGTAACATAGAAAATAAACGACTTAAAGTTAATGACTCAAATCAAACATACCTCTGGCATTGTCGTCTAGGCCATATAAATGAGAAACGCATATCCAAATTACATAAGGATGGATACTTGGATAAGTTTGATTTTGAATCATACGAAAAATGTGAGTCTTGTTTGCTTGGTAAGATGACTAAAGCCCCTTTTACTAGTAAGGGTCAAAGGGCCACTGAACGTTTGGAGCTAATACATACTGATGTATGTGGCCCAATGCGTGTGATGGCTAGAGGAGGCTACTACTATTTCATAACATTTACTGATGACTTCAGTAGATATGGATATGTATATCTTATGAAGAACAAATCCGATTCTTTTGAAAAATTCAAAGAATACAAGGCTGAAGTAGAGAAGCAAATAGGCGGAGGTGCAAGTATTAAAATCTTACGATCCGATCGTGGGGGTGAATACTTAAGCACCGAATTTAAAGAGTATTTAAAAGAGTGTGGTATTGTATCACAACTCACTCCGCCAGGTACACCTCAATGGAATGGAGTTTCAGAGAGGAGAAATCGTACCCTGTTAGACATGGTACGATCGATGATGAGTCATGCAGATCTTCCAATAAGTTTCTGGGGTTATGCTCTAGAAACAGCGGCTTTTACACTTAACCGTGTTCCAACCAAGAAGGTTCAAAAGACTCCATATGAGATATGGGAGGAGAAACGGTCAAGCATGAACTTTATGAAAGTTTGGGGATGCAAGGCGTTTGTAAAACGTCAAGTATCTGACAAGCTTGGACCTAAATCCGAAGAGTGCATATTTGTGGGATACCCTAAAGAAACAAAGGCGTATTATTTTTATAGTCCTTCTGAGCAGAAAGTGTTCATTGCTCGAGATGCTGTCTTCATGGAAAAGGATTTTGTTTCCAAAAGAGATAGTGAGAGAGCTATAGATCTCGATGAAGATCGAGAACCACAAAATAGCATTGAACCTGAGGTGGAACAAGAGCAGAATAATGATAATGCTCAAGAAACACAGGTTGTTCGTAGATCTGGTAGAATTCGCCATGAGCCAGAGAGATATGGATTTCTTTTGACTCAATGTGGGGATTTGATGCTCATAGATGAGGATGAGCCTCTCACATACCAAGATGCTATGAACAGTCCAGACTCTAAGAGATGGCTTGAAGCCATGAAATCCGAGATGGATTCCATGTACGAAAACCAAGTTTGGGATTTGGTTGATCCACCTGAAGGGGTAAAACCCGTAGGGTGCAAGTGGGTTTTCAAGAAGAAAACTGACATGGAAGGAAATGTTCAGACCTATAAAGCCAGACTGGTTGCGAAAGGGTTCAAACAAATTCATGGTATTGACTATGATGAAACTTTCTCACCAGTTGCCATGGTCAAGTCCATACGGATTTTGCTTGCAATTGCAGCATTCCATGATTATGAAATCTGGCAAATGGATGTCAAAACAGCTTTCCTTAATGGGAGCCTTGAAGAGGATGTGTACATGACACAACCTGAAGGTTTTGTCGATCCGAGGAATGTTGGCAAGGTATGTAAATTACGTCGATCCATTTATGGATTGAAGCAAGCCTCTAGGAGATGGAATATTCCTTTTGATGAAACAGTCAAGGAGTATGGCTTTATTCAAAACGAGGATGAACCTTCACTACACCATATTTGGCCTATTGCAACACCGATATGTATAAGTGTTACACAAAGTGTTACAATAGACACAAAACTTGGTAGTCTATTGCAATATTTTTTACAATGTTGCAAAAAATACCAAAAGTGTTGCAAGCAAAATGATAATTTTGAAATTTTATAACAATTGTAACACTTTTCGCACTTTACGAAAAGTGTTACAATACAAGACCGAAATATTCCAAATTTTTGTTAGCGGGCTTGCCACAATTAGCGGGACATTCTAATTTTTTGTTCCCGGGATTGCCAAATTTTTTTCATGCCAATATTACACAGAATTAATGTTTTATTACATAAAACAAACAACAGATCTCTCATCTCTCTCTCACTCCTCTCTCCGTCACTCTCTCACTCAGATCTCACTCATCTCTCTCGACCTCACCGGCCTCTCTCTCCCTCTCTCATCTCTCTCACTCATCTCTCTCACTAATCTCTCACACCTCTCTCCCTCACTCTCTCAGATCTCACTCATCTCTCTCGACCACACCTCTCTGTTGATCCTCTCCCATCTCTCTCACTCACTTCTCTCTCTCACTCATCCCTCTCGCTCCTCTCTCTGTCTCAAATCCCTAAAAAGGTTAAGAATTTAAGTGTGTGTTGTTTTTGGGTGCTTGTGGTTGAGGTGAAGTGACCCTTTTTAGTTTAGGTGTTGTAAATGATATTTTGGATAGTTGAGTTGAGGTTTGATTTTAGTTCAATTAGGTGGGATTAATTGTTGGATTCTGTTTTGGGGAAAAGGGTGTGATTTGTTTTGTGTTTAAAGTTTGCAGCTTTTGATTCTTTTGTTAATGTTGTATCTGGTTTTGAAGTTGTCGATGGTATAGGTTTGGGAAGAACATGAAAAGAGCTGGCTTTGGATTTTGCGTTGCTCAGGTAAATTTACTCTTTATGTTTGTAAAGTTTTCGCGACTTGTTGTAGTGTAGGTTAATGATGTCATTTTGTATAGCTACTCTTTTGAATATGAATCTGATGAGCTACTCTCATGTATGTTATAACTGTAGTGTTTAGTTACTACTGCAGTGCTGCAGAATTTGTTATTGCAAAGTAGCAATTTGATGATTTATCCAATAGAAATGTTGTTATATTTGGAATCGGTGGAATCACACTAAAACACTGTTCATAATCTGGTCCATTTGTTCAGTCACCTTGTATTCTCTGCTCCGGATGGGCCTTCTTAACGCATCCCGCAATTCTCCTTCAGGTATGCTTCTATTTCACCTTTAGCACTTTCATTAAATGATTGAATTTCATTTCAGTTTTACAATTTCTCACCATCAATTCCTGTTATATTGTTAGTACGCTCTGTGTGTGTATACAATTGATCATATATGCGTACTAATTTTTTTACTACAAATTAATGGTTAGAGTGGTTCAAATGAGCTGGGGGGTTGTTAATTAATATTTATACTCACTTAGATTGTATGAATTAACTCTATCACATTAGGTAGAGTGCCAATGGTGTATAACTCTAATTTGTTGGATTCCACTTGCACGATCGTACTTGCGGTTGTGTATTTATTTGTTTTTTTTAATGAGATTTAAGGGTTATCAACGAACCCTCAAATGGTTGTCAATAACGGGATTTGAACCAATTCCCGTTTGTGCAAACACCTGAAAATGGAGCCTTAGTGCAGCTCGCTCACTTGAATATTCTGCAATTGTGTTTTTTGTAGAAAATTTGGCATATTTTACTGTGTATTAAAATGACTGTATATGTGGAAGTGGTTTCTGGAATTGTTGTTAAGCTTGCCTTACATGCTAGAGGACTTGACAGTGAATATAGCTGCAAAAGATTCTCGGGCAAGGTGTATGACAAGATGGCGAGGGACTTACATGATAAAGGAGCACTTTTTCTCAAACATGGAAAAACTTCACAATCCTTGTCACTTTCCGATATCTTTGGCTGTTCTCTTGCACTTCCTTCAGCATTGGCTCTTGTGCTATTGTATGTCTGTAGGTAGTAAAAGGTTAACTCTAACATACATGACCAAGTAATCAGAAAAGTAATATGGATATTGTCATAATGTCCTATAACTTTCAACAACTAACTTTGCTCTTTTGTTGTTGAGCAGCTGTGGCCAGACTTGGTGCTAGATGCTTAGCTGCAGAATGTCATTAAGACATTAACATAAGTTGCTTCTATAGGTGCATATGTAAATGATATGTTGTAGATATATAAATTCTGTGATTATCTCATTCAATTTATGTTTAAAGATAAAGCCTTTTCCTGTTTGTGAATTTTATATAAAGCAGATTTTTAAATTAGTTTTACACAAATGGTTGCCAATTCAGGATTCATATATTTACAGCATATTTGTATTATTAGACTGTGTGAAAAGTTCTATTAATGACAAGTGTCCATAATCTCTGCGGTGTTTATATATAGAATGTACAAGTATGTTTCAGTTGTGGAGCATAATCTGTGTGACTGTGTGAGTCCGTGCTTCCCTACCCCTCTCTTGCTACTGGAGTATAAAAAAGAACTCTAACTGGGTACTTGTGTTGTTGCAGGGAAGCTGTAAGGGATATTTTCCTTCCATACTTCAATAAGGTAATTCTTTCTCTTGCTTTAATATAATACAAAAGTAATTTCCAAACAAGGTAATTTCTCGTTACTTTGTTTATGAATATAAGGGATCCATGAAACAATGGCCATCAAAAATACATGGAAATTCAGTCTCCAATACCACCTTTTAAAATCCAAACTTTATAAATGATTTCTGGTAAAGATTGTTTTTCCCGAACATAAAACGTCCTTTTCATTGCATAGAATTTTTCAAGTCCAGTATCTACTTAACATATAATACATATATATCCTTCACAAGTTTAGAATTCACATGAACGTCTAAAACAGGCTGATTGTGTGCCTGTGGAGGTTACCTTACGCTCTCTGCATTCTCTTCAAACACGTCTGATGACATACATCAATGATATCTCGACGACGGTTTGAATGCCGAGTCTTGATTAACGAATGAAAATACTAATCAACAGATTCTTCAAGAATCTTGTCCATCATGTTCTTGTCAAAGAAGTAAGGTGTATACCTTGGAAATAAATATAATAGATTAGTTACATTGGAAGTAGATGAGTGTAGGCCTAGTATCGTAACTGCACAATCATATACTAATATATACTGACAAACCATGTCCTAACGACACAGGGAAAAAAGTTGACCGAGATCAGGAAATTACCTTGTTGGAAATTTAATATTTTCTTGTAAGGGATATTCTACTCCTTGTTCTATATAATATTATGTTTTTTTTTATTTGTAGTGATATGGTTTCAGAATTCTAGCATATACCACTTTAGCATGTATCATGCTTCCCACCACATTATACATGTGCCTGCCACAGACGCGGAGGTAAGTAAACAACATCCCATGTGCCCGCCTTTGCTTCTCATCAGAGATTATATAAAGTGTATGGAAAAATTCCTTTGCCTGTTTTGCAGATTGAAGCTGAAGTGAAAACTGCTCTTCCACGTTCTCCAGCAAAGCAGCTTGTAAGAATCGAACCCGCACATGTCATTTGACTGTTTACAACACAATGTCTATTCATTCTGTTTAGTACATATCTACTTAATGGACCGTCATTAGCATCTTTATGACTTTGAGGCTAGTCTGCTGAAACCATATGCGGATGTAGGATTATTACAGTTGTGACTTGTTCACAAATGCAGTTCTTACAAGAGATTGTGGTTTACTGCTGCAATATGATAATGTGATGCTTCATATCTCATTTGCAAGAGATTGTGGTATTATGTGTTCAATTAGTAGGATTTTGTGTTCATATCTCTCTGCTAGCACTATATAAAACAAAATAAATACAAATGACTTGGGTGCCATTTTATAAATTGTCAGAATGTGCTGTTTGTCACAGCCAACTCTTTGGTTTAATTGAGTTTTTATCTATATGCAGGTTGTTAAAAGAAGCCAGGGTAATGGGCTAGCAGCAGATATATATAGTCTAGGGTGCATTGTTTTGGAGTTGTAGATAGAAAGTCGACTTGTGTACTTTTGGTAGTATGTTAATTGGTACCTTAACTATTTAGACTACGCGTTTAATGTAGACTTTTGGTGTAAGTCGACTTGTGTTTCGATTTTAGACTATGTTTGGCCTTCATTGACATGTGTTTGTTGGACATTAATGAAATGTCATTTCTGGTTTGGTATATGCTTTCATGCATGGTAAATTGAAATTTCAAACAGGACATTGCAATGTGAACTAATAAAAATGTTGCAAATAAGTGTTGCCAATAAAATTTAAAAGTATTACAATAGTAATTAAAATGTTGCAGAGAAATGTTGCAAAAATATCAAAAAGTATTGCAAAAGGTTCCAAAATGTTGCATATAAATGTTGCAAAAAAAACCAAAAATATTGCAAAATGCATAATAATGTTGCAAAAATATGTTGCAATAAACTCACTTTGTAACATTTTTAAGTCAATTAATGTTGCAAAAAAGTGTTGCATTCGTCTGTTGTAACAGATTCAAAATGTTGCTAAAACATGCAAAAGTGTTACAACAAACTACACCAAACTCTTTTTGAAATACTTTGAAAAGCGTTGCCATAAACACAAAAAGCGTTGCTACAGAAGGCTGTTGCCACGCCGGCAAATGCAACACTGACTTTTAGCAAAAGTGTTGCATAAACAGGTATTGTAACACTTTTAGAGCCTAATGATACACTTTTTCGGTGTTGCAACAGGCCATATATGGTGTAGTGTAGCTTGTGTTTACAAGAAGGTTATTGGGAGCCACGTGGCATTCATAGTACTATATGTTGATGACATACTACTAATGGGGAATGACATACCTTCTCTAAAGGCTGTTAAGACTTGGTTAGGGAGCAATTTCTCTATGAAAGACTTAGGAGAGGCAACCTACATTCTAGGAATGAGGATCTATAGAGATAGATCTAAAAGGATGATCAGTCTAAGTCAGAGTACATACATTGATAAGGTTTTGCATCGTTTTGGTATGCAAAATGCTAAAAGGGGATATGTCCCTGTGTCTCAAGGGATAACGATCTCTAAAGACCAGTGTCCAAAATCATTAGATGAGAAGGATCACATGAATAAAGTTCCATATGCATCAGCAATTGGATCTATCATGTATGCAATGGTATGTACTCGCCCAGATGTTTCGTATGCTTTGAGCATGACGAGCAGATACCAGTCTAATCCAGGTGAAGGTCACTGGACGGTAGTCAAGAATATTCTAAAGTACCTGAAAAGGACTAAAGATTCATTCTTGGTGTATGGAGGAGAGGAGAAACTGGTTGTAAAAGGTTACACTGATGCAAGTTTCCAAACAGACAGGGATGATACTGTATCACAGTCTGGTTTTGTGTTTTGTCTAAATGGAGGTGCTGTAAGCTGGAAGAGTTCAAAGCAAGAAACAGTAGTTGATTCTACAATGGAGGCTGAGTACATTGCAGCTTGTGAAGCAGCTAAGGAGGCTATTTGGATTCGAAAATTCATTTCTGATTTGGAAGTGGTTCCATCGATTGCAAATCCCATTGATCTATACTGCTATAATAATGGGGCCATTGCACAGGCTAGAGAGCCTAGATCGCACTCCCGATCCAAACATATACTCAGGAGATATCACCTCATACGAGAGATTAATGAAAGGGGTGAAATACATATATGTAAAGTGCATACAAATGATAACATTGCAGATCCACTGACCAAAGGCCTGTCGCAGCAGAAGCACGATGGTCACACTAGTTCCATGGGTATTAGATACATGGGTGATTGGCTCTAGTGCAAGTGGGAGATTGTTAGAGTAGGTGCCCTAGAGGCAATACATTGTTTTTAAATAAACCTTATGTCATTTGATTATTAAATAAATGTATTTATTATGACTTTAATTACTGCGATATATTTGTTAGCATAATAAATGTCCTTAGAATCATGATACACATTGTATAGTTTAAGTACATGACTTGAACTTGAGATTATATAATATATCATATTCTTAAAGGTCCCTAGTCGAGTATTATTATACAGGACAATAATAATACATAAATAGACTAGTATGTTTTTGACTGATAACCACATCTCATTGGTTATAAGTATGGAGATACTAAAGTCAATACATAGGTACATGTAGGGGTACATGGTACTGGACAGACCCACCGTGAGATTCTTCATGTTAATTAAGTCATAAGAAATACTCACAGTGATAATGGTGTAATGATCCTTTGACTTGAGATCATTATATTTCTATACGAGGATAATATACTTTGACTACATTAAAAGTTACCTTTGACCGGGTGATGATAAAAGTGGACATCGGGTATATTGTGAATCGTATGAGAAATATGAATGATAGATTAAGGATTTAACCCTCCTATCAGATAGGAGAGATATTATTGGCCTCTTGATTGAGTGAGACTATAAAATGCATGGCCGTGCTCAAATAATGATTTGTCTTAATAGTCTACTCATGTATCAAGTAAACCCGGATTAAATTATGAAGAGGATGACTAAACACATGCCTCAAGTTTAATCTATAATATTTGGTTAAAGGGATTATATTACACGGGAACATTAATCACGAAAGGTTTTATCGAATCACGATTTAATTATTATTTAATTGGGTAGCAATGATGTATTACTAGATTCCGCTCATTGTTTATAATTTTATTGGAGAATAAAATTATTGCCAATTAAATAATAACCTATAGGGTCACACACATAGAACATTTAAAGGAAGAATAATTTAAATTATAAATTTAAATTAATTAATGATTAAGATGGATTTTATTATATTAATTAAGTGGGACTTAATTAAGCTATAATAAAATGTAAAGATATATGAGATATGTTTTTATGATTTTTAATAATTGAGTATGACTTAATTATTATTATTTAAATAATAGGATTTTATTCTATTATTTAATTAAATCATATATGGGCTAGGTTTTGACATGGATTTTTGGCTTGACATTATCCTATATATATAAAGATATGGGGTAAAGTTTTTTGTACGTGAAAAAAAACAGAAGAGCCTTAGCCAGATAAACAAAACCCTAAAAACAAGATCTCATATTTTTCATTAGAGGCTAGTACCTCTCTTCCGGACAAGATCGTGAGGCGTTCTTGAAGGTGTTCGTGTGGATACCGTAGAGGGGGCTTCGAAGAGGAGTGCTCAGTAATCGTGGGAGGCTTGCATCTCCATCATTCTTTGAACGTAAAGCTTCGATAAGGTAATCGTTCTATCTACCATGATTATTCCAGCATTAAACATGGATCCCGGGCTTGGAATTCGATTTAATTTTTATTGTTTCCGCTACGTTTTGATGCTCGAATTCCAACACTTTGTACTGACATTTCCCATCTGGTTTGTAGAACCCTCCCCAAAGGAACTTGAAGATTAGAGCATTAATCTTCTTAAGAATTCCTTTAGGAAGAAATAAGTACATACTCCAATAACCCACAATACTGACCAAAATAGCTTTGATCAGTTGGAGGCGGCCTGCAAAATTTAGAAATCTAGCTGTCCACAACTCTACTTTGCTACACAGTCTGGTGATCAGAGTCTGGCAATCATTTTTGCTTAGCTTACCCGTAATGAGAGGTAGACCCAAGTAGGTGATAGGCATATGACCTCTTTGGAACCCCGAATAAGTAAGAATATCATCAACAACTTCCTGTCTAACATTGGCAAAGAAACAAGTAGTCTTTGCAACATTAGGCTTGAGGTTAGAACAGTTTGAAAAAAGATTTATCCCATCCAATAGTGCTGAAACTGAACTAAGATCACCATGACTAAACAGGAAAACATCATCAGCAAAAATAATATGGTTCAGGTTTACCTCCTTTGTTCTCCAATGGAATTTAAAGTTAGGATCCCTGGCCACCTTACTCAGACAAGCTGAGAGAGCCTCCATGGCTATCACAAACAGATAGGGGGACAAGGGGTCACCCTGCCTCAGGCCAGACTCACCTTTGAAAAAACCTTCAAGACTGCCATTTAACTTTACAGAAAACATTGTGGAGGTGATGCATTTCTCCAGCCACATGATGAACTGGTGGGGAAATCTCATTCTTTCCAGTATCATAAACAAGAACTTCCAGTTTAGGGAATCAAAAGCCTTATGGATGTCCAACTTTATAGCACAGCGGGGTTTACCTGAGTTGCCATTATAGTCTTTACATAAAGCTTGTGCTAGAAAGATATTGTTACCAATGGATCACTTGGCTACAAACGCAGACTGCACCGGAGAAATAATAGATGGAAGGACAGCTTTGAGTCTCTTGGCCAGCATAGAGGAAATACATTTATACAAGACATTGCAGCAAGAGATGGGCCTAAAGTGTTGCATTTCTGATGGGTTAGCCTGCTTAGGAACTAGGTAGATAGAAGCAGCATTTATCCCTCTAGGCAGGTGCAGAGTATTAAAGAAATACATAATACCTTTTGTCACATCATTTCCCACTACATGCCAAACAGATAAATAGAATTCAACAGTGAACCCATCCGGTCCTGGACTTTTGTTCTTTGCCATTTTTTTAAGGGTGCTCAACACTTCACTTTCAGAGAAAGGGGCAGCCACATGATCGATCTGGGAATCTGAGAGAGAGGGAAGAGGAATGTCATTTGGAAAATTAGCTACCTCAGACTTTTTCCCCAAAATGTCTTTATAGAAATCCGTCGCCACCTTGGCCATATCAGCATGCGAAGAGTGTGAAACTCCCTCCGAGTCACGAAGAGAGATAATCTTATTAGTATTCCAGTTCTCTCTGCAGGAGTTATAGAAAAACTTACTATTGCCATCACCAAGTTTTAACCAATGTATCCTGGATTTCTGCTTTAAGAACTGCTCCTCCAATCTTAAGGCTGCTGAATACTTCTCGATAAACTCCTTTTCTTCTTCAAAATATGCAGCAGTGGGGTTGACAAGCATATCCCTCTGAAACTGAGAAAGAGCATCCCGAGATAAAATCACTAACTGATGGATATCCCCCACCTTTCTGTTTAGGCCCTTAAAAGCCAACTTTACATTTTTGAGCTTTGAGGTCAAAATAAACCAAGGGTTTCCCTCTACCTCCACAGACCAAGCTTCCACCACAGTTTCCAAGAAATCAGGATTCTCAATGAGGTGATTAAAAAATTGGAAGGGCTTCACCCCGGAGGAGAAACTAGTTCCAAGCGAAGTGATTGCAGGGCAATGATCAGACAAACCCTGAGAAATGAATTCCACAGAAGAGCAAGGGAGCAAAGAATGCCAATTGGAGTTAACTAACACTCGGTCCAACTTTCTGAACTTTGGCTGTGTAATATTGCTGTCCCACCAAGTAAAGAAATGTCCCGAATACCGAAGATCGGTGAGACCATTTGCAAGCAAAAACTGTTTGAACTCATCCATTCCAGCAGTCCAGTCTAGAACTCCTCCCTACTTTTCATCAATGCTAATGCAAGAGTTGAAGTCACCACATAAGACCCAGGCCTCATCATTCAAACCATTTGCTAGCCCTGCCAAATCATTCCATATGGCCTGCGATCAATCGCTTCATTAAACCCATACACAAACGAGATAACAAAGCCATTATAGACAAAAATAGTCCCAGCAGAATAGCTAGAAACCTAGTCAACATAAAACTAATTAAAAAACCATCTTAAACACGCCTGTTAGCCTATATCATATAAAGTGTGACCTCCTGGACCGCACTTCGAAATCCTAAGCAGATGCTTCTCCCATAGCTTCTTGCCTATGTCACAAAACAACAGGACAACAACAAGGCAACACGTACAAGTTGCCGAAAAACCTATTCCACCAAGGTGGACAATCGATAATTTTCAATACCAAAGTTGTCCCACTGGCAACAACCAAAAGGCTAACAGCTTCCACACAATCTTCATAAATATCACTTGCCACTTTATGACCAACACTAGCAACATCGTTCATGCTAAAAAACCCATCAACATAATACGCAGCATCAGCTCTACTTCTGAGATGCCAAAAATCGAACAGGCGACTTTGGCCAACAACAACAACAAGGAAGTTAAATACTTCTCCATAAGTGAATAATTGGCACGATCGAAGATCAACAGCCCAGAAAAAGCAGATAACATCATCTAGAGCATTCATAGTCACCATGTCTAAGCCAATCCCAAAAATGGACCCCCAAATGTACTGTTCCCTGCTTTTGACTGCGTGCCTCAAAACCAAACACCAAAGAAACCATTTCCCTTCTGCATTTCCATGATTCCAATTCACCCAAACCGGGGATACAACAAAGTCCATCACTAGGACGTCATAACTAGAACTGCACTTCTTCACATAGGTAACTAAAGCATCCTCCACCCATAAAGGGTCTTCAACCAATCCCTTCATCTCAAGGACATCATAACAAGCAAATAACCATGTTGCAATGCGCATTACACACACTCTATGAACATCCAGCTCAACACCTTGCTCCAAAGCGCCCTCACCATTCATTGTCAAGTAATAACTACAATAACAACAATTAAAATAAGTGTAACCCCCTGGTTCACACCCAAGTATCCTAAGCATACGCCTCAACATCCTTTCTGTCCCTTCCCGAACACAACCACTACTCCTTAAATACTCAAAGGCTTCATCAATGTCCTTTCCTTTCAGCTTGTGACCCACCTCCTCATCCATAACCAACTTCTTATTGACCTGACTATCATTAACAATAGCCGTTTCTTGATCAATAATAACCTGGACATTATCCTTCCACTTCACTGATTTCTTCACAGGTTTTACAACCTCCACATTAAGCGTAGACTTCCTAAGGCAAGCCTTTCGGCAAACCTCTAGATTCTCTCTAGGCCAGTCATTTTCACCCAAAATTGGAAAATCAATTCCCTCATACACCAAAGAGGAATTGACTCCCAAATCCACATTAGCACTAACAGAAATGTCAGTTGCTTCCGATGAATCGGACATTTCATTATTGAAATCTTTAATTTCAACAACCAAATCGTTAAAAGTAACTTTCTTCTTGGAGTAGTAGATCTTACCTTCAAACGAGCTACACGTCCTAGAAGCAATCCCAGTTGTGGGAGTGAAGGCCCTCCCCGACACCTCCAGCCCATCTATGAGACCAGAAGCACCAAACTCCATACACTCCGTCTCAAACTTCAATCCCTTATCCTCCAAAGGATACACAGTCACAAGGTTCTCCGAAAAGGAGACCCTCTTTGGACTCCTAATCGGATTACCCACCGGATGGCAAACTACAAATCCTCGCGAACGGGGAGGAATCACGGTCACTAGGTTCTCCGAAAAAGAAACCTTCTTCATTAAACTAATAATTATATAATAAATATATAATAAATATATAAAAATTTTAATTAGCAAAAAAAAAAAAAGATAACAAAGTTTGTGTTGTTCTCAATAAGAGTGACAGAGCATGTGATATGCTGACTAGAAGTAGCAATAACCAAAACATTCCAAATAGAGGGGTTCCACCCCAGCCAAATACAGCCTCCCGGATGATGATCATAATTAAAACACCACTGAAACCGTGGATTAAGAGTCCGGGAGATAATCCTAGCAACGTCAGTTTGGACATGAGTTTCCAAAAGACCTATCAGGGACAATTTGTTATTTGAAATAAAGTCCCTGATAAAACCAACTTTATTATTGAGGCCTCTAACGTTGTAGGAACAAAAAATAGTCATAAGAGACATTATGACCTTGAGGAGGGGGTTCGTCCCCCCCTTCCCCCTCTTTTAACTTTCTTATATGGTTTTGGAGTTCGAGAGCCATGCTTCTTATCTATCTCATCAACCACAATGTTTTGAAACTGCTGGGGCGTGGAAGCATCTGGAGAAATGCTTGGAGATGCCACTGGTTTCCTCTTCGAACGAACCTCAGTCCACCCCTGATCTCCTTCATCTACTATAGTGTCTACTGTGGGGCTTTGGTTATTCCCACCCTCGTTTGCAGCAAAATTTGGCTGCGCCATTTTGGCCATTTCACTCACCGTTTGACTCACCTCCTCTCCTGGAACTACTTCCTTTTGTTCAACCACCACCTTTTGTGCTTTCACTTCTTTTTCTTGGCCATGCTGCTCCACTTTATCCTTACCTTTTCCATTCTTGGGATGCTCATTTAGATCAACTTTTGTAGGTTTAGAGCCCCCTGCAGTCCATTCTCGAGAAGCCACTGGGCAAACATTTATGATATGACCAAGTGATTTACAATGGATGCACACCATTGGCTTATTAATATAAGTGACTTTAACCTCCACTATAGAGCCATCCAGATCCACCACTTTTAGGATAGGCGGTAGGGGATCCCCCACTTTATACTGCACACACATTTTAGCAAGTGGCAAGATTTCTAGCTCAGAGGTGAGGGCATCAGCCCCCAAGGGCTTGCCAATGACACTAGCCACACGACTAAGACCCTCCTGTGTCCAGTAGCAATCTGGTAGGTTGGCCAATTTAACCCACAATGGCATTGAGGTAATTGGTTCTGAACACACAGTAAAACCCCAATCAGTTAGGACCAGAGGCCTTTTATCGAAATACCACGTACCTTTGCTTAAAACTGCGTTTTTCTCATTGGTAGAGTTGAACCTAAAAACGTATGTAGATTCATTTCGCTGAGAGACCATGGTGAGGCCCTTCCTCCAGGTTGAAAATGCCACCTCCTTTACTCTCTTAAATGGCAAAGTTCCTTTGGTAAATTGACCCACAATGCAACATTTGAATTTTTCCGCACCTTTCTTAAGAACATCCTCTGGGGGGGATACAACATCTGAGCCTGCAATTGGAGGGACATAGTCAAATTTCACTTCTTTGAAAGGTCCAGGGGCCGTTCTTAGCACTAATGACCAGGATTTAGTTCCTTTGGTCCCCATTTCGGTCTTCTCATTCTTCCCCCCATTTTTGGTGGTGTCATTGTTTACTTTATCTACAACAGGTTCCTGCATACTCTTCGAGCTTTCGCCCCTTTCCAAACCCCCAGAATTAACATTCTTTAGGATTCCTTTAACCACTCCCGCCCCCTTCTCGTTGGCAGCCAGGTTCTTAGGTATTTCCTTGTTTGAAAAAATGGGAAGGCCCATCTCATCTCTACCATCAATGAAACGCACTGGGCTGACTAACCCTGCATTAAACCTCTCTTTATCTTTCAAAATTTCTTTTTCAACTTCACTCACCGAAAAACCCTTCTTGGCAAGAAAGCTATGAATATCCATCATTTGGTTGCGGAGCTTTATAAGGTCCTCTCTTTCATATTTGTTGTTCGCAGCCACACCCTTTGCTACCATGTGAATCGTTTCTCTCTCTATCGCATCTCTAGCAGTCTCATAAGAAGCTTCATCCTCACCACAGGATATCTCACTTATCTTCTAAGCTGAGACACCTCCCTCTAGAGCATTAGGCACT
Source organism: Kitagawia praeruptora (assembly GCA_037693485.1). Classification (NCBI taxonomy): domain Eukaryota; kingdom Viridiplantae; phylum Streptophyta; class Magnoliopsida; order Apiales; family Apiaceae; genus Kitagawia; species Kitagawia praeruptora. The sequence goes on along the minus strand of CM075344.1, from coordinate 91,151,221 downwards.
ACTAGAGCTGGAAAATCCTCAACTTCTCTTCGTGCAAGCATTTCCTGAAACTTATCATCCTCCATATCCTGCATATAGCCAGGTAAGCCAGATTCAGAGTCGCAATTCGAATTTTGACGCACCATGGGAGTACTGACCGAAAATTATTAAAATAGGTATAAGAAATATGGTGTTTAGGTTTGGGAAACAAGAGAAGGTGGAGTAAATGAGGGGAATATGGAATTTATGATGAGGAAAGTGTGTAAGAGATAAGATCTGAAGTTTTAAATTTGGCGGCTGGCTAGGGTTTTGAGTTTTAGAAAGAAGGAAGAGCTTCTCTCTCTAGAACTCTCATTTTTTTATTAATGTTTTTTGCTATTCCAAAATGAGGTTTTAGTGAGTTTGAGGGGTCAAACGAATCAAAAATTAAGCTACAAGTGGTTTCCATGTTCAAACGAGTCAAAAATGAAGCAAAACTAATTTTCTTGTTCCAAGGAGTCCAAAATGAGGTTTAAGTGAGTTTGAGGGGTCAAACGAGTCAAAAATTAAGCTACAAGTGGTTTCCATGTTCAAACGAGTCAAAAATGAAGCAAAACTAATTTTCTTGTTCCAACGAGTCTAAAATGAGGATTTAGTGAGTTTGAGGGGTCAAACGAATCAAGAACAATGCTACAAGTGGTTTCCATGTTCAAACAAGTAATAAATGAAGCCATATTAATTTTCTTGTTCCGACCGGTCCAAAATGAGGTTTTAGTGAGTCTTAGGCGCCAAACGATTAAAGAACAGGGTTCAAATGGTTTTCATGTTCAAACGAGTCAAAAATGAAGCAAAACTAATTTTCTTGTTCAAACGAGTCCAAAATGAGGTTTTAGTGAGTTTGAGGGGTCAAACGAGTCAAGAACTAGGCTACAAGTGGTTTCCATGTTCGAATAAGAAAAAGATGAAGTTAAATTAACGCTTTTGTTCCAACGAGTCCAAATTGAGGTTTTATTGAGTTTGAAGGGTCAAACGAGTCAAGAAAAAGGCTACAAGTGGTTTTCAAGTTCAAACAAGAAAAAAATGAAGCCATATTAATTTTCTTGTTCCGACCGGTCCAAAATGAGGTTTTAGTGAGTCTTAGGCGCCAAACGATTAAAGAACAGGGCTCAAATGGTTTTCATGTTCAAACGAGTCAAAAATGAAGGAAAACTAATTTTCTTGTTCCAACGAGTCCAAAATGAGGTTTTAGTGAGTTTGAGGGGTCAAACGAGTCAAGAACTAGGCTACAAGTGGTTTCCATGTTCAAACAATTCAAAAATGAAGCAAAACTAATTTTCTTGTTCTAACGAGTCCAAAATGAGGTTTTAGTGAGTTTGAGGGGTCAAACGAATCAAGAACAATGCTACAAGTGGTTTCCATGTTCAAACAAGTAAAAAATGAAGCCATATTAATTTTCTTGTTCCGACCGGTCCAAAATGAGGTTTTAGTGAGTCTTAGGCGCCAAACGATTAAAGAACAGGGCTCAAATGGTTTTCATGTTCAAACGAGTCAAAAATGAAGCAAAACTAATTTTCTTGTTCCAACGAGTCCAAAATGAGGTTTTAGTGAGTTTGAGGGGTCAAACGAGTCAAGAACTAGGCTACAGTGGTTTCCATGTTCAAATAAGAAAAAGATGAAGTTAAATTAATGCTTTTGTTCCAACGAGTCCAAATTGAGGTTTTATTGAGTTTGAAGGGTCAAACGAGTGGTTTCCATGTTCGAAGGCTACAAGTGGTTTCCATGTTCAAACGAGTCAAAAATGAAGCAAAACTAATTTTCTTGTTCCAACGAGTCCAAAATGAGGTTTTAGTGAGTTTGAGGGGTCAAACGAGTCAAAAATTAAGCTACAAGTGGTTTCCATGTTCAAACGAGTCAAAAATGAAGCAAAACTAATTTTCCTGTTCCAACGAGTCCAAAATGAGGTTTTAGTGAGTTTGAGGGGTCAAACGAGTTAAAAATTAAGCTACAAGTGGTTTCCATGTTCAAACGAGTAAAAAATGAAGCAAAACTAATTTTCTTGTTCCAACTAGTCTAAAATGAGGATTTAGTGAGTTTGAGGGGTCAAACGAATCAAGAACAATGCTACAAGTGGTTTCCATGTTCAAACAAGTAATAAATGAAGCCATATTAATTTTCTTGTTCCGACCAGTCCAAAATGAGGTTTTAGTGAGTCTTAGGCGCAAAACGATTGAAAAACAGGGCTCAAATGGTTTTCATGTTCAAATGAGTCAAAAATGAAGTAAAACTAATTTTCTTGTTCAAACGAGTCCAAAATGAGGTTTTAGTGAGTTTGAGGGGTCAAACGAGTCAAGAACTAGGCTACAAGTGGTTTCCATGTTCGAATAAGAAAAAGATGAAGTTAAATTAACGCTTTTGTTCCAACGAGTCCAAATTGAGGTTTTATTGAGTTTGAAGGGTCAAACGAGTCAAGAAAAAGGCTACAAGTGGTTTTCAAGTTCAAACAAGAAAAAAATGAAGCCATTTTAATTTTCTTGTTCCGACCGGTCCAAAATGAGGTTTTAGTGAGTCTTAGGCGCCAAACGATTAAAGAACAGGGCTCAAATGGTTTTCATGTTCAAACGAGTCAAAAATGAAGCAAAACTAATTTTCTTGTTCCAACGAGTCCAAAATGAGGATTTATTGAGTTTGAGGGGTCAAACGAGTCAAGAACTAGGCTACAAGTGGTTTCCATGTTCAAACGAGTCAAAAATGAAGCAAAACTAATTTTCTTGTTCCAACGAGTCCAAAATGAGGTTTTAGTGAGTTTGAGGGGTCAAACGAATCAAGAACAATGCTACAAGTGGTTTCCATGTTCAAACAAGTAAAAAATGAAGCCATATTAATTTTCTTGTTCCGACCGGTCCAAAATGAGGTTTTAGTGAGTCTTAGGCGCCAAACGATTAAAGCTATCGGCGGCTGATATCACCGATAGTGTGAATATAACCCAGGAGGGGTTAGAACCGGTAACAAGCCCGAAAAGGGTTTCATTTGCAGTTGATTTGGTACCATTTATACCATCTGTTGGCTCCCATTCCAGGAAGTTAGAAGTTAAGAAAGATGGTAGCCCGCCGAATTGGTCCTCTAATGGCAGGAAGTCTGAGGCGAACCTGAAGAAAGTGTCTTTTGCGAAAGAGTTGGTGTCAGTGATACCGTTGGAGCAGGTTAATCCAGTAAGATCTGCTTGGAGACCTCATTCCAAGAGGAGGGTGGTTTTGGATGGGATTGATGACAACAAAGGGCGAAAGTTGGGTCCTGGATCTGGGGTTGCTTCGAGAACTAGAAGCTCCATTAACTTACTGGAGTGCGAAGGTAAGTTTTTCTCTTCTCATAAGAAGATGAAGCCGGCTTTTTTCAATGATATCCAGCCTATCTTGGTTGAGGAATCTTCGGATTCTATTGTTTCTAGTACAGATTTTGTAATGAATGAGGAGGATGTTAATTCCGCATCCTCGCCCAAGATTCCAATTGCTGATGTGAATCGAGTGGTTGTAAAAGCCACACTTATTAACCCCAATGATATGGTCAGTGATGGGGCTTCCATTAATGACAATAGGGTCACTGAGTTAGCACAAGGGGAGGGCTCTAATCCAGTTGCGAGGGATAAACCTGCGGTATCCAATGGTGAGACCTCTAAGTTATCTCCCTCGGAGGTCAAGGGGAAGAATGTGTGTATTGAATCAGCAAGGAAAGAGGGGACTCCTTTTTGGGATGTCTCGATTAAAAGAATGCAGGAGCGTCTGTCTATCGCTGTGAATGTAGTCATTATTTTTAGAGACTGCATTGTCCACAATGGGCATGAAGTGCCCCTGATTTGGGGAGATGTTGACTTAAGTGATTTGGATGTTATTAATGGTTTGAATTCAAGGCCAGACATCAAGCTACCGAGAAACCTAGGTAGAGCACTGAACTGCATTAGGCAGCTTGGGAATTTCATTAGGAAGAATGGAATCCCTCTTCCGGTTTTGTTAGGGGATGATGGCCAGGTCATTGAGGACATGGAAGAGGAGCTGGAGATTGCTGAGCTGTTAGACCACACCTTATACAACTCGGGGTTGAAGAGGAAGGCTCTGGTGGCAGCGAGACGTAACTTGGATAAGCTAAAGTTGTTCATTGCCTCTCGGGGTATGGAAATCCCTTTGGTTAAAGGGTCCCGTGATAGGGAATTCAGTGCCTCTGCTCGTGGGTTAAGAGATATTGAGGAAGTGGAGCTTCATGAATTAACCTGTCGAACTATTCAATTGAGGGACTACTTGATTGATTCGGGGATTGATCTACCATCGACTGAGCAGCAACATAGTCCTCACACTGGAGGTAAGGATGATGAATTTTTTAAGGAATTAAGGGGAATGGCAAACAGTGCAAAGGAGCCAATTCAGGGCAACATGCAGTATTTGGGACATCTGTTTGATCTTGTGGGGGATGTGACTGTGCATGATGATACTGAGAAGGAGGCCAGAGTTTGCATGATTAAGGCGAGGCATGGACGCCTCAGTAAAGCACCAGATTAAGATTAAGATTAAGTTTGTAATAGACTTGGTTCTATTTTGTTGATTGTCAAATGACTTAACGTTGTTTAGCTCTATTTTCTGAATGTTGATTCCGCGGGGTATGCCCCCAGATTTGTGTAAAGCTGTTCCTTCGTGGTATAAATTTTAATTAGCAAAAAAAAACATGGCTCAAATGGTTTTCATGTTCAAACGAGTCAAAAATGAAGCAAAACTAATTTTCTTGTTCCAACGAGTCCAAAATGAGGTTTTAGTGAGTTTGAGGGGTCAAACGAGTCAAAAATTAAGCTACAAGTGGTTTCCATGTTCAAACGAGTCAAAAATGAAGCAAAACTAATTTTCTTGTTCCAACGATTCTAAAATGAGGATTTAGTGAGTTTGAGGGGTCAAACGAATCAAGAACAATGCTACAAGTGGTTTCCATGTTCAAACAAGTAATAAATGAAGCCATATTAATTTTCTTGTTCCGACCGGTCCAAAATGAGGTTTTAGTGAGTCTTAGGCGCCAAACGATTAAAGAACAGGGCTCAAATGGTTTTCATGTTCAAACGAGTCAAAAATGAAGCAAAACTAATTTTCTTGTTCAAACGAGTCCAAAATGAGGTTTTAGTGAGTTTGAGGGGTCAAACGAGTCAAGAACTAGGCTACAAGTGGTTTCCATGTTCGAATAAGAAAAAGATGAAGTTAAATTAACGCTTTTGTTCCAACGAGTCCAAATTGAGGTTTTATTGAGTTTGAAGGGTCAAACGAGTCAAGAAAAAGGCTACAAGTGGTTTTCAAGTTCAAACAAGAAAAAAATGAAGCCATATTAATTTTCTTGTTCCGACCGGTCCAAAATGAGGTTTTAGTGAGTCTTAGGCTCCAAACGATTAAAGAACAGGGCTCAAATGGTTTTCTTGTTCAAAGGAGTCAAAAATGAAGCAAAACTAATTTTCTTGTTCCAACGAGTCCAAAATGAGGTTTTAGTGAGTTTGAGGGGTCAAACGAGTCAAGAACTAGGCTACAAGTGGTTTGCATGTTCAAACAATTCAAAAATGAAGCAAAACTAATTTTCTTGTTCCAACGAGTCCAAAATGAGGTTTTAGTGAGTTTGAGGGGTCAAACGAATCGAGAACAATGCTACAAGTGGTTTCCATGTTCAAACAAGTAAAAAATGAAGCCATATTAATTTTCTTGTTCCGACCGGTCCAAAATGATGTTTTAGTGAGTCTTAGGTGCCAAACGATTAAAGAACAGGACTCAAATGGTTTTCATGTTCAAACGAGTCAAAAATGAAGCAAAACTAATTTTCTTGTTCCAACGAGTCCAAAATTAGGTTTTAGTGAGTTTGAGGGGTCAAACGAGTCAAGAACTAGGCTACAGTGGTTTCCATGTTCAAATAAGAAAAAGATGAAGTTAAATTAACGCTTTTGTTCCAACGAGTCCAAATTGAGGTTTTATTGAGTTTGAAGGGTCAAACGAGTGGTTTCCATGTTCGAAGGCTACAAGTGGTTTCCATGTTCAAACGAGTCAAAAATGAAGCAAAACTAATTTTCTTGTTCCAACGAGTCCAAAATGAGGTTTTAGTGAGTTTGAGGGGTCAAACGAGTCAAAAATTAAGCTACAAGTGGTTTCCATGTTCAAACGAGTCAAAAATGAAGCAAAACTAATTTTCTTGTTCCAACAAGTCTAAAATGAGGATTTAGTGAGTTTGAGGGGTCAAACGAGTCAAGAACTAGGCTACAAGTGGTTTCCATGTTCGAATAAGAAAAAGATGAAGTTAAATTAACGCTTTTGTTCCAACGAGTCCAAATTGAGGTTTTATTGAGTTTGAAGGGTCAAACGAGTCAAGAAAAAGGCTACAAGTGGTTTTCAAGTTCAAACAAGAAAAAAATGAAGCCATATTAATTTTCTTGTTCCGACCGGTCCAAAATGAGGTTTTAGTGAGTCTTAGGCGCCAAACGATTAAAGAACAGGGCTCAAATGGTTTTCTTGTTCAAACGAGTCAAAAATGAAGCAAAACTAATTTTCTTGTTCCAACGAGTCCAAAATGAGGTTTTAGTGAGTTTGAGGGGTCAAACGAGTCAAGAACTAGGCTACAAGTGGTTTCCATGTTCGAATAAGAAAAAGATGAAGTTAAATTAACGCTTTTGTTCCAACGAGTCCAAATTGAGGTTTTATTGAGTTTGAAGGGTCAAACGAGTCAAGAAAAAGGCTACAAGTGGTTTTCAAGTTCAAACAAGAAAAAAATGAAGCCATATTAATTTTCTTGTTCCGACCGGTCCAAAATGAGGTTTTAGTGAGTCTTAGGCTCCAAACGATTAAAGAACAGGGCTCAAATGGTTTTCTTGTTCAAAGGAGTCAAAAATGAAGCAAAACTAATTTTCTTGTTCCAACGAGTCCAAAATGAGGTTTTAGTGAGTTTGAGGGGTCAAACGAGTCAAGAACTAGGCTACAAGTGGTTTGCATGTTCAAACAATTCAAAAATGAAGCAAAACTAATTTTCTTGTTCCAACGAGTCCAAAATGAGGTTTTAGTGAGTTTGAGGGGTCAAACGAATCGAGAACAATGCTACAAGTGGTTTCCATGTTCAAACAAGTAAAAAATGAAGCCATATTAATTTTCTTGTTCCGACCGGTCCAAAATGATGTTTTAATGAGTCTTAGGTGCCAAACGATTAAAGAACAGGACTCAAATGGTTTTCATGTTCAAACGAGTCAAAAATGAAGCAAAACTAATTTTCTTGTTCCAACGAGTCCAAAATTAGGTTTTAGTGAGTTTGAGGGGTCAAACGAGTCAAGAACTAGGCTACAGTGGTTTCCATGTTCAAATAAGAAAAAGATGAAGTTAAATTAACGCTTTTGTTCCAACGAGTCCAAATTGAGGTTTTATTGAGTTTGAAGGGTCAAACGAGTGGTTTCCATGTTCGAAGGCTACAAGTGGTTTCCATGTTCAAACGAGTCAAAAATGAAGCAAAACTAATTTTCTTGTTCCAACGAGTCCAAAATGAGGTTTTAGTGAGTTTGAGGGGTCAAACGAGTCAAAAATTAAGCTACAAGTGGTTTCCATGTTCAAACGAGTCAAAAATGAAGCAAAACTAATTTTCTTGTTCCAACAAGTCTAAAATGAGGATTTAGTGAGTTTGAGGGGTCAAACGAGTCAAGAACTAGGCTACAAGTGGTTTCCATGTTCGAATAAGAAAAAGATGAAGTTAAATTAACGCTTTTGTTCCAACGAGTCCAAATTGAGGTTTTATTGAGTTTGAAGGGTCAAACGAGTCAAGAAAAAGGCTACAAGTGGTTTTCAAGTTCAAACAAGAAAAAAATGAAGCCATATTAATTTTCTTGTTCCGACCGGTCCAAAATGAGGTTTTAGTGAGTCTTAGGCGCCAAACGATTAAAGAACAGGGCTCAAATGGTTTTCTTGTTCAAACGAGTCAAAAATGAAGCAAAACTAATTTTCTTGTTCCAACGAGTCCAAAATGAGGTTTTAGTGAGTTTGAGGGGTCAAACGAGTCAAGAACTAGGCTACAAGTGGTTTGCATGTTCAAACAATTCAAAAATGAAGCAAAACTAATTTTCTTGTTCTAACGAGTCCAAAATGAGGTTTTAGTGAGTTTGAGGGGTCAAACGAATCGAGAACAATGCTACAAGTGGTTTCCATGTTCAAACAAGTAAAAAATAAAGCCATATTAATTTTCTTGTTCCGACCGGTCCAAAATGAGGTTTTAGTGAGTCTTAGGTGCCAAACGATTAAAGAACAGGGCTCAAATGGTTTTCATGTTCAAACGAGTCAAAAATGAAGCAAAACTAATTTTCTTGTTCCAACGAGTCCAAAATTAGGTTTTAGTGAGTTTGAGGGGTCAAACGAGTCAAGAACTAGGCTACAGTGGTTTCCATGTTCAAATAAGAAAAAGATGAAGTTAAATTAACGCTTTTGTTCCAACGAGTCCAAATTGAGGTTTTATTGAGTTTGAAGGGTCAAACGAGTGGTTTCCATGTTCGAAGGCTACAAGTGGTTTCCATGTTCAAACGAGTCAAAAATGAAGCAAAACTAATTTTCTTGTTCCAACGAGTCCAAAATGAGGTTTTAGTGAGTTTGAGGGGTCAAACGAGTCAAAAATTAAGCTACAAGTGGTTTCCATGTTCAAACGAGTCAAAAATGAAGCAAAACTAATTTTCCTGTTCCAACGAGTCCAAAATGAGGTTTTAGTGAGTTTGAGGGGTCAAACGAGTCAAAAATTAAGCTACAAGTGGTTTCCATGTTCAAACGAGTCAAAAATGAAGCAAAACTAATTTTCTTGTCCCAACAAGTCTAAAATGAGGATTTAGTGAGTTTGAGGGGTCAAACGAATCAAGAACAATGCTACAAGTGGTTTCCATGTTCAAACAAGTAATAAATGAAGCCATATTAATTTTCTTGTTCCGACCAGTCCAAAATGAGGTTTTAGTGAGTCTTAGGCGCAAAACGATTGAAGAACAGGGCTCAAATGGTTTTCATGTTCAAACGAGTCAAAAATGAAGTAAAACTAATTTTCTTGTTCAAACGAGTCCAAAATGAGGTTTTAGTGAGTTTGAGGGGTCAAACGAGTCAAGAACTAGGCTACAAGTGGTTTCCATGTTCGAATAAGAAAAAGATGAAGTTAAATTAACGCTTTTGTTCCAACGAATCCAAATTGAGGTTTTATTGAGTTTGAAGGGTCAAACGAGTCAAGAAAAAGGCTACAAGTGGTTTTCAAGTTCAAACAAGAAAAAAATGAAGCCATATTAATTTTCTTGTTCCGACCGGTCCAAAATGAGGTTTTAGTGAGTCTTAGGCGCCAAAGGATTAAAGAACAGGGCTCAAATGGTTTTCATGTTCAACCGAGTCAAAAATGAAGCAAAACTAATTTTCTTGTTCCAACGAGTCCAAAATGAGGTTTTAGTGAGTTTGAGGGGTCAAACGAGTCAAGAACTAGGCTACAAGTGGTTTCCATGTTCAAACGAGTCAAAAATGAAGCAAAACTAATTTTCTTGTTCCAACGAGTCCAAAATGAGGTTTTAGTGAGTTTGAGGGGTCAAACGAATCAAGAACAATGCTACAAGTGGTTTCCATGTTCAAACAAGTAAAAAATGAAGTCGTATTAATTTTCTTGTTCCGACCGGTCCAAAATGAGGTTTTAGTGAGTCTTAGGCGCCAAACGATTAAAGAACATGGCTCAAATGGTTTTCATGTTCAAACGAGTCAAAAATGAAGCAAAACTAATTTTCTTGTTCCAACGAGTCCAAAATGAGGTTTTATTGAGTTTGAGGGGTCAAACGAGTCAAAAATTAAGCTACAAGTGGTTTCCATGTTCAAACGAGTCAAAAATGAAGCAAAACTAATTTTCTTGTCCCAACAAGTCTAAAATGAGGATTTAGTGAGTTTGAGGGGTCAAACGAATCAAGAACAATGCTACAAGTGGTTTCCATGTTCAAACAAGTAATAAATGAAGCCATATTAATTTTCTTGTTCCGACCAGTCCAAAATGAGGTTTTAGTGAGTCTTAGGCGCAAAACGATTGAAGAACAGGGCTCAAATGGTTTTCATGTTCAAACGAGTCAAAAATGAAGCAAAACTAATTTTCTTGTTCCAACGAGTCCAAAATTAGGTTTTAGTGAGTTTGAGGGGTCAAACGAGTCAAGAACTAGGCTACAGTGGTTTCCATGTTCAAATAAGAAAAAGATGAAGTTAAATTAACGCTTTTGTTCCAACGAGTCCAAATTGAGGTTTTATTGAGTTTGAAGGGTCAAACGAGTGGTTTCCATGTTCGAAGGCTACAAGTGGTTTCCATGTTCAAACGAGTCAAAAATGAAGCAAAACTAATTTTCTTGTTCCAACGAGTCCAAAATGAGGTTTTAGTGAGTTTGAGGGGTCAAACGAGTCAAAAATTAAGCTACAAGTGGTTTCCATGTTCAAACGAGTCAAAAATGAAGCAAAACTAATTTTCTTGTTCCAACAAGTCTAAAATGAGGATTTAGTGAGTTTGAGGGGTCAAACGAGTCAAGAACTAGGCTACAAGTGGTTTCCATGTTCGAATAAGAAAAAGATGAAGTTAAATTAACGCTTTTGTTCCAACGAGTCCAAATTGAGGTTTTATTGAGTTTGAAGGGTCAAACGAGTCAAGAAAAAGGCTACAAGTGGTTTTCAAGTTCAAACAAGAAAAAAATGAAGCCATATTAATTTTCTTGTTCCGACCGGTCCAAAATGAGGTTTTAGTGAGTCTTAGGCGCCAAACGATTAAAGAACAGGGCTCAAATGGTTTTCTTGTTCAAACGAGTCAAAAATGAAGCAAAACTAATTTTCTTGTTCCAACGAGTCCAAAATGAGGTTTTAGTGAGTTTGAGGGGTCAAACGAGTCAAGAACTAGGCTACAAGTGGTTTGCATGTTCAAACAATTCAAAAATGAAGCAAAACTAATTTTCTTGTTCTAACGAGTCCAAAATGAGGTTTTAGTGAGTTTGAGGGGTCAAACGAATCGAGAACAATGCTACAAGTGGTTTCCATGTTCAAACAAGTAAAAAATAAAGCCATATTAATTTTCTTGTTCCGACCGGTCCAAAATGAGGTTTTAGTGAGTCTTAGGTGCCAAACGATTAAAGAACAGGGCTCAAATGGTTTTCATGTTCAAACGAGTCAAAAATGAAGCAAAACTAATTTTCTTGTTCCAACGAGTCCAAAATTAGGTTTTAGTGAGTTTGAGGGGTCAAACGAGTCAAGAACTAGGCTACAGTGGTTTCCATGTTCAAATAAGAAAAAGATGAAGTTAAATTAACGCTTTTGTTCCAACGAGTCCAAATTGAGGTTTTATTGAGTTTGAAGGGTCAAACGAGTGGTTTCCATGTTCGAAGGCTACAAGTGGTTTCCATGTTCAAACGAGTCAAAAATGAAGCAAAACTAATTTTCTTGTTCCAACGAGTCCAAAATGAGGTTTTAGTGAGTTTGAGGGGTCAAACGAGTCAAAAATTAAGCTACAAGTGGTTTCCATGTTCAAACGAGTCAAAAATGAAGCAAAACTAATTTTCCTGTTCCAACGAGTCCAAAATGAGGTTTTAGTGAGTTTGAGGGGTCAAACGAGTCAAAAATTAAGCTACAAGTGGTTTCCATGTTCAAACGAGTCAAAAATGAAGCAAAACTAATTTTCTTGTCCCAACAAGTCTAAAATGAGGATTTAGTGAGTTTGAGGGGTCAAACGAATCAAGAACAATGCTACAAGTGGTTTCCATGTTCAAACAAGTAATAAATGAAGCCATATTAATTTTCTTGTTCCGACCAGTCCAAAATGAGGTTTTAGTGAGTCTTAGGCGCAAAACGATTGAAGAACAGGGCTCAAATGGTTTTCATGTTCAAACGAGTCAAAAATGAAGTAAAACTAATTTTCTTGTTCAAACGAGTCCAAAATGAGGTTTTAGTGAGTTTGAGGGGTCAAACGAGTCAAGAACTAGGCTACAAGTGGTTTCCATGTTCGAATAAGAAAAAGATGAAGTTAAATTAACGCTTTTGTTCCAACGAATCCAAATTGAGGTTTTATTGAGTTTGAAGGGTCAAACGAGTCAAGAAAAAGGCTACAAGTGGTTTTCAAGTTCAAACAAGAAAAAAATGAAGCCATATTAATTTTCTTGTTCCGACCGGTCCAAAATGAGGTTTTAGTGAGTCTTAGGCGCCAAAGGATTAAAGAACAGGGCTCAAATGGTTTTCATGTTCAACCGAGTCAAAAATGAAGCAAAACTAATTTTCTTGTTCCAACGAGTCCAAAATGAGGTTTTAGTGAGTTTGAGGGGTCAAACGAGTCAAGAACTAGGCTACAAGTGGTTTCCATGTTCAAACGAGTCAAAAATGAAGCAAAACTAATTTTCTTGTTCCAACGAGTCCAAAATGAGGTTTTAGTGAGTTTGAGGGGTCAAACGAATCAAGAACAATGCTACAAGTGGTTTCCATGTTCAAACAAGTAAAAAATGAAGTCGTATTAATTTTCTTGTTCCGACCGGTCCAAAATGAGGTTTTAGTGAGTCTTAGGCGCCAAACGATTAAAGAACATGGCTCAAATGGTTTTCATGTTCAAACGAGTCAAAAATGAAGCAAAACTAATTTTCTTGTTCCAACGAGTCCAAAATGAGGTTTTATTGAGTTTGAGGGGTCAAACGAGTCAAAAATTAAGCTACAAGTGGTTTCCATGTTCAAACGAGTCAAAAATGAAGCAAAACTAATTTTCTTGTCCCAACAAGTCTAAAATGAGGATTTAGTGAGTTTGAGGGGTCAAACGAATCAAGAACAATGCTACAAGTGGTTTCCATGTTCAAACAAGTAATAAATGAAGCCATATTAATTTTCTTGTTCCGACCAGTCCAAAATGAGGTTTTAGTGAGTCTTAGGCGCAAAACGATTGAAGAACAGGGCTCAAATGGTTTTCATGTTCAAACGAGTCAAAAATGAAGTAAAACTAATTTTCTTGTTCAAACGAGTCCAAAATGAGGTTTTAGTGAGTTTGAGGGGTCAAACGAGTCAAGAACTAGGCTACAAGTGGTTTCCATGTTCGAATAAGAAAAAGATGAAGTTAAATTAACGCTTTTGTTCCAACGAGTCCAAATTGAGGTTTTATTGAGTTTGAAGGGTCAAACGAGTCAAGAAAAAGGCTACAAGTGGTTTTCAAGTTCAAACAAGAAAAAAATGAAGCCATATTAATTTTCTTGTTCCGACCGGTCCAAAATGAGGTTTTAGTGAGTCTTAGGCGCCAAAGGATTAAAGAACAGGGCTCAAATGGTTTTCATGTTCAACCGAGTCAAAAATGAAGCAAAACTAATTTTCTTGTTCCAACGAGTCCAAAATGAGGTTTTAGTGAGTTTGAGGGGTCAAACGAGTCAAGAACTAGGCTACAAGTGGTTTCCATGTTCAAACGAGTCAAAAATGAAGCAAAACTAATTTTCTTGTTCCAACGAGTCCAAAATGAGGTTTTAGTGAGTTTGAGGGGTCAAACGAATCAAGAACAATGCTACAAGTGGTTTCCATGTTCAAACAAGTAAAAAATGAAGTCGTATTAATTTTCTTGTTCCGACCGGTCCAAAATGAGGTTTTAGTGAGTCTTAGGCGCCAAACGATTAAAGAACATGGCTCAAATGGTTTTCATGTTCAAACGAGTCAAAAATGAAGCAAAACTAATTTTCTTGTTCCAACGAGTTCAAAATGAGGTTTTAGTGAGTTTGAGGGGTCAAACTAGTCAAGAACTAGGCTACAATGGTTTCCATGTTCAAATAAGAAAAAGATGAAGTTAAATTAAATTAATGCTTTTGTTCCAACGAATCCAAATTGAGGTTTTATTGAGTTTGAAGGGTCAAACGAGTGGTTTCCATGTTCGAAGGCTACAAGTGGTTTCCATGTTCAAACGAGTCAAAAATGAAGCAAAACTAATTTTCTTGTTCCAACGAGTCCAAAATGAGGTTTTAGTGAGTTTAAGGGGTCAAACGAGTCAAGAACTAGGCTACAAGTGGTTTCCATGTTCAAACGAGTCAAAAATGAAGCAAAACTAATTTTCTTGTTCCAACGAGTCCAAAATGAGGATTTAGTGAGTTTGAGGGGTCAAACGAATCAAGAACAATGCTACAAGTGGTTTCCATGTTCAAACAAGTAATAAATGAAGCCATATTAATTTTCTTGTTCCGACCGGTCCAAAATGAGGTTTTAGTGAGTCTTAGGTGCCAAACGATTAAAGAACATGGCTCAAATGGTTTTCATGTTCAAACAAGTCAAAAATGAAGCAAAACTAATTTTCTTGTTCTGATGAGTTCAAAATGAGGTTTTAGTGAGTTTGAGGGGTCAAACTAGTCAAGAACTAGGCTACAGTGGTTTCCATGTTCAAATAAGAAAAAGATGAAGTTAAATTAATGCTTTTGTTCCAACGAGTCCAAATTGAGGTTTTATTAAGTTTGAAGGGTCAAACGAGTGGTTTCCATGTTCGAAGGCTACAAGTGGTTTCCATGTTCAAACGAGTAAAAAATGAAGCAAAACTAATTTTCTTGTTCCAACGAGTCCAAAATGAGGTTTTAGTGAGTTTGAGGGGTCAAACGAGTCAAAAATTAAGCTACAAGTGGTTTCCATGTTCAAACGAGTCAAAAATGAAGCAAAACTAATTTTCTTGTTCCAACGAGTCCAAAATGAGGTTTTAGTGAGTTTGAGGGGTCAAACGAGTCAAAAATTAAGCTACAAGTGGTTTCCATGTTCAAACGAGTCAAAAATGAAGCAAAACTAATTTTCTTGTTCCAACGAGTCTAAAATGAGGATTTAGTGAGTTTGAGGGGTCAAACGAATCAAGAACAATGCTACAAGTGGTTTCCATGTTCAAACAAGTAATAAATGAAGCCATATTAATTTTCTTGTTCCGACCGGTCCAAAATAAGGTTTTAGTGAGTCTTAGGCGCCAAACGATTAAAGAACAGGGCTCAAATGGTTTTCATGTTCAAACGAGTCAAAAATGAAGTAAAACTAATTTTCTTGTTCAAACGAGTCCAAAATGAGGTTTTAGTGAGTTTGAGGGGTCAAACGAGTCAAGAACTAGGCTACAAGTGGTTTCCATGTTCAAATAAGAAAAAGATGAAGTTTAATTAACGCTTTTGTTCCAACGAGTCCAAATTGAGGTTTTATTGAGTTTGAAGGGTCAAACGAGTCAAGAAAAAGGCTACAAGTGGTTTTCAAGTTCAAACAAGAAAAAATGAAGCCATATTAATTTTCTTGTTCCGACCGGTCCAAAATGAGGTTTTAGTGAGTTTTAGGCGCCAAACGATTAAAGAACAGGGCTCAAATGGTTTTCATGTTCAAACGAGTCAAAAATGAAGCAAAACAAATTTTCTTGTTCCAACGAGTCCAAAATGAGGTTTTAGTAAGTTTGAGGGGTCAAACGAGTCAAGAACTAGGCTACAATTGTTTTTGTTATGTTCGAGAAGTTTAGCATTCGAGACCAAAAAATGAGAGTCGTTTCTCTCTAGGAACCCTAGCTAGCCGCCTCTTCTCTAAACTAAATCTAAACATCTTTCCATCAATCTAACCATAAATCCATCGCTAATCCATCTCTTTCTTCTAATCTTACACCATAAAGACCTATATTTCTTTTCCTTTTTCTTTCATGAGTCGGAAGAGGGTTACTTTCTCCGATGCTTCTTTGTCGGAGAATAGTAGTTCTATTGCTGGTCTCCTTGCTGACTCTAAGGAGTTGGTTAATGATGCTAGGGGATTGTTGGCGAAGACCCAGGCTGGGTTGGTACCGAAGATGAGCCCGAAAAGGGTTACCTTCTCAGAGAACCTTGAATCGGAGATTCCTAGAGTTGGGGGTTGTATCCTTATGGGTGAACCCATTGTTAAGTTGGGGAGTCCAGTTAGTAGCCCGAAGAGGGTCTCCTTCTCTCCGGAGGTTAGGGTTTTTTACCCTAGTCTGCACGGTGCCCCTTCTACTGAGTTAGTTAAGGGTGAGCAGGTCTCGAAGAAGGTCAGTTTTTCGACGGATGTCAAGGTTTATTACCCTTATCTTTCTACTGGGTTAGTTAATGGGGAGCAGGATTTGTTGACTCAATCGACTCAATCCGGTGAGAGGTTGCACGATAGCGACTCTCTGGGCTCGGATGGTTGTGGGTTTCATCCTGTTGTGGTAAATGGTGAGGTTTTTCTTTGCAAAGAGGAACTTATGAAGAACGCCCGCCAACTGGTTGACGGAAGTCCTGTGAAGGCCTCGGAACCCCAGTCTCTTTCTAAGGAATTGGTGGGAAAGCTGGTTGGAAAGTTGTGGCCCAAATTGTTTATGGATGATGGATTCAATGTTGAACCTGTGTTAGAGGAACACAAGCTGCTCGATGATTTAAGGAGTAGCGGTTGTGTTCTGGAAGGGACAGAAAGGATGTTGAGGCGTATACTTAGGATACTTGGGTGTGAACCAGGGGGTTATACTTATTACTTTGTTGGTGTTGGTATGCTTGAGATGAATAATTTGTTTGATATTGCCAGGTTGCTGGTGTCTTATTTGAAAATGCAGGTTTTGAAATTGGAGTTGCCGAACAAAATGTGTGCTGATAGCACTGGAACTGGTTGTGTGACGCATGGTCATAGTGGTGTGGTTCTTGGCTTATTGATGCCAACTGATAGTTGTGAGGGCATTTGGCCCGGGCCAGAGCAGGATGTCTTGCTGATTCATGGGTTCCTTGGGTCACCATGGAGGATTCTGATGATTTCTAGATGGGTGCTATATCATGCTGAATTGGTTGTGGTTTTGGAAGGATTTGAGTGCAGTTTGCTGCCTGTGACTTCTCTTCAGTCGTACGTGAGGGAAGATGGATGTGCTGATTTGGTGATCATGATTCGACCTGGTTACGGGAGAGGTTCCTTCCTTGGGAACCACACTGTCCAGCTCGGGTGTTTGTGGGATTGTTCCTTCTATTGGGTTTTGATGCGCTCATGTAGTTCGGGTAGCATCATTGTCATGATGCTAAGAATGCAAATTCTTAGTGCTCTTCCCTATGATCCGACATAGACTTATTTTGATGTCTTTAGACTAGGGGTGGTCACTGATAACCTCGCTAGTTTATGTTGTCAGTAAGGTGACTTACTGATTTCTAATCTTTGTATTATGTGATTGTTGACTTCGCGGGGTATGCCCCTAGACTTGTATTCGCTGTTCCTTTTGGTATAAAATTTTAATTAGCAAAAAAAAAAAAAACTAGGCTACAATTGGTTTCCATGTTCAAACGAGTCAAAAATGAAGCAAAACAAATTTTCTTGTTCCAACGAGTCCAAAATGAGGTTTTAGTGAGTTTGAGGGGTCAAACGAGTCAAGAACTAGGCTACAATTGGTTTCCATGTTCAAACGAGTCAAAAATGAAGCAAAACTAATTTTCTTGTTCCAACGAGTCCAAAATGAGGTTTTAGTGAGTTTGAGGGGTCAAACGAATCAAGAACAAGGCTACAAGTGGTTTCCATGTTCAAACAAGTAAAAAATGAAGCCATATAAATTTTCTTGTTCCGACCGGTCCAAAATGAGGTTTTAGTGAGTCTTAGGCGCCAAACGATTAAAGAACATGGCTCAAATGGTTTTCATGTTCAAATGAGTCAAAAATGAAGGAAATCTAATTTTCTTGTTCCAACGAGTTCAAAATGAGGTTTTAGTGAGTTTGAGGGGTCAAACTAGTCAAGAACTAGGCTACAGTGGTTTCCATGTTCAAATAAGAAAAAGATGAAGTTAAATTAATGCTTTTGTTCCAACGAGTCCAAATTGCGGTTTTATTGAGTTTGAAGGGTCAAACGAGTGGTTTCCATGTTCGAAGGCTACAAGTGGTTTCCATGTTCAAACGAGTCAAAAATGAAGCAAAACTAATTTTCTTGTTCCAACGAGTCCAAAATGAGGTTTTATTGAGTTTGAGGGGTCAAACGAGTCAAAAATTAAGCTACAAGTGGTTTTAATGCTCAAACGAGTCAAAAATGAAGCAAAACTAATTTTCTTGTTCCAACGAGTCCAAAATGAGGATTTAGTGAGTTTGAGGGGTCAAACGAATCAAGAACAATGCTACAAGTGGTTTACATGTTCAAACAAGTAAAAAATGAAGCCATATTAATTTTCTTGTTCCGACTGGTCCAAAAAGAGGTTTTAGAGAGTCTTAGGCGCTAAACGATTAAAGAACAGGGCTCAAATGGTTTTCATGTTCAAACGAGTCAAAAATGAAGCAAAACTAATTTTCTTGTTCAAACGAGTCCAAAATGAAGTTTTAGTGAGTTTGAGGGGTCAAACGAGTCAAGAACTAGGCTACAAGTGGTTTCCATGTTCAAATAAGAAAAAGATGAAGTTAAATTAATGCTTTTGTTCCAACGAGTCCAAATTGAGGTTTTATTGAGTTTGAAGGGTCAAACGAGTGGTTTCCATGTTCGAAGGCTACAAGTGGTTTCCATGTTCAAACGAGTCAAAAATGAAGCAAAACTAATTTTCTTGTTCCAACGAGTCCAAAATGAGGTTTTAGTGAGTTTGAGGGGTCAAACGAATCAAGAACAATGCTACAAGTGGTTTCCATGTTCAAACAAGTAAAAAATGAAGCCATATTAATTTTCTTGTTCCGACCGGTCCAAAATGAGGTTTTAGTGAGTCTTAGTCGCCAAACGGTTAAAGAACAGGGCTCAAATGGTTTTCATGTTCAAACGAGTCAAAAGTGAAGCAAAACTAATTTTTTTTTTTTGCTAATTGAGATTTTATACCAAGAAGGAAAAAAAAAAAATACAATTCTAGGGGCATACCCCGCGAAAACAACTAAATACTATTACAATAAACAGTAATAGCCAGACATGAATTTATCAAAAAGCTAACAGCTAAGCAACTGCGAGGAAATTCTAATAAGATTAATACAACAATTGAACAAGCAACGGATTTTTGGAAATGCTCCGCTTAAAGCGCCCAACAGAAAAGATCTTTTCTCGCACCATTCTCTTGATGAGACCAATCAGAGTATCCACATTCAACGATTTTCTCTGGGAATATATCCTATTGTTTCTCTCCTGCCATATAATATAGAACATAGCTTGCAAGTACACGAAGCCAAGATGCTGCTTAAGGTTCGAGATACGGTCTTGGAAAAATTCTCCACATTGCCAATCACTCCAGTTAAGATTTAAGAACACAGGACTGCTACGAATAATAAGATAAGCAACAGGACAACTTGAAAAGAGATGCTCAGCTGTCTCATTACTACTTCTACACATAACACACCTAGAATTGACGTTAATCCCAAATGCACTCATACGGTCTTTCGTAAGCAGCCTGTTTTTCATAGCCAACCACATAAAAAAGGCACACTTGGGGATCCGAAGAGGGTGCCAGATTGCTTTTAGCCAGCTAGGGGGAGTTTGTCTTCTTCTAATAGAGTCCCAAACAACTGATAAACTGACTTTGTTTTGCCCATTCCACAAAACCTCATCGCAACTACTAATATGATACATGCTTAGCAACCTTCGAAGCTCAATGGCATCAACATGGTTAGAGTTTCTCACAGCCCAGGATCTATCTGCTATAAAAGAACTAACCCTGGCCAAGTTGACTGAGTCCAAATCTGAGATGAGGTGACTCCCAAATCTGACTAAAAGGGGCTGGTGGCCAATCCATGGGTCATGCCAGAATAGAAAAGGAGATTGGGCACTTATACGGTAAGTCATAAACTGGCAAGCTTCCTCACGCATGTCAAATATTTTCTTTGCATTCCAGGGGCATAATGAGGGCTTCTTTGAAGTCCAGAAGGGTTTATTTTTTAAAAGGCACTGTTGAAGCCAAGCAATCCATAAACTGATTGAATTTGGAGTTGAAATTCTCCAAATCTGGTAAAAAACAGCTGCTCTATTCCACTCTATCATGTCTCTAATGCCCAAACCTCCTTCAGATTTCACAGTACAGCATTCCGTCCAAGCAACCTTGTGATGACAAGGGGAGTTAAGATTACCACCCCACAAAAACTTCGAACATCATGATTGAATTTTCTTTAAAACACACTTAGGCAAGAAAAGATAGGCTGACCAGAAACCCTGAATGCCAAAAAGAATAGTTTTTATAAGTTGTAATCTCCCAGAATGTCTTAGGAAGCGAGAAGACCATGATTCAATCTTTGCACATAACCTCTGCACCAAGGGAGTACAATCAGCTGCTTTTAGTCTCGAAGAGATAAGAGGCAGACCCAGATATTTGATAGGAAGATGCCCTTGTTGAAAGCCAGAAGTGCTGACAGCCCAATGTTGCACCTCTGGAGGCACGTTACAAAAAAACTATTGGCTTTTACTAACATTAGGCTTGAGACCTGATACCTCGGAAAACTTGTCAATAGTTCTTAACAATGTGCTGATTGACCCTTGGTCCCCTTTACAGAACATGAGAATGTCATCAGCAAAGATGAGGTGTGAGAGACCTAGCTCCTTTGTTCGCCAGTGATAGGAAAAATCATTGCTACGAACAAGATCATGCTTCAGATAAGCAGATAAAACCTCCATCCCAATAACAAATAGGTACGGGGACAGGGGGTCCCCTTGTCTAAGCCCCGAGAAACTCTGAAAATACCCCTCTAGCGCCCCATTGATTTTGACAGAACTCATACAAGTAGAGATACATACTCTCACCCAGTTTATAAACTTCTCCGGTAATCCCAACCGAGTCATAGCTTGAAAAATAAACTTCCAACTCATGGTGTCAAATGCTTTATGGATATCGAGCTTCAATACACAGCGGGCTGCACCAGCATCTTTATGATAGTCACGACAAATGGCCTGGGCCAACATGATATTATCTCCTATTAATCTTTGAGGAACAAATGCTGATTGATTGAGAGAGATAATAGAGGGCAAAATTCCTCTAAGTCTAGCAGCAAGTAACTTTGAGATGCACTTTCTTGTTCTAACGAGTCCAAAATGAGGTTTTAGTGAGTTTGAGGGGTCAAACGTGTCAAGAACTAGGCTACAAGTGGTTTCAATGTTCAAATAAGAAAAAGATGAAGTTAAATTAATGCTTTTGTTCCAACGAGTCCAAATTGAGGTTTTATTGAGTTTGAAGGGTCAAATGAGTCAAGAACAAGGCTACAAGTGGTTTCCAAGTATCTATAGAGCAGAGTTAAAAAAAAAGCCAGATGAGAGTCGGATATGCTCTAACCTCTCTCTAAAAACCTAGCCGCCACTAAATTATTACCTTAATCTACTCCATTTCTCCACCAGATCTTCACTTTAGCCTTCCTAAATTCATCTTTCCTCTTCTAATCCTTCACCAAAAACACCATATTTCTTACTATATTATATTACTTTATTGAATGGGTTCTTTTTTCTCTGATGAAAGGGTTTTATCTTGTTCGAAGTTGGGTTCTATTGTTCAGAACCTTTCTTGGATTCAGGCAAGGAAAACTATGGTCCTGTGGTTCATTTTGTTTGATAGAGAGCTGACTTCGCACTTCTAAGTTGAGGAGTCACTACTGAAATCGATGGGGTTCATTTTAGCAACTTATGATGGAGATGGGTGTTTGGTGAAAGACCTGCTGTCCTTGGATGCTCTATCCTTGGATGTAAAAGTGAACTCGAAAGAGGATTTGTTGAAAAATCCGATTTCGTTGGAAATTCTTAGAGTGGCTCGAAGTATGATTACTAGAGGGTCTCGTGTTAAAGGGATGGTGAAAGCATGGGGATTTGATGATGGGGTTGTCAAATGTAACTTCTTTATCTTTGAGGAGAATGACACCTCGATGGTATGTTTGGCTTGGTCGTTCGCACTTTGGAAGATCTGGATGGGATTTGATGATTTATCTTTTCCAAAGATCTCCTTACTTCGTAAGGCGACGGGTTTCCTTGAAGACCAGGCAAGAATTACTGTATGTGTGTTCGATGGTTCCACCAGTTCTGGGGATTTCTTTGTGAAGAGAGGTGTTCCTTATGGTGTTGGAACGGGTTTAATCTTGGATTTTAATCGGGATTTATCCTCGCTGTATGATCTATGGGATGGAAAGCTTCGTTCCAAACTGATATCGATAGAAGATGTCAAGGTGTTTGCTGAATTGCCGGAAAGAACTTTTGAGTTCTTCGGTGGTTATTTGCTTGAAGCAGGTGTGGTCATTCATAAAGAACCACTATGGCTGTTGATTGATGGAGATTTCTTTGTTCTTTGGCAAGATGTTAGTGTCGAAGCTTTGTTTGGAAGATTCATTCATGTTGAGAGCACTCTGTGTTCTATTCGATCCTGTAACCGATTTATGCACAGTGAGGATCGCACTTCAAATGGCCGGTGGGAGCTTCTGACTGCTCTGGTTAATCGTTGGTTCATAGGGGTTGCTGTTGGTCTTGTGTCCTCTGACGGGGCTTTGGCCGCTTTCTTCGATGTTGAGTTTATTTTGTGGAGGTATTGTATCGATGGTGCTATGTTGCAAGCTCCTGGTGTGATGCTATGTTGCAAGCTCCCCTCGTGTGTTGTATCTTATGGGTTTCTGCTATTTGGGTTTCTTGTTGCTGCGTTTTTCATCAAGAGGAAGGAAGGATGGACTCTGAAGAGGGTTGATGATAGGTTACAAAGGAGCGTTTTTTTTAATCAATTGGCGAATGTTGTCCTTTCCAGAAAGGATGCACATGTAATGTTTGTTTGCAATTCAGGACAGCTTAAGATTGTGTTCTCTTGTGCTGTTCTGTTACGTTCTGTTGATAATCAAGTTATTTTCAGAAGTGTGCGTGGGACTGTATGTTTGCTTCATATGAGTCTTCTCATAAGATTTGAGAAAATGGATATCATAAAATTGTGCCATGGTGGGAGATTGATTCATGTTGTGAAATGTTATATGTTTAATTGTGATATAGCTGGTCAGTGGTTTCCTTTGTACAAGGATTACATTTTAAAATCTGATGGGGGTCTCCGGTTTGAGGAGACTATAAATGCTATCAGTGTATCTAATGAGGAGAATGGGTTAGTGGATATCACTGAGCTTGAATTGTTGGATGATTCGTTTACTTGGATGGAATGGAGACCAAATCCTTTTGGTGTGGGTATTCTGCGAGTAGAGGAGAATGGGGAAAAAAAATATGGAAGCATTCCATCCCACAAAATGGAATCAGACTTATGGATTTGGATATGTTGCACCATCCTTCTAATTTCAATCACATCATTATGGTTCGAAGATGGTAAGTCCCAAGTCCCATTTCGGAGGTAGACATTGATACTGACTGAACTAGTGGACTCAGCTGTAGATACAATGGAAGGGGCAATATCTAGAAGGGGCTTATTTTGGACCCAAGGATCATACCAGAAGAGAAAGTCAGAGTTTTCTCCTATGCGGGTTAAGGGAAGCTATGTCCAGTGGTTAAACATGGTCAGGGGAAAATTCAATATCCCGAAATGCTCATTCATCACATGGTTAGCCATCAAAAACAGGCTCCTCACGAAGGATAGAATGCTTCTGTTTGGAATGCAGGTTGATCAAAAATGTGTCTTGTGTGGGGTGGATGATGAATCGATTAGCCACATTTTCACTGCTTGCCCATACTTTGATATTATTAGCAGGTCTATGCCATTTCGTTTCTCTCGTAACTGGTCCAATTGTCAGTCAGGCAACTGCACTGCTACTCAGCTAGGGGCAAAGGAGGGATCAATTGCCCAACTGTTTTTTAGCACAGCAATTTATCATGTCTGGAAAGAGCGTAACTTCCGTATGCACAACCATGGTCCTGGCCACCCTACATCAGTGGTTAGCAGTGAGATAAGACGTATGGTGCGTGAGAAACTGTTCTCATGTAGTTTTTTTTTTTTTTTGCTAATTAAAATTTTATACCAGAAAAGGAACAGCTTAGTACAAATCTAGGGGCATACCCCGCGAAATCAACAGACAGACATAACAAAAGTCAAAACATCAGCAAGTCACCTTGCTGTCAACAAACAACTAAATTAAATTAAGCTAAAATTATTCTGGCGCCTTTAACAACTTGAGACTAGGCACATGCCTCACAAAGCCCACAGTAATCAGCAGGTAGTACACCATGTAATGGCGCAGATGCATTCCAACAGCAGACATCTCCCGAACATGATACGAGAAAACTGACTCCAAGCAAACAGCTTGGTTCCCAAAAAGATCTATGCCTGGCTCATAGAAATAACTATGCCTACTGGGCATCAAATCCAACCCAACAAACAGAACCTGCCCAACAATAGGTGCATCCCGCACAGGCTAACCACAGTGGTGGACATATCACACACCGCCACCTTGTATCTCTTTCGAGTAGCATAGAGCGGTTCAGATTGCATATCAACACAGACCACTCTTCTTGCAATTTGATCATTCGACCTCAAACAATCCACCACTTGCCTGCCCACCATCGTAGCCAACAGTACATGTTGTAAACACACAGCCCTGTCCCCATCACCAGGCACAGCCATCTGAACACCAATCCTCCATTCCGTTGCTAGAAACAGAGTGACATGTAGACCATCCAATCTCGACCAGCAGAACAACATTCCCAAGAGAAGATCCCACTCAAAAATTCCTCCAGTATGCATATCATTATTATACCAAATAATGTTCCCATCCTGGCAACCACATGGCATTTCGACAATTGTATAAATCGAAGGAACATTATCAGCCAGCGTCAAATTAACAAATGCCTGGTCTTGAGAGTTCTGAAATATGCCATCGGAATGACATCCAACTTCCTGGAAACCTTTGGTTTCATCTCCATTTTTAAGACCATGATACATGTAATACCCGTCGAATTGCAGCAACGGAACGAACATCTTGTCCTTCATCAATAGATCACTACTACTCCTGGTGCTCACATCTGCAACATTTCTACGGTCCCGGCTAGAAACTCCCACCGCCCCGTCACACGCATAAATTAAGAAACTACCCAGACCTAACTGATGCCTAGGCGCACTCAAGTATAACCCATCCCTTCCATCAGCACGAATGACACAACAACAAGGCTTATCCCCTTCATCATCTAACAGAGTAGGAGCCAATGGGCCTCCTTTCAACTCCTGATTATCGAAGTAACCCGGATCGAGCGCACAGCAAAAGCTAATATCTCTTGAAATCCTCCATAGTTCAAGTAAACCGTCAAATAGCTTGTTCACAATAAGCACTGCCGATATGTAAATAACATCATTATCATCACATGAGATCGCCTTTATCAAATCTGGGCTATGAAGAACCTCACTCTTAAAGACCAGAAACACGTCTCGCACCAAGGGAAGAATAATTCCAACCCTGCTATCATACTCACAAGGTTCACCCTCTTCCGCATACACACAAAGAGAAAAAACCAGATTTAAGGAGATTCCCATCCGAATCTTAAAACCATCCATATCCAACAACGGGAGCACAAGCTCCCCCCATTTCAAAACACTCATCAATCTTCTTTTAAGAGCTCCATTCCTAGCTCGAATCTTCAGTGTCTTCTTTTCCGGCACAATGACAAACATAAAGAGTTCATCCATATAACTGTAATGACTCATCATACAATCCCTCACCCTAGCGTGATTGTGCTGCCTCTCATTCTCAGATCTAGTAGTAAAGACCTTACCAAGAGTCCCGATATCAATCGAAACCCTTAAGGAACTACAATTGACCAGATCAACTTGTTGCTCCCAAAACCCGACTGTTGTGCGAACCACAACAATCAAGATCAACATTAAGAGATAATTGTCCAAAAACAACCCATCTCCCACAAAGGACCAAGATCGTAGTCTACAAGAATCCATCAGCATCACTCTAACCGATTGGGAGCCGCGAGTTCGCGAAGCAACCTTCATCAGATTACTTTCAACAACTCGAAACAGCTTCGACGGTTTAACATTCCCAAGAGAACACATCTTCTCATGGCCCATTAAAATCTGCCTCCCCAAGACTAACACACTAGTCCAGGTTCCAACAGGAGCAAAAACCCCCTCAGGGAAACCCATAAACTAAGAAAAGAAATTATATAACGTATAAGAAATATGGTGTATCAGGTGAGAGATAAGAAGGGAAAGGGGATTTTAGGTAGGAAATATGTAGAACTGATGAAAAAAAGGCTTAGATTTGGTTGAAATTGGTGGCGGCTAGATAGGGTTTTAGAGAGAGGTTAGAGAGAAGCTAGAGAGAAAGACGACTCTCATTTTTTTCCCCCCCTTCTGTTACAGATTTGATGATTATGATTGTTCTCATGTAGCTTGTTTAAGGGTTGGGTTCGGAATGACCCGACCATCCTCTTATTTATCATGTAAAAGAATAGGCTAGGTACATCTGTAACGTTGAGTAGGGTTTACCTTCTTATTCTTTGTATCATGTTGATTGCTAGCTTTAGCATGGATGTTGTCTCGCGGGGTATGCCCCTAGATATGTATTAGCTGTTGTTTCCTTTGGTATAAATTCTTTTAATTAGCAAAAAAAAAAAAAACTATGTTTTCGGACCTGCTGTTGTACGACAGTTGCAACTCAGTAGGTGCAGTTTTAGATGGGTGCAGTTCTCCTGTGAAGGAACTGCTGGTGGGTCACTTGTAGATGCTTTCGGGCATGTTTATTTGTACCAGGACTACGGTATGCTTCAGGTAACTGATGTGATAGAGCACGTTGTGGTAGAAGGTTATAAAAGGAGAAATAGAAACCTATTATGGGTTATGTTTTATGTTAGAAGAACTGACTGCACAAAGTCAATTGTTTCTGAAGACTTTGTTATTGAGACTTATTGTGAGTTATGTGGATGGGGCCTGTACCGGTCGAAAGCTAAGGACGCCGTGAGTAAGGAATGTGGCATGCTGACTGAGGGGCATATTGTCAAAGATCGAAAGTACTTGCCATGTAGTTTGTATGGCTTGGTGTTTTGATGGAAAGTCGGGTTGGTGTTTTGATGGAAAGTCGGGTTCTGTGGTGTGCACATTGTTTCTCCTCTTCCTCAAGGACAGGGAGTGCAAAAGCAGGGGTTTTCAAAAGTCCACATGGAAGCAGGGGAGGTCCTTCCTACAGAAAATAATTATTGGCGTAGATCTTTATTTTGGTTAGCTAGTTTTAACTAGCTACTTGTATGCTTGCGGACTAGTATAGTTTTTAAGCTATCTAGTGTAGTGTCTTAATGTTTTTTTTTGCTAATTAAAATTTTATACCAAAAGGAACAACTTAAAACACTTCTAGGGGCATACCCCGCGTAGTCAACTTACTACTAAGCTAGGGGCGTACCCCGCGAGTCAACAACCAGCTAAAACATCAACATACTAAACCATAAAGTCAAGTCAGCCAGCTAAATCTGCAACAAAATTTACATGGTCCTGCCAGGACTTGGCTGATCTCCCGTACGAAGACGGCAACGCTTAATCCTTGTCTTAGTCCGTCGAGCTGTGACCTCCTTGTCCTCATCCATGCCTTTCTCGCCTTGAAACTCTTTTTGGTTCGAGTCCTGCTTGGGATTCTCCTGCATTTGCTCTGTATCAACATGCACAGTCACATCTCCGACAAGACTAAACAGAGGCCCCAAATACTGCATGTTACCCTGAATTGGCTCTTTTGTGCTGCTCCCCCCACCCATAGATCCTTGGAAGGATCCTTGGATGGTTTTGCATCCTTACCTTTAGCAAGTGGGCTCTGCTTTGGCTCAGTCAATAGATCAATCCCCAAATCAATCAGGTAATCCCTCAATTGAATGGATCGGCAAATTAAGTCATGGAGCTCCACTTCCTGAAAACCTCTTAGACCACGAGCAGAGGCACTGAATTCCCTATCATGTGACCCTTTAACCAAAGGGATTTCTTTACCTATCGAGCTAATGAACATCTTCAAATTTTCTAGGTTACGCCTCGCTGCCACCAGCGCCTTCCTCTTCAACTCGGAGTTGAATAGGGTGTGGTCTAATAGCCCCGCTATCTCAACCTCCTCTTCCATGTCTTGAATAATCTGGTCATCCTCCCCAAGTACCAGGAGCGAGATTCCATTCTTTCGAATATAGGTCCCAAGTTGCTTAATGCAATTCAGAGCTATACCCAAGTCTCTCAAAAGCTTTATATCTGGTCTCCTTTGCAAGCTACTTATAAAATCTAAATCACTCATGTCAACAGTCCCCCAAATCGTAGGCACCTCATGTCCACTCTGGACAATGCTGTCTCTCATGATAATGATTACATTCATAGCAATAGCTAGGCGCTCTTGCCATCGCTTTACTGAAACATCCCTACATGGGGTTGCTTCTACTTCTATCGCGTCATTACAGACCGCCTTGCCCTTGTCTTTCATCCTGACCATATCAGTATCCCCGATAGAGGACCCAGCATTTTCCCCAGAATTCATAGTCTTTCCACTCTCTCTACCCCAGTTCATAGGAACAGAGGAATCCCCTTTTGTGGAAGCATAATCCTTTTCCAATTCATTCCCAACCCCAGCAGCACCACCTATCTGGGCCTCATACAAACTCTCATCAGTTACTAGACCTTCCCTTTGACTAGCCGAATGAATAGGCAATTCCTCCTCTATAGAGGGCTCCAACAAATCGACAAATGGAGTAGCATAACAATCCACATCCACAGTATTTGATTTAACAGGTTTCGTTAGGGAGAAAACCTTACCATCAATTATATGATGTTTGACCCGGCTACGGGTGCGAGCAGCCACCCCGTATTCAGAACTCCTTGGAATGATCGTGACTAGGTTGTCATTAAAAGAGACCCTCACTTCCCCTTTTTTCCCATCATTCTTCATACTCAATCCTTCAACCTTCTTAGATCGAGTATCAACAGATGGTATCTCCGATACTAAATCGCTCAAAAAAGAAACCCTTTTCGGGCTCCTAACTGGTTCCAACCCCTCCTGGGTCATCCTCACTAGATCCGTAACAGTAGGTGCCATCATGGTATCATCCACGAATGTAACCCTCTTACGACTCATACTCACCGACCGATGGAGAATAAAGAAATATTGTGTTTAAGTGAGAGATTAGAAGAAGAAGATGGATTTAGGAAGTGGATCTTTAGATCTGATGGAGAAATTGCTTAGATACTTAAGACTTTTTAGAGAGAGGTTTTTAGAGAGAAGGAAGAGCGACTCTCATTTTTTTCTTTACGTCGTTCTTATAGATTTACTTTTGTTTAGATTCGTTGTAGTGTCTTAATGTTTTTTTTTGCTAATTAAATTTATACCATAGGCAAATGATTACATCTCTAGGGGCATACCTCGCGATTAGCAACTCACCTACCTAACGGAACAACTAAGAAAAACCATTAATAATGCTAGATAGACTAGCAATCAACATAGAATTCAACAACAAAACATAAACCTAATCAACACAAAAAATCTTAAAGAACAACATCACAAAATTAACAACTATGCATGGAGAAGGTTTCCCTCCACCCAGAACGCACACAGCCATTCTCCAACAAACCGTAGCTGCCAGCAGCATTGTCACGACCAAAATCCATCATTTTGTGTGACCTCCCCTTTTGATTCTTCACGACCTTTCTCTCCGTAACTTCTCCAGCCGAGCATCACCATCCTTGTGAGACACCTGGTCTTCACCAAAATCATGAGAAAAATGATTTACATCCTGCATTGCTGCAACGCCCAGCCTGCCAGCATCTTCATTAGCCTGCCCCTTGCAAACCACTTTCATGCATTCCATACCCAGAGCATTAATTTCAGAACCAACCTGCAAACGGGTCTCATGATACCCAGGCTCCACTCAGCCGCAACATCACTGAAAACAAATTCTAAAACCCGATTCCAAGTCCAGGTTAAGCATATCTCCTTGAGGCACAACGAAACCTTGAAAGGTAATGCATTCAAAAATGCATTCTTGAAAAATAATGCACCCAAACTTGCATTCGCACTAGACTGACCCACAAGTCTAACAACCTCTTTACTGACTTCGATAACAAAAGGAATAACCAGATTAATCATATCCCTATCTTCAACCATGCAACCCACAATGAAAGTACGGAGCACCTTGACCATAAACATCAACATTTGTGACTTGATGGCTGCAAACCGAATTGCATACACAAATCTGCATATATCCATCAGCCGGGCTTCCTTTCCTCTTTGGGCCAATTCATCAAACACTTGAAAAACATTGCTTATACCTCCAATCGTGGAAGTATCAATCGCCTTTGGAAGATCAGCTGAAACAATCTTCAAATCCAGAGGAGGTGAAAGCTTAGAGCCATCACCCAAAGAAACATGCTCAATTGCAGTCCCTTTAACATCAATGGAGTTGCCATCGACAATGAAACCCTTCTTCGAATAAAGGAACTTACCTTCAATCAATTGGGGATTACAAGAACTACAAGCTCGAGACGCAATCCCTGAGGTACAATTACACCCAACATCCCTCTTCCTCAGGCCAACCTGGGACTCAACAGTGTCAGTATCCCTCTTTACTTGAGCATCCTTCAAAGGATACTCAGTCACAAGATTCTCCGAAAAAGAGACCCTCTTCGGACTCCTAATCGGGCTATCCACAAGAAGGCGTGTTTCAGATCTACACTTCCCCCACAAAGTGTCCTCCGAAAAGGAAACCCTCTTCTGACTCACACGAACATTATTCACCTGGTTAAAACCAGAAGTCCCCAACCTCTCAAAGGTTTGAGCCGATGCTTCTTGTTTCCCCTTAACTGAAATAGTAGAAAGGGCACTCTGTGAAGACGCACGGAGAGGAATCTCCATCACAAGGTTCTCCGAAAAGGAAACCCTCTTCGAAATCATAATAGGACTAAAAAACTGATAAGAAATTTGGTGTATAGGTGAGGGATTAGAGATGGAAAATGGATTTACGAAGGTTAATTGAATAGATCTGATGGAAATATGTGTGAGAATTGGTGGCGGCTAATTAAGGGTTTCTTGAGAGAAGGAGGAGAATCTCTCTCTAGACTCTCATTTGAACCATAATCATGCAGTGTCTTAATGTTGTTAATGTCTGAATGATGATTTAGTGGGGTATGCCCCTAGATTTATGTAAGTTGTTCCTTTTATGGTATAAAATTTAATTAGCAAAAAAAAAGTGGTTTCCAAGTTCAAACAAGAAAAAAATGAATCTAAATTTATAGTTTTGTTCCAACGAGCCCAAGATGAGGTTTTAGTTAGTTTTAAGGGTCAAACGAGTGAAGAACAAGGCTACAAGTGGTTTCCATGTTCAAACGAGTCAAAAATGAAGCCAGGTTAATTTTTTTGTTCCGACTAGTCCAAAATGAAGTTTTAGTGAGTTTTAGGGGTCAACCAAGTCAAGAACAAGGCTACAAGTGGTTTCCATGTTCAAACGAGTCAAAAATGAAGTAAAATTAATTTTCTTGTTCCAACGAGTCCAAAATGAGGTTTTAGTGAGTTTGAGGGGTCAAACGAGTCAAAAATTAAGCTACAAGTGGTTTCCATGTTCAAACGAGTCAAAAATGAAGCAAAACTAATTTTCTTGTTCCAACGAGTCCAAAATGAGGATTTAGTGAGTTTGAGGGGTCAAACGAATCAAGAACAATGCTACAAGTGGATCGGAGTCACCAATTTCTTCCTTCCCCGGAAGATCACGCATGCTGTACCAAACAATGAGAGTCTAGAGAGAGAAGCTCCTCCTTCTCACTAGAATCTCTTTTAGCCGCCTCTAATTTCTACACAACTTCCATCAGATCTATACAATCAACCTTCAATAATCCACTTTCCTTCTCTAAATCCCTCACCTATACACAAAATTTCTTTCCTTAGTAGTTTGATTATGAGTCCAAGAAGGGTTTCCTTTTCGGAGCCTTTGGTATCGGAAACGTTTGCCCAGAAGGATGGGCTTTTTGCGTGTTCTAAGAGTGGCCTTTCTTCTGAGAAGGGGAAGAATGAATCGTTGATTCAGACTTCTAAAAGGTCGAAAGGTCCGGGTTCAGAATTGGTTGAGTCATGGTGTGTCGATTATGGCATCACTGGATCGAAGGATGGTCTGAGGAAGCGGGAGGGTGTCTCCTTGCCCATATCTGGGATTGCTTCTAGAACTCGCAACTCTTGCAATCTGCAGTTGACTGAAGGTAAGTCCTTCTTTTCTAAGAAGAAGGTTACTTTTAGTAATATGGATGCTGTGATTAGGTTTCAACCTATTGAGATGACCGATTCTTCGGATCTTAAAGATAATGATAGTGATTTGGATGTTAATTCTTCTTTGGTGAATTTGGTTAATTCTCCTATGGTGAATTCGGTAGAGCCCGCCATTAGGGTTTCTAATCTGCAGTTGATTGAAGGTAAGCCCTCCTATTCTAAGAAGAGGGTTACTTTTAGTAATATGGATACGGTGATTAGGGGTCAGCCTATTGAGTTGTCCGATTCTTCGGATCTGAATGATGATATTGATAGAGGTAATCTGGATTTGGGTGTTTATTCTCCTATGGTGAATTTGGTTAATTCTCCTATGGTAAATTCAGATGAGCCCTCCTTTAGGGTTGATTCTATTTCTGAACAAGTGAATGATGTTGGTAAGAAGATTGTTAATGAACACCGGCATGGTGAGGAGCGGGTTACGGAACTCCGGCCTGGTTCTGATGATTCGAGTACGAGGAGGAAGAGCTTTAGTGCTGATACTAAAGGGAACTTTAGTGCCTATAAGGCTTGGGTTAATCTGGATGGTCTTATTTAGATGGAGCAAACAGGGTATGTTGCTGTGTGCTTGCAGGAAGGTCTTCTTAAAGAATGTGATATTATGGGGAAGGTATGTGTTCGTGTTACTGAAAATGATTTGTCTGTTATTAGACTTTCGAAGATGGGTGCTAAGCAGGTTTTCTTACTGCTTTTGAGTGATAACCATGTTGTGAAGAGCCATCCATGGCACATTACATGGAAGGGCTTCATCTTTGATGGTGCCTGTGATGTTGATGAGATAACAAAGGGGCCTATTCAAGGCTTATTTGCTCTGTTTCTTTATACTTCTGCTGACAAATGCATAGAGTCTGGTCTTGTTATGTCCCGAGTGGGGATGGCTGGGTGCGGTAATGATGTTTGCAACGCTGATTGGATGATCAGGGATTGCTACCCGGAGGCAGGGAAAATTGTCGATTTGATCGAGGATGATGGCACTGTTTTGATTGCTTCTGCTGTTGGGGGCTGGCACAGGATGATTGTGTTGTCAATCATGCAACTTATGATGGTCTCAAGTTGTTTATGCCAGAAGAGCAGGCTCCATTTGTGGATAAGTGCTGGATGGGTGCCTAAGGGTGTTGATGCGAGGCAGGAGGGTCAGAACAAGGAAGCTATAGCCATGGGTGCTTGGAATGATTGTCATAGTGGACCATGTTTAGTCATGAAGAAGCTTACTCTCGGCATAGTTTTTTAACTTATGATTAATCTAGTTTGCTATGTAGACTCTATTATGACTTAATGTTGTGTAGTTTATTCGGATGTTGATTTCGCGGGGTATGCCCCTAGATTTGTATCATGTTGTTCCTTTTGGTATAAAATTTTAATTAGCAAAAAAAAAAAAACAATGCTACAAGTGGTTTCCATGTTCAAACAAGTAATAAATGAAGCCATATTAATTTTCTTGTTCCGACCGGTCCAAAATGAGGTTTTAGTGAGTCTTAGGCGCCAAACAATTAAAGAACATGGCTCAAAAGGTTTTCATGTTCAAACGAGTCAAAAATGAAGCAAAACTAATTTTCTTGTTCAAACGAGTCTAAAATGAGGTTTTAGTGAGTTTGAGGGGTCAAACGAGTCAAGAACTAGGCTACAAGTGGTTTCCATGTTCGAATAAGAAAAAGATGAAGTTAAATTAACGCTTTTGTTCCAACGAGTCCAAATTGAGGTTTTATTGAGTTTGAAGGGTCAAACGAGTCAAGAAAAGGCTACAAGTGATTTTCAAGTTCAAATAAGAAATAAATGAAGCCATATTAATTTTCTTGTTCCGACCGGTCCAAAATGAGGTTTTAGTGAGTCTTAGGCGCCAAACGATTAAAGAACAGGGCTCAAATGGTTTTCATGTTCAAACGAGTAAAAAATGAAGCAAAACTAATTTTCTTGTTCCAACGAGTCCAAAATGAGGTTTTAGTGAGTTTGAGGGGTCAAACGAGTCAAGAACTAGGCTACAGTGGTTTCCATGTTCAAATAAGAAAAAGATGAAGTTAAATTAATGCTTTTGTTCCAACGAGTCCAAATTGAGGTTTTATTGAGTTTGAAGGGTCAAACGAGTGGTTTCCATGTTCGAAGGCTACAAGTGGTTTCCATGTTCAAACGAGTCAAAAATGAAGCAAAACAAATTTTCTTGTTCCAACGAGTCCAAAATGAGGTTTTAGTGAGTTTGAGGGGTCAAACGAGTCAAAAATTAAGCTACAAGTGGTTTCAATGCTCAAACGAGTCAAAAATGAAGCAAAACTAATTTTCTTGTTCCAACGAGTCCAAAATGAGGTTTTAGTGAGTTTGAGGGGTCAAACGAATCAAGAACAAAGCTACAAGTGGTTTCCATGTTCAAACAAGTAATAAATGAAGCCATATTAATTTTCTTGTTCCGACCGGTCCAAAATGAGGTTTTAGTGAGTCTTAGGCGCCAAACAATTAAAGAACATGGCTCAAAAGGTTTTCATGTTCAAACGAGTCAAAAATGAAGCAAAACTAATTTTCTTGTTCAAACGAGTCTAAAATGAGGTTTTAGTGAGTTTGAGGGGTCAAACGAGTCAAGAACTAGGCTACAAGTGGTTTCCATGTTCGAATAAGAAAAAGATGAAGTTAAATTAACGCTTTTGTTCCAACGAGTCCAAATTGAGGTTTTATTGAGTTTGAAGGGTCAAACGAGTCAAGAAAAGGCTACAAGTGATTTTCAAGTTCAAATAAGAAATAAATGAAGCCATATTAATTTTCTTGTTCCGACCGGTCCAAAATGAGGTTTTAGTGAGTCTTAGGCGCCAAACGATTAAAGAACAGGGCTCAAATGGTTTTCATGTTCAAACGAGTCAAAAATGAAGCAAAACTAATTTTCTTGTTCCAACGAGTCCAAAATGAGGTTTTAGTGAGTTTGAGGGGTCAAACGAGTCAAGAACTAGGCTACAGTGGTTTCCATGTTCAAATAAGAAAAAGATGAA
This sequence comes from Kitagawia praeruptora, assembly GCA_037693485.1. Lineage (NCBI taxonomy): Eukaryota > Viridiplantae > Streptophyta > Magnoliopsida > Apiales > Apiaceae > Kitagawia > Kitagawia praeruptora. The sequence continues at coordinate 91,116,223 of CM075344.1, read as the reverse complement.
GTTAAATTAATGCTTTTGTTCCAACGAGTCCAAATTGAGGTTTTATTGAGTTTGAAGGGTCAAACGAGTGGTTTCCATGTTCGAAGGCTACAAGTGGTTTCCATGTTCAAACGAGTCAAAAATGAAGCAAAACAAATTTTCTTGTTCCAACGAGTCCAAAATGAGGTTTTAGTGAGTTTGAGGGGTCAAACGAGTCAAAAATTAAGCTACAAGTGGTTTCAATGCTCAAACGAGTCAAAAATGAAGCAAAACTAATTTTCTTGTTCCAACGAGTCCAAAATGAGGTTTTAGTGAGTTTGAGGGGTCAAACGAATCAAGAACAAAGCTACAAGTGGTTTCCATGTTCAAACAAGTAATAAATGAAGCCATATTAATTTTCTTGTTCCGACCGGTCCAAAATGAGGTTTTAGTGAGTCTTACGCGCCAAACAATTAAAGAACATGGCTCAAAAGGTTTTCATGTTCAAACGAGTCAAAAATGAAGCAAAACTAATTTTCTTGTTCAAACGAGTCCAAAATGAGGTTTTAGTGAGTTTGAGGGGTCAAACGAGTCAAGAACTAGGCTACAAGTGGTTTCCATGTTCGGATAAGAAAAAGATGAAGTTAAATTAACACTTTTGTTCCAACGAGTCCAAATTGAGGTTTTATTGAGTTTGAAGGGTCAAACGAGTCAAGAAAAGGCTACAAGTGATTTTCAAGTTCAAATAAGAAATAAATGAGGCCATATTAATTTTCTTGTTCCGACCGGTCCAAAATGAGGTTTTAGTGAGTCTTAGGCGCCAAACGATTAAAGAACAGGGCTCAAATGGTTTTCATGTTCAAACGAGTCAAAAATGAAGCAAAACTAATTTTCTTGTTCCAACGAGTCCAAAATGAGGTTTTAGTGAGTTTGAGGGGTCAAACGAGTCAAGAACTAGGCTACAAGTGGTTTCCATGTTCAAACGAGTCAAAAATGAAGCAAAACTAATTTTCTTGTTCCAACGAGTCCAAAATGAGGTTTTAGTGAGTTTGAGGGGTCAAACGAATCAAGAACAATGCTACAAGTGGTTTCCATGTTCAAATAAGTAAAAAATGAAGCCATATTAATTTTCTTGTTCCGACCTGTCCAAAATGAGGTTTTAGTGAGTCTTAGGCGCCAAACGATTAAAGAACAGGGCTCAAATGGTTTTCATGTTCAAACGAGTAAAAAATGAAGCAAAACTAATTTTCTTGTTCCAACGAGTCCAAAATGAGGTTTTAGTGAGTTTGAGGGGTCAAACGAGTCAAGAACTAGGCTACAGTGGTTTCCATGTTCAAATAAGAAAAAGATGAAGTTAAATTAATGCTTTTGTTCCAACGAGTCCAAATTGAGGTTTTATTGAGTTTGAAGGGTCAAACGAGTGGTTTCCATGTTCGAAGGCTACAAGTGGTTTCCATGTTCAAACGAGTCAAAAATGAAGCAAAACAAATTTTCTTGTTCCAACGAGTCCAAAATGAGGTTTTAGTGAGTTTGAGGGGTCAAACGAGTCAAAAATTAAGCTACAAGTGGTTTCAATGCTCAAACGAGTCAAAAATGAAGCAAAACTAATTTTCTTGTTCCAACGAGTCCAAAATGAGGTTTTAGTGAGTTTGAGGGGTCAAACGAATCAAGAACAAAGCTACAAGTGGTTTCCATGTTCAAACAAGTAATAAATGAAGCCATATTAATTTTCTTGTTCCGACCGGTCCAAAATGAGGTTTTAGTGAGTCTTAGGCGCCAAACAATTAAAGAACATGGCTCAAAAGGTTTTCATGTTCAAACGAGTCAAAAATGAAGCAAAACTAATTTTCTTGTTCAAACGAGTCCAAAATGAGGTTTTAGTGAGTTTGAGGGGTCAAACGAGTCAAGAACTAGGCTACAAGTGGTTTCCATGTTCGGATAAGAAAAAGATGAAGTTAAATTAACACTTTTGTTCCAACGAGTCCAAATTGAGGTTTTATTGAGTTTGAAGGGTCAAACGAGTCAAGAAAAGGCTACAAGTGATTTTCAAGTTCAAATAAGAAATAAATGAGGCCATATTAATTTTCTTGTTCCGACCGGTCCAAAATGAGGTTTTAGTGAGTCTTAGGCGCCAAACGATTAAAGAACAGGGCTCAAATGGTTTTCATGTTCAAACGAGTCAAAAATGAAGCAAAACTAATTTTCTTGTTCCAACGAGTCCAAAATGAGGTTTTAGTGAGTTTGAGGGGTCAAACGAGTCAAGAACTAGGCTACAAGTGGTTTCCATGTTCAAACGAGTCAAAAATGAAGCAAAACTAATTTTCTTGTTCCAACGAGTCCAAAATGAGGTTTTAGTGAGTTTGAGGGGTCAAACGAATCAAGAACAATGCTACAAGTGGTTTCCATGTTCAAATAAGTAAAAAATGAAGCCATATTAATTTTCTTGTTCCGACCTGTCCAAAATGAGGTTTTAGTGAGTCTTAGGCGCCAAACGATTAAAGAACAGGGCTCAAATGGTTTTCATGTTCAAACGAGTAAAAAATGAAGCAAAACTAATTTTCTTGTTCCAACGAGTCCAAAATGAGGTTTTAGTGAGTTTGAGGGGTCAAACGAGTCAAGAACTAGGCTACAGTGGTTTCCATGTTCAAATAAGAAAAAGATGAAGTTAAATTAATGCTTTTGTTCCAACGAGTCCAAATTGAGGTTTTATTGAGTTTGAAGGGTCAAACGAGTGGTTTCCATGTTCGAAGGCTACAAGTGGTTTCCATGTTCAAACGAGTCAAAAATGAAGCAAAACAAATTTTCTTGTTCCAACGAGTCCAAAATGAGGTTTTAGTGAGTTTGAGGGGTCAAACGAGTCAAAAATTAAGCTACAAGTGGTTTCAATGCTCAAACGAGTCAAAAATGAAGCAAAACTAATTTTCTTGTTCCAACGAGTCCAAAATGAGGTTTTAGTGAGTTTGAGGGGTCAAACGAATCAAGAACAAAGCTACAAGTGGTTTCCATGTTCAAACAAGTAATAAATGAAGCCATATTAATTTTCTTGTTCCGACCGGTCCAAAATGAGGTTTTAGTGAGTCTTAGGCGCCAAACAATTAAAGAACATGGCTCAAAAGGTTTTCATGTTCAAACGAGTCAAAAATGAAGCAAAACTAATTTTCTTGTTCAAACGAGTCCAAAATGAGGTTTTAGTGAGTTTGAGGGGTCAAACGAGTCAAGAACTAGGCTACAAGTGGTTTCCATGTTCGGATAAGAAAAAGATGAAGTTAAATTAACACTTTTGTTCCAACGAGTCCAAATTGAGGTTTTATTGAGTTTGAAGGGTCAAACGAGTCAAGAAAAGGCTACAAGTGATTTTCAAGTTCAAATAAGAAATAAATGAGGCCATATTAATTTTCTTGTTCCGACCGGTCCAAAATGAGGTTTTAGTGAGTCTTAGGCGCCAAACGATTAAAGAACAGGGCTCAAATGGTTTTCATGTTCAAACGAGTCAAAAATGAAGCAAAACTAATTTTCTTGTTCCAACGAGTCCAAAATGAGGTTTTAGTGAGTTTGAGGGGTCAAACGAGTCAAGAACTAGGCTACAAGTGGTTTCCATGTTCAAACGAGTCAAAAATGAAGCAAAACTAATTTTCTTGTTCCAACGAGTCCAAAATGAGGTTTTAGTGAGTTTGAGGGGTCAAACGAATCAAGAACAATGCTACAAGTGGTTTCCATGTTCAAATAAGTAAAAAATGAAGCCATATTAATTTTCTTGTTCCGACCTGTCCAAAATGAGGTTTTAGTGAGTCTTAGGCGCCAAACGATTAAAGAACAGGGCTCAAATGGTTTTCATGTTCAAACGAGTAAAAAATGAAGCAAAACTAATTTTCTTGTTCCAACGAGTCCAAAATGAGGTTTTAGTGAGTTTGAGGGGTCAAACGAGTCAAGAACTAGGCTACAGTGGTTTCCATGTTCAAATAAGAAAAAGATGAAGTTAAATTAATGCTTTTGTTCCAACGAGTCCAAATTGAGGTTTTATTGAGTTTGAAGGGTCAAACGAGTGGTTTCCATGTTCGAAGGCTACAAGTGGTTTCCATGTTCAAACGAGTCAAAAATGAAGCAAAACAAATTTTCTTGTTCCAACGAGTCCAAAATGAGGTTTTAGTGAGTTTGAGGGGTCAAACGAGTCAAAAATTAAGCTACAAGTGGTTTCAATGCTCAAACGAGTCAAAAATGAAGCAAAACTAATTTTCTTGTTCCAACGAGTCCAAAATGAGATTTTAGTGAGTTTGAGGGGTCAAACGAATCAAGAACAAAGCTACAAGTGGTTTCCATGTTCAAACAAGTAATAAATGAAGCCATATTAATTTTCTTGTTCCGACCGGTCCAAAATGAGGTTTTAGTGAGTCTTAGGCGCCAAACAATTAAAGAACATGGCTCAAAAGGTTTTCATGTTCAAACGAGTCAAAAATGAAGCAAAACTAATTTTCTTGTTCAAACGAGTCCAAAATGAGGTTTTAGTGAGTTTGAGGGGTCAAACGAGTCAAGAACTAGGCTACAAGTGGTTTCCATGTTCGGATAAGAAAAAGATGAAGTTAAATTAACACTTTTGTTCCAACGAATCCAAATTGAGGTTTTATTGAGTTTGAAGGGTCAAACGAGTCAAGAAAAGGCTACAAGTGATTTTCAAGTTCAAATAAGAAATAAATGAGGCCATATTAATTTTCTTGTTCCGACCGGTCCAAAATGAGGTTTTAGTGAGTCTTAGGCGCCAAACGATTAAAGAACAGGGCTCAAATGGTTTTCATGTTCAAACGAGTCAAAAATGAAGCAAAACTAATTTTCTTGTTCCAACGAGTCCAAAATGAGGTTTTAGTGAGTTTGAGGGGTCAAACGAGTCAAGAACTAGGCTACAAGTGGTTTCCATGTTCAAACGAGTCAAAAATGAAGCAAAACTAATTTTCTTGTTCCAACGAGTCCAAAATGAGGTTTTAGTGAGTTTGAGGGGTCAAACGAATCAAGAACAATGCTACAAGTGGTTTCCATGTTCAAATAAGTAAAAAATGAAGCCATATTAATTTTCTTGTTCCGACCTATCCAAAATGAGGTTTTAGTGAGTCTTAGGCGCCAAACGATTAAAGAACAGGGCTCAAATGGTTTTCATGTTCAAACGAGTAAAAAATGAAGCAAAACTAATTTTCTTGTTCCAACGAGTCCAAAATGAGGTTTTAGTGAGTTTGAGGGGTCAAACGAGTCAAGAACTAGGCTACAGTGGTTTCCATGTTCAAATAAGAAAAAGATGAAGTTAAATTAATGCTTTTGTTCCAACGAGTCCAAATTGAGGTTTTATTGAGTTTGAAGGGTCAAACGAGTGGTTTCCATGTTCGAAGGCTACAAGTGGTTTCCATGTTCAAACGAGTCAAAAATGAAGCAAAACAAATTTTCTTGTTCCAACGAGTCCAAAATGAGGTTTTAGTGAGTTTGAGGGGTCAAACGAGTCAAAAATTAAGCTACAAGTGGTTTCAATGCTCAAACGAGTCAAAAATGAAGCAAAACTAATTTTCTTGTTCCAACGAGTCCAAAATGAGGTTTTAGTGAGTTTGAGGGGTCAAACGAATCAAGAACAAAGCTACAAGTGGTTTCCATGTTCAAACAAGTAATAAATGAAGCCATATTAATTTTCTTGTTCCGACCGGTCCAAAATGAGGTTTTAGTGAGTCTTAGGCGCCAAACAATTAAAGAACATGGCTCAAAAGGTTTTCATGTTCAAACGAGTCAAAAATGAAGCAAAACTAATTTTCTTGTTCAAACGAGTCTAAAATGAGGTTTTAGTGAGTTTGAGGGGTCAAACGAGTCAAGAACTAGGCTACAAGTGGTTTCCATGTTCGAATAAGAAAAAGATGAAGTTAAATTAACGCTTTTGTTCCAACGAGTCCAAATTGAGGTTTTATTGAGTTTGAAGGGTCAAACGAGTCAAGAAAAGGCTACAAGTGATTTTCAAGTTCAAATAAGAAATAAATGAAGCCATATTAATTTTCTTGTTCCGACCGGTCCAAAATGAGGTTTTAGTGAGTCTTAGGCGCCAAACGATTAAAGAACAGGGCCCAAATGGTTTTCATGTTCAAACGAGTCAAAAATGAAGCAAAACTAATTTTCTTGTTCCAACGAGTCCAAAATGAGGTTTTAGTGAGTTTGAGGGGTCAAACGAGTCAAGAACTAGGCTACAAGTGGTTTCCATGTTCAAACGAGTCAAAAATGAAGCAAAACTAATTTTCTTGTTCCAACGAGTCCAAAATGAGGTTTTAGTGAGTTTGAGGGGTCAAACGAATCAAGAACAATGCTACAAGTGGTTTCCATGTTCAAATAAGTAAAAAATGAAGCCATATTAATTTTCTTGTTCCGACCTGTCCAAAATGAGGTTTTAGTGAGTCTTAGGCGCCAAACGATTAAAGAACAGGGCTCAAATGGTTTTCATGTTCAAACGAGTAAAAAATGAAGCAAAACTAATTTTCTTGTTCCAACGAGTCCAAAATGAGGTTTTAGTGAGTTTGAGGGGTCAAACGAGTCAAGAACTAGGCTACAGTGGTTTCCATGTTCAAATAAGAAAAAGATGAAGTTAAATTAATGCTTTTGTTCCAACGAGTCCAAATTGAGGTTTTATTGAGTTTGAAGGGTCAAACGAGTGGTTTCCATGTTCGAAGGCTACAAGTGGTTTCCATGTTCAAACGAGTCAAAAATGAAGCAAAACAAATTTTCTTGTTCCAACGAGTCCAAAATGAGGTTTTAGTGAGTTTGAGGGGTCAAACGAGTCAAAAATTAAGCTACAAATGGTTTCAATGCTCAAACGAGTCAAAAATGAAGCAAAACTAATTTTCTTGTTCCAACGAGTCCAAAATGAGGTTTTAGTGAGTTTGAGGGGTCAAACGAATCAAGAACAAAGCTACAAGTGGTTTCCATGTTCAAACAAGTAATAAATGAAGCCATATTAATTTTCTTGTTCCGACCGGTCCAAAATGAGGTTTTAGTGAGTCTTAGGCGCCAAACAATTAAAGAACATGGCTCAAAAGGTTTTCATGTTCAAACGAGTCAAAAATGAAGCAAAACTAATTTTCTTGTTCAAACGAGTCTAAAATGAGGTTTTAGTGAGTTTGAGGGGTCAAACGAGTCAAGAACTAGGCTACAAGTGGTTTCCATGTTCGAATAAGAAAAAGATGAAGTTAAATTAACGCTTTTGTTCCAACGAGTCCAAATTGAGGTTTTATTGAGTTTGAAGGGTCAAACGAGTCAAGAAAAGGCTACAAGTGATTTTCAAGTTCAAATAAGAAATAAATGAAGCCATATTAATTTTCTTGTTCCGACCGGTCCAAAATGAGGTTTTAGTGAGTCTTAGGCGCCAAACGATTAAAGAACAGGGCTCAAATGGTTTTCATGTTCAAACGAGTAAAAAATGAAGCAAAACTAATTTTCTTGTTCCAACGAGTCCAAAATGAGGTTTTAGTGAGTTTGAGGGGTCAAACGAATCAAGAACAATGCTACAAGTGGTTTCCATGTTCAAATAAGTAAAAAATGAAGCCATATTAATTTTCTTGTTCCGACCTGTCCAAAATGAGGTTTTAGTGAGTCTTAAGCGCCAAACGATTAAAGAACAGGGCTCAAATGGTTTTCATGTTCAAACGAGTAAAAAATGAAGCAAAACTAATTTTCTTGTTCCAACGAGTCCAAAATGAGGTTTTAGTGAGTTTGAGGGGTCAAACGAGTCAAGAACTAGGCTACAGTGGTTTCCATGTTCAAATAAGAAAAAGATGAAGTTAAATTAATGCTTTTGTTCCAACGAGTCCAAATTGAGGTTTTATTGAGTTTGAAGGGTCAAACGAGTGGTTTCCATGTTCGAAGGCTACAAGTGGTTTCCATGTTCAAACGAGTCAAAAATGAAGCAAAACAAATTTTCTTGTTCCAACGAGTCCAAAATGAGGTTTTAGTGAGTTTGAGGGGTCAAACGAGTCAAAAATTAAGCTACAAGTGGTTTCAATGCTCAAACGAGTCAAAAATGAAGCAAAACTAATTTTCTTGTTCCAACGAGTCCAAAATGAGATTTTAGTGAGTTTGAGGGGTCAAACGAATCAAGAACAAAGCTACAAGTGGTTTCCATGTTCAAACAAGTAATAAATGAAGCCATATTAATTTTCTTGTTCCGACCGGTCCAAAATGAGGTTTTAGTGAGTCTTAGGCGCCAAACAATTAAAGAACATGGCTCAAAAGGTTTTCATGTTCAAACGAGTCAAAAATGAAGCAAAACTAATTTTCTTGTTCAAACGAGTCCAAAATGAGGTTTTAGTGAGTTTGAGGGGTCAAACGAGTCAAGAACTAGGCTACAAGTGGTTTCCATGTTCGGATAAGAAAAAGATGAAGTTAAATTAACACTTTTGTTCCAACGAGTCCAAATTGAGGTTTTATTGAGTTTGAAGGGTCAAACGAGTCAAGAAAAGGCTACAAGTGATTTTCAAGTTCAAATAAGAAATAAATGAGGCCATATTAATTTTCTTGTTCCGACCGGTCCAAAATGAGGTTTTAGTGAGTCTTAGGCGCCAAACGATTAAAGAACAGGGCTCAAATGGTTTTCATGTTCAAACGAGTCAAAAATGAACCGAAACTAATTTTCTTGTTCCAACGAGTCCAAAATGAGGTTTTAGTGAGTTTGAGGGGTCAAACGAGTCAAGAACTAGGCTACAAGTGGTTTCCATGTTCAAACGAGTCAAAAATGAAGCAAAACTAATTTTCTTGTTCCAACGAGTCCAAAATGAGGTTTTAGTGAGTTTGAGGGGTCAAACGAATCAAGAACAATGCTACAAGTGGTTTCCATGTTCAAATAAGTAAAAAATGAAGCCATATTAATTTTCTTGTTCCGACCGGTCCAAAATGAGGTTTTAGTGAGTCTTAGGCGCCAAACGATTAAAGAACAGGGCTCAAATGATTTTCATGTTCAAACGAGTAAAAAATGAAGCAAAACTAATTTTCTTGTTCCAACGAGTCCAAAATGAGGTTTTAGTGAGTTTGAGGGGTCAAACGAGTCAAGAACTAGGCTACAGTGGTTTCCATGTTCAAATAAGAAAAAGATGAAGTTAAATTAATGCTTTTGTTCCAACGAGTCAGAATTGAGGTTTTATTGAGTTTGAAGGGTCAAACGAGTGGTTTCCATGTTCGAAGGCTACAAGTGGTTTCCATGTTCAAACGAGTCAAAAATGAAGCAAAACAAATTTTCTTGTTCCAACGAGTCCAAAATGAGGTTTTAGTGAGTTTGAGGGGTCAAACGAGTCAAAAATTAAGCTACAAGTGGTTTCAATGCTCAAACGAGTCAAAAATGAAGCAAAACTAATTTTCTTGTTCCAACGAGTCCAAAATGAGGTTTTAGTGAGTTTGAGGGGTCAAACGAATCAAGAACAAAGCTACAAGTGGTTTTCCATGTTCAAACAAGTAATAAATGAAGCCATATTAATTTTCTTGTTCCGACCGGTCCAAAATGAGGTTTTAGTGAGTCTTAGGCGCCAAACGATTAAAGAACATGGCTCAAAAGGTTTTCATGTTCAAACGAGTCAAAAATGAAGCAAAACTAATTTTCTTGTTCAAACGAGTCCAAAATGAGGTTTTAGTGAGTTTGAGGGGTCAAACGAGTCAAGAACTAGGCTACAAGTGGTTTTCATGTTCAAACAAGAAAAAAATGAAGCCATATTAATTTTCTAGTTCCGACTGGTCCAAAATGAGGTTTTAGTGAGTCTTAGGCGCCAAACGATTAAAGAACAGGGCTCAAATGGTTTTCATGTTCAAACGAGTCAAAAATGAAGCAAAACTAATTTTCTTGTTCCAACGAGTCTAAAATGAGGTTTTAGTGAGTTTGAGGGGTCAAACGAGTCAAGAACTAGGCTACAAGTGTTTATTACGATTATTGGTTGTCAAACTTTGGGGGTTATGCCTTGTTTGGTGATAAAGATGGCAAACTTATGTTCTCTTTCTATGGATGTATCTAGTGCAATCGAAAGATTGATTACTTGAAGATTATGGTTTGGATGAGTCAGTTTCATATTTGTGAACTGATTTTGGCTCACAGCATGTTTGATGATTTGCCTCTTTGGTCGAATATGGTTTTTTGCGGGAAAATAATGCCTAAGGTGGAGGTGCTGCTCACTACAGCTTGTCCTTTCGGAGAAAGGAAACTTTTGGAGACACGTAAAATGAATGCGCATTGTCGAGATGTGCTGGAACTGTGGCTCTTTCATGTCTGTTTGAACATAAGTCAGGATGGAGTGAGGAGGTTGTTATACGAGAGAGCAGGGATTCATTCGAGTCCAGATGGAAAGCCCGTTGTGGGGCTAGATATGATTAGTGCTTTGAGGACTAATTTTCTTAATGCTGAGCGCTTGTTCAAGACGGTCGACACGCCGAGAGTGTGCTGGTATGGGGTTTTTAACACATGCTTTATCTCTACATTGGGTGTGGCCCCGATTTTCATGAAATTTCTGTTTGTCCAAAACTGTTTATGTTCAAGATGCTTAGGCTATGTGTTGGATGCTAAGTATTAAAGACTTTGGGATTCTCTGTTGGTTTTGATGGTGTGGATGCCATGTTGGGTTTCGATGATTTTAGATGGCGACACTGAAGGTGGGGGCCTTTTGAGGGTTTTGATGCCATGTTGGCATTATTTTATTGCTTATATGATGTTGCATTGTATTTAATCAGGTTTGGGTTTGACTATGTTGAAAGCTAGTTTTGCTAGCTTTAGGTTTCTTTTATGTGGACTTGTTATAGTCGCTTTGGTGTTCCGATAGGTAGGCGTTTTTCTATTCGCGGGGTTTGCCCCTAGAATTGTATTCATTTGCCTTTGGTATAAAATTTTAATTAGCAAAAAAAAAAAAAAAAAACTAGGCTACAAGTGGTTTCCATGTTCAAACGAGTCAAAAATGAAGCAAAACTAATTTTCTTGTTCCAACGAGTCCAAAATGAGGTTTTAGTGAGTTTGAGGGGTCAAACGAATCAAGAACAAAGCTACAAGTGGTTTCCATGTTCAAACAAGTAAAAAATGAAGCCATATTAATTTTCTTGTTCCGACCGGTCCAAAATGAGGTTTTAGTGAGTCTTAGGCACCAAACGATTAAAGAACAGGGCTCAAATGGTTTTTTTTTTGCTAAAAATAATGTATTATAAATAGAAAGACAATACAAAATCTAGGGGCATACCCCGCGAGAAGGCACTACATCATAAAGAAAACAAGAGAGAGAAGGCAAAAAAAACCATAAACAAACATACACTGCATATCAAATGCAGCCCAGTCTAGTAGTCTAGCCTAGTAAAGCGCTAATATCAGGTTGTGGTCCTTTGCAGCAGCCTTTTGAAAAGCATTATGAGAAAAGGCTTTTTCCCGAACAACTTGTTTAATGCGCATGAGAAGAGTATCTGAAGTAAGAGCATGGCCGATTTTGTGAAGACAATCGTTTCTCTCCTTCCATATGAGATGGCTAGCAGTAGTTAAGAACATGTAAGCTAAAAGGGTCCTTATGCGAGAATAGCAGACTAACAAGAATTGACCATCCAAATAACTCTCCCAGTTGCAGGTGAAAGGGAAGCCAGACTTCCTAGCTATTGCCTTCGTATATGAACAAGTGCTGAAAAGATGCCCACTGGTTTCAATAGCATTATTACACAGCAAACAACTGAGTTCAGTACCTAGACCAAATCGCACCATTCTCTCCCTGGTTAACAGCCTATCTTTTAATGCCATCCAGAATGTAAAGGAGCATTTGGGCACTGCAAGAGTGTTCCAAACAACTTCCACCCATGGCGGGGATGGTTGAGTGGCCCGAATAGTGTCCCAGATAGTCGAGTGCTTGACAAACTTGGAATTAGTGTTTTCCCAGGTTATCAAGATTCCGAAGCTCAATAATCCAAACATGGTTGGAGACAGGCAAGTGCCAGTTGTGCCCATTCATGATGCTACCAACCAAAGCATTATTAGTGGAGTCAGCCATAGAAATTACCTCAGTACTGAATCGATGAAGCAAGGGGATACCCCCTATCCAGGGGTCATGCCAGAGAGAGAAGTTAGAATCAACCCCCACATGATAGTGAATGTGCCGAGCTGCAATCACCCTTGCTTGGAGTATTTTTTTTACGCACCAGGAAGCTTTATCCGGAATTTTCAATGTCCAGAGGCTTTTGTTCTTTAAATAGATCCTTTTAAACCAAGTTATCCACGGAGAATTGTTTATAGGTTGAGTTATACGCCAAAGATGGAACATAAAAGCTGCTCTGTTCCAGTCGCATAAATCATATAGACCTAACCCACCCTCTGCCTTCGGGAGACAACAATCTTTCCATGAGACTTTATTTTGCTTACGAGTTGAAGTAGACCCACTCCATAAGAATTGAACAAAAAGAGACTGTAGCTTTTTTAAAACTGCCTTCGGGAGAAATAGATGATAGGACCAGTAGCCTTGAATTCTAAATAAAACTGCCTTTAGTAGTAGCAAACGACCAGCTTGGTTGAGCAGTTAGTTGACCCAACTGTCGATTCTAGAAGTTATACTCATAATTAAGGGATTGCAGTCACGAAAAGTGAGTTTAGTAGTGATGAGAGGGAGTCCTAAGTACTTAACAGGAAGTGAGCCTTGAGAAAAACCAGAGCTTGTGAGCACAGATTCTCGAGTGCTAGGATCTGCATTAGCAAAAAAACAGACACTTTTTTGCTTATTTGTACGTAACCCAGAAATGTCACCAAACTCCGAGAGACCTTTTAGCATCAACCCTATAGAACTGCTATCACCATGGCAAAATAACATAATATCGTCCGCAAATATGAGATGAGTGAGTTTTAAAGGCTTAGTTTGGGAGTGAAATTTAAACTCAGGGTGTACTTCAACCTTCTTGAGACAGGATGTGAGAACCTCCATGGCCAAGACGAAAAGATACGGGGAAATAGGATCCCCTTGCCTTAATCCAACAGCAGCCTTGAAAAAACCTTCTAGTGAGCCATTAACTTTGACAGAAATCATACAAGTACGAAGGCAAGTTAAGATCCAGTTGATAAACATGCTAGGAAAGCCCATCCTCTACAATGCACCAGCTAGGAAAGACCAATTCAGGGTGTCAAATGCTTTTTTTAAATCAATTTTGAAAGCACATCTGGGTGGTCCGCTGTTGAGGTGATAACCTTTAAGAAGTGCCTGAGCAAGTAGAATGTTATCTCCAATGACACGTTTGGGCACAAATGCAAATTGCTGCGGAGAGATGATAGTAGGAATAATCTTTTTCAGTCGATAAGCCAACATTTTTGTAATGCATTTGTAAAGAATATTACAGCATGCTATTGGACGATAATCCGTCGAAGATTTAGTGGATTGCTGTTTAGGGACCAAAGCCAGTGCTATGGCATTGACAATCCGAGGAAGACTGCAATTATGAAAGAAGGAAAGCACGCCTTTACACACATCAGGGCTAGTGATGCTCCAAGTTGCTATAAAAAAACTCTTTCGTAAATCCATCAGGCCCAGGGCATTTATTATTTTGCATGGATTTCAGTGCATTATAGACATCTATACACGAAAATGACTTAATCAGATCTTCTCTGTGCTCGCTTGACAGCTGGGGTAATTCCAAGTCTTCTGGTATAGCATCCACAGTAGAATCTTGTCCAAGCAGTTGAGTATAAAAATTAACAGCAACATTAGCAATAGCAGTGTGGGTCGAGTGAGTAACACCTGCATCATCCTCCAAAAGAAGAATTTTATTTTGATTCCACCGATTCTTGCAAGCACTGAAGAAGAATTTATTATTTGCATCACCACACTTCAACCAATTCACTCGAGACTTCTGCTTAAGAAAGATTTCCTCTAGGTTGAGAGCATTACGGAAAATCTGGATAAGTCTCTCCTCCCTCTAAGAGTTGATCATAAGAAGGGACTGAAGGCAAAGACCCTTGAAAATTATTGAGGGCAGAGCGAGCATCATTCACCTGAACTGTAAGATTACCAGAGGCACGATTAAGCTTTCTCATAGCTGCTTTAACTTTTTTCAACTTGGAAGTGACCACAAACCAAGGGGAACCACTCACGTTTTCCTCCCAGGCTTTACTTACCTCTTCAAAAAAAAAGCGGATTTTCAATCAAGTGATTAAAGAACATAAATGGCTTATAAATTTTCTCTTCTGCAATGCCCAGGTTAATAGCTACGGGACAATGATCTGATTAACCTCTAACAAGGATGCTAGCTTGCGATAAGGCAAATCTGCATAACCAGTCACCATTAACCAGGCAACGATCCAGCCTTTTATGGTTAGGGGAATTAATGTTACTATCCCACCAAGTATAGATAGGACCTGAGCATTTTAGATCAACGACCTTAGCCTGCGAGATAAATTCAGAGAATTCAATCATGCTTGACGTCTAGTTGGCTCCATTATTCATTTCATTCGGCCCTAGACACACATTAAAATCACCAAGTAGGCACCAGGGACCCATAGTATCTACAAAACTTGACTTAACAGAGTATAACTCATTCCATAATTCACGCCTTTCCACTGGAGTATTGAAACCATACACAAATGAAGCAATAAAATTTTCACCAGAAGAAATTTTGCTTACTGAGAGAGTTATTTGCTGAGCAGAACAGGAGAGAACTCTTAGTATCCCAAATAGATACATCTACACCAATCCAAATACGCCCATTATTATGATGTTCATAGTTAAAAAACCAGCATAATCGAGGACCAATTAAAGTAGAAATAGAAGAAGCATTCTCTCTCTTGACATGGGTTTCAAGTAAAGCTACAAATGACAATTTATTGATACTAATAAAGTCTTTAACAAAAGACTTTTTATTGTTCAAGCCCCTGATATTGTACGCACAAAAATCAAACACCATATCAGAAATTATGAGTTTGGATGGGGAGTGCTCCCCGAGTCCTTAGCGGCAGCCTTCTCTTGAGTTTCTTTATCTGAGATTTCGAGAGATTTTTATACTCAGCACGTTTTGCATCTATTTCATCCACCTTCATCAAGTTTTTAAATGTGTTAAGGGGGGTAGGAGAACCCTCTGAGCAGGTAGTAGCGGAAGGGCTAAAAGACCTTTTACGAGAAACCTCTTGCCAATCACTCTCAACAGCATTAATGGGAGTGGAAAGAGGGGTTGCGGCCACTGCTGTATCTTTACCTTTGACAGGTGAGGAAACTACATGGGGAGACTCATTACCAAATTCGACAGGAGACTTTGCAGATGCAGGGTTAGCAACAGGAGAGACATCTGGAACACCAGTGTCATTAACTGGCTTAGAGGTAGCTGGATTTTTTAGAACCCACTTCCGCTGTGTAACAGGGCAAGCACCTACTATGTGGCCTAAAGCATGACAAGCAGTACAAAAACGAGGCTTGAAAGGATAACTTACAACAACCGTAGCTGTGCTGGTTTCTCCTGTTACTGGGTTTAAGTCCAGTACCTCCAACTTACTGGGCAGGTCCTTACCAACAATATATTCCACACAAATTTTTGTAAACGGCAATATGTCAAGATTTGATGTTAAATCATCAGCATAAAGAGGCTTCCCAATAGCACTAGCAAGGCTACTCATTCCCTCTTGAGTCCAATAACATTCCGGGATCTGCTCAAACTTTACCCAAAGTGGAATGCTTTGCACTTGATCTGAACGAATGTTGACTCCCCATTGATGCACCAACATGGGAGATTTATCAATATACCAGGTGCCCTGAGCTAGTATATTATTCATATGCAACTCCGAGTCAAAATTAAAAATTAATGTGCTACTGTCTCTCTATGAGACCGAAATCAATCCCCTGGCCGAAACACGACCAAAAGGCAAAGGACTCTTTGAGAAGGAACCTACTACACAATTCTTGAGTTTAGCATGCCCCTTTTTCAGAACTTCCACAGGTGGAAAAACCATTTTGACCCCCTCTGGCGGAGGGGTAAAATCAAGCTTGAGCGCTGTTTTAGGCTGAGGAGCATTACGCACAACTTGGGACCAGGATTTGGCTTTAGTCGAAGGATTCTGTTCAACCGTATTATCAGGTTTAACATTACCATGATTATCTTTTGTCCCTGATACTCCTATTTCAGGTTTAACAAAGTCTTTATGCACAGCATTCTTCACAGGCACTTCATCAAACACCTTGGTGGCCTCATCTTTCTTCCCAGACAATTCATCAAACACCTTGGGTGCAAAACTTACATTCGCTTCTGGTTTAAAATTCTTTGCAGCATTAACCCCAGTAGAGTTCTTTTTAATGAAAACAGGTAGTCCGAACTCATCCCTGCCGGATATAAAGCAAGATTCCCCACCAAGATTACCATTGAACTCCACTTTTTTCATAAGAATCTCTTTTTGAACCTCTACCACAGACAAGCCCTTCGATGCAAGGTAGTTCTTAAGCTCTATCATCTCAAGTCTTAGAGCAATTAGTTCATCCCTTTCTGCACGATTAATATCAAGAACTGCTTTGGCTGCTCTGCTCACAATTTGCCTTTCAATAGCATCTCTATGGCTTTCAAAAGCAATATTGTCCCCATCAGAAGATTCTCCATCAGAAACAACCATTGGGATGTTACCCAAAGCACTAACTCGGACCTTCTCGCTCTCACCTTCTTTTTTTTTTTTTTTGCTAATTAAAAAATTTTATACCAAAGGAAACAGCTAATACAAATCTAGGGGCATACCCCGCGAGACAACATCCATGCTATAACTACAAATCAAAATGATACAAAGAATAAGAAGGTAAACCCTACTCAACATTTCAGATGTACCTAGCCTATTCTTTTACATGATAAATAAGAGGATGGTCGGGTCATTTCGAACCCAACCCTTAAACAAGTTACATGAGAACAGTTTCTCGCGCACCATACGTCTTATCTCACTGCTGACCACTGATGTTGGGTGGCCAGGCCCATGGTTGTGCATGCGGTAGTTACGCTCCTTCCAGACATGGTAAATAGCTGTGCTAAAAAACAGTTGTCCACAGCTCCATTTTGCTGCACAATCTACTAATCAAAGTCTGACAGTCATTCTTGTTGAGCTTTCCTGTGATAAGAGGAAGCCCCAGGTAGGTGATAGGCATATGACCTCTTTGGAACCCTGAGTGAGAAAGAATAGCATCAGTCACATCCTGTCTAACATTAGCAAAGAAGCATGTAGTCTTGGAGATGTTTGGCTTTAGGTTCGAACAGTTTTGGAATAGCTTGATCCCATCCAGCAGAGCTGAGACTGACCTAAGATCACCATGACTAAACAGGAGTACATCATCGGCAAAAATAATGTGATTTAGTTTTACTTCCTTAGTTCTCAAATGGAATTTGAAGTTAGGGTCCGCAGTTTTCTTATCCAGACATGCTGAGAGAGCCTCCATGACAATCACGAACAGATAAGGGGATAGAGGATCCCCCTGTCTCAGGCCAGATTCCCCTCTGAAAAACCCTTCCAAACTACCATTCAACTTTACAGAAAACATTGTGGAAGTGATACATTTTTCCAGCCACTTAATGTACTGATTGGGAAACCTCATTTTCCCCATGATTGTAAACAGGAAATTCCAGTTTAGGGAGTCAAAAGCCTTATGAATGTCTAGCTTTATAGCACATCGAGGCTGACCTGTATTGCCATTATAGTCCTTGCATAAGGCTTGAGCAAGGAAAATATTGTCACCAATGGATCTCCTAGCTACAAAAGCAGACTGTACCGGGGAAATGATGGAGGGAAGGACAGCTTTTAGCCTCTTGGCTAGCATAGAAGAAATGCATTTATACAATACATTACAACAGGAGATTGGCCTAAAGTGTTGCATTTCAGATGGGTTAGGCTGTTTAGGAACTAAACATATGGAAGCAGCATTTATTACTCTAGGCAAGTGCAATGTGTTAAAGAAATACATGATACCTTTAGTCACATCATTTCCTACCAGGTGCTAAACAGCCAAGTAAAATTCAACTGTGAACCCATCCGGCCCAGGGCTCTTGTTCTTAGCCATTCTTTTTAATGTGGTCAGTACTTCACTCTCAGAAAACGGGGCAGCCATAAGGTTAACCTGGGAATCAGAGAGAGATGGTAGAGGGATATCATTAGGAAAATCTGCTACCTCAGATGATTTCCCCAGAATATTTTTATAGAAATCCGTTGCAACTTTAGCCATGTCCGCATGTGAAGAGTGTGAGACTCCCTCCGAGTCGGTGAGAGTAGTAATCTTGTTAGTGTTCCAGTTCCCTCTGCAAGAATTATAGAAAAACTTACTGTTGCCATCTCCAAGTTTTAGCCATTGAATTCTGGATTTCTGCTTTAAAAACTGCTCCTCTAGCCTTAAAGCTGCTGAATAGTTCTCAATAAATTCCTTTTCTTCTTCAAAGTATGCAGCAGTAGGGTTAGCAGGCATTGAGTCCTGGAACTGAGAGAGAGCATCCCGAGACTGGATCACTAGATTGTGAATATCCCCCATCTTTCTGTTTAGTTCCTTTAGAGCCACCTTTACATTCTTGAGTTTCGACGTTAGGATAAACCAAGGATTCCCCTCAACCTCTAAAGACCATGCTTTCTCCACTGAGCCCAAAAAGTCTGGATTATCAATAAGGTGATTAAAAAATTGAAAGGGCTTCGCTCCAGAGGAGAAACTAGTGCCAAGTGAAGTAATAGCAGGGCAATGGTCAGATAAGCCCCGAGACAAGAATTCCACCGTGGAGCAAGGGAACACTGAATGCCATTCCGGGTTTACTAACACACGATCTAACTTTCTGAACTTTGGCTGAGAGATATTACTATCCCACCATGTGAAGAAGTGGCCTGAGTACCGGAGATCAGTGAGGCCGTTGGCAAGCAAGAACTGTTTAAACTCCTCCATTCCAGTAGTCCAATCTAGGGAGCCTCCTTGTTTTTCATCAATACTAATACAAGAGTTGAAGTCACCACATAGAGCCCATTCTGTGCCATTCAAACCATGCGCTATGCCTGCCAAATCAGACCATAGAGGTCTACGGTCAATCATATCATTAAGGCCATACACAAAAGAGATAACAAAACTTGTGTTGCTCTCAAGAAGGGTAACAGAGCATGTGATATGCTGGGATTCCACCCCAGCCGTATACGGCCTCCCGGATGATGATCATAGTTAAAGCACCACTGAAACCGTGGATTAATGGTCCGAGAGATAATCCTAGCAACGTCAGTTTGGACATGTGTTTCCAATAGACCTACCAGAGACAGTTTATTTTTAAAGATGAAGTCCCTGATAAAACCAACTTTATTGTTAAGGCCTCTAACGTTGTAGGAACAAAAAATAGTCATAATAGATTTATGACCTAGAGGAAGGGGTACGACCCCCCCTACCCCCTCTTTTTACTTTCTTGTATGGCTTTGGAGTTCTCGAGCCATGTTTCATTGCTATCTCATCAACCACAATGTTCTGAAACGGCTGAAGATTGGTAACTTCCGGAGATATACTTGGCGATGTCACTGGCTTTCTTTTAGAACGAACCTCCGTCCACTCCTTGTCTACATCCTCTTCTGTAACATCTACCTGGTGGTTGGGGGTTAGCTTGTCCCCAACTGAATTGCTTATGTGGTTGGCTTCCTTCTCTAAAACCCCTTCCTTCTGCTCAACCACCACCTTCTGTTGATGACCTTCATTTACCTTACCAATTTCGTCCACTTTATCTTTTCCTTTGTCGTTTTGGCCAGATGGAGCCCCTTTTGTATGGATTGAACCCCCTGCCGCCCATTCTCTAGAAGCCACCGAGCAAACACTAATGGTGTGGCCAAGTGATTTACAGTGGCTGCATACCATTGGCTTATTAATGTATGAAACTTTAACCGCAACTATGGAACCATCCAGGTCCACCACTTTGAGGGTTGGTGGTAATGGATCCCCCACTTCATACTGCACGCACATTTTTGCAAATGGAAGGATTTCTAGCTCAGATGTAAGGGCATCTGCCCCTAGGGGCTTACCAATGGCACTAGCAACACGGCCCAGTCCCTCTTGCGTCCAGTAACAATCTGGTAGATTGGCTAGCTTAACCCATAACGGCATCGAGGTAACAGATTCTGAGCGCTCGTTGAAACCCCAATCAGTTAATACCAGAGGCCTTTTATCAAAGTACCACGTACCTTTGCTAAGAACCGCATTCTTTTCATTGGAAGAGTTGAACCTAAAGACATAGGTGGACTCATTACGTTGAGAGACCATGGTGAGGCCTCTCCTCCAGGCTGAAAAAGCCACCTCCTTAACTCTCTTAAACGGTAGAGTCCCTTTGGTAAATTTACCCACAATGCAACATTTGAATTTTTCCGCACCTTTCTTGAGGACATCCTCTGGGGGGGATACAACATCTGATCCTTCAGTTGGAGGCACGTAATCAAATTTCACTTCCTTGACAGGGCCCGGGGCCGCTCTTAAAACCGAAGACCAGGACTTTGCGCCTTTTGACCCCATTTCAGTCTTCTCGTCCTTCTCCCCATTTTTGGTGCTCTCCTTGCTTACTTTATCTGCAAGAGGTTCCTGTTTGCCTGTTTCCTGTTGACTCTTCGAGCTTTCACCCCTTTCCATGCCCCCAGGTGGGGCATTTTTTAGGATTCCTTTAACAGCTCCCACCCCCTTCTCACTGGCAGCCGTGCTCTTAGGTACTTCCTTGCTAGAGAAGATGGGAAGACCCATCTCGTCCCTACCATCAATGAAACGCACTGGGCTTACTAACCCTGCATTAAATCTCTCCTTTTCCTTCAAGATTTCTTTTTCAACTTCACTCACCGAAAAACCCTTCTTGGCAAGAAAGCTATGGATATCCATCATTTGGTTGCGGAGCTTTATAAGATCCTCTCTCTCATACTTATTGTTCGCAGCCACACCCTTTGCTACCATATGTATCGTTTCTCTCTCTATCGCATCTCTAGCAGTCTCATATGAAGCTTCCTCCTCATCTGAGGGTGTCTCACAGATCTTTTCAGCTGAGGTACCTCCCTGTAGGGTGGAAGGCACTACTAGGGCTGGAAAGTCCTCCACTTCTCTTCTTGCAAGCATTTCCTGAAACTCATTTTTGTTCGAGCAAAAAAATCTCGCTCTCACCTTCTCTGTCATTGTCAGAAATAGCTTTCTTTACAACGGAGCCACCATTATGAAGCAAAATGGGGAACTCCTCAACCTCCCTACGGGATAACACCTCTTCAAAGTCATCATGGGCATTCGCATCTTGCATATACCCAGGCACAAAGTCCGAGTCATAATTAGAACCTTGACTAACCATAATAATAAATATTATATAAATATAGATAAGAAATTTATAGTATTTAGGTGAGGAAGTATAGAAGAAGGTTGATTAATGATAGGAAAGTATGGTTTAGTAGTGAAAAGGGGTGTAAGAAAGTAGATGTGAAAAGAAAACTATGGCGGCTAATTAGGGTTTTTAGGGAGAAGGTAGAGCTTCTCTCTCTAGGACTCTCATTTTTTTTTGTTTGACACTATTCAGGGCTCAAATGGTTTTCATGTTCAAACGAGTCAAAAATAAAGCAAAACTAATTTTCTTGTTCCAACGAGTCCAAAATGAGGTTTTAGTGAGATTGAGGGGTCAAATGAGTCAAGAACTAGGCTACAATTGGTTTCCATGTTCAAATAAGAAAAAGATGAAGTTAAATTAATGCTTTTGTTCCAACGAGTCCAAATTGAGGTTTTATTGAGTTTGAAGGGTCAAACGAGTGGTTTCCATATTCGAAGGCTACAAGTGGTTTCCATGTTCAAACGAGTCAAAAATGAAGCAAAACTAATTTTCTTGTTCCAACGAGTCCAAAATGAGGTTTTTTTTTTGCTAATTAAAATTTATACCACAGGAAAATGAATACAACTCTAGGGGCATACCCCGCGAATAGTAAAACACCTACCTAGCGGAACAACAGAGGAATGTCAACAATAGTGCTAGATAAACTAGCAATCAACTGCAAAGCACAAACTATTTAATACATAGACAACTATCAGCTTAAAACGAAAACAAGTGCTTCAGGAAAGCCCTCCCCTAGTAAGGCGCCACTTCTTAAACCGCGGTTTTGACCAACGAACAGTAGGCTCCTGACCTTCCTCACTTACTATCTTCCCCTTCCCTCTTGAAGCAGTCCTCAGGCCTAACAAACCATCAGGAACCCTCATATCAATACCAACCGTAGTCTCAGCATTCAAATCTCTGATGCTCCCTCCCTCCTGCCCCTCCAAGTGAGCCTTCATAACCTGGTTCAAGTCCTTCGAAGGAGACTTCTGCATGTTCTCGACATCAACATTCCTTCCCTCCAGGCCCTCACCCCCAATGGACCCAAACTGAGACCCCAGAGTACAATCCAGGTGACCTTTCCCTTTCTCCGCATCAGCATTGCTCCATCCCATCCTCGCTTCTCCCCCAGGGTTAAAAGGACATTGCATCTGCTTGGCTTTAGGCAAATCAACCCCTAAGTCGATCAAGTAATCCCTCAGTTGGATAGTACGACAAGTGAGATCAAGGAGCTCCACTTCCTCTATATCTCTGAAGCTGCTAGCAGTAGCACTGAACTCCCTATCGCGGGACCCCTTAACCAACGGAATGTCTTTACCCTTAGAGGAGATAAACATCTTTAAGTTGTCAAGATTGCGTCTTGCTGCTACCAAAGCCTTTCTCTTCAACCCAGTGTTGTAGAAAGTGTGGTCTAGAAGCTCGGCAATCTCTAGTTCCTCCTCTAAATCCTCAATGACTTGACCATCGTCCCCTAACATAACCGGATGGGGTATTCCATTTTTTCTAATGAAATTCCCAAGCTGCTTAATGCAGTTCAGAGCTCTGCCAAGGTCTCTCAAAAGCTTGATATCAGGCCTCCTATGCAAACCATTAATAACATCCAAATCACTCAAGTTAACATCCCCCCAAATCATGGGCACTTCATGTCCATTCTGGACAATACAGTCTCTAAAAATAATGACTACATTCACAGCAATAGCCAATCGCTCCTGCATTCTCTTAACCGAGACATCCCAAAATGGGGTCTCCTCTTTCCTTGTTGTTTCAATACATACATTTTTTTTTTGCTAATTAAAATTTATACCATAGGAAAAAGATTACATCTCTAGGGGCATACCCCGCGATTAGAAAACCATCTTCCTAACGGAACAACAGAGAAAAAAACAACAATAATGCTAGGTAAACTAGCAATCAACTGATAAACTAACCAAATTAAACAACTAAACAACTAAGTTGCACACATTCTGAGTAAAATACCACTAGAAGTGGTTCCTCCACAAGCTCCTGTTCCTGCACATCCTGATTGAAATTCCACTAGCAAATAGTGGCCCCTCCGCAAGCTTCCTTCCAGACTTTTCCTGTACCCCAAATCAGGGCCCGCGAAGTCATCACCAAATTTAAAACCAACATGAGCATATCCCATGTTTTCCATGACAATAACCCCTTGAAACAAAATCAGCAATATAGGCTCGGACTCGCATCGTCCCAACATGCAGAACATGTAATTTACATCAACACAGCCTACAGATCGCACATGCCAATGCCTGAGAACAATGTGGCACCATATTTCTACAAACCATAAATCAATTGCAACAGCCACAATCACCTTATCAGCTAAGATTAAAATTTGCAAAACAACCAACTCTGCAAACCCATAATTAAACCCAGACCCCGGAGTAACAAGCACCGTGACCACACCCCGAAAAGCATTATCAATAAAAGTATTCAGAACTATAACATCATCAGTCACTGCCACCACCTTGTGTGCAGAAATCTTTATCATTCGAAATTCATTATGTCCCAAAACCGAGTTAGGCTGCTCAAAGTCCCAAAGTCCAGTGTGCATAGCGCCTACAACATTCTGCCCCCGAGGGCCAACTACAATTGGTGGGATCTTTCTCAACATACAATTTGCCAAATTGAGTGTAGAGGCCATCCCCTGTTCAGCCCCTTTTCTTACTCGCATAAAACCGAGTCCGCAAATGTCCCTCAACCGAGTGACCCTTTCTCCCTGAGGCGCTTCATCAAACACTTCATAGGCATTACTCATACCTCCAACCATGGAAGTGCTAACCTTCAATACACTTATGAAAGCATCATTCGTGACCACCAAAATCTTTAAATTATCCTTGCCCACAAAAACAATTCCGGCAAGCTTCAAAGAATCGAAGCAAGGATCCTCCTCCATACCCGTCTTCAAAGATTTAACTCCATCTTGCTTCGAAGATTTATTCGAATCAACCATCAAACCGATATTAATTGTACTCATCGAGTGATTACTCTCCAGAGCACACCCAGATCTGAAAAAACCCTCCAAAACAACGGAGGCTTCAGCCACCGAATTCACATCACAATGATGAAGGGTAACCCCATCCCCCAAGAGCTCGAATAAGCCCCAACTTGCAGTTCCCGAAGCATCGGCAACCAATGATTCATCAGAACCATCCCTTGTTTTAGCAACCCCTAGTCTCTCACTATCCTTTTTTACACGGTCAACTACCCCTTGTCTTTCACTGTCCGTCTTTGCTCGGACATCCTCCAAAGGATATACAGTCACCAAGTTCTCCGAAAAGGAGACCCTCTTCGGACTCCTAATCGGACTACCCACCGGAAGGCAATCTGCAGAACCTCTCACACGGGGAGGAATCACAGTCTCCAAGTTCTCCGAAAAAGAGACCCTCTTCGGACTCCTAATCGGACTACCCACAGGAAGGCAATCTGCAGAACCTCGCACACGGGGAGGAATCACAGTCACCAAGTTCTCAGAAAATGAAACTCTCTTCATTAAATAATAATTATATAGTAAGAAATATAGTGATTAAGGTGAGAGATTAGAGGAGGATATGGATTTGTGCAGGCTAAAGAAAAGATCTGATGAAGAAATGGTGAATGAATAAAGATTAAGGAATCAATTTTATGGCGGCTAGGTTTTTAAGAGAGAAGTTAGAGAACGACTCTCATTCTTCTCACCCTATTTTCTTATTCTTCATTCTAGTCTCAAACCCTGTTTAAATACATACATTCTTCCCCTTGACCTTCGAAGGAGACATCTCAGAGGCCTCATCTTTGGATACCGCATTTTTTCCTCTCATAACAGGATTAGAGTCAGCCCCCTTAGTAAGCTCATTAACCCTATTCGTTTCTACTCCAACTGTATCATTAATAAGAGAGACCCCCACATTCATCATTTCCTTTCCAGTATCGACTTGTCTCTCAATAGCATTCTCCATTTCTACATCAGTAGAAGTGGAAAACTCCGACAAATCGACAAGGGAAACAACACTTAATACATTAGATTTAACAGGTTTCTTTTGAGAAAAAACCTTACCATCAAGTAATTGATGCTTGACCAGACTACGGGTGCGCGTGGCCACCCCAGACCCAGACCTCTCCGGGATAATCGAAACCAAGTTCTCTGCAAAGGAGACACGTGTTTCCTTCTTCCCAACATTAGATTTACTTGACCCATCCAAGCCATACTTGGATCCATCAACAAGTATCTCCGATACCAAATTATCTGCAAAGGAAACCCTTTTCACATCGACAATTGAATTGTTGGCCGAGGATGCGGAATTAACATCCTCCTCATTCATTACAAAATCTGTACTTGAATCAGTAGAATCCGAAGATTCCTCAACCAAGATAGGCGGGATATCATTGAGAATAGCCGACTTCATCTTCTTTTGAGAAGGGAAAAACTGACCTTCGCACTCCAGCAAATTATTGGAGCTTCTAGTTCTCGAAGCAACCCCAGATCCAGGACCCAACTTCCGCCCTTTGTTGTCATCAAACCCCTCCAGATCCAACCTCCTCTTGGATTGAAGCCTCCAAGAAGATCTTACTGGTTTAACCTGCTCCAACGGTATCACTGACACCAACTCTTTCGCGAAAGACACTTTCTTCGGGCTCGGGCTCACTTCAGACTTCCTGCCATGAGAGGTCCGATCCGGCGAGCTACCCTCATTCTTAATACCCAATCCTTCTAACTGCCTGGAACGGGAGCCAACAGATGGTATAATCGATACCAAATCAACTGCAAATGAAACCCTTTTCGGGCTCGTTACCGGTTCTAACCCCTCCTGGGTTAGCTTCACACTGTCGGTGACATCAGCTGCCGTTATGGAATCCTCCATGAAAGAAACCCTTTTACGGGACATGAGACAGAAAAGAAAGAAATTTAGTGTTTGAGTTAGGAGATTTGGTGAAGAAAGGGATTCAGGAGGTTGATTTGATCTGATGAAGAAAGTGATTTGAATTTAGAGAGAAAAAGAAGAGGGAAGTTAGAGAGAATTAAGCGACACTCATTTGATGGGTTTGATGAAAGGTGTGTAGTCCAAAATGAGGTTTTTAGTGAGTTTGAGGGGTCAAACGAGTCAAAAATTAAGCTACAAGTGGTTTCAATGCTCAAACGAGTCAAAAATGAAGCAAAACTAATTTTCTTGTTCCAACGAGTCCAAAATGAGGATTTAGTGAGTTTGAGGGGTCAAACGAATCAAGAACAATGTTACAAGTGGTTTCCATGTTCAAACAAGTAAAAAATGAAGCCATATTAATTTTCTTGTTCCGACCGGTCCAAAATGAGGTTTTAGTGAGTCTTAGGCGCTAAACGATTAAAGAACAGGGCTCAAATGGTTTTCATGTTCAAACGAGTAAAAAATGAAGCAAAACTAATTTTCTTGTTCAAACGAGTCCAAAATGAGGTTTTAGTGAGTTTGAGGGGTCAAACGAGTCAAGAACTAGACTACAAGTGGTTTCCATGTTTAAATAAGAAAAAGATGAAGTTAAATTAACGCTTTTGTTCCAACGAGTCCAAATTGAGGTTTTTTTTTTGCTAATTAAAAGAATTTATACCAAAGGAAACAGCTAATACATATCTAGGGGCATACCCCGCGAGACAACATCCAAATTGAGGTTTTATTTAGTTTGAAGGGTCAAACGAGTCAAGAACAAGGCTACAAGTGGTTTTCAAGTTCAAACAAGAAAAGAAATGAAGCCATATTAATTTTCTTGTTCCGACCGGTCCAAAATGAGGTTTTAGTGAGTCTTAGGCGCCAAACGATTAATGAACAGGGCTCAAATGGTTTTCATGTTCAAACGAGTCAAAAATGAAGCAAAACAAATTTTCTTGTTCCAACGAGTCCAAAATGAGGTTTTAGTGAGTTTGAGGGGTCAAACGAGTCAAGAACTAGGCTACAAGTGGTTTCCATGTTCAAACGAGTCAAAAATGAAGCAAAACTAATTTTCTTGTTCCAACGAGTCCAAAATGAGGTTTTAGTGAGTTTGAGGGGTCAAACGAATCAAGAACAATGCTACAAGTGGTTTCCATGTTCAAACAAGTAAAAAATGAAGCCATATAAATTTTCTTGTTCCGACCGGTCCAAAATGAGGTTTTAGTGAGTCTTAGGCGCTAAACGATTAAAGAAAAGGGCTCAAATGGTTTTCATGTTCAAACGAGTCAAAAATGAAGCAAAACTAATTTTCTTGTTCCAACGAGTCCAAAATGAGGTTTTAGCGAGTTTGAGGGGTCAAACGAGTCAAGAACTAGCCTACAAGTGGTTTCCATGTTCAAACGAGTCAAAAATGAAGCAAAACTAATTTTCTTGTTCCAACGAGTCCAAAATGAGGTTTTAGTGAGTTTGAGGGGTCAAACGAATCAGGAACAATGCTACAAGTGGTTTTTTTTTTTTTTGATAGTTGAACTCACGCACATGCCAGGAGTCGAACTCTTGACCTCTCTTAGAGAAGCCAAGACTTCGACCACTGCATCAACCCTTTGTTTTCAAACAAGTAAAAAATGAAGCCATATTAATTTTCTTGTTCCGACCGGTCCAAAATGAAGTTTTAGTGAGTCTTAGGTGCTAAACGATTAAAAAACAGGGCTCAAATGGTTTTCATGTTCAAACGAGTCAAAAATGAAGCAAAACTAATTTTCTTGTTCCAACGAGTCCAAAATGAGGTTTTAGTGAGTTTGAGGGGTCAAACGATTTAAGAACTAGGCTAACAAGTGGTTTCCATGTTCAAACGAGTGAAAAATGAAGCAAAACTAATTTTCTTGTTCCAACGAGTCCAAAATGAGGTTTTAGTGAGTTTGAGGGGTCAAACGAATCAAGAACAATGCTACAAGTGGTTTCCATGTTCAAACAAGTAAAAAATGAAGCCATATTAATTTTCTTGTTCCGACCGGTCCAAAATGAGGTTTTAGTGAGTCTTAGGCGCTAAACGATTAAAGAACAGGGCTCAAATGGTTTTCATGTTCAAATGAGTCAAAAATAAAGCAAAACTAATTTTCTTGTTCAAATGAGTCCAAAATGAGGTTTTAGTGAGTTTGAGGGGTCAAACGAGTCAAAAATTAAGCTACAAGTGGTTTCAACGCTCAAACGAGTCAAAAATGAAGCAAAACTAATTTTCTTGTTCCAACGAGTCCAAAATGAGGATTTAGTGAGTTTGAGGGGTCAAACGAATCAAGAACAATGCTACAAGTGGTTTCCATGTTCAAACAAGTAAAAAATGAAGCCATATTAATTTTCTTGTTCCGACCGGTCCAAAATGAGGTTTTAGTGAGTCTTAGGCGCTAAACGATTAAAGAACAGGGCTCAAATGGTTTTCATGTTCAAACGAGTCAAAAATAAAGCAAAACTAATTTTCTTGTTCAAATGAGTCCAAAATGAGGTTTTAGTGAGTTTGAGGGGTCAAACGAGTCAAGAACTAGGCTACAAGTGGTTTCCATGTTCAAATAAGAAAAAGATGAAGTTAAATTAACGCTTTTGTTCCAACGAGTCCAAATTGAGGTTTTATTGAGTTTGAAGGGTCAAACGAGTCAAGAACAAGGCTACAAGTGGTTTTCAAGTTCAAACAAGAAAAAAAATGAAACCATATTAATTTTCTTGTTCCGACCAGTCCAAAATGAGGTTTTAGTGAGTCTTAGGCGCCAAACGATTAAAGAATGCAGGATATGGAGGACGATAAGTTTCAGGAAATGCTTGCACGGAGAGAAGTGGAGGATTTTCCAGCTCTAGTAGTGCCTAATACCCTAGAGGGAGGTGCCTCAGCTGAGAAGATATGTGAGATACCCTCGGATGAGGATGAAGCTTCTTATGAGACCGCTAGAGATGCGATAAAGAGAGAAACGATTCACATGGTAGCAAAGGGTGTGGCTGCGAACAACAAATATGAAAGAGAGGATCTTATAAAGCTTCGCAACCAAATGATGGATATTCATAGCTTTCTTGCCAAGAAGGGTTTTTCGGTGAGTGAAGTTGAAAAAGAAATTTTGAAAGACAAGGAGAGGTTTAATGCAGGGTTAGTTAGCCCAGTGTGTTTCATTGATGGTAGGGATGAGATGGGTCTTCCCATTTTTTCTCACAAGGAAATACCTAAGAACATGGCTGCCAACGAGAAGGGGGCGGGAGTGGTTAAAGGAATCCTAAAGAATGCTACATCTGGGGGTCTGGAAAGGGGTGAAAGTTCGAAGAGTCAACATGAACCTGTTGCAGACAAAGTAAACAATGAGAACACCAACAATGGGGAGAAGAATGAGAACACCGAAATGGGGTCAAAAGGAACTACATCCTGGTCTTCAGTGTTAAGAACGGCCCCGGGCCCTTTAAAGGAAGTGAAATTTGATTACGTGCCTCCAACTGAAGGATCAGATGTTGTATCCCCCCAGAGGATGTCCTCAAGAAAGGTGCGGAAAAATTCAAATGTTGCATTGTGGGTCAATTTACCAAAGGAACTTTACCTTTTAAGAGAGTTAAGGAGGTGGCTTTTTCAGCTTGGAGGAGAGGCCTCACCATGGTCTCTCAGCGAAATGAATCTACATATGTTTTTAGGTTCAACTCTTCCAATGAGAAAAATGCAGTTCTAAGCAAAGGTACGTGGTACTTCGATAAAAGGCCTCTGGTCCTAACTGATTGGGGTTTCACTGTGCGCTCAGAACCTATTACCTCAATGCCGTTATGGGTTAAACTGGCCAATCTTCCAGATTGTTACTGGACGCAGGAGGGTCTGGGCCGTGTTGCTAGTGCCATTGGCAAGCCCCTGGGGGCAGATGCCCTTACTTCTGAGCTAGAAATCCTGCCATTTGCTAAAATGTGTGTGCAGTATAAAGTAGGGGATCCATTACCGCCAACCCTCAAAGTGGTGGACCTGGATGGTTCTATAGTAGAGGTTAAAGTCACTTATATTAATAAGCCAATGGTGTGCAACCACTGTAAATCACTTGGCCACACCATTAGTGTTTGCCCGGTGGCTTCTAGGGAATGGGCGGCAGGGGGCTCAATTCATACAAAAGGGGATTCAACTGGCCAAAGTGGCAAAGGTAAGGATAAAGTGGACCAAATTGGTAAAGTCAATGAAGTACAACAACAAAAAGTGGTGGTCGAGCAAAAGGAAGTGGCTTTAGAGGAATTAGCAAAAAAAAAAAAAAAAAAAAGTGGCTTTAGAGGAGGAGGACAGTCACATGAGGAGAGCAGAAGGGGATGAGCATATCCAAAACCACCAGGTAGATGTTACAGAAGAGGAAGTAGATAAGGGGTGGACGGAGGTTCGTTCAAAGAGGAAGCCAGTGACATCGCCAAGCATATCTCCGGATGCTACCACTCTTCAGCAGTTTCAGAATATTGTGGTCGATGAGGTGGCAATGAAGCATGGCTCTAGAACTCCAAATCCATATAAGAAAGTAAAAAGAGGAGGCAGCGGGGGTCGTACCCCTTCCTCTAGGTCATAAATCTTATATGACTATTTTTTGTTCCTACAACGTTAGAGGCCTCAATAATAAAGTTGGTTTTATCAGGGACTTTATCTCTAATAACAAATTGTCCCTGGTAGGTCTATTGGAAACTCATGTCCAAACTGACGTTGCTAGGATTATATCTCGGGCCATAAATCCACGGTTTCAGTGGTGTTTTAATTATGATCATCATCCGGGAGGCCGTATATGGCTGGGGTGGAACCCCTCTATATGGAATATTTTGGTTATTGCTTCTTCTTCTCAGCATATCACATGCTCTGTCACCCTTATCGAGAGCAACACAAACTTCGTTATCTCTTTTATGTACGGTCTTAATGAAGCGATTGACCGCAGACCATTATGGTCTGATTTGGCAGGAATAGCGCATGGTTTGAATGCTACAGCCTGGGCATTATGTGGTGACTTCAACTCTTGCATTAGCATTGATGAAAAGCAAGGAGGAGTTTTAGACTGGACTACTGGAATGGAGGAGTTTAAACAGTTTTTGCTTGCTAATGGGCTCACTGATCTTCGGTATTCGGGCCACTTCTTCACGTGGTGGGATAGCAATATTTCTCAGCCAAAGTTCAGAAAGTTGGATCGAGTGTTAGTCAATCCTGATTGGCATTCAGTGTTCCCTTGCTCCACGGTGGAGTTCATCTCTCGGGGTTTATCTGATCATTGCCCTGCAATTACTTCGCTTGGAACTAGTTTCTCTTTTGGGGCGAAGCCTTTCCAATTTTTTAATCACCTCATTGATAACCCAGATTTTTTGGATACAGTGGCGAAAACTTGGTCTTTGGAGGTAGAGGGGAATCCATGGTTTATTTTAACCTCGAAGCTCAAGAATGTAAAGTTGGCTCTAAAGGACCTAAACAAAAAGGTGGGGGACATCCACTAACTAGTGATCTTATCTCGGGATGCTCTATCTCAGTTTCAGAGTGCAATGCCTGCTAACCCCACTGCTGCATACTTTGAAGAAGAAAAGGAATTTATTGAGAACTATTCAGCAGCTTTAAGGCTCGAGGAATAGTTTTTAAAACAGAAATCCAGAATTCAGTGGTTAAAACTTGGAGATGGCAATAGTAAGTTTTTCTATAACTCCTGCAGAGGGAACTGGAACACTAACAAGATTACTTCTCTTCGGGACACGGAGGGGGTTTCACACTCTTCGCATGCTGATATGGCTAAAGTGGCCACGGATTTTTATACAAATATTTTGGGAAAAACATCTGAGGTAGCAGATTTTCCTAATGACATCCCTCTTCCCTCTCTCTCTGATTCCCAATTTAATCATATGGCTGCCCCTTTTTCTGAAAGTGAAGTGCTGAGCACCTTAAAAAAAATGGCAAAGAACAAGAGCCCTGGACCAGATGGGTTCACTGTCGAATTTTACTTGGCTGTTTGGCATGTGGTAGGAAACGATGTGACTAAAGGTATCATGTATTTCTTTAATACCCTGCACTTGCCTAGAGTAATAAATGCTGCTTCCATATGTTTAGTTCCTAAACAGGCTAACCCCTCTGAAATGCAACACTTTAGGCCCATCTCTTGTTGTAATGTACTGTATAAATGCATTTCATCTATGTTGGCCAAGAGGCTCAAAGTTGTCCTTCCCTCCATCATTTCTCCAGTGCAGTCTGCTTTTGTAGCTAAGAGATCCATTGGTGACAATATTTTCCTTGCCCAAGCTTTATGCAAGGATTATAATGGCAACTCAGGTCAGCCCCGATGTGCTATAAAGCTGGACATTCATAAGGCTTTTGATTCCCTAAACTGGAAATTCCTGTTTCAAATCTTGGAAAAAATGCGGTTTCCCCACCAGTACATCAAGTGGCTGGAGAAATGTATCACCTCCACAATGTTTTCTGTAAAGTTGAATGGCAGTTTGGAAGGTTTTTTCAAAGGGGAGTCTGGCCTGAGACAGGGGGATCCCCTATCACCTTATCTGTTCGTGATTGCCATGGAGGCTCTCTCAGCCTGTCTGGGTAAGATGACCACAGATCCTAATTTCAAATTCCATTGGAGAACAAAGGAGGTAAAACTGAATCATATTATTTTTGCTGATGATGTGTTCCTGTTTAGTCATGGTGATCTTAGGTCAGTCTCAGCTCTGCTAGATGGGATCAAGCTCTTCTCAAGTTGTTCGAACCTAAAGCCAAATATTTCCAAGACTACTTGCTTCTTTGCCAATGTAAGACAGGAAGTTGTTGATGCTATCCTTGCTCATTCAGGGTTCCAAAGAGGTCATATGCCTATCACCTACCTGGGGCTACCTCTCATTACGGGCAAGCTCAACAAGAATGACTGCCAGACTCTGATCAGTAGACTGTGCAGCAAAGTGGAGTTGTGGACAACTAGATTTCTTAATTTTGCAGGCCGTCTCCAACTGATCAAAGCTATTCTGGTCAGTATTGTGGGATATTGGAGTATGTTCCTTTTTCTTCCAAAAGGAATTCTTAAGAAGATTAATGCTCTATTATTCAAGTTTCTTTGGGGAGGTTTCTACAAGCCGGATGGAAAATGTCAGTATAAAGTAGGATGGGAGGAGTGTTGTAAACCGAAAGCGGAAGGTGGTCTTGGCATTCGAAACCTTTTTAATGGAATGAAGCTGCCATTCTGTACCAGTTGTGGCGTATCTTACAGCCCACCTCTAGCTCTCTTTGGATAGCATGGTTCCATAAAGCCCTGCTGTCAAAGAAGGAATTCTGGACTTCCTCAATGCCATATCGCTCATGTTGGATTGTAAGGAAATTATTCAAGGCTAGGCCGCGAGCTCTACAGCATTTACACTATAACATAGGAGAGAATTCTGATTTTCTCTTCTGGCATGATCCCTGTGTTCAAAAGAAGCCTCTTCTGGCTATCTCTCCGTCCATTATCTCTACAGCTGAGTCCACGAGTGCAGTCAGTATCAATGTCTACCTCCGAAATGGGATTTGGGACTTGCCATCTTCGAACCATAACGATGTCATTGAAATTAGACGGGTGGTGCAACAAATCCAAATTCATAATTCTGATTCCATTACGTGGGATGGAATGTTAGCAAAGAATGTCAAATTAACTACAATTTGGTCCTCCATTCGGGAAACTGGAACTCATGTCCAGTGGTTGGACATGGTATGGGGGAAATTCAATATCCCGAAATGCTCATTCATCACTTGGTTAGCCATAAAGAACATGCTTCTCACGAAGGATAGAATGCTTATGTTTGGAATGCAGGTTGACCCAAAATGTGTCTTATGTGGGGTGGATGATGAAACGGTTAGCCACATTTTCACTGCTTGCCCATTCTTTGATCTTATTAGCAGGTCTATGCCAATGCGTTTCACGCGGAATTGGTCCAACTGTCAGCTAGGCAATTGCGTTAATACACAGCTGGGGGCAAAGGAGCAAACAATTGCTCAACTGTTTTTTAACACAGCTATCTACCATGTCTGGAAGGAGCGTAACTATCGCATGCACAACCCTGGCCCTTGCAATCCAACCTCAGTGGTTAGCAGTGAGATAAGGCGTATGGTGCGCGAGAAACTGTTCTCATGTAGCTTGTTTAAGGTTTGGGTTCGGAAAGACCCGACCATCATCTTACTTATCATGTAAAAGAATAGGTTAGGTACATCCGGGATGTTGAGTAGGGTTTACCTTCTTATTCTTTGTATCATGTTTTATTATGGTTGTAATTTGGATGTTGTTTCGCGGGGTATGCCCCTAGTTGTGTACTAGTTGTTTCCTTTGGTATAAAATTTTAATTAGCAAAAAAAAAAACGGGGCTCAAATACTTTTCATGTTCAAACGAGTCAAAAATGAAGCAAAACTAATTTTCTTGTTCCAACAATTCCAAAATGAGGTTTTAGTGAGTTTGAGGGGTCAAACGAGTCAAGAACTCGGCTACAAGTGGTTTCCATGTTCAAACGAGTCAAAAATGAAGCAAAACTAATTTTCTTGTTCCAACGAGTCCAAAATGAGGTTTTAGTGAGTTTGAGGGGTCAAACGAATCAAGAACAATGCTACAAGTGGTTTCCATGTAATATACGCAAAACCAAACAGAAAAATGAGAGTCGTTTCTCTCTAGGAACCCTAGCTAGCCGCCTCTTCTCTAAACTAAATCTAAACATCTTTCCATCAATCTAACCATAAATCCATCGCTAATCCATCTCTTTCTTCTAATTTTACACCATAAACACCTATATTTCTTTTCCTTTTTCTTTCATGAGTCGGAAGAGGGTTACTTTCTCCGATGCTTCTTTGTCGGAGAATAGTAGTTCTATTGCTGGTCTCCTTGCTGACTCTAAGGAGTTGGTTAATGATGCTAGGGGATTGTTGGCGAAGACCCAGGCTGGGTTGGTACCGAAGATGAGTCCGAAAAGGGTTACCTTCTCAGAGAACCTTGTATCGGAGATTCCTAGAGTTGGGGGTTGTATCCTTATGGGTGAACCCATTGTTGCAGGTTTTTGATCAATTACATCTGACTGGAGACTTTTACTTTTAGATGTTAGAAAATGAGAGTCCTAGAGAGAGAAACTCTTCCTTCTCTCTAGAAACCCTAATTAGCCGCCATTAATTCAAAGCTTTTATTACCTTTCTTCACCTTTATTACTCCTTTTTTACACCTCTATTACACCTCTTTCCATCAGATCTAAACTCTAACCCACCATAAACCCACCATCTTCTCTTTCTCTCACTTAAACACTACAAATTTCTTATATATATAATAATATTTCTCGTTCTTTTATCATGGTTAGTCAAGGTTCTGAATGTGACTCCGAGACTGGTTTGCCTGGTTATATGCAAGACTCTTTCAGTGATGATGGCTCTAGTTTACTTAGAGCAAGGAGAGAGGTTGAAGAGTTTCCCATTCCGGTGGCTTTTCCCGGTGCTGGTACAAGAGAGAGTGCCTCAGGTGGTATATGTGTAACGGTTAGCAATGAGGAAGAAATGGAGGAGCATCCCTTTGAAGACGACAGGGCACGAATTGAAAGGGAGACAGTTACCCGTGTAGCTAAAGCTGTTTCCCAAAACAACAAAGATGAGAGGGATGAGCTCATTGCTCTAAGGCTTAAATTTCAACAAATCCAAAGGCAGCTGGAGAAAAAAGGGCTATCTATGGCTGCTTTAGAGAAGGAATCGTTAAAAGAGGATGCTATGTTTAATTCAGGGTTGCCTAGTGCCTTTAAAATAGTAATGGGGAGAGACGAATTTGGTCTTCCAATTATTAAGGATAGTGTGGGGGAAATTAATAAGGAAGGTGTCAGTGTGGGCGAGCCTAAATCTAAGACCACTGAAGGTACTGGAGATGCTACTATGTTTGTAAATGGGCGTGATGAATTCGGTTTGCCTAGATTCGTCCCCCAGGACAAAGAAACTGTTGACACTAGTTTTGGGGAAGGTATTTTTGGGACCATCAATGGTAAGAGATTTGTTCGATGTAACCTGGATGGAAAATCTGCTAATGCGCCCAAAGTGTTTGAGGGTTCGTCTAAGCCAAGTAGTATTGGAACTTCAGGGTGTAAAAACTCGCAAGGTCAGGAGGTGCCTACTAGTGCTGCTGCTAACACTGGCCCCTCGGATATGAAAGATGAAGCTAATAAAGAAAATGGTGCAGCTAAGTCATGGTCACAAGTGGTCCAGAACGATGCGGCCAAGAAGGAAAGAGTAGTGTTTAGTTATGTGCCACCTCCTGAAGGGTCTTGTCTAGTGTCTCCGCCAGATGAGGTGTTAAAGAGTGGCAATGATAAGTATAAAACTACTATTGTGGGAACTTTCACTAAAGGTTCGGTATCTTTCAAGAAAGTTTGTGACTTTGCAAATTTCATGTGGAAAAAGAAAGGATTGGTTCATGTTGGTCAGAAGGATGAAAACACATTTTTCTTTAGATTTGCTGATGATGTATCTATGCAGAATGTTTTAGCTAGAGGCACCTGGTATGTTGTTAATAGACCAATGCTTGTCCATGCCTGGGGATCACCTGTTGCTACAGTGCAAAAGATGCCGTTGTGGGTTAAGTTTGAAAAGATTCCGGACCCATACTGGACCAAGGATGGTCTTAGCCGGTTGGCAAGTGCGATTGGACCTCCAATTTGCGCTGATGATCTAACAAACCAACTTGAAATCCTGCCTTATGCGAAATTATGTGTTCAATACACTGTTGGCAAGGAGCTACCTCATGCCTTAAAAGTTGTTGTTCTTGATCCTATTACTAATGAGAAACAGGTTGAAGAGGTTGTAGTCAGCTACCCAAACAAGCCCCTTGTTTGCACTGCGTGTTGCACTCTCGGCCATTTAATAGGTGCTTGTCCTAAGGTCACTAGAAAATGGGTTCGTAAAGATAAACCTGCTTGTGAAGATGATGTAGTAGGTGGTGGTGGTAGAGAAGACCCTGGTGTAGGTGGTGGTGGTAGTGAAGACCCTGGTGTAGTAGGTGGTGGTAGTGAAGACCCTGGTGCAGTAGGTGGTGGTGGTAGTAAAGAAGCAGAATCTACTAAAGAATCAGTCTCGGCCAAGGAGGACATCCAGGCTCCATTCTCCTTCCCTGATGTTGATAGTCTGCAAGGTATTGATATGAAGGAAGGGCAGGCGGTTGATGGAGGTTCATGTAATGAGGAGGTTAATGATGGATGGGAAACGGTGGGTAAGAAACGAGCAGCTAGGTGTCCATCCCCCTCTGATGATTCACCCAGTCCAATTATCACGTTTCGTAACTTGAGGAAGATTGATGAGGTCGAGGAAAAGCGTAATGCTGCTAAACCATTGTCTAGGTCTCAGCAGAAAAAGCTGAAACGTAATAAGGGGCGAAGCCCCTCTTCTACCTAATCTTATGGATTTTTGTGCCTACAACGTCAGGGGGTTAAACAATAAGAAGGCTTTTGTGAAAGATTTTTTGAGTCTGAATAAACTGGGTTTATTTGCTTTGCTTGAAACTCGAGTCAAGGAGGATTCTGCAATGCATATAGCTAGATCTCTATCTAATCGTTTTAGCTGGTTCTTTAACTATAACCATCATCCAAATGGGAGAATTTGGGTGGGCTGGGATTCCTCGTTCTGGGATCTCAGTGTTTTGTCAAGCTCTTCGCAGCATATCACCTGTAAAGTCAAATTCTTGGCTACCCAGGAAGAGTTTTTTGTTTCATTTGTGTATGGGCTAAATACGTATATGGAGAGAAGGGTGCTTTGGGAGGACTTAACTAATTTGGAGCAATTGATGGGCAATTTGCCCCCGTGGTGTCTGTTGGGGGATTTCAACGTTTGTCTTAACCCGCAGGAAACTAATAACATGCAACATTGGACTACAAGTATGCTCGAGTTTAAAGAACTTGTTCTCCAGGTATCAATTATCGATTTAAACAGCTCAGGGCATTTATTCACTTGGTGTGATGGTAACCATCTCAATCCCATTTTAAGGAAGCTTGATAGGTGTATGGTTAACAGCTATTGGATGGACCTCTTTCCTCTGTCTCGTGCCTAATTCATGTCGGACCACTGCCCAGTGGCTGTCTTCACTGGTATGGCCAAAGAAATAATTCACAAACCATTCCAGCTGTTCTCTCATTTGTTTTGTAAGCCTGGTTATGATAAATCTATCTCAGATGCCTGGAATATTGAAGTTATAGGGGATCCTTGGTATATCCTTACCACCAAATTAAAGCGAGTCAAATCTGCTATGAAACAACTTAATTCTGCTGTAGGTGATCTGCATTTGAAAGTTAAGGTTGCTCGTTCTGATCTCCTGGAATTTCAAAGACTCATGCCTAGAATTCCTACTGCTCAGTATTTTGAAGAAGAACGTCATCTCTCTCTTTGTCTTCGCAAAGCTCTTGAGGATGAGGAAGTGTTCTTAAAACAGAAATCAAGAGTCCAATGGCTTAAATGTGGAGATAATAATAATGGTTACTTCTTCAATTCGTGTAAGGGTCGATGGAATGCCAATAAAATTCTGGTCTTGGATGATGAACAGGGACAGTCTCACACTGATCATAGGGGCATTGCTAATGTTGCTGTTAAGTTCTATGAGGATTTGTTGGGTCAAGAAAGTCCTGTAGATGATTTTCCTACTGATTTGCAGTTACCATCCTTATCGTCTGAACAACAGCAGTTCCTTGAGAGGCCGTTTACTGCAGGTGAAGTGCTGAAAACTTTTAAATCTATGGCAAAGAATAAATCCCCAGGCCCAGACGGTTTTCCAGCGGAGTTCTTTGTCAATTCGTGGACTATTGTTGGTAGTGATGTCACTAAGGCTATTTTATACTATTTTGAATCCTTGCATCTCCCTCGCATTATTAATTCTGCTGCCCTTGCTTTGGTTCCCAAGCAGGTGACTGCTACTTCAATGCATAATTTTAGGCCTATTTCGTGCTGTAATGTGATATATAAGTGCATCTCTAAATTGTTGGCTGCTCGTATGAAGTTAATTATGCCTGGCCTCATCTCTAAATGTCAATCTGCTTTTATTCCGGGAAGGCTTATAGGGGACAACATTCTACTTGCTCAGTCACTTTGCAGGAACTATCATGTCATGTCGGGGGCACCGAGGTGTTCTATTAAGCTAGATTTGAGAAAGGCATTTGATACCCTAAACTGGTCCTTCCTGCGTAAAGCCCTGGAGACTATGGGTTTCCCTTCTCGGTTTATTGATTGGGTTTTGACAGGTATTACTCAATGTATGCTTTCTGTAAAAGTAAATGGTGCATTAGAAGGTTATTTTCCTGCTAAGGCTGGACTCCGCCAGGGGGATCCCATCTCCCCTTACCTGTTTGTGATTGCTATGGAGGTGTTGACAGCATGTATTGGTCAATCAGTTGCCCGTTCTGATTTTAAACATCACTGGAAAGCGGTTAACCCATCTATTACACATCTAATTTTTGCAGATGATATATTGCTTTTCTCAAGGGGTGAGGTGAACTCTGTAAACACTTTGCTGCAGGGTGTTCAACAATTCTCTAACATATCTGGGCTTAGGGTTAATTCGGAGAAGAGTGCATGTTTCTTTGGTAATGTGAGTGATGATACAGCTCATGACATTCTTCAACTCACAGGCTTCTCTAGAGGTTGCTTTCCAGTTACCTACCTAGGGTTGCCCTTAATCACCTCTAAGCTGAGAGCTCGTGACTGTGTGCTTCTTGTACAGAAACTTTGCGCCAAATTTGAAAGCTGGCTTTGTAGGTTTCTCAGTTATGCAGGTAGGCTCCAACTTCTAAAAGTGGTCCTATTTGGCACTCAAAGCTACTGGACAAGCCATATTTTTCTGCCGAAGGGAATTTTGAAGAAGATTCAATCTTTATGTGTTAAGTTTTTATGGGGAGGATCCCATACTTCTACAGCAGCAGCAAAAGTAGCTTGGAAAGATTGTTGTTTGCCAAAGCAAGAGGGTGGCTTGGGGTTACGTGATTTTTGTGAGTGGAACCAAGCCTCTACGCTCTTTCAGTTATGGCGCTTGGTGAGGTCGACCAACTCTTCTCTCTGGATTCAGTGGGTTCATTGCAACTTTGCTGTCAACAAATCAATCTGGACCATGAAAGTGCCTTATAATGCCTCCTGGTGTCTTAAAAAAATTCTTAACTCTAGAGCTGCAGCTTTAATGCATGTCACTTATGAGGTAGGGCCTCAATCAAATTATTTATTCTGGCATGACCCTTGGTTTCGTAGCATGCCTCTTCTTGAGCGATTTCATAGTAGTATTGTATCAATCTCAGAAACCCCGAACCTTGCCAAAGTGGGGGACTTTATTCGTGGTGAGACTTGGCATTTGCCTCCCTCTAATCACATGTTGATTATAGAGCTTCGTAATTTGATTGGGCAGGCTATTATTCATGGTAGAGATAGACTTCTCTGGGATGGCAACCCTGCTACCAAGGTTACCCTATCTACCATTTGGCATTCCATTAGGAACACGGGCACTCCTCCTCCTTGGGTCAAGTCGGTGTGGCATTCTTTAGCTATACCTAAATGCTCTTTCCTGCTTTGGCTGGCGTTTCGCAACAGGCTATTTACGAAGGATAGGATGATTGGTATGGGGCTGCGCACTGACCAAAGATGTATGCTGTGTAGTGATGGGCAGGAATCAGTTACTCACATTTTTGGTGAGTGTAGCTTTGCAAAAGGTGTCCTTCAAGATGATGCTTTAACTGGCAGTTGGCAAGATTATATGCAGGGGAACTTTTTTGTTCAAGGTAATGTCTCTAAAGCAAGACAATTACTTGCGTATCTGTTCCTTTCTGTAGCAACTCATTCCATTTGGCAAGAGCGTAATGAGAGAATTCATAATGTTGGACGAGGGAAAAGCATCCGGCAAATTCGAGCGAAAGTGATGGACATGACTAGAATGCGCGTGGCTTCAAGTTCGTGGTTTGAAAAAAGAGTCCAAAAAGAGCCTTCTCTAGTTATATCTTTGTACTAATTCGTGGGTAGCTTTTTGATGTACTGGTGATATGTTCTGTTGTAGCTTGTAGTAGTTGAGCTGTTTTGTTTTTTCCCTCTCGGGGAATGCCCCTTGTCGTTGTATCTTTTTGAAGTGCAATATAATTTTTCATTTAGCAAAAAAAAAAAAAAAAAAAACCCATTGTTAAGTTGGGGAGTCCAGTTAGTAGCCCGAAGAGGGTCTCCTTCTCTCCGGAGGTTAGGGTTTTTTACCCTAGTCTGCACGGTGCCCCTTCTACTGAGTTAGTTAAGGGTGAGCAGGTCTCGAAGAAGGTCATTTTTTCGACGGAGGTCAAGGTTTATTACCCTTATCTTTCTACTGGGTTAGTTAATGGGGAGCAGGATTTGTTGACTCAATCGACTCAATCCGGTGAGAGGTTGCACGATAGCGACTCTCTGGGCTCGGATGGTTGTGGGTTTCATCCTGTTGTGGTAAATGGTGAGGTTTTTCTTTGCAAAGAGGAACTTATGAAGAACGCTCGCCAACTGGTTGACATAAGTCCTGTGAAGGCCTCGGAACCCCAGTCTCTTTCTAAGGAATTGGTGGGAAAGCTGGTTGGAAAGTTGTGGCCCAAATTGTTTATGGATGATGGATTC
Source organism: Kitagawia praeruptora (assembly GCA_037693485.1). Lineage (NCBI taxonomy): Eukaryota > Viridiplantae > Streptophyta > Magnoliopsida > Apiales > Apiaceae > Kitagawia > Kitagawia praeruptora. Next base: position 91,074,543 of record CM075344.1, on the reverse strand, counting down.
AATGTTGAACCTGTGTTAGAGGAACACAAGCTGCTCGATGATTTAAGGAGTAGCGGTTGTGTTCTGGAAGGGACAGAAAGGATGTTGAGGCGTATACTTAGGATACTTGGGTGTGAACCAGGGGGTTACACTTATTACTTTGTTGGTGTTGGTATGCTTGAGATGAATAATTTGTTTGATATTGCCAGGTTGCTGGTGTCTTATCTAAAAATGCAGGTTTTGAAATTGGAGTTGCCGAACAAAATATGTGCTGATAGCACTGGAACTGGTTGTGTGACGCATGGTCATAGTGGTGTGGTTCTTGGCTTATTGATGCCAACTGATAGTTGTGAGGGCATTTGGCCCGGGCCAGAGCAGGATGTCTTGCTGATTCATGGGTTCCTTGGGTCACCATGGAGGATTCTGATGATTTCTAGATGGGTGCTATATCATGCTGAATTGGTTGTGGTTTTGGAAGGATTTGAGTGCAGTTTGCTGCCTGTGACTTCTCTTCAGTCGTACGTGAGGGAAGATGGATGTGCTGATTTGGTGATCATGCTTCGACCTGGTTACGCGAGAGGTTCCTTGCTTGGGAACCACACTGTCCAGCTCGGGTGTTTGTGGGATTGTTCCTTCTATTGGGTTTTGATGCGCTCATGTAGTTCGGGTAGCATCATTGTCATGATGCTAAGAATGCAAATTCTTAGTGCTCTTCCCTATGATCCGACATAGACTTATTTTGATGTCTTTAGACTAGGGGTGTGTTAGTGTAGGTGCCCTAGAGGCAATACATTGGTTATTTTAATAAACCTTTATGTCATTTGATTATTCAATAAACGTATTTATTATGACTTTAATTACTGCGATATATTTGTTAGCATAATAAATGTCCTTAGAATCATGATACATATTGTATAGTTTAAGTACATGACTTGAACTTGAGATTATATAATATATCATATTCTTAAAGGTCCCTAGTCGAGTATTATTATACAGGACAATAATAATACATAAATAGACTGGTATGTTTTTGACTGATAACCACATCTCATTGGTTATAAGTATGGAGATACTAAAGTCAATACATAGGTACATGTAGGGTACATGGTACTGGACAGACCCACCGTGAGATTCTTCATGTTAAATTAAGTCATAAGAAAGACTCACAGTGATAATGGTGTAATGATCCTTTGACTTGAGATCATTATATTTCTATACGAGGATAATATACTTTGACTACATTAAAAGTTACCTTTGACCGGGTGATGATAAAAGTGGACATCGGGTATATTGTGAATCGTATGAGAAATATGAATGATAGATAAAGGATTTAACCCTCCTATAATTAGGAGAGATATTATTGGCCTCTTGATTGAGTGAGACTATAAAATGCATGGCCGTGCTCAAATAATGATTTGTTATTAATAGTCTGCTCATGGATCAAGTAAACCCGGATTAAATTATGAAGAGGATGACGATAAACATGCCTCGAGTTTAATCTATAATATTTGGTTAAAGGGATTATATTACACGGGAACATTAATCACAAAAGGTTTATCGAATCACGATTTAATTATTATTTAATTGGGTAGCAATGATGTATTACTAGATACCGCTCATTGTTTATAATTTTATTGGAGAATAAAATTATTGCCAAAATAAATAATAACCTACAGGGTCACACACATAGAACATTTTAAAGGAAGAATTAATTTAAATTATGAATTTAAATTAATTAATGATAAGTTGGATTTTATTATATTAATTAAGTGGGACTTAATTAAGCTATAATAAAATACAAAGAGATATGAGATATGATTTTAATAATTAAGTTTGACTTAATTATTATTTATTTGAATAATAGAATTAGATTTTATTATTTAAATAAATCATATTTGGAATAGGTTTTTGATAAGGGATTTTGGCTTTATACTATCCTATATATATAAAGATATGGGAAAAGGATTAAGTACGTGAAAATCAGTTAAGCCGCACAAAACCCTAATCCTAAACCTATCTTTCATTAGAGGCTAGTACTTCTCTTCCATTGAAGAATCGTTCTTCGAGTGTTCGTGTGGATACCGTAGAGGGGGCTTCGAAGAGGAGTGCTCAGTAATCGTGGGAGGTTTGCATCTTCATCGTTCTTTAATCGTAAAGCTTCGATAAGGTAATCGTTCTATCTACCATATTATCAATTTATTATACATGGATCCGGGGCTTGGTTTCGATATTTAATTTACTGTTTTCGCTGCGTATTGATGATCGAAACCAACAAATGGCATCAGAGCTACTTGTATAATATGATAATCTGGTAATATATGATGTATATGATCTGTTTTATGAATTACCAGAACTGTGTTTTCTCCCGTAAACCATTCTGCATGTTAACGTTTCATGCGGTTTTAATTGCTAAGTGCTAACATGCTTCTGATTTTGCTGTTTGTATATGATCTGAGAATATGGTATGTTTTAATGAGATTAAATCGTGCCCTTAAACTTCTGGAAACCAGTAAAACGTATACATGATTTGTAGTCAGTGATACTAGTTCTGTATAAAAACCCTACGTATTGCATGAAACAACGATCTACTGCTACTGTTTTTTTTTTTTTTCGTTTTGATGGCTTCTATGATCTGATGTTACCTGCCATGTTTTGATAAGATTAACACGTGATCAAACCATCTGAGAAATCAGTCGTTATTCAGTAGTTTAGTTCATGCGTGAATATATATATACTTACGTGTTTATAAACATATATATCTATAAGGTTTTGATTTTTAATCACTCAAGAATCTTTGATATATGTTTGTGAAATTACTGCTGTGTATTCATGGGTCTGTATACTACGTCTGGAATCAAAATCGAGTATAAAAAAGGATGAACACGATCGTTCTGGTTTTCAGAAATCTGCAGAAAATCGCATGTACAGGTGATGCGCATACTCAGTATGCGCATCTGCCAGGATTTCGACTAATAACGCATACTTAGAATGCGTTACTGAAAGAATTAACAGTTTAGATCTGTTGCGCGTACTGTAGATGCGCAACAGCTGTTTTAATAAAAAAAAAAAAAAAAAATTTTTTTTTTCAGCTAGGTTTTGCATGCTAGATTAAATAATAATTGTTAATGTTTAACTTGGAGTATGCAAAATTTTATTAATTAGTAATTTTGATTACTAGATTAATTTTTTTTTTAATTAAAGTGCGTTAATTTTATTATTTATGATTTGATCATATTTAATTTATGTTGTATAAAATTGTGTTTATACAATATGTGATGCTTTTAATTGCTATGTGAGCATGATGCATGGTTATGGCCCCAAGACCTAGTTTTCAATTTATTTTATTAATTTTAATTTATGGTTTGTAATAATTAAATACGACTTGCATGTCGTTTTTCTTTTTGTAATTATTTTATCTCGAATGCAACTCGAGTTCTCTTGTAAAATGTTTCAAGAGGAGCTTGGAGGCAATCAAGGCAGCTTTGGAAGTGAAGCAAGAGATTTTGTAATAATTAGTTATTACCACCATAGATTGACCTTGATTTTTCCATTAGCTTGGAAAAATCGCATAGGATTGGGCCATAATCATAGCATATTATTTTATGTGATGCACTTTACATGTGTAGAGTAGCAAATGTATGCATGTTTTAATTAGATTAATTATGTATGCATGTATTAGATACGTCACCCATGCCATGCTTGCCATGCTAAACAAGATAAAATCTGTAACGATTCGAGATTTTAAAATGAACAAACGATCATGAGATTTCTGTGTTTATGAAACACGGAATTAAATACGAATTTTCAATTATTTAAGATATGGGGAGATTTTGTCAAAAACAGGTTTTACCTGTAAGGAAGTTGGGTATTAAGTGAGGCCACTTGTGACTCCTCCAACAACCTGGAAATCAAACTATTGATGAATATTGATTTGAAGTATTTAATTCAAGGAAAAATTGGGAATCTCTTTATGATGGGATCATGGTCGTTTTAATTTTGAAACCCCTTAACAAAAAATATTAAGTTTTAATCGGATGCTTTCCAATGAATGAACACTCATTGAATCCTAGATCGATAAGGGGAATGACTGCCAGTGGCAGGGGACTCCTGTCTATCGTGGTGAGATGTGACGAATATAAGCGGTTATATTCGACCGTTGTATCATTGGGTTTAACTTAACTGAGTCGTCATAATAAGGTGAAAATAAACGGTTATATTCAATTATTATGAACTTAGAAGCATAGAGTTTGGTTCAAAATCTATTAGATAGACAAGAACAATTGTTGTTCACCAAACTATCCAAGAATTATATATGATATAATTGACAAATGTTGTCTACCTAAATAATCATGTTTTAAGGACTACCAGTGGTTGACTTAGGATATGACGAAATATGGATCTTGGCTCACTAGAAAGACTTATGGGATATTCTTTCCGATTTAATAGTAAGGGCTATTAATTTGATAAAAATAGTGGGAGATATATTATGAATATATCATAATCATTTGAACATAATAATGATAACTCAGACAATCTAATGTTTATTATGTGCTTTTAACATTGTAGATACTGAATAATGACAAACAACACAAACTCTCTATCCGTTCGATCAATCCTTGAGAAGGATAGATTGAAGGAGGATCTGAAGAAGAAGAAGGCTCAACAAGCTTCTACTTCAGGAATATATGTTATAGAAGTCAATCTGTCTACTTCTACATCTTGGGTATTGGATACTGGATGTGCTTCTCACATTTGTATAAATGTGAAGGAACTGCAGAGAAGTAGGACTTTGGCTAAGGGAGAAGTGGACCTACGAGTAGGCAATGGAGCAAGAGTTGCTGCTTTAGCCGTAGGAACTTATTATCTATCTTTGCCCTCTGGGCTTGTTTTAGAACTTGAAGACTGTTATTACGTGCCTGCGATTCGCAGAAACATTATTTCTGTTTCTTGTTTGGACAAGAAAGGTTTTTCGTTTATAATAAAGAACAATAGTTGCTCTTTTGCTTTAAATGATTTAACCTATGGTGTTGCGCGTTTATTTAATGGTTTATATGTTCTTGATTTTGATAATCCTGTCTGTAACATAGAAAACAAACGACTTAAAGTTAATGACTCAAATCAAACATACCTCTGGCATTGTCGTCTAGGACATATAAATGAGAAACGCATATCCAAATTACATAAGGATGGATACTTGGATAAGTTTGATTTTGAATCATACGAAAAATGCGAATCTTGTTTGCTTGGTAAGATGACTAAAGCCCCTTTTACTGGTAAGGGTCAAAGGGCCACTGAACGTTTGGAGCTAATACATAGTGATGTATGTGGCCCAATGCGTGTGATGGCTAGAGGAGGCTACTACTACTTCATAACATTTACTGATGACTTCAGTAGATATGGATATGTATATCTTATGAAGAACAAATCCGATTCTTTTGAAAAATTCAAAGAATACAAGGCTGAAGTAGAGAAGCAAATAGGCGGAGGTGCAAGTATTAAAATCTTACGATCCGATCGTGGGGGTGAATACTTAAGCACCGAATTTAAAGAGTATTTAAAGGAGTGTGGTATTGTATCACAACTCACTCCGCCAGGTACACCTCAATGGAATGGAGTTTCAGAGAGGAGAAATCGTACTCTGTTGGACATGGTACGATCGATGATGAGTCATGCAGATCTTCCAATAAGTTTCTGGGGTTATGCTCTAGAAACAGCGGCTTTCACACTTAACCGTGTTCCAACCAAGAAGGTTCAAAAGACTCCATATGAGATATGGGAGGAGAAACGGTCAAGCATGAACTTTATGAAAGTTTGGGGATGCAAGGCGTTTGTAAAACGACAAGTATCTGACAAGCTTGGACCTAAATCCGAAGAGTGCAACTTTGTGGGATACCCTAAAGAAACAAAGGCGTATTATTTTTATAGTCCTTCTGAGCAGAAAGTGTTCATTGCTCGAGATGCTGTCTTCATGGAAAGAGATTTTGTTTCCAAAAGAGACAGTGGGAGAACTATAGATCTCGATGAAGATCGAGAACCACAAAATAGCATTGAACCTGAGGTGGAACAAGAGCAGAATAATGATAATGCTCAAGAAACACAGGTTGTTCGTAGATCTGGTAGAATTCGCCATGAGCCAGAGAGATATGGATTTCTTTTGACTCAATGTGGGGATTTGATGCTCATAAATGAGGATGAGCCTCTCACATACCAAGATGCTATGAACAGTCCAGACTCTAAGAGATGGCTTGAAGCCATGAAATCCGAGATGGATTCCATGTACGAAAACCAAGTTTGGGATTTGGTTGATCCACCTGAAGGGGTAAAACCCGTAGGGTGCAAGTGGGTTTTCAAGAAGAAAACTGACATGGAGGGAAATGTTCAGACCTATAAAGCAAGACTGGTTGCGAAAGGGTTCAAACAAATTCATGGTATTGACTATGATGAAACTTTCTCACCAGTTGCCATGGTCAAGTCCATACGGATTTTGCTTGCAATTGCAGCATTCCATGATTACGAAATCTGGCAAATGGATGTCAAAACAGCTTTCCTTAATGGGAGCCTTGAAGAGGATGTGTACATGACACAACCTGAAGGTTTTGTCGATCCAAGGAATGTTGGCAAGGTATGTAAATTACGTCGATCCATTTATGGATTGAAGCAAGCCTCTAGGAGATGGAATATTCGTTTTGATGAAACAGTCAAGGAGTATGGCTTTATTCAAAACGAGGATGAACCTTGTGTTTACAAGAAGGTTAGTGGGAGCCATGTGGCATTCATAGTACTGTATGTTGATGACATACTACTAATGGGGAATGACATACCTTCTCTAAAGGCTGTTAAGACTTGGTTAGGGAGCAATTTCTCTATGAAAGACTTAGGAGAGGCAACCTACATTCTAGGAATGAGGATCTATAGAGATAGATCTAAAAGGATGATCGGTCTAAGTCAGAGTACATACATTGATAAAGTTTTGCATCGTTTTGGTATGCAAAATGCTAAAAGGGGATATGTCCCTGTGTCTCAAGGGATAACGATTTCTAAAGACCAGTGTCCGAAATCATTAGATGAAAAGGACCACATGAATAAAGTTCCATATGCATCAGCAATTGGATCTATCATGTATGCAATGGTATGTACTCGCCCCGATGTTTCGTATGCTTTGAGCATGACGAGCAGATATCAGTCTAATCCAGGTGAAGGTCACTGGACGGTAGTCAAGAATATTCTAAAGTACCTGAAAAGGACTAAAGATTCATTCTTGGTGTATGGAGGAGAGGAGAAACTGGTTGTAAAGGGTTACACCGATGCAAGTTTCCAAACAGACAGGGATGATACTGTATCACAGTCTGGTTTTGTGTTTTGTCTAAATGGAGGTGCTGTAAGCTGGAAGAGTTCAAAGCAAGAAACAGTAGCTGATTCTACAATGGAGGCTGAGTACATTGCAGCTTCTGAAGCGGCTAAGGAGGCAGTTTGGATTCGAAAATTCATTTCTGATTTGGAAGTGGTTCCATCGATTGCAGATCCCATTGATCTATACTGCGATAATAATGGGGCCATTGCACAGGCTAGAGAGCCTAGATCGCACTCCCGATCCAAACATATACTCAGAAGATATCACCTCATACGAGAGATTAATGAAAGGGGTGAAATACATATATGTAAAGTGCATACAAATGATAACATTGCAGACCCACTGACCAAAGGCGTGTCGCAGCAGAAGCACGACGGTCACACTAGTTCCATGGGTATTAGATACATGGGTGATTGGCTCTAGTGCAAGTGGGAGATTGTTAGTGTAGGTGCCCTAGAGGCAATACATTGGTTATTTTAATAAACCATTATGTCATTTGATTATTCAATAAACGTATTTATTATGACTTTAATTACTGCGATATATTTGTTAGCATAATAAATGTCCTTAGAATCATGATACATATTGTATAGTTTAAGTACATGACTTGAACTTGAGATTATATAATATATCATATTCTTAAAGGTCCCTAGTCGAGTATTATTATACAGGACAATAATAATACATAAATAGACTGGTATGTTTTTGACTGATAACCACATCTCATTGGTTATAAGTATGGAGATACTAAAGTCAATACATAGGTACATGTAGGGTACATGGTACTGGACAGACCCACCGTGAGATTCTTCATGTTAAATTAAGTCATAAGAAAGACTCACAGTGATAATGGTGTAATGATCCTTTGACTTGAGATCATTATATTTCTATACGAGGATAATATACTTTGACTACATTAAAAGTTACCTTTGACCGGGTGATGATAAAAGTGGACATCGGGTATATTGTGAATCGTATGAGAAATATGAATGATAGATAAAGGATTTAACCCTCCTATAATTAGGAGAGATATTATTGGCCTCTTGATTGAGTGAGACTATAAAATGCATGGCCGTGCTCAAATAATGATTTGTTATTAATAGTCTGCTCATGGATCAAGTAAACCCGGATTAAATTATGAAGAGGATGACGATAAACATGCCTCGAGTTTAATCTATAATATTTGGTTAAAGGGATTATATTACACGGGAACATTAATCACAAAAGGTTTATCGAATCACGATTTAATTATTATTTAATTGGGTAGCAATGATGTATTACTAGATACCGCTCATTGTTTATAATTTTATTGGAGAATAAAATTATTGCCAAAATAAATAATAACCTACAGGGTCACACACATAGAACATTTTAAAGGAAGAATTAATTTAAATTATGAATTTAAATTAATTAATGATAAGTTGGATTTTATTATATTAATTAAGTGGGACTTAATTAAGCTATAATAAAATACAAAGAGATATGAGATATGATTTTAATAATTAAGTTTGACTTAATTATTATTTATTTGAATAATAGAATTAGATTTTATTATTTAAATAAATCATATTTGGAATAGGTTTTTGATAAGGGATTTTGGCTTTATACTATCCTATATATATAAAGATATGGGAAAAGGATTAAGTACGTGAAAATCAGTTAAGCCGCACAAAACCCTAATCCTAAACCTATCTTTCATTAGAGGCTAGTACTTCTCTTCCATTGAAGAATCGTTCTTCGAGTGTTCGTGTGGATACCGTAGAGGGGGCTTCGAAGAGGAGTGCTCAGTAATCGTGGGAGGTTTGCATCTTCATCGTTCTTTAATCGTAAAGCTTCGATAAGGTAATCGTTCTATCTACCATATTATCAATTTATTATACATGGATCCGGGGCTTGGTTTCGATATTTAATTTACTGTTTTCGCTGCGTATTGATGATCGAAACCAACAGGGTGGTCACTGATAACCTCGCTAGTTTATGTTGTCAGTAAGGTGACTTACTGATTTCTAATCTTTGTATTATGTGATTGTTGACTTCGCGGGGTATGCCCCTAGACTTGTTTTCGCTGTTCCTTTTGGTATAAAATTTTAATTAGCAAAAAAAAAAAAAAAGTGGTTTCCATGTTCAAACAAGTAAAAAATGAAGCCATATTAATTTTCTTCTTCCGACCGGTCCAAAATGAGGTTTTATTCAGTCTTAGGCGCCAAACGATTAAAGAACAGGGCTCAAATGGTTTTCATGTTCAAACGAGTCAAAAATGAAGCAAAACTAATTTTCTTGTTCCAACGAGTCCAAAATGAGGTTTTAGTGAGTTTGAGGGGTCAAACGAGTCTAGAACTAGGCTACAAGTGGTTTCCATGTTCAAACGAGTCAAAAATAAAGCAAAATTAATTTATTTGTTCCAACAAGTCCAAAATGAGGTTTTTTTTTTTGCTAATTAAATATTTATACCAAAAGGAACAACTGATACAAATCTAGGGGCATACCCCGCGAATCAACATCCAACCATTACAGCAAACATCATAACATACTCGATCAACAAATCAAGACAACTTAAAAACCAACTAGCTACGCTAGATTAAATACAGATCATAACAATGCCAATAAAGAAAGTGGAGCCTCCCGGTTCACATCCCAGCATTCTAAGCATCAAACCTTTCCTCAGCGTAGCAAACCAAAACTCAGGGCCCCCCGGTCGCATGGTCATCTGAGAGTGACCTCCCCTGCTCGCTCTCCATCGCTTAATCTCCGATTTCTTCAAATAAACCCTGCTCTTCCGCGGGATAGAGCTCTCCAAATGGCCAGGTTCATGAGACAGCTGGTGTTCTATAGTAGTACCCTTCCTTGAGCTAGGATGTGGGCTCCTGGGTTCAACTACGTTATCACCAATGTGAATTGGCCCCTTTTCATTAAGATTCTGCATACCAGGCTCCACCTTTGCAGTTTCCTCAAGAATAACACCCAGCCCCTTATTCTGAATAAAACGCTGCAATTGGATCATAGTGCTAATTAATCTAGCAAGCTCCTTAGTTCTTCTACAATAGAACTCTCCAGCCTCATTCATGAACGCCTTCAAATCACTAAGAGGAATAAACTCCTCAACCACAGGTATTTGAAAACCCTGGGACACAATGTGACTCTTAAGTTTCTCAATATAGAACAGCGTTTTAATCAGTAGTTCGCAAATACCATCCTTGTATTCAACAGTACTGATCTCAGGAGGAAGGTTGTCCTCCCTAGTCTTCTCCTTTTCAGTCTCAACCCTATCACGATTTGAAACAAAGTCCTGCACTTTCTCCCCTTCCACATTGCATATGGCCCGAGCAATGGCCATATCCTGATCAGAGTTATCCCCCTTGTGAGCACCCTCAACCTTAGAATTAGCCCCTACAATGGGGCTCCCCCCTCCCATGTAGCTCATGTTTCCATTAAAAACACCAATCAGATATGAATCTGAGTTGTCATAAAAAGAACCTTTTCCCCTCAAAGGCGAATCTATATTTACCTCTCCCAGCATAACATCATTCCCAACAGAATTCAAAAAATCCTCCCCCCTCGAAGGACTCATAATAACCGAATCACTAGGCAAAACATTAAAGATAACGTCCAACTCCTCATTTCCCACATCATTATTAGTATCCATGGAATCAGATAAATCAATAGGAGACTCACTATTAAAATAACCATCATTAACCTTGCTCCAATGAGAGTAAAAGAAATTACCTTCCACCCACTGAACATTGCGAGAGTTGCGCGACCTTGAGGCAATCCCAGACGAGTTAGCAATAGACAACAACCTCTTATTGCTGACCCTACTCCTTTTGCTTGTGTCATTACCAACCGGCCTTTTGAAGTCCTTCCTATTTTTGTTATCTGTATCCCTATCCATTTGACCACTACCCAAACTTCTAGCACTGGATCCAATCACTCCAAACTCCACATCATATCCTAGCTCCATCCCTCTATCAGTAGGGATCTCCGTAACCAATTTTTCCGCGAAGGACACCTTTTTTGGATTCATACTCGATGTTAAATTAGGAGTGCGAGCAGCAACCCCAGATCTAGAATCAGCAACATCGCAAAGGTCCCAACCCTTACGCTCAAATGAGACCCCAATCACTTCACGCTTAGAAGAAATTGGTCTCTCAACATTATATTCAACAGGGATAACCCCTCGTTCATCAATTCTGGCAAAGGCAGCCCTTCGGGAATGGACATTAATTCTGGCCGTAACCAAAAGGTTATGCTTCCCCTTCTCCGACTGGGCAATGGGTTCACCCATAAGGATACAACCCCCAACTCTAGGAATCACCGATACGAGGTTCTCCGAGAAGGAAACCCTTTTTGGACTCATATTCGGTACCAACCCATTCTGGGTCCTCACCGACAATCCCCTAGCATCATTAACCAACTCATTAGAGCTATCAAGGAGACTAGCAGTCGAAATACTAGCCTTCGACAAAGAAACATCGGAGAAAGAAACCCTCTTCCGACTCATAATAAACAAGGTAAAGAAATATAGGTGTTTATGGTGTAGGATTAGAAGAAAGAGATGGATTTATGGTTAGATTGATGGAAAAATGCTCAGATTTAGTTTAGAAAGGAGGCGGCTTGCTAGGGTTCCTAGAGAGAAACGACTCACATCTTTTTTATATTACTTACTTATAATGTTGTTCTGATAGGTTCCAAAATGAGGTTTTGGTGAGTTTTAGAGGTCAAACGAATCAAGAACAAGGTTACATGTGGTTTCCATGTTCAAACGAGTCCAAAATGGGATTTTTGTGAGTTTAAGGGTCAAACGAGTCAAGAACACGGCTACAAGTGATTTTTTGTTCAAACAAGTCAAAATGAAGCTAAATTAGTATTCTTATTCCAACGAGTCCAAAATGAGGTTTATTGAGTTTTAGCGGTCAAACGAGTTAAGAACGTGGCTACTAGTCATTTCCCTGATCAAACAAGTGGAAAATGAAGCTAAATTAATAATTTTGTTCCAACGAGTCCAAAATGAGGTTTTAGGTAGTTTTAGGGGTCAAACGGGTCAAGAAGAAGGCTACATGTGGTTTCCATGTTCAAACAAGTAAAAAATGAAGCTAAATTAATGCTTTTTTTTCCTAACGAGTCCAAAATGAGGTTTTAGTGAGTTTTAGGGGTCAAACGAGTCAAGAACATTGCTACAAGTGGTTTCCTTGTTCAAACAAGTCAAAAATGAAGCCATTTTAATTTTCTTGTTCCTTTTTTTTTTTTTTGCTAATTAAAATTTTATACCAAAAGGAACAACTTTTACAAATCTAGGGGCATACCCCGCGAATCAACATCCAGCTAAAACATCAAAACATACTCAATTACTAAATCGAGTCAGCTTAAAGATCATCTAGTTATGCTAGATTAGATACAAGTCATAACAATGCCAATAAAGACAGTGGAACCTCCCGGTTCACATCCTAGCATTCTAATCAGCAGGCCTTTCCTCAGCGTGGCAAACCAAAAAGGATCCCCCACTCGCATGGTCATCTCAGCACAATTAGTCATTGTTCGGTTCCACCAAACATCAGTAAGAGCAGGACTGTCCTGCATCCCACGACCCAAGATCTCAGTTTTCGTCCACCTGACCTGCACATCAGCTTCACACCCCTGCATTAGCACATGCCACTGCATTCCTTCCATCTTCAATTCCAAACTTTGATGATCATTGTCAATCTTCTCAAGAGCAACTTCTTTAAAACTGGGATTAACCTCAACCTCGCCCCCTCCATTCATCACCACATCAACCTCCTCTACCTGTCCCTGCAGCATGAACCCCATGAATTCAGTAAACAGTTTAAGAACTTTAAAATAGTTCTTAGCTTCCAACAAGTGGCACTTAGCAGCCATCCAGTCCCATTGTGTAACCCACACACTTAAGTGTGCTATATCATCTTGAACCAGACCCTTCAACAAGGAGTTAAGACCATCATCATCATGAGCAGAGGGAATAACCCTATGCTCAGACTCTCCCATGTCAGTAGCCTTAGCCATCACCTGAGGAACAATTTGTTGAGAAACAGCATCTTCATTACACATACGGCTTTCATTGAGCAGCTTGTGTTCCTCTAACACAGGTTCAACATTGAACCCATCATCCATAAACAATTTGGGCCACAACTTTCCAACCAGCTTTCCCATCAATTCCTTAGAACTAGGCTACAAGTGGTTTTCATGTTTAAACGAGTCAAAAATGAAGCAAAACTAATTTTCTTGTTCCAACGAGTCCAAAATGAGGTTTTAGTGAGTTTGAGGGGTCAAACGAGTCAAAAATTAAGCTACAAGTGGTTTCCATGTTCAAACGAGTCAAAAATGAAGCAAAACTAATTTTCTTGTTCCAACGAGTCCAAAATGAGGTTTTAGTGAGTTTGAGGGGTCAAACGAATCAAGAACAATGCTACAATTGGTTTCCATGTTCAAACAAGTAAAAAATGAAGCCATATTAATTTTCTTGTTCCGACCGGTCCAAAATGTGGTTTTAGTGAGTCTTAGTCGCCAAACGATTAAAGAACTGGGCTCAAATGGTTTTCATGTTCAAACGAGTCAAAAATGAAGCAAAACTATTTTTTTTTTTTTGCTAAATTAAAATTTTATAAAAAACGAGGAAAGAATACACTATCTAGGGGCATACCCCGCGAACTAGCTCAAGACAAGCTGCAAAAACCGTAGCTAAACAACACTACAAGCCAAAGCCAAACAATACTAGTGATGAGAAGTGAAACTCAGTACAACAATAACACTAAGTCAGGCTCCTTGACAACAGCTCTACGAAAAGACTTTAAAGAGTGCACCCGTTCCCTAACCAACCTCTTCACCAAAACCAGAAGGACATGCGAAGGGATTCGATGGCCAGACTTATGCATTCGATCATTGCGTTCTTTCCACAAATAAAAAATTGCAGCAGCCAAATATAAGTAAGCAAGAAGCTTTTTCATAGTCGAGCAGCGATCCAAAAGGAATTCACCACTAAGGAAGCTATCCCAATTGCACGTAAAAGAGAAACCAGAATTCTTTAGCAAGACAGAAGTGTACGTGCATGTGCTAAACAGGTGCTCATTGGTTTCAATTGCATTATCACAAAGCAAGCATCTAAGATCAGTTTGCATACCAAAACGCATAATTCGGTCCTTAGTAAGCAGCCTATTTTTGATGGCCAACCAGAAAGTAAAAGAACACTTAGGCACCGAGATGGGGTGCCAGACTACATCAACCCACGGAGGAGAGGTGCTGGTAGCCCTTATAGAGTTCCAGATGGTAGAAAGGGTAACATGTTTACCAGACATAGCATCCCAGCATATTTCATCGTGAGAAGCTATGGACGTGGAATTGATCAGAGTGCGCAAATCCATCATAGAAACGTGGTTCGAGATAGGTAAAGACCAGACACGATCACGCATAAAATCTCCTACTTTAGCCTAATAATTTGAGTCGGCAATAGAGATAATAGAGCTACTAAGCCTGTTAAGAATAGGCCCACCTCGTAACCAGGGATCATGCCATAGGCAGAAATCAGAATTTACCCCGACATGCCTCAAAGCCAAAAGACGAGATTGAAGAATTTTACGAACATACCAAGAAAATTTACCTGAGATATGCATGGTCCATAAACCTTTCTTCTTCTTCAGGATATTACTATTGAACCAGGCAATCCATAAAGAAGAGGAACCAGACTGAGTTAGACGCCACAGTTGAAACAAATAGGATGCCCTATTCCAGTCGCAGAGGTCTTTTAAGCCCAACCCACCCTCAGATTTAGGGAGACAGCACTCCGTCCAAGCAACTTTAATCTTTTTAATAGATGTAGATGAGCCACTCCAAAGGAACCGAACAAATAAGGACTGCATTCGTTTGAGAACAGATTTGGGGAGAAACAGATGAGTCGACAAAAAGCTCTGAATACCAAACAAAACGACTTTGATTAACTGTAACCTCCCAGCATGGTTTAGGATTTTATTTAACTAACTGTCAATTTTCCCCGTAAGTCGCATAATAAGAGGGAGGCAATCTCTATACGAGAGCTTGGTAGTGATCACTGGCAGACCCAGGTACTTGATTGGAAGAGACCCCTGTTGAAACCCAGTTGAAGTCAAAACATGATTATGAGTGTCCTCTTCTACATTAGCAAAGAAGCACTGACTTTTCTCCTTATTTGTGAACAGACCAGACATAGCTGCAAAATCATCCACACCTTTAAGCAATATGTCTATAGAAGTTTGATCACCATGGCTAAATAACATGATATCATCCGCGAAAATTAAGTGCGTAATAGAGAGTGACTTAGTCAACCAATGATATTTGAACTGAGAATTGCAAGCTGACTTTTTAAGACAGGAGGTCAGTACTTCCATGGCCAAAACGAAAAGGTAAGGGGATAGGGGATCCCCTTGCCTAAGGCCTGAACAAGCTTTAAAATAACCTTCTATAGAGCCATTTATTTTTATAGACAGCATACACGTACGAATACAAGTCATGACCCAGGATACGAAGAGAGGGGGGAAGTTCATTCTTTCTAAAGTGGCCGCCAAGAAGTCCCAGTTCAGGGTATCAAATGCCTTCCTTATATCAATCTTAAACGCATAACGAGAAGGCCCCGAGTTAAAGTGATAGTTCCTGAATAATGCTTGAGCTAGTAGAATGTTGTCCCCTATGAGACGCTTTGGAACAAAAGCAGACAGGTTTGAAGAAATCAACAAAGGCATGATCTTCTTTAGTCTCGAGGCAAGCAACTTCGTAATGCATTTATACAAAATGTTACAGCAGGCAATAGGTCTAAAGTCTGACATACTCGAGGCTGATTGAGTTTTGGGGACAAGAGCCATGACAGTAGAGTTAATAATGCGAGGCATATGTAGAGTTTGGAAGAAAAAGAGCACACCCTTGCAAACATCATTGCCAATAACACTCCAAGTAGCCAAGAAGAATTCAGCAGTTAGCCCATCCGGACCTGGGCATTTATTTTTGGCCATTGACTTCATTGCATTCCAAATATCAACATTAGAAAAAGGCTTCACTAAATCTTCGCATTGACCTTGATTAAGAGCAGGAAGTTGAATATCCTCTGACAAAGCTTCCCCCGAGTTCGAACTCCCCAAGAGGTTACTAAAGTAATCAACTGCATTCTGCATACCTGATGAGAGTCGTTTCTCTCTAAAACCAACCTAGCCGCCTCAAATTTTCAGCCTTTTCTACACCTTTAATCCATCAGATCTATATATTTCCTTCCTAAATCCATCTTCCCCTTCCTTATCTCTCACCTTTCCACTATATTTCTTATATCTATTATTTATTCGTAGGTTGCAATGGATTCTCTTTCTCTTTTCGGAAATGGGTCCTTTGTGTCTTTGTTGAATCTTTTGAAGATTCACGATTGCTGCTTGGATGGGGCTTTGGTTCCATCTAGACTTTTTGGACCTGTTTTATGTACAGGTATCTCTCATGGAGGCGTTTGTGCTGAGGCTTTTCCAAATCAAGAGGAGAGAGCTGGGTATCTTGTTGAGAATGATGAAGAGGTTCCTGTTGGGAGCTCTGCGTTTGATGGAAATTATTTTGACCCATTTGGTGAAATTGGAGCCCTAGGCCCATGGCCATGGAACTTCATATTTGCAGCTGCTAAGGTTCTTGGCTCTTTGCTAGACCTTATCAAAATTGTTGAGTTTTGTTACTCAGCATATGTTGTCTTGAGAAGGGATTTACTTGTTATCTCCTTTCAAGATCCGATTCAAGTGTTTTTCTTGAAGGATAATGTTGATGCTCTTTGCTTGAAGAGAGGAAAGGGTTTCGCTGCTCAGGGCAACTCTTTTACCTTCACTAACGAATCCGTTGGGATTGCTTTGTATGAAATAACTCGATGTTGGGGTTATCTTTGGCAAAACCCGGTTTCTTTATCGGGTTTTCTTAAGGATGGTTTCTTAGTTATGTGCAGGTTCTCACCCATTGAGAATCCTCTCTTTATGTTATTATTCTCTGGCCACTACGTGTTTGATAAGTGTTCTCAGAGAATTGCTACTTCCTTGGAAAATTTGATGATGAATGACCAAGATGAGAGTAGCGTTCTAGCAAAGAATGGATGTTACCTTGAGGGAGGAATCTTTTCTACGTCCTTCTTAATGGTTATTGAGGTGGTTCAGCCTACGAGTGACAAAGGGATGGTTCTTGAACACTATGTGCTTGATGGTATTGGTTTGGTTAGCCATGTATCTTGCAGGAAGAGGGGGCCTCCAAAGAAGGTCTGGCATCTGTTTGAGGTCTGTTCTCAGAAGATATTGTGGGGTTTTGGGTTTGATATCTTAAATCGACTAAGATGTGAAGGGGTGAACTTATTTCAGATGAGTGGTGAGGGCATGAAAACAGAGGGGGGTTTGCCTTCTGCTTATGTGTGCGCGTTGCTGAGTGCTTTGCCCTTGGTTCATGAGGGAGTTTCTCAAGGGTGTAAAAATGACAAGTTTCTGATAAAGGGAAATGAAGTTACTGGTAACACTGTTGCTACGCGTCTAAATGGACGTTTGTTGGTTTTCAGATTCAGTTCGCAAGGCGCTGGAAAGGTGAACCAGAACATTAAGCTTTTATGTGTTTTGGCCTTGGCCTGCAAGACGTTTGATGTTATGTTGCTTTCGGAATACTTGGTAAAACGGTCAGGGGATGGGTTTCGCCCATTTTGGAATTTGAAGATGGGATTGAAAACCTGGTTGATGGGTTTGTCAAACGATTTATGTGATGCACACTCATCTGAACAGGTAGAAGTGCTTGTTTTCAATGAATTGACTACAAGAATTTTATTGGCAGTGAAAAGGAATGTTCGGCATTTTTTAGAGATGCAAATCTTGAACTCTCTGGTTCTGTGTTTTGGATGTAAACTCTTGAAGAGCCATACAAGCCAACTTGTGTGGGAAGGAAAAGTCAATACTGCTGACTGTGGTGTTATCACCATATGTACCCGGTTGACGACCTGCACAAGGTTGATACTTTGTGGGAAGTTGTTGCTGCTATGCGGGAAGGGATGCAGGTGGAGACTTCAAGTGCATGGACCTGGAAGAGGTCATCAAGAACAAGGATGTGGAAGGACCACTTCTAGTGGTATTTTAGTCAGAATGTGTGCAACGTAGTTGTTTAGTTGTTTAGTTTGTTAGTTAATCAGTTGATTGCTAGTCTATCTAGCATTATTGTTGTTTTTTCTTTGTTGTTCCATTAGGTAGATGGTTTTCAAATCGCGGGGTTTGCCCCTAGAGATGTAATCATTTCCCTATGGTATAAATTTTAATTAGCAAAAAAAAAAAAAAAGTAATCAACTGCAATCTTAGAGATATCTGCATGGGAAGTAAAAGTGTTTCCAGTCTCATCGTTTAGAGATAGAATTTTATTCTGGTTCCATCTGTTCTTACAATCATTGAAGAAAAATCTGTTGTTTGAATCTCCACATTTTAACCAAGTGACTCTGGATTTCTGCTTTAAAAAAATTTCTTCTGTGGTCAAAGCTTTATTGAGATTATTAATCAAACCATCCTCTACTCGCAGCTGCTCAGAGGTAGAAATGTCAGGAAGGGATTCTTGGAATAGACGTAGCGCATTCTCCGCATCACGAACCAGAGTATGAACATTACCAACCGAGTTGTTAAGACGTCTCATGGCTGCTTTAACCAGTTTCAACTTAGAAGTAAGAATAAACCAAGGGTTGTCCGTTATCTCCTCTTGCCAAACTTTCTTTACCTCGCCTAGAAAATCAGGGTGATTGATCAGGTGATTAAAGAAAGTAAAAGGCCTACGAATGTTCTCCTTTGGGCATCCCAAAAGAACAGCAATGGGGCAATAGTCGGAAATATAGAACCAGTGCTGCGTAAATGAATAACTTCACATTGGCTAATGAAATTGTAGAGCTCAGTCATACTCGAAGTCCAATGCCTCCCATTACTGGACTCCTGGGGACCATTGCAAACATTAAAGTCACCAATAAGGCGCCAGGCATAAGAAGAATCTATAAGAGATTGTTTAATCGAGCGCAGATCAGTCCACAATTGCCTTCTTTCAATGGCTGTGTTGAGACCGTAGATAAAGGATACCACAAAAACATCACTAGTAGAGCAGCTTTTGACAGAGCAAGTCATGTGCTGAGAAGAACTAAAGATAATAGTCAACTCCCAAACAGAGGGGTCAACACCTATCCAAATTCTGCCATTTGAATGATGAAGATAGTTATAATGCCAAGAAAGATGTGGACCTACATAATTAGAAATCGCAGGAGCATTCTCCTCTTTGACATGAGTTTCAAGTAAAGCCAACAAAGAAAGTTTATTTAGGCTAATGAAGTTTTTCGTAAACAACTTCTTATTGTTCAATCCTCGAATATTATATACACAAAAGTCTGATGACATGATTAATGGAGAGAAGGAGGGGAAGACCGAAAGGCCTTAGCAACTTTTTTCTGTTTCTTCAATTGGGATTTCGAAAGGTTTAAGGGATTAGCACGATTATCCTCTAATATGTCCACCAGAGTAGCTCGCTTAGCATCAGTTTCATCCACCCTCTTCAAATTTTTGAAGGTAGGCAGGGGTGAGGGAGAGTCATTCGAATATTCAGCCTCTAAACCAGTTAAATCAGTTTTACCCAGAGTAATCCCCCATATCCAATTTAGACCTTTTACCCAAAACAGTGGTCCACCCTTCGTTCTGATCCCCTACAACCTGAGTATCCTCCACATCAACATTTTCAGTTACCTCGACATTCTTGTCCTCAACATTTTTACTCTTATCATCAACCTCTTTAGCAGCCTCATCTAGTTGCGCAGTATGAGCAGTTACATCGTCCAGTTTGTCTTCTCTGTCAGCATTCGCACTATTTATACCCTCCGGTTTGGCCTTATGAACCCAGATTCTATGATAAACAGGACAAAACACGAAACTAAACAAAATAAAAATGAGAGTCGACTTTCTCTCTAGCTTCTCTCTAACCTCTCTCTAAAACCCTAACTAGCCTCCACCAATTTCTGCCAAATCTAAGCCTTTTTTCATCAGATATATATATATATATTTCCTTCCTAAATCCTCATTCCCCTTCTTATCTCTCACCTAAATCACCATATTTCTTATAAGATATATATTCCTATTATAAATGGGTTTTTTCTTTGTGTCTCTTTCCTCTTTTAGAGGTTCGTTGATTTCTGCGAAATTCACCTCTGTGGATGATGGTCTGGTTGCGTTTCCAGCCTCTCAAAGGAATTTTACCACTCTTGCAGTGGTTAATGTCATTTTTTCGTATGATAGTTTGGTTGCCTTTTTGGGGGTTTTCCTCCAATTAGATTGTTCGGAGGATGGCGATGGTCTCTCTGACAATGACGATGTTGACTCATCTAATGAGTATGATGGCTTTGCTGTCAACAATGGATCTGTTTCAATCAATAGCAATGATATTGTGTTAATTACAGACTTGCATCCTTTCATCTCGGTTGTTGGAGCCGAGTTCGAAGAGGTTAAGCTTTTGATTCTACTGGAATTGGAGGGAATGAAAATAGGGCAAGACTTTAGTCTTGGGCAGTGTAGACTTCGAATTGTTGATCAGGAGAATGTCTACCCAGTGTTTGAGGGTAGTATTGAGAAGGGGTTTTTTCATCGGAGAAACAGGGTAAGCAATGTGGGTGTCGTAACCTGTTGGATGTTACAACCAGAGGGAACCGTGTTTAGTGGACATGGGATAGCTCATCAAGTGTTTGAGGATATTCCTCAAAGAGGTAAGGCAAATGTGCGGTTGGGTGGTCATGAAGGTGCTGGTGAGTTTAGACTCACTTTTCGTGCATCTTCTGGGTGGAGACTTGTGAGTCTGGACCCTTTTCGCTGGGTGGAGAATATGGTTCTCGCCTTCCAGATGTTTGAGGTTATTCCTCAGAGTACCACTGAGGACTGGGTCTATGTCACTAGCAAGAACGACATGGGTTTTTGCTTTCAATTTCAGTGGGGTACTGTGATGAAAGCAACCTTTTTGAAGTGGTTCTTTAATGAAGTGTTCGATGGTGAACTACAGATTCAAGACAATTATGGTGGAAAACAAGCTGGAAATGCTGACAAGCTGGGATTAATGGCTCAGATTCTGAGCACATTTGTTGATAATTATTGTGTGACTAGAGCTGGTTCTGTCAACAGACTTCTAGTGCGAAAGGTTGAGTATGATTTGATTATTTGCTGGGAGATGCGGGACACCCATGGTCTAATGGATGAGATGGATTTAAACAGTTGCAAAAGGGCAAGACAATGGGGGGTTGTGGTTATGATGACGACTGATGTTATGTACAGAAGTCATGGGTTGCAAATCATTACAATGTGGACCATCGTTGCAGATATCCATATTGCTCGATGTATGTTGGTCTCATCTAAAGAAAATCGTTTGATTGTCCTGAAGAAGCTTATTGTCTACAGTGGTTATAACTCTATCGTGCTGCTGCATGTTTTTATCAATGTGATGGGGATTGGAATACCTCCTCTTGAGGTGTTGTCTAAGGTTGGCAATGACTTGACTGGGGATTCTCCCATTGCTATTAAGGGTTGCAATTCTGATGCTGGTGTCCATTCGGGAGTAGAGCATGCCTGCTCGGACCTAAATGGTTGTATCTTGTTGGATGGGTTGCTGGTGGAGACCATTTCTAGAGGGATTTTTAGATTAATGATGATGACGGTTGGTCAGTGCATGAGATTTTGCCCTTTCAAACTCTGGTTGATAGTTGAACCCTTGGTGGTACAAGCGGGGTTTTTTGTGTATGGAATTGCGGGGCTCGCTATTGCTTGTGAGGTTGTTGAGGTCACTTTGTTGACTATGTTATCTGCTGTTTGCCAATGTCGAGTAGTTGGCATTTGGAATCTCCGAAGGGGAGTTGTGTATTGCTATACTGTTCAGGTGGTGATCACTCCGGAGGGCATCTTTAATCAGCTGGAGGCTGGTTCTCCTTCCAAGGAAAAGTTAGCCGATGAGGTGCTTTTTTGGAGGCCAACTCTCATGTTGAGAAGGGGGGTGTCGGTTGCTCCGTATCGTATCAGGAAGAGGTTTGCTGTTGGAATGCATTTGCGTCACTACATGGTTTATATGCTGCTTCTCATTACTATGGGCTTTGTGAGGCATGTGCCTAGTCTCAATTTTAGGTTGCTTAAGGCGCCAGAATAATCTTTTAGTCTTTCTCGTTGTTATGTTGAGAGTAAGGTGACTTACTGATGTTATGACTTCTGTTATGGTTGATCACGGGGTATGCCCCTTGCTTTGTATAAGTTGTTCCTTTTGGTATAAAATTTTAATTAGCAAAAAAAAAAAAAAAAAAAACAGGACAAGCCCCCACCGCATGACCTAATGATTTACACCCTGAACAAGAGAGAGGCCTTAAAGGATACGACACAAGAACTTTAGCAGTATAACTTTCATCCGTTACAGGATTAAGGGCAGTAGCCAATATTTCATTGGGGAGAGGGTCTCCAATTTCATAGTTGACACAAATCTTCGCAAAAGGCACCAAATCCATTTTAGAAGTTAAAGCATCCGCGCACAGGGGCCTTCCTATTACGCTAGCAAGTCTACTAAGGCCTTCCTCCATCCAATAGCATTCCGGCAAATTAGAAAGCTTAATCCAAAGAGGCATCGAAGTAATCTTACTCACACCCGGCTTGGCTCCCCATTCCGTGACTACCATTGGTTTCTTTTTTTTTTTTGCTAATTAAAAGAATTTATACCAAAGGAAACAGCTAATACATATCTAGGGGCATACCCCGCGAGACAGCATCCATGCTATAACTAGTAATCAACATGATACAAAGAATAAGAAAGTAAACCCTACTCAACGTTACAGATGTACCTAGCCTATTCTTTTACATGATAAATAAGAGGATGGTCGGGTCATTCCGAACCCAACCCTTAAACAAGCTACATGAGAACAGTTTCTCACGCACCATACGTCTTATCTCACTGCTAACCACTGATGTAGGGTGGCCAGGACCATGGTTGTGCATACGGTAGTTACGCTCTTTCCAGACATGATAAATAGCTGTGCTAAAAAACAGTTGAGCAATTGATTCCTCCTTTGCCCCTAGCTGAGTAACAGTGCAGTTGCCTGACTGACAATTGGACCAGTTACGAGAGAAACGAAATGGCATAGACCTGCTAATAATATCAAAGTATGGGCAAGCAGTGAAAATGTGGCTAATCGATTCATCCTCCACCCCACACAAGACACATTTTTGATCAACCTGCATTCCAAACAGAAGCATTCTATCCTTCGTGAGGAGCCTATTTTTGATGGCTAACCATGTGATGAATGAGCATTTCGGGACATTGAATTTTCCCCAGACCATGTTTAACCACTGGACATAGCTCCCCTTAACCCGCATGGATGACCAAATAGTGGACAATTTGACATGCTTTGGAAGCATTCCATCCCACAAAATGGAATCAGACTTATGGATTTGGATATGTTGCACCATCCTTCTAATTTCAATCACATCATTATGGTTCGAAGATGGTAAGTCCCAAGTCCCATTTCGGAGGTAGACATTGATACTGACTGAACTAGTGGACTCAGCTGTAGATACAATGGAAGGGGCAATATCCAGAAGGGGCTTATTTTGGACCCAAGGATCATGCCAGAAGAGAAAGTCAGAGTTTTCTCCTATGTTATAGTGTACATACTGGAGGGCTCGCGGCCTCGCTTTGAACAGTTTCCTTACTATCCAACAGGAGCGATATGGCATTTTGGAAGTCCAGAATTCCTTCTTTGCCAGCAAAGCTTTATGGAACCATGCTATCCATAGAGAGTTAGAGGTGGGCTGAATGATGCGCCACAGCTGAAAAAGAATGGCAGCTTCATTCCATTAAAAAATATTCCGAATGCCAAGACCCCCTTCTGCTTTTGGTTTGCAACACTCCTCCCATCCAACTTTATATTGACACTTCCCATCTGATTTGTAGAAACCTCCCTAGAGGAACTTGAAAAATAGAGCATTGATCTTTTTTAGGATCCCTTTCGGAAGGAAGAGAAACATACTCCAGTATCCCACAATGCTGACCAATATGGCTTTGATCAGTTGGAGACGCCCTGCAAAATTAAGAAATCTAGTTGTCCACATCTCCATTTTGCTGCACAGTCTACTAATCAGAGTCTGGCAATCATTCTTGTTGAGCTTTCCTGTGATAAGAGGGAGCCCCAGGTAGGTGATGGGCATATGACCTCTTTGAAACCCTGAGTGAGAAAGAATAGCATCAGTCACATCCTGTCTAACATTAGCAAAGAAGCATGTAGTTTTGGAGATGTTTGGCTTTAGATTCGAACAGGTTGAGAATAGCTTGATCCCATCCAGGAGAGCCGAGACTGACCTAAGATCACCATGACTAAACACGAAAACATCATCAGCAAAAATAATGTGATTTAGCTTTACTTCCTTAGTTCTCCAATGGAATTTGAAGTTAGGGTCCGCAGTCTTCTTATCCAGGCATGCTGAGAGAGCCTCCATGACAATCACGAACAGATAAGGGGATAGAGGATCCCCCTGTCTGAGGCCAGATTCCCCTTTGAAAAACCCTTCCAAACTGCCATTCAACTTTACAGAAAACATTGTTGAAGTAATACATTTTTCCAGCCACTTAATGTACTGAGTGGGAAACCTCATTTTCCCCATGATTGCAAACAGGAAATTCCAGTTTAGGGAGTCAAAAGCCTTATGAATGTCTAGCTTTATAGCACATCGAGGCTGACCTGAATTACCATTATAGTCCTTGCATAATGCTTGAGCAAGGAAAATATTGTCACCAATGGATCTCCTAGCTACAAAAGCAGATTGAACCGGGGAGATGATGGAGGGAAGCACAGCTTTAAGCCGCTTGGCTAGCATAGAAGAGATGCATTTATATAGTACATTACAGCAGGAGATTGGTCTAAAGTGTTGCATTTCAGATGGGTTAGGCTGTTTAGGAACTAAACATATGGAAGCAGCATTTATTACTCTAGGCAAGTGCAATGTGTTAAAGAAATGCATGATACCTTTAGTCACATCGTTTCCTACCAAGTGCCAAACAGCCAAGTAGAATTCAACTGTGAACCCATCTGGCCCAGGGCTCTTGTTCTTAGCCATTCTTTTTAATGTGCTCAGTACTTCACTCTCAGAAAATGGGGCAGCCATAAGGTTGGCCTGGGAATCAGAGAGAGAAGGTAGAGGAATATCATTAGGAAAAACTGCTACCTCAGATGATTTTCCCAGAATATTTTTATAGAAATCCGTTGCAACTTTAGCCATGTCTGCATGTGAAGAGTGTGAGACTCCCTCCGAGTCGGTGAGAGTAGTAATCTTGTTAGTGTTCCAGTTCCCTCTGCAAGAATTATAGAAAAACTTACTATTGCCATCTCCAAGTTTAAGCCAGTGAATTCTGGATTTCTGCTTTAAAAACTGCTCCTCTAGCCTTAAAGCTGCTTAATAGTTCTCAATAAATTCCTTTTCTTCCTCAAAGTAAGCAGCAGTAGGGTTATCAGGCATTGAGTCTTGGAACTGAGAGAGTGCATCCCGAGACTGGATTACTAGGTTGTGAATATCCCCCATCTTCCTGTTTAGTTCCTTTAGAGCCACCTTTACATTCTTGAGTTTCGATGTTAGGATGAACCAAGGATTCCCCTCAACCTCTAAGGACCATGCTTTCTCCACTGTTTCCAAGAAGTCTGGATTATCAATAAGGTGGTTAAAAAACTGAAAGGGCTTCGCTCCAGAGGAGAAACTAGTGCCAAGTGAAGTAATAGCAGGGCAATGATCAGATAGGCCCCGAGACATGAATTCCACCGTCGAGCAAGGGAACACTGAATGCCATTCCGGGTTTACTAACACACGATCTAATTTTCTGAATTTTGGCTGAGAGATATTGCTATCCCACCATGTGAAGAAGTGGCCTGAATACCGGAGATCAGTGAGGCCATTAGCAAGCAAGAACTGTTTAAACTCCTCCATTCCAGCAGTCCAATCTAAGGACCCTCCTTGTTTTTCATCAATACTAATACACGAGTTGAAGTCACCACATAGAAGAGCCCATGCTGTGCCATTCAAACCCTGCGCTATTCCCGCCAAATCAGACCATAGTGGTCTACGGTCAGTCATATCATTAAGGCCATACACAAAAGAGATAACAAAACTTGTATTGCTCTCAAGAAGGGTAACAGAGCATGTGATATGCTGAGAAGAAGAAGCAAGAACCAAAATTTTCCATATAGAGGGATTCCACCCCAGCCATATACGGCTCCCGGATGATGATCATAGTTAAAGCACCACTGAAACCGTGGATTAATGGTCCGAGAGATAATCCTAGCAACGTCAGTTTGGACATGTGTTTCCAATAGACCTACCAGGGACAGTTTATTTTTAAAGATGAAGTCCCTGATAAAACCAACTTTATTATTAAGGCCTCTAACGTTGTAGGAACAAAAAATAGTCATAATAGATTTATGACCTAGAGGAAGGGGTACGACCCCCCCTACCCCCTCTTTTTACTTTCTTGTATGGCTTTGGAGTTCTCGAGCCATGTTTCATTGCTACTTCATCAACCACAATGTTCTGAAACGGCTGAAGATTGGAGACTTCCGGAGATATACTTGGCGATGTCACTGGCTTTCGTTTAGAACGAACCTCCGTCCACTCATTGTCAACATCCCCTTCTTTTGCATCTACCTGGAGGTTGGTAGTTTGCTTGTCCCCAACTGAAGTGGTCATGTGGCTTGCTTCCTTCTCTAAAACCCCTTCCTTCAGCTCCACCACCACCTTCTTTTGACTTGTTTCCGCCTCTAAAACCCCTTCTTTTAGCTCCACCACCACCTTCTTTTGGTGACCTTCATTTACCTTACCACTTTCGTCTACTTTATCTTTTCCTTTGTCATTATGGCCAGATGCAGCCCCTTTAGTATGGATTGACCCCCCTGCCGCCCATTGTCTAGAAGCCACCGGGCAAACACTAATGGTGTGGCCAAGAGATTTACAGTGGCTGCACACCATTGGCTTATTAATGTATGAGACTTTAACCTCAACTATGGAACCGTCCAGGTCCACCACTTTGAGGGTTGGTGGTAAAGGATCCCCCACTTCATACTGCACGCACATTTTTGCGAATGGAAGAATTTCTAGCTCAGATGTAAGGGCGTCTACCCCTATGGGCTTTCCAATGGCACTAGCAACACGGCCCAGTCCCTCTTGTGTCCAGTAGCAATCTGGAAGATTGGCTAGCTTAACCCATAACGGCATTGAAGTAACAGATTCTGAGCGCTCGTTGAAACCCCAATCAGTTAATACCAGGGGCCTTTTATCAAAGTACCACGTACCTTTGCCTAGAACCGCATTCTTTTCATTGGAAGAGTTGAACCTGAAGACATAGGTAGACTCATTACGCTGAGAGACCATGGTGAGGCCTCTCCTCCAGGCGGAAAAAGCCACCTCCTTAACTCTCTTAAACGGTAGAGTCCCTTTTGTAAATTTACCCACAATGCAACATTTGAATTTTTCCGCACCTTTCTTGAGGACATCCTCTGGGGGGGATACAACATCTGATCCTTCCGATGGAGGCACGTAATCAAATTTCACTTCCTTGACAGGGCCCGGGGCCGCTCTTAAGACTGAAGACCAGGACTTTGCACCTTTTGACCCCATTTCAGTCTTCTCATCCTTCTCCCCATTTTTGGTGTTCTCCTTGCTTACTTTATCTGTAAGAGGTTCCTGTTTGTCTGTTTCCTGTTTACCCTTCGAGCTTTCACCCCTTTCCAAACCCCCAGGTGGGGCATTTTTTAGAATTCCTTTAACAGCTCCCACCCCCTTCTCACTGGCAACCGTGCTCTTAGGTACTTCCTTGCTAGTGAATATGGGAAGACCCATCTCATCCCTACCATCAATGAAACGCACTGGGCTTACTAACCCTGCATTAAAACTCTCCTTATCCTTCAAGATTTCTTTCTCAACTTCACTCACCGAAAAACCCTTCTTAGCAAGGAAACTATGGATATCCATCATTTGGTTGCGTAGCTTTATGAGGTCCTCTCTCTCATACTTATTGTTCGCAGCCACACCCTTTGCTACCATGTGTATCGTTTCTCTCTCTATCGCATCTCTAGCAGTCTCATATGAAGCTTCCTCCTCATCTGAGGTTGTCTCACATATCTTTTCAGTTGAGGTACCTCCCTGAAGGGTGGAAGGCACAACTAGGGCTGGAAAGTCCTCCACTTCTCTTCTTGCAAGCATTTCCTGAAACTTATCATCCTCCATATCCTGCATATAGCCAGGTAAACCAGATTCGGAGTCACAATTAGAACCTTGACTCACCATGGGAACTGACCGAAAAAGAAAACAAAAAGGGTAAGTAAGAAATATAGTGTTTAGGTTTGGGGGACAAGAGAAGGTGGAAGTAAATGAAGGGAATGAGGAGTTAATGATGGGGAAAGTGTTTTAGAGAATAGATCTGAAGATTTAGAAAATGGCGGCTAGGTTTGGGTGTTTTAGAAAGAAGGAGGAGCTTCTCTCTCTAGGACTCTCATTTTTGTGAAGAAACATTTCGACTACCATTGGTTTCTTAGAAATATACCAGGTGCCTCTTGAAAGAAAAGCATTGAGACTAGAGGCAGATGCAAACTTGAATAAAAACGTGTTCTCATCTTTCTGAAAGACGTTAATCAGACCTCTCTTTCTCAAATAATTATCAGCAAACATCGAGACTGCATAAAAAGACCTAGGGCCTTTAGTAAAGGTACCAACTGCGCACAATTTAAACCTCTCATTCCCCTTTTTGAGAACCTCTAAGGGGGGTTGGACAATTTTCGCTCCTTTTTCCAAGGGAAAATAAGAAAGCTTACAACTTAAGTGCAGTACTAGTAAGACCATCTATTCTAGATGAGAGTCGTTTTCTCTCTAGGAAACCCTAGGCAGCCGCCACCCAAATCATCTATTCTACACCTTCAATTCATCAGATCTATACACTACCTTCATGAATCCACTTTCCCTTCCTCTCCTCTCACCTTTTCTCATATTTCTTATAAGATATATTTAGTTTTGCCTGAACTTTCTTCGACGTTTAGTCGGTGTTCGGGTTTGTCTCTTTTCGAGGTTGTCTCTCTATTCTTGAGAGATGGGTCATCCAATCAGTTTGCTACTCCTCTGGTTCTTGTTGTTGGGGAGTTTATTGTCATGGTGGCTGAGGTTGACATTACTAACCTCTCTGTTTCTCGGAATAATAACTCGTTGTTTTCCGACAAACAATACTATGTTGAGGTGAAGGATTACTTTGTTAATTCACCTTCTTCCATACTGGGTTTAGAGGGTATTAATGAAAAAGATTCAGATGGGAATAACCATGATGAGATCTTTGATCGTACAAAGGTTGGGTCTTTTATTGATCTGCCCATGGTTTGGAAGATAACCATGGTCTCGGTATCGAAGATATGGCCACTGTGTAGTGGGACTTCTGATTTTTTTTTTTTTGCTAATTAAAATTTATACCATAGGGAAATGATTACATCTCTAGGGGCATACCCCGCGATTAGTAACACATCTACCTAACGGAACAACAAAGATAAAACATCAATAAAGCTAGATAAACTAGCAGTCTACAACATCACAACACAATAGCAAAAACTAACACATAAAGACTATGCAATAATTAACTTCGTCCTAGGCTTCCCGCCCATCACAGAGTTTTTAACAAAAATCTGTCTACCATATCCCACAGGAACCTTTTGAGAATAACACATCACAACATTGACCTTAGCAGGCCACAACCAATCAGTTCTACCATCATTGTAGTACGCTGCGCGAACTCCATTTTTGAAACGCCAAAAAACCAACAAACGACTTTGGCCAACATCACCAATGAAAAAACCTCGACACCAGGTTGAGATAAATCCAGTTTTCCTGAGAGAAAAAGCACAAATCGCTACAAGCCCATTTTCAATCCCTTCTTTACCAGCAACTGGCGACAGTAGGAGCCTACCAGCCACTGCAGCCATCGTGTCCCCTGCCTTAGAATCCTTGCTTAAATTTGTCATCGTCAGAACTACATAAATCCTACAATCAGGAAATCGAATCTGCTTGAACATGTTACATAATGAAGTAACAACATCACATCCTCCACCAATAAGGTGACCCCCATTTAGCAAGCCATCATCAACATGGCCCAACATATCACCCTCAGGAATACTCCAAAGGTCAGAACCATACACAGTTCCGTATCCCGTATCAGGCAAGTTAATGCCAGCAACATTCAACAAATGGCTCCTGCCTATCTTACAACTCGAGGCAGACCAAAATTGCACATAGATTGGAGCAACGTCCAAAAACAGCACAGAGCAAACAAACGTGTTCACCAAAGAAACCACCCAGGTCATACAAACCTCATTAACTTGACCAGCACCCCTGTCATCTCTCAATATAATGTCCCCATGACAACCATAGACCCAATCAGGGCGCCAAGACCTCCACTGTGAGACCATCATCTCACAATCAACCACCTCCCGAGTGCCACTGGATACCCCCAACTGAATCTTGTTAAACACCTGATCACAGTAAGACTGCAAACCAATCATCCGTTCATTCTGGCACATAGAAAGACTCACACCCAATTCGCCAATCGCGACATCTCTGGAAATCCTACCTATCAGAGATAGAAAACCCAAAGTATGGTGGTCATTGCAAGTCTGTCTATCCAGAACAGACCCCCCAGAAGTAACCCCATCTCTAGTCCAAATAAGAATCCCATTAACAATCATGGTTACATCCCAACATAAAGGAACACTATGAAGTGGCCTTGACAGCATCAAAGGGCCATTGAAACAGACGAACCCACACATACGACTGATTTTCCCTCTGAAGACAAGAAAAACTTCAATCACATAGTCATCAACACCATGCACATAAGGAAACATCCGCACGCATCTAACACATATCCCTTCCGTAAATTCCCAGAAACCATTATGATTCACAATAAGGTTGCCCCTCCTCTGATGCTGGAGCCCATTCGATTCAAGATCATCCAGATCTAAGACGTGCATACCATTGAAACTTGCAAAGTTTCGATGTGTCATTCCATCAAACACCTTGTATCTATCTCTTAGAATGCCATAACTGGGCACAGCAACACCCCACTTCTCTTCATAACCCATTACCTTGGAGGTAGTAGGCAATAAGTTTTGAACAAGCCCAACGGGAACAATGACCAGACCAGCAAGATCCTGTTGAGTCATTATGTTAAACACCATAAGCGCATCAGCACAAAGAAGAAAAAGGCCCTTCTCCCATAAGGGCAGCGCAAAAGAAACCCTTTTATTAGAAGCCACCATGAATATAGTATCCCCAACAGCAAGAACCAACGGATCTAAAACCTGAATGGTTGACCCATCTCTCAATAACTGAGAGAAACCCTCTAAAAGAGGCACCTTGCCTCCATTTACCAGGTGCAGGATAAAGCCCTCCCCGTCCATCCTTAGAGGAAGAAAACCCTGATTCTTGATAGACAAAAACCAACTACATATAGAGAGTTGCACACTCCCAACTCTGTTATCATAACCAAGATAAACCTTGCAGGGATCTTCGCTAGCCGAAACACCAGAAGCACTCTTAACACTAACGAGACCCACAACATCTTGAAACCAAGCTAAAGACCCCTCACCGGTAGTTCGAGGTACAGCACGAGCGACCGGAACCAACAAACCCATCTAAATAATATATAATAATATAAGAAATATTGTGTTTTAGGTGGAAGATCAAAAGAGAAATTATGGATTTAGGAAGGTTTAAGAGTGGATTTGATGGTGAAAAGGTGTAGATTAAGGTTAAAATTTGATGGTGGCTAGGGTTTGTTGCTAGAGAGAAAAGACGACTCTCATCTGTTTTTTCTGATGTTACACGGATTTGCTGGGATTTCTGATGCGGATTTGGGTAATAGGTTCTCCTGTGGTGATATAAACTTAGGTGTTTATATGCGAGGATCTGGTGTGATTCCTTTTTGTGAGGGTCATTCAGTCCGAGTGATGGATTTTCTTACGCAAACAATGAAGGAGGGGGAAAACCCTATAGAACAAAAGAAGGATGCAGTTGGTGTTGTGCTTCAGCGATGGTTGAATCATAGATCTGCAATTTTGTTTCATGGCCCTAAAAATATGGTCATGTTTGTGAAGTTTCATATGTTTGTAGCGGCCAAAGTTGGCTTGGTAGAAGGAAGTGATACTAGTTCTTTCCTATGCGAGACTGGAGAGAATGGAACCTCTCTTATTGGGTTATTTTCGAACTCGCTTCGAAGGGTCAGGGGTATGAACCTCGTTGATGTTTATGGTGGTTTATCCACGATTGTGAGCATGAATGTCAGGTTTTCCCTGATCTATAGGCTCTATGATGTGGCATGGAAGATGTTTGATGTAAGGTCTTAGAGGACTGTAAGGCGAGATACTTTTGATAGTATGGAGGCTTCGATTGGGTTGGCTTCTAAGCGGGTCTCATGGTGTGAGACTAACAACGCAGGCGACTATAGGTGCTGTGTTATTTTGTTTCATATGGGACTTCTCATGTGGCTAGAGAATCGGGATATGTTATATTCCGTTGATATGAAGACCATACTGGTTCAAGTCGAGCGGTTTTGTTTGCTTAATGGTGAACGAGTTGTTTGTCCTCGGTGGCTCCTTAAAAAGAAGCAAAGGTTTAGAATGATGGTGCGAACGGGGTTTGCCACTTCTGTTGTCCATATGTACATGGATGCTTTGGAACAACAACGGTGGAACCTGGTATTCCAAGCTGCTTCAAGGTATGAAGGCTGCCTCATGGTTCATATAAATTGTTTATGTGGAAAGTATAGGAATTTCGCCCCCACGGTGAGGTTGTATGTGACAGTCATGCTGGAAATTTCGGATGGTGCCATTGTGGCGGGGCTGTACCCTCCATTGGAGATTGCTTTTCTAGAAACCTACCACAGCAGGGGAGTCCTATGCAATGTTGAGGCTGTGAGATCGCATGGAGATGAAAACTCTGAAGTGCTATTCTGCACTAGGATGATGTTA
Source organism: Kitagawia praeruptora (assembly GCA_037693485.1). Lineage (NCBI taxonomy): Eukaryota > Viridiplantae > Streptophyta > Magnoliopsida > Apiales > Apiaceae > Kitagawia > Kitagawia praeruptora. Next base: position 91,041,181 of record CM075344.1, on the reverse strand, counting down.
GGACGTGGTCCTATGGAATGGGTGAGTAGGCCTGGTCCTACGGCTAGTCATGATGTGGGTTCACAAGTGTGGATTGTAGGATGCAGGTCTATTGTTATAGGCTTTGAAAATGCTGATGATGGTTTCACTATGAAAGACACATGGTCAGAATTTGGAAAACATGGACAGTTGCACATGGATCGTGTAAAGGTGCAAGGATGGGGAGCAGGTACGTGCCTAGATGAGCATCGCATGTACCATAACCAAAATGCTAATAGTGCTGTTTACTGCGGGCTCACTTCATGGTTGGAGGAAAAACAATTCAGTGGGGGCCACAAGGTCAAATTAATGATTAGAATGCAGTATATTAATTCGGGTCCCAACCTGGATTTATTGTTGTTGAAGGCGAGCAAGGATGGCTCCGTAAAACTATTTCCATGGCATATTTCTGAACTTATGTTATTAGACTAGTGTTGTACTAGTTTTAAGCTTCTTAGTTGTTGCCGTAGGGTGACTTTGTTATGCTATGGTGTAATCTTTTTGGTGATTTCGCGGGGTATGCCCCTAGAATTGTATAAGTTGTTCCTTTTGGTATAAAATCTTAATTAGCAAAAAAAAAAAGAAAATAAGAAAGCTTCACCTGGGAAGCATTAGAATCAGTTTTCACAACATTAGCCCAAGATTTCTTTCCCGGCTCCACTGTCGAGCCCGTTCCATGCCCCGGTTTATCATTGAAGGATTTATCAACAATTTCTACTGGATCGGACATTTTGTCGAACACCTTGTCAGCAACATTGCCTCTTGCCCCTGAGAATTTTTCAAGCCCGAAACACCCTCACCAACACCAGGACTGGATTTCTTGAATATAGGGAGACCAAATTCATCTCTTCCCAGAATAAATTGTGAAAAACCAGGTAGTCCAACATTAAAATTATCTTCTTTTTCAACCCTAGCCCTGTCAAATTCAGCCATTGTCAAACCCCGCGACTTCAAAAAACTTTGCATTTCCAGCATAGTGTTTCTAAGAGCTATGAGTTCTTCCCTTTCAGCTTTGCTAACCGCAAACGCCATTTTTGTAGCTTGATGAACTGTCTCCCTTTCAATTTTTGATCTTTCATCCTCAAAAGTGGGCTCATCATTCTCTGAGGAGCTACCCGACACAACCTCCTTCGCCAAGGGGATAACCCCCGAACTGCCAGGAAAGCCCATAGGAATTGGGTAATCCTCAACCTCCCTCCTCGCTCTAAGAACACTAGATCCATCATCACTGAACGAGTCCTGCATAAAACCGGGCAAACCAGTCTCAGGGTCGCAGTCTAAACCTTGACTAACCATGATAAAAAGAGAAAAATAGACTAAGGAAGAAATATAGTTGTTTTTAGGTTAAAGGTTTCGAGAGAACGTGAATTAGTGATGGTTTGAATAGTTAATGATGGAAAATAGGTGCTAGAAAAGTATATCTGAAGGAAAAAACTATGGCGGCTATTAGGGTTTATTTTAGTGAGAAGGTGGAGTTTCTCTCTCTAGGACTCTCATCTTTTGCTATCCTCTAGCAAAACTAATTTTCTTGTTCCAACGAGTCCAAAATGAGGTTTTAGTGAGTTTGAGGGGTCAAACGTGTCAAGAACTAGGCTACAAGTGGTTTCAATGTTCAAATAAGAAAAAGATGAAGTTAAATTAATGCTTTTGTTCCAACGAGTCCAAATTGAGGTTTTATTGAGTTTGAAGGGTCAAATGAGTCAAGAACAAGGCTACAAGTGATTTCCAAGTTCAAACAAGAAAAAAATGAATCTAAATTTATAGTTTTGTTCCAACGAGCCCAAGATGATGTTTTAGTTAGTTTTAAGGGTCAAACGAGTGAAGAACAAGGCTACAAGTGGTTTCCAAGTTCAAACGAGTCAAAAATGAAGCCAGGTTAATTTTTTTGTTCCAACTAGTCCAAAATGAAGTTTTAGTGAGTTTTAGGGGTCAACCTAGTCAAGAACAAGGCTACAAGTGGTTTCCATGGTCAAACGAGTCAAAAATGAAGTAAAATTAATTTTCTTGTTCCAACGAGTCCAAAATGAGGTTTTAGTGAGTTTGAGGGGTCAAACGAGTCAAAAATTAAGCTACAAGTGGTTTCCATGTTCAAACGAGTCAAAAATGAAGCAAAACTAATTTTCTTGTTCCAACCAGTCCATAATGAGGTTTTAGTGAGTTTGAGGGGTCAAACGAATCAAGAACAATGCTACAAGTGGTTTCCATGTTCAAACAAGTAAAAAATGAAGCCATATTATTTTTCTTGTTCCGACCGGTCCAAAATGAGGTTTTAGTGAGTCTTAGTCGCCAAACGATTAAAGAACAGGGCTCAAATGGTTTTCATGTTCAAACTAGTCAAAAATGAAGCAAAACTAATTTTCTTGTTCCAACGAGTCCAAAATGAGGTTTTAGTGAGTTTGAGGGGTCAAACGTGTCAAGAACTAGGCTACAAGTGGTTTCAATGTTCAAATAAGAAAAAGATGAAGTTAAATTAATGCTTTTGTTCCAACGAGTCCGAATTGAGGTTTTATTGAGTTTGAAGGGTCAAATGAGTCAAGAACAAGGCTACAAGTGGTTTCCAAGTTCAAACAAGAAAAAAATGAATCTAAATTTATAGTTTTGTTCCAACGAGCCCAAGATGATGTTTTAGTTAGTTTTAAGGGTCACACGAGTGAAGAACAAGGCTACAAGTGGTTTCCATGTTCAAACGAGTCAAAAATGAAGCCAGGTTAATTTTTTTGTTCCAACTAGTCCAAAATGAAGTTTTAGTGAGTTTTAGGGGTCAACCAAGTCAAGAACAAGGCTACAAGTGGTTTCCATGGTCAAACGAGTCAAAAATGATGTAAAATTAATTTTCTTGTTCCAACGAGTCCAAAATGAGGTTTTAGTGAGTTTGAGGGGTCAAACGAGTTAAAAATTAAGCTACAAGTGGTTTCCATGTTCAAACGAGTCAAAAATGAAGCAAAACTAATTTTCTTGTTCCAACGAGTCCAAAATGAGGTTTTAGTGAGTTTGAGGGGTCAAACGAATCAAGAACAATGCTACAAGTGGTTTCCATGTTCAAACAAGTAAAAAATGAAGCCATATTATTTTTCTTGTTCCGACCGGTCCAAAATGAGGTTTTAGTGAGTCTTAGTCGCCAAACGATTAAAGAACAGGGCTCAAATGGTTTTCATGTTCAAACGAGTCAAAAATGAAGCAAAACTAATTTTCTTGTTCCAACGAGTCCAAAATGAGGTTTTAGTTACAAACGAGCATTTCGGGATATTGAATTTCCCCCATACCATATCCAACCACTGGACTTGATTTCCAGTACCCCGAATGGATGATGACCAAATAGAAGATAATTTAACATTCTTTGCAGACATTCCATCCCAAGTAATGGAATCAGATTTATGTATCTGGACTTGCTGAACAGCTCATCTAATTTCAATGACATCGTTATGGTTCGAAGATGGGAGATCCCATGTCCCATTTCTAAGGTAGACGTTGATGCTTACTGAGCTTGTGGACTCGGCGGTTGAGATAATGGAGGGGGAGATGGCCAGAAGAGGCTTCCTGTTAACCCAGGGATCATGCCAGAAGAGAAAGTTAGAGTTCTCTCCTATATTATAGTGCAAGTGCTGCAAGGCCAGCTTCCTAGCATTGAATATTTTCCTCGCAATCCAACAACAGCGATACGGCATTGAGGCAGTCCAGAATTCCTTCTTCCACAACAGGACTTTATGAAACCATGCTATCCAAAGAGAACTAGAGGTGGGGTGTAGGATACGCCACAGCTGAATCCCAAGACCACCTTCCGCTTTCGGTTTACAACATTCCTCCCACCCTACTTTGTGTTAGAGTAGGTGCCCTAGAGGCAATACATTGTTTTTAAATAAACCTTATGTCATTTGATTATTAAATAAATGTATTTATTATGACTTTAATTACTGCGATATATTTTTTTTTTTTGCTAATTAAAAATTTTATACCAAAAGGAAACAACTAGTACATAACTAGGGGCATACCCCGCGAGACAACATCCAAGCTACAACTACAATACAACATGATACAAAGAATAAGAAGGTAAACCCTACTCAACATCTCGGATGTACCTAACCTATTCTTTTACATGATAAATAAGATGATGGTCGGGTCTTTACGAACCCAAACCTTAAACAAGCTACATGAGAACAGTTTCTCGCGCACCATACGCCTTATCTCACTGCTGACCACTGAGGTTGGGTGGCCAGGTCCAGGGTTGTGCATGCGGTAGTTACGCTCCTTCCAGACATGGTAGATAGCTGTGCTAAAAAACAGTTGAGCAATTAATTCCTCCTTTGCCCCCAGCTGTGTATTAACACAATTGCCTAACTGACAGTTGGACCAGTTCCGCGTGAAACGCCATGGCATAGACCTGCTAATAAGATCAAAGAATGGGCAAGCAGTGAAAATGTGGCTAACCGATTCATCATCCACCCCACACAAGACACATTTTGGGTCAACCTGCATTCCGAACATAAGCATTCTATCCTTCGTGAGAAGCCTGTTCTTTATGGCTAACCATGTGATGAATGAGCATTTCGGGATATTGAATTTCCCCCAGACCATGTTCAACCACTGGACATGAGTTCCAGTTTCCCGCATGGAGGACCAAATAGTAGTTAATTTGACATTCTTTGCTAACATTCCATCCCACGTAATAGAATCAGACTTATGAATTTGAATTTGTTGCACCGCCCGTCTAATTTCAATCACATCATTATGGTTCGAAGATGGCAGGTCCCAAATCCCATTTCGGAGGTAGACATTGATACTGACTGCACTCGTGGACTCAGCTGTAGATATAATGGATGGGGAGATATCCAGAAGAGGCTTCTTATGGACCCAGGGATCATGCCAGAAGAGAAAATCAGAGTTTTCTCCTATGTTATAGTGTAAATGCTGAAGAGCTCGCGGCCTCGCCTTGAATAATTTCCTTACAATCCAACATGAGCGATTTGGCATTGAGGAAGTCCAGAATTCCTTCTTTGCCAGCAAGGCTTTATGGAACCATGCTATCCAAATAGAGTTAGAGGTGGGCTGTAAGATACGCCACAGCTGATAAAGAATGGCAGCTTCATTCCATTCAAAAAGATTGTGAATGCAAAGACGGCCTTCCGCTTTCGGTTTACAGCACTCCTCCCATCCTACTTTATACTGACATTTCCCATCCGGCTTGTAAAAACCTCCCCAAAGAAACTTGAATAATAGAGCATTAATCTTTTTAAGAATTCCTTTCGGAAGGAAAAGAAACATACTCCAATATCCCACAATACTGACCAGTATAGCTTTGATCAGTTAGAGACGACCTGCAAAATTAAGAAATCTAGTTGTCCACAGCTCCACTTTGCTGCACAATCTACTGATCAGAGTCTGGTAGTCATTCTTGTTGAGCTTGCCCGTAATGAGAGGAAGCCCCAGGTAGGTGATAGGCATATGACCTCTTTGGAACCCTGAGTGAGTAAGAATAGCATCAACCACATCCTGTCTAACATTGGCAAAGAAGCAAGTAGTCTTGGAAATGTTTGGCTTTAGGTTCGAACAGCTTGAGAAGAGCTTGATCCCATCTAGCAGAGCTGAGACTGACCTAAGATCACCATGACTAAACAGGAACACATCATCAGCAAAAATAATGTGATTCAGTTTTACTTCCTTTGTTCTCCAATGGAATTTGAAATTAGGATCTCTAGTCATCTTATCCAGACAGGCTGAGAGAGCCTCCATGGCAATCACGAACAGATAAGGGGATAGGGGATCCCCCTGCCTCAGGCCAGACTCCCCTTTGAAAAAACCTTCCAAACTGCCATTCAACTTTACAGAAAACATTGTGGAAGTGATACATTTCTCCAGCCACTTGATGTACTGATTGGGAAACCGCATTTGTTCCATGATTTTAAACAGGAATTTCCAGTTTAGGGAGTCAAAAGCCTTATGTATGTCCAGCTTTATAGCACATCGGGGCTGACCTGAGTTGCCATTATAATCCTTGCATAAAGCTTGAGCAAGGAAAATATTGTCACCAATGGATCTCCTAGCTACAAAAGCAGACTGTACTGGAGAAATGATGGAGGGAAGGACAGCTTTGAGCCTCTTGGCCAACATAGAAGAAATGCATTTATACAGTACATTACAACAAGAGATGGGCCTAAAGTGTTGCATTTCAGAGGGGTTAGCCTGTTTAGGAACTAAACATATGGAAGCAGCATTTATTACTCTAGGCAAGTGCAGGGTATTAAAGAAATACATGATACTTTTAGTCACATCGTTTCCTACCAAATGCCAAACAGACAAGTAAAATTCAACTGTGAACCCATCTGGCCCAGGGCTCTTGTTCTTAGCCATTCTTTTTAATGTGCTTAGCACTTCACTTTCAGAAAAAGGGGCAGCCATAAGATTAACCTGGGAATCAGAGAGAGAGGGAAGAGGGATGTCATTAGGAAAATCTGCTACCTCAGATGTTTTTCCCAAAATATTTTTATAGAAATCCGTGGCCACTTTAGCCATATCAGCATGCGAGGAGTGTGAAACTGCTTAGGAGTTCTAGAGCCATGCTTCATTGCCACCTCATCAACCACAATATTCTGAAACTGCTGAAGAGTGGTGACATCCGGAGATATACTAGGCGATGTCACTGGCTTCCGCTTTGAGCGAACCTCCGTCCACCCCTTATCTACTTCCTCTTCTGTAACATCTACCTGGTGGTTAAGGGTTTGCTCATCCCCATCTGCTCCCCTCATGTGACTGTCCTCCTCCTCTAAAGCCCCTTCCTTTTGCTCGACCACCACTTTTTGTTGTTGAACTTCATTGACCTTACCAATTTGGTCCACTTTATCCTTTCCTTTGCCATTTTGGCCAGTTGAATCCCCTTTTGTATGGATTGAGCCCCCTGCCACCCATTCCCTAGAAGCCACCGGGCAAACGCTAATGGTGTGGCCAAGTGATTTACAGTGGTTGCACACCATTGGCTTATTAATGTATGTGACTTTAACCTCTACTATAGAACCATCCAGGTCCACCACTTTGAGGGTTGGTGGTAATGGATCCCCTACTTCATACTGCACACACATTTTAGCAAATGGCAGGATTTCTAGCTCAGATGTAAGGGCATCTGCCCCTAGTGGCTTGCCAATGGCACTAGCAACACGGCCCAAACCCTCCTGCGTCCAGTAACAATCTGGTAGATTGGCCAGCTTAACCCATAACGGCATTGAGGTAACAGGTTCTGAGCGCATAGTAAAACCCCAATCAGTTAGGACCAAAGGCCTTTTATCAAAGTACCACGTACCTTTGCTAAGAACCGCATTTTTCTCATTGGAAGAGTTGAACCTAAAAACATATGTAGACTCATTACGCTGAGAGACCATGGTGAGGCCTCTCCTCCAAGCTGAAAAAGCCACCTCCTTAACTCTCTTAAATTGTAAAGTTCCTTTGGTAAATTGACCCACAATGCAACATTTGAATTTTTCCGCACCTTTCTTGAGGACCTCCTCTGGGGGGGATACAACATCTGATCCTTCAGTTGGAGGCACGTAATTTCACTTCCTTGAAAGGTCCCGGGGCCGCTCTTAAAACTGAAGACCAGGATTTAGCTCCTTTTGACCCCATTTCAGTCTTCTCATTCTTCTCCCCATTTTTGTTGTTCTCATTGCTTACTTTGTCTGCAACAGGTTCCTGTTTACTCTTCGAGCTTTCACCCCTTTCCAAACCCCCAGATGGAGCATTCTTTAGAATTCCTTTAACCACTCTCACCCCCTTCTCATTGGCAGCCATGCTCTTAGGTATTTCCTTGCTAGAAAAAATGGGAAGACCCATCTCATCCCTACCATCAATGAAACGCACTGGGCTAACTAACCCTGCATTAAATCTCTCCTTATCCTTCAAGATTTCTTTTTCAACTTCAGTCACCGAAAAACCCTTCTTGGCAAGAAAGCTATGAATATCCATCATTTGGTTGCGGAGCTTTATAAGATCCTCTCTTTCATACTTGTTGTTCGCAGCCACACCCTTTGCTACCATGTGCATCGTTTCTCTCTCTATCGCATCTCTAGCGGTCTCATAAGAAGCTTCATCCTCATCCGAGGGTGTCTCACATATCTTCTCAGCTGAGGCACCTCCCTCTAAGGTAGTAGGCACTACTAGAGCTGGAAAGTCCTCCACTTCTCTTCGTGCGAGCATTTCCTGAAACTTATCATCCTCCATATCCTGCATATAGCCAGGCAAGCCAGATTCAGAGTCACAATGCGAATCTTGACTCACCATGGGAGAACTGATCGGAAAAGAAATAAATAAGTATAAGAAATATAGTGTTTAGGTTTGGGGAACAAGGGAAGGTGGAAGTAAATGAAGGGAATATGGAATTTATGATGAGGAAAGTGTGTAAGAGATTAGATCTGGAGATATTAAAAATGGCGGCTGGCTAGGGTTAAGGGTTAGAAAGAAGGAGGAGCTTCTCTCTCTAGGACTCTCATTATTTCCCAAGGCACTGCGATATATTTGTTAGCATAATAAATGTCCTTAGAATCATGATACACATTGTATAGTTTGAGTACATGACTTGAACTTGAGATTATATAATATATCATATTCTTAAAGGTCCCTAGTCGAGTATTATTATACAGGACAATAATAATACATAAATAGACTAGTATGTTTTTGACTGATAACCACATCTCATTGGTTATAAGTATGGAGATACTAAAGTCAATACATAGGTACATGTAGGGGTACATGGTACTGGACAGACCCACCGTGAGATTCTTCATGTTAATTAAGTCATAAGAAATACTCACAGTGATAATGGTGTAATGATCCTTTGACTTGAGATCATTATATTTCTATACGAGGATAATATACTTTGACTACATTAAAAGTTACCTTTGACCGGGTGATGATAAAAGTGGACATCGGGTATATTGTGAATCGTATGAGAAATATGAATGATAGATAAAGGATTTAACCCTCCTATCAGATAGGAGAGATATTATTGGCCTCTTGATTGAGTGAGACTATAAAATGCATGGCCGTGCTCAAATAATGATTTGTCTTAATAGTCTACTCATGTATCAAGTAAGCCCGAATTAAATTATGAAGAGGATGACTAAACACATGCCTCGAGTTTAATCTATAATATTTGGTTAAAGGGATTATATTACACGGGAACATTAATCACGAAAGGTTTTATCGAATCACGATTTAATTATTATTTAATTGGGTAGCAATGATGTATTACTAGATTCCGCTCATTGTTTATAATTTTATTGGAGAATAAAATTATTGCCAATTAAATAATAACCTATAGGGTCACACACATAGAACATTTAAAGGAAGAATTAATTTAAATTATAAATTTAAATTAATTAATGATTAAGATGGATTTTATTATATTAATTAAGTGGGACTTAATTAAGCTATAATAAAATGTAAAGATATATGAGATATGTTTTTATGATTTTTAATAATTGAGTATGACTTAATTATTATTATTTAAATAATAGGATTTTATTCTATTATTTAATTAAATCATATATGGGCTAGGTTTTGACATGGATTTTTGGCTTGACATTATCCTATATATATAAAGATATGGGGTAAAGTTTTTTGTACGTGAAAAAAAACAGAAGAGCCTTAGCCAGATAAACAAAACCCTAAAAACAAGATCTCATATTTTTCATTAGAGGCTAGTACCTCTCTTCCGGACAAGATCGTGAGGCGTTCTTGAAGGTGTTCGTGTGGATACCGTAGAGGGGGCTTCGAAGAGGAGTGCTCAGTAATCGTGGGAGGCTTGCATCTCCATCATTCTTTAAATGTAAAGCTTCGATAAGGTAATCGTTCTATCTACCATGATTATTCCAGCATTAAACATGGATCCCGGGCTTGGAATTCGATTTAATTTTTATTGTTTCCGCTGCGTTTTGATGCTCGAATTCCAACAATGGCATCAGAGCTACATGTTTAATGGATAATCTGGTTAAAATATGTGATACACGATCTGTTTGCATGATTTCTAGAACTGATTTTTTTGTTCTATGAACCCTACTGTATGCTATGTATATTCGAGCAAAAGGGCTGCGTTTTTCTACTGTTTTTAATTCGTTTTGCGATCTATTGCAACCTGCTGAGTTTTAATGAGATTAAAACGTGATCTTAACATCAGTAAACCAGTCTATAATCATCATATAGGATCAGTAGCTTTGTTCATGCATGAACGTATACATACGTGTTTATATATAAATATTATCTTCTCGGATTTGCATGCTTCGTTTTTAACTGGTTTCGATGTGTTAACAAGATTAAATTGTAATCATGAACGTCTGTCAAACCAGTTGTAGTCGATTATCATGAGCGTTTTATAAGATTTTTCAGTTCATGTATAAACATATACATACGTGTTCATACAACCTATATAACTAGGTTTAGATATTAAAACATTCATGAATCGGTGATGTATGATTGTGTTTTTACTGATATGGTATTCGTACGTATGTATGACAAGTTATGGAATCAAAAATCGAGTGAAAAACTGATGAAAAACGATGAACTAGGTTTCTGGAAAACTGCAGAAAAAATAGCATGTACAGGTGATGCGCATACTGAGTATGCGCATCTGCTAGTGTTTCGCCCATACACGCATACGTGGAATGCGTGTCTGATAGAAATAACAGAATAGGTCATATACGCATACTGTAGATGCGTAACTGTTTTTTTTAAATAAATAATAAAATAAATAAAATAAATTTTTTTTTTCAGCCAGGTTTTGCATGCTAAGATTAAATTATAAATGTTAATGTTTAACTTGGAGTATGCAAAATTTTATTAATTAGTAATTTTGATTACTAAGTTAATATTTAAATTAATTTTATTATTTATGATTTGATCATATTTAATTTATGTTGTATAAAATTGTGATTATACAATATGTGATGTTTCTAATTGCTATGTGAGCATGATGCATGGTTATGGCCCCAAGACCTAGTTTTCAATTTATTTTATTAATTTTAATTTATGGTTTGTAATAATTAAATACGACTTGCATGTCGTTTTTCCTTTTTGTAATTATTTTATCTCGAATGCAACTCGAGTTCTTTTGTAAAATGTTTCAAGAGGAGCTTGGAGGCAATCAAGGCAGCTTTGGAAGCGAAGCAAGAGATTTTGTAATAATTAGTTATTACCACCATAGATTGACCTTGATTTTTCCATTACCTTGGAAAAATCGCATAGGATTGTGCCATAACCATAGCATATTAATTTATGTGATGCACTTTATGTTAGTATTGGTGCCCTAGAGGCAATGCAATACATTATATTTATGTTTGAGTGATTTTATATATTCAATATATATATGTTTATTATTGGCTTTATTTACTGCGAAATAAATAAAGTATAATAAATGTCCTTAGAATCTTGATACAAATTATATAGTTGCAAGTATGTGACTTGAACATGAGATTATATAATGATCGTATCATATTCTTAAATGTCCCTAGCCGAGTATTATTATTAATTAGGACAATAATAATACACTGAGGCTAGTATGATAATTGACTGATGACCACATCTCATTGGTCATTAGTATGAAGATACTAAAAGCAATGCATAGGTAACTGTACGAGTACAGGGTACTGGACAGACCCACAGTGAGATACATCATGGTAAATAATAAATGTGTCATATGTATTCTCACAGTGATAATGGTGTAATGATCCTTAGACCTGAAGTCGTTATAATTCTACATGAGAATTAATATATTTTGAATTCGTCAAAAGTTATCTTTAGCCGGATAATGATAAAGGTGAATATCGGATATATTATGAATCATGTGAGAAATATGAACGATCTAGATGGGATTTAAATCTCCTGATAAAGGAGTGATATTATCGGCCTCTTGTTTGAGTGAGACTATGAAATGCATGGCCATGCTCAAATGTTGATTTGATTAAATAGTCTACTCATCGATCAAGAAAATGAAGATTAAATTATGAAGAGGATGACACATAACATGCCTCGAGTTTAATCTATAATATCATGATTTAAAGGGATTATATTACATGGAACATTAGTCATAAAAGGTTGATTGAATCGTTGATTTAATTATTGTTTTATTGGGTAGCAATAATGTGTTACTAGACGCCGCTTATTGTTTATAATTTTATTAAAGAATAAAATTATTGCCAATGAAATAATAACCTACAGGGTCACACACAAAGAATGTTTAAAAGGGAAATTAATTTATTTCATGAATTTAAATTAATAATAATTTAAATTATGATTTTAAATTAATAATAAATAATAATTCGAATTTTATAAAATTAATTAAGTGAGACTTGATTAGTTAAAGATAAAATTTGAAGATGTATTTTCTTGACTTATTTGATTAATTAAGTATGACTTAATTAATTTATTTAAATAAATAAGATTTGTTTAAATAAAAATGGCCTAATTGTTTAAGGCTCCATTTTACTTTCTTTTTCTATATAAGCCAATTGTTGGCAAGTCTTCAAGGGAACAAAACTGAAAATATTCAGTTCATACACAAGGGAGAGAAATCAATTCAAGTCAAGAACACATCCGTTTTATTTATTTTGGCTAGTACCAATTTCCGTGGCGAAATCGTTCGACGAATCAAGCAAGCATTCAAGTGTGGATACCGGTGGAGGAGTTACACTTCTAGCTCTCAAGATCAACAAGTTTTTGCTCTCAAGATCAACAAGCTAGGATCTCCATTTGTCATCCATTGGAAAGCTTAACAAGGTACTATCTTGTTCTTGAGTATTTATACCATGATCATCAATTTTATACATGGATCCGGGCTTTGGAATTCGTTTTTAATTGTTATTTACGTATTATCCGCTGCGTTTTCATGCCCGAATTCCAACAATGGTATCAGAGCTACATGTATAAAAGGATGATTTGGTCTTGTGTTCTTGAAAATGAATCATACATGAATTTATGAATTATGCCATGCTTCATTTTAGCATACAAAAGATTATTTATAAATTGTTATAATTGTTTGTATGATGTTATAAATTGTTATAACATGTTTTGGATGATGTACTATATGTTAGTTATGTTAAACACATCATTAGAATGTCATTTAGAACTGATCAGAACTAAAGGAAAACATTCTGCAAGTTTCTGGGAAAAATCTGCAGATTCTGGGAATTTCTGGAAATACAGGTGTAACGCATTAATATGATGCGTGTCTGCAAAAACATAGACGGGTTGCGCATTCTTGTAATGCGCATCGGAAGTATTATACAGGTGTTGCGCATGCGATAGATGCGCATCAGACGTAGATAGAATGTGGTTCGCATGATTGACATGCGCATCCGCATGTTTGATTCAGCAGATCTCAGTGGACGTTGCTTTAACAGATAGTTTTGTTTTAAAATAACTTTTCTTTTTCTTTTTTTGCTTTTACTTTAGAAAAAGAAAATTTATTGGTTTTAATCATTAGATTCCTAATGCTTTTAATGATTAAAGTTTTAATAATTGAATATTTAAATTATGAATTTATATATTATTATTAATTCAAAATTTTATTAATTAATTTAATTTCGAATTTTGTAATATATTTAAATTATGAATTTGAATATTATTATTAATTCGAATTTTATTTTAATTAATGATTTTAATAATTGAATATTTAAATTTCGAATTTAATATTATTATTAAATGCGATTTTGATTAATTTTAATTTTAAATTCGATTTTAATTATTAAAATTGATTTTTTTTAATTCCCTTTTAAATAATTAGGTATTTAAATTGTGGAGTTAAATATTAATCGATGTGATCATGATTAATGTGATGTCTGTAATTGTTATATGAGGATGGTGCATTGGTTATGGCCTAAAGACCCGTAGAATAAATGTTTTAATTTTATTTATGGTCTGTAATAATTAAATACGACTTGCATGTCGTTATTCTTGTAATTATTATATCTCGAATGCAACTCGAGTTCTTTTGTAATGTATTTCAAAACGAGCTTGGAGGCAATCAATGGAGGCTTGGGAAGCAATGAAGAATTTTGTAATAATTAGTTATTACAACCATAGATTGACCTTGATCTTTTCATTAGCTCGAAAAGATCGCATAGGATCGGGCCATAACCATCGCACATTTAATTTTGCGTAACTGCACTTTACATATGATGCATGGATATATTAGATATATGTATGGATGCATGGATGTATGGATAAATTTAGAATGTATGTATTAGATACGACACATATGCCATGTTTAAACAAGATAAAATCTGTAACGATTTAAGATTTAAACAGACGATCAAGATCGTTAAATTTTTCTAAAAATCCCTTAAGAAATATTAAGTTAAACAGATGCTTTCCAACAAATAACACTCATTAAATCCTAGATCATTGAGGAGTGGATTTGCCAAAGCAAGGGCTTCTCTTTTATCGTGGTGAGATGTGATTAAGTAAACAAGCTTACTTGAATTGTTATTATTGGGTCCAACTTAAATAAGTCGTCATAATAGGATTATGAACTTATAAGCATAGAGTTTAGTGAAATCTATTAGATAGATCGGAGCAATATGTTGTTCACTAAGCTATCCAAGAGTTATATACGATATAATTGACATAACGGTCTACCTAAATAATCATATTTAAGAGGAAAGCCAAAGCTGACTTAAAATATGATGAAATATGGATCTTGGCTCACTAGGAAATGTTTTATGGGAACCATTTTCCGAATTGATAGTAAGGGATATTAATTTGATAAAAATAGTGGGAGGTATATTACGAATATGCTATAAATCAACTTGAACATAATTGGTTTTACGAAACATGCAAACTTACTCATTTTATGCGCTTTTACAAAATTGTAGATAATAAATGGCAAACAACACAAATCACTTTTCGATACGATCAGTCCTAGAAAAGGAAAAGCTGACAGGGACAAACTTCCTAGATTGGTTTAGGAACTTGAGGATTGTCCTCAGGCAGGAGCGAAAGCTGTATGCCATTGAAGTTCCTCACCCAAATCCTCCTCCTACTGGATCCACACGTGCCGAGCAAAATGCTTATCAGAAGCATTTGGATGACTCAACTGATGTGTCATGCCTAATGCTTGCATGCATGGCTCCAGAGATTCAAAAGCAACATGAATTGATGAATGCTTATGAAATAATCGAGCACCTCAAAAGTATGTTTGAGGGACAAGCTCGCCAGGAGAGATATGATACGAGCAAGGCTTTGTATGCTTGTAAACAGGGAGAGCGAGACCCGGTTGGACCACACGTTCTTAAGATGATTGGGTACATTGAACAACTAAGTACCTTGGGCTTCCCGATTGGTCCGGAGGCTCAAATAGATTTGATCTTACAATCACTTAACAAGAACTTTTCTCAATTCGTTATGAACTACAACATGAATGAGATAGATAAGACACCCACTGAATTGTTGGGCATGTTAAGAACTGCTGAAACCAACATTCAGAAGGAATCTCCTTCTCCCATGCTGATGGTGAACAAAGGAGGTGCCAAAGGGAAAAGAAAGTGGAAAGGCAATAAGAAGAGGAATGTATCCAAATCTGCTGCCAATCCTAATTCTGCTCCCAAGAAGGCTACCAAGCCTAAAGGTGGTGTTGAAAAGGGTGATTGTCACCACTGTGGTAAACCGGGACACTGGAGGAGAAACTGTCATGCCTATTTGGAAGAACTTAAGAAGAAGAAGGCTGCTGGCCAGACTTCTACTTCAGGTATTTATGTTATAGAAGTCAATTTGTCTACTTCTACATCTTGGGAATTGGATACCGGATGTGGTTCTCACATTTGTATAAATGTGCAGGAACTGCAAAGGAGTAGGGAACTGGCTAAGGGAGAGGTAGACCTACGAGTTGGAAATGGAGCAAAGGTTGCTGCTTTGGCTGTAGGGACTTACCATTTATCATTGCCCACTGGGCTTATATTAGAACTTGAAAACTGTTTGTATGTGCCTTCTATTTGTAGAAACATTATTTCTGTTTCTTGTTTAGACAAGAAAGGTTTTTCATTTACCTTTAAAGACAATGGTTGCTCTTTTGGTTTGAATGACATTACCTATGGTGTTGCACAGTTATTTAACGGTTTGTATGTTCTTAATTTAGATACTCCTATCTTGAATATAAATAACAAACGACTTAAAACTAATGACTCAAATCAAACATACCTTTGGCACTGTCGTCTAGGCCATATAAACGAGAAACGCATTTCCAAGTTACATCAAGATGGTTTCTTGGATCAGTTTGATTTTGAATCATATGATGAATGTGAGGCTTGTTTACTAGGCAAGATGACTAAAGCTCCTTTTACCGGACAGGGTAAGAGGGCCACCGTACGACTAGAACTAATACATAGCGATGTATGTGGTCCTATGAGATCGATGGCAAGGGGTGGCTATTTCTACTTCATTACGTTTACTGATGATTTCAGTAGATACGGATATGTGTATCTTTTGAAGAACAAATCCGAAGCATTTGAAAAGTTCAAAGAGTATAAGGCAGAAGCAGAAAAGCAAACTGGCGAAAGCATAAAAACTCTAAGATCTGATCGAGGAGGTGAATACTTAAGCCATGAGTTTAAGAACTATTTGAGGGAGTGTGGTATTGTATCACAACTCACTCCTCCTGGAACACCACAATGGAATGGGGTTTCTGAAAGGAGGAATCGTACCTTGTTGGACATGGTGCGATCAATGATGAGTCAAGCAGATCTTCCAATTAGTTTCTGGGGTTATGCCCTGGAAACGGCTGCATATACACTAAACCGTGTTCCTACTAAAACGGTTCAACAAACTCCATATGAGATATGGACAGAAAAACGTCAAAGCATGTCCTTTATGAAAGTATGGGGATGTGAAGCGTTTGTGAAACGCCTAATGTCAGACAAGCTTGGACCAAAATCTGAAAAATGTATTTTTGTGGGATACCCAAATGAAACAAAGGGTTATTCTTTCTATAATCCTTCAGAGAACAAAGTAATTGTTGCTCGAACTGCTGTATTTTTAGAAAGAGAGCTAGTCTCTAGAAAAGACAGTGGGAGGAAAATAGATCTCGATGAAGATCGAGAACCACTTGATAACATTGAACCTGAGATGGAGCATGAGCAAGATATACAAGATAACACTGCTCAAGAAACACAGGTTGTTCGTAGATCTAGTAGGACTCGCTATGATTCAAGAAGAAATTATGGATTTCTCCTAATTTAAATAAATAAGATTTGTTTAAATAAAAATGGCCTAATTGTTTAAGGCTCCATTTTACTTTCTTTTTCTATATAAGCCAATTGTTGGCAAGTCTTCAAGGGAACAAAACTGAAAATATTCAGTTCATACACAAGGGAGAGAAATCAATTCAAGTCAAGAACACATCCGTTTTATTTATTTTGGCTAGTACCAATTTCCGTGGCGAAATCGTTCGACGAATCAAGCAAGCATTCAAGTGTGGATACCGGTGGAGGAGTTACACTTCTAGCTCTCAAGATCAACAAGTTTTTGCTCTCAAGATCAACAAGCTAGGATCTCCATTTGTCATCCATTGGAAAGCTTAACAAGGTACTATCTTGTTCTTGAGTATTTATACCATGATCATCAATTTTATACATGGATCCGGGCTTTGGAATTCGTTTTTAATTGTTATTTACGTATTATCCGCTGCGTTTTCATGCCCGAATTCCAACAATGGTATCAGAGCTACATGTATAAAAGGATGATTTGGTCTTGTGTTCTTGAAAATGAATCATACATGAATTTATGAATTATGCCATGCTTCATTTTAGCATACAAAAGATTATTTATAAATTGTTATAATTGTTTGTATGATGTTATAAATTGTTATAACATGTTTTGGATGATGTACTATATGTTAGTTATGTTAAACACATCATTAGAATGTCATTTAGAACTGATCAGAACTAAAGGAAAACATTCTGCAAGTTTCTGGGAAAAATCTGCAGATTCTGGGAATTTCTGGAAATACAGGTGTAACGCATTAATATGATGCGTGTCTGCAAAAACATAGACGGGTTGCGCATTCTTGTAATGCGCATCGGAAGTATTATACAGGTGTTGCGCATGCGATAGATGCGCATCAGACGTAGATAGAATGTGGTTCGCATGATTGACATGCGCATCCGCATGTTTGATTCAGCAGATCTCAGTGGACGTTGCTTTAACAGATAGTTTTGTTTTAAAATAACTTTTCTTTTTCTTTTTTTGCTTTTACTTTAGAAAAAGAAAATTTATTGGTTTTAATCATTAGATTCCTAATGCTTTTAATGATTAAAGTTTTAATAATTGAATATTTAAATTATGAATTTATATATTATTATTAATTCAAAATTTTATTAATTAATTTAATTTCGAATTTTGTAATATATTTAAATTATGAATTTGAATATTATTATTAATTCGAATTTTATTTTAATTAATGATTTTAATAATTGAATATTTAAATTTCGAATTTAATATTATTATTAAATGCGATTTTGATTAATTTTAATTTTAAATTCGATTTTAATTATTAAAATTGATTTTTTTTAATTCCCTTTTAAATAATTAGGTATTTAAATTGTGGAGTTAAATATTAATCGATGTGATCATGATTAATGTGATGTCTGTAATTGTTATATGAGGATGGTGCATTGGTTATGGCCTAAAGACCCGTAGAATAAATGTTTTAATTTTATTTATGGTCTGTAATAATTAAATACGACTTGCATGTCGTTATTCTTGTAATTATTATATCTCGAATGCAACTCGAGTTCTTTTGTAATGTATTTCAAAACGAGCTTGGAGGCAATCAATGGAGGCTTGGGAAGCAATGAAGAATTTTGTAATAATTAGTTATTACAACCATAGATTGACCTTGATCTTTTCATTAGCTCGAAAAGATCGCATAGGATCGGGCCATAACCATCGCACATTTAATTTTGCGTAACTGCACTTTACATATGATGCATGGATATATTAGATATATGTATGGATGCATGGATGTATGGATAAATTTAGAATGTATGTATTAGATACGACACATATGCCATGTTTAAACAAGATAAAATCTGTAACGATTTAAGATTTAAACAGACGATCAAGATCGTTAAATTTTTCTAAAAATCCCTTAAGAAATATTAAGTTAAACAGATGCTTTCCAACAAATAACACTCATTAAATCCTAGATCATTGAGGAGTGGATTTGCCAAAGCAAGGGCTTCTCTTTTATCGTGGTGAGATGTGATTAAGTAAACAAGCTTACTTGAATTGTTATTATTGGGTCCAACTTAAATAAGTCGTCATAATAGGATTATGAACTTATAAGCATAGAGTTTAGTGAAATCTATTAGATAGATCGGAGCAATATGTTGTTCACTAAGCTATCCAAGAGTTATATACGATATAATTGACATAACGGTCTACCTAAATAATCATATTTAAGAGGAAAGCCAAAGCTGACTTAAAATATGATGAAATATGGATCTTGGCTCACTAGGAAATGTTTTATGGGAACCATTTTCCGAATTGATAGTAAGGGCTATTAATTTGATAAAAATAGTGGGAGGTATATTACGAATATGCTATAAATCAACTTGAACATAATTGGTTTTACGAAACATGCAAACTTACTCATTTTATGCGCTTTTACAAAATTGTAGATAATAAATGGCAAACAACACAAATCACTTTTCGATACGATCAGTCCTAGAAAAGGAAAAGCTGACAGGGACAAACTTCCTAGATTGGTTTAGGAACTTGAGGATTGTCCTCAGGCAGGAGCGAAAGCTGTATGCCATTGAAGTTCCTCACCCAAATCCTCCTCCTACTGGATCCACACGTGCCGAGCAAAATGCTTATCAGAAGCATTTGGATGACTCAACTGATGTGTCATGCCTAATGCTTGCATGCATGGCTCCAGAGATTCAAAAGCAACATGAATTGATGAATGCTTATGAAATAATCGAGCACCTCAAAAGTATGTTTGAGGGACAAGCTCGCCAGGAGAGATATGATACGAGCAAGGCTTTGTATGCTTGTAAACAGGGAGAGCGAGACCCGGTTGGACCACACGTTCTTAAGATGATTGGGTACATTGAACAACTAAGTACCTTGGGCTTCCCGATTGGTCCGGAGGCTCAAATAGATTTGATCTTACAATCACTTAACAAGAACTTTTCTCAATTCGTTATGAACTACAACATGAATGAGATAGATAAGACACCCACTGAATTGTTGGGCATGTTAAGAACTGCTGAAACCAACATTCAGAAGGAATCTCCTTCTCCCATGCTGATGGTGAACAAAGGAGGTGCCAAAGGGAAAAGAAAGTGGAAAGGCAATAAGAAGAGGAATGTATCCAAATCTGCTGCCAATCCTAATTCTGCTCCCAAGAAGGCTACCAAGCCTAAAGGTGGTGTTGAAAAGGGTGATTGTCACCACTGTGGTAAACCGGGACACTGGAGGAGAAACTGTCATGCCTATTTGGAAGAACTTAAGAAGAAGAAGGCTGCTGGCCAGACTTCTACTTCAGGTATTTATGTTATAGAAGTCAATTTGTCTACTTCTACATCTTGGGTATTGGATACCGGATGTGGTTCTCACATTTGTATAAATGTGCAGGAACTGCAAAGGAGTAGGGAACTGGCTAAGGGAGAGGTAGACCTACGAGTTGGAAATGGAGCAAAGGTTGCTGCTTTGGCTGTAGGGACTTACCATTTATCATTGCCCACTGGGCTTATATTAGAACTTGAAAACTGTTTGTATGTGCCTTCTATTTGTAGAAACATTATTTCTGTTTCTTGTTTAGACAAGAAAGGTTTTTCATTTACCTTTAAAGACAATGGTTGCTCTTTTGGTTTGAATGACATTACCTATGGTGTTGCACAGTTATTTAACGGTTTGTATGTTCTTAATTTAGATACTCCTATCTTGAATATAAATAACAAACGACTTAAAACTAATGACTCAAATCAAACATACCTTTGGCACTGTCGTCTAGGCCATATAAACGAGAAACGCATTTCCAAGTTACATCAAGATGGTTTCTTGGATCAGTTTGATTTTGAATCATATGATGAATGTGAGGCTTGTTTACTAGGCAAGATGACTAAAGCTCCTTTTACCGGACAGGGTAAGAGGGCCACCGTACGACTAGAACTAATACATAGCGATGTATGTGGTCCTATGAGATCGATGGCAAGGGGTGGCTATTTCTACTTCATTACGTTTACTGATGATTTCAGTAGATACGGATATGTGTATCTTTTGAAGAACAAATCCGAAGCATTTGAAAAGTTCAAAGAGTATAAGGCAGAAGCAGAAAAGCAAACTGGCGAAAGCATAAAAACTCTAAGATCTGATCGAGGAGGTGAATACTTAAGCCATGAGTTTAAGAACTATTTGAGGGAGTGTGGTATTGTATCACAACTCACTCCTCCTGGAACACCACAATGGAATGGGGTTTCTGAAAGGAGGAATCGTACCTTGTTGGACATGGTGCGATCAATGATGAGTCAAGCAGATCTTCCAATTAGTTTCTGGGGTTATGCCCTGGAAACGGCTGCATATACACTAAACCGTGTTCCTACTAAAACGGTTCAACAAACTCCATATGAGATATGGACAGAAAAACGTCAAAGCATGTCCTTTATGAAAGTATGGGGATGTGAAGCGTTTGTGAAACGCCTAATGTCAGACAAGCTTGGACCAAAATCTGAAAAATGTATTTTTGTGGGATACCCAAATGAAACAAAGGGTTATTCTTTCTATAATCCTTCAGAGAACAAAGTAATTGTTGCTCGAACTGCTGTATTTTTAGAAAGAGAGCTAGTCTCTAGAAAAGACAGTGGGAGGAAAATAGATCTCGATGAAGATCGAGAACCACTTGATAACATTGAACCTGAGATGGAGCATGAGCAAGATATACAAGATAACACTGCTCAAGAAACACAGGTTGTTCGTAGATCTAGTAGGACTCGCTATGATTCAAGAAGAAATTATGGATTTCTCCTAATTGAAAATGGCGATGTGATGCTCATAGATCAAGATGAGCCTCTCACCTATCAAGATGCTATGAACTCACCAGACTCTAAGAGATGGCAAGAAGCCATGAATTCTGAAATGGATTCCATGTATGAAAACCAAGTATGGACTTTGGTTGATCCACCTGAAGGGGTAAAACCTATCGAGTGCAAATGGATTTTCAAGAAGAAAATCGACATGGAAGGTAATATACAGACCTATAAAGCTCGACTGGTTGCAAAAGGTTTCAAACAAATTCATGGTATTGACTATGATGAAACCTTCTCACCTGTAGCAATGATAAAATCCATCAGAATTATGCTAGCAATAGCGGCTTACTATGATTACGAAATTTGGCAGATGGATGTCAAAACAGCCTTCCTTAACGGAAGCCTTGAAGAGGATGTGTACATGACACAACCTGAAGGTTTTAGAAATCCAAAGGATGCTGGAAAAGTATGTAAGCTGCGTAGATCCATTTATGGATTGAAGCAGTCCTCTCGGAGATGGAACATCCGGTTTGATGAAATAGTAAAAGGTTTTGGCTTTATTCAGAACATGGATGAACCATGTGTTTACAAAAGGTTTAGTGGGAGCCATGTGGCATTCCTAGTTTTATATGTCGATGATATATTAATAATAGGGAATGACATTCCTTTTCTACAGGCTGTAAAGACTTGGTTAGGACAAAGTTTCTCTATGAAAGACTTGGGCGAGGCTACCTATATATTAGGGATCAGGATCTATAGAGATAGATCAAGAAGATTAATCGGCTTAAGCCAGAGTACATATATTGACAAAATTTTGCATCGTTTTGGAATGCAAGATGCAAAAAGGGGATATGTCCCTGTATCTCATGGGATAACGATCTCAAAAGAGAATGGTCCTAAATCATTGGATGATAAAGACCGCATGAGTAAGATACCATATGCTTCAGCAATTGGATCTATCATGTATGCAATGATATGTACTCGTCCGGATGTCTCGTATGCTTTGAGCATGACGAGCAGATACCAGTCTAATCCAGGTGAAGGTCACTGGACGGCGGTCAAGAATATTCTTAAGTACTTGAAAAGGACTAAAGATTCATTCTTGGTGTATGGAGGAGAAGAGAAGCTAACGGTAAAGGGTTACACGGATGCTAGTTTTCAGACTGACAGAGATGACTCTGTGTCTCAGTCTGGATTTGTGTTTTGCCTAAATGGAGGTGCTGTAAGCTGGAAAAGTTCGAAGCAAGAGACAGTAGCTGATTCTACAATGGAATCCGAGTATATTGCTGCATGTGAGGCAGCCAAGGAAGCTGTATGGTTACGGAAGTTCATTACAGACCTTGGTGTCGTTCCATCGATCGCAGATCCCATAGATCTTTACTGCGATAATAATGGAGCTATAGCACAGGCCAAGGAGCCGAGAGCTCATAGCAGAACAAAGCATATACTTCGGAGATATCACCTTATTCGAGAAATAAATGATAGAGGTGATATTCACATATGTAAAGTGCATACTGATGATAATATTGCAGACCCGCTGACTAAGGCTCTGTCGCAGCAGAAGCATGAATGTCACACTAGTAGCATGGGTATTCGATACATGGGTGATTGGCTCTAGTGCAAGTGGGAGATTGTTAGTATTGGTGCCCTAGAGGCAATGCAATACATTATATTTATGTTTGAGTGATTTTATATATTCAATATATATATGTTTATTATTGGCTTTATTTACTGCGAAATAAATAAAGTATAATAAATGTCCTTAGAATCTTGATACAAATTATATAGTTGCAAGTATGTGACTTGAACATGAGATTATATAATGATCGTATCATATTCTTAAATGTCCCTAGCCGAGTATTATTATTAATTAGGACAATAATAATACACTGAGGCTAGTATGATAATTGACTGATGACCACATCTCATTGGTCATTAGTATGAAGATACTAAAAGCAATGCATAGGTAACTGTACGAGTACAGGGTACTGGACAGACCCACAGTGAGATACATCATGGTAAATAATAAATGTGTCATATGTATTCTCACAGTGATAATGGTGTAATGATCCTTAGACCTGAAGTCGTTATAATTCTACATGAGAATTAATATATTTTGAATTCGTCAAAAGTTATCTTTAGCCGGATAATGATAAAGGTGAATATCGGATATATTATGAATCATGTGAGAAATATGAACGATCTAGATGGGATTTAAATCTCCTGATAAAGGAGTGATATTATCGGCCTCTTGTTTGAGTGAGACTATGAAATGCATGGCCATGCTCAAATGTTGATTTGATTAAATAGTCTACTCATCGATCAAGAAAATGAAGATTAAATTATGAAGAGGATGACACATAACATGCCTCGAGTTTAATCTATAATATCATGATTTAAAGGGATTATATTACATGGAACATTAGTCATAAAAGGTTGATTGAATCGTTGATTTAATTATTGTTTTATTGGGTAGCAATAATGTGTTACTAGACGCCGCTTATTGTTTATAATTTTATTAAAGAATAAAATTATTGCCAATGAAATAATAACCTACAGGGTCACACACAAAGAATGTTTAAAAGGGAAATTAATTTATTTCATGAATTTAAATTAATAATAATTTAAATTATGATTTTAAATTAATAATAAATAATAATTCGAATTTTATAAAATTAATTAAGTGAGACTTGATTAGTTAAAGATAAAATTTGAAGATGTATTTTCTTGACTTATTTGATTAATTAAGTATGACTTAATTAATTTATTTAAATAAATAAGATTTGTTTAAATAAAAATGGCCTAATTGTTTAAGGCTCCATTTTACTTTCTTTTTCTATATAAGCCAATTGTTGGCAAGTCTTCAAGGGAACAAAACTGAAAATATTCAGTTCATACACAAGGGAGAGAAATCAATTCAAGTCAAGAACACATCCGTTTTATTTATTTTGGCTAGTACCAATTTCCGTGGCGAAATCGTTCGACGAATCAAGCAAGCATTCAAGTGTGGATACCGGTGGAGGAGTTACACTTCTAGCTCTCAAGATCAACAAGTTTTTGCTCTCAAGATCAACAAGCTAGGATCTCCATTTGTCATCCATTGGAAAGCTTAACAAGGTACTATCTTGTTCTTGAGTATTTATACCATGATCATCAATTTTATACATGGATCCGGGCTTTGGAATTCGTTTTTAATTGTTATTTACGTATTATCCGCTGCGTTTTCATGCCCGAATTCCAACACTTTACATATGATGCATGTGTAGAGTAGCAAATGTATGCATGTTTTAATTAGATTAATGATGTATGCATGTATTAGATACGTCACCCATACCATGCTTGCCATGCTAAACAAGATAAAATCTGTAACGATTTGAGATTTTAAAATGAACAAACGATCATGAGATTTCAGTGTTTATGAAACACGGAATTAAATACGAATTTTCAATTATTTAGATATGGGGAGATTTTGTCAAAAACAGGTTTTACCTGTAAGGAAGTTGGGTATTAAGTGAGGCCACTTGTGACTCCTCCAACAACCTGGAAATCAAACTATTGATGAATATTGATTTGAAGTATTTAATTTAAGGAAAAATTGGGAATCTCTTTATGATGGGATCATGGTCGTTTTAATTCAAAACCCCTTAACAAAATATTAAGTTTTAATCGGATGCTTTCCAATGAATGAACACTCATTGAATCCTAGATCGATAAGGGGAATGACTGCCAGTGGCAGGGGACTCCTGTCTATCGTGGTGAGATGTGACGAATATAAGTGGTTATATTCGACCGTTGAATCATTGGGTTTAACTTAACTGAGTCGTCATAATAAGGTGAAAATAAACGGTTATATTCAATTATTATGAACTTAGAAGCATAGAGTTTGGTTCAAAATCTATTAGATAGACAAGAACAATTGTTGTTCACCAAACTATCTAAGAATTATATATGATATAATTGACAACTGTTGTCTACCTAAATAATCATGTTTTAAGGACTACCAGTGGTTGACTTAGGATATGACGAAATATGGATCTTGGCTTACTAGAAAGATTTATGGGATATTCTTTCCGATTTAATAGTAAGGGCTATTAATTTGATTAAAATAGTGGGAGATATATTATGAATATATCATAATCATTTGAACATAATAATAATAACTCAGACAATCTAATGTTTATTATGTGCTTTTAACATTGTAGAAACTGAATATTGACAAACAACACAAACTCTGAAGACAGCACGCATTACTCAACTTCACAGACGAATATTCAGTAACTTGTTAGAGAGCAGTTGACATGATGATTAGAAGTAGTATCAGCAAACTCCCCGCTATTTTATAAGTAAAAAAAGACAAATGAGAGTCGCTCTGTTCTCTCTCCTAAAAACCTAGCCGCCACAAAATCTAGCCTTAATCTACACCATTTCTTCACCAGATCAAAACTTTTCCTTCCTAAATTCATCTTCTCCTTCATATCTCTCACCTCATCTACTATATTTCTTATATATTATATTATTATTTTCGGAGTTTATTTTAATGGGTTTGTTATCGGAGATTTTTTCTTCTGTGGGAAGATTGAGTTTTTCGGAGTCTACTTTTGTGGATTTGGAAGATGGATTTGAAAGATCTGCAGTTTGTATGGCGAGGTCTTCGAATACGTTTGATGGGCTCACTAGTTCGGGTGAACCTGTATTAACGAAGGTTGTTGCAGGCGATGAACAGCTTGTTGGTTTGGAGTTGCTCATCTTTGATGTGGTGTGTGCGTTCAATGGTCACACCAGTTCCGGTGAACCTGTATGAACGAATTTCTTCGTTATGAAAGGGTTTACTCATGCTGCTGGAAAGGGGTTAGTCCTCGATTCCAATCGGGTTGTATTTCCGACTTATGATTTGTGGGATGGAAGGTTTCATTCCAAGCTGGTTATAACAGAAGATGTCGAGGTGTTTGCTGTATTGCCTGAAAGAACTATGATGACAGTTCTGGGGGAGGCTACTTGTTGCGGTAACTCCATCAAGGTTATGGTGGATAAACAACTTTCTGTGAATTGTTTGGACTGGGCTGATTTCTCTGAGGAGCGAAGAACTCATGAAAACATTGATGTTGATTGTGTGGTAATAGATCTAGACAGGGGTCTGATAACCTTTGTTTGTGGGATAGAGGGATTTCTTGCTAGAAATTCTCTTGATAATGGTTGCCATTTATTTGTGCACAGCTCTATGCGAGATAGATATAAAGAGGATCTAGAATCGGGTGTCGCACACCAGGTGTTTGTTGATTTGAATGACAGAGTTTCTGCTTTATGTGCAGATATCACTATGCCTCTGTGCTGTTTGAACCAACTTCGTGTTGATGTTGGGGAGGGCAGCTTTGTTGATTATCAAACAAATCCTTATTTCTTTGATATTGTTAGGGAAATGGTATTATCAATTGCTAGAGGACGTCTGTTTGTGAAGGACGTGAAGGCAAAGAGGGTTTTTAATGAGGGAAATGAGACTATGATTACCATTGAGCATGAATTTTTTCAGATTGGTTTGGAATTAAAGGGTATGAAAACAGGGGATGACACCCAATCGGCTGTTAAGATGATTAAGGAGGTGGCGTTTTCACCATGTGCTGTAATTCTTGCCAGAACAACATGCCATTTGGGTGGGTCTGCACTCCCCATGCGAGTTGCTGTTAGCAATGAGCGCCTTGCTGTGAGTTCTGAGATGCTTGGTCTCAATTACTGGGAACTCAGAGGATGGAGATGTGACACCTACAAGGCGGATGTGCTGGGAAGGTCAATCAGGCGTGAGACAACAAATGATCAAGACATGATACTGCTGGTTGGTTGGCGGAAAAGAGACAAGCTCTATTTTAGATGCACGAGGCTGGTTCATTTTATGCAATGTGTAGACGACTATATAATTGAAGTTTGTCTTATTTTACAAGGGATTGACATCCGTATATGTGGAATCGTAAGGTTGATTAATACTGCTAGGATTGCTATTGGGTTCTTTCTATTAGCAAAGGATGCGGTTGCTTTTGGTTGGTGGGGTCTTGCTCAAGAAATTGCTCGACGGAATTGTCAAAGAATCCCGGTCGTTTTTAATGGACTTGTGCTTTCTGTTGTGAAGCTCAGGATAAATGGTGGCGTTGAGTTTTGGTCTTGTTCCTTCAAGAGGAAGATGATGGTGCAGGTTGCTGCAGGCGTAGTGCGCACCGGAGCTTGGGAGGTTGTGCTGTCTAAATCTGATTTAGGACAGGGTCACAAGGTGGTGGCAGAATACAACTTCAAAATGACTGCAAGATACAACGTTTTGCTTTGGAAGAGCTGGTCAGGTGTTATGCAGACATGGACTATGACTCCAGGATTGACTTGCATGGTAATGTTGGTAGAGATGGTAGCCATTCACGCAGAGTGTGGTATATGCTCTGGATGGGAATTCAAGGTGAATGCTTTGCTCGGGATCCTGGGGTGCGAACCAGGAATTTTTAAATTAATATTGGCATTGATATGACCTCATTGTAGGCTTGCTAGCTAGTTTGTTGCTAGGTCTTTATTTTGTATTGACTTAGTTCTAATGTTTTGATGTTGACTTCGCGGGGTATGCCCCTAGATTTGTATCTGCTACGTACTAAAAAACAAATGAGAGTCGTTTCTCTCTAGCAAAAAACCCTAGCCGCCTCAAAACTAATCCTTATTCTTCACCTTTTCTCCATCAAATCCTCACTTCAACCTACCTAAATCCACATTTCCTCTTCTTATCTTTCACCTAAAACACCATATTTCTTATAGTTATATTTATATATTCTATTCTTAATGTTTTCGAAGGTTTTTCTAGATTTTAATCCTCATGGTTCTCTCGCTAAAGATGAGAATGCAGTTCACAGGTGTTCTTGTGGAGTTGAGATGGGTCTCATCTCTTGGGTTTTCTTCAAGCTAGATTCAGGCCTTTCTATTGAGAAGGCTTTGTTTCTTGATGTGTTTCTTCTTGAAGACTCGGTGTTGATGTTGGGCATCAACGATTTGGAAACGTTGGGAGGGCCATGTGCTGGTTTCGTCTCGCGAAATCGTATCTTCATCTTCTTTATGGAAGAGGATGAAAGGATTCCGGTAGAAGGATTCCGTTTGCAAGTAGCAGGTCTGCATAAGTTTGCGTTAATGTCTCCCTTTGAGGTCTTTTCTCAGTTCTGGAGGGATGGGTTTTCCAAGCAGGTTGTTACTCCGCCGGTACTTGTTGCTGGGGAGTCTAATTCCATGGTGGCGTCTAACAGGGGGGTTTCTCTCGATCTGCTTAGGCTGCTAGTGATTTACAAACTTTCAGGGTGTTTGTAAGGTATGAAAGGACCTAGGTCCTATCTCAAGGTCCCTTTCTCTCCCATTCTTGGGGAGAAGGGCCTGGTATATCTATACGTTGCTGTGTGTATGGTGTTTGACAGAATACTTCAACGCGTCCTTGTTACTTTGACGATGAGGGAGTCCTCTTTCCAGTTTGGTCAGGTTTTAATGGCCTCGATGGTTGGCCTAACACCTGATAAGAAGTGCTTCAGGTCGTTTCCGAATGATAGTTTCCTCTCTAGAGGTGCTCATAGAAAGGTCGAACACAATGTGTATAGTGTTAGTCTTGTGGGTATGGTTCAGCATACTTGGTACTATGATGGAGCTGTGTGGTTCTTTGACCACTATGTGTTTGACAAATTGCCTGGGAAAGGTTTGTTTGAAGTTTCGAGCTTATTTAATTGTGAGTCTCGTGCCTTTGTGTATGCAGAATACGACTCCGTGGGAAGCCCTGTCATGATTTCTCAAGACCTAGTCTTGAGCTTGAGAAAGAATTTTCTTGGAGGTTATCTTGAGCGGACTGATGTTTATCATCTCTGGTATATGGCTTGCTCTTTAAAGGAATTATACTCTGTTCTGGGCTTTAATGGCTTAAAATGGTTATGGCATTGTGGAGGTCTCATTCTGAATGTTGACAATTTGAAAGCTCTATGGAAAAGATGGGGAAGAATGAGGGTTTTATTGCTTACTACTAACAGAGGTGGAAGCATTCAGCAGAGAAGGGGTGCGTTTTTGTACCCCAAATATGAGGTTCGGGGTTTTGATGCTCAGTTAGAAAATGTGCACATGCGTTTGATGGAAGTAGATTGCAAGGGGCTAGGCA
This sequence comes from Kitagawia praeruptora, assembly GCA_037693485.1. Classification (NCBI taxonomy): domain Eukaryota; kingdom Viridiplantae; phylum Streptophyta; class Magnoliopsida; order Apiales; family Apiaceae; genus Kitagawia; species Kitagawia praeruptora. The sequence goes on along the minus strand of CM075344.1, from coordinate 91,011,019 downwards.
GGTTAGCTGCTATGAATAGTGACATGGTCGACTTGGAAATGGGAACAGGTCCGGGGCATATGTACTTGTGGGGGGCTTGTGATGCTATTCAATGGAAGAGTTTGATTTTAGAATGTGGGACGCAGCAGAGAAGGGAGTGGGTTGACACTTCGAAGGATGAGCGGTTTGCCTGCCTAGGGGATATTATGTCCAAAATAGGCTGTAAGTGGTTAGAATGCTTGCATCACAATGTTGATCTGAGGATAACCAGGCTTTTATTGGGGGATGGCCCATTTCTTATAGGTGATGGAGTGAGTGAGCTTGTTTTTTGGGTTCACCGAGGATGCCCAAGCTGGCTTTTCTTCTTTTATGGGGAAATTCTTAATTGCTCTAGTGCTGTTGGCCAATGTCGATTGTTCGGCTTCTGGAGTCTCAGAAACGGACCGGGACATGATAGGCAGTTTATTGCCAGTAGATGGATGGCAAGCCTACAACTAATCTCCTCATGCTGTGTAAAGCCTACAACATTGGTGTCAGTTGCTTCGTATCATGTCAGGAAGATGTTTGCTGTTGGAATGCATTTGCATCACTACATGGTTTATCTGCTGCTTCTCATTTCTATGGGCTTTGTGAGACATGTGCCTAGTCTCAATCTTAGGTTATTTAAGGCGCCAGAATAATCTTTAGCTTATTTTCGTTGTTATGTTGACAGTAAGGTGACTTACTGATGTTATGACTTTTGTTATGTTTGATCGCGGGGTATGCCCCTAGATTTGTATTAGGTGTTCCTTTTTTGGTATAAAATTTTAATTAGCAAAAAAAAAAAAAAAAATAGATTTGTATCTGCTGTTCCCTTTGGGTATAAAATTTAATTAGCAAAAAAAAACACAAACTCTCTATCCGTTCGATCAATCCTTGAGAAGGATAGATTGAAGGAGGATCTGAAGAAGAAGAAGGCTCAACAAGCTTCTACTTCAGGAATATATGTTATAGAAGTCAATCTGTTTACTTCTACATCTTGGGTATTGGATACTGGATGTGCTTCTCACATTTGTATAAATGTGCAGGAACTGCAGAGAAGTAGGACTTTGGCTAAGGGAGAAGTGGACCTACGAGTAGGCAATGGAGCAAGAGTTGCTGCTTTAGCCGTAGGAACTTATTATTTATCTTTGCCTTCTGGGCTTGTTTTAGAACTTGAAGACTGTATTTACGTGCCTGCGATTCGCAAAAACATTATTTCTGTTTCTTGTTTGGACAAGAAAGGTTTTTCGTTTATAATAAAGAACAATAGTTGCTCTTTTGCTTTAAATGATTTAACCTATGGTGTTGCGCGTTTATTTAATGGTTTATATGTTCTTGATTTAGATAATCCTGTCTGTAACATAGAAAATAAACGACTTAAAGTTAATGACTCAAATCAAACATACCTCTGGCATTGTCGTCTAGGCCATATAAATGAGAAACGCATATCCAAATTACATAAGGATGGATACTTGGATAAGTTTGATTTTGAATCATACGAAAAATGTGAGTCTTGTTTGCTTGGTAAGATGACTAAAGCCCCTTTTACTAGTAAGGGTCAAAGGGCCACTGAACGTTTGGAGCTAATACATACTGATGTATGTGGCCCAATGCGTGTGATGGCTAGAGGAGGCTACTACTATTTCATAACATTTACTGATGACTTCAGTAGATATGGATATGTATATCTTATGAAGAACAAATCCGATTCTTTTGAAAAATTCAAAGAATACAAGGCTGAAGTAGAGAAGCAAATAGGCGGAGGTGCAAGTATTAAAATCTTACGATCCGATCGTGGGGGTGAATACTTAAGCACCGAATTTAAAGAGTATTTAAAAGAGTGTGGTATTGTATCACAACTCACTCCGCCAGGTACACCTCAATGGAATGGAGTTTCAGAGAGGAGAAATCGTACCCTGTTAGACATGGTACGATCGATGATGAGTCATGCAGATCTTCCAATAAGTTTCTGGGGTTATGCTCTAGAAACAGTGGCTTTTACACTTAACCGTGTTCCAACCAAGAAGGTTCAAAAGACTCCATATGAGATATGGGAGGAGAAACGGTCAAGCATGAACTTTATGAAAGTTTGGGGATGCAAGGCGTTTGTAAAACGTCAAGTATCTGACAAGCTTGGACCTAAATCCGAAGAGTGCATATTTGTGGGATACCCTAAAGAAACAAAGGCGTATTATTTTTATAGTCCTTCTGAGCAGAAAGTGTTCATTGCTCGAGATGCTGTCTTCATGGAAAATGATTTTGTTTCCAAAAGAGACAGTGAGAGAGCTATAGATCTCGATGAAGATCGAGAACCACAAAATAGCATTGAACCTGAGGTGGAACAAGAGCAGAATAATGATAATGCTCAAGAAACACAGGTTGTTCGTAGATCTGGTAGAATTCGCCATGAGCCAGAGAGATATGGATTTCTTTTGACTCAATGTGGGGATTTGATGCTCATAGATGAGGATGAGCCTCTCACATACCAAGATGCTATGAACAGTCCAGACTCTAAGAGATGGCTTGAAGCCATGAAATCCGAGATGGATTCCATGTACGAAAACCAAGTTTGGGATTTGGTTGATCCACCTGAAGGGGTAAAACCCGTAGGGTGCAAGTGGGTTTTCAAGAAGAAAACTGACATGGAAGGAAATGTTCAGACCTATAAAGCCAGACTGGTTGCGAAAGGGTTCAAACAAATTCATGGTATTGACTATGATGAAACTTTCTCACCAGTTGCCATGGTCAAGTCCATACGGATTTTGCTTGCAATTGCAGCATTCCATGATTATGAAATCTGGCAAATGGATGTCAAAACAGCTTTCCTTAATGGGAGCCTTGAAGAGGATGTGTACATGACACAACCTGAAGGTTTTGTCGATCCGAGGAATGTTGGCAAGGTATGTAAATTACGTCGATCCATTTATGGATTGAAGCAAGCCTCTAGGAGATGGAATATTCCTTTTGATGAAACAGTCAAGGAGTATGGCTTTATTCAAAACGAGGATGAACCTTCACTACACCATATTTGGCCTATTGCAACACCGATATGTATAAGTGTTACACAAAGTGTTACAATAGACACAAAACTTGGTAGTCTATTGCAATATTTTTTACAATGTTGCAAAAAATACCAAAAGTGTTGCAAGCAAAATGATAATTTTGAAATTTTATAACAATTGTAACACTTTTCGCACTTTACGAAAAGTGTTACAATACAAGACCGAAATATTCCAAATTTTTGTTAGCGGGCTTGCCACAATTAGCGGGACATTCTAATTTTTTGTTCCCGGGATTGCCAAATTTTTTTCATGCCAATATTACACAGAATTAATGTTTTATTACATAAAACAAACAACAGATCTCTCATCTCTCTCTCACTCCTCTCTCCGTCACTCTCTCACTCAGATCTCACTCATCTCTCTCGACCTCACCGGCCTCTCTCTCCCTCTCTCATCTCTCTCACTCATCTCTCTCACTAATCTCTCACACCTCTCTCCCTCACTCTCTCAGATCTCACTCATCTCTCTCGACCACACCTCTCTGTTGATCCTCTCCCATCTCTCTCACTCACTTCTCTCTCTCACTCATCCCTCTCGCTCCTCTCTCTGTCTCAAATCCCTAAAAAGGTTAAGAATTTAAGTGTGTGTTGTTTTTGGGTGCTTGTGGTTGAGGTGAAGTGACCCTTTTTAGTTTAGGTGTTGTAAATGATATTTTGGATAGTTGAGTTGAGGTTTGATTTTAGTTCAATTAGGTGGGATTAATTGTTGGATTCTGTTTTGGGGAAAAGGGTGTGATTTGTTTTGTGTTTAAAGTTTGCAGCTTTTGATTCTTTTGTTAATGTTGTATCTGGTTTTGAAGTTGTCGATGGTATAGGTTTGGGAAGAACATGAAAAGAGCTGGCTTTGGATTTTGCGTTGCTCAGGTAAATTTACTCTTTATGTTTGTAAAGTTTTCGCGACTTGTTGTAGTGTAGGTTAATGATGTCATTTTGTATAGCTACTCTTTTGAATATGAATCTGATGAGCTACTCTCATGTATGTTATAACTGTAGTGTTTAGTTACTACTGCAGTGCTGCAGAATTTGTTATTGCAAAGTAGCAATTTGATGATTTATCCAATAGAAATGTTGTTATATTTGGAATCGGTGGAATCACACTAAAACACTGTTCATAATCTGGTCCATTTGTTCAGTCACCTTGTATTCTCTGCTCCGGATGGCCCTTCTTAACGCATCCCGCAATTCTCCTTCAGGTATGCTTCTATTTCACCTTTAGCACTTTCATTAAATGATTGAATTTCATTTCAGTTTTACAATTTCTCACCATCAATTCCTGTTATATTGTTAGTACGCTCTGTGTGTGTATACAATTGATCATATATGCGTACTAATTTTTTTACTACAAATTAATGGTTAGAGTGGTTCAAATGAGCTGGGGGGTTGTTAATTAATATTTATACTCACTTAGATTGTATGAATTAACTCTATCACATTAGGTAGAGTGCCAATGGTGTATAACTCTAATTTGTTGGATTCCACTTGCACGATCGTACTTGCGGTTGTGTATTTATTTGTTTTTTTTAATGAGATTTAAGGGTTATCAACGAACCCTCAAATGGTTGTCAATAACGGGATTTGAACCAATTCCCGTTTGTGCAAACACCTGAAAATGGAGCCTTAGTGCAGCTCGCTCACTTGAATATTCTGCAATTGTGTTTTTTGTAGAAAATTTGGCATATTTTACTGTGTATTAAAATGACTGTATATGTGGAAGTGGTTTCTGGAATTGTTGTTAAGCTTGCCTTACATGCTAGAGGACTTGACAGTGAATATAGCTGCAAAAGATTCTCGGGCAAGGTGTATGACAAGATGGCGAGGGACTTACATGATAAAGGAGCACTTTTTCTCAAACATGGAAAAACTTCACAATCCTTGTCACTTTCCGATATCTTTGGCTGTTCTCTTGCACTTCCTTCAGCATTGGCTCTTGTGCTATTGTATGTCTGTAGGTAGTGAAAGGTTAACTCTAACATACATGACCAAGTAATCAGAAAAGTAATATGGATATTGTCATAATGTCCTATAACTTTCAACAACTAACTTTGCTCTTTTGTTGTTGAGCAGCTGTGGCCAGACTTGGTGCTAGATGCTTAGCTGCAGAATGTCATTAAGACATTAACATAAGTTGCTTCTATAGGTGCATATGTAAATGATATGTTGTAGATATATAAATTCCGTGATTATCTCATTCAATTTATGTTTAAAGATAAAGCCTTTTCCTGTTTGTGAATTTTATATAAAGCAGATTTTTAAATTAGTTTTACACAAATGGTTGCCAATTCAGGATTCATATATTTACAGCATATTTGTATTATTAGACTGTGTGAAAAGTTCTATTAATGACAAGTGTCCATAATCTCTGCGGTGTTTATATATAGAATGTACAAGTATGTTTCAGTTGTGGAGCATAATCTGTGTGACTGTGTGAGTCCGTGCTTCCCTACCCCTCTCTTGCTACTGGAGTATAAAAAAGAACTCTAACTGGGTACTTGTGTTGTTGCAGGGAAGCTGTAAGGGATATTTTCCTTCCATACTTCAATAAGGTAATTCTTTCTCTTGCTTTAATATAATACAAAAGTAATTTCCAAACAAGGTAATTTCTCGTTACTTTGTTTATGAATATAAGGGATCCATGAAACAATGGCCATCAAAAATACATGGAAATTCAGTCTCCAATACCACCTTTTAAAATCCAAACTTTATAAATGATTTCTGGTAAAGATTGTTTTTCCCGAACATAAAACTTCCTTTTCATTGCATAGAATTTTTCAAGTCCAGTATCTACTTAACATATAATACATATATATCCTTCACAAGTTTAGAATTCACATGAACGTCTAAAACAGGCTGATTGTGTGCCTGTGGAGGTTACCTTACGCTCTCTGCATTCTCTTCAAACACGTCTGATGACATACATCAATGATATCTCGACGACGGTTTGAATGCCGAGTCTTGATTAACGAATGAAAATACTGATCAACAGATTCTTCAAGAATCTTGTCCATCATGTTCTTGTCAAAGAAGTAAGGTGTATACCTTGGACATAAATATAATAGATTAGTTACATTGGAAGTAGATGAGTGTAGGCCTAGTATCGTAACTGCACAATCATATACTAATATATACTGACAAACCATGTCCTAACGACACAGGGAAAAAAGTTGACCGAGATCAGGAAATTACCTTGTTGGAAATTTAATATTTTCTTGTAAGGGATATTCTACTCCTTGTTCTATATAATATTATGTTTTTTTTTATTTGTAGTGATATGGTTTCAGAATTCTAGCATATACCACTTTAGCATGTATCATGCTTCCCACCACATTATACATGTGCCTGCCACAGACGCGGAGGTAAGTAAACAACATCCCATGTGCCCGCCTTTGCTTCTCATCAGAGATTATATAAAGTGTATGGAAAAATTCCTTTGCCTGTTTTGCAGATTGAAGCTGAAGTGAAAACTGCTCTTCCACGTTCTCCAGCAAAGCAGCTTGTAAGAATCGAACCCGCACATGTCATTTGACTGTTTACAACACAATGTCTATTCATTCTGTTTAGTACATATCTACTTAATGGACCGTCATTAGCATCTTTATGACTTTGAGGCTAGTCTGCTGAAACCATATGCGGATGTAGGATTATTACAGTTGTGACTTGTTCACAAATGCAGTTCTTACAAGAGATTGTGGTTTACTGCTGCAATATGATAATGTGATGCTTCATATCTCATTTGCAAGAGATTATGGTATTATGTGTTCAATTAGTAGGATTTTGTGTTCATATCTCTCTGCTAGCACTATATAAAACAAAATAAATACAAATGACTTGGGTGCCATTTTATAAATTGTCAGAATTTGCTGTTTGTCACAGCCAACTCTTTGGTTTAATTGAGTTTTTATCTATATGCAGGTTGTTAAAAGAAGCCAGGGTAATGGGCTAGCAGCAGATATATATAGTCTAGGGTGCATTGTTTTGGAGTTGTAGATAGAAAGTCGACTTGTGTACTTTTGGTAGTATGTTAATTGGTACCTTAACTATTTAGACTACGCGTTTAATGTAGACTTTTGGTGTAAGTCGACTTGTGTTTCGATTTTAGACTAAGCCTTCATTGACATGTGTTTGTTGGACATTAATGAAATGTCATTTCTGGTTTGGTATATGCTTTCATGCATGGTAAATTGAAATTTCAAACAGGACATTGCAATGTGAACTAATAAAAATGTTGCAAATAAGTGTTGCCAATAAAATTTAAAAGTATTACAATAGTAATTAAAATGTTGCAGAGAAATGTTGCAAAAATATCAAAAAGTATTGCAAAAGGTTCCAAAATGTTGCATATAAATGTTGCAAAAAAAACCAAAAATATTGCAAAATGCATAATAATGTGCAAAAATATGTTGCAATAAACTCACTTTGTAACATTTTTAAGTCAATTAATGTTGCAAAAAAGTGTTGCATTCGTCTGTTGTAACAGATTCAAAATGTTGCTAAAACATGCAAAAGTGTTACAACAAACTACACCAAACTCTTTTTGAAATACTTTGAAAAGCGTTGCCATAAACACAAAAAACGTTGCTACAGAAGGCTGTTGCCACGCCGGCAAATGCAACACTGACTTTTAGCAAAAGTGTTGCATAAACATGTATTGTAACACTTTTAGAGCCTAATGATACACTTTTTTGGTGTTGCAACAGGCCATATATGGTGTAGTGCTTGTGTTTACAAGAAGGTTATTGGGAGCCATGTGGCATTCATAGTACTATATGTTGATGACATACTACTAATGGGGAATGACATACCTTCTCTAAAGGCTGTTAAGACTTGGTTAGGGAGCAATTTCTCTATGAAAGACTTAGGAGAGGCAACCTACATTCTAGGAATGAGGATCTATAGAGATAGATCTAAAAGGATGATCAGTCTAAGTCAGAGTACATACATTGATAAGGTTTTGCATCGTTTTGGTATGCAAAATGCTAAAAGGGGATATGTCCCTGTGTCTCAAGGGATAACGATCTCTAAAGACCAGTGTCCAAAATCATTAGATGAGAAGGATCACATGAATAAAGTTCCATATGCATCAGCAATTGGATCTATCATGTATGCAATGGTATGTACTCGCCCAGATGTTTCGTATGCTTTGAGCATGCTGAGCAGATACCAGTCTAATCCAGGTGAAGGTCACTGGACGGTAGTCAAGAATATTCTAAAGTACCTGAAAAGGACTAAAGATTCATTCTTGGTGTATGGAGGAGAGGAGAAACTGGTTGTAAAAGGTTACACTGATGCAAGTTTCCAAACAGACAGGGATGATACTGTATCACAGTCTGGTTTTGTGTTTTGTCTAAATGGAGGTGCTGTAAGCTGGAAGAGTTCAAAGCAAGAAACAGTAGTTGATTCTACAATGGAGGCTGAGTACATTGCAGCTTGTGAAGCAGCTAAGGAGGCTATTTGGATTCGAAAATTCATTTCTGATTTGGAAGTGGTTCCATCGATTGCAAATCCCATTGATCTATACTGCTATAATAATGGGGCCATTGCACAGGCTAGAGAGCCTAGATCGCACTCCCGATCCAAACATATACTCAGGAGATATCACCTCATACGAGAGATTAATGAAAGGGGTGAAATACATATATGTAAAGTGCATACAAATGATAACATTGCAGATCCACTGACCATGGGTATTAGATACATGGGTGATTGGCTCTAGTGCAAGTGGGAGATTGTTAGAGTAGGTGCCCTAGAGGCAATACATTGTTTTTAAATAAACCTAATGTCATTTGATTATTAAATAAATGTATTTATTATGACTTTAATTACTGCGATATATTTGTTAGCATAATAAATGTCCTTAGAATCATGATACACATTGTATAGTTTAAGTACATGACTTGAACTTGAGATTATATAATATATCATATTCTTAAAGGTCCCTAGTCGAGTATTATTATACAGGACAATAATAATACATAAATAGACTAGTATGTTTTTGACTGATAACCACATCTCATTGGTTATAAGTATGGAGATACTAAAGTCAATACATAGGTACATGTAGGGGTACATGGTACTGGACAGACCCACCGTGAGATTCTTCATGTTAATTAAGTCATAAGAAATACTCACAGTGATAATGGTGTAATGATCCTTTGACTTGAGATCATTATATTTCTATACGAGGATAATATACTTTGACTACATTAAAAGTTACCTTTGACCGGGTGATGATAAAAGTGGACATCGGGTATATTGTGAATCGTATGAGAAATATGAATGATAGATTAAGGATTTAACCCTCCTATCAGATAGGAGAGATATTATTGGCCTCTTGATTGAGTGAGACTATAAAATGCATGGCCGTGCTCAAATAATGATTTGTCTTAATAGTCTACTCATGTATCAAGTAAACCCGGATTAAATTATGAAGAGGATGACTAAACACATGCCTCAAGTTTAATCTATAATATTTGGTTAAAGGGATTATATTACACGGGAACATTAATCACGAAAGGTTTTATCGAATCACGATTTAATTATTATTTAATTGGGTAGCAATGATGTATTACTAGATTCCGCTCATTGTTTATAATTTTATTGGAGAATAAAATTATTGCCAATTAAATAATAACCTATAGGGTCACACACATAGAACATTTAAAGGAAGAATTAATTTAAATTATAAATTTAAATTAATTAATGATTAAGATGGATTTTATTATATTAATTAAGTGGGACTTAATTAAGCTATAATAAAATGTAAAGATATATGAGATATGTTTTTATGATTTTTAATAATTGAGTATGACTTAATTATTATTATTTAAATAATAGGATTTTATTCTATTATTTAATTAAATCATATATGGGCTAGGTTTTGACATGGATTTTTGGCTTGACATTATCCTATATATATAAAGATATGGGGTAAAGTTTTTTGTACGTGAAAAAAAACAGAAGAGCCTTAGCCAGATAAACAAAACCCTAAAAACAAGATCTCATATTTTTCATTAGAGGCTAGTACCTCTCTTCCGGACAAGATCGTGAGGCGTTCTTGAAGGTGTTCGTGTGGATACCGTAGAGGGGGCTTCGAAGAGGAGTGCTCAGTAATCGTGGGAGGCTTGCATCTCCATCATTCTTTAAACGTAAAGCTTCGATAAGGTAATCGTTCTATCTACCATGATTATTCCAGCATTAAACATGGATCCCGGGCTTGGAATTCGATTTAATTTTTATTGTTTCCGCTACGTTTTGATGCTCGAATTCCAACACTTTGTACTGACATTTCCCATCTGGTTTGTAGAACCCTCCCCAAAGGAACTTGAAGATTAGAGCATTAATCTTCTTAAGAATTCCTTTAGGAAGAAATAAGTACATACTCCAATAACCCACAATACTGACCAAAATAGCTTTGATCAGTTGGAGGCGGCCTGCAAAATTTAGAAATCTAGCTGTCCACAACTCTACTTTGCTACACAGTCTGGTGATCAGAGTCTGGCAATCATTTTTGCTTAGCTTACCCGTAATGAGAGGTAGACCCAAGTAGGTGATAGGCATATGACCTCTTTGGAACCCCGAATAAGTAAGAATATCATCAACAACTTCCTGTCTAACATTGGCAAAGAAACAAGTAGTCTTTGCAACATTAGGCTTGAGGTTAGAACAGTTTGAAAAAAGATTTATCCCATCCAATAGTGCTGAAACTGAACTAAGATCACCATGACTAAACAGGAAAACATCATCAGCAAAAATAATATGGTTCAGGTTTACCTCCTTTGTTCTCCAATGGAATTTAAAGTTAGGATCCCTGGCCACCTTACTCAGACAAGCTGAGAGAGCCTCCATGGCTATCACAAACAGATAGGGGGACAAGGGGTCACCCTGCCTCAGGCCAGACTCACCTTTGAAAAAACCTTCAAGACTGCCATTTAACTTTACAGAAAACATTGTGGAGGTGATGCATTTCTACAGCCACATGATGAACTGGTGGGGAAATCTCATTCTTTCCAGTATCATAAACAAGAACTTTCAGTTTAGGGAATCAAAAGCCTTATGGATGTCCAACTTTATAGCACAGCGGGGTTTACCTGAGTTGCCATTATAGTCTTTACATAAAGCTTGTGCTAGAAAGATATTGTCACCAATGGATCTCTTGGCTACAAACGCAGACTGCACCGGAGAAATAATAGATGGAAGGACAGCTTTGAGTCTCTTGGCCAGCATAGAGGAAATACATTTATACAAGACATTGCAGCAAGAGATGGGCCTAAAGTGTTGCATTTCTGATGGGTTAGCCTGCTTAGGAACTAGGTAGATAGAAGCAGCATTTATCCCTCTAGGCAGGTGCAGAGTATTAAAGAAATACATAATACCTTTTGTCACATCATTTCCCACTACATGCCAAACAGATAAATAGAATTCAACAGTGAACCCATCCGGTCCTGGACTTTTGTTCTTTGCCATTTTTTTAAGGGTGCTCAACACTTCACTTTCAGAGAAAGGGGCAGCCACATGATCGATCTGGGAATCTGAGAGAGAGGGAAGAGGAATGTCATTTGGAAAATCAGCTACCTCAGACTTTTTCCCCAAAATGTCTTTATAGAAATCCGTCGCCACCTTGGCCATATCAGCATGCGAAGAGTGTGAAACTCCCTCCGAGTCACGAAGAGAGATAATCTTATTAGTATTCCAGTTCCCTCTGCAGGAGTTATAGAAAAACTTACTATTGCCATCACCAAGTTTTAACCAATGTATCCTGGATTTCTGCTTTAAGAACTGCTCCTCCAATCTTAAGGCTGCTGAATACTTCTCGATAAACTCCTTTTCTTCTTCAAAATATGCAGCAGTGATGGATATCCCCCACCTTTCTGTTTAGGCCCTTAAAAGCCAACTTTACATTTTTGAGCTTTGAGGTCAAAATAAACCAAGGGTTTCCCTCTACCTCCACAGACCAAGCTTCCACCACAGTTTCCAAGAAATCAGGATTCTCAATGAGGTGATTAAAAAATTGGAAGGGCTTCACCCCGGAGGAGAAACTAGTTCCAAGCGAAGTGATTGCAGGGCAATGATCAGACAAACCCTGAGAAATGAATTCCACAGAAGAGCAAGGGAGCAAAGAATGCCAATTGGAGTTAACTAACACTCGGTCCAACTTTCTGAACTTTGGCTGTGTAATATTGCTGTCCCACCAAGTAAAGAAATGTCCCGAATACCGAAGATCGGTGAGACCATTTGCAAGCAAAAACTGTTTGAACTCATCCATTCCAGCAGTCCAGTCTAGAACTCCTCCCTACTTTTCATCAATGCTAATGCAAGAGTTGAAGTCACCACATAAGACCCAGGCCTCATCATTCAAACCATTTGCTAGCCCTGCCAAATCATTCCATAATGGCCTGCGATCAATCGCTTCATTAAACCCATACACAAACGAGATAACAAAGCCATTATAGACAAAAATAGTCCCAGCAGAATAGCTAGAAACCTAGTCAACATAAAACTAATTAAAAAACCATCTTAAACACGCCTGTTAGCCTATATCATATAAAGTGTGACCTCCTGGACCGCACTTCGAAATCCTAAGCAGATGCTTCTCCCATAGCTTCTTGCCTATGTCACAAAACAACAGGACAACAACAAGGCAACACGTACAAGTTGCCGAAAAACCTATTCCACCAAGGTGGACAATCGATAATTTTCAATACCAAAGTTGTCCCACTGGCAACAACCAAAAGGCTAACAGCTTCCACACAATCTTCATAAATATCACTTGCCACTTTATGACCAACACTAGCAACATCGTTCATGCTAAAAAACCCATCAACATAATACGCAGCATCAGCTCTACTTCTGAGATGCCAAAAATCGAACAGGCGACTTTGGCCAACAACAACAACAAGGAAGTTAAATACTTCTCCATAAGTGAATAATTGGCACGATCGAAGATCAACAGCCCAGAAAAAGCAGATAACATCATCTAGAGCATTCATAGTCACCATGTCTAAGCCAATCCCAAAAATGGACCCCCAAATGTACTGTTCCCTGCTTTTGACTGCGTGCCTCAAAACCAAACACCAAAGAAACCATTTCCCTTCTGCATTTCCATGATTCCAATTCACCCAAACCGGGGATACAACAAAGTCCATCACTAGGACGTCATAACTAGAACTGCACTTCTTCACATAGGTAACTAAAGCATCCTCCACCCATAAAGGGTCTTCAACCAATCCCTTCATCTCAAGGACATCATAACAAGCAAATAACCATGTTGCAATGCGCATTGCACACACTCTATGAACATCCAGCTCAACACCTTGCTCCAAAGCGCCCTCACCATTCATTGTCAAGTAATAACTACAATAACAACAATTAAAATAAGTGTAACCCCCTGGTTCACACCCAAGTATCCTAAGCATACGCCTCAACATCCTTTCTGTCCCTTCCCGAACACAACCGCTACTCCTTAAATACTCAAAGGCTTCATCAATGTCCTTTCCTTTCAGCTTGTGACCCACCTCCTCATCCATAACCAACTTCTTATTGACCTGACTATCATTAACAATAGCCGTTTCTTGATCAATAATAACCTGGACATTATCCTTCCACTTCACTGATTTCTTCACAGGTTTTACAACCTCCACATTAAGCGTAGACTTCCTAAGGCAAGCCTTTCGGCAAACCTCTAGATTCTCTCTAGGCCAGTCATTTTCACCCAAAATTGGAAAATCAATTCCCTCATACACCAAAGAGGAATTGACTCCCAAATCCACATTAGCACTAACAGAAATGTCAGTTGCTTCCGATGAATCGGACATTTCATTATTGAAATCTTTAATTTCAACAACCAAATCGTTAAAAGTAACTTTCTTCTTGGAGTAGTAGATCTTACCTTCAAACGAGCTACACGTCCTAGAAGCAATCCCAGTTGTGGGAGTGAAGGCCCTCCCCGACACCTCCAGCCCATCTATGAGACCAGAAGCACCAAACTCCATACACTCCGTCTCAAACTTCAATCCCTTATCCTCCAAAGGATACACAGTCACAAGGTTCTCCGAAAAGGAGACCCTCTTTGGACTCCTAATCGGATTACCCACCGGATGGCAAACTACAAATCCTCGCGAACGGGGAGGAATCACGGTCACTAGGTTCTCCGAAAAAGAAACCTTCTTCATTAAACTAATAATTATATAATAAATATATAATAAATATATAAAAATTTTAATTAGCAAAAAAAAAAAAAGATAACAAAGTTTGTGTTGTTCTCAATAAGAGTGACAGAGCATGTGATATGCTGACTAGAAGTAGCAATAACCAAAACATTCCAAATAGAGGGGTTCCACCCCAGCCAAATACATCCTCCCGGATGATGATCATAATTAAAACACCACTGAAACCGTGGATTAAGAGTCCAGGAGATAATCCTAGCAACGTCAGTTTGGACATGAGTTTCCAAAAGACCTATCAGGGACAATTTGTTATTTGAAATAAAGTCCCTGATAAAACCAACTTTATTATTGAGGCCTCTAACGTTGTAGGAACAAAAAATAGTCATAAGAGACATTATGACCTTGAGGAGGGGGTTCGTCCCCCCCTTCCCCCTCTTTTAACTTTCTTATATGGTTTTGGAGTTCGAGAGCCATGCTTCTTATCTATCTCATCAACCACAATGTTTTGAAACTGCTGGGGCGTGGAAGCATCTGGAGAAATGCTTGGAGATGCCACTGGTTTCCTCTTCGAACGAACCTCAGTCCACCCCTGATCTCCTTCATCTACTATAGTGTCTACTGTGGGGCTTTGGTTATTCCCACCCTCGTTTGCAGCAAAATTTGGCTGCGCCATTTTGGCCATTTCACTCACCGTTTGACTCACCTCCTCTCCTGGAACTACTTCCTTTTGTTCAACCACCACCTTTTGTGCTTTCACTTCTTTTTCTTGGCCATGCTGCTCCACTTTATCCTTACCTTTTCCATTCTTGGGATGCTCATTTAGATCAACTTTTGTAGGTTTAGAGCCCCCTGCAGTCCATTCTCGAGAAGCCACTGGGCAAACATTTATGATATGACCAAGTGATTTACAATGGATGCACACCATTGGCTTATTAATATAAGTGACTTTAACCTCCACTATAGAGCCATCCAGATCCACCACTTTTAGGATAGGCGGTAGGGGATCCCCCACTTTATACTACACACACATTTTAGCAAGTGGCAAGATTTCTAGCTCAGAGGCGAGGGCATCAGCCCCCAAGGGCTTGCCAATAACACTAGCCACACGACTAAGACCCTCCTGTGTCCAGTAGCAATCTGGTAGGTTGGCCAATTTAACCCACAATGGCATTGAGGTAATTGGTTCTGAACACACAGTAAAACCCCAATCAGTTAGGACCAGAGGCCTTTTATCGAAATACCACGTACCTTTGCTTAAAACTGCGTTTTTCTCATTGGTAGAGTTGAACCTAAAAACGTATGTAGATTCATTTCGCTGAGAGACCATGGTGAGGCCCTTCCTCCAGGTTGAAAATGCCACCTCCTTTACTCTCTTAAATGGCAAAGTTCCTTTGGTAAATTGACCCACAATGCAACATTTGAATTTTTCCGCACCTTTCTTAAGAACATCCTCTGGGGGGGATACAACATCTGAGCCTGCAATTGGAGGGACATAGTCAAATTTCACTTCTTTGAAAGGTCCAGGGGCCGTTCTTAGCACTAATGACCAGGATTTAGTTCCTTTGGTCCCCATTTCGGTCTTCTCATTCTTCCCCCCATTTTTGGTGGTGTCATTGTTTACTTTATCTACAACAGGTTCCTGCATACTCTTCGAGCTTTCGCCCCTTTCCAAACCCCCAGAATTAACATTCTTTAGGATTCCTTTAACCACTCCCGCCCCCTTCTCGTTGGCAGCCAGGTTCTTAGGTATTTCCTTGTTTGAAAAAATGGGAAGGCCCATCTCATCTCTACCATCAATGAAACGCACTGGGCTGACTAACCCTGCATTAAACCTCTCTTTATCTTTCAAAATTTCTTTTTCAACTTCACTCACCGAAAAACCCTTCTTGGCAAGAAAGCTATGAATATCCATCATTTGGTTGCGGAGCTTTATAAGGTCCTCTCTTTCATATTTGTTGTTCGCAGCCACACCCTTTGCTACCATGTGAATCGTTTCTCTCTCTATCGCATCTCTAGCAGTCTCATAAGAAGCTTCATCCTCACCAGAGGATATCTCACTTATCTTCTCAACTGAGACACCTCCCTCTAGAGCATTAGGCACTACTAGAGCTGGAAAATCCTCAACTTCTCTTCGTGCAAGCATTTCCTGAAACTTATCATCCTCCATATCCTGCATATAGCCAGGTAAGCCAGATTCAGAGTCGCAATTCGAATTTTGACTCACCATGGGAGTACTGACCGAAAATTATTAAAATAGGTAAAAGAAATATGGTGTTTAGGTTTGGGAAACAAGAGAAGGTGGAGTAAATGAGGGGAATATGGAATTTATGATGAGGAAAGTGTGTAAGAGATAAGATCTGAAGTTTTAAATTTGGCGGCTAGCTAGGGTTTTGAGTTTTAGAAAGAAGGAAGAGCTTCTCTCTCTAGAACTCTCATTTTTTTATTAATGTTTTTTGCTATTCCAAAATGAGGTTTTAGTGAGTTTGAGGGGTCAAACGAATCAAAAATTAAGCTACAAGTGGTTTCCATGTTCAAACGAGTCAAAAATGAAGCAAAACTAATTTTCTTGTTCCAAGGAGTCCAAAATGAGGTTTTAGTGAGTTTGAGGGGTCAAACGAGTCAAAAATTAAGCTACAAGTGGTTTCCATGTTCAAACGAGTCAAAAATGAAGCAAAACTAATTTTCTTGTTCCAACGAGTCTAAAATGAGGATTTAGTGAGTTTGAGGGGTCAAACGAATCAAGAACAATGCTACAAGTGGTTTCCATGTTCAAACAAGTAATAAATGAAGCCATATTAATTTTCTTGTTCCGACCGGTCCAAAATGAGGTTTTAGTGAGTCTTAGGCGCCAAACGATTAAAGAACAGGGTTCAAATGGTTTTCATGTTCAAACGAGTCAAAAATGAAGCAAAACTAATTTTCTTGTTCAAACGAGTCCAAAATGAGGTTTTAGTGAGTTTGAGGGGTCAAACGAGTCAAGAACTAGGCTACAAGTGGTTTCCATGTTCGAATAAGAAAAAGATGAAGTTAAATTAACGCTTTTGTTCCAACGAGTCCAAATTGAGGTTTTATTGAGTTTGAAGGGTCAAACGAGTCAAGAAAAAGGCTACAAGTGGTTTTCAAGTTCAAACAAGAAAAAAATGAAGCCATATTAATTTTCTTGTTCCGACCGGTCCAAAATGAGGTTTTAGTGAGTCTTAGGCGCCAAACGATTAAAGAACAGGGCTCAAATGGTTTTCATGTTCAAACGAGTCAAAAATGAAGGAAAACTAATTTTCTTGTTCCAACGAGTCCAAAATGAGGTTTTAGTGAGTTTGAGGGGTCAAACGAGTCAAGAACTAGGCTACAAGTGGTTTCCATGTTCAAACAGTTCAAAAATGAAGCAAAACTAATTTTCTTGTTCTAACGAGTCCAAAATGAGGTTTTAGTGAGTTTGAGGGGTCAAACGAATCAAGAACAATGCTACAAGTGGTTTCCATGTTCAAACAAGTAAAAAATGAAGCCATATTAATTTTCTTGTTCCGACCGGTCCAAAATGAGGTTTTAGTGAGTCTTAGGCGCCAAACGATTAAAGAACAGGGCTCAAATGGTTTTCATGTTCAAACGAGTCAAAAATGAAGCAAAACTAATTTTCTTGTTCCAACGAGTCCAAAATGAGGTTTTAGTGAGTTTGAGGGGTCAAACGAGTCAAGAACTAGGCTACAGTGGTTTCCATGTTCAAATAAGAAAAAGATGAAGTTAAATTAATGCTTTTGTTCCAACGAGTCCAAATTGAGGTTTTATTGAGTTTGAAGGGTCAAACGAGTGGTTTCCATGTTCGAAGGCTACAAGTGGTTTCCATGTTCAAACGAGTCAAAAATGAAGCAAAACTAATTTTCTTGTTCCAACGAGTCCAAAATGAGGTTTTAGTGAGTTTGAGGGGTCAAACGAGTCAAAAATTAAGCTACAAGTGGTTTCCATGTTCAAACGAGTCAAAAATGAAGCAAAACTAATTTTCCTGTTCCAACGAGTCCAAAATGAGGTTTTAGTGAGTTTGAGGGGTCAAACGAGTTAAAAATTAAGCTACAAGTGGTTTCCATGTTCAAACGAGTAAAAAATGAAGCAAAACTAATTTTCTTGTTCCAACTAGTCTAAAATGAGGATTTAGTGAGTTTGAGGGGTCAAACGAATCAAGAACAATGCTACAAGTGGTTTCCATGTTCAAACAAGTAATAAATGAAGCCATATTAATTTTCTTGTTCCGACCAGTCCAAAATGAGGTTTTAGTGAGTCTTAGGCGCAAAACGATTGAAAAACAGGGCTCAAATGGTTTTCATGTTCAAATGAGTCAAAAATGAAGTAAAACTAATTTTCTTGTTCAAACGAGTCCAAAATGAGGTTTTAGTGAGTTTGAGGGGTCAAACGAGTCAAGAACTAGGCTACAAGTGGTTTCCATGTTCGAATAAGAAAAAGATGAAGTTAAATTAACGCTTTTGTTCCAACGAGTCCAAATTGAGGTTTTATTGAGTTTGAAGGGTCAAACGAGTCAAGAAAAAGGCTACAAGTGGTTTTCAAGTTCAAACAAGAAAAAAATGAAGCCATATTAATTTTCTTGTTCCGACCGGTCCAAAATGAGGTTTTAGTGAGTCTTAGGCGCCAAACGATTAAAGAACAGGGCTCAAATGGTTTTCATGTTCAAACGAGTCAAAAATGAAGCAAAACTAATTTTCTTGTTCCAACGAGTCCAAAATGAGGTTTTATTGAGTTTGAGGGGTCAAACGAGTCAAGAACTAGGCTACAAGTGGTTTCCATGTTCAAACGAGTCAAAAATGAAGCAAAACTAATTTTCTTGTTCCAACGAGTCCAAAATGAGGTTTTAGTGAGTTTGAGGGGTCAAACGAATCAAGAACAATGCTACAAGTGGTTTCCATGTTCAAACAAGTAAAAAATGAAGCCATATTAATTTTCTTGTTCCGACCGGTCCAAAATGAGGTTTTAGTGAGTCTTAGGCGCAAAACGATTGAAAAACAGGGCTCAAATGGTTTTCATGTTCAAATGAGTCAAAAATGAAGTAAAACTAATTTTCTTGTTCAAACGAGTCCAAAATGAGGTTTTAGTGAGTTTGAGGGGTCAAACGAGTCAAGAACTAGGCTACAAGTGGTTTCCATGTTCGAATAAGAAAAAGATGAAGTTAAATTAACGCTTTTGTTCCAACGAGTCCAAATTGAGGTTTTATTGAGTTTGAAGGGTCAAACGAGTCAAGAAAAAGGCTACAAGTGGTTTTCAAGTTCAAACAAGAAAAAAATGAAGCCATATTAATTTTCTTGTTCCGACCGGTCCAAAATGAGGTTTTAGTGAGTCTTAGGCGCCAAACGATTAAAGAACAGGGCTCAAATGGTTTTCATGTTCAAACGAGTCAAAAATGAAGCAAAACTAATTTTCTTGTTCCAACGAGTCCAAAATGAGGTTTTATTGAGTTTGAGGGGTCAAACGAGTCAAGAACTAGGCTACAAGTGGTTTCCATGTTCAAACAATTCAAAAATGAAGCAAAACTAATTTTCTTGTTCTAACGAGTCCAAAATGAGGTTTTAGTGAGTTTGAGGGGTCAAACGAATCAAGAACAATGCTACAAGTGGTTTCCATGTTCAAACAAGTAAAAAATGAAGCCATATTAATTTTCTTGTTCCGACCGGTCCAAAATGAGGTTTTAGTGAGTCTTAGGCGCCAAACGATTAAAGAACAGGGCTCAAATGGTTTTCATGTTCAAACGAGTCAAAAATGAAGCAAAACTAATTTTCTTGTTCCAACGAGTCCAAAATGAGGTTTTAGTGAGTTTGAGGGGTCAAACGAGTCAAGAACTAGGCTACAGTGGTTTCCATGTTCAAATAAGAAAAAGATGAAGTTAAATTAATGCTTTTGTTCCAACGAGTCCAAATTGAGGTTTTATTGAGTTTGAAGGGTCAAACGAGTGGTTTCCATGTTCGAAGGCTACAAGTGGTTTCCATGTTCAAACGAGTCAAAAATGAAGCAAAACTAATTTTCTTGTTCCAACGAGTCCAAAATGAGGTTTTAGTGAGTTTGAGGGGTCAAACGAGTCAAAAATTAAGCTACAAGTGGTTTCCATGTTCAAACGAGTCAAAAATGAAGCAAAACTAATTTTCCTGTTCCAACGAGTCCAAAATGAGGTTTTAGTGAGTTTGAGGGGTCAAACGAGTTAAAAATTAAGCTACAAGTGGTTTCCATGTTCAAACGAGTAAAAAATGAAGCAAAACTAATTTTCTTGTTCCAACTAGTCTAAAATGAGGATTTAGTGAGTTTGAGGGGTCAAACGAATCAAGAACAATGCTACAAGTGGTTTCCATGTTCAAACAAGTAATAAATGAAGCCATATTAATTTTCTTGTTCCGACCAGTCCAAAATGAGGTTTTAGTGAGTCTTAGGCGCAAAACGATTGAAAAACAGGGCTCAAATGGTTTTCATGTTCAAATGAGTCAAAAATGAAGTAAAACTAATTTTCTTGTTCAAACGAGTCCAAAATGAGGTTTTAGTGAGTTTGAGGGGTCAAACGAGTCAAGAACTAGGCTACAAGTGGTTTCCATGTTCGAATAAGAAAAAGATGAAGTTAAATTAACGCTTTTGTTCCAACGAGTCCAAATTGAGGTTTTATTGAGTTTGAAGGGTCAAACGAGTCAAGAAAAAGGCTACAAGTGGTTTTCAAGTTCAAACAAGAAAAAAATGAAGCCATATTAATTTTCTTGTTCCGACCGGTCCAAAATGAGGTTTTAGTGAGTCTTAGGCGCCAAACGATTAAAGAACAGGGCTCAAATGGTTTTCATGTTCAAACGAGTCAAAAATGAAGCAAAACTAATTTTCTTGTTCCAACGAGTCCAAAATGAGGTTTTATTGAGTTTGAGGGGTCAAACGAGTCAAGAACTAGGCTACAAGTGGTTTCCATGTTCAAACGAGTCAAAAATGAAGCAAAACTAATTTTCTTGTTCCAACGAGTCCAAAATGAGGTTTTAGTGAGTTTGAGGGGTCAAACGAATCAAGAACAATGCTACAAGTGGTTTCCATGTTCAAACAAGTAAAAAATGAAGCCATATTAATTTTCTTGTTCCGACCGGTCCAAAATGAGGTTTTAGTAAGTCTTAGGCGCCAAACGATTAAAGCTATCGGCGGCTGATATCACCGATAGTGTGAATATAACCCAGGAGGGGTTAGAATCGGTAACAAGCCCGAAAAGGGTTTCATTTGCAGTTGATTTGGTACCATTTATACCATCTCTGTTGGCTCCCGTTCCAGGAAGTTAGAAGTTAAGAAAGATGGTAGCCCGCCGAATTGGTCCTCTAATGGCAGGAAGTCTGAGGCGAACCTGAAGAAAGTGTCTTTTGCGAAAGAGTTGGTGTCAGTGATACCGTTGGAGCAGGTTAATCCAGTAAGATCTGCTTGGAGACCTCATTCCAAGAGGAGGGTGGTTTTGGATGGGATTGATGACAACAAAGGGCGAAAGTTGGGTCCTGGATCTGGGGTTGCTTCGAGAACTAGAAGCTCCATTAACTTACTGGAGTGCGAAGGTAAGTTTTTCTCTTCTCATAAGAAGATGAAGCCGGCTTTTTTCAATGATATCCAGCCTATCTTGGTTGAGGAATCTTCGGATTCTATTGTTTCTAGTACAGATTTTGTAATGAATGAGGAGGATGTTAATTCCGCATCCTCGCCCAAGATTCCAATTGCTGATGTGAATCGAGTGGTTGTAAAAGCCACACTTATTAACCCCAATGATATGGTCAGTGATGGGGCTTCCATTAATGACAATAGGGTCACTGAGTTAGCACAAGGGGAGGGCTCTAATCCAGTTGCGAGGGATAAACCTGCGGTATCCAATGGTGAGACCTCTAAGTTATCTCCCTCGGAGGTCAAGGGGAAGAATGTGTGTATTGAATCAGCAAGGAAAGAGGGGACTCCTTTTTGGGATGTCTCGATTAAAAGAATGCAGGAGCGTCTGTCTATCGCTGTGAATGTAGTCATTATTTTTAGAGACTGCATTGTCCACAATGGGCATGAAGTGCCCCTGATTTGGGGAGATGTTGACTTAAGTGATTTGGATGTTATTAATGGTTTGAATTCAAGGCCAGACATCAAGCTACTGAGAAACCTAGATAGAGCACTGAACTGCATTAGGCAGCTTGGGAATTTCATTAGGAAGAATGGAATCCCTCTTCCGGTTTTGTTAGGGGATGATGGCCAGGTCATTGAGGACATGGAAGAGGAGCTGGAGATTGCTGAGCTGTTAGACCACACCTTATACAACTCGGGGTTGAAGAGGAAGGCTCTGGTGGCAGCGAGACGTAACTTGGATAAGCTAAAGTTGTTCATTGCCTCTCGGGGTATGGAAATCCCTTTGGTTAAAGGGTCCCGTGATAGGGAATTCAGTGCCTCTGCTCGTGGGTTAAGAGATATTGAGGAAGTGGAGCTTCATGACTTAACCTGTCGAACTATTCAATTGAGGGACTACTTGATTGATTCGGGGATTGATCTACCATCGACTGAGCAGCAACATAGTCCTCACACTGGAGGTAAGGATGATGAATTTTTTAATGAATTAAGGGGAATGGCAAACAGTGCAAAGGAGCCAATTCAGGGCAACATGCAGTATTTGGGACATCTGTTTGATCTTGTGGGGGATGTGACTGTGCATGATGATACTGAGAAGGAGGCTAGAGTTTGCATGATTAAGGCGAGGCATGGACGCCTCAGTAAAGCACCAGATTAAGATTAAGATTAAGTTTGTAATAGACTTGGTTCTATTTTGTTGATTGTCAAATGACTTAACGTTGTTTAGCTCTATTTTCTGAATGTTGATTCCGCGGGGTATGCCCCCAGATTTGTGTAAAGCTGTTCCTTCGTGGTATAAATTTTAATTAGCAAAAAAAAACATGGCTCAAATGGTTTTCATGTTCAAACGAGTCAAAAATGAAGCAAAACTAATTTTCTTGTTCCAACGAGTCCAAAATGAGGTTTTAGTGAGTTTGAGGGGTCAAACGAGTCAAAAATTAAGCTACAAGTGGTTTCCATGTTCAAACGAGTCAAAAATGAAGCAAAACTAATTTTCTTGTTCCAACGATTCTAAAATGAGGATTTAGTGAGTTTGAGGGGTCAAACGAATCAAGAACAATGCTACAAGTGGTTTCCATGTTCAAACAAGTAATAAATGAAGCCATATTAATTTTCTTGTTCCGACCGGTCCAAAATGAGGTTTTAGCGAGTCTTAGGCGCCAAACGATTAAAGAACAGGGCTCAAATGGTTTTCATGTTCAAACGAATCAAAAATGAAGCAAAACTAATTTTCTTGTTCAAACGAGTCCAAAATGAGGTTTTAGTGAGTTTGAGGGGTCAAACGAGTCAAGAACTAGGCTACAAGTGGTTTCCATGTTCGAAAAAGAAAAAGATGAAGTTAAATTAACGCTTTTGTTCCAACGAGTCCAAATTGAGGTTTTATTGAGTTTGAAGGGTCAAACGAGTCAAGAAAAAGGCTACAAGTGGTTTTCAAGTTCAAACAAGAAAAAAATGAAGCCATATTAATTTTCTTGTTCCGACCGGTCCAAAATGAGGTTTTAGTGAGTCTTAGGCGCCAAACGATTAAAGAACAGGGCTCAAATGGTTTTCTTGTTCAAAGGAGTCAAAAATGAAGCAAAACTAATTTTCTTGTTCCAACGAGTCCAAAATGAGGTTTTAGTGAGTTTGAGGGGTCAAACGAGTCAAGAACTAGGCTACAAGTGGTTTGCATGTTCAAACAATTCAAAAATGAAGCAAAACTAATTTTCTTGTTCCAACGAGTCCAAAATGAGGTTTTAGTGAGTTTGAGGGGTCAAACGAATCGAGAACAATGCTACAAGTGGTTTCCATGTTCAAACAAGTAAAAAATGAAGCCATATTAATTTTCTTGTTCCGACCGGTCCAAAATGAGGTTTTAGTGAGTCTTAGGTGCCAAACGATTAAAGAACAGGGCTCAAATGGTTTTCATGTTCAAACGAGTCAAAAATGAAGCAAAACTAATTTTCTTGTTCCAACGAGTCCAAAATTAGGTTTTAGTGAGTTTGAGGGGTCAAACGAGTCAAGAACTAGGCTACAGTGGTTTCCATGTTCAAATAAGAAAAAGATGAAGTTAAATTAACGCTTTTGTTCCAACGAGTCCAAATTGAGGTTTTATTGAGTTTGAAGGGTCAAACGAGTGGTTTCCATGTTCGAAGGCTACAAGTGGTTTCCATGTTCAAACGAGTCAAAAATGAAGCAAAACTAATTTTCTTGTTCCAACGAGTCCAAAATGAGGTTTTAGTGAGTTTGAGGGGTCAAACGAGTCAAAAATTAAGCTACAAGTGGTTTCCATGTTCAAACGAGTCAAAAATGAAGCAAAACTAATTTTCTTGTTCCAACAAGTCTAAAATGAGGATTTAGTGAGTTTGAGGGGTCAAACGAGTCAAGAACTAGGCTACAAGTGGTTTCCATGTTCGAATAAGAAAAAGATGAAGTTAAATTAACGCTTTTGTTCCAACGAGTCCAAATTGAGGTTTTATTGAGTTTGAAGGGTCAAACGAGTCAAGAAAAAGGCTACAAGTGGTTTTCAAGTTCAAACAAGAAAAAAATGAAGCCATATTAATTTTCTTGTTCCGACCGGTCCAAAATGAGGTTTTAGTGAGTCTTAGGCGCCAAACGATTAAAGAACAGGGCTCAAATGGTTTTCTTGTTCAAACGAGTCAAAAATGAAGCAAAACTAATTTTCTTGTTCCAACGAGTCCAAAATGAGGTTTTAGTGAGTTTGAGGGGTCAAACGAGTCAAGAACTAGGCTACAAGTGGTTTGCATGTTCAAACAATTCAAAATTGAAGCAAAACTAATTTTCTTGTTCCAACGAGTCCAAAATGAGGTTTTAGTGAGTTTGAGGGGTCAAACGAATCGAGAACAATGCTACAAGTGGTTTCCATGTTCAAACAAGTAAAAAATGAAGCCATATTAATTTTCTTGTTCCGACCGGTCCAAAATGAGGTTTTAGTGAGTCTTAGGTGCCAAACGATTAAAGAACAGGGCTCAAATGGTTTTCATGTTCAAACGAGTCAAAAATGAAGCAAAACTAATTTTCTTGTTCCAACGAGTCCAAAATTAGGTTTTAGTGAGTTTGAGGGGTCAAACGAGTCAAGAACTAGGCTACAGTGGTTTCCATGTTCAAATAAGAAAAAGATGAAGTTAAATTAACGCTTTTGTTCCAACGAGTCCAAATTGAGGTTTTATTGAGTTTGAAGGGTCAAACGAGTGGTTTCCATGTTCGAAGGCTACAAGTGGTTTCCATGTTCAAACGAGTCAAAAATGAAGCAAAACTAATTTTCTTGTTCCAACGAGTCCAAAATGAGGTTTTAGTGAGTTTGAGGGGTCAAACGAGTCAAAAATTAAGCTACAAGTGGTTTCCATGTTCAAACGAGCCAAAAATGAAGCAAAACTAATTTTCCTGTTCCAACGAGTCCAAAATGAGGTTTTAGTGAGTTTGAGGGGTCAAACGAGTCAAAAATTAAGCTACAAGTGGTTTCCATGTTCAAACGAGTCAAAAATGAAGCAAAACTAATTTTCTTGTCCCAACAAGTCTAAAATGAGGATTTAGTGAGTTTGAGGGGTCAAACGAATCAAGAACAATGCTACAAGTGGTTTCCATGTTCAAACAAGTAATAAATGAAGCCATATTAATTTTCTTGTTCCGACCAGTCCAAAATGAGGTTTTAGTGAGTCTTAGGCGCAAAACGATTGAAGAACAGGGCTCAAATGGTTTTCATGTTCAAACGAGTCAAAAATGAAGTAAAACTAATTTTCTTGTTCAAACGAGTCCAAAATGAGGTTTTAGTGAGTTTGAGGGGTCAAACGAGTCAAGAACTAGGCTACAAGTGGTTTCCATGTTCGAATAAGAAAAAGATGAAGTTAAATTAACGCTTTTGTTCCAACGAGTCCAAATTGAGGTTTTATTGAGTTTGAAGGGTCAAACGAGTCAAGAAAAAGGCTACAAGTGGTTTTCAAGTTCAAACAAGAAAAAAATGAAGCCATATTAATTTTCTTGTTCCGATCGGTCCAAAATGAGGTTTTAGTGAGTCTTAGGCGCCAAACGATTAAAGAACAGGGCTCAAATGGTTTTCATGTTCAACCGAGTCAAAAATGAAGCAAAACTAATTTTCTTGTTCCAACGAGTCCAAAATGAGGTTTTAGTGAGTTTGAGGGGTCAAACGAGTCAAGAACTAGGCTACAAGTGGTTTCCATGTTCAAACGAGTCAAAAATGAAGCAAAACTAATTTTCTTGTTCCAACGAGTCCAAAATGAGGTTTTAGTGAGTTTGAGGGGTCAAACGAATCAAGAACAATGCTACAAGTGGTTTCCATGTTCAAACAAGTAAAAAATGAAGTCGTATTAATTTTCTTGTTCCGACCGGTCCAAAATGAGGTTTTAGTGAGTCTTAGGCGCCAAACGATTAAAGAACATGGCTCAAATGGTTTTCATGTTCAAACGAGTCAAAAATGAAGCAAAACTAATTTTCTTGTTCCAACGAGTTCAAAATGAGGTTTTAGTGAGTTTGAGGGGTCAAACTAGTCAAGAACTAGGCTACAATGGTTTCCATGTTCAAATAAGAAAAAGATGAAGTTAAATTAAATTAATGCTTTTGTTCCAACGAGTCCAAATTGAGGTTTTATTGAGTTTGAAGGGTCAAACGAGTGGTTTCCATGTTCGAAGGCTACAAGTGGTTTCCATGTTCAAACGAGTCAAAAATGAAGCAAAACTAATTTTCTTGTTCCAACGAGTCCAAAATGAGGTTTTAGTGAGTTTGAGGGGTCAAACGAGTCAAGAACTAGGCTACAAGTGGTTTCCATGTTCAAACGAGTCAAAAATGAAGCAAAACTAATTTTCTTGTTCCAACGAGTCCAAAATGAGGATTTAGTGAGTTTGAGGGGTCAAACGAATCAAGAACAATGCTACAAGTGGTTTCCATGTTCAAACAAGTAATAAATGAAGCCATATTAATTTTCTTGTTCCGACCGGTCCAAAATGAGGTTTTAGTGAGTCTTAGGTGCCAAACGATTAAAGAACATGGCTCAAATGGTTTTCATGTTCAAACAAGTCAAAAATGAAGCAAAACTAATTTTCTTGTTCTGACGAGTTCAAAATGAGGTTTTAGTGAGTTTGAGGGGTCAAACTAGTCAAGAACTAGGCTACAGTGGTTTCCATGTTCAAATAAGAAAAAGATGAAGTTAAATTAATGCTTTTGTTCCAACGAGTCCAAATTGAGGTTTTATTAAGTTTGAAGGGTCAAACGAGTGGTTTCCATGTTCGAAGGCTACAAGTGGTTTCCATGTTCAAACGAGTCAAAAATGAAGCAAAACTAATTTTCTTGTTCCAACGAGTCCAAAATGAGGTTTTAGTGAGTTTGAGGGGTCAAACGAGTCAAAAATTAAGCTACAAGTGGTTTCCATGTTCAAACGAGTCAAAAATGAAGCAAAACTAATTTTCTTGTTCCAACGAGTCCAAAATGAGGTTTTAGTGAGTTTGAGGGGTCAAACGAGTCAAAAATTAAGCTACAAGTGGTTTCCATGTTCAAACGAGTCAAAAATGAAGCAAAACTAATTTTCTTGTTCCAACGAGTCTAAAATGAGGATTTAGTGAGTTTGAGGGGTCAAACGAATCAAGAACAATGCTACAAGTGGTTTCCATGTTCAAACAAGTAATAAATGAAGCCATATTAATTTTCTTGTTCCGACCGGTCCAAAATAAGGTTTTAGTGAGTCTTAGGCGCCAAACGATTAAAGAACAGGGCTCAAATGGTTTTCATGTTCAAACGAGTCAAAAATGAAGTAAAACTAATTTTCTTGTTCAAACGAGTCCAAAATGAGGTTTTAGTGAGTTTGAGGGGTCAAACGAGTCAAGAACTAGGCTACAAGTGGTTTCCATGTTCAAATAAGAAAAAGATGAAGTTTAATTAACGCTTTTGTTCCAACGAGTCCAAATTGAGGTTTTATTGAGTTTGAAGGGTCAAACGAGTCAAGAAAAAGGCTACAAGTGGTTTTCAAGTTCAAACAAGAAAAAAATGAAGCCATATTAATTTTCTTGTTCCGACCGGTCCAAAATGAGGTTTTAGTGAGTCTTAGGTGCCAAACGATTAAAGAACAGGGCTCAAATGGTTTTCATGTTCAAACGAGTCAAAAATGAAGCAAAACAAATTTTCTTGTTCCAACGAGTCCAAAATGAGGTTTTAGTAAGTTTGAGGGGTCAAACGAGTCAAGAACTAGGCTACAATTGTTTTTGTTATGTTCGAGAAGTTTAGCATTCGAGACCAAAAAATGAGAGTCGTTTCTCTCTAGGAACCCTAGCTAGCCGCCTCTTCTCTAAACTAAATCTAAACATCTTTCCATCAATCTAACCATAAATCCATCGCTAATCCATCTCTTTCTTCTAATCTTACACCATAAAGACCTATATTTCTTTTCCTTTTTCTTTCATGAGTCGGAAGAGGGTTACTTTCTCCGATGCTTCTTTGTCGGAGAATTGTAGTTCTATTGCTGGTCTCCTTGCTGACTCTAAGGAGTTGGTTAATGATGCTAGGGGATTGTTGGCGAAGACCCAGGCTGGGTTGGTACCGAAGATGAGCCCGAAAAGGGTTACCTTCTCAGAGAACCTTGAATCGGAGATTCCTAGAGTTGGGGGTTGTATCCTTATGGGTGAACCCATTAAGTTGGGGAGTCCAGTTAGTAGCCCGAAGAGGGTCTCCTTCTCTCCGGAGGTTAGGGTTTTTTACCCTAGTCTGCACGGTGCCCCTTCTACTGAGTTAGTTAAGGGTGAGCAGGTCTCGAAGAAGGTCAGTTTTTCGACGGAGGTCAAGGTTTATTACCCTTATCTTTCTACTGGGTTAGTTAATGGGGAGCAGGATTTGTTGACTC
Organism: Kitagawia praeruptora; assembly: GCA_037693485.1. NCBI lineage: Eukaryota > Viridiplantae > Streptophyta > Magnoliopsida > Apiales > Apiaceae > Kitagawia > Kitagawia praeruptora. The sequence continues at coordinate 90,981,861 of CM075344.1, read as the reverse complement.
AATCGACTCAATCCGGTGAGAGGTTGCACGATAGCGACTCTCTGGGCTCGGATGGTTGTGGGTTTCATCCTGTTGTGGTAAATGGTGAGGTTTTTCTTTGCAAAGAGGAACTTATGAAGAACGCCCGCCAACTGGTTGACGGAAGTCCTGTGAAGGCCTCGGAACCCCAGTCTCTTTCTAAGGAATTGGTGGGAAAGCTGGTTGGAAAGTTGTGGCCCAAATTGTTTATGGATGATGGATTCAATGTTGAACCTGTGTTAGAGGAACACAAGCTGCTCGATGATTTAAGGAGTAGCGGTTGTGTTCTGGAAGGGACAGAAATGATGTTGAGGCGTATACTTAGGATACTTGGGTGTGAACCAGGGGGTTATACTTATTACTTTGTTGGTGTTGGTATGCTTGAGATGAATAATTTGTTTGATATTGCCAGGTTGCTGGTGTCTTATTTGAAAATGCAGGTTTTGAAATTGGAGTTGCCGAACAAAATGTGTGCTGATAGCACTGGAACTGGTTGTGTGACGCATGGTCATAGTGGTGTGGTTCTTGGCTTATTGATGCCAACTGATAGTTGTGAGGGCATTTGGCCCGGGCCAGAGCAGGATGTCTTGCTGATTCATGGGTTCCTTGGGTCACCATGGAGGATTCTGATGATTTCTAGATGGGTGCTATATCATGCTGAATTGGTTGTGGTTTTGGAAGGATTTGAGTGCAGTTTGCTGCCTGTGACTTCTCTTCAGTCGTACGTGAGGGAAGATGGATTTGCTGATTTGGTGATCATGATTCGACCTGGTTACGGGAGAGGTTCCTTCCTTGGGAACCACACTGTCCAGCTCGGGTGTTTGTGGGATTGTTCCTTCTATTGGGTTTTGATGCGCTCATGTAGTTCGGGTAGCATCATTGTCATGATGCTAAGAATGCAAATTCTTAGTGCTCTTCCCTATGATCCGACATAGACTTATTTTGATGTCTTTAGACTAGGGGTGGTCACTGATAACCTCGCTAGTTTATGTTGTCAGTAAGGTGACTTACTGATTTCTAATCTTTGTATTATGTGATTGTTGACTTCGCGGGGTATGCCCCTAGACTTGTATTCGCTGTTCCTTTTGGTATAAAATTTTAATTAGCAAAAAAAAAAAAAACTAGGCTACAATTGGTTTCCATGTTCAAACGAGTCAAAAATGAAGCAAAACAAATTTTCTTGTTCCAACGAGTCCAAAATGAGGTTTTAGTGAGTTTGAGGGGTCAAACGAGTCAAGAACTAGGCTACAATTGGTTTCCATGTTCAAACGAGTCAAAAATGAAGCAAAACTAATTTTCTTGTTCCAACGAGTCCAAAATGAGGTTTTAGTGAGTTTGAGGGGTCAAACGAATCAAGAACAAGGCTACAAGTGGTTTCCATGTTCAAACAAGTAAAAAATGAAGCCATATAAATTTTCTTGTTCCGACCGGTCCAAAATGAGGTTTTAGTGAGTCTTAGGCGCCAAACGATTAAAGAACATGGCTCAAATGGTTTTCATGTTCAAACGAGTCAAAAATGAAGCAAATCTAATTTTCTTGTTCCAACGAGTTCAAAATGAGGTTTTAGTGAGTTTGAGGGGTCAAACTAGTCAAGAACTAGGCTACAGTGGTTTCCATGTTCAAATAAGAAAAAGATGAAGTTAAATTAATGCTTTTGTTCCAACGAGTCCAAATTGCGGTTTTATTGAGTTTGAAGGGTCAAACGAGTGGTTTCCATGTTCGAAGGCTACAAGTGGTTTCCATGTTCAAACGAGTCAAAAATGAAGCAAAACTAATTTTCTTGTTCCAACGAGTCCAAAATGAGGTTTTAGTGAGTTTGAGGGGTCAAACGAGTCAAAAATTAAGCTACAAGTGGTTTTAATGCTCAAACGAGTCAAAAATGAAGCAAAACTAATTTTCTTGTTCCAACGAGTCCAAAATGAGGATTTAGTGAGTTTGAGGGGTCAAACGAATCAAGAACAATGCTACAAGTGGTTTCCATGTTCAAACAAGTAATAAATGAAGCCATATTAATTTTCTTGTTTCGACTGGTCCAAAAAGAGGTTTTAGAGAGTCTTAGGCGCTAAACGATTAAAGAACAGGGCTCAAATGGTTTTCATGTTCAAACGAGTCAAAAATGAAGCAAAACTAATTTTCTTGTTCAAACGAGTCCAAAATGAAGTTTTAGTGAGTTTGAGGGGTCAAACGAGTCAAGAACTAGGCTACAAGTGGTTTCCATGTTCAAATAAGAAAAAGATGAAGTTAAATTAATGCTTTTGTTCCAACGAGTCCAAATTGAGGTTTTATTGAGTTTGAAGGGTCAAACGAGTGGTTTCCATGTTCGAAGGCTACAAGTGGTTTCCATGTTCAAACGAGTCAAAAATGAAGCAAAACTAATTTTCTTGTTCCAACGAGTCCAAAATGAGGTTTTAGTGAGTTTGAGGGGTCAAACGAATCAAGAACAATGCTACAAGTGGTTTCCATGTTCAAACAAGTAAAAAATGAAGCCATATTAATTTTCTTGTTCCGACCGGTCCAAAATGAGGTTTTAGTGAGTCTTAGTCGCCAAACGATTAAAGAACAGGGCTCAAATGGTTTTCATGTTCAAACGAGTCAAAAGTGAAGCAAAACTAATTTTTTTTTTTTGCTAATTGAGATTTTATACCAAGAAGGAAAAAAAAAAATACAATTCTAGGGGCATACCCCGCGAAAACAACTAAATACTATTACAATAAACAGTAATAGCCAGACTCATATTTATCAAAAAGCTAACAGCTAAGCAACTGCGAGGAAATTCTGATAAGATTAATACAACAATTGAACAAGCAACAGATTTTTGGAAATGCTCCGCTTAAAGCGCCCAACAGAAAAGATCTTTTCTCGCACCATTCTCTTGATGAGACCAATCAGAGTATCCACATTCAACGATTTTCTCTGGGAATATATCCTATTGTTTCTCTCCTGCCATATAATATAGAACATAGCTTGCAAGTACACGAAGCCAAGATGCTGCTTAAGGTTCGAGATACGGTCTTGGAAAAATTCTCCACATTGCCAATCACTCCAGTTAAGATTTAAGAACACAGGACTGCTACGAATAATAAGATAAGCAACAGGACAACTTGAAAAGAGATGCTCAGCTGTCTCATTACTACTTCTACACATAACACACCTAGAATTGACGTTAATCCCAAATGCACTCATACGGTCTTTCGTAAGCAGCCTGTTTTTCATAGCCAACCACATAAAAAAGGCACACTTGGGGATCCGAAGAGGGTGCCAGATTGCTTTTAGCCAGCTAGGGGGAGTTTGTCTTCTTCTAATAGAGTCCCAAACAACTGATAAACTGACTTTGTTTTGCCCATTCCACAAAACCTCATCGCAACTACTAATATGATACATGCTTAGCAACCTTCGAAGCTCAATGGCATCAACATGGTTAGAGTTTCTCACAGCCCAGGATCTATCTGCTATAAAAGAACTAACCCTGGCCAAGTTGACTGAGTCCAAATCTGAGATGAGGTGACTCCCAAATCTGACTAAAAGGGGCTGGTGGCCAATCCATGGGTCATGCCAGAATAGAAAAGGAGATTGGGCACTTATACGGTAAGTCATAAATTGGCAAGCTTCCTCACGCATGTCAAATATTTTCTTTGCATTCCAGGGGCATAATGAGGGCTTCTTTGAAGTCCAGAAGGGTTTATTTTTTAAAAGGCACTGTTGAAGCCAAGCAATCCATAAACTGATTGAATTTGGAGTTGAAATTCTCCAAATCTGGTAAAAAACAGCTGCTCTATTCCACTCTATCATGTCTCTAATGCCCAAACCTCCTTCAGATTTCACAGTACAGCATTCCGTCCAAGCAACCTTGTGATGACAAGGGGAGTTAAGATTACCACCCCACAAAAACTTCGAACAGCATGATTGAATTTTCTTTAAAACACACTTAGGCAAGAAAAGATAGGCTGACCAGAAACCCTGAATGCCAAAAAGAATAGTTTTTATAAGTTGTAATCTCCCAGAATGTCTTAGGAAGCGAGAAGACCATGATTCAATCTTTGCACACAACCTCTGCACCAAGGGAGTACAATCAGCTGCTTTTAGTCTCGAAGAGATAAGAGGCAGACCCAGATATTTGATAGGGAAGATGCCCTTGCTGAAAGCCAGAAGTGCTGACAGCCCAATGTTGCACCTCTGGAGGCACGTTACAAAAAAACTATTGGCTTTTACTAACATTAGGCTTGAGACCTGATACCTCGGAAAACTTGTCAATAGTTCTTAACAATGTGCTGATTGACCCTTGGTCCCCTTTACAGAACATGAGAATGTCATCAGCAAAGATGAGGTGTGAGAGACCTAGCTCCTTTGTTCGCCAGTGATAGGAAAAATCATTGCTACGAACAAGATCATGCTTCAGATAAGCAGATAAAACCTCCATCCCAATAACAAATAGGTACGGGGACAGGGGGTCCCCTTGTCTAAGCCCCGAGAAACTCTGAAAATACCCCTCTAGCGCCCCATTGATTTTGACAGAACTCATACAAGTAGAGATACATACTCTCACCCAGTTTATAAACTTCTCCGGTAATCCCAACCGAGTCATAGCTTGAAAAATAAACTTCCAACTCATGGTGTCAAATGCTTTATGGATATCGAGCTTCAATACACAGCGGGCTGCACCAGCATCTTTATGATAGTCACGACAAATGGCCTGGGCCAACATGATATTATCTCCTATTAATCTTTGAGGAACAAATGCTGATTGATTGAGAGAGATAATAGAGGGCAAAATTCCTCTAAGTCTAGCAGCAAGTAACTTTGAGATGCACTTTCTTGTTCCAACGAGTCCAAAATGAGGTTTTAGTGAGTTTGAGGGGTCAAACGTGTCAAGAACTAGGCTACAAGTGGTTTCAATGTTCAAATAAGAAAAAGATGAAGTTAAATTAATGCTTTTGTTCCAACGAGTCCAAATTGAGGTTTTATTGAGTTTGAAGGGTCAAATGAGTCAAGAACAAGGCTACAAGTGGTTTCCAAGTATCTATAGAGCAGAGTTAAAAAAAAAGCCAGATGAGAGTCGGATATGCTCTAACCTCTCTCTAAAAACCTAGCCGCCACTAAATTATTACCTTAATCTACTCCATTTCTCCACCAGATCTTCACTTTAGCCTTCCTAAATTCATCTTTCCTCTTCTAATCCTTCACCAAAAACACCATATTTCTTACTATATTATATTACTTTATTGAATGGGTTCTTTTTTCTCTGATGAAAGGGTTTTATCTTGTTCGAAGTTGGGTTCTATTGTTCAGAACCTTTCTTGGATTCAGGCAAGGAAAACTATGGTCCTGTGGTTCATTTTGTTTGATAGAGAGCTGACTTCGCACTTCTTAGTTGAGGAGTCACTACTGAAATCGATGGGGTTCATTTTAGCAACTTATGATGGAGATGGGTGTTTGGTGAAAGACCTGCTGTCCTTGGATGCTCTATCATTGGATGTAAAAGTGAACTCGAAAGAGGATTTGTTGAAAAATCCGATTTCGTTGGAAATTCTTAGAGTGGCTCGAAGTATGATTACTAGAGGGTCTCGTGTTAAAGGGATGGTGAAAGCATGGGGATTTGATGATGGGGTTGTCAAATGTAACTTCTTTATCTTTGAGGAGAATGACACCTCGATGGTATGTTTGGCTTGGTCGTTCGCACTTCGGAAGATCTGGATGGGATTTGATGATTTATCTTTTCCAAAGATCTCCTTACTTCGTAAGGCGACGGGTTTCCTTGAAGACCAGGCAAGAATTATTGTATGTGTGTTCGATGGTTCCACCAGTTCTGGGGATTTCTTTGTGAAGAGAGGTGTTCCTTATGGTGTTGGAACGGGTTTAATCTTGGATTTTAATCGGGATTTATCCTCGCTGTATGATCTATGGGATGGAAAGCTTCGTTCCAAACTGATATCGATAGAAGATGTCAAGGTGTTTGCTGAATTGCCGGAAAGAACTTTTGAGTTCTTCGGTGGTTATTTGCTTGAAGCAGGTGTGGTCATTCATAAAGAACCACTATGGCTGTTGATTGATGGAGATTTCTTTGTTCTTTGGCAAGATGTTAGTGTCGAAGCTTTGTTTGGAAGATTCATTCATGTTGAGAGCACTCTGTGTTCTATTCGATCCTGTAACCGATTTATGCACGGTGAGGATCGCACTTCAAATGGCCGGTGGGAGCTTCTGACTGCTCTGGTTAATCGTTGGTTCATAGGGGTTGCTGTTGGTCTTGTGTCCTCTGACGGGGCTTTGGCCGCTTTCTTCGATGTTGAGTTTATTTTGTGGAGGTATTGTATCGATGGTGCTATGTTGCAAGCTCCTGGTGTGATGCTATGTTGCAAGCTCCCCTCGTGTGTTGTATCTTATGGGTTTCTGCTATTTGGGTTTCTTGTTGCTGCGTTTTTCATCAAGAGGAAGGAAGGATGGACTCTGAAGAGGGTTGATGATAGGTTACAAAGGAGCGTTTTTTTGAATCAATTGGCGAATGTTGTCCTTTCCAGAAAGGATGCACATGTAATGTTTGTTTGCAATTCAGGACAGCTTAAGATTGTGTTCTCTTGTGCTGTTCTGTTACGTTCTGTTGATAATCAAGTTATTTTCAGAAGTGTGCGTGGGACTGTATGTTTGCTTCATATGAGTCTTCTCATAAGATGTGAGAAAATGGATATCATAAAATTGTGCCATGGTGGGAGATTGATTCATGTTGTGAAATGTTATATGTTTAATTGTGATATAGCTGGTCAGTGGTTTCCTTTGTACAAGGATTACATTTTAAAATCTGATGGGGGTCTCCGGTTTGAGGAGACTATAAATGCTATCAGTGTATCTAATGAGGAGAATGGGTTAGTGGATATCACTGAGCTTGAATTGTTGGATGATTCGTTTACTTGGATGGAATGGAGACCAAATCCTTTTGGTGTGGGTATTCTGCGAGTAGAGGAGAATGGGGAAAAAAAATATGGAAGCATTCCATCCCACAAAATGGAATCAGACTTATGGATTTGGATATGTTGCACCATCCTTCTAATTTCAATCACATCATTATGGTTCGAAGATGGTAAGTCCCAAGTCCCATTTCGGAGGTAGACATTGATACTGACTGAACTAGTGGACTCAGCTGTAGATACAATGGAAGGGGCAATATCTAGAAGGGGCTTATTTTGGACCCAAGGATCATACCAGAAGAGAAAGTCAGAGTTTTCTCCTATGCGGGTTAAGGGAAGCTATGTCCAGTGGTTAAACATGGTCAGGGGAAAATTCAATATCCCGAAATGCTCATTCATCACATGGTTAGCCATCAAAAACAGGCTCCTCACGAAGGATAGAATGCTTCTGTTTGGAATGCAGGTTGATCAAAAATGTGTCTTGTGTGGGGTGGATGATGAATCGATTAGCCACATTTTCACTGCTTGCCCATACTTTGATATTATTAGCAGGTCTATGCCATTTCGTTTCTCTCGTAACTGGTCCAATTGTCAGTCAGGCAACTGCACTGCTACTCAGCTAGGGGCAAAGGAGGGATCAATTGCCCAACTGTTTTTTAGCACAGCAATTTATCATGTCTGGAAAGAGCGTAACTTCCGTATGCACAACCATGGTCCTGGCCACCTTACATCAGTGGTTAGCAGTGAGATAAGACGTATGGTGCGTGAGAAACTGTTCTCATGTAGTTTTTTTTTTTTTTGCTAATTAAAATTTTATACCAGAAAAGGAACAGCTTAGTACAAATCTAGGGGCATACCCCGCGAAATCAACAGACAGACATAACAAAAGTCAAAACATCAGCAAGTCACCTTGCTGTCAACAAACAACTAAATTAAATTAAGCTAAAATTATTCTGGCGCCTTTAACAACTTGAGACTAGGCACATGCCTCACAAAGCCCACAGTAATCAGCAGGTAGTACACCATGTAATGGCGCAGATGCATTCCAACAGCAGACATCTCCCGAACATGATACGAGAAAACTGACTCCAAGCAAACAGCTTGGTTCCCAAAAAGATCTATGCCTGGCTCATAGAAATAACTATGCCTACTGGGCATCAAATCCAACCCAACAAACAGAACCTGCCCAACAATAGGTGCATCCCGCACAGGCTAACCACAGTGGTGGACATATCACACACCGCCACCTTGTATCTCTTTCGAGTAGCATAGAGCGGTTCAGATTGCATATCAACACAGACCACTCTTCTTGCAATTTGATCATTCGACCTCAAACAATCCACCACTTGCCTGCCCACCATCGTAGCCAACAGTACATGTTGTAAACACACAGCCCTGTCCCCATCACCAGGCACAGCCATCTGAACACCAATCCTCCATTCCGTTGCTAGAAACAGAGTGACATGTAGACCATCCAATCTCGACCAGCAGAACAACATTCCCAAGAGAAGATCCCACTCAAAAATTCCTCCAGTATGCATATCATTATTATACCAAATAATGTTCCCATCCTGGCAACCACATGGCATTTCGACAATTGTATAAATCGAAGGAACATTATCAGCCAGCGTCAAATTAACAAATGCCTGGTCTTGAGAGTTCTGAAATATGCCATCGGAATGACATCCAACTTCCTGGAAACCTTTGGTTTCATCTCCATTTTTAAGACCATGATACATGTAATACCCGTCGAATTGCAGCAACGGAACGAACATCTTGTCCTTCATCAATAGATCACTACTACTCCTGGTGCTCACATCTGCAACATTTCTACGGTCCCGGCTAGAAACTCCCACCGCCCCGTCACACGCATAAATTAAGAAACTACCCAGACCTAACTGATGCCTAGGCGCACTCAAGTATAACCCATCCCTTCCATCAGCACGAATGACACAACAACAAGGCTTATCCCCTTCATCATCTAACAGAGTAGGAGCCAATGGGCCTCCTTTCAACTCCTGATTATCGAAGTAACCCGGATCGAGCGCACAGCAAAAGCTAATATCTCTTGAAATCCTCCATAGTTCAAGTAAACCGTCAAATAGCTTGTTCACAATAAGCACTGCCGATATGTAAATAACATCATTATCATCACATGAGATCGCCTTTATCAAATCTGGGCTATGAAGACCCTCACTCTTAAAGACCAGAAACACGTCTCGCACCAAGGGAAGAATAATTCCAACCCTGCTATCATACTCACAAGGTTCACCCTCTTCCGCATACACACAAAGAGAAAAAACCAGATTTAAGGAGATTCCCATCCGAATCTTAAAACCATCCATATCCAACAACGGGAGCACAAGCTCCCCCCATTTCAAAACACTCATCAATCTTCTTTTAAGAGCTCCATCCCTAGCTCGAATCTTCAGTGTCTTCTTTTCCGGCACAATGACAAACATAAAGAGTTCATCCATATAACTGTAATGACTCATCATACAATCCCTCACCCTAGCGTGATTGTGCTGCCTCTCATTCTCAGATCTAGTAGTAAAGACCTTACCAAGAGTCCCGATATCAATCGAAACCCTTAAGGAACTACAATTGACCAGATCAACTTGTTGCTCCCAAAACCCGACTGTTGTGCGAACCACAACAATCAAGATCAACATTAAGAGATAATTGTCCAAAACCAACCCATCTCCCACAAAGGACCAAGATCGTAGTCTACAAGAATCCATCAGCATCACTCTAACCGATTGGGAGCCGCGAGTTCGCGAAGCAACCTTCATCAGATTACTTTCAACAACTCGAAACAGCTTCGACGGTTTAACATTCCCAAGAGAACACATCTTCTCATGGCCCATTAAAATCTGCCTCCCCAAGACTAACACACTAGTCCAGGTTCCAACAGGAGCAAAAACCCCCTCAAGGAAACCCATAAACTAAGAAAAGAAATTATATAACGTATAAGAAATATGGTGTATCAGGTGAGAGATAAGAAGGGAAAGGGGATTTTAGGTAGGAAATATGTAGAACTGATGAAAAAAAGGCTTAGATTTGGTTGAAATTGGTGGCGGCTAGATAGGGTTTTAGAGAGAGGTTAGAGAGAAGCTAGAGAGAAAGACGACTCTCATTTTTTTTTTCCCCCTTCTGTTACAGATTTGATGATTATGATTGTTCTCATGTAGCTTGTTTAAGGGTTGGGTTCGGAATGACCCGACCATCCTCTTATTTATCATGTAAAAGAATAGGCTAGGTACATCTGTAACGTTGAGTAGGGTTTACCTTCTTATTCTTTGTATCATGTTGATTGCTAGCTTTAGCATGGATGTTGTCTCGCGGGGTATGCCCCTAGATATGTATTAGCTGTTTCCTTTGGTATAAATTCTTTTAATTAGCAAAAAAAAAAAAAACTATGTTTTCGGACCTGCTGTTGTACGACAGTTGCAACTCAGTAGGTGCAGTTTTAGATGGGTGCAGTTCTCCTGTGAAGGAACTACTGGTGGGTCACTTGTAGATGCTTTCGGGCATGTTTATTTGTACCAGGACTACGGTATGCTTCAGGTAACTGATGTGATAGAGCACGTTGTGGTAGAAGGTTATAAAAGGAGAAATAGAAACCTATTATGGGTTATGTTTTATGTTAGAAGAACTGACTGCACAAAGTCAATTGTTTCTGAAGACTTTGTTATTGAGACTTATTGTGAGTTATGTGGATGGGGCCTGTACCGGTCGAAAGCTAAGGACGCCGTGAGTAAGGAATGTGGCATGCTGACTGAGGGGCATATTGTCAAAGATCGAAAGTACTTGCCATGTAGTTTGTATGGCTTGGTGTTTTGATGGAAAGTCGGGTTGGTGTTTTGATGGAAAGTCGGGTTCTGTGGTGTGCACATTGTTTCTCCTCTTCCTCAAGGACAGGGAGTGCAAAAGCAGGGGTTTTCAAAAGTCCACATGGAAGCAGGGGAGGTCCTTCCTACAGAAAATAATTATTGGCGTAGATCTTTATTTTGGTTAGCTAGTTTTAACTAGCTACTTGTATGCTTGCGGACTAGTATAGTTTTTAAGCTATCTAGTGTAGTGTCTTAATGTTTTTTTTTGCTAATTAAAATTTTATACCAAAAGGAACAACTTAAAACACTTCTAGGGGCATACCCCGCGTAGTCAACTTACTACTAAGCTAGGGGCGTACCCCGCGAGTCAACAACCAGCTAAAACATCAACATACTAAACCATAAAGTCAGGTCAGCCAGCTAAATCTGCAACAAAATTTACATGGTCCTGCCAGGACTTGGCTGATCTCCCGTACGAAGACGGCAACGCTTAATCCTTGTCTTAGTCCGTCGAGCTGTGACCTCCTTGTCCTCATCCATTCCTTTCTCGCCTTGAAACTCTTTTTGGTTCGAGTCCTGCTTGGGATTCTCCTGCATTTGCTCTGTATCAACATGCACAGTCACATCTCCGACAAGACTAAACAGAGGCCCCAAATACTGCATGTTACCCTGAATTGGCTCTTTTGTGCTGCTCCCCCCACCCATAGATCCTTGGAAGGATCCTTGGATGGTTTTGCATCCTTACCTTTAGCAAGTGGGCTCTGCTTTGGCTCAGTCAATAGATCAATCCCCAAATCAATCAGGTAATCCCTCAATTGAATGGATCGGCAAATTAAGTCATGGAGCTCCACTTCCTGAAAACCTCTTAGACCACGAGCAGAGGCACTGAATTCCCTATCATGTGACCCTTTAACCAAAGGGATTTCTTTACCTATCGAGCTAATGAACATCTTCAAATTTTCTAGGTTACGCCTCGCTGCCACCAGCGCCTTCCTCTTCAACTCGGAGTTGAATAGGGTGTGGTCTAATAGCCCCGCTATCTCAACCTCCTCTTCCATGTCTTGAATAATCTGGTCATCCTCCCCAAGTACCAGGAGCGAGATTCCATTCTTTCGAATATAGGTCCCAAGTTGCTTAATGCAATTCAGAGCTATACCCAAGTCTCTCAAAAGCTTTATATCTGGTCTCCTTTGCAAGCTACTTATAAAATCTAAATCACTCATGTCAACAGTCCCCCAAATCGTAGGCACCTCATGTCCACTCTGGACAATGCTGTCTCTCATGATAATGATTACATTCATAGCAATAGCTAGGCGCTCTTGCCATCGCTTTACTGAAACATCCCTACATGGGGTTGCTTCTACTTCTATCGCGTCATTACAGACCGCCTTGCCCTTGTCTTTCATCCTGACCATATCAGTATCCCCGATAGAGGACCCAGCATTTTCCCCAGAATTCATAGTCTTTCCACTCTCTCTACCCCAGTTCATAGGAACAGAGGAATCCCCTTTTGTGGAAGCATAATCCTTTTCCAATTCATTCCCAACCCCAGCAGCACCACCTATCTGGGCCTCATACAAACTCTCATCAGTTACTAGACCTTCCCTTTGACTAGCCGAATGAATAGGCAATTCCTCCTCTATAGAGGGCTCCAACAAATCGATAAATGGAGTAGCATAACAATCCACATCCACAGTACTTGATTTAACAGGTTTCGTTAGGGAGAAAACCTTACCATCAATTATATGATGTTTGACCCGGCTACGGGTGCGAGCAGCCACCCCGTATTCAGAACTCCTTGGAATGATAGTGACTAGGTTGTCATTAAAAGAGACCCTCACTTCCCCTTTTTTCCCATCATTCTTCATACTCAATCCTTCAACCTTCTTAGATCGAGTATCAACAGATGGTATCTCCGATACCAAATCGCTCAGAAAAGAAACCCTTTTCGGGCTCCTAACTGGTTCCAACCCCTCCTGGGTCATCCTCACTAGATCCGTAACAGTAGGTGCCATCATGGTATCATCCACGAATGTAACCCTCTTACGACTCATACTCACCGACCGATGGAGAATAAAGAAATATTGTGTTTAAGTGAGAGATTAGAAGAAGAAGATGGATTTAGGAAGTGGATCTTTAGATCTGATGGAGAAATTGCTTAGATACTTAAGACTTTTTAGAGAGAGGTTTTTAGAGCGACTCTCATTTTTTTCTTTACGTCGTTCTTATAGATTTACTTTTGTTTAGATTCGTTGTAGTGTCTTAATGTTTTTTTTTTGCTAATTAAATTTATACCATAGGCAAATGATTACATCTCTAGGGGCATACCTCGCGATTAGCAACTCACCTACCTAACGGAACAACTAAGAAAAACCATTAATAATGCTAGATAGACTAGCAATCAACATAGAATTCAACAACAAAACATAAACCTAATCAACACAAAAAATCTTAAAGAACAACATCACAAAATTAACAACTATGCATGGAGAAGGTTTCCCTCCACCCAGAACGCACACAGCCATTCTCCAACAAACCGTAGCTGCCAGCAGCATTGTCACGACCAAAATCCATCATTTTGTGTGACCTCCCCTTTTGTTTCTTCACGACCTTTCTCTCCGTAACTTCTCCAGCCGAGCATCACCATCCTTGTGAGACACCTGGTCTTCACCAAAATCATGAGAAAAATGATTTACATCCTGCATTGCTGCAACGCCCAGCCTGCCAGCATCTTCATTAGCCTGCCCCTTGCAAACCACTTTCATGCATTCCATACCCAGAGCATTAATTTCAGAACCAACCTGCAAACGGGTCTCATGATACCCAGGCTCCACTCAGCCGCAACATCACTGAAAACAAATTCTAAAACCCGATTCCAAGTCCAGGTTAAGCATATCTCCTTGAGGCACAACGAAACCTTGAAAGGTAATGCATTCAAAAATGCATTCTTGAAAAATAATGCACCCAAACTTGCATTCGCACTAGACTGACCCACAAGTCTAACAACCTCTTTACTGACTTCGATAACAAAAGGAATAACCAGATTAATCATATCCCTATCTTCAACCATGCAACCCACAATGAAAGTACGGAGCACCTTGACCATAAACATCAACATTTGTGACTTGATGGCTGCAAACCGAATTGCATACACAAATCTGCATATATCCATCAGCCGGGCTTCCTTTCCTCTTTGGGCCAATTCATCAAACACTTGAAAAACATTGCTTATACCTCCAATCGTGGAAGTATCAATCGCCTTTGGAAGATCAGCTGAAACAATCTTCAAATCCAGAGGAGGTGAAAGCTTAGAGCCATCACCCAAAGAAACATGCTCAATTGCAGTCCCTTTAACATCAATGGAGTTGCCATCGACAATGAAACCCTTCTTCGAATAAAGGAAATTACCTTCAATCAATTGGGGATTACAAGAACTACAAGCTCGAGACGCAATCCCTGAGGTACAATTACACCCAACATCCCTCTTCCTCAGGCCAACCTGGGACTCAACAGTGTCAGTATCCCTCTTTACTTGAGCATCCTTCAAAGGATACTCAGTCACAAGATTCTCCGAAAAAGAGACCCTCTTCGGACTCCTAATCGGGCTATCCACAAGAAGGCGTGTTTCAGATCTACACTTCCCCCACAAAGTGTCCTCCGAAAAGGAAACCCTCTTCTGACTCACACGAACATTATTCACCTGGTTAAAACCAGAAGTCCCCAACCTCTCAAAGGTTTGAGCCGATGCTTCTTGTTTCCCCTTAACTGAAATAGTAGAAAGGGCACTCTGTGAAGACGCACGGAGAGGAATCTCCATCACAAGGTTCTCCGAAAAGGAAACCCTCTTCGAAATCATAATAGGACTAAAAAACTGATAAGAAATTTGGTGTATAGGTGAGGGATTAGAGATGGAAAATGGATTTACGAAGGTTAATTGAATAGATCTGATGGAAATATGTGTGAGAATTGGTGGCGGCTAATTAAGGGTTTCTTGAGAGAAGGAGGAGAATCTCTCTCTAGACTCTCATTTGAACCATAATCATGCAGTGTCTTAATGTTGTTAATGTCTGAATGATGATTTAGTGGGGTATGCCCCTAGATTTATGTAAGTTGTTCCTTTTATGGTATAAAATTTAATTAGCAAAAAAAAAGTGGTTTCCAAGTTCAAACAAGAAAAAAATGAATCTAAATTTATAGTTTTGTTCCAACGAGCCCAAGATGAGGTTTTAGTTAGTTTTAAGGGTCAAACGAGTGAAGAACAAGGCTACAAGTGGTTTCCATGTTCAAACGAGTCAAAAATGAAGCCAGGTTAATTTTTTTGTTCCGACTAGTCCAAAATGAAGTTTTAGTGAGTTTTAGGGGTCAACCAAGTCAAGAACAAGGCTACAAGTGGTTTCCATGTTCAAACGAGTCAAAAATGAAGTAAAATTAATTTTCTTGTTCCAACGAGTCCAAAATGAGGTTTTAGTGAGTTTGAGGGGTCAAACGAGTCAAAAATTAAGCTACAAGTGGTTTCCATGTTCAAACGAGTCAAAAATGAAGCAAAACTAATTTTCTTGTTCCAACGAGTCCAAAATGAGGATTTAGTGAGTTTGAGGGGTCAAACGAATCAAGAACAATGCTACAAGTGGATCGGAGTCACCAATTTCTTCCTTCCCCGGAAGATCACGCATGCTGTACCAAACAATGAGAGTCTAGAGAGAGAAGCTCCTCCTTCTCACTAGAATCTCTTTTAGCCGCCTCTAATTTCTACACAACTTCCATCAGATCTATACAATCAACCTTCAATAATCCACTTTCCTTCTCTAAATCCCTCACCTATACACAAAATTTCTTTCCTTAGTAGTTTGATTATGAGTCCAAGAAGGGTTTCCTTTTCGGAGCCTTTGGTATCGGAAACGTTTGCCCAGAAGGATGGGCTTTTTACGTGTTCTAAGAGTGGCCTTTCTTCTGAGAAGGGGAAGAATGAATCGTTGATTCAGACTTCTAAAAGGTCGAAAGGTCCGGGTTCAGAATTGGTTGAGTCATGGTGTGTCGATTATGGCATCACTGGATCGAAGGATGGTCTGAGGAAGCGGGAGGGTGTCTCCTTGCCCATATCTGGGATTGCTTCTAGAACTCGCAACTCTTGCAATCTGCAGTTGACTGAAGGTAAGTCCTTCTTTTCTAAGAAGAAGGTTACTTTTAGTAATATGGATGCTGTGATTAGGTTTCAACCTATTGAGATGACCGATTCTTCGGATCTTAAAGATAATGATAGTGATTTGGATGTTAATTCTTCTTTGGTGAATTTGGTTAATTCTCCTATGGTGAATTCGGTAGAGCCCACCATTAGGGTTTCTAATCTGCAGTTGATTGAAGGTAAGCCCTCCTATTCTAAGAAGAGGGTTACTTTTAGTAATATGGATACGGTGATTAGGGGTCAGCCTATTGAGTTGTCCGATTCTTCGGATCTGAATGATGATATTGATAGAGGTAATCTGGATTTGGGTGTTTATTCTCCTATGGTGAATTTGGTTAATTCTCCTATGGTAAATTCGGATGAGCCCTCCTTTAGGGTTGATTCTATTTCTGAACAAGTGAATGATGTTGGTAAGAAGATTGTTAATGAACACCGGCATGGTGAGGAGCGGGTTACGGAACTCCGGCCTGGTTCTGATGATTCGAGTACGAGGAGGAAGAGCTTTAGTGCTGATACTAAAGGGAACTTTAGTGCCTATAAGGCTTGGGTTAATCTGGATGGTCTTATTTAGATGGAGCAAACAGGGTATGTTGCTGTGTGCTTGCAGGAAGGTCTTCTTAAAGAATGTGATATTATGGGGAAGGTATGTGTTCGTGTTACTGAAAATGATTTGTCTGTTATTAGACTTTCGAAGATGGGTGCTAAGCAGGTTTTCTTACTGCTTTTGAGTGATAACCATGTTGTGAAGAGCCATCCATGGCACATTACATGGAAGGGCTTCATCTTTGATGGTGCCTGTGATGTTGATGAGATAACAAAGGGGCCTATTCAAGGCTTATTTGCTCTGTTTCTTTATACTTCTGCTGACAAATACATAGAGTCTGGTCTTGTTATGTCCCGAGTGGGGATGGCTGGGTGCGGCAATGATGTTTGCAACGCTGATTGGATGATCAGGGATTGCTACCCGGAGGCAGGGAAAATTGTCGATTTGATAGAGGATGATGGCACTGTTTTGATTGCTTCTGCTGTTGGGGGCTGGCACAGGATGATTGTGTTGTCAATCATGCAACTTATGATGGTCTCAAGTTGTTTATGCCAGAAGAGCAGGCTCCATTTGTGGATAAGTGCTGGATGGGTGCCTAAGGGTGTTGATGCGAGGCAGGAGGGTCAGAACAAGGAAGCTATAGCCATGGGTGCTTGGGATGATTGTCATAGTGGACCATGTTTGGTCATGAAGAAGCTTACTCTCGGCATAGTTTTTTAACTTATGATTAATCTAGTTTGCTATGTAGACTCTATTATGACTTAATGTTGTGTAGTTTATTCGGATGTTGATTTCGCGGGGTATGCCCCTAGATTTGTATCATGTTGTTCCTTTTGGTATAAAATTTTAATTAGCAAAAAAAAAAAAAAACAATGCTACAAGTGGTTTCCATGTTCAAACAAGTAATAAATGAAGCCATATTAATTTTCTTGTTCCGACCGGTCCAAAATGAGGTTTTAGTGAGTCTTAGGCGCCAAACAATTAAAGAACATGGCTCAAAAGGTTTTCATGTTCAAACGAGTCAAAAATGAAGCAAAACTAATTTTCTTGTTCAAACGAGTCCAAAATGAGGTTTTATTGAGTTTGAGGGGTCAAACGAGTCAAGAACTAGGCTACAGTGGTTTCCATGTTCAAATAAGAAAAAGATGAAGTTAAATTAATGCTTTTGTTCCAACGAGTCCAAATTGAGGTTTTATTGAGTTTGAAGGGTCAAACGAGTCAAGAAAAGGCTACAAGTGATTTTCAAGTTCAAATAAGAAATAAATGAAGCCATATTAATTTTCTTGTTCCGACCGGTCCAAAATGAGGTTTTAGTGAGTCTTAGGCGCCAAACGATTAAAGAACAGGGCTCAAATGGTTTTCATGTTCAAACGAGTAAAAAATGAAGCAAAACTAATTTTCTTGTTCCAACGAGTCCAAAATGAGGTTTTAGTGAGTTTGAGGGGTCAAACGAGTCAAGAACTAGGCTACAGTGGTTTCCATGTTCAAATAAGAAAAAGATGAAGTTAAATTAATGCTTTTGTTCCAACGAGTCCAAATTGAGGTTTTATTGAGTTTGAAGGGTCAAACGAGTGGTTTCCATGTTCGAAGGCTACAAGTGGTTTCCATGTTCAAACGAGTCAAAAATGAAGCAAAACAAATTTTCTTGTTCCAACGAGTCCAAAATGAGGTTTTAGTGAGTTTGAGGGGTCAAACGAGTCAAAAATTAAGCTACAAGTGGTTTCAATGCTCAAACGAGTCAAAAATGAAGCAAAACTAATTTTCTTGTTCCAACGAGTCCAAAATGAGGTTTTAGTGAGTTTGAGGGGTCAAACGAATCAAGAACAAAGCTACAAGTGGTTTCCATGTTCAAACAAGTAATAAATGAAGCCATATTAATTTTCTTGTTCCGACCGGTCCAAAATGAGGTTTTAGTGAGTCTTAGGCGCCAAACGATTAAAGAACATGGCTCAAAAGGTTTTCATGTTCAAACGAGTCAAAAATGAAGCAAAACTAATTTTCTTGTTCAAACGAGTCCAAAATGAGGTTTTAGTGAGTTTGAGGGGTCAAACGAGTCAAGAACTAGGCTACAAGTGGTTTCCATGTTCAAACGAGTCAAAAATGAAGCAAAACTAATTTTCTTGTTCCAACGATTCCAAAATGAGGTTTTAGTGAGTTTGAGGGGTCAAACGAATCAAGAACAATGCTACAAGTGGTTTCCATGTTCAAATAAGTAAAAAATGAAGCCATATTAATTTTCTTGTTCCGACCGGTCCAAAATGAGGTTTTAGTGAGTCTTAGGCGCCAAACGATTAAAGAACAGGGCTCAAATGGTTTTCATGTTCAAACGAGTAAAAAATGAAGCAAAACTAATTTTCGTGTTCCAACGAGTCCAAAATGAGGTTTTAGTGAGTTTGAGGGGTCAAACGAGTCAAGAACTAGGCTACAGTGGTTTCCATGTTCAAATAAGAAAAAGATGAAGTTAAATTAATGCTTTTGTTCCAACGAGTCCAAATTGAGGTTTTATTGAGTTTGAAGGGTCAAACGAGTGGTTTCCATGTTCGAAGGCTACAAGTGGTTTCCATGTTCAAACGAGTCAAAAATGAAGCAAGACAAATTTTCTTGTTCCAACGAGTCCAAAATGAGGTTTTAGTGAGTTTGAGGGGTCAAACGAGTCAAAAATTAAGCTACAAGTGGTTTCAATGCTCAAACGAGTCAAAAATGAAGCAAAACTAATTTTCTTGTTCCAACGAGTCCAAAATGAGGATTTATTGAGTTTGAGGGGTCAAACGAATCAAGAACAATGCTACAAGTGGTTTACATGTTCAAACAAGTAAAAAATGAAGCCATATTAATTTTCTTGTTCCGACCGGTCCAAAATGAGGTTTTAGTGAGTCTTAGGCGCTAAACGATTAAAGAACAGGGCTCAAATGGTTTTCATGTTCAAACGAGTCAAAAATGAAGCAAAACTAATTTTCTTGTTCAAATGAGTCCAAAATGAGGTTTTAGTGAGTTTGAGGGGTCAAACGAGTCAAGAACTAGGCTACAAGTGGTTTCCATGTTCAAATAAGAAAAAGATGAAGTTAAATTAATGCTTTTGTTCCAACGAGTCCAAATTGAGGTTTTATTGAGTTTGAAGGGTCAAACCAGTGGTTTCCATGTTCGAAGGCTACAAGTGGTTTCCATGTTCAAACGAGTCAAAAATGAAGCAAAACTAATTTTCTTGTTCCAACGAGTCCAAAATGAGGATTTAGTGAGTTTGAGGGGTCAAACGAATCAAGAACAGCGCTACAAGTGGTTTCCATGTTCAAACAAGTAAAAAATGAAGCCATATTAATTTTCTTGTTCCGACCGGTCCAAGATGAGGTTTTAGTGAGTCTTAGGCGCAAAACGATTAAAGAACAGGGCTCAAATGGTTTTCATGTTCAAACGAATCAAAAATGAAGCAAAACTAATTTTCTTGTTCAAACGAGTCCAAAATGAGGTTTTAGTGAGTTTGAGGGGTCAAACGAGTCAAGAACTAGGCTACAAGTGGTTTCCATGTTCGAATAAGAAAAAGATGAAGTTAAATTAACGCTTTTGTTCCAACGAGTCCAAATTGAGGTTTTATTGAGTTTGAAGGGTCAAACAAGTCAAGAACAAGGCTACAAGTGGTTTTCATGTTCAAACAAGAAAAAAATGAAGCCATATTAATTTTCTAGTTCCGACTGGTCCAAAATGAGGTTTTAGTGAGTCTTAGGCGCCAAACGATTAAAGAACAGGGCTCAAATGGTTTTCATGTTCAAACGAGTCAAAAATGAAGCAAAACTAATTTTCTTGTTCCAACGAGTCTAAAATGAGGTTTTAGTGAGTTTGAGGGGTCAAACGAGTCAAGAACTAGGCTACAAGTGTTTATTACGATTATTGGTTGTCAAACTTTGGGGGTTATGCCTTGTTTGGTGATAAAGATGGCAAACTTATGTTCTCTTTCTATGGATGTATCTAGTGGCAATCGAAAGATTGATTACTTGAAGATTATGGTTTGGATGAGTCAGTTTCATATTTGTGAACTGATTTTGGCTCACAGCATGTTTGATGATTTGCCTCTTTGGTCGAATATGGTTTTTTGCGGGAAAATAATGCCTAAGGTGGAGGTGCTGCTCACTACAGCTTGTCCTTTCGGAGAAAGGAAACTTTTGGAGACACGTAAAATGAATGCGCATTGTCGAGATGTGCTGGAACTGTGGCTCTTTCATGTCTGTTTGAACATAAGTCAGGATGGAGTGAGGAGGTTGTTATACGAGAGAGCAGGGATTCATTCGAGTCCAGATGGAAAGCCCGTTGTGGGGCTAGATATGATTAGTGCTTTGAGGACTAATTTTCTTAATGCTGAGCGCTTGTTCAAGACGGTCGACACGCCGAGAGTGTGCTGGTATGGGGTTTTTAACACATGCTTTATCTCTACATTGGGTGTGGCCCCGATTTTCATGAAATTTCTGTTTGTCCGAAACTGTTTATGTTCAAGATGCTTAGGCTATGTGTTGGATGCTAAGTATTAAAGACTTTGGGATTCTCAGTTGGTTTTGATGGCGTGGATGCCATGTTGGGTTTCGATGATTTTAGATGGCGACACTGAAGGTGGGGGCCTTTTGAGGGTTTTGATGCCATGTTGGCATTATTTTATTGCTTATATGATGTTGCATTGTATTTAATCAGGTTTGGGTTTGACTATGTTGAAAGCTAGTTTTGCTAGCTTTAGGTTTCTTTTATGTGGACTTGTTGTAGTCGCTTTGGTGTTCCGATAGGTAGGCGTTTTTCTATTCGCGGGGTTTGCCCCTAGAATTGTATTCATTTGCCTTTGGTATAAAATTTTAATTAGCAAAAAAAAAAAAAAAAACTAGGCTACAAGTGGTTTCCATGTTCAAACGAGTCAAAAATGAAGCAAAACTAATTTTCTTGTTCCAACGAGTCCAAAATGAGGTTTTAGTGAGTTTGAGGGGTCAAACGAATCAAGAACAAAGCTACAAGTGGTTTCCATGTTCAAACAAGTAAAAAATGAAGCCATATTAATTTTCTTGTTCCGACCGGTCCAAAATGAGGTTTTAGTGAGTCTTAGGCGCCAAACGATTAAAGAACAGGGCTCAAATGGTTTTTTTTTTGCTAAAAATAATGTATTATAAATAGAAAGACAATACAAAATCTAGGGGCATACCCCGCGAGAAGGCACTACATCATAAAGAAAACAAGAGAGAGAAGGCAAAAAAAACCATAAACAAACATACACTGCATATCAAATGCAGCCCAGTCTAGTAGTCTAGCCTAGTAAAGCGCTAATATCAGGTTGTGGTCCTTTGCAGCAGCCTTTTGAAAAGCATTAGGAGAAAAGGCTTTTTCCCGAACAACTTGTTTAATGCGCATGAGAAGAGTATCTGAAGTAAGAGCATGGCCGATTTTGTGAAGACGATCGTTTCTCTCCTTCCATATGAGATGGCTAGCAGTAGTTAAGAACATGTAAGCTAAAAGGGTCCTTATGCGAGAATAGCAGACTAACAAGAATTGACCATCCAAATAACTCTCCCAGTTGCAGGTGAAAGGGAAGCCAGACTTCCTAGCTATTGCCTTCGTATATGAACAAGTGCTGAAAAGATGCCCACTGGTTTCAATAGCATTATTACACAGCAAACAACTGAGTTCAGTACCTAGACCAAATCGCACCATTCTCTCCCTGGTTAACAGCCTATCTTTTAATGCCATCCAGAATGTAAAGGAGCATTTGGGCACTGCAAGAGTGTTCCAAACAACTTCCACCCATGGCGGGGATGGTTGAGTGGCCCGAATAGTGTCCCAGATAGTCGAGTGCTTGACAAACTTGGAATTAGTGTTTTCCCAGGTGATAGAATCCATAGCAGCAATAGTGTGGTTATTTATAAGATTCCGAAGCTCAATAATCCAAACATGGTTGGAGACAGGCAAGTGCCAGTTGTGCCCATTCATGATGCTACCAACCAAAGCATTATTAGTGGAGTCAGCCATAGAAATTACCTCAGTACTGAATCGATGAAGCAAGGGGATACCCCCTATCCAGGGGTCATGCCAGAGAGAGAAGTTAGAATCAACCCCCACATGATAGTGAATGTGCCGAGCTGCAATCACCCTTGCTTGGAGTATTTTTTTTACGCACCAGGAAGCTTTATCCGGAATTTTCAATGTCCAGAGGCTTTTGTTCTTTAAATAGATCCTTTTAAACCAAGTTATCCACGGAGAATTGTTTATAGGTTGAGTTATACGCCAAAGATGGAACATAAAAGCTGCTCTGTTCCAGTCGCATAAATCATATAGACCTAACCCACCCTCTGCCTTCGGGAGACAACAATCTTTCCATGAGACTTTATTTTGCTTACGAGTTGAAGTAGACCCACTCCATAAGAATTGAACAAAAAGAGACTGTAGCTTTTTTAAAACTGCCTTCGGGAGAAATAGATGATAGGACCAGTAGCCTTGAATTCTAAATAAAACTGCCTTTAGTAGTAGCAAACGACCAGCTTGGTTGAGCAGTTAGTTGACCCAACTGTCGATTCTAGAAGTTATACTCATAATTAAGGGATTGCAGTCACGAAAAGTGAGTTTAGTAGTGATGAGAGGGAGTCCTAAGTACTTAACAGGAAGTGAGCCTTGAGAAAAACCAGAGCTTGTGAGCACAGATTCTCGAGTGCTAGGATCTGCATTAGCAAAAAAACAGACACTTTTTTGCTTATTTGTACGTAACCCAGAAATGTCACCAAACTCCGAGAGACCTTTTAGCATCAACCCTATAGAACTGCTATCACCATGGCAAAATAACATAATATCGTCCGCAAATATGAGATGAGTGAGTTTTAAAGGCTTAGTTTGGGAGTGAAATTTAAACTCAGGGTGTACTTCAACCTTCTTGAGACAGGATGTGAGAACCTCCATGGCCAAGACGAAAAGATACGGGGAAATAGGATCCCCTTGCCTTAATCCAACAGCAGCCTTGAAAAAACCTTCTAGTGAGCCATTAACTTTGACAGAAATCATACAAGTACGAAGGCAAATTAAGATCCAGTTGATAAACATGCTAGGAAAGCCCATCCTCTACAATGCACCAGCTAGGAAAGACCAATTCAGGGTGTCAAATGCTTTTTTTAAATCAATTTTGAAAGCACATCTGGGTGGTCCGCTGTTGAGGTGATAACCTTTAAGAAGTGCCTGAGCAAGTAGAATGTTATCTCCAATGACACGTTTGGGCACAAATGCAAATTGCTGCGGAGAGATGATAGTAGGAATAATCTTTTTCAGTCGATAAGCCAACATTTTTGTAATGCATTTGTAAAGAATATTACAGCATGCTATTGGACGATAATCCGTCGAAGATTTAGTGGATTGCTGTTTAGGGACCAAAGCCAGTGCTATGGCATTGACAATCCGAGGAAGACTGCAATTATGAAAGAAGGAAAGCACGCCTTTACACACATCAGGGCCAGTGATGCTCCAAGTTGCTATAAAAAAACTCTTTCGTAAATCCATCAGGCCCAGGGCATTTATTATTTTGCATGGATTTCAGTGCATTATAGACATCTATACACGAAAATGACTTAATCAGATCTTCTCTGTGCTCGCTTGACAGCTGGGGTAATTCCAAGTCTTCTGGTATAGCATCCACAGTAGAATCTTGTCCAAGCAGTTGAGTATAAAAATTAACAGCAACATTAGCAATAGCAGTGTGGGTCGAGTGAGTAACACCTGCATCATCCTCCAAAAGAAGAATTTTATTTTGATTCCACCGA
The DNA here is from genome assembly GCA_037693485.1 of Kitagawia praeruptora. Taxonomy (NCBI): domain Eukaryota; kingdom Viridiplantae; phylum Streptophyta; class Magnoliopsida; order Apiales; family Apiaceae; genus Kitagawia; species Kitagawia praeruptora. Next base: position 90,957,625 of record CM075344.1, on the reverse strand, counting down.
TTCTTGCAAGCACTGAAGAAGAATTTATTATTTGCATCACCACACTTCAACCAATTCACTCGAGACTTCTGCTTAAGAAAGATTTCCTCTAGGTTGAGAGCATTACGGAAAATCTGGATAAGTCTCTCCTCCCTCTAAGAGTTGATCATAAGAAGGGACTGAAGGCAAAGACCCTTGAAAATTATTGAGGGCAGAGCGAGCATCATTCACCTGAACTGTAAGATTACCAGAGGCACGATTAAGCTTTCTCATAGCTGCTTTAACTTTTTTCAACTTGGAAGTGACCACAAACCAAGGGGAACCACTCACGTTTTCCTCCCAGGCTTTACTTACCTCTTAAAAAAAAAGCGGATTTTCAATCAAGTGATTAAAGAACATAAATGGCTTATAAATTTTCTCTTCTGCAATGCCCAGGTTAATAGCTACGGGACAATGATCTGATTAACCTCTAACAAGGATGCTAGCTTGCGATAGGGCAAATCTGCATAACCAGTCACCATTAACCAGGCAACGATCCAGCCTTTTATGGTTAGGGGAATTAATGTTACTATCCCACCAAGTATAGATAGGACCTGAGCATTTTAGATCAACGACCTTAGCCTGCGAGATAAATTCAGAGAATTCAATCATGCTTGACGTCTAGTTGGCTCCATTATTCATTTCATTCGGCCCTAGACACACATTAAAATCACCAAGTAGGCACCAGGGACCCATAGTATCTACAAAACTTGACTTAACAGAGTATAACTCATTCCATAATTCACGCCTTTCCACTGGAGTATTGAAACCATACACAAATGAAGCAATAAAATTTTCACCAGAAGAAATTTTGCTTACTGAGAGAGTTATTTGCTGAGCAGAACAGGAGAGAACTCTTAGTATCCCAAATAGATACATCTACACCAATCCAAATACGCCCATTATTATGATGTTCATAGTTAAAAAACCAGCATAATCGAGGACCAATTAAAGTAGAAATAGAAGAAGCATTCTCTCTCTTGACATGGGTTTCAAGTAAAGCTACAAATGACAATTTATTGATACTAATAAAGTCTTTAACAAAAGACTTTTTATTGTTCAAGCCCCTGATATTGTACGCACAAAAATCAAACACCATATCAGAAATTATGAGTTTGGATGGGGAGTGCTCCCCGAGTCCTTAGCGGCAGCCTTCTCTTGAGTTTCTTTATCTGAGATTTCGAGAGATTTTTATACTCAGCACGTTTTGCATCTATTTCATCCACCTTCATCAAGTTTTTAAATGTGTTAAGGGGGGTAGGAGAACCCTCTGAGCAGGTAGTAGCGGAAGGGCTAAAAGACCTTTTACGAGAAACCTCTTGCCAATCACTCTCAACAGCATTAATGGGAGTGGAAAGAGGGGTTGCGGCCACTGCTGTATCTTTACCTTTGACAGGTGAGGAAACTACATGGGGAGACTCATTACCAAATTCGACAGGAGACTTTGCAGATGCAGGGTTAGCAACAGGAGAGACATCTGGAACACCAGTGTCATTAACTGGCTTAGAGGTAGCTGGATTTTTTAGAACCCACTTCCGCTGTGTAACAGGGCAAGCACCTACTATGTGGCCTAAAGCATGACAAGCAGTACAAAAACGAGGCTTGAAAGGATAACTTACAACAACCGTAGCTGTGCTGGTTTCTCCTGTTACTGGGTTTAAGTCCAGTACCTCCAACTTACTGGGCAGGTCCTTACCAACAATATATTCCACACAAATTTTTGTAAACGACAATAGGTCAAGATTTGATGTTAAATCATCAGCATAAAGAGGCTTCCCAATAGCACTAGCAAGGCTACTCATTCCCTCTTGAGTCCAATAACATTCCGGGATCTGCTCAAACTTTACCCAAAGTGGAATGCTTTGCACTTGATCTGAACGAATGTTGACTCCCCATTGATGCACCAACATGGGAGATTTATCAATATACCAGGTGCCCTGAGCTAGTATATTATTCATATGCAACTCCGAGTCAAAATTAAAAATTAATGTGCTACTGTCTCTCTATGAGACCGAAATCAATCCCCTGGCCGAAACACGACCAAAAGGCAAAGGACTCTTTGAGAAGGAACCTACTACACAATTCTTGAGTTTAGCATGCCCCTTTTTCAGAACTTCCACAGGTGGAAAAACCATTTTGACCCCCTCTGGCGGAGGGGTAAAATCAAGCTTGAGCGCTGTTTTAGGCTGAGGAGCATTACGCACAACTTGGGACCAGGATTTGGCTTTAGTCGAAGGATTTTTTTCAACCGTATTATCAGGTTTAACATTACCATGATTATCTTTTGTCCCTGATACTCCTATTTCAGGTTTAACAAAGTCTTTATGCACAGCATTCTTCACAGGCACTTCATCAAACACCTTGGTGGCCTCATCTTTCTTCCCAGACAATTCATCAAACACCTTGGGTGCAAAACTTACATTCGCTTCTGGTTTAAAATTCTTTGCAGCATTAACCCCAGTAGAGTTCTTTTTAATGAAAACAGGTAGTCCGAACTCATCCCTGCCGGATATAAAGCAAGATTCCCCACCAAGATTACCATTGAACTCCACTTTTTTCATAAGAATCTCTTTTTGAACCTCTACCACAGACAAGCCCTTCGATGCAAGGTAGTTCTTAAGCTCTATCATCTCAAGTCTTAGAGCAATTAGTTCATCCCTTTCTGCACGATTAATATCAAGAACTGCTTTGGCTGCTCTGCTCACAATTTGCCTTTCAATAGCATCTCTATGGCTTTCAAAAGCAATATTGTCCCCATCAGAAGATTCTCCATCAGAAACAACCATTGGGATGTTACCCAAAGCACTAACTCGGACCTTCTCGCTCTCACCTTCTTTTTTTTTTTTTGCTAATTAAAAAATTTTATACCAAAGGAAACAGCTAATACAAATCTAGGGGCATACCCCGCGAGACAACATCCATGCTATAACTACAAATCAAAATGATACAAAGAATAAGAAGGTAAACCCTACTCAACATTTCAGATGTACCTAGCCTATTCTTTTACATGATAAATAAGAGGATGGTCGGGTCATTTCGAACCCAACCCTTAAACAAGTTACATGAGAACAGTTTCTCGCGCACCATACGTCTTATCTCACTGCTGACCACTGATGTTGGGTGGCCAGGCCCATGGTTGTGCATGCGGTAGTTACGCTCCTTCCAGACATGGTAAATAGCTGTGCTAAAAAACAGTTGTCCACAGCTCCATTTTGCTGCACAATCTACTAATCAAAGTCTGACAGTCATTCTTGTTGAGCTTTCCTGTGATAAGAGGAAGCCCCAGGTAGGTGATAGGCATATGACCTCTTTGGAACCCTGAGTGAGAAAGAATAGCATCATTCACATCCTGTCTAACATTAGCAAAGAAGCATGTAGTCTTGGAGATGTTTGGCTTTAGGTTCGAACAGTTTTGGAATAGCTTGATCCCATCTAGCAGAGCTGAGACTGACCTAAGATCACCATGACTAAACAGGAGTACATCATCGGCAAAAATAATGTGATTTAGTTTTACTTCCTTAGTTCTCCAATGGAATTTGAAGTTAGGGTCCGCAGTTTTCTTATCCAGACATGCTGAGAGAGCCTCCATGACAATCACGAACAGATAAGGGGATAGAGGATCCCCCTGTCTCAGGCCAGATTCCCCTCTGAAAAACCCTTCCAAACTACCATTCAACTTTACAGAAAACATTGTGGAAGTGATACATTTTTCCATCCACTTAATGTACTGATTGGGAAACCTCATTTTCCCCATGATTGTAAACAGGAAATTCCAGTTTAGGGAGTCAAAAGCCTTATGAATGTCTAGCTTTATAGCACATCGAGGCTGACCTGTATTGCCATTATAGTCCTTGCATAAGGCTTGAGCAAGGAAAATATTGTCACCAATGGATCTCCTAGCTACAAAAGCAGACTGTACCGGGGAAATGATGGAGGGAAGGACAGCTTTTAGCCTCTTGGCTAGCATAGAAGAAATGCATTTATACAATACATTACAACAGGAGATTGGCCTAAAGTGTTGCATTTCAGATGGGTTAGGCTGTTTAGGAACTAAACATATGGAAGCAGCATTTATTACTCTAGGCAAGTGCAATGTGTTAAAGAAATACATGATACCTTTAGTCACATCATTTCCTACCAGGTGCCAAACAGCCAAGTAAAATTCAACTGTGAACCCATCCGGCCCAGGGCTCTTGTTCTTAGCCATTCTTTTTAATGTGGTCAGTACTTCACTCTCAGAAAACGGGGCAGCCATAATGTTAACCTGGGAATCAGAGAGAGATGGTAGAGGGATATCATTAGGAAAATCTGCTACCTCAGATGATTTCCCCAGAATATTTTTATAGAAATCCGTTGCAACTTTAGCCATGTCCGCATGTGAAGAGTGTGAGACTCCCTCCGAGTCGGTGAGAGTAGTAATCTTGTTAGTGTTCCAGTTCCCTCTGCAAGAATTATAGAAAAACTTACTGTTGCCATCTCCAAGTTTTAGCCATTGAATTCTGGATTTCTGCTTTAAAAACTGCTCCTCTAGCCTTAAAGCTGCTGAATAGTTCTCAATAAATTCCTTTTCTTCTTCAAAGTATGCAGCAGTAGGGTTAGCAGGCATTGAGTCCTGGAACTGAGAGAGAGCATCCCGAGACTGGATCACTAGATTGTGAATATCCCCCATCTTTCTGTTTAGTTCCTTTAGAGCCACCTTTACATTCTTGAGTTTCGACGTTAGGATAAACCAAGGATTCCCCTCAACCTCTAAAGACCATGCTTTCTCCACTGAGCCCAAAAAGTCTGGATTATCAATAAGGTGATTAAAAAATTGAAAGGGCTTCGCTCCAGAGGAGAAACTAGTGCCAAGTGAAGTAATAGCAGGGCAATGGTCAGATAAGCCCCGAGACAAGAATTCCACCGTGGAGCAAGGGAACACTGAATGCCATTCCGGGTTTACTAACATACGATCTAACTTTCTGAACTTTGGCTGAGAGATATTACTATCCCACCATGTGAAGAAGTGGCCTGAGTACCGGAGATCAGTGAGGCCGTTGGCAAGCAAGAACTGTTTAAACTCCTCCATTCCAGTAGTCCAATCTAGGGAGCCTCCTTGTTTTTCATCAATACTAATACAAGAGTTGAAGTCACCACATAGAGCCCATTCTGTGCCATTCAAACCATGCGCTATGCCTGCCAAATCAGACCATAGAGGTCTACGGTCAATCATATCATTAAGGCCATACACAAAAGAGATAACAAAACTTGTGTTGCTCTCAAGAAGGGTAACAGAGCATGTGATATGCTGGGATTCCACCCCAGCCATATACGGCCTCCCGGATGATGATCATAGTTAAAGCACCACTGAAACCGTGGATTAATGGTCCGAGAGATAATCCTAGCAACGTCAGTTTGGACATGTGTTTCCAATAGACCTACCAGAGACAGTTTATTTTTAAAGATGAAGTCCCTGATAAAACCAACTTTATTGTTAAGGCCTCTAACGTTGTAGGAACAAAAAATAGTCATAATAGATTTATGACCTAGAGGAAGGGGTACGACCCCCCCTACCCCCTCTTTTTACTTTCTTGTATGGCTTTGGAGTTCTCGAGCCATGTTTCATTGCTATCTCATCAACCACAATGTTCTGAAACGGCTGAAGATTGGTAACTTCCGGAGATATACTTGGCGATGTCACTGGCTTTCTTTTAGAACGAACCTCCGTCCACTCCTTGTCTACATCCTCTTCTGTAACATCTACCTGGTGGTTGGGGGTTAGCTTGTCCCCAACTGAATTGCTTATGTGGTTGGCTTCCTTCTCTAAAACCCCTTCCTTCTGCTCAACCACCACCTTCTGTTGATGACCTTCATTTACCTTACCAATTTCGTCCACTTTATCTTTTCCTTTGTCGTTTTGGCCAGATGGAGCCCCTTTTGTATGGATTGAACCCCCTGCCGCCCATTCTCTAGAAGCCACCGGGCAAACACTAATGGTGTGGCCAAGTGATTTACAGTGGCTGCATACCACTGGCTTATTAATGTATGAAACTTTAACCGCAACTATGGAACCATCCAGGTCCACCACTTTGAGGGTTGGTGGTAATGGATCCCCCACTTCATACTGCACGCACATTTTTGCAAATGGAAGGATTTCTAGCTCAGATGTAAGGGCATCTGCCCCTAGGGGCTTACCAATGGCACTAGCAACACGGCCCAGTCCCTCTTGCGTCCAGTAACAATCTGGTAGATTGGCTAGCTTAACCCATAACGGCATCGAGGTAACAGATTCTGAGCGCTCGTTGAAACCCCAATCAGTTAATACCAGAGGCCTTTTATCAAAGTACCACGTACCTTTGCTAAGAACCGCATTCTTTTCATTGGAAGAGTTGAACCTAAAGACATAGGTGGACTCATTACGTTGAGAGACCATGGTGAGGCCTCTCCTCCAGGCTGAAAAAGCCACCTCCTTAACTCTCTTAAACGGTAGAGTCCCTTTGGTAAATTTACCCACAATGCAACATTTGAATTTTTCCGCACCTTTCTTGAGGACATCCTCTGGGGGGGATACAACATCTGATCCTTCAGTTGGAGGCACGTAATCAAATTTCACTTCCTTGACAGGGCCCGGGGCCGCTCTTAAAACCGAAGACCAGGACTTTGCGCCTTTTGACCCCATTTCAGTCTTCTCGTCCTTCTCCCCATTTTTGGTGCTCTCCTTGCTTACTTTATCTGCAAGAGGTTCCTGTTTGCCTGTTTCCTGTTGACTCTTCGAGCTTTCACCCCTTTCCATGCCCCCAGGTGGGGCATTTTTTAGGATTCCTTTAACAGCTCCCACCCCCTTCTCACTGGCAGCCGTGCTCTTAGGTACTTCCTTGCTAGAGAAGATGGGAAGACCCATCTCGTCCCTACCATCAATGAAACGCACTGGGCTTACTAACCCTGCATTAAATCTCTCCTTTTCCTTCAAGATTTCTTTTTCAACTTCACTCACCGAAAAACCCTTCTTGGCAAGAAAGCTATGGATATCCATCATTTGGTTGCGGAGCTTTATAAGATCCTCTCTCTCATACTTATTGTTCGCAGCCACACCCTTTGCTACCATATGTATCGTTTCTCTCTCTATCGCATCTCTAGCAGTCTCATATGAAGCTTCCTCCTCATCTGAGGGTGTCTCACAGATCTTTTCAGCTGAGGTACCTCCCTGTAGGGTGGAAGGCACTACTAGGGCTGGAAAGTCCTCCACTTCTCTTCTTGCAAGCATTTCCTGAAACTCATTTTTGTTCGAGCAAAAAAATCTCGCTCTCACCTTCTCTGTCATTGTCAGAAATAGCTTTCTTTACAACGGAGCCACCATTATGAAGCAAAATGGGGAACTCCTCAACCTCCCTACGGGATAACACCTCTTCAAAGTCATCATGGGCATTCGCATCTTGCATATACCCAGGCACAAAGTCCGAGTCATAATTAGAACCTTGACTAACCATAATAATAAATATTATATAAATATAGATAAGAAATTTATAGTATTTAGGTGAGGAAGTATAGAAGAAGGTGGATTAATGATAGGAAAGTATGGTTTAGTAGTGAAAAGGGGTGTAAGAAAGTAGATGTGAAAAGAAAACTATGGCGGCTAATTAGGGTTTTTAGTGAGAAGGTAGAGCTTCTCTCTCTAGGACTCTCATTTTTTTTTGTTTGACACTATTCAGGGCTCAAATGGTTTTCATGTTCAAACGAGTCAAAAATAAAGCAAAACTAATTTTCTTGTTCCAACGAGTCCAAAATGAGGTTTTAGTGAGATTGAGGGGTCAAATGAGTCAAGAACTAGGCTACAATTGGTTTCCATGTTCGAATAAGAAAAAGATGAAGTTAAATTAATGCTTTTGTTCCAACGAGTCCAAATTGAGGTTTTATTGAGTTTGAAGGGTCAAACGAGTGGTTTCCATATTCGAAGGCTACAAGTGGTTTCCATGTTCAAACGAGTCAAAAATGAAGCAAAACTAATTTTCTTGTTCCAACGAGTCCAAAATGAGGTTTTTTTTTGCTAATTAAAATTTATACCACAGGAAAATGAATACAACTCTAGGGGCATACCCCGCGAATAGTAAAACACCTACCTAGCGGAACAACAGAGGAATGTCAACAATAGTGCTAGATAAACTAGCAATCAACTGCAAAGCACAAACTATTTAATACATAGACAACTATCAGCTTAAAACGAAAACAAGTGCTTCAGGAAAGCCCTCCCCTAGTAAGGCGCCACTTCTTAAACCGCGGTTTTGACCAACGAACAGTAGGCTCCTGACCTTCCTCACTTACTATCTTCCCCTTCCCTCTTGAAGCAGTCCTCAGGCCTAACAAACCATCAGGAACCCTCATATCAATACCAACCGTAGTCTCAGCATTCAAATCTCTGATGCTCCCTCCCTCCTGCCCCTCCAAGTGAGCCTTCATAACCTGGTTCAAGTCCTTCGAAGGAGACTTCTGCATGTTCTCGACATCAACATTCCTTCCCTCCAGGCCCTCACCCCCAATGGACCCAAACTGAGACCCCAGAGTACAATCCAGGTGACCTTTCCCTTTCTCCGCATCAGCATTGCTCCATCCCATCCTCGCTTCTCCCCCAGGGTTAAAAGGACATTGCATCTGCTTGGCTTTAGGCAAATCAACCCCTAAGTCGATCAAGTAATCCCTCAGTTGGATAGTACGACAAGTGAGATCATGGAGCTCCACTTCCTCTATATCTCTGAAGCTGCTAGCAGTAGCACTGAACTCCCTATCGCGGGACCCCTTAACCAACGGAATGTCTTTACCCTTAGAGGAGATAAACATCTTTAAGTTGTCAAGATTGCGTCTTGCTGCTACCAAAGCCTTTCTCTTCAACCCAGTGTTGTAGAAAGTGTGGTCTAGAAGCTCGGCAATCTCTAGTTCCTCCTCTAAATCCTCAATGACTTGACCATCGTCCCCTAACATAACCGGATGGGGTATTCCATTTTTTCTAATGAAATTCCCAAGCTGCTTAATGCAGTTCAGAGCTCTGCCAAGGTCTCTCAAAAGCTTGATATCAGGCCTCCTATGCAAACCATTAATAACATCCAAATCACTCAAGTTAACATCCCCCCAAATCATGGGCACTTCATGTCCATTCTGGACAATACAGTCTCTAAAAATAATGACTACATTCACAGCAATAGCCAATCGCTCCTGCATTCTCTTAACCGAGACATCCCAAAATGGGGTCTCCTCTTTCCTTGTTGTTTCAATACATACATTTTTTTTTGCTAATTAAAATTTATACCATAGGAAAAAGATTACATCTCTAGGGGCATACCCCGCGATTAGAAAACCATCTTCCTAACGGAACAACAGAGAAAAAAACAACAATAATGCTAGGTAAACTAGCAATCAACTGATAAACTAACCAAATTAAACAACTAAACAACTAAGTTGCACACATTCTGAGTAAAATACCACTAGAAGTGGTTCCTCCACAAGCTCCTGTTCCTGCACATCCTGATTGAAATTCCACTAGCAAATAGTGGCCCCTCCGCAAGCTTCCTTCCAGACTTTTCCTGTACCCCAAATCAGGGCCCGCGAAGTCATCACCAAATTTAAAACCAACATGAGCATATCCCATGTTTTCCATGACAATAACCCCTTGAAACAAAATCAGCAATATAGGCTCGGACTCGCATCGTCCCAACATGCAGAACATGTAATTTACATCAACACAGCCTACAGATCGCACATGCCAATGCCTGAGAACAATGTGGCACCATATTTCTACAAACCATAAATCAATTGCAACAGCCACAATCACCTTATCAGCTAAGATTAAAATTTGCAAAACAACCAACTCTGCAAACCCATAATTAAACCCAGACCCCGGAGTAACAAGCACCGTGACCACACCCCGAAAAGCATTATCAATAAAAGTATTCAGAACTATAACATCATCAGTCACTGCCACCACCTTGTGTGCAGAAATCTTTATCATTCGAAATTCATTATGTCCCAAAACCGAGTTAGGCTGCTCAAAGTCCCAAAGTCCAGTGTGCATAGCGCCTACAACATTCTGCCCCCGAGGGCCAACTACAATTGGTGGGATCTTTCTCAACATACAATTTGCCAAATTGAGTGTAGAGGCCATCCCCTGTTCAGCCCCTTTTCTTACTCGCATAAAACCGAGTCCGCAAATGTCCCTCAACCGAGTGACCCTTTCTCCCTGAGGCGCTTCATCAAACACTTCATAGGCATTACTCATACCTCCAACCATGGAAGTGCTAACCTTCAATACACTTATGAAAGCATCATTCGTGACCACCAAAATCTTTAAATTATCCTTGCCCACAAAAACAATTCCGGCAAGCTTCAAAGAATCGAAGCAAGGATCCTCCTCCATACCCGTCTTCAAAGATTTAACTCCATCTTGCTTCGAAGATTTATTCGAATCAACCATCAAACCGATATTAATTGTACTCATCGAGTGATTACTCTCCAGAGCACACCCAGATCTGAAAAAACCCTCCAAAACAACGGAGGCTTCAGCCACCGAATTCACATCACAATGATGAAGGGTAACCCCATCCCCCAAGAGCTCGAATAAGCCCCAACTTGCAGTTCCCGAAGCATCGGCAACCAATGATTCATCAGAACCATCCCTTGTTTTAGCAACCCCTAGTCTCTCACTATCCTTTTTTACACGGTCAACTACCCCTTGTCTTTCACTGTCCGTCTTTGCTCGGACATCCTCCAAAGGATATACAGTCACCAAGTTCTCCGAAAAGGAGACCCTCTTCGGACTCCTAATCGGACTACCCACCGGAAGGCAATCTGCAGAACCTCTCACACGGGGAGGAATCACAGTCTCCAAGTTCTCCGAAAAAGAGACCCTCTTCGGACTCCTAATCGGACTACCCACAGGAAGGCAATCTGCAGAACCTCGCACACGGGGAGGAATCACAGTCACCAAGTTCTCAGAAAATGAAACTCTCTTCATTAAATAATAATTATATAGTAAGAAATATAGTGATTAAGGTGAGAGATTAGAGGAGGATATGGATTTGTGCAGGCTAAAGAAAAGATCTGATGAAGAAATGGTGAATGAATAAAGATTAAGGAATCAATTTTATGGCGGCTAGGTTTTTAAGAGAGAAGTTAGAGAACGACTCTCATTCTTCTCACCCTATTTTCTTATTCTTCATTCTAGTCTCAAACCCTGTTTCAATACATACATTCTTCCCCTTGACCTTCGAAGGAGACATCTTAGAGGCCTCATCTTTGGATACCGCATTTTTTCCTCTCATAACAGGATTAGAGTCAGCCCCCTTAGTAAGCTCATTAACCCTATTCGTTTCTACTCCAACTGTATCATTAATAAGAGAGACCCCCACATTCATCATTTCCTTTCCAGTATCGACTTGTCTCTCAATAGCATTCTCCATTTCTACATCAGTAGAAGTGGAAAACTCCGACAAATCGACAAGGGAAACAACACTTAATACATTAGATTTAACAGGTTTCTTTTGAGAAAAAACCTTACCATCAAGTAATTGATGCTTGACCAGACTACGGGTGCGCGTGGCCACCCCAGACCCAGACCTCTCCGGGATAATCGAAACCAAGTTCTCTGCAAAGGAGACACGTGTTTCCTTCTTCCCAACATTAGATTTACTTGACCCATCCAAGCCATACTTGGATCCATCAACAAGTATCTCCGATACCAAATTATCCGCAAAGGAAACCCTTTTCACATCGACAATTGAATTGTTGGCCGAGGATGCGGAATTAACATCCTCCTCATTCATTACAAAATCTGTACTTGAATCAGTAGAATCCGAAGATTCCTCAACCAAGATAGGCGGGATATCATTGAGAATAGCCGACTTCATCTTCTTTTGAGAAGGGAAAAACTGACCTTCGCACTCCAGCAAATTATTGGAGCTTCTAGTTCTCGAAGCAACCCCAGATCCAGGACCCAACTTCCGCCCTTTGTTGTCATCAAACCCCTCCAGATCCAACCTCCTCTTGGATTGAAGCCTCCAAGAAGATCTTACTGGTTTAACCTGCTCCAACGGTATCACTGACACCAACTCTTTCGCGAAAGACACTTTCTTCGGGCTCGGGCTCACTTCAGACTTCCTGCCATGAGAGGTCCGATCCGGCGAGCTACCCTCATTCTTAATACCCAATCCTTCTAACTGCCTGGAACGGGAGCCAACAGATGGTATAATCGATACCAAATCAACTGCAAATGAAACCCTTTTCGGGCTCGTTACCGGTTCTAACCCCTCCTGGGTTAGCTTCACACTGTCGGTGACATCAGCTGCCGTTATGGAATCCTCCATGAAAGAAACCCTTTTACGGGACATGAGACAGAAAAGAAAGAAATTTAGTGTTTGAGTTAGGAGATTTGGTGAAGAAAGGGATTCAGGAGGTTGATTTGATCTGATGAAGAAAGTGATTTGAATTTAGAGAGAAAAAGAAGAGGGAAGTTAGAGAGAATTAAGCGACACTCATTTGATGGGTTTGATGAAAGGTGTGTAGTCCAAAATGAGGTTTTAGTGAGTTTGAGGGGTCAAACGAGTCAAAAATTAAGCTACAAGTGGTTTCAATGCTCAAACGAGTCAAAAATGAAGCAAAACTAATTTTCTTGTTCCAACGAGTCCAAAATGAGGATTTAGTGAGTTTGAGGGGTCAAACGAATCAAGAACAATGCTACAAGTGGTTTCCATGTTCAAACAAGTAAAAAATGAAGCCATATTAATTTTCTTGTTCCGACCGGTCCAAAATGAGGTTTTAGTGAGTCTTAGGCGCTAAACGATTAAAGAACAGGGCTCAAATGGTTTTCATGTTCAAACGAGTAAAAAATGAAGCAAAACTAATTTTCTTGTTCAAACGAGTCCAAAATGAGGTTTTAGTGAGTTTGAGGGGTCAAACGAGTCAAGAACTAGACTACAAGTGGTTTCCATGTTCAAATAAGAAAAAGATGAAGTTAAATTAACGCTTTTGTTCCAACGAGTCCAAATTGAGGTTTTTTTTTTGCTAATTAAAAGAATTTATACCAAAGGAAACAGCTAATACATATCTAGGGGCATACCCCGCGAGACAACATCCAAATTGAGGTTTTATTTAGTTTGAAGGGTCAAACGAGTCAAGAACAAGGCTACAAGTGGTTTTCAAGTTCAAACAAGAAAAGAAATGAAGCCATATTAATTTTCTTGTTCCGACCGGTCCAAAATGAGGTTTTAGTGAGTCTTAGGCGCCAAACGATTAAAGAAAAGGGCTCAAATGGTTTTCATGTTCAAACGAGTCAAAAATGAAGCAAAACTAATTTTCTTGTTCCAACGAGTCCAAAATGAGGTTTTAGCGAGTTTGAGGGGTAAAACGTGTCAAGAACTAGCCTACAAGTGGTTTCCATGTTCAAACGAGTCCAAAATGAAGCAAAACTAATTTTCTTGTTCCAACGAGTCCAAAATGAGGTTTTAGTGAGTTTGAGGGGTCAAACGAATCAGGAACAATGCTACAAGTGGTTTTTTTTTTTTTTGATAGTTGAACTCACGCACATGCCAGGAGTCGAACTCTTGACCTCTCTTAGAGAAGCCAAGACTTCGACCACTGCATCAACCCTTTGTTTTCAAACAAGTAAAAAATGAAGCCATATTAATTTTCTTGTTCCGACCGGTCCAAAATGAAGTTTTAGTGAGTCTTAGGTGCTAAACGATTAAAGAACAGGGCTCAAATGGTTTTCATGTTCAAACGAGTCAAAAATGAAGCAAAACTAATTTTCTTGTTCCAACGAGTCCAAAATGAGGTTTTAGTGAGTTTGAGGGGTCAAACGATTTAAGAACTAGGCTAACAAGTGGTTTCCATGTTCAAACGAGTCAAAAATGAAGCAAAACTAATTTTCTTGTTCCAACGAGTCCAAAATGAGGTTTTAGTGAGTTTGAGGGGTCAAACGAATCAAGAACAATGCTACAAGTGGTTTCCATGTTCAAACAAGTAAAAAATGAAGCCATATTAATTTTCTTGTTCCGACTGGTCCAAAATGAGGTTTTAGTGAGTCTTAGGCGCTAAATGATTAAAGAACAGGGCTCAAATGGTTTCCATGTTCAAACGAGTCAAAAATGAAGCAAAACTAATTTTCTTGTTCCAACGAGTCCAAAATGAGGTTTTAGTGAGTTTGAGGGGTCAAACGAGTCAAAAATTAAGCTACAAGTGGTTTCAACGCTCAAACGAGTCAAAAATGAAGCAAAACTAATTTTCTTGTTCCAACGAGTCCAAAATGAGGATTTAGTGAGTTTGAGGGGTCAAACGAATCAAGAACAATGCTACAAGTGGTTTCCATGTTCAAACAAGTAAAAAATGAAGCCATATTAATTTTCTTGTTCCGACCGGTCCAAAATGAGGTTTTAGTGAGTCTTAGGCGCTAAACGATTAAAGAACAGGGCTCAAATGGTTTTCATGTTCAAATGAGTCAAAAATAAAGCAAAACTAATTTTCTTGTTCAAATGAGTCCAAAATGAGGTTTTAGTGAGTTTGAGGGGTCAAACGAGTCAAAAATTAAGCTACAAGTGGTTTCAACGCTCAAACGAGTCAAAAATGAAGCAAAACTAATTTTCTTGTTCCAACGAGTCCAAAATGAGGATTTAGTGAGTTTGAGGGGTCAAACGAATCAAGAACAATGCTACAAGTGGTTTCCATGTTCAAACAAGTAAAAAATGAAGCCATATTAATTTTCTTGTTCCGACCGGTCCAAAATGAGGTTTTAGTGAGTCTTAGGCGCTAAACGATTAAAGAACAGGGCTCAAATGGTTTTCATGTTCAAATGAGTCAAAAATAAAGCAAAACTAATTTTCTTGTTCAAATGAGTCCAAAATGAGGTTTTTGTGAGTTTGAGGGGTCAAACGAGTCAAAAATTAAGCTACAAGTGGTTTCAACGCTCAAACGAGTCAAAAATGAAGCAAAACTAATTTTCTTGTTCCAACGAGTCCAAAATGAGGATTTAGTGAGTTTGAGGGGTCAAACGAATCAAGAACAATGCTACAAGTGGTTTCCATGTTCAAACAAGTAAAAAATGAAGCCATATTAATTTTCTTGTTCCGACCGGTCCAAAATGAGGTTTTAGTGAGTCTTAGGCGCTAAACGATTAAAGAACAGGGCTCAAATGGTTTTCATGTTCAAATGAGTCAAAAATAAAGCAAAACTAATTTTCTTGTTCAAATGAGTCCAAAATGAGGTTTTTGTGAGTTTGAGGGGTCAAACGAGTCAAGAACTAGGCTACAAGTGGTTTCCATGTTCAAATAAGAAAAAGATGAAGTTAAATTAACGCTTTTGTTCCAACGAGTCCAAATTGAGGTTTTATTGAGTTTGAAGGGTCAAACGAGTCAAGAACAAGGCTACAAGTGGTTTTCAAGTTCAAACAAGAAAAAAAATGAAACCATATTAATTTTCTTGTTCCGACCAGTCCAAAATGAGGTTTTAGTGAGTCTTAGGCGCCAAACGATTAAAGAATGCAGGATATGGAGGACGATAAGTTTCAGGAAATGCTTGCACGGAGAGAAGTGGAGGATTTTCCAGCTCTAGTAGTGCCTAATACCCTAGAGGGAGGTTCCTCAGCTGAGAAGATATGTGAGATACCCTCGGATGAGGATGAAGCTTCTTATGAGACCGCTAGAGATGCGATAAAGAGAGAAACGATTCACATGGTAGCAAAGGGTGTGGCTGCGAACAACAAATATGAAAGAGAGGATCTTATAAAGCTTCGCAACCAAATGATGGATATTCATAGCTTTCTTGCCAAGAAGGGTTTTTCGGTGAGTGAAGTTGAAAAAGAAATTTTGAAAGACAAGGAGAGGTTTAATGCAGGGTTAGTTAGCCCAGTGCGTTTCATTGATGGTAGGGATGAGATGGGTCTTCCCATTTTTTCTCACAAGGAAATACCTAAGAACATGGCTGCCAACGAGAAGGGGGCGGGAGTGGTTAAAGGAATCCTAAAGAATGCTACATCTGGGGGTCTGGAAAGGGGTGAAAGTTCGAAGAGTCAACATGAACCTGTTGCAGACAAAGTAAACAATGAGAACACCAACAATGGGGAGAAGAATGAGAACACCGAAATGGGGTCAAAAGGAACTACATCCTGGTCTTCAGTGTTAAGAACGGCCCCGGGCCCTTTCAAGGAAGTGAAATTTGATTACGTGCCTCCAACTGAAGGATCAGATGTTGTATCCCCCCAGAGGATGTCCTCAAGAAAGGTGCGGAAAAATTCAAATGTTGCATTGTGGGTCAATTTACCAAAGGAACTTTACCTTTTAAGAGAGTTAAGGAGGTGGCTTTTTCAGCTTGGAGGAGAGGCCTCACCATGGTCTCTCAGCGAAATGAATCTACATATGTTTTTAGGTTCAACTCTTCCAATGAGAAAAATGCAGTTCTAAGTAGGGGATCCATTACCGCCAACCCTCAAAGTGGTGGACCTGGATGGTTCTATAGTAGAGGTTAAAGTCACTTATATTAATAAGCCAATGGTGTGCAACCACTGTAAATCACTTGGCCACACCATTAGTGTTTGCCCGGTGGCTTCTAGGGAATGGGCGGCAGGGGGCTCAATTCATACAAAAGGGGATTCAACTGGCCAAAGTGGCAAAGGTAAGGATAAAGTGGACCAAATTGGTAAAGTCAATGAAGTACAACAACAAAAAGTGGTGGTCGAGCAAAAGGAAGTGGCTTTAGAGGAATTAGCAAAAAAAAAAAAAAAAAAAAAAGTGGCTTTAGAGGAGGAGGACAGTCACATGAGGAGAGCAGAAGGGGATGAGCATATCCAAAACCACCAGGTAGATGTTACAGAAGAGGAAGTAGATAAGGGGTGGACGGAGGTTCGTTCAAAGAGGAAGCCAGAGACATCGCCAAGCATATCTCCGGATGCTACCACTCTTCAGCAGTTTCAGAATATTGTGGTCGATGAGGTGGCAATGAAGCATGGCTCTAGAACTCCAAATCCATATAAGAAAGTAAAAAGAGGAGGCAGGGGGGGTCGTACCCCTTCCTCTAGGTCATAAATCTTATATGACTATTTTTTGTTCCTACAACGTTAGAGGCCTCAATAATAAAGTTGGTTTTATCAGGGACTTTATCTCTAATAACAAATTGTCCCTGGTAGGTCTATTGGAAACTCATGTCCAAACTGACGTTGCTAGGATTATATCTCGGGCCATAAATCCACGGTTTCAGTGGTGTTTTAATTATGATCATCATCCGGGAGGCCGTATATGGCTGGGGTGGAACCCCTCTATATGGAATATTTTGGTTATTGCTTCTTCTTCTCAGCATATCACATGCTCTGTCACCCTTATCGAGAGCAACACAAACTTCGTTATCTCTTTTGTGTACGGTCTTAATGAAGCGATTGACCGCAGACCATTATGGTCTGATTTGGCAGGAATAGCGCATGGTTTGAATGCTACAGCCTGGGCATTATGTGGTGACTTCAACTCTTGCATTAGCATTGATGAAAAGCAAGGAGGAGTTTTAGACTGGACTACTGGAATGGAGGAGTTTAAACAGTTTTTGCTTGCTAATGGGCTCACTGATCTTCGGTATTCGGGCCACTTCTTCACGTGGTGGGATAGCAATATTTCTCAGCCAAAGTTCAGAAAGTTGGATCGAGTGTTAGTCAATCCTGATTGGCATTCAGTGTTCCCTTGCTCCACGGTGGAGTTCATCTCTCGGGGTTTATCTGATCATTGCCCTGCAATTACTTCGCTTGGAACTAGTTTCTCTTCTGGGGCGAAGCCTTTCCAATTTTTTAATCACCTCATTGATAACCCAGATTTTTTGGATACAGTGGCGAAAGCTTGGTCTTTGGAGGTAGAGGGGAATCCTTGGTTTATTTTAACCTCGAAGCTCAAGAATGTAAAGTTGGCTCTAAAGGACCTAAACAAAAAGGTGGGGGACATCCACTAACTAGTGATCTTATCTCGGGATGCTCTATCTCAGTTTCAGAGTGCAATGCCTGCTAACCCCACTGCTGCATACTTTGAAGAAGAAAAGGAATTTATTGAGAACTATTCAGCAGCTTTAAGGCTCGAGGAACAGTTTTTAAAACAGAAATCCAGAATTCAATGGTTAAAACTTGGAGATGGCAATAGTAAGTTTTTCTATAACTCCTGCAGAGGGAACTGGAACACTAACAAGATTACTTCTCTTCGGGACACGGAGGGGGTTTCACACTCTTCGCATGCTGATATGGCTAAAGTGGCCACGGATTTTTATACAAATATTTTGGGAAAAACATCTGAGGTAGCAGATTTTCCTAATGACATCCCTCTTCCCTCTCTCTCTGATTCCCAATTTAATCATATGGCTGCCCCTTTTTCTGAAAGTGAAGTGCTGAGCACCTTAAAAAAAATGGCAAAGAACAAGAGCCCTGGACCAGATGGGTTCACTGTCGAATTTTACTTGGCTGTTTGGCATGTGGTAGGAAACGATGTGACTAAAGGTATCATGTATTTCTTTAATACCCTGCACTTGCCTAGAGTAATAAATGCTGCTTCCATATGTTTAGTTCCTAAACAGGCTAACCCCTCTGAAATGCAACACTTTAGGCCCATCTCTTGTTGTAATGTACTGTATAAATGCATTTCATCTATGTTGGCCAAGAGGCTCAAAGTTGTCCTTCCCTCCATCATTTCTCCAGTGCAGTCTGCTTTTGTAGCTAAGAGATCCATTGGTGACAATATTTTCCTTGCCCAAGCTTTATGCAAGGATTATAATGGCAACTCAGGTCAGCCCCGATGTGCTATAAAGCTGGACATTCATAAGGCTTTTGATTCGCTAAACTGGAAATTCCTGTTTCAAATCTTGGAAAAAATGCGGTTTCCCCACCAGTACATCAAGTGGCTGGAGAAATGTATCACCTCCACAATGTTTTCTGTAAAATTGAATGGCAGTTTGGAAGGTTTTTTCAAAGGGGAGTCTGGCCTGAGACAGGGGGATCCCCTATCACCTTATCTGTTCGTGATTGCCATGGAGGCTCTCTCAGCCTGTCTGGGTAAGATGACCACAGATCCTAATTTCAAATTCCATTGGAGAACAAAGGAGGTAAAACTGAATCATATTATTTTTGCTGATGATGTGTTCCTGTTTAGTCATGGTGATCTTAGGTCAGTCTCAGCTCTGCTAGATGGGATCAAGCTCTTCTCAAGTTGTTCGAACCTAAAGCCAAATATTTCCAAGACTACTTGCTTCTTTGCCAATGTAAGACAGGAAGTTGTTGATGCTATCCTTGCTCATTCAGGGTTCCAAAGAGGTCATATGCCTATCACCTACCTGGGGCTACCTCTCATTACGGGCAAGCTCAACAAGAATGACTGCCAGACTCTGATCAGTAGACTGTGCAGCAAAGTGGAGTTGTGGACAACTAGATTTCTTAATTTTGCAGGCCGTCTCCAACTGATCAAAGCTATTCTGGTCAGTATTGTGGGATATTGGAGTATGTTCCTTTTTCTTCCAAAAGGAATTCTTAAGAAGATTAATGCTCTATTATTCAAGTTTCTTTGGGGAGGTTTCTACAAGCCGGATGGAAAATGTCAGTATAAAGTAGGATGGGAGGAGTGTTGTAAACCGAAAGCGGAAGGTGGTCTTGGCATTCGAAACCTTTTTTAATGGAATGAAGCTGCCATTCTATACCAGTTGTGGCGTATCTTACAGCCCACCTCTAGCTCTCTTTGGATAGCATGGTTCCATAAAGCCCTGCTGTCAAAGAAGGAATTCTGGACTTCCTCAATGCCATATCGCTCATGTTGGATTGTAAGGAAATTATTCAAGGCTAGGCCGCGAGCTCTACAGCATTTACACTATAACATAGGAGAGAATTATGATTTTCTCTTCTGGCATGATCCCTGTGTTCAAAAGAAGCCTCTTCTGGCTATCTCTCCGTCCATTATCTCTACAGCTGAGTCCACGAGTGCAGTCAGTATCAATGTCTACCTCCGAAATGGGATTTGGGACTTGCCATCTTCGAACCATAACGATGTCATTGAAATTAGATGGGTGGTGCAACAAATCCAAATTCATAATTCTGATTCCATTACGTGGGATGGAATGTTAGCAAAGAATGTCAAATTAACTACAATTTGGTCCTCCATTCGGGAAACTGGAACTCATGTCCAGTGGTTGGACATGGTATGGGGGAAATTCAATATCCCGAAATGCTCATTCATCACTTGGTTAGCCATAAAGAACAGGCTTCTCACGAAGGATAGAATGCTTATGTTTGGAATGCAGGTTGACCCAAAATGTGTCTTATGTGGGGTGGATGATGAAACGGTTAGCCACATTTTCACTGCTTGCCCATTCTTTGATCTTATTAGCAGGTCTATGCCAATGCGTTTCACGCGGAATTGGTCCAACTGTCAGCTAGGCAATTGCGTTAATACACAGCTGGGGGCAAAGGAGCAAACAATTGCTCAACTGTTTTTTAACACAGCTATCTACCATGTCTGGAAGGAGCGTAACTATCGCATGCACAACCCTGGCCCTTGCAATCCAACCTCAGTGGTTAGCAGTGAGATAAGGCGTATGGTGCGCGAGAAACTGTTCTCATGTAGCTTGTTTAAGGTTTGGGTTCGGAAAGACCCGACCATCATCTTACTTATCATGTAAAAGAATAGGTTAGGTACATCCGGGATGTTGAGTAGGGTTTACCTTCTTATTCTTTGTATCATGTTTTATTGTGGTTGTAATTTGGATGTTGTTTCGCGGGGTATGCCCCTAGTTGTGTACTAGTTGTTTCCTTTGGTATAAAATTTTAATTAGCAAAAAAAAAAACGGGGCTCAAATACTTTTCATGTTCAAACGAGTCAAAAATGAAGCAAAACTAATTTTCTTGTTCCAACAATTCCAAAATGAGGTTTTAGTGAGTTTGAGGGGTCAAACGAGTCAAGAACTCGGCTACAAGTGGTTTCCATGTTCAAACGAGTCAAAAATGAAGCAAAACTAATTTTCTTGTTCCAACGAGTCCAAAATGAGGTTTTAGTGAGTTTGAGGGGTCAAACGAATCAAGAACAATGCTACAAGTGGTTTCCATGTAATATACGCAAAACCAAACAGAAAAATGAGAGTCGTTTCTCTCTAGGAACCCTAGCTAGCCGCCTCTTCTCTAAACTAAATCTAAACATCTTTCCATCAATCTAACCATAAATCCATCGCTAATCCATCTCTTTCTTCTAATTTTACACCATAAACACCTATATTTCTTTTCCTTTTTCTTTCATGAGTCGGAAGAGGGTTACTTTCTCCGATGCTTCTTTGTCGGAGAATAGTAGTTCTATTGCTGGTCTCCTTGCTGACTCTAAGGAGTTGGTTAATGATGCTAGGGGATTGTTGGCGAAGACCCAGGCTGGGTTGGTACCGAAGATGAGTCCGAAAAGGGTTACCTTCTCAGAGAACCTTGTATCGGAGATTCCTAGAGTTGGGGGTTGTATCCTTATGGGTGAACCCATTGTTAAGTTGGGGAGTCCAGTTAGTAGCCCGAAGAGGGTCTCCTTCTCTCCGGAGGTTAGGGTTTTTTACCCTAGTCTGCACGGTGCCCCTTCTACTGAGTTAGTTAAGGGTGAGCAGGTCTCGAAGAAGGTCAGTTTTTCGACGGAGGTCAAGGTTTATTACCCTTATCTTTCTACTGGGTTAGTTAATGGGGAGCAGGATTTGTTGACTCAATCGACTCAATCCGGTGAGAGGTTGCACGATAGCGACTCTCTGGGCTCGGATGGTTGTGGGTTTCATCCTGTTGTGGTAAATGGTGAGGTTTTTCTTTGCAAAGAGGAACTTATGAAGAACGCTCGCCAACTGGTTGACATAAGTCCTGTGAAGGCCTCGGAACCCCAGTCTCTTTCTAAGGAATTGGTGGGAAAGCTGGTTGGAAAGTTGTGGCCCAAATTGTTTATGGATGATGGATTCAATGTTGAACCTGTGTTAGAGGAACACAAGCTGCTCGATGATTTAAGGAGTAGCGGTTGTGTTCTGGAAGGGACAGAAAGGATGTTGAGGCGTATACTTAGGATACTTGGGTGTGAACCAGGGGGTTACACTTATTACTTTGTTGGTGTTGGTATGCTTGAGATGAATAATTTGTTTGATATTGCCAGGTTGCTGGTGTCTTATCTAAAAATGCAGGTTTTGAAATTGGAGTTGCCGAACAAAATGTGTGCTGATAGCACTGGAACTGGTTGTGTGACGCATGGTCATAGTGGTGTGGTTCTTGGCTTATTGATGCCAACTGATAGTTGTGAGGGCATTTGGCCCGGGCCAGAGCAGGATGTCTTGCTGATTCATGGGTTCCTTGGGTCACCATGGAGGATTCTGATGATTTCTAGATGGGTGCTATATCATGCTGAATTGGTTGTGGTTTTGGAAGGATTTGAGTGCAGTTTGCTGCCTGTGACTTCTCTTCAGTCGTACGTGAGGGAAGATGGATGTGCTGATTTGGTGATCATGCTTCGACCTGGTTACGCGAGAGGTTCCTTGCTTGGGAACCACACTGTCCAGCTCGGGTGTTTGTGGGATTGTTCCTTCTATTGGGTTTTGATGCGCTCATGTAGTTCGGGTAGCATCATTGTCATGATGCTAAGAATGCAAATTCTTAGTGCTCTTCCCTATGATCCGACATAGACTTATTTTGATGTCTTTAGACTAGGGGTGGTCATTGATAACCTCGCTAGTTTATGTTGTCAGTAAGGTGACTTACTGATTTCTAATCTTTGTATTATGTGATTGTTGACTTCGCGGGGTATGCCCCTAGACTTGTTTTCGCTGTTCCTTTTGGTATAAAATTTTAATTAGCAAAAAAAAAAAAAAAAGTGGTTTCCATGTTCAAACAAGTAAAAAATGAAGCCATATTAATTTTCTTCTTCCGACCGGTCCAAAATGAGGTTTTATTCAGTCTTAGGCGCCAAACGATTAAAGAACAGGGCTCAAATGGTTTTCATGTTCAAACGAGTCAAAAATGAAGCAAAACTAATTTTCTTGTTCCAACGAGTCCAAAATGAGGTTTTAGTGAGTTTGAGGGGTCAAACGAGTCTAGAACTAGGCTACAAGTGGTTTCCATGTTCAAACGAGTCAAAAATAAAGCAAAATTAATTTATTTGTTCCAACAAGTCCAAAATGAGGTTTTTTTTTTGCTAATTAAATATTTATACCAAAAGGAACAACTGATACAAATCTAGGGGCATACCCCGCGAATCAACATCCAACCATTACAACAAACATCATAACATACTCGATCAACAAATCAAGACAACTTAAAAACCAACTAGCTACGCTAGATTAAATACAGATCATAACAATGCCAATAAAGAAAGTGGAGCCTCCCGGTTCACATCCCAGCATTCTAAGCATCAAACCTTTCCTCAGCGTAGCAAACCAAAACTCAGGGCCCCCCGGTCGCATGGTCATCTGAGAGTGACCTCCCCTGCTCGCTCTCCATCGCTTAATCTCCGATTTCTTCAAATAAACCCTGCTCTTCCGCGGGATAGAGCTCTCCAAATGGCCAGGTTCATGAGACAGCTGGTGTTCTATAGTAGTACCCTTCCTTGAGCTAGGATGTGGGCTCCTGGGTTCAACTACGTTATCACCAATGTGAATTGGCCCCTTTTCATTAAGATTCTGCATACCAGGCTCCACCTTTGCAGTTTCCTCAAGAATAACACCCAGCCCCTTATTCTGAATAAAACGCTGCAATTGGATCATAGTGCTAATTAATCTAGCAAGCTCCTTAGTTCTTCTACAATAGAACTCTCCAGCCTCATTCATGAACGCCTTCAAATCACTAAGAGGAATAAACTCCTCAACCACAGATATTTGAAAACCCTGGGACACAATGTGACTCTTAAGTTTCTCAATATAGAACAGCGTTTTAATCAGTAGTTCGCAAATACCATCCTTGTATTCAACAGTACTGATCTCAGGAGGAAGGTTGTCCTCCCTAGTCTTCTCCTTTTCAGTCTCAACCCTATCACGATTTGAAACAAAGTCCTGCACTTTCTCCCCTTCCACATTGCATATGGCCCGAGCAATGGCCATATCCTGATCAGAGTTATCCCCCTTGTGAGCACCCTCAACCTTAGAATTAGCCCCTACAATGGGGCTCCCCCCTCCCATGTAGCTCATGTTTCCATTAAAAACACCAATCAGATATGAATCTGAGTTGTCATAAAAAGAACCTTTTCCCCTCAAAGGCGAATCTATATTTACCTCTCCCAGCATAACATCATTCCCAACAGAATTCAAAAAATCCTCCCCCCTCGAAGGACTCATAATAACCGAATCACTAGGCAAAACATTAAAGATAACGTCCAACTCCTCATTTCCCACATCATTATTAGTATCCATGGAATCAGATAAATCAATAGGAGACTCACTATTAAAATAACCATCATTAACCTTGCTCCAATGAGAGTAAAAGAAATTACCTTCCACCCACTGAACATTGCGAGAGTTGCGCGACCTTGAGGCAATCCCAGACGAGTTAGCAATAGACAACAACCTCTTATTGCTGACCCTACTCCTTTTGCTTGTGTCATTACCAACCGGCCTTTTGAAGTCCTTCCTATTTTTGTTATCTGTATCCCTATCCATTTGACCACTACCCAAACTTCTAGCACTGGATCCAATCACTCCAAACTCCACATCATATCCTAGCTCCATCCCTCTATCAGTAGGGATCTCCGTAACCAATTTTTCCGCGAAGGACACCTTTTTTGGATTCATACTCGATGTTAAATTAGGAGTGCGAGCAGCAACCCCAGATCTAGAATCAGCAACATCGCAAAGGTCCCAACCCTTACGCTCAAATGAGACCCCAATCACTTCACGCTTAGAAGAAATTGGTCTCTCAACATTATATTCAACAGGGATAACCCCTCGTTCATCAATTCTGGCAAAGGCAGCCCTTCGGGAATGGACATTAATTCTGGCCGTAACCAAAAGGTTATGCTTCCCCTTCTCCGACTGGGCAATGGGTTCACCCATAAGGATACAACCCCCAACTCTAGGAATCACCGATACGAGGTTCTCCGAGAAGGAAACCCTTTTTGGACTCATATTCGGTACCAACCCATTCTGGGTCCTCACCGACAATCCCCTAGCATCATTAACCAACTCATTAGAGCTATCAAGGAGACTAGCAGTCGAAATACTAGCCTTCGACAAAGAAACATCGGAGAAAGAAACCCTCTTCCGACTCATAATAAACAAGGTAAAGAAATTTAGGTGTTTATGGTGTAGGATTAGAAGAAAGAGATGGATTTATGGTTAGATTGATGGAAAAATGCTCAGATTTAGTTTAGAAAGGAGGCGGCTTGCTAGGGTTCCTAGAGAGAAACGACTCTCATCTTTTTTATATTACTTACTTATAATGTTGTTCCGATAGGTTCTAAAATGAGGTTTTGGTGAGTTTTAGAGGTCAAACGAATCAAGAACAAGGTTACATGTGGTTTCCATGTTCAAACGAGTCCAAAATGGGATTTTTGTGAGTTTAAGGGTCAAACGAGTCAAGAACACGGCTACAAGTGATTTTTTGTTCAAACAAGTCAAAATGAAGCTAAATTAGTATTCTTATTCCAACGAGTCCAAAATGAGGTTTATTGAGTTTTAGCGGTCAAACGAGTTAAGAACGTGGCTACTAGTCATTTCCATGTTCAAACAAGTGGAAAATGAAGCTAAATTAATAATTTTGTTCCAACGAGTCCAAAATGAGGTTTTAGGTAGTTTTAGGGGTCAAACGGGTCAAGAAGAAGGCTACATGTGGTTTCCATGTTCAAACAAGTAAAAAATGAAGCTAAATTAATGCTTTTTTTTCCTAACGAGTCCAAAATGAGGTTTTAGTGAGTTTTAGGGGTCAAACGAGTCAAGAACATTGCTACAAGTGGTTTCCTTGTTCAAACAAGTCAAAAATGAAGCCATTTTAATTTTCTTGTTCCTTTTTTTTTTTTTTCTAATTAAAATTTTATACCAAAAGGAACAACTTTTACAAATCTAGGGGCATACCCCGCGAATCAACATCCAGCTAAAACATCAAAACATACTCAATTACTAAATCGAGTCAGCTTAAAGATCATCTAGTTATGCTAGATTAGATACAAGTCATAACAATGCCAATAAAGACAGTGGAACCTCCCGGTTCACATTCTAGCATTCTAATCAGCAGGCCTTTCCTCAGCGTGGCAAACCAAAAAGGATCCCCCACTCGCATGGTCATCTCAGCACAATTAGTCATTGTTCGGTTCCACCAAACATCAGTAAGAGCAGGACTGTCCTGCATCCCACGACCCAAGATCTTAGTTTTCGTCCACCTGACCTGCACATCAGCTTCACACCCCTGCATTAGCACATGCCACTGCATTCCTTCCATCTTCAATTCCAAACTTTGATGATCATTGTCAATCTTCTCAAGAGCAACTTCTTTAAAATTGGGATTAACCTCAACCTCGCCCCCTCCATTCATCACCACATCAACCTCCTCTACCTGTCCCTGCAGCATGAACCCCATGAATTCAGTAAACAGTTTAAGAACTTTAAAATAGTTCTTAGCTTCCAACAAGTGGCACTTAGCAGCCATCCAGTCCCATTGTGTAACCCACACACTTAAGTGTGCTATATCATCTTGAGCCAGACCCTTCAACAAGGAGTTAAGACCATCATCATCATGAGCAGAGGGAATAACCCTATGCTCAGACTCTCCCATGTGAGCAGCCTTAGCCATCACCTGAGGAACAATTTGTTGAGAAACAGCATCTTCATTACACATACGGCTTTCATTGAGCAGCTTGTGTTCCTCTAACACAGGTTCAACATTGAACCCATCATCCATAAACAATTTGGGCCACAACTTTCCAACCAGCTTTCCCATCAATTCCTTAGAAAGAGACTGGGATTCCGAGGCCTTCACAGGACTTCCGTCAACCAGTTGGCGGGCGTTCTTCATAAGTTCCTCTTTGCAAAGAGAAACCTCACCATTTACCGCAACAGGATGAAACCCACAACCATCCGAGCCCAGAGAGTCGCTATCATACTCCATTTGCTTGTATGGCTGCAACCTCTCACCGGATTGAGTCGATTGAGTCAACAAATCCTGCTCCCCATTAACTAACCCAGTAGAAAGACAAGGGTAATATATCTTGACCTCCGTCGAAAAACTGACCTTCTTCGAGACCTGCTCACCCTTAACTAACTCAGTGGAAGGGACACCGTGCAGACTAGGGTAAAAAACCCAAACCTCCGGAGAGAAGGAGACCCTCTTCGGGCTAATAACTGGACTCCCCAACTTAACAATGGGTTCACCCATAAGGATACAACCCCCAACTCTAGGAATCTCCGATACAAGGTTCTCTGAGAAGGTAACCCTTTTCGGACTCATCTTCGGTACCAATCCAGCCTGGGTCTTCGCCAACAATCCCCTAGCATCATTAACCAACTCCTTAGAGTCAGCAAGGAGACCAGCAATAGAACTACTATTCTCCGACAAAGAAGCATCGGAGAAAGTAACCCACTTCCGACTCATGAAAGAAAAGGAAAAGAAATATAGGTGTTTATGGTGTAAGATTAGAAGAAAGAGATGGATTAGCGATGGATTTATGGTTAGATTGATGAAAAGATGTTTAGATTTAGTTTTGAGAAGAGGCGGCTAGCTAGGGTTCCTAGAGAGAAACGACTCTCATTTTTTGTGATTAATTTTCTTGTTCCTACTGGTCCAAAATGAGGATTTAGTGAGTCTTAGGCGTCAAACAAGTCAAGAATAGGGCTACAAATGGTTTTCATGTTCAAACGAGTCAAAAATGAAGCAAAATTAATTTTCTTGTTCCAACGAGTCCAAAATGGGATTTTAGTGAGTTTAAGGTTCAAACGAGTCAAGCACACGGCTACAAGTGATTTTATGATCAAACAAGTCAAAATGAAGCTAAATTAGTATTCTTGTTCCAACGAGTCCAAAATGATGTTTAGTGAGTTTTAGCGGTCAAACGAGTGAAGAACGTGGCTACTAGTGATTTCCCTGTTCAAACAAGTGGAAAATGAAGCTAAATTAATAATTTTGTTCCAACGAGTCCAAAATAAGGTTTTAGGGAGTTTTAGGGGTCAAACGGGTCAAGAAGAAGGCTACATGTGGTTTCCATGTTCAAACAAGTAAAAAATGAAGCTAAATTAATGCTTTTTTTCCCTAACGAGTCCAAAATGAGGTTTTAGTGAGTTTTAGGGGTCAAACGAGTCAAGAACATTGCTACAAGTGGTTTCCTTGTTCAAACAAGTAAAAAATGAAGCCATTTTAATTTTCTTGTTCCTACTGGTCCAAAATGAGGATTTAGTGAGTCTTAGGCGTCAAACAAGTCAAGAATAGGGCTACAAATGGTTTTCATGTTCAAACGAGTCAAAAATGAAGCAAAATTAATTTTCTTGTTCCAACGAGTCCAAAATGGGATTTTAGTGAGTTTAAGGTTCAAACGAGTCAAGCACACGGCTACAAGTGATTTTATGATCAAACAAGTCAAAATGAAGCTAAATTAGTATTCTTGTTCCAACGAGTCCAAAATGATGTTTAGTGAGTTTTAGCGGTCAAACGAGTGAAGAACGTGGCTACTAGTGATTTCCCTGTTCAAACAAGTGGAAAATGAAGCTAAATTAATATTTTTGTTCCAACGAGTCCAAAATGAGGTTTTAGGGAGTTTTAGGGGTCAAACGGGTCAAGAACAAGGCTACATGTGGTTTCCATGTTCAAACAAGTAAAAAATGAAGCTAAATTAATGCTTTTTTTCCTAACGAGTCCAAAATGAGGTTTTTTTTTTTTTTTTTTGCTAATTAAATTTTAAACCATAGGAAAATGATTACATCTCTAGGGGCATACCCCGCGATTAATAATACATCTACCTAATGGAACACCAAAATGAGGTTTTAGTGAGTTTTAGGGGTCAAACGAGTCAAGAACATTGTTACAAGTGGTTTCCTTGTTCAAACAAGTCAAAAATGAAGCCATTTTAATTTTCTTGTTCCTACTGGTCCAAAATGAGGATTTAGTGAGTCTTTGGCGTCAAACAAGTCAAGAATAGGGCTACAAATGGTTTTCATGTTCAAACGAGTCAAAAATGAAGCAAAATTAATTTTCTTGTTCCAACGAGTCCAAAATGGGATTTTAGTGAGTTTAAGGTTCAAACGAGTAAATCCACCAGAATCTTTTTTAACTAAGAGAGGCACATCTACACCAAGATGTAACACAACAGAAGGAGAGACAAGAGCCTGGGGTTTTTTTGTGGCTTTTTTTTTGTGATCCCAAGTCACCTTATGAGAGTCGTTTTCTCTCTGACCTCTCTCTAACCTCTCTCTAAAAACCCTAAATTTCTTCTAGCCGCCATGTTTTTTCAGCCCAATCTACACCTCCAATCCATTAGATCTAAATTTCTCCTTCCTAAATCCACCCTCCCCTTTCTTATCTCTCACCCTCAACCCAAAAATTCCCTTAATTTTGTCCGTTTTTTGGTGAGGTCTTGGCAGTTCAGTTCTGTGGATCTGGAGAATGGACCAGTAGTGTTCCATTCTTCTCTGACAAATAGCATCACTCTCGGAGTGGTTTATGCTATGGAGGCCTTGGGAGATGGCTTGATCTGCGAACGGAATAGTTTTGACCTGTTAGCGCCTACTTTGTTTGAAGACGTGAAAGATGCGGACTCGTTTGTTGGGGGCCTCTGGTTGATTACTTTTAGTATTCAATCAAGGTTTCTTATGGTTGTGTCTAATGAACGCCATATGTTCGCTAATATGACTTTGCGATTGATTCCGGAATTCTTGGACTTTCGATCTAAAGATATGTTGGTTTTCTTGATTTCTGGGTTGAAGGGCTACCCTTGTCTGTTGCGAGATGCTTCACTAAGGTCGCTTATTGAAGAGGAGTTCTTAGTACTTAGTCGTGACATTCTTTCTGTTGAGACTTTGTATGGAGGAATCGTTCATGTTGAGAGCTTGCTTAGCTCTAGTAGATCTTTTAATCGACATATGGAAGGTGATGCTTCAATGGGAAAGTCGGAAGATGAGAACCACGCGTGCGAGGGTCATCTTTTTCGATTCAGGGGCACTTTTGCTGTTAATCGCACACAGATGGAAGGGGAAACCCTTATGACATTGCAACGTGTCTATGCAGGGTCCTTTGTCTCGAGACTTTGTGGCAGAGTTTTGTTTGTGGAGCTCACTTCTGGTGGGTTTTTTATTGGCTTTGACGGGTTGGGGGCTTCGTTTAGAGTATTGCTGACCACTGTAGGGGAAATGGACGATTGCCCTATGATAAAGAATGAACAACTTCTGTTTGTTAATTTGAGATGGTTGAGCTGGGTGTTTGCCGTGCCTGCAAAAAGAGATCTCAGCTATATTAGCAGGAAGAATGAAACAAAGATGGTTGTGTGTGATGGCTGTCATATGGGCTTTTTTAATCAGCTGGGGGCTGGTTCTCCTTCTTATGGAAAGTTAGCCGGTGGTGCTTTCTTGGAGGCCAACTCTCATGTTGAGGGATGTCATATGGATGTTTTTGATGAAGTGCGGTTGTGTCACTACATGGTTCATCTGCTGCTTCTCATTACTATGGGCTTTGTGAGACATGTGCCTAGTCTCAATTTTGGGGATGTTGGGATGGTGATAATTTGCAAAGCCGGGAAGCATGTGAATGCTGTGCAGATGGATGAGAGATCTAAGGAGTGTTGCTCCCAAGCTTGCTGCGGGGTTTATCTCAATCAAGAGCGTTGCTGCGTTTCTTTGAGGCTAGGGTTTAGGTACTTCCTGCCATGCCATTGGGAATTCTGTAAGGATTCTTTGCACAAGGATGCTGCCGTTGGGCAGTTGATAATGGTGGGAAGCTCTCAGGTGTTTGATGGAGAGCGCAGAATATGCATTCTGCTAGGTTATTGCGCAGATTGGATTCTGCTAGACTCAATGATGCAGGGGACCGTTGATAGCATAGCAATCATGGCTTATTGTCCAGATTGGTGTCCAGTTGAACCTGTTTGCTGCAGTGCTGCAGTGTTGCTCGGATTGCCCATGCCATAGTTGTTAATTTTGTGATGTTGTTCTTTAAGATTTTCTGTGTTCATTAGGTTTTTGTTTTATTGTTGAACTCTATGTGGATTGCTAGTTTATCTAGCATTATTGATGTCTTTCTTTGTTGTTCCGTTAGGTAGATGTGATACTAATCGCGGGGTATGCCCCTAGAGATGTAATCATTTGCCTATGGTATAAATTTTAATTAGCAAAAAAAAAAAAAAGGTTCAAACGAGTCAATCACACAGCTACAAGTGATTTTATGATCAAACAAGTTAAATTGAAGCTAAATTAGTATTCTTGTTCCAACGAGTCCAAAATGAGGTTTAGTGAGTTTTAGCGGTCAAACGAGTGAAGAACGTGGCTACTAGTGATTTCCCTGTTCAAACAAGTGGAAAATGAAGCTAAATTAATAATTTTGTTCCAACGAGTCCAAAATGAGGTTTTAGTGAGTTTTAGGGGTCAAACGGGTCAAGAACAAGGCTACATGTGGTTTCCATGTTCAAACAAGTAAAAAATGAAGCTAAATTAATGTTTTTTTTCTAACGAGTCCAAAATGAGGTTTTAGTAAATTTTAGGGGTCACACGAGTCAAGAACATTGCTACAAGTGGTTTCCATATTCAAACAAGTAAAAAATGAATCGAAATTAATATTTTTTTTCTAACGAGCCCAAAATGAGGTTTTGGTGAGTTTTAGAGGTCAAACGAATCAAGAACAAGGCTACAAGTGGTTTCCTTGTTCAAACAAGTCAAAAATGAAGCCATTTTAATTTTCTTGTTCCTACTGGTCCAAAATGAGGATTTAGTGAGTCTTAGGCGTCAAACGAGTCAAGAATAGGGCTACAAATGGTTTTCATGTTCAAACGAGTCAAAAATGAAGCAAAATTAATTTTCTTGTTCCAACAAGTCCAAAATGAGGTTTTAGTGAGTTTGAGGGGTCAAACGAGTCAAGAACTAGGCTACAAGTGGTATCCATGTTCAAACGAGTCAAAAATGAAGCAAAACTAATTTTCTTGTTGGTGGGAGTTAGAAAACTAAAAATGAGAGTCGTATTTGCTCTAACTTCTCTCTAACCTCTCTCTAATTAACCTAGCCGCCACCAAATTCAAACCTAAATCTAAACTATTTCCTCATCAAATCTTCTCTTTAGCCTTCCCAAATTCACCTTCCTCTTCTAATCTTTCACCTCAAACACCATATTTCTTTTTATAATTATTATATAATTACTAGTTTAATGAAGAAGGTTTCCTTTTCGGAGAACCTAATGACCGTGATTCCTCCCTGTGCGCGAGGATCTGAAGTTTGCCATCCGGTGGGTAATCCAATTAGGAGTCCGAAGAGGGTCTCTTTTTCGGAGAACCTTGTGACTGTGTATCCTTTGGAGGATAATCCGAAGGGTGTGCTCAGGGTGTGTACACAGAGTGGCTCCTCTCCTGGAAGGGAGAAGATTAAACCCTTGTTTCTGGTGGCTAAGAGGAAGTTTGAGACGGAGTGTACGGAGTTTGGTACTTCTGGTCTCAAAGATGGGCTGGAGGTGTCGGAGAGGGCCTTCACTCCCACAACAGGGATTGCTTCTAGGACGTGTAGCTCGCTTGAAGGTAGGATCTACTACTCCAAGAAGAAAGTTACTTTTAACGATTTGGTTGTTGAAATTAAAGATTTCAATAATGAAATGTCCTATTCATCGGAAGCAACTGACATTTCTGTTAGTGCTAATGTGGATTTGGGAGTCAATTCCTCTCTGATGGATGAGGGAGTTGACTTTCCAATTTTGGGTGAAAATGACTGGCCTAGAGAGAATCTAGTGGGCTGCCGAAAGGCTTGCCTTAGGAAGTCTACACTGAATGTGGAGGTTGTCAAACCTGTGAAGAAATCAGTGAAGTGGAAGGATAATGTCCAGGTTATTATTGATCAAGAAGTGACTATTGTTAATGCTAGTCAGGTCAATAAGAAGTTGGTTATGGATGAGGAGGTGGGTCACAAGCTGAATGAAAAGGACATTGATGAAGCCTTTGAGTATTTCAGGAGTAGCGGTTGTGTTCTGGAAGGGACAGAAAGGATGTTGAGGCATATGCTTAGGATACTTGGGTGTGAACCAGGGGGTTACACTTATTTTAATTGTTGTTATTGTAGTTATTACTTGACATTAGAGCTGGATGTTCACAGAGTGTGTGCAATGCGCATTGCAACATGGTTATTTGCTTGTTATGATGTCCTTGAGATGAAGGGATTGGTTGAAGACCCTTTATGGGTGGAGGATGCTTTAGATACCTATGTGAAGAAGTGTAGTTCTATAGCTGAGAATGTTGATAACATGGGAAGTTTCCTGCTCGGGAACTTAACTGTTTGCCTTGATACTGCTAATAGACTCGCTGCTTTTGTAGAGTACATTGGTACTCATGCAGGGAAACCAAGGAGGAAGCTTTTGCTTAGGACTGTTGATGTTTCGCTTCTTCGAAACATTACTGTGATGTTGATGACATACAGTTCATGCGAAAGGAGGACGCTGGGAGATGGGACCATTCTGTTGTTAGTGATAACTTCAGACAGGAATGCTGGTGTACCATGTTTGGGGGAGGGTCCTTTTTGTTGCAAGTGGTTATTCGCATGATGCTTGTTCGCATGAAGAGTAAGGCTGGTTTGGATGTGATGTTGCTCTTACTTCATGATCCGGGCATAGATTTTATTTGATGTGTTTAAACTAGTTTTCTAGTTTTTTCTTGTTTGTTGACTGCTAGTTTATCTAGCTTTATTGTTGTTTTTTCCATGTTGTTCCGTTAGGCAGATGTATTATTTATCGCGGGGTTTGCCCCTAGAGATGTAATCATTTTCCTATGGTATAAAAAATTAATTAGCAAAAAAAAAACTAATTTTCTTGTTTGAACGAGTCCAAAATGAGGTTTTTTTTTTTTTTTTTTTGCTAAGTTAAAAATTTTATATCACCAAAAGGAGCTACATGAGAATCTGGGGCATACCCCAACACAACATCTTCAAAAAACACCTAGAAAGGGTCAACATGACCAACCAACTACAAACCACGGTCCACAAGACCTGGTAGAATAACAACAACTACAACAAATGAACTAGAACAGCATAAGAACAAGGGATGAGTCTTCCCGGGCCCATTTTTTAAAGGAAGAACAAGTAAAAAGTTTTTCCTTCACAATGGTTTTTACATTCGAAATGAGCACGGTAGAGGGATGTCCTGGGCCAGCATTATGGTTTCTGAAATTTCTCTCCTTCCACAAACTGTAAACACATGTCGTCAGGTAAGTACCCGCAATGGCCTTAAGCTTTTCATTAAGAGGACATCTAAAGAAATCACCCCGCTGCCAGCAAGCCCAATCCGCATGGAGTGGAAAGGGAATGACTCTCATTACTAGGGAGGAAAAAGGACAAGTAGTGAGCAGGTGACTAATTGACTCAACCTCCGTTCCACAAAGAGTGCACACAGGATCAACATTCATGCCAAAAAGGACCATACGCTCCTTAGTGAGCAGCCTATCTCTAACTGCAAGCCAAGTGACAAAGGAGCACTTTGGGATGTTGAGAGAATTCCACACTAGGTCGCTCCAAGCAGCAGGTTGACCCATGTCACGAATAGAGGCCCAAATAGATGCCAGTTTGACAAGCTTTGGCTGGAGTCCATCCCAAGTGATGCAATCCCTATCATGTAGTTGAACCATACTAGCCCTATTTCTGACTTCAATGACATCCATGTGATTTGATTGAGGGAGATGCCACACCCCATTTGTAAGAACCCAGATTTTTGGGTAGAATTAAAACTTTTATTATGCATTGATGTAAGAGTGAACAGTGGTTACAACTACATTGTAATACTGGCTTTAAAGAATGAATAATGAAAGGATATATATTCCAAGGTTATATGGCCTGAAGGATGCTATTGGGTGATAACTTAGATTAGAATAATCTATCTCCTAGAAAGTTAAGATAAGATTCCCTAGAGAGAAATAGATACCCTCATGTCATCCAAATCAATATCTATTATAGGCCCAGCGGTTCCGTAAAAAGGTTAAGGAACACTCGAGGGTGAACCAGGTTCATTTTCCTAATTATAGGAATTAAATAAAAATAAGTGATGAATAGTGATTTTGGTGGAATTTGGAATATTATTATAATAATGTTATACCCGGTATTCGGAACGGATTTCTGAGTTCGTATTAGTGATCCAGGAGGAAAATAAGTGTATGTAAAAGCTGTCGGATTCAGGAACAGAGCACTTTCATTTTCTCCGAGAATTCCTTGGACACTGCCAGACTTAAGGATTTATTTAAGGGATTTAAGGAATTTAAATACGAGAAGTATTAAGAAAGATGGAGAATGTTATTATAAATATTAAGAAGGTTTTCGGTAAAACCCTAACTAGAAACGAATGAGTTATTCCCTCGAACAATCAACGAATTAAGTAATAAACGGACAAAGAATCAAGCAGAGGGCCAAGGGGCAACCATGTGCTAGTAGATAAGAGATTTATTATGTCAAGGAATTAAGGATTTTATTTAATTATGATTTGAGAAATTAGAATGAAAATCCTCGAGTTAGAATGATAAGCGTTTTGGAAATCGCTAGAACTTTATAACGAGATTAAGCGATAAAGCGAACGCGAAACGAATTACGAATTAAATATATAACGAGATGAGAAACACCACATGATCATCTAGGGTTTACTAATAATAGATTGGTGGAAAAGAAATGAGAAAAGAAAAGGAAAAAGGAAAGAATGAGGTGTGTGATTAAGAAGTAAACAACAAGGCTCTTTGTCATCTTATTTCCTACAAACCACAAGTGATTAACACATGTATTAGAGGGTGACATAGCTGCTATACAACACCAAAATATCATACAAACACTTTCCAACAACTAGTCAAACAAGAAAGAAAGAGAGAAAAGCAAAAACAACTCCATCTCTCCCATTTTTAAAGCATTCGGCTTTATGCATAATTCCAAAATCAAAACCCCTCTTCCCACCATCTTTTGATCTTGCAAAAATTATGGTGAGTCTTACATTTCCTAAAAGTGATCCCATAAAAATTTCAAAGCCAATCTCACTTGTTTCCATTTTCAATTAATTCATCAAAGAGGAGGATGAATAGTGGTTTTAAGAACTAATCTTGTTTTTCTTGTTTTTCATGGTGGATTTAGCTAGCTTAGGATCATCCAAGGATAGATCAAGGCTTAGGAAGGTTATACTACTCTCTCAGGAAGGTATAAATCATTTCAAACCCTAAGCTTTACTTTGAGTTTATGCATGATTCATGGTGATTTTGGATTAAGTGATGTTAGTAGTATTTTACCACCATGTTAGCATGATTTTGTGGTTAGATTAGCTTTATGATGATATTGATGAAGCATGATGGTCTTGAGCTTTTAAGAGATGATTATTAACTATAGTAATTGATTAGATGCCCGGTGTGGCTTGGTTGTTGCGTAATGAATTTTAGAACGTTCGATTTATAGCCGTCGTAATGCCCGATTTTAGTTAACCTTAAGAAATCAAGATTGACAGTAGCTTTAACTCACTGTTAAGCTTCGATTTCTGCCATGATAAGCTAGATTATGTTATAAGCTTCGTTTTGATATAAAGTTCGTATGAAATGGACTTACGGTTTAGGAGTTATGATTAAATTCGTGAAAGTGGTTCGAAATCGTAAACGAAAGTTCGTAATTGAAATTGATTCCCTTAAATGTCGTTTAATCAGTGGCGAATCTTATTAATTAAATATTAGAGGTAAAAAGGAAGGTGTGGGAGAAAACCACATGTCGAATGGATCGTTTTCCGATTTTATAAAAATGTTTGAATCGAGGTTAAACGCGAACGAACCCCTTAAAGGCATGACTTTGTTTATAACTTAGGAAACGGGCGATAAAACTCGAGGTATAATCTTGATTCGTAAACGACCGACCTTAGAACTTGTACGACTTAAGTATATACCAAGTATGAGCATGATGACATGTCTCGATAATGAATGAATGTCGGATCGTATCGGTGATAAAAAGAGTTACACTAAAAGAGACGTAACGAGATAACTCGAAAACATATTTCGATTTAAGTGGAGTTTATACTCAGCCTTTTTAAGAAGCGTTAAGTGATTAATCTTAAATATTCTGATTGATTATAGATCGTCGAGCTGACCCGGGACACATTACCCCTACCCGCACTCGATTCCCAGGCAAGTTTCCAATACTTGGAACTGTTGTTGTGATAATATATATATGATGATTGTTGTATACATATGCCATAGCATGCATGTCTACTTTCAAGTTATATTGCAATACTTGTTCCCTGAATTGATATTGGCTTATAGACTAGATACGATATATCAGTATAAGCCGGACTTTTGGTTAAGACCCTTAGTGAAGGGCATGTGATATTCATTCTTTAAATGTAGACCGGGAGTCGGTATTTTGAGATATAGATGTAGTCTTGGAAACCCGGAGGGATTCCAACGACAGATTAGTATTCCGTTTGAGGAATGTTATTATTAAACATTAATTATATTTCCATAAAGTATTATTTACTTGGAAATCTTTCGAGAAATGTTATTTGAGTATTATCTCAGTCGAGAGATATTAAATGAATATTATTTCGAATATTCATTTAGAGTTTGATTATTTCATGAATATTATTTCAAGATTCATTTAGAATATTGTTTGTTAAATGAATATTACTTTCGAATATTCATTTAAGGTTTTATCTATTCAATGAATATTACTTTAAGATATTTCTTTGAAATTCTAATTACTTAAGGAACATTATTTCAAATATTCCTTGAGAGTATTGATTACTAAATGAATATTAATTGGATATTCATCTAGAATAGTATTTATTAAATGAATATTATTCGAATATTCATTTAAGGTTTTATTTACTTAATGAATATTATTTTAAAATATTCAGTTGAAGTTCTAATTATTTACGGAATATTGTTTTGAATATTTCTTTAAAGTTTTGATTACTAAATGAACATTATTCGGATATTCATTTAGAATATTAATTGTTAAATGAATATTATTTTGGGATATTCAGTTAGAATATTATTTGTTTAATGAATATTATTTGGATATTCATTTGGAATGTTATTTGTAAAATGAATATTATTTTCAAATATTATTTGTAAAAGATATTTCTTTAAAGTTTTGATTACTAAATGAACATTATTCGGATATTCATTTAGAATATTAATTGTTAAATGAATATTATTTTGGGATATTCAGTTAGAATATTATTTGTTTAATGAATATTATTTGGATATTCATTTGGAATGTTATTTGTAAAATGAATATTATTTTCAAATATTATTTGTAAAAGATATTTCTTTAAAGTTTTGATTACTAAATGAACATTATTCGGATATTCATTTAGAATATTAATTGTTAAATGAATATTATTTTGGGATATTCAGTTAGAATATTATTTGTTTAATGAATATTATTTGGATATTCATTTGGAATGTTATTTGTAAAATGAATATTATTTTCAAATATTCATTTAAGGTTTGATTTATTCAGTAAATATTATTTTAAATATTTTTTTAAGTTTATTTATTCAATGAATATTATTTTAAATATTCATTTAAGAAGAGATTTATTTAATAAATAATTCTATATATTCATTCGAGGATTACTTGCGAGCAATATTATGATTTAATAATATTCCGAAATTATTATTGACTTAATAAATATTCTTGGAATATTTAATAAAATTCTTTTGAATTCTTTTTGTAATGATTTATATTATTCAAAGATTATCCTTCGCCTCCAGATATTATGTAAAATATTTCGGAGTCTTTTATGACTATTTTATCAAGGGGAGGTTCCCAAAACTTTATTTTCATTTAAATCTATCTTATAAGAAGATTTAAATACTCGCTCAACTTCCAAAAATTATATAAGGGGACCTCACTTGGAGATGTTATTTATTGGACTGCCCGGTCCTATACTTGCTAAAACTATCTTGTCACTCACATCTTGATTCTTTCAAGCATCGGTATGAGTCTTTTGGTTACCTCCTCAACGCTCGAGGGGTATGATTGATGTAACAAGTTTATATCCATTAACAAGCATCAGCTTGGGAAATATTGGTGAATTTTCCTTTCCAATTAGATACGACTACTTTGTGGAGTCCTATCAACAAGTCTTACACTTGGGGAAAAGGGGAACGAACTTTACGTTTCAGAGTCATGGATGATATTCGAACTAGGAGACGCGTAAGTGGCCGAGTGGCGCCGGTCCAGCAATAGCCCCACCGTTGGCTGAGGAGTTCCAGAGGGCGGTAGATAAGTAATTCCGTCGGAGCTACCTTCTACATGTAGAGAACGACTGATGAGATGCATGACATACGACTGATCATCGTAAACGTCAGGGCATCTGGCGCGGCAATGCTCCCGTATTAGTTCATCTTCTAAAATTGAGAAATTTCTGCAACACTGTTGGTGTTGGCAAGGTGA
Organism: Kitagawia praeruptora; assembly: GCA_037693485.1. Lineage (NCBI taxonomy): Eukaryota > Viridiplantae > Streptophyta > Magnoliopsida > Apiales > Apiaceae > Kitagawia > Kitagawia praeruptora. The sequence goes on along the minus strand of CM075344.1, from coordinate 90,918,101 downwards.
AAAAGTGTTGAAACCGGAATTGCAATATTTTTTTCCTGCAAGTTCCTCTTTTATGATAATTGAGAATATCTTGCTTATCTTTTGCATAGCAGATATTTATTCAAAACAAATATATTTTTGAGTTACCTTGTAACTGCATCTCATACCTTATATTGGTACTACATCGTTAATGCATGGCATATGGTTTCAAAGATATTTTGGACTATCATATATTATCACCGTTCAATTATATTTCTGGTGGGCTATTGCTCACCCTTGCTTTATTTATTTATATCACAACAACAGCTAGATCAGATGGCCGCGCAAGGCGCACGCAGCGTAAGCAGGTGTCAACCGTCAGAGGTTTACCGCTAAGGTCTTGGCTACCTTTGTTGAGGATGCAACTACTGGTAGGCTAGTTGTTAGCAATTGAGCCTCAATGTATTTATATTATGGTATCTATTAATGGATGGCAAAGAGTATGTAATTGTACAATTGTAATTCTTTGGGTTGTAAGAACTCAAACTTGTGATTAATAATATTGTTGGTTACTCTGATTTCATCTCTGGGACTATAACGGGTGTGTTTTATGTTGTTGTTTTGGGTCACAAGGTTGTAATTTAAATTATGTTGGTTTTGTGGTTGGATATTGAGACCGTAACGACCAGATCCCTGACCCTGGATCTGGGGGTGTTACAGAAATGGTATCAGAGAGAGCGTTATATATCCCAGAGATGATGCGACGTTAAAACAATAAATTCATTAAGATAATAAGAACTCTTGCCAAGTTCATAGTCAGACTACATAATGTAGTATTGACATATAAAACCCTTATGGGAACCCTAAAGTATCATGATAGTAACTTAGCTCGTTCTTGTATCGACTAGTAAGGCGACAGACCTTGGGGATTACGAGCAGTAACATAATGATGCTTGTTTGGATGTTGAAGATCGGATGGTGGATTCGATAGAGTACCCTACTGAGGACGCGGAAGAGGTTGCAGCAGAGAGGGAGAATCCTGTTAGAGACAGGGAAGTTTACCTTGAGGAGATGAGGGCTGCAGCCAGAGAGACTGTAAGAGTTAAGGTATAGTGCTCAGAAAAGTGAGCATAAAGAGCTGAGATATTATTAAGAGAATTAAAGATGCGTATTGGATTCATAGCGGGACTGCTAGATGAAGTACCAGCAGGTAAGATGGATTTGAGGAATTACTTGAGATCTTATATGGGGATAGATAAAAACCAAAATCCTTAGAGACCTACAGATTAATGAGAAAAGAGTTAGAGTGGCACATGGTTATCAAAGACACAGATAGAGGACGGGGAGCAGAGTCCCTAGGAACAGTTAAGACATAGGTGGCAAGTGCCATATCTTCAGATAAATGAATTAGTGTGAATGTGGTTAAGGATAATTCGCCATGAGAAGGCAGATTTCATAATTGATAATTCGTAAAGTCAAACTTAGATTGATGAGGTGGTTGGGTTCAAGGAAATGTCCATTTTATGAATGGATCAACTTAGAAAATAAAGACATTGAAAGGTGATGGCATGATTGAATAAAGTATAAGGAAATAGTAAGCAAGACAATGATCTCAGAACCTACAAGACTAAAAGACCAGTGAGTCTATGATAAACTAGTAATGAGGCTATCGTCAAGAAACCAAGTATAAGTTCAGTTCAATTCAGTGAAATGATGAACCAGAAACATTAGTTGCATGTGATTCAGAAGAATATTAAATTCTTTCTTTTCCTTGAATGGATTATGGTAGTTACCTCAAGCTTATCCTGACACTGAATCATAAATGGATTAGGCAAGTCGAGCAGTGGTTGAGATGTAATTGAGAATGCTTTTAGATGCAACCTGAAAGAACAGGTGTAGGACATGATCTAGAAATAAGAGTTTTAGCAAAATGAAGTCCAGCAATAGGACACATGATCAATAAGAGTAGTGTTGGTCGGCCCTACCAAGTTTAAGACAGTTTCAAATGAAGATTGGCCAACCACACTGGCAAAGGTGTGAAATTTCATAAAATTCACAAGGTATTACCAAAGATCTGCTCAGGACTTTACAGAAAGTGTAGTCCCGTAACCCGACTTATTGTAAGAATAAAAGTTTGAATGGACAAGATAAACGTGAGAAGATCTTCCTGGAGCTAAAGGTAAAGTTGGTGATGACCAGGGTTGGCGTTGCAGAAGGGAAGAAGGAAACTTTGGGAGATATTATGATGCAACTCATACAGGTATAGGTCTGCGCTTATGCAGCACGACAGCGTAATTTCGAATACATTTAGACAGCACAGTTCGTCGGATTCGGATGGCCTTGGTAGTGCCAATGTTGAGGAACGACTAACCCCGACAGTAGTGTTCCTTCTGAGACTAGTTGTTAAGAAGACTGGTATTTGGTAGTATCGACTAATAGGACGAATATGTATCGGGAAGATGTGGCATGTTACTAGTGGATGAATAGATTGACCAAGTTTCCCTGATCCTGGAAAGGAATTGGACAAAATTTGGCAAACCTTGTCTTTCTGATTATCTGAATACATCACCGAAGAGAGTGGAAACTGAAGCAAACCCTATGAATTGGGTAAGGTAGCCGCTACACGGATTGGTAGATAGATCCCAATTATTACGATTGATTGTAGAAACAAAATTATGAAGTTGAATGTAATTAAGAAACAAGCCGGACTAAGAAAGTTCGGGATTGACTTAAATGAAAAGGTTGTTATGCCAGAAGTGTTAAGCTTTTGTGGTACGTGAAATTGATAAGAGAAGTAGAAATGATAAAAATAAAAGGAAAGGTGACCGGAGGCGGTACCGAGAAGTCAAGTGAGACTTATATGGAGTAAAATTTTGAAAAGATCAAAAGGTATCAAAGTAGAAGGCACTATGCCAGCAATTGCTAGAAAAGTAATGCTATTAGCCGACCCCTAAACTCACATATTTTAGCATGGCCATTGGGGCCAAGTCACTAAGGATTATCAACTGACTGAATCAGCAATGTAAGGACAAAGCGGGGTGCTTCTAATCAAGTGCCAACCGCGAGGGCTTTTGATATAAAATGAATTGAGATACAGGATGATGGATTTATATATATACCATGGACGTATCAGGATTGAGGGTAGTGACCACTGAAAAGTTACGAAAATTACCAGAGTCAGTGCACTGTGATGCATAAATGTTATCTGAGGCTTAGTGTCCTCAAAAAGAGCATTTGGCACTAAGAGATTCAAGTTGAACAAGACCAATATCTTCCAGAACCTCCTTGCTACCATTACCAAGTTCTATAAGAAAGAGCAGATAGACATGTGTTGTCTTTTGGAAGGTCATATAGACTAACATTCGTTTGAAAGAAGAGGTTAGCATTAGTCTACCTACAGACTATCAAGATGAGAATGATTAAAAGAGACCCTTATTAAGGATATATGATTGAATTGCCAAGTACAGGATATAAGTATTCCTTGAAACTAGAATTGAGCATAGAATGTCCATATATTAAGACGAACCCTGGGGGATGCACAAAGGATATCATCACCCCTAATAATAAGCACTGTGAAATCAGACGATTTAAGTTGAATCGACCAAGGTAGCAATAACCTATATGGATTTGTGGAAAGGAGTCTCGAAAAGTACATAGACAGAATTGTTATCGAATTGATTAATGATGTTTGATATACCCTGTAACCAGGAGATACAGGAGGAATGATGAGGATGGCCTAAGAAACCTTACAAGGGAAGAGGTAATATTCTGAACTTCAAAAGGGAAGTTTGGTAAGGAATGTATGACATAGTAACCATAAGGCCAGAGGAAGCATGTGTGAAACCATGTAAAAGTATGGATTGAACCAATAAGGTTGAGATTATCCTAAAAACAAGAAGGGAGTTAAGTAAGGAAATATCCTAGGTATGATTTGGAGTACCTGTAGTCAAGATCGCACTAGAAAGGTGGAAGCAATGACTTTTGGAAAAGACTGATAGATGCTTTCTCTCATTCAGCAGAATTTAAGGGAGAATGCTTCCACCCTGAGTTGGAATAGATCTAGAAAACATTGATCCCAAGAAATTATTATAATCAGGAAAGGCCAACGAGGTGGCCGACACTTTAAGTATGGGGGAGTAAGTATAAATGCTCAGACCAAAGAAATAGAATGATAATGTAAGGACCTTGATGGTCATAATGTGGTAGAGAAAGTTACATTCCGTCTTCGCCAGGATCAACTATAAGAATAGTTTAAGTAAAGATTCGATTCCTGATGTTGCCAGTAGCACATTACCGACATTAGGAGGCTCTACGACAGACCAGACCAAATTCCCCAAGAGACTCGCCTTTTCTTTGGAAAGAGAGAGGGGAGGTTAAGTAACAATGAATTGGTAGTAAATGACCAGAAATAGAAAGGGTACAAATGCTGATAAGCCAAATGGCATGATGATGAATGACAAGCAAGTTTATGTTGGTGTATTTCTGTGCAAACCAGATAGAGAATTATGAGATTGACAAGCGATTAAGCAAACCGCTAAGCTTTTAGTCTTCTACCGGAGATATATGGTTAATAATCTCACCAGCCTATTCCAGCTGCGATGCTGGAAGCTTTCCTACAATTTTATCTGCTTCATGTAATATCTACGTCAAGTTCAGGAAGCGTTCCTTATGGATAGGAAATAGTGATTATTTTGTTTTCCTAGAGGATCTTGAATTAATAATTATGATGCTTAGTTATTAAAGCACTGCGTATACGATAAGTGATGGTGATCCTTCTGAGAAATTAGGTGGTAACGACTTTGGAAATGTCGAATTGAATCTAAGTTAGAGAAATCATCCAGGTTTATTTCGGATGGTGTAATTTCTGGAACGACGGGATATTTGAAATGAAGAATTAGGTTACGATGGTTCATAAAATGATTATAGTAAAAATAAAGACAAGAGACTGATAGAGATGGAAATAGAATTGGGAAATAATTATGGAATGTGAAGCAAGGAATGTTATGAATGGATTGATGAATGGGTTTTCCTAATGAGCTATCGGAATGACAACCTAATGGCGTTAGAATTATGAATATGAAATGGCTAGTGTCGTGGCATGAAATGCCAGTATTAATAATGTCAAGCGAGAAATCCATGATTTTAACCTGAGAGGTTGAAGGATTTTCCAAAAGTAAGTGGTGCTAATATCAAGCAAGAGTATAGGTCCATAGAATGATGGACAGAATAGCAAGGACATGTGATATGTGAGATTACGAAAAAGTGGAATTTGATACGAATATGATTATTTCTCTTCTCTAATAAACCTCTATAGTTCAGAGGTAAATTCTAAGTATGAAATTTTGACAATCATGAAAACTTTCATATATGATTCTTTGAAATTCGTTCTTTTCTTCTCCCTTATTTACCTTCTTCTAAAATGAGAAGAACAACCCTTTAAGGAGGGGAGGTAATACTACGTGACTCTCTGTCTGTGTGATAGGAGTCTAAGTGGAATGCCATTAATTGTTTAATTGCTTGTCAAGTACTAAAGGCTGGCCCCCTTCTGTACTAGCTATGCAATATAACAAATGTTCATTGATCATAGTGATCTCTCAATAAATTCTTCTAATTCAATATATATACATCGAGATTGCGAAGATTAGGAATTGCAAAAATTACGAGTGAGGTTATCTCCGGAATTCGTAGCGCCTTAGTGATACCGAAGTCACTGCATGTACCAATAAGGTTAATAGTATAAGACCAGACAAGAGCGTATACCGGATGATGTGTTATGCGAAAGTATCAAAGAATTGGTAGAACGGATAAAGGGTGTGTTGTAACACCAGTATTATGTGCTTTAGAAAGACTGGAATGTGTAAGGATCGACCAGAGAATTGGAAAGCGAAATAACCAACAAGTACCCAATTGTCTTCTACCTGATTCCGGGACGGAATCCTTTTAAGGAGGGGAGACTGTAAGAACCCAGATTTTTGGGTAGAATTAAAACTTTTATTATGCATTGATGTAAGAGTGAACAGTGGTTACAACTACATTGTAATACTGGCTTTAAAGAATGAATAATGAAAGGATATATATTCCAAGGTTATATGGCCTGAAGGATGCTATTGGGTGATAACTTAGATTAGAATAATCTATCTCCTAGAAAGTTAAGATAAGATTCCCTAGAGAGAAATAGATACCCTCATGTCATCCAAATCAATATCTATTATAGGCCCAGCGGTTCCGTAAAAAGGTTAAGGAACACTCGAGGGTGAACCAGGTTCATTTTCCTAATTATAGGAATTAAATAAAAATAAGTGATGAATAGTGATTTTGGTGGAATTTGGAATATTATTATAATAATGTTATACCCGGTATTCGGAACGGATTTCTGAGTTCGTATTAGTGATCCAGGAGGAAAATAAGTGTATGTAAAAGCTGTCGGATTCAGGAACAGAGCACTTTCATTTTCTCCGAGAATTCCTTGGACACTGCCAGACTTAAGGATTTATTTAAGGGATTTAAGGAATTTAAATACGAGAAGTATTAAGAAAGATGGAGAATGTTATTATAAATATTAAGAAGGTTTTCGGTAAAACCCTAACTAGAAACGAATGAGTTATTCCCTCGAACAATCAACGAATTAAGCAATAAACGGACAAAGAATCAAGCAGAGGGCCAAGGGGCAACCATGTGCTAGTAGATAAGAGATTTATTATGTCAAGGAATTAAGGATTTTATTTAATTATGATTTGAGAAATTAGAATGAAAATCCTCGAGTTAGAATGATAAGCGTTTTGGAAATCGCTAGAACTTTATAACGAGATTAAGCGATAAAGCGAACGCGAAACGAATTACGAATTAAATATATAACGAGATGAGAAACACCACATGATCATCTAGGGTTTACTAATAATAGATTGGTGGAAAAGAAATGAGAAAAGAAAAGGAAAAAGGAAAGAATGAGGTGTGTGATTAAGAAGTAAACAACAAGGCTCTTTGTCATCTTATTTCCTACAAACCACAAGTGATTAACACATGTATTAGAGGGTGACATAGCTGCTATACAACACCAAAATATCATACAAACACTTTCCAACAACTAGTCAAACAAGAAAGAAAGAGAGAAAAGCAAAAACAACTCCATCTCTCCCATTTTTAAAGCATTCGGCTTTATGCATAATTCCAAAATCAAAATCCCTCTTCCCACCATCTTTTGATCTTGCAAAAATTATGGTGAGTCTTACATTTCCTAAAAGTGATCCCATAAAAATTTCAAAGCCAATCTCACTTGTTTCCATTTTCAATTAATTCATCAAAGAGGAGGATGAATAGTGGTTTTAAGAACTAATCTTGTTTTTCTTGTTTTTCATGGTGGATTTAGCTAGCTTAGGATCATCCAAGGATAGATCAAGGCTTAGGAAGGTTATACTACTCTCTCAGGAAGGTATAAATCATTTCAAACCCTAAGCTTTACTTTGAGTTTATGCATGATTCATGGTGATTTTGGATTAAGTGATGTTAGTAGTATTTTACCACCATGTTAGCATGATTTTGTGGTTAGATTAGCTTTATGATGATATTGATGAAGCATGATGGTCTTGAGCTTTTAAGAGATGATTATTAACTATAGTAATTGATTAGATGCCCGGTGTGGCTTGGTTGTTGCGTAATGAATTTTAGAACGTTCGATTTATAGCCGTCGTAATGCCCGATTTTAGTTAACCTTAAGAAATCAAGATTGACAGTAGCTTTAACTCACTGTTAAGCTTCGATTTCTGCCATGATAAGCTAGATTATGTTATAAGCTTCGTTTTGATATAAAGTTCGTATGAAATGGACTTACGGTTTAGGAGTTATGATTAAATTCGTGAAAGTGGTTCGAAATCGTAAACGAAAGTTCGTAATTGAAATTGATTCCCTTAAATGTCGTTTAATCAGTGGCGAATCTTATTAATTAAATATTAGAGGTAAAAAGGAAGGTGTGGGAGAAAACCACATGTCGAATGGATCATTTTCCGATTTTATAAAAATGTTTGAATCGAGGTTAAACGCGAACGAACCCCTTAAAGGCATGACTTTGTTTATAACTTAGGAAACGGGCGATAAAACTCGAGGTATAATCTTGATTCGTAAACGACCGACCTTAGAACTTGTACGACTTAAGTATATACCAAGTATGAGCATGATGACATGTCTCGATAATGAATGAATGTCGGATCGTATCGGTGATAAAAAGAGTTACACTAAAAGAGACGTAACGAGATAACTCGAAAACATATTTCGATTTAAGTGGAGTTTATACTCAGCCTTTTTAAGAAGCGTTAAGTGATTAATCTTAAATATTCTGATTGATTATAGATCGTCGAGCTGACCCGGGACACATTACCCCTACCCGCACTCGATTCCCAGGCAAGTTTCCAATACTTGGAACTGTTGTTGTGATAATATATATATGATGATTGTTGTATACATATGCCATAGCATGCATGTCTACTTTCAAGTTATATTGCAATACTTGTTCCCTGAATTGATATTGGCTTATAGACTAGATACGATATATCAGTATAAGCCGGACTTTTGGTTAAGACCCTTAGTGAAGGGCATGTGATATTCATTTTTTAAATGTAGACCGGGAGTCAGTATTTTGAGATATAGATGTAGTCTTGGAAACCCGGAGGGATTCCAACGACAGATTAGTATTCCGTTTGAGGAATGTTATTATTAAACATTAATTATATTTCCATAAAGTATTATTTACTTGGAAATCTTTCGAGAAATGTTATTTGAGTATTATCTCAGTCGAGAGATATTAAATGAATATTATTTCGAATATTCATTTAGAGTTTGATTATTTCATGAATATTATTTCAAGATTCATTTAGAATATTGTTTGTTAAATGAATATTACTTTCGAATATTCATTTAAGGTTTTATCTATTCAATGAATATTACTTTAAGATATTTCTTTGAAATTCTAATTACTTAAGGAACATTATTTCAAATATTCCTTGAGAGTATTGATTACTAAATGAATATTAATTGGATATTCATCTAGAATAGTATTTATTAAATGAATATTATTCGAATATTCATTTAAGGTTTTATTTACTTAATGAATATTATTTTAAAATATTCAGTTGAAGTTCTAATTATTTACGGAATATTGTTTTGAATATTTCTTTAAAGTTTTGATTACTAAATGAACATTATTCGGATATTCATTTAGAATATTAATTGTTAAATGAATATTATTTTGGGATATTCAGTTAGAATATTATTTGTTTAATGAATATTATTTGGATATTCATTTGGAATGTTATTTGTAAAATGAATATTATTTTCAAATATTCATTTAAGGTTTGATTTATTCAGTAAATATTATTTTAAATATTTATTTAAGTTTATTTATTCAATGAATATTATTTTAAATATTCATTTAAGAAGAGATTTATTTAATAAATAATTCTATATATTCATTCGAGGATTACTTGCGAGCAATATTATGATTTAATAATATTCTGAAATTATTATTGACTTAATAAATATTCTTGGAATATTTAATAAAATTCTTTTGAATTCTTTTTGTAATGATTTATATTATTCAAAGATTATCCTTCGCCTCCAGATATTATGTAAAATATTTCGGAGTCTTTTATGACTATTTTATCAAGGGGAGGTTCCCAAAACTTTATTTTCATTTAAATCTATCTTATAAGAAGATTTAAATACTCGCTCAACTTCCAAAAATTATATAAGGGGACCTCACTTGGAGATGTTATTTATTGGACTGCCCGGTCCTATACTTGCTAAAACTATCTTGTCACTCACATCTTGATTCTTTCAAGCATCGGTATGAGTCTTTTGGTTACCTCCTCAACGCTCGAGGGGTATGATTGATGTAACAAGTTTATATCCATTAACAAGCATCAGCTTGGGAAATATTGGTGAATTTTCCTTTCCAATTAGATACGACTACTTTGTGGAGTCCTATCAACAAGTCTTACACTTGGGGAAAAGGGGAACGAACTTTACGTTTCAGAGTCATGGATGATATTCGAACTAGGAGACGCGTAAGTGGCCGAGTGGCGCCGGTCCAGCAATAGCCCCACCGTTGGCTGAGGAGTTCCAGAGGGCGGTAGATAAGTAATTCCGTCGGAGCTACCTTCTACATGTAGAGAACGACTGATGAGATGCATGACATACGACTGATCATCGTAAACGTCAGGGCATCTGGCGCGGCAATGCTCCCGTATTAGTTCATCTTCTAAAATTGAGAAATTTCTGCAACACTGTTGGTGTTGGCAAGGTGAAAAAGTGTTGAAACCGGAATTGCAATATTTTTTTCCTGCAAGTTCCTCTTTTATGATAATTGAGAATATCTTGCTTATCTTTTGCATAGCAGATATTTATTCAAAACAAATATATTTTTGAGTTACCTTGTAACTGCATCTCATACCTTATATTGGTACTACATCGTTAATGCATGGCATATGGTTTCAAAGATATTTTGGACTATCATATATTATCACCGTTCAATTATATTTCTGGTGGGCTATTGCTCACCCTTGCTTTATTTATTTATATCACAACAACAGCTAGATCAGATGGCCGCGCAAGGCGCACGCAGCGTAAGCAGGTGTCAACCGTCAGAGGTTTACCGCTAAGGTCTTGGCTACCTTTGTTGAGGATGCAACTACTGGTAGGCTAGTTGTTAGCAATTGAGCCTCAATGTATTTATATTATGGTATCTATTAATGGATGGCAAAGAGTATGTAATTGTACAATTGTAATTCTTTGGGTTGTAAGAACTCAAACTTGTGATTAATAATATTGTTGGTTACTCTGATTTCATCTCTGGGACTATAACGGGTGTGTTTTATGTTGTTGTTTTGGGTCACAAGGTTGTAATTTAAATTATGTTGGTTTTGTGGTTGGATATTGAGACCGTAACGACCAGATCCCTGACCCTGGATCTGGGGGTGTTACACCATTGCTAAGATACGTCCCGATACTAACCATACTAGATGATTCAGCCGTAGAGATCACAGAAGTAGAGACAAGAGCCAGGGGGTTTTTGTTTGCCCACGGATCATGCCAGAAAAGAAAATTAGAGTTCACTCCAACTTCAAAACTAAGAAAGTTCATCGCCTGGGGCCTAGCATTAAAAATTTTCCTTGCAATCCAACTACACCTGTACGGCATCTTTGCAGTCCAGAAACCCTTATTACGAATCAGCACCTTATGAAACCAAGAAATCCAAAGAGAGTCAGTCGAGGGTTGGAGCAGGCGCCAGAGCTGATGTAACACAGCTGCCTGGTTCCATTCGAAGAGGTTTTTAATCCCCAACCCCCCTCACTTTTAGGTTTACAACAATCTTCCCAGCCTACTTTGTAGTGACACCTACCTGATTCCTTATAGAATCCTCCCCAAAGGAATTTAAAAAACAAACTGTTGATCTTCTTTAAAATAGCCTTGGGAAGAAAGATATACATGCTCCAGTAGCCAACAATACTAGCCATGATCGCTTTAATTAGCATCAAGCGGCCAGCAAAAGTGAGAAATCTCACCATCCACGATTCCACCCTCTTGCAAAGCTTGGCCACCAAGGAGGAGCAGTCCCTGCTATTTAGTTTACCAGTAATGAGAGGCAACCCTAGATACGTGATAGGAAGGGAGCCTCTTTGAAAGCCAGTAGCCCGAAGGATATTCTCCACCACATCCTCTCTGACATTCGCAAAAAAACACACTGACTTATCAATACTAGGAACCAGGTTAGAACAGTTGGAGAACATAGAAACCCCCTCCATAAGAGTAGCAACAGAAGTTTCATCACCATGACTGAATAGGAAAACGTCATCAACAAAGATAATGTGGTGCAGGTTGACTTGCTTTGTTCGCCAATGGAATTTGAAATCAGAACCATCAATAGATTTGTTTAGACTTGCTGTAAAGACTTCCATGGCCATCACAAAAAGATAAGGAGAGATGGGGTCTCCCTGTCTCAAGCCCGATTTGCCCTTGAAAAAACCTTCCAAACTACCATTTAGCTTTACAGAGAACATCGTGGAGGTGATACACACCTTAACCCAATCAATAAACCTTGGAGGGAATCCCATTTTGTGAAGAACTTGGAATATAAAACTCCAATTCAAAGAGTCAAAGGCCTTGTGGATGTCAAGTTTAATTGCACATCGAGCCTGGCCAGAATTCCGGTTGTAACCTTTGCAAAGAGCTTGGGCCAGAAAAATGTTATCACCAATGGACCTTTTGGCCACAAAAGCAGACTGGTTTGGAGAAATCAAACTGGGCATAACTCCCTTGAGCCTAGCAGTAATCATCTTAGAGATACACTTATAAAGCACATTGCAACAAGAGATGGGGCGGAAGTGTTGCATCTAGGATGGGTTTTGGTGCTTTGGTACCAGGCAAATTGAAGCAGCATTAATAATCTTAGGCAGAACAAGGGAATCAAAGAATTACAGAATACCTCTTGTGACATCAGGGCCCACAATGTGCCAGGTGGCCAAATAGAACTCCACCGAAAACCCATCAGGACCAGGACTTTTGTTCTTGCCCATCTTTTTTAAAGTGGTAAACACATCAGCCTCCGTGAACGGCCGATCAATTAGGCCAGCCTGACTTTCATTCAGCTTAGGAATATGCAAATCCGCAGGGAGTTGGTGAACCACACTTTGTTGGCCAAGCAAGTTTTTGTAGTAGTCCACCGCTATAGAGGCCATCCCCTCATGAGATGTTACAGGGTCACCATTCAAGTCACTAAGAGACACCACCTTATTCACATTCCACCTTCCTCTACAAGCATTGAAAAAGAATTTGTTATTGTTATCCCCATTCTTAAGCCAGTTAACTCTCGACTTTTGCTTGAGGAAACATTCCTCCATATGCAGAGCTTTGGTGAAGGCATCCATCAATCTCTTTTCTTCCTCAAACTGAGCCAAGGACGGCAGAAGAGGAAGCCCTTTTTGAAATCTTAACAGATCCTGTCTAGTGTCATTCACCACCTGATGAAGATTTCCCACCGAGGTGTTTAGCCCTTTAATTGCCAGCTTTACTCTCTTTAACTTTGAGGTTATAATAAACCAGGGATCACCGGATACCTGGTCCTCCCATGCCTGCTGGACCAAAGGAATGAACCTCTGATCAGTAATCAAGTAGTTGAAAAACTGAAAAGGTTTCTTGACCACGGGACGCTCCAAACCTAGGGTAGTCAGAGCAGGGCAATGGTCTGAAAGCCCTCTAGGTAAGAAGTTTGTGTAGGAGGAGGGAAACATATTATGCCAGGCAGCATTTACCAGAACTCTATCCAACTTTCTATATTTCGGATTGTGGATGTTGCAGTTCCACCAGGTAAGCACATTTCCAGTACTTCGGAGGTCCGTGATGCCCAAAGCACGCACAAAATCCTTAAAGTCAGTCATATCAATGGTCCATTGAGTGTTACCTCCATGTTTCTCCTCTGTTCGAAGACAGGTATTAAGATTTCCAGAAATTACCCATGCATCATTTGTCAAAGTCCTCGAGGCATGAGACAAATCGGACCAAAGAATTCTCCTCTCAATGTCATCATTCGAGCCATAAACAAAAGAGATAACAAAGCTAATGTTATGCTGCATCAATAGAACTGTGCAAGTGATATGCTGGGCACTAGAGGCTAGCACCGTAACCTTCCAAAAATCAGGGTTCCACCCAAGCCAAATACGGCCACCCGCATGGTGCTCATAATAGAACAACCATTGGAATCGCGGGTTAATCTCCTTAGAGATAATCTTAGCAACGTCCTTTTGCACATGAGTTTCCAAAATACTAATCAAGGATATTTTATTAGCAGAAATGAAATCCTTGACAAAGTCAACCTTATTGTTGAGCCCACGAACGTTGTAAGAACAAAAAACAGTCATTAAAAACTGAGTTAAGACTTCGAAGGAGGGCCCCCAGACCCCCACTTCGCTCTTTTGACACCCTTAGACTTCCCTTTCTTACCACCTTGCTTCCTAGCTACTTCATCTACTACCACATGCTTAAACCCCTGAGGGGATGAAGTACCAGTAGAGATACCCGGTGAGTTGACTGGCTTGCGCTTATTTTTCACTTCTGTCCAACCCTCCCCATCAACAGGGTTTGTGACTAAGCCAACAGTGACATCCTGCCCTTGCTTTGCAACAGGAGTCAGAGATACATCCCTGCCACCCGAACTCGAATCGCCCTCTACTTCTTGTTGTCCAGAGTTGCTATCTTCCACAACCACACCTTTGCCCTTATCTGTCTCCTTCTTTGTAGTTTCAAGGTTTGTCTCTTGGTTCTCAGAATTCATTTCTGGCTTGAGCTCCGTTTTACCAGAATTTCGTGCCCAATCCCTCTGTGCAGATGGGCAAACACCGATAATATGTCCAAGGGAGTTACAATGGACAGAAATTAAGGGTTTATTAAAGTAAGAAACCTGAACTTCCACATTTGATTTATCGTAATCCACCGCAGGTATAACTGCTGGAAGGGGGTCACCAATCTTATACTGTACACACATTTTTGCAAAGGGGAGAATTTCCAGCTGTGAAGTTAGAGCATCAGCACCAAGTGGGACACCTATGACACTTGCTATTCGACTCAGCCCCTCTTGAGACCAGTAGCAGTCAGGAAGATTGGTAAATTTAACCCACAAAGGGGTAGTCGATACAGTAGTACCAGCACCTGAGCAGCCCCAATCTGTAACCACAAGGGGACGTTGATCAAAGTACCAAGTCCCTTTTGATAGAGAAGCATTCTTATCATTTAAGGAGCTGAACTTAAAAATATAAGTAGACTCATTTCGCTGCGATACAGAAACCAAGCCTTTCTTCCAAATTAACTGAGCAATTTCCTTCACTCTTCTGAATGGCAGGGTGCCCTTTGTGAATTTCCCCACAACACAACATTTAAATTTCTCAGCTCCCTTCTGCAAGATCTCATCAGGAGGTTGGACTATGCTAGATCCCTCTGGAAGAGGCACATAATCAAAGCTGATTCCCTTATGAGGTCCCGGGGCCTCTTTCAACACCGAACTCCACGATTTCTTCTCAGTGTTGGCCTCATCCTGCCCTAGCCCTTCGGCGTATCCTTCACTACACCTGAAGACTCACCTTTAGACAAGTTAGCATTCCCAATTTTAAGAATACTCTTTAGCGTAGGCGTAGTTTGAACAGTATTCTTTCTCTCCTCTTTTTCCCTCTGAAAGATAGGAAGGCCAAATTCATCTCTGCCAGTTATAATGTTGAGTGGGCTGCATAACCCAACATTAAACTCAGCCTGAGCAGTTAGGTTTGCCTTTTCCATTTCCGCTATAGACAGTCCTTTGGACTTTAGGAACACCTCAACCTCTGCTAATTTCTTGCGTAACCTTATCATTTCCTCTCTTTCATTTATGCTAGTAGCTGCCATTGCAGTAGCTACTCTACTAATTGTCACCCTCTCCATAGCATCTCTAAAATCCTCATGGTGAACCTCCTCATCATCAGAAGAGGCCCTCATCACCTTGGAACCAGTGCCCCCCGAGTTGCTTGGCTCCACCGAATGCGCCGCCGACAAGATTGGGAAATCCTCCACCTCTCTACGAGCGAGCATCTCATTAAACTCATCATCATCCATGTCCTGCATATACCCCGGCATACCAGATTCAGAATCACAGTTGGATTCTTGACTCACCATTAGAACTAGTAACCGAATATATATATATATATATAAGAAATTTAGTGTTTAGGTTAAGGGGGATTTGGTCTTTACAGATGGAGAATATGGAGTAAATGAAGGGGATTTGGTCTTTACTGATGGAGAATGTGTGTAAGAGAATAGATCTGAGCTAAAATTAAATGGCGGCTAGCTAAGGTTTTTAGTGAGAAGGGAGAGCTTCTCTCTCTAAGACTCTCATTTCTTTAGTCCAAAATGAGGTTTTAGTGAGTTTGAGGGGTCAAACGAGTCAAGAACTAGGCTACAAGTGGTTTCCATGTTCAAACAAGAAAAAGATGAAGTTAAATTAATGCTTTTGTTCCAACGAGTCCAAATTGAGGTTTTATTGAGTTTGAAGGGTCAAACGAGTCAAGAACAAGGCTACAAGTGGTTTCCAAGTTCAAACAAGAAAAAAATGAATCTGAATTTGTAGTTTTGTTCCAACGAGCCCAACATGTGGTTTTAGTGAGTTTTAAGGGTCAAATGAGTGAAGAACAAGGCTTCAAGTGGTTTCCATGTTCAAACGAGTAAAAAATGAAGCCATATTAATTTTCTTGTTCCAACTGTTCCAAAATGAGGTTTTAGTGAGTCTTAGGGGTCAAACGATTCAAGGAAAAAAGCTACAAATGGTTTTCATGTTCGAACGAGTCAAAAATGAATCAAAATTAATTTTCTTGTTCCAACGAGTCCAAAATGGGATTTTAGTGAGTTTAAGGGTCAAACGAGTGAAGAAAACGGAGCTGGAAGGAAAAAACAAATGAGAGTCGTTTTCTCTCTAGGAAACCTTAGGCAGCCGCCACTAATATCATCCATTCTTCACCCTAAATCCATCAGATCTATATACCACCACCACGAATCCACCTTCTCTCTCTCACCTTTCTCCTTTCCACATATTTCTTATAAGATATATTTAGATTTGGCTCCTATTTGGGAGGTTTTCTCACAGTTCTTGAGGGATGGGTTGTCCTTTCAGACTACTTCTCCGATGTTTCTGGTTATCGGGGAGGTTTTTTTCATGGTGGCTTCCAGCAAAGGGGTTTTTTCCGTTTTGTTCTGGGTGCGAGGGAATTGCAGACTTGATGGGGTTCTGCAAGTTCTTATCAAAGCATGGGGGTGTTTTACTTTTGAGGTTCTTTCTCTTGTCCGAAGTTTGGTGAGTTCTTCGGAGCTCCGTTATGTGGATCTGGAAAATGACCAGGTTGTGTTCCTCTCTCCTCAGAGGAATATCACTCTTAGAGTGGTGTATGTTGCTGTTGCATTGAAGGATATTTGCTGAGCCCTTTAAAGGTCTTAGGCGATGGCCTGCTCCTTGAATGGAATGGTCTTGAACATCTAGCTCCTACTTTGTTTGAAGGATTAAGGGCTGTTTTCTTGGATCTGTGGAGTGATGGAGACGGTTTCACCCATTCTGGATGGATGAAATCGATGGATTCCATGACTGTTTATAAGTCATATGATGAGATACACTTCTCTTGTAGGCACACTGAAGGTGGGTACTCCCCTAAGAATCAGTATGGTTATGCTCGCAAGGTTTTTGACACTTGTTCTGTCCCAAAGCTAAGCTTTGGTGATTTTCTTTGGGTTATTGGCGATTTTCCCAATGGGTTTGATAAGCGGCCTCATCGAGGATCTAACAACTATGCTGAGTTCTGTTTAGAACAAGGGAGCAACCTCCGTGTGCTTGTTCTTCAAGGCACTACTATGAAGAATGGTAGTAGGAGGCAGGGAAGTGTAACTGGTGTGGCTATGGATGGTTCCGTAGACGAAGAGGTGGATCTCTCTTTCGAGTTTGGGAGCAACTACTTTGGGTCAGATGGGTGTGGGACTTGTTCCTCAAACAGTCCTTCGAATGCTATGTTGATCTGCTTGGTTCATCTATCCCGTTTATGGTGGTTGGGTGGGATTTGTTTTGTGGTTTCTCATAAAAAGAATGAAGGGAATGATGGGGCTTTCAAACCAATAAGTACATTTTGGGATGTACTTATCACGCTGTTGAGATGCTTTATGGATGGGGAACCTAAGTTGGTATCAGGTTCTGCTGTTGAATGCGCTTATGATGTCGCTAATGATTTCCATTTGAATGGAGTTATAAAGCAAATGCGAGGTGGTTTGACCTTGTGTGTGATGAAGGCAATTGAGGTGCGAAGCCTCACTATGATTTTCATGTTTGGGATGGGCTATGTTGGAGTATAGTCATGTGTTGGTGGTTGTTAGTATTGTTGGTTTCGAATCACAAACTGACTTTGAGGATATTCAGAACGATGTTTATGATGATATATTGCTTGCTATAGATCCTGAGATGCGCCCTTGGTTGCAGAATAGGGAATTGCAGGTGGAGGTGTTGCTATGGAATGACTGGAGGAGTGTTCTTGGGCTCCAGATGTTAGTCTTTGTCCGGATATTCTACCACCCTGATTGCGAAGTGGAAATGAGGTTGGGTTTCCTTGGAAGAAATGAAGATGGCCAAGCTAGCTGCGACTCTCTTGAGTTTCCTGGGAAAGAGTTATCTTTGACCATTGTCAAGTTTAATGGAGTCGGGAAGGCTCTGGATGCTATGTGCTCTTTTGAACAGAGTAGTGATTTTATGTTCTATGCGACTTTGTATGTGAGTCATGTTGCTATGGGTCTAACTGATAGGGCTGTTAATGAACTTCGGAGTGAGGTTCAGCTTCAAGACGTCTTTATGGTGCCCAAGTTGACTTTCTTATTTTTTAGGGAGATGATAAACTGCATTGCTGCTGTTGTCCAATGCTGTCTTCTTGACATTTGGATTATCCGAAGTGGGGATAATGCTTGGTGCTACATAAGTATTCGTGTTGTGATAGCTAGTGATGCTATCCACTTTGATGATGGGCATCGCATATTACTTGATGGAAGCACCTTGCGAGAGGGGATGCCACTTGGGCACTGTCATGCTTTTATTCTTGAGACCTGTTTAGGCGTTTGTATTCAATCCAGTTTAATCTTGTTTCATGTCTAGGTTGACAGTAAGCTGACTTACTGTTTTTGACTTCTGCTTTGCTTGTATGTTGATTTCTCGCGGGGTATGCCCCTAGAATTGTTTCAGTTGTTCCTTGTTGGTATAAAATTTTAATTAGCAAAAAAAAAAAAGTCAAAATAAAGCTAAATTAGTATTCTTGTTCCAACGAGTCCAAAATGAGGTTTAGTGAGTTTTAGCGGTCAAACGAGTGAAGAACGTGGCTACTAGTGATTTCCCTATTCAAACAAGTGGAAAATGAAGCTAAATTAATAGTTTTGCTCCAACGAGCCCAAAATGAGGTTTTAGCGATCAAACGAGTCAAGAACAAGGCTACAAGTGGTTTCCATGTTCAAACAAGTAAAAAATGAAGCTAAATTAATGCTTTTTTTTCTAACGAGTCCAAAATGAGGTTTTAGTGAGTTTTAGGGGTCAAACGAGTCAAGAACATTGCTACAAATGGTTTCCATATTCAAACAAGTAAAAAATGAATCGAAATTAATACTTTTTTTCTAACGAGCCCAAAGTGAGGTTTTGGTGAGTTTTAGAGGTCAAACGAATCAAGAACAAGGCTACAAGTGGTTTCCTTGTTCAAACAAGTCAAAAATGAAACCATATTAATTTTCTTGTTCCGACTGGTCCAAAATGAGGTTTCAGTGAGTCTTAGACGTCAAATGAGTCAAGAACCGGGCTACAAATGGTTTTCATGTTCAAACGAGTCAAAAATGAAGCAAAATTAATTTTCTTGTTCTAACGAGTCCAAAATGAGGTTTTAGTGAGTTTGAGGGGTCAAACGAGTCAAGAACTAGGCTACAAGTGGTTTCCATGTTCAAACAAGAAAAAGATGAAGTTAAATTAATACTTCTATTCCAACAAGTCCAAATTGAGGTTTCATTGAGTTTGAAAGGTCAAACGAGTCAAGAATAAGGCTACAAGTGGTTTCCACGTTCAAACGAGTCCAAAATGAGGTTTTAGTGAGTTTGAGGGGTCAAACGAGTCAAGAACTAGGCTACAAGTGGTTTCCATGTTCAAACAAGAAAAAGATGAAGTTAAATTAATACTTCTATTCCAACAAGTCCAAATTGAGGTTTCATTGAGTTTGAAGGGTCAAACGAGTCAAGAATAAGGCTACAAGTGGTTTCCAAGTTCAAACAAGAAAAAAATGAATCTTAATTTATAGTTTTGTTCCAACAAACCCAAAATGAGGTTTTAGTGAGTTTTAAGGGTCAAACGAGTGAAGAACAAGGCTACAAGTGGTTTCCACGTTCAAACGAGTCCAAAATGAAGCAAGGTTAATTTTTTTGTTCCAACTAGTCCAAAATGAAGTTTTAGTGAGTTTTAGGGATCAAACGAGTCAAGAACAAGGCTACAAGTGGTTTCCATGTTCAAACGAGTCAAAAATGAAGCAAAATTAATTTTTTGTTCCAACGAGTCCAAAATGAGATTTTAGTGAGTTTAAGGGTCAAACGAGTCAAGAACACGACAACAAGTTTTATGTTCAAACAAGTGAAAATGAAGCTAAATTAGTATTCTTGTTCCAACGAGTCCAAAATGAGGTTTAGTGAGTTTAGCGGTCAAACGAGTGAAGAACGAGGCTACTAGTGGTTTCCAAGTTCAAACAAGAAAAAAACGAATCTAAATTTATAGTTTTGTTCCAACGAGCCCAAAATGAGGTTTTAGTGAGTTTTAGGGGTCAAACGAGTCAAGAACAAGGCTACAAGTGGTTTCCATGTTCAAACGAGTCAAAAATGAAGCAAAACTAATTTTCTTGTTCCAACGAGTCCAAAATGAGGTTTTAGTGAGTTTGAGGGGTCGAACGAGTCAAGAACTAGGCTACAAGTGGTTTCCTTGTTCAAACAAGAAAAAGATGAAGTTAAATTTGTGCTTTTGTTCCAACGAGTCCAAATTGAAGTTTTATTGAGTTTTAAGGGTCAAACGAGTCAAGAACAAGGCGACAAGTGGTTTTCAAGTTCAAACAAGAAAGCAATGAATCTAAATTAATAGTTTTGCTCCAACGAGCCCAAAATGAGGTTTTAGCGAGTTTTAAGGGTCAAACGAGTGAAGAACAAGGCTTCAAGTGGTTTCCATGATCAAACGAGTCAAAAATGAAGCCTTATTAATTTTCTTGTTCTAACTGGTCCAAAATGAGGTTTTAGTGAGTCTTAGGCGTCAAACGAGTCAAGAACAGGGCTACAAATGGTTTTCATGTTCAAACGAGTCAAAAATAAAGTAAAATTAATTTTTTTGTTCCAACAAGTCCAAAATGAGGTTTTAGTGAGTTTGAGGGATCAAACGAGTCAAGAACTAGGCTACAAGTGGTATCCATGTTCAAACAAGAAAAAGATGAAGTTAAATTAATGCTTTTGTTCCAACGAGTCCAAGTTGAGGTTTTATTGAGTTTTAAGGGTCAAACGCGTCAAGAACAAGGCTACAAGTGGTTTTCAAGTTCAAACAAGAAAACAATGAATCTAAATTAATAGTTTTGCTCCAACGAGCCCAAAATGAGGTTTTAGTGAGTTTTAGAGGCCAAACGAATCAAGAACAAGGCTACAAGTGGTTTCCATGTTCAAACAAGTCAAAATGAAGCTAAATTAGTATTCTTGTTCCAACGAGTCCAAAATGAGGTTTTAGTGAGTTTTTTTTTTTGTAATTAAAATTTATAGCACGAAGGAACAACAAATACAAGTCTAGGGGCATACCCCGCGAAATCAACATCCGAATAAACTACACAACATTAAGTCATAATAGAGTCTACATAGCAAACTAGTTTGATCATAAGTTTTTTTTGCTAATTAGATTTTATACCAAAAAAGGAACAACTTACACAAATCTAGGGGCATACCCAGCGAAATCAACATTGTTAAACAGAGCTAAACGACATTTAAGTCATTTTACAATCAACCAAATTAAAGGCTATGCCATGAAAAAAACTATGCAGGAGTGACCTCCCCTGTCCATCCTCATATCATCCTTGTGCGTTAGGTTCCAAGCACAAACATCGCAGCAAACAATTCCAGCACCACTCAAAGGCACTGCGCTCGTATAATAACATATGCAGAAAGAATGCATCGCCCAGTTGGTCCTCTCGACCAGGACCTCCAATGTTATCAAGTCGATAACACAGTCACCAGCAAGGTGCCATAAATGGCTCAGGTTATCACGACCAGTGCACAAAATTTGCGTTGTATGAGACACAAAGCAGCTTCCCTTCTGCACCTCAATCATCTTGAACAGCAACAAGTCCTTGATGTAATCAGACATCAGCAGCATCACACAAACATTGTAGACTAACTCCCGAACCTTCCCACTTGTTGTACCAAGTAGTCTCTCCATTTTAACATTGGCATTCAGGACCAGCCACTTGCTGGATGAAATAAGCATTCCAGAAATATGCGTCACATCTTGAACCCCCATAAAGATAAACACCTCTCCACCAGCATGAACATGGTGACACACATGGTGGCACACATCAGTAGGATGGCACACATGATGTCCCACATCAGCAAACACAAGGGAAGAAGCTCCCCCTTGAATAGAGATTATATTTAATCTCCTCCCCAAACAAAAACCTGGATGAGGCATATCATCAAATAGTTTGCGACCATAAGTCACAACTCCCATAATCTGAGAAAAAACCCCTTGTAACTCACATTCATCCATTTGCAGGTCCTCCATGATAACCTCACAAATAGAGGTCCGACATAAACATATTAGGCCGCAATCTAATTTTGTGAGTTTGGACCCACCCACACGTTTGTCACACCTGGTAGCTACCACCAGCTCACCATACCTTGAAACAAAACCGTCTTTGAGAATCACCCATTCAGATTGTAATAAGTTCATACAATCAAAAATCTCCAACCCCTTCACAACAGAGGCCATCAAGCAAGCTTCTTTCTGATGCAAAAAGACAAACACCTGCCCTGCGTCTTTAATTTTTAAATTCTTCTTTAAGAGGTGCGTTTTTACAAACACCTTATGTTCATCTCTATGCTGAAACTCATTCTTTGCATCAACAGCCTTCACTCGATCCTCAAAGGTTTCCCTCTCAACATTGAACCCAAAGGACTGCAAGCCCATCATGGGAAAAAAGCCACCAGAAATGGTAAGCTCAACACGAGTGATTTCTCCATTCATAACCCCCTCACTAGTACCCTTCAAATCCAGAAGAGATGGAGGAGGAAGAGCACACACCGCCCCATCTGAATCATACGAAGACTTATCAAACCCAGATCTTGGGATTTCTGTCTCCAAAACCGCCGCAAAAGTTACCCTTTTCGGACTCACAGCCCTAGCAACTGGATATTCTTGCTTCCCCTCAACTGAACGGAGAGGAATCTCTGTCACAAGGTTCTCCGAAAAAGAAACCATCTTCCCCAAGTAGTTACCACTGAGTGGGCGACCTGAGAACACGCACGAAACCGAGAATCTGTGAAAGGAATCACCGATTCAAGATTTTCCGAAAAGGAAACCCTTTTTGGAACCATAATCAAACTAAGTGAAAAGAAATATGGTGTATAGGTAAAAAAATTTTAGCATAACAACAAAAAATGAGAGTCTAGAGAGAGATTCTCCTCCTTCTCTCTAGAAACCCTTAATTAGCCGCCACTAATTCTTGGACATATTTTCATCAGATCTATACAATCAACCTTCGTAAATCCATTTTCCATCTCTAATCCCTCACCTAAACACTAAATTTCTTATCAGTTTTTTAGGCCTGTTATGAGTTCGAAGAGGGTTTCCTTTTCGGAGAACCTTGTGACGGTGATTCCTCTCCGTGCGGGTTCCCATAGTGCCCTTGCGGGGTTGGATTCAGTTCCGAACCCGAAAAGGGTTTCTTTTGCGGTTGATTTGGTATCGGTGATACCCTCTGTTGACACTCGATCCAAGAATTTGGAAGGGTCGAGTATAAAGATTGCTGGCAAGAAGGAAGACGCGCGGGTCTCCTTTGCTGAACGCCTTGTTACGATGATTCCAGAGAAACCTGGCCATGGGTTGGCTGCTTGCACTCGTAGCCGGGTCAAGCATCTTTTAACTGATGGTAAGGTTCTCTCTCAAAAGAAATCTTTCAGTCTACATGAAGTAGGAGTTGATCCATTGATTGAGTTATCGGATTTTGAGAATCCGAGATCTGTTATTGCTATGGATGATGTTGAGGAGGTTAAGACCCAAATTGTTGGTTCCTCAAACCCCTCTTTCAATGTTGAGGGTTCCCCAAACCCTAACCCGAATGCTACTGGGTTAATTGGAGGATTACAGATCTCAAATGACGGAAGAATGGCGGATTCTGTGATTTTGGGGGACGTCTTGGGTCCTGTTTCCGAAAATTTAAGCTACACGAATGATGTGGATTCGGAGGATGATGAAGTCATTTCAGGGTTGGTGGCAGACCTTGGAAGAAGATTTGTGGAGAAGCGCTTGCTGAATTATGCAAAAGTGCTACAGCTCTATATTGAATACATGGGATTGGAGGTGCCTACTCTAATGAGGAGGGAGGAGACGGAGATCATAGTTGAGGGGAATTTCCTCATTGACATTTCGGATTGTGGACATGATGAGGAGCTGTGTGTAGCCCTCAACAATGTTATCCAATTGCAACAGTTTACTGCTAAGGAAGGGATCGGAATTCCTAATAAAGGCATCCGGCCTGAGCTGCTTGTTAATGAGAGGGGCTACCCTAGGGATGCTCATGTTGCCCTGGAAAATGAAACTGATCTTAATAGTGGTGAGGTAATGAAGGATGGGAAGGGCAAGGTTGCTTCTAAGGTAGAGCTACACATGAAGGACCGTGAGAAGGAGATGGGTTTTGTTCAAATTGATGCTGAGAATGATGAAGCTTTTAACTACGTGATGTTTGAAGTTGTTGATGCTAGTGGGAACCCTCTTTGGGTTCATGACGCTCTTTTCTTAAATGTTCACATGGCTGCAATTAAGAGCACGCATGGGGGAAATCTGGTAATGGCTACAGTGCAGGAGCTTGATGGTGATTTGTGCAGGGATGGTGTAGCGAGGGTGCTCATTGGTTACGAGGTGCAGACTCAAGCTATTGTTGCGGAAGGCGCAGTGCAGGAAAAAATGTAGGACGCTGCTGAGGGGTTTCAGCTTAATGGAAACAGGGAAGTGCAGGGGCTTGTTCCTGACTTCCATGTGGACTTGGTTGGAGCTGGGCATCAAGGGCTAGTGCATGTTCACGCATTTCTACGCAAAGTTGGATGGCCTCTCTGGAGCAGTCGTGGGATGCTGGTATGGGACTCAAAACGGGACCGTTGGAGGCACCAGTTTTTTTATGTTTAATCTAGTATTGTACTATGTTGTTGATTGCTAGTTTATCTAGCATTATTCATGAATTTTCCTGTTGTTCCGCTAGGTAGATGTGTTGCTAATCGCGGGGTATGCCCCTAGAGATGTAATCATTTTCCTGTGGTATAAATTTTAATTAGCAAAAAAAAAATATGGTGTATAGGTGGGGGATAAGAGAGAGGAGATGGATTTAGGAAGGGAAATTATAGATCTGATGAAGAAAATGATTAGATTAAGCTGAAATTAAGTGGCGGCTGCAAAGGTTTCTAGAGAGAAGGAGGAGTTTCTCTCTCTAGACTCTCATTTGTTTTTTTGTTTTTTTTTGTTTCCATGTTCAAACAAGTAAAAAATGAAGCTAAATTAATGCTTTTGTTCCAACGAGTCCAAAATGATGTTTTAGTGAGTTTTAGGGGTCAAACGAGGCAAGAACATGGCTACAAGTGGTTATTTTTTTTTTTGCTAAATAAAATATTTATATACCACTGGTAAAACTATGATGTACAAAAGGAGGCTAAGCCTCGAGAGAGAGCACCCCACAAACCAGGGAACCTCTTTAACAGATAAACAAAGAGACTGCTAAGCTAAAAGAGTATAGCCTATAATCTAGAACAAAAGAAGTTGCAACGAGCTATCTCCTCGGATTTTTAATTTAAATATGGGGCAAGAGTGAAGCTTAGCCCGAACAGTTGCTTTAATTTCTCCAATAATTCCAGTGGTCGAACGAGAGTGGCCAGGGGTGTGGATTCTTTTGTTTCGCTCCGACCAGATTGCATAAAATGAAGCTGCAATATATAAGAAGGCCACCTATTTTTTTACAGAAGTATTATGCTGGGTAAAGAAACTACCATTTTGGAAATTGGACCAGCAGATAGTAAGATTCACTGGGCAGGCTTCCAAGATGGTTGTAGAGAAAGGGCAAGTACTAAACAAGTGCTCGTGCGTTTCCAGATTTGCAGGGCACAAAACACATCCCGAGTTGACATTCATTCTGAACGAAATCATTCGGTCCTTGGTTAAGAGACGTTGCTTCATTACAAGCCAAGCAAGAGTAGAGAACTTAGGAACTGCAAACCCATGTCGAACCAGATTAAGCCAAGGAGGAGGATTAACTCTTCGACGAAGTGTTTGCCAGAAAGAGGAGAGTTTTGTTGTATTCCCAACTATGTCATCCCAAGTAATTAAGTCATTAGCCATGATGTTGATAGTAGAGCATAAGTGACGAAGCTCCATAGCAAGCACATGGTTAGTGGGGCATAGATTCCAAATACCATTTGTAGTAGCAGAGTTTGCAACGGCCAGACTTTTGATTCCATGATTGAGATGATGCTAGGTCCCAAATGCTCAATCACAGATTTACCTTGAGCCCAAGGGTCATGCCAAAGTAGGAACCCAGAATTTTGACCAATATGATACTTGATGTGAACTCTAGCAGCCTCACGGGCTTTGAGAATTTTCTTGAGGCTCCACGGGCATTTTGAAGGGATTTGCATAGACCAAAACGCTTTCCTTCTCAGGACAGTTGCGTATAGCCAGCTAACCCAGACTGATGATGCCTTATTAATGATACGCCATAACTGATATAATACTGCACTTTGGTTCCAAGTGAATAAATCTTTGAAGCCTAATCCTCCCTCATTCTTAGGAATACAACAGTCTTGCCAAGCAACCTTAAATTGGCAGGGACCAGTGTGGTGCCCAGACCAGAGAAATCGAGAAAGAATGCTCTGCATACGTTTGAGAACACTGTTGGGTAAAAATAGATACATAGCCCAATAATTTTGAATTCCATAGAGGACCGTGTGAATAAGTTGAACACGGCCTGCAAGACTAATGAATCTGCAAGTCCAGTGCTCAATCTTCTTGCAAAGCCTAGAGATAAGCTCATCACAGTCTCGATTTTTCAATTTACCAGAAAGAAGAGGAAGTCCCAGATATTTGATTGGTAAAGCACCCGAAGGAAATCCAGTAAGTTGTAGAGAAAACGTCTTGACAAGGGCAGGAACGTTCCCGAAGAAACACTGACTCTTATCAGTGCTAGGAATAAGGCCAGAGACTTTCGAGAAAAGAAAAACACCATCCATGAGAAGTTTGATTGAGTTCTCATCACCATTACTAAATAGCAGGACATCATCCGCAAAAATTAAGTGGGTAAGATCAGACTGCTTAGTGTGCCAGTGATGCTTAAAGGAATCACAAGAGGTAGAGTTTTTAATACATAATGTAAGGACCTCCATCGCTATCACAAAAAGATAGGGAGAGAGGGGGTCACCCTGTCTTAACCCCTTACCACCAGAGAAATACCCTTCCAGGGATCCGTTAACTTTCACCGAGAACATGCAAGTTGTAACACAACGCCGAATCCAAGTGATAAACTTACTAGAGAATCCCATGGACTGCAAGGTGCTGAACAGAAATGACCAATTTAGGGAATCAAAAGCTTTTTTGATATCCAATTTGCAAGCAAACCGAGATGGGCCAGAGTTTAGATGATAGTCACGACATAGGGATTGCGCCAAGAAGACATTATCTCCAATGCTACGTTCCGGAATAAACGCAGATTGATTATGTGAAATAAGATTTGGCAAGACATTTTTGATTCTCGATGCTAAAATTTTCGAGATACATTTGTAAAGAGTATTGCAGCACGAAATCGGTCGAAACTGGGACATATTATAAGCATTAGCAGTCTTGGGGACAAGAGCAATAGTAGTAGAATTTATCATTCGAGGCAGGTGATTTGTTTCGAAGAAAAATAAGATAGCAGCAGTAACCTCAACCCCGATAATAGGCCATGATTTTATGAAGAATTCAGGAGATAGTCCATCAGGCCCAGGACTACGGTTTACAGCCATCGATTTGAGGGTTTGAAGAACTTCATTAGGGTTGATAGGCTCATCAAGTTCCATGATCTCTTCCTCAGAGAGACGAGGGAAATTAAGATAACTCGGAAAAGCATCAACTTCATTGGTAGTGCCTAGCACTTCTTTGAAGTGATTAACAGCAACTTCTGAAATGCTACTATGAGTTGTATGAACAGCCCCACTAGAGTCCTCGAGTTTTAGAAGTTTATTAGAGTTCCATCTGCTCTTGCAAACTTTGAAAAAATACCCATTATTATTGTCTCCTTTGTCCAGCCATTTAATACGCGATTTCTGACGAAGAATCTGTTCTTCTTGATGTAAAGCAGAGGTCAGGTCTGAAATTAACTTCTTTTCCTCCTCGTGTTGACTTCTTGAAGGAGAAGGCCCCATAGAGAGTTGGAAAGAAATAAGAGCATCCCTAGCTAGAGCTACAGCATCATGCAAATTTCCCATGTTTTTATTCAACTCCTTAAGATCAGTTTTCACCAACAGAAGAAAAAATCTCCGGATAATAACTGAAAATTTGAAAAAAAATGAGATTCATATTTGCTCTAACTTCTCTCTAACCTCTCTCTAAAAAAACCTAGCCGCCACCAAATTCAAACCTTAATCTAAACCATTTCTTCATCAAATCTTCTCTTTAGCCTTCCTAAATTCACCTTTCATCTTCTAATCTTTCACCTCTAACACCATATTTCTTATTATATAATTATTAGTTTAATGAAGAAGGTTTCATTTTCGGAGAACCTAGTGACCGTGATTCCTCCCTGTGCGCGAGGATCTGAGGTTTGCCATCCGGTGGGTAATCCGAATAGGAGTTCGAAGAGGGTCTCCTTTTCGGAGAACCTTGTGACTGTGTATCCTTTGGAGGATATCCAAGTAAAGAAGGAGAACAAAATCTTGTCGAATTCCGGTCGACCGGGTCGCCCTGGAGATTGTCTTTCGGGTGTGAGTCCGAAAAAGGTAACTTTTGCGGAGTTATTGGAGACAGAGATCCCAATTGAAGGAACTGGGAAAGATAAGTCCTTCTTTACTGAAAAGGAGACGGATGTGTCTTTAGAGGTTATTCGTTTATACGAATCTCTGCAAATGGGTTTGATGGATTTTTTCCATCATAATTTGATGAGCTTGACCAGACATCAGTTTGATATGAACTGCAAGTCGTCGGCGGTTGTTAAGGATGAGGCGATGTTGGGTATTTTTTCCGATCCAATGATTGATTATCACCTAATGGCATCACCTGCTTTGTTTGCGAATGGGTTATATGAGGATGCGATTACTAATTTGGAGGGATGGATGGGAGGCGTTTGGGCCTTCTTGCTTAGTGAGACCCCTTTTTGGGTTAGAGTTGTTCCGATTTTAGAAGGTTGGCTAGATGAGCTAACCAAATTGGCGGTAAGCTCACATGTACTGATTTATTCAGCGTTGAGTGTGTGCCATCTTGAATGGATGGTAAGCAGAGTTCGAATATACTTTGCTTTCTTGAATGTGGTTGACCTGGTGGTTGAGAACAAAACGAAGGTTTATCCTTGTTTTATTGTTCATCGTATGCTGGGAGTGTACGCTCGCAATGAAGTAACGGGAAGCTGGGAGACCAGTGCGTCTATATTGTTTGATGAAATGCTCACTCTAAGGATGGGTATTTTTTTGGATAGCAGTCAATGTGGTGGTGACCTGGAAGTTGTGGCCAACCGGGTTTATTCAATGGATTCGAGCTCTGATGGGGCTACATGTGCAAGGATTATTGTCCCTGGTTATGGAGTTTCTCTTGGAGGTGACTGCACCTTTGATGTGATCTACAAGCTCAAAGTCGCAACAACTCGATTAATGCAAATTTTAGCTTGGATGGGTACTGATCTGGCAGATCGAAAGGCAAAGCTGGGAGCCATAGCTATGTGTGAAATGCAGGGTATGGTTTCTGCATTTGTTGCACGGTTAATCAGATTTGCAAACGTTTACGATTTCAGAGCTAGTACTGCTGATGCAATGCACATTAAAACTTATGTTTTTGTGATGCTTATCTTTGATATGAGACAGGGAGGTTATCGAATGGTGAGAATTTCCTTTCATGGGTGGATGACTTGTTCCAAAATGTGCGCTAACTCTAGTTACAATATAAATGTTGTTGTCTGGAATGGGCTGGATGGAGATCTGATGTGGGTAAATTTAAAGGTTGATGAAATTGTGATTTTTTTAACTGAGCTATGTTGCGGCATATGCCGATGGGAAGGAGTTGTGAGCCAGATTTTTAGTATCAAGGGTGGAATGAATGGCATTAATGCCTCCATGGTGATTTTCGAAGGACTTTTCTGCACTTGGAAGATGATAGGAATTGGTCCTATAGAGAGGGCGCTTATGCCTGGATTTAAAGAGAGGATTGACATGGATGTTGTCCCGACCGAGATGGAAATTTTTTTAGGTTCCAAGCTTTGCTTTGAGGGCGTTAACGGAAGGTATTGGGTGAACAAAGCTAGTCGCGGCTTTTGCATAAGCAATTTGATTCTTTTGTGCTGCTGGATGTCAATATGCTTGGGATGGGACGGATTTATTTGCTGGGGCCTACCAGGCAAAGAATGGCTTGGTCTGGGGGGATATTTGCACGTTGTTAATTTCCAGGAGATGGGATGCCATTTTGGCATAGTTCTGTTTTGTGCCAGGCTAGTTATCTTGTAGTCATGTTTAGTTGCTTTGTATTTTGATGTTTTAAACTAGTTTTCTAGTCTCCTATGTAGGTGTTGTTATTGTAATGCTGTTCTGTTGATTTCGCGGGGTATGCCCCTAGAATTGTTTCGGTTGTTCCTTTTGGTATAAAATTTTAATTAGCAAAAAAAAAAGATCAGTTTTCACCCTTTTGAGCTTCGAAGTTAATACGAACCAAGGGTCACCAGTTACAGACTGTTGCCAAGCATTTTGAACAGTTGGCAAGAAAAGTTCACTGTCAAGAATATGCTGAAAGACTTGAAAGGGTTTATGAAGTTTCTCTCTAATTAAACCCATTGACAAGGTTGCAGGACAATGATCAGAAAGACCTCGTGGCAAAAAGTGAGCAAAAGATAAGTCGAATGCCTCAAGCCAGCTATCATTTACCAGAACTCTGTCAAGCTTCCGGTAGAGGGGTATTGACAGATTGGAGTCCCACCATGTGTAAAATTCCCCTTGAAATCGAAGGTCAGAAAGACCTAAAGTTTGCATGCAGTCTTTAAATTCATGAATTCCCCCCAAACGTCTAGGAAGGTTACCACTAGTTTCAGAAGCATGAAGGAAACAATTAAAGTCCCCCAGGATGCACCAGGGAGGAGAAATACCATTGACCATAATCAAATTCTGGATACGAGAAAGATCAGTCCATAAAGACCTACGAGTGACCACCTCATTGAAAGCATACACCATAAAAATTATAAAACCAGTATTATCGGATACCTTTGATACCTTACAGGTTATGTGCTGGCTAGAAGAACAAAGGAGAGAGACATCCCAAATCAGGGGATCCCAACCAAACCACACCCGACCATTGTCGTGATAATCGTAATTGAACACCCACTTGAATTTAGGACAAATCAAAGAGGAGAGAAAAGCTGCTTGGTCTTTTTTGACTTTTGTCTCAAGAAAACCAACAATGCTAAGTTTATTATAACTAACGAAATCTCTGGCAAAAGAGAGTTTATTATGAAGCCCCCTAATATTATATGTACATATGTCAAGATTCATAAAGTTAGGAAGAAAGGGGAGGGGGAACAGACCCCGAAGCTAGCTGTTTCTGCTTAAGCTTAAGCTTTTTAATTTGAGACTTTGAGAGACCCTTGAGCTCATCTGGAAGATCAGCATCTTGTTGCAAGGTAGCAGATAACAATGCCGTTTTTTTTATAGCAATTTCATCCACCAGTTTGAGGTTTTTGAAATTTCGAGGCGGAGAAGGTGAGACCTCAGTAGAAATAGGAGAAGGAGACCTAAATTTCCTTTTAACGTCAGTCCAGCCTCCACCATCATCATCACCAGCTTCTTTTCCACCTGATACTGGGATAGGGTTTCCTCCAATATTGGATGAAACATTAGGAGTAACTTCACCCTCAACTACAGGGCTACCCTCGTTAATGACAGGATCTTCCTTTCCAGGATGAGCCTCTTGAGTTTTATTGTCAGCAGTAGGTGATTTTACTTTCTCCACCCAAACTCTCCTAACAAGTGGGCAGGCAGCAGAGGAATGACCAAGGGATTTGCATCCATCACAAGATAGAGGCCTGAGGGGATAAGAGACTTTGACGATTGCAGTGTAGGTTTCCTCAGTGATAGGATCTAGAGCAATAGCTTGAATTTCATCAGGAAGAGGACCACCATATTCATACTTGATGCACATTTTCGCAAACGGGACCATTTCAACTTTAAAAATCAAAGTGTCAGCACCAATAGGTTGGCCAACAACACTAGCTAATCTACTGAGACCCTCATCAGACCAATAGCATCCAGGAATATCAGATAATTTAATCCAGAGCGGCATAGATTTTATATTATTAACCCCAGGTTTTGCACCCCAAGCAGTAACCACCATGGGTTTTGAGAGATGTACCAGGTACCACGAGCAAGGAAACTATTCATACTAGAGGAGGAGTTAAATTTAAAGACAAAAGTATCAGAAGCCTTTTGAAAAACATGGGTGAGGCCCTTATTCTTCTAGAATTTTTCAATAAAAGCACTAACAGCGGAGAAAGAACGGGTGCCTTTAGTAAAAGTACCAATAACGCACATTTTGAATTGATCATTACCTTTTTTCAACATCTCTAGAGGGGGTTCAACCACATTCGACCCTTTCGCAATAGGATAATAACTAAATTTTGCAGTAGGATTGTCTGACTTTAAAATGTTAGCCCAAGATTTCTGACCTGTCTCATCAGGCACAGGTTTAGAGGAGTTAGATGTCTTGCCTTTAGGATCACCACAGTCATCATTCATACTCTGTTCTGAAACGTTTTTCTCCTCTGTAGTGGATTTACCTTGTGAGTTCTTGACACCAGAAACTCCCACCTCAGGAAAATGAGAATTTCCTCTATTAGACTTATCAGCAAACACTTTATCAGCAAAGATTGGACTTTTAGAAGGATTCGAGGAGGTGAATACGGGTAGTCCATACTCATCCCTCCCGGAAATAAAGCAAGATTCTCCCCCAAGATTACCATTGAATTCCACTCTTTCCCTCAGAATCTCTTTCCCAACCTCAGCCACAGACAAACCCTTTTTTGCAATATAGTTCTTGAGCTCTATCATCTCATTTCTCAAGGCAATAAGTTCAGCCCTTTCCGACCGATTGATATCAAAGGCAGCTTTTGCTGCTCTGCTTACAGTTTCCCTTTCAATAGCATCCCTATGACTTTCAAAAGCAAGGTTTTCCCCATCCGATGATTCTCCCTCAGAAATCACCACTGGGATGTTACCCAACGCACTAGCTCTTACAGTCTCGACATCAGCAGAATTAGCTTTCTTAACAGCAGAGCCACCACTAGGAACCAAAATAGGGAACTCCTCTATCTCCCGACGGGATAAAACCTCTTCAAAGTCATCATTTGTATTCACATCTTGCATATAACCAGGTAAAAAGTCAGAGTCACAGTTAGAACCCTGGCTTACCATTAGGATAAAAAGAGTAACAATTATATAAATATATATAAGAAACTTTAAGTGTTTAGGTGAAAAAAGAGAGAAGAAGGTGGATTTATGAAGGATTACTATGGTATAATAATGGAAAAGGGTGTGAGAAAGTGGATCTGAGAAAAGGACTATGGCGGCTAATTAGGGTTTTTAGAGAGAAGGAGGAGCTTCTCTCTTCCATGTTCAAACAAGTCAAAAATGAAGCCACAATAATTTTCTTGTTCCAACTGGTCAAAAATGAGGTTTTAGTGAGTTTTAGGCGTCAAACGATTCAAGAACAAGGCAACAGATGGTTTTCATGTTCAAACGAGTCAAAAATGAAGGAAAATTAATGTTCTTGTTCCAACGAGTCCAAACTGAAGCATAATTAATTTTCTTGTTCCAACGAGTCTAAAATGAGGTTTTAGTGAGTTTAAGGGGTCAAACGAGTCAAGAACACGGCTACAAGTTGTTTTATGTTCCAACAAGTCAAAATGAAGCTAAATTAGTATTCTTGTTCCAACGAGTCCAAAATGAGGTTTTAGTGAGTTTTTTTTTTGCTAATTAAATTTTTATACCATAAAGGAACAGCTTAGACAAGTCTAGGGGCAAACCCCGCGAAATCAACAAATATTACAAAACAAACGTTCCTATACGGAATGCTCAAACAACCTAAAACCGAACATAAACACAATGTTCGTCAACAACCAACAAAACACCTAGGTGCTACCTCCCCTAGCCTTCTGTTTTATACCAGCAAGGCCTGCCCTGGCACCATCTTCATTTGCATCCCCAACAGGGCTCTTAAGAGGCCTACCCTCTGCATCCGCAAGATCACTCCTCGTGGCATTCATGCAGTTATTCACATTATCTCCATCGGCCGCGTCCATCAAGCATTTTCTATCCCCCTTATGAATCCTCGCCTTAGTCCAGTGATCTCTGAATTGACTCTCTTTATGGTTCGGGTCCTTCTTAGGTGGTTCTTGCATTTGCCCAGTATCAATATTCACAGCGCTGATCCCCACATCCCCCACAAAACTGAACAGTGGCCCCAAGTACTGCATATTACCCTGAATTGGCTCCTTTGCTTTATTAAAAACTTGCTTTTCCCATGGCATAGCGCCCTCTCCTGACAAATCTAAACCTTTTCCTTTAGAAATAGAATCCCTGTTCCCCCCCCATCCCGAATTCCTTGGTATATCTTGTATCCTTTCCTCCAAAAAGAAAACTCAATTGTTGCTCAGTCGTTGGAAAGTCAATCCCCAAATCAATCAAGTAATCCCTCAGTTGAATAGAACGGCATGATAAATCATGAAGCTCCGCTTCCTCAATATCTCTTAAGTCACGAGCAGAGGCACTGAATTCCCTATCACGGGACCCCTTAACCAATGGAACTTCTTTACCCAGCAAGGTAATGAACATCTTTAAGCTATCTAAATTACGTCTCGCTGCCACTAGTGCCTTCCTCTTCAACTCGGTGTTGTAGAAGGTATGGTCTAACAGCCCTGCTATCTCTAACTCTTCTTCCATGCCTTCAATAATATGGTCATCCTCCCCTATCACCGGGAGAGGGATTCCATTCTTCCTAACATAGTTCCCAAGCTGCTTAATGCAGTTCAGAGCTATACCCAAGTCTCTCATAAGCTTAGCATCCGGTCTCCTTTGCAAACCATTAATGACATGTAAGTCACTCATGTCAACATTCCCCCAAATCGTGGGCACCTTATGCCCATTCTGGACAATGCAGTCTCTGAAAATAATGACTACATTCACAGCAATAGCCAAACGCTCTTGCATTCTTTTGACTAAATCATCCCAGCTTGGAATCTCTTATTCTTCTGTCACTTCATTACACAATTTCTTCCCCTTGGCTTTCGCTCGAATCATCTTAGCCGCCTCAATATTAGGCCCAACATTTTCCTCGCTATTGCTACCCTTTTCACTGTCTCTACTCGAGTCCAAAACTGGAGTAAGAACATCCATTTGGGACTCATACATAATCACATCATTTACCAATCCTCCCCTGTCGGTGGTCGAAACAATAACCTCTTTCGTCGAAGTGAAAGGTTTCGATAGATCGATAAAGGAACCAGCACAAATATCGACATCTACATTATTTGATCTAACCAGTTTCTTTTGGGAGAAAACCTTACCTTCAAATAAATGATTCTTAACCCGGCTGCGAGTGCGAGCAGCCACCCCAGATTTAGGACTTTCTGGAATCACCGTAACCAGGTCCTCAGCAAAGGAGACCCGCGAATCCTTCTTCCTGCCATCATTCTTTGTACTCGATCCGTCCAACTTTTTGGATCGAATATCAACCAAGGGTATCTCCGATACCAGGTCAACCGCAAAAGAAACCCTTTTCGGGCTCAAAACTGGATCCAACCTCTCCTGGGTCATCAAACCATGATCAGGAACAGAAGCCGCCATCATGCAATGATCCACAAAGGAAACCCTCTTTCTACTCATGATAACAACCAGACAGAACTAAAAGAAATATTGTGTTTAGGTGAAATATTATAAGGGGAAGGTGGATTTTAGGAAGGGAAAACAATAGATCTGATGAAGAAATTGTTTAGATTGATAAGATTTTAGAGAATTCTAGAGAGAGGATTTAGAGAGAAGGAAGAGAGAAAACGACTCTCATTTTGATTTTTAGTGAGTTTTTTTTTTGCTAATTAAAATTTATACCATAGGAAAATGATTACATCTCTAGGGGCATGCCCCGCGATTAGAAAACCATCTACCTAACGGAACAACAAAGAAAAGACAACAATAATGCTAGATAAACTAGCAATCAACTGATAAACTAACAAACTAAGCAACTGAACAACTAAGTTGCACACATTCTGACTAAAATACCACTAGAAGTGGTCCCTCCACAAGCTCCTGTTCCTGCACATCCATACATTACCCGCACAGTAATCACCACGATTGCAACACTCACCAGAGGAGTGAGCAGAAATAGCCTAGTCCTAGAGTGAGCAGAAATAGCCTAGTCCTAGTGAGCAGAAATAGCCTAGTCCATCAGTTTTGGGCATAAAAAATGAGAGTCCTAGAGAGAGAAACTCTTCCTTCTCACTAGAAACCCTAGCTAGCCGCCATTTAATTTTAGCACAGATCTATTCTCTTACACACATTCTCCATCAGTAAAGACCAAATCCCCTTCATTTACTCCATATTCTCCTTCCCCCTTAACCTAAACACTAAATTTCTTATATATATATATTTATATTTGATTACTAGTTTTAATGGTGAGTCAAGAATCCAACTGTGATTCTGAATCTGGTATGCCGGGGTATATGCAGGACATGGATGATGATGAGTTTAATGAGAAGCTCGCTCGTAAAGAGGCGGAGGATTTCCCAATCTTGTCGGCGGCGCATTCGGTGGAGCCAAGCAACTCGGGGGGCACTGGTTCCAAGGTGATGAGGGCCTCTTCTGATGATGAGGAGGTTTACCATGAGGATTTTAGAGATGCTATGGAGAGGGTGACAATTAGTAGAGTAGCTACTGCAATGGCAGCTACTAGCATAAATGAAAGAGAGGAAATGATAAGGTTAC
Source organism: Kitagawia praeruptora (assembly GCA_037693485.1). NCBI lineage: Eukaryota > Viridiplantae > Streptophyta > Magnoliopsida > Apiales > Apiaceae > Kitagawia > Kitagawia praeruptora. The sequence continues at coordinate 90,881,117 of CM075344.1, read as the reverse complement.
GCAAGAAATTAGCAGAGGTTGAGGTGTTCCTAAAGTCCAAAGGACTGTCTATAGCGGAAATGGAAAAGGCAAACCTAACTGCTCAGGCTGAGTTTAATGTTGGGTTATGCAGCCCACTCAACATTATAACTGGCAGAGATGAATTTGGCTTTCCTATCTTTCAGAGGGAAAAAGAGGAGAGAAAGAATACTGTTCAAACTACGCCTACGCTAAAGAGTATTCTTAAAAATGGGAATGCTAACTTGTCTAAAGGTGAGTCTTCAGGTGTAGTGAAGGATACGCCGGAAGGGCTAGGGCAGGATGAGGCCAACACTGAGAAGAAATCGTGGAGTTCGGTGTTGAAAGAGGCCCCGGGACCTCATAAGGGAATCAGCTTTGATTATGTGCCTCTTCCAGAGGGATCTAGCATAGTCCAACCTCCTGATGAGATCTTGCAGAAGGGAGCTGAGAAATTTAAATGTTGTGTTGTGGGGAAATTCACAAAGGGCACCCTGCCATTCAGAAGAGTGAAGGAAATTGCTCAGTTAATATGGAAGAAAGGCTTGGTTTCTGTATCGCAGCGAAATGAGTCTACTTATATTTTTAAGTTCAGCTCCTTAAATGATAAGAATGCTTCTCTATCTAAAGGGACTTGGTACTTTGATCAACGTCCCCTTGTGGTTACAGATTGGGGCTGTTCAGGTGCTGGTACTACTGTATCGACTATGCCTCTGTGGGTTAAATTCTCCAATCTTCCTGACTGCTACTGGACTCAAGAGGGGCTGAGTCGAATAGCAAGTGTCATAGGTGTCCCACTTGGTGCTGATGCTCTAACTTCAGAGCTGGAAATTCTCCCCTTTGCAAAAATGTGTGTGCAGTATAAGATTGGTGACCCCCTTCCAGCAGTGATACCTGCGGTGGATTACGATAAATCTGATGTGGAAGTTAAGGTTTCTTATGTTAATAAGCCCTTAATTTGTGCCCATTGTAACTCCCTTGGTCATCTTATTGGTGCTTGCCCATCTGCACCGAGGGATTGGGCACGAAATTCTGGAAAAACGGAGCTTAAGCCAGAAATGAATTCAGAGAACCTAGAGACAAACATTGGATCTACAAAGAGGGAGTCAGATAAGGGCAAAGGCGTGGTTATGGAAGATAGCAACTCTGGACAACAAGAAGTTGAGGGTGATTCGAGTTCGGGTGGCAGGGATGTATTTCTGACTCCTGTTGCAAAGCAAGGGCAGGATGACGCCGCTGGATTAGTCTCAAACCCTGTTGATGGGGAGGGTTGGACAGTAGTGAAAAATAAGCGCAAGCCAGCCAACTCACCGGGTATCTCTACTGGTACTCCATCCCCTCAGGGGTTTAAGCATGTGGTAGTAGATGAAGTAGCTAGGAAGCAAGGTGGTAAGAAAGGGAAGTCTAAGGGTGTCAAAAGAGCGAAGTGGGGGTCTGGGGGCCCTCCTTCGAAGTCTTAACTCAGTTTTTAATGACTGTTTTTTGTTCTTACAACGTTCGTGGGCTCAACAATAAGGTTGACTTTGTCAAGGATTTCATTTCTGCTAATAAAATATCCTTGATCAGTATTTTGGAAACTCATGTGCGAAAGGACGTTGCTAAGATTATCTCTAAGGAGATTAACCCACGTTTCCAATGGTTGTTCAATTATGAGCACCATGCGGGTGGCCGTATTTGGCTTGGGTGGAACCCAGATTTTTGGAAGGTTACGGTGCTAGCCTCTAGTGCCCAGCATATCACGTGCACAGTCCTATTGCTGCAGCACAACATTAGCTTTGTTGTCTCTTTCGTTTATGGCTCGAATGATGACATTGAGAGGAGAATTCTTTGGTCCGACTTGTCTCAGGCCTCGAGGACTTTGACTAATGATGCATGGGTTATTTCTGGGGATCTGAATACCTGTCTTCGAACAGAGGAGAAACTTATAGGTAACACTCAATGGACCATGGATATGACTGACTTTAAGGATTTTGTGCGTGCTTTAGGCATCACGGACCTCCGAAGTACTGGAAATGTGCTTACCTGGTGGGACTGCAACATCCACAATCCAAAATATAGAAAGTTGGATAGAGTTCTGGTAAATGCTGCCTGGCATAATGTGTTTCCCTCCTCCTACACAGACTTCTTACCTAGAGGGCTTTCAGACCATTGCCCTGCTCTGACTACCCTAGGTTTGGAGCGTCCCGGGGTCAAGAAACCTTTTCAGTTTTTCAACTATTTGATTAATGATCAGAGGTTCATTCCTTTGGTCCAGCAAGCATGGGAGGACCAGGTTTCCGGTGATCCCTGGTTTATTCTAACCTCAAAGTTAAAGAGAGTAAAGCTGGCAATTAAAGGCCTTAACAACTCGGTGGGAAATCTTCATCAGGTGGTGAATGACACTAGGCAGGACCTGTTGAGATTTCAAAAAGGGCTTCCTCTGAGGCCGTCTTTGGCTCAGTTTGAGGAAGAAAAGAGATTGATTGATGACTTCACCAAAGCTCTGCATTTGGAGGAATGTTTCCTCAAGCAAAAATCGAGGGTTAACTGGCTTAAGAATGGGGATAACAATAACAAATTCTTTTTCAATGCCTGTAGAGGAAGGTGGAATGTGAATAAGGTGGTGTCTCTTAGTGACTCGAATGGTGATCCTGTAACATCTCATGAGGGGATGGCCTCTATAGCGGTGGACTACTACAAAAACTTGCTTGGCCAACAAAGAGTGGTTCGCCAAATCCCTGCGGATTTGCATATTCCTAAGCTGAATGAAAATCAGGCTGGCCTAATTGATCGGCCGTTCACGGAGGCTGATGTGTTTACCACTTTAAAAAAGATGGGCAAAAACAAAAGCCCTGGACCTGATGGGTTTTCGGTGGAGTTCTATCTGGCCACCTGGCACATTGTGGGCCCTGATGTCACAAGAGGTATTTTGTATTTCTTTGATTCCCTTGTTTTGCCTAAGATTATTAATGTTGCTTCAATTTGCCTGGTTCCAAAGCACCAAAACCCATCCCAGATGCAACACTTTCGCCCCATATCATGTTGCAATGTGCTTTATAAGTGTATCTCTAAGATGATTGCAGCTAGACTCAAGGGGGTTATGCCCAGTTTGATTTCTCCAAACCAGTCTGCTTTTGTGGCCAAAAGGTCCATTGGTGATAACATTTTTCTGGCCCAAGCCCTTTGCAAAGGTTACAACCGGAATTCTGGCCAGGCTCGATGTGCAATCAAACTTGACATCCACAAGGCCTTTGACTCTTTGGATTGGAGTTTTACACTACACCACAAATGGTCTTTGCCAACACCCAAAAACGATGTTGCCATGAAAAATGTTGCCTTAGATGTCTTGAAATCAATTAAAACGGATGTATGCCAACATCATAGTGAATGTTGCTGTTTATGTTGCCTTAGATACAATTTTCCCCTCAATGCCAACATTTATATGGGTGTTGCCTTAAACATTCGAAAATTTGTTTAAAAAGTGGGGGAAAAAGGCCCGCTTGGTGAAAAAATTAAAAGCCCGCTCACAATAAATAAACTATCTGAAAAATAAAAACCAAAAACACTCTCTCTCCCCTCTCTTTCTATCTCTCTCTCTCAAAACTCTCTCTCTGTATCTCTCTCTCTCTCTCTCTCTCAAAACTCTCCCGTTGAAGCTCTTGCTCTTTCACTTCGGTCCGGAGCTCATCTCCGGTTTGAAGTTCGTGGTATGTTTGTTTCTCTTTTTTTTTTAAAACATCCAAATATGTTTCTCTCTCTAGAAATTTCCTCTCCCTTCTCTCTAGGTTAGAACCCTAGATCTAGCCACCTTTTCTCTAAACCCCTTTCATCAGTAATTATACAGCCTTCATAAATCCATCTCCCCTTTTACTCTCTAACCTAAACACGATATTTCTTATAGTATATATATTTATTAGTCCATTATGGTAAGTCAAGGTTCCTATTGTGATTCTGATGGTATTCCAGGTTATATGCAAGATGTTCCTGGTGAGAATGATTTGGATGAGGTCGTTTCAAGGCGTGAGGTGGAGGACTACCCGATTCCATTGGGTTTTCCTAGTAGCTCAGGTGGGATAGCTTATGATAAGGCTATGGCAGATGCTTCCTCGGAAGAAGAAGAGCTTGCTCCAGAGGACGACAGAGCTAAGCTAGAGCGTGAGACTGTGCACAGAGCCACTCAAATGGCATTTAGAGAAAATAAGCAAGATAGGGAGGAGCTTATAGCTCTAAAAATCAAAATGATGGAATTTCAGAGGTACTTAGAAAGAAAAGGACTCTCAATGGCGGATTTCGACAAAGAAAGGATTGAGCTCGCGGATAGATTTAACGCGGGGCTTGTTCGCACTTATTCACGCAAGAGAACGTGGTCAACAAGTAATATAGAGTAAATAGGATTCGTTCCCACAGAGACTCAAATTGTTCGTTATGTTCACTTATGCACCAGCTTATGATTTACACTCACTGCTAAGACAATCACAATTTTGGTTTTGATTTACTAAAGATTAATTACCAACTAAGCCAATTACGAGGAAATAACTTAACTTTAACTATATAATAAACAAACATGGGATTTCAATTTCATTTACTACTTCATCTAGAATCTTATGCCCTTTAGCCTAGCATGTGACAGAGTTGATTACTGATTAGATGCACTAAACTGATACATACCAACTTTCGTTGTATATATACCATCCTACTGATCATCCACAATTGATAGAAGTCAAGTAGTCACCAAATATGTGTAGTCCCTATATGTCTATAGCAATTGAACACATACCGGTTGAAAATCAAGCACCCATTAAACCACATAGTCGATGCAAGACGGTTAGAATTACACCACAAATTAATACATGTTCTTCACATGCAAAAACCTATGCTAGCATGAATTGTTCTAAACCCTAGATCCACTTTCGCATTCACTAGGATTAAACAAACAATTACAAGTGTTCGCGACGCACTTATAACGAATAAGCATAAACATACTAGGTAATCAATACATTCAATCACACACCAAGGCATAAATAACACTCAATTTCTAGAATCCATAGCAAAATCCATTAAAACCCCATGATAACGAATTAGCCCATAATTGACCTAATTGCCATCATGGGTTCTATGGAAAACATAATTCTAAAATAAACAAGTAAATATAGAAGAAGAAATAAGGTTTAGAATTAAATCCCCAAAATAGAAGAGTACAAAGATTCCAAAGAATAATCCTTGCTTGTCACTAGCTTGGAGAATTTCCTTGAAAATATTCTTGAAAACTAGATGATAAGTGTTGATAGTAGCTAAGAAAAACTAAGAACAACGATAGATAAATTGATTGATATTGTTTTTAAGTCTAACTATTACATATATAGATGCCCTAAATAAATAGGCCCAAAGTGTTTTGACCCGACTTAAATTCTGAATATAATCTGAAAAATCAACTCGAGCAATAGCCCCTCCTGAAGCGCCATTGCGCTTGTATTCTCCTGGAACGCACACATCCTTAGCGCCATTGCGCCTGAAATGAGCGCTGTTGCGCCTGGTGCCCCCTGCCCAGATTTGTAGACAATTCTCTCCTCTTCGCGTGGGCTTTTGAATCACCCAATTCCGATGTCTGGAACTCCGGTTATGGCCAAAACAGTGAAGTATGCGCATTGAGCTCAAATTCCTGAATTCTCTTGCCCTAGACTTCCTGTAATTTCTACTTTAAGCTCACAGAATACCACCAATACTTCACCAACACCACCAATGCCGCCCGATTATGCAACCTACACAAATTAAATGAAAACACATCAAACTAACACGAAACTTGAGAACTCGCAATCGTTTTAAGTACGAATGGAATGCAAAATAGTGGATATAAAATCCACTTATCAAACCCCCAAACTTAAACCGTTGCTTGTCCTCAAGCAATGCAAACTCAACCCTAAAATGATGAATGAATGCAACTAAAAATTAAATGTCATGATAATGCGATGTCCTAATGCAATGATCCCACAAAAGTTACCGAAACCAACTCAACAAGCAAACGCCTCAAAGAATGCAACAACTCCAAACAGAGCTCGACTAAGGCCCCGTATACTAACAATACATGCTCGGAAACGTGGTGTGTGCATTTCTCACTAAGTATACTCTCGAAACTAGATAAAAGGCATAACTCATCCTTCGCCAAAACAATCACATGTTTATAAACAGAATAGACTTTAAACACTCCATGACTCAAAGACACCGCCATCATCATTCAAGGTAGACAAGGATTCATGCTTTACTAAACAAACGACACAAAACATCATATATACATGCTTGATGACCGTGCAATGGGTGAGACCCCTAAAGGCTTATACAATAGCACCCATGTAACGAGCGTTAGGTTAGTAGATCCCAGACCGGAAAAGTCTTAGGTCACTAGGCATAAAATCCCCTCGAACTTACTTGCTCGAGTACTAAAGAGCTCACCCTAGCCAATTAGCATACACACACTCTCACAATTCCTCATTTTTTAATCTCACAACTCTTTTCCTTTTTTTTTTCTTTTCTATATATTTTTTTTTACTCTTTTTCTTGCCTTTTCTTTTTTCTTTTTTTTTTTCACATGGGTGCACTATCTCACCCCCCTAGACTACTCATATCAAATATGAGCCGGCTACTAGCCATTTGACGCCTAGCCATTATTACACTACGACACTTAGCATGAAATCCCTGTTTTCCCCCAAACTTATACTTAAGTGCTCCTACGCCATCAAGGGAATAACGAAAATTCTAGATATAAATAAGTGATTAAATCTCAACAGCCAAACAAGGTATGACTCAATCTAGCTCAAAAGCAAACAGTGAGACCGTGAAAAGATTGTGTTCCCGACACATGCAAGTCAATTTCATAAGTACTTAAATCAACCCTCTATTCATTGTCATCACACTCAAATTAACGTCGACCTATCGAGCCAGAAACAGACACTCATATGGAATCATGTGATATGCATGAACAAAATAATATTACACTCCTAAATAAATTTATAAGACATGGCATCCTAAATGCACAATTACTAACATGAACTAGCATGAATATGCAACTATACGCAATGCAATGACTCTTGATACCCTAAAATCACCCCCAAACTTAAAAATTTCAATGTCCTCATTGAAGGTAAAATTAAAGGGTACAAGAGATACTCCCCTAGTCGTCGGCATCGTCACCCTCCTCGGGTGGTGTATCTGGTGGTGGATAGACGTGGTGCGCTCCAACACAACTGTTGTTTTATTCGAAAGCAAGAAATCATGGGTTGCCTCCCACGAAGCGCCTTTCTTTAACGTCTTTAGCTAGACTTGGCCACAATTTTCATCTTGAAAATTTTCTACACCGCATCTCTATAAGGCCATTTAATGATCTTTTCTGGAGCGACATCTTCAACGACAAGCTTTACCCGTATTCGCTCCTCACAAGATCTCTTAACAACATTCCCCCGCCTACCTGAAAAGTTAGCAGCAATAACAATAGCAAGCAAAGGATTTGAATTACAAGAAACATACCCCAGGTGAACTAGCAATGTTTTTAGCTCAAGTTCGGGAGCTCCTTCAAATGATGGCTTAAGGCGCACCTGAGAATTCCAGAGATCTTCCACTCCAAGCAACTTATGTGGAATACGTAGCCCCATTAACCAAGGCACTGTAATCCTCAGTTGGCCATGCTTTGCCTTCTCCTTCTCCGTGTCATACTTTTTACTCTGCCCTGCATCAACCAATTTCAAGCTAAAACACTCCTCATCCTCCGCCGTTAAATTCATGGATAGAGTTTGCTTCTGAGGCCTCTGTGGATATGGAGGAGGAAAATCGATTTGGACGATCTCTGTAGTCTTCTCCGGAGTAGATTTGTCAACATGAGTGATGCTCTTTTCCTCTTCGGCCTCCAAATGGTCGAAGTCAGATTGCAACGGAACGGCATTCAACAACTGAACATGCTCTCCTAATTCATCATCTTCCACACTGAGACCCTCTTCATCCTTCGAAGGAAATAGCATAGCCACTTGAGCCTTGGAATTTTCTTGATCTTGGGCTGATTCTTCAAAATTTTCAGATTGCAAAGGAAGTGGTTGCGGCTGATTATTCAGAATCGAGTTTTCTGGACATTCTGAATTTTCTGATTGGTTTGCCTCCGACTCTGCTTCCTTATCAGCTTCATGTTCTGCTTCTTCCCCATCTTTGCCCTCAGACTCTCCTTCATGAACTACGATCATGGTCTCACCCGTGGCTAAGAAAGGCCAGTCAAGACTGATAGGAAGGTTCTTGTCCTCCTCCTCTACAGCTAGGCCTTCTGTGTCACTTGCAATATGATTCAATGTTTGTAATGCATTTGCAATTTGACCAATCTGATCTCCTATTCTCTGGAGAGACAATGCATTGCTTTTAGCCATCAACCTCAATTCTTCTAATTCAGCTTCTTCGGTCGACTGTTGGATAGACCAAGTCTGAAATTGCTGCTGCTGAAATTCAGGAGGTTGAAAGTGTTGATGCATTGGGGCATACTGATGCTGAAATTGTTGCCCCTGTTGCTGCTGAATTCCCCCTGGACTGTATGGCTCATCTTCAAACTGCTGATTTTGGAGCGGGTATGATGGATATTGAGATTGCTCCATACCACTCTGATTGTAGTCCCAGCTGAAATTTGGTCGGTTTCTGTTATACTCACATTGATGAGTGTAATGTCCACCTGCACACAGCTCACAAACAATTACGAATTCCTGCTCCCAATAATCCATCAAATAATAAAAAAAAAAACGTCCGAGTCAGTGAATTTAACCCAAATTGATGACAAGATCATAAACTAAACAAACAATGAACCGAGTCCCCGGCAGCGGCGCCAAAAACTTGTTCGCACTTATTCACGCAAGAGAACGTGGTCAACAAGTAATATAGAGTAAATAGGATTCGTTCCCACAGAGACTCAAATTGTTCGTTATGTTCACTTATGCACCAGCTTATGATTTACACTCACTGCTAAGACAATCACAATTTTGGTTTTGATTTACTAAAGATTAATTACCAACTAAGCCAATTACGAGGAAATAACTTAACTTTAACTATATAATAAACAAACATGGGATTTCAATTTCATTTACTACTTCATCTAGAATCTTATGCCCTTTAGCCTAGCATGTGACAGAGTTGATTACTGATTAGATGCACTAAACTGATACATACCAACTTTCGTTGTATATATACCATCCTACTGATCATCCACAATTGATAGAAGTCAAGTAGTCACCAAATATGTGTAGTCCCTATATGTCTATAGCAATTGAACACATACCGGTTGAAAATCAAGCACCCATTAAACCACATAGTCGATGCAAGACGGTTAGAATTACACCACAAATTAATACATGTTCTTCACATGCAAAAACCTATGCTAGCATGAATTGTTCTAAACCCTAGATCCACTTTCGCATTCACTAGGATTAAACAAACAATTACAAGTGTTCGCGACGCACTTATAACGAATAAGCATAAACATACTAGGCAATCAATACATTCAATCACACACCAAGGCATAAATAACACTCAATTTCTAGAATCCATAGCAAAATCCATTAAAACCCCATGATAACGAATTAGCCCATAATTGACCTAATTGCCATCATGGGTTCTATGGAAAACATAATTCTAAAATAAACAAGTAAATATAGAAGAAGAAATAAGGTTTAGAATTAAATCCCCAAAATAGAAGAGTACAAAGATTCCAAAGAATAATCCTTGCTTGTCACTAGCTTGGAGAATTTCCTTGAAAATATTCTTGAAAACTAGATGATAAGTGTTGATAGTAGCTAAGAAAAACTAAGAACAACGATAGATAAATTGATTGATATTGTTTTTAAGTCTAACTATTACATATATAGATGCCCTAAATAAATAGGCCCAAAGTGTTTTGACCCGACTTAAATTCTGAATATAATCTGAAAAATCAACTCGAGCAATAGCCCCTCCTGAAGCGCCATTGCGCTTGTATTCTCCTGGAACGCACACATCCTTAGCGCCATTGCGCCTGAAATGAGCGCTGTTGCGCCTGGTGCCCCCTGCCCAGATTTGTAGACAATTCTCTCCTCTTCGCGTGGGCTTTTGAATCACCCAATTCCGATGTCTGGAACTCCGGTTATGGCCAAAACAGTGAAGTATGCGCATTGAGCTCAAATTCCTGAATTCTCTTGCCCTAGACTTCCTGTAATTTCTACTTTAAGCTCACAGAATACCACCAATACTTCACCAACACCACCAATGCCGCCCGATTATGCAACCTACACAAATTAAATGAAAACACATCAAACTAACACGAAACTTGAGAACTCGCAATCGTTTTAAGTACGAATGGAATGCAAAATAGTGGATATAAAATCCACTTATCAGGGCTCCCTGGTACTTCGCAATTTGTCCTAGGTAGGGACGAATATGGTCTTCCTATCCTCAAGAAACCTAGTAATGGTGAGGGTATATCGGGCTCGGAAATCTTTCTGGAAAAAGAAACACAGTTTGTAGATAAGGTGTTTGACAAAAAACCTGAGTCTAAGCGAAACACTGATGGTGACAAGGTGCTTGAAGATATGTCTAAATATGTTTTTCAAGGAAAGGAAAGTGTCTCTGGGGTGAAAGATGTTCATGGAAAACTGAAAGATGATGGAAAAACTGAGAATCCAGATAATCAAAAATCGTGGTCTCAAGTGGTTAGATCTAAACCCTCCCCTTGCAACAATATCACTTTTGATTATTGCCCTATGCCTGAAGGGAAAAAAGTAGTCTCTCCTCCTCTAGAGGTGCTTAAAAAAGGGAATGACAAATTCAAATCCTGTATAGTTGGTACTTTTACAAGAGGTGTTCTTCCTTTCCAAAAGGTGTCAAAATTTGCTCATGAGTCCTGGGATAGATGTAGCTTGCTTCACATTTCTCAGAAAGATGCTCGAACTTATGTGTTTAGGTTTGACTCTGTTAATAACAAGAATAAGGTCTTATCTCGAGGCACTTGGTACTGGGAAAAGAAACCCCTGGTGGTTCATGCTTGGGGCACTAAGGTAGGGGAGAAATCATCTATGCCACTTTGGGTAAAGTTTGAAAATATCCCAGACAGTTATTGGACTAGGGAGGGGTTGAGCTTCCTTGGTAGTGTCATTGGAACTCCTCTAGCAGCAGATGAGCTTACCTCGCAATTAGAAATCTTACCGTTTGCGAAATTATGCGTTGATTACAAAATAGGAGATGAGTTGCCAAGCAAAATTGAGGTTGAAGTTCTAGACTCGGACTCGGATTCTCGGCATATAGAAGAGATAAAAGTTTCGTATCCCTCTAAACCTCTTGTTTGCAATGCTTGTAAAACCTTGGGTCACTTAGTAGGGGCTTGCCCCGCTGCTACTCGCCACTGGGTCAGAAAGGTTAAACCACCTCAACAGACTGGACAATCTGCTCCTGCTCCTAATTCAGGGGAAGATGAAAAGAAGGAATCGACTATCCCAGTTGAAAAACCTATTAAAGAAAATGTAGAAGTGAAATCTGGAGTTCCTGGAGCAAACTCTGAATCGGAGACTCTGATCTTGGAGGGTGTTGCTATTGTAAAGCCTATGGAAAAATCTATTGATGAGTTGGCTGAAACGGGTATGAAGGAATCAGAACAGGTTTCAGAACAGGTTAATGCTTCTGATGAAGGTCAATGGCACACTGTTCAATCCAGAAAATCGAAGTTGGTTGCTGCTGCTAGTGATTTTGATGCCTCTAAGACTTCCAAGATAGCAGATATGGACAAAGGGCCTAATATTCCTATCTACTTTGCTCTTACAAAATCTTATAATAAAAACAATCATAGTAACAAGAAGCGACCTAAAAGGTCATCGGGGAAACATTCCCCTACTCATTAATTTTATTATGTCTTTTTGCTCCTACAATGTTAGGGGGTTAAACAATAAGATTTCCTATGTTCGGGATTTCATTGATCATAATAAGCTTGGCTTTATAGCCTTACTTGAGACTCATGTTAAGAAAGAAGCAGCTATGAGTATCTCTGCTCAAGTTTCGTCTCGCTTTTCTTGGTTCTTTAACTATGACAGTCATTATAATGGGCGTATTTGGGTGGGATGGGATCCCTTAAAGTGGAAGGTGCAGGTTCTTAGTCAGAGTAGCCAGCATGTCTCTTGCTCAGTTCTAAACTATGATTTGAAAATAGACTTTTTGGTGACTTTTATTTATGCTCTCAATACTCATGAGGAGCGTAGACAACTGTGGCGAGATTTGACTCAGTTTAAAAACATTGCAACTGTTGCAGGGGCTTGCCCTGCTTGGATTCTTCTCGGTGACTTTAATGTTTGCTTAAATGCTAATGAGATTAATGGAGGATCTCTTAGATATACTACTGGAATGCAGGAGTTCAAAGACTTTCTTGCGGATATAGAAGTCACAGATCTGAGATTTACTGGTAATATTTTAACTTGGTGGGATAGCAATAAAACTCATCCTGTGCACAAGAAACTTGATCGAGCTTTAGTTAATTCGACCTGGCTGAACAGTTTCCCTCTAGCTATTGCTAAGTTTATGCCCAGAGGCCTCTCTGATCATTGCCCTACGATGGTGGATATGGGCTTAACTCGAGAGAAACTTAATAGACCTTTTCAGGTCTTCAATCACATCATTACTAAGCCAAACTTCTCTAGTGTGGTCTCTGAAGCCTGGAATGTTCACATTTCTGGAGATCCCTGGTTTGTGGTATCTAGTAAATTAAAAAGGGTGAAAGCTGCTCTTATTAAGCTGAATAATGAAGGAGGTAATGTTCATGATGCTGTTCTAAGTGCTCGATCCTCCCTTACTCAGTTTCAAGATAATATGCCCCTGGTCCCCGATCTCTCTCACTTTGAAGAAGAGGCTAGATTACAGTCTGCTTTGATAGAATCTCTGCACCAGGAAGAGATTCTCTTAAAACAAAAGGCTAGAGTTAAGTGGCTCAAACTTGGAGATGGAAATAATCGTTTTTTCTTTAACTCTTGTCGCAGCAGGTGGAACTTGAACAAGATTTTGCTTTTAGAAGATGACCATGGTGCTCAGGTTACTTCTCACTCTGATATCTCAAATGTTGCTGTTAATTACTTTAAAAATCTTCTAGGCAAGGAGTCTCCAGTTGCTCCTTTAGACCCAGAAATTGCCCTGCCTACCATCTCGGAACAGCATCTTGATTACCTGTCTCAAGATTTTACTTCTGAGGAGGTCTTTCAATCTTTTAAATACATGGCCAAGCATAAGAGCCCAGGGCCTGATGGTTTCTCTCCTGAATTCTACTTAGCAGCCTGGGATATAGTGGGTACTGAGGTTACTGCAGCTATTCTCCGCTTCTTTCAGTCTCTCCACCTGCCAAGATCAGTCAGTTCAGTTGCTATTTCTCTAATCCCAAAATCAGAAAATGCCTCCAACATTAATCAATTCAGACCTATCTCCTGCTGTAATACTTTATATAAGTGTATCACTAAGCTTATAGCTACTAGATTGAAACTGATTCTTCCTTCAATCATCTCTCATAATCAAACTGCTTTTGTTCCTCACCGGAGTATAGGGGATAACATCATGTTGGCTCAAGCGTTGTGCAGGGACTATCATAGGCATGAGGGGACTCCAAGATGCTCTATAAAATTAGACATTCATAAGGCTTTTGACACCTTGAATTGGCAATTTCTTTTCGAAGCCATGAGAAGAATGAATTTTCCCTCGAGATTTCTTAACTGGATAAAGACTTGTATTACCTCTTGTATGGTCTCGTTAAAAATTAATGGGTCTATAGAGGGCTACTTTAAATGCAGATCGGGGCTTCGACAAGGAGATCCGCTCTCTCCCTATCTTTTTGTTCTTGGTATGGAGGTTTTAACTGCTATTCTACGTCATGATTTGCATCGAACTGCCTCTTTCAATTATCATTGGCGTACTAAAGAGATTAAACTTAGTCACCTCATCTTTGCGGATGACTTGTTTCTTTTTTGTAAAGGGGATCGTGACTCTATTTCTACGTTGCTAAGCTCAGTAAAACGGTTCTCAGAATGTTCAGGTTTGCATCCTAACCCGTTAAAAAGTGAAAGTTACTTCTGCAATGTGCCTCAAGATGTCATAGAATTTACCTTGAGGACTTCTGGCTTTCGTCAAGGACAACTGCCTATAAAATATTTAGGTCTACCTCTTATCACCACTACTTTAAGAGCTCGAGACTGTACTTGTCTGATCCAACGCCTAAGCTCAAGAATTGAATCCTGGACTACTAGTTTTCTTCGGTTTTCTGGTCGTCTGTTGCTCATAAAATCTGTATTGGCAGGAATTCAGGGTTATTGGGCAACTTATATGTTTCTTCCGAAGAATGTTCTGAATAAAATTCAATCGTACTTGGCTCGATTTCTCTGGGGAGGTAAGCTCAATGCCTCTTGTCATTATAAAGTTGCCTGGAATGACTGTTGCTTACCAAAATCAGAGGGAGGCTTGGGTATTTCCAATGTTTTGGACCGAAACAAAGCAGCGATTATGTTCCAAATCTGGCGATTGTCTTGGCCAAATCCGTCTTCCATGTGGCTGAACTGGTTTCATAGATGTCTTCTAAAAAATAAAGCTTTTTGGACAACCAATATTCCGTCGTGCTCCTCTTGGGCTGTAAGACAAATTTTAAATCACAGAGGAGAGGCTTGCAGGCATCTCTCGTTTTCTATTGGGCATCAGTCCAGTTTTTTAATGTGGCATGATCGTTGGTTGAATCATCAGCCCTTAATTGCCAGTTTTGGTCCTTCTGTTGTCTCGAATGCCAATTCTTCAAACATGGCTCGTATTGGGGAGTTCATTTCAGATGGGCGATGGGTTCCACCTCGATCAAATCATGTACACATTATAGAGCTTAGGCATTCTCTTGCTCAAGTGCATTTGACTCGAGAAGATGCAGTTTCTTGGCAAGGTCAGAAGCGTATAAACCTAGCTCACATCTGGAACACTATTCGACAAGTTGGTACGCCTCCTCCATGGATATCAGCTTTGTGGCATGCATACTCCATTCCAAAATGTGATTTTATTATGTGGCTTGCTCTGAAAAACCGATTGCTGACTAGGGATAGGATGGCTGCTTTTGGTATGGTTGTTGATACGTCGTGTGTTTTGTGCAAAGGTAATATTGAAACAGGGGAACACTTATTCTCGACTTGCCCTTACACTAAACTGGTTCTTAGGAACAGTCCTATTCCTATATCTTTCAATTGGGTCGATTGGCAACATGGAGTCCTTTCAGGAAGTCATCTCACCAATACTCAGAAGTTGATGGGGTGGCTTTATATATCTGTGGTGGTGTATATTATATGGCAAGAAAGAAACCGAAGGATTCATAATAGTGGTCCAGCTAGGCCTACAATTCAGCTTACAGTGGTGATTAAAACTATGATGCGAGAAAAACTTTTTACTTGTAAAAGTTTTCAGAAAAAAGTTGCAAAAGACCCTTCCCTCATTCCCATTCTATATTAGCCGCATGTGGACCTTTTGTCTTAATTTTGTTGTTTAGCTGATGCTTTTTTCTTTCCGCGGGGTATGCCCCTAGATTATGTACTTTTCAGTCTTGTAATACATTTTAATTTAGCAAAAAAAAAGAAAAAAAAAGTTTGTTTCTCTTTCTAATTAGTTCATCTAATTACCCTAGTTTAATTAGTTCATTTGTAGTTTATAGTTTACAAACCCTAGTTTTTGGGGGGTTTTTATTTTGTTAATTTTGGGGGTTTAGAAACCCTAGTTTTTGGGGTTTTTTTTTCCAATTGGGACTTGTTTTGGGGGTTTATTGATTCGAAGTTCATCCCTTGTTTTTACAAATTGTTACTTATGTGCTTGTTAACCTTTCTTGTTTAGAAAGTCAGAATTCACAATCTCTTAATTACACCTTTAGTATTGTTAATTCACAATCTAGAGTTGTGTACACACAGTGTTGTAACATCTCTCTTCTTGTGATTTTTGCAGGTGGTAATTGGGTCACCAGATTTGAAGGCTAACCATACAATTCGTTAGCATGTGGAGTGTGGACATTGTTTCTGAGACTCAATAATACAATAAGTAGGCATCACTTCTATCATTTTCCTAGTCTTAGTTATTACAGTTCTTTAATTTAAAATTATATATACGCTACTTAAAACCAATTCTTTAATTTATCTCTCCTATTTTCTTGTGCTAGTTTACTTTTGTACAAGGGAAATAATTCAATTATTCTATGATATGTTTTTTTTCAGAGTCATCTTAATCGATTTGGAAGTGGGGAGACAAGTTAGTTTGGAGAAGTACTATTTTTAAAATTAAAGTATGATTAGTCGAGTTGCGTCATGGTCTTGCTGCAACAGCATCAGAGGGAACTTAGTTTGGTTGTCTTGTGAAGAAATCATGTGAAACTATTTCAAAATATAATTTTCTTGGCCTGGTCTCTATTTTTATAGCACGGTGTTACTCATTAGATAATTACTGACACGTGCAACTATTCTAGCGTGTGAAACCTCATGTTCATCCAAGGAAATTACTGACTTGCAAAAATTTTCACATTATTTTGGAGCCATGAATATAAGGTAATTTTAGATAATTAGTTGTTCATTATTTTTTAGGACAATCGGA
This sequence comes from Kitagawia praeruptora, assembly GCA_037693485.1. Taxonomy (NCBI): domain Eukaryota; kingdom Viridiplantae; phylum Streptophyta; class Magnoliopsida; order Apiales; family Apiaceae; genus Kitagawia; species Kitagawia praeruptora. Next base: position 90,864,530 of record CM075344.1, on the reverse strand, counting down.
GCATTCTGTGTTATGATATCCTAATCTTTTTGTGCTAATCTTTTTTATTTGTGCTCTGTTATGATATCCTTTAATTGGCAGCATCGATACTATGGGGAGTCTATGCCTTTTTGAAGTACCAGTGAGGCATACAGAAATGCTTCTACTTTGTCTTATTTAAAATCAGAACAAGCACTCTGTTTCCTTCCTCCACGACTTGTCTACCTTTTGTGCTCTTTCATGGTAACCAAATGAACTATTTTCGAATTCTTACTTGAATTGCTTATTATCATTTTCCTTGTTCTTGTTGTGCAGGCATTGCGGATGAGTGCACTAGTGAAAGACTGCGAAATTTCACAACAACTTTAACCAAATGGTCTGCTGCTCAAGGATTTTGGATGCTATACATTCAGAAAATTGTCCAAAATGTGAGTCTTTTCCTGTAGTTGTGCTTACCATAGGAAATTTTCATTTTTAATTGTTATTTTGTATACCATGTTGATTGAGAGTATGAAATCGAATTAAACTTTGGACAAGCAAAGTTTTATAATGCAACAACCCTCATCCTAAGCCAGAAGTTAAAATATTGATAAGAAAAAACATTGACGCCTCGACGACCATGAACTGATGTTTGTTTAGAAATGAGGGAGAGTAATATGTATTGTAGCTGGTTGATTTTCCCTTCCATACCCTTCAGATGCAGGTATACTGAATGTTATATAATTGGTGAAAGCATTAAGAATTAATCTTTATTTGCAGATAGATCTGGAGAAATTTGCCAGGAAAAGAAAGTTTTACACAAGTTGATATATGGCCTTCACTCCTCGATCTCGATTCACATTGCATCTGATTATCTTCTTGACGAAAAGACCAATCTGGTTTGTTTTTCACTAATGTTATGTGTACTTTCACATTTTGTATATAATATGTTATTATGTGATAGAGTTCCTTTGCAAGATGCGTCAATGGAAACCGCCTATTTAAATATAGAAAAATGCCGCATCTAATGCATTTATTGAAAACTTTGATTATCTTATGGTCTGGACCACACTTGCATTCTGAGTGGAACTAACTAAATTTTCTAGGCATAATTATACCCTTCATTTGTAAGTTGACTAGAGTGTTGATGACTTCTTTGTTGCATTTTCAGTGGGGTGAAAATCTCGAATTGATGTATGATCGTATTTTGAGATATCCTGATCATGTCAGAAATCTGTATTTCACTTTCCTATTTGTTTTCTGAGATGTAACAAAAGTGAGTAAACTGCTTCTTATTGTTTTTCAGAATTCCGTATAATATTTCTGCTGAAAGTTTCATAAAACATCTATTTCTTTTCTTTAAATTTTGTAGGCATCAGATTACTTGGACCAGGCTGAGTATGATTCTGGCAATCATGCAGAGGATGTTAACGCACAATCCTTAATGCATCACCTACTTAACAATCCGATATTGCAAGCTGCATGTCCACTGCCATTTGATGAGGCCAAGTTGTGGCAAGGACAAAATGGACCTGAACTGAAGCATCAGATTCCGAATCAATTAATAACCTCATCATGCACATTAATTATTTTTACATTAATTTATTACTTGTGTAATTTGTAATTTTTTGTAACGGAATTAGTGATATATTTTACTTTTATAAAAGTTGATAAATGTAATTTATTCAAATTATATTTTAGTTTACCTTGACTTGCGTTAATTTTTTATTGTATTTTTGAAAATTTTAAGAATAACACAAATAAAACAAAATCCAAAAAAATAATTAAAATATAAATTTTCAGATAATTTATATCAACTAGTGTTGCTGTAGAGGGACAAATATGTTGAAATAGGCTATATGGCAACATCGCAAGGGTGTTGGTGTTAAGTAGACATTGTTGCCATAGACTTTATGCCAACACCGGAAATAGTGTTGCTATTTTGCATGAAATGTTGGCATAAGTGCCTAAGGCAACATCATGTTGATGTTGCCATAGTTTTGACAAAATGTGTTGGCTTAACCTCTAAGCCCACATGCAAATTCCCAACACCTTCAAAATTGACCAAAGTGTTGCCTTAAATCCTATGGTAACATTTTTCAGCATTTTTAACATTTATTTTGGGTGTTGCCATAGACCATTTGTGGTGTAGTGTTATATTCCAAGTTCTTCACAAAATGGGATTCCCTCCAAGGTTTATTGCTTGGGTTAAGGTGTGTATCACCTCCACGATGTTCTCTGTAAAGCTAAATGGTAGTTTGGAGGGTTTTTTCAAGGGCAAATCGGGCTTAAGACAGGGAGACCCCATCTCTCCTTTTCTTTTTGTGATGGCCATGGAAGTCTTTACAGCATGTCTTAACAAATCTATTTCTGGTTCTGATTTCAAGTTCCATTGGCGAACAAAGCAAGTCCACCTGCACCACATTATCTTTGCTGATGACGTTTTCCTATTCAGTCATGGTGATGAATCTTCAGTTGCTACTCTTATGGAGGGGGTTTCTATGTTCTCCAACTGTTCTAACCTGGTTCCTAGTATTGATAAGTCAGTGTGCTTTTTTGCGAATGTCAGAGAGAATGTGGTGGAGAATATCCTTCGGGCTACTGGCTTTCAAAGAGGCTCCTTTCCTATCACGTACCTAGGGGTTGCCTCTCATTACTGGTAAACTAAATAGCAGGGACTGCTCCTCCTTGGTGGCCAAGCTTTGCAAGAAGGTGGAATCGTGGATGGTGAGATTTCTCAATTTTGCTGGCCGCTTGATGCTGATTAAAGCGATCATGGCTAGTATTGTTGGCTACTGGAGCATGTATATCTTTCTTCCCAAGGCTATCTTAAAGAAGATCAACAGTTTGTTCTTTAAATTCCTTTGGGGAGGATTCTATAAGGAATCAGGTAGGTGTCACTACAAAGTAGGCTGGGAAGATTGTTGTAAACCAAAAAGTGAGGGGGGGTTGGGGATTAAAAACCTCTTTGAATGGAACCAGGTAGCTGTGTTACATCAGCTCTGGCACCTGCTCCAACCCTCTACTGACTCTCTTTGGATTTCTTGGTTTCATAAGGTGCTGATTCGTAATAAGGGTTTCTGGACTGCAAAGATGCCATACAGGTGTAGTTGGATTGCAAGGAAAATTTTTAATGCTAGGCACCAGGCGATGGGCTTTCTTAGTTTTGAAGTTGGAGTGAACTCTAATTTTCTTTTTTGGCATGATCCATGGGCAAATAAAAAACCCTGGCTCTTGTCTCTCCTTCTGTGATCTCTACAGCTGAATCATCTAGTATGGTTAGTATTGGGACGTATCTTAACAATGGGGTATGGCATCTCCCTCAATCAAATCACATGGATGTCATTGAAGTCAGAAACAGGGCAAGTTTGATACAACTTCATGACAGGGATTGCATCACTTGGGATGGACTCAAGCCAAAGCTTGTCAAACTGGCATCTATTTGGGCCTCTATTCGTGACTTGGGTCAACCTGCTGATTGGAGCGACCTAGTGTGGAATTCTCTCAACATCCCAAAATGCTCTTTTGTCACTTGGCTTGCAGTGAGAAATAGGGTGCTCACTAAGGAGCGTATGGTCATGTTTGGCATGAATGTTGATCCTGTGTGCACTCTTTGTGGAACAGATGTTGAGACAATTAGTCACCTGCTCACTACTTGTCCTTTTTCCTCCCTAGTAATGACAGTCATTCCCTTTCCACTCCATGCGGATTGGGCTTGCTGGCAGCGGGGTGATTTCTTCCGATGCTCTCTAAATGCAAACCTTAAGGCCATTGCTGGTACTTACCTGACGACATGTGTTTACAATTTGTGGAAGGAGAGAAATTTCAGAAGCCATAATACTGGCCCAGGACATCCCTCTACCATGCTCATTTCGAACGTTAAAGCCTTTGTGAAGGAAAAACTTTTTACTTGTTCTTCCTTTAAAAAATGGGCCCAGAAGACCCAACCATTGTTCTTATGCTGTTCTAGTTGTTGTTTTTCCTCCAGGTCTTGTGGACCGTGGCTTGTTGACTGCTAGTATTCTAGCTTTTTTCTCCATGTTGTTCTGATAGGCAGATGTATTATTTATCGCGGGGTATGCCCCTAGAGATGTAATCTTTTTCCTTTGGTATAAAAATTTAATTAGCAAAAAAAAAAAAAAAGAATAGCCTAGTCCACCTGAAACCAACTAGGGAATTATGCCAACTTAAAAATGAGAGTCGTTTTCTCTCTAACTTCCTCTCTCTAAAACCTAAGCAATTTCTTCATCAGATCTATACAATCAACCCTCATAAATCCATCTTCCTTCTCAAATCCCCCACCTATACACCAAATTTCTTAGTTTATAGATTATTTTCTAGTCCGATTATGAGTTCGAAGAGGGTTTCATTCTCGCCGGAGGTTAAGGTCTATTATCCTCGTTTGCTCCCAGATCCGCTTACTAGTAAGGGGTCGTTGGGCAAGAAGGTCTTGAAGAAGGTCTCCTTCGCGGAGGAGGTTAGGGTTTATTACCCTGATGATTGTGAAAATTCAGATCTGTCTTATAAAGGGTCTACTAATGAGCAGGCTATTAAAGGGTCTACTGATGATATTATCTCTTTTGATTTTATGCGAGGAGTTACTCCTATGGAAAAAACGGAGGTAGAGGATCACGTGTGTGATGTTCACCCAGCCCGATTTATAGAAGCTGTCAATGGCGTCGTCCATTCAGAATTTACTGGAAATACTGCTGATGAGTTTGTACATCTTTATGTACGAGATGGGTTCCTAATGTTCCCCTCTCTCAATGAGTGGTCTGGGCTATGCTTTGATGTTGACCTGATTAACGATTTGTTCGCTTGTGGACCTGCTATGGTTTGGTCTTTTACGGCCGGGGAAGCTGTCAATGGCGTCGTCCATTCAGAATTTACTGGAAACACTGCTGATGAGTTTGTACATCTTTATGTACGAGATGGGTTCCTGATGTTCCCCTCTCTCGATGAGTGGTTTGGGCTATGCTTTAATGTTGGGACTATTCTCAAGGTGTACATGGACAGGGTTGGTATTGCCCTGTACAATCCACCTGGTAACGCTTTGTGCAGTCACAGTGGTGTGAATTTGAATCTTGTTGATTCAATTAAAGGAATGGATTTAGTCGACCAAGTGTGTGACACTTTCCTCAGCGATATCTTGTTATGGGCAAGGAAGATGTTGGTTGGATGTTTGGAAATTTGGTTATGAATTTTCTTGTTGAGAAGTGGGGGGTCAATTCCCCTGTTCTTAGTTGTGATGAACGGAATCATGGCCTGGCACTAATGCTGCTATTTGTTGGGATTATGGGTAAAGAAGCGAATGATAGCTATGTGTTTGATGGATTCTATCAACAAAGTCATGAGAAGGTTTGTGCAGATGAAATGTTTGATGCATTTCCTGGAAGTACTATTGCAATGGTAGTTGATGCAGGTAACTCTTTCTACTTTAGCGATTGGTTGATGGGATTGATAGGTACCACTTGTTTTCTCTTGAATTTGAATGAGATTGCTATGTTTATGGATTCGTTTGATATGGATGATAAAGGCTTTCTGGACAAGGTTGAGTATTTCAGGGTACTCAAGTTGTTCCCCTTTTTCTTATTTGTTGTTATTGGTCATTGCTGTGTGCTTGATACTTGGATTGCCCGAAGTAGTGCTAATGTTGGGTGCTACATTAGTAAAAGATCTGCTGTTCAGGTGGGGGTTTTCACCGAGGTGAATTCACTAGACACCGTCCTTCTGACCTTGTACGGTGATGACGATTTGAGGGGGTCATATTCCTCAATTTCTGGTGGCATGTTGAGGACATGGGTATTTGAGACTCGGGGTATCTCCACAACCCATGGTCTATTGCTGATTGATGATAAAGATTTCATTGTTAGAGTGAGTTTTGGCACTGGATACAGGATGAGTAGAACTGCCTGTGACAGTTGGACTATTCGTGTCGAGAACTTTTCTCTGGAAGAGTTTTCTTTCGATAATAATGGAGCTGATTTTGCTCATTTCTTGAGCGTGGACGCGGGGCCTTTTACAAGGATTTATGGTGTTAAACGATTGGTAAGGGAGGGGTTTTCCATCCATGATGCCTATTGGGATACGGAGGTTTTAGATCAAGAATGGTGGGATTTGGATTTTCAGACCGGATCAAGATTTGAATGTTGCTGCATGGGCTTTAGTTGTGATGCTATTCATGGGACGAATTCGTTGGTAAACTTTGTGAAGATGGCCGCGAAGTGGAGGACTGGTCTACTTGTTTTGTTTTTAAATTATGGTTTGATCTTTCATCAAGGTTTTGGTATTTGGACTCAATGTAAGAGTGAGTTTTTTCAGGAGGGGTCATTGCAAGGTGGTGATCATTTTTTGGTTGGGATCTCCTTGTGGAACAGTTATCATGCTGGTGGATTTTATGGGTGCCTTTTTCACTTTTCAAAGGCTGCTATGTTGATGTTGGAGCAGGGCTTTAAGGTTTATGGAAAGCAGATGATGTGGCCACATTGGAATGACTGTTTTAATAATGTGAGGTTGGAGCATTTTGTGACCGTCATTTGGTGTATGGTTTGCACGTCTCCAGCCAGGAATGTGGGCTCTCTTGAAGTTGCTTTGTTCGAGATGGGGGTTTACGCCTATGCTAGCTACATTGTGACTTCTTTAGATCCTTAGAGATTGATCTTGATTGGTACAAGGTGCGGAAGGATGGGCCCTCGATTGCTGCTTGCCTTGTGAAGGCATTATTTAATGCCGATTGGACTACACAAGGCTGCTGATTTGCACAAGGTTGTTGCAGCGAAGTTCGAAATAACACCAATGCAGAGGGGTAACATGGACCCGGATGGGGTCATCAAGAAAAATGTAGCTGGCACAGGTGTTCATTTGGATTAAGTTTTTGTTTGCTTGTGTTATTGTAGACTGCTAGTTTATCTAGCTTTATTGATGTTTTATCTATGTTGTTCCGTTAGGTAGGTGTGTTACTAATCGCGGGGTATGCCCCTAGAGATGTAATCATTTCCCTATGGTATAAATTTTAATTAACAAAAAAAAAAAAAGAATTATGCCAACTTGGCATCAGGCCATCTTCTGGACCTTCGTCCAAACCAATGCGACCATACACAATGTACCCTTCCTGGATCGCACCCAACCATTCAATCATAAGCTTCCTCATCCTTGCAATCCCTTCAAGGACGTAACCTGTAGTAGCCAAAATCAATCCGGCAAAAACTAAATCTTCCTCAACTTCCGATAGAGTGAATATTGCAAATACAATCTCAATCCTTGCAATCATCATGTGCGGAGAAAGGAATCCATCACAAACCAGGCCACTAGAACTAGAGACTTCCGTACCAGCATCCACTTGGCCATTCACCAAAACATTTAACCACATGAAACAATTAGCATAGCAGCACTTTGAATTTTCATGGACACCCATTAGTGAGTTTAAGGGGTCAAACGAGTTAAGAACAAGGCAACTAGTGATTCCCTGCTCAAACAAGTAAAAAATGAAGCTAAATTAATATTTTTGTTCCAAAGAGTCCAAAATGAGGTTTTAGTGAGTTTTAGGGGTCAAACGAGTCAAGAACATGGCTACAAGTGGTTTCCATATTCAAACAAGTAAAAAATGAATCGAAATTAATATTTTAGTTCTAACGAGCCCAAAATGAGGTTTTTTTTTGCTAATTAAAATTTATACCATAGGCAAACAAACACAGAAACTACCAACCAAGTTCAAAGAACAAGCTACATAAAACTAAGACCTTTACGACCTCGAAACCTTCACAAAATGAGCAGCTCAGGTACGCTCCTCTCCTTCCTACACAACATTGCCTTTGTCATTTCCATGATTGACCATCGCCTCCACATCGGAACATTGGAGGCTTGTCTCTGCAGTAGGCACAGTTGCCCCAACCCAATGCACATTTGCATCCATTTCATTGATATGCATTCCATTCTTGCTCACTGGTTGTTGGCCCGTCCCCTGAGTGTGATCCCTATCATTTTCTTCCTCGGCATCATCAACCATTATGCCATATCCATCAGCAAAACCAAACAACATGCCCAAGTAATGCATGTGTCCACGCATGGAATCCCTTACACTCTTGATAAAACCGTCCATAGCCCGGGCTTTCTCCTCACTGCCAACCCCACCCGAGACTTCAATCATCTTCACCAACTCATATTTCACCGTCAAAGAATCCATAGAGCCGCCAAAATGGCCATGCGCACTCACCTCCTCAAACTCCTCATTCTGTTCAATCTCTAACTTGTTAGCAGATGTGCTGTTTAAGCTCACCTCCGCATCAATTTCCTTGACTATAGCAGTAACCATTAAACCATGATCACGTTTCCCAAATTCAGCTAGGAAAACCCTGAGTTGGGATGGCAGGGCATGGTAAACCTCAACACCTGCATCATTTTGACCTTTGTCACCTGCATTACTGAAAACATTTTGACCCTTATTACCAAGGGAAATAATGAAACTCTTCAAACTATCCACATCCATCCCCTGACTAGCAGCCACCAGCGTTTTTCCTTTTCCACCCAAAAAAGTCTGGTCCAACAGCCCAACATCCTTTAGCTCCTCCCTCATGCCTTGAATAAGAACCTCTTCATCCCCTAGAAGACCAGGGGAGGGGATTTCCCTTCTCCGAATAAATCCACTCAATTGCTTGATACAGTGCAATGCTCTAGCACGGTCATCCATCATCCTAAGCACAGGTTGGTCCTGCAAATCAGTAGAGGCATTCAAGCCTCTCATAGCTATCTTCCCCCAAAAACTGGGAACCTCATGCCCATTCCGAACAATACATTCCCTAAGAACCACGAGAACTTTCAAAGCTATATTCAATCTCTCCCGAATTCTTAATGAGTGCGACCAATTCCTAGCAGGCATTCCAGGGACCACCCCCTTCCAGACATACGACGCGCTTCCAAAGGTGGAAGCAGATACCGAATCCACTACTGCAACGTCCATGATAGTATTGTCCTCCATGGTATCAATACACCCCTTATCCTTTAAGGTGACATCCGTACATCCCTTATCTTTGTCAACAGTAACACTTTCCACAAAGGGTTCCCTGCTAGCAAGCGCTTTCATAGCCTCCATAACAGGGCTACGAGAACGAGAAGCAATCCCATCAGCGCGATTGCAACCAACATCTATCTTTCCCAAACTAATCTGAGACTGACCAGACTTCAAACACGAACCAGGCGTGTCCATCAAGGATGCATTCATCGGCCTTAGAGTATCCGGAGATGAACCCCCAAAAGAAACACCATCATGTACCGGATCTGCATCCAGATGCTTAACTTCATCCACCCTTTGGTTAGAGAGACCCATCAACTCTCTGAAGACAGATCCAACAACTAAGAAGGGGGCCTGAGCCCCATCGACCACTCCAAATTCGAGAGGAGCTCCATCCTGATCAACAGGACACCTAGTGGGATCCATATCATGGTTAGAACCATCCATAGTAGTAAGGTATAAGAAATTTGGGGGAATATGGAGAAGACAGAGAGGGGGATGAATTCGTGAAGGGGAAAGATTAGATTTGATGACAAAGTGTGTTAGATTGAGAGGCGGCTAATAGGGTTTAGTGAGTTTTAGCGGTCAAACGAATCAAGAACAAGGCTACTAGCTTCTGTATTAGATTGGAAACTTGGACTTCCAGGTTTCTAAATTTTGCAGGGAGGCTACAACTGATTCGTACTATCCTATTTGGCATTGTAGGGTTTTGGAGTGCTTATATTTTTTTACCTAAGTACATTCTTAAACGTCTCAACTCCCTGATGTTCAAGTTTTTATGGGGTGGCTTTCATAAAGCTTCTGGTCGATGTCATTATAAAGTTTGTTGGCAGGATTGTTGCAAGCCAAAGGCAGAAGGAGGTCTGGGCATCAAGTGCCTCTTTGACCTGAACACCTCTTCGATCTTGCATCAGTTGTGGCGCATCATTCAGCCGAATGCCACTTCGCTTTGGGTTCAATGGGTACATCAATCTTTGCTTAAAAAGAAGGCTTTCTGGACTGCAAAAATTCCTTACAAGTGCCCATGGTCCTTCAGGAAAATCCTCAATCTTCGTCCAAGGGCTCTAGAATTCTTGAACTATGAGGTTGGAAGCCACTCGAGCTTTCTTTTCTGGCATGATCCTTGGGCTCAAAACATTCCTCTGGTATCTCAGTTTCGCCCAGGTATCATTTCTATTGCTGAATCTCATAGCATGGCTATGGTTGGTAGTTATATTCACGAGAGTCAGTGGTTATTACCTACCTCGAATCATGTTGATATGATGGAGCTTCGTAGTCGTGTTAGCCCTGTTACGATCTATCGTACAGATTCAATATCCTGGGATAGTTTGCGCCCTTTTAATGTTAATCTTGCTACTATCTGGCAATCTGTTAGAAACCGAGTTGCCTTAACTCCTTGGCATGAAGTAGTATGGAATTCGTTTTCTATCCCTCGATGTTCCTTTACCTTATGGCTGGCAATAAAAAACCGGCTGCTCACTAGAGACAGGATGCTAATGTTTGGTATGGCAACTGACCCGACCTGCATTCTCTGTAATACTGGTCCAGAATCTATCCACCATCTTTTCTTGGATTGCCCCTACTTCGATCTAATTCATCGAGCTAGCCCTGTTGTCTTAAACCCAGATTGGTCCCAATGTCAAAACGGGGACTTCTTCATAGCTCCAACTAAGATTATATCACATCTGGGTGGCTTGTTTTTAGCTATTGCAGTTCATCAAACGTGGAAAGAAAGGAACGGAAGAATTCATAATCCAAGCTCAAGCCATCCTACATTGTCTGTTATTTGTAGTATAAAGCAGACTATGAGGGAAAGGCTCTTTTCCAGTTCGCGTTTCAAACAATATGTAAAAAAAAATCCAGCAGTTTTGTCTTGGCTATTTTGACTAGTTTCGGTTTGTTGCTTTGTTTTGTTGCCAATAGGCTAGAATCTGTTCTGCCTTTTTTGCGGGGTATGCCCCTGATCTTGTAATTATTTTCTCTCCTTAATATACGTCTTTAATTTAGCAAAAAAAAAAAAAGAAAAAAAAGTGGTTTCCATGTTCAAACGAGTCAAAAATGAAGCAAAATTAATTTTCTTGTTCCAGCGAGTCCAAAATGAGGTTTTAGTGAGTTTGAGGGGTCAAACGAGTCAAGAAGTAGGCTACAAGTGGTTTCCATGTTCAAACAAGAAAAAGATGAAGTTAAATTAATGCTTTTGTTCCAACGAGTCCAAATTGAGGTTCTATTGAGTTTTAAGGGTTAAACGAGTCAAGAACAAGGCTACAAGTGGTTTCCAAGTTCAAACAAGAAAAAAATGAATCTGAATTTATAGTTTTGTTCCAACGAGCCCAAAATGAGTTTTAGTTAGTTTTAAGGGTCAAACGAGTGAAGAACAAGGCTACAAGTGGTTTCCATGTTCAAACGAGTCAAAAATGAAGCCAGGTTAATTTTTTTGTTCCAACTAGTCCAAAATGTAGTTTTAGTGAGTTTTAGGGGTCAAACGAGTCAAGAACACGATAACAAGTGGTTTTATGTTTAAACAAGTCAAAATGAAGCTAAATTAGTACTCTTGTTCCAACAAGGCCAAAATGAGGTTTACTAAGTTTTAGCGGTCAAACGAGTGAAGAACGAGGCTACTAGTGGTTTCCAAGTTCAAACAAGAAAAAAATGAATCTAAATTTATAGTTTTGTTCCAACGAGCCCAAAATGAGGTTTTAGTTAGTTTTAAGGGTCAAACGAGTGAAGAACAAGGCTACAAGTGGTTTCCATGATCAAACGAGTCAAAAATGAAGCCAGGTTAATTTATTTGTTCCAACTAGTCCAAAATGAAGTTTATTTAGTTTTTTTTTGCTAATTAAAATTTTATACCAAAGAAAAGCGATTACATATCCAGGGGCATACCGTACTAGAAAAACCTAGACATCGGAAACCAAGAACAACAAAATCCACAAAAATTGGATCAACATAACAATACTAAGAAACTAGTTGAAAACTAGTTTACAGGAAATAAGCTAATTCCTTCGCCAGGACATCTTCACTGGTCGCTTGCTGACCTGTGCCAACCAGTAGCAATGCTCCATTTGTAATTCCGCCTTAACACAAAAATCAAGAAAACTAGCCTGCCTCTTCGTAGACACGCACCTGCTCCGCATCCCTGCACCTTTGCTCCATTCATATATCGATTCTCGCTTCTCCAGATAGCCTGCATTAAAACTCCTCTGCGCTTCTTGGAAACATTGAAATCACACATTGAAACCAACAACATCATTCGAAGATAAACACGAATGGGATCTAGCTCTACCCTTTTAGTTTCCACAACAATCACTCCATTCTTAATACAACCAGTATAAATCATAAGGTAAAGAAAACCAGGGCAATAACAGAAAAGAACTACGCCCAATTCCGGAAATGGGATGAAACCCCCATTGACAACATAACCATCATACTCAGTGACCACGTCAACAGACTCAAACGAGTCATTCATTGAGATCTCCCATCGGGAATCTCCTCTGTAGCTAACACTACGTTTCAAAGGAACCATAGTGAAGTCCCCCGACAGACCATCAAACAGATTGCGGACCGAACTAGTCAGACCAGAACCCAAGTCAACAACAGAAGCCATCAAATGACACTAAAAAATACTCATAGCACCGTTCAAGAATTCAAATACATAGCTTGGATAAGAAACCCCAACAGCTATAAAAAGATCTTCACCAATGGGCACCTTTATAGTCCCACTATCAAGACACCTAGCAGATTTCTTCTTTTTTTTTTTTTGCTAATTAGATTTTACACCAAAAAAGGAACAACTTACACAAATCTAGAGGCATACCCCACGAAATCAACATTGTTAAACATAGCTAAACGACATTTAAGTCATTTTACAATCAACCAAATTAAAAACAGCTAAGATAAAGACTATGCCATGAAAAAAACTATGCAGGAGTGACCTCCCCTGTCCATCCTCATATCATCCTTGTGCGTTAGGTTCCAAGCACAAACATCGCAGCAAACAATTCCAGCACCACTCAAAGGCACTGCGCTCGTATAATAACATATGCAGGAAGAATGCATCGCCTAGTTGGTCCTCGCGACCAGGACCTCCAATGTTATCAAGTCGATAACACAGTCACCAGCAAGGTGCCATAAATGGCTCAGGTTATCACGACCAGTGCACAAAATTTGCATTGTATGAGACACAAAGCAGCTTCCCTTCTGCACCTCAATCATCTTGAACAGCAACAAGTCCTTGATGTAATCAGACATCAGCACCATCACACAAACATTGTAGACTAACTCCCGAACCTTCCCACTTGTTGTACCAAGTAGTCTCTCCATTTTAACATTGGCATTCAGGACCAGCCACTTGCTGGATGAAATAAGCATTCCAGAAATATGCGTCACATCTTGAACCCCCATAAAGATAAACACCTCTCCACCAGCATGAACATTTTTTTTTTTTTTTTGCTAATTAAAATTTTTATACCAATGGAAAATGCTTACACTTCTAGGGGCATACCCCGCGATTGGAAAACATTAACCAAACGGAACAACAAAGCAGCCTAGCCAAACTAGGAAACAAAGGGAACTAGAACAAAGCACTTATTCAAGTCTACATATGGGAAACTAGCTAAAAGCTAGTTTAAAAACATAAGCATAACTTTATGCCAAATTCATAAGATAAGTGCAACCACCAGGTTCACACCCAATACCCATCCAACCAGCATGAGCACCTCGATACCCAACATAGAGAACATACATTAAGCATAATTGCCTGACCGACTCTTCTTTCGCAAATTTCATTGGACCTGAAGCACTTAAACTGGACAGTTTAGTTCCCGAGCAAGAAACCTCCCCTCCCCATTGCGTACGCACATCCAACTCTGTGTCAACATCCACATGGACACTAGTATCAGCATCGCCAATTTCAACCTCTATTGCAGCCCGATTAAAATCCTTTAAATCAGGCTTGCTAGCTTGACACCAATTCACACATCTGCTTTTTTGATGCCACTTGCATCCAACAATGTTGATATCTGCAGAGATAGTCCACATTTTGCTGACTTACAGCCCATGACTGTTCTTCCAGCGACTCTTGCACATAACGCCAATCGACTGTTCTTCCAGCGGTGTGCCACACAGACCGACACCAAGTTCTGTATCCTCTGAAAAAACACAATTTGATGAAATAGAAGACCTCAGATCTCCCCTTACCATTATCACACTTTTAAGAAATCCATCTGTTCTAGCAATTCCAATCCCAACTCTATCCCATCTAGGAACAAGGGTAGAGTCATGCACTTTCTCCTCTTCCACATTGCACATGGCCCAGCCACCAACCATGGCCATATCCTGGACATTGAGATTAACATCCCCCTTGCCATCAATAGCAACCGTAGACTTAATCAGATCAGACTCCATTAAATCGAGTTTGCCTCCCAACATTTTAGCATCTTTTACCTTCATTGTTGAATCTACATTTACCTCCAAATCCCCATCTTTCTCATCAAGGTTCGAATTAACCTTCCCCCCCGAAGAACTCATAATAAACAAGTCACTAGGCAAAACATTATGCGTAGTGTTAACGCTCAAGCCCTCATTTCCTCCATCAGTAATAGTAACCATGGAATTAGTTAAATCAATAGGAGACTCCCCATTAAAACAACCATCATTTACCTTTTTCCTATTAGAGTAGAAGAAATTACCTTCCACCAATTAAACATTCCGAGCACTGCGCATCCTTGCAGCAATCCCAGAAGAGCTATCAATAGACGACCAACTCTTTTTGCTGACCGTTCTCCATTTGCTTGTAGCACTGCCAACCGGCCTATTGAGACCCTTCCCATCAGCCTTGGTCATATCTTCATAAGTACCAGAATATCCCTTAGAGATATCCACTCTCAATCTTGAGACACACTTTCCAATACCACCTACATCAATAGCCAAATGGCCACTGTCCAAACTCCTGGCACTGTCCAATACCACCAGCATGAACATGGTGACACATATCAGTAGGATGGCACACATGATGTCCCACATCAGCAAACACAAGGGAAGAAGCTCCCCCTTGAATAGAGATCATATTTAATCTCTTTTTTTTGCTAATTAAAAATTTTATACCAAATGGAAACAACTAGTACATAACTAGGGGCATACCCCGCGAGACAACATCCAAGCTACAACTACAATACAACATGATACAAAGAATAAGAAGGTAAACCCTACTCAACATCTCGGATGTACCTAACCTATTCTTTTACATGATAAATAAGATGATGGTCGGGTCTTTACGAACCCAAACCTTAAACAAGCTACATGAGAACAGTTTCTCGCGCACCATACGCCTTATCTCACTGCTGACCACTGAGGTTGGGTGGCCAGGTCCAGGGTTGTGCATGCGGTAGTTACGCTCCTTCCAGACATGGTAGATAGCTGTGCTAAAAAACAGTTGAGCAATTAATTCCTCCTTTACCCCCAGCTGTGTATTAACACAATTGCCTAACTGACAGTTGGACCAGTTCCGCGTGAAACGCCATGGCATAGACCTGCTAATAAGATCAAAGAATGGGCAAGCAGTGAAAATGTGGCTAACCGATTCATCATCCACCCCACACAAGACACATTTTGGGTCAACCTGCATTCCGAACATAAGCATTCTATCCTTCGTGAGAAGCTTGTTCTTTATGGCTAACCATGTGATGAATGAGCATTTCGGGATATTGAATTTCCCCCAGACCATGTTCAACCACTAGACATGAGTTCCAGTTTCCCGTATGAAGGACCAAATAGTAGTTAATTTGACATTCTTTGCTAACATTCCATCCCACGTAATAGAATCAGACTTATGAATTTGAATTTGTTGCACCACCCGTCTAATTTCAATCACATCATTATGGTTCGAAGATGGCAGGTCCCAAATCCCATTTCGGAGGTAGACATTGATACTGACTGCACTCGTGGACTCAGCTGTAGATATAATGGATGGGGAGATATCCAGAAGAGGCTTCTTATGGACCCAGGGATCATGCCAGAAGAGAAAATCAGAGTTTTCTCCTATGTTATAGTGTAAATGCTGAAGAGCTCGCGGCCTCGCCTTGAATAATTTCCTTACAATCCAACATGAGCGATGTGGCATTGAGGAAGTCCAGAATTCCTTCTTTGCCAGCAAGGCTTTATGGAACCATGCTATCCAAATAGAGTTAGAGGTGGGCTGTAAGACACGCCACAGCTGATAAAGAATGGCAGCTTCATTCCATTCAAAAAGATTGCGAATGCCAAGACCGCCTTCCGCTTTCGGTTTACAGCGCTCCTCCCATCCTACTTTATACTGACATTTCCCATCCGGCTTGTAAAAACCTCCCCAAAGAAACTTGAATAATAGAGCATTAATCTTTTTAAGAATTCCTTTCGGAAGGAAAAGAAACATACTCCAATATCCCACAATACTGACCAGTATAGCTTTGATCAGTTGGAGACGACCTGCAAAATTAAGAAATCTAGTTGTCCACAGCTCCACTTTGCTGCACAATCTACTGATCAGAGTCTGGCAGTCATTCTTATTGAGCTTGCCCGTAATGAGAGGAAGCCCCAGGTAGGTGATAGGCATATGACCTCTTTGGAACCCTGAGTGAGTAAGAATAGCATCAACCACATCCTGTCTAACATTGGCAAAGAAGCAAGTAGTCTTGGAAATGTTTGGCTTTAGGTTCGAACAGCTTGAGAAGAGCTTGATCCCATCTAGCAGAGCTGAGACTAACCTAAGATCACCATGACTAAACAGGAACACATCATCAGCAAAAATAATGTGATTCAGTTTTACTTCCTTTGTTCTCCAATGGAATTTGAAATTAGGATCTCTAGTCATCTTATCCAGACAGGCCGAGAGAGCCTCCATGGCAATCACGAACAGATAAGGGGATAGGGGATCCCCCTGCCTCAGGCCAGACTCCCCTTTGAAAAAACCTTCCAAACTGCCATTCAACTTTACAGAAAACATTGTGAAAGTGATACATTTCTCCAGCCACTTGATGTACTGATTGGGAAACCGCATTTGTTCCATGATTTTAAACAGGAATTTCCAGTTTAGGGAGTCAAAAGCCTTATGTATGTCCAGCTTTATAGCACATCGGGGCTGACCTGAGTTGCCATTATAATCCTTGCATAAAGCTTGAGCAAGGAAAATATTGTCACCAATGGATCTCCTAGCTACAAAAGCAGACTGTACTGGAGAAATGATGGAGGGAAGGACAGCTTTGAGCCTCTTGGCCAACATAGAAGAAATGCATTTATACAGTACATTACAATAAGAGATGGGCCTAAAGTGTTGCATTTCAGAGGGGTTAGCCTGTTTAGGAACTAAACATATGGAAGCAGCATTTATTACTCTAGGCAAGTGCAGGGTATTAAAGAAATACATGATACCTTTAGTCACATCGTTTCCTACCAAATGCCAAACAGACAAGTAAAATTCAACTGTGAACCCATCTGGCCCAGGGCTCTTGTTCTTAGCCATTCTTTTTAATGTGCTCCGCACTTCACTTTCAGAAAAAGGGGCAGCCATAAGATTAACCTGGGAATCAGAGAGAGAGGGAAGAGGGATGTCATTAGGAAAATCTGCTACCTCAGATGTTTTTCCCAAAATATTTTTATAGAAATCTGTGGCCACTTTAGCCATATCAGCATGCGAGGAGTGTGAAACCCCCTCCGAGTCCCGAAGAGAAGTAATCTTGTTAGTGTTCCAGTTCCCTCTGCACGAGTTATAGAAAAACTTACTGTTGCCATCTCCAAGTTTTAACCACTGAATTCTGGATTTCTGCTTTAAAAACTGTTCCTCTAGCCTTAAAGCTGCTGTATAATTCTCAATAAAATCCTTTTCTTCTTCAAAGTATGCAGCAGTGGGGTTAGCAGGCATTGTATCCTGGAACTGAGATAGAGCATCCCGAGACAGGATCACTAGTTGGTGAATGTCCCCCATCTTTCTGTTTAGGTCCTTTAGAGCCACCTTTACATTCTTGAGCTTCGAGGTTAAAATAAACCAAGGATTTCCCTCTACCTCTAAAGGCCATGCTTTCTCCACTGAGTCCAAAAAGTCTGGATTATCAATGAGGTGATTAAAAAACTGAAAAGGCTTCGCTCCAGAAGAGAAACTAGTACCAAGTGAAGTAATAGCAGGGCAATGATCAGATAAACCCCGAGAGATGAACTCCACAGTGGAGCAAGGGAACACTGAATGCCAGTCAGGATTTACTAACACTCGATCCAACTTTCTGAACTTTGGCTGAGAAATATTGCTATCCCACCATGTGAAGAAGTGGCCTGAATACCGAAGATCAGTGAGCCCATTGGCTAGCAAAAACTGTTTAAACTCCTCCATTCCAGTAGTCCAGTCTAAAACTCCTCCTTGTTTTTCATCAACGCTAATGCAAGAGTTGAAGTCACCACATAAAGCCCAGGCTGAAGCATTCAAACCATGCGCTATTCCTGCCAAATCAGACCATAGAGGTCTACGGTCAATCGTATCATTAAAACCATACACAAAAGAGATAACAAAGCTTGTGTTGCTCTCAATAAGGGTGGCAGAGCATGTGATATGCTGAGAAGAAGAAGCAATAACCCAAATTTTCCATATAGAGGGGTTCCACCCCAGCCATATACGGCCTCCCGGATGATGATCATAATTAAAACACCACTGAAACCGTGGATTTATGGTCCGAGAGATAATCCTAGCAACGTCAGTTTGGACATGAGTTTCCAATAGACCTACCAGGGACAATTTGTTTTTAAAGATAAAGTCCCTGATAAAACCAACTTTATTATTGAGGCCTCTAACGTTGTAGGAACAAAAAATAGTCATATAAGAATTATGACCTAGAGGAAGGGGTACGACCCCCCTACCTCCTCTTTTTACTTTCTTGTATGGCTTAGGAGTTCTAGAGCCATGCTTCATTGCCACCTCATCAACCACAATATTCTGAAACTGCTGAAGAGTGGTGACATCCGGAGATATACTAGGCGATGTCACTGGCTTCCGCTTTGAGCGAACCTCCGTCCACCCCTTATCTACTTCCTCTTCTGTAACATCTACCTGGTGGTTAAGGGTTTGCTCATCCCCATCTGCTCCCCTCATGTGACTGTCCTCCTCCTCTAAAGCCCCTTCCTTTTGCTCGACCACCACTTTTTGTTGTTGAACTTCATTGACCTTACCAATTTTGTCCACTTTATCCTTTCCTTTGCCATTTTGGCCAGTTGAATCCCCTTTTGTATGGATTGAGCCCCCTGCCGCCCATTCCCTAGAAGCCACCGGGCAAACGCTAATGGTGTGGCCAAGTGATTTACAATGGTTGCACACCATTGGCTTATTAATGTATGTGACTTTAACCTCTACTATAGAACCATCCAGGTCCACCACTTTGAGGGTTGGTGGTAATGGATCCCCTACTTCATACTGCACACACATTTTAGCAAATGGCAGGATTTCTAGCTCAGATGTAAGGGCATCTGCCCCTAGTGGCTTGCCAATGGCACTAGCAACACGGCCCAGACCCTCCTGCGTTCAGTAACAATCTGGTAGATTGGCCAGCTTAACCCATAACGGCATTGAGGTAACAGGTTCTGAGCGCATAGTAAAACCCCAATCAGTTAGGACCAAAGGCCTTTTATCAAAGTACCACGTACCTTTGCTAAGAACCGCATTTTTCTCATTGGAAGAGTTGAACCTAAAAACATATGTAGACTCATTACGCTGAGAGACCATGGTGAGGCCTCTCCTCCAAGCTGAAAAAGCCACCTCCTTAACTCTCTTAAACGGTAAAGTTCCTTTGGTAAATTGACCCACAATGCAACATTTGAATTTTTCCGCACCTTTCTTGAGGACCTCCTCTGGGGGGGATACAACATCTGATCCTTCAGTTGGAGGCACGTAATCAAATTTCACTTCCTTGAAAGGTCCCGGGGCCGCTCTTAAAACTGAAGACCAGGATTTAGCTCCTTTTGACCCCATTTCAGTCTTCTTATTCTTCTCCCCATTTTTTTTTTGCTAATTAAAATTTTATACCAAAAGGAACAACTGATACAAATCTAGGGGCATACCCCGCGAAATCAACAGCCGACAAACAAAGTCAAAACATTACAATGTCATTAGACAGTCAACATTAAACGAGAAATCTTAAAATAAACTAAACAGCCTGAGAATTTATGAAAGGCCCTGGTTCACACCCCAGGGTCCCCTGCCAAGGCTGCATCCTAAAATCTCCATCCATGTCATAAACTATGCATCTGCATGAATGCATACCATCATTACCAGCATCCGAGCCTATCCTGAATCCAGAATCCAGGCCTGAAATGTGCACAATGTAAGTCACAACAGAGCACCAGCCATTACAACAAATTACAATACTTCCAACCCGCAAGCTGGACCACACTAGCGCCCTATCCAGCCCTGTCACAATAATGACATTATACCCTGCATTTAATCTATGCTGATTCCCATCAGTAACACCAATTAGACAAGAGGTCACAACAATCTCCTTTGCTTGAGAAATAAATCTACAGACCATTCTCACATCGAGCCAAGCAATAGGCAGACTATCAATCATCAACATTGGCACAGAACCAGCACATTCCCTGTCAAACCCATTCGAGACAATGAAATTGTACCCATTCGAAACACAAGCAGCGGGGACCTCATATCTATACTCAAAAGAGTCAGAAACCCTTTCCTTTGCCATTGCACCATACTTCTCGAAGCACCGCATTCTACTCATCAACCAGAATTCTGTTCGAATGCAAACTGAACAACCTCCAACCATTCGAGAATTTGCACCATTACTAGCGACTGCAAGAAGATCACCACCACATTGGCTTAATAAAATTCCCTCAACCACAATTCTTCTTACAAGGTCTGCCACCAACCCTGAAATGACTTCATCATCCTCCGAATCCACATCATTCGTGTAGCTTAAATTTCCCGAGACAGGACCCATCCTTTCATCATTTGAGATTTGCAATCCTCCAATTAACCCAGTAGCATTCGGGTTAGGGTGTGGGGAACCCTCGACATTCAAAGAGGGGTTTGGGGAACCAGCAATTTGGGTCTTAACCTCCTCCACATCATCCATAGCAATAACAGATCTCGGATTCTCAAAATCCGATAACTCAATCAATGGATCAACTCCTACTTCATGTAGACTGAAAGATTTCTTTTGAGAGAGAACCTTACCATCAGTTAAAAGATGCTTGACCCGGGTACGAGTGCAAGGATTCTCTGGAATCATCGTAACAAGGCGTTCAGCAAAGGAGACCCGCGCGCCTTCCTTCTTGCCATCAATCTTTATGCTTGACCCTTCCAAATTCTTGGAACGAGTGTCAACAGAAGGTATCACCGATACCAAATCAACCGCAAACGAAACCCTTTTCGGGTTCGGAACTGAGTCCAACCCTGCAAGGGCACTTTGTGAACACGCACGGAGAGGAATCTCCGTCACAAGGTTCTCCGAAAAGGAAACCCTCTTCGAACTCATAACAGGCCTAAAAAAAAAACTGATAAGAAATTTGGTGTTTAGGTGAGGGATTAGAGATGGAAATGGATTAACGAAGGTTGATTGTATAGATCTGATGAAAATATGTCCGAGAATTAGAGGCGGCTAATTAAGGGTTTCTAGAGAGAAGGAGGAGAATCTCTCTCTAGACTCTCATTTTAATTTACAGATAGTAGCAACTTCTTTTCCCCATTTTTGTTGTTCTCATTGCTTACTTTGTCTGCAACAGGTTCCTGTTTACTCTTCGAGCTTTCACCCCTTTCCAAACCCCCAGATGGAGCATTCTTTAGAATTCCTTTAACCACTCCCACCCCCTTCTCATTGGCAGCCATGCTCTTAGGTATTTCCTTGCTAGAAAAAATGGGAAGACCCATCTCATCCCTACCATCAATGAAACGCACTGGGCTAACTAACCCTGCATTAAATCTCTCCTTATCCTTCAAGATTTCTTTTTCAACTTCAGTCACCGAAAAACCCTTCTTGGCAAGAAAGCTATGAATATCCATCATTTGGTTGTGGAGCTTTATAAGATCCTCTCTTTCATACTTGTTGTTCGCAGCCACACCCTTTGCTACCATGTGCATCGTTTCTCTCTCTATCGCATCTCTAGCGGTCTCATAAGAAGCTTCATCCTCATCCGAGGGTGTCTCACATATCTTCTCAGCTGAGGCACCTCCCTCTAAGGTAGTAGGCACTACTAGAGCTGGAAAGTCCTCCACTTCTCTTCGTGCGAGCATTTCCTGAAACTTATCATCCTCCATATCCTAGATATAGCCAGGCAAGCCAGATT
Source organism: Kitagawia praeruptora (assembly GCA_037693485.1). Taxonomy (NCBI): domain Eukaryota; kingdom Viridiplantae; phylum Streptophyta; class Magnoliopsida; order Apiales; family Apiaceae; genus Kitagawia; species Kitagawia praeruptora. The sequence goes on along the minus strand of CM075344.1, from coordinate 90,842,257 downwards.
CAGAGTCACAATTCGAATCTTGACTCACCATGGGAGAACTGACCGGAAAAGAAATAAATAAGTATAAGAAATATAGTGTTTAGGTTTGGGGAACAAGGGAAGGTGGAAGTAAATGAAGGGAATATTTAATCTCCTCCCCAAACAAAAACCTGGATGAGGCATATCATCAAATAGTTTGTGACCATAAGTCACAACTCCCATAATCTGAGAAAAAACCCCTTGTAACTCACATTCATCCATTTGCAGGTCCTCCATGATAACCTCACAAACAGAGGTCTGACATAAACATATTAGGCCGCAATCTAATTTTGTGAGTTTGGACCCACCCACACGTTTGTCACACCTGGTAGCTACCACCAGCTCACCATACCTTGAAACAAAACCGTCTTTGAGAATCACCCATTCAGATTGCAACAAGTTCATACAATCAAAAATCTCCAACCCCTTCACAACAGAGGCCATCAAGCAAGCTTCTTTCTGATGCAAAAAGACAAACACCTGCCCTGCGTCTTTAATTTTTAAATTCTTCTTTAACAGGTGCGTTTTTACAAACACCTTATGTTCATCTCTGTGCTGAAACTCATTCTTTGCATCAACAGCCTTCACTCGAACCTCAAAGGTTTCCCTCTCAACATTGAACCCATAGGACTGCAAGCCCATCATGGGAACAAAGCCACCAGAAATGGTAAGCTCAACACGAGTGATTTCTCCATTCATAACCCCCTCACTAGTACCCTTCAAATCCAGAAGAGATGGAGGAGGAAGAGCACAAACCGCCCCATCTGAATCATACGAAGACTTATCAAACCCAGATCTTGGGATTTCTGTCTCCAAAACCGCCGCAAAAGTTACCCTTTTCGGACTCACAGCCCCAGCAACTGGAGATTCTTGCTTCCCCTCAACTTATACAGTAGAACGGAGAGGAATCTCTATCACAAGGTTCTCCAAAAAAGAAACCCTCTTCCCCACAGAAGTTACCACTGAGTGGGCGACCTGAGAACACACACGAAACCGAGAATCTATGAAAGGAATCACCGATTCAAGATTTTCCGAAAAGGAAACCCTTTTTGGAACCATAATCAAACTAAGTGAAAAGAAATATGGTGTATAGTTGGGGGATAAGAGAGAGGAGATGGATTTAGGAAGGGAAATTATAGATCTGATGAAGAAAATGATTAGATTAAGCTGAAATTAAGTGGCGGCTGCAAAGGTTTCTAGAGAGAAGGAGGAGTTTCTCTCTCTAGACTCTCATTCTATTCAAAATGAAGTAGCAGATTTCTTCTTCGAATAAAAGGACTTACCTTCAATCAATTGGAGATTACGAGAACTACAAATTCGAGACGCAATCCCTGAGGTGCGTTTGCAACCTGCATCCCTCTTCCTCAGGCCAACCTAGGACTCAAAGGTATCACTATCCATCTTTACTCGAACATCCTCCAAAGGATACTCAATCACAAGGTTCTTCGAAAAAGAGACCCTCTTCGGACTCCTAATCGGACTACCCACAGGAAGGCGAGCTTCAGATCTGCGCGTCTCCCACAAAGAGTCCTCCAAAAAGGAAACCCTCTTCCGACTCAAATGAACATTGTTCATCTGGTTAAAACCAGAAGTCCCCAACCTCTCAGAGGTTTGAGCCGATGATTCTTGCTTCCCCTTAACTGAAATAGTAGAAAGGGCACTCTGTGAACACGCACGGAGAGGAATCTCTATCACAAGGTTCTCCGAAAAGGAAACCCTCTTCGAACTCATAATTGGACTAAACACGAGAGGAAAAAGGCGACTGGGTTTAGAAGAGGAATAGAAGAGGTGGATTCGTGATGGTTTAGTGTGGGAAGAATGGAGAGGTGGCGAAGATCTGGTTAAGAAAGCTTAGGGTTTCTAGAGAGAAGGAGGAGGTTCTTTCTCTAGACTCTCATGCCTTAGTTACTCGAGTCAAAAAAAAAAGAAAAAAAAACTTGGCTACAAGTGGGTGCGATCATACCAGCACTAATGCACCGGATCCCATCAGAACTCCGAAGTTAAGTTTTTTTTTTTTGCTAATTAAAATTTTATACCAAAAGGAACACCATTACACTTCTAGAGGCATACCCCGCGGAAGCAAAACATCAATAGAAATTAGTCCATACTGGACAACAACAGAGCAACTAAAAACGACTACATAAAATCATGACTCGCCTAAGACACTAGAAAACTATGCCAAAAGGCAGCACATCTCGCATGAAGCGACCACTTAGTAGGCCCACTTTCACGTCAATTAAAATTGTATAAATGTCCCACCGGACCAGTCCTCTTGCATTGACCATGACATTCCTTCCCTGGTAGACCCCAGCCACAAGTTGGTCTTCATCAACACATCTGTATAACCCACGCTGCTGAGCCACATCGTAATGCACCAAATAAGCCCCTGCCTCACTACAAGAGATTAGAACAGCAACAATCCCCCTCTCGGGATTCACCTTGCGCACAATGAAAGAATTACCCACTGCATTCATTTCAAAAAGAACCACAGACGGTTCAACAATAATGAAATCCAGATCAAGATTTCCCGTAGAATCAAGCATAACATCCTTAAGTAAACCATTAAAATAGATTCCACGAGGGTGATTTCCCTTACACATCTCCTCTAAACAGCTTCCAACGATTTCAGAAACAAACCTCTGCCCGTGCTCAAAGCTCCTTGTAGCACCATCATTGATTATAGCACAACCCTGCCTTTGCCAATCAACAACCTCCATGGTTCTAGCATTGTTAATCACCTCATAATTTAAGCATAACAGACCAGTCCATTGCACCAACTGCCATTGAGACCGAAGCAAGGCCTCTTCATTTTGTATCAAAACAACCAGGAGCGTAGAAGACACCCCCTGCCAATCAATTTGCCATTCATGACCCCAACCATTTCCCATGATTCCTATAGTGATGATCTTAATATAAGCATCCAAGTCATGCGCTAGCATAGCTTTAAACACCATGGCGTCTTTAATCAAGCACCTGATCTCGCATCCATACAACATATCCAAATTCCGGAACAAACCTTTCAAAAGATGTTCCGCACACAGCCAGAAAACCTTAGTATCCCCTTTCTCCAGACATAAATCATGGGCAGACAAGGTAGGGTTTCCATCCCAATTGGCCTCAACCACAATTCTTCTTACAAGGTCTGCCACCAACCCTGAAATGACTTCATCATCCTCCGAATCCACAACAGGACCCAAGACGTCCCCCAAATTCACAGAATCCGCCATCCTTTCGTCATTTGAGATCTGCAATCCTCCAATTAACCCAGTAGCATTCGGGTTAGGGTTTGGGGAACCCTCAACATTCAAAGAGGGGTTTGAGGGACCAACAATTTGGGTCTTAACCTCCTCAACATCATCCATAGCAATAACAGATCTCAGATTCTCAAAATCCGATAACTCAATCAATGGATCAACTCCTACTTCATGTAGACTGAAAGATTTCTTTTGAGAGAGAACCTTACCATCAGTTAAAAGATGCTTGACCCGGCTACGAGTGCAAGCAGCCACCCCAGGGCCAGGATTCTCTAGAATCACCGTAACAAGGCGTTCAGCAAAGGAGACCCGCGCGTCTTCCTTCTTGCCATCAATCTTTATGCTCGACCCTTCCAAAATCTTGGATTCTAGAGAATCTGTGAAATGAGAGTCTAGAGAGAGATTCTCCTCCTTCTCTCTAGAAACCCTTAATTAGCCGCCTCAAATTCTCGGACATATTTTCATCAGATCTATACAATCAACCTTCGTAAATCCATTTTCGCCAGCTCACCATACCTTGAAACAAAACCGTCTTTGAGAATCACCCATTCAGATTGTAATAAGTTCATACAATTAAAAATCTCCAACCCCTTCACAACAGAGGCCATCAAGCAAGCTTCTTTCTGATGCAAAAAGACAAACACCTGCCCTGCGTCTTTAATTTTTAAATTCTTCTTTAACAGGTGCGTTTTTACAAACACCTTATGTTCATCTCTGTGCTGAAACTCATTCTTTGCATCAACAGCCTTCACTCGATCCTCAAAGGTTTCCCTCTCAACATTGAACCCATAGGACTGCAAGCCCATCATGGGAACAAAGCCACCAGAAATGGTAAGCTCAACACGAGTGATTTTTCCATTCATAACCCCCTCACTAGTACCCTTCAAATCCAGAAGAGATGGAGGAGGAAGAGCACACACCGCTCCATCTGAATCATACGAAGACTTATCAAACCCAGATCTTGGGATTTCTGTCTCCAAAACCGCCACAAAAGTTACCCTTTTCGGACTCACAGCCCTAGCAACTGGAGATTCTTGCTTCCCCTCAACTTATACAGTAGAACGGAGAGGAATCTCTGTCACAAGGTTCTCCAAAAAAGAAACCCTCTTCCTCACAGCAGTTACCACTGAGTGGGCGACCTGAGAACACGCACGAAACCGAGAATCTGTGAAAGGAATCACCGATTCAAGATTTTCCGAAAAGGAAACCCTTTTTGGAACCATAATCAAACTAAGTGAAAAGAAATATGGTGTATAGGTGGGGGATAAGAGAGAGGAGATGGATTTAGGAAGGGAAATTATAGATCTGATGAAGAAAATGATTAGATTAAGCTGAAATTAAGTGGCGGCTGCAAAGGTTTCTAGAGAGGAGGAGTTTCTCTCTCTAGACTCTCATTTGTTTTTTTAATCATAAGTTAAAAGACTATGCCGAGAGTAAGCTTCTTCAAGACCAAACATGGCCCACAATGACAATCATCCCGAGCACCCATGGCAATAGCTTCCTTGTTCTGACCCTCCTGCCTCACATCAACAACCTTAGGCACCTATCCTTCATTAGACACCCTTGTCCTGAGTTTATTCCAAGTGACGGCCAAAGGAACAAAAACCATAAAAATTAGAATCCCATTTTTGACTATAACAGTTGGCGCCATGCCAAACTGTTGAACCTTGAAACCCTTGACCAATCTATCTTCTTTTCACGAGGTAGAGACTCCATGATGACCTGTCCCTTCGCTGAGATAGAAGCTATGTCAAACCACTTAGCGAAGAAACCAACATTGCCAACATTGTGCACCTTGTATCTGACCAACATGCATTGTAAAGCCCACTTAAATAAACTGCAACCCACGGGAAACAGTAGAGCAGCATCCTTTATTTCCAAGTTCACCCCCTGCAAACCAGTTTGCCATGTCTGGGGTCAAACAAGTTAAGAACAAGGCAACTAGTGATTCTCTGCTCAAACAAGTAAAAAATGAAGCTAAATTTATAATTTTGTTCCAACGAGTCCAAAATGAGGTTTTAGTGAGCTTAAGGGGTCAAACGGGTCAAGAACAAGGCTACAAGTGGTTTCCATGTTCAAACAAGTAAAAAAATGAAGCTAAATTAATGCTTTTTTTCTAACGAGTCAAAAATGAGGTTTTAGTGAGTTTTAGGGGTCAAACGAGTCAAGAACATTGCTACAAGTGGTTTCCATATTCAAACAAGTAAAAAATGAATCGAAATTAATATTTTTTTTCTAACGAGCCCAAAATGAGGTTTTGGTGAGTTTTAGAGGTCAAACGAATCAAGAACAAGGCTACAAGTGGTTTCCTTGTTCAAACAAGTCAAAAATGAATCCATATTAATTTTCTTGTTCCGACTGGTCCAAAATGAGTTTTTAGTGAGTCTTAGGCGTCAAACGAGTCAAGAACCGGGCTACAAATGGTTTTCATGTTCAAACGAGTCAAAAATGAAGCAAAATTAATTTTCTTGTTCTAACGAGTCCAAAATGAGGTTTTTTTTTTTTTTTGCTATTTAAAATTTTATACCATGAAGGAACAACTAATACAAATCTAGGGGCATACCCCGCGAAGTCAACAAAAGTTATTACAAAAACCCACCCGAGCAGGTCTACATGATTGGAAGCTAGTGAACTAGCTTAAACACAAGAACATAACAATGCCAGATACAAAATAAGATAAGGTGAGCCTACAAGCTCACATCCTAGAAGGCTAAGCATTAGAATCCCCAGAATAGCAGCAAGATTAAGCCAGACCGGCCTCATATAACAAAAATACCCAACATGCATCGAGTTCTCTTTCCTTAGAACATCCAGGATCAGAGTCACTAGTCGCTTGTTCTCTTGATCAGACGTAGCCTTAAGCCCATTGCCATGATACCCAATCATCATGTAGCCCCCTGGAATTACATTCACAGAGTTCAGCAGCATCACATTACTGAAACAAGCATTCAGCTTTCCATGAATTTTGTAGTACTGTTCCAGCAGCAACACAGCAGCCCAAGTAATGTCAGGAAAATACACACCAACAATAACTGCAATTCCTTCCAGAACGCAGGCCTTAGTAGTCCAACACACTGCAATTAAATCAGCCTCAACTTCCGATAGATTAGATATTGCAAAGACATTCACAGTCCTTGCAATCATCATGTGCAAAATAGGTAATCCATCCCAAACCAGGCCACTAGAAATAATGATCTGCATACTAACATCTCCCACTTGGTCATTCATTAAAACATTTAGCCACATGAAATTAGCAGCTCTAGCTTCGCATCCCAAAAACCTTGGGAGCAGCCAAATTCTTTGCTTCCCGTCCATCTTATAATTTTTAGCAATCTGCCCATCATACTCCAAAGCAGCCATTTGAGTATGACACATCACTTTATTGACCTCAGGAAGGCAGTTAGTTCTACCTTCATTCCTGTCAACCAATCGAGCTTGGCCAAGCGCAACATAAGAATTAATTACTTCCCAGAAAATGTAGGAAAACAACTTAAGCACCCTGAATGCATTGCCGCACCCAATTGAATTAATATCAATCCGCCATAGGGCAGTGTCAAACTCAACCTGGTCGATCAGCTCATAAATCCTAGTGATCAGAATCCTACAAACTCCCAACATTGTTCGCGGAAGGGAACCCATCTTCAAAAAACTGTCCTCAACAGTAATGGTTGCATCGATACAATTATTTGATACAACACCTTTCAAGACTTGAAGGACATTTTCTACCTCCACATCATCTGCAAAAGATAAATCGAAGCACATGTATTGATCCCTTCTGCATAACCAATCATAGAAGAAACCAATAGTCTCAGTTCCTGTGGCCTGAGTAGCGATCAAGTAATCCAGATGTTCACATCCAGAAATACACCCAAGCGTACAGCAAGTCTGCCATCTACACTTCATATAGCTACGGCTTTTCCCCGAAACAGCACATAGCCATTCACTTTGGTTCGTAAGACCACAGCACACATCTATGCCCGGAATAGCATTGGAATAATTAACATCAGCATGAAACTGGTCACTAACTGCGCTCACAATCGGCATCTGAACACCAAAAGAGGTCTCATTAAGAATTTAAAAGTACAAGAAAAACACCTTGTCACCTAAAACCATATCTGGGCGAAAGTCCTCCCCTTGAGCCATAGGAGGAAGACATCTCCGATTCGTGATGGTCAAACACCAACCGCAAAAAGGGCGAGAAAAGTTTCCTTTTCCCCAACCAGATCTGATTGCTTCACCCGAATGGTCTTGCAGAAGCACATCAGAGGACTCCAACCCCTTCCCATCAGCAACCAACGAGCCAGCTACTCTCTGGGACATAGAAACAAACACCTGGCCTTTGTCTTCGATTTTAGAAGCCATCTCTGACTTAGGCAAATTAGCAAACACCTTAAGTTTATCTTTGCATTGGACCTCATTCTTGCCATTAACAGAAAACTTGTCACCCGGAACAAGAGCTAAGACGCTTCCCTGGTCGATTTCTGGCGCGACAAACCGAGTCCCCCACATGGGAGCTCCATCAAATAACAATCCTCCACACGGTCCCAGCATCCTACACGAGGTGCTTGGATCACAGAACCAAACAAATAAACAAAGTTCCTTTTCTTGATGAGAGTCGCTCATCAAGGCTGCAATGTTATCAAAATCATCTTCCAAGTCCACGAATGTGGATTCCGAAGTCCTCATCGCAGTTCTAATAGAAGAAAGAAAACCAAATAACGAACCCATTAATAATACATCTTCAAACAAAGTAGGCGCTAACAGGTCAAAACCATTCCGTTCGCAGATCAAGCCATCTCCCAAGGCCTCCATAGCATAAACCACTCCGAGAGTGATGCTATTTGTTAGAGAAGAATGGAACACTACTGGTCCATTCTCCAGATCCACAGAACCGAACTGCCAAGACCTCACCAAAAAAAGGATAAAATTAAAGGAATTTTTGGGTTGAGGGTGAGAGATAAGAAAGGGGAAGGTGGATTTAGGAAGGAGAAATTTAGATCTAATGGATTGAAGGTGTAGATTGGGCTGAAAAAACATGGCGGCTAGAAGAAATTTAGGGTTTTTAGAGAGAGGTTAGAGAGAGGTCAGAGAGAATACGACTCTCATTTCTTTCTCTTCCTCACGTGGCTTTCAACTTATCTATATTCAATGTTATCCTCCAAAATGAGGTTTTAGTGAGTTTGAGGGGTCAAACGAGTCAATAACTAGGCTACAAGTGGTTTCCATGTTCAAACAAGAAAAATATGAAGTTAAATTAATACTTTTGTTCCAACGAGTCCAAATTGCGGTTACATTGAGTTTGAAGGGTCAAACGAGTCAAGAACAAGGCTACAAGTGGTTTCCAAGTTCAAACAAGAAAAAAATGAATCTTAATTTATAGTTTTGTTCCAACAAACCCAAAATGAAGTTTTAGTGAGTTTTAAGGGTCAAACGAGTGAAGAACAAGGCTACAAGTGGTTTCCATGTTCAAACGAGTCAAAAATGAAGCAAAATTAATTTTCTTGTTCCAACGAGTCCAAAATGAGATTTTAGTGAGTTTAAGGGTCAAACGAGTCAAGAACACGGCAACAAGTGGTTTTATGTTCAAACAAGTCAAAATGAAGCTAAATTAGTATTCTTGTTCCAACGAGTCCAAAATGAGGTTTAGTGAGTTTTAGCAGTCAAACGAGTGAAGAACGAGGCTACTAGCGGTCAAGCTAAATTAATAATTTTGTTCCAACGAGTCTAAAATGAGGTTTTAGAGATCAAACGAGTCAAGAACAAGGCTACAAGTTGTTTCCATGTTCAAACAAGTAAAAAATGATGCTTAATTAATGCTTTTGTTCCAACGAGTTCAAAATGATGTTTTTTTTTTGCTAATTAAAATTTATACCATAGGAAAATGATTACATCTCTAGGGGTATACCCCGCGATTAGAAAACCATCTACCTAACGAAACAACAAAGAAAAAACAACAATAATGCTAGATAAACTAGCAATCAACTGGCAACAAACAAACTAAACAACTAAACCACTAAGTTGCACACATTCTGATTAAAATACCACTAGAAGTGGTCCCTCCCCAAGCTCCTGTTCCTGCACATCCATGCATTACCCGCAAAGTAATCACCTCGATTTCAATACTCACCAGAGGAGTGAGCACTTCTAACTCCATGGCTGAGAGCGCCCAACTCATGGTTGCACATAAAAGAACAGGGCCAACACTGGTCATCCTCAAATCAACAATATGCGGCAAGCAATAGTGCCCAGCATCCCGCATCAGGTTAACATTCAAATACACCATATGAGAACCCACTCGCATGACAATTGACCATATGCAACTGCCCTCACCAACGAACCTGGCCTTGAGACATGCCAACCAAAAGACATCTAACTTTCCAAATATAGCATAGCTACACAATTCTTGTATCAATTTTCCATCAACCCGCAGCCCATTCCCATTAAAACTTGTCCTGAAACAAAAACCAAGATCAAGCGAATCCATATCAAGCTTCATAAAGAGCTCAATACTCAAGATCCCAAGCCTCCTAATGACAAACCAATATCCAAATAACCACACCACAAACTCAGTTGTAATGTCAGCCTCCATAGCACTTAGAATCCCCAAGTATCTGCCCTCAACAAACACCAATAACATGAGGACGCCAAAACGACATCCCATCTTGCATTCTCTTGGCAAGAAACCACCAAGTCTTGAGACTTCTTTCCATGCCATAAAAAGACATCCAGCTGCTATAACATGATCCCACCTGTATAACCTGTCATCCGGTCTAAAACCGTGACACCAACCATCAACAACATGGCACCATTTTGAATTAATACCAGTAGTAAAATCAAGACTCCATACAGCTTCAATTAAATCCTTGACTACAGCAGTCACCCTTCCAACCAAGAAAGCAGTCTTCCAAGAAACAAACTTTGCAAACCCATGGTTAAACCCAAACCCCTGCTCACAGGAGCTCTCGTACAACAGATCACAACATTTAGATCTAAAATCCAAACCATAAGCATTAAAACCCCTCAAAACACTAAGAAAGTCTACACGGACAAGTACAGGACTCACGAGGAGTGACCAACTAACAATGTCAACGATCTCAAGGAGAGCATCGCTGAACTGCTCATCATGAAAAGAGTTTAATCGCACATATGCATTTGTCATAGTGACCTTGGACAACGCACAGGAAAAGGACAATAACAAGATCCATCTCTCAATCAAATTAGAATCCAGTTCAATACACATACCTTCAAGCATACCACCCAACAAGCAAACCGCATCTAAATTCCTTTCAAATACATTCACCATATTCGCTTGGTTTACATACACCGCAGGCGAACAGTATGCTCGTTGAAGCATCATATCAGAAGCAATAAGGCTCATCACCCCACCACTGTCATGAAGATTTGACCTTAGAGGCCCAGCAAACATACATCTCAAAGAGACTCGATGTGGCATTCCATCAAACAGATGGCTGGTTTTAACAAACACATACACCAAGGCCATAACAGCACCCATATCCTTCTCCTGAACCTCTGATAGCTTAACAACTTTCACATCTTTAAACGAAGTAGGCAAAAAAAGGTTGAATCCATTCCGGTCACAGATCAAGCCATCTCCCAAGGCCTCCATAGCATAAACCACTCCGAGAGTGATGCTATTTCTCAGAGAAGAATGGAACACAACTAGTCCATTCTCCAGATCCGCATAACCGAACTTCCAAGACCTCACCAAACCTTGCTTCCCAATGAAGGGCTCCTCCACGAGAACAACTTGGATGGGGAATCCCACCCCAACATCCAATACGGAGAGTGAAGATAGCACAGTCGTAGTCCCACAACCAGCTTCAACCTCCTCTTTACCTTCCAGATTTGGGAGGGTAACCACATCTTTCACACCTTGCAAAGACCCTAGAAGTTTGCAGGTCACTAGCCACCATAGCAGAACAAAAGAGACCCCGTTACTAGGAGCCACCATGTATAAAAACTCCCCGACAATAAGCACCAGCGGAGTAGTAACCTGAATGGTTGATCCATCCCTCAAGAACCGAGAGAAACCCTCGTACAGAGGCAAACTCGGGCACCCGACACACGCCGAAGCATGACACGAAAGAAGACCCAAAAGGGCCAAATCTGAATATATCTTACAAGAAGTATGCGAATAGGTGAGAGGAGGGGAAGAGAGTGTGGATTCATGAAGGTAGTGTATAGATCTGATGGTTGATGTGTATAGATCCAAAATGATGTTTTAGTGAGTTTTAGGGGTCAAACGAGTCAAGAACATGGCTACATGTTGTTTCCATATTCAAACAAGTAAAAAATGAATCGAAACTAATATTTTTGTTCTGACGAGCCCAAAATGAGGTTTTAGTGAGTTTTAGCAGTCAAACGAGTGAAGAACGAGGCTACTAGCGGTCAAGCTAAATTAATAATTTTGTTCCAACGAGTCTAAAATGAGGTTTTAGAGATCAAACGAGTCAAGAACAAGGCTACAAGTTCTTTCCAAGTTCAAACAAGTAAAAAATGAAGCTAAATTAATGATTTTGTTCCAACGAGTCCAAAATGATGTTTTTTTTTTTTGCTAAGTTAAAAAATTTATATCACCAAAAGGAGCTACAAGAGAATCTGGGGCATACCCCAACACAACATCTATAAAATACACCTAGAAAGGGTCGACATGACCAACCAAGCTCAACTAGATACTAGGCCTATCAGTAAAGGAGAAGAACAAGGGATGGGTCCTTTCGAACCCACTTCTGGAATGAAGAACAAGAAAACAACTTCTCTCTAATAAGGCACTTGACCTTAAGACTAAGCACCTGTGTCGCTTGTCCTGGGCCTGCATTGTGGATTCTAAAATTTCGCTCCTTCCATACACTATATATGCATGTTGTTAAGTACACCCCTGCAATAACCTTCTTCTGCTCTGACAGGGAGGTTCGAAAGAAGTCACCCTGCTGCCACCTTACCCAGTCATCATTAAGCCGGAATGGCACCACCTTACTTAGGAGGTTGAAGTACGGACAAGTAGTAAACAAATGGCCTATAGACTCCCTGTCTGTGTTGCATAAGACACACATTGGATCAACCTTCATGCCAAATGTTATCATACGGTCTTTTATAAGAAGTCTATTCTTGATAGCTAGCCACGAAATGAAGGAACATTTCGAAATGTTGAAAGAGCTCCAAACCAGGCCAGCCCAATCGACCCCCTGCCCAGAATCACGAATGGATGCCCAAATTGATGATAGTTTAATCATGTTTGGTTGAAGTCCATCCCAAGTGATCTTATCATATCTATGGACTTGAGTTTGAGATGCCCTTCTTCTAACCTCCCATACATCCATGTGATTTGAATTTGGAAGCCTCCAAGCCCCATTCTGCTGGTAAGAGTTGATAAGAGCCATACTAGTCGATTCTGCATTCGAAATCACCGAGGGAGAAATGAGAGCTAAAGGCTTCTTGTTGGCCCAAGGGTCATGCCAAAAGAAAAACCCAGATGCAACTCCAACATTGTATGTAACATAAGACAGAGCTTGAGATCTAGCATTAAAAATTTTCCTAGCAATCCAGCAACATCTATAAGGCATTGCAGTCCAGAACGCTTTCCTTCGAAGAAGAACTTTGTGGAACCAGGCTGTCTAGAGAGAATCAGAGTTGGGTTGGAGCAGGCGCCATAGCTGATGCAGAATAGCAGCTTGGTTCCATTCAAATACATTTTTAATCCCCAACCCACCCTCTACTTTAGGCTTACAGCAATCCTCCCATTTTACTTTGTAATGGCATTTTTCCGAGTCCTTGTAGAAACCCCCCCAAAGAATCTTGAAGAACAAGCTATTAATCTTCTTAAGGACAGCCTTTGGAAGAAAGATATACATACTCCAGTAGCCAACAATACTAGCCATTACTGCTTTAATAAGCAACAGACGACCAGCAAAGTTGAGAAAATGAGCCATCCAGCTTTCAATCCGTCTGCACAATTTAGCTACCAAGGCAGTGCATTCCCTGCTATTAAGTTTACCAGTTATGAGAGGCAAACCCAAGTAGGATATAGGGAGATTACCTTTTTGAAAACCAGTCACCTCTAAGATGTCCTCAACAGCATTAGAACCCACATTAGCGAAGAAACATAAAGACTTATCACGATTAGGTATCAAATTTGAGTACCTAGAGAAGCTGTTAACCCCATCCATCAGCTTAGCGACAGAGTTGGAATTTCCATGACTAAAGAGGAAGACATCATCCGCAAAAATGATGTGGTGCAGTTTTACCTCCTTGGTTCTCCAATGGAACTTAAAATCTGTGCCATCAACTGATTTATTTAAACATGCAGTAAACACTTCCATTGCCATTACAAATAGGTAAGGCGACAAAGGGTCGCCGGGACAAATGAGAGTCGCTCTGTTCTCTCTCCTAAAAACCTAGCCACCACAAAATCTAGCTTTAATCTACACCATTTCTTCACCAGATCAAAGCTTTTCCTTCCTAAATTCCTCTTCTTCTCTATATCTCTCACCTCATCTACTATATTTCTTATATATTATATAATTATTTTCGGAGTTTATTTTAATGGGTTTGTTATCGGAGATTTTTTCTTCTGTTGGAAGATTGAGTTTTTCGGAGTCTACTTTTGTGGATTTGGAAGATGGATTTGAAAGATCTACAGTTTGTATGGCGAGGTCTTCGAATACGTTTGATGGGCTCACTAGTTCGGGTGAACCTGTATTAACGAAGGTTGTTGCAGGCGATGAACAGATTGTTGGTTTGGAGTCGCTCATCTTTGATGTGGTGTGTGCGTTCGATGGCCGCACCAGTTCCGGTGAACCTGTATTAACGGATTTCTTCGTTAAGAAAGGGTTTACTCATGCTGCTGGAAAGGGGTTAGTCCTCGATTCCAATCTGGTTGTATTTCCGACTTATGATTTGTGGGATGGAAGGTTTCATCCCAAGCTGGTTATAACAGAAGATGTCGAGGTGTTTGCTGTATTGCCCGAAAGAACTATGATGACAGTTCTGGGGGAGGCTACTTGTTGTGGTAACTCCATCAAGGTTATGGTGGATAAACAACTTTCTGTGGGTTGTTTGGACTGGGCTGATTTCTCTGCGGAGCGAAGAACTCATGAAAACATTGATGTTGATTGTGTGGTAATAGATCTAGACAGGGGTCTGATAACCTTTGTTTGTGGGATAGAGGGATTTCTTGCTAGAAATTCTCTTGATAATGGTTGCCATTTGTTTGTGCACAGCTCTATGCGAGATAGATATAAAGAGGATCTAGAATCGGGTGTCGCACACCAGGTGTTTGATGATTTGAATGACATAGTTTTTGCTTTATGTGCAGATATCACTATGCCTCTGTGCTGTTTGAACCAACTTCGTGTTGATGTTGGGGAGGGTAGCATTGTTGATTATCAAAGAAATCCTTATTTCCTTGATATTGTTAGCGAAATGGTATTATCAATTGCTGGAGGACGTCTGTTTGTGAAGGACGTGAAGGCAAAGAGGGTTTTTAATGAGGGAAATGAGACTATGATTACCATTGAGCATGAATTTTTTCAGATTGGTTTGGAATTAAAGGGTATGAAAACAGGGGATGACACCCAATCGGCTGTTAAGATGATTAAGGAGGTGGCATTTTCACCATGTGCTGTAATTCTTGCCAGAACAGCATGCCATTTGGGTGGGTCTGCACTCCCCATGCGAGTTGCTGTTAGCAATGAGCACCTTGCTGTGAGTTCTGAGATGCTTGGTCTCAATTACTGGGAACTCAGAGGATGGAGATGTGACACCTACAAGGCGGATGTGCTGGGAAGGTCAATCAGGCATGAGACAACAAATGACTAAGACATGATACTGCTGGTTGGTTGGCGGAAAAGAGACAAGCTCTTTTTTAGATGCACGAGGCTGGTTCATTTTATGCAATGTGTAGACGACTATATAATTGAAGTTTGTCTTATTTTTCAAGGGATTGACATCCGTATATGTGGAATCGTAATGTTGATTAATACTGCTAGGATTGCTATTGGGTTCTTTCTATTAGCAAAGGATGCGGTTGCTTTTGCTTTTGGTTGGTGGGGTCTTGCTCAAGAAATTGCTCGACGGAATTGTCAAAGAATTCCGGTCGTTTTTAATAGACTTGTGCTTTCTGTTGTGAAGCTGAGGATAAATGGTGGCGTTGAGTTTTGGTCTTGTTCCTTCGAGAGGAAGATGATGATGCAGGTTGCTCTAGGCGTAATGCGCACCGGAGCTTGGGAGGTTGTGCTGTCTAACTCTGATTTAGGACAGGGTCACAAGGTGGTGGCAGAATACAACTTCAAAATGACTGCAGGATACAACATTTTGCTTTGGAAGAGCTGGTCAGCTGTTATGCAGACCTGGACTATGACTCCAGGATTGACTTGCATGGTAATGTTGGTAGAGATGGTAGCCATTCACGCAGAGTGTGGTATATGCTCTGGATGGGAATTCAGGTTGAATGCTTTGCTCGGGATCTTGGGGTGCGAACCAGGAATTTTTAAATTAATATTGGCATTGATATGACCACTTTGTAGGCTTGCTAGCTAGTTTGTTGCTAGGTCTTTATTTTGTATTGACTTAGTTCTAATGTTTTGATGTTGTCTTCGCGGGGTATGCCCCTAGATGTGTATCTGCTGTTCCCTTTGGGTATAAAATTTAATTAGCAAAAAAAAAAAAAAAAAAAAAGGGTCGCCCTGCCTCAAACCCGATTCCCCTTTGAAGAAACCCTCCAAGCTTCCATTGAGTTTCACTGAGAACATGGTGGAAGTGATACATACCCTGATCCAATCAACAAATTTGGGGGGAAACCCCATCCTTTCCAGCACCACAAAAATAAAGCTCCAATTAAGTGAGTCGAACGCTTTGTGGATATCTAACTTTATAGCACACCTCGACTGACCATCATTGCGGTTATAACCTTTGCAAAGAGCCTGAGCTAAGAAAATATTGTCCCCAATGGACCTCCCAGCTACAAAAGCCGATTGATGCTGAGAGATCAGAGAAGGCATGACAGACTTAAGTCTACGAGCTAACATTTTAGAGATGCACTTGTAGATGACATTGCAACAGGATATAGGGCGGAAGTGATGCATTTGGGAGGGGTTATCCTGTTTTGGGACCAGACAGATGGAAGCCGCATTTACAATCCTAGGCATGTCCAGAGAGTTAAAGAAGTAGAGAATACCTCTCGTTACATCAGCCCCCACAATATGCCAGGTGGCTAAAAAGAACTCCACCGTAAACCCATCCGGACCTGGGCTTTTGTTTTTTGCCATTCTTTTCAAAGTGTTGAAAACATCAACTTCCCCAAAGGGATTGCTCAGAATAGTAGCCTGATGCTCAGAGAGAGAAGGCAGTTCAATGTTCTGAGGGAAAGGCACCACCTCACCCCGATGGCCTAGCAAATTTTTATAATAATCAACCGCCACCCTAGCCATATCCTTGTGCTCCGTAACTGCCTCTCCATCTTGATTTATTAGAGATACCACTTTATTGACATTCCACCGGCCTCTACATGCATTAAAAAAATAATTATTATTGTTATCCCCCTTTTTTAACCAATTCACCCTTGATTTTTGTTTCAGGAAACATTCCTCCATGCGAAGGGCCTTAGAATATTCCTCCATAAGCTTAGACTCTTCCTCAAACTGATTAGGGGATGGAATTGATGGGAGCCCATTCTGAAACTACACTAATGCATTACGAGAGTCCACAACCTTCAGTTGAAGGTTACCAACAGACCTGTTCAGACCCTTAAGCATAATCTTGGTGCGCTTGAGCTTTGTAGTAAGGACAAACCAAGGGTCCCCAGTGATTGAATCAGCCCAAGCTTGTTCCACCCCTGGGAGAAAATCAGGGTTATCAATTAGATAATTGAAAAACTGGAAGGGTTTAGATACCTTAGGACGATCAATCCCCAACGAAGTAAAAGCTGGGCAGTGGTCGGAGAGACCTCTAGGCAAGAAATCAGTAAAAGAGCACGGGAACAAGTTGTGCCATTCCGCATTAACCAGTACCCGATCCAGTTTCCTGAACTTTGGATTATGGATGTTACAATCCCACCATGTCATAAGGTTCCCAACACTACGAAGATCAGTGATGCCCAGGGTCAGGATAAAATCTTTAAAATATGTCATATCACTAGTCCAATTGCAATTTCCCCCTTGCTTCTCCTCAAGACGGAGACACGTGTTGAAATCCCCACTAATCACCCATGCCTCATTGACGAGGCTTCTGGAGACACTAGCTAGATCCGACCACAAGCTTCTTTTCTCTACATCACCATTAAAAGCATAAACAAACGAGGCAACAAAGCTAAGATTCGATGGGATAGAGGAGATCAGGCAAGTAATATGTTGTGCTGAAGAAGTCATAACCGTGACTTTCCAAAAATCGGGGTTCCACCCAAGCCATATTCGGCCACCCGAATGGTGCTCATAATTAAAACACCATTTAAAACGTGGGCTAATCTCCTTAGAGATAATCTTAGCAACGTCCTTTTGCACATGAGTTTCCAAAATGCTAATCAAGGATAACTTCTTTGACAAAATGAAGTCCTTGACAAAATCAACTTTATTGTTAAGGCCACGGACATTGTAAGAACAAAAAATAGTCATTGAAACTGAGCTAAGATCTCGAAGGAGGGCCCCCAGACCCCCACTTCGCCCTCTTGATTCCCTTAGACACACCTCTCTTTTTATTCTGCTTACGATCAACCTCATCTACCACCACATTTCTGAACCTCTGTGGTGACGGGGTGCCGCCGAAAGACTAGGGGATGCAACAGGTTTCCTTTTATTCTTCACCTCCGTCCAGACCTCACCTTCCTCAACCACCTGTTTCTGACAAGTACCAAGAGGGGTTGACGACTCCGCCCCATCAGTAGCTCCCATCTTCTTTACATCCGTATTCACACCATGTTTCAGCCATTTAGAGGTAACCCCATTTTCACAACCAGAATCCAGCTGGACTCCTTTCCCCTTAGAACCAATCTTGTCCCCTTCCTCCCTTTTCTCACCACCAGAATTCACAGGATGATCCTTCCTAATCTCACCATTCGCCACCTTAAAATGAGACTTTTGAGTCCATTCCTTAATAGCCACAGGACAGACATTAAGAACATGACCCAAGGATTTGCAGTGAGTGCAAAACAAAGGCTTGTTGAAATACGAGACTTTCACCTCCACTGTAGACTTATCAATATCAACCACAGGGATAGTGGTAGGTAGCGGGTCACCCACCTTGTATTGGACGCACATCTTAGCAAAAGGCAAAATTTCAAGTTCAGAGGTGAGGGCATCCGCTCCCAGAGGAACACCAATAAAGTTCAGTCAGGCAAGTTGCTAAATTTGACCCATAAGGGCATAGAGGAAATAGGGGATTCACCACACGAAAAACCCCAGTCAGTGACCACCATCGGCCTCTGATCAAAGTACCACGTACCCTTAGAGAGGGTAGCATTTTTGTCATTCATGGAACCAAATTTAAAGATATAGGTTGTTTCATTTCTCTGCGCAACAGACATGAGGCCCCTTTTCCATACTAACTGAGCAATTTCCTTCACCCTTCTAAAAGGAAGGGATGCTTTTGTGAATTTCCCAACCACACAACATTTGAACTTTTCCGCCCCTCTTTGCAATACCTCCAGAGGTGGGTCAACCATAGTGGCTCCTATCGGGGGAGGAACATACTCAAAAGAAATCCCTTTCATAGATTTCGGAGCATCTTTTAACACCGAGGACCAGGATTTTTTCTCCCCTTCCTTGCTCTCCTTGCTCCCCTCATGACTCACTTCCCCATTTGAGGCTTTATCAACTCCCGAAGATTCTCCTGGCAAGACATTCTTATTTTTAAGAATACTCTTTATTCCAGGTGGATCGTTCCCAACCACCTCTTGTGGACCTCCTCCTGGGTTCTTCAAGGCATTAGCATTAGCCACCGTACCTTTCCCCCCTTCCTTTTGGGACAAGAAAATAGGCAATCCAAACTCATCCCGACCAGTAATGACTGTAAAGGGACTCGTCATACCCACATTAAACTCCTCATGCGCCTTAAGGTTTCCCTTCTCCATTGCTGCCAATGAGAGCCCATTGGCTTCAAGATAAGCACCAACCTCTATCATTTTCAATCGAAGCTTGAAAAGCTCATCCCTATCATTCTTATTGGTAGCAGACACCGCCGCCGCCACACGGCGAATAGAATCCCTCTCTATTGCATCTCGAACATTTTCATGGTACACCTCTTCATCATCAGAAGCGTCCTTCGTTAGCCCAGTACCTTTCGCCTCAGAGGATTCTTTCCTTGCAACATTATCTCTTTCCCCCGAGGAAACAGGGTCCACCATTTCCTCCACCGTTCAGATCGAGAAATCCTCAACCTCTCCATGAGCAAGCATCTCCTTAAACTTGTCATCATCCATGTCCTGCATATACCCCGGCAACCCCAACTCAGAATCACAATTCGAACCTTGACTTACCATAAGAACACTAGAGATGAACAGATAATAAATAATATATATAAGAAATATAGTGTTTAGGTGTAAGAGAAGAGAGAAAGTGGATTAAATGAAGGGAATATAGTCTTAAATGCTGGAGAATGTGTGTAAGAGCTTAGATCTGGGTTAATAATAATGGCGGCTAGCTAGGGTTACTAGAGAGAAGTTATAGCATTTCTCTCTAAGACTCTCATTTTAATCGTCCAAAATGATGTTTTAGTGAGTTTTAGGGGTCAAACGAGTCAAGAACATGGCTACAAATGGTTTCCATATTCAAACAAGTAAAAAATGAATCGAAACTAATTTTTTTTGTTCTAACGAGCCCAAAATGAGGTTTTTTTTTTGCTAATTAAAATTTTATACCAAAAGGAACAACCGGTACAAATCTAGGGGCATACCCCAAGAAATCAACAACTAAAACATCAAAACATACTCAATCAACCAATCAAGTCAACATAAATCCTAACAACGACCAATATTACAACAGGCCAAATATCACTCAACTGCTAAAATAGAAACCAAACTAGAGATGGTTCTTTCCGAACCCACTTTTTGAATGAAGCACAAGAGAACAGCTTCTCCCGTACCGTAGACTTGATGATCAAGCTAAGAACGGTAGTTGGATGCCCAGGCACTGTGCTGTGCACTCTATGATTTCTCTCCTTCCAGACATTGTAAATACATGTTGTAAGATAAACCCCTGCTATCCTCTTCAACTTTTCAGAAAGCCTATACGAGAAAAAATCTCCTTGATGCCACCTCGTCCAATCAACATTAACTTGGAAAGGGATTACATTACTCAGGAGCCTAAAATACGGGCAGGCCGTAAACAGATGGCCTATAGTTTCCACCCCATTCCCGCATAGAACACAAGTAAGGTCCACCTCCATGCCAAAAGTAATCATGCTATCTCTAATAAGTAACCTATTCCTAACAGCAAACCAAGTAATGAAGGCACATTTCGGGATATTGAAAGAGTTCCACACCATTTCCCCCAGCTTATAGGTAGACCATTATCCCGAATAGAAGCCCATATTGTTGCTAGCTTAACCAATTTTGCCTACCGTCCATCCCAAGTAATACTGTCACTCATGTGTATTTGGACTTGGGTCACTCGCCTTCTAACATCTATGACATCCATGTGATTAGATTGGGGAGGCCTCCAAACTCCATCATGGAGGTAATTGCTGATAGGAGCCATGGCAGTAGACTCGGCATTAGAGATTACAAAAGGCGAAATAAGAGCCAGAAGTTTCTTATCGGCCCAAGGGTCCTGCCAGAAGAGAAACCTAGAGGATCGCCCCACGTTATATCCAACGAAAGGCAAGGCCTGTTGTCTAGCATTGAGAATCTT
This sequence comes from Kitagawia praeruptora, assembly GCA_037693485.1. NCBI lineage: Eukaryota > Viridiplantae > Streptophyta > Magnoliopsida > Apiales > Apiaceae > Kitagawia > Kitagawia praeruptora. The sequence goes on along the minus strand of CM075344.1, from coordinate 90,821,127 downwards.
CCGAGCAATCCAACAACATCTATAGGGCATTGTAGCAGTCCAGAAAGCTTTGTTTCGTAACAACACATTATGAAACCAGGCTATCCAAAGAGAATCATAAGTGGGTTGGAGCAGGCGCCACAGCTGGTGCAAAATAGCTGCTTGGTTCCATTCGAATATATTCTTGATCCCCAACCCACCCTCAGTTTTTGGCTTGCAACAATCCTCCCAACTCACCTTGTAATGGCACCGCCCTGATTCCTTATAGAACCCTCCACATAAGAATTTAAACAAAAGTCTGTTGATTGCCTTAAGGACTGACTTGGGAAGGAAAATGTACATGCTCCAATATCCCACAATACTAACCATGACTTCTTTGATGAGCAGCAAGCGACCAGCAAAGTTTAGAAATCTCACCATCCATGATTCCACACGCTTGCATAGCTTTGCAACCAAGATATTGCAATCCATGCTGTTGAGTTTGCCGGTAATAAGAGGGAGGCCCAAATAGGTGACTGGGAGTGTGCCTCTCTGAAAACCTGTTACCATTAAGATTTCCTCAGCAACTTCAGTTCTCACATTTGCAAAAAAACAAATCGATTTAGCTTGGTTTGGGACCAAGTTCGAGAGGCCCGAAAATTGATGTATCCCTTCCATGAGTCTTGAAACAGATTGGACATCACCATGACAAAACAAGAAGACATCATCTGCAAAGATGATATGATGTAAATTCACCTCCTTAGTTCTCAAATGAAATTTAAAATTTGAGCCCACAACTGACTTGTTAAGGCATGCAGTGAGAGCTTCCATGGCCATAACAAAGAGGTAAGGAGAGAGGGGGTCTCCTTGTCTTAACCCAGACTCCCCTTTAAAGAAACCCTCTAAGCTTCCATTTAGTTTCACTGAGAACATAGTGGTAGTGATACAAACTCTAACCCAGTCAACAAATTTACGAGGAAGGCCCATCCGTTCCATAACCGTAAAGACAAAACTCCAATTAAGTGAGTCAAAAGCTTTGTGAATGTCAAGTTTTATAGCACAACGGGGCTGGCCATCATTGCGGTTATATCCCTTGCATAAAGCTTGAGCCAAGAAGATGCTATCTCCAATTGACCTTCCTGCTACAAACGCAATTTGGTGTTTGGATATCATGGAAGGCATAACAGACTTTAACCTTGCTGCTAACATCTTAGAAATGCACTTATACAGAACATTGCAGCATGAGATAGGCCGAAAGTGCTGCATTTGAGAAGGGATATCCTGGAACAAGGCTACAAGTGGTTTTTCCATGTTCAAACAAGTCAAAAATGAAGCCACGATAATTTTCTTGTTCCAACTGGTCAAAAATGAGGTTTTAGTGAGTTTTAGGCGTCAAACGATTCAAGAACAAGGCAACAAATGGTTTTCATGTTCAAACGAGTCAAAAATGAAGGAAAATTAATTTTCTTGTTCCAACGAGTCCAAACTGAAGCAAAATTAATTTTCTTGTTCCAACGAGTCTAAAATGAGGTTTTAGTGAGTTTAAGGGGTCAAACGAGTCAAGAACACGGCTACAAGTTGTTTTATGTTCAAACAAGTCAAAATGAAGCTAAATTAGTATTCTTGTTCCAACGAGTCCAAAATGAGGTTTTAGTGAGTTTAAGGGGTCAAACGAGTTATGAACAAGGCAACTAGTGATTCCCTGCTCAAACAAGTAAAAAATGAAGCTAAATTAATATTTTTGTTCCAACGAGTCCAAAATGAGGTTTTAGTGAGTTTTAGGGGTCAAACGAGTCAAGAACATGGCTACAAGTGGTTTCCATATTCAAACAAGTAAAAAATGAATCGAAATTAATATTTTAGTTCTAACGAGCCCAAAATGAGGTTTTAGTGAGTTTTAGGGGTCAACGAATCAAGAACAAGGCTACAAGTGGTTTCCATGTTAAAACCAGTCGAAAATGAAGCCATTTTAATTTTCTTGTTCCGACTGGTCCAAAATGAGGTTTTAGTGAGTCTTAGGCGTCAAACGAGTCAAGAACAGGGCTACAAATGGTTTTCATGTTCAAACGAGTCAAAAATGAAGCAAAATTAATTTTCTTGTTCGAACGAGTCCAAAATGAGGTTTTAGTGAGTTTGAGGGGTCAAACGAGTCAAGAACTAGGCTACAAGTGGTATCAATGTTCAAACAAGAAAAAAATGAAGTTAAATTAATGCTTTTGTTCCAACGAGTCCAAATTGAGGTTTTATTGAGTTTGAAGGGTCAAACGAGTCAAGAACAAGGCTACAAGTGGTTTCCAAGTTCAAACAAGAAAAAAATGAATCTGAATTTATAGTTTTGTTCCAACGAGCCCAAACTATGGTTTTAGTGAGTTTTAAGGGTCAAACGAGTGAAGAAAAAGGCTTCAAGTGGTTTCTATGTTCAAACGAGTCAAAAATGAAGCCATATTAATTTTCTTGTTCCAACTGGTCCAAAATGAGGTTTTAGTGAGTCTTAGGGGTCAAACGATTCAAGAAAAAAGTTTTTTTTTTTGCTAATTAAAATTTTATACCAACAGGAACAACTTATACAAATCTAGGGGCATACCCCGCGATATCAGCATTCATACACAACAAAAGCAAAGCCACAGTAGGTCACCCTACTTTTTCCATAAACAAGGGAAAAAGCTAAAACTAATCTGCAATTTTAAGTCCTGCTAGCTCGACCACCATCCAAACCCATGCTATCAGACGCATGGTAAACAAACTAAGTCCAGAGACCTCCTGATTCATTACAGGCCCACTACCGGCCCAAGCCATAGACCAAGTATTGCCTCCTAGCAATCTTCCTCCAGCACCAAGCAACGACTGCAATCTGTCAATCTGATACATGCAACTTACCTTGAACAGAGTACTATAGCAGCACCCCTGTGATGTCGAAACCATCAAGGTCGAACCCTCACCAGCAATAGACATAACATTCAAAAGAATTGAAATTCTACAATTCAACTCATCACATTCACTGTCATCCAGAGACAATCGAGTATGCTTTCCAACACCAGTAACATTAGATTTCATTCCAAACATTCCATACTTAATACAAACAGTACTAAGCACATGGTAAAACAACCCAAGGCACCAGTCACCTAAAACGCAGCTCCCAAAAACTCTAGAATCAATGGACAACCTGTTGAAACCATTACTCAGTCTCATTTTGCAATCTTCCACCCCCATATAGACAGAAAATCCCATAAATCGAACACTCAAAGTAGAATCAACGACATTTCCCACAGAAACAAATTCATGAGCAGAATTACCATGCCCAGGCGCATCTACGTACGAGCCAACAGCAGTCCTTGCAATGAACAGGGCCCCATCCCAACGTTGTGCCAAAACAAAGTTGGACACCTAACAAATACGCTTGATGTGCGATTGTCCAACAACACGCACACTAACCAAAACATCAGAAAAATAATCTCCTTCCCTCCTCCAACAAGGAGCCTCCATCAATAGGTGCCCTGCTAGCATACATATTCTCCTCTAACATGAGTCCTCTAACAGCTTTGAAAACCATTACACCTACCACACCGAAGTACCCCTTATAAACAGGACCCATTTTAAAGCTTATTATCCCATATGAGCAAACCTTCCATGCTCATTCACATCAGTATGAAACATACCATAAACAACATACGACTAGTTCACATCCCATTCCAAACCAAGCTCGAACACCCATCGAATATTACATCTTCTGAATTGCAACTGACTTTTAACTACAGAATAGTTTACGCCCCCATTCTCCTCTAACCAAGGAATAACTCCATTCTCCTGAAAATGTAGAATAACCAGACCAGGTTTCCACTTCATTCAGCAGGGCAAATCATCATGCTCATTACCCTTTGTGTTAACAGCCTCCTCAACCAGGAGAACCCCATCCATTTTCGATTCCTTTACTACAACACTTCCAATAAAATCCATGTAAAGACTTGAGTAATCACCACTACTACCATCCCTGTTCACAACATCAAACAGGTGGTGGTCATTTTCGAAAGGCTCCTTCTCAAAGGCAGCAAGAACTCTGGCCGTCACATCATCAAACACCTGGTGTACAACACAAAAGTTGCCCAAGGCCAACATTAATTCCTCAACTTTTTTTTTTTGCTAATTAAAATTTTATACCAAGAAAGGAACAGCTAATACAAATCTAGGGGCATACCCTGTAACGCCCCGACTTCCTAATACTGAAAATATACTTTTTATAATAAATTAGACTTTGATACAGGGGAATTTTAGAAAATTTTGGCATGAAGTATTCGTAAATCGGACTATCCACCTGTATTTAAATTTAATACACCAACGATTCCTCACCGAGGATCGATTCCAGGTTATGGTATGAAACAAGAATCTAAACTATACCAATTATTACAATTTCTTTCACTACTATGAATACAATTACTATACCGTCTAATCTGTAGCATAATTCCAATCCGTGCTTACCCGCTCTGACTTCGAGATCTATCCTGTATAGGCTGCCTCATTGCTCTCATATGACTTGTAAGATGTAGACATCCACCCTTAATCCTAACTGAAAGGTTAGGGAAAATAAAGCAAGAGTGAGCCAACAATGCTGAGCAAGTATATAGTATAGTGAAACAACAATTCTCAACAATTCATTGATGAACAATATCAATGATTACTTAACTCAAAAGAACATTCAATTTCCATCAGAGAAATAAGAAATTTTCATTTTCTTCAACTATACTGCCTTAGATAAAACTTTGAGAAAAAGAATATCAAGAAATTCCCCAATCATTCTTACTCCCCTTTCACGTACAATGTTACTCGAGAAGAGAATAACTGGAAAACTTCTATCCATCCTTAATCCCATTGTTTTACTGAGTTCCCAATTTTTAATCGAAGATAGAAAACAACTAACTCTGATATCCACAATTTCGAAACTAATAACCATTTACCTTGAAACATATAAAGTTCATCAAAACATTCCTTTCTTTCATCACTTTTCACTAAAACGTTCTTTTTCTCAAAACCATTCCATTTTTAAAACATACTTTTCATAAAACCTTTTAAAAACATTTTTAAGCTGATTGGAGTTTTTCCCTTAACATCGGACAATACGGGTGATCAGCCACGTAAAGTCCCCATACCGGACACGAAGTCCATCTAGACCTTGAAATTGGGTTCCCAATTAGGCAACACATTGGCCTTTAAATTGCTGGACTAGGACCACCCTAGCCTCTTACGCTAAAATAAAAATGCTGGACTAGGACCACCCTAGCCTCTTACACCTCCAATCTGAAGGAATTCGTGGAAAACATTTAGACGGAATTCCCCCACAATAAAACTTTTAAAATCTTTAAAAACATTTCACTTTTAAGTCCTTTATACTCACTGATAACAGATCAGCCCAGTATAAGGAATTTTAAAAACATCTTTAATAATTAAACCATTTTAGGGATCAACATTTAAGATTAAAAGACAGAGAAGCATTCGATACAAATAATTATGAACAACACAATAATAATATTAAGATTCAGTGAAACATTCGATATAATGAATCATAAACAAAGCAATAAGAATAAGATTCAGGGAAGCATAAGAAATTATAACAAGAAGGCAATACGATTTAAACTAAGCATGATATGGTACAGCAAAGCAGAAACATATATCAACAGGGGAACATTAATAATTTAAGGAACAAAGCAATTGTCAAGATTTTATAACTTCAACAGCAATTTAAAAGGAATCATGGATTAGAGAAAATCTGAAGTTCAAAAGAAGATTGAAGAAATTCTCAATTACACAAAAATCTCACTCTTGTCGGCTAAGCACCCATAGGCTTTAGCTGCCAGAACCGGCCTGACAATAATGAGTTTGAATAATTAAGAAGATCTCAATTCATTCTCGATTTTAACCATCACTGAGCAACACATGCTTCAACAACAGTATAAATCTCGAATTAATTTACAACAATTCGAAGAAAAACGTTCTTTGAGGAAAATTAATAAAGACGATGAATATTGATATAAAATAATTTTAAAAGAAATTAACACCTGAACGATAAGTGATGAAAATAAAAAATGATAGAATAATTTGAGAATGAATGTCTGTAAATTAATAGAAGAAAAATGTCACTGGAATAAAAATAAAGGGTATAAACACTAGCAAAATGATTTGAAAGGAACACCGCATAATTAACAGAACAGGTTCACATTATTCAGAATAAAAATGAAGAGTATAATTGCTTGCAAGAATATATCGAAAGAACAATTTTTTTTTTTTTTTTTTTTGCTAATTAAGATTTTATACCAAGAAGGAACAACTTACACAATTCTGGGGGCATACCCCGCAAAATCAACATTCAGACAACAAAGCCAAATAACATTATGGCTTGTTTGGTAACTTGGAATTCATTTGAATTCCTGGAATTGACCAAATTTAGTGTTTGGTAAGATTTAAAAAATTTGGAATTGGAATTGATGAATTCCATACCAATTCAATATTAACTATTTTTTTGTAATTTGAAATTACAAGTGAAAGATAGTCATGTGAAATTCTTCTCCACCAAAATACATGAGCATCACTTTTTTTTTGGAATTTTTTTTTCTAAAATTTTTTTAGAGGAATTTTTTTTGGAATTTTTTTTTCTGGAAAATTGTTTTCGAGAACTTTTATTTCGGGAAAAGTTTCTCGAGAAAATTTTTCCCGCGAAAAATTTTCGAGAAAATTTTATCCTGGGAAATTTTTTTGGAGAAAATTTTTTTTCTGGCAAATTTTCTTTAGAAATTTTTTTCCGGAAAAATTTTCTCGAGAATTTTTTTTCAAGAAAAATTTTCTCGAGAAATTTTTTTTCGGGAAAATTTTCTCGAGAAATTTTTTTCCCGGAAAATCTTCTCGAGAAATTTTTTTCCGGGAAAATCTTCTCGAGAAATTTTTTTCAAGAAAAATTTTCTCGAGAATTTTTTTTCCGGGAAAATTTTCTCGAGAAATTTTTTTCCGGGAAAATCTTCTCGAGAAATTTTTTTCCGGGAAAATTTTCTCGAGAAATTTTTTTACGGAAAAATCTTCTCGAGAAATTTTTTTACGGAAAAATCTTCTGGAGAAATTTTTTTCCGGGAAAATCTTCTCGAGAAATTTTTTTCCGGGAAAATTTTCTCGAGAAATTTTTTTCAAGAAAAATTTTCTCGAGAAATTTTTTTTCGGGAAAATTTTCTTGAGAAATTTTTTTCCGGGAAAATCTTCTCGAGAAATTTTTTTCCGGGAAAATCTTCTCGAGAAATTTTTTTTAGGAAAAATTTTCTCGAGAAATTTTTTTCCGGGAAAATCTTCTCCAGAAATTTTTTTCCGGGAAAATTTTCTCGAGAAATTTTTTTTCGGGAAAATCTTCTCGAGAAATTTTTTTCCGGGAAAATCTTCTTGAGAAATTTTTTTCCGGGAAAATTTTTCTCGAGAATTTTTTTTTCAAGAAAAATTTTCCCGAGAAATTTTTTCCGGGAAATTTTTCTCGAGAAATTTTTTTTCGGGAAAATTTTCTCGAGAATTTTTTTTTTTCCTGGTAAATTTTTCAAACTTACCAAAAATTTAAAATTTCTGAATTTGAAATTCTCAATACTTACCAAACAAAGAATTTGGAATTGAAATCATGGATTTCAAATTTTGGAATTGAAATCATGGATTTCAAATGAAATTGTAGTTCCCAAACGCCACCTTAAGTCATTTGACAATCAACAAACATAGAACTAAGCCTATTACAAACTTAATCTGGTGCCTCCACCAATCCTAAATTGAACCCAATACAAGCACTACGAAAGTGCAACTGAGTAAACTGCACATGGTAATACCAATACCTTCTATTGACTCCATCAAGACAATGCTTGAAGCCTGAGAAACATCCCATCCCGAAATCATAAATGGCAGGGGCACCAATCCTTGGGTAGTAAACTTTTTTTTTTTTTTTTGCTAATTAAAGTTTTATACTAAAGGGAACAACTGATACAAAGACAAGGGGCATACCCCACGAAGTCAACATGATACAAAGAATAAGAAGGTAAACCCTACTCAACTAAAACGGATATACCAGTCCTATTCTTTTACATGAGAAATAAGATGATGGTCGGGTCTTTCCGAACCCAAATCTTAAACATGCTACAAGAGAACAATTTCTCGCGCACCATGCGCCTGATCTCACTACTAACAACAGAGGTTGGATTTCCAGGGCCAGAGTTGTGCATGCGGTGGTTACGTTCCTTCCAGACATGATAGATAGTTGTGCTGAAAAACAGTTCAGCAATTGTTTTCTCCTTTGCCCCCAACTGCCTACTAACACAGTTACCTAGTTGACATTTGGACCAATTCCTAGTGAAGCGCATTGGAATGGACCTGCTAATCAGATCGAAAAATGGGCAGTCAGAGAAAATGTGACTGACCGTCTCATCGTCCACCCCACAGAGGACACACTATGGGTCTATCTGCATTCCAAACAAGAGCATTCTATCCTTCGTGAGGAGCCTGTTCTTTATGGCCAACCAAGTTACAAACGAGCATTTCGGGATATTGAATTTCCCCCATACCATATCCAACCACTGGACTTGATTTCCAGTACCCCGAATGGATGACCAAATAGAAGATAATTTAACATTCTTTGCAGACATTCCATCCCAAGTAATGGAATCAGATTTATGTATCTGGACTTGCTGAACAGCTCGTCTAATTTCAATGACATCGTTATGGTTCGAAGATGGGAGATCCCATGTCCCATTTCTAAGGTAGACGTTGATGCTTACTGAGCTTGTGGACTCGGCGGTTGAGATAATGGAGGGGGAGATGGCCAGAAGAGGCTTCCTGTTAACCCAGGGATCATGCCAGAAAAGAAAGCTAGAGTTCTCTCCTATATTATAGTGCAAGTGCTGCAAGGCCAGCTTCCTAGAATTGAATATTTTCCTCGCAATCCAACAACAGCGATACGGCATTGAGGCAGTCCAGAATTCCTTCTTCCACAGCAGGACTTTATGAAACCATGCTATCCAAAGAGAACTAGAGGTGGGGTGTAGGATACGCCACAGCTGAAAGAGAATGGCAGCATCATTCCATTCAAATAAATTTCGAATCCCAAGACCACCTTCCGCTTTCGGTTTACAACATTCCTCCCACCCTACTTTGTACTGACATTTCCCATCTGGTTTGTAGAACCCTCCCTAAAGGAACTTGAAGAATAGAGCATTAATCTTCTTAAGAATTCCTTTAGGAAGAAATAAGTACATACTCCAATAACCCACAATACTGACCAAAATAGCTTTGATCAGTTGGAGGCGGCCTGCAAAATTTAAAAATCTAGCTGTCCACAACTCTACTTTGCTACACAGTCTGGTGATCAGAGTCTGGCAATCATTTTTGCTTAGCTTACCCGTAATGAGAGGTAGACCCAAGTAGGTGATAGGCATATGACCTCTTTGGAACCCCGAATAAGCAAGAATATCATCAACAACTTCCTGTCTAACATTGGCAAAGAAACAAGTAGTCTTTGCAAGATTAGGCTTGAGGTTAGAACAGGTTGAAAAAAGATTTATCCCATCCAATAGTGCTGAAACTGAACTAAGATCACCATGACTAAACAGGAAAACATCATCAGCAAAAATAATATGGTTCAGGTTTACCTCCTTTGTTCTCCAATGGAATTTAAAGTTAGGATCCCTGGCCACCTTACTCAGACAAGCTGAGAGAGCCTCCATGGCTATCACAAACAGATAGGGGGACAAGGGGTCACCCTGCCTCAGGCCAGACTCACCTTTGAAAAAACCTTCAAGACTGCCATTTAACTTTACAGAAAACATTGTGGAGGTGATGCATTTCTCCAGCCACATGATGAACTAGTGGGGAAATCTCATTCTTTCCAGTATCATAAACAGGAACTTCCAGTTTAGGGAATCAAAAGCCTTATGGATGTCCAACTTTATAGCACAGCGGGGTTTACCTGAGTTGCCATTATAGTCTTTACATAAAGCTTGTGCTAGAAAGATATTGTCACCAATGGATCTCTTGGCTACAAACGCAGACTGCACCGGAGAAATAATAGATGGAAGGACAGCTTTGAGTCTCTTGGCCAGCATAGAGGAAATACATTTATACAAGACATTGCAGCAAGAGATGGGCCTAAAGTGTTGCATTTCTGATGGGTTAGCCTGCTTAAGAACTAGGCAGATAGAAGCAGCATTTATCACTCTAGGCAGGTGCAGAGTATTAAAGAAATACATAATACCTTTTGTCACATCATTTCCCACCACATGCCAAACAGACAAATAGAATTCAACAGTGAACCCATCCGGTCCTGGACTTTTGTTCTTTGCCATTTTTTTAAGGGTGCTCAACACTTCACTTTCAAAGAAAGGGGCAGCCACATGATCGATCTGGGAATCTGAGAGAGAGGGAAGAGGAATGTCATTTGGAAAATCAGCTACCTCAGACTTTTTCCCCAAAATGTCTTTATAGAAATCTATCGCCACCTTGGCCATATCAGCATGCGAAGAGTGTGAAACTCCCTCCGAGTCACGAAGAGAGATAATCTTATTAGTATTCCAGTTCCCTCTGCAGGAGTTATAGAAAAACTTACTATTGCCATCACCAAGTTTTAACCACTGTATCCTGGATTTCTGCTTTAAGAACTGCTCCTCCAATCTTAAGGCTGCGGAATAGTTCTCGATAAACTCCTTTTCTTCTTCAAAATATGTAGCAGTGGGGTTGACAGGCATATCCCTCTAAAACTGAGATAGAGCATCCCGAGATAAAATCACTAACTGATGGATATCCCCCACCTTTCTGTTTAGGCCCTTAAGAGCCAACTTTACATTTTTGAGCTTTGAGGTCAAAATAAACCAAGGGTTTCCCTCTACCTCCACAGACCAAGCTTCCACCACAGTTTCCAAGAAATAAAGATTCTCAATAAGGTGATTAAAAAATTGGAAGGGCTTCACCCCGGAGGAGAAACTAGTTCCAAGCAAAGTGATTGCAGGGCAATGATCAGACAAACCCCGAGAAATGAATTCCACAGAAGAGCAAGGGAGCAAAGAATGCCAATTGGAGTTAACTAACACTCGGTCCAACTTTCTGAACTTTGGCTGTGTAATATTGCTGTCCCACCAAGTAAAGAAATGTCCCGAATACCGAAGATCGGTGAGACCATTTGCAAGCAAAAACTGTTTGAACTCATCCATTCCAGCAGTCCAGTCTAGAACTCCTCTCTGCTTTTCATCAATGCTAATGCAAGAGTTGAAGTCACCACATAAGACCCAGGCTTCATCATTCAAACCATTTGCTAGCCCTGCCATATCATTCCATAATGGCCTGCGATCAATCGCTTCATTAAACCCATACACAAACGAGATAACAAAGTTTGTGTTGTTCTCAATAAGAGTGACAGAGCATGTGATATGCTGACTAGAAGTAGCAATAACCAAAACATTCCAAATAGAGGGGTTCCACCCCAGCCAAATACGGCCTCCCGGATGATGATCATAATTAAAACACCACTGAAACCGTGGATTAAGAGTCCGGGAGATAATCCTAGCAACGTCAGTTTGGACATGAGTTTCCAAAAGACCTATCAGGGACAATTTGTTATTTGAAATAAAGTCCCTGATAAAACCAACTTTATTATTGAGGCCTCTAACGTTTTAGGAACAAAAAATAGTCATAAGAGACATTATGACCTTGAGGAGGGGGTTCGTCCCCCCCTTCCCCCTCTTTTAACTTTCTTATATGGCTTTGGAGTTCGAGAGCCATGCTTCTTATCTATCTCATCAACCACAATGTTTTGAAATTGCTGGGGTGTGGAAGCATCTGGAGAAATGCTTGGAGATGCCACTGGTTTCGTCTTCGAACGAACCTCAGTCCACCCCTGATCTACTTCCTCTACTATAGTGTCTACTGTGGGGCTTTGGTTATTCCCACCCTCGTTTGTAGCAAAATTTGGCTGCACCATTTTGGCCATTTCACTCACCGTTTGACTCACCTCCTCTCCTGGAACTACTTCCTTTTTTTTTTTTTTTTTTTTTGCTAAATACCTGGAACTACTTCCTTTTGTTCAACCACCACCTTTTGTGCTTTCACTTCTTTTTCTTGGCCATGTTGCTCCACTTTATCCTTACCTTTTTCCATTCTTGGGATGCTCATTTAGATCAACTTTTGTAGGTTTAGAGCCCCCTGCAGTCCATTCTCGAGAAGCCACTAGGCAAACATTTATGATATGACCAAGTGATTTACAATGGGTGCATACCGTTTGGCTTATTAATATAGGTGACTTTAACCTCCACTATAGAGCCATCCAGATCCACCACTTTTAGGATAGGCGGTAGGGGATCCCCCACTTTATACTGCACACACATTTTAGCAAATGGCAAGATTTCTAGCTCAGAGGTGAGGGCATCAGCCCCCAAGGGCTTGCCAATGACACTAGCAACACGACTAAGACCCTCCCGTGTCCAGTAGCAATCTGGTAGGTTGGCCAATTTAACCCACAATGGCATTGAGGTAATTGGTTCTGAACACACAGTAAAACCCCAAACAGTTAGGACCAGAGGCCTTTTATCGAAATACCACGTACATTTGCTTAAAACTGCATTTTTCTCATTGGTAGAGTTGAACCTAAAAACGTATGTAGATTCATTTCGCTGAGAGACCATGGTGAGGCCCTTCCTCCAGGCTGAAAATGCCACCTCCTTTACTCTCTTAAATGGCAAAGTTCCTTTGGTAAATTGACCCACAATGCAACATTTGAATTTTTCCGCACCTTTCTTAAGAACATCCTCTGGGGGGGGATACAACATCTGAGCCTGCAATTGGAGGGACATAGTCAAATTTCACTTCTTTGAAAGGTCCAGGGGCCGTTCTTAGCACTGATGACCAGGATTTAGTTCCTTTGGTCCCCATTTCGGTCTTCTCATTCTTCCCCCCATTTTTGGTGGTGTCATTGTTTACTTTTTTTTTTGCTAATTAAAATTTATACCATAGGAAAATGATTACAACTCTAGGGGCATACCCCGCGATAAGTAACACATCTACCTAGCGGAACAACAAAGATAAAACATTAATAATGCTAGATAAACTAGCAATCAACAACATCAAAACACAAACACAATAACAATTCTAGATAACCATTAAATTAATCCCGATTAAAATACCACCAGGAAATAAGTGGTCCCTCCACAAGCTTCAGTCACTGCCCACATATAACATGGGACAAATAGCATCACCTCATTCATCTTGGGCATGGCCAACATAAAGCATCCAGGTTTATGCACAATGCCACCTCCACCTTCGACCCATTGGTGCATAACAAGCACCATCCAAGTTCCCTGCATTGCAGCGCATCTAATTGACAAACACATATAGAAGTTCATGCCAAAATCACGAATAGTAATCGTGGCAACCCCATCGCTAACCGCAAAGAACTGAATGCCCTGGGGTACAAACAACCCCCAATCATAGGCCATCCCTTTAACACCTGCATCCCGAATTTGCAGAGACAAAAGAGACGCCTCGCCCAACCGGGAGTCCTTACTCCTCACATAGGTATCTAAAGCATCCTCCACCCATAAAGGGTCTTCAACCAATCCCTTCATCTCAAGGGCATCATAACAAGCAAATAACCATGTTGCAATGCGCATTGCACACACTCTGTGAACATCCAGCTCTACACCTTGCCCCATCGCGCCCTCACCATTCAATGTCGAGTAATAACTACAATGAAAACAATTAAAATAAGTGTAACCCCCTGGTTCACACCCAAGAATCCTAAGCATACGCCTCAACATCCTTTTTGTCCCTTCCAGAACACAACCGTTACTCCTTAAATACTCAAAGGCTTCATCAACATCCTTTCCATTCAGCTTGTGACCCACCTCCTCATCCATAATCAACTTCATATTGACCTGACTGTCATTAACAATAGTTACTTCTTGATCAATAATAACCTGGACATTATCCTTCCACTTCACTGATTTCTTCACAAGTTTGACAACCTCCACATTAAGAGTAGACTTCCTAAGGCAAGCCTTTCGGCAAACCACTAGATTCTCTCTAGGCCAGTCATTTTCACCCAAAATTGGAAAGTCAATACCCTCATCCATCAAAGAGGAATTGACTCCCAAATCCACATTAGCACTAATAGAAATGTCAGTTGCTTCCGATGAATCGGACATTTCAATATTGAAATCTTTAATTTCAACAACCAAATCGTTAAAAGTAACTTTCTTCTTGGAGTAGTAGATCTTACCTTCAAACGAGCTACACGTCCTAGAAGCAATCCCGGTTGTGGGAGTGAAGGCCCTCCCCGACACCTCCAGCCCATTTTTGAGACCAGAAGCACCAAACTCCGTACACTCCGTCTCAAACTTCAATCTCTCAGCTACCTGAAACAAGGGCTTAATCTTCTCCCTTCCAGGAGAGGAGCCACTCTGAGTACACACCCTGAGCACACCCTTCGGACTATCCTCCAAAGGATACACAGTCACAAGGTTCTCCGAAAAGGAGACCCTCTTCGGACTCCTAATCGGATTACCCACCGGATGGCAAACTACAGTTCCTCGCACACGGGGAGGAATCACGGTCACTAGGTTCTCCGAAAAAGAAACCTTCTTCATCAAACTAATAATTATATAATAAATATATAAAGAAATATGGTGTTTGAGGTGTAAGATTAGAAGAGGAAGGTGAATTTGGGAAGGCTAAAGAGAAGAATTGATGAAGAAATGGTTCAGATTAAGGTTTGAATTTGGTGTCGGCTAGGTTTTTTAGAGAGAGGTTAGAGAGAAGTTAGAGCAAATACGACTCTCATTTTTTTAGTAATTGAAGGAGGAGCTTTGTGTCATTGTTTACTTTGTCTACAACAGGTTCCTGCATACTCTTCGAGCTTTCGCCCCTTTCCAAACCCCCAGAATTAACATTCTTTAGGATTCCTTTAACCACTCCCGCCCCCTTCTCGTTGGCAGCTAGGTTCTTAGGTATTTCCTTGTTTAAAAAAATGGGAAGGCCCATCTCATCTCTACCATCAATGAAACGCACTGGGCTAACTAACCCTGCATTAAACCTCTCTTTATCTTTCAAAATTTCTTTTTCAACTTCACTCACCGAAAAACCCTTCTTGGCAAGAAAGCTATGAATATCCATCATTTGGTTGCGGAGCTTTATAAGGTCCTCTCTTTCATATTTGTTGTTCGCAACCACACCCTTTGCTACCATGTGAATCGTTTCTCTCTCTATCGGATCTCTAGCGGTCTCATAAGAAGCTTCATCCTCACCAGAGGATATCTCACATATCTTCTCAGCTGAGACACCTCCCTCTAGAGCATTAGGCACTACTAGAGCTGGAAAATCCTCAACTTCTCTTCGTGCAAGCATTTCCTGAAACTTATCATCCTCCATATCCTGCATATAGCCAGGTAAGCCAGATTCAGAGTCGCAATTCGAATTTTGACTCACCATGGGAGTACTGACCGAAAATTAGTAAAATAGGTATAAGAAATATGGTGTTTAGGTTTGGGGAACAAGAGAAGGTGGAGTAAATGAGGGGAATATGGAATTTATGATGAGGAAAGTGTGTAAGAGATTAGATCTGAAGTTTTAAATTTGGCGGCTGGCTAGGGTTTTGAGTTTTAGAAAGAAGGAGAAGCTTCTCTCTCTAGGACTCTCATTTTTTTTTTTGTGGAGGGGTAGTAAACTTGCCTCAATACATGAAGTTTCCAATTCCAATATCTCAACTCTTTACTCTCTTTGTACATCAATCTCTATTTCTTATTGACTGGCTTTGTGTTCAGTCATCCATTTCTCTTTCCTTATCACTAGTCAGCTTCTACATGCACACACTCGTCTACTTCGCTGAATTACTCGTTCCTCAGAATTTCCACCTTTACATACACTGGCTCTAAGTCGGCCTTTTACTGGTACCTATATCAAAATAAAGTACTACTTCAGTACACTTATAACCGTAACCGTCTAACTCTGTTCTACCCGAACGCATCCTAATACGCTTTACAATTAACATATATAGTTCATACATATCATATTCTCGAAATAGTAACATATAATCACATAATCACATAAGCACTTAGCACGTATTATTATCTTACACTTATATTTCATATCACATCTATATCCTTTACACATCAGAAATCTTTATCAACATACCCCCAAGATAATAAAATAATTCTAATAAAAATTGGACAGCACCTCCTTTAAAATATCGTCTACCCTGTCATAATAAAATCAACCAATTCAAGCACACATCCTTTGCTTTGAAATTACTCAATGCAATCTCATATTCATCACAATCATACTAACATACACTTTGTATAAATTCTGACAACACACTTCACATATACATACATACTTATCCAATCTCACAATCCAACAATTCATTTATAGCTCTCTTTATTCTTACAAATCAATTTAATATCCTTAATAGAGAATTAACAATTATAATTATTATTATAAATATAACATGCAATTTACTACACCGCTAAACAATCAAAGATCAATTTAAAATTCAATTACAACTCATAGACATAAACCATTTATTAAAGAACTTCGAACTGATTATTGTTATTACTAAAACCTTGAATACTTATGCTAACCATTTCATATACATATTAATGTAGACAACAAAATCAAAATCGACAATCAGCAAAACAATCCAGGAGCACCTAAAACTCTGATAATTTCCAAAACCTTCACCAAAAACCATGTTTAAATCAGCCATTCAACTCGTTATTAAACAATTAACATAACTACCATCTAAATTCCTACCATCATTCCTTTAGATATACATATTTGAACAACTGCAAGCTTCGACCCAAATTTACAATTCCTCGAGAGCTATTTTTTTTGAACCGCACCCACAATTGTAATACAACTCGAAAGCAAATTACCCATACAAATAAAACACAGACTATTCACCCTAAGACACAACGAATTAGCACATACCCACAATCCAACTTTGCACTAAGGACTCCCACAATAACCTCAGGTGACATAAGTAACTAGAACAGGACACTCAGCTGAAAATCACAGCACCACCACACCACTACACGCTGCAACCAGGAACAGGGGAGGGGAGGAAACCAACGTAACTCAGCTCCAAATTTGAACCAATACAAGATACACACACACAGAACTCATATACGCAGTTTACAAGCCAACCCAATTCTGTACACCACAGTTACGATTAAACAACATCAATACAACCATTAAAATCAAACACAAGAGATCAGATATATCACTGGAATTTTATTGAGAAAAAAATGAGAGTCGTATGCTCTAACTTCTCTCTAACCTCTCTCTAAAAGCCTAGCCACCACAAAATCTTTACCTTAATCTACACAATTTCTTCATCAGATCTTCTCATTAACCTTCCCTAATTCACCTTTCCTCTTCTAATCTCTCACCTCAAACACTATATTTCTTACTATATAATTATTTTCTAATGAAGAGGGTTTCGTTTTCGGAAAACTTAGTGACTGTGATTCCTCCCCGTGCGAGAGGATCTGAAGCTTGCCTTCATGTGGATAGTCCGATTAGGAGTCCGAAGAGGGTCTCCTTTTCGGAGAACCTTGTGACGGTGATCCCTTTGGAGGATTGGAGATCTATGGATCGGCCTCTTGATTGTACCAATGGACTGGTTAAGAACCAGTTTCGAGTTGTGTCAAAACCCCGGGAGGATTTGATGTTGAGTATGAGTCCAAAAAAGGTGACTTTTGCGGAAAAATTGGTTACAGTGATTCCCAATGATACTCATGATGAGGGGTTGCTGTCGAAGAGGATGAAGTCCGGACACGATGTTGAGTCTGGTATGAGTAGAATCAGTAATAGAAGTTTGGACGGGGTAAGTGATAACAGCGATGTTATGGTTGTTAATGGTGTCTTCGATGTTGGTAAGATCCAAATCGGGGTCACTAAGGACGCAATTCAAGAGGGCTCCTTCAAGGGGTCGAGGGGCTCATTGGGCTTGAGGTACAGAGGGCCCCCAACTGAGGATGAACTCAGACTGTTTGAGGAAATGTCTAGCATAAATGTTTTCGTTAAATCGAAATATGGCTTTGAGGGAATTTGCTCAAGCGTTCTTGAATATGGCGAGGATGTCGGGGTGTTTCTCGATCATACTTTGTTTAGTATATGGCTAATTTGGGATGGTGACATTGATGTCAAGGTGTTCGCTATTTTTCACAGGTCTATGTCTGATGATATAGTTGAAATTGAGGATTCTTGTAGGAAGTGTCATGTAGTGCTATGGGATCAGGGGGGTTGCCATCCTGAAGCATTTAAAAGTTTTATGAGATTGAATGTTTTAAAGCATGATGTAATCAGGGTACATTCTCTGTTTTTTAAGGGTGCCATGTTTTGTGGTGCTATAAGTGAACAATGTTTGCCAAGGGTTAGTATGCTTGAGTTTCTGATGGCTGGAAAACAGGGCTACAAGGCTGCTCGCCTTGGTAGAAGGGGAGACCTTGATAGTGGTGACATTTCTGCGGTTAGAAATGTCTACCAAATGGACAATGTGGTTCTCAGATGCAAGACGGTGGAGCAGGGCTTCAAGGCCTATGTTGTGGTTGGAAAAGCTAGCACGGTGAATGTAGCTGAAAGTTTTAGGTGTAATCTGTTTGCTGAATTTGGGATCAATCATGGATTATGTGATGGGCTCCTTCACAAAGCTCATGGTTTTTTTCGTGGTTTTCTGAATTTGATGCTAAGAATTAAAATTCTTAGTGCGTTTCTTTATGATCTGGCATAGGTTATTTTGATGGTTTTGTTAGGCTAGAGTCATGCTTAGCCTAGCTAGTTTGGTTGTTGACTCAATTGTTAATTGAGTATACTGTGATGTATTTTGTTGTTATTGTTGGATGTTGCTTTCGCGGGGTATGCCCCTAGAATTGTATCTAGTTGTTCCTTTTGGTATAAAATTTTAATTAGCAAAAAAATAGAAAAAAAAAAGATATACACTGGAATATACATACAGAACCGTAAGTACGAACACAGGACACACACAGCACCCACTGAACACAATGATTCACACACAAATTATATACACACACACGAATTCTAATTAACACAAACCTGAGTATATATGTACAAACACTCACACACACAAGCTGTATGTACACACACACACACGATTCCATCACACACCCACACGCGGTTGCAAGGGGAGAACAGAGCTGCAGCCAGCATCCACAAATTCGTGGCTAGGAAAGCTCAGAAAACCGAACGAGAGAGAGAGAGAGGAGTGATTTGAGAAATATCGTGGAGAGAGATAGGGAGGGAGGTCAAGAGAGATTGAGAGACTTCAAGAATGTTCGAGAGAGGCAAAAACAGAGCCGACTGAAAGAAATGAGAGCTGGGGTTTTATGTAGAAAGAGATAACAAAACTTTAATAATTTCAACATTCTGAAAATCTAATTAAAAATCAATTATTCAACCTTCGAAAATCATAATCAAATGGAAAATAATTAAAAATTTAAAATTTAAAAATTCTAAAATCAAGAGTATGAATTACAAGCACACACAAAATTTTAAAATATTATTAGGATCGAAAATGAATTTTATATGAATTTTACAAGATTTAATCTTTAAAATACAAAACAATTCATAAAAATAATTTTTTTAAAAAAAAATCTTTCAAGATTGAGAATAATTCTCTCAAAAATCTAAAAACTAGATAAATGTGCAAATGTAATATTACAAAAGATTTCGTGATTTTTAACAACTCTACTGATTTTATACAATTCATAGAAGATGAATAAAACATGTTTTTGACATGTTTATCCACCAAAAATGCAAAATAACTCATAATATCATTTTAAAATCTCTAGAGGCTAAAAATAATTTTTCTAATATTTTTAAAAACTATTTAAATATGCAAAGATAATAGTGTAAAGGATATCACAATTCTTACTACCTTCAATGATTTTATAAAATCCTCAGAAGATCAATAATGCATAATTCAAATAGGTTTTAATCATTAAACATTCAAATAAAAATAGACAGACGTACACGTCACACATACATCATCATATAATCATGTAAACATGATGTCACATATATTTTATCTAAAAAAATTTCACACCATATATTCCACATTTAATATTAAATAATAATAATAATAATAATAATAATTACAATATTTTCTAAGGCGTTATATACCCCGCGAAATTAATATTTTAAACACTACAAAGTCATAAACAGTAAGTAACTTTACTGTCAGCAAAAGCAACTACCAGAATAAACTAGAAACAAGTCATACACCTATAAAAATCTGAGAGCACATGATTTTCATCCCGGATAACATTTCCTTCATATCTCGGATGTACCTAACCTATTCAACAGGCTTCTAAAAATGAGAGTCGTCTAATTTCTCTCTAACTTCTCTCTTCTCTCTCTCTCTAAATTCAAATCACTTTCTTCATCAGATCAAATCAGCCTCTCGAATCCCTTTCTTCACCAACCCTCCTAACTCAAACACTAAATTTCTTTTTCTGTTCCATGTCCCGTAAAAGGGTTTCTTTCATGGATGTCTCCATAACGGCGGCTGATGTCACTGATAGTGTGAAGCTAACCCAGAAGGGGTTAGAACCGGCAACGAGCTCGAAAAGGGTTTCATTTGCAGTTGATTTGGTATCGATTATACCATCTGTTGGCCCCTGTTCCAGGAATGTTTTGGGATTTGAGGCTGATGTGAGCCCTAGAGTGGCTTCGTCTAGTGGTGACACGAAGGGGAACATAGGTGGGAACACCTGCGTTGCTGAGGGACCTAGATTTGGGATTGCTATGCGCACTCGTAGTCTGGTCAAGCACCAAGTGATTGATGGTAAGTTTTTCTCCCAAAAGGACAATGTTAGACCTATTGAATTAGGTGTAGATTCTCTTGTTGAGTTTCCTGATTCTTTGAATCCTAGATCTGTTAAGGATTGGGAAAATGTGGGGGAGGGTTCCTCGGGTTTTTCATTGAGCCCTGGTAGGGATCTGGCTGGTAGCTCCATTACGGGGATGGGGATGGGTTATAATCAGGGCGCGGGCTTTCTGGCTGGCTCTCAAGAGTTCCATGAAAATGAAAATGATAATGTTTATGATGTTGGAGTGCTGAAAGGAAATAGCACCAAAGATGTTACTGAGGTCTCTGCAAAGGAGGAGGCTCTTGGCTGTTTGAGTTCTATTATTCCGGGGAATCTTAGTTATGTAAATGATGTAGATTCTGGAGATGAGGAAGTCATTTCAGGTATGGTGACGTCACTTGTTCAAAGAATAGTGACTGATGTCTCTTGGGATAGGAATCCTAAGAGTAATGAGCCAAATGATGACTCTGATCAGGGGAATCTGATCATGGGCTTGAACCTTACGGCTCCCAAAGCTGCGGTTTCTCTTAAACCTAGCGCTCATTCGCCTTCTGGTGCTATGAATGAGATTAAGGACAGGAACTCTCCTGTCTCGATTGGTCCTGTTTGTAAAGGTGTTGGAAATTCTGAGGTAGAAGACTCTGATTGGGATAAGGTGGCTGCTAATCAGTTTTTAATTAAGGCTAGGAACTATTTAAAAGTTCTGCATATGTTTATTGAATTTATGGGGTATGAGGTCCTAGTGCTGAGCACAAATAGGGAATCTTTGACTAAGTCTTCGGGTAAATTTCTGGTTGATTTATTTGAGTTTGTTCAGGATGAGGAACTTTGTGAGACTTTTAATTGTATTGTCCAGTTGCAAGACTTTACGGTCAAAAAGGGGATTGAGATACCAGCTGATGGCATTCCTTTGGATGTGTTTTTTCATGACAATGGGGACCCCAGGGAAAGACTGGAAACTAAATTGGAGCATCGGGTGAAAGCTGATGACATTTCTGCAAAGCCAGACAAGAACAGGCTTACATGGAAGGATGACTTTGTATCCGCTGAGAAGCCGATGGGTGTGTGCTTATTTGATGGTTCTTCAGGGTTGGGTGTCTCTGGAAAAGGCCAGGGTGCTTCTGCGTTAAAGGAGATCTTGTTAAAGGAAATTGAACATGAGGTTGATGAGGCTTTTGAATTTTTGAAGGGGAAGGACTTACATGATGACACCTCTGCTATGGTGATTGACAGCACTGGGTCTGGTGTTGGGAATGGGGATGACATCCCATGGGAGGAATTCCCAAATGTTAGCACCCTTCCCTCTATTGATATCATGGATACTGTTATGTTCAAAGATGGCACGGGCAGGGGAACTCACAACTCTCCTATGCATAAGCTGCTGGAGTTTGATGTGGTGCAGAAATGTACTGCGGCTGCGGGAGTCACTTGTGAGGAAGCACCTATGGAAGTTGATGCTGAGGGTGTCAAGGACAAAATGGGCAGAGACATGGTAGCTACTGTTGTTGATCAGGCGGTGGAGAACCCGAACGTTGATCACGCTAGTGACCGGATGGAGAAGGAGCAGGCTACCTATGATCATGATATGGGCACGCTTAACAATGAGAAGGCCACGAAAGTTCGGTGGACCAAATCCAAGATCAAGCAGTGGAGAGCAACCCGAGGTGGGCACTCCAACAGGACTTAAAAATGGCTGCTTAATCCTCTGTTTCCTTTCTCTCTTTTGTTGTGTTGATTGCCAAATGACTTTATGTTGATTGGCTATGTTTTTAGCTGTTTGTTGACTCTGCGGGGTATGCCCTGATTGAACAAATTTGTTTGTTGTTTTCGCGGGGTATGCCCCTAGACGTGTTTATGTTTGTTCCTTTTGGTATAAAAATTTTAATTAGCAAAAAAAAAAATAAAAAAAAAATAACATTTCCTTCATGCAAGCAACCAAAACAGTAACCTTTACCCCGGAGTAAAGCTTCTCTGCATCCTCCACTTCCTCGCCTTTCCTGGACACCAACTGGATAATAAGCCATGATTGTTCTAGGCTATCAACGATCCCCTGCATCATTGAGTCTAGCATAATGCAATCTGCGCAATAACCTAGCAGAATGCAAATTTTGCGCTCTCCATCAAACACCTGGTAGCTTCCCACAAACCAACTAGTCTTTAAATCATGTACTATCTCCTGAACCAATAGAGCAGTGCCGTGACTGCCCTCAACATGTATCCACTGCATCAGCAAGAAAACCAAAAAAACCTCCCTCCTCAACATGAGAGTTGGCCTCCAAAAAGGCACCTCATCGGCTAACTTTTCATTGGAAGGAGAACCAACCCCCAGCTGATGAAAAATGCCCATATGACATCCATCATACTTGACCATATACCCTGCCCTGGTTTCCTTAATCAACCATGCTACACAAACACTACAATCGGTAGAGACTACCTTCATAACATTGCCACCATCTAGCTGGCCAGCTGCTTGATTTTTTTCAAGAGAAAGAGAACACATGTTCCTCTTCTTCATCAACAAACCAGGAATATCCCTCACTGGTTGACAAACAAACATCACACCGTCATCTGAAATAAAATAGCTGCTTCCATTCCTGGTGACGAAGACAACCTGCTCGGAATCAATGATAAATCTGACCAAGATTCCATCAATACCCGTTGCAACTTGCGGACCATAGGCTTTTAAATTCCTCAGCATATTCGAAATATCCTTTCCATTAGGTCTGAAACCCACAACACTGCTATTTTCCATACATTTGCAACTGCTAATCAGACCACAATGCAGTTCATTGATGCGGCGGATGTCAACAAAGCCTACAAAATCAGACTCCAGAAAGTTGTTTCTCCGTTCAAAAAAGAACCCAACATACTTTACATAAAAAACATTGAGGTTTTCACCTACAATCCATTGACAGACTCCAAGGTCTTGCTTGGACATACAATCGAACATTAAGTACTCCGAGTATCTCTTGGCAGAGGCCTGATTCATTCGAACAATGAAACCAACATTAAAACCTTGAGTAATGAGGATACTCGCTCTGTCTTTAACACCATCAGGATAACCAGTTAGCCGGTTCATCGAAACCCAAGTAAGATTAGTGGCCATAGAGTGGACACGCAAGTTCATGTCGTGCTTTGTTGTATGAAACAACTTCTTCACAAACAAGTCAATCAAAACAAGTCTCTTTGACAAACCATCAAACACTTGATAGTCATATCGAATAAGACAATCCTGCCTCGTATCCCATGGCCTCCCGACACAACCACCAAATAGAAGACCATACATCTTTAACACCATTGTACGGCTTGTTACATAGCTTCGCGACATGTTAGCAAAGTTTCTAAGAAACAATTCAACAAAAACCTCAATGCACAGATCCAAATCGCACGTATCCAGCTTGTAAACCAAGTTTACAAAATCTCGGTGAGGCAAACCATCAAACGGATGGTTGGCTGCAACAAATATCCCTTTCAAAGCTTCAGCCACACCCAGAGCCATCGCCCTGGCTACGGTGAGCTTTACCAACAACTACCCCGTCGGACACGCGAAACCATCCTTGAGAGACAACAGTCGCACCTTCAATGCATAGAACAGGCGCATAAACCGAATCGGTCGAAGATAAACCACCTCTCAATAAAACTAGCAGACCTTCCATAAATCAATTAAAAGATCGATTAGAGCACAGAGTGCTCTCAACATAAGTGGTTCCGTCAAACAGAACCTCAACAAACACAGCTACGGAAAATAATTGATGTTCAACGTAGAGCAAATCGGACAGACCCACATTTGTGTCCATACCATCTCGCAAATAGATGGAGAAATCCTCCAATTCATCAACCGATAACTTGCAGTTCTTAAAGAACTGGAAGGGCGAACGAATAAACTCAAGAGATACACATCCATTTCCTTAAAAGAATTCGACATAGTCCAGAGCTTTAAATCATCAGGTAAAAGACCACAACAACCAAACCCAATCCTACCCTCAGTTAGAATTGGACAACAACAGGGCAAATCATCAACAACCTCTACTCAAGAGAGAGGCATCAAAGAACTCACCAAACTTCGATTAGAAGATGGTGACAGAGAAAACGAACCCATAAATAAAATATTATAAGAAATTTGAGGATAGCGGTGGGAGATAAGAAAGGAGAAGGTGGATTTAGGAAGGGGATATATAGATCTGATGGATTTAAGGTGTAGATAAGGCTGAATTTTCATGGCGGCTAGAATAAATTTAGGGTTTTTAGAGAGATGTTAGAGAGAAGGCAGAGAACGACTCTCAATCCTACCCAAGAAGGATGCTACCCATTAATTCCTCAACTTGATACCCATTAACAAATATTATAAGAAACCCTTCTAAATCAAGGGTTTTAAAACCATGTCTATACCCTTTCCCTTGGAGATCCCATCCTTGACATGAGTAGAATGAAAATCAAACTGAGCACCAATGCTATCTTGCGTCGCCATGGCACCATAAGGCACAGGACACTAGACTCCCGAGGCCTTCACAGGACTTTCGTCAACCAGTTGGCGGGCGTTCTTCACAAGTTCCTCTTTGCAAAGAGAAACCTCACCATTTACCACAAAAGGATGAGACCTACAACCATCTGAGCCCAGAAAGTTGCTATCGCAAACATACTCCATCTGCTTGCAACCAGTAGGCTGCAACCTCTCACCGGACTGAGTCGACAAATCCTGCTCTCCATTAACTAACCCAGTAGAAAGACGAGGGTAATAAACCCTGACCTCCGGTGAAAAGTGACCCTCTTCGAAACCTGCTCCCCCTTAACTAACTCAGTAGAAGGGGCACCGTGCAGACACTCAAGAAGACTAGAGTAAAAAAGCCTAACCTCCGGCGAGAAAGAGACCCTCTTCGGACTCATTTTCAAAACTTTTAGAGATAATATATATAAAATAAGAAATATGGTGTATAGGTGGGAGATTTGAGATGGAACATGGAATTATGAAGGTCGATTGTATAGATCTAATGGGAATTTGTGTTAGAATTAAAGGCGGCTAAGAAGGGTTTTAGAGAGAGAGGTTAGAGAGAAGGCAGAGAACGACTCTCATTTTTTTATGGTGGTTATTCAAGAAAAAAGTTACAAATGATTTCATGTTCAAACGAGTCAAAAATGAAGAAAAATTAATTTTCTTGTTCCAACGAGTCCAAAATGGGATTTTATTGAGTTTAAGGGTCAAACGAGTCAAGAACACGGTTACAAGTGATTTTATGTTCAAACAAGTCAAAATGAAGTTAAATTAGTAATCTTGTTCCAACGAGTCCAAAATGAGGTTTTTTTATTTTATTTTATTTTTGCTAATTAAATTTTATACCAAAAAAGGAACAGCTAATACAATTCAAGGGGCATACCCCGTGAAATCAGCATGCAAACATAACAAAAGTCATAATAACAGTAAGTCACCTTATTGTCAACATAAACAAGATAAAGCTAGATAACCTAGTTGATCACACAAAATAACAACTATGCCATAAAAGTGTATCGTCCAAGGTAGCACTGCAGAGTTGCAGTAATCTCAGCATCAAGCCAAGCAAAGCAAAACCATTCATAGTCACTAAGGCTAGACCACAAATCACCCAAGGCATCAGGTCAAACCAACTCGTTCTTTTCCAGATTAAGAGCCACCAGGATCCCTGTAGTGGCAGCCCTTTATCACTGCTACGAACACTGCCGATCCTCGACAGGTCTACAGCCAATCTTTCCATCTCAAATGCCACCTCACTAAGAGTCCCCTGACATGGGCTCCAAGCACCAGTTCTTGCAGCCTCCTTATCCAACAATTTATGTCCCTGGTAAGAGCGTAAAGATGAAGAACAATCCATCAAATCATGCTGATAATCCTTAAGATCATCATTAACTCTTAAACCAGAGCTCATCAAGGGAACATAGCCATCGTGAACGGTAAGCTCAACACGAGTGACACCTCCATACAGTATCCCAGCAGCTAGAAAATCAAACCATACTTTGTGACTTGGGACAGCGTAAACACTACAGTCAACAACAGCCTCACTAAGATACATGAATAATGAGAGTCCTAGAGAGAGAAGCTCCTCCTTCTTTCTAACCCTTAACCCTAGCCAGCCGCCATTTTTAATATCTCCAGATCTAATCTATTACGCACTTTCCTCATCATAAATTCCATATTCCCTTCATTTACTTCCACCTTCCCTTGTTCCCCAAACCTAAACACTATATTTCTTATACTTATTTATTTCTTTTCCGGTCAGTTCTCCCATGGTGAGTCAAGATTCGCATTGTGACTCTGAATCTGGCTTGCCTGGCTATATGCAGGATATGGAGGATGATAAGTTTCAGGAAATGCTCGCACGAAGAGAAGTGGAGGACTTTCCAGCTCTAGTAGTGCCTACTACCTTAGAGGGAGGTGCCTCAGCTGAGAAGGTATGTGAGACACCCTCGGATGAGGATGAAGCTTCTTATGAGACCGCTAGAGATGCGATAGAGAGAGAAACGATGCACATGGTAGCAAAGGGTGTGGCTGCGAACAACAAGTATGAAAGAGAGGATCTTATAAAGCTCCGCAACCAAATGATGGATATTCATAGCTTTCTTACCAAGAAGGGTTTTTCGGTGACTGAAGTTGAAAAAGAAATCTTGAAGGATAAGGAGAGATTTAATGCAGGGTTAGTTAGCCCAGTGCATTTCATTGATGGTAGGGATGAGATGGGTCTTCCCATTTTTTCTAGCAAGGAAATACCTAAGAGCATGGCTGCCAATGAGAAGGGGGTGGGAGTGGTTAAAGGAATTCTAAAGAATGCTCCATCTGGGGGTTTGGAAAGGGGTGAAAGCTCGAAGAGTAAACAGGAACCTGTTGCAGACAAAGTAAGCAATGAGAACAACAAAAATGGGGAGAAGAATGAGAAGACTGAAATGGGGTCAAAAGGAGCTAAATCCTGGTCTTCAGTTTTAAGAGCGGCCCCGGGACCTTTCAAGGAAGTGAAATTTGATTACGTGCCTCCAACTGAAGGATCAGATGTTGTATCCCCCCCAGAGGAGGTCCTCAAGAAAGGTGCGGAAAAATTCAAATGTTGCATTGTGGGTCAATTTACCAAAGGAACTTTAACGTTTAAGAGAGTTAAGGAGGTGGCTTTTTCAGCTTGGAGGAGAGGCCTCACCATGGTCTCTCAGCGTAATGAGTCTACATATGTTTTTAGGTTCAACTCTTCCAATGAGAAAAATGCGGTTCTTAGCAAAGGTACGTGGTACTTTGATAAAAGGCCTTTGGTCCTAACTGATTGGGGTTTTACTATGCGCTCAGAACCTGTTACCTCAATGCCGTTATGGGTTAAGCTGGCCAATCTACCAGATTGTTACTGGACGCAGGAGGGTCTGGGCCGTGTTGCTAGTGCCATTGGCAAGCCACTAGGGGCAGATGCCCTTACATCTGAGCTAGAAATCCTGCCATTTGCTAAAATGTGTGTGTAGTATGAAGTAGGGGATCCATTACCACCAACCCTCAAAGTGGTGGACCTGGATGGTTCTATAGTAGAGGTTAAAGTCACATACATTAATAAGCCAATGGTGTGCAACCACTGTAAATCACTTGGCCACACCATTAGCGTTTGCCCGGTGGCTTCTAGGGAATGGGCGGCAGGGGGCTCAATCCATACAAAAGGGGATTCAACTGGCCAAAATGGCAAAGGAAAGGATAAAGTGGACCAAATTGGTAAGGTCAATGAAGTTCAACAACAAAAAGTGGTGGTCGAGCAAAAGGAAGGGGCTTTAGAGGAGGAGGACAGTCACATGAGGGGAGCAGATGGGGATGAGCAAACCCTTAACCACCAGGTAGATGTTACAGAAGAGGAAGTAGATAAGGGGTGGACGGAGGTTCGCTCAAAGCGAAAGCCAGTGACATCGCCAAGTATATCTCCGGATGTCACCACTCTTCAGCAGTTTCAGAATATTGTGGTTGATGAGGTGGCAATGAAGCATGGCTCTAGAACTCCTAAGCCATACAAGAAAGTAAAAAGAGGAGGTAGGGGGGGTCGTACCCCTTCCTCTAGGTCATAATTCTTATATGACTATTTTTTGTTCCTACAACGTTAGAGGCCTCAATAATAAAGTTGGTTTTATCAGGGACTTTATCTTTAAAAACAAATTGTCCCTGGTAGGTCCATTGGAAACTCATGTCCAAACTGACGTTGCTAGGATTATCTCTCGGACCATAAATCCACGGTTTCAGTGGTGTTTTAATTATGATCATCATCCGGGAGGCCTTATATGGCTGGGGTGGAACCCCTCTATATGGAAAATTTTGGTTATTGCTTCTTCTTCTCAGCATATCACATGCTCTGCCACCCTTATTGAGAGCAACACAAGCTTTGTTATCTCTTTTGTGTATGGTTTTAATGATACGATTGACCGTAGACCTCTATGGTCTGATTTGGCAGGAATAGCGCATGGTTTGAATGCTTCAGCCTGGGCTTTATGTGGTGACTTCAACTCTTGCATTAGCGTTGATGAAAAACAAGGAGGAGTTTTAGACTGGACTACTGGAATGGAGGAGTTTAAACAGCTTTTGCTGGCCAATGGGCTCACTGATCTTCGGTATTCAGGCCACTTCTTCACATGGTGGGATAGCAATATTTCTCAGCCAAAGTTCAGAAAGTTGGATCGAGTGTTAGTAAATCCTGACTGGCATTCAATGTTCCCTTGCTCCACGGTGGAGTTCATCTCTCGGGGTTTATCTGATCATTGCCCTGCTATTACTTCACTTGGTACTAGTTTCTCCTCTGGAGCGAAGCCTTTTCAGTTTTTTAATCACCTCATTGATAATCCAGACTTTTTGGACTCAGTGGAGAAAGCATGGACTTTAGAGGTAGAGGGAAATCCTTGGTTTAT
Source organism: Kitagawia praeruptora (assembly GCA_037693485.1). Lineage (NCBI taxonomy): Eukaryota > Viridiplantae > Streptophyta > Magnoliopsida > Apiales > Apiaceae > Kitagawia > Kitagawia praeruptora. The sequence goes on along the minus strand of CM075344.1, from coordinate 90,791,422 downwards.
TTTAACCTCGAAGCTCAAGAATGTAAAGGTGGCTCTAAAGGACCTAAACAGAAAGATGGGGGACATTCACCAACTAGTGATCCTGTCTCGGGATGCTCTATCTCAGTTCCAGGATACAATGCCTGCTAACCCCACTGCTGCATACTTTGAAGAAGAAAAGGATTTTATTGAGAATTATACAGCAGCTTTAAGGCTAGAGGAACAGTTTTTAAAGCAGAAATCCAGAATTCAGTGGTTAAAACTTGGAGATGGCAACAGTAAGTTTTTCTATAACTCGTGCAGAGGGAACTGGAACACTAACAAGATTACTTCTCTTCGGGACTCGGAGGGGGTTTCACACTCCTCGCATGCTGATATGGCTAAAGTGGCCATGGATTTCTATAAAAATATTTTGGGAAAAACATCTGAGGTAGCAGATTTTCCTAATGACATCCCTCTTCCCTCTCTCTCTGATTCCCAGGTTAATCTTATGGCTGCCCCTTTTTCTGAAAGTGAAGTGCTGAGCACATTAAAAAGAATGGCTAAGAACAAGAGCCCTGGGCCAGATGGATTCACAGTTGAATTTTACTTGTCTGTTTGGCATTTGATAGGAAACGATGTGACTAAAGGTATCATGTATTTCTTTAATACCCTGCACTTGCCTAGAGTAATAAATGATGCTTCCATATGTTTAGTTCCTAAACAGGCTAACCCCTCTGAAATGCAACACTTTAGGCCCATCTCTTGTTGTAATGTACTGTATAAATGCATTTCTTCTATGTTGGCCAAGAGGCTCAAAGCTGTCCTTCCCTCCATCATTTCTCGAGTACAGTCTGCTTTTGTAGCTAGGAGATCCATTGGTGACAATATTTTCCTTGCTCAAGCTTTATGCAAGGATTATAATGGCAACTCAGGTCAGCCCCGATGTGCTATAAAGCTGGACATACATAAGGCTTTTGACTCCCTAAACTGGAAATTCCTGTTTAAAATCATGGAACAAATGCGGTTTCCCAATCAGTACATCAAGTGGCTGGAGAAATGTATCACTTCCACAATGTTTTCTGTAAAGTTGAATGGCAGTTTGGAAGGTTTTTTCAAAGGGGAGTCTGGCCTGAGGCAGGGGGATCCCCTATCCCCTTATCTGTTCGTGATTGCCATAGAGGCTCTCTCAGCCTGTCTGGATAAGATGACTAGAGATCCTAATTTCAAATTCCATTGGAGAACAAAGGAAGTAAAACTGAATCACATTATTTTTGCTGATGATGTGTTCCTGTTTAGTCATGGTGATCTTAGGTCAATCTCAGCTCTGCTAGATGGGATCAAGCTCTTCTCAAGCTGTTCGAACCTAAAGCCAAACATTTCCAAGACTACTTGCTTCTTTGCCAATGTTAGACAGGATGTGGTTGATGCTATTCTTACTCACTCAGGGTTCCAAAGAGGTCATATGCCTATCACCTACCTGGGGCTTCCTCTCATTACGGGCAAGCTCAATAAGAATGACTGCCAGACTCTGATCAGTAGATTGTGCAGCAAAGTGGAGCTGTGGACAACTAGATTTCTTAATTTTGCAGGTCGTCTCCAACTGATCAAAGATATACTGGTCAGTATTGTGGGATATTGGAGTATGTTTCTTTTCCTTCCGAAAGGAATTCTTAAAAAGATTAATGCTCTATTATTCAAGTTTCTTTGGGGAGGTTTTTACAAGCCGGATGGGAAATGTCAGTATAAAGTAGGATGGGAGGAGTGCTGTAAACCGAAAGCGGAAGGCGGTCTTGGCATTCGCAATCTTTTTGAATGGAATGAAGCTGCCATTCTTTATCAGCTGTGGCGTATCTTACAGTCCACCTCTAACTCTATTTGGATAGCATGGTTCCATAAAGCCTTGCTGGCAAAGAAGGAATTCTGGACTTCCTCAATGCCACATCGCTCATGTTGGATTGTAAGGAAATTATTCAAGGCGAGGCCGCGATCTCTTCAGCATTTACACTATAACATAGGAGAAAACTCTGATTTTCTCTTCTGGCATGATCCCTGGGTCCATAAGAAGCCTCTTCTGGATATCTCCCCATCCATTATATCTACAGCTGAGTCCACGAGTGCAGTCAGTATCAATGTCTACCTCCGAAATGGGATTTGGGACCTGCCATCTTCGAACCATAATGATGTGATTGAAATTAGACGGGTGGTGCAACAAATTCAAATTCATAAGTCTGATTCTATTACGTGGGATGGAATGTTAGCAAAGAATGTCAAATTAACTACTATTTGGTCCTCCATGCGGGAAACTGGAACTCATGTCCAGTGGTTGAACATGGTCTGGGGGAAATTCAATATCCCGAAATGCTCATTCATCACATGGTTAGCCATAAAGAACAGGCTTCTCACGAAGGATAGAATGCTTATGTTCGGAATGCAGGTTGACCCAAAATGTGTCTTGTGTGGGGTGGATGATGAATCGGTTAGCCACATTTTCACTGCTTGCCCATTCTTTGATCTTATTAGCAGGTCTATGCCATGGCGTTTCACGCGGAACTGGTCCAACTGTCAGTTAGGCAATTGTGTTAATACACAGCTGGGGGCAAAGGAGGAATTAATTGCTCAACTGTTTTTTAGCACAGCTATCTACCATGTCTGGAAGGAGCGTAACTACCGCATGCACAACCCTGGACCTGGCCACCCAACCTCAGTGGTCAGCAGTGAGATAAGGCGTATGGTGCGCGAGAAACTGTTCTCATGTAGCTTGTTTAAGGTTTGGGTTCGTAAAGACCCAACCATCATCTTATTTATCATGTAAAAGAATAGGTTAGGTACATCCGAGATGTTGAGTAGGGTTTACCTTCTTATTCTTTGTATCATGTTGTATTGTAGTTGTAGCTTGGATGTTGTCTCGCGGGGTATGCCCCTAGTTATGTACTAGTTGTTTCCTTTTGGTATAAAATTTTTAATTAGCAAAAAAAAAAAACAACAGCCTCATGAAAATCATCATCCATCAACAAACTGTTAGTTATGGCAATTTTCACCTGAATAGAATGCACAACCCTTATCCCATCTTCCATGCTTTGAGCATTCTCTCTATTTCTTTGAACAGACATTGTAATCATTCCAGTTGTTCTCTCAATGACAAGAACATCGTCAATTGACCGCATTCTAAAGTTGAAACATCTAAAGGCTTGGTTAGCAGCCACCGCAAACCAAGTGCCATCTCTATTAGGTGACTCATCAAACAGCTGTTGCCCAGCAGAGAACATCGAGATCCAAACCATAAAAGTGGAACCTTGATGAACAATGGCATTGTCAGTATCAATTAAGTCAATTTCCAGAACTCAACAAAACCTTATTTTGGACTCGAAACAATGAGAGTCGTTTCTCTCTAGCAACAAACCCTAGCCGCCTCAAAACTGATCCTTATTCTTCACCTTTTCTCCATCAAATCCACACTTCAACCTACCTAAATCCACATTTCCTCTTCTGATCTTTCACCTAAAACACCATATTTCTTATAGTTATATTTATATATTCTGTTCTTAATGTTTTCGAAGGTTTTTCTGGATTTTAATCCTCATTGGTCTCTTGCTAAAGATGAGAATGCAGTTCACATGTGTTCTTGTGGGGTTGAGATGGGTCTCATCTCTTGGGTTTTCTTCAAGCTGGATTTGGGCCTTTCTGTTGAGAAGGCTTTTGTGAATTTGATGAGTTCCAACTCAGCATCTTATGATGGTATGAGTAGGATTATCCATGTTATCCGAGTGTGTTCTGAATTGGGCCACTTTGGAGAGATTGGGAAAGAGTTCAGCCTGTATAATGACTCTCTTCCTGATTTGGAGAAGATCCACGCCTTGTTGGGTTTTGGTGTCGCTATGTTTGCACTCTTCTTTGTTAAAGAAGATGAATCCTTTCTTGATAATGCGCGTCTGGTGTTCGACAAAATGCTTCAAAGGGGGTTTTCCTCTACTGTTAATTATGGATATGATTTATTTGGGCTTTGACCTAATAAAAAGAGATATGACCACAACCTGTTTGTTAATATGCCTAGTCAGGTTTTTTATTTGGAAAAGAGACTACCTCTGGTTGGTGAATGGAGAGGTGTTTCCCTTAAGGGGTTTGATGTATGTTCACTTGCTATGATGGGGGTGCGTTTTGTATTAGCTGCAATCATTGGGATCAACATCCCTATGATCAAAAACTTGGTGCTAGCGAAAGAGGAGCTCGTTACAAGCTGGTAATGCTATATGTTATGGAGATATCATGGAATAATGAGGGTTCTAATTCTATGAATGTCAAGTTGGGGGTGAGTGTTCATTCCGGTAATGTATATCATCACATCGGGTATCATGTGCGTAAGGCTGGGCATGGTTTGGTGTTGTACAATGATGAGAGTTTAGATGTTTGGATGATTAAGATGGGGCTGGAGTGCACCAACTTTGGTTTGGTGATACAATGCTATGTCTTCGCTGATTTTTTTTTTTTTTGCTAATTAAAATTTTATACCCAAGGGGGAACAACTGAAACACTTCTAGGGGCATACCCCGCGAAATCGATAAAAAACAAGCAAAACAAATCAGCAAAACAAATCAGCAAAGCAAATTAGATAAACTAATTTGCAACAACAAGCAAACAGAATGCTTGTACATAGCAGAAACTAGAAAACCTAGCTTAGAAGACCTCAAACTATGCCTGGTTCATATAAGAGCCAGCACTTCCAACCGGCCTTCATATGCGGACTCCAGTGGTGACTTCCGGATGCACCAGTCAACATAACCACACTACAATCTCTACCCGCTTCATTCATAGTACTCACAAAACAGTACTGAACTACATTCATATTTCTTTGATTCAGAAGAGAACCAAACACCTCCTCTACAAGGCTTGGATTAATGAACAAATCCACATCAAAACACCTTGCGCTGCATCCACGCAACAAACCATTATACATACGATGGGTGGTAAGAATCCCAACCATCCTTTGAATCTCGAACAAGTCAAAATCTCCTAGAATTAAATCAAACAAAAGTTCGTCAATATCTGCCAAACCCAGCTTGATAGCATGTAAAACACCTTTCCTAACAGAGGACCTCGGTAGGACAAGGTCGCCATAACAAGCTAAACCATCACGCATACTAACAACACCAGATAAGTATAAAACACCTCCCATTAGCACCTCCAATCGGGTCCCAAAACCATCATCAACTCCAACAAGGCAGCTATTTATGAAAATAGTATTGACAACCCAAACATTGCCATCATTGTCGAAGCGCAACATCAAACCTTCAATGTACATCACCAGAATGAACTGGTCCAACTTACCTCCATAATGTCGAACAAAACGCATCTTACATAGGCAGTTAGATTTCAGAAACCACCCCCGCTTGCTGAACTCAGAATACTCATTCTCCATTTTGAAGGTATGCCTGAAACGAGCACACTCTACATTCTCATGAGCATAGATACCCCAAACCAGGCGACCACACAAATGGAGCACAAACCAACCATTAGACCTGCAATGCACCACTCGTGTATGACCACGAGCATCCTCCAAGATAACGACTAAAATTAGAGCAACATTACGGAAGACATTAACAGCAACGCAAGAGGACTCCCTCGATTCCTCTAGAGTTTCATTCCACCTTCTCTCAAAAAGAATAGAAGCACTAAGAGGCTCCTGTTCCATCAATAGGACTACATCAACACTAAAACCAATCTGTGCCTCCACATGTTTCATATCCCAGGATAATAAGGCTCCAATGCATAGCACCTTCACCTTATTCAGCCAAAAATTGTCCATATTCAACCAAGAAGACATCCTAACGAGGGGAAAACCATCCCCCGACCTTTGAGCCAGGATTTCCAAGTGCGGCAAATCAGCAAACTTGTTGCAGGCCAGAGCTAAACCCCTTAACCGATTCGCCCACATACCAACCATGAATTGATCCTTAAACAAGGAAGCAAATTCCATCATACATAGTTGCTGTCTAAGAAGTCCAAGCAACTCAAGCACATTACAAGCCTTCCCTGGGAGGTTTACATTGCGTAATAAACATCCTGGCCATAACGCCACACCCCAGATGGGGGTGCACATGTATAATCAGGCTTAGCTCTATAGATGTTTTAAACTAGTTGTTCTAGTTTCTCCTTTCGTTGACAGTAAGGTGACTTACTGATGTTATCATTTGTAATATTCGGATGTTAATTTCACGGGGTATGCCCCTAGATTTGTATTAGCTGTTCCTTCTTGGTATAAAATTTTAATTAGCAAAAAAAAAAAAAAACAAAGCCGCAAAACCTTGTCTTCCTAGCATCGAAAACCCGTGCATAAACAGGTCCGCAAACAACCATCAGCAGGGTATTCTTTTTCCCTTGAAGCATTTCATCAAACACTTCCAAGACGTTGTGCACACTTCCAACCATGGGTGTGACAGCCTCCATACTCATGTAAACATCATTCATAGCAACCAAGAGCACCAAATTTCCAGCCCCATTGATTCTATCACCATTAGTAGAGCTCCAAAGCCCCATCGCCAGGTCCTCCCAATCGGTAACATGTTGACGGGTCATTTTATGCGCCTTAACATCAACCAGGTGCTGAGCCTAACTCATTTCTTCATATATGTGCCAACAACAAAATGCCTCTCAGACCTTTCTTCAAACACATGATGACCATCTTCAACTTCAACCAGGTCTCCGAAAACACAAATGTGCACAACACCAGCGTAACCCAGCCCCCAACTGTGCTGATACGCATGCTGAGGAGTCGAAGACCCCTTCTCCCATGAAATGAGACCCATTCGATCCCCTAACTTGTTTAAAAAAACATCCAAGACCCACATAACCAAGAAGCTATCATTTCAAAAATCCTTTGAAGCAGCAAAGCCATCCTCAGATCTCCGTTGATCAAAGGTAAACGGGTCTGAAAATGAAACCAAACAGAGCTCCTTCCTACCAGGGGAAGAGAGAAGCGAAACAAAAGAAACGATTAGAGACATACTATAATATATATCTTATAAGAAATATGGTGTATTTTGTGAGAGATAAGAAGGGGAATGAGGATTTAGGAAGGGAATATATATAGATCTGATGAAAAAGGCTTAGAATTGGTAGAAAATGGTGGCGGCTAGATAGGGTTTTAGAGAGAGGTTAGAGAGAAGCCAGAGAGAAAGTCGACTCTCATTTTGAGTCCAAAATCAGCAAAGTTAATTTCATTTTGGACTTGTTGGAATAGCAATTGAGTGATTTTATTCAGAAAAGGGAAATCCCCTCCCATGTTCTTCTAGGGGATGAAGCGGTTCTTATTCAAGGCATGAGGGCGGAGCTAAAGGATGTTGGACTGTTGAACTAGACCTATTTGGATGGAAAAGGAAATCAAGTCAGGGGATGGATGTGGATATATTGGATGTCTATGACGTGCGCTATTAGAAGTTCTGTTTGCAGACCTGCTAGTGATGGTTTGAATTTTAGGTTCGATAGAGTTCTAGCAAAAGGCTCTTTCGAGATTGCCTATGCTGGTTTAGTCCATTTTCTTTTGAATTTGGAGAATATTCAAGGAGATTTCTGGTCCTTTGTTGTGTTTAATAGACGAATTGATCAAAGTTTCCAGGTTGCTGGTTTTCTTTTTTCAACTTTGTCTAATGTGATGCTGTTGAAGCATTTTGTGTGCATTGTGCCATGTATGGTGGGAAGCTCCTATGGCTGCTGCTCTTTTGAGCCGATTTATCATCGAAATGTTCGCATTTGTGAGTCCAGGATGCTTGGTTTTTGTTGGGTTTTGTTGGATTCGGAACAGGTTGTGGTGTCCCTAATGGGTGATAGTTTTCGTTGCGATTCTTTCAGGAATGCTATTGTCGAACCTCGAGTTGGCTGTGTTGGGACAATCGGATCGTGGTCCTGCGATTTTTGATACAATAATTAAACGAGTACGAATACAAAAGTCACCTTGTTAATGGTTGATTCCACGCTCTTCTATTGTATTCCCATATTCCCTTGAGCGAAGTGTGGCCTTCGTCTACTCAAGTTAACCTCTCTTCTTGCTCCTAGGTGGCTACAAAATTTTTCTAGACCCAACCCTAGCAAGAAGAGAATAAGAATATATATAGGGCTACAATAGGGATCATGGATAATTAGGTTGGGCCTTCTAATTACATCTTGGGCCTAGCCCAATGTAATTAAATATTAATTCAATCCACTAAAGAATTAATATTTGCACTACCTTTCCTAATACCGCAACTTAATTATTTAATTGGGTTCCAATATTATTTGCTTATTAAATTCCCCATGTTTAAAAAATCGCATGTCCATTAATTAAATAAATTACTGATAATTCATTTAATTAATATCTTTTATCCTTGATTATCCACTCAACCTTTATTTAATTATGCCGGAATAAATCCACCTGCAGGATTTCACATAATTAAATCTTTTTGAGCTTTTAAGGGGACATCATTAACCCGAATATTATCAGGACATGGATTCCTTCTATAAATAATATTCACCATGTATATAATTCCATCACCCAAAATATAATGATATAATTCAAAAGAATTATTTCATATATAAATCAAAGCATGTAAATAATATACACGTGTCAATTACTATATCCGAATTAAGAACCTAAGCATTAATAATAACATAGAATCTTAGTTCTCCTTCTTAATCAGTATAAGGGAACAATTCTAAATTTGATCCTATTCAATATACACAAAGTATACTAGTATTATTTATTAGTCAATATAAACTAATCTAAATAATACTACAGCCATACCAGTGGATTGTCCAACACCACCTGTGCTGTGAACCTTATTATATTATATAAACCATATTTAACAATCTAATATTCTGTATCCCATTTGATACTAGATTGTCCACAATATATAATATTAGACAGCATGTAAACATTTAAATGATTCTCAATAAAACCGGGCCAGAAATAAATGTATATACTTAAAATAAATATTTTCAGTATACACTAACAATCTCCCACTTATACTCAAAATATTCTATGACATCAGTGTTTATTTAATCCAATATTACATTGAAAACTATGTGTCCATCCATCTTACTCCTATCGCTTCCACATGCCTGTCAAAAACCTTGGCTGGCAAGCTCTTCGTGAAAGGATCTGCTCGGTTGTCTTCTGATGATATGTGAGCCACAACTATATCTCCTCGCTTTACGATTTCACGTATGAGATGATACTTACGTTCAATACGTTTAGCTGCTTTGTGGTCTCGCGATTCCTTTGAATTTGTCATAGCACCAGTGTTATCACAATACACTGTCAAGCTTCTAGGCAAATTAGGTACCACATCTAAGTCCAAAAGGAAGTTCCTGAACCATACAACCTCCTTAGCAACCTCAGAGGCCGCTACATACTCGGCTTCCATGGTGGAGTCTGCAATGCATTTCTGCTTTACACTCCTCCATATAACGGCTCCACCTCCCAAAGTAAAAACATATCCCGAGGTTGATTTCCTCTTATCCCTATCGATTGAAAATCTGAATCAGTATATCCCAAAGGAAATAGATCTGAGGCCTTGTAAATTAACAAATACTCCTTAGTCCTTCTCAGGTACTTAAGTATAGTTTTTACTGCACTCCAATGTTCCTGACCTGGGTTCGACTGATATCTACTAACCATGCCTACAGCAAAGCAGATGTCAGGCCTCGTACATAACATAGCATACATTAAGCTTCCACATGCCGAAGCATAAGGAACTGCTTTCATGCTCTCTATATCCTTAGGTGTCGAAGGACACTGCTTCTTAGATAGAGCAACTCCATGCTTAAAAGGTAGAAAACCTTTCTTGGAGTTCTGCATGTTAAAACGAGCTAATACTTCATCAATGTAAGGCTCTTGAGATAAAGCCAACATCCTTTTCTTACGATCCCTTATTACTTTGATCCCAAGGATGTATGCCGCTTCACCTAAGTCCTTCATGTCAAATTGTTTGAACAACCATGCCTTTACTGATGACAACATCTTAACATTGTTTCTAATGAGTAAAATGTCATCTACATATAGTACTAGAAAAACCACTGCATTACCCTCACTTATACACGCATGATTCGCTTGGACTTTGATCAAATCCATATGACTGGACTGCATGATCAAAACGAATATTCCAGTCCCTAGAAGCTTGTTTTAGTCCATAAATAGACCTCTTAAGCTTACATACTAGATGCTCTTGGCCTTCCTTAATGAATCCCTTTGGTTGCTGCATATAGATGGTTTCCTCAAGATTTCCATGAAGGAAAGCTGTCTTGACATCCATTTGCCAAATCTCATAATCGAGATGAGTTGCTATAGATAAAAGAGTCCGGATCGACTTAAGCATAACAACAGGCGAAAAGGTTTCCTCATAATCGATCCCTTCTTTCTGAGTATACCCTTTCGCAACAAGTCGTGCTTTCCAGGCTTTCACCTTTTTGTCAGATCCTCTTTTCTTCTTGTAGATCCACCTACATCCAACGGGTTTTACACCTTTGGGTGGTTTTACGAGCTCCCAAACTTGATTGGAATACATAGATTCCATCTCAGATTCCATTGCCTTTTTCCAAAGATCTGCATCTTTATCTAGAATTGCCTCTTCGTATGTCCTGGGATCCTCATCATGTTCACCAGAGACCAAGTCCGAGGACTCTCCCAAAAACATGAATCTTTCTGGTTGTTGAACAACCCTCCCACTACGACGAGGCACTGTTGCGGTACTAGTGTCAAGTTGTGCATTTTCTTGTGGTTGTTCTACTTGTACTATTGGCACTTGGGGATTATCTGTCCCTCCCACTAATTCTTTTAAAACGATACTACTCATGGGTTTATGATTCATAACATAGTCTTCCTCTAAGAATCTAGCATTGGTGCTAACAATGACATCTCGATCCCTAGGACTATAAAATGAATAACCTTTCGTTCCCATGGGATAGCCTACAAACAACCTTACTTCGGTACGAGATTCTAGCTTGGTCGCGTTCTTGTTCAGCACATGTGCTGGACAACCCCAAATCCGAATATGTCTTAGACTTGGTTTGCTACCAGTCCACAATTCTATTGGAGTCTTGGGAACCGACTTAGAAGGTACCAAGTTCAGAAGGTAAGCCGCTGTTTCTATAGCATATCCCCATAACGACTTGGGTAAATCTGAATAACTCATCATCGATCTAACATTCTCTAAAAGAGTCCGATTTCTTCTCTCTGCTATACCATTCTGCTGAGGTGTGCCAGGTGCAGACAACTGGGATGTAATCCCATTTTCTGATAAATATTCCCTAAATTCTCTAAGCAAGTATTCGCCACCACGATCTGATCGTAGTGACTTGATACATTTTCTATGTCGTTTTTCCGTTCACTACACCAAACTGGCAAATTACTAACAGATAAAAAAAGCCATTAGTAACGGTTATATCCGTTACTAATTAGTAACGGATATATCCGTTACTGATGGCATTAGTAACGGATATATCCGTTACTAATTAGTAACAGATATATCCGTTACTAATGGGTCAGATATCCGTTACTAATTAGTAACTGATATATCCGTTACTAATTCTATGTATCCGTTACTAATTAGTAACGGATATATCCGTTACTAATATTAAATATCCGTTACTAATTAGTAACGGATACATAGAATTAGTAACGGATATATCCGTTACTAATTAGTAACGGATATATTTGTTACAAAATAAAAAAAAAAGCAATTGTGACGGACGATTAGTAACGGATATATCCGTTACTAATCTATTTGTAACGGATATATCCGTTACTAATTAGTAACGGATATATCCGTTACTAATTCCAGATATCCGTTACTAATTAGTAACGGATATATCCGTTACTAATCTATTTGTAACGGATATATCCGTTACTAATTAGTAACGGATATATCTGTTACAAAATAAAAAAAAAAAGCAATTGTGACGGACGATTAGTAACGGATATATCCGTTACTAATGTCATTAGTAACGGATATATCCGTTACTAATGGCCAGTTTTGGTGTAGTGGTTTCAGCTTTGAACAACTTAAATTTGTCAAAGCATTCTGATTTACGGCGCAACAAATAAATGTATCCATATCTAGAATAATCGTCAATAAAAGTGACAAAATATTCATAACCACCTCTTGCTTGGATATTCATAGGTCCACATAAATCAGTATGAACCAATTCTAACACTTCTTTGGCTCTATTCCCCTTTGCTTTAAAAGGCCTATTAGTCATCTTACCTTCCAAGCAGGATTCGCAAACTGGAAATGGCTCCACTGCCAACGAGCCCAATGGCCCATACTACTACCAGTCTTTGAATCCTCCTCAAGTTAATATGACCTAATCTTAAGTGCCAAAAATATGTTTGGTTCAATTCAGAAGGATTCTTTCTTTTGTTTGAGCTAGAAAGAATGTTATTAGATTCCTTTTGTTGCAGCATTGGTTGGATAGGATTAATAATATATAAATTGTCTTGCAATGTACCAGAACATATAACTCGTTTATTCATCATAATAGAAACATTACGATCCAAACAAACATTGTAACCATCCATGGCAAGTTTAAAAACCGAAATCAAATTCCTTCTAAACGAAGGTACATAAAGACAATTGTTCAAAACCAAAATCCTATCATCGCCAAAAGATAAAGTAATTATTCCAACTGCAACTACTGCTACTTTCGTAGCATCTCCCATGAACACATATATCTCGCCATCTCTAAGCATTCTGGTTTGCTGGAACCCCTGCATAGAGTTACAAACATGGTCAGTGGCTCCTGTATCTACACACCAAGTGCTCGTAGATATAGCCGCTATATATGTTTCTGTAACTAGAGAAAGAGACATACCAGTATTGTTTGTCTTCTTAGGAAGAGGACAATCCTGTTTCCAGTGACCTGACTGCTTGCACCTGAAGCACTTGCCCTTAGGCTTTTTCACAACACCTTGAACTCCCACTGCATTAGCAACCTTTCCAGCTTTCTGTGTCTTAACCTTTTTCTTCTTCTTACCTTTCGGCTTAGAGGAAGAAGCTTTCTCAGCCACATTCACTTGAACATTCTTCTTAAAGAGTCCTTCAGCTGCCTGAAGTTCTGTCAGAAGTTCTGCGAGACTATACAACCTTTTGTTCATGGTGTAATTCAAGCGGAACTGTTCAAAACTTTTCGGCAGACTCATAAGGATGATATCGATCTGGGTTTCCCCATCAATATCAGCACCAAGGATCTCCATCTCATTCAGATGAGACATCATCCTGAGAACATGATCCCTTACAGGTGTTCCTTCATTCATCTGAGTGTTCATTAAAGCCTTCATTGCTACTTGCCTAGCAGCCCTATTCTGTTCTCCAAAAAGTTCCTTGAGATTAAAGAGCATATCTGAAGCTGTGTCCATAGCCTGATGCTGATGTTGCAAAACACCTGACATTGCTGCCAGAATGTAACATCGCGACATCTCATCAGCCTTAAGCCACCGCTTATAATACTCCTTTTCACTTTCAGGAGCATCTTCAGCAGGCTGATCTGGCTTGGGTTTATAAGTGCAAAATTTGTACTCCTCAGCAGTCAACACTATGTCCAAATTACGTTTCCATTCAATATAGTTTGGTCCCGTGAGTTTGTTATCCTTAAGTATGGTGAATAGTGGATTAAAGCCCATAGTGATCTAATCCTGAGAATCATACATGTATCACATAATCAGAGAGTTGCACAAATCTTAAAACCTATTGGTTTCCTCTAACAATTAATTAAAATTAATGCACTAATATTTAAACACCATAAGTATCTGGTACGCCACGATGGGTGACATATATACCACTTAAATTCGTTTAAATATTACTTCGGTCCAATTACTAAATAATACGCCACGTTAGGGTGGACTATATATTATTTTTCATAGCGAAGTGTATACCATTATTAAATCTTAAATTAATAACAATAAGATCGGATGCCACCATTAAATATTTCAAATCAATAATCGATAATAGGATAATTCCCAGATCGGGGGGAGCATTGTCAAGAGGCGTCACTTAAGACCCCTTTCTAGACAGAATCATCCTTTCTCTCAATATCGAAGATCTATATTCAATCATTGATACCCTATAAATTAATCGAATTCTAAGAAACTTGGTACGCCACGATGGGTGGTCATATATACCTTTCAATATTCGTAATTAATTTATCTCATTATTGAATTCTATGAAACTTGGTATGCCACGATGGGTGGTCATATATACCTTTCAATATTCGTAATTAATTTAGGAAGTTTGTTATAGTAATATCCATAACACTACTTGACACCATAAATTATATGCCACGATGGGTGGTCATATATATAATTTATATTCGCCTTAGTGTTACATTACATACAAACAATAATGGAGACCATGGGATTCAATACCAAATTAATTCCCTCTCCCACTTAGTATTTTGGTGTGAGGATTTTTTATATCTAGATGCATCGCCCTATGTTAATTCTTCGAGGTCCACATGTTATCAAAATAACAGTACAAAGAACACATAACATAGCATACCATACATCTCATGATTAAAGCACAATAAAAAAATTTATGTCCATGTCGTCCTAATTATGTTAAACATGCAATTAAATAATTACATACATAATTAACAACACACATAATTAATTAATTAAAGCAATAATCAAGCAAGTGGAAAATATGTAAAACATATTAAAAAACATCCACTATTATGGCCCCATCCAAACTGTAAACCAAAACATAGCAGCGTGGATCGAACTTCAATTTCTGAAAACAGTAAATCGCTGTTTACAGCAGGTAAACGAGGTAATTCGCCTTATATCCGCGTGAGTGACATACTCAGTCTTGTTCAGATGCCCGTTTCCCTTTCCGAAAAGGTATTTTCGGCAAAAATCGGACACTGTATGCAAAATCAGCGAAAATCTGCAGCAATCAGCAAGCAGCAACGGAAGCACTCCTTAATCTCTTGCAGCTCCGTTGATAAAACAATTACATACAATCTGATCAGACCTATTCTATTACAATATTTCATAATCTAACTTTAATACAAATTGTATTACAAGATTACAAACTAGAATAGAAATAAAAAACTATCACGATCAACCCTCGTGATTTACAACCACGATAAACCACGTGGAAACCAAAACAAAAATTAACCACGATTAAACCACGTGGGATCCAAACACATAATTAAAATATACATGGCCATAATAGTGGATAACAACCTGCAAAACAAAATTATACAAGCCTACCACTATATACATGCATATATAATTATGACATGGACATCATATCAAAAATCGCAAAACCATAGAACCTTGCTCTTGATGCCAATTGTTGGGACAATCGGATCGTGGCCCTGCGATTTTTGATACAATAATTAAACGAGTACGAATACAAAAGTCACCTTGTTAATGGTTGATTCCACGCTCTTCTATTGTATTCCCATATTCCCTTGAGCGAAGTGTGGCCTTCGTCTTCTCAAGTTAACCTCTCTTCTTGCTCCTAGGTGGCTACAAAATTTTTCTAGACCCAACCCTAGCAAGAAGAGAATAAGAATATATATAGGGCTACAATAGGGATCATGGATAATTAGGTTGGGCCTTCTAATTACATCTTGGGCCTAGCCCAATGTAATTAAATATTAATTCAATCCACTAAAGAATTAATATTTGCACTACCTTTCCTAATACCGCAACTTAATTATTTAATTGGGTTCCAATATTATTTGCTTATTAAATTCCCCATGTTTAAAATATCGCATGTCCATTAATTAAATAAATTACTGATAATTCATTTAATTAATATCTTTTATCCTTGATTATCCACTCAACCTTTATTTAATTATGCCGGAATAAATCCACCTGCAGGATTTCACATAATTAAATCTTTTTGAGCTTTCAAGGGGACATCATTAACCCGAATATTATCAAGACATGGATTCCTTCTATAAATAATATTCACCATGTATATAATTCCATCACCCAAAATATAATGATATAATTCAAAAGAATTATTTCATATATAAATCAAAGCATGTAAATAATATACACGTGTCAATTACTATATCCGGATTAAGAAAATGTAAAGGTGGCTCTAAAGGAACTAAACAGAAAGATGGGGGATATTCACAACCTAGTAATCCAGTCTCGGGATGCACTCTCTCAGTTCCAGGACTCAATGCCTGCAAACCCTATTGCTGCTTACTTTGAGGAAGAAAAGGAATTTATTGAGAATTATTCAGCAGCCTTAAGGCTAGAGGAGCAGTTTTTAAAGCAGAAATCCAGAATTCAGTGGCTTAAACTTGGAGATGGCAATAGTAAGTTTTTCTATAATTCTTGCAGAGGGAACTGGAACACTAACAAGATTACTACCCTCACCGACTCGGAGGGAGTCTCGCACTCTTCTCATGCAGACATGGCTAAAGTTGCAACGGATTTCTATAAAAATATTCTGGGAAAATCATCTGAGGTAGCAGATTTTCCTAATGATATTCCTCTACCTTCTCTCTCTGATTCCCAGGTCAACCTTATGGCTGCCCCTTTTTCTGAGAGTGAAGTACTGAGCACATTAAAAAGAATGGCTAAGAACAAGAGCCCTGGGCCAGATGGGTTCACAGTCGAATTCTACTTGGCTGTTTGGCACTTGGTAGGAAACGATGTGACTAAAGGTATCATGCATTTCTTTAACACATTGCACTTGCCTAGAGTAATAAATGCTGCTTCCATATGTTTAGTTCCTAAACAGCCTAACCCATCTGAAATGCAACACTTTAGACCAATCTCCTGTTGTAATGTACTGTATAAATGCATCTCTTCTATGCTAGCCAAGAGGCTTAAAGCTGTGCTTCCCTCCATCATTTCCCCGGTACAATCTGCTTTTGTAGCTAGGAGATCCATTGGTGACAATATTTTCCTTGCTCAAGCATTATGCAAGGACTATAATGGTAATTCAGGTCAGCCTCGATGTGCTATAAAGCTAGACATTCATAAGGCTTTTGACTCCCTAAACTGGAATTTCCTGTTTGCAATCATGGGGAAAATGAGGTTTCCCACTCAGTACATTAAGTGGCTGGAAAAATGTATCACTTCAACAATGTTTTCTGTAAAGTTGAATGGCAGTTTGGAAGGGTTTTTCAAAGGGGAATCTGGCCTCAGACAGGGGGATCCTCTATCCCCTTATCTGTTCGTGATTGTCATGGAGGCTCTCTCAGCATGCCTGGATAAGAAGACTGCGGACCCTAACTTCAAATTCCATTGGAGAACTAAGGAAGTAAAGCTAAATCACATTATTTTTGCTGATGATGTTTTTCTGTTTAGTCATGGTGATCTTAGGTCAGTCTCGGCCCTCCTGGATGGGATCAAGCTATTCTCAACCTGTTCGAATCTAAAGCCAAACATCTCCAAAACTACATGCTTCTTTGCTAATGTTAGACAGGATGTGACTGATGCTATTCTTTCTCACTCAGGGTTTCAAAGAGGTCATATGCCCATCACTTACCTGGGGCTCCCTCTTATCACAGGAAAGCTCAACAAGAATGATTGCCAGACTCTGATTAGTAGACTGTGTAGCAAAATGGAGATGTGGACAACTAGATTTCTTAATTTTGCAGGGCGTCTCCAACTGATCAAAGCCATACTGGTCAGCATTGTGGGATACTGGAGTATGTTTCTCTTCCTTCCGAAAGGAATCCTAAAAAAGATCAATGCTCTATTTTTCAAATTCCTCTGGGGAGGTTTCTACAAATCAGATGGGAAGTGTCAATATAAAGTTGGATGGGAGGAGTGTTGCAAACCAAAAGCAGAAGGGGGTCTTGGCATTCGGAATATTTTTGAATGGAATGAAGCAGCCATTCTTTTTCAGCTGTGGCGCATCATTCAGCCCACCTCTAACTCTCTATGGATAGCATGGTTCCATAAAGCTTTGCTGGCAAAGAAGGAATTCTGGACTTCCAAAATGCCATATCGCTCATGTTGGATTGTAAGGAAACTGTTCAAGGCGAGGCCGCGAGCCCTTCAGTATGTACACTGTAACATAGGAGAAAACTCTGACTTTCTCTTCTGGCATGATCCTTGGGTCCAAAATAAGCCCCTTCTAGATATTGCCCCTTCCATTGTATCTACAGCTGAGTCCACTAGTTCAGTCAGTATCAATGTCTACCTCCGAAATGGGACTTGGGACTTACCATCTTCGAACCATAATGATGTGATTGAAATTAGAAGGATGGTGCAACATATCCAAATCCATAAGTCTGATTCCATTTTGTGGGATGGAATGCTTCCAAAGCATGTCAAATTGTCCACTATTTGGTCCTCCATGCGGGTTAAGGGAAGCTATGTCCAGTGGTTAAACATGGTCTGGGGAAAATTCAATATCCCGAAATGCTCATTCATCACATGGTTAGCCATCAAAAACAGGCTCCTCACGAAGGATAGAATGCTTCTATTTGGAATGCAGGTTGATCAAAAATGTGTCTTGTGTGGGGTGGATGATGAATCGATTAGCCACATTTTCACTGCTTTCCCATACTTTGATATTATTAGCAGGTCTATGCCATTTCGTTTCTCTCGTAACTGGTCCAATTGTCAGTCAGGCAACTGCACTGCTACTCAGCTAGGGGCAAAGGAGGAATCAATTGCCCAACTGTTTTTTAGCACAGCAATTTATCATGTCTGGAAAGAGCGTAACTTCCGTATGCACAACCATGGTCCTGGCCACCCTACATCAGTGGTTAGCAGTGAGATAAGACGTATGGTGCGTGAGAAACTGTTCTCATGTAGCTTGTTTAAGGGTTGGGTTCGGAATGACCCGACCATCCTCTTATTTATCATGTAAAAGAATAGGCTAGGTACATCTGTAACGTTGAGTAGGGTTTACCTTCTTATTCTTTGTATCATGTTGATTGCTAGCTTTAGCATGGATGTTGTCTCGCGGGGTATGCCCCTAGATATGTATTAGCTGTTTCCTTTGGTATAAATTCTTTTAATTAGCAAAAAAAAAAAAAAACCTAAGCATTAATAATAACATAGAATCTTAGTTCTCCTTCTTAATCAGTATAAGGGAACAATTCTAAATTTGATCCTATTCAATATACACAAAGTATACTATTATTATTTATTAGTCAATATAAACTAATCTAAATAATACTACAGCCATACCAGTGGATTGTCCAACACCACCTGTGCTGTGAACCTTATTATATTATATAAACCGTATTTAACAATCTAATATTCTGTATCCCATTTGATACTAGATTGTCCACAATATATAATATTAGACAGCATGTAAACATTTAAATGATTCTCAATAAAACCGGGCAAGGAATAAATGTATATACTTAAAATAAATATTTTCAGTATACACTAACAGGCTGTGCTATGTTTAATCTACTCAAGAGGAAGATTTCTAGAAAGGTTGAGGACATCAAGATTTTCACTATACGATGGGAAGTAGAGCTTGTGGGTCTGATTATGGCCAGTAGAACTGCATATGTGGATTATATTAAAGTGACTCAGGGCCCAGCAGGTGGGACTTTTATGATGGTTGTTATAGGATGGAATTCAACGATGTAGGGGACTATGATGTTGTGTTTAGTCTCCTGTTTGTGTATTACTCTGAACCTGGGACTTCAGGTTTGCTCTGTTCTGTTGTCAATGAGTTATGTGGGATGGGCTTGTTGGTACATGATTGACCAACTTTGCAGGCTAGCTGAGTTTATACGGTGCCAAGATGTATTCAGGAGGCGTAAGTTGTTTTTCTTAATTGCTGGGGAAGTGCGTAACTTCATTGCTGTTGTTGTCCAATGCCAAGTGTTTGACATATGGAGTCTCATAAGTAGAGATAATATTGATTATTACTCTGTTGGGTTATACAGTAAGGATAGTGTTGAAATGGGTTGGAGGCCTATGAGGGTTTAATGATGAGCACTTTGAATGGTGCGGATACTGCATCCTTTTGCTGGTTACATGGGTGGAACTATGCGAATTCGATTGGGGAAAATCTGGATGTTGCTGTTGGGAAGCAGATGAAGAAGTGATAAGTGGATTTTATATCTACTTGGAGCATTCTAAATCGGCTTAAATTGATTGTCTTGAACTCAAGTTTGTGATGGTTTTGATGTGTTTTGTTTAGTTGTGCAGATTTACGAGAATGTTGATTAAGGTTGATGCTTCTATCGTTTTTGGAGAATAAATTAATTAAAATTCGGATTTCTGAGACGGTTGCGCTGTCTACACTGTTTTGGACATATCTGGAGTTCTAGAAATCCGTTTTCAGCGATCTTACTGCCCACGCGAAGCTTGGGAGATTTTCTATAATATGGGACAGGTGTTGCACGAGCAGGTTGCGCGTGATGGGCGCAGGTTGCGCGAAGAACAGACTGATGGGCGCAGGTTGCACGCGCGCGGTGCTGAAAAATTACAGTTTTCACTATTTTGGCCATATCTTGAGTTCTACAACTCCGTTTGAGGCCCATAAGCAATCCACACGAAACTAACGAGATTCACTATCATTCTAAAGTGGTCCAGAGGTCCAATTACGATTGGAACGTTCCAGAATATCTGAAGAAAAGTCAGCCATGAATTTTCCTTAAAAACAGAATCAGTTTAGGAAACGTATTTTGCAGAAATTCTATTATAATTCTGTTTTGGTATTTTCTTGCTGGGCAAGACTTCAAGAGGCTATATAAACACATCTTGGGACACATCATTATGGGGGATGTAATATTAGATCAGATAATATAGTTTAGAGTAGATTAGTATTATTAGTTGGAGATGTAGAGAAACACCATGACTCTTCTTTTGGGTGACAACATTGAAGTTTGAAGGTTTTGTTCTCTTCATCTTTTTATTGTTCTTATTAGTTTAATTATGTTTTCTTGTTTTACTAGTTGTTTTACTTGTTTAATTATTAGCGAGTAGTTATTTCTAGGGCTTAAAGGGAAGCCATGTTTGCACTAATATTGGCATGATTTTCATAGTGATTTGATTGGTTACGGTTAATTCTGATTGATATGTTTTAATCATTAATTTGTGTAATCGGCCGATATCATGGATTAATTATATGCAAATAGGGGTATGGATCGAGAGATTTACTTACTAGAGGCACACATACGATTAGCATAATTGAATTTGAGTGCGGAAGCATCATTGGATTTCTGAGAGCGTTAATTCTTGGAAGAGATTAACTTGACTCTAATTACCTGATTGATTGAATTACTAAAAGTGGTTAATTGTGTTGAATGTTTCGAGAGTGTTAATGCTTGAAAGAGATTAACATACTCTAGTTATAGGATCATATTGATTGCTTTAGCTTAAGAGCCAATTTTGTAAGCATGGCGATAACTGAAAAGGAATTAGTAGAACCTGTCTCCTTGTGGATTCGACCCGCTTGCCATTTGTACTAGCAATAGACACCGTGCGCTTGCGGTTAGGTATAGTTTGACACATCAAGTTTTTGGCACCGCTGCCGGGGAGACAGCGAGTTTCTGTTGATTTTAATTTAGTTGTTTAGATTGTTTCCATTGTCTCGTTGGAACCTTTGTTCCAATTGAGGCAAATTTTACTACGTTTTCTTGGCTTTGTTGAGTGTCTACAGGTTTGTAATGGGTGAAGTTGATACTTTTGCACTCTTATCTTCCCTAGTAGAGGCACATACTCAAGAGATTGCCATGTCGAAGACTACAGAGCCCACTATGCATCCAATGAGTATCAATGAGATGTCACAAGTGGCCCCTAAAACTTACAACTTCTATCAAATTTGCAGTGTGCAGGGTCACTATGCTTTTGAATGCTCTTACAATGTCTATAATTCTCAGATTGCTCAGTGCGGATAAATGAATTCTTTTGAAGAAGGATATGGGTACAATCAGTATTCAAACACTTTTGATCAAGAATGTGTGAATCAACCAGATTTCTACTACCAGGACAATGGTGCTCAAAATTTTTCATATCATAATCAGCAACAGTTTGAGCAACAATATTATCAGTCATATGAGCAGCCGCCACATCAAGAATATTAATATCCTCCTCTACAAGAAGATTTACATGTTTCTCAATCCAGTGTAGATGTGCAAGCTGATCAGACAAATGAGATGTGGGATATCTTGAATAAACTGCTAAAGAGTTTTGAAGAATTAGAAACTCAAAGTTTGGCGATTGAATCTCAAATTGCACAGTTGGCTAACTCTTCTACTACAGGGCAGCTCGACTATTTACCATCATCATCTATCCGATCCGAAGAGGACCTGATTGCTATCAATCTCATAAGCAGGTTACGCGTGATGGGCGCAGGTTGCGCGAAGAACAGACTGATGGGCGCAGGTTGCACGCGCGCGGTGCTGAAAAATTACAGTTTTCACTATTTTGGCCATATCTTGAGTTCTACAACTCCGTTTGAGGCCCATAAGCAATCCACACGAAACTAACGAGATTCACTATCATTCTAAAGTGGTCCAGAGGTCCAATTACGATTGGAACGTTCCAGAATATCTGAAGAAAAGTCAGCCATGAATTTTCCTTAAAAACAGAATCAGTTTAGGAAACGTATTTTGCAGAAATTCTATTATAATTCTGTTTTGGTATTTTCTTGCTGGGCAAGACTTCAAGAGGCTATATAAACACATCTTGGGACACATCATTATGGGGGATGTAATATTAGATCAAATAATATAGTTTAGAGTAGATTAGTATTATTAGTTGGAGATGTAGAGAAACACCATGACTCTTCTTTTGGGTGACAACATTGAAGTTTGAAGGTTTTGTTCTCTTCATCTTTTTTTTGTTCTTATTAGTTTAATTATGTTTTCTTGTTTTACTAGTTGTTTTACTTGTTTAATTATTAGCGAGTAGTTATTTCTAGGGCTTAAAGGGAAGCCATGTTTGCACTAATATTGGCATGATTTTCATAGTGATTTGATTGGTTATGGTTAATTCTGATTGATATGTTTTAATCATTAATTTGTGTAATCGGCCGATATCATGGATTAATTATATGCAAATAGGGGTATGGATCGAGAGATTTACTTACTAGAGGCACACATACGATTAGCATAATTGAATTTGAGTGCGGAAGCATCATTGGATTTCTGAGAGCGTTAATTCTTGGAAGAGATTAACTTGACTCTAATTACCTGATTGATTGAATTACTAAAAGTGGTTAATTGTGTTGAATGTTTCGAGAGTGTTAATGCTTGAAAGAGATTAACATACTCTAGTTATAGGATCATATTGATTGCTTTAGCTTAAGAGCCAATTTTGTAAGCATGGCGATAACTGAAAAGGAATTAGTAGAACCTGTCTCCTTGTGGATTCGACCCGCTTGCCATTTGTACTAGCAATAGACACCGTGCGCTTGCGGTTAGGTATAATTTGACACATCAAGTTTTTGGCACCGCTGCCGGGGAGACAGCGAGTTTCTGTTGATTTTAATTTAGTTGTTTAGATTGTTTCCATTGTCTCGTTGGAACCTTTGTTCCAATTGAGGCAAATTTTACTACGTTTTCTTGGCTTTGTTGAGTGTCTACAGGTTTGTAATGGGTGAAGTTGATACTTTTGCACTCTTATCTTCCCTAGTAGAGGCACATACTCAAGAGATTGCCATGTCGAAGACTACAGAGCCCACTATGCATCCAATGAGTATCAATGAGATGTCACAAGTGGCCCCTAAAACTTACAACTTCTGTCAAATTTGCAGTGTGCTGGGTCACTATGGTTTTGAATGCTCTTACAATGTCTATAATTCTCAGAGTGCTCAGTGCGGATAAATTAATTCTTTTGAAGAAGGATATGGGTACAATCAGTATTCAAACACTTTTGATCAAGAATGTGTGAATCAACCAGATTTCTACTACCAGGACAATGGTGCTCAAAATTTTTCATATCATAATCAGCAACAGTTTGAGCAACAATATTATCAGTCATATGAGCAGCCGCCACAGCAAGAATATTAATATCCTCCTCTACAAGAAGATTTACATGTTTCTCAATCCAGTGTAGATGTGCAAGCTGATCAGACAAATGAGATGTGGGATATCTTGAATAAACTGCTAAAGAGTTTTGAAGAATTAGAAACTCAAAGTTTGGCGATTGAATCTCAAATTGCACAGTTGGCTAACTCTTCTACTACAGGGCAGCTCGACTATTTACCATCATCATCTATCCGATCCGAAGAGGACCTGATTGCTATCAATCTCATAAGCGATCAGGAATATGATAGTTTCTCCATGTATGTTGATGATGAGGCCATTGATAAAGAGAAGGAGCATGCCACCGATGACGAGATCAATGATGTTGCTGTTACCGAGAACAATGTGACTGATGATGAGGCTACAAAGGAAAACAATACAGAGATGGTTGTTGTTTCTCTTCCACAACCTGTGCCTCAGCTACCATGTATTGATAAATTTGCTCTCGATCTAGCCTCTACTTACAAGGTTTCTTTGCTCAAGAACACTTATTTCAAGGTTGATGTGATAACAAATATTGTCCAAGATGATATTTCTCAAATTTTGGTTGATGATCCATACAAAGTGGCTCCTACGTTTCAAGCTCGAGAAGAGGGAGAAGATGGAAGTGTCTTATTAGCCAATGATGTGATAAGCCAAGATGTCCGAATGACTCCAGTGAAAGTGAGGAGTGGAGAAAAGCCACCACCAGAACCTCCACCTTA
Organism: Kitagawia praeruptora; assembly: GCA_037693485.1. Lineage (NCBI taxonomy): Eukaryota > Viridiplantae > Streptophyta > Magnoliopsida > Apiales > Apiaceae > Kitagawia > Kitagawia praeruptora. The sequence continues at coordinate 90,766,811 of CM075344.1, read as the reverse complement.
TGTCAAGGGAGTTCAATATTTTCGTGGTGTTGAATTTTATCGCTGTTTTATCTCAAAGTTTTCCAAAACTGCACAAGCACTTAATTCTATATTGCTTATTAATGACATATTTTATTTTACTGATGCTTGTTTGGAGACTTTCTGCAGGATAAAGACAATCACTAACACTCTTGATACTTTTTGTGGTGGCGAGTTTATGATCGAGAAAGTGGATATTACGCCTTTACCGGAGTATTTTTGAGGAGGTCAAGATAATGACTCTAAATAAGCGCTTTTTGGGTATGTTTCCTACTATCCCTCCTGTGTTTCGATGATTAGGTATGTTTTCTACTATCCCTCCTGTGTTTCGATGATTAGGTATGTTTTCTACTATCCCTCCTATTTACTTTCATTCAATGCGGACATTGAATATTTTAAGTTTGGGGGTGGTTTGAGGGATTAGTAGTTGTTGTATTATGTGTTCACGTAGGATATCATGTTTGCATTTTAGTTGTAATTCATGCATGTTTGTTCGTATTATTATCATGTGAGTCCATAATAGTTAAATTTGCACCCTTGCTTGATAGGAATTTTGTGTTGTTGACGCTTTTGATTGAGAAGTGATATGTGATGTTCTTGTGCACACACTTTCACTAGCAAGTAGAAACTAGTAGACTTATTGAATGTTGTAAGTAATTAGAAGGACATGAATATGTGCAAGTTGATTTAGTTTGCATGCTTTGAATACAAGTCGGTGCATTAGAGAGATTTTTGCTTGGGATTGAGTATGTTTTTCCACCAAGTGAGATTTTGAGCCATATTGCATATTTTTGCAATGTATTCGTTTGCTTGAGTGTCCACGGATTGTTTGCATTGCTAGCAGTTGTTTGAGGTCTTTCTTGAAACGCATGACATTATTTGACGATTAAAATGATAAAGGCAATTAGGAATAATCGCATATTTTCCCATATTACCACACCATATTTACATGATCAATTAGTTAACCCATTGAGCTTAATCCTATTCTTTCGGTGACATACCACATTACTTGCCTATATCTTTTTCTTGTATTGGCCTTACATTAATTTGAACCCACATTGTCAAAGGCTAGTATAGTGCTTAAGGGAGTAATAAGGTGTACAAGGAGGGGTTTATTGTTGGTCGTACTTTTGGGGGAAATATTGAAATTGGGTTTGTTTACTTGATAGTCGGCATATGTAATAAATTGTGGGATCATTGTTATTGTTTATATTATTGTTTTATTTAGCTCTCGGGAAAAAAAAAAGAGAAAAAAAAGGAAAAAAAAGAAAAAAAAAAAGAAAAAGAAAAAAATATATTATGAGAGCATATTTGTGTTTGTTGTGATCCTACTCTAGTCGACTAATCGAGCGTTTTTGTTGGAAGAAGAATAGTAAAATTATGTGTGGGGGGAAAGTAGGGTGTTGTGTATGGTTTATTATAGTTCTTACTAGCTTTTGACACTTCACCTGTTTTGGCTTATTTGACATACCTTGTCCCTAGCCCCGTTACAACCCAAATAAAGACCTTTTGATTATCGTCATTGATGTATGTTGTGTTAAGAGTTAGATTGATACCAAATGTCAAGCGTGCTTATGATTTTGTTGGAATTGAGTGATACACTTACCCTTGTTCTTGATTGAATATTCTTTTGTGAGTGGATTGTGAGTGTTTGCTTGTTTTTGCGTATGAGATCCCGAGTTTTGACTCAAAGATGTACTCTTGTAGGCTTAGCATGTTTACTAACTTATTCTTACACTTGACATGGACTTGTGAGAACTTATGCATGTTCATTAAGTAGACTATGTGAATACTTGCACTTTCGACACCAAGACATTGCGTATTTACTTTGATTCTTAAGTTGATATGGCATGAGAGAATTTGAAGGTATGGTAGGATATTAGTACTAGATTGTTTGCATTTTCATATTAGTTGCATTCATGCATTGCATTGTATTAGGTTACATGGATTTTGTGGGTACATTCACTATAGGCCCTCACGAGACCTTACTCGTCCACTAGGGGCTGCCTAGGGGTTTAAAGGGCTTGTTACATATGCCAAATGCAACCGTGATCACCTACGGAAGTGGTACTAATTAGGTAGAGTTAGTTGTTTATGCTTGAGGACAAGCATCGATTTAAGTTTGGGGGTGTTTGATAAGTGGATTTTATATCTACTTGGAGCATTCTAAATCGGCTTAAATTGATTGTCTTGAACTCAAGTTTGTGGTGGTTTTGATGTGTTTTGTTTAGTTGTGCAGATTTATGAGAATGTTGATTAAGGTTGATGCTTCTATCGTTTTTGGAGAATAAATTGATTAAAATTCGGATTTCTGAGACGGTTGCGTAGTCTACACTGTTTTGGACATATCTGGAGTTTTAGAAGTCCGTTTTCAGCGATCTTACTGCCCACGCGAAGCTTGGGATATTTTCTATAATATGGGACAGGTGTTGCACGAGCAGGTTGCGCGTGATGGGCGCAGGTTGCGCGAAGAACAGACTGATGGGCGCAGGTTGCACGCGCGCGGTGCTGAAAAATTACAGTTTTTACTATTTTGGCCATATCTTGAGTTCTACAACTCCGTTTGAGGCCCATAAGCAGTCCACACGAAGCTAACGAGATTCTCTATCATTCTAAAGTGGTCCAGAGGTCCAATTACGATTGGAACATTCCAGAATATCTGAAGAAAAGTCAGCCACGAATTTTCCTTAAAAACAGAATCAGTTTAGGAAACGTATTTTGCAGAAATTCTATTATAATTCTGTTTTGGTATTTTCTTGCTGGGCAAGACTTCAAGAGGCTATATAAACACATCTTGGGACACATCATTATGGGGGATGTAATATTAGATCAGATAATATAGTTTAGAGTAGATTAGTATTATTAGTTGGAGATGTAGAGAAACACCATGACTCTTCTTTTGGGTGACAACATTGAAGTTTGAAGGTTTTGTTCTCTTCATCTTTTCTTTGTTCTTATTAGTTTAATTATGTTTTCTTGTTTTACTAGTTGTTTTACTTGTTTAATTATTAGCGAGTAGTTATTTCTAGGGCTTAAAGGGAAGCCATGTTTGCACTAATATTGGCATGATTTTCATAGTGATTTGATTGGTTATGGTTAATTCTGATTGATATGTTTTAATCATTAATTTGTGTAATCGGCCGATATCATGGATTAATTATATGCAAATAGGGGTATGGATCGAGAGATTTACTTACTAGAGGCACACATACGATTAGCAGAATTGAATTTGAGTGCGGAAGCATCATTGGATTTCTGAGAGCGTTAATTCTTGGAAGAGATTAGCTTGACTCTAATTACCTGATTGATTGAATTACTAAAAGTGGTTAATTGTGTTGAATGTTTCGAGAGTGTTAATGCTTGAAAGAGATTAACATACTCTAGTTATAGGATCATATTGATTGCTTTAGCTTAAGAGCCAATTGAGGAGTGAACTGATACAAAATGTGTCAAGTCCCATTTTAAAAACCACCAACTACTTGCTTGTATCCCAGAATACCTAGGCCAACAACTCTTCTTTTCCAATCGGGCATTACACACCCTGATTACATCCATATCGTGTATCATGATACCAGTGTCAGATAAATTGCCAACATGATGATTCCTCTTAACTGAACCCAGGGTCCCGAGGCTCACAGTATATAGTGAAAGAAAATCACTTACAACAGATAGCACCCTAAGCCTTAGCAGAACACCACATGTGCTAAAGGCCTCCACATGTATCTTTGAATGTTGAAAAATACCAAATCTCATGCCATACCGGGCATACAATCCTGAAACCTTTAAAGAATCGAATGGGCCGACCTTGCTGCAACCAGGAACAACCCCCTTTTCCTTCACATCGCCGCACTGTCGTCGGAGGTCAATGCGCACCAACATCTCAAATCTACTATCCAGCACCTGGCATTCAGCATGAACAACACCCTTTGAACCAAGGCCATAGCCAAACATCCACAAATCTGCAGAATCTCTTTTAATATAAATCGACACAGAGTCAATCCATCGAAATCCTTTCATTTGAATAAGTTCAAAACCCAGCATAGAGTCATTATAAGACTTGGTGAGTACACCTCTCATGGCTTGGTTTAAAACCATCACAAAACAAATGACATCTCTTTGTGGAATACCATCAAACATCTGGTGTACAACAGAACCACCACTTTCTTTAACACATGGAGGATCCCCTAGAGTCCACATTACCAACAAGGTCTTAACCTCAGTATGAAAGAACTGAGTAGTGGCCAAAGCAACTAAGACATTTTCCAATCCATCAACAATCATCTCAACAGCGACGACTACGGACCGAGTATTGCCAGTCACCATCCTCTCTAAAGTCAAAAGGATTTCCCCAAAAATGGAGTCCAATCCCAATATCATACTCTCCCCATCAACGCCGGAGAAGAGGCGACTCTCCGCATTGTCCACATCTTTGAGACAATTAACTCCTAGAGTAGCCGTCTTAAGAAAGACGAGTCTGAAACTACAAGATAAAGAGCCCGAGAATGGGCTGTCCATCAAATCCAAATTAATGAGACCCAAACATCGATCTCGAACATCACCACACACAGGTAGCACGAACAACGAAACCATGAAACTATACTATAGTATAATATAAGTAAGAAATTTAGTGGAGGGGTTAGAGGATGAGGAGAAATGGAGGATTCGTGATGGATTTAAGTTTTTCTGATGAGAAAATGGAGTAGATCTAGGTTTTTTGTGGCGGCTAAGATAGGGTTTTGAGAGAGAAAAAGACGACTCTCATTTTTTAGGTTTTATTGAGTTTGAAGGGTCAAACGAGTCAAGAACAAGGCTACAAGTGGTTTCCAAGTTCAAATAAGAAAAAATTGAATCTAAATTAATAGTTTTGTTCCAACGAGCCAAAAATGAGGTTTTAGTGAGTTTTAAGGGTTAAACGAGTGAAGAACAAGGCTTCAAGTGGTTTCCATGTTCAAACGAGTCAAAAATGAAACAAAAATAATTTTATTGTTCCAACGAGTTCAAAATGAGGTTTTAGTGAGTTTGAGGGGTCAAACGAGTCAAGAAGTAGGCTACATGTGGTTTCTATATTCAAACAAGAAAAAGATGAAGTTAAATTAATGCTTTTGTTCCAACGAGTCCAAATTGAGGTTTTATTGAGTTTTAAGGGTCAAACGAGTCAAGAACAAGGCTACAAGTGGTTTTCAAGTTCAAACAAAAAAAAATGAATCTAAATTAATAGTTTTCTTCCAACGAGCCCAAAATGAGGTTTTAGTGAGTTTTAAGGGTCAAACGAGTGAAGAACAAGGTTTCAAGTGGTTTCCATGTTCAAAAGAGTCAAAAATGAAGCCATATTAATTTTCTTGTTTCAAATGGTCCAAAATGAGGTTTTAGTGAGTTTAGGGGTCAAACGATTCAAGAAAAAAGCTACAAATGGTTTTCATGTTCAAACGAGTCAAAAATGAAGCAAAATTAATTTTTTTGTTCCAACGAGTCCAAAATGAGATTTTAGTGAGTTTAAGGGTCAAACGAGTCAAGAACACAGCTACAAGTGGTTTTATGTTCAAACAAGTCAAAATGAAGCTAAATTAGTATTCTTGTTCCAACGAGTTCAAAATGAGGTTTAGTGAGTTTTAGCAGTCAAACGAGTGAAAAACGAGGCTACTAGTGGTTTCCAAGTTCAAACAAGAAAAAAATGAATCTAAATTTATAGTTTTGTTCCAAGCCCAAAATGAGGTTTTAGTTAGTTTTAAGGGTCAAACGAGTGAAGAACAAGGCTACAAGTGGTTTCCATGTTCAAACGAGTCAAAAATGAAGCCAGGTTAATTTTTTTGTTCCAACTAGTCCAAAATGAAGTTTATTTAGTTTTAGGGGTCAAACGAGTCAAGAACAAGGCTACAAATGGTTTCCATGTTCAGACGAGTCAAAAATGAAGCAAAACTATTTTTTTTTTTTGCTAAATAAGTAAAATATATAACATCAAAACGAGGCTACATGATTAAAAGGGGCATACCCCAGTGAAAGAAAGACTAACTAAACAGTTCAGCTTTAGCAATTACATCTTCTAAAAAAGAGCAATAATTAACGATTTGTTTTTACAGGTCTTTGCCTTAAAACTATTACAACTGAAAAGTTTTTCTCTTAATGTCTGTTTAATCACCCGAATTATAGCCATAGATGGATGTCCAGCACCCAAATTGTGAAGCCTGTGGTTTCTCTCCTTCCATGTATGATACACTGCAATTGCTAAGTAAAGCCCAGCCATCTGCCTCTTGATCCCCGTGAGGTTTTCAACAAGGAAATCTCCATTTTGACAAGAACTCCAGTCTGGGTGTAGCCGGAATGGGCAAGCATCTCTAATACGGTCATAAAAGGGGCAATCTGAGAATAGATGCTGAATTGTTTCATCATTACAGTGACAAAGCACACATTCCTGGTTGACAGTCATGCCAAACCCTCTCATACGATCTTTTGTGAGCAACCGGTTCTGCAATGCAAGCCACAAAACAAAACTACATTTCGGGATGGGAAAAGAATACCAAACCAAATCAGTCCAAGGGGGAAGCCCTGTTGCTATACGAGCACTTTGCCAAATGGAGGAAATAGACACATCCTTTGCAATCATACCATCCCAAGTTATGCTATCATGATTATGAACTCGAATATCACCAAGCTGTTCTCTGAGCTCCATCATTTCCACATAGTTCGAAGGGGGTAATGACCAGACACCATCACGAAAGACATCTCCCACCTTTGCTGAGATACCAATTTCAGAATGGGATATTAACAAGCTAGAGAATCGGTCTAAAACAGCTCTGTTATGAAACCATGGATCGTTCTAGAAAGAAAAAGAAGAATTTTGACCAATCAAGTAGCACACCAAATCTCTGGCCCGAGGTCTAAATTTCAGAATTTTCCTTGTAGTCCACGAGCATTTGTATGGAATCTTACAATGCCAGAAGGGTTTACTCTTGAGGAATGACAAGTGAAACCAATGAACCCAGATAGAAGTTGATTGGGGCTGAATAACTCGCCATAACTGGTAACCAATAGCAGCTGAATTCCACTCAAAAATGTTACGAAGGCCTAATCCACCTTCAGCCTTTGGCTTACAACAATCTAGCCAGCTGACCTTGTGCATACACTTCCCAGATATATTTTGAAACCCACCCCATAAGAACTTGAACATTAACGCATTTAGATTTTTCAGGATGTACTTTGGCAAGAAGAGAAACATACTCCAAAATCCCACAATTCCTGTCAGAACAACTTTAATGAGCTGCAATCTTCCGCCTTGATTTAGAAAATGATTTGTCCAAGTTTCAATCCGTGAACTGAGTTTATGCATAAGGGGCAAACAATCTCAAGCATTAAGCCTACCCAGAATCAGTGGTACACCCAAGTAAGTGATAGGAAGCTCCCCTCGTTGATAGTTGGTTATACGCAATATTTCATTGCTAACCTGCTCAGGAACATTGCCAAAGAAAACCATTGATTTAGAGCTATTAGGTGACAATCCAGAAATTTCAGAGAAAGTGTGCACACCCCTTATAAGAGTACTAACAGAGCAAGCATCCCTTCTGCTGAACAAAAATACGTCATCAGCAAAGATGAGATGGTGTAAGGAGACCTCCTTAGTACGCCAATGATGTTTAAACCCTGCTTCTTTGCTGACAGAAAAGTTGATACAAGTAGTTAAGACCTCCATTGCAATCACAAAGAGATAAGGCGAGAGCGGGTCCCCTTGGCGTAGACCTGACTCCCCTTTGAAATAACCTTCAAGTGACCAATTTATCTTAATCGAGTACATACAAGAGGTGATACACTGTCGAATCCAAGCACAGAATTTGTCTGGAAATCCCATTCTCTCCATGGCCTCAAACAGAAAATTCCAATTCAAGGAATCAAATGCTTTATGTATATCCAATTTTATAGCACACCGAGGCTGAATATCTCGAAGATGGTAGTCTCTACAAAGGGCTTGACAAAGAAATATATTATCTCCCATAGATCGTTGAGGCACAAATGCTGATTGAAATGGGGAAATAATAGTAGGGAGCACCTTCTTCAACCTTTTAGATAGCATCTTTGCAACACACTTGTAAAGCACATTACAACAGGAAATCAGTCTAAATTGAGTCATGTTGACAGGTTGGGCAACCTTGGGCACCAAAGTAATAGCAGTTGAGTTAATAATTCTGGGGAGATAAGAAGTTTCAAAGAAATAAATAATGGCATCAGTAACTTCTTTCCCTACGATAGACCATGTACTTAAGAAAAATTCCGCCGAAAATCCATCAGGGCCTGGGCTACGCCCTTTTGCCATTTATTTTAACGTTAGAAAGACCTCCGCAGGAGTAAAGGGCTTAACCAAATCATGCACAGTTGATTGATCAAGAACTGGTAGAGCAAACTCTTCCGGAATATGTTTGACACTCTTACTTTTTCCCATCAGATTTTGAAAATAAGAAACAGCCACAGAAGCAATACCTTCATGAGAAACATGAACAGTGCCATTGCCATCCTCAAGCGATAGAATCTTATTCGAGTTCCACCTTCCTTTGCAGCTATTGAAAAAGTATTTGTTATTTCCGTCACCATGTTTAAGCCAGTGAACTCGGGACTTTTGCTTTAGGAATTTTTCTTCAACAGCAAGATCACGCAACAAAGCAACAATCAAGTTACTCTCCTCTAAAAACTGTTCAGTGGATGGAACAGGGGAAGATTCAACTGGAAATTCAGCAGAGCAGTTCGAGAAGCATCTATCGCAGCATGAACACTACCAGACCTTGCGTTTAAGCTCTTAAGGCCAAGCTTGACTAATTTTATTAAGGCAAAACTAATTTTATTGTTCCAACGAGTCCAAAATGAGGTTTTAGTGAGTTTTTTTTTTTTGCTAATTAATATTTTATACCATAGGCAAACAGTTACACCTCTAGGGGCATACCCCGCGATAAGTAAAGCATTCACCTAACGGAACAACCTGGAAAAAACGCAGAAAATTAAACCAAGTTCAAAGAACAAGCTAACATAAAACTACGACCATCAAGGTCGCGAAACCATCACAATAAGAGCAGCTCAGGTGTCATCGCCTTTAACGCTATCATAGTAGGCCAGCATTTCCACATTGCGAAGGCTTGTCTCTGCAGTAGACACCGATGTCCCGACCCGGTGCATCTCCACTTCCATTTCATTAAAATTCTTGGTCATTGGCTGATTGCCCATCCCCTCAACGGAGTCCCTCTCATTTCCTTCCTCATCATCATCAACATCCATCATGCCATATCCATCAACAAATCCGAACAACATGCCCAAGTGATGCATGTGCCCGCGCATTGAATTCCTTACACTCTTGAAATACCCATTCATTTCTAGGGCTTCCTCCACTACCCCATCCAGGACTTCGAAAACCTGCACCAGCTCATACTTCATAGTCAGAGAATCCATAGGCCCACCAGAATACTCCATCTCAATGACCTCCTCTTGGTTCACGTTGTGATCAAGTTCTATAACAGTACCGGATGCACTTTTTAAAGTCACCTCCACATCAATAACCTTGACTATAGCCTTAGCCAAAAACCCATTTCCATGATTTCTCATCTCGGCTAGAACATCCCTGAGTTGAGATGGCAAGGTTTGCCAACCCTCTACCCCTTTTAAGGGAGCATTACAACCTTTCTCACCTGCATTCTTCGAGACATTGCCCTTATTATCATGAGAGACAATGAAAAACTTCAATCTACCAACATTCATCCCCTGAGTAACAACCACCAACGTTTCCCCTTTTCCTTCCAAGCCGGCCTGGTTCAACAGACATGCCTCCTTTAACTCCTCCCTCATGCCTTGTATAAGAACGTCATCCTCCCCCAACAGGATAGGGGTGGGAATATTCCATTGTCGAATAAATCCACTTAATTGCATGATACTGTGCACAGATCTCGCACGGTCAGCCATCATTCTAAACACAGGTTCATCCTTCAGATTACTATTAGCATTTAAACCTCTCATCTCAATCTTCCCCCAGAAGGTGGGCACCTCATGTCCATTCAGAATAATGCAGTCTCGAAGAACCACAAGTGCTTTCAGAGCAATATTCAATCTCTCCTAAAGTCTTGACGAGAAGGACCCAGTCGTATTTGCAAGAGCTGCCCCCTTCAAGCTTGGGGTGGATCCCAAATCGACTGCTGCTACATCCATACGGCCTTTACCTTTGACATTAGTAGCACCATCTACAAAAGGATCTTTGGTAACAGTCACTTTCCAACCCTCCATACCAGTGTCCAAACGGTTAACATCCTTTTTAGTCATGGGGTTAACATCCCTTTCACGACACTCACCATCAACGCAGCCAACATCCTTGGCATCCTTGGTAGCCATAGGTCTACCCAACATATTAATTGGTTCAATAGCTCTGACTGAGCTACGGATCAAAGAAGCATGCCCAACTGAGGGGTTGCGACCAACATCTTGTTTCCCCTGGCTTAGGCCAGGCTTCAAACACCTTACAGGCACCATCATTTGAGGGTTCTCCACAGAGGACTCCTTTGCTAACAATTCCACCGAACCTATCCTCCCCTGGTCTATAGATTCGAGAGGTGATTCGCCCATCCAACAGCCATCCTGCAACGGATCCGTTTCAAGATGGCTTGAATCTTCCAACCTTAGGTTCGAATGACCCACCAGCTCTTTAAAGACAGATCCAGCCACTAAGAATGGGGTTTCATACCCATCAAACATTCCAAATTCAAGTTGAGCACCATCGTGGTCCTCTGGACACCGGTAGGATCTCACCTCACGGTTGGGTCCATCCTCAACAGAATTGTATCTATTCATAATGATAGTATATATAAGAAATTTAGAGAATATGGTTAGAAAGACAACGACATGAGTTACACAGCAATATGACATAACTCTTCCAACCTCTAACCGAATAGTGGTCCAAAGGTTAATTGGAAAGGGAGCGAACATGCTTCCTTTCAACTCTTCACCATCGATATTTCCACGAGTTCTGCTCTCCACATCAGCCCAGGATAAAGAACGATCAACACATAGTTCGTTATCTTCCGAGTACATGGTCAAGTGAACACCCACATCAAACTGGACATTACCATGTCCACACTGATCATTGTGCAAAACCCACAACATAAAAGATGGATCCTACATAGGGAGAGAATCATCCAACACACCAAAGGTTAAACCCATCAGCGGATTGATAAACAATTGGTCTTCAAATCCTAAACTGAAAGGAAGTTCCCTTTCTCTAAGAGAGGAAAGGGGCAAAACACAAGAATCCATAGTATATATAAATATAGTAAGAAATATGGTGTTTTTGGTGGAAGACAAGAGAGGGGAGGTGGATTTAAGTAGGAAAAGTATAGATCTGATGAAAAGAGGTTTGGACTTGGTTGAATTTAATGGCGGCTATCTAGGGTTTTTAGAGAGAGATTAGAGAGAAGGCAGAGAAACGACTCTCATTTGGGTCTAGGTTATAGTGAGTTTGAGGGGTCAAACGAGTCAAGAACTAGGCTACATGTGGTTTCCATGTTCAAACAAGAAAAAGATGAAGTTAAATTACTGCTTTTGTTCTAACGAGCCCAAAATGAGGTTTTAGTGAGTTTTAGGGGCCAAACGAATCAAGAACAAGGCTACAAGTGGTTTCCATGTTCAAACAAGTCAAAAATGAAGCCACAATAATTTTCTTGTTCCAACTAGTCCAAAATGAGGTTTTAGTGAGTCTTAGGCGTCAAACGATTCAAGAACAAGGCAACAAATGGTTTTCATGTTAAAACGAGTCAAAAATGAAGGAAAATTAATTTTCTTGTTCCAACGAGTCCAAACTGAAGCAAAATTAATTTTCTTGTTCCAACGAGTCTAAAATGAGGTTTTAGTGAGTTTAAGGGGTCAAACGAATCAAGAACACGGCTACAAGTGGTTTTATGTTCAAACAAGTCAAAATGAAGCTAAATTAGTATTCTTGTTCCAACGAGTCCAAAATGAGGTTTTAGTGAGTTTAAGGGGTCAAACGAGTTAAGAACAAGGCAACTAGTGATTCCCTGCTCAAACAAGTAAAAACTGAAGCTAAATTAATATCTTTGTTCCAACAAGTCCAAAATGAGGTTTTAGTGAGTTTTAGGGGTCAAACGAGTCAAGAACATGGCTACAAGTGGTTTCCATATTCAAACAAGTAAAAAATGAATCGAAATTAATATTTTTGTTCTAACGAACCCAAAATGAGGTTTTAGTGAGTTTTAGGGGTCAAACGAATCAAGAACAAGGCTACAAGTGGTTTCCATGTTCAACCAGTCAAAAATGAAGCCATTTTAATTTTCTTGTTCCGACTGGTCCAAAATGAGGATTTTTTTTTTGCTAATTAATTTTTTATACCATAAAGGAACAACTTAGACAAGTCTAGGGGCAAACCCCGCAAAATCAACAAATATTACAAAACAAACGTTCCTAAACGGAACGCTCAAACATCCTAAAACCGAACATAAACACAATGTTCATCAACAACCAACAAAACACCTAGGTGCTATCTCCCCTAGCCTTCAGTTTTATACCAGCAAGGCCTGCCCTGGAACCATCTTCATTTGCATCCCCAACAGGGCTCTTAAGAGGCCTACCCTCTACATCCGCAAGATCACTCCTCGTGGCATTCATGCAGTTATTCACATTATCTCCCTCGGCCGCGTCCATCAAGCATTTTCCATCCCCCTTATGAATCCTCGCCTTAGTCCAGCGATCTCTGACTTGACTCTCTTTATGGTTTGGGTCCTTCTTAGGTGGCTCTTGCATTTGCCCAGTATCAACATTCACAGCGCTGATCCCCACATCCCCCACAAAACTGAACAGTGGCCCCAAGTACTGCATATTACCCTGAATTGGCTCATTTGCTTTATTAAAAACTTAGTTTTCCCATGGCATAGCGCCCTCTCCTGACAAATCTAAACCTTTTCCTTTAGAAAGAGAATCCCTGTTCCCCCCCCATCCCGAATTCCTTGGTAGATCTTGTATCCTTTCCTCCAAAAAGAGATCTCAATTGTTGCTCAGTCGCGGGAAAGTCAATCCCCAAATCAATCAAGTAATCCCTCAGTTGAATAGAACGACATGATAAATCATGAAGCTCCGCTTCCTCAATATCTCTTAAGTCACGAGCAGAGGCACTGAATTCCCTATCACGAGACCCCTTAACCAATGGAACTTTTTTTTTTGCTAATTATAATTTATACCATAGGAAAATGATTACATCTCTAGGGGCATACCCCGCGATTAGAAAACCATCTACCTAACGGAACAACAAAGAAAAAACAACAATAATGCTAGATAAACTAGCAATCAACTGGCAACAACAAACTAAGCAACTAAACCACTAAGTTGCACACATTCTGATTAAAATACCACTAGAAGTGGTCCCTCCCCAAGCTCCTGTTCCTGCACATCTATGCATTACCCGCAAAGTAATCACCACGATTTCAATACTCACCAGAGGAGTGAGCACTTCTAACTCCATGGCTGAGAGCGCCCAACTCATGGTTGCACATAAAAAAATAGGACCATTTGGCGGCATACTGCACCCTACAATTTTTTCCACCATGGCTAAGCTAGGCCCTTTGCAGGACCCCCACTTGTATTGAGCCATGTCTACAACCAACCTGTCCATTGCAAGGACATCATAACAAGCACCCTCATTCCTTGTAGAACAGCACCAGGACTCTATTTCACTCATGAGAACTAACTCAGCCAAAAACTGGTAACAATCAATAATTGATCCCGCCAAGAAAATAGGCAGAGCATCTATCACCCATTTCACCGTAGTCCTAAGCTCAGACCTTGGTTTCCGTAACATTATGACATTAGTATCCCTGCAGTATGAATCGCAGTGATACTCCACATAACCTCTGCCACTACGACTCCAACTGTCGAAAAACATTTCTCCAAAGACTGTAAAAAACCAGCTCAAGTATCCTGGATACATCTTGGCACCAGGAACAATCAATTGAGAGGAATACACCCGAAAACCAGTGTATCGAAATGTATGAGAAGATCCAGGGACTACAATCTCACTCAAACTCGAAAAACCATTACCCCATGTATTATTCAAGACCATAATAACATCAGTCAGTACAGACAGTCTATTATCATTAATCTCTGATCTTGCTTCCTCACTCAAAGTCATCCACATACAACCACTGCTCAAAGCCCAAGGCCTGCAGTAATCAGAACCTTCATTAGTATCCTGCTTTCCAGCAAGGTCCCCATACAAGATATTGCTTCCTTTGAAAGCAGATGCTATCTCCACAATCCTCCTCATTCTCACATCGAACGCAACAATAAAAGCTTGTTGAGGCATAACCACCAACACAAGCGCGACATCAATAACATCAAGTAATCCAACTAATGACACCGAGTCAACGGAATTTCAAATTTGCGTGAAACCATAAGAACATAGCATTATCTCTTCAATCTTTATAGTGCTCACCAGTTCGAAGTTTCCATCAAACAAGCTTGGAGCAAATCTCTGGCTACCATCTTGACTCGTAAGCCACACAAATGATACCCATTTCTTTACTTCATCCTGAACAATTCTCAGGGAGAACCCATCAAACAGAAGGTGGGCATATCCATTACAGAAGCACAGACCAGCCTCCCCTTGTACCACATGAATATCCTCTTTGGTACTCATTAAAGGAACCTCTGCTGCCATAGAGTGCGACTCAACTAGATCTCGAAGAGTTCCAACTACAACCACCGAAGTGGTTGAACAACATATCGGAAAAGCAGGTCCCATGGAAGCTCGAACGAACACAAACGCAAAAACATTCTTCAGATAACCCACATGGGCCACAACATCGTCCAAACTTGTTAGCGTGAGTCCTAACGATTCCAACAACGACCTCTCAACAGAGAAGCGCCAATTCATGTCAAATGGAACAGAAGAGGAAGAACCCGACTTTGCATCAAGGTTATAAGCTTCATCTACAAAAACTTTAATCTCCTTTGAACTATGAGGTTGGAAGCCACTCGAGCTTTCTTTTCTGGCATGATCCTTGGGCTCAAAACATTCCTCTGGTATCTCAGTTTCGCCCAGGTATCATTTCTATTGCTGAATCTCATAGCATGGCTATGGTTGGTAGTTATATTCACGAGAGTCAGTGGTTATTACCTACCTCGAATCATGTTGATATGATGGAGCTTCGTAGTCGTGTTAGCCCTGTTACGATCTATCGTACAGATTCAATATCCTGGGATAGTTTGCGCCCTTTTAATGTTAATCTTGCTGCTATCTGGCAATCTGTTAGAAACCGAGTTGCCTTAACTCCTTGGCATGAAGTAGTATGGAATTCGTTTTCTATCCCTCGATGTTCCTTTACCTTATGGCTGGCAATAAAAAACCGGCTGCTCACTAGAGACAGGATGCTAATGTTTGGTATGGCAACTGACCCGACCTGCATTCTCTGTAATACTGGTCCAGAATCTATCCACCATCTTTTCTCGGATTGCCCCTACTTCGATCTAATTCGTCGAGCTAGCCCTGTTGTCTTAAACCCAGATTGGACCCAATGTCAAAACGGGGACTTCTTCATAGCTCCAACTAAGATTATATCACATCTCGGTGGCTTGTTTTTAGCTATTGCAGTTCATCAAACGTGGAAAGAAAGGAACGGAAGAATTCATAATCCAAGCTCAAGCCGTCCTACATTGTCTGTTATTTGTAGTATAAAGCAGACTATGAGGGAAAGGCTCTTTTCCAGTTCGCGTTTCAAACAATATGTAAAAAAAAATCCAGCAGTTTTGTCTTGGCTATTTTGACTAGTTTCGGTTTGTTGCTTTGTTTTGTTGCCAATAGGCTAGAATCTGTTCTGCCTTTTTTGCGGGGTATGCCCCTGATCTTGTAATTATTTTCTCTCCTTAATATACGTCTTTAATTTAGCAAAAAAAAAAAATATTCTTCCACTCTCTAACATGACTCATGGAGCCAGCCCCTAAACCCAGAGATCCAAGTGAAGAGGGGCTCAGACAATTAACAATATCAGGAAAATGAGGTTCGACTCCCTCCCCAAGAAATAAATGGTCAACCGAATCAACCATTGAAACAAAATTCATAGCAATCAAGGAATGATTACTCTTCAAAAGAAGAGAGAATCTCAGCTGGTTCGCCATAGAACCCTGCAGACAAAATCCACCAACAAACGAACCCATTATAAAAGTAAAAAAGAAATTTAGGTGAAAGAACAAAAGAAAAAGATGGATTAGTGAGGGATTATGGTCAGATTTGATGGAAAAAGGTTCAGATTTAGATTGGAAAAGGCCGGCTGGCTAGGGTTTAAGAGAGAGAACGACTCTCATTACTAGCTCCAAGTCTAACATACTAAAAATTTTCAAGTTAACCAATGGAACTTCTTTACCCAACAAGGTAATGAACATCTTTAAGCTATCTAAATTACGTCTCGCTGCC
The DNA here is from genome assembly GCA_037693485.1 of Kitagawia praeruptora. Taxonomy (NCBI): domain Eukaryota; kingdom Viridiplantae; phylum Streptophyta; class Magnoliopsida; order Apiales; family Apiaceae; genus Kitagawia; species Kitagawia praeruptora. Next base: position 90,750,361 of record CM075344.1, on the reverse strand, counting down.
ACTAGTGCCTTCCTCTTCAACTCGGTATTGTAGAAGGTATGGTCTAACAGCCCTGCTATCTCTAACTCTTCTTCCATGCCTTGAATAATCTGTTCATCCTCCCCTATTACCGGGAGAGGGATTCCATTCTTCCTAATATAGTTCCCAAGCTGCTTAATGCAGTTCAGAGCTATACCCAAGTCTCTCATAAGCTTAGCATCCGGTCTCCTTTGCAAACCATTAATGACATGTAAGTCACTCATGTCAACATTCCCCCAAATCGTGGGCACCTTATGCCCATTCTGAACAATGCAGTCTCTGAAAATAATGACTACATTCACAGCAATAGCCAAACGCTCTTGCATTCTTTTGACTAAATCATCCCAGCTTGGAATCTCTTCTTCTGTCACTTCATTACACAATTTCTTCCCCTTGGCTTTCGCTAGAATCATCTCAGCCGCCTCAATATTAGGCCCAACATTTTCCTCGCTATTGCAACCCTTTTCACTGTCTCTACCCGAGTCCAAAACTGGAGTAAGAACATCCATTTGGGACTCATACATAATCACATCATTTACCAATCCTCCCCTATCGGTGGTCGAAACAATAACCTCTTTCGTCGAAGTGAAAGGTTTCGATAGATCGATAAAGGAACCAGCATAAATATCGACATCTACATTATTTGATCTAACCAGTTTCTTTTGGGAAAAAACCTTACCTTCAAATAAATGATGCTTAACCCGGCTGCGAGTGCGAGCAGCCACCCCAGATTTAGGACTTTCTGGAATCACCGTAACCAGGTCCTCAGCAAAGGAGACCCACGAATCCTTCTTCCTGCCATCATTCTTTATACTCGATCCGTCCAACTTCTTGGATCGAATATCAACCAAGGGTATCTCCGATACCAGGTCAACCGCAAAAGAAACCCTTTTCGGGCTCAAAACTGGATCCAACCTCTCCTGGGTCATCAAACCATGATCAGGAACAGAAGCCGCCATCATGCAATGATCCACAAAGGAAACCCTCTTTCTACTCATGATAACAACCAGACAGAACTAAAAGAAATATTATGTTTAGGTGAAAGATTAAAAGGGGAAGGTGGATTTAGGAATGGAAAACAATAGATCTGATGAAGAAATTGTTTAGATTGATAAGATTTTAGAGAATTCTAGAGAGAGGATTTAGAGAGAAGGAAGAGAGAAAGCGGCTCTCATTTTGATGTTTTTGTCAAAAATGAGGATTTAGTGAGTCTTAGGCGTCAAACTAGTCAAGAACAGGGCTACAAATGGTTTTCATGTTCAAACGAGTTAAAAATGAAACAAAATTAATTTTCTTGTTCCAACGAGTCCAAAATGAGGTTTTTGTGAGTTTGAGGGGTCAAACGAGTCAAGAACTAGGCTACAAGTGGTATCCATGTTCAAACGAGTCAAAAATGAAGCAAAACTAATTTTCTTGTTCGAGCGAGTCCAAAATGAGGTTTTACTGAGTTTGAGGGGTCAAACGAGTCAAGAACTAGGCTACGTGTATTGTTGTTGAGTTATATGCTGATGCAAGTGATCATGAATTTTGGTACAAGGACTTTGGTAGAGAGAATGTTGCTTATTGGGTTTTTGCTAAATCTGCTTCGTTGGTTTACAAGATGATTGTGCCTTTTACTATGGAACTGCATGTTCACATAGTGGTGGCCAGTTTTACAAGGGGACCTATTTACATGGTGGATGTGGTTATTTTGCGAGTACAAGAGTTTCACCATCCTGTTGTAGGAAGGCAGTTGAACATTGAGAGCTGCAATATTTGTTGGGTGTTCATTTTTGTTTTGACAACAAAATGGGATGGGGCTTTGTTCATTGTAGGAACTGCTGCTGACTCATTAGTAGATGCTTCTAGGCATGATAATTCGGCCCCTGAATCTGGGTTTGTGGGAACTGTTGTGAGAATTAATGGCGTGTTATCGTGGGCTCAATGTATTAAAGAGAAGATGTGCGGTCTGACCAATTTTGTGGGCCAGGTGGAAATGTTGAAAACATCCTATGTAGCTGTTTGCGTGTGCACACCTTGTATAAATCATGTTATTGGCACATGGGTAGGTCTCCTGCTCGGGACCCAAATTGGCCAGCATAGGTGGTTGAGGATTTGGCTCGACGAGGGTATGCTGTGCATGTTTTGTTATGCGAGGCCGGTCTGGCTTAATCTTGATGCTTTCGTGGGGATTCTTATGCTTAGACTTCTAGGATGTGAGCCTCTAGGTTCATCCTATTTTATCATTTATTTGGCACTGTAATGTTCTTGTGTTTAAGCTAGTTTTACAGTTTCCAATTATGTAGACCTGTTCAGGTGGATTGCGGTAATGACTTTTGTTGAGTTCGCGGGGTATGCCCCTTGATTTGTAATGTCGTTCCTTTTGGTATAAAATTTTTAATTAGCAAAAAAAAAAAAAAAAAAACTAAGCTACAAGTGGTTTCCATGTTCAAACAAGAAAAAGATGAAGTTAAATTAATGCTTTTGTTCCAACGAGTCCAAACTGAGGTTTTATTGAGTTTGAAAAGTCAAACGAGTCAAGAACAAGGCTACAAGTGGTTTCCAAGTTCAAACAAGAAAAAAATGAATCTGAATTTATAGTTTTGTTCCAACGAGCCCAAAATGTGGTTTTAGTGAGTTTTAAGGGTCAAACGAGTAAAGAACAAGGCTTCAAGTGGTTTCCATGTTCAAACGAGTCAAAAATGAAGCCATATTAATTTTCTTGTTCCAACTGGTCCAAAATGAGGGTTTTTTTTATTTTTTTTCTAATTAAAATTTATACCAACAAAGGAACAACTTAGTACAAATCTAGGGGCATACCCCGCGAAATCAACAAACAAACATAACAAAAGTCATAACATCAGTAAGTCACCTTACTGTCAACATAACAACGAAATTAAGCTAAAGATTATTCTGGCGCCTTAAACAAACTGAAAATGAGACTAGGCACATGTCTCACAAAGCCCATGGTAATGAGAATCAGCGGATAATGCACCATGAAGTGGCGCAAATGCATTCCAACAGCAGACATCTCAACAAAACAACTGCGAAAATCACCATTTCCATACCCATCATCATGCACCTGGTGCGTAGTGTTGCACAGACGCTGCATTCCTATTCCAGCTCTAAGATAGCACACTAGCAGTAAAAAACTACAAACCAACCTATCGCACTTAGTGCCAACCATTGCAACCATTGTGTTCCTTGCCGCTGCATAAATCCTGCAGGCAATGTCATTGCCACCATCGTGACACTTATGAAACCGAATCTGTTTCATAACATCATCAGCAACCGGATAGAAGTCCTCAAACCCATCATGAACACTAATAAGGACCGGGAAAAAGAACACGTCCCATCCTTCCTCTTTGTAGATCAATCCGACCCTTATATTCACAAGCAGAGAATCAACCCTTGACAATGGGTGATGCTCAATTACCTTAATAATCATTTCTGATATGCACTTTCCAGCACCTGGAAAATCAAAAAAATCCATCGAAAATTTCACCAGGATACTCACCGCATCTTGCATTCCATACCTGATACATAGGGAGACAAATACCTCGTCCTCATTAACATTTACCCATTTCAACTCCCGACTGCAAAGATCGCAGCTGCTCTCATTTTCAGCGGTTCCAAAATCAATAAACCCTGAGCTATCAATTCCGTCAACACGCAAAAGGAACCACAACAGCTTCCTATTCAAACCATCCAACTCCAGGACATTGAAAACCGCATTAGTTCCCCCAAAGATAGAACACATCATTTTCTTCAATAAACATGGCATAATCCTCCCATTATGACAAGTCATCATCAACATAGCCGTACTAACCACCTTAAATCTAACCTCCTTAAACAAACATTGTCTAACAGTCATATCAAGACCGGGAGACAAGTCGACTTCATAACGCAAATTATCAAAGCTACTGCACATAGCAAGCTTCTCATCTGCAATTTCACTCTGCTCAACAGAGACACCGTAAAACCTTACACGCATCGCCTAGCTTGGAACACGATGGTTGAATTAAGCAAAAAATTCAACCAACCCTGCAGAGCACCATACCAATCCAACGATGGGAACATACCCATCTGCAAGTCCATCAGCACATCTCTTACCACTTCGGCATCGCATTCCTCAACTTGGAAGAGATGCGACGACATTTTGAAAAAAACATAACAGTGAATCCCCTTAGCAGAAAAAGGCTTTCTCCGCACAATAAACCTCCCATCCGACATAAGAACTAACACAAAGTCACATTTTGAGCTAGATCTAGAATCAAACAGCTTGTAAGCGTATCCATCTTTTCCAGATAGGCTAAGCAAGAAATGATTCTCAACATAACACAGACCTCCATTACACACGTCTTTCACACCTTCAAAAGTAGATGCAAAATTGCTACAAACATCTTTCACACCTTCAAAGGTAGATGCAAAATTGCCCAAACCATTCCAGTCACATAACCGGCCATCTTCGAAGACCTTCAAAGACCTCAGCAAATAACCTCGAAGGCTATTTGTAGCAACATTAATCCCCTTATTCTCACCATCTAGGTTTACAAGAAAACGCAGATGTAGAACCATAGAAGTGTTAACCCCATCGAAGACCATCCCCGTAGACATTGCCCCCAAGAAAGCAACACAGAAACCGACCAAAGATACTTTCGCATCAATCGGTCTTTCAAGAAACCACACAACCAACACTTTGGTTTTACGAATCAGCCAGGATTCACACAAACCATTGAAAAGGAAGAAATCCAAACTAGGAAAACGCTCAAAAGAACGCAACTCCAAGAAACCAGAATTAAACATAGACCCATCTCTAGTTGACACAACCAGAGACCCATACAAACACGACCCATTTCTCAAATTCAGACTAGAAGTCCAAACCCAAACAGGAGAGATCAAATACCCATTTATAATATATATTATAAGAAATATGGTGTATGGGTGGAAGATTAGAAGGAGAAGATGGATTTGCGAGAGGAAATAGTGTAGATCTAATGGAAAATGGTGAAGATTAGGCTGAAAATAGTGGCGGCTAGGTAGGGTTTTTAGAGAGAGGTTAGAGAGAAGCTAGAGAGAAAGTCGACTCAAGAAAAAAGCTACAAATGGTTTTCATATTCAAACGAGTCAAAAATGAAGCAAAATTAATTTTCTTGTTCCTACGAGTCCAAAATGGGATTTTAGTGAGTTTAAGGGTCAAACGAGTCAAGATCACGGCTACAAGTGATTGTATGTTCTAACAAGTCAAAATGAAGCTAAATTAGTATTCTTGTTCCAACGAGTCCAAAATGAGGTTTAGTGAGTTTTAGCGGTCAAACGAGTGAAGAACGTGGCTACTAGTGATTTCCCTGTTCAAACAAGTGGAAAATGAAGCTAAATTAATCATTTTGTTCCAACGAGTCCAAAATGAGGTTTTAGTGAGTTTTAGGGGTCAAACGGGTCAAGAACAAGGCTACAAGTGGTTTCCATGTTCAAACAAGTAAAAAATGAAGCTAAATTAATGCTTTTTTCCAACGAGTCCAAAATGAGGTTTTAGTGAGTTTTAGGGGTCAAACGAGTCAAGAACATTGCCACAAGTGGTTTCCCTATTCAAACAAGTAACAAATGAATCAAAATTAATATTTTTTTTCTAACGAGCCCAAAATGAGGTTTTGGTGAGTTTTAGAGGTCAAACGAATCAAGAACAAGGCTACAAGTGGTTTCCTTGTTCAAACAAGTCAAAAATGAAACCATATTAATTTTCTTGTTCCGACTGATCCAAAATGAGGTTTTAGTGAGTCTTAGGCGTCAAACGAGTCAAGAACCGGGCTACAAATGGTTTTCATGTTCAAAGAGTAAAAAATGAAGTAAAATTAATTTTCTTGTTCTAACGAGTCCAAAATGAGGTTTTAGTGAGTTTGAGGGGTCAAACGAGTCAAGAACTAGGCTACAAGTGGTTTCCATGTTCAAACAAGAAAAAGATGAAGTTAAATTAATACTTTTGTTCCAACGAGTCCAAATTGAGGTTTCATTGAGTTTGAAGGGTCAAACGAGTCAAGAACAAGGCTACAAGTGGTTTCCAAGTTCAAACAAGAAAAAAATGAATCTTAATTTATAGTTTTGTTCCAACAAACCCAAAATGAGGTTTTAGTGAGTTTTAAAGGTCAAACGAGTGAAGAACAAGGCTACAAGTGGTTTCCACGTTCAAACGAGTCAAAAATGAAGCAAAATTAATTTTCTTGTTCCAACGAGTCCAAAATGAGATTTTAATGAGTTTAAGGGTCAAACGAGTCAAGAACACGGCAACAAGTGGTTTTATGTTCAAACAAGTCAAAATGAAGCTAAATTAGTATTCTTGTTCCAACGAGTCCAAAATGAGGTTTAGTGAGTTTTACCGGTCAAACGAGTGAAGAACGAGGCTACTAGTGGTTTCCAAGTTCAAACAAGAAAAAAACGAATCTAAATTTATAGTTTTGTTCCAACGAGCCCAAAATGAGGTTTTAGTTAGTTTTAAGGGTCAAACGAGTGAAGAACAAGGCTACAAATGGTTTCTATGTTCAAACGAGTCAAAAATGAAGCCAGGTTAATTTTTTTGTTCCAACTTGTCCAAAATGAAGTTTATTTAGTTTTAGGGGTCAAACGAGTCAAGAACAAGCCTACAAGTGGTTTCCATGTTCAAATGAGTCAAAAATGAAGTAAAACTAATTTTCTTGTTCCAACGAGTCCAAAATGAGGTTTTAGTGAGTTTGAGGGGTCAAACGAGTCAAGAACTAGGCTACAAGTGGTTTCCATGTTCAAACAAGAAGAAGATGAAGTTAAATTAATGCTTTTGTTCCAACGAGTCCAAATTGAGGTTTTATTAAGTTTGAAGGGTCAAACGAGTCAAGAACAAGGCTACAAGTGGTTTCCAAGTTCAAGCACGAAAAAATTGAATTTAAATTAATAGTTTTGTTCCAACGAGCCCAAAATGAGGTTTTAGTGAGTTTTAAGGGTCAAACGAGTGAAGAACAAGGCTTCAAGTGGTTTCCATGTTCAAACGAGTCAAAAATGAAGCAAAATTAATTTTATTGTTCCAACGAGTTCAAAATGAGGTTTTAGTGAGTTTGAGGGGTCAAACGAGTCAAGAAGTAGGCTACAAGTGGTTTCCATGTTCAAACAAGAAAAAGATGAAGTTAAATTAGCGCTTTTATTCCAACGAGTCCAAATTGAGGTTTTATTGAGTTTTAAGGGTCAAACGAGTCAAGAACAAGGCTACAAGTGGTTTCCGAGTTCAAACAAGAAAACAATGAATCAAAATTAATAGTTTTTCTCCAACGAGCTCAAAATAAGGTTTTATTGAGTTTTAAGGGTCAAACGAGTGAAGAACAAGGCTGCAAGTGGTTTCCATGTTCAAACGAGTCAAAAATGAAGCAAAATTAATTTTATTGTTCCAACGAGTTCAAAATGAGGTTTTAGTGAGTTTGAGGGGTCAAACGAGTCAAGAAGTAGGCTACAAGTGGTTTTCATGTTCAAACAAGAAAAAGATGAAGTTAAATTAGCGCTTTTGTTCCAACGAGTCCAAATTGAGGTTTTATTGAGTTTTAAGGGTCAAACGAGTCAAGAACAAGGCTACAAGTGGTTTCCAAGTTCAAACAAGAAAACAATGAATCAAAATTAATAGTTTTTCTCCAACGAGCTCAAAATAAGGTTTTAGTGAGTTTTAAGGGTCAAACGAGTGAAGAACAAGGCTTCAAGTGGTTTCCATGTTCAAACGAGTCAAAAATGAAGCCTTATTAATTTTCTTGTTCCAACTGGTCCAAAATGAGGTTTTAGTGAGTCTTAGGCGTCAAACGATTCAAGAACAGGGCTACAAATGGTTTTCATGTTCAAACGAGTCAAAAATGAAGCAAAATTAATTTTCTTGTTCCAACGAGTCCAAAATGAGGTTTTAGTGAGTTTGAGGGGTCAAACGAGTCAAGAACTAGGCTACAAGTGGTATCCATGTTCAAACAAGAAAAAGATGAAGTTAAATTAATGCTTTTGTTCCAACGAGTCCAAATTGAGGTTTTATTGAGTTTGAAGGGTCAAACGAGTCTAGAACAAGGCTACAAGTGGTTTCCAAGTTCAAACAAGAAAAAATTGAATCTAAATTAATAGTTTTGTTCCAACAAGCCCAAAATGAGGTTTTAGTGAGTTTTAAGGGTCAAACGAGTGAAGAACAAGGCTTCAAGTGGTTTCCATGTTCAAACGAGTCAAAAATGAAGCAAAATTAATTTTATTGTTCCAACGAGTTCAAAATGAGGTTTTAGTGAGTTTTTTTTTTTGCTAATTAAAATATATTCCAACGGCAAACAACTACACTTCTGGGGGCATACCCTGCGAAAATTGTCGACCAACCGGAACAACAAAGAACAACTAAAACAGTTCTACAAAGAAGAGGCTAGCAAATTGCTAAAGCACTACCCAACTAAAACGACATAAAACCAAACATTACCACAGGCCAACAAATTGACAGCTGCTAAAAGAGAAACAGAACAAGGGACGGATCTTTCCGAACCCACTTTTGAAAGGAAGCACAAGTGAACATTTTCTCCCGCACTGTGGATTTGATGGTCAAGCTGAGCACAGTTGTTGGGTGCCCAGGCCCTGCGTTGTGCATTCTAAAGTTCCTTTCTTTCCAGAAATTATAAATGCACGTTGTAAGGTAGACCCCCGCTATTCTCTTCAACTTTCCAGAAAGATTAGAAGAGAAAAAATCTCCTTGTTGCCACCTTGTCCAATCAATGTTCACCTGGAAAGGGATTACATTACTCAAGAGCCTAAAATATGGGCAAGCCATAAACAGGTGGCTTATAGATTCCACTCCATTTCCACACAGCACACAAGAGGGATCCACCTCCATACCAAACGAAATCATACGATCTCTAGTAAGTAACCTGTTTCTCACAACAAGCCAAGTAATGAAGGTACATTTCGGAATATTGAACGAGTTCCACACCACTTCTCCCCAGCTTACAGGTTGACCAATATCCCGAATAGAGTTCCATATAGTTGCCAGCTTTACCAATTTAGTCTGCATGCCATTCCAAGTAATGTTGTCAGTTCGGTGAATTTGGACTTGGGATGCTCTTCTTCGAACACCTATGACATCCATGTGGTTAGACTGGGGAAGTCTCCACACTCCATCTTGGAGGTAAAAGCTGATAGGGGCCATGGCAGTGGACTCAGCATTAGAGATTACAAATGACGAGATGAATGCCAGAGGTTTCTTATCAGCCCAGGGGTCCTGCCAGAAGAGAAATCTAGAGTTTCGCCCGACATTATACCCAACAAATTGCAATGCCTGCTGTCTAGCATTAAAAATCTTTCGAGCAATCCAACAACACCTATAGGGCATTGTAGCAGTCCAGAAGGGTTTGTTTCGTAACAGTACATTATGAAACCAGGCTATCCAAAGAGAGTCTGAGGTGGGTTGGAGAAGGCGCCAAAGCCGGTGCAAAACAGCTGCCTGGTTCCATTCAAAAATGTTTTTGATCCCCAGACCACCCTCATTTTTAGGCTTGCAACAATCCTCCCAGGACACCTTGTAGTGGCATCGACCTGATTCCTTATAGAACCCTCCCCATAAAAATTTAAACAAAAGACTATTGATCGCCTTAAGGACTGACTTGGGAAGGAAAATGTACATGCTCCAGTATCCCACAATACTAACCATGATTGCTTTGATTAGCATCAAACGACCAGCAAAGTTAAGAAATCTCACCATCCAGGATTCCACTTGATTGCATAACTTTGTCACCAGAATGTTGCAATCCATGCTGTTAAGCTTGCCAGTAATGAGAGGGAGGCCCAGGTAAGTGACTGGAAGAGTGCCTCTTTGAAAGCCTGTTACCCTTAAGATATCCTCAGCAACATCAGTTCTCACATTTGCAAAGAAACAGACCGATTTGGCCTGGTTTGGAACCAAGTTTGAGAGGCTAGAAAATTGGTGAATCCCTTCAATGAGTCTCGAAACAGATTGAACATCACCATGAGAAAACAGAAACACATCATCTGCAAAGATGATATGATGCAAGTTCACCTCCTTGGTTCTCCAATGAAACTTAAAATTAGAGCCCACTATTGACTTGTTGAGACAAGCAGTGAGAGCTTCCATGGCCATAACAAAGAGGTAAGGAGAAAGGGGATCTCCTTGTCGTAACCCAGACTCCCCTTTAAAGAAACCCTCCAAGCTTCCATTGAGCTTGACTGAGAACATAGTGGTGGTAATACACACTCTAACCCAATCAACAAATTTGTGTGGAAGGCCCATCCGTTCCATAACCCAAAGACAAAACTCCAATTGAGTGAGTCAAAGGCTTTGTGAATGTCAAGTTTTATAGCACATCGGGCCTGGCCATCATTTCGATTATAACCCTTGCATAAAGCTTGAGCCAAGAAGATGTTATCTCCAATTTATCTTCCTGCCACATACGCAGATTGGTGTTTGGAGATCAAGGAAGGCATCACAGACTTCAACCTAGCTGCTAACATCTTAGAGATGCACTTATACAAAACATTACAGCAAGAGATAGGCCGAAAGTGCTGCATTTGGGATGGGTTATCCTGCTTTGGAACCAAACAGATCGAAGCCGCATTAATAATTCTAGGCATAGTAAGAGAATCAAAGAAGTAGAGGATACCTCTTGTTACATCAGGCCCCACAATGTGCCACGCAGCTAAGAAGAATTCCACCGTAAACCCATCAGGCCCTGGGCTCTTGTTTTTTCCCATTCGCTTCAAAGTGTTCAGAATATCACTCTCTTTAAATGGAGCAGTAAGGGAAATCGACTGGGACTCAGTTACCCTTGGCAAAGAGATATCATTCGGGAATTGGGAAACCTCCCCACTATTTCCCAGCAGGTTTTTGTAATAGTCAACAGCTACCTTTGACATGTCTCCGTGGTCAGTGACTGTCTCTCCATTCTGATTGTCTAAGGACAGAATTTTATTAACATTCCATCTTCCTCTGCAAGCATTGAAAAAATACTTGTTATTACTATCACCATTCTTAAGCCATTGCACTCTAGACTTTTGCTTCAAAAAGCACTCCTCCAAGTGAAGAGCTTTAGCATAGGCATCCATGAGATTGCTCTCTTCCGCAAAATAAGCAAGAGAAGGGGAGGTAGGGATGTCATTCTGGAAAGCCAACAAAGCACTTCTCGTATCTCTGACCAGCTGTTGCAAATTCCCCACAGATCTGTTTAACCCTTTAAGCCCAACCTTAGTCCTCTTAAGTTTAGCAGAGAGCACCTGCCAAGGATTTCCCGTGTCCAAATTGGACCAAGTATTTTGGACCACCGAAAGAAAGCCAGGATTCCCAATAAGGTGGTTAAAAAATTGGAAAGGTTTGGGGACATTAGGCCTATCCAAACCCAGGAAAGTAAGCGCGGGGCAATGGTCAGACAAGCCACGAGCACGGAAATCAGAGTACGAACAAGGGAACAAATTGTGCCATTCTGCATTGACCAGAACACGATCCAGCTTTCTAAACTTTGGATGGTGCACATTGCAGTCCCACCAAGTCAGGAAATTCCCAACACTACGAAGATCAGTAATTCCCATAGCAAGAATGAAGTCCTTAAATTCAGTCATATTAGAAGTCCAGCTCTCATTTCCACCCTTTTTCTCCGACAATCTAATTCAAGTGTTAAAATCTCCAGAAATTACCCAAGGCTTATTAGAGAGACCCCGAGAGACATTGGCTAAGTCAGACCATAAGCTTCTCCGATCTATGTCTCCATTATACCCATAAATGAAAGAAGCCACAAAGCTTAAATTCGCAGTCAACGAAGTGAGCAAACAAGTGATGTGCTGAGCAGAAGTGGCAATAACCACAACTTTCCAAAAAACTGGGTTCCACCCAAGCCATATACGGCCACCCGCATGATGATCATAATTGAAGCACCACTTGAAATGCGGGTTAATCTCCTTAGAGATAATCTTAGCAACATCCTGCTGAACATGAGTTTCCAAAATGCTAATCAAGGATAGCTTATTAAACAAAATAAAATCCTTGATAAAATCAACTTTATTGTTGAGACCACGGATGTTGTTAGAACAAAAATCAGTCATTAAAAAACTGAGTTAGTGCTTCGAAGGGGGGGGGGCCAGATGTAACAGCCCCAAATCCGGGGTCTGGGATTTAGAGTAGTCACGATCCATTTACTCCTTGTCTTACCTGTATTACTCACACTGCACATATTTCAATGGATTATGACCCCACAATATATCTCTCTCTCTCTCACACACACACGGGTTAGAGTCTCAGAAACGATACTATACAACAACTGCGGAATAAACAACTTTATTACAATACCCAATTGTCTTACAAAATCTGTTATTGAAACAATATATAGGAAATGTTACAATTCCAACTCTGACTTCTGATGATTACAATCTTCTCCTACCATTCATATCTATACACAATTTAAATGCAGCCAGCTGCAGCTTGATCCGACTGGTTCGTACTACTCTTCGGGATCACTGGTGCCCATGACATCCTGCTTCACTGCTCTATAATATATATAAAACAATAGCAAGGGTGAGCAAATAGCTCAGCAAGGTAATGAAAACATGGCATAACTCTGCCTATGACTTAACCCAGAATAAGGCGGGTATAAGACAATAATTGTCAAAATATCTCTTTACCGAAAGTATTTCCTTATCAGAATATATTCCAAAAACAGTACTATTGTAGTACTCCAAATATCATTTCATAATATCTCTGCAAACTTTTATTATACTATTGAACCAAGTTCTAGTATATTATAAAAGGATGAGGTTTCAAAGTAAACCAATATAATCTTTCTGTAGGAAAGAAATATCTGCTATATAAGTATAAGCAGAGTATCAACATATAACTTAAAAGATGAAGTTATAAGGTGATTCAATATAAACAACCCCCTTACCATAACCCCGGTTATGTAAGGTAACCACAGAGTCATATAAAAGATGATGTTACAAGGTAACTCAAAATATATCTTTCTTAGAAATATCTGCTATGCCAGAATAAGCAAGATATCATCAATTTTCATAATAGAGGAACTTGCAGGAAGAATATTGCAATTCCAGTTCAAACACTTTTCAACCCTGCCAACAATGATAATGTTGCAGATAATTTCCCAATTTGGAAGATGAACTAATACGGGAGCTTGCCGCGCCAGGAGCCACAACATTTACGATGATCAGTCGCATGTCATGCTCCCCATCATTTGTTCTCTACATGTAGAAGGAAGAACCGACGGATCGCCCGCCCTCTGGAACCCCCCGGCCAACGGTTGGGCCATTGCTGGACCGGCGCCACTCGGCCACTTACGCATCTCCTAGTTCAATAACATCCATGACTCTGAAACGTAAAGTTCGTCCCCCTTTCCCCAAGTATAATACTTGTTGATAAGACTCCACAAAGTAGTCGTATCTAGTTGGAAAGGAGAATTCACCAATATTTCCCAAGCTGATGCTTGTTAATGGATATAAACTTGTTCCATCAATCTTACCCCTCGAGTGTTGAGGAGGTAACCAAAAAGACTCATATTCATATTTGAAAAGAATCAAGATGTGAGTGACCAGATAGTTTAGCAAGTATATGACCGGGCAGTCAAATAAATAACATCTCTCAAGTGAGGTCCCCTTATATATTTTTGGAAGTTGAGCGAGTATTTAAATCTTCTTATAAGATAGATTTAAATGAAAATAGAGTTTTGGGAATCTCCTCTTGATAAAAATAGTCGTAAAATACTCCGAAATATTTTACATAATATTTGAAGGTGAAGGATGATCTTTGAATAATATAAATCATTATAAAAAGACTTCAAAATAATTTAATTAAATATTCCAAGAATATTTATTAAGTCAATAATAATTACGGAATATTATTAAATCATAATATTGCTCGTAAGTAATCCTCGAATGATGATGAAGTAACAAAAAGAATCGCTTTGATGAATAGCAACCAAGTTGCGAGGGAAAAGAGTAATATCAACAGATTTATGACCGGGCAGTCAAATAAAATAAATAACAGCTCTCGAGTACAGCTCCCTTATATTTGAAAGTTCTGAGCGAGTGTTTAAGTCTTCCTATAAGATAGACCTTAAACGGAAAATAGAGTTTTGAGAACCTTTCCTCGATAAAATAAACATAATAAGACTCAGAAATATTTTACATGATATTTCAAGATCAGAATAATATTTGAATAAGATAAATCATTTTTAAAATTAGTTGAAATAATTAAATAAATATTCAAAGAATATTTATTAATTCATAAATAATTAAAGAATATTCTTAGTATAAAATATTGCTCATAAATAACTCTCGAATGAATATATAAAATATTCACCAAATAAACAATTCCTCGAGTAAATATTCAAAATGATATTTGAATCAATCCTCAAATGAATATCTAAAGTAATATTCAAATAAATAAATCCTCGCATGAATATAAAATAAATAAATAAATTCTTAAATGAATATTCCAAAATAATATTTATTAAATAAATCCTTAAATGAATATTCAAAATAATATTCACTTAATAAATAACTGCAAATGAATATTCAAAAATAATATTCATTTAATATATAACAATTGAATAACATTATTCAATATCTAGATCAGAAAAGAATGCCCAAGATATATAAAAAAATATCTCGACTCCCGGTCTATGGATGGAGAATAAGAATCATACGCCCGACACTAAGGGCATTTGCAAAAACCCGGCTTATAACTAATATCCCATATCTAGTTGATAAGCCAAATATCAATCATATCCAAATAATAACCTTCGAATGAGGTAATATTCAAATAACATTTCTCGAATCATTTCTGAGTAATTAATACTTTCTGAAAATATAAATAATGATTATTAATATTATTCCTCTATTCAGATAATAATTTGTCGTTGGAATCCTTCCGGGTTTCCACGACTATCCTTATATGTCAGAATACCGACTCCCGGTCTAGAGTCAAAACAATAAACATGCTCTTATCTATAGAGCCACAAGGTATACCGGTTTATAAATACTTTACCTCAAAGCTCGTACATAAACCGAAAGTCAAATTTACGCTATAAGTATATATCGTAAAACTATGCAATTCAAAATATGCCAAAAACAGTATTATACAACAATACTTCAAAGTATCGAAATAGGAAACTTGCCTGATGCTCGAGAAGTGGTAGGGCTCGTGACAATGTCAAACAATCTAGACAAAGTCAAAAGAAAACGTACGATTAATCCCCTAGATGATTCACTTATAATTCAATGCTTAAACACGTAAGCAATACACAACGAAGGCGTTACTAGCTCGCTTTAGGCTCGTACTATGTCCATGTCAATCGACAAATACTTAAGTCGAAGATTTGTTTTAGAATTCGGATCTCATTCGCCCGCTTCACTAAGCGGTTTACAAAGTTATAATCGAGTGCTCCTTTAAGGGGTTCCTTCGCACTTAACCTTGATTCAAACATTTTTATAAAATCTAAAAATAATCTTTTTGACACGAGGTCTTCTCTTATATCTTTATTATGACCTCTAGTATTTAATTACCAAGATTCGAAGCCGAATTTATCATTTTAAAGGGGTTCAATTGAAGTTATGAATCCATACGTACGTTTACGAACTGCTTTTACGAATTTTACGATTTCTCCTAAACCGTAAGTCCGAATACTACGATTCTCATGTCAAAACAATCCTCGTAACATGAGTCAACTATTCATGGCAGGAGATGCTACTGGTCAGTTGGTCTCTTAGCACGAAAATGGCATACAAATCATGGTATTGTAAAATCGGGCATTATAACGGCTATGTTTACACGTTTTCCAAAATTTTCGCATCACCGCGATTCAATCAAGCACTACACCCCATCCATTCTATCATATGAACACATCATTACAAGTCTAATAACATCACATAATCACCATCTCATGGATCATCATCCAACTAATCAACAACCATCAACTAAAATCATAGATCTTAACATACATAACCTACTAACACTAAAATCATCCATAAAAACATATAATACTCAAAGTAGCTCTAGGGTTTATGAACTTTATACCTTCCTTTGAAGTATGAAAACACTTAACAAGCCTTGCTTGATCCTTGTAATACCTTAACCAAGCTCTAGATCAACCAAAGATTCAAGAAAACAAAGTTAGTTTCTAAGATTCACTATTCATCGTCAATCTTGTAAAAATCATATAAAATCGAAAACTAAGAGTTTGGTTCTAAAATTTTTACCACACCTTCTACTCTTCAAGGGCTTTCTTTTGAGCTATAGAACACAAGAATCCAACCATGGGAGCTAGGGTTTTGAGCCCCATCTTGCTACTGTTCAGAACCTGGACAGTTTTGGTCCTCCAACTTTAAGCATGGATTTGACTAGGCTATACTACTTGGATTTCCATGAAATTTGGGACGAATCTTGCCCATGGAGTGGAGAAGCTATGGTTAAAATTTGGTGATTTTATCATGGATAGAAATGGAGATATGAATTTTTCTTTGATCTTTGTTCCTGCTGGGCAGTTTTGGAGTGTTTGGTGTTTTGCTTTGTTTTCTCTTGTTCTTGCTTGCTTTATGGCCAATAATGTTAAAATCTTGTAATATATATCTAATGTCTTTGGATGCATCTCTTCAAGATGTGTTGTCATGCTTTGATTGGTCCTTTTTAAAATATCTTACCCTCACAATTACACTTACGTACTCATCTCTTGCCTTTTAGCACTTAAGTCCCTGGGTAAACTGCAACTAGGTGCTTAGATATTTCTATAAAGGTGTGATGTCATCTTCCACTATCTTTGGTGGATGCATCCTATCTTGTTTGTTCGTTTCTTTGTTCGGTTATTGCTCAATTTCGCTGATCGTTCGAAGAATAACTAAGTAGTTTCACCTCTAGGGTTTACCGGGGAATTTCTCGATATTCATAATACCTTCCTCAATCCTTAATATAATCCTCGTGATGATCATGTAGGATATTTAATCTTGATATGAACTTAATCCGTAATCTAGGATTCGTTCGCTTTATTGATCAATCTCATTATAATGTTTTAGCGGTTTCTAGAACGCTTGTTTCACTGTCTCAGTGGTTTCCGACCTTCATTCTTAAATCAAATATAATAACATCCCAAAATATCAAATCTTCAAAGTTAATATCTCAATTCTTGGATTATAATAATATATAATCCACTGTCCGGTCAAATATTATACCGAAAAAGAATTTGGAATTTCTGAATTTCGATCGTCTCTGCATTCACTTATTTCCTCCGCGTATTACTAATATGACTTCGAAACATCCATATCACGTCCCGTACATAGGGTGGCGTGAAAAGTTTTCCAACTTACAAAATCACTATTCATCCACCGAATTACTATGCACGTACAGGAAACACTATGCACGTACGGGAAACACTATGCACGTATGGGAAACACTATGCACGTATGGGAAACACTATGCACGTACTCATTTCCCTTCAAGGATCCATTAGCTCCTTCCTGGACGGTAGATTATTCTTATCTAGGTCCTCAACCATCGAATTACTCTATTCTGACAATATACCAATGAATCAGGATCATTGTCCAAAGCAATATCCATTCATTACAATCATTGTTCTTTGGAACCACCATTCATTAATGCTCTTTAACCACAATAAGAAAAGTTTTAATTCTACCCAAAATTCGGGTTATTACAGTCTCCCCTCCTTAAAAGGATTCCGTCCTCGGAATCAGTTTAGGAATAACTGGGGTTATTTCTATCCTATTGCACTTTCTATTTCTCAGGTGGATTCTTCCACTTCTTGATTTTTCTTCAAATCTCTCACTAGCTTGACAACCTTATCTCTTAGTGCTTGCTCTTTTCTATTCATAATTTCCATAGGTTGTCCTTCGTAGTTCAGATTCGGTTATGTATATCTATCTGCTCGTACTCTGTCATTTGCCGGGCATCTATAGTATACTGATGAGGCACATACGCAAGAACCATGTTATGACCATTTTACCGGTTTGGGTGAGGCTGGCTCATAGGCCACCTTCCTGACGCGTTTAAACTCTCAGATGGCCCAATGAATCTTGGGCTAAACTTCCTTTCATTCTAATCTTGTTAATTCCTTCCACGAGGATACCTTTTCTCATTACAAATCTCGAACCTCATATTCTCTATCTTGTTTGCACAGAAATACATCAACAAAAACTTGCTTGTCATAACCCTCTATTAATTCTAGATATTTCCCAATTGCATTGTATAAATGTCAACTCTATTGTCGACGGGGTACTCCGTATTGAAACTAGTTTGAGTATTCTAGCAATCGATTCGAGTAACTCTTGATGTCTAGTAACGAGCTCGTCGGTCATCACTGTTTTGGCCTTGCTATCTCATTGTTATATATCTATTATCACCCCCGGTGTTCCAACCTCTTCTTTAATCATCTCACAGAATGCCAATCTACCTCCTGTGTTCGTTCAGTCATTCTCTATTATCTCATCTCTTCTCCTTTCTGAAAGAAAGGCGAATCTCTTGGGGAATTTGTTTGCGGGGAATGTTGTCTGGTTCGAGGACTCTCAATCCTTTTATCACAAATCATAATCTTCATATACACACAAGCACACATATTTTCAGATCTGATAGGTCTGAAAGTCGATCATGTTTGATCCTTTTTGATTTCGCACCTTTCCTTCATATATACGATGTTTCGATATATTTAGGGCTAAAGCTATCTCTGATAACTCACAACCAATTCATTAAATTCCAAAAAGTTGTGGGTGCAATAGTCAACCCAAAATGACATCACTTTCAATTTCATAGTGTCTATACCTAGTGCGATTCGCAATCTTGGGTATATCCTCGATTTTTAACTTCCAACCGGTGATGTCCCATTTCCTAATAAGTTTGGAAAATACACAGCGTCCCTGGGCTGCTTAAACAATCTTCTACAACAGTACCTATACTCAATGTTGACTCATTCAACTCTCGAGGTTCGATGCACAATCTTGTGCTAACATATTTCTTTCTTACAACACATCAGTTCCTCACGGTGGCACACTGAGTCTTATCGCACTCTTACTCAACAATCCTCGCATCTGAGTTGCTAATTCTTTTATTCCTACCGGGCTAACGGGAGATGCAGCACTAGGCTCTGAATACTCGATATTCATTATTATGTCATCCAAATCGATATCTGGTAGCTTATTAAAACCTTGTACAACCTCCCAAAATCATTATAATTATACTTGGTGTCTCTTTCCTCGGGTCAACCATATGAGCTAATCAAATCTCATATCTCTGGCGTCATAATCTCTTAGTCTGAACTAGATCCCAAAATCTCTGACTCCGTCTTTATCCTTAAATTATTTCCCTCATAATCAATTTGGCTCCATTGGGTATCAACTAATCCATCATTATTATAATATCAATTTCTCCCTAATTCGAAAGGAATCAAATCTCTCGATCGAGTGGTACTCTGGGTAGGTTCTCTGGAATACATTCCCAAACTCTTCAATCACTGGGATTTATCGTTGGCTAGGTGTTTTTCTCTTTGTATCAACCACAGAAGCTAGATAAGCCATACATCCATCCCATAGTAACTTGTTGGCTCGCATTATCGCAAGGACTTCATAATTTGCTTTTGTCCTTAAAGGACCACTCCCCTTTTAGGGCAATCATAAATTTCACTCCAATATCGCCACACTATTCTGGATTCGTTGTTTTAGTTTTTAGTCGAAACCTACGGGCTCATTTCTCTTTCATATCCCATAACTTGGCCTCATACTCTGCCATAGTCATGGTTTCTTATTTCAACACTAGAACTTTTATTTCCATCTGGATCTTTATATATTTCAGAAAACATTTCTCTAAAAGCAATAATCTGAATCTCTCCCAAGTCACAACACCTTTTACCTCTAGGTTTGTCTTACCATTCTCACCAGATACCTCTCCCTTCAGGAGATAGGCGGCGACCATCGTTTTCAGCTTTTCTGCAATACTTACTATCACAATTGATTTCTTCATCTCTTTAAGCCAAGCTCTGACCTCCAATGGGTCAGTGGTTCCATGAAATTATGTGGATTCTAACCGACTCCACTACCATTGGGGTTTCACAACACATTGCCAATCCTCTCGCATATATCGATTGACCAACTTTCCACTATCATAATATCCTTGAGAGAGAACATAAACTAATTCATCGTCATGTCACCCATATTCTATTTGTCTTAGGGATCCGCTCTTGCCATAGCCTATTTTGTTGCGAATCTAATTCCTATCAGCGAATTTTGACTTATTTTACCTGGTTGGCATCCCCTTTGAAATTTAATAAAGATAACAAGAACCATGGAGCTTTAAAAGGATAGCTCTCATATCAAAGAAACATCACACATTGGTGATCATAAGGTTATGAGTTTTAAGGTAACCTTATTTGAAATGAAAAAATTTACTGAGAGATCAATATGATCATAAGAACTCAATGTTGCGTGTCTTAATTAAGACATTACTAAAGGTAATTAGCCTTCTTGTATTTCGCAACTTACAAGTGATGGCGTCCCATCAGACGTCTATCACACAGATAGATGGTCCTTGCAGCCCCTATAAGTATAGGGTTGTTCGTCTCAGTGGAAATTGATAAGTACGAAAGAAATTCCAAGTCAAGTTAATAATTATCATCATTTGACAAGTAAATTCTCAAATGGACACCTTGGATCTAAAGTAAACAGGTTCCAAGGTGCGATTTCCAAAGGAAAGATAGCCAGTAAGATACTGGTATTCAACAAGCAAGTGGTGATGTATCACCATAGGATTATTCACCATTAGAAGTGAAAGCTTGAATAACATCGTTTGACAGGGCATTGAAAACCCAAAAGTAGGTATCATGACAGCCTCTGGCAGAATTGAAACTAAATGTGAATTAACACAAGTGTTATAAAATAACTTCGAAGGACTATTCCCTTTTATCAAAATTCTTTCTTGGAGAGATGTCACGATAGATCATAGATTAAGAATAATCAACATAATTTGCAATTGGGGAGGGTACTTGCCAAGGTCTCTACGGATGCCTTATATGTTGGCTCCTCGGATAATCATTTGATTCTAAAGCTTTTCTTATCCATACACCTTAAGGTGCTCGATACTTACGTCATTGCCGACTCATAATAGTCGCTAAGGTTCAACCATTGACATTTGCAATCGTAGGAAATTCTATTCAGCTCAGCGCGGGCCTATCAGGCAAGCGCTCTACTCTTATAGGATGACTTCGGTACCGGTGTCGCCTATAGTAACGACGAATTCCACATGTCGAGTGAGCGATACTCCAGAACATCGTTAGAAGCCACCTGCTTAAATCTGGCCACTTGTATAGCTGCCCTTAGGCAGAATATTTTTCTTCTCGTATTTAATCGTGCGTGCTACATGAGTTTATCCTTCACGGCATCACAACCTTTTTATTTAAGTCAATCCCCGACTCTCTTAGTCCATCTTGTCTCTTAAAATATATCTCGTCTTAGCGCATTCAGGTTACAATAACACTTTGCGTAGTACGTACATACACAATCTTTCTCGAGGCAATAAAATACCTCAGCACTGTAGTAAACACAGTCCTTGGTGGAATCGCTGATCATGGGGAATTAAACGCCATAGATAAGGCAATGGCTTTACGGGTTAGGGTAACTAGGTACCCTTAATCATATACGAAGGTCGATCGTCTCAGTTCTCACGTATGCTGCCTCTTAAGGGCACTACAACAAACTACGAGTAACAGGTCTCGTTCTGGTCGAATTAATCCACCGATATTGGCTATACTGCCTTTACCTCCTCTGCTTTTGGGGCTCTACCCCATACTCTTCGTCATACCTCTTGATGAATCATAATTGACTCCCAATTATTATTTCGTCACTTATTTGATCTTTGAGGATTCGTCTGGTCCTATCATAAGACCTCAAGTAACATACTACATCTTTATCAATCGACACGTTCTCTATAAGTTTCTTTCCTTGACCCATCCTAGGGTCTTCTCTAGATCCTCCTATGGATATCCCTTTTATTGGGTCTTCATCCGTCTCAAGGAGCGCATCATCAAATGCCTACTCGAAGGCCTCGGGATCTGGTACCTCAGACTCCCATCCATCTATAAATCATACAAATCAGGGTTTCTAACCATAACGTCCTAAGTATGGTTTCCCAAAAGAAGTCCCCTCTCGGGCTTCATCTCCAACAGTCAGGGTCATGTCCTTCAACCCGACTATGAACTCTACTTGAGCTCTAGGTATTCTCATTATCCCTAAGGGTATTGTAAGACTCGATCTCCTATCGTTTCTGAGGACTGTAACCTAACTCTCTGATACCATTTCTATAACAGCCCCAAATCCGGGGTCTGGGATTTAGAGTAGTCACGATCCATTTACTCCTTGTCTTACCTGTATTACTCACACTGCACATATTTCAATGGCTTATGACCCCACAATATATCTCTCTCTCTCTCACACACACACACAGGTTAGAGTCTTAGAAACGATACTATACAACAACTGCGGAATAAACAACTTTATTACAATACCCAATTGTCTTACAAAATCTGTTATTGAAACAATATATAGGAAATGTTACAATTCCAACTCTGACTTCTGATGATTACAATCTTCTCCTACCATTCATATCTATACATAATTTAAATGCAGCCAGCTGCAGCTTGATCCGACTGGTTCGTACTACTCTTCGGGATCACTGGTGCCCATGACATCCTGCTTCACTGCTCTATAATATATATAAAACAATAGCAAGGGTGAGCAAATAGCTCAGCAAGGTAATGAAAACATGGCATAACTCTGCCTATGACTTAACCCAGAATAAGGCGGGTATAAGACAATAATTGTCAAAATATCTCTTTACCGAAAGTATTTCCTTATTAGAATATATTCCAAAAACAGTACTATTGTAGTACTCCAAATATCATTTCATAATATCTCTGCAAACTTTTATTATACTATTGAACCAAGTTCTAGTATATTATAAAAGGATGAGGTTTCAAAGTAAACCAATATAATCTTTCTGTAGGAAAGAAATATCTGCTATATAAGTATAAGCAGAGTATCAACATATAACTTAAAAGATGAAGTTATAAGGTGATTCAATATAAACAACCCCCTTACCATAACCCCGGTTATGTAAGGTAACCACAGAGTCATATAAAAGATGATGTTACAAGGTAACTCAAAATATATCTTTCTTAGAAATATCTGCTATGCCAGAATAAGCAAGATATCATCAATTTTCATAATAGAGGAACTTGCAGGAAGAATATTGCAATTCCAGTTCAAACACTTTTCAACCCTGCCAACAATGATAATGTTGCAGATAATTTCCCAATTTGGAAGATGAACTAATACGGGAGCTTGCCGCGCCAGGAGCCACAACATTTACGATGATCAGTCGCATGTCATGCTCCCCATCATTTGTTCTCTACATGTAGAAGGAAGAACCGACGGATCGCCCGCCCTCTGGAACCCCCCGGCCAACGGTTGGGCCATTGCTGGACCGGCGCCACTCGGCCACTTACGCGTCTCCTAGTTCAATAACATCCATGACTCTGAAACGTAAAGTTCGTCCCCCTTTCTCCAAGTATAATACTTGTTGATAAGACTCCACAAAGTAGTCGTATCTAGTTGGAAAGGAGAATTCACCAATATTTCCCAAGCTGATGCTTGTTAATGGATATAAACTTGTTCCATCAATCTTACCCCTCGAGTGTTGAGGAGGTAACCAAAAAGACTCATATTCATATTTGAAAAGAATCAAGATGTGAGTGACCAGATAGTTTAGCAAGTATATGACCGGGCAGTCAAATAAATAACATCTCTCAAGTGAGGTCCCCTTATATATTTTTGGAAGTTGAGCGAGTATTTAAATCTTCTTATAAGATAGATTTAAATGAAAACAGAGTTTTGGGAATCTCCTCTTGATAAAAATAGTCGTAAAATACTCCGAAATATTTTACATAATATTTGAAGGTGAAGGATGATCTTTGAATAATATAAATCATTATAAAAAGACTTCAAAATAATTTAATTAAATATTCCAAGAAT
Organism: Kitagawia praeruptora; assembly: GCA_037693485.1. Lineage (NCBI taxonomy): Eukaryota > Viridiplantae > Streptophyta > Magnoliopsida > Apiales > Apiaceae > Kitagawia > Kitagawia praeruptora. The sequence continues at coordinate 90,726,310 of CM075344.1, read as the reverse complement.
ATTTATTAAGTCAATAATAATTACGGAATATTATTAAATCATAATATTGCTCGTAAGTAATACTCGAATGATGATGAAGTAACAAAAAGAATCGCTTTGATGAATAGCAACCAAGTTGCGAGGGAAAAGAGTAATATCAACAGATTTATGACCGGGCAGTCAAATAAAATAAATAACAGTTCTCGAGTACAGCTCCCTTATATTTGAAAGTTCTGAGCGAGTGTTTAAGTCTTCCTATAAGATAGACCTTAAACGGAAAATAGAGTTTTGAGAACCTTTCCTCGATAAAATAAACATAATAAGACTCAGAAATATTTTACATGATATTTCAAGATCAGAATAATATTTGAATAAGATAAATCATTTTTAAAATTAGTTGAAATAATTAAATAAATATTCAAAGAATATTTATTAATTCATAAATAATTAAAGAATATTCTTAGTATAAAATATTGCTCATAAATAACTCTCGAATGAATATATAAAATATTCACCAAATAAACAATTCCTCGAGTAAATATTCAAAATGATATTTGAATCAATCCTCAAATGAATATCTAAAGTAATATTCAAATAAATAAATCCTCGCATGAATATAAAATAAATAAATAAATTCTTAAATGAATATTCCAAAATAATATTCATTAAATAAATCCTTAAATGAATATTCAAAATAATATTCACTTAATAAATAACTGCAAATGAATATTCAAAAATAATATTCATTTAATATATAACAATTGAATAACATTATTCAATATCTAGATCAGAAAAGAATGCCCAAGATATATTTAGCAAAAAAAAAAAAAAGAATGCCCAAGATATAAAAAAAAATATCTCGACTCCCGGTCTATGGATGGAGAATAAGAATCATACGCCCGACACTAAGGGCATTTGCAAAAACCCGGCTTATAACTAATATCCCATATCTAGTTGATAAGCCAAATATCAATCATATCCAAATAGTAACCTTCGAATGAGGTAATATTCAAATAACATTTCTCGAATCATTTCTGAGTAATTAATACTTTCTGAAAATATAAATAATGATTATTAATATTATTCCTCTATTCAGATAATAATCTGTCGTTGGAATCCTTCCGGGTTTCCACGACTATCCTTATATGTCAGAATACCGACTCCCGGTCTAGAGTCAAAACAATAAACATGCTCTTATCTATAGAGCCACAAGGTATACCTGTTTATAAATACTTTACCTCAAAGCTCGTACATAAACCGAAAGTCAAATTTACGCTATAAGTATATATCGTAAAACTATGCAATTCAATATATGCCAAAAACAGTATTATACAACAATACTTCAAAGTATCGAAATAGGAAACTTGCCTGATGCTCGAGAAGTGGTAGGGCTCGTGACAATGTCAAACAATCTAGACAAAGTTAAAAGAAAACGTACGATTAATCCCCTAGATGATTCACTTATAATTCAATGCTTAAACACGTAAGCAATACACAACGAAGGCGTTACTAGCTCGCTTTAGGCTCGTACTATGTCCATGTCAATCGACAAATACTTAAGTTGAAGATTTGTTTTAGAATTCGGATCTCATTCGCCCGCTTCACTAAGCGGTTTACAAAGTTATAATCGAGTGCTCCTTTAAGGGGTTCCTTCGCACTTAACCTTGATTCAAACATTTTTATAAAATCTAAAAATAATCTTTTTGACACGAGGTCTTCTTTATATCTTTATTATGACCTCTAGTATTTAATTACCAAGATTCGAAGTCGAATTTATCACTTTAAAGGGGTTCAATTGAAGTTATGAATCCATACGTACGTTTACGAACTGCTTTTACGAATTTTACGATTTCTCCTAAACCGTAAGTCCGAATACTACGATTCTCATGTCAAAACAATCCTCGTAACATGAGTCAACTATTCATGGCAGGAGATGCTACTGGTCAGTTGGTCTCTTAGCACGAAAATGGCATACAAATCATGGTATTGTAAAATCGGGCATTATAACGGCTATGTTTACACGTTTTCCAAAATTTTCGCATCATCGCGATTCAATCAAGCACTACACCCCATCCATTCTATCATATGAACACATCATTACAAGTCTAATAACATCACATAATCACCATCTCATGGATCATCATCCAACTAATCAACAACCATCAACTAAAATCATAGATCTTAACATACATAACCTACTAACACTAAAATCATCCATAAAAACATATAATACTCAAAGTAGCTCTAGGGTTTATGAACTTTATACCTTCCTTTGAAGTATGCAAACACTTAACAAGCCTTTCTTGATCCTTGTAATACCTTAACCAAGCTCTAGATCAACCAAAGATTCAAGAAAACAAAGTTAGTTTCTAAGATTCACTATTCATCGTCAATCTTGTAAAAATCATATAAAATCGAAAACTAATAGTTTGGTTCTAAAATTTTTACCACACCTTCTACTCTTCAAGGGCTTTCTTTTGAGCTATAGAACACAAGAATCCAACCATGGGAGCTAGGGTTTTGAGCCCCATCTTGCTACTTTTCAGAACCTGGACAGTTTTGGTCCTCCAACTTTAAGCATGGATTTGACTAGGCTATACTACTTGGATTTCCATGAAATTTGGAACGAATCTTGCCCATGGAGTGGAGAAGCTATGGTTAAAATTTGGTGATTTTATCATGGATAGAAATGGAGATATGAATTTTTCTTTGATCTTTGTTCCTGCTGGGCAGTTTTGGAGTGTTTGGTGTTTTGCTTTGTTTTCTCTTGTTCTTGCTTGCTTTATGGCCAATAATGTTAAAATCTTGTAATATATATCTAATGTCTTTGGATGCATCTCTTCAAGATGTGTTGTCATGCTTTGATTGGTCCTTTTTAAAATATCTTACCCTCACAATTACACTTACGTACTCATCTCTTGCCTTTTAGCACTTAAGTCCCTGGATAAACTGCAACTAGGTGCTTAGATATTTCTATAAAGGTGTGATGTCATCTTCCACTATCTTTGGTGGATGCATCCTATCTTGTTTGTTCGTTTCTTTGTTCGGTTATTGCTCAATTTCGCTGATCGTTCGAAGAATAACTAAGTAGTTTCACCTCTAGGGTTTACCGGGGAATTTCTCGATATTCATAATACCTTCCTCAATCCTTAATATAATCCTCGTGATGATCATGTAGGATATTTAATCTTGATATGAACTTAATCCGTAATCTAGGATTCGTTCGCTTTATTGATCAATCTCGTTATAATGTTTTAGCGGTTTCTAGAACGCTTGTTTCACTGTCTCAGTGGTTTCCGACCTTCATTCTTAAATCAAATATAATAACATCCCAAAATATCAAATCTTTAAAGTTAATATCTCAATTCTTGGATTATAATAATATATAATCCACTATCCGGTCAAATATTATACCGAAAAAGAATTTGGAATTTCTGAATTTCGATCGTCTCTGCATTCACTTATTTCCTCCGCGTATTACTAATATGACTTCGAAACATCCATATCACGTCCCGTACATAGGGTGGCGTGAAAAGTTTTCCAACTTACAAAATCACTATTCATCCACCGAATTACTATGCACGTACAGGAAACACTATGCACGTACGGGAAACACTATGCACGTATGGGAAACACTATGCACGTATGGGAAACACTATGCACGTACTCATTTCCCTTCAAGGATCCATTAGCTCCTTCCTGGACGGTACATTATTCTTATCTAGGTCCTCAACCATCGAATTACTCTATTCTGACAATATACCAATGAATCAGGATCATTGTCCAAAGCAATATCCATTCATTACAATCATTGTTCTTTGGAACCACCATTCATTAATGCTCTTTAACCACAATAAGAAAAGTTTTAATTCTACCCAAAATTCGGGTTATTACACCAGACCCCCGCTTCGCACGTTTGATTCCCCTAGATTTTGCTTTCTTACTGCTCTGATTACGATCCACCTCGTCCACCAAAACATTCTTGAAACCCTGAGGAGACGGAGTTCCCGTAGAAACACTGGGGAAGCTACAGGTTTCCTCTTGTTCTTGACCTCAGTCCACCCCTCATTCTCTACATTAACCACGGTCACACTACCCTCAACTTTACTCTCCTCCTCCAACTTCTCCTTAGTCGATGGTGGAGCCAGACAGCCCTTATTTACCATACCCTCAACATCAGCCTTCTCCCCTTCTACTTCCTTACCTTTGGAGGGAGATTGAGAAACATTATCTGCACCCTTCTGATTCTCATCCTTGTTACTAGTTTCCCCTTTCTCATCTTTGCCACCAACTTCCCCTATCCCACTGGCTCTTGTCCTACGTCTCCAGTCTCTTACTGCCAAAGGACAAACATTGACAAGATGCCCCAGGGAATTGTAGTGAGTGCACAACAACGGCTTGTTGAGATACGAGACCTTGACCTCCACTGTAGATTTGTCAATGTCTATAACAGGGATAGAAGAAGGCAGCGGGTCACCAATTCTGTACTGGACACACATCTTGGCAAAAGGCATAATTTCGAGCTACGATGTGAGAGTGTCTGCTCCCAACGGAACTCCTATAGCACTAGCAACTCTACTCAACCCCTCTTGAGTCCAATAACAATCAGGCAAATTACTGAATTTGACCCAAAGAGGCATAGAGGAGATGGGGGTTACACCCACTGAGCATCCCCAATCAGTGACAACCATAGGTCTTTGATCAAAGTACCAGGTACCCTTGGATAGCACTGCATTTTTGTCATTCACCGAGCTAAATTTTAGGACATAAGTTGCCTCATTACGTTAAGAAACAGATATGAGACCCTTCTTTCAGATTGGCTGAGCTATCTCCTTTACCCTTCTAAAAGTTTGAGGGGTCAAACGAGTCAAGAACTAGGCTACAAGTGGTTTCCATGTTCAAACAAGAAAAAGATGAAGTTAAATTAATACTTTTGTTCCAACGAGTCCAAATTGAGGTTTCATTGAGTTTGAAGGGTCAAACGAGTCAAGAACAAGGCTACAAGTGGTTTCCGAGTTCAAACAAGAAAAAAATGAATCTTAATTTATAGTTTTGTTCCAACAAACCCAAAATGAGGTTTTTTTTTGCTAATTAAAAGTTTATACCAAAAGGAACAACATGATACACGTCTAGGGGCATACCCCGCGAAGTCAACAATTAGCCATTACAAAGGCCAAATGATAAAGTCATAACATAAACAACATGATAGAGAAACTAGCTTAATGAACTAAGCAAGCACCATGGAATCTAGACTATAAAAAACCCATCATGCAAGATAGGCACTCCAATTGCTAGCAGAAAATCCTGGGCCCCATGATATTCCAGACGCACATCCTTGCATCTATTCTCAAACTTAAGCCAAACCGTGGCCAACTGAGTGCATAAAGCACCATCTTTGATGACACCACCAAGGCCCGTTGAACTGGCATGAGTTTCCAAGGCCCACCATTTTCGCTTTAAAACATTCATGTTCACATGGACACCTTTATTGACAGACCCCTTCCTGACTAGAATCATAGCATTCCTCATTCCCGCGTAGTCAGATATTAAAAACAGCTATAAACAATGAGTCACGTCTCGAACATTGCCAAGCAAAGCCTTCTCTTCATCACCCATAGTAGCATGCTCCCCTTCATTGTTTATGATCACCGAACCAACCATTCCAAGCTTGATACAAACAGTACAGAGCACGTAGCATAACAGAGCAAGGCCCCAGATGCCTAAGTCAAAATAAATCACATTTCCGAACTCTCTAACATCAACATAAATTGGACTTGCAGAACGACCAATTAACACAATAATATTACAGCCTACACCCATGTAGACAGAAAACCCCACCATCCATACAGAAAGCACTGCGCCTGTTCTAACCAATGAGCAACATTCAGGGCTGAAATCCAGTCCATCAATGTTAAAACCCCTGGACAGCAGAAAGTCATTCGCTTGATTGCCAACCCGAATACCCATAAAGCACACCTTATCAAACACAACTGCACAAACAAGAGAATAAACATCCCCTCTAACCAATTCCACAGAAAAATTCCTCTTACAGAGGACAAGCATAACTCCCAATAGTGCAACACTAATCCGAGTATAACCCCTTTCAAGGTCACAATCAACCATTTTCAAGTCCTCGAAGATAACCTCACAGATAGCAGTCCAAAGTAGACCCCTCATACATCGAGATATTACACCCTTCATTCCTCTTACCGTGAACCCTCCAGGCATGCTAACAAACACATCAACCTGTTCATCGCTGGCAAGAACAAGGGAAAAGAGCCCTTCCTCAGTTGAAGATCTGATATCTCCCTGCAAAGCCTCCATAAAAACCCCAGTGAACAACCGATCGATTCTATAGCCTATAACAAAGACTAGTCGATGAATCAATCTATCAAACATTTGGCAGTCAATGCTAACCATAGCATTCAAACCTCTACAATTGAAGCTCGAACCCACAACAATTTTAGTTCTAAGGGTTATAAACCCCACCAAGGTACCACCCAAATCTACCATACACAATAGTCTGGGAGAGGACACTAAACCAAACCAATGAAAACCCAACATTTTCCCAACGCCCATCCAATCCTTTGATGAGATGAGATATATCCCAACAATGGATCTGGAATGAGCCACCAAATCATTATAGAGGCAGGAGCCACCAACGTCGACCACCATAGAAATGGTGGAATTTGAGCTCGGTGTTAACTCTAGACTCTGTTCTTGTTCCTCAAGAACAGGCAACAGGGGGAGAACCTCCATAGAATTCGGATTGAATGGAACCTCATCCAAACAACCTTTAGGAATCATCCAGAGATTCACCAAAATGGTAAATGACTCATTCTGATACACAAAGACAAGATAGAAAGACATAACCTTTGAAAACTTCAACAAAGATGAAAGGGCATCATCCAAATCCACATCCGAAAGAGTCAAAAAATTCAACAATCCTCCATCCCATCTTGGGTAAAGCACCCCACCTGCTATTAAAAGAACTAGCAGGCCCTTCTCCCCAAAAATAGGAGAGGAAGTAACCTTGAGAAAGGTCCTAAGACCGTTCGCAACATTCGAAAACCTGGTAAGCTCCCCGATAACAAGTATCAGCGGAGTAACGACCTGAAAAGAAGGCCCATCTCTCAAGAACAAAGAGAAATCCTCCAACAGAGGAGCGGAACCTAAATATATCTTATAAGAAATATGTATAAAGGTGGGAGGTGAGAGAGAGAAGGTGGATTCATGGAGGAAGTATGTAGATCTGATGTTTTTTGGGTGTAGAGCTGAAGATTTGTGCGGCGGCTGCCTAGGGTTGTCTAGAGAGAAAACGACTCTCATCTAGTTTTCTGAAAAGAAAGAAATTTACCCAAAATGAGGTTTTAGTGAGTTTTAAAGGTCAAACGAGTGAAGAACAAGGCTACAAGTGGTTTCCACGTTCAAACGAGTCAAAAATGAAGCCATGTTAATTTTTTTGTTCCAACTAGTCCAAAATGAAGTTTTAGTGAGTTTTAGGGGTCAAACGAGTCAAGAACAAGGCTACAAGTGGTTTCCATGTTCAAACGAGTCAAAAATGAAGCAAAACTAATTTTCTTGTTCCAACGAGTCCAAAATGAGGTTTTAGTGAGTTTGAGGGGTCAAACGAGCCAAGAACTAAGCTACATGTGGTTTCCATGTTCAAACAAGTCAAAATGAAGCTAAATTAGTATTCTTGTTCCAACGAGTCCAAAATGAGGTTTAGTGAGTTTTAGCGGTCAAACGAGTGAAGAACGAGGCTACTAGTGGTTTCCAAGTTCAAACAAGAAAGAAATGAATCTAAATTTATAGTTTTGTTCCAACGAGCCCAAAATGAGGTTTTAGTTAGTTTTAAGGGTCAAACGAGTGAAGAACAAGGCTACAAGTGGTTTCTATGTTCAAATGAGTCAAAAATGAAGCCAAGTTAATTTTTTTGTTCCAACTTGTCCAAAATGAAGTTTATTTAGTTTTAGGGGTCAAACGAGTCAAGAACAAGGCTACAAGTGGTTTCCATGTTCAAACGAGTCAAAAATGAAGCAAAACTAATTTTCTTGTTCCAACGAGTCCAAAATGAGGTTTTAGTGAGTTTGAGGGGTCAAACGGGTCAAGAAGTAGGCTACAAGTAGTTTCCATGTTCAAACAAGAAAAAGATGAAGTTAAATTAGTGTTTTTGTTCCAACGAGTCCAAATTGAGGTTTTATTGAGTTTTAAGGGTCAAACGAGTCAAGAACAAAGCTACAAGTGGTTTCCAAGTTCAAACAAGAAAACAATGAATCTAAATTAATAGTTTTGCTCCAACGAGCCCAAAATAAGGTTTTAGTGAGTTTTAAGGGTCAAACGAGTGAAGAACAAGGCTTCAAGTGGTTTCCATGTTCAAACGAGTCAAAAATGAAGCCTTCTTAATTTTCTTGTTCCAACTGGTCCAAAATGAGGTTTTTTTTTTTTTTGCTAATTAAAATTTTATACCAAAAGGAACAGCGAATACAAGTCTAGGGGTATACCCCGCGAAGTCAACAAACACATAATACAAAGATTAAAAATCAGTAAGTCACCTTACTGACAACATAAAACTAGCGAGGTTATCACAGTGAGCACCCCTAGTCTAAAGACATCAAAATAATTCTATGTCGGATCATAGGGAAGAGCACTAAGAATTTGCATTCTTAGCATCATGACAATGATGCTACCCGAACTACATGAGCGCATCAAAACCCAACAGAAGGAACAATCCCACAAACACCCGAGCTGGACAGTGTGGTTCCCAAGCAAGGAACCTCTCCCGTAACCAGGTCAAAGCATGATCGCCAAATCAGTGTATCCAGCTTTAGCGCTGCACTCCCTCACGTACGACTGAAGAGCATTCACAGGCAGCAAACTGCACTCAAATCCTTCCAAGACCACAACCAATTCAACATGATATAGCACCCATCTAGAAATCATCAGAATCCTCCATGGTGACCCAAGGAACCCATGAATCAGCAAGACATCCTACTCTGGCCCGGGCCAAATGCCCTCACAACTATCAGTTGGCATCAATAAGCCAAGAACCACACCACTATGACCATGCATCACACAACCGATTCCAGTGCTATCAGCACACATTTCGTTCGGCAACTCCAATTTCAAAACCTGCATTTTCAAATAAAACACCAGCAAACCTGGCAATATCAAACAAATTATTGATCTCAAGCATACCAAAACCAACAAATGGGTAGGAAAAATAAGTGTAACCCCCTGGTTCACACCCAAGTATCCTAAGCATACGCCTCAACATCCTTTCTGTCCCTTCTAGAACACAACCGCTACTCCTTAAATACTCAAAGCTTTCATCGAGCAGCTTGTGTTCCTCTAACACAGGTTCAACATTGAACCCATCATCCATAAACAATTTGGGCCACAACTTTCCAACCAGCTTTCCCATCAATTCCTTAGAAAGAGATTGGGCTACCGAGGCCTTCACAGGACTTCCGTCAACCAGTTGGCGGGCGTTCTTCATAAGTTCCTCTTTGCAAAGAGAAAACTCACCATTTACCGCAATAGGATGAAACCCACAACCATCCGAGCCTAGAGAGTCGCTATCATACTCCATTTGCTTGTATGGCTGCAACCTCTCACCGGATTGAGTCGATTGAGTCAACAAATCCTGCTCCCCATTAACTAACCCAGTAGAAAGACAAGGGTAATAAACCTTGACCTCCGTCGAAAAACTGACCTTCTTCGAGACCTGCTTACCCTTAACTAACTCAGTAGAAGGGGCACCGTGCAGACTAGGGTAAAAAACCCTAACCTCCGGAGAGAAGGAGACCCTCTTCGGGCTACTAACTGGACTCCCCAACTTAACAATGGGTTCACCCATAAGGATACAACCCCCAACTCTAGGAATCTCCGATACAAGGTTCTCTGAGAAGGTAACCCTTTTCGGACTCATCTTCGGTACCAACCCAGCTTGGGTCTTCGCCAACAATCCCCTAGCATCATTAACCAACTCCTTAGAGTCAGCAAGGAGACCAGCAAAAGAACTACTATTCTCCGACAAAGAAGCATCGGAGAAAGTAACCCTCTTTCGACTCATGAAAGAAAAAGGAAAAGAAATATAGGTGTTTATGGTGAAAGATTAGAAGAAAAAGATGGATTAGCGATGGATTTATGGTTAGATTGATGGGAAGATGTTTAGATTTAGTTTTGAGAAGAGGCGGCTAGCTAGGGTTCCTAGAGAGAAACGACTCTCATTCGCTTCAATTAATAATCCAAAATGAGGTTTTAGTGAGTCTTAGGCGTCAAACGATTCAAGAACAGGGCTACAAATGGTTTTCATGTTCAAACGAGTAAAAAATGAAAGCAAAATTAATTTTCTTGTTCCAACGAGTCCAAAATGAGGTTTTAGTGAGTTTGAGGGGTCAAACGAGTCAAGAACTAGGCTACAAGTGGTTTCCATGTTCAAACAAGAAAAAGATGAAGTTAAATTAATGCTTTTGTTCCAACGAGTCCAAATTGAGGTTTTATTGAGTTTGAAGGGTCAAACGAGTCAAGAACAAGGCTACAAGTGGTTTCCAAGTTCAAACAAGAAAAAATTGAATCTAAATTAATAGTTTTGTTCCAACGAGCCCAAAATGAGGTTTTAGAGTTCCAAGCCCATTCTCCATCAGATCTAAAATATTTTATTCATAATTCAATCTCTTCTTCTAAATCTCGAACCTAAACACTATATTTCTTATATATATACTTATATATTTTCTTAATTTTCTTCGCATTATGGTTAGTCGAGGGTCTCATGTCGTTTTTGAAGATGAAGACAATTTGGAGTTGAAATCTAATCATGAGGTAGTCATGAAGGATTCCCCAAACACTTCTTTCTCGAAAGAAACAGGTGACCAAATGGTTATTGAGATCACTGCTAATGCAGAGCCGATTGATGATGTTATTCTTTCTCCCAGATCCGCTCGAAGGTGGGTGGATGAGCAAGAGAAAGGTGATTTGTCTAATGATAGTGAAGGGATAATTGAGAATAACAAAGAAAAAGGTAATAATCTCTTATCGCTACATTTCAAGCTTAGAGAAATGCAAAGGCTGTTGGAAAAAAATGGTATCTCTTTAGATAAAGAACCGATTGCGCAATCTCCTACATTCATCAAAGGCCAAGATGATTATGGTCTTCCCATCTTCAGCAAGAAACAAGAGTCTAATTTGTTTGTTAATTCTCCCAACAAGAAAAATTCCAAAAGTGGCCAGGATGAAGCAGATGTTTCAAAGACGAGCACAAAAATCCAATCAAACAATGGTAAAGAGGAAGGTGTGTCAGGAATTAAAGACTCTCAAGGGATAGAAAAGGTTGAAGAATCAAAATTTGTTCCTACAAAAATAAAAGTTCATTCTTGGTCTCAAGTTGTTCGAAATGCTCCATCTGTGGTGAATACCATTTCTTTTGAATATATTCCTCCAACATCTGATTCGAAACTGGTCTCTCCTCCTGATGAGGTCCTAATACAAGGTAATGACCAATTTAAGAATTGCATTGTGGGTGTTTTTTCAAAAGGGATTCACTCTTATAACTCGGTTGTAGCTTTTGCAAACATAGTGTGGAAACGTAATGGACTTCTCAAAGTCACGCAAAAAGACAATTGCACCTTCTTCTTTAAGTTTGAGACGGAAAGAAACATGATCTCTGCTCTTGCTCGAGGTACTTGGTACATTGAAAAACAACCTATGTTGGTTTACCCATGGGGCCATTCTGGAAAAAGCAAGTCTGTTGAATCTATTCCTTTGTGGGTGAAACTTTGTAATATTCCTGAATGTTACTGGACAATTAAGGGTTTGAGCTATCTTATTAGTGTAATAGGATCTCCTATTTGTGCTGATGAAGTCACTTCTAAATTAGAAATGGTTCCCTTTGCCAAATTCTGCATTAATTATAAGATAGGAGATGAACTTCCTGGAAAAATCGAAGCAGTTGTCCTTGACCCTATCACTGGAGAAAAAAAGACAGAATTTGTAAATGTATCCTATCCTTCAAAACCTCGAATTTGTTCAGCCTGCAATTCTCTTGGGCACATTAAAGGAGCTTGTCCTCTAGAAAAACGTACTTGGGTTTCTAGACACAAGGCTCCTCTATCAAATGATGCTCCTCCAAAGGAAAGTAATGAAGATAAACATGAAGACACAAGCCCTAAAGTCGGTAAGGAAGATGTTGATATTGTTTCCTCTCCAATCAAAGATCAGAATGCTACTCCTACAGCCTCGGAAAAACCAGAGTCCATCCCTAATATGGAAAATACCTCTAATCAATGGCAAACTGTAACCGGGAAGAGAAGTTTTACAAGCCCAATTTCTCCTGCTTTCTCAGATTCATCCCCACCGCCTTTCAATTCATTTCATAACCTGGATATGGTTAATGAAATAGATGAAGTAGATGAAAATCCAGCTGCTCCTACTGGTATCACTGAACCAACATCTTCGAACTCTAAAAGTTCTAATTCAAGGAGAAAAAAGAAGAGAAAGAAGGGTCTGGGGAAAAAATCCCCACGTTACACTTAAATCCTTTTTTTATGTTAGATTTTTGTTCCTATAACATAAGAGGTCTGAATAATAAAAAGACCTATGTTAAGGATTTTATTAGTACTAATAAGCTTTCTCTTATTGCTATTTCAGAGACTCATGTTAGAGTAGAAGCTTCTAAAGCTGTCTCCAATTTCATCTCAAAAAAGTTCAACTGGCTCTTTAACTATCATCATCATTACAATGGTAGAATTTGGATTGGTTTCGATCCTTCCGTTTGGAAATGCACTGTCCTTACTCACTCTGCTCAACAGCTTTCTTGCTCGCTCCACAAACTAGGCACAGGAGAAATATTTGTGTCCTCTTTTGTTTATGCTTTTAACACTTATGCTGAAAGACGCCAACTTTGGATGGATCTTCTCGCTACTCAAGCTCTAGTTAAAGATGCTGCATGGTGCATTCTAGGGGATTTTAACGAATGCTTAAATCCTAATGAATCTAGTAGGAATGTTGACTGGAACACAGGTATGACCGAATTCAAAGACTTCACTCTTCAAGCTGGTATAGTTGATCTTCGAAGCACAGGGCATTATTTCACTTGGTGGGACAGCAACACCTCGAATCCTCTTTTCAAAAAATTGGACCGATGTCTTGTTAATGATGCATGGCTTCGAACTTTTAATAGATCCCAAGCAATTTACCTTCCCAGAGGTCTATCGGATCATCATCCAGTTGCAATATCTTTTGGTCGAACTGCAGAAAAAATCTTTAAACCTTTTCAATTTTTTAAGCATCTCATCAATGATCCAAATTTTTCTGATACGGTTCAGTCTGCTTGGAATATTGATGTCGAAGGGGACCCTTGGTTTGTTCTTACTTCAAAACTCAAGAGGGTGAAGACAGCTTTGAAATCTATGAATAGCATCAAGGGTAATCTTCATGACAAGGTGGCTGCTGCTCAAAATGATTTGCATGTTTTCCAATCTAATCTCCCGGATATTCCAAATCGCGTTCAGCTTGAAGAGGAAAATAGGCTTCGGAGCATTTTATGGGATGCTCTCCATGATGAAGAAATTCTTCTTAAGCAGAAATCTCGTGTTTCTTGGCTTAAATCAGGGGATAAAAATAATCGTTTCTTTTTCAATCATTGTCAAGACCGTTGGAACAGCAACAAACTGCTCTCTATTGAAGATAGCTCAGGCAATTTTCATACGTCTCACGGTGACATCTCAAAAGTTGCAGTTGACTTTTACTCTGAATTACTAGGCAAAGATAAAGAAGTGGACTCTATCCCTGATGATATCGTGCTTCCCCAATTATCTGCTCAGCAAAGAGAAGATCTGAGTGCTCCTTACGAAACTTCAGAAGTTTTGCAGACTCTAAAATGTATGGCAAAGAACAAATGCTCGGGCCCTGATGGTCTCCCTGTTGAATTCTATCTTGCTGCTTGGCATGTTATTCGAGAGGATGTCTCCAGAGGTGTTCTATATTTCTTCCAGACACTCCACTTGCCTCGGATTGTTAATTCTGCTGCTCTAGCGCTTATTGCAAAGAAACAGCACGCCACTTCGATGCTTGACTTCAGACCAATTTCATGTTGTAACGTTCTCTACAAGTGCATTTCAAAAATGCTAGCAAACCGGTTGCAAAAAGTGATGAATTCGCTTATTTCAAAAAACCAATCGGCTTTTATTCCGAAACGCCTCATTGGAGACAACATTCTTCTGGCCCAAGCACTTTGTCGCAATTATCATCGATCTATAGGTCAACCAAGATGCGCAATAAAGCTAGATATTAAGAAAGCTTTTGATACTTTAAGCTGGAAATTTCTCTTTAGTGCTCTTGATCGTATGGGTTTTCCTATGCTTTTTATCAACTGGGTGAAAGCTTGTATAGAAACCACTATGTTATCAGTGAAGGTAAATGGTTCGTTGGAAGGATATTTCAAGGCAAAATCAGGATTAAGACAAGGTGACCCCATGTCACCTTATCTTTTTGTTCTAGCAATGGAGGTCTTGTCCGCAACTCTTGAAAAATCTTCAAAAAACAATGATTTCTCTTATCACTGGAAAACAAAGGATATGGGTCTCACTCACCTTGTTTTCGCTGATGATGTGTTCCTTTTCTGCAAGGGGGACATCCCATCTATCAAAGCTCTTCTAAATGGTGTTGCTTGTTTCTCTAGATACTCAGGTCTAGAGCCAAACTGCGCAAAAAGCCACTGCTTCTTTGGTAACGTTCCTCAAGATGTAATTCACTTTACAATCACTACTTCGGGCTTCCAGATGGGCACTCTACCCATCAAGTATCTAGGTCTCCCTCTTCTGGCCACAAAGCTTAATGCTACAGACTGCTTACCTCTTATCAATCGCTTTCGCACGCTTATTGATCATTGGGCAAACAGGTCTTTAACTCAAGCAGGTCGTCTTCAGCTTCTCAAAGCTGTTTTATTTGGCATTCAAGGATATTGGACATCTCATTTGTTCTTACAAAAGGGTCTCCTAAAGAAGATTCAATCTCTTTGTATTCGCTTTCTTTGGGGAGGAAACTCTACTACTTCTAAGCATGTCAAGGTTTCATGGGAAGAATGTTGTATCCCAAAGCATGAGGGGGGCTTAGGTTTGAGAAACCTTTGTGATTGGAACAAAGCATCGATTTTTTACCAACTTTGGAGAATCACTCAATCAGCAGGACATTCTATTTGGGTTTCTTGGGTTCAAAAAACGCTTTTAAAAAAGGACTCAATCTGGACTCTCAAGCATCCATCTTATGCGTCCTGGGGTCTGAAGAAAATTCTTAATGCTAGAGAGGAAGCAATCGGATACTTCAACTATTCAGTGGGATCTCAGTCTTCCTTTTTATTTTGGCTTGACCCTTGGATTGAGAAAAAGACTCTCATCTCGATTTATGGCAGAGGTATAATCTCTCTAGCAGAATCTTCTAATATGGCTAAAGCAAGTAGGTTTATTCAGAATCATTCTTGGAACCTCCCTTGTTCGAACCATGCAGATGTAATTGACCTACGCAATAGGATCAACACCATTCGCTTGCAGCACTCGGATTCTATTTCGTGGCACAATATCCAAGCTAATCAAGTTAAACTTTCTTCAATTTGGAACTCCATAAGAACTTCAAATGCAGCTCCTCCTTGGCTTGCTGCGGTCTGGTTCCCTTTGGCCATTCCAAAATGCTCGATTAATCTTTGGCTAGCCCTTAAAAACAGATTGCTCACTAAGGATAGAATGATTAGGTTTCTTATGAATACTAATCAGATGTGCTCTCTGTGTAACAAAGCTCCTGAAACAGTTGGTCACATCTTCAGTTCCTGTGATTACATGCAACATATTATCAATCATGCTCCTTACAATCTTCATTGTAACTGGAATGATTTCTTGAGGGGAAATTTCACTTCTGAGCAAGGCATGCGAAAGCAGCTAGTTTTTTTATACCTGAGTGTTTCAACTTATATGGTATGGAGGGAACGTAACGAAAGAATTCATCATTTGGGTCATGCAAGTTCTCCAAACCATCTGGTCATGATGATTAAGCAGATGGTGCGCGAGAAAGCTAGTACGAGCAGTCTATTTAAGAAAAAGGCCGCGAAGGATCATTCTCTTGTAATAGCTTTATATTAATTTCGAGCGCTCTCGTTTGTTTTTGTCTCTTCTAGGTTCTTTTTTGTTTGTTGGTTGTTGCGCGGGGTATGCCCCTAGAGTTGTTCTCTCTTTTTGAGTAATATATTTTTTATTTAGCAAAAAAAAAAAAAAAAAAAGAAAAAGGGTCAAACGAGTGAAGAACAAGGCTTCAAGTGGTTTCCATGTTCAAACGAGTCAAAAATGAAGCAAAATTAATTTCATTGTTCCAACGAGTTCAAAATGAGGTTTTAGTGAGTTTGAGGGGTCAAACGAGTCAAGAAGTAGGCTACAAGTGGTTTTCATATTCAAACAAGAAAAAGATGAAGTTAAATTAATGCTTTTGTTCCAACGAGTCCAAATTGAGGTTTTATTGAGTTTTAAGGGTCAAACGAGTCAAGAACAAGGCTACAAGTGGTTTCCAAGTTCAAACAAAAAAAATGAATCTAAATTAATAGTTTTCTTCCAACGAGCCCAAAATGAGGTTTTAGTGAGTTTTAAGGGCCAAACGAGTGAAGAACAAGGTTTCAAGTGGTTTCCATGTTCAAAAGAGTCAAAAATGAAGCCATAATAATTTTCTTGTTCCAAATGGTCCAAAATGAGGTTTTAGTGAGTTTAGGGGTCAAACGATTCAAGACAAAAGCTACAAATGGTTTTCATGTTCAAACGAGTCAAAAATGAAGCAAAATTAATTTTTTTGTTCCAACGAGTCCAAAATGAGATTATAGTGAGTTTAAGGGTCAAACGAGTCAAAAACACAGCTACAAGTGGTTTTATGTTCAAACAAGTCAAAATGAATCTAAATTAGTATTCTTGTTCCAACGAGTCCAAAATGAGGTTTAGTGAGTTTTAGCGGTCAAACGAGTGAAGAACGAGGCTACTAGTGGTTTCCAAGTTCAAACAAGAAAAAAATGAATCTAAATTTATAGTTTTGTTCCAAGCCCAAAATGAGGTTTTAGTTAGTTTTAAGGGTCAAACGAGTGAAGAACAAGGCTACAAGTGGTTTCCATGTTCAAACGAGTCAAAAATGAAGCCAGGTCAATTTTTTTGTTCCAAATAGTCCAAAATGAAGTTTATTTAGTTTTAGAAGTCAAACGAGTCAAGAACAAGGCTACAAGTGGTTTCCATGTTCAAACGAGTCAAAAATGAAGCAAAACTAATTTTCTTGTTCCAACGAGTCCAAAATGAGGTTTTAGTGAGTTTGAGGGGTCAAACGAGTCAAGAACTAAGCTACATGTGGTTTCCATGTTCAAACAAGAAAAAGATGAAGTTAAATTAGTGCTTTTGTTCCAACGAGTCCAAATTGAGGTTTTATTGAGTTTTAAGGGTCAAACGAGTCAAGAACAAGGCTACAAGTGATTTCCAAGTTCAAACAAGAAAACAATGAATCTAAATTAATAGTTTTGCTCCAACGAGCCCGAAATGAGATATTAGTGAGTTTTAAGGGTCAAACGAGTGAAGAACAAGGCTTCAAGTGGTTTCCATGTTCAAACGAGTCAAAAATGAAGCCTTATTAATTTTCTTGTTCTGACTGGTCCAAAATGAGGTTTTAGTGAGTCTTAGGCGTCAAACGAGTCAAGAACAGGGCTACAAATGGTTTTCATGTTCAAACGAGTCAAAATAAAGCAAAATTAATTTATTTGTTCCAA
This sequence comes from Kitagawia praeruptora, assembly GCA_037693485.1. Classification (NCBI taxonomy): domain Eukaryota; kingdom Viridiplantae; phylum Streptophyta; class Magnoliopsida; order Apiales; family Apiaceae; genus Kitagawia; species Kitagawia praeruptora. The sequence continues at coordinate 90,708,555 of CM075344.1, read as the reverse complement.
CAAGTCCAAAACGAGGTTTTAGTGAGTTTTAGGGGTCAAACGGATCAAGAACAAGGCTACAAGTGGTTTCCATGTTCAAACAAGTCAAAAAAGAAGGAAAATTGATCTTCTTGTTCCAAAGAGTCCAAAATGAAGCAAAATTAAATTTCTTGTTCCAACGAGTCTAAAATGAGGTTTTAGTGAGTTTAAGGGATCAAACGAGTCAAGAACACGGCTACAAGTGGTTTTATGTTCAACCAAGTCAAAATGAAGCTAAATTAGTATTCTTGTTCCAACGAGTCCAAAATGAGGGTTTAGTGAGTTTTAGGGGTCAAACGAGTTAAGAACAAGCCAACTAGTGGATTCCCTGTTTAAACAAGTAAAAAATGAAGCTAAATTAATAATTTTGTTCCAACGAGTCCAAAATGAGGTTTTAGTGAGTTTTAGGGGTCAAACGAGTCAAGAACAAGGCTACAAGTGTTTTCCATGTTCAAACAAGTAAAAAATAAAGCTAAATTAAGTCTTTTGTTCCAACGAGTCCAAAATGAGATTTTAATGAGTTATAGGGGTCAAACGAGTCAAGAACTTGGCTACAAGTGGTTTCCATATTCAAACAAGTAAAAAATGAATCGAAACCAGGAAGGACAAACCATTCATGGAGTCCCCCTACAAGATGATTGCTGTAGAGTTTCTGTTGAACAAGTTGTAAAGGGGGCAGCATTCTTACCGTATGAAGCCGGTGATATGAGGACAGTTTTTTTTGTTGATTAAAATTTTATACCACAAAAGGGAACAACTTACGTAGATCTAGGGGCATACCCCGCGAAATCATCATTCAGTTAAAACAATGCCAAACAACATAAAGTCATTATGCAATCAACAGATTATGAAAAATAAACAAAGAATTTAACAGCCATAATTAAGTCCTGTTGGAGTGACCACCCCGAGTCGCTCTCCACTGTTTGATCTTGGATTTGGTCCAACGAACTTTTGTGTCCTGCCCATTGCTTAGCATGCCATTACCATGATCACAAGTAGCCCGATCCTCCTCCATCCTGTCACTAGCATGGTCAGCTTTCGGGTCATCCTCCACCTGCATTATGATATGAGGACAGTTGAGGATGCTTTGGATTCTTTTGTGGCTTGGCCAAAAAACCTTATCAAGAATACTGGTCAAGTACGTTTCTTACTTTGCATTCCATTTTTATTGTGTGCATTTATTCTTATGGTTTATGGTAATCTATAGAATTACATTAGTTTGTGTTAGAATGGTCTCAACTTGAGGGCTTTTGGAATGATCTAATATTTGTTCTCATTTTTTACTCTAGGTACCAAATCCAACGGCCAATGAGGAACAGAGAAGTGTCGATCAAGCTCGTAAGAAGGAGAAGAGATGTAATCCCATTACTCATTCCCCAGTAACACGTTCAAAGGCTGAGGCTAATAGTCAAAGCGAAAAAAATGAGAGTCGACTTTCTCTCTAGCTTCTCTCTAACCTCTCTCTAAAAAACCCTATCTAGCCGCCTCTTAATCCAGCCTAATCTAAACAATTTTTCCATCAGATCTATATGTTTTTTTTTTTTTTTTTTTTTTTTTTTTTTTGCTAAATTAGATCTATATGTTTCCTTCATTAATCCATCTATCTTCTCTTATCTCCCACCTAAAACACCAAATTTCTTATATCTATTAATGGGTTCTATGATTTCGTTCCTTTCTTCTAATGGAGGAAGTGAGCACTGTTTGGTTCTTATTTGTGCGAACTTGGGGGTGACTCCATTTTCAAGTAATACTCGATTCACCTTCAAGGTGTCTGTTGTGACAAGAAGTCTTGTTTTGGCTCTCTTGTATGAGGTATGGCTAGACTGGTTTCTGGGCCTGGTTTCATTTCGGGAAGGAAGATCATCTACAAGAGATGGGCTACTTCTACGCGATGGTCCTTTGAAGGTCAGGTCTGGTTGTTTGCCTCCATTTCCTTCTAATTTGATTGTTTTCAAATATGCTAAGGATTTTGGTGGAAGCTCTGTTGGGGCTTCTAGTGTTGGGAATTTTGTTCTTGGATATGATATTTCTCTAGGTGATGAAGACTGCATCGTTGATGTGATTTTCAAGGATTCTACACTCTGTGCATTTGTGTGTGGATTCTCCCATGTGGGTGTTCATGGCAAGACTAGAATATTGGTTATGGTGCTGTCGAAAGGGCCGTGCTTCGGTTTTCATCCATCATGTCTAAAATTCACCACTGAGGAGGTGTTTGGAGCAGATGTGTTCTTATCCTCAAATGGTATGTCAATGAAAATGAGGGGTCTCCATGTCCTAAAGGTTCGATCTAAGGATTCCTACCACAAGGAGGTGATAGGAGGTCTGTTTTTGGGGCCCCTTTCTCAACAGAGTCGACCCACATTAATGGTGGCTGGTGTCTTCGAAACATCAGGTATTCGTTGTAAACAGTTTGGTGTAGTGTTTGTTGAGGCTTTGAAGGATGTAGTTGTTGCAGCCAACCATCTGTTTGATGGAATGCTCAACCGAGTACCTGCAAGCTTGTTTTATAAGATGGATATAGTTATTCGAAGGTACTGGACTGCTGTGTTCCTGCGATTGCGAATAAAGGATTTTATTCCAGTGTCGATGGTTAGTGCTCAGTATACAACTAGACCTAGGGTGAGGATGCTGAAGCTTAATGAGAGGGATGATGTTGTTTATGGTGGATTAGACCCTGCTATGTTGCCTAAGGCTGTGGCGCCTTGTCCATGCCCTGTGGTCGAGGTACTCTCTGCATCGAAGCTCAATGGTGATACTTACGAGAGAGATGTGCTGAGAAAGTATGATAGATTGGGTTATTGGTCCCAAGAGGCTAACATGAAGGCTGATATATTTGGCTTTAAAGATGTGATTACACTCTCTTGTAGATTGTCTACGAGAGTTGTGGTTGTTAAAGTTTTGGAACAGGGAAAGATTGCAACTGTGATTAATGTAAGAGATTTGGGGGCTGACCGGGTCATTACCGCTCAATTGGGAGATATCCAGGGGGTTTTTACAGAGGTAACTAATGGCTGTATTGATGCTGATGGTAAGCATGGGAGAGGTGGTACTAGCTCAAATGTTAGTATATACAATGGAATTCTCTTGGTATTCAGAGTCATAATTCCTCTCGACTCTGGTTTTATGCATTTGAACTATGAGGTATGTTCGCTGATGAGCACTGACAGGTTACTTGATGTGGCATGGTGTTCGAGATTTTATCGGAGGGCTTTATTGGATGAGTTTCGACTCGATTTAAATAGTCGGATGGCTGATCTTGAAATGGTTTATGAGGATGCTAAGGAGTGGCTTGTGTACAAAGTTGCACCTGTTTCGGATCAAAAGCTAGTGGGTGTTCATGTGGTGACAGAGCATGGTTGCAAGGTTAATGATTACACTATCCTGGTTTTGGTTAGTGTCATTCAAAGATGTAAGTCCCCAAGAAATGAATTATTTAGCTTTGATGGGTGCCGAACTGGTAGATTGAAAGGCAATGCTGGGAAGGACATAGTGATGGCTTCAGTGCTATATTTTGCTAGGAGATGGTTCTCGCATCTCAAGCTACATCTCTATAAGAGCAGCCGATGTCTCTGGCATAGATATGTGCGAAATGCAGGGTATGGTTTCTGCATTTTTAGAAGAGTTATTAGCACTGCTGACCAAGATGGTTTGTTAAAGGCATGGATGATTGTTGCTATTCTTCCAGGTAGAAGGGGTCTGACGTTGATAAAATCCAACATAGAGATGGGATTAGTTGTAAAGGTTTCTCTTACTGGGTCCTTTGTCTTGAGACTTTGTTGCAGAGTTTTGTTTGTGGAGCTCACTTCTGGTGGGTTTTTTATTGGCTTTGACGGTTTGGGGGCTTCGTTTAGAGTATTGCTGACCACTGTATGGGATATAGACGATTGTCATATGATTAAGAATGAACAACTTCTGCTTGTTAATATGAGATGGTTGAGCTGGGTGTTGCCTGCAAAAAGAAATCTCCGCTATATTAGCAGGAAGAATGAAACAAAGATTGTTGTATATGATGGCTGTCATATGGGCTTTTTTAATCAGCTGGGGGCTGGTTCTCCTTCTAATGAAAAGTTAGCCGGTGGTGCTTTTTTGGAGGCCAACTCCCATGTTGATGGAAGTCATATGGATGTTTTTGCCGAAATGCGGCTGTGTCACTACATGGTTTATCTGCTGCTTCTCATTACTATGGGCTTTATGAGACATGTGTCTAGTCTCAATTTTAGGTTGTTTAAGGCGCCAGAATAATCTTTAGTTTTTTCGCTGTTATGTTGACAGTAAGGTGACTTACTGATGTTATGACTTTTGTTATGTTTGATCGCGGGGTATGCCCCTAGATTTGTATTAGTTGTTCCTTTTTGGTATAAAATTTTAATTAGGAAAAAAAAAGGCTGAGGCCAACAAGAAGAAGCAAAAGCTGTAGTGGTTCAGTTATAAACTGAACTTGAATTGTTGAAGTTGGTTTTTCTGATAACTTGAATTGTAAACGACGAAATGTAATCTCATAACTTGTGAAGTTTGTGGTTAGTCTGGATTAAGTAATTAGGTTTTTCTAGAATTGTTAATTATGTTTTTATGGATTGTGTGGATTCAGTATGTTTGTATGGATTATGGATTCCATGTTGGAATTTGGTATGGATTATGGATTCCTTGTTCCCATTTTGGAATGTGTTTTGATTTTTGGTATTAATTGTGTTTGGATTTTGGCCTTTTTTTTTTGCTAATTAAAATTTATACCACAGGAAAATGAATACAACTCTAGGGGCATACCCCGCGAATAGTAAAACACCTACCTAACGGAACAACAGAGAAATGTCATCAATAGTGCTAGATAAACTAGCAATCAACTGCAAAGCACAAACTATTTAATACATAGACAACTATCAGCTTAAAACGAAAACAAGTGCTTCAGGAAAGCCCTCCCCTAGGAAGGCGCCACTTCTTTAACCGCGGTTTTGACCAACGAACAGTAGGCTCCTAGCCTTCATCACTTACTATCTTCCCCTTTCCTCTTGAAGCAGTCCTCAGGCCTAGCAAACCATCAGGAACCCTCATATCAATACCAACCGTAGTCTCAGCATTCAAATCTCTGATGTTCCCTCCCTCCTGCCCCTCCAAGTGAGCCTTCATAACCTGGTTCAAGTCCTTTGAAGGAGACTTCTGCATGTTCTCGACATCAACATTCCTTCCCTCCAGGCCCTCACCCCCAATGGACCCAAACTGAGACCCTAGAGTACAATCCAGGTGACCTTTCCCTTTCTCCGCATCAGCATTGCTTGGATTTTGGCCTTTATGGTATCGTGGATGATCATTTAAATGGTACCATGTAATTTGGTTAAGAGTGTGTGGCTATTACTATCCTTTAGTCATACTATAGTTTCTTAACAGTTTTGTGTCTAAAATCAATGTTCTTATAGTCACAAAAATATAATATAAACGGCCACACAAAAGTATTTTCATGTAGCCATACCAAACTTTTTAGCCACGATTTCTAAGAAATAGTGCCACCAAAACTAAGCCTTTGATGTATATATGACGTTATTAATACTCTTTAGCCACTAAGGTTTCTGTTGCTGAATGTTGGTATTTAGTCACACTTTAGAGCTTAAAGGGAGGTTGTCAGCCAAAAATGGTGGCATGCTTTAGTCACTCATATTTTAGTTACAACTACTAATTTAAAGAGTGTCTGTATGATACCTACGATGCTCTCACCTTTGGTCACACTTGGGTCGGAAAAAGAAAACATGTCATAAAGTGAACAGCCACACATATTGTATGTGGCAAAAGCCAAAATTTGATGTAGTGACATAATGTCCATCAGTAAGAAAAGGTACACTCTAGTCATTGTTGATAAATTTACTAGATTTACCTGGGTGTATTTTCTGCACAGAAAGGATGAAACATCAGAGATACTTTTGAATCATGTGAGACTAATTGAAACTGGTACAAAGTCAAGATTCTAAGAAGTGATAATGGGACTTAATTCAAGAATTCAGCAATTGAAGAGTTCTGCAAATACAAAGGAATAGTTCAACAATTCTCTACTCCTGGCACACCCCAGCAAAATGGAGTAGTTGAAAGGAAGAACAGAACTCTTATTGAAGCTGGCAGAACTATGTTGGAAGAAGCTAAAAATTTTTTTGCTAATTGAAATTTATACCAACAGGAGCAAAAACGAAAAGATGAGAGTCTAGAGAGAGATTCTCCTTCTTCTCTCTAGAAACCCTTAATTAGCCGCCACTAATACTCGCACATATTTTCATCAGATCTATACAATCAACCTTCGTAAATCCATTTTCCATCTCTAATCCCTCACCTATACACCAAATTTCTTATCAGTTTTTTAGTCCTGTTATGAGTTTGAAGAGGGTTTCCTTTTCGGAGAACATTGTGACGGAGATTCCTCTCCGTGCATGTTCACAGCGTGCCCTTTCTACTGTATCAGTTAAGGGGAAGCAAGAATCATCGGCTCAAACCTCTGAGAGGCTGGGGACTTCTGGTTTTAACCAGGTGAATAATGTTCGTGTGAGTCGGAAGAGGGTTTCCTTTTCGGAGGACACTTTGTGGGGGACGTGTAGATCTGAAACACGCTTTCTTCTGGGTAGTTCGATTAGGAGTCCGAAGAGGGTCTCTTTTTTGGAGAACCTTGTGACTGAGTATCCTTTGAAGGGTGCTCGAGTAAAGAGGGATAGCGACACCGTTGAGTCCCAGGTTGGCTTGAGGAAGAGGGATGTTGGGTGCAATCTCCAATTGATATATTGAAGGTAAGTTCTTTTATTCGAAGAACAAATCTGCTAGGTGTCTTGATAGTGAGACTATAAATGTGGCCATTGTGCTGGATTTTTTACCTGCAATGGATTTAAGTAGTGAGGAATTAGAAGTTAATTCCATTATGTTGTCTAATGGATTGACTGAATTGGAGAATCGATCTAGTCACGTTATTGTCTCAGATATTGAGAGTCCTATTGAGGGGGGTAATGTTATTGTTTCAGATATTGAAAGCCCTATTGAGGGGGGTAATGTCAATAGTGTCAGTGTTGCTATGTTGGATCCTGCTGATATAGATGTTGGTAGGATAGGAAAGGGGGCCATGGAAAGAGGGGGAATTAGCCCTTTTGGGCACAATGATGTTTCAGGGAGGTCTGAAGGTTATGTGAAAGCAGCAAGTTCTGAAAATACAGAGGATATGCATGGTTTGGGGCGCGACAATGAAGAGGTAGGTATCCAGGCAAAGAGGTTTGCTCTCAAATGTGACTACCAGAAGCTTGTTGGGGTAACCACTATGAGAGTGCAAGGACCTAGCGGAAAGTTCAGTTGCAAAGGAAATGGGTTTAACTATGGTAAGCGGAAAGGTCAGGATCTCCATGACATGGGGAACAACAAAGTGGGTGCAAAGCAGATGCTTTTTAATTCTTTTGGAATTAGATGGTATGTCTTGCTTGCTCGGGCGGCTGTGCACAAATGGGAGTGGGTTGATATCTCAAAGGATGGGCGGGCTAAATGCCCAGGAAATCTTTGCAAGGGATTGGAGTGCTTGGAACACAATGCTGATCAGGATAACCGAGACTGTGTTTGCTAGACACTGGGGGTGTTGGCCATGATGATGAGGTATGCACCTGGGAGGCTACTAATGTGCATATGGGGAACCATGCGAGGTTGGTTTGGAAAAGTCAAGATGATGGAACTGAGTGCTATGGGTTACTTCCAGTTCTTTTGAAGGTTATTTTTAGAAGCCAAATGAGTGCTGCTATGGGGTTTTACCATCTGCTGCGGGCAAATGGTTTCAGTCTTCCCCATTTGCTGTCGGGCAAAAGGATTGGAAATATGGAAATGTTTGTTGCAGTGCTGCTCGGGAGTTGTTAATTGGTGATATGATGTTGTTCCTTAAGATTTTCTATGTTGATTAGGTTTGTGATATGTTGTTGTTGAATTCTATGTTGATTGCTAGTTTATCTAGCATTATGGATGTTTTTTCTTTGTTGTTCCGTTAGGTAGATGTGTTTCTAATCGCGGGGTATGCCCCTAGAGATGTAATCATTTGCCTATGGTATAGATTTTAATTAGCAAAAAAAAAAAATTATACCAACAGGAACAACTGATACAATTTTAGGGGCATACCCCGCGAACTCAACAACCAACTAGAACATGAAAATCAACAAACATACTCAACCAACAGTTGAGTCAACCTAAAACCAAGTAGCTAGCAAGCCAATAGTCTACATGAAATTAAACACAAAGATTATAGATATGCTAGACAGGCATCCCATCATGCGCTCTCTCTGCAAAGCGCAAACCACAGGTGGTCTTGAGACTTCAGTTCCATGCCATCCATTTACACTCCCCGTTTCTGGACACCAACTGAACAACAAGCCATGTTTGCACAGCATCATTAAATCAAGCAGAACACCTCCTCGAAGGCATTCTCCATCAAACACCTGGTAGCTTCCCATAAAACAAATAAGACATAACAGGCTTAAAACACAAAAATCATAATTACGCCAACAAGGCATCCCCTCTCGCATTCTCTTGGTATGAACCAAAGCCCAGCTCACATCTCTAGACCAAGCCCAATTTCCGATAGACCCAATCCTCCCATTCTCATTCATCAGGATCCAAACATCCATCACTAGATTAAAATTCACACAAGCCAAAACTATGTATTCCATATGAATCCAGCAAACATCCAACCCTTCTACAACTTTAGGGTTCCCATTGTCCTCCAACCACTTAAGTGTTGCACCTAATTGCAGAACCATAGCAATAGTCCAGCACCCATCAAGTAAACCAATTAAACATGGCTCAAAACCCGCCTTTAAATCACCATTTCCATACCCATCAATAGGCGCCTGGTGCACAATATTACAAAGACTGTGCATTCCTATTATAGATCTAAGATAGCACATTAGAAGCCCTCCATACTTCATGAAGCCCGAACCATAATTTCCAGCCCAGACATTTACACAAGCTAGCATAGCTTTGGGCCTCATAGTGCCCCAGCATCCACTCAACATTTCTAAGTTCCGGAATAGAACAACCATAGGATATTCCAAATGTTTCAAACCAATCTTCCAGGTTGCTAGCATGCGATGTAATAGCGAGCCCACCCAGATTGCTACACTAACATGGCTATCCACAATTTGCTGGAGCAGACCATCAAACAAAAAGTGAGCATGATGAATGCCTGCATCAAGCATTACAACAAATTTAGATGTCATTCCCATGACCATCAAAAGCACCGAAGACCCAATAGTGTTCGAGTGCACCATCATAGTGTCTCTTTTTAGACACATATGATCAGCAGTAAATTGTGAAACAATAACACCAGCAACCACCTCCATAACATTGCCAAAGTCTTTAGAACAGAATCTATAGACCAAGAAATACCTCATCATTCTCACAGCAAGCTCAGCAGATGAAGGAGCTTGTTGAGGCACAACATCAAACAAAATCTGGTCATAAAGAATATCCTTTATTCCAGTCAACACCACAAATAACATTGCAATATCCTTCAAAATCTCCAATAGAGCAACATTTGATTTACGAATCCAAATAGGATCAGAAGGACCCTTCATCATCTCACCACACCTAGAAATGCAAGAAGAAAAATCAAAGACATTCAAACCATTTTGAGGAACCATACCCCCCACCTGTTGTTGCTTTCGAGAATACGAGTGCACCAGCTCTTCAAAAGAGCGCCTCATCCACTGTGACCTTATGTCAAACATCTTCGATGTCAAACCACTGGTGTCCCATTGTATCACATCACTATGACCAACCTTCCTCGGTGCCACAAGAAAATCCCAGCTACCATGAACGCACATATTCAGAGCAGGACTTGTTACTGCAAACTTTCGATGAGAAAAATCATCAAACACCTGGTGACCTTAAAAAAGTCATAAATAACTCCGTTTCTCCTTAACAAAACCCCCATTACCATGAATAGGCTAGACGCATACCAACATATCTCAACAGAACACAACCTCGTCCAGGTGTCCCATTGCATCACATCACATCACTACAACCAATCTTCCTCATTGTCACAAGAAAAAACCAGCTACGCACAGCAGGTCTTATTATTGCAAACTTTCGATGAGACATATCATCAAACACCTAGTGATCTTTGACAAACTCATCATTGGCTCCATTTTTGAGTGGGTTGTTATCCAAAGCCAAAGCAATGGCAACCATAGCCCCAACAAACATCATGATATCTTCTCCTTCTATTGAAGAGGAGATCTCGACCAAGTCCACCATATAAACACTGGAGCTTGCACAAACATCTCTAAGCATGAGCTTAGCTCTCTTATCCAAAGATAGAGAGTAGTCATCCCGACAAAGGGCTATAACAATCGATCTCTTGGATACCCAAAACAAAAGATTGTAAAATGACTTAATGTTGTTTTGACTTTGTTTTTCTTTTTTTTTGCTAGTTAAAAGAATTTATACCAAAGGGAACAGATAATACATATCCAGGGGCATACCCCGCGAGACAACATCCATGCTAAAACAACTAATCAACATGATACAAGAATAAGGAGGTAAATCCTACTCAACGTTACAGATGTACTTAGCCTATTCTTTTACATGATAAATAAGAGGATGGTCGGGTCTTGCCGAACCCAACCCTTAAACAAGTTACATGAGAATAGTTTCTCACGCACCATACGCCTTATCTCCCCACTGACCACTGATGTAGGGTGGCCAGGACCATGGTTGTGCATGCGGTAGTTACGCTCTTTCCAAATATGATAAATAGCTGTGCTAAAAAACAGATGGGCAATTGGTTCCTCCTTTGCCCGTAGTTGATTAACCGTGCAGTTGCCTGACCGACAATTGGACCAGTTTCGAGAGAAACGAAATGGCATCGACCTGCTGATAATATCAAAAAATGGGCAAGCAGTGAAGATGTGGCTAATGGATTCATCATCCACCCCACACAAGACACATTTTTGATCAACCTGCATTCCGAACAGAAGCATTCTATCCTTCGTGAGGAGCCTGTTTTTGATGGCCAACCATGCGATGAATGAGCATTTCGGGATATTGAATTTGCCCCAGACCATGTGTAGCCACTGGACATAGCTTCCTTTCACCCGCATGGAGGACCAAATAGTGGACAATTTGACATGCTTTGGAAGCATTCCATCCCACAGAATGGAATCAGACTTATGGATTTGAACATGCTGCACCATCCGTCTAATTTCAATCACATCATTATGGTTCGAAGATGGTAAGTCCCAAATCCCATTTCGAAGGTAGACATTAATAGTGACTGAACTAGTGGACTCAGCTGTAGATACAATGGAAGGGGCCAAATCCAGAAGGGGCTTATTATGGACCCAAGGATCATGCCAGAATAGAAAGTCAGAGTTTTCTCCTATGTTATAGTGCACATACTGAAGGGCACGCTGCCTCGCCTTGAACAGTTTCCTTACAATCCAACATGAGCGATATGGCATTTTGGAAGTCCAGAATTCCTTCTTTGCCAGCAAAGCTTTATGGAACCATGCTATCCATAGAGAGTTAGATGTGGGCTGAATGATGCGCCACAGCTGAAAGAGGATGGCTGCTTCATTCCATTCAAAAATATTCCGAATGCCTAGACCCCCTTCTGCTTTCGGTTTTCAACACTCCTCCCATCCAACTTTATAGTGACACTTCCCATCTGGCTTGTAGAAACCTCCCCATAGGAACTTGAAAAATAGAGCATTGATCTTTTTTAGGATCCCTTTCGGAAGGAAGAGAAACATACTCCAGTACCCCACAATGCTGACCAGAATGGCTTTGATTAGTTGGAGACGCCCTGCAAAATTAAGGAATCTAGTTGTCCACATTTCCATTTTGCTGCACAGTCTAGTAATCAGTGTCTGGCAATCATTCTTGTTAAGCTTTCCTGTGATAAGAGGGAGCCCCAGGTAAGTGATGGGCATATGACCTCTTTGGAACCCTGAGTGAGAAAGAATAGCATCAGTCACGTCTTGCCTAACATTAGCAAAGAAGCATGTAGTTTTGGAGATGTTTGGCTTCAAATTCGAACAGTTTGAGAAAAGCTTGATCCCATCCAGGAGAGCCGAGACTGAACCCAAATCACCATGACTAAACAGGAAAACATCATCGGCAAATATAATGTGATTTAGCTTTACTTCCTTAGTTCTCCAATGGAATTTGAAGTTGGAGTCCACAGTCTTCTTATCCAGGCATGCTGAGAGAGCCTCTATGACAATCACGAACAGATAAGGGGATAGAGGATCCCCCTGCCTGAGGCCAGATTCCCCTTTGAAAAACCCTTCCAAACTGCCATTCAACTTTACAGAAAACATTGTTGAAGTGATACATTTTTCCAGCCACTTAATGTACTGAGTAGGAAACCTCATTTTTCCCATGATTGCAAACAGAAAATTCCAGTTTAGGGAGTCAAAAGCCTTATGTATGTCTAGTTTTATAGCACATCGAGGCTGGCCTGAATTACCATTATAGTCCTTGCATAATGCTTGAGCAAGGAAAATATTGTCACCAATGGATCTCCTAGCTACAAAAGCAGATTGTACCGGGGAAATGATGGAGGGAAGCACAGCTTTAAGCCTCTTGGCTAGCATAGAAGAGATGCATTTATATAGTACGTTACAACAGGAGATTGGTTTAAAATGTTGCATTTCAGATGGGTTGGGTTGTTTAGGGACTAAACAAATGGAAGCAGCATTTTTTACCCTAGGCAAGTGCAATGTGTTAAAGAAATGCATGATACCTTTAGTCACATCGTTTCCTACCAGGTGCCAAACCGCCAAATAGAATTCAACAGTGAAACCATCCGGCCCAGGGCTCTTGTTCTTAGCCATTCTTTTCAAAGTGCTCAGCACTTCACTCTCAGAAAATGGTGCAGCCATAAGGTTGACCTGAGAATCAGAGAGAAAAGGTAGAGGAATATCATTAGGAAAATCTGCTACCTCAGATGATTTGCCCAGGATATTTTTATAGAAATCCGTTGCAACTTTAGCCATGTCTACATGTGAAGAGTGTGAGACTCCCTCCGAGTCAGTGAGATTAGTGATCTTGTTTGTGTTCCAGTGCCCTCTGCAAGAATTATAGAAAAACTTGCTGTTGCCATCTCCAAGCTTAAGCCACTGAATTCTTGACTTTTGCTTTAAAAACTGCTCCTCTAGCCTTAGAGCCGCTGAATAATTCTCAATAAATTCCTTTTCTTCCTCAAAATAAGCAGCAGTTGGGTTAGCAGGCATGGATTCCTGGAACTGAGAGAGAGCGTCCCGAGACTGGATCACTAGGCTGTGAATATCCCCCATCTTTCTGTTTAGATCCTTTAGAGCCACCTTTACATTCTTGAGCTTCGATGTTAGGATGAACCAAGGATTCCCCTCAACCTCTAAGGCCCATGCTTTCTCCACTGTTTCCAAGAAGTCTGGATTATCAATAAGGTGATTAAAAAATTGAAAGGGCTTCGCTCCAGAGGAGAAACTAGTGCCAAGTGAAGTAATAGCAGGGCAATGATCAGATAAGCCCCGAGACAAGAATTCCACTGTCGAGCAAGGGAACACTGAATGCCATTCAGGGTTTACCAACACACGGTCTAATTTTTTGAATTTTGGCTGAGAGATATTGCTATCCCACCATGTGAAGAAGTGGCCCGAGTACCGGAGATCAGTGAGGCCATTGGCAAGTAAGAACTGTTTAAACTCCTCCATTCCAGCAGTCCAATCTAGGGACCCTCCTTGTTTTTCATCAATACTAATACACGAGTTGAAGTCACCACATAGAGCCCATGCTGTGTCATTTAAACCCTGTGCTATTCCCGCCAAATCAGACCATAGTGGTCTACGGTCAATGACATCGTTAAAGCCATACACAAAAGAGATAACAAAACTTGTATTGCTCTCAAGAAGGGTAACAGAGCATGTGATATGCTGAGAAGAGGAAGCAAGAACCAAAATTTTCCATATGGAGGGGTTCCACCCCAGCCAAATACGGCCTCCCGGATGATGATCATAATTAAAGCACCACTGAAAACGTGGATTAATGGACCGAGAGGTAATCCTAGCAACGTCAGTTTGGACATGAGTTTCCAAAAGACCTACCAGGGGCAGTTTATTTTTGAAAATGAAGTCCCTGATAAAACCAACTTTATTATTAAGGCCTCTAACGTTGTAGGAACAAAAAATAGTCATAACAGATTTATGACCTAGAGGAAGGGGTACGCCCCCCCCTACCCCCTCTTTTAACTTTCTTGTATGGCTTTGGAGTTCTCGAGCCATGTTTCATAGCAACCTCATCAACCACAATGTTCTGAAACGGCTGAAGATTGGAAACTTCTGGAGAAATACTAGGCGATGTCACTGGCTTTCGCTTAGAACGAACCTCCGTCCACTCAGTGTCTACATCCCCTTCTTTGACGTCTACCTGGTGGGTGTTAATGTTGCTTGCTTCCTTCTCTAAAACCCCTTCCTTCAGCTCCACCTCAACCTTTTTTGGACTTGTTTCCGCCTCTAAAACCCCTTCCTTCAACTCCACCTCCACCTTCTTTTGGTGACATTCATCTACCTTACCACTTTCGTCCACCTTCTCTTTTCCCTTGTCGTTATGGCCAGATGGAGCCCCTCTAGTATGGATTGACCCCCCTGCCGCCCATTGTCTAGAAGCCACCGGGCAAACACTAATGGTGTGGCCAAGAGATTTACAGTGGCTACACACCATTGGCTTATTAATGTATGAGACTTTAACCTCAACTATAGAGCCATCCAGGTCCACCACTTTGAGGGTTGGTGGTAATGGATCCCCTACTTCATACTGCACACACATTTTAGCAAATGGAAGAATTTCAAGCTCAGAGGTTAGGGCGTCTGCCCCTAGGGGCTTACCAATGGCACTAGCAACACGGCCCAATCCCTCCTGTGTCCAGTAACAATCCGGGAGATTGGCTAACTTTACCCATAACGGCATAGAAGTAACAGATTCAGAGCGGTTGTTGAAACCCCAATCAGTTAATACCAGGGGCCTTTTATCAAAGTACCATGTACCTTTGCTTAGAACTGCATTTTTTTCATTGGAAGAATTGAACCTAAAGACATAGGTAGACTCATTACGCTGAGAAACCATGGTGAGGCCTCTCCTCCAGGCTGAGAAAGCCACCTCCTTTACTCTCTTAAACGGTAAAGTCCCTTTGGTAAATTTACCCACAATGCAACATTTGAATTTTTCCGCACCTTTCATGAGGACATCCTCTGGGGGGGACACAACATCTGATCCTTCCAATGGGGGCACGTAGTCAAATTTTACTTCCTTGACAGGTCCCGGGGCCGCTCTTAAGACTGAAGACCAGGACTTTGCACCCTTCTCCCCATTTTTGGTGTTCTCCTTGCTTACTTTATCTGCGAGAGGTTCTTGTTTGTTTGTTTCCTGTTGACTCTTTGAGCTTTCACCCCTTTCCAGGCCCCCTGGTGTGGCATTTTTTAGAATTCCTTTAACAGCTCCCACCCCCTTATCACTGGCAACCGTGCTCTTAGGTACTTCCTTGCTAGTGAATATGGGAAGACCCATCTCATCCCTACCATCAATGAAACGCACTGGGCTTACTAACCCTGCATTAAACCTCTCCTTATCCTTCAAGATTTCTTTCTCAACTTCACTCACCGAAAAACCCTTCTTTGCAAGGAAGCTATGGATATCCATCATTTGGTTGCGTAGCTTTATGAGGTCCTCTCTCTCATACTTATTGTTCGCAGCCACACCCTTTGCTACCATGTTTATCGTTTCTCTTTCTATCGCATCTCTAGCCGTCTCA
Organism: Kitagawia praeruptora; assembly: GCA_037693485.1. Classification (NCBI taxonomy): domain Eukaryota; kingdom Viridiplantae; phylum Streptophyta; class Magnoliopsida; order Apiales; family Apiaceae; genus Kitagawia; species Kitagawia praeruptora. The sequence goes on along the minus strand of CM075344.1, from coordinate 90,692,753 downwards.
TATGGAGCTTCCTCCTCCTCTGAGGTTGTCTCACAAATCTTTTCAGCTGAGGTACCTCCCTGAAGGGTGGAAGGTACAACTAAGGCTGGAAAGTCCTCTACTTCTCTTCTTGCAAGCATTTCCTGGAATTTATCATCCTCCATATCCTGCATATAACCAGGTAAACCAGATTCGGAGTCACAATTAGAACCTTGGCTCACCATGGGAACTGACCGAAAAAGAAAAAACCAAAAGGGAAGGAAAGAAATATAGTGTTTAGGTTTGGGGGACAGGAGAAGGTGGAAGTAAATGAAGGGAATGAGTAGTTAATGGTGGGGAAAGTGTTTTAGAGAATAGATCTGAAGATTAGAAAATGGCGGCTAGGTTTAGGGGTTTTAGAAAGAAGGAGGAGCTTCTCTCTCTAGGACTCTCATTTTATTGATTCCTACTGCCCTTTTGACTCTGTTTTTCTATTGCTGATTTCGCGGGGTATGCCCCCAGAATTATGTATGTTGTTCCTTCGTGGTATAAAATTTTAATTAGCAAAAAAAAACAATCGATCTCTTGGACACCGAAACCGAAACACACTTCATAAAGCTTGAGAAATAAACCCCAGCTGCTAGATCTTCAGCATCACCTCGTCTCAAACCAACATGGGCTTCTAAAAGACCCATCAATTCCAAAGACGACCCCCCTTCAATTTCAGATACAAATCTTGGGTATAAAACCCCAATTTCACCATCAGGAGTAAACGAAACAACCTCTGGATACCAAAGATAAAAAAACATAATAAATATAATTAAGAAGTATAGTGAGTAAGTGAAGGATTAAAGATGGAAAATGGATTTGTGAAGGTTTGCTATGTAGAACTGATGAAAAAAGGTGTAAGATTTATGGAGGCTAGGGTTTTTAGAGAGAGGTTAGAGAGAAGGCAGAGCATACGACTCTCATTTTTTTTTCAACCTAGGATCTACTTGTGGGCAGAAGTAGTCAACACAGCATGCTACACTCATTACACTGATTAACAGACATGGTGTAACCCCTTATCAGATGATTAAGGAAAAGAAACCAAGTCTGAAGCATTTACATGTATTTGGCTGTAAGTGCTTTGTTCTAAGACCTCATCCTGAACAGCTTGGAAAATTCGAGACTGAAGCTGATGAGGGCATCTTTATTGGCTATCCAACATCTAGAGCCTTTAAAGTCTACAATCTAAGAACAAAGACAGTCATGGAGTCTATCAATGTATCTTTTGATGATAAGAAGATAATAGGAATAGCTGAAGACTCACATAACAGTTTGATTTTTGCAAATGAAGCTACCAAGAATCCTGATGAAACCTTGTCAAATACTGATACTCCATCAGATCCTGACAATTCTCTCATTCCTGATGGAACACAAATAACATACGGTGATGCAAATGTTGAGGGGAAGCAACAGCAAGAAACCATCAACACAGAAACAACTCAAACATCAGGTGAAGGATCATCAGAAACAGACTCAAGTGATAATTCTGATAGTGGTTCAGAAAGAGATGGCACTATCTTAGGGGGAGCTTCTAATGATACTAGTTCTTATGAAGATAATACCAATCAAGGGGGAGCATCCAGCTCAAGAGGTAACTTACCACCAGCAAGGAAATGGACTAAAAGCCATACTCCTGATTTAATTATTGGGAATCCTGAAGCAGGTGTTAAAACTAGAAGTGCAACTCAGAATGAATGTCTTTATCACAACTTTCTATCAAAGGAGGAGCCTAAGAAAGTTGAAGATGCACTCAAGGATGCTGATTGGGTTACAGCTATGCAAGAAGAACTAAATGAATTTGAAAGAAATGAAGTCTGGAAACTAGTACCAAGGCCAAAGGGTAGGTCAATTGTGGGTACAAAATGGGTGTTCAGAAACAAGACAGATTCAGATGGCACAATTGTGAGGAATAAAGCAAGACTAGTTGCAAAGGGGTATTCTCAACAAGAAGGAATAGACTATGATGAGACTTTTGCTCCAATTGCAAGGCTAGAAGCCATTAGAATTTTTCTGGCATATGTAGCCCACAAGAAATTCAAGGTTTACCATATGGATGTGAAAAGTGCTTTTCTAAATGGAGAATTGGAAGAAGAGGTGTATGTTGAACAACCTCTTGGCTTCATTGATCCTAAATATCTAGATTATGTCTATAGACTGGATAAAGCACTTTATAGCAAGCTCCAAGAGCCTGGTATGAAACTCTGGCTCAATTCTTACTGGAAAGTGGATTCAAAAGAGGTACAATTAATAAAACCTTGTTTTATTTGAATCATGGTAAGGATTTGCTGTTAGTTCAAATTTATGTTGATGATATTATTTTTGGGTCAACTAACTCCAAATTGTGTGAGAAATTTTCAAAGCTAATGCAGTCCAGATATCAAATGAGCATGATGGGAGAAATGAGCTATTTCTTAGGTCTACAAGTTAAACAGATTGATGATGGGATTTTTATCAATCAGTCAAAGTATACAAAGAATTTATTAAAAAAGTTTAACATGCAAGACAGTGCTACTGCTTCAACTCCCATAGCTACAGCTACCAAGCTTGATCCTAATCAAGGTACTGAGGTAGATGTAACCAACTACAGAGGTATGATAGGCTCACTTTTATATCTAACTGCTAGTAGACCAGATATCATGTATGCAACCTGTCTATGTGCAAGATTTCAGGCAAATCCCAGGGAACCACATCTCATTGCAGTTAAAATGATTTTCAGATACTTGAAGGGCACTCCATCTCTTGGTCTTTGGTATGCTAGAGAGTCTGATTTTAATTTATGTGGATACTCAGATGCTGATTTTGCAGGCTGCAAAATAGACAGGAAAAGTACTTCAGGCAGTTCTCAGTTTCTTGGAGGAAGACTAGTTTCTTGGTTTAGTAAAAAGCAAAAGTCTATCTCTACATCAACTACAGAAGCTGAGTACATTGCTGCTGGAAGCTATTGTGCTCAGATAATGTGGATGAGAAATCAGCTAATGGACCATGGTTTATCATATTCAAAGATACCTATTTATTGTGATAACCAAATTGCTATTGCTATGACAAGAAATCCAGTACAACATTCTCTTACTAAGCATATCAGTATCAGATATCATTTTATAAGAGAGCAAGTAATGGAAGGGACAATTGAGCTACACTTTGTTCCTACTGATCAACAGCTAGCTGATATATTCACCAAGCCACTTCCTGAAGCTACGTTTACAAAATTGGTGAATGAATTAGGACTGGTGAACTATGAAAGTTTCTAAGAACAGAGGGAGATCAAATACTGATATCAAATCCTGATGCGTATCGAATCCTGATGAAAAGTCAATCTGACTCTAGTCAAACATCGAATACAGATGCGACGGTTCATTTATCAATACTAAATTCAAAATCTAAGTACTTCTTTTCTGTTATGTTTTCCTGATTTACTTGTGGCTATTGTTAGTTAACTTGTTAATAATGTGATTACTTTAATTAGTTTCCATGTTTACTTCTCTGATTTGATTCTTTGAAGAACAATTCAAAAACATAATAACAAATTTACAAAAAAAACAACCCTAATGAGAGTCGCCTTCTCCCTCTAGCAACTTTCCCAGCCGCCACTAAATTCTACCCTTAATCTACACCATTTCTCCATCAGATCTTCAACCAAGCCTTCCTATTTTCACCTTCCCCTTCTAATCTCCCACCTAAACACAATATTTCTTATTTATTAATATTTGTTTGAATATGTGCTTTTCGTTGGTTTCTCTAGGTTGGAAAATCGATTTGGTCGGGTTTTCAGTGGACACGTCCGATGAATTCGGGGAATTAATGATGCTGAAGTCCTTTCCGGACTTCGATGCTTCTGGGCTTCTGGGCTCAGGGGCGGGGATACTGGGCTTCGGGTTCCAAGCCTCTCAGAGAAATCTCACTACTTTTGAAGTGGCTAATGTCGGGTTCTTGTATGGAAATCCGGCTGCTTTTTTGGGGGTTTACCTCCAATTGGATTGTTCGGAGGATGTCGTTGTGCTCTCTGAAAATAATGACGTTGACTCATTAAATGAGTATGATAGCTTTGCTATACACAATGGGTCTGTTTTCTTCAGACCTGTTAGACATGTGAATGTAGTGTCTGTATTGCCGATTGGGTTTGCTCGAAGCGGGTTCTGTCCATATGAACGCCAGCGATTTGTCTCATGGATTTATCTATGCAGCTGGGTTGACATAGTGAGTGGGAGGAAACACAGATGTATTGCTGGGCACAGGTTCACAGGTGTCGGGGTTTATCAGAGGAATGTGGATGAGGACCTCAATGTGTTTGGCAAAAGGTCACAGAGGTGTGATTCGTTGGTATTGTCGACGAATGTTATCCTTCTAATTAAGGATGCATATGCGATGTCTGGGAGGAAACTTTCTAGTGACGATTTTTGTATGATTTTGAAGTTAAGAGATTTGTCTTTGGCCGGGTGCTCTGTTGAAGAGTTGGCGATTTCATATTCGCGAAGTCAGATGGAGTATGGGGATTCTGACATGCTTATGTGGAATTTGAAAGTGACCAATCTCTATGATTGGTATATTCTTAGTTGCCATGTCCAGAAGTGGATTTCGATTAAATATGAGGCTGCTAACCACTATTTCTTGGTGGGCTGGTATATGCGATTGCACTATGTGCCTGTTTATGGTATTAAAGGAGATAACAATCTATACGGTGAAGAGATTCGACGATGGGTGTTTCACCAGCTGATGACTTTGGCTAGAAGAAATGCTATTCTCTTTGTTATTACGGAGAGAGTTGTAAATTGTGTCTCCTCGGATGGACCAATCCAAGTGCTTGGTATTAGCCTTGTCCTATTGTCTATAGGATTATTGGAGGCGATTGTAGATGCTGGCTGTCAAGATGTTTGGTCTGCTCATTCTCAGTTGAATCTTCGACCTGTGATGTGGCTGCCCAAGGTCCTGGGGATCTTCGGAGCAATTGCAAGGGATCTTCTGCTGATGTTTGTGTTTGGGTTAAGTTTTGTGGAGTGCGACGGGATATGGTTTTCTCGGAACCACTGGTTTGAGATATGTGGTGTAAGGCCCGTAGTGTGGAATGTTGTCCCTGGTCGTGACAAGGGTAGAGATGCAAAGGAGGATAGCGATATAGGGGATTTGTCCCTTGATATTGACCATCACGCGGTTGTTGATATTAGACCTCAGTGTGCATCCAAGCCCTTTGGGCTGGTTGAGCTCCTTAAAAGAGTTATGAAAATGATTAGGATCAGGGTATTTGCTTGCTTGGATGCTAGCTCTCAGAGCAAAATTGATGGTCGAATGGTTAGCTCCCATGAGGGAATTTGCGAACTCTATTCAGAAAATGCAATTTATGGAAGTTGTGTGCATAATGCCTCTCTCACGTTTTTATGTGTGAGATTGAATGATGGAATGTTGTTCTGGAAGACAAGTCGCTTTGTGCTAGAATGTTTCAATTTTTATGGAACGTTGCGAATGAACACTGGCAACTTCATTGCTTATGGGGCGTTGCGTTTTGCGAGCTGGGGCTGCTTTAGTATTGTCACCTGGGTAGGACAGGGCATGTTGAGATTTGCTAAAAAGGGTCTGGAGGTTACATGTATGGTTTTCAAAGGAGCAGGGATCCGAAGCAGGTGTGGATCAACGAGGGTGTGCACTTTCCTCGGGAGATTGTTGTTGTTAAGTCTTGTTGCGATTTTCGGACAAGTACTGAAAAGGAAGTGCCGTGGGGTTTTTTGCCTCTTATGTACTTTGGCTACTATCTTGGACACATGGGATGTCCTTCTATTCTTCTGGTCTATGCTGCTTCTCATTATGGGCTTTGTGAGACATGTGCCTAGTCTCAAGTTTAGTTAAGGCGCCAGAATAATTTTTAGCTTAATTTCGTTGTTATGTTGACTGCTAGTTTATCTAGCTTTGTTGTTGTTTTTTTCCTTGGTGTTCCGTTAGGCGGATGTATTATTTATCGCGGGGTATGCCCCTAGAGATGTAATCATTTTCCTATGGTATAAAAAATTAATTAGCAAAAAAAAAAAAAATTTACAAAACACATTGAATAAGATTAGAGAAACAGGGTCTTTCATTGATAATAAGAAAGAGATTACATGCAAATATTACATTTTTTTGTTCTCTCTATCTACTAATCTATTCAATAGGAAAATAAAAAGTGAAATCCAAACCTCTCCATTGCTAGTAGCTATCCCAGATCCCATCTTTGCCACTTTGTTTGTGTGGAAGTTGATAGGGATATAAGGTTATTTTTGCTGACATATTCATTAACAATGGTTGGAGGTGTTGGATGAGGATGCTTTAGAGGAAAGCCATGTTAATGTTGCTTGGAGAGCAGCATCGATGTCGATCACTTTTGTAGGTCTTTCTCTCTCTCGATCTCTTCAAGACCAGCATCCATCTGCAGCCACAAAGTTTCAAGTTGCCTTTCCCAGTCAAAGGCATCAAACTCTTCACGAGTATAACTGGAGATATCTCTCTTCTCTATGAGATGGAGATTCTTTTCCTTGATGGTAAGGTTAGACATCTTTTTGAGGTGTTTTCTGTGAAGGGTTTTTGATTTATAGGAGAGAAGGAGGGTTAAAGAGTTAGTGGACAAATCTCTAGGTGTTAAATAGAGGTGGGAGATTAACGAGGACATGAAACGCTTCGTATTCTGATTTTTAACGGTACCCGATATTATTAGTTTGTGATATTTGATTTCTTTAATTAAATTTGTTACCATATTTTTATCATTATCACAGTTGTATTTATTGAAATACGAGCGCGTGTGTTTCACTGACAGAAACATATAGATACATATTGTTAATCGTGTCGCGTGTAGTTCACCACTCTCCCACATTAATTAGTCCACTACTTATGTTTGCATAAATCATATACTGACACCTGTCTTTGAGAAATCATTTGATTTGTCTAAAATCAATTTAGTTTTCTAAATTGTGCATTATTCTCAAAATTATCAGTATTGCCTTTTCTCTCTATCTTTGTGCGAACATAAACCCTAACTGTTCAAAAATCTCAATTTCTCTCATATTTTCAACGATAATGGATTCCCCATCATTCGTAAACAATAAGGTTGTTATTAATGGTGTCACTTTTGCTCCTAACAACTATGTTGTTATTCTTGACCATCAGGAACTGTCGAATGATTTTCACATCATTCAGGATTTCTTGGCCACAAGCCCAATCAATTATGCTTTAACCCAACCTGCCAAAGTTTCTCTTAAGTGTGTTATGCAAGTTTGGAATACCGCTGTTTTTGGCAAATGTGCAACATCAGGAAAGCCAAATCTGACCTTTGAATATAATGGTGTTGTAACACATCATGTAACTCCAGAAGTTGTAGTTCAAGCTCTTCAATTACCATCCCTCAATGATGAGACACAAGCAAGTATTTCTGATGCTGCTCTTCTTAAGTTTGCTATAAGTCTGGGCTACAATGGTCAACCAAAGAAGTTTGGAGAGCTGTTCAAAACCAAGCTAAAGAAGGAATGGAATTTCTTCTTTGATACCATCAGTATATGCTTCTTAAATAAAGTTTCCAACTTTGATGCCCTACCTTCTGCTTCAGTTCACATTGGGTACTCTCTAACCCATGAAACTGTGTTTGATTATGGATCTTTCATTTTAAAAGCATTAAGTGCTAGAAAAATAGATAAATGTGGCTATGTCTGCTTATTAGATTCTTTCAGTTAATATTCTTTCACTTATGCCCCAATGTTGAATTTGAAAATGATACAGTTTTGCCTATCTTTAAGATTTCTTAAAATAATATCAAATCTTTGGATAAAAGTTATAAGGCAAATGGTTTTGAAGGCAACAATGCTTTTATTCCTAATGAGGTCAGGCTTCTTTTGTCAATGAGAATGCCTACTCATTATGGGTCTATTACTGATGGTCTTTGACCTATTTCTGGTGCAACGAGACAGAACACTACAAATTCTGTTTCTGACCAAAGCACACAACCCAAACACTCATCCAAATAGTCAACCATCTGTGGTGTCTCACAAAAGGCATCAGTTGTAAAATCAAAGGAATTAGCTAGATCTAATGTGTCTCACTCAAAAGAAGTTACAAGGAGGTGAATAAGGGGTCCTGGTTTTAGAGAAATTTGTTTTTAAGGTTGATAAGTCATTGATTGAAATTGAAGTATATAAAGAAACATGAGAAAATAGGAAATTTAATCAGACTGTGGATTCTGATTCTGATTCTGGTGATGACACACTATCTCTATCAGTTGTGTTGAAGAAAAAGGAAATTGCTGCTGTTGTTACTGATGAATTGGCTGTCTCTGAAATGCCAAAGAAAAGAAGAAGGATAATCAACAAAAGTAGATACTTCATTCCTATGGAGTTACAGACTCTTACTGATGATATAGAGAGCATTCCTGATATCTTTACCAATCCTGATGGGTCATCAGTTCCTGACGCAACTACTACTCCTGTCAACTCACCTGTGAAGACTGTCAAGATTTCTGATTCTCCAGCATCTGCTTCACCAAAGAGGGAAATTGTTGACATGTCATTAGAACAGGTAGTTGCTACTATTGTAAAGCTTGGACAAAAGCCACCACCTCTTTTTGAGCAAAAACAAGCTGCAGCAAAGGTCTTTGCAAGACAGAAGAAACAAATGATTACTTCACCTCTGAGAGGATCTAGCCCACAAGAACCTGAACTTCAAAGTAGTTCAGCAGCTACTGCAGATCCAATCACACAAGAACCACCTACTCAAAGTGTGGGTGCAGACATTTCTGAAGGAATAGTCCCACAAGAACCACTTTCTCAAAGGGAAGGTGAAGACAAGAATATTCCTGCCACAAAGAACCATCTTTTCAAAGTGAAGATGCAAGCAAAATCATATTAGCAGAGGAGTTTCCTGACATTGCTCAAGGAATTTCTGAAATTGGATTTGACTTAGCTCAAAGTCTGGCAGATAAAACTGCTCATGATTTACATATTGTTGAATGTGATGATATACTCAAGGACACTGCATTTGAGGGAAGCACAAAAGAACCTTTGACTCAAAGTGTTGAAGCAGCTTCACAACCTCAGACTACACAAGAACCATTGGTAGCAAATACTGATGCAAGTCATCCTACAGTTGCAGATGTCAATCCTGATGAAAGTACTTCCGATCCAAATATTCCACTGCTCATTGAGCCAATTTCTTCAAGGCCAACGGAATCAGTTACTACTTCATCAGGTAACACTTCTATCTCTACTTCTTTTCATTCTGATAGTATGATTACAGATAGACCTGATATAAGGGATACCTCTATTTGTATGACTTCAGACCACTCCTCTCAGCCACCTCTTATTTCTTTGAATTTGTTGAGCCAGAACCTTTCTTGTGAGAATGAGAGTGAACAATTAGAGAAAAAGAAGAGTGAAGAGAGGTAGTCTCCTGAACTGGCAAAAGGAGAGGTAGAATAGAGTGAGAAGTTACAAACTTCTAGTGAGGTAGCAGTTACTATTGAAAGTAACTTAGGAAACATTGTGAGAAGTGATGAGATCACTTTAAAAGAACAGAGAGATATAGGAACTGTTTCTATTTACAATGCAGGTTTTCAGGATGCACCAACTCCATCTGTTTTGAAAATGAAAGGTGTCATGAATCCTGAAGACAATGTGGATGATAGAATTCTTGAGGCTAATGATAGCTCAGATGATGATGATGATGCTGATAACGATCCTGAAGCAGCTCAACTAAAAGCTGTTATGAAAGCAAGTTTAGGATCTGCTCATGGTTCTTCCAGCAAGTTTATGGAGTCTATGAGTAAATCTACAGCTGCTCCAGTTGAGATCAGAGGAGAATATAACAATCTTATTCCTGAATATATTCAAGCTATAAGGAGATCTAAATGGTATACTGAGTGGAATCAGCCTACTATTGACATAAATTTTAATAATGCTCTATTTAATTCCAGTCATATAGCCACTAAGCTTTCTGATCCTAATCTCAAAGCTCATCTCAAGACTACTACTGTTCTGGAAAAGGGTTTGAAAGATGAAATTAACTCTGTCAAGACTGAAAATGAAAAGTTTCATGCTCGGTTTATTAAGGATTCTTCTGAGATTGCTACTTATAACGACCTAGAATTTTTCACGATTTTTAAATGTTTATTTAAGCGTTAAATGTGGAAATATGTGAAATATATGATGAGTAAATTTTTATGAAGTCAAGTTATGTGTGAAAACATGATTATGTGATTATATGATGTTTGGTATATGTCGTATATGCTCGTGGGATTTTATTTATAATTTTTGGAGCATTAAAAGTATTTTTAAAGTGTATTTTTAATCTTTTAAAATTCATATAAAATCATTAGAGTTAACTTTAATCATAAAATCTTTTGCATTATCATCTTTGTGATATTGTTGAGTTTTTAAAATTGGTGGGAGTATTTAATTATGGGTGTAAGTATTTTAAAATGATTTTAAAAGCTTTATTGCATTTAAAAGCTTTAAACTTGTAAAATTCATAATAAATTCATTTTAGACTCAAATATTATTTTAAAAATATGGGGAGGTCTTTATTTTCATAAATTTTATTTTAGAATTTATTTTTCCCCAAATTTTCCGATTTATTTCGATTTTAGATTGATTAAAAATGGTTTTTAAAAGGAAAATAGATTTTCAGCATTTGTAAAATGACGAAACTGCCCCTGGCAGTATTAATACCCACCGCCAGCAGCTTCTTCTTCCTCTATCACTTTTCTTTCATTTCTTTTCTTGTGCAGAGCTCTAAAACTCTCTCTCTCTCCTTCAATACACTCTCTCTTCTTAATCTCACCGTTTATGGTCAGTTTGAATGATCGGAGACCGGATTTGTGCTTCGTTTTTCCTCCTCTACACGCGGTTGTAATTGCATGTCATTTTTATGATAAAACTTGAAAACCCACTTCGGGTTTGGTGATGATTCCGGACTGTTTTGGTTTGATTCTTGTTGTTCAGGTCGTATTTGTAGTTATTTGTTGATTGTATACTTGTTAGTTTGAGTATATATATATAGTTCGAATTATATACATGTGTTCGAATTTTTATGTATTAATCTTGACTATATGTGGGTTGTTATATGTTAATTAACATGTTTTCTTGATTGTTAGTTAGTAATTATTGAGGTATGAGCTGCATGTGAAATTATATAAATTTTAGTAGTTTTCGGATTGTTTAGTAGTAATAACCTGCTACTGTTAAACAGTTCGTGTAGTAATCATTTGAAGTCGAATGGTAAAACTGATTACATATTCAGATTCCTTACAAAAAAATAGGTGGAATAGGCTCTTGAATCATGTCAATAGGATTTAAAACGATTGAGTTATGGTCGGTCAAAGTTAAGCTATTTGTATTGACTTCGGGATTTTGATCCCTGAACTTTAGAAAATCGTAGTTAATCGAATACTTATTCAAAAATTACGAGCCTTACCATTCTGGAAAGGTCTTGGAGTTGTCTATAACTTTTATGTTTTACACTTTTTCATTTGAATTCATCTTTATGCAGTAAAGTGACATTCTTTGGGACTGATCGGTTTAGATTTATCTTTGATGATCTATTTGTAAGATATTTGAGTTTGGTCAAAATGGTGAAATGGTTAAGTCTAAGTATGATTATGAATTGATATGAGATATATAAATCCTTGGGCTTGTAGGTGGATTTTATATCCATCGTAGGTACATAATTACCTACGATAATTGCGATTTGGAGTCGGATATTTTCCGAGGAATAGTCCATTTTATAAAGGAGACTATGTCCGATTTTCATGAAAAATATATGAAGTAAAGTATGTATTAAATAGCATGACTGTTTACGAGTTATGCTTATCTGCTAAATGCTAAGTGGCTTATGTGAGAAGCATGTTCTAATTGCTAAGTGCTTAAGTGATTACTTGATTATGTGAAATTACTTGGTGAATATGTTTAGTATAATTAATGTGTGTATAAGTATTAAGTGTTAACATGTTATAGGAACCGTTGGGTAGAAAATAGTTATGTGATTGAGGAGTAAGGAGTACTGAAATAGTACTTTACCTTATATAGGTACCAGTAGGAGGCCAATTAGAGCCGGTTCGCGTGTAAGTGGAATCTTTGAAGTAAGATGTTATCGGAGTTAACAAGCATTTTGGTTCACGAATTACGGAGGAAAGATAGACGTATAGTCGGTTAAAGACCAGCGTGCAAAGAAGTAGAGACTGATGTATAGAGAATATCTAATCGATGTGTGAAATCAGGACTACTTATATTGAGGCAAGTAACTCTATCTTTACTTGCAGTTTCTATTCTTAAATGATGTACCATGTTGATTCAAGCATGCCTACCTTATACCATGTCGTTCATAAAGCTTGTATAGCCTAATTCTTTCTAATTGCTTCTTGACCATATATGTCAACCAGAGTCATTCCTGATCATACCTAATTGACTGACCGATAAACCATTGTTAAAAGTTAACCTATGTCCATGACCCGGATACCCTATGTCGATTTTAAAATACTTATCAAAACTCATTTTTGACTTCAACCCTGTTTTACAAACTTGATTTCTTTTATCAAAGATTCTAAAACCTTATGAATTGATCAAATGTTTTCAAACTAAGACTTATCCTATATCTTTGACCTCTGATTTGAAATGCTCCCTTATACCCTGATCGAAGCCTTGATTCCATTTGAGCCTATATCTTGTTGATTCAGACTTGTACCTCTATTCCTTGATGTCAGAATACTGAGTCAAACCCTTTGAATTTTATCATTGCAAATAAAAATGAAATGTTTTCTAAAAAAATGCTTTGAAGCTACTTAGACTGGGCTGATCTGTTATCAGTGAGTCGAAGGTACTTCAGGGTAAATGTTTTTGAAAGGATTTGAGTACTAAAATGTTTTCCAGATTTTAAAATGTTTTCAAAAGTGTTTTCCAAAAGAGATTTTTGCAAAAGTGTTAGGAATTCCGTCAAAAATGCTTTTATATACGGATTCCTGACGATTGGAGAGACGGGGCGAACGGGTAACGCTGGTTCCGTCTGGTTGTGTATTACAGTGTAGTTCTGGTTTGTCCAGTTCAACACTTTTATTTATAGGCCAATGTGTTGCCTCTTGGGAACCCAAGTAATCCTAATGAAAGGATTGATACCCAGAGGGACTTTGTGTCCGATATGGGGGGACTTTATGGGTTGATCACCCATTCTGTCTTGTTAAAAAGGGATATAAAACCTCCAATCAGTTTTCTTTAATGATGCTTACTTTTATCTATTGTGAAATGAAATTGGTTTACCTTTTTAAATATCAAATGTTTTACAGTTTTGAAGAATATATAATGTTATCCTATTGTCGGTTGATTTCATATCATATACCCGTACCGGGACCCTTGTTTTATTCCCGGATAGCCACGTTATACCTTGAGTTACTGTCATCTTATAAATTCTCATATTATGTTGTTAGTAGAGATTAGTAGTTTCTTGCTGAGCATTGTTGGCTCATTCTTGCTTTATTTTCCCTCCCTTTCAGTTAGGGTTACGGATTAACTATCTTCGAATGATAATTCGATTGAGAGCGGTGAAGTGATCTCTAAAGATTAGATTGCAGAGTCAGCATGGACCGCGCTTCAGATAAGAAGGTATAATAGTTGTAGTGATTTAGTTTCTTGTTTCATACTATAACCTGAGATCGATCCTTGTTGAGGGGTCGTCTGTACGATTAAGTTATACTTAATTGTATTGGTTGTGGCACCAAATCCTGACCCCGGATATGGGGGTGTCACACTACTACTCAACAGCTTCGACATTTAAGTACTGCCTTCACCACAAGGATGGACACTGTAGAGGTTAAAGTTGATACTTTGTCTTCTAAAGTCAATAATATTGAAGAATCTCTCAAAGTGATCTTATCTTTACTGCTTGGTCCTACTAATGAGGATTCTGATGTCAAAAAGGGGGAGAAGGTAGTCAAAACAAAATGCACACCTGATCTAGTTGTAAGAAAGGATGATGATACTTCTGGAAATGATGGTGGTGCTGGTGATCAGTTACATGGATCTCAGATGCATGGAGCAGGAACCTCTGATGCTGCTTTGGTAACAAGGAAAAGCGTATCTCAAACTCAAACCAAGCAGTCAACTCATGTTTCTAAATCTGGGAAGAGAACAGTGAGGACAATGGTGCAGTCTCAAATCCTAACAGAAGAACAATTTCAAGGACCTAGTCAAGATCAAAAAACAATTCCAACAATTCTTGAAGAAGATGAAGATTTGTTTATTACTGAGATAAAAGATGCTCCACATCTCTTCAAGAAAATAACTTTTAAGACAGGTGAAAGTGAGATTGTGCATCACAATGATGTTAAAGTTCAACAACATCATGCCAAACAGAAAGATGCTCCTGCTGCAAGTAGAGGAAGAGGCGGAGGAGGTAGAAGTAGAGGAAGAGGAAGAAAACCTGTTTAGGCAAGTACAAGATAGACAAGATCTAGTGGAATCAGAATTGAGGAGATTACTGAGGATACAAAGAAGAAAATTCCATTATCTCTTAAAAACACTCCTTCATCTAACATGTTTGCTGAGACTGTTGCATTTGAAGAAGTAACTCCTTTAATAAGGAAGAAGAAAGCTGTTGTTCAGGCAAAGAAGGATGTTGCTGAAATAACTCAGATTGCTGCTTCTGACACTGATTCTAATGATGCTGAAATCTTAAAGATCTTGAGGTAATGATTCTTATTATTGTAGTTGAATCTCATAATTTTGAAGTGTTTTTTTTAAATCATAATTTTGAAGTTGATAAGGATAATCGAAAAAGGTTCAGAGAATTTGATAAAGCAAAAGAAATCCAAGAAAGTGGAAGTGATGTTACTAACAGTGCAAGCGAGAAGTACATGAAAAGTATTTTCAAGTCTGATGAAAAGTTGTGGTATGACATCAATAAACTACCTAAGGAGGAGATTTCTGATAAACCACATCTCAAAAAGAAGGAAAATAAATGGAAGAATGTTGATGAGATGGAGTATACTGGACAAGCTATTTTTAGGTCTGGTGGAATAATCTCAGAACCTCCAGTTTCTTTTGTGATTCAGAAAGCTAAAGTTTCCAAGCCTGATAAACTTCCACCAAGGTGGATCAAGATGCAATCTGAACTAAGGGGACTGGAACCTAACACTCGAGGAGCTATTGGTTCTAGGGAATCAGAATTTGTGTCTTTAGCTCAAATAGATCAGCATTTTCTTGTTAAAAGATGTGGTGATGAATTAACTACTGATGATCTTTGGGTACTTGAATCTGTTGCAATTGTTGCTTGCACTGTGGAGTCTAAGAAGATAGAGAAATTGTTGTACTTCATGAAAGACAAAAGTGTCAAGAAGCTGACTATTCATGAGGTGTTGTGCAAATCAACAAAAGAGCTGAAATATGTTCTTTATCTGCTTGAGAATAGAAGAATTCATGATAAGGAAGCTGTTGTTTACAATAACTGGTGTACCATGATTTTCAGAAAAATCAGAGAGAGACATTTTGATGGTGGATCAAGGTATGATGGTAATTATACTCCCATGTACTTGAATACAGTAGGGCGAGAAGTTGAAATGCAAAGGGGTTCAGCTGTTAAAGAAGTGATATTTTATCAAGAACAATTATCTCTGAATCCTGGTGGAAAAGAACTTGCATATCTATTGTTGGGAGATTTAGATTTGCCAAGAAGCTCAATTCAAAATCTCAGGGCTGGTATATATCAGATTAATGAGAGTGATGTAGAACTCAAGAATCTGAAGAAAAGACTGGTTCAAATTCTCGACATTAAGAAGAAGAGTTACTATCAAGTTTCTTACAGATGAGTAATTTCTTTGTGAGAATTTCTAAGACTGAGCCTAAGGATTTCTCATAATATTTTGTTTTTTGTTTTTGACATCATTGAATTAAGGAATTTGTGCTTTATTTCACAAAGTACAAATTGGGGGAGATTGTTAGATATTGATTCAAGTAATGATCAGGATCTGGACTGTTACTGATCAGATACTGATGCTGACGTCATCAGTAATACAACGTCAGTATTGGATTGCCATCAAGATTGAAAGTTGATCAGGATTACATGAAGATTTACATCCGTCCAGAGATCAAGGATTGATTTGTCGGTTCCTAATTTATAGAAAGGCAACTATCATGCAAGATATGTATTCATAGTCATATGTAATTGATTTAGTATATCTTGTAATTGATAGTGCAGCTGTGTACGATATAAAAACACAGTTTAGGTTTTACATGATTGTATGTAATCGCTTACTTGAGTTATCTTGTAACCTAGCGGCTCTTAAGAATATAAGGATTTCTTAAGAGAGTTTGTAACAGTTTTATATCAAAGTTAATAAAGCTGTTATTGATTCATACTTGTGTTATCATTTTTGTTTAAGTCAAAAATCTTATACAAATGTATTCAACCCCCTTCTACAATTGTTAATTACTGGGTAACATGTTCAAACAAGTCAAAAATGAAGCTATATTAATTTTCTTGTTCCGACTGGTCCAAAATGAGGTTTTACTAAGTCTTAGGCATCAAACGATTCAAGAACAGGGCTACAAATGGTTTTCATGTTCAAACAAGTCAAAAATGAAGCAAAATTAATTTTCTTGTGTCCAACTGTTGTGGAATAAAAACTAGGTTACGAATTTGTATTTAATGCTAGGGTTCGGGAGCTTCGTGCTTTAATGGCTGTTTCCGTGTTCGAGACTGATCGGTCCTCACAGAGTGCCTACGTATCTCGTTATTGAGAATCAAGCCAAGACGTAGTTCTGAGAATGAGGGGTCAGGCCCTTATATAGGCTGAGAAGCCTTAGAATTATGGTAGGAGTCAGAGACTTGGTGGGCAAGCCACCGCCTTGAGGAAGGTTCTAGTCTCCTTACATATAAGAATCAGTTTCCATGTTGAAGTAGGTACCTTGGAGGTTAAGTCAAGCAGGAGTAATATCCTCATTTGACTCTTATTGCTGAGCTGGTTATTACCCTTAATATTAATTACGAAATTAATATCATAAATAGGGTTTGGGCCTATCCGGTGGGCCCCACGTCGGGACCATTCTGGGTCTAATTAATGCCACATTAAATGTGTCCTTAGGGCTTATTTTTAGCCCATATCATTTGCCCCCCAACTTCTAGGAAAACTGATCAGGTTTTCCTTGAAGTTTTAACGGTCCTTTCAAAGACTCGGGTCAGGGTTAATCTTTATACACTAGCGTTTCACGAGTATTGTCTTGATGTAAAGCGTGGAGCGACTGACGCATTTACGACAATGTTAATTCGATGCTAATCGACACTAATCAGCCTTAAATGACGTTTAAACGATGTTAAACGACGCTAAACGGTGTTAAACGGTGCTAAACGGCACTAAACGACACTAAACGGTGCTAAATAGCCTTAAACGACATTTAAACGATGTTAAACGATGCTAAACGGCGTTAAACGGTGCTAAACGGCACTAAACGACACTAAACGACGCTAAACGGCGTCAAACGGCACTAAACGACGCTAAACGGCGTCAAACGGTGCTAAACGGCACTAAACGGTGCTAAATAGCATTAAACGATGTTTAAATGATGTCGAACGATGCTAAACGGCGTTAAACGGTGCTAAACGGCACTGAACGGCGCTAAACGACACTAAACGGTGCTAAACCGCTTTAAACGACGTTTAAACGATGTTAAACGGCGTCAAACGGCTTTAAACGGCGACTGACTGTCATTTTTTTTGAAACGGCGACCGAGGAAGGTCAAGAAGTCGGCTGGAGCCCTCCTTGGGCATGAGGTCGGCTGCCAAGAGGTCGTCCATGCCTTAAATGGTGCAAAACGGCACAAAACGATGCTAAACGGTGCTAAAATGGTGACCGGCTGACGTTTTCTTAAACAGCGACCGGGGAAAGTCAAGAGGTCGGCCGGAGCCCTCCTTGGGCATGAGGTCGGCTGCCAAGAGGTCGTCCATGCTTTAAATGGGCAAAAAACGGCACAAAACGACGCTAAACGGCGCTAAAACGGTGCTAAAACGGTGACCGGCTGACATTTTCTTAAACGGCGACCGGGGAAGGGCATGTGATCGGCCGGGGGCCTCCTTGGGCAGCTGGTCAGCTGACAAGAGGTCGGACATGCCATACATGGTGCCAAACGGCACAAAACGACGCTAAACGGCGCTAAAACGGTGCTAAAACGGTGACCGGCTAACTTTTTCTGAAACGGTGACCGGGGAAGGGCATGTGGTCGGTCGGGGGCCTCCTTGGGCAGCTGGTCGGCTGACAAGAGGTCGGCCATGCCATACTTGGTGCAAAACGGCACAAAACGGCACAAAACGACGCTAAACAGCACTAAAACGGTGCTAAAACGGTGACCGGCTGACGTTTTCTGAAACGGCGACCGGGGAAGGGCATGTGGTCGGCCGGGGGCCTCCTTGGGCAGCTGGTCGGCTGACAAGAGGTCGGCCATGCCATACATGGTGCAAAACGGCAAAAAACGACGCTAAACTGCGCTAAAACGGTGCTAATCGACACTAACCGGTGCTGAACGACACTAGACGACACTAAACGGTGCTAATCAGAAGGAGACCCGGGACAGTTGCAGCCACCTCCGGTCAGCTGGTCGGCTGACAGGAGGTCCTGGTCGGCCAGACCCCCTCAATGGCATCTGGTCGGCTGACAGGAGGTCTTGGTCGGCTGCCAGGTGCTTCTCGTCGGCCGATTGGCTGATGGGAGCTCCACGTTGACTCCAACGGTACTAAACGATGCTTGAACGACGTTTTAATCTATGTTAAATGACGTTAAATGGCATAAGACGGCACTAAACGGTGCTAATCGACGCTAATCGGCGCTAAGTTTAGGAATGTTCGAAGGTCGACGTTCGTTCTAGAAAACAAAAACCTTCATCAGAACCATCAACCGGGCTAACCGACTAACGGGAGGTGCCAGGAGGTCGGCCAGATCCCTTCCCGGGCAGCTGGTCGGCTGCCAGGAGGTCCTGGTCTTCTGCCAGGTGCTCCTGGTCGGCTGAGGCTGCTAGGAGGTCGTCCAGACCCCTTCAGTGGCACCTGGTCTTCTGATAGGAGGTCCTAGTCTTCTGCCAGGTGCTCCTAGTCGGCTGAGGCTGCTAGGAGGTCGGC
The DNA here is from genome assembly GCA_037693485.1 of Kitagawia praeruptora. Taxonomy (NCBI): domain Eukaryota; kingdom Viridiplantae; phylum Streptophyta; class Magnoliopsida; order Apiales; family Apiaceae; genus Kitagawia; species Kitagawia praeruptora. The sequence continues at coordinate 90,673,658 of CM075344.1, read as the reverse complement.
CAGACCCCTTCAGTGGCACCTGGTCGGCTGACAGGAGGTCCTGGTCTTCTGTCAGGTGCTCCTGGTCGGCAGAGGCTACCAGGAGGTCGGCCAGACCCCTTCCCGGGCAGCTGGTCAGCTACCAGGAGGTCCTGGTCTTTCCTCGGGCGCCTTGTCATGCCTCTCGAAGCTTTTTCGTAATGTCTGGAGTCTCGTTCTTGAATCATGACCTTGATTTTTGGCTATCGAATACCACCTTTCAAAGCATAATTAATCTTTTTTTAGCAAAGCTAATCTCTTGTAATCTATCTTCCTTAAGCGCAATTAGCTCTTAAGGCTCAGCTAAGTGCTTTGACATAGCTTGTCGTTATACATTCGTTCAAATCCTTCACTTCAAATTGGCTTTCATAACTTTCGTGGCCTTCTGGGCCTTAACTCGCTTGTTGAATCCTTGGTTTTAAACCTTGAATTTATTCATGGTTGTTGGTTATCATCAACCCTTAACTCTTATTCTAAGATGTAAAAATGATGAAGTCCCTTAGTTCTTGCCCCCTTGCTACATATGGTGGAGGTCTTGCTTCTCGGTTGATCGTTCAAGAAGTTCCCTTGCCACTCAGCACTTGATAGCCCAATCCGGCTATCAAGGCTTCATACTCAGCTTCGTTGCTGGTTGTTGGGAAGTCCAACTTCAAAACATACTCAACTGTGAACCCATCGGGGCTTTGCAAGACCAAAATTGCACCACTAGATTTTGTTTTTGATGCTCCATCAAAACAGAGCACCCAATAATCCTTCTGATCAGGTATATGCTCCTCATCTTTATCCTTTCTTCCAGGGGTGGTTACTGTCTCCTGCCCCCTAACTTCTTGGTTGCGAATGGCACATTCAACCACGAAGTCCTCCAGTGCCTGAGCCTTGATGGCTGTTCGAGGCTTATACGTGATGTCAAATTCTCCAAGCTTAATTGCCCACTTGATCAGCCTTCCACTGGCCTTCGGGCTATGCAATATGTTCCTCAATTGCTGGTCCGTCAGGACTTCAGTCTTGTGCGCCTGGAAGTACGGTCGTAGCTTTCTCGAGGCGGTTACCAATGCTAGAGCAAACTTCTCAATGGTAGAGTGATTTAACTCGACTCCGTGCAAGACCTTGCTCACATAGTAGATAGGTCCTTGAACCTTATTCTCTTCTCGAATGAGAACATCACTCAATGCTTGTTCAGATACCGCCAGGTATAGATAAAGAGTCTCTCCAAGACTAGGTTTGGCCAACAACGGGGCCTCAGCCATGTACTTTTTCAATTGTTCAAAGGCCTCTTGGCTCTAAGGAGTCCACTCAAAATTTTTCACCTTCTTCAATGCTTGAAAGAAAGGCAAGCACTTGTCACCAGACTTGGAGATGAATCTCCCTAGGGCTGTAACTCGACCAGTTAGCTTCTGTACATCTCGTATAGAGCAGGGTGGTTCTATGTCCAAGATCACTTTGATCTTATCAGGATTGGCCTCAATGCCTCTCTTTGAAACCATCAGACCCAAAAACTTTTCTGATCCAATGCCAAAAGCACACTTTGTTGGATTCAACATCATCTTATGGTGCCTCAGCACTTCGAATGCCTCTCTGAGGTGCTTAACGTGGTCTGCCGTGAATAGGCTCTGAATAACATGTCATCAACATAGACCTCTATGGTTTTTCCAGTCAGATGGGCGAATATCTTATTCACCAATCGTTGGTAGGTAGCTCCTGCATTCTTTAGACCAAAAGCCATAACAAGATAGCAGAAAACACCAAAGTTAGTTATGAAAGATACCTTTGGGATGTCATCCTTGTGCATCTTAATCTGATTGTAGCCGCTGAACCCATCCATGAAGCTCAACATCTCATGTTTAGCTGTGGCATCTATCAACGTATCTATCCTTGTTAGAAGAAAGCAATCCTTCGGACATGCGTCATTCCGCTCAGTGAAATCTTTACACATCCTCCATTTCCCATTCGCCTTTTTGACCATCACAGGTTTAGTCAACCATTCGGGGAACTAAATTTCCTCAATAAAACTAGCTTATAAGAGTTTGTCAACCTCTTGCTTGATGGCCTCTTGCCTTTCAGGAGCAAAATTCCTCTTCTTCTATTTTATTGTCTTTCGCTCAGGATCGAGATTCAACCTATGAGTTATAAGTTGGGGATCAATCCCTAGCATATCAGCTGCTGTCCAAGCAAACACATTACTATTCTCTTACAAGAATGCTATCAACTAGCCCTACAAAGGTTACCTTCAGAGAATCTCCTATATAAGCAACTTTCTCAGCTCGCTTGGCCGTCATGGCTTCAATGTTTGTCTTGGTCTTGGACTTCTCAGGCGGCCTCTCGGCTGGCATGCGTTCGGCCTTGAGTGCTGAACGTCAATGTTCGAATGTTGAACGTCAATGTTTGAAATCAAGGGTTTTCAATCTCAAGGGTGTTTTAAATCACTGAAATGTCTATCAGAGCTGCCGATTTTCATGAACAGGGCTACAAATGGTTTTCATGTTCAAACAAGTCAAAAATGAAGCAAAATTAATTTTCTTGTGTCCAACTGTTGTGGAATAAAAACTAGGTTACGAATTTGTATTTAATGCTAGGGTTCGGGAGCTTCGTGCTTTAATGGTTGTTTTCGTGTTCGAGACTGATCGGTCCTCAGAGAGTGCCTACGTATCTCGTTATTGAGAATCAAGCCAAGACGTAGTTCTGAGAATGAGGGGTCAGGCCCTTATATAGGCTGAGAAGCCTTAGAATTATGGTAGGAGTCAGAGACTTGGTGGGCAAGCCACCGCCTTGAGGAAGGTTCTAGTCTCCTTACATATAAGAATCAATTTTCATGTTGAAGTAGGTACCTTGGAGGTTAAGTCAAACAGGAGTAATATCCTTATTTGACTCTTATTGCTGAGATGGTTATTACCCTTAATATTAATTACGAAATTAATATCATAAATAGGGTTTGGGCCTATCTGGTGGGCCCCACGTTTGGACCATTCTTGGTCAAATTAATGCCACATTAAATGTGTCCTTAGGGCTTATTTTTAGCCCATATCACCAACGAGTCCAAAATGAGGTTTTAGTGAGTTTGAGGGGTCAAACGATTCAAGAACTAGGCTACAAGTGGTTTCCATGTTCAAACAAGAAAAAGATGAAGTTAAATTAATGCCCTTGTTCTAACGAGTCGAAATTGAGGTTTCATTGAGTTTGAAGGGTCAAACGAGTCAAGAACAAGGTTAAAGTAGTTTCCAAGTTCAAACAAGAAAAAAATGAATCTAAATTAATAGTTTTGTTCCAACGAGCCCAAAATGAGGTTTTTTTGAGTTTTAATGGTCAAACGAGTGAAGAACAAGGCTACAAGTGGTTTCCATGTTCAAACGAGTCAAAAATGAAGCATGGTTAATTTTTTTGTTCCAACTAGTCCAAAATGAGGTTTTAGTGAGTTTTAGGGGTCAAACGAGTCAAGAACAAGACTACAAGTGGTTTCCATGTTCAAACGAGTCAAAAATGAAGCCATATCAATTTTCTTGTTCCAGCTAGTCCAAAATGAGGTTTTAGTGAGTCTTAGAGATCAAACGAGTCAAGAACAAAGCTACAAATGGTTTTCATTTTCAAACGAGTAAAAAATAAAGCAAAATTAATTTTCTTGTTCTAATGAGTCCAAAATGAGGTTTTGGTGAGTTTTGGGGGTCAAACGAGTCAAGAACATGGCTACAAGTGGTTTCCATGTTCAAACAAGTAAAAAATGAAGCTAAATTAATGCTTTTGTTCCAACGAGTCCAAAATGTGGTTTTAGTGAGTTTTAGGGGTCAAACGAGTCAAGAACAAGGCCACAACTGGTTTTCTTGTTCAAACACGTAAAAAATGAATCAAAATTAATAATTTTGTTCCAACGAGCCCAAAATGAGGTTTTAGTGAGTTTTACGGGTCAAACGAATCAAGAACAAGGATACAAGTGGTTTCCATGTTCAAACGAGTTAAAAATGAAGCCATATTAATTTTCTTGTTCCAAGTGGTCCAAAATGAGGTTTTAGTGAGTCTTAGAGATCAAACGAGTCAAGAACAAAGCTACAAATGGTTTTCATGTTCAAACGAGTCAAAAAAGCTAAATTAGCATTCTTGTTCCAACAAGTCCAAAATGATATTTTAGTGAGTTTAAGGGTCAAACGAGTCAAGAACACGGTTGTAGGTGGTTTTATGTTCAAACAAGTCAAAATGAAGCTAAATTAGTATTCTTGTTCCAACGAGTCAAAAATGAGGTTTTAATGAGTTTTAGGGGTCAAACGAGTCAAGAACTTGGCTACAAGTGGTTTCCATATTCAAACAAGTAAAAAATGAATCGAAATTAATATTTTTGTTCTAACGAGCCCAAAATGAGGTTTTAGTGAGTTTTAGGGGCAAACGAATCAAGAACAAGGCTACAAGTGGTTTCCATGTTCAGACAAGTCAAAAATGAAGCCATGTTAATTTTCTTGTTCCAACTGGTCCAAAATGAGGGTTTTTTTTTTGCTAATTAAAATTTATACCATAGGAAAATGATTACATCTCTAGGGGCATACCCCACGATAAGTAACACATCTACCTAGTGGAACAACAAAGAGAAAACATTAATAATGCTACATAAACTAGCAATCAACAACATCAAAACACAAACACAATAATAATGCTAGATAACCATTAATTTAATCCTGACTAAATTACCACTTAGCAAATAAGCGGTCCCTCCACAGCTTGTCACTGCCCATATATAACAAGGGACAAATAGCATGATTGACACCTCAATCAACTCGAGTGAGCCCCCACCCGCAGCATTATCCGTTCGAGTAATGTTCTTCACGTGAACTGACCCGCTCTTTACAGTGATGCGTATATCAATTCTGCATCCAGCATTCCATGCCTGGGTCAAACCAAGTTCATTCTCGAGACATCTATCAGCAATGCCTTTCCACTCAAGGTGCCGTAGATGGATCTTCTCAAACATAGTGCACACGAACATAGCACTCATCTTCAACAGTCCAAAATGAGGTTTTAGTGAGTCTTGGGCGCCAAACGATTCAAGAACAAGGCTACAAATGGTTTTCATGTTCAAACGAGTCAAAAATGAAGAAAAATTAATTTTATTGTTCCAACTAGTCCAAAATGAGGTTTAAGGGGTCAAATGAGTCAAGAACACGGCTACAAGGGGTTTTATGTCCAAACAAGCCAAAATAAAGCTAAGTTAGTATTCTTGTTCCAACGAGTCCAAAATGAGGTTTACTGAGTTTTAGGGGTTAAACGAGTTAAGAACAAGGCTACTAGTGGTTTCCTTGTTCAAACAAGTAAAAAATGAAGCCAAATTAATAATTTTGTTCCAACGAGACCAAAATGAGGTTTTAGTGAGTTTTAGGGGTCAAACGAGTCATGAACAAAGCTACAAATGGTTTTCATGTTCAACCGAGTCAAAAATGAAGCAAAATATATTTTCTTGTTACAACGAGTCCAAAATGAGGTTTTAGTGAGTTTTGGAGGTCAAATGAGTCAAGAACAAGGCTACAAGTGGTTTCCATGTTCATACAAGTAAAAAATGAAGCTAAATTAATGCTCATCTTCCAACGAGTCCAAATTGAGGTTTCATTGAGTTTTAAGGGTCAAACAAGTCAAGAACAAAGCTACAAGTGGTTTCCAAGTTCAAACAAGAAAAAAATGAATCTAAATTAATGGTTTTGTTCCAACGAGCCCAAAATGAGGTTTTGTTGAGTTTTGAGGGTCAAACGAGTGAAGAACAAGGCTAAAAGTGTTTCCATGTTCGAATGAGTAAAAAATGAAGGCAGGTTAATTTTTTTGTTCCAACTAGTCCAAAATGAGGTTTTAGTGAGTTTTAGGGGTCAAACGAGTCAAGAACAAGGCTACAAGTGGTTTCCATGTTCAAACGAGTCAAAAATGAAGCCATATTAATTTTCTTGTTCCAGCTAGTTCAAAATGAGGTTTTAGTGAGTCTTAGAGGTCAAACGAGTCAATAACAAAGCTACAAATGGTTTTCATTTTAAAACGAGTCAAAAACGAAGCAAAACTAATTTTCTTGTTCCAATGAGTCCAAAATGAGGTTTTAGTGAGTTTTGGAGGTCAAACGAGTCAAGAACAAGGATACAAGTGGTTTCCATGTTCAAACAAGTAAAAAATGAAGCTAATTAATGCTTTTGTTCCAACGAGTCCAAAATGAGGTTTTAGTGAGTTTTAGGGGTCAAACGAGCCAAGAACATGGCTACAAGTGGTTTCCTTGTTCAAACAAGTAAAAAATGAATCAAAATTAATATTTTTGTTCCAACGAGCGCAAAATGAGGTTTTAGTTAGTTTTAGGGATCAAACGAATCAAGAAGAAGGCTACAAGTGGTTTCCATGTTCAAACGAGTCAAAATGAAGCCCTATTAATTTTCTTGTTCCAACTGGTCCAAAATGAGGTTTTAGTGAGTCTTAAGGGTCAAACGATTCAATAACAAGGCTATATATATATAGGCTTTTGCTCAAATACAAACCAATCCTTAAATACAAACTACAAACTAACACTAAATTAATTATATTTCATCTATTCTAAGTTTCCCGCCAAGGGTACCTTCACGAAAGATGCTTAAAATAATTGGCTCTATCCAACAAAAAAAATAAAAAAATCTCTGCCGTGGAAATGCGAAGCATTTAAGACAGTAAACGGATGAGTTAGGTAGTCATGCGGGCCGAAGACCCTCGACACACCCGTCAATCGTCTATTGCCTTTACTATTGATTGCCATTCCTTACAACTTTAGAATGATAAAGGCGCGAAGCGCCGTACAAGAAGGTGCGAAGCACCGTTAACCAGTGAAATCCACTGCCACGTCATCACGTGAACAGTGATTTATTTTTTATTTTATTTTGTTGGATAGAGCCAATTATTTTAAGCATTTTTTGTATTGGGGTACCCCTAGTTTGGTCATTAGATTAGCTTGAAATATTAGATTAGTGTTTAGTTTTTAGTTTGTAGTGGAGTAGGACCCTATATATATATATATATATAGGGTACCCTTCCACAGCCACCGTTGGTTGAAAAAAGGCCCACAACCACCAACTCGTACACTGCCGCAATGAACACTTGCTGCAGGAAAACTTAAAAAAAAATATAGGGGTGCCGCAATGAAAACTTGCGGTAGGAATGGGCCGCAATGAACGTTTGCGGCAGGAGTCGATCTCAGGTCCTTAAATATTATTTTACGTTTTTATACTTTTATTTTTATTATTTATTAAAATTAAAAAAATTGGTAAATTAATACATTATAAAATGTAAAAATGTTTATAAAATTTGAATTATTACATAAAATTTTAAATAAATTATTATAGTTTTATATTTAATAAAAGTAATAAAAATAATAAATTAATAAAAGCTGTTAATTTGAAATATAGAAACAAGTAAAAATATGAAATTACATTTTCACCCTCCAATTTGCTGCCGCAATGATACATAGCGGATAAATGAAAATCTGAAATTACTTGTTTACCCTTAAATCATTGCCGCAATGATACAATGCAGATACATAAAAATATGGAATTACTTGTTTACCCTTAAATCATTACCGCAATGATACAATGCGGATAGGAGACTTATACAACCACCCATTGCGGTTGCCGCGACCCGATTAACCCTAATTAAACACAGAGCTCAGGCGATTTCAGGCGATTCCAGGCGATTCCGGGCGATTTACACACAGAGCTGCGAATGTCAGGCCATCTTCCTCCTCAAGGTATCTTCTAATTGACACTTACACACACACGCACGTAGTTATACATACACACACGCACTACTATATACATTGCTACTGACGATTATATGTACATGGTTTGATTCGTTTTTAACTGTGGGTGGTGTTTATTTGCTTCATTTTAGTTAAAATCATGAATTATTAGGGTTCATAGTTCGAATTTTACCCATTTTTGGTTTGCATTAGTTTGAAATTAGGGCTTTTACCCTCAATTGAGTTGAAATTAGGGTTTCTCATCTTTAGTTAGATTGAATTAGCTCGAAATGCCCAATTTAGAATTAGGTTTCGAATTATTATTCGAATTTTTATTAAAACTATGAATTAATTCGAATTATTAGGGTTTATAATTATGAAATTATAATTATAATTTTTTTTATGAGTTGTGGAAATTTTAATTCGAATTTTTCTGAATTATTAATTTGAATTTTTGAGTTTAAAATTCGAATTTATGAATTAATATGATTTATTAATTCGAATGTTGATTAATTAACATATTAGTACTGCATTTTATTTGATAAATTATATTCGGTGTTAATTTATTCTTGTTTTAAATATGTCTTAATGGAATGATAATTTTAGCCAATTTTAGTACATGTTTATGAAATGTGCCTTATTTCTTTGATCTTGCACATTGCAGATGCTATGGATATGCAGTGCGGGCCTCTCGATAGGTCCCTCTTGACCATGCAGGATGATCATATTAGCAGTCACATATGGCAGGGGGTGAGCGGGAGAAGTTGGATGTCTACCAGTTGACAGCCAACCTCGACGATTGGGTATTTGATGACACCCAGGTTAGTTTTTAAACTAGCATTGTTCTCATTTTTTGAATCCATGATAAGAAAAATTTTAGGTTGCTAGAGAGAAAAATGAGAAGATTAGAATATGAAATTTTAGGTTGAGTGTGTGAGTATTTATAGAGAAAATATTTCAAAGTAAAATTTTTTCAACATTAAAATTCAAAATAAAATTTAATGTATCTTGAAAATAACATTTGAATTTTTGGGAATGTAAGTTGAACATATGGAAGACTGTGTCAAACTGGTGGGTGTACCCTGCCGCAATGAGTCATTGCGGCAGTAAAAATATTGCCGCAATGACTCATCGCGGTATACTACAACAGCATGACATCAGCTTGGCGTCAGTTTCTTTATTGCCGCAGTGAGGCCTTGCGGATGGCAATAATTTTTTATTATTATTTATGTCCTGATATTAAAAATTGGAAAAATGATAAAATTACAATTTATTTCAATTGTTAAATATAAAATTCGAGAAAAATGAAAAAAAATTATTTTTTCTTCGAATTTATTTTAAAACTTGACAAAATTTGCATTTAAAAATCGAAAAAAGACATAAATTATATTTTATTCCTAATAATTAATTTAAAATTCGAGAAAAATGGGGAAAAAAAATTCCCAGTTTTTTAACTAAAATTCGAAAGAAAGGATTAATTTAAAATAAAATTTGATGTTTTTTTTAAATTTTAAAGCAATAATTATAAATAAATAATTTAAAATATTATTACTTAAAAAAATATTGAAATATGAGCGGAATTCATTTCGCATTCATATATTAACGGTTGCTAAAATGAACAGATGTGGCATTCCTGGCCGAGCGGATTGTTGCGAATCGAAACTCCGAGGTTAAGCGTGCTTGGGCTACAGCAATTCTGGGATGGGTGACCCCCTGGGAAGTTCCTTTTTTCCAAATTTTTCTTTTTTTTTAAGTTTGCTCAAAAAAATTAGATAATTTTTTTTTTAAATTATATTTTAATCCAAATGTTCCAGGAAAAAATAATTTACTAGATTCAGAAAAATTAGATAATAATTTTTTTGAGCAAACTTAAAAAAAAAATTGGAAAAAGGGAACTTCCCAGGGGGTCACCCATCCCAGAATTGCTCTAACCCAAGCACGCTTAACATCGGAGTTTCGATTCGCAACAACCCGCTCGGCTAGGAATGCCACATCTGTTCAATTTAGCAACCGTTTATATATGAATGCGAAATGAATTCCGCTCATATTTCAATATTTTTTTAAGTAATAATATTTTAAATTATTTATTTATAATTATTGCTTTAAAATTCGAAAAAAACATCAAATTTTATTTTAAATTAATCCTTTCTTTCGAATTTTAGTTAAAAAACTGGGATTTTTTTCCCATTTTTCTCGAATTTTAAATTAATTATTAGGAATAAAATATAATTTATGCCTTTTTTCGATTTTTAAATGCAAATTTTGTCAAGTTTTAAAATAAAATTTGGGGAAAAAATAATTTTTTTCATTTTTCTCGAATTTTACATTTAACAATTGAAATAAATTGTAATTTTATCATTTTTCCAATTTTTAATATCACGACATAAATAATAATAAAAAATTATTGCACAGGGGAAAACAGGGGAGGAGAGAGAAAAGCTACTGGACTCCTCCCTGCCGCATTGAGGCCTTGCGGATAGACACATCCAGCAGCAATAAGGACTTGCGGATAGACACATTATTATTATTTTTTTCTTGATATTAAAATTTGGAAAATGATAAAATTCAAATTTATTTCAATTGTTAAATATAAAATTCGAGATAAATTAAAGATTTCGTTAAGTGTTTTACTAATTTATGTGTTTTTCCTAATATTCGAAAAAATGGAAAAAAAATCTAATTTAAACTAGTACAAATGCATGGATTGCATATTAATACCTTACATTGAAAATTAAGATTATAATTAATAAAAATAGTTTCAAATATTACAGAATACAATTGAAACTAATTGCCAGGACAATTTCTTCTATCATGGTTTGCTCCTACAAACCCACATTTTCCGCACTTTCGTTGCTTGGTTGTTGAAGTTGACGTTTCAATACCACTTTTATATCTTGCCGCTTTCTTTCGTCCCTTAGTTTGTGACATTGGAGGATCGAATATCGGATCATGATCCCAATCTTCTTGAGGAAACGACTCGTTCATTTGTTCGATCTTATCTTCTTGTGGAAAAGCAATTTCCACGTAACACCTCTCTCGCTCAATCAAGTTCATCACGTAGTTGAAACGTGGGACGGAACAACTACCAACAGCGCCTAAATTTTGAAATGATTTGCACAATGCACTATACCTTGATACTTGTGATTCACCAACATTACCAAGAACGGGAGGGGTATAAGGTAGAGGTCCGGCAATTTTGTTGCCATTTTTTGTCCACCTAGACCTGATGTAATCATTCGGTATACGTATTTTTTGTTTCATGTCTAGGTAACGGATCATGTGTTTACAAATCATCCCGGAATGTTCAAATTGCATACAAACACATTCAATCTGTCCATCAATATGGGCCGTCAACCGATAGCTTCTTCTACGATCCTCCGGCACGGTAGACTTATCAACCACGAACATTTTAAATAAATGACATCCACCTTTAGTTTTTGTCACGACATAAGATGTACTTTTTAGAAGCTCCTTTTGAAAACGCCTAAACATCTCTTTCGTGTAAATTTCGGATGCATGAATTTCCAAGGAAGATTGCAATACTAGTCTCCTTTCCCTTTCTTCGCTCTCGTAGTCACTTTTAACCTCCCTAAGATATTGTGCCTCCAAAGCCTTTTGGGAATTCTCAATGAATTCTTTCAAACCGGTAGATGCTTGCACATATTCATCAAAAAATGCATTCATTGATTCGCTTCTAGAGGTAGTGGTCATACCGGCGGCAAAATGCGACTTTGTGTAAGCACCAATCCATTGATGTCTAATGCGATACATTTCATTTAACCAAACATGATCCTCAAGTTTGTACTTCTCGACCAATTCCTCCCATCTACCTTCAAATTCCGTGGGAGACAACGACTTGTACACACATGCATTAAAATCTGTTTTGAATTCTGGATATTTGGTGTACAAACTAGATAACTTCTCGGGAAATTTACTACTTATATGCCATGTACAATATAAGTGATTTGTTTCGGGCATAACCGTGGAAATAGCATTTCCCAAAGCAATGTCTTGATCGGTAATTATTGTAGTGGGAGGTTTGTTGTCAACGGCTTCCAACCAAGTTTTTAAAACCCATTGATAAGAAGTCTCGGTCTCATCTCTCATGAGTGCAAATCCAAACAAAATATTTTGGTAATGGTGGTTCACCCCCGTAATAGGTATGAAAGGCATACAATACCTATTCATTCGATAAGTTGAGTCGAACATCACCACATCACCAAAATTCTTGTAAGCATTCATGCATCGAGGATCAACCCACACCAAACCTTTAACACGATTCTCGTTATCCACATCCACTCGATAGAAGAAATGACCGAACGGACCAAGCCACACTCCGCATCACCGGAATCAAACACTCGGTGCCGAATATCCCGTATGACATTACGTACATCTTGATTAGAAAACCCTAAATTTTCAATGTCTCCACATGTCTCACCAAGATATTTCATCACTTTACTCGTCTCGATCCCCGATTTGTTAAACAACTCAATCAATGATCGGGTGATCGGATCGATGTTGCGTGATGTTTGAAAAAATTGTCGCTTATCCGGTGTTACCATGGAATGATTATGTTTCAAATCAACCAAAGTTACCTTCCATTTGTTTACATTCACTAGGTGACATACGTACATTCGAGCACGACAATTCGTTCGTGGATCTACATCCCTAATGCGTCGTTTTCCTTTATCAAGATAATCCGATTCCGGTGCTACTCTTCCACCCTTCTTACAAATAAACAAACGGGATGATGGATCATGACTCCGTTGATGTTTATGAGTATTCCTAATTATTATCTCGAATCCGACATTTCGACCATAATTTCTATAAAAACTTTCCGCCTCATCTAATGTATCGAAAATCATTCCAACACAAGGCACAACCTTATTAACATCCGCAAATGTAAAATCAAAATTTTGGTTTCCAATATCCTCATCATCATCATTTTTTCTCATCCTATCATCCTCATCATCAACATTTTTTCCCATCCTAACATCCTCCTCATCATCAATTTTTTCCATCCTAATATCCTCATCTCCTTCATCATCATTTTTTCCCATCCCAAATTTCTCATCTTTTTCATCATCACCATCACTAATAATTATCATGTTTTTACCCTTTCCACCATCATTTTTTTCCCCACCAACATCATCAACATTCATTTTATTTTTATGAACATTGTAATTCACTCTACGTTTATGAACACTACTACAATAATTATCAATATCTACATCATCAACGAATAATTTACGAGAAACATGATTTTTTTTAACGGGCGGCGTAACATAATCATCACCATTACGTTCACTAGATGAACTAGAAGAGCTAAATAAAAATGAAGCCATTGAATAGAGCACTAACCTTAATTTTGGATGAATTTTTGAGCTCCAAACCCTTGAAATTTTTGAGCACTTGGTTGGTGTTTTCTGATGTTTGGAAAAAAGGAAATTGGAAAAAAAGACAAATTCTGTAACCTTAAAGGAAACAGATTTCACGCCTACCGCAATGTTTCATTGCGGCAGGAAGCCTTAATTGCCAACTGCCGCAATGAAACATTGATGCGGATGGTTCATTTATTACCAGCCACCAACCATAATTAATGACTTAAAATTTTTCTGAGCCACAACCAAACATTGCGGCAGGAAAAATTACCGCAATGTCTCATTGCGGCAGCAATTTAAGATTTTTTATTTTTTTTTGTTTAATTTTTAAATCTTCAAATATGCATCAAAATAATAAAATATATTAATTTTAACTTTAAAGTATCTTTAATAATGTAATATGGATATTTTTTACATGTTATGTAGTTTAAATAATGATGGAATGACATGTACATCTCAATCTTAGATAACTGTTGAAAAATAAATCAGGATGGTAACATTTACCTTCCAAATTAATTTATTATTTTTTGAAATATTGGGAATATCACTAAATTAGACAGATATTGACTTACGTGCGGTTGTATCGTTGATAAGTATTTTTTAAAAAATAGAAACAACAATCCGGGACAAAGCACTAGTTAGATGTACTGGTCAAATCGATAGTTCACTACCACTTTTACCATCCAAATAAACTTATTATTTTTTCAAAACTTGGGAATATTACTAAATTAGACATATATTGACTTACGTGCGGTTGGATCGTCGATAAGTATTTTTTAAAAAATAGAAACAACAATCCCGGATTGTTGTCTAATATAAGTATTTTTTAAAAAATAGAAACAACAATATATTAGACATATATTGACTTACGTGCGGTTGTTTCTATTTTTTAAAAAATACTTATCGACGATCCAACCGCACGTAAGTCAATATATGTCTAATTTAGTGATATTCCCAAGTTTTGAAAAAATAATAAGTTTATTTGGATGGTAAAAGTGGTAGTGAACTATCGATCTGACCAGTACATCTAACTAGTGCTTTGTCCCGGATTGTTGTTTCTATTTTTTAAAAAATACTTATCGACGATACAACCGCACGTAAATCAATATATGTCTAATTTAGTGATATTCCCAATATATATATAAGAGAGACTAGCATATAGCACCTACGATGCATGGGTAAATTTTTTAGGGTTTCATGTGCCTGAGGATGATTTCAGGTTAGAACCCTGACGTTAAAATAAATCAATACAAATTTAAGGGTATATGTGTAAATTACTGATAAAATTTTAATATTTATAAAAATGCCCCTGCGGGGTCCCTTACTTTATAGGTAATATTTCTTATAACCTTAGGGGAGATCCCTGAGGTTGTCCTCAGGCCCAGTTTTTTTTTTTAATATATATTTTTAGCTTATTATTCATATTATGGGAGTATTTATAAGATATTATAGATGTTTAATAATAATTTGATGAAAATAGATAATAACCTTAAAATTTTGGGAGTAGCTTATAAGACAATATAAATGTTTAATAATAATATGTTGATGTCGGGATTCGAACCTTGAATCTATGGAAGTATTTTAAATATTAAAAAAGAATATTTTTTTTTTAATGTTTACTATTAGTCTGTCTCAAAATTCAACGATTGCTATTGAGTTTACCAAACTACCAACCAAGTAGAGGCTAGTTTGTTTATAATAATATAGTATAAATATGTTATTGTTGGGATTCGAACCTCGAACCTCGAACCTATGACAATATTTTAAATATTAGGAAAAAATATTCTTTTAGTATTAAATCCAACGGTTGTCGTTTATCTATGTTAAATTCTAAAAATTATTATTTAGCGTATCAAATTTAGGGTAATACCAATTATCTCTTTTACTCAAATTATATTTATACTATTATATAATAAGTAAACAGGTGTATAATTTGGTTGTTTGGTTCAACTTTGGTTCAACCATCTAAAAGAATAGTGATAGTTAGATATTTAGTAAGTAGATGATAGCCGTTAGATCTAATAATAAGAAATATTTTATATTTAAATCCTTCTTCTAAAGATCTAAGGTTCGAATCCCGTCAGCAACAAATTTACATTAAGATTTTATATTATTAGTTCTAATCAATATATATCATTTATTAAATAACTATTATTATTACTAATAATTTTATTAATTAATATTACAAAGTTAAATTATATTCATAATAAATTATTATACTCTATTTTATTTAATCATATAATTTTAAAAGTATTTAAAAGTAACCCGTGCTTTGCACGGGCTATAAGCCGGTATAAATAAAGATATAATTAATGTATAAACTTTGATAACTTTGCAATTTGGATACCGAATGGGCTTGGCAAATAGCATTGGGCATAAAGGCCACAGTCCATGGAGTGTGATATTTGAGTGGCCCATATGCATCAATTTGAAGATCACCAATTCAGTATCATCATCGTCATCATCTCTTGTGTTGGTTCTCATCTGTCCTTGCAGTCTGCTGCTGGAATGGTATGGTATTCAACTCTTTCTTATCTATACATACATTCATTTCTACATTTATTTATTTTTCATTTATCCAGTCTTCAATTCAATTGCGCAGGCCGATTCTCCCCCAAAAAGGTACCCCTTATTCTCGCCCATAAACTTTTATCCACTCTCTCCTAATTTATTATTATTTCATCTTTTTTATTATTCTGTTTGTTTTTAAATTTAATCGAATTGCTGTCTTATACGGGGTATGTTTGTTTGGTTAGGAAATACTCAGCATCATCATTCATTATATATGTATGAATTGAATTGTATCGATTGCCGAAACTAACAAAGCAATTCATATTTATCCGTAAAATTACTACAAATTCAATTCCCTTTTCACCTTAATTATATTCCTTATAATCAAACCAAACTAACCTTGCTACGATTTTTTACACAATGTACTTCATCTTCTGACTCTGCCTATTTTATTTTAATTGCAACTTGCTCACGAATGATTATTGTTGTACTTCCAGGACTTTTTGTTATTCACATGAAGAGTAAGTGTAAGTAGCTCTACTTACACTTACCTTGTATTTTGTGTCTGTCAATGAGATTATCTTTGTACTGTAATTTTTGAAATCAAATTCCAGGGTCGGGTACAAGCTAATGTACCGAGTTGGATAAAGGGTGAATAAAAATTTTGTGTTGAGTGTAAGTTACATATGGTGACCCTTTTCTTTTAAGGGAATACTGCTGGTGATGTGCACTGAAAATGTGATGAATTGGTCATGAGAGCAGTAGGATATCTCACATATGTAATTATGGAAATACTTTCTTAAAATTTTTATGGATGTATTTACCTAGGACAAATGCAGGATCTAGGTAGTGGACTATAAGGGAAACAATTAAACTAAACAAAGAATAAGCTAAATTTTAACTATCCGCAAATAGAGTGTTCATGAATATGGAATCCAAGTTACATCAAGCCTCCGCGATGGCCTAAAATAATAAATTACAATATCACATTAATATCTGTGTATGGGTTTTATTTAATTAGTGTTCCTTGCCATGTTTCAGGTATTCAAGGTCTCCTTCTCCTTATGAAGAACAGTTTAGGTTGTCAATCTCCCGTTCTATATCACGCTCTAGGTCCAGATCATGGTGTAGACCAAGGGGCAGGGCAAGGGCAAGGTCAAGGTCAAGGTCTAGATCCAGATCCAGATCAGTATCTAGAGGCCGTGGAAGTTTCGTTGATTATTTAATATTTCTTTAACCTGCATCTCGTCTTATAGCTGTGGTTAAGTTCACTCATTGTGTGTATGATATTCACAATCTTCTATATAAATTTATCAGGCCAACTGAGGTTTACAACCCTGGAAACACACTTTACGTGACTAGCCTTTCAACAAGGGTCACAGAGAGAGAGCTTTAAGATCATTTTAACAAAGAAGGAAAATTTAATACCTGATACCTTTAATGTTGTGCTGATATCTTACATGGTGTGATGTATGACTTTGTAATGTGATATCTTTACGTACATGTTGTTGGGTTTGTGGCCTCGACCTTGGACACTCTCTTAAAAATTCTGTGCACTTGACCAACTTGTCAATTACCAGTTTGATTTTTAAAACGCTCTTATTAATAGTAGCATTATGCTCTAGGTTGCTTCGTGTTTTCTAGTTGTGGAGGCTCGTTCACGCATCTCTCGTGGATTTGATTTCATAACAATAGACAGCGTTGAGGATGCCGACCGCTGCATCAAGCACCTGAACCAGTCAGTTCTGGAGGGGCGATACATAACCGATTAACCGTGGAGAGGGTATAATCATGTATCCTTTGATAGCAACAATTATCATATTTAATAGGCCATTTTTTCTTACTTTGAGGTTTTTGGCTGTATTCAGAAGACATTGAGTCAGCTATGTTAGCAGCTGTCAGGAACTGGTCAGTTCCTGAAGGTTTTTAGGCATATTTTTGGTATTTTCTGTTTAATAGATGTAAGATAACAGCTAAACAAGGTAGATTGACAGATAGTAGAACAGATTGAGATGAGAAATCAGAAGAAATAAGATGAGAAACAGATCAGAATCAGATTTAGATGAGAAGAGAAATAGAAACCCTAGGAGAGAGAAAGAGAGAGTTTGTTATAGAGAGAGAAAGAGTTTTGGAGGCAAAAGCCAATTTTCATATATCATTCATAAACTGAAATGTAAGCTTACAAGAGGTATTTATAGACTAGTTTAGTAACTAATTCTGTAAAGACTAAAATACCCTTAATGACACAACTGATTACTACTGCACTACTTGTAGTACTACTAAGACCCTAATCCTGACAGCAGCAATCAAAGATGATGCGTTCATCCATTGCAACATATTAACAGCTTGATCAATGGCCAGCTAAAACAGCTTTTCACATGCATCTGATCAACTAAACATAGCATATTTATTGCCAACAACTATACAACCTCAACAATTACTTACAACTCCAAACTAATCAACGGTTCTAGTCAAGCTTTTATGGTACCCCATCCCTGGCATCAAATTTTTTCTTTTGGTTAAGCTTGATGAAGTCCGGTTAAGTTGATGGTTCCTAAGTATGTGCCCATGCTATATAATACATGTGGTGAAGTTGAGTGTATGGATTACCTTGGCTCTATGTTATTTTCCTAAATTACCTCTATGTTATTTTCCTAAATTACTTATGTTACTGCCATGTATTTGAATTGTTGCAGTTACTTATGTGATTCTGTTTTTGGTGACAGTTCAAATATATGTTGAATTAATATTGCTATTTATATTTCAGTCCCGTAGAAAGCACCACAGAACTCCTACACCTGGTCACTGTCTTGACCTAAAAAACGCTAGGGACAGTAGTAAGTTGCTGAGATCTGTTTTGTTTGCTTGGACTTTCTCTGGTCTCGTTTTGTCATTTTTATACTATTTTCTGATGCATGATCTTCCTTGTATTATAGGCTCTCGTGGTGATCGCGGCAGATATCGAGGTGGTTCTAGTCGTGATGAGTACAGGAGGTCTCCTAGGCGCTCACCACATCGACATGGCCGGGACTACTCTCCTCCTCCGAGGCGATCTCCTTATGGTGGAAGGTCTAGGAGGGAACGGACTAGGTCACCTCCGTATCCTCCTTATAGTCCAGTCAGAAATTATGGTCATCGCAGATGAAGCTGATGAGATGTGGTGTCCAATTGACGACATTTAGATATTATTTAACTACTGTATTTCTATGACATGGAAAATGATAAAATTCTGTTACTGCTATGAACGTTGTTTCTGATTGTTACTTTGCACTCATGACTCATACTTGAGATGTAGTGTCTGTATCAGTGCAAGTTTGTGTATCATCTCTGGTGACGAGTTTGGAATCTAGAGTGTGAATTAGGGACGTGTTGGACTACCTCGGTTAGCACGTGATGCAAGTCACTTTCCAACAAAATACTTGTTTTACTTTTTGCAAGTAGAAGTATCGGCATGCATAATTGTCATATCACAATGACCGTCGGTTTCTCGTTGCCAATATATTGCTTCTGATGGTAAAGAGCATAATTGCAATTGGTTAATGTCAATGGGAAGTCATTACTATGATCGTTAGAGGTGGGGAGTTGGTATATTTAGATGTCGGGATTAAAATCACAGGTTAAAGTTATAACTCTTGACTATCCAATGAGAGTCGACTGAGTCGACTCACCTCCCCCTTCCCCCCCTCTCCGCCCCCTCCTCCGCCTCCTCCGCCTCTCTCCTCCTTCCTCCTCTGATCTTTCTCTTCTCCGTTTTCTTGTTTTTTCCAGTTTCAATCTGCCTCCCCCTCCTCCCCATTTTCCCCCATCAAACCACCCTCCAATCCTCTCCCCAATCATCTAATCTCCTTTCTTGTTTTTGTTTTCAGTTTGCTTAAATAAAAATCGAACCAAAGCCAATATTCTAGAATTTATTTCTCAGATCTATCTTGGTTTTGAGTCCGATTCCAAAAATAAAAAATACCTTGAGTTTCAAATTCTCTTCCTTAACATCATTCCATAATTTGGTGTTATTCCGAGGACTTTGAATTTTTTGTTTTTCGTCTCGCCTTTTGGCGTGTGTCTCTCCTTTTGGAGTGGTTTTGAAGTGTTTTTATGTATTTAGTTAATTATGTTTTTCTATGTTCGTGGTTGGATCTGCTGAGAATAACTTTGTTGATGTCTTTGGGGATCTGGAAAGACTGCATCGAAGATAGGACGGTGAAGATTATTGTAAGAGCTCACCACTCACAACCAAAGATGGTTCATCATATTTTGGAGGTTTTCACTTTCGGCATGTCTATAGCTGGTATCCGGCATGTAGATAGTTGGGGTGTTACTCATCCTTTGGGGGTTTCCATGTTCGGCATGTCTATAGCTGGTATCCAGCATGTAGATAGCTGGAGCGAGGATTCTGAACAATGGGGTATCAACGGTTCTTATGTGATGTGGTCAATTGTGATATCGCTGTTTTCAGGGATTTTGGCGCAGTTTGGATCGTTTGGGATGTTTTCGAATTTGTTTTTAGTTTCAAGAACTTTTATGTTCATCTTGTTGAACGATCAGAAAACAATTTATTTGTTTCTCAATCTGGTCGTGTTGACAGTCGGGGATTTGTCCCGCTGTTATATTCAGTTGTTTGATCTAGTAATATAATCCAATGCATTTTGTCAAAAAAAAATCATAGGTTAGATTATGCGACTAAGCAAGCATTATATCCTTATTAATACGTTATATATAATAAGCATAAGGGATCTTATCCAAATTTTTGGTCGTCGTCACTGTACTACCAAAAACATATGATCCGTTGGATTGAAACTAGACGATCAAGATTAGATCACATAAAAAAGAAATTATAATCTAAAAAAGATATAATTAGAAAAGGTTGTATTAGAAGTGAATTTTAAAAGAAAATTATAATCTAAAAAGGATATAATTAAAAAAGGTTGTATTATAATTGAATTTTAAAAAGAAAATTATATTCTAAAAAGGATATAATTAAAAAAAGTTGTATTAGAATTGAATTTTATTGTTTATTTATTAGTATTAAAAAATTTCATATTTACTATTTGGCCCCTATCTTGAGATCTAAAAATCAGATTTGAATGATTTTATAATCCATGCGAACCTCATTAAATTATCTTTAATTTAGTGATGCTTTAATAATTATTATCAAATAGAAACACTCAGAATATCAAGAGAAAATATACTTACGAATTTTTACATTAATCCTAATCTATGTAGAAGTTCTACATTGATAATGCTATATATCAATTATAAAAAACCTAATTGTATATGATTTAAATCATTGACATATAAATTTTCGTATTTCAATAAAAATATACTTTTTATTTTATAACATATTAAAATATAGAACATTTTTTATGCTAAATCCAACGATTTTCATCTATTTATTTTAAGATCTTTGTCGTCCGGAGGAATAGACGATTATCAAAATTTTGGACAAAATCTATCTTATATAAATATATATACGGAGTACTTATTAGTTTATAACATATTAAAATATAAAACATTTTTTCATGCAAGATCCAACGGTTTTCATCTATTTATTTTAAGATCTTTGTCATACGGAGGAATAGACTACTGATTATAAAAATTTCGGACAAAATCTCTCTTACACTTATTATTAAAATTGTATTTGATTGTGAGTAGAACTATCTTTAAATAATTATAAGGATATTTTGATAATGAAAACGAATTATAAGTAGAATTATAAGTAGAATTAATAAATCAAATAGAATTTTCAACTTAAAAAATCGTCAATTTCTTCACTTTTTTGTTTCTGTGTAGATTTAATTATATTAAACCATCATTAATTTAAAGATTATTTTGTTAATTTCATGTGGGCTGTAAACGTCCAAATCAAATTTTAAAATTCAAGATAGAGTACAAATATTAAATCGAACATGTAAAATCTTATATATATCAATTTTTAAACACCAATTTGATATGTAAATTAATAACTTATAAAATTTCATAAAAGTAATATAACTGTAGATATTAAAAAGTTGCCGTGCGTTGTACGGGTTATAAGCTAGTATATATAATAAGCGTAAGAGCTTATCCATAATTTTCGTCAATGTATATTACCAAAATAATCTCAACCGTCGAATCTAATATTTTTAAAAATAGATGATCAAGATTATATCGTATTAAAAGAAAAAATTATAATCTAAAATGGATATAATTAGAAAAGGTTGCATTAGAAGTGAATTTTAGAAAGAAAATTATAATCCAAAAAGGATATAATTAAAAAAGGTTGTATTAGAATTGAATTTTAAAAAGAAAATTATTATCTAAAAAGGATATAATTAAAGGGGTGAAAAACCAAAATACCCACCATTTAATTTTGGGTGCCCAAAATACCCACTTACGGAAACGTCCACCCAAAATACCCGCGGACCACGCATTACACACATGCGTATTCTTCCTATTTTTTTTAAGAAGCAGGCCACGCATTACTAACATGCGTATTCCTTTTTTTTTTTTAAACAGACCACGCATTTGGATTATGCGTGTAGTTAAAATTTCTGAAGAATACGCATATTAACCATGTGTATAGCTCCCTGAAATTTAAAAAAAATGAGGAGGAGGTGTCCCTGTGGGCTAACAGAAATGACAAATACGCATAACCTATATGCGTATAGGTTGTAAGAAAATGAAAAACACAAATAGTACACGATTCAGGACCCCACTACTATGCTGCAAATTTCTAGTTTGATTTTACCTAATAAATTATTATTATAGACTACGCGCATAACTGTTATGCGTGTTCTGTATAATTTTTTTTTTTAAATCCTATAAGCATAGCTAAGATGCATGTTTTTTAGAAAGTCTTACTAGGCATGTCACACATGCGTATTTGGTGGGTATTTTGGGCGGTTGTCACTGCCTATAGGCATTTTGGGCAATGGGTTCCCAAAAGTGGTGTATTTTGGTCATTTTTTCAAGGGTCCTGTTAACAACAGCCCTTAGGGTTATGTTTAAGGATTAATTGTTGCCATATGGTGGATTTTTATTGGATGATTTATGTGAATGCATGGGGGCACATACTTTTTTGCAAGTGGGGCACAACCTTAAGCCAATTAAAAACTAGCACATAACAACTTAACCATAGCCCTAAGAGCTGTGGTTAACATATTCCTTTTTTCAAAAGGTTGTATTATAATTGAATTTTATTAATTTTTTTTGTTAGTATTAAAAAAATCATATTTAATATTTGGTCTCCATCTTGAGATCTAAAAATCAGATTTGGATGATTTTACAATCCACGCGAAACTCATAAAATAATTTTTAATTTAGTGATGATTTTATAATTATTATTCATATGTAAACATTCAGAATCTCAAGAGAAAATATAATTACGAATTTTTGCATTAATCCTATTCAATGTAGAAGACATACCTTAATCTATTTAGTGTAGAAAATATAATTATATATGATTTAAATCATTGACATACATCTTTTCGTATTTCAATATAAATGCACTTTTTAGTTTATAACATATTAACATATTAAATATTTTTTTATATTAGATCCAACATTTTTCATCTATTTATTTTAAAATCTAATTGTTCTTATTTATTTTGTCATATAGAGGACCAAACTACTGATTATCAAAGTTTTGGATAAAATCTCTCCTACACTTATTATTAAAATTGTATTTGGTTGTTAGTAGAACAATTTTCAAATAATAAAAAGGGTATTTTGACAATCAAAACGAATTATAAGTAAAATTCATAAATCGAATAGAATTTTCAACGTAAAAAATCGTCAATTTTCTCTCTCTTTTGTTTCTGTGTAGGTTTAATTGAAAAATAATTATTAAATCATTACTAAATTAAAAATTATTTTGTTAATTTCACGTGAGCTATAAAATCGTTCAAATGAAATTTTAAGAATTTAAGATAGAATATAAATATTAAATCGAATGTGTAAAATCTTATATATATATATATATCAATTTTTTAACAGCAATTTGATATATAAATTATTAACATATAAAGTTAAAAAAATTTAATATAATTATAGATATTAAAAAAAAACCGTGTGTTGTACAGTGTTATAAGTAGTTTATAATAGTATAGATATGCACGGTTGATGGATGTACGATGTTAATCTTTCCTTTGAACTATTTTTCTCTTCAATTAATTTCGTAACATATTATAATAAAAGTAGTGTTATATATATCTAATTGGATTTTAAATATATATTTTCGAATAATATATATCATTTTTTATTTGTAAAATTATATCTATGTATTGAATTTATTATAAATATCCAATAATATAATAAAATTTTATTATTTGAGAATCATTTTAAAAATGATTTTAAAAATTATAGTATTTTTTTATAATAATTGTCAACGATTTATATTTTTGGATAGACTACAATACTACATAGTTGAATTTTTTATTCCCAGTGCGCTAGCGTATGATTTTTTTTTTCATTTGCTAATTTAGCGTATGATTTACATATCTATACTATATACTATACTATGCTATAATAAGCAAAATGGGATATATTTTGTAGTTTGGTTATCCCATTTTTGGTTATCCCACCATAAAAAAAATTAAAAAAAAAAATAACAAAAAAGAATTATAAAAAAGAAATAATAATAATAATAATAATAATAAGTCGTTAGTAGTTTTTTATACCAATTCAATGACTCTCCTCCATAACTCTCTCTCCTCCATCATTACCAAGACATATCTTTTAAAGTAAGCGACTTTGTTTTTTTAATTCTCTTATTTCAATTCAATGAGTCAGGGTTTTGACTATGTAATGTGCTGTTCTTGAAACAATTTTGAATTGGGTATAAAAGGAATTTATCTTTTTTAACATTTTGTTCAGACTAACTTGATGTTTTTACCAGAATTAAGGTTCAAAATTACTGGGTTTTGCTTAAAGGTCATAACTTTGTTTCATGAATAAGAGGCCCTATGATAGAGAAGATGCAGTAATTTTAACTTTTTACACTATCTATGTTTTTAAATTCAATTAACAAGAAGTTAATTGTGATGAATTTTGTTGTATTGGATGGGATACTAAGCTTACTATCGTGGTTATAAACCTTGATTGGTCTCTATGGCAGTCTTATCCTGATTATGTTTGCCACATTATATCTATTATGGCCCCTGCCCCTCACAGCAGTCAATCTATATGCCTTATCTTCTTTTCCTCGATCGGAAGTCACTTGCTTTAGGTGCCCATAATTAAAACTATGCACGAATCTGAATGCATTCTCTCTTGACTTCAGACCTACAGGGACTTGCATGGTATATGGAATTCCATCCTTCTGTTATAAATTTTCGACCATCCGAATTACGTAGGATTGTTCTACAATCGTGCTTATTATGATCAAAAGGACCTTACAAGTTTCTCTTTTTATTATGTGAAAGTTAAATCTTATTGCATTACACAATATGGATATATTGTCAAAGATGTTAATGGGACATCAGTGTTGTGGCTAGCGGATTAAAGTGGATGGATAGCACAAAATCTGAGAAGATGCTACTGCAATTTGAGTATAGCAGTTTTAAAGTACACGACCAAAAAGCTTAAGATGTTGCTTCTTCGATTGATTTAGGTGATGCAGAACTGTTTTTGCTATGAACAGTTGAAGCTAGGATAGGAGATGGCACTACTGAATGGCATAACAAGAAGCCAAAGTTACCAATTTAGTAAAAAAAAAAAAAAAAAGAAGCCAAAGTTACTTTCATAGTTGATTTTGGGAATCCATATCTTGAACATTATTTGTGTCATCCATGGCTCCTTGGTAGTTAACCATGTACTTAAACCTCTTATGTAAAAACATATCGTATTTATTTTACGTAGTTTAAGACATTTTTTAAAAAACTAACATTTATACCAATTAATCTTTGCAAGCTATATACTATAAAAGAACTTAGTTTTCCGAATTTTCTTATTTGAACAGTGTCTAATGTCTTTGTAAAAGATTTTAAGAGGCATCATCCGAATAGAGTCCTACTCCACTACAAACTAAAATTAACTACAAACTAAAAACTAAACACTAATCCAACATTTCATGCTAATCTAATGATCAAACTAGGGGTACCCCAATACAAAAAATGCTTAAAATACTTGGCTCTATCAAAAAAAAAAAACTGTTCACGTGATGACGTGGCAGTGGATTTCACAGGTTAACGGTGCTTCGCACCTTATTGTACGGCGCTTCGCTCCTTTATCATTCTAAAGTTGTAAGGAATGACAATCAATGGTAAAGGCAATAGACGATTGACAGGTGTGTCGAGAGCCTTCGGCCCTCATGACTACTTAACTCATCCGTTTACTGTCTTAAATGCTTCGCATTTCCATGGCAAGTTTTTTTTTTGTTGGATAGAGCCAATTATTTTAAGCATTTTTTGTGAAGGTACCCTTGGCGGGAACCTTAGAATGGATGAAATATAATTAATTTAGTGTTAGTTTGTAGTTTGTATTTAAGGATTGGTTTGTATTTGAGCAAAAACTCATCCGAATATATAGCGAGAAACCCCTCTTTGGCAGTAAGAGGTCTCTTCTTTTGGCAATAGAAGGTTGATGGTTCAAGTCTTAATGGTAGCCCTATAATAAAACTAAGGTAATATTTTTAATTATTACCTCCTTCGGTTCTTATGGTTCTATGTATTTACACTCTCGGTTAGTTTGTACATAATCATGATTATGTTTAAATTTCCAATTTTGTATATATCAAGTTCTCTCCCTGTTATTAACTACTCCCTCCGTCCCAATGGGATGTTAACATTTGCTTTTTGCACGGAAACCAAGATAGTAGGTGTAATATTATTAAAATAAATGAAGTAGTGGGTGTAATAGTGATTTTATTGTTAAAATAAGTTAAGTAGTGGGTGTAATAGTGATTTTATAGTTAAAATAAATTAAGTAGTGAGTGTAATAGTGTAAAGTATTGTTAAAATAAGTGAAGTAGTGGGTGTAATAGTGTTAAAACTTACTATTTTAGGAAATGTTAACAATCTATTGGGACGTACCAAAATATAAAGTGTTAACAATCTATTGGGACAGAGGGAGTATATTAAATAACTTTTACCTTTCTTATGTTTGTGTACAAGTTCTGAGTTTTAATACTCCTATGATTTTAGTTTGAGTGTTTGACTTTTATTTTTAATGTGTTGATTATCTTTTTTGAGTACGTAATTTAGAATTGAAATTTGGAAATTTTCCTTGAAACCCTTTCGTTAAATTGAATGATTTTGGGATTCGGGGAAGGGGTCAGATGTATGCTAATAATGGCAAATTCATCTGATTAGGAAGGATCTTTATTAAAATCTTTAATCGAAGTATTCAAGAGTTTTAGCTCTCTGAATTTGTTGTAATATTTTTCATATTTGAGGGTGTGGGATAATTAGTAAATTATATTCCCAAAATAGCTTGGTTTCTTTTTTACGTGTTAAGCAACTAAAATTAGTTTCTCTTCTAATATTTTATTTAAAATAATATGCAAAGTTATCAAAGTTGCCTTCAGATTGGTTTGGGATTTGGGGAGGGAGTCGAATGTATTCTTTTTTTTTTTGCTAATTAAAATTTATACCATAGGAAAACAAATTACATCTCCAGGGGCAAACCCCGCGATTAGTAAATCATCCACCTAACGGAACAGCATAAAATAAAACAAACATAAAATAAAACAAACACAGAAACTTCCAACCAAGTTCAAAGAACAAGCTACATAAAAACTAAGACCTTTACGGCCTCGAAACCTTCACAAAATGAGCAGCTCAGGTGCGCTCCCCTCCTTTCTACACATCATTGCCTTTGTCGTTTCCATGATAGACCATCGCCTCCACATCAGAGCAGTGGAGGCTTGTCTCTGCAGTAGGCACAGTTGCCCCAACCCAATGCACCTTTGCATCCATTTCATTGAAATGCATTCCATTCTTGCTCACTGGTTGTTGGCCCGTCCCCTGAGTGTGATCCCTCTCATTTTCTTCCTCGGCATCATCAACCATTATGCCATATCCATCAGCAAACCCAAACAACATGCCCGAGTAATGCATGTGTCCACGCATGGAATCCCTCACACTCTTGATAAAACCGTCCATATCCAGGGCTTTCTCCTCACTGCCAACCCCACCCGAGACTTCAATCATCTGCACCAACTCATATTTCACCGTCAAAGAATCCATAGAGCCGCCAAAATGGCCATGCGCACTCACCTCCTCAAACTCCTCATTCTGTTCAATCTCTAACTTGTTACCAGATGTGCTGTTTAAGCTTACCTCCGCATCAATTTCCTTGACTACAGCAGTAGCCATTAAACCATAATCACGTTTCCCCAATTCAGCTAGGAAAACCCTGAGTTGGGATGGCAGGGCGTGGTAAACCTCAACACCTGCATCATTTTGACCTTTGTCACCTGCATTACTAAAAACATTTTGACCCTTATTACCAAGGGAAATAATGAAAATCTTCAAACTATCCACATCCATCCCCTGACTAGCAGCCACCAACATTTTTCCTTTTCCACCCAAATAGGTCTGGTCCAACAGCCCAACATTCCTTAGCTCCTCCCTCATGCCTTGAATAAGAACCTCTTCATCCCCTAGAAGAACAGGGGGATTTCCCTTTTCCGAATAAATCCACTCAATTGCTTGATACAGTGCAATGCTCTAGCACGGTCATCCATCATCCTAAGCACAGGTTGGTCCTGCAAATCACTAGAGGCATTCAAGCCTCTCATAGCTATCTTCCCCCAAAAACTGGGAACCTCATGCCCATTTCGAACAATACATTCCCTAAGAATCACGAGAACTTTCAAAGCTATATTCAATCTCTCCCGAAGTCTTGATAAGTGCGACCAATTCCTAGCAGACGTTCCAGGGACCACCCCCTTCAAGACATACGACGCGCTTCCAAAGGTGGAAGCAGATCCCGAATCCACTACTGCAACATCCATGACAGTAGTGTCCCCCATGGTATCAATACACCCCTTATCCTTTAAGGTGACATCCGTACATCCCTTGTCTTTGTCGACAGTAACACTTTCCATAAAGGGTTCCCTGCTAGCAAGCGCTTGCATAGCCTCCATAAGAGGGCTACGAGAACGAGAAGCAATCCCATCAGCGCGATTGCAACCAACATCTTTCTTTCCCAAACTAATCTGAGACTGACCAGACTTCAAACACGAACCAGGCGTGTCCATCAAGGATGCATCCATCGGCCTTTGGGTATCCAGAGATGAACCCCCAAAGTAAACACCATCCTGTACCGGATCTGCATCCAGATGCTTAACTTCATCCACCCTTTGGTTAGGGAGACCCATCAACTCTCTGAAGACAGATCCAACAACTAAGAAGGGGGCCTGAGCCCCATCGACCACTCCAAATTCGAGAGGAGCTCCATCCTGATCAATAAGACACCTAGTGGGGTCCACATCATGGTTGGAACCATCCATAGTAGTAATAGGTATAAGAAATTGGGGGAATATGGAGAAGACAGAGAGGGGGATGAATTTGTGAAGGGGAAAAGATTAGATCTGATGACAAAGTGTGTTAGATTGAGAGGCGACTATTAGGATTTTTAGAGAGAAGTTAGAGAGAGGGCAGAGAGAACGACTCTCATCTTATGGTGCCTCGAGTCGAATGTATTCTAATAGGAAATGCAAGTGATTAGGAAAGATACATTTCTTTAATAGAAGTATTTAAGATTTTTAACTTTCTGATGTATTTTTCACGTGAGGGTGTGGGATAAATAGTTAAAATATGTTAATTCCCAAGTAAGCTTAGTTTCTTTTTTACCTGTTATTTTGCAACTAAAATTAGTTTATTTTCTTATATTTTATTTAAAAGTAATATGCAAAATTGTCAAAATTGTCTTCTGATTGGTGCACTGACAGGCCACAAGCAAACCACCAGCAGGACTCAAGTGCGAAAATAGATAAAAGTGCTATAACAATGGTAACCTGAATATTCTTGCATGGACAATATATGTTCCTATTGTTTTTCACGTTTTTTTTTTAATTTGTGGTGGTTATAATTTTTAAATGTAAGAGAGTTTTAAATGCAAATTTTAATTCAATCTCTTATGCAGATTATTCCTTTTATGACTTTGTTTCTGGGTATGAAGTATGCCAATTAGTACATACTACTGTTGTTTTTGTACTGTGTGAATATTTGTATCTATTAAAAAGAATTATAGCTTCACAGAAGGAAAAAGTAACAACGTTTAAGTTACTACATTTTAAAACACCTATAATTATCGATGATGGTCTATGTTCTTGTGTTTGGTCTACCGGGATTGAAAACAAGTATGCTTGGTCTAAACAGTGTGGAAAGGCAGGGCTTACAAGAAATTTCGTATAATTGTTTCAGTTGGAATATATTAATAGGTTGTGATGTTTGGTATCGGACAAAGTAATGACATGGGTCGGTATCGTGTGGAAAGGATTGGTTCTCCAGTTAATCTGGTATAGCTTTTTTAATAGGATTATTTATTTTGGTCTTGCATCTCAATTCTTGATCCTATTTTGCTATAATGATTATATTGAATGTTACAGCCAAACCAAATACATATATCCTGTTACGTTATTGCGGAGTAAGATGCATGTCCATCTTATTGAGGAATAGAATAAAGAGATTGTTTGTCTAACCAACTCTCTCTGAGTTAAATTAAGGTTAGAAATGCTAATCGATAATGTCGATATTAATATTTTTACTAGATTTATTAAGGTTGGAAATGCTCCTAGATATTGTCGATAGTAATATGTACGCTGATTTACCTAGGAGTAGATAGATTATTTCAGTGGAGGTCCCGCCAAGAATATGTTAGTTTTACTATCACTTCTGTCATTTTCTGTAACACCTAGCATTTAGTTGTTTCAAATATGATGGCCATATTATATGTGATGTATCCTACAATCCATTTATTCTTGAAAAGAAATTATATGCTTTCATGGAGCATAAAAATTACAGCTTCCTCCTAGCGTACTACTTCAGTTGTCATTTGCCTTTTCAATTTAACTTAAAGTTGGTTCTTTGAAATTGCAGGACAGACGTGCAGAGAAACAGAAAATAGTTTTTATGAAGGGGTATTTCTCTTACTCCTACCTATGAAAAGGGCATGGGGAGGGATATTAGCACCTCTTGCAATTAGAAGAGAAAGATGTTGGATAGCTTCTAATTAACTTGCTAGAAGTGAGAGACACTACTAAGCGTTTAAATTGAGTTTTATTATTTAAATGAAAGGGTAAAGTATAAACATATATCAGAAGAAGCTCTCCGATTCAGTACTGACAAGAGCTTAATCATGGACTTTGCAACTTATTAGTTATTTCTCAATAAAATGATATCTTTAATTATTTATTTACATGATCGTAAACAGAACAAATAAGAATGCACATGAAGAGCTATCTCGCGAAGTGAGCAACTATTAAGAAAATTAACTGCCACTTTTTACTCACTTTTTAAGTGATAAACGACCTACTGCAGTCAAATGGCTTGGTGATTTTATACTATTATATTAAAATCGAAACATTGAAAGTTTTAGTGTTTGGTTTCCGATTCGGTTATCATCATTATTATTATAAATAAATAATAAAATATTGTAGTTAACGGTAATTAGTTGATTACCTTTTTTAATCAAAAGGCACGTACTTTTAATTGAAGATATTACCCTTTTTAATTAAAAGACGTTTACTATTAATTAAAGATATCATCTTTCAGTCATTAATATTTCATTTCTAATTAAAACAACTTACCTTTTAATTTAAAACATAATCTTGCGATCATTAACATATACCCAAAAATATCAAGACCTTTTCAATCACTAATAAAATATATAATAAAAATATGCATATCAATATATTCCTAATGTCCGCTAGTATTGGATTTTGAAAATTACTGCTTTTATCCTTCATTTTTTTAATCTTCTTTATTTCTTTGATGTCCTTTTTTGTCATTACACAGAAAAATTACCGCTTTTGTCCTTTATTTTTTTTAATCTTCTTTATTTCTTTGACGTCCCTTTTTGTCATTACACAGCATTTGGAGCGACCCAATTTAGATTGGATCGACCCAAATCTAAATCTATACTATTTTTTATCATTACACAACATTTGGATCGACCCAATTGGATTGACCCAATCTAAATCTCTACTATTATCCTTCATTTTTTTATTAATAATATAATTAATGATAATTAGCCGATTGCCTTTTTCAATTAAAAGATGTTTATTTATAATTTATATGATATTACCTTTTATAAATACCTAAAATATCATATCTTCCAATTAATAATTTTTTTCTCTCTAATCAGCATTTGGAGCGATCCAATTGGATCAACCCAAATCTAAATCTCTACTATTATTCTTCATTTTTTTATTAATAATATAATTAATATTAATGATAATTAGCTGATTTCCTTTTTCAATTAAAAGATGTTTACTTATAATTGATGATATTACCTTTTATAAATACCTAAAGTATCATATCTTCCAATCAATAATTTTTTTCTCTCTAATTAAAACACGTTGACTTTTAATTTAAAACATAATATTGCAATAATTAATACATACCTAAAAATATGACATCATATCTTCTAACCACTAACAAAATATAATAAAAATTCGTATACAACGAATAATATTCCTTAGATTTTTAGTTAAAAATTAGAACTGTTAGATCTAATGATTAAATATATTACATGATTAAATTTATTTGCTAATTGCATACCCAAAAATATGACATCATATCTTCTAACCACTAACAAAATATAATAAAAATTCGTATACAACGAATAATATTCCTTAGATTTTTAGTTAAAAATTAGAACTGTTAGATCTAATGATTAAATATATTACATGATTAAATTTATTTACTAATTACATACCCAAAAATATGGCATCATATCTTCTAACCATTAACAAAATATAACAAAAATTCGTATACAACGAATAATATCCGTTAGATTTTTAGTTAAAAATTAGAATTGTTAGATCTAATGATTAAATATATTCCATGATTAAATTTATTTACTAAAATTTCATGTTCAAATTTTTATAAATACCTAAAATATCATATCTTTCAATCAATAATTTCTTCTCTCTAATTAAAACACGTTGACTTTTAATTTAAAACATAATATTGTAATAATTAATACATACCCAAAAATATGACATCATATCTTCTAACCACTAAAAATTTATACTATATTATAAAAGGCGAAATATTAAAATTTTGGTTGGTCGGTCGGTACGGTACCTATTGATTTTATTTATTTACCTTTACTCAAATAAAATCCATCATACTAACTAATTAATTTCTTTTTTCAGGTTAAACATATTATCTTCTCTATTTTTCAATAAATAAATAATTTCATTTTTCAGGTAAATTCAATATCTTTTATATTTTATCTAACTAAAATTTCCATCCTACTAACTAATTAATTTCCCTTTTCAGGTTAAACATATTTCTTTTCTATTTTTCAAAAACTAAATAATTTCCTTTTTTAGGTAAAATACAATATTTTTTATATTTTATCTAACTAAAATTTCTCCTTTATTAATCAATATCCTTTTTCAGGTTAAACATATTACATTTTCTATTTTTCAATAACTAAATAATTTCCTTCTTAGGTAAAATACAATATCTTTTACATTTTATCTAACTAAAATATCTCTTTTTTTAAAAACTACGATCAATTTTGTATAATAAAATAACATAATTATATTATACTTAGTATTAACTAATCAATTACCTTTTTGAGCCAAAATACGTTACCTTTTCTCTTTTCTCTGACTAAAATCTCTCTTTTTCAATTATATCACGGGCGTACCTATTTAATAAAAATAAAATAATAATATTGTAGTACTAATAATTAACTGATTACCCCTGGCAAAAAAAAAATTAACTGATTACCTTTTCAACTAAAACGTATCATATTTTATATATTTTTTAATTAAATTCCATTTTCTTTCTAGAAATTTCAAGGGCAATATTAATTTCTCATTTTCTAAAAACTATGAGCAATTTTATTTAGTTTGGTCGGTCGGTTGGTTGGTTGGTCGGTCGGTACCTATTGTTTTTACTTAATTACCCTTACTTAATTATAAATAAAATTTCTCCTAATAACTAATCAATTTCTGTGTTCAAGTAAAAACATATTAAAATAATCAATTTCCTTCTAAAATACGTTACCTTTTCTATTTTCTTTAGCTAAAATCTCTCTTTTTCCAATTAAATGACGGTCTTACTTAATTATAAATAAACAATTTCCCAATAACTAATCAATTTTTTTTTCAAGTAAAACATATTAAAATAATCAATTTTCTTTAAAAAAATATTACCTTTTCTATTTCCTTTAGCTAAAATGTAACGACCCGAAAAATTACGTGTAATTTATTTTATTAAAATATATTTTTAGTTGATTTTAATGTGTATTAGTTTATTTTTAATGCATTTAAACGCGTTATGATTTTTATTAAATAGGGAAATTATCCCATACGTGT
The DNA here is from genome assembly GCA_037693485.1 of Kitagawia praeruptora. NCBI lineage: Eukaryota > Viridiplantae > Streptophyta > Magnoliopsida > Apiales > Apiaceae > Kitagawia > Kitagawia praeruptora. Next base: position 90,639,565 of record CM075344.1, on the reverse strand, counting down.
TATGTGACTTCTGTGTATCATGGAATATTTTATTCTATTTTTCTGTAATTTTTATATTTTTAGAATACAGTTATTTCGCATTTTAATTTTCGGACCCAGCCCCTGTATTGAATTCGAGGCCCTGTTTTTCATAAAATTATTTTTATATAATAATGGGATGTTCAAAAATGTATTATGTTGTAATTTTTGTAAAATTCATAATTTTTGGGGAATTTTGACATTTATATTATATTTGTAAAACAAATATAAATTTTACATTTTTATCCCATAAAAATTATTTTTAAGGCTTACTAATTTTAATTGGGGGCTAAAAATATTTTTGGGGTATTAATTTTTGATTAATATAAATAGAAATCAGATTTAATTTTTTTTATTAATAAATCATAAAAATCAGTTTTTATAAATAAATAAAAATATTTTCTCTCTCCTGTTCTTGAGGATCAAAGCTGAAATTGAAGGTGTTATTGATATCGGATTTTGTTGTTCTTATACTCGAATCAAAGCTCTTGACCTCTAGTTTCTGTATCTGCAATCAATTTCAACAGAGGGTAATTTTCTGATTTTATATGATTTTTTCTTTAATCTGCAGAAATTAGGGTTCATGTAAGAATTAGGGTTTTTCATTTCTGAGATTTTCCAGATGTTTTGATGATGTTCATAGCTTCATATGGATGCCAGGAGTTCATATACATGATCAATTTCATCATTGAATCCATAGTTTGTTCAATTCGAAAATTAGGGTTCTTGAGCCTATTTTGGGGCTTTTTGATTGAGTGTTTTTCCAGTTGTTTTGATGATTCCAATAGCTTTAGATGATCATTTGGAGTCGATTTATGTGGTCAATTGAATCATTATGTTGCCGGATTGTGATATTCGAGTTTTAAAGTTTTAACCGAAACTTTGAATCAATTTTCCATCTTATTTGTTGATTTGTTGTAAGATTGGTTGACATGGGTAGTTTGTAAATGTTCTAAGCTTTGATTTAAGACCAAGAACGCAAGATTTGGATATCGATTTTGTCAAAAACGAATTTTTGGCCGGATAATTCTTTAAACTCGCCGGAATTATCTATATTTTGATCGGATTTTAAGATTTGTTAACTGGTTAGTGTAATGGTTGGTATGGTTATAATCAGCAGCTAGTTTAGAGTAAGTTTCGTATATAAATCGTAGCGAAAGGAGCGTTTTTATGGTCGCCGGAAGTTCGCCGGAAAATATTCCGGTGACCGGATTCTGGAGAAACCTCCATTGTTGGAGGTGGTGTTCTTCGAAGCATTCATACGAAGAACAGTGAGGATGGTGATGAATAGTAACCGTTTGATCTTAAAAATCTGAAAACATTTTCTGAAAAATGTTTTTGGGTCATATTTTTATAAAAAAATTCTAAAATTCAGATTTTTTTTTATGTATTATTATTTTAATTTCTAAAAATTTAATTTAATTAGTTAATTATTTTTAAATAATAATTTAATTGATTTAATTAATTGATTAATTCATTTTAATTGATTAATTATATTAATTAATTATTATTTAAATATATAATTGACTTCATTGAATTTAAATCTCTTTATTATAAAAGATTTATTATTTTTATGAGTTGATTAATAAATAATTAATTTGAATATTCAATTAATTTAATTATTAATTGAATTATTCTTATTAATTGCGTATTAATTAAACCGTTTATCCGTTTTCAACGAGAAAAGTATTTCTGAAATCAGAAAAATGACCCGGTTCTTATAAAAATAATTTTAAGTTAAAATTCAACTTTTAAATTTTGGTCGACTTTTTACCAAACCTTTTTATTGAGTCGATTATATCCGATAATTAGGGTTTTGACCCGTTTTCTGTTTTAAAAATATTGGATAAAATCTTTTCATGATCTGATCAAGCTTGCTATGTGATTATGTGAATTGCGTGTTATTATTCTTTGATTATCTATTAGTGATTTGTAAATATTCTATGAATAATTTGAGTGCTCTTTTATTTGTGAGCCGTATATGCTATGTGTTAATTGGTTATGTGACAGGTATATATGTATTTAATTCGAGGATTAATGATTATCTCTAGGGTTAATTATTGTCTTGAGGATTAATGACTTATTTCGAGGATTAATTGTTATCTCGAGGATTAATCGTGTCTTGAGGATTAATTGATTTTCATGTTTCTTTATTGAGGAATAAGATAAATGTTTTGAGGATTATTTATAGATTGAGCTGGACTAAGTTGAATGCATAAATGTTTAATTCGAGGATTAATTGGTAAATATTGACTTAGGTTTGTCAGCGGAGATAAGTAAATGTTTAATAAAGGAAGTTGGAGGTGGATGAAATATTTTTTTGTGGGTTATGAAGAAGATTGGAGATGGATGCAGTATTATTTGTGGATTGTAATGAAGAAGGTTGGAGATGAAAGTATTATTTAAGGAATTGCTGGTTTACTTGTGAGGTGTTTTAACACCGGGAAAACGTCTATGTTCAAAGGGGACATTTCCAATTATTCTCTTCCGACCGAGATATTGTAGACGCGCGGGCTCGAGGTCAACGGATCAGACTCGTGGTAATCGTAAGAGCATCAAACCAACGAATGATTGAAACAGAAGATTGTGATGCTGTAAAATAGAAGAAGATAGTTGTATTACTTCGGCGCTACGTAATAACAAAGGACCAGAGGCAAGTATTTTCTTTATCATCCTAAACACTGTTTATTTTATGTTTCATTGATTCATATCATGACGAATAGCTATTGTTCAGAGCTATTTGTGATTCTTAAATATTTTTGTGCGAACACAGTTGCTTGATATTGGTATCCTTGATGTGGGGAATTGTGTAAGAAAAACTCTTCATATCCTCATTATCGTAGTAATAATGGGATATGACCTGTATTTAAAACTAAGCATTTCCTGTTGAATTCGGAAATTGCTCTATTGGATTGGAAAATGGTAAAGCGTAGGAGGCCACATGTCGTAGTTGGTCCGGCTATATTTAAGGAGGATATGGTAACCATTCCATCTTCTTATAGGCTAACATTACTTGCCTATTTTGGGTACCCCAGAAATCCGAACTATACACACACGGAAAAAAAGAGAATACCGGTGGAGTATAGAGGGTCCCATTGCCTTAGAACCTGATCAGGGGGCAATGGTGTTTTAGTAAAGTGTATCCAATCCATATCGCCAGAATGGCTATTATATATTGTGAGTTGGCAGATGATTCATTTTTATGACATGCCAAATGATTTCAGTTATGGTGTTTTAGTAAAGTGTATCCAATCCATATCGCCAGAATGGCTATTATATATTGTGAGTTGGCAGATGATTCATTTTTATGACATGCCAAATGATTTCAGTTATGGTGTTTTAGTAAAGTGTATCCAATCCATATCGCCAGAATGGCTATTATATATTGTGAGTTGGCAGATGATTCATTTTTATGACATGCCAAATGATTTCAGTTATGGTTTGAATTATATCACAGTTGTTGATTCAGTTTCTCTATAAACTGTTATACATTTCAGTTGATTTTATGCCCCACTTATCCTGGTTTTATATCAAAAAAAATTTATACACTTGCTGAGCATTTCTTTCGCTCATACTTGCTGTTGTAAATCCTAACATTTCAGTAAGGTGGTTTGGCGAGATTTATTCGCTCAGTTCAGAAAGAGAAGAAGCGTGATGCTATTTCGAAGATGACTTGGCTCAGGATGTCTGGATTTAGAGTAAGATCTATTTTATATAATTGAGTTCTAATATTTATTATTATTATGTACTAGTCTAGTTGGCCTGGCGTACTTCTTATCGAAGTTACACCAGTGATTTAAGATTTGATCAAAGAGAATGTTGTAAAGAATGAATGTTTTTTTTTATCTAATGGAATTTGGATTCTTGTTTCTAGCCCTATAACCTTAAAAGATCTTGGTATGTTTGGGGTCACAGATGTTATATTTCCAGTGTTGGACAATCACAAGTGAATGATTATTGATAAACAGATGTTTTATTTTGAGGATTTTCGTGACAACCAAATCTCCTGACCCCGGATTTGGGGGGTGTCACAGTTGGTATCAGAGCTGAGGTTATAGTAAACTAGAAACGAGAGTGTGTAGGAGTGTGTATAGCTAAGTAAGGAACGTCAGAACTCATATAGAGTTCCTGTTGGACTATTGGATATAGTACCAATTAGTAAGTTAAGATTGGAGTACTCGTTTGAGATAGTTGTGCTGAACTGGATAGATCGCCTGGCGATTGGAGATGTCTACTGTGGAATCTTCAGAGATTATTACGAGTTGACGATGCCAAACGATATCGATATCCTTAAAACGTGGAAAGGTGGAGGCTTAAATTCGAATGATGAGCTATCGAAGGAATTGGCAAAGAAGGCATAAGTAGAGACCTTGGCAATACCTTTCCTTTCTATGAATTATTTTGATTTCCCTCTTAAAGAGGTATTCGTTAAAAGATATATCTCATCTTCTAAACAAGTGACATTTTGACACTTGTGTTCAGTCTCCATTTTGAATCTCAATTGTTTTAGTGGTTACTATGAAACCTATTTCTAAATTTCTGAGACTTTCAACTTTTTGTTTTCTCCAATGATTAATAACCTTATTTGCAATATAGTACCACTTGTTCGGTACTTTCTTCTTGGTTCTTCTTTTCGGAAAATAACAAATTTGGAATTCCTTTCATATTTCTCTACTCCTACTGAGACGAACAACCCTATTTATAGGGGACACCAGGTATATCTGTCTGTGTGATAGAAGTTGGATGGGACGCCATCACTGGTGTGTTGTGTATTACAAGAAGGCTGATCACCTTTAATTGTAAATGTCGGAGCTAAGACACACAACGTCGGGTTCATGTGATCATATTGATCTCTCAGTTATTCTTTCATTTCAAATCAGGTTGCTTTAAAAATTCATAAAATTCATAACCACAATTGTGGGACATTTGCTATGATACGGAATCTGTTCTCTCCAAAATTTCATGATTCTTGTTATCGCTATTGAATTTCAAGGGTATGCCAATCAGGTCAGGATAAGCGAAATTCGCTGATAGAAATTAGATTCGCAACGGAATCGCCAAGAGTAAGAACGCGTCCTAAAATGATTAGAATATCAGTGACATATCAATGGAATCAATTCTCTCTCTCTCTCTCTCTATCAAGGATATTATGTTAATGGAAAGTTGGTCGAGCCATATTTGAAACGAATAATGATGGGTTGTAAGACTCCCGTGATAACTGTGTCAGACAGAGACCCTATAGTTAAATTGAGATTTTGGAGAAGTTGTTTACGAAGGAACATTATCCCTAGTTTTGTAAAGCAAGTATTGATGATGAAGGAGTTAAGGAACCTCACTAGTTGCCTTAGTTGATTCCGAGGACGGAATCCTTATAAGGGGGGAAGTCTGTAACGACCCGAAAAATTACGTGTAATTTATTATATTAAAATATATTTTTAGTTGATTTTAATGTGTATTAGTTTATTTTTAATGCATTTAAACGCGTTATGATTTTTATTAAATAGGGAAATTATCCCATACGTGTTATGTGACTTCTGTGTATCATGGAATATTTTATTCTATTTTTCTGTAATTTTTATATTTTTAGAATACAGTTATTTCGCATTTTAATTTTCGGACCCAGCCCCTGTATTGAATTCGAGGCCCTGTTTTTCATAAAATTATTTTTATATAATAATGGGATGTTCAAAAATGTATTATGTTGTAATTTTTGTAAAATTCATAATTTTTGGGGAATTTTGACATTTATATTATATTTGTTTACAAATATAAATTTTACATTTTTATCCCATAAAAATTATTTTTAAGGCTTACTAATTTTAATTGGGGGCTAAAAATATTTTTGGGGTATTAATTTTTGATTAATATAAATAGAAATCAGATTTAATTTTTTTTATTAATAAATCATAAAAATCAGTTTTTATAAATAAATAAAAATATTTTCTCTCTCCTGTTCTTGAGGATCAAAGCTGAAATTGAAGGTGTTATTGATATCGGATTTTGTTGTTCTTATACTCGAATCAAAGCTCTTGACCTCTAGTTTCTGTATCTGCAATCAATTTCAACAGAGGGTAATTTTCTGATTTTATATGATTTTTTCTTTAATCTGCAGAAATTAGGGTTCATGTAAGAATTAGGGTTTTTCATTTCTGAGATTTTCCAGATGTTTTGATGATGTTCATAGCTTCATATGGATGCCAGGAGTTCATATACATGATCAATTTCATCATTGAATCCATAGTTTGTTCAATTCGAAAATTAGGGTTCTTGAGCCTATTTTGGGGCTTTTTGATTGAGTGTTTTTCCAGTTGTTTTGATGATTCCAATAGCTTTATATGATCATTTGGAGTCGATTTATGTGGTCAATTGAATCATTATGTTGCCGGATTGTGATATTCGAGTTTTAAAGTTTTAACCGAAACTTTGAATCAATTTTCCATCTTATTTGTTGATTTGTTGTAAGATTGGTTGACATGGGTAGTTTGTAAATGTTCTAAGCTTTGATTTAAGACCAAGAACGCAAGATTTGGATATCGATTTTGTCAAAAACGAATTTTTGGCCGGATAATTCTTTAAACTCGCCGGAATTATCTATATTTTGATCGGATTTTAAGATTTGTTAACTGGTTAGTGTAATGGTTGGTATGGTTATAATCAGCAGCTAGTTTAGAGTAAGTTTCGTATATAAATCGTAGCGAAAGGAGCGTTTTTATGGTCGCCGGAAGTTCGCCGGAAAATATTCCGGTGACCGGATTCTGGAGAAACCTCCATTGTTGGAGGTGGTGTTCTTCGAAGCATTCATACGAAGAACAGTGAGGATGGTGATGAATAGTAACCGTTTGATCTTAAAAATCTGAAAACATTTTCTGAAAAATGTTTTTGGGTCATATTTTTATAAAAAAATTCTAAAATTCAGATTTTTTTTTATGTATTATTATTTTAATTTCTAAAAATTTAATTTAATTAGTTAATTATTTTTAAATAATAATTTAATTGATTTAATTAATTGATTAATTCATTTTAATTGATTAATTATATTAATTAATTATTATTTAAATATATAATTGACTTCATTGAATTTAAATCTCTTTATTATAAAAGATTTATTATTTTTATGAGTTGATTAATAAATAATTAATTTGAATATTCAATTAATTTAATTATTAATTGAATTATTCTTATTAATTGCGTATTAATTAAACCGTTTATCCGTTTTCAACGAGAAAAGTATTTCTGAAATCAGAAAAATGACCCGGTTCTTATAAAAATAATTTTAAGTTAAAATTCAACTTTTAAATTTTGGTCGACTTTTTACCAAACCTTTTTATTGAGTCGATTATATCCGATAATTAGGGTTTTGACCCGTTTTCTGTTTTAAAAATATTGGATAAAATCTTTTCATGATCTGATCAAGCTTGCTATGTGATTATGTGAATTGCGTGTTATTATTCTTTGATTATCTATTAGTGATTTGTAAATATTCTATGAATAATTTGAGTGCTCTTTTATTTGTGAGCCGTATATGCTATGTGTTAATTGGTTATGTGACAGGTATATATGTATTTAATTCGAGGATTAATGATTATCTCTAGGGTTAATTATTGTCTTGAGGATTAATGACTTATTTCGAGGATTAATTGTTATCTCGAGGATTAATCGTGTCTTGAGGATTAATTGATTTTCATGTTTCTTTATTGAGGAATAAGATAAATGTTTTGAGGATTATTTATAGATTGAGCTGGACTAAGTTGAATGCATAAATGTTTAATTCGAGGATTAATTGGTAAATATTGACTTAGGTTTGTCAGCGGAGATAAGTAAATGTTTAATAAAGGAAGTTGGAGGTGGATGAAATATTTTTTTGTGGGTTATGAAGAAGATTGGAGATGGATGCAGTATTATTTGTGGATTGTAATGAAGAAGGTTGGAGATGAAAGTATTGTTTAAGGAATTGCTGGTTTACTTGTGAGGTGTTTTAACACCGGGAAAACGTCTATGTTCAAAGGGGACATTTCCAATTATTCTCTTCCGACCGAGATATTGTAGACGCGCGGGCTCGAGGTCAACGGATCAGACTCGTGGTAATCGTAAGAGCATCAAACCAACGAATGATTGAAACAGAAGATTGTGATGCTGTAAAATAGAAGAAGATAGTTGTATTACTTCGGCGCTACGTAATAACAAAGGACCAGAGGCAAGTATTTTCTTTATCATCCTAAACACTGTTTATTTTATGTTTCATTGATTCATATCATGACGAATAGCTATTGTTCAGAGCTATTTGTGATTCTTAAATATTTTTGTGCGAACACAGTTGCTTGATATTGGTATCCTTGATGTGGGGAATTGTGTAAGAAAAACTCTTCATATCCTCATTATCGTAGTAATAATGGGATATGACCTGTATTTAAAACTAAGCATTTCCTGTTGAATTCGGAAATTGCTCTATTGGATTGGAAAATGGTAAAGCGTAGGAGGCCACATGTCGTAGTTGGTCCGGCTATATTTAAGGAGGATATGGTAACCATTCCATCTTCCTATAGGCTAACATTACTTGCCTATTTTGGGTACCCCAGAAATCCGAACTATACACACACGGAAAAAAAGAGAATACCGGTGGAGTATAGAGGGTCCCATTGCCTTAGAACCTGATCAGGGGGCAATGGTGTTTTAGTAAAGTGTATCCAATCCATATCGCCAGAATGGCTATTATATATTGTGAGTTGGCAGATGATTCATTTTTATGACATGCCAAATGATTTCAGTTATGGTGTTTTAGTAAAGTGTATCCAATCCATATCGCCAGAATGGCTATTATATATTGTGAGTTGGCAGATGATTCATTTTTATGACATGCCAAATGATTTCAGTTATGGTGTTTTAGTAAAGTGTATCCAATCCATATCGCCAGAATGGCTATTATATATTGTGAGTTGGCAGATGATTCATTTTTATGACATGCCAAATGATTTCAGTTATGGTTTGAATTATATCACAGTTGTTGATTCAGTTTCTCTATAAACTGTTATACATTTCAGTTGATTTTATGCCCCACTTATCCTGGTTTTATATCAAAAAAAATTTATACACTTGCTGAGCATTTCTTTCGCTCATACTTGCTGTTGTAAATCCTAACATTTCAGTAAGGTGGTTTGGCGAGATTTATTCGCTCAGTTCAGAAAGAAGCGTGATGCTATTTCGAAGATGACTTGGCTCAGGATGTCTGGATTTAGAGTAAGATCTATTTTATATAATTGAGTTCTAATATTTATTATTATTATGTACTAGTCTAGTTGGCCTGGCGTACTTCTTATCGAAGTTACACCAGTGATTTAAGATTTGATCAAAGAGAATGTTGTAAAGAATGAATGTTTTTTTTTATCTAATGGAATTTGGATTCTTGTTTCTAGCCCTATAACCTTAAAAGATCTTGGTATGTTTGGGGTCACAGATGTTATATTTCCAGTGTTGGACAATCACAAGTGAATGATTATTGATAAACAGATGTTTTATTTTGAGGATTTTCGTGACAACCAAATCTCCTGACCCCGGATTTGGGGGGTGTCACATAAAATCTATATTTTTCCAATTATATGGCCGGTCGGTTGGTTGGTTGGTCGGTCGGTACCTATTATTTTTACTTAATTACCCTTACTTAATTGTAAATAAAATTTCCCCTAATAACTAATCAATTTATGTTTTCAAGTAAAACATATTAAAATAATCATTTTTTCTTGCATTTTAAATTTTTACTAATCGAGAAAACTAAATATACAACTCAGTTGCATTTTAAATTTTACTAATAGTGGAAATTAAATATCACTAACAAAATGTAATAAAAATTCGTATACAACGAATAATATCCGTTAGATTTTTAGTTAAAAATTATAACTATTATATACTTATATAAAGGATAAACGAGGGGATCTAAACCTTATCCTTCATTTTTTTATTAATAATATAATTAATGATAATTAGCCGATTGCCTTTTTCAGTTAAAAGATGTTTACTTATAATTGATATGATATTACCTTTTATAAATACCTAAAATATCATATCTTCCAATCAATAATTTTTTTCTCTCTAATCAGCATTTGGAGCGACCCAATTGGATCAACCCAAATCTAAACCTCTACTATTATCATTCATTTTTTTTATTAATAATATAATTAATGATAATTAGCTGATTGCCTTTTTCAATTGAAAGATGTTTACTTATAATTGATGATATTACCTTTTATAAATACCTAAAATATCATATCTTCCAATCAATAAATTTTTTCTCTCTAATTAAAACACGTTGACTTTTAATTTAAAACATAATATTGCAATAATTAATACATACCCAAAAATATGACACCATATCTTCTAACCATTAACAAAATATAATAAAAATTCGTATACAACGAATAATAACCTTTAGATTTTTAGTTAAAAATTAGAACTGTTAGATCTAATGATTAAATATATTACATGATTAAATTTATTTACTAATTGCATATCCAAAAATATGACATCGTATCTTCTAACCACTAACAAAATATAATAAAAATTCGTATACAACGAATAATATCCGTTAGATTTTTAGTTAAAATTAGAACTGTTAGATCTAATGATTAATTATGTTACATGATTAAATTTAGAGAAAAAAGCCCCTGAGGTTACCTCAGGAGAGTTACCTGAGATTGTAGTGTAAATACACTATGGCATTTTTGTAAATATTGAAAACTTTCTAAAAAAATCCTGTAATTACAATTACACCCTCGTGCATTAATATGGGAATCTTAATTACCTCAGGTAATTTTCCTGAGGTAACCTCAGGAACATCAAACCTTTAAATTTATTTACTAAAATTTCAAGGTTCGAATTCCGTCAATGATAATATTATCCTTCATTTTTTTAATCTTCTTTATTTCTTTGATGCCCCTTTTTACCATTACACAGCATTTGGAGCGACCCAATTTAGATTGGATCGACCCAAATCTAAACATATACTATTCTTTGCCATTATACAACATTTGGAGTAACCCAATTGGATCGACCCAAATCTAAACCTCTACTATTGTCCTTTATTTTTTTTATCTTCTTTATTTCTTTGATTCTCCTTTTTGTCATTACTCAAATCTATCTCTGTCATTTTTCACCTTCAAGTCCAAGCCGCTCAAATCTTCACACTGCTGGATTTTGATGCATGTTTGCACTTTTCAGATTTGAAAGATGGGTTTTTCACCAAATTAACACCTCAAACCCCTGAAGTAAGGTTAAGGTATGTGTACTAGACCTCCGTATGGGTCATATATGCTTGGTTCCGGTTTTTAGTTTGGCCGTAAGAGTTAAGTTTTTATTGATTTCACAGTATTAAAAATTGGACAGGATAATATTTGTTTGGTTTTGATTTTGGTTTGGAATTTAAGAATTAAAGTTTTAATGAATTACCCGATGTTATAATAATATACAGGACACTAGAAAGGTACCTTTAAAATATTTTCTTGGCCTTTCAATTTCCGATTTTACATGTCATAATAACAAAGGTAGTTGGAAAGATTACCAGTTAATAACAATGACACAGTACAGACCATGTTATTTGTAAATAATTTTGGGACTCAATTTGATACTTATAGACATTATTTTGTTTTCAAGCAAGTTTATGTTCTTTATGGATTTGTTCAACTTAAGGTTCATGGGGTAGACATGCTACGTACCAGAAGGTCTTATGGAATAGCATACTTTTTATCGGATGTCTCCGAAGGGACTATGGAATAGCATACTTAGAAGCTCAGACCCACGTCACAAGCCTCACCCTCTAGGTCAGGCAACATTGCTCTTATTTATGCTCTAAATATCTTCTTTACTCGCGTTCAATTTCACTTAATATATGATCTCATATTTAGCACTTTCACTTGAGCTCCATATTATAATATAAAAGCACTAACTTTTCCCTTTTTTAGTTTAGTTGGCTTTTTGAGAGAATAGGTAGTGGAAAATGTGATTGTTATAATTTGTAATCATACATTATTTGAAGATAAAAGTGAATAAGTGAGCTTCTTGCGGAGACCTGTGTTTTTGGTAAACAGTATTATCCTTCATTTTTTTTAATCTTCTTTATTTCTTTAATGTCCCTTTTTGTCATTACACAGCATTTGGAGCGACCCAATTTAGATTGGAACAAAAAATTCTATTATGATATTGTACTTATTTTCAGTAATGTTGTAGTACTACGATTGCACCTTCAGCCTTTCTCTTCTCCTCTAGCTACATAATTTTAAATATTGAAAACAAAATACAATACAAGAAGAAGTTTGCATTTATAAATATAGATTACAAGCAGAGAGAGATGTTTAGTTATAGATAGACTACATAGCAACAACATAAGTGATAAAAAGAAAGACGTTAGTTACAGATAGAATACATAGCAGCAACATAAGTGATAAAAAGAAAGATGGTCCACATGATGATCAAGCTAATGACGTATTGAAGTAATTAGTCACAGATACATAGCAGCAACATAAGTGATAAAAAGAAAGATGGTCCACATGATGATCAAGCTAATGACGTATTGAAGTAATTAGCAAGCCTGAACCACATAAGCAACTTCCATTTTATAGGTATTGTTTATCATAACGTGGGTAATGGGTTTATGTATTCCCATTAATTTTATTTTTGGTCACCCCTCTAAGTTGATCACAAAAAAATTAACAACCCATCAAAATAAGTAGTTTAAAAATATATTCGAATTCAAATTATTATATTCGTTTCAATAAGAACATACTTTTAATATAATAAAGTCAATAAAATAAAAATTCAACAATTTCAGAAAACGAGAGCCATGGTGAAATACCTTAATTTGAACATAAACTATAAATCTACTAGAATATTTATCTGATATTTTGGCTTGCTTATTTAATTGTATAATTTACTTATTTTTAATAAAAGAATCTATATTAATAATATATATACACTGTATTTTCATACATGAATTTACTAATACAGTTTAATGGTCACGCTCTGATGATAATGAGAACAGTGAGAACACTACATTTCAAGCTATTTTAAAGGGCCTCGCTAGGGGCATCTTCACAAAAAAAGTCTTATAATTCTACCCTCTATCCATTCATAAAAAAAATTAACAAAAAAAATTAAAATGAGAACAGTGAGAACACATATTCGCTACATTTCAAGCTATTTTAAAGGGCCCCGCTAGGGGCATCTTCAAATAAAATTCTTATAATTCTACCCTCTATCCATTCTTAAAAAAAATTGACAAAAAAACTTAAAAATTGCTTGAAATGTGGTCTTATTGTTCTCCAACATTTACATATTATATTAACTATGAAGTCTCATAGTTAATAGAATATGTTATTGATATTATATGAGGTTTAATGTTTTGGAGCCATTGGGGTGAAGGGATTATCATTTTCACATTTGAATAATGAAGACAATTTATTATTGTTTTCAATTAGAGAACAATATTTGTAAAAATATTTATTACTTTTATTGCAGATTTGATGGATTAATTAAATTTTCAACATTGTTAAAATAGAATTGTATGCTACTTTTTTATATAAATTTTAGCATATCATTATTTTATTAAATACTTATATAACTGTATATAATATCTTTCTAAGAATTGATTATTTATATAATTGCATACAATATTTTTTTAAGAAATCAATCAAATTTGTTAAATTTTTGGTATTGTCAATTTAAATTAAATAAGATGTTTTAAGAAATCAATCAAATTTGTTAAATTTTGGTTATTATCATTTTAAATTAAATAAGATGCCGTGTACGAAGTACGGGCAAAATGCTAGTAACGAATAATGATCGCTAGATTTTCTTTGTAATAAATAAGAATCGCTAGATCTAATGATTTAAATATTTTACATTTTTTTGTCAAAGATTTAAATATTTAATATGATTAAATTACTTTACTAAATATTCAAGTTTCGAATTCCGTCAACAACATATTTAACTTCAAATTTCAAAATGTCAGTTTTAAACCATGTTTATCATTAATTAAATTTATATAAATTATTTAAATTAAAGTTAAAATAATTATTGAGAATAATAATTATATAAAAATACAATTGTAAAATAAATAAATTTATTACATATCAAAAGAAACCTTGCACAGCTAGCTAGTATATACAAAACAGAATATCATTCATAATGTGTCGTCGTGAAACAGGAAGTCATAATTTTCCTTTTTGAATCTTATTTGTTAGTAACAAATCCAAATCACAAAGCCAATTACTACTTTCCATCTACTAGCTAGTCGGAAGCCTTCCCAGCCAGGCAAACAGCTCCACCATGATTCTTGTTCCAAAAGCATGTGCCATGGAGATGATGATCATTCTCTTGCAGTGTCCTTGAAAGGGGATGACAGGTGGTTAAGATTATGCTCTAGCAGCTAAGTGTACTCCATGCAAGTATATGGAATCATAAATGCATGAATCATGACAAAAGCAATTCACAGACGGCATGGCCTCACTGGTACTTCTAATAAAATAAATAGTATACGTATGTCCTAAATTTTGCACATAAAACTGAGATATTGTCGGGGTTATTACTAGTTTGCAGCCTTCATGAAAACCTTACATTGATGCGGCCGGTGGGGGACAAATTGCCAAAAGAATTAGAAACAAGCATCTGACCATAACTACAAAGTACCACATTTTGTCAATCTTTAGTTGCTCCGGTCATAGAGATGATCGTGGCAATTTCATTTTTTGATACAGATGGTCTTTCTTATCGTTAACTTGCTAATAAATGCTTCAAGTATATACCCTGACTTTGCTTGAAGTCGGGTAAAGCCTCACTCAGCAGTCAGCAGTCAGCGGTCATCACTCATCATCAGTATGGATGTCCGGAAGATTAGGGGAACATTAGTGAGCTGACAGACAAGATTGTGAATCGTGATCCCCTTAAAAAAACCATGTTTATAATCCAGATGTATCATATTAAAAGTAGATATTTCTAAAATTGTGTTGACAAGCTCATTATTATAATCTGTCTGAGAGTTAAAAGAACACGGGGCTCACTGTATGAATTGGTTTAAATACTACATAGCTAAGAGCGTATAATTGTCATGGATATGCAACGAAATAACCAGAAATGATATTAGTCAGCTTACAATTCAAGTAATAAATCTCAACTACAAACAATCAACCACTTATCTATAAGTCAATACCCTATTTTTTTTACATCTCTACTTCAGCTCCAAAATGTACAAAGCTCACAAAATACAAGAATCCACATATTTAAGAATTCAACACCACCCAGCACTGTCTTCATTAATTAACAAAAGATTACAAATGCACGTAATTGTGGGATTTGAGTTACGTTGTAAGAATATCTGGGATACCAGTAGAATGAGCTCCAATTACTTTACCACCAACATCAGGAAAAATTTCATGTCCAGGTAAAGAACCCACATTTCCATCAACATCAATATGAAGAGGATACTTAAGAAGATGGCCCTGCAAAGGGGTAAAGGTATCAGTTGTGTAACGTTTCCAATTATCTTCAGCAACACCATTCACTCTCTTCACACATTCTAAAGTTTCTGGAGTCATAAAGCAATCTTCGAACATTCCAAGGTGCTCGGCCCATAGTGACAATCTGTATCCATATACCTGGATAGATAACGGTATCATATCAGCAGAAACAACCAGACAGTACAGTGCTCAATGATAGTAATATATCATGCAGAGAGTTTGACGGCTACGGAGCATATTAAACTTGCTCCAAGCAATACAGTTATATTTAAATGAAAAACTTTTCTATGTTCAGTTTGTTTTATAGTGACATCAAACTGAAATCATGAAAAAAGAAAGAAAAAGGTGAATTAGCAATGCATTCATCTCTAATGTAATGTTTACATATAAGTTTTAAAGAGCATAATACGATTTAACTTTTGCGTGGTTCCACGGGATTCTGTAAATAATAGTGGAGTGACAGCCAAAACATTATGCAGGATCAAGTCAACTGGTAAGACTATATTGTTGCTTTAAACAGAAAAGAAAGGCAAACCTGGCCTTGGGGATGCTTCTTTGCAGCCCAAGTGTGATGGGGTTGATATGCACCCATGGCTATTTCAGTGTCCTTTGTACCAGCCAAAGATCTCTGATTAATATTAGCAGATCCCACAATCACATATTCGTCATCAACAATCATCCCCTTGGCATGCACATAAATCATGAACCGCTGAAACTTCTGTGCACTGGAAACCTAAAGACATAAGCAAGATCAACTTTTCAGGTTGCAAGGTTTTAAAATTTTTCTGCTCAGCCTATATGCCTACAACCATCACCGAAATTCCCAAAAACACTGATGACTGATTTATTTGCTTGTAGAGTTATGCTCTGGTCCTTTAACATGAGGTTTTGTGTGGAAATTCCTTTATAAACAGAATTGTGTGGTGATCTTGGCTATTTGAGCTATACTAATTGCTGAATACCTGAGAGGCTTAAAATCGAAATGCTATTAGAGAAACTTTTAGTTTCATTTATTTACTTAAAGCTAATTACATTTTTTGATATTATGAAATAATTAAAATACTTTTTTGGGTTCATGAGGAGCTATAGTTGACCAAGCAGGTACTAAAATAATGATTTTAGCACATGATTCTTGTAGGTTTCTTGAAAAAATCATGGTAACTTTCCCAGCACCCCACTAGGTGACCAAAAGAGACTATAGCTCCGCCAAACACAGAAAGGAATTCCCTAGACATCAGTGACTACATTTCATAGTTGTTTCCACATACTTGAGTATTTAAATATTGCCATATGCTGAAATTTATAAAATATCTAGCAATACCTGAATAGAATCTGTAGAATTTTGACTAGCTTCCTTTGGAATTTCTTCCCGATTGCCTAGGCAATAGAAGTTAAGATAGTCGCATGGATGGGAGTCCACGAGTTGCGCGGACTTGAGTTCCTGAGCAACCATGGAGTACATTGCTTGCATTGTTTGGCTCTGCAAATCATTTTCCTTAGTAATATGATACATAATGCTAGTCTACTAGTAACGAGAATGGTCATATTTTTTGCTAAATAACAAAAATAATCATATTACTTACCAGAATGTTTCTTTTCCTTTTACAATAAAAAAGATATATAACATACAAAACACATGTATAAATATTTGCATCATGCAAATTGCATGTAATATTTATTAAGACAATATATGCTCGATATCTGGTTCTAAATTCCTAATATAGTATCAGAAAAAACTAAAAAAGGGCTCTGCAATCACATTGAATCTTACAAAGTGAACCCTCTAAAGCACTTTCCAAATATGAAAAAAAGCAAAGAACACCACTATACATATTCAAAAAGAGTGGCGTAAATTTTTTGCCTCACAACGCAACCTTCGAAACCATATTTAAACTATAAAATAAATTATAACTTATTTTGTATTGTTGCCACTCCGGTGTACTATATTTAGTTGTGCAGATCGAGCAGGATAATCTACTTATTTTCTTGGCTGTAGAACTTGTTTGTATATTTAGAATTATTTATATATGTGTGCATATATATATACATAGGGTTTTATATCAAAGTGGCCACCCATTCCACTCGAATCTATCAAGTAGACCACTCATTCAAAAACGATATCATTTAAATCATTAAAATCATAATAAATATCAAAGTGGCCACCCATTATAGTACTCGGGAAGTAAAAGTAATTTTTCATCGAGTTCTACACATTTTTCTTGAATATTACTATAATCAAATGAAAGGATATGAATTCTAGTATTTTTGATAATATATTTAGAATTTAAAAAGTTTATTTACTATTTATTTTTAATTAAAACAAGGAAAATGACAATAAAATAAAAATAAATAGTAAAAGAATTTTTAAAAATCTAAATATATTATCAAAAATACTAGAATTATTAACCTTTCGTTTGGTTATGGAAGCATTCAAGAAAAATGTGTAGAACTCGATGAAAAATTACTTTTACTTCCCGAGTACTATAATGGGTGGCCACTTTGATATTTATTATGACTTTAATGATTCAAATGATATCGTTTTTGAATAGGTGGTCTATTTGATAGATTCGAGTGGAATGGGTGGCCACTTTGATATAAAACCCCATATACATATAAATACACACAGTCACACACACACACATGCCCAGACATACAAGACAGTGTTGAGAGAGATATAGATTTGATACTGGTGATTCTAATTGCCAATTTCACAATTGAAAACTAAGATAGGATCACACCTGATGTTTTCAAACTGCAGCAAATAAATCCAACATTGTATCTAAAACCATATTATATTAAAGATAAGCACAGTGGTTAGAGTTGGATGCTTCAGATGGGATAAAAGAGTTCTGTGTAGTCACCTATGTGCTACACATGCCTGCACGGGCCTTGATTTATCTCAACTATACCAGTCGGAACATATACAAATAGCAAATGCAATAATATAAATATGTTGGTATAATGCTACCAAGGATCCGTTTCTTATACCGAATGAATCAGAAATCATTTTGTCCCGCAAGTTATGTTGATTGCTACCAGATAAAAAAGAAATACATTACCTGCCAAAAGAGAATCTCTTGCATAGTGGCAGTAGTGGGAATACCCTCAGGCCACATTGGCATGACAACATATACTGCAAATCTCTCCTTAGCTTTAATTTTACTAGCAATTTTTAGTGCTAACTCCATGGGGATCAGATTTTCAGCCCCTGGGCGCGCAAAGGCAAAGCAAAAATAATCTTTAGAATAGAACTAATAAATACAAAAATATACAATGCACACTATAGAATGGTGTAATTTGTATGCAATAACCATCCTGTATGGAAAAGCACCAGTAAGATACGAAAAACTAATAAAAAATAGGCAACAACAGCCTTCCAGGACTAGATATAATTCCTCATTAAAGAAGCATATCAATCATTATGGTAACAAGAAAAGTTATGAGCGGGATCTAGTAACAACATAGTATATCTAGCATAAGAGGTCAATGATTAAAGCCTCAATATGTGTGTTTGTGTATTTAGACTTCTGTAATTAATTAATTAATTCCAGAAAAAAAAGGCTCGGTTTAATAGGAGACTAGCCCCACTTATACTAATACACGGGGAAAAATGTGCCCTACAAGATTTTAAGAATCACACTTTTCAAGGGCATGCAAAAATGTTGCGCAAGACAACTGCAAGATGTCGCGTTGGCCCAGTTATAGGTGTTCAATTCATGACAAAGGTCATGAGTTCGACTCTCGTATCCGACATGCAGGAGGTCATTTTCTATAAACAACCTCTCTACTCTCTTGAGTAGGAGTAAGGCCGCGTACATCCCACCCTCCTCAAACCCCGCTCTTCGAGCACGATAGGTGAGTAAGTTTGAAATTGAAAAGCAGCAAAAGAAATACCTGAATCTTTGTATGCCGGCCATGCATACGATCCTCCGATGAAATATTGATTTTCTATATAAATGTAATGCTTAGCAGATCGAATTGCTTGAATATATGCTGTTTGAATGCTTTTGTCTATCACCTGGTTTTTGGCTGAGATAAGGTTCTGCAGTGAAGTTATATGTATAAAAACACACTTTAATTAGGACCGAGATTTGATATTAGGCCGATTACAAATTTCCATTACTTTTCCAGTCCCCACATCAGTAAGCACTAAACACACACGATAGTATAAGATATTAAAGATGGCTCCCGGTCCCTGGCAAACGTATGCCAGGGACCTCTTATTCAACATACGGTTTTTGGACCGTTGGATGGTTGATCCAACGGCTGTGATTTAAAAAAAAACATCGTACCGCATAAACTTTATGCGGTACGGGGTAATTACCAAAATGCCCCCCTGTTTTCACATAAAAAATCTACTGTTCACCGTACCGCAGAAAGTTTCTGCGGTACGTGAACAATAGGGACATTTTGGTAATTACTCCGTACCGCATAAAGTTTATGCGGTACGGTGCGAATTTTTTTTTTAAATCAGAGCCGTTGGATCAACGATCCAACGGCTTAAAAGCCGTATGCTAAATAACCCGTCCCTGGCATGCGTTTGCCAGGGACCGGGACCCATTAAAGATTGTAATGAAAACAATTAATAGAGACAAGCTGCTTGCACATGCATGTGTATACACACACCAACACACAAAAAAGATACAGTATATATAATAGAAGGATATATAGTTCACACAGCAACCTGATCCTGAGCAACATCAACGCTGTTGGGAAATCCCTTTACCGATGCTGAGTCTATGGATCGGAATATCTGCATAGAATACAAAAAAAATTAGATTACAGTAAAACTGACACATGCTTAGTAGGACATAGAAACAATACAAAAGAACAGTACACATACCTGCACATGCCAGTTTTCAGGATGATCTTCCCTGCAAACATGTAATGCGGGATCTTCATCAGGAACGACTGTGTATTTACCATCTTTTGGAACAGGCATAGATGGACTGAGTATCCATGAGATACGTTCTATCTTTATCAGAGCATCATCACTCCATCGAGCAATTTTTTTCTTAAGTAAACTGAATTCCCTCCACCTTGTAGATTTTTTCCAGCGCTGCTCAAAGTTCAAGAGGACATCATAGGCTGCAGGACCGTCTATTCTACAATGCAAGTCATGCCATGGCTGTCTTGGAGCCTTCGTTCCTGCCTAGTAAAGAAAATACATATAATATTACTGGACAAGGTGGCATAAGCAATAATTTCAATAAATTCGAGTAAAGTTTAGACAAAGATGTGTATGAATTAAACGCCATGAGCAAGATAAATTATACTATTGCGAAAGCCAAAAAGCTTGTAATTGGTCTCGATAATGGAATTTTCTCATTTTGATTATACTGTCATCAGCATTATCTAAAGAACGCTGGAGATGAAACAACATGGATCAATGAATGATAACCTCCCCCTCACCCCCTCCCTCGCTCTCCTCCCTCCCTCTCCCTCTCCCTCTCTCGATATATATGAACAATTAAAATATTCAATACTGGGATGAACTGATGAAGTATGCAGAAAAAAATACTGAAGCAAAACAATTTGAATATGCAATATGACTAGAGTACACATACATTAAAAAGTGTGGAAAATCATAATCTTGCAATAACCATCAAATCCCAAAAAAGGACTAAAAAATTCCAACTAGTTACTGGGGAACCACTTACTGGGAATGTAGGCTGATGGTAATCACCCTCAAATACAGTATCAAGATCTTTGAATATGCGATGCTGGGGCGTATCATACCGACCGTCACACAGATCAAGACCACCTAAAAATGCTGTAATCTTTCGATTATTACCAGATGCCTGGGTATCTACAAGCACACACTTCTGATGGTGTGTAAATGCAGTTCCAACAATCTACAAAGAAAGCCATAGAAGATTATTTAACAATTATGCTGTCTAAAGGATGCTCTAAGATCATGAAAATTATCTAGAATAGGTGAACCAAAAATCAAATATGTACATATAATAGAGATGAGTTGCTTTGACTTCTCATATTATCAATACATTGTTCAAGATCGTAATCATGCATCTACCGTCATAAGTAATTATGAACAATTCTATGTACACCCCTCCATCTCGCTATAACATGTGAATCTTCTGGTTGCATATTGGCACAATTTGAGAATAAACCAATATATAAAAACAAGTTATAAATGGTAACTATTGTAAAAATGTCAATTCCATCACATTATAATTTTAATCTTTGCTAGAAATATTCTTAACAGGTAACATTAAGAAATAAGGGCAAGTATAATGAGTCCTCCTAAGACCTAGGGATGGATACACAAATGATAAAATCAGATTACAACAAAGTCCTGTCTAAGGTATATCAACAGAGATAAAAATTTAAGCTTACTACAATAATACAGTCCTTACGCATATATGTATAAACTATTGCTTTATCCACATACAAAAGGTGTTATGACATAGTTTATTATCAATGTATCTACAAATCAGAAATTTAGGCCTGCCTGCTGTTTGAGAAAGCCAAGCTTGCTACTTCCATAACGAGGTGCAAGCACACAAGTCACAGATGAATGCTTGAAAAACTTCTTGGTCTCCTCATCATGTGTCTGCATCACTCCTTCCTGCATTGTCAATTGAAATCATCATCTATATGCATATGATAAATACATTCGGAGTTGTACTAGTTTTACATATCCAAAATGTGATTTAAAAATACGTGCAAGTTGTCAAACTATACTTTCGATATGTATGCGGCATGTACGTAAACTATGCTCATGTTTAATAATTTAAATAACTTCATGAACGATAATGTAAGAATGCAAGATCAAACTGAACGAGGACAGCCATATCAGATGTTGTCAATCAGATTAAGGGTAAAACTACCTACTATTTGAGATAATTATGCGGCACATGCCTCATGTGTCACAACTCATGATATACCATGGTTATTACTCACATCCTTCACCTACGTATATGACCAAATTCCTACACAAACATCCAGTACACCAATTAAGATCATACATTCAGATAAAGAAAAATACTTAGACGGAATGCAGTTCTGTCGCCAGGATCTATCGTCAGGCAGGCCATAGAATAGTAACGCAACACACTTCCACATTTTCTCTTCTTCATTCTTCCTACTCTTCATTTGTTCTAAATCAAAGTAGTTTTGTAAGGAAATTAAAATCTGTGTCTGGTCAGAATCCAAATTTAGCCGTGAATCCAGTTACAAAATATCAAGTCAAATCATATTTCATTCCCCCATAGTTTAGTTAATATCCCTTAAAATGAGTTCTGGACTTTTGGATGATCTTAACAAGTGATATTCAGTGACGTTGGTAATGCTAAAGAAGGCGGAGTGTCAAAACAAAAAGTCTTCACCGTTTCTTTACTAAATATTGTGTGGATGAGATTTTATACTATATACGGTCATAGACACTGGTGGTAAAAGGCAGAATTATGTGCCTTTAAATGAGAGAATTTTCTAGTATCCCGTTAAAACCTTCTAGCTCACGAGCTAGACAGAAATTTCCCAGGTAAAGGAAATTATCATACATTGTGGAGTGATATATTTGACTTGCTTTTCTTTTGCTAGGACTATTGCTACCGTTATACACACGATGGCCCTTAATAGAACTATAAAAGGTGGAGTGATGCGCTTAAATGAATTTGGTTCAGGTGGCATCTCTAGGAAGTGTAGTAATTTTGATGGATACTCAAAAGTGATCAGCAAGGGATTTAGAAAAATATTGATTGGGCAGGGTAATAGGATTATCATATTCAGTTATGTCAAAAGGTACTCAAAAAGAGATTAGGATGCTGCTATTAAATTGACCGGAAGAAGAGATGTTGACTCCATCTTAACATAAAGCATGGGTCTGCTATATTTAAGTTTTGGCATATAACATGAAAAATTAGAAAGATGTGTATGAATGAGAGTGCAACACTATAAAAATTCAGGTACACAATCTTACAAATCAATCTCCAAGGTTGACATTACAAAAATATGTTAGCAGGTGTAAGTTGAACTAATTCATTTATTAATAGAAACAAAATTTGTCACCGTGTTAATGAAGAGCTTCTTGTGGGAAGTCTTGTCATCCCAAACCAACAGCAAGATCCTAACACCTTCCTCAGACTTATACTTGAGCAGTTCTCCGAGAGTCAAATCCCCTCCTCGTGGCAATTGCCTAGTCGGTTCCCTAACCAGCTTGATTTTGTGATAAATGGACCAACCAACCAAATAAATCATATGATGAGCTTCCGAAATAGCATAACAAATATCCTCCCAACAATGACCTTGTTCGAAATTCTTCCCACCATCCAACTCAATATGCGGAAACTTGATGTCGTCCGTAATATGTGCATCCTGATACAACTGAACCTGACAACCTTTCCTAAGAGGAAAATAGGTGTGCCTAACACCTAAATGATCCGGATCGCCTGCAATGCCGTGCTTATAAAGCGGATTCTCGTGACACGGAGTGAATTTCAACTCAATCTTAAGCGCGGAATTAGGCTTAGGAGGCTTCCCGGAGGAAGCAATAATCGGAAACCAACCACTAATGAGTTCACCACTAGCAACAGTCTCAGCCGGAATACGAACAGTTCCGATAACTTCAGCGCCAAAGACATCATTATCCTTAACTTGAAATTCTAAATTGATAGCAGGGTGAGCAAGAGGAATGTGAAAGTGTTCATCCCAATTAGGGCTTTGAGAATTGGGGATGACACGTGTACGAGCCACGGTGGCTTGAGGGACGGAAACGGTGACGTAAGGATCACTGGTGATGATCTGACGGTGGCGACCGATCTTACGGTCGGCGGCGGAGGGAGCACCGCGGCAAGATTCGAGAGAGATGCAACGAGTGATTTGGCCCGTGATTAAGTCCATGTTTGGTAAGGAACGTGCTTGGAGTATGCTTAATTCCATGTCTCCGTGGAGGTATATCATCTTGTCTGATGAATTATCCGTCATTGTAAGTACTCTAATAGAGTGGGAGAGGGAGCGAGGGATAGAGAGGGAGGGAGAGGGAGAGAGAGAGAGAGAGGGGATGGTTGTGAAAGGGATTTTGGAATAAACTGTAGAGGAAGTAGCTATTAGAGGAAGTACTCTAATAGAGTGGGAGAGAGAGCGAGGGATAGAGAGGGAGAGAGGGAGAGAGCGAGAGTAGAGAGAGAGAGAGAGGGGGGATGGTTGTGAAAGGGGTTTTGGAATAAACTGTAGAGGAAGTAGCTATGAGTGCCAAGCCGCAGCAGCAGCAGTACTCCTCCCTCTCTTGGAAGTTGCTCATTTGATAGATCGGAACTGTTCATAATATGAATGAGATAAATTATTTACGCATAATCTAATCTATAAGACCAAATATAGTCATAATTGATCTTGTTGAATTTGTATGTATTTATGAGTATTTTAATATAGTAAAGTTTTTATATTTAAAACTAATAGGAAATTGAAGATATTAATGATTAAAAATGTGTATTGACAAACGTGTATAGAGAAAATGGACAACATATTTAAAAACGGAGAATTAGTAAAATAGAATTAAAACCATTAAATCCGGTTGTATTGATTGATTAATCACCAAATTACACGAGGAGACACATGGGGAACAACGCCAGCCAAGTATTTCTTGTCATTTCCCAGCTGCCACTACACCCCCACACCCTCTTTCTCTTTCCCTGATTGCCTGCCTAGGTGTTCTTTCTCTATATAAAAAAAATTTATCAAAATATAAAATTTTTATTTGAAAACAAGTTCATAAGAACTTATTAAAAATTTAGCCAAACTTGTCCATAAATTTACTTAGTATTTATATAATCTTAAAGCATCAATTATCCTTTTGCAAAAAAAAAAAAAGCATCAATTATCCATTTAGCATCTTGGATATATCCATGAGTTGATTCATCAATTTCCTTTGTTTTTTTACCCGCTCCATTACTTTTTGACCCATTAGTGATCCATCTTCCATCCGGATACTACTCGCGGGTTTTTTAAGTCTATTTTACATGTATTTTCAACTATCCGCCGACCCGGATCCAAATCAAATAATTACCCATCAATCAATACGTAAAAAAAACAGTTGTAACTTCCTTTTTTCAAACCTACAATCATGCAAATTTGAATTATGATATTCCAAATCAAGATAATATCGATTTCAAATTTTTGTTCTGTGCTTATCTCTCCAGTTACCACGACGATTTCTTCTTCTTCTTTTGTTGCAGTTGTTCAGTCCATGATCTACAATTCAAATTGGTGCTATCGTGGCTTTGATTTTTCCATGAAAGGAGATCAGTTTGCTTGATTTTAAATTATCTTATCCCAGCATTATCATATTAACAGCCTCTCTTTCTCATATCATTCATTGTCGTATGATGGATAAGTCAGGTTTACAAGTTATGTTTGTATTTGTATATGGACTTTGTGATGTCTTTGTATTGTAATGTTTGATTTTTTGGTTAAACAGGTCGTAAGCGCCTTCCTCTTGGTCCGGTTTCTCCTTCTTCAATACCAACTGGTATGTTTATCCTTCCTTTGTTGTATTTGTATTGTGTAAAGTAATTTTTTTTTTTTTTGCCAAAAAATAAAGCAAGTTTCATTCAATTGAACATATCACAGCCGAGACAAACCCCGACTGTCGATACAACCAGGTTGGAAAACTGTTAGGAATATGTTGTAGTTGATGATAACTTAACATTCAAGCAAAATTGTATAAGTCAAGTTTTGTAACTGTCAACGGATAAGACTTTATAACTATATTCGTTGACAGGTAGCTCATCAACGGATGAGGTTTTGTAGCATACTGCAATATCTCTATTTATCAGTTGATAGTGTTTTTGTTCAGAGTCATGTTGACCATCAATGGATAGGCAGAATAGGGTAGCCAATTGTAAATAAGCTATGCTATGTAATTCTGTCTAAGTGAAAGTGTATCAACGGATAAGAACAGAGCTCTATCAACGGATACAACTCAAATCTACTCTATCAACGGATACAGCTCAAACTACCATCAACGGATAACTGTGCACAACATCAACGGATAATCATTATCACTTTATCCTATGCTAGCTAAGGATTAGCAGTTGATAAGGACAGGTTTGACTGACAGATCACATGGGTTGATAGTGGGTATAAAAAGCAGTGTGGCAGCCATACTTTGGAAACACAGAAGAAAGAAGCATTCCATTTACACAGTACATACAAGAAAGGTGCAGGGGACATATCTGTTCACAAGGACAACCTTTCGGCTACATGTGGATTTGGAGTGGAGTAGCAAGTCAACTTGAATTAGATTAATATTATCTTATTCATGTAGTACTTGTAAACTTGGGATATATAACCAAGTGTAGCAACTCTTTAGAGATTAAGAAAACAGACATATTTGCTTAGGGTTTCTTGAATATCTTTAGAAGCAAAGAGTTGTAAAAACAGAAGCTGTGTACATTTGTATCACAGAGTTTTCTTCAAATAAAAGTCTCAGGTGGTACATTTAACCACCTGATTTTTATGTGTTTGTGAACCATTTCTATTCAGCAATTATTTCCTTATAGATTTCTGTGGTTTTTATAAGAAATTTATAATTATCAAGAATTGTATTCAACCCCCCTTCTACAATTATACAAGTGTATAATCTGGGAATAACAATTGGTATCAGAGCAAGCTTCTAATATATTTGAAGTTTAAAGATCAACACACTTACAACATGTCTAAGAAGGATTATGGAGTGAAGATACCGGTTCTTGATAGAGAAAATTACTTTCACTGGAAAGTAAAAATGCGTCTACATCTCATGTCTATTGATGTAGGCTTTGTAGATTGCATTGAGAAGGGTCCTCATGTTCCAATGAAGGCTGCTTCAAGAGTTGGTCTTGCTGCAGATACACCAGACACTTACATTCCAAAACCTGTTTCTGAGTGGAGCACTGAGGATGTTACAGAAGTCCACAAAGATAAAAAGACCATGAATATTCTGTTCAATGGTTTAGAAACAGACATGGTTGACAATGTTATCAACTGTACTACCGCCAAGGAAGTATGGGACATTGTTCAAACCCTTTGTGAAGGTATAGAACAGGTAAGGGAAAACAAGATGCAGCTACTGATCCAACAGTATGAGCACTTCCATTTCAAGAATGGAGAGACATTGAATGATACATTCAGTAGATTTCAAAAGCTACTGAATGGCTTGAAACTGTATGGAAGAATCTACCAAGTGAAAGATTCTAATCTCAAATTTCTGAGATCACTGCCCAAAGAGTGGAAGCCTATGACTGTTTCTCTAAGAAACACTCAAGAGTACAAGTCATTTACTCTTGAAAGGCTCTATGGAACTTTAAAGACATATGAACTAGAAATGGAGCAGGATGAAGAAATTGAGAAGGCCCAAAAGAAAAGTGGGTCAGTTGCACTTGTTGCCAACTTGGAGCAGAAGGAGGAGAAGAGGACTGAAGCTGCTAAATCTACACCAAACAGGGAGGTTTGTGAAGGTAGAGCAGAATCAAGCAAAAGCAAGGAAAAGGTGTCTGAAGAAATGAGTGTCCTTCAGCAGGATGAATTGGATGAGATAGATGAGCATTTAGCCTTTCTATCTAGGAGATTCTCTAAGCTAAAATTCAGAAGAAACTCTGGGGTGACCAAGCCATTTAACAAGGATTTTTCTACAAGCAACTATGTGGATAAATCCAAAATTAAATGCTACAATTGTGGAATTACTGGTCACATGATAAGTGAATGTAGGAAGCCTAGATCAGAGAACAAGGGAAAGCCAATTGAAACTGTTGACTACAAGAAGAAATATTTTGATCTTCTCAGACAGAAAGGAAAGGCATTCATGACCCAAGAGTATGACTGGGCTGCTGATGGAAATCATTCTGATGATGATGCTGAGTTTGTCAACCTTGCATTAATGGCTGACTCTGAGCAGGAAGCAAGTTCAGCTAGCAATCAGGTATTTTCTACTAATCTCTCTGAGCTCACCAAAGAGAAATGCAATAGTGTTATAGATGATATGTCTACTGAACTATATCACTTGAGTGTTACTCTTAAATCACTTACTAAAGAGAACAATAGGATCAAAGAAACTAATCAGTTCTTAAGTGATAGAAATGCAGTTCTAGAAATTCAACTTCTAGAATTTGAGAAAATGAGAGTTGATTGCAATAATGCTAAAAGTGAACTTGAAGCTGTGTTAAAAAGAGAACTGATTTTGAGAGACCAGCTTGAAAAAGAACAATGAATAATTGCTAAATTTCAAAGTTGTAGGAATATTTCTCAAAACATAATAGAAGTCCAGGGAATAGAATCATTTGTGAGGGATACCTGGACTCAAAAGAAAAAGGAGCTAGAACCTTGCCTTAAGGATCTAGAGACTAATTGTGAATCAACGGATAGTGATCATCCGTTGACAGATGAACCATCAACGGATGAGAGGTATCCGTCGACTAGCAAAAAGTCTGTTAGTAAGAAGGAACTCAAGAAACTGAATAATCAGTATGGTCCAGTAGCCAAGAACTTTGTTTCTGGTGAAAGTAGCCAAGCCAAATCAAGTGAGAAGGCTAAGGCAGGTGATTTACTTAACAAAAAGGCTGTTGGTAAATCAGTTAATGAAAAGGTAGAGACTGAGGGTAAAAAGAAAAAGAACAGGAATGGTAAGATAGGCATTAACAAGAAAAACAATTATTCTCCTGACAAGTTTGCTCCTAGGAAAACTTGTGGTAATTGCAATAGTGTCAATCACCTATCTTCTAATTGCAAGTCTGTTAAAAGGACTTCTGTTCATGTACCTCAATCTATGCCAAGTATGCCTGCAATGCCTGGTTTGTATCAAAATGCTAGTTTTTCAAATCCATATGTGAACATGCCATATGTGCCTAATCCTTATTTTCAATCTGTGAATATGCCACAAATGTCATGGAGCATTCCTAGCATGGATAATATGTATGCCAATTTTCCACAAATGCATGCATCAAATATTTATGCAAATGAGCATCTGTCAAAACCTATCACTCAAGCATCTACACCCAAAGTGAAGATTGTTAAGAGTGTAAAACCAAAGGCTAACAAGAAAGGACCCAAGGAAACTTGGGTACCAAAATCAACTTGATTTGTATTTTGGAATGTGTGCAGGGAAATAAGAGGAATCTATGGTACCTAGACAGTGGATGCTCTAGGCATATGACAGGAGATTCAACCCTGCTCACAGAGTTCAAGGAGGAAGCTGGCCCTAGAATTACCTTTGGAGATGACAGCAAAGGATATACTAAGGGATATGGCTTGATTACAAAGGACAATGTCATCATTGAAGAAGTGGCTTTAGTTGAAGGTTTGAAGCATAATTTGCTGAGTGTCAGTCAGATTTGTGACAAAGACTATGAAGTAAAGTTCACTAAAGAAGCCTGTGTTGTTTCTACCAAGGAAAACAACAATGTGGTTCTGACAGGCTTTAGAAAAGGAAATGTTTACATAGCTGATTTCAACTCAGTATGCTCAGAATCCATTACTTGTCTCTTCAGCAAAGTAAGCAAGGATGAGAGTTGGCTATGGCATAAAAAGCTGTCTCATTTGAATTTTAAAGTTATGAATGATTTGGTAAGAAAGGATCTTGCTAGAGGAATCCCTCAATTGGAGTTCATCAAGGATGGATTGTGTGATGTCTGCCAACTAGGGAAGCAAAAGAAATCATCCTTCAAGAGCAAGACAGAGTCATCCATTGTTAAGCCCCTTCAATTGCTGCATATGGACTTATTTGGTCCAGTAAATGTCATGTCCATTTCAAAGAAGAAATACTGCCTGGTGATTGTGGATGATTTTTCTAAGTTTACATGGACCTTCTTTCTGCACTCCAAAGATTGTGCAAGTGAAATCATCATCAATCATCTCAGACTAGTAAACAATGGTTCTGAAGTAAAAATACAAAGAATCAGGAGTGACAATGGCACTGAATTCAAAAATTCCACAATGAAAATTTTCTGTGAAGAGAATGGAATTGTCCATGAGTTTTCTGCTGCTAGAACACCTCAACAAAATGGGGTTGTTGAAAGGAAAAACAGAACTCTCATTGAAGCAGCTAGAACAATGTTAAGTGAATCAAGATTGCCAACATATTTCTGGGCTGAAGCTGTCAGCACTGCCTGCTTCACTCAGAATATTTCCTTGATCAATCAAGCTAGAGGAATGACTCCTTATCAGTTATTTACCAACAAGAAACCAACGTTAGCTTTTCTTCATGTCTTTGGATGTAAGTGTTTTGTGCTGAGAAATCATGGAGATAACTTGGGCAAATTTGAAGCAAAGGCAGATGAAGCTATCTTTGTTGGATATGCAGCAGGGAAAGCCTATAGAGTCTACAATCTAAGAACCAACATTGTTATGGAATCTGTACATGTTGTGTTTGATGATCAAAAGATTCTAGGTCTAAATGATGAAGGCTTCCATGAAAAGTTGAGATTTGAAAATGAGGTAGAAGGAAGAATGTACATTGATGATGATGAGGAAAATGAAGATCATGACCTTGGAAATTCACCTAGAGTTGCTGGTCCAACTAGAAGTGATGCTAACACTGGGAATGAAGCATCCGTTGACAGTCATACTAGAGCATCAGATGCATCCGTTGACAGGCATTCTCATGCATCCGTCGACAGGCAAAATGGAGCATCCGTTGATAGACAAAATGATGCATCTGTTAACAGTCAACTTCATAATTCCGCAAGGACAACAAACTCAGGGGGAGTTTCTCAAAGTCAAAACTCAATATCCAATCAACAAGATCATGCTCACTCAGATGAAGCAACCTCATCTAGATCAAACCTTCCACCTTCAAGAAAATGGACCAGAGATCATCCTTTTGAGTTAATCATTGGTGACTCAAACTCAAGAGTCCAAACTATGAGGGCCACACAAGAAGAATGTCTATACAGTAGTTTCCTATCTCAAGAGGAACCTAAGAAAGTGGAAGATGCCCTTCTAGATCCAGATTGGGTCTTAGCAATGCAAGAAGAGCTAAACCAATTTGAGAGAAATAAAGTATGGAAGCTTGTGCCCAAACCTGATGATAGAGGTATCATAGGTACCAAATGGGTTCTCAAGAATAAGACTGATGAAAATGGCATAATAGTGAGGAATAAAGCTAGATTAGTGGCAAAGGGCTATTCTCAAGAAGAAGGAATAGATTTTGATGAAACTTTTGCTCCAGTGTCAAGACTTGAGGCAATTAGAATTTTCCTAGCCTATGCAGTACATGCCAATTTCAAAGTCTATCAGATGGATGTCAAAAGTGCCTTTCTAAATGGGGAACTGGAAGAAGAGGTATATGTCCATCAACCTCCTGGCTTTGAAGATCCAGAATTTCCAGAATATGTATATCTTCTCTTGAAAGCACTTTATGGTTTGAAGCAAGCACCAAGAGCCTGGTATGACACTTTATCTCAATTTCTTTTGGAGAATCACTTCACTAGAGGTACAGTAGATAAAACCTTATTTCATAGAAATATCAATGGTTCTTCAATACTTGTTCAAATCTATGTAGATGATATTATTTTTGGGTCTACAGATGAGAAGCTTTGCAAAAAGTTTGCCAAACTTATGCAAAGTAGGTATGAAATGAGCATGATGGGTGAATTAACTTACTTTCTTGGTTTACAAGTAAAGCAAGTTAATGAGGGAATTTTCATAAGTCAAACAAAATATATTTATGATCTCTTAAAGAAATTTGACTTAATGGATTGTGCCTCTGCAAAAACACCTATGGCCACTGCAACTAAGCTTGAGCTGAATACTAAGGAAAAATCTGTGGACATCTCAAGCTATAGAGGCATGGTAGGCTCACTTCTATATCTAACAGCTAGTAGACCTGATATAATGTTTTCCACTTGTCTGTGTGCTAGATTTCAAGCTGACCCTAGAGAGTCTCACTTAATTGCTATTAAGAGAATTTTCAGGTATCTCAAGGGAACACCAAACCTTGGCATTTGGTACCCAAGAGATTCTGGCTTTGATCTAATTGGCTATTCAGATGCAGACTATGCAGGTTGCAGAATTGATAGGAAAAGTACTACAGGCTCCGGTCAATTTCTAGGGAACAGGCTTGTGTCATGGTTCAGTAAGAAACAGAAGTCAGTCTCCACTTCTACAGCCAAAGCTGAGTACATTGCTGCTGGAAGTTGTTATGCACAGATTCTTTGGATGAAAAATCAACTTATTGACTATGGTCTAAAAATTGAGAAGATTCCAATTTTCTGTGACAACACTAGTGCTATTGCCATCACAGAGAATCCAGTGCAACATTCGAGAACCAAGCATATTGACATCAAATACCACTTCATTAGAGAGCATGTGATGAATGGTACAGTAGAAATGCACTTTGTGCCAAGTGAAATGCAGCTTGCAGATATCTTCACCAAGCCTCTTGATGAATCTTCATTCACAAGGTTGGTAGGTGAACTAGGTATGCTTAATTTTTCATAATTCCTAGTGATATCTAATCATACTGTATTGCAGCTAGAAATGTGTTTTGGTTTACTTGAGAATTAAAAACTCTCAGAAAAACTCTTAGCAGAAATTTTGTTTTAGGCAAAATTTGCTTATCAACGGGTATCCTTTTATCCGTTGGTAGTATAAACACATTACTAGATTTTCGTATGTCAACGGATAACAGGTTGTCCACGTCATCGATGGATAAACTGTTTTCTCAACCGTCCAATCTTTATCCGTTGATATACATATTTCTTTTTATAGCCGTTGGTAAACGTGTATAATTAGTCACGGCTGTACTTCTTTTCTTTTCATTTATTATCTGACAGTTACTTTTGTCCAATGGGGTAATTACTTTTAATTACTTCATTTTTAATTCTTGAAAAATATAAAAGGCTGTCTTGTACTCTCACATCTCACCTTTATTCATTTTCAAGAATCTCTTAAGTTAACTGCATCTTCTTCACTAAAACTCTCTCTGCAACAAAAGTTCAAACACTTCAATTGCGCCTATTGTTAAGATGATCTCCCTATGAGAAGAACAATTTCGCGGCCTTTGTTGATACAGTGAACGCTCCAGAAGCATATCACACCATGATGAATTTCGTGAAGAAATGCAAACTGTCATATGCTATGACTACCACCACACCCCTCATTCATGAAGTAATCGAGGAAATGTGGACATCGGCTGAATTTAATGGTACTGATGAAACTATCTCTTTTTCTCTTAAGGGTAAAAATTATGTGGCTAATTCTGATGTTTTTACTGCATGTTTAAAATTACCTGAAAATAATTGTACATCATTTCCAACCGATGCTGAAATAGTTACCATGCTAAACTTAAGTGGATATACATTTAGTATTGACAATTTAGGCAAAATTGTTAGGAAGGGTATGGTTAAAGAATGGAGTTATCTGTGTGATGCTTTCATTAAAACTTTTTCTGGTAAAATTAGTAATTTTGATGCTGTTACTAAAACCATACTAGTGATGCTTTGTATGCTTTTAACTGATAAATACTTCAACTTTGGCACACTAGTAATGTATGAAATAGCAGCTAAATTGGGTAACAAAGAAACTAGGGGCAAAAATATCTACTTTGCTAGATTTTTTATGCTTTTAGGCCTGCATATGTCAGAGAATGAGCTATCCCTCTCTAACCCGGATAGCAAGTTCAGTTGTTTTGTACAGGAGAAGAGAGTCCTCAGTGACTTGATTCGAATGAATCTGAATGCAGGAGTGCAATTGGTTTATCCACCAATTGTTCAGGTGGCTTCTAATCTTATTACTCCTATCTCTACCCAAATTTCTTTGCCTTCCACTGTCACAATGGAGTCTATAGTTGTGACCAAACAGGCTCCTACCCAAGTGACTAAATCCAAAGTCTCAAAACCACAATCTAAAAGACAAACCTCAGGTGTCTCTCAAAAGACACCTGTTGCAAAAACTACCAAAACTCTTGAGGGGAGTGTGAAGGTGGTAGTGAGTGGTGAGGGACAGGGTGAACATCAAAGAAGCCCTAAGGATAAGGAAGGTGAGGTAGGTGCAACCAACATTTCAGTCTCTCAAAAGACTGTTAATGAACCTTCAAGACAAATTCTAGTAACATCCTCTCAACAGGGTGTGACTACTGATTTTAGTTCCATTCCAGGAACACTGCACAAAAGGGCAAGAGACACAGATAGCTCTCACTCAAAAACCTATGGTAGAAGAGTAAAGTCCAAAACCATTGGGGAATCACAGGGTGCACACACAGTACAGCAAACTATACCTTCTCAAATTCAGTTTGATGTGACTTCAATAAATGTGGAGTCACAGCCCGTTGATCTTAACCTTCAAATCGATACACATTTTAATCCACCATCACCAACTCCATCTCTGGATGTGGATATGATATCTACATCAATTCCTGATTCTCCATCTTTAAAATTCTTGGAGAAGCCCCATTCAACAATTGGTGGTCATCATCTTTTAGATGATTTGTTGGGCCATCAATCTTCCATTCCTGAATTCACAACACTATCTGTGGCCTCTTCCTTAAAATCAATCACCACAGATTCAGTGTTGGTTTTCACTTCAACGAATACTCTTTTTCCTTCATCAACGGATATCCTTCATCCGTTGACAGGTGTTTCTCCATCAACGGATGTATCTACAACTAATTATCCGTTGACAGCAATAACTACTACATCAACGGATACACTTTATCCGTTGACAACTCTCTCTACCACTGCAAAATGTGACATTCCCATGTCAACTGTGGAGGAGTTTGTAGTAGTTGAAACACTTTTAGGAATGAGGGAAGGGAGTGAGAGGCTGCCTTGTGAGCAGGCAAAAGGAGAGAAAAATAATGAGAGGTTTCCGGTCAGGCAAAAGGAGAGCAAGAGAGTTCCACCTTAGTAGGTGAAGGTGAGGGTGTGAGCCAGGGGGAGTCCCTGATGCAAGAAAAGAGAGATGAGAGGAGAGAAGGGACTACAGGAGAAATAAGGCAGGAAGATTCAGCCATTGCAAGTGAGTTAATGGAGGTTAATGAAACTTCCAAAGAGATGGAATTTCGACAAGAATATCAGTCAATTATTGACTCCATCTCTTTGGATCCTGAAACCTTTACTCATCATGTCCCTGCCTATCAAATCATGGCACAACAGGGCAATGTGGAGGCAGAGAAGGCAATGCACCTAGTGCACACCTCAGAATCTCTTCAAAGAGCAAAAGAAGCTTTACAAACCCTGTCTCCAAGTGCTGGAAGTGAAGAATTTGGCAGTGATGACAGTAAAAGTTCAGATGGTGAAGAAATCAATGAGGAGGAGACTCCAGAATGGATGTTTTCTAATGCCACTAAACTTGGGGATCTCAATGTGGAAATCATGAAGCAATATCAATCTGCTAAGGCTGAGCACCAAACTGCAGAACCACAGAGAAAGACTGTACTTGAGCAGGTTATGGCCTCATTGAAATTACAAAAGATGCAATCTGTTATTCAAAGAACACAACAAGAGGAGGTCAAGTCTGCAATTAGAGATATGAAGATAGCACTAGATGCCAAGATTGAGGCACTAGCTCCTACTACCACTCAGAAGGTGCTTACTAGCAAACTTCTCAAAGAAGATAGCCTGGCTAAGTCTGTTCAGCTTCTTTCCTCCAGAGTGGATAGTATGGAATCTTAAATGTAAACTATCATTGCCAATCAATCAAAACAAACTCAACTACTGGAAATGCTACTTGCAGCTTCACCTCCAACTCTTGATGCTAACAAAAAGGGGGAGAAAATGGGAACAAGCAAAGAAGAGGCTGCAACATCATCTGGTCAAATTCAAGCCACCAGTAGTAAGATAGCACAGATTGAGGGGGAGCAACAGCCAACTGTAGTGGTCAATCCAACAGAGTTTGAAATAAAGGCTTCCCCTGTGAAGAAACAAGTGGCTCTGCCTGAGATTCAAAGTTTAGAAGAAATCTCAGATGGTGAAAGGCAAGCCAGAATAGAAGCTTTGGAAAAGATCAACAAAGAGACTAATGAAAGAATTCTAAGGACAAAGAGGATGATCAATGAATCAATTGCATCATCTCTGTTTCTTAATGCTCAATCTTCTGCTCCAATAATATCAACCACAATCATGAAGGTGCTCACTCCAAAGATTGTGGCTCCTACATTCTATGATGCTGAGCCATCATATGTCAAAGAGTTTGAACCAGTCATCAAAACCAGAGCCTACTCACCTCCAAAGGAAAATGGGAAGAACAAGCTTCAATTAGACTACCCATTTCCCAAGGATGATGAAGATAAGCTAATGGGAAAAACTATCATAGAGTTCAAAGAGCATACAAATAAGAGTGTATGAGATTGGATGGCTGTAATCATGAGGAATGGAAAAGTATTAAATATATCCAACAGCCATCCTAGATTTGTGGAAGCTAAAAGAGAAGAAGTCTCCAGAATCCAAAGGGAAGCTCATCCAAGTACAGAAAATCAACATGAAAACTCAGATGAGAAGCAAGCCAGGCTGGATTAAGAGTTAATGGATGAGGTAGAGGTTGAAATGAAGGAACCTGAGGAAGTTCCCAAATCCAAACCTAAAAGAAGGAAAGCTAAAACCAAAAGGGTTCTTTCTCCAGAACCCTCTCCAGAAAAAGAAACCACTAGCTCATCAGTATCTATATCTGCAACAGTAATTGACCCAACTGTAAACTTTCATGGTGACCCCATAATGCCTAAAGAAGAACCAATGAATTTTGATTCAATTGAAGTTCCTTCATTCTTGCTGAATCCAAAACAGAAGAAAAGGGCTCCAAAGAAGCAACTCTCAACGGGACCAGTTCAAATTGCTAGGGTACCTGCTATTGTCAAACAGCCAATCTTGGAAAACAAAGAAGACTTTATCTATCAGGCAGAAATTGAAGAATACTCTGGCATGAATCTATATTTGGATGAATTGTCAGAAGTAAGAGGAATTGACAAGTACAAGAATCAGCCTGAGAGATTAGTGTTTGTCTACAAGGGAGGAAGTCAGAGGACATGGCCATTACAGAAGGTTCTTGGAGAGAATTATCATACATTGACCAAATTGTTCTCAGCATTCAAGAGACACACAGGGTTCTCTGAGACAGCTAGAAGGGAGATAATCAGCAGAATAGAAGAAATAAGGAGAGAATGGAACTCACCCTCAAGTCTACCAAAGAAAATGAAGATCCCATATAATGGACAGAAAATCCACATTCAACCCTTTTGGATGATGGAGTTCAGGGATGAAGAGGGCACTAGGAGATTCTTCAGGTTAGAAGACCAACTGTCAAAGGCTAGTTCTGATTACCTAAGATGGTTACAACTAAAGCTAAATCCAAAAGTTGTTGAAGAAGATACCTTCTATAGGCAACTTCAAGTGCAAATTGAGTCCAACTCTGCCAAGGAAGGAAAGTCAAGGGTGCAGCCAACTAGAGAGAGGAAACATCATTAATTTGCTCAATCCAAAGGAGCACATCTCTGATAAGTTTCTTAAAGCTTTCTGTTTTTAATTTTTGTAGCTTAATACAATCTTTGCATACTGTAGTGTATATATCTTTAGGAATGTTTTGTTATCATCAAGGTTCTGAATTTATGCTTTATTGCCATCAAGTATAAATTGGGGGAGACTGTTAGGAATATGTTGTAGTTGATGATAACTTAACATTCAAGCAAAATTGTATAAGTCAAGTTTTGTAACTGTCAACGGATAAGACTTTATAACTATATTCGTTGACAGGTAGCTCATCAACGGATGAGGTTTTGTAGCATACTACAATATCTCTATTTATCAGTTGATAGTGTTTTTGTTCAGAGTCATGTTGACCATCAATGGATAGGCAGAATAGGGTAGCCAATTGTAAATAAGCTATGCTATATAATTCTGTCTAAGTGAAAGTGTATCAACGGATAAGAACAGGGCTCTATCAACGGATACAACTCAAATCTACTCTATCAACGGATACAGCTCAAACTACCATCA
The DNA here is from genome assembly GCA_037693485.1 of Kitagawia praeruptora. Taxonomy (NCBI): domain Eukaryota; kingdom Viridiplantae; phylum Streptophyta; class Magnoliopsida; order Apiales; family Apiaceae; genus Kitagawia; species Kitagawia praeruptora. The sequence continues at coordinate 90,601,134 of CM075344.1, read as the reverse complement.
ACGGATAACTGTGCACAACATCAACGGATAATCATTATCACTTTATCCTATGCTAGCTAAGGATTAGCAGTTGATAAGGACAGGTTTGACTGACAGATCACATGGGTTGATAGTGGGTATACAAAGCAGTATGGCAGCCATACTTTGGAAACACAGAAGAAAGAAGCATTCCATTTACACAGTACATACAAGAAAGGTGCAGGGGACATATCTGTTCACAAGGACAACCTTTCGGCTACATGTGGATTTGGAGTGGAGTAGCAAGTCAACTTGAATTAGATTAATATTATCTTATTCCTGTAGTACTTGTAAACTTGGGATATATAACCAAGTGTAGCAACTCTTTAGAGATTAAGAAAACAGACATATTTGCTTAGGGTTTCTTGAATATCTTTAGAAGCAAAGAGTTGTAAAAACAGAAGCTGTGTACATTTGTATCACAGAGTTTTCTTCAAATAAAAGTCTCAGGTGGTATATTTAACCACCTGATTTTTATTTGTTTGTGAACCATTTCTATTCAGCAATTATTTCCTTATAGATATCTGTGGTTTTTATCAGAAATTTATAATTATCAAGAATTGTATTCAACCCCCCCCCTTCTACAATTATACAAGTGTGTAATCTGGGAATAACAAAAATAAATAACACACTACAAACAATTAGCTGATTTGTTTCCCGATCGTTTAACACACTGAACTGAAAAGTTCTTAAAGCTAAAAACAAAATCGAAGACATCCCGAGCGATCCAAACTCCGCCGACATCCCTGAAAGCAGCAACATCATAATTGACCTTATCACATAAAAACCATAGGCCAAATAATTTTTATCGATGTTTCTCCTTCCTATCATAGGCCAGAGAAGATGCCCTGCATCTGGACCCATCCATGGGACACGTGGAGATGTTTCTCGGATTGATATTGGATGTAATAATGAAAACAATGATCCCAATACTCAGAATTCTTCTACTATGCATAATGGTACATATATTTGTTCATGTTTTTTTATCCCAATTTATGTTTTTTTTAATCACAAAATAAAGTTTATATTGTTCATGTCTAATGTAGGCTATTCAAAACCTCAGTACAAAAATGATATACGAACAGTTTCTCAGCATCAATCCACACAACAGATTCGGCAAAATAGCTTGGTTACGCCAGTGCAGGGGATGTGTTCAGGTTGTATATAAAATTTTAAAGTTCCATAACATATGTATTTTTATGGTATCTAATATAATTTCATGTTTGTTTTTTTACAGGATCTTCCAATGTAAGCAATAATAGTCACGGGTATCTTACTTCATCACAGAGGAGATTACATTCTGTCAATTTGTTTGGTAATATTTTCCTACAGTACTTTCAATTATTATTGAACTATGTTGTGAGTAAGATATGTCCAAAAATTATTGATAGTCAATCGTTTTGTAGGAATTGGACGAAATATCAATACTACGCCGTTGCAAGGGATGTCTGTAAACGATGAAAATAGTTCAGGTTATTCATGTTGTGTTATACATACACTCCATTTCAACTATTTCATGGTATCTAATATAATTTAATGATTGTTTTTTTATAGGATCGGGATTGGACAAAACAGCAATGCTACGCTGTTGCAAGGGATGTCTCCAAACGATGGAAACATTGCAGGTTATTCATGTTGTGTTTTACAAACCCTCCATTTTAACTATCATTTGGTATTTAATATAATTTATTGATTGTTTTTTTACAGGATCTTACAATGAAAGCAATAGTAGTCATGTTTATCTGGATCCATCACAAAGGAGACTACATGGCATCAATCCTTCTAGTATTTGATTTTTAAAATATGAACAACTTTAAACTCATAGAGGATCTGTAACAACTTTATAATATGAGAAATAAGTTTGATTTCAGGGTTAACTCATCAAAGTTCATTGACAAAAGTTATTAATCGCAAACCTACAACTATCACAAAAGTTACCCCTTTCCAGTTGCCGGCATCAAGGATATCTCCTCAAAAGAATAAATTTGCGGTCTTGAATAATAAACCGATGTTGGGATCTAAACAATTTGGTAAATCAATATTAACAGTTTCATATAATTCATTCCATTTAAGTTGTTTTGGTTTTTTATATTGCATGATGAATTCCTTTATATGTGCAGAATCTGGATATCATTGTACTAGAAAGGTGAATCTGCTCAACCGTCATTCGAATGGGAAAACTGATAATATTACGTCAATTTTAAATGATTGCAGTCAAGGAAATAGTTCAAATTCAGACATTACTATTCTAACACCTGATCTAGAACAACTTGGTATTCGCAGACCAGGTTATGTATTTTTTTTTACATCAATGTAAATAGTTTAATTTACTATGCTTTTTAATTAATTATAAATTAATTGTATTACAGAATGGTTCCCTTCACAAACTGCTTCTAGCGTCAGGAACTTGATGAAATCCTTTAATGCTGTTGGTGACCAAGATAAAACACACAGTAAAATTTCTCCAGTAGGACCAACTACAAACACTACTAAGGGAGATGCGAATAAAAAGCTAAAGGATAAAGGAAAAATGAACATCACTCATCAAGAAAGAGTTAATGAATCCTCATGTATTAACTTACTTAATTATAAGTGTATATATGTAGTTAAACTTCACTTTTTAGATTTTGAAGTCACTGCAGATCCCAGCGAAGATAGTGACGACGATATGCATATCGGTATGCTGCGCATTCCACCATTATGTATACTTAATGATCAATCTTTATATTTCCATATTTTTTTTATATAAATAGTCATGTATGCACTAAAACTGAACAAAATTTATCTTAAGATTATACCGATGAATTGGAATTTGATGTTGAAGAGCAAGGTATTTACATCTTTTAACCTTATTAAGTAGATAAATGTTCCAAATTTAGTACATTCTGCAGTTATAATATTAAAGTCTAATATAAAAACATCTCCACCCATGATTTTCAGAAGATAGGGGACACTATGTCCAGGACGATGAAAATGATTCCAAGAATTCCAAGCCTGGTAGAAAAATTATGTTTTCAAAATCCTAATTTTTCTAATTATTTAATACAAAAGGAAACCTTATGATTTATGATGCTTTACAGATCTATGGGAAGGCTACATGGACCTTGGGCCACCAACAAAAATATGTCAGAAATGTAAAGCAGTCATGTGGAATGAAGAGCGCAATAATAAAGGATCAAGCCGTAGTGAGCCGACCTTCTCACTGTGCTGTAGGGATGGTCAGGTAGTTCTTGAGCCGGAGAAACAAGCTCCTCCTTATTTGGCTGCCCTGTTGTCTGGAGGAGATAAAACAACACATTTCTTGAATAACATATGAACATACAACTCTATGTTCCAATTTACATCTATCGGTGGTAAAATTGATAAGAAGATCAATAATGGAAAAGGACCATATTGCTTCAAGTTAAATGGTCAGAATTACCATCTTATTGGTACGCTCACCCCAAAAGAAGGAGAATCTCCAAAAGTTTGCCAGTTATACATATATGATACCGAGAATGAGGTACAGAATCGTATGAATGCCATTAATTGTAGTGACCAGCTTGATCCGGAAATTATTCAAAGCCTGCTTGAAATGCTTGATGAGGCACAACAAATGTGCAAGGGGTTTTCGTATGGCAAGAGACTATTTCAAACTTGATGAACCAGATGAATTTAACCTTCAGTTGCTTCATTCCAGATCAGCATCGAGGAGGACTAATCACGTAATAGAATCTAATGATGTTGCTGCAATAATTGTTGGTGATGCAGATGATTGCTCACCATTCAGGGATATTATAGTTCAGACAAAACAGTTGTATCTGTAACGATTTTTTGAAACGTGTTCTCAATTCATGGCACTTCAATATCCACTTTTATTCCCATATGGTGAAGAAGGTTTTCACCCGGAAATTCCTCTACATAGTAAACCACGTAAGGTTTTCCATGCGAGAGTATTACGCCTACAAACTCATGATACGTCCTAATGAAGGTATAAACAATACTGACATGACTGATTTAGATTTTTTACCAAATCATTTTAAAATAAATTATTCTTTTTATTGACAGGAATGACACTTCATCTAGGTGGCAGGCTTTGGCAACAATTTGTTGTTGATGCTTTCGTTGCCGTAGAACAATACAAGCTTGACTGGATAAAAACGCATCAACATGTCATACGTACAGATCTGTATAGGTCAATTCGTGATCGCATACACAGAGGTGATACAGAATCATCCAGTGTTGGTTAAAATGTCATTTTGCCTTCTACATTTACAGGCTCACAAAGATCTATGAATCAATATTTCAAAGATTCTCTTGCAATTTGTCGTACCATTGGTCATCCATTGCTATTTTTGACAATGACATGCAATACTCAATGGCCAGAGATTCAGGAAATGCTTAAGAAGAAACCTGGTGTTGATGTCAGTAATGCCCCAGATATTATTGCACGAGTGTTCAAATTGAAGCTGGATCAACTTATTGAGTTAATCAAGAAAAAGAATTATTTTGGCAGATGCATTATACATAAGCCTACATTATGTTTAACTCTTGATAATTTAGACATTTTCAATATTGATTTAACTTTGTTTTTTAAATAGTTATGCATGTGATTGAGTTTCAAAAGCGTGGTCTACCGCATACACATATGCTCATTTGGGTCCATCCAAGCGATAGACCTAAACGAATCGATCAAATTGATGAACTAATATCAGCTGAAATACCTGACGAGAAGCTTGATCCCATTGGTTATGAAATTGTTAAAAATTTCATGATTCATGGACCATGTGGTAAAGATCATATGGAATCAAGTTGTATGGTCAAGGGAAGATGTATTCGACATTTCCCAAAGAGGTAAACATATTCACTATATATATTGGATTTTTTTTTTGAATTATGAAATAATAATTCACGATTTGTGTTAATTGCATTTTTTAGTTAGAGTTTCATTTACAGATCCAATGTCATGTACTAATGGAAAATTAAATTACAGGTTCAATCCAACAACATTTTTTGATGACTGCGGTTTTCCACAGTATCGCAGACGGAAGCTAAATAACATTGTGAAAAGGAAAGGCGTTGATTTGGACTTTCAGTACGTTGTACCATACAACAAAGATTTGATGATACGGTTCCATTGCCATATTAATTTGGAAGTTTACAATAGCAGCAGGTCTTTAAAATATTTGTTCAAATATTGCTTGAAGGGCCATGACACCGCCACCATGATATTGAAGAAGAACAATACCACCGGTTCTGCTAATTCCAATACTGTAATAAAAAACTAATAATGAGATTAAACAGTATCTGGATGGTCGATATATATGTGCGGTGGAGGCGGCTTGGAGGCTTTTTGGTTTTGACATTCATTACCGGTTTCCTATTGTTCAAAGGTTACCGGTACACTGTCCATGTGAGAAAAGCGTGACTTTCAACACCAAGGATAATTTGCAAAAAATTGTTGATAAAGCAAGTTCCAAGAATAGCAAATTAGAATGGTGGTTTATAGCCAACAAAACACTAGATGGTGCAAAGGATGTTACCTATATGGAATTCCCTCAATTTTTCACCTGGAAAGCTGATCAAGGAAAGTGGAAGGAAAGAGTAAAAGGAAATGTAGTAGGCAGGCTTATCGATATTCACACATCTGCGGAGGTAACGTTTTTCTTGCGCATGCTTCTAATGTAGATAAAAGGTGCAACTTCCTACAAAGACCTACGTACCGTAAATGGTAAAGTTTATTAAACTTTCAAAGAAGCATGTGACGCACTAGGACTACTCAGAGATGATAGACAGTGGCATATAGCTTTACAGGAAAATGTTTAGAATGCAATGCCACGTCAATTGAGAGAACTTTTCGTCCACATATTGACTAATAATACAGTTGCAGATCCTTTGAGACTGCGGACTAAACATTGGAAGAGCATGTCTGAAGATATACTTTACATTAGGAAGAGACTTACCAGTAATCCCAGTCTTCGCCTAACTGATAGTGAATTACAAAATTGGTGTTTGGTAGGTATATATATTTTGTCAATATCATTGGAAAATATTTGGGTATTTCTATTTTCATGATTTATTATAAAACACAAAAATAATTAGTCATTGTTATTTAATGTTTCCATAATTTTACGGCAGAAATTAAAAAGCTACTTAAAGATGATGGTAAAAGTCTCAAGGACTATAGTACTCTCCCCTTCCCTGATGAAGAATATTATGGAAATACTGAAAATATGTTTATAGATGAAGAGACCGGATATGATAAGGAGGAAATGAAAAAGGAGCATGCCAAGCTTTTTTCAAACCTAAATGAAGATCAACTTAAAGCTTATAACGCAATTAGTGACAGTATTGAACAGGGTAAAGGTGGAATGTTCTTTGTTTATGGTAGTGGTGGTTGTGGAAAGACTTTTCTATGGAATACACTTTGTTGTCGCTTTCGGAGTGAAGGGAATATAGTTTTACCAGTTGCTTCTTCTGGGATTGCTGCAACATTACTTCCAGGAGGTAGGACTGTTCATTCTCGATTTCACATTCCTTTGAAACTTGACCATATCTCAACTGCTGGTATCAAGCATGGAACCGACATTGCAGAATTATTGCAACAAAACAGTCTAATTATATGGGATGAGGCTCCTATGCAACATCGTCATGCATTTGAAATTGTTGATCATTGTCTTAGAGACATTATGTCTGCAGTACATCCCTCGAGATCGACACGACCTTTTGGTGGCATCACTGTCGTATTTGGGGGAGATTTTCGACAAATATTACCTGTCATTCCAAAAGCATCGAGAGCACAAATAGTTTCTTCATCTTTGAATCAGTCAAAATTTTGGCATCAATGCCAAGTATTATTATTAAAGCAAAACATGCATCTATCTGGAGGAAAATCAGCTCAAGATTTACTACATATCTCTGAGTTTAGCAAATGGGTTCTTGATGTTGGTAACGGTGAGCTCCCGACTATAGGACCCGATGATAATATCTCTGATCCTCAGGTATTAATCCCTGAAAGATTCTTGATTAAATCTTCTGGCATAGCAGTCAAGGACATTGTTGATGTTGTCTATCCAAATTTTTTGAAAAAACTATCTGATGCTACTTATTTGAGGCAGAGATCCATCCTCGCTCCTACAAATGCGATTGTCGGTGATATCAATGATTATATTCTTGATCTTATACCTGGTGTTGTGGAATAAAAACTAGGTTATTAGATTGCGGCTAGGGTTTGCTGTAGTTAATGCTAGGGTGCGTGAGCTTCGTGCTTTAATGGTTGCTCTCGTGCTCGTGGCTGAATCTGCCTTCACAAGATGCCTACGTACTTTGATGTGTATCAAAGATCAAGCCAAAAATGTAGTTCAGAGGTGAGGGGTCTAACCCTTTATATAGGCTGAGAAGCCTTAGAATCGTAGTAGAATTTGGTGACTTGGTGGGCAAGTCACCGCCTTGAGGAAGGTTCTAGACTCCTTCCTTGTAGGAGTAAATTCCCATATCGAATTATGTGCCTTGGAGGCTAAGCTTGGTAGGAGTAACATCCTTATCTGACTCTTCTTGTTGAGCTGGTTATTACCCCTAATATTAATTACGAAATTAATACTATAAACAGGGTTTGGGCCCATCTAGTGGGCCCCACGTTTGGACCATTGTAGGTCTAATTAATGCCACATTAAATGTGTCTTTAGGGCTTACTTTTAGCCCATATCATTCGCCCCCAACTTCTAGGAAAACTGATCAGGTTTTCCTTGAAGTTATAACGGCCTTATCCGAGACTTGGGTCAGGGTTCATTGCTCTTACGTGAGTATTTTCAACAATATCATCTTAATGTAAAGCGTGGAGCGACCGACGCATTTACGACGATGTTGAACGACACTAAACGGTATTAAACGGCACTACACAGCGCTAATTAGCCTTAAACATCGTTTAAACAATGTTAAACGATGTCAAACGGCATAAAACGGCATTAACGGCACTAATCGGCGCTAAACAGTGCTAATCGGCACTAATCTGTGCTTAAATGGTACTAATCTGTGCTAATCGGCACTAATTTGTGCTTTAACGGCACTAATCTGTGCTAATCGGCACTAATCTGTGCTTTAACGGCTCTAATCTGTGCTAATCGGCACTAATTTGTGCTTTAACGGCACTAATCTGTGCTAATCGGCACTAATTTGTGCTTTAACGGCACTAATCTGTGCTAATCAGCACTAATTTGTGCTTTAACGGCACTAATTTGTGCTAATCGACACTAATTTGTGCTTTAACGGCACTAATCTGTGCTAATCGGTACTAATCTGTGCTTAAACATCCGTGATCTTAAGGATCGAGAATCTTGATCTTGATCTCGAATCATGGATCTGGGATCTAAAATCATCCGTGATCCTAAGGATCAAGAATCTTGATCTTGATCTCGAATCATAGATCTGGGATCTAAAATCATCCGTGATCCTAAGGATCAAGAATCTTGATCTCAATCTCAAACCATCGAAAATCTGAGATTTGCTGAAAAAGTCGAGTTCTAGGACCACAAACTACCCGTGATCGGCCGGATCAACGGGTAGCTCGTGGTCGGCTGCTCCGTGATCGGCCGAAGGGCCTCATTTTACCGTGGTCGGCTAGCTGGTGGTCGGCTGGCGTCCCCGGGGCGTGGTGGTCGGCCACCTCGTGGTCGGCTGCTGCTCCTTCGGGCACGGTGGTCGGCTGCTTCGTTGTCGGCCACTCCGTGGTCGGCTGCCTCGTGGTTGGCTAGGAAACCCGGACCTGAAAACCATTCGTGGTCTTGAGGATTAAGAATCTTGATCTTGATCTCAAGTCATCCGTCATCTTTAAGGATCAAGAATCTTGATCTTGATCTCAAGTTACTATCATGGATCTAGGATCTAAAATCATCCGTGATCTCAAAAAGTCCCGTGGTCGGCCAATTGGTGGTCGGCCGAAGCCCCTTGAATCATGGTGGTCGGCCAGCTGATGGTTGACTAGGAAACCCGGACCTGAAAACCATCTGTGGTCTTGAGGATCAAGAATCTTGATCTTGATCTCAAGTCATCCGTCATCTTAAGGATCAAGAATCTTGATCTTGATCTCAAGTCATCCGTCATCTTTAAGGATCAAGAATCTTGATCTTGATCTCAAGTTACTATCATGGATCTAGGATCTAAAATCATCCGTGATCTTAAAGATCAAGGATCTCGGACCTAAAATCATCCGTGGTCTTAGAAATTATGGACCTAAAATCATCCATGTTCAAACGGCACTAATCGGCGCTAAACAGCACTAAATGGTGCTAGCGACACTAACAGCACTAAAAGGTGCTAACGGCACTAAACAGCACTGAAAGGCGCTAGTCGACGCTAACGGCACTAATCGGTGCTAGCGGTGCTAAATTTTAATTTCGGCTTCGTTCGTGCCTTGGCTCAGGATTGAAAATCAGTCTTGGTATGTTGATGGAGGTGTTTGCTATGCCTTAAAGGGTTTCGTGAACCTTGAACTCAAACGACTTGTTTCTTAATCCTCGTGACCTTCCGGGCTTTAACTTGTTTGCTGAATCCTTGGTCTTAAGGTTATCATCAACCCCTGACTCTCATCCTTGTGATGAAGTTCTTTAGTTCTTACCTCCTCCTTGTTTCTCATGGAGGAGGTCTTCCTTCTCGGTTGATCATTCAGGTAGTTCACTTGCTCCTTAGTGCTTGACCTTAGGCCTGGTGTGCCTTTATTGTTCTTATGCTCATATAACCTTTCTCAGGTCTCTACTTGACTGACGACTCTTGATTCGAGTCCTTAAACTCAAACGACAAGCTCGATTGGAGGCAGACAGCCTTGTTGGCCATCAAGGCTTAAATTTTGTGTCGGGTTTTGAGATTCAAGATTTTAAGTATGGAATGACAAAGGACCTCTTATATCAACATTCTCACTAATAGTTTCTGTGTTTTCAAGGCATTATCAGGGAGCCAACTGTTCGCACTTATTCACGCAAGAGAACGTGGTCAACAAGTAATATACGGTAAATAGGATTCGTTCCCATAGAGACTCAATTTGTTTGTTTTGTTCACTTATACACCAGCTTATGATTTACACTCACTGCCAAGACAATCACAAATTTGGTTTTAATTAACTAATGATTAATTGCCAACTATGGAAATTACGAGGAAATAACTTAACAATGAATTTATAATAAACAAACATGAGATTTCAATTTCATTAACCACTTCATCTAGAATCTTATGCCCTTTAACCTAGTATGTAATAGAATTGATTACTGATTAGATGCACTAAACTGATACACACCAACTTTCGTTGTACATATACCATCCTACTGATCATCCACAACTGATAGAAGTCAAGTAGTCACCAAATATGTGTAGTTCCTATATGTCTATAGCAATTGAACACATACCGGTTGAAAATCAAGCACCCATTAAACCACATAGTCAATGCAAGACGGTTAGAATTACACCACAAATTAATACATGTTCTTCACATGCATAAACCTATGCTAGCATGAATTGTTCTAAACCCTAGATCCACTTTCGCATTCACCAGGATTAAACACACAATTACAGGTGTTCGCGACTCACCCATAACGAATAAGCATAATCATACTAGGCAATCAATTCAATCCATAACACACCAAGGCATAAGAACACTTAATTACTAGAATCCATAGAAAAATCCATCAAAACCCCATGATAACGATTTAGCCCATAATCGACCTCATCGCCATCATGGGTTTAATTGATAACATAATTCTAAAAAAAAACAAATAATAATAAAAGAAAAGAGAAATAAGGTTTAGAAATAAATCCCCAAAGTAGAAGAGTACAAAAGTTCCAAAGATCACTCCTTGCTTGTCACTAGCTTGGAGATTCTCCCTTGAAATTGTTCTACGAAAATCTAGATGAAAAGTGTTGATAGATGCTAAAGAAAATGAAGAACACTCTAACTAAATTGATAGATAATGTTTTTTTAGTCTCACTATTACATATATAGTTGCCCTAATGAAAATTAGGCCCAAACAATTGACCCGGTTCAGAATTTAACTGAAAATAGAATGCACGCATAAAAACAGGAGATGACCCGCGCCATTGCGCCTAGTCCTCGCGCAACAGCGCCTAGTGGATGCCCCCAACCGCGCAGCTGCGCTCCAACTGCGCGCAACAGCGCTTGCGGCCTCCTGGAATCCTCCTGGGGCTTGATGTGCGCGCTGTTGCCCTGCATCTCGCGCTGTAGCGCTTGGCTTGGTACCGAAAACCGCGCAGGAGCGCCCCAACTGCGCGCAACAGCGCTCGATAGCTCCTGTCATGCATGCTGCCTCCCCGCGCGCGCGCTATGGCGCCTTGGCTCGCGCAGCTGCACCCATGAACCCCTGGACAGCCTCAAAATCTTCTAGCCCTTAACTTATTTTCTAGCCTTGAAATTCATTCCACAACTTGTTGTCTTCAATCAACGAACATACACCACCATTAATTCGATTGAACTCCAAGATGCCATCAACATGCAACCTACATAATTAACGCAAAAACATATCAAATTACAACGAAACTTGAGAACTTACAAACGTTTTAAGCCCAAACGGAAGGTGAATAATGGATATAAAATCCACTTATCACCAACCAGTCTCAAGATGAGATTTGAGAGGGTCTATCCTTCAGCTTACATCAACTAGTACTACCAATTTCGAATCGAGGGTGGGGTCTTCAGGACCTGGAAGTAAAAACTCTCCGCATAATTTTCTATCTCAGAAGAGGCGAACTTAAATAGGGCATCAGCCTTAATGTTCTCCTTTCTTGGAATGTGCTCCTCATAGCGCTCATCATACTGAGTCATAACAGCCTTCACAACTCGCAAATACTTTGCCATAGTTTCATGCTTGGCCTCAAATTCACCATTTACTTGCGATACTACTAGTCTTGAATCCCCACAAACTTTGAGATTCTTGACCCTCATGATTCTGGCCAAGCCCAATCCGGCTATCAAGGCTTCATATTTAGCTTCATTGTTGGTAGTAGGAAAATCTAACTTCAAAGCATACTCAACTGTGAACCCATCGGGGCTTTGCAAGACCAAACCTGCACCACTGGATTTTGTTTTTGATGCTCCATCAAAATAAAGCACCCAATACTCCTTCGGATCAGGTATAAGTTCTTCATCTTTATTCTCACATTCTTGGTTGGGTACTATCTCCTGCCCCCCGACTTCTTAGTTGCCAATGGTACATTCAACCACGAAGTCAGCCAATGCCTGAGCCTTGATGGCCGTTCGAGGCTTGTACGTTATGTCAAATTCTCCGAGCTCAATTGTCCACTTAATCAGCCTTCCACTAGCCTTTGGGCTGTGCAATATGTTCCTCAACTGCTAGTCCGTCAGGACTTCAATCTTGTGTGCTTGGAAGTATGGTCGTAGCTTCCTCGAGGCTGTCATTAATGCCAAGGCAAACTTCTCAATGGTTGAGTAGTTCAACTCAGCCCCATGCAAAACCTTACTCACATAATAGATAGGCTTCTGAATTTTCTTCTCTTCTCGAATAAGGACAACACTCAATGCTTGTTCAGATACCGCCAGGTATAGGTAAAGAGTCTCCCCAGGACTTGGTTTGGCCAACAACGGGGCTTCAGCCATGTACTTCTTCAACTGTTCAAAGGCCTCTTGGCTCTCCGTGGTCCACTCAAAATTTTTCACCTTCTTCAATGCCCAAAAGAAAGGCAAACACTTGTCACCAGACTTAAATGAATCTCCCTAGGGCCGCAACTCGGCCAGTTAGCTTCTGTATATCCCGTATAGAGCGGGGTGGCTCCATATCCAGAATTGCCTTGATCTTGTCCAGGTTGGCTTGTATGCCTCTCTTCGAAACCATCAATCCCAAAAATTTTCTTGATCCAACACCAAAAGCACACTTGGCTGGATTTAACATCATCTTGTGGTGCCTCAGCACTTCGAATGCCTCTCTGAGGTGCTTGATATGATCTGCATTGGATAGGCTCTTGACCAACATGTCGTCCACATAGACCTCCATGGTTTTTCCAATCAGATGGGCGAATATATTATTCACCAATCGTTGGTAAGTAGCTCCTGCATTCTTTAGACCAAAAGCCATAACAAGATAGCAAAAAACACCAAAGTCAGTTATGAAAGATACCTTTGGGATGTCATCCTTGTGCATCTTAATCTGATTGTAGCCACTGAACCCATCCATAAAGCTCAACATCTCATGTCCAGCTGTGGCATCTATCAACATGTCTATCCTTGGGAGGGGAAAACAATCCTTTGGACATGCATCATTCAAATAAGTGAAATCTATACACATCCTCCATTTTCCATTCGCCTTCTTGACCATTACTGGGTTAGCTAACCATTCGGGGAACTGAATCTCTTCAATAAAACCAGCTTCCAAGAGCTTGTCAACTTCTTGCTTAATGGCCTCTTGCCTTTCAGGAGCAAAGTTCCTCTTCTTCTGCTTTATTGTCTTTCATTTAGGATTGACATTAAATTTATGAGTTATGAGTTGGGGATCAATCCCTGGCATATCAGTTGTTGTCCAAGTAAACACATCACTGTTCTCTTGTAAAAATGCTGTCAACTTGCCCTTCAAGGGGAGGCACCACTCGCAGGTTGCAGCAGCAGTGCATTCGAGAACGTCCTAACATGGTTTGCGGGATCACCCGTTCCATCATAAGCCTTAATTGTTGGCATCTTAAATTTCTTTGAGATACGAGCATTCATCACCTCCTCAGTAAACGGGGGCGAGGGATCATCAGGATCCCCAAGTGGCATCAGATCCTTGGGGTTGCCCCTAGGGGTTTCAACCCTTGTTGTTTTTCCAGTCGGGACGTCGGCCCTTTTCTGCCTTCTTGAGGACCTCTGTAAGTCTATAATGGGAATCGGTCCTGATGTTGGAGGAGGTTGAGTCTGATTTAACCTAGCTTGTTCTCTTGCAATATCGTCCTTCAACCTTAAGATCTCGGCCTCATGAGCCCTGATCCTCTCAGTGGCTGTCAAAGGAGGTCCATCATGGATGGTTTGTGTTCTTCTTCTTGGTTCTCTGCTAGCATGTCGCCTCCTTGGGGCTTCATCACGATCATCCTCATCAGACGATGAATCATCAATATAGGGGCCAGAGTAGTCAACATACTCTCGATCTCGGATCTACAAGGCGTGGCCAGTAGGTCCAGCTCCTTGAGTAGGAGGGTAGTTAGGCAGCCCATACATTGGGTTGGTGTTCTTGGGGAGATCCGTAGTATGGATCTGGACCCCATGTGGGGGGTTGTTAGGATCGACAACCAAGGGGGAAACCACCACCTGAAGAGGACTGGTCCTTTGATTTGTGTGGATGATCGGAGGTAACGTACTCTCAACATGGGAAGTTGTCCCTAGAGGTTGAGAAACTTGATGTTGAACAATCTCCCCGGTCGTCTGGGGCACCGGATCCGTAGTGGGCGGTGCAGAACTGAGTGGCAGAGGCTCGGTAATTGATGGCGTCCTTCGTGTTTGAACCATGGTTGATGTCTTTTTCCCACAGACGGCGCCAAATGTTGTGGAATAAAAACTAGGTTATTAGATTGCGGCTAGGGTTTGCTGTATTTAATTCTAGGGTGCGTGAGCTTCGTGCTTTAATGGCTGCTCTCGTGCTCGTGGCTGAATCTGCCTTCACAAGATGCCTACGTACTTTGATGTGTATCAAAGATCAAGCCAAAAACGTAGTTCTGAGGTGAGGGGTCTAACCCTTTATATAGGCTGAGAAGCCTTAGAATCATAGTAGAATTTGGTGACTTGGTGGGCAAGTCACCGCCTTGAGGAAGGTTCTAGACTCCTTCCTTGTAGGAGTAAATTCCCATATCGAATTCTGTGCCTTGGAGGCTAAGCTTGGTAGGAGTAACATCCTTATCTGACTCTTCTTGTTGAGCTGATTATTACCCCTAATATTAATTACGAAATTAATACTCTAAACAGGGTTTGGGCCCATCTAGTGAGCCCCACGTTTGGACCATTTTAGGTCTAATTAATGCCACATTAAATGTGTCTTTAGGGCTTACTTTTAGCCTATATCACCTGGAGACTCACATACATATTATAGTCAAGACTCGCTAGCTGAAGATTTCCAAACAGGGAATGATTTCCAGGCTGCATTTCCAGTTGAATATATTAATTCAATAAACATGCCATGCCTTCCGAGACATGATCTTAAGTTAAAAGTCGGCTGTGTGGTAATGCTTATGAGGAATCTAAATCAGATAATGGGATTGTGCAATGGAACCAGGATGATTGTGAAGAAATGTTTAAAAATAGCATCATTTGTCAAATTCTTTACGGATCTCAAGCAGGATCATTGCACATCATTCCGAGAATTGAGATGATTCCTACAGATACTAAATGGCCATTTGACTTCAAAAGAGTGTAGTTCCCTGTACAATTATGCTTTGCAATGACTATCAATAAAAGTCAGGGACAATCCTTGGACAATGTTGGTCTCTATCTTCCCAGTCAGTATTCACACACGGTCAACTCTATGTTGCTATTTCAAGAGTAACATCTGCCGCCGGTCTCCATATATTGATTTATGGTGAAGATGGTGCTTCAACAGATTTCACAACGAACGTGGTCTACGAAGAGGTCTTCTACAATTTGCCAAGTGCGTCTGGATAAGTACTTAAATGTATATGTATCTATGTATTGGAATGCAGTTTAGTAGAATTGTATTAGAAACTCTGTATTTGTAAGCATGAGATGTTGGTGCTTTTTTGACTTTATGCCTCCGAGATTATGATTTTCTAAATATTAATTTCATTTTATAACATTTGGTTACATATCATGCTATTCTTAAGTATGTAGATGTTGACCTAATATTTAGATTTCTGTTACAACATAGTAACAATTAACCTCAAACATATTAATTAGTAATTTCAATCTCAAACCCTAATATTACCGCTTAAATTATCCTATAACAATTTCTCTTATGCTGTTTTGGTGGATAATGTTTTTGTAACCATAATTATAGGAATATTTTGTCAGAAATTACATTATAAAAAGAGATAAGATTTTATAGGATATATCAATTGGAGAAGTTCAAGGAAGTTTAACTAATTACATCCCGAGGATCAACATGTCTGTTAAAATATGCATATAATTTGGAACAATTGAGGGATTTTCCAGTACATACAATATCTTCATAAAAAATTACTTTAAATCAAATCGTATAATAAGGATACATTGTTGTTTTATTGTATATTGTATTACACTACAACGTTGCACTGTACTCAGTTATGGCTAATCATACAAGTTTGAGAGCATACAAGATTTTTAGATTTTATATATGAATAAGTTAATATTATAATGAATATGTGTGGTTTTAACTACAACTAAACATACAAGATTGACAGTTGCACTTTCCATACAAGATTGTATATTGATCTAATTATTAAAACCTAAAATTAAAATGCATGAACATACATATGATTTACTAAAATAACGTCTCTTCATATATAAAATATGCAACTAACAATTCAGTGTAAAAAGTAACAAAATCATTTAACTTCATCAAATATTCCCAAAGATAGCTGCGACATAAAATCTGACTTAATCGTTAATTAATAATAGTAGAGATATTCATCCATTGCGGACGTCAAAGACTACCCCATCATGTTCCTCCTCAATTGTGAAAACCAATTTCTGGTACAATCGTAAGTGATTATCACGAGTAAATTTGTTCCATCCTGCTGACAACCTTGGTAAAACAGTTTTGTTAAATACTATGCCAACTTTCCAATTTCCAGTAGGAGTTCTCAGGGAAACCTGTTCACCAGTTACCCAATCTCTGTTTTGTGGTTTGATGTGTCTTGGTATGTGCTGAAACAGATTAAATTATTGATCAATATAACAAACTTTAGTTAATCATATAGAACAGACCATATGTAGCTTATAATACTATACATACCACTCCATGTGATGTAAAATCCACATTTGAAGGTGCCATGCATGAAGTAAATGTATGATTCATGACATTAATAGGATTTTCAATTACTAAATTCTCTTCCTCATTATCAGGCTCTTGAGGTTGGTCTTGCACAATTAAGCCAAAGTTAGATGTTCCTGCATTATCATGCATCTCTTGGTCTAAATCCATACCTGTTTTCATTTTCCACATTAAAAATTCAGTCCAACTATTTGCATAGAATTGATTTTATCCAGCAACAATTAATAGGCAAATGTATATAAGTAAAAATTACTACCTGTACTTGCTTCATCATCAGTCACAATTCTCTCTATTTTTCCTTATCAAATATGACAATATGAAATTCTCCAGCTCCACAATAGGTAAACAAAACCATATCTTTTCTCTCAATATGGTTTAATGTAATTAGCTCTAGCAGGCCAGACATCCTTTTCTCATTTCCCAAGAAATTACCATGGAATGTATCATCATTCTTCAATTTCAATGAAATTGCATTAGGAATCAACTCTCCAAATCGGTTATAAAATGAATCTGGCATGATCTAAAAAACCAAATATAAAACATGGTTATATTCGCAAACATTACGCAATTAGTGATTTTCATTTTACATCAAAAAATGTTCCCAAATAATTTTAGATTGTTGTATAAAGCTTACCAACTCCCCAGATTCATAAACTTTACCAATAACAGAAACAAAAAATTTGAATCCAACACCACTGTGGTTGTCTGCATTTTTTTGTCAAAAAGTAATTAGAAGAATCGCAATCTAATATCTAGATTAGATTGTTTTAGAAGTGTATAAAATAACGTACCTTGGCGCAACGGTGGCTCTATTGTGATGTTTCGAATTGTGGTATACTCTATTTCTGAATAATCATCTTTTAATATATGAACCAAAAACTTTCCTTCACCCTTATAACAGAACACAAGTATCGAACCAAAATGCTTCGTTATTTCTCTAAGAAATGTACAAATGTTATAGAAACATTGCTCAATCCTATTAAAATGAATGTATATTTCACGGCCCGATGGGAATTGGATTGAAACATTCAGGGGGAATCTTATCTCCGTGTTCCAAACTGACTTCTTCGGGAATTTTCTATTCCAAAAAAATATGTATAAATTTAGCTCTTAGTACTACTAGATTTCGCACATTTCTTAGTCTAATCCAAATGTAAACCGTAAATTTCTTACCATCTTGCCTTTTTCCAAGTGTTCAGGCTTAAAAATGATCACAAAATCAGGAAAGATTGAGCTATTTACGAGCATCTACAAATTATTATAGAAGAGTGTAAATCAAACAGATTCAAGCACATCCAATAAAATTAAACAATCAAATATATAGAAACTCATACCTTTTCCGAACTTTCCGCGACATCCAACTGTTGCATCTCTTCAGCATCACTTTTGCTTTCTTCTTCAGATTCTGTAAAGAAAATGTATATATTATATATACGGATGTTGTCAATGGATAAACTGTTCCTTAAATTTAACTATACCTGTGTCTAAGTTCCAGTTAACATTCCAAAACCATCCACTGTTAACGGTACTTGAAATTCCATTACAACGACTTGCATAATCTATCTCTTTCCCGTCAATATCATAAATCCTTCCGTATATTACAAAACTATTGTCAATAGTAAAAATAATGGTCTCTTTTCCCTTCAACTTGAAGCGCTTTAGCATTTGCTCAAAGTTTGAAATGTAACCACCTTCAGAATTATAATATATGAAGCAACCTTCACCAGCAATTTTTAGCCTTCGAATGTTACTCAATTTCTGACCATAATAATCTTTTATCCTTTTTGGAACAACCTAATTAACATAACATTATTAAAAAATTATGATTTCTAACTTCGCAATTTATGACCACTTAGAATTACACATATAGAAGTGGATACACACAGGAGAAATTCATCATGCTATCAATTGTTAACTTAGTAATTAAAAAAATACATACCAAGAAGCCATCAGTTATTAAGATTTTTGATACAACTTTGAAGAAAGATGTATTCCAATCTGCAGTTCCTAAATCTCAAGAAACACATTACAAAATAATTAGAAATATGAAGTTAAACCAATTCCAATGTTATTTATTCAGAGCAAAATGATTTGTACTACCTGTACTTTCATCAAATTCTTTATCATTCCCTTTAAAAATGCAGACATTGAAACTTTTTGATACATATTATGTATCCTTATAGACCACGACAATATCGCCAGGTTCGACATCTGTTTCCTTAGCAAATTCATGTCATCCTTTAACAAAGAAACATTGTAATAGACCGATAATTAATAATATATTAAGTCTCAGATAATTACGTTTATCGTGTGTGACGATTATTATATAAGCTGTGGTATAAATATACATTCCAGTTTGATGAGTCAACTTTATATTTGTAGTATAAAGTTAATTTATGTGTTTATGTGACTTAAACATGTCATATGTGCTTGCTAGTGTGTGTGGTTATAATCGTCATGTCTATTTTAGCTATTTCTTAATAGTTTATGAATATCGTAAAAATGAGATTTTAGGATGGAATTATAAAAAAATATAAACTCGTTTGGAAAAGTTCTTTTTATTATTTTCTACTGTTGATAATTATTTTTAGAACTTTTAAAAAATACAAAAATATTATTTTTGTAGAAATTCGATTTTTAAATGATTTAATATCATTTTTTCTTCTAAAATTCGTAATAAATTAAAAAATGGTTTAAAAATTCTTAAAATTTATTTATAGTAGTTTTATAATATTATAAGGCTTAGATAAAATTTTCATGATTTATAGAGGATTTTTCGAGTAAATATTATACAGTGATTTTCAGCATTAAAACGAAACAAAATGTGATTATTCGATTAGGAGGACATGTGGCAAGCAAATAGGATCAGATTTTTGCATGAGGACACATGTCAATTGCTGGGAGTGTGATTTAGGTGAGTCACCATTAGTGTTAGTGCATGTAAGACAAGTGGCATAGTGTAAAATAAAAAAAAAAAAAGAAAAAGAAAGAAAACAAAAACACAAAAATCTCATATCTCATTCTCTCATTTCTCTCCTCACTCTCGTCTCTCCTCTCTTCCTCACCACTCCCGAATTCTCTCCCCCTCCCTTCTTCTTGTTTTGTAAAATTTTAAAGTTCTAAAAACCTTTGTAAATTAAGATTTTCAAGTGGAGTATATTTTGGAGTTAACATTTCAATCCAAGCAAGCAAATTCAAATCTCTCCTCCTCTTGCATTTTCGAAAAAAGGGTATAACCTAAACCCTTAATGTGTTTCATTTAGATTAACTTAGATGATTAGCTAGGATGATTATATGCATGAGATAAATGGATAAAATGATGTGCATGTGAGTTTTGGGTTAAGTATTGGAATTGCATGCAAAGTATGATATAGATTTATATGATGTCAATTTGAATGATTTGATTATGTGATTAAATGTTAAGTGAATTGTGAATGTTAGTGGATGAGATGGTGATGTGGTGGTGCCGAGTGGCCCCCACCGTGTGTGTACGTATAGTAGCCGTGTGTGTATATATATTATGTGTGAGTTTTTATTTGATGAGTAAGTTTATAAATGATGTTATAATTAGTGGTATATGTAAAGTTTGGGTACGACTTGTGAATTTATGATGTTGCCAAAAAGGGCTTGTTCTTGTTGGTTGTGCCAAGTAAAGGCATAGATATGTGAGTAGCTTGATTTCGTTAAGTCGTAGAGTTGTTAGTCGTAAAATTTATTGAGTTGTTAAATATTCGAGTATTAACGAACTCATTTAAGGAATTGTATGAGTCGTGCGTAGTCGTTAGTATAGAGTCGAGTTTTTGATTAGCGTATGATTGTATATTGATTGTTGTTGTTTGTCGGATGTATCCCCGACTTGGTAAAGTTATATAAACAAAGGAAGTGCTGTCAAAATTTCTAAAATTATAAGTCTTTTAAAAGTATTATCGGCACGTTCCGTGATTTAATTTCTTTATTAAATAGAGTATTATATTATGTCAAGTATATTACGTGCTAAGTGCTTACGTGTTTACGTGTTCTATAGATGCATATAAGTATAGGTTATTCGTCGAGAATTGAGAGACTGACACGCGTTATTATATGGTTATAGGATCGAATAGAAGAGTTGGCAAAGAGCCGGTGATAGAAGTATCGAAAGTATACCCCGAGGGCTTTAGCAGTTAGTACTATAAACATAAGGCAAGTGTTCCTTATCCTCCACTTGTTATTCGAACATTGTTTCCACCGTTTTTGGGGTATTGTTCAGTTCTATATAATACCTTTGTTAAGCCCCTTGAACTAAATTTCAGTTTCACATTCTGATTTCTATAAACCGTATCATTGATAAAAATGTTTTGAAAAGTACTTTGAAAATCTTTTCAGTTATTCATCCAGTTCAGTTTGAATTTGATTATAATATCAATCACGGACAGAAGGTAAGGCTGAAGATGATGTTTTTGGTCATGCCTGTATTTTGTGCATACATTTGATCATTACTTTATAATTCCATCAAACCTGATCATACAAACTACATTACTTTGATATCTTTGTTTATAAAAATGTACAGGAACCACCATCAGGTAAGTGTTTGGGGTGATCTTGCAGTTCAAGCTGACAGCTGCTACCGTAAAGCTACTGAAACTGCAATCATTGTAATTTTGACAAACACAAGACTCAAAACTTATAAGAGTAAGTTTATTGATTCTCAAATTGTCTAATCATTTTGTTTGTTATCATTGCGTTTATACAAATTTATCATCATACCTCTTCTGGATTATATTTCTTAGACTCGGTGCAAATCAGTTCATTGCCATCTTCAAAGATATACATAAACATGGACAATGATTCTGTACTCGCAATGCGCTATCGGTAACCAATCTTAATTCATTGTAGATTTTACAATTGCCATAATAATGTGTATTTTTGGAAATTTAGATATATTTATGACCAAAATACAACAATGCAGATTGGAAGAGGAAGGCTATACTGTTAGCCAGCAAAGCAATTTCACACCACCAGAATCTGTTGTGCAAAATGCTATAGAGACAGTGAGTTTGAAAGACTCAGTGAGAAAAATGGCACACAATAAAATAATGTTTCTACTTTTACATTTTAATAATAAAACTTTACATTTTTGCTTCTGTCATTATCCAGTTGTATTCTATGCTTTCAAGTCTAATACTTCAATCTTTACTGTAGAAACATTTCTTCTGCACTGTCAAAGTTCTGAATGTGGAAGAAGGAAATTGGTGGTATGACAGCTGCAGCGATTGTGAGGGAGAAGTTGAGAAAGTAGAAGGAAAGCTTAAGTGCTCAAAATGCACAAATAAGACAATACCTGTTCCTGAAAAGAAGTTTGTTTCCAAAGAATTCAAAATGTTATAGCTTCAGTAATTGCATTGTCTATTACTACAGGATTTCTTACTTTTGAAACATTTTTAACTCTTACAGGTATAGGATTGTCATCCTTGCAGAAGATTCCACTGAAGCTTATAACTTCATTTTAATAGATCTCGCTGCAAGAAGATTGATTGGTATGACTGTAACAAAGCTACAATCTGACATGATTAAGGTTTAAAACTCAGCCTTATTACATAGTTACGATTATTGTTCCATTGCCTACACAATTATAATGTAATACCAACATTTATAAAACTATTCTACACATACATGAACAGTCAAACATATCTTTCCATCCAAAGATTAAGGAAATTAATGGGAAAGACCTTAAGCTGAAGATACAACTTGAAGTGGACAATATCAATTCAGGCAGTCGTCTGTATTATGTAACGGATTCTTATGATTCTTCCATCTCAACTCCTGAAATGTCTCAAGGAACAATGATGACTCCAGGAGTTTCAGCCTTTACAGAAGTTAGTATTTCAATTTAGTTGTAGAACATGAATCAGTTTTGTCAATGTTACACTATCTGCAGACATTCATAATTGTTAATGTTTTTCTTAATTTCCTATGTTTCAGAACAATACCATTGAATTGTCCGATAGTGGAACTACTCCACCTTCAGCAACATCTACCAGCAAGAAGATCAAAACGGTTTAAGCATTAAATCACTACAAAATCTTCCATTTATTTTCAGTTCTTAGATATTGGACCAACCAAATATACAAACTTATGAAATGTTATTGTTGACAGGAGAAATGAATTACATCAATCTCTGGAGCTACATTGATGATCATCTTAAAGCTTAATGCATGGTCTACATATTTGTTATTTGGAATTGCGTATTAGTACTTTATTTGGATTTGGATTGTTTGCATTGTTTTTATGTTGGGATATTTTGATGTTTTGATAATTTGGAATTGCTTATTAGTACTTTATTTGGATTATTTGGATTTGGTTTTTTTGCATTGTTTCTATGTTGGGATATTGTGATGTTTTTATTATCATGAATCTTTTATTATTGCAATAATATCAATATCTTGTCTAAGTACCAAGGATGTTTGGTTTTTTAAAAATTTTAAGTTTGGTTAAAAAAAAACAAATATGCCCTCAATGTCACTTTAGATCGGATGGAAGTAAGAGCTCAACATTACTACGCACGTGCATATTATTGGTTCAAATATGAAAGAAAACAATAACATCATTGTAATATGGTTTTAGAAAAAAAAAAGTCCGAGATGAATAACGTAAAAAATGTACAACACTAAAACATTACAAAAAAATTATAAAATCAACCAAATAAAAAACATTCCGTGTGCGAAGCACGGGCAATATTGCTAGTTTTTCTAGTATGTGCAAGATTAGTTATTAAACTAGCTTCAATACCCGTGTAAGGCACGAGAATGTTCTAATTTGATTAAATTATTTTTTACCGATTTTGTTTGTTGTATTTGTGTGTTGACGGTTTGATATTTGATGCATTTTACATTACATGTTAGAAAAATTTGTTATGATGATGAACAATTTTCGATTTATTGTGACTTTATTTCATCATAATTTAGTATGATCTTAATGAAAATTGTGTTGCGGCTATTTTCCCAAACGGGGCCTAAGTGTTTTTGCAAATAATTAGAGTAATGAGATTTTTTTTTTCTAATAAACGACCCTCTAAATATTCTATAAAATATATTCATTTTTTAACTTTTACATTAAATAAAATGATACAAGTTTTATTAATAGAATACATATATGATTGTTGTATGTGTATAGAGATATATAAAATTATGTAAAATTAATTGACACATGATATGTGAATAATGTGGGGTACCTGAGCGAAACAATTATATTTTCTTGATTTTTTTTATAAAGCACCGCTAGATAAAACTAACGGATTCTAATATTTAACCAATAGGCATCTGGTATAGTGGTTGTAGTGGTGAAATAAATTTATCAAAATTTTTTAGAATTATGATATAAAAATTAATTGACACATGATATTTGAATAATATGGGGGTACCAGAGCGAAACAATTATATTTTCTTGATTTTTTTTAAAGCACCGCTAGATAAAACTAATGGATTCTAATATTTAACCAAATAGGCATCTGGTACAGTGGTTGTAGTGGTGAAATAAATTTATTAAAATTATGATTTAGATGTCATGGGTTCAATTCCCAACAACATGAAAACATTTTAGTATTTTTATTGATGTTGACTCTTGGGGGCGTAATTGTAAAATTACAATAAGTTGAGGGCATAATTGTAAATTATTCATGAATAAAATGTGATATGTTGCCCTATTATGTATGTAGTAGATAGTAGATAGATGTTGACTCTTGGGGGCATATTTGTAAAATTGCAATAAGTTGAGGGCATAATTGTAAATTATACATGAATAAAATGTGACATGTTGCCCTATTATAGTAGATAGTAGATAGATAGTAGATAGTAGATAGTAGATTTTGATTGTTTTCTACTTATGGTATTCATGTGTTTGAGGATGACCTAAGGTTCTCCATGAGGTTAAAAGATTTTCAATACAAATTTAAGGGTATTTAGATAAATTACTGCTAACAATTTGATATTTACAAAAATACCTCGCGGGACCATTTATTTTATAGACTCTTTTTGTTATAATCTCGGGATAAATTCGTGAGGACAACTCCAGATCCATTTTTCTCTTCTACTTATTAATGATAATGAACGTTCTTATATGCATAAAATATTCTATTAATAAAAAGAAATCACCTAATGACATATTTACTTATACGTTCAAATAAATTATTGATGTGTTTGAATTTCTTATTAAGAGACCTTTATAATATACTAAAATATTTAAATTTTTTTAATTTGTAAATTAGTTAATACAAGATAAGTTAAACCGACTTTAAATAACATGAAACTGATTATGAGAATCGAACGCAGAGTAACACATACACAACTTTTTTGCATTAAAAAAAATGATGTAAAAGATTGTTGATCTGGGTTAATTCCAGTTCCACTTTATATGTCCACAATCTTTTCACTTATTCTTTTACTACTACTTTACGAATAAATCTAAATTTAATATAACTTGGCGTATATTCCAAACTCAATCGTAGAGTATGTTTTGCTGTATGTAGATATTTTCCATGTGCTAATGATTCGTAAACCGTAGTGGGGAGCAAGATTAGCAATTATGGATTTCCATTTTGGGAATGATTGTATTTGCAAAGTTTTTACACAAATAATAGTATCTCTACTTTCTTTCTTTCCGGGTTAACTGTTTCAGATCACTTGCAACTTCAATAGCGGGTGCAAAATATATAGAATAATCAAATTAAGAAATTTTTTCAGATTTATTTAAGTTCATATAATTCTTTTTTTAAATTGCTATTTTTTTAATTAATATTATGCAAAAAAACTAAATTTCAAAAAAAAAAATGTAAAAATACAATTTGCAGCTTCGCAACCATATTTGCAACCAACATCAATAAGTTGCAATGATTAAATCAAATGCAACCAAAATCAACTCTAAATGCAACAAAAAACAATTTTAATTATTTTTTCCACAAAAACGTAAAAATAAATTGTATTTGGTTGAATTAGTTGTAAATCGTATTTTTGCAAATATGTTCTGAAGATGGTATAATTACAAAAAAAAAAATAATAAAAAAAGTATTATTTTTTGGTAATTTATCTAAAACTAGCATAAAAACCTGTGCGAGGCACGGGGGCGCTAGTTTAAATTCTATTTTAAATTAAATTGTATATGATCAAATGTCATTTGAAGCATGAAATTGATTTTCATAGAGTTTTATTTGTTAATGATATATGTAGCTATTGCGTACTTACTTAAATATGTTCAAGTTTGTAATTTGGAAACTAATATAAGTAGTATTAATAGCAGTAATGTCAGTTTTTAATTTTATTGTGGATCATTGAATAGAATCTGAGTGTTCAATAGGTGATGTCTATGATATATAAGTTCCACAAATCATATATTATATATGATCATGTATATATATTTTTTGAATTACCTTTATAAATAATACAACATATATTATATATAATCATTTTTTTCTTCAAATGTCGCATTTTAAATCGAACATTAGTTAATTTATATGTAAAATGTAATGTGTTGTTTTAAGGATTCGTCTTTTTAAGGCCAAATATTTTTACTACCCGAAGAGTTTGACTGATAAATTATTGCATCTTATGTAATAATATACAATTTTCATATTACGTTAACAGCTCAATATTTTCATTCTAATATATTGTTGGATAGTATCCATAATATTAATTATAATATCATTTTATAACCCAATTATATATTTTATGTGGTTCTTTAATCAATAAATGAAAATCAATAAAAAGTCCAAATCTCATTTAAAACCCAATAATATTTAACCAATATTATTTCATATATCATACACATACATATTGTGTGTATGATCTAAAACACATGTGAAAGTGTGGCCTAATGGTATGTAGATGTTCAAGTTAACTTGAAGGTCCAAGTTTGATTTCCACTAAAAATGAAATTTTTTTATATATAAACAACAATATAGGGGTAAGTACCTAACAAAAACAATATAGGGGTAAGTTAGGGTGATGGCCCAAAATAATCACCTGAGAAACTAGATGGCCCTTTTTACTGACGGGACACGGTACATCGTGTACCGTGATAGGGGTTGTGTTGCGGAGATGCGTGTTCCGTAACAGGGCATGATACGGAGCTCCGTGTTCCGTAACAGGGCATGATACGGTGGACGGTATTCCGTGACAGTGCTGCACACCCATCTAACACGGTACATAGTCCACCGTATCATGCTAACACGGAGGACGCAGCTCCATATCATGCATAATACGGTACACGGTGTTCCGTATCATGCTAATACGGAGGACGATTCTCCGTAGCCCGTCGGTATTTCGGGCCATTTTTTTCAAAATCAGTATTTTGGGCTATGACTTGTGAAAAATAGGCATTTTGGTCATTCTCTCGGTAAGTTAGTCATTTTAATTATGAATAAAATACTCATGAATTTTAAGTCTTGTTCGTGTATTATGTATAAAATAGATTTTAGATATTAGTTTTACAATCAATTAATCTTACATATTTATTTTGTATGTTGTTTTAACGAAGAAGTTTTGTATTTTTCGTTTTGAAAAAAATACATATGTTCCAACTATTTCTCATTCAAGTCGTACACACGCATTCACATAACATGTGTATGATTTATGACACAAATGAATGGCTAGTCTAGTGGTATGATTGTGTCCAAATTTGTCGTATGACCCAAATTCAATTCCTACCAACTAAAAAATTCAATTCAAATTAAAAAAATTGTATTACAAAATTCCGTGCATTGCACGGGTTTTAAGCTAATTTAAATATTCAGGCATATGTATAAGTAGACTACATACTACAATGGAACCTTTATAAATGAATAATCGATAAACGAATAAACTCATCAAATGAATAATTTTTTCCGGTCCCGACATAATAAAGACAGTGTGTTTTTGATTTCGATAAATGAATAATCTCAATTAATGAATAAAATTTTCCAGTTCCGAGCGTATTCATTTATCGAGGTTTAACTGTATATATTATTAATTTATATATTAATGTACAAATAAAATCGTGACTAACATATTGTTAATAAGTCTCAATGATCAAAATATTAAATATTTAATATGCACGCAACACAAATATGTATAATTGATTACACATGTCTATTGTGCTCAAGTGTTAAGAACATGTACAATTTAAAGATATAACTTAAGTTTAATTTAGTTCCATAGTTATTTTTTTATGTTTTGAAGTTAGGTAAATGTATTACTGTTAAACGACACATTCACATATTATGTGTATGATTTGATAGCATATGTGACAATGTGGTGTAGTGGTAGGAGAATGTACAAGTTATTTGATAGACTCAAGTTCGATTCCCACAAACAACATTTTTTTAATAAATATTAAACATGAGGACAAATTAGTCATTTCAAATGCATTAAAAAGTCTCACAATTTTATCTTGTGTTGGTGTATCAAACAACATTTTTTTAATAAATATTAAACATGAGGACAAATTAGTCATTTCAAATGCATTAAAAAGTCTCACAATTTTATCTTGTGTTGGTGTATTATATATATAATAGATTAAATATGACAATATAATTAGGCTTGTTAATATGACAATATAATATTGTGTATCTAAAGTTAGTTTTAATTTTGATAAGGATAAAAATATTATTTATTATTTTTTTAGTTATTCGTTTGAAATCTATTTTAATTATAAAACCTATTTCGTTTTATATGTTTTTTTTATCATTTTAAAACTTTATACTCTTTCTTTCCGTATTTACAGTATTATGTCACTTTACTTTTAATCTATACGTACATTTTCTACTTTCTTTTTTTACTGTAAAAAACACGTGTGTTTGTATGCGTTCTCATTCATAATGAACGAACTTGAATGGCATATGACATAGTCTATTTGTAGTTCGAGGATTCAACTCAACTTAAATTAGTTTGTAATAAGTAAATAATATTAACAGTCACATGAATCTCAGAAGATGCTATCTGTCAGAAGAAAATTCAACAAGTCAATCTATAGTTTTGATATTTTACACTGGAAGAAGTTCAATCTACTGATCAAGCCTCAATGTGGTATACAAAGTCATGGATTTAGTTTCAAAGGACATACATTTCTACAAGTGATAAGAGACAGTATCAGTACAGAAGATTTGAAGAGAGTTGAGATAAGATACAGACCACAGCTTAGAGTCAAGATGAAGAACAGAGACTGGAGTTAGTCGTTCATGAACCAGACCGTGCATTGAGCATCAACAAATATTCAGTGGAAGTTCTTGGTTATTTTTCAGTGGTACACAGTAAAGAATTAGTTGTTGAAGGTTTTGTAGTAATTCTTTTTTAATTAATTAAATGATGTAATTATTTTTATTAATAAATTAATTCTATCAGAACTAATTTATTCATTAAAATAATTATTACTTTAATTAAATCAGAATTATTGCATAAAAGATGTTCAATTAAATGATTTTCTACAAATCATTTACTTGACTAAGTCTGAAATTTGTTCTAATATGACTATCCAATAGTCATACCGAAAGTTATATTAGAACAAAGGATAGTCATAACAGCCTTAGTGGAGAGAGTTATAATGCAATTGGCTTGTCATATCAGATCAAAGGATAGTCATATCAGCTACAATTAATAATTCATACCGATTATCATAACAGCTGTGATGGAAAGTTATACCGATTGTCATAACAGCTGTGATGGAAAGTCATATTTATAAGAAATATGACTAGAGACTTTTCAACAAAAGATTGGCTATAAAAGAGACAGAAGGCAGTAAACATAAAGACACACACGAGACACATAACAAGATATTAAAGATGAACCAAGCATCTCATCTCTCTCATCTTTAATACACAACTGCCCAAGCTTTAAATTCACAATAAATCAAGTTCAAGCCCTTTGTAATATTTGATCCGATAGAACTTGTTTATTGGTCACTCTTGTACTACTAGCGAATTAAGTTTCCTAGTTCTTATCTTGATTTTTATTAACTAAATTAGAAAAGTTCATGTCGAATTTTCTAATTAGTTTTTATTAACGTGATAATACTCTGTACTGATTTTGTAACAACCATCAAGTTTAATATATCGTTATATTTAACTTGAATTTTGTTTCAATTGATTCCGCACAAATTTGTCTATACTAAATTTTATTTAACGGACAAATTTCGATAAAAAGATAAAGATTGTATTCAACCCCCCTTCTACAATCTTAACGGACCTAACAGAACTTCTCTAACACATGTCTTTACCTATCTTGCATTCTATGTTTGATTTTTGAATTAAATTATTTGTAAAAATAGTAAGTATATCTAGGAAAATCATGTTACATTATAATATTTCGAGAAGAAGTAATTTGTCAAGTCAAAATTCGATATGTGGAAGAAGTTGAAACTGAGTTCTTTACAAAATGCACCACATGTTACAAACAAATACATAAAGATGATGGTAATTATGTATGTTACAAATGCAACAAAATAGTACATGTAAGAAGTGTGACTCACATACCCTTTTCAACTATCATATATTTTCTCTATTGGTTCAATTAATATATAGATTTTGTAAATACAAGTTTGGCGTATATGTCGTATGTGTAGAAAACCACATGTGATATTAAGATAATTTAGATGGATAGACCAATACGAACCCAAATCCCAAATTTTTGAAAAAAGGACCTAAAATTCCTATGGTCTATGAAGAAGAAGTTATTGTTGATGAAGAAGTTGTAACTCCTGGTAGAGCCTATGAAAAGGACCCTGCTTCCTTTACTCCTGATGAAAAGGAGGATGTTGGACAAGATAAAAACTTAAGGCTCATCCTAATAGATTCCCTGGATGCCTTGATGTATAGCCTGAAAGAGAAGTGTCCTAAATCCAATCATGGATGATGAGTTAGGATAAACTTTCTTGTAATCTCAGTAAGTTTTATGATTATTAGTGAAAGACATATTTGTCTTTATACGGGCTTTATCTATTTAAAGTGTATTAAATCAGATGTTCCATAGTTTAGAGTAAAGCTTCTAGAATTATAATGAGATTATAATAGTGAGATTTAGAAGATGATAACACTAGACTTAAAACTGTTCCTGATCATAGGATAACTGATTGGAAGTAAGTTAATCCGTAAAGATCAGTACATACTATGCTAGCTTCCTAGGAAGGATATCTGTTCTCATAGGCATTTGTGTGGTGACACTATAGCTAGTATGTAGGTGCTTATTAGGGAATAAGTTCACTGAACATGACTCGATTAGTGGAGCAACTAATGGAGTTTACTCACGTGTCGATAGTTGTTCACTACGTGATAGTTGTACAAGTGTCCTTAGACTTGAGATCGTTAGAGTAATCTTGTATATAATGAACTATGCTTTAGTTTAGTCCGTAGTCTCAAGGACACCTATTAGGTCTATTCTGGGCATAGGGATTTGTGTATGGAGATAGTTAACGATCAATAAAGGATCTACCCCTTCCAGTAAAGGAAGAGCATATCCTATGTTATTCTTATTATGCTAGTTCAGCCAGAGTGAATGAAATTAGAAAGGAGTTTCTAATTTGCATTAATATGAACTATGCATTATAAATAAGGAATCATATGATTAAATTTGATAGGCTTGACACGAGTTCCATGCCTTGTATTTAATCGGGATATTGTAGGGTGGAAGGAATTGATTGTACGTGTTGTGCCCAAAATATCCATGGGCTAGATTTAGGCCCATTAAGCTATAGGGTCCAATCCATATGGGCCAGAAGATAGATCCAGTACAAGATATGAGGACCAGACATGATGAAATGAGCACTCGCTGAGAAGATAGTCAAGAAGCTACAAGTATCATGAGGTTCCTGATGAACCGGAAGCTGAGTAGATTACGAATGGACCAGGTTCCTCCCCGCAGAAGAGTTCAAGACAGCCTAGCAGTAGTATTGAAGATAGCCAGAGCATATGGGAACCACAAAGAGGCTCTCCAGACTAATATATTTGTTATTTGTGCATGTATAGTTTCCTAGAAAGAGGTTCCTAAGACACAGGTTCCTGAGCACTAGGTTCCTGAGACATAGGTTCCTAAGCACCAGGTTCCTGAACGTAGCCAACCAGAAAAAGATAGACTTATTATTGGAGTGTAATTCTAGGGCGCAGTGATCCTGATAGTGTTAGTGCCCTAGAGACAATGTAGTTGTGCTTCTAGGAAAGACTATTTTGTTATTTAATGATTATGTTCTACTAATTATTCTACATTAATTTATTATATCTTAATTTATTGCGATATAAATGTTAGAGTAATAAATGTCCTTGGAATATAGAACATGTATTCTATATCTTTAAGTATGTGACTTAAAAATGAGATTATATGAATAGTGTTTACATTCCTAAATATCCCTAATCGAGCATTATTAATATGGGACAATTATAATGCATAAAGATTAGTATGTTTGTTGACGGATGACCACATCTCTTTGGTCATAGGTATAGTGATACTAAAGTCAAGAACATAGGTACATGTAATTTATACATGGCACTGGATTAACCCACAGTGAGATTCTACATGTTGATAATGTCATTAGAAAGACTCACAGTGATAATGGTGTAATGATCCTTAGACTTGAGATCATTATATTTCTATACAAGGATTAATATACTTTGACTACATTAAAAGTTACCTTTGACCGGGTGATGATAAAAGTGTACATCGGGTATATTATGAGTCGTATGAGAAATATGAATGATAGATATAGGATTTAACCATCCTATTATTAGGAGAGATATTATTGCCTCTTGATTGAGTGAGACTATGAAAATGCATGACCATGCTCAAATATTGATTTGTTTTAATAGTCTACTCATTGATCAAGGAAACCCGGATTAAACGTTGAAGAGGATGACTAATAACATGCCTCGAGTTTAATCTATAATATTTGCTTAAAGGGATTATATTACACGGAAATATTAATCACGAAAGGTTTAATTGGATCACCAATTATTATTATTACTTGGGTAGCAATGATGTATTACCAGATGCCGCTCATTGTTTATAATTTTATTATTGGATATTAAAGTTATTGCCAACGTAATAATAACCTAAAGGGTTACACAATAAGAACGTGTAAAAGGAGTTTTAATTTAAATTACGAATTTAAATTAAATTATTAAATTCGGAATTGGATATTTAATTAATTGAGCTTGTCTTAATTATAATTAAATAGAATTTGAATTTAATATTAAAACCAAATCAGAATGGGTTTGGAGAAGCCCAATTCGATTTAGGGTTTAACCCAATCTCTCTTCCCTATAAATACATTATGATGTATTGTTTAAAGATAGATTTTTGCAATTCGTTTTTAGAGAAAAACGTTTTAGAGGCTAGAGAGAGAGAGGGGCAGGTTCTTCGGCTAGTACCGGCTCCGGTGATCGTTGGACGATCAAGCGTTCGTGTGGACTACTTTGGCAACGTAGATCTCGAAGAGGGCTGCGTGGTGATTGTTTTGGACCTCCATCTGTCATCAATTTCTTTAAGGTAATCATCTAACTCCGAATTAAATATCATGTTTTTGCATGGATCCTGCGGTAGGGTTTCGATTTTTATTCTTTTTCACATTTAATTTCGCTGTGTTTGATGTTCGAAACCCTTCAATGGCATAAGAGCTACTTGCAAAAACGTTTTAATTCGGTTGTATGTTACAGTTTTGATATATATACGATCATGTTTGATGATTGTCATGTGTGATGCGATGATTTTGATATATATGTATAAACTGTATGTTAATGATGATTGAGATGATCATATGATGATTATATAATTTGTATATATGCTGATATATATATATATATATATATATATATATATATATATGATTTATGTTTGTTCTTGATATGGGGATTGTATACGATACGATTTCTGTATACGCTGCACAGATTTGGCGAAATCTGTGTCCAGTGTCCGATTTTCGCAAACGATATGTTTTTTCTGACTGGAAACGAGCGTCTAAACAAAACTGATAGCATAGCTATCATCGACTCGTCTGTAAGGCATTTCACGCTGTTTAGTGCCTGAAAACAGCGATTTATTATTATCAGAATATGATTCTGATTTTCTGATTTTTGCGTTATATGATTTCTTTGATTGGATCATCTAAAATATGATATGGTTACATGTTCTTAATTGTTATATGAGCATGGTGATTGGTTATGGCCCTAAGACCAATAGGATAGTGGTTTTGATTTTATGGTTTGGTTTCTAAATACGACTTGCATGTCGTTATTCCTTGTAATTAATAAATCTCGAATGTAACTCGAGTTCATCTTGGAAGTTTATTAGTGTAGCATGTTTTTCAATTATTCAATGTAGCTATTAAAGAAGAAAAGAAGAACAAGGAAGCAAGGAGGCGATTCCCCACGAAGATGCAATGGAGAAGACATGTATTTAAATTGTATTTTGTTAACCACCATAGATTGATCTTGATCTTTTCATTAGCTTGATTACGAAAATCCTCCATCAACATTGGCGCTAGAAGGAGGGGATTCCTTGCTCGTTTGTGGAGGACAAATGAGATATAAAACAAATATAGGTGGATTACTCGTTATTAGGGTTTGGCTTGAGAGAGACGTTCATGGCTCTTATCATGGAAATTTTTACAAACGCTAACATAAGAAAAACGAGAGCATAGTTAGAGCATTAAAACGAATCTACATCAACAGATATGATGCTTCTGGTCATTGCTATTGTATCCAACCAAAACGTACAGATGATTTACCATGTTCCAGGGATGTAGAGGTAGCATAATAGAGATGGTAGCAGCGGTGTAAACAGCAGACCGGGAATCATAAATCGACAAATCATGTTAGGTGTCAAACGAAAAGATAGAGTACTGGTGAAGACAAATCAGAACGTAAGTTGAGTGTAGATTCGATGATGGTGTGTATATCGTTGTTGAAGGAGTAACACAGGGTAGAATCAGAAACAACCAACAGATAGCAACTAACATTGTTTAGAAAAGATGGATGATTTATAACAAACCTGGTGTGGCTATGATAGTGTGTTTGAAACAGCTAGCTTTTGCAATTTGGAGACTTCGTATGCATGTATAAAGGACAAATGGGAGATTAAACAGAAACATGTGGTTATACACATGTAAACATTAAGACGCAT
Organism: Kitagawia praeruptora; assembly: GCA_037693485.1. NCBI lineage: Eukaryota > Viridiplantae > Streptophyta > Magnoliopsida > Apiales > Apiaceae > Kitagawia > Kitagawia praeruptora. The sequence goes on along the minus strand of CM075344.1, from coordinate 90,566,069 downwards.
GATCGTTAGGATTACATGTTGCGGCAAGAGCGTGAGTCTTAGGTCACGGTGGTTGTCCAAAGAACTTATGCATAAACAAAAGAAAAAATTGCTGGTGGCTGTGGGGACATTGGACACCATTAATAGCTGTATATAGAACAACCGTGATGAAGTGTAGATGATGGATTGGGGATCTGTACACAGGTTGTGTTCGTAATAGCATAAAGCATACAAGAAGTCATCGGCACAAGCAACCAGGCAGGACTGATATTATCACGATGTAGCTTGTTCATATTAGTTTAAATAATGATGGAGTTTGTCAACGGCAAAGTAGCGTGAACACAGACCTCCAGAGTATTGGGTATTAATATATTCGAATGTCTGGTCATAAACGTGGAGAACGATGGCATCAAGATTCAAGGTTCAGATTTTATGCAAGCAGCTTTTGTGTTCCAGGGCTTCGTATATGCGTGTATGTGTGTACGGAGGGGGACAAGCCACAATGGACCAACAGTACCGTGTCGAGATTTAAGACAGAGGTAGCAGAGATCGACGGGATGATGTCAGCCATGGAGATTTTTAAAAACCAAAAGCATGTACTGGAGGGTCCTGTTATATGCATAAAATTGGTGGAAGGTCCATGCAGCTGTGGAGAAGAGATACAACGAAGCGGGAATGATGGCAAGCTGCAACCTTGGTTCAAGGAGAGGATTGTGCAGAATCGAAGAAAGAGCAGCAGACCTGTATTGTTGACTTCAGTGGTGACGACACCAACAAGACATGAATAAAAAGAGAGAAGCACAGAAAACAATGACAGTGGCAAGTGGTGAAGATGACAACGAATATCAAAGAAAGTCCAAGGAACGTGGTGGTGATAAAAGCATATAACCAAGTATCGATATACAGGAACAGTAGTTCTGTTTTAGTGCATTGTAGGTGTATTAGAAGACGATGACCAATATGAAGATTCTTAAGTGAACAGGTGTTGTGGCTGTGATGAACTGGAGTTAAGCCTGACCCAAGTGATTATATGAGAAGATCGATAATGTTTGTGGTTGAAATTGATAAAACGTTTGAACATGGCCAGGAGATGCGTCGATGTGAAGTACTAGTTTTGTTTTACTAGTATCACAATGAGACTATGGAAACTTTTGCAATTTAGTGATACATCATGAACGAACTAACACAAACCTTGGAGTACAAGAGCTGCTGTCATTAGTTATTTATAATAGCAGTTGTGGCTACAAAGTAAACAAAAGAATCATCAAACCAAGTAACACTGTGAAAGGAGAGCAGGCTATGATGAAGCATTAAGATGGCCGCAAGGTATAAGACAAGTAACATTACATACTGTGGTGGTATTTGCAAATTGTCGAAGAGAATGAAGCACTGGAAGGTAGATGCGGACAAGGAGCTTCCAAAATTGGTTCATGCAGTGGTTAGTTGAAGAAATGTATGCCTGTCGCACACCCACAGGTTGTCAATGGCGATGTTGGCTGCGATTAGTTGAAGAGAAATTGCCAGGAAAGCGATGAGCTATCTTCACAATAACGACAGGAGACCTGAACCGTGGATGTTCAAAAAGCTTTTACCCGCGTGAAAGAGATAGTGATGCAGTGGTAGAAATAGCAAGACGTCGTAGGTGCATAGTCGATTTGATTACAAATAAGGAAAAACAAGCTTCAGTCTGAGAAATGAAAAGGGAACGTGCTTGTAGTGAAAGAAAAAAGAAGCACTGCCTTGCTAAGAGAACAAAAAGTACGATGCCAAGAAGAAGCTTTGATGATGAACATGTAGTGAGAATACCAAACCTGGTTATGCAGCTATAATCAGAAGTAAACGGTTAGTATATCAAAGCACGGAGTGGTGGAAGCAAAAAGGAACCATGTAGAAAACCAGAATTCTGACTGCAATTTTTGAGCCAACTTCACGGAATAAACTGCTTTGATCTGGAAGGTTGTAGACACAATATGATATACCGTTAGAAAGGTATCAGAGTCTAGTTTCCAGCAAAATTTACGGCTCGTAAAAATACCTTTCCAACAGGAAGTTATGCCATATTTAGTCAAGGGTGGTCCAGCTGTCCAGAATTCTGAGTCTCCCATTTTTTAGCCAAATTCGCAGAATAAACTGCTTTGATCTGGAAAGTTCTAGGTGTAGTATGATACATTGTTGGAAAGATATCGGAGTGTAGTTACAACAAAATTTACGGCTCGTCAAAATACCTTTTCTACAGGGAGTTATGCCATAATTAGTGAAGAATGGTCAAGCTATCCAGAATGATACGTTTCCAAGTTGCGAGGTTTGGCGTCAATGTTGGCCAGCTAGTTTACATAATTGCTAGGATGTATGAGATGACGAATTGCATAGGAAAAGGAACTAAAGACGACTTCTAAAAGTTGATAACAACATGATAGTACGAGAAAACGGAATTCGCAACAAGGATTAACGGTGCAACCAGCTCAACAAGCATCACAAATTGAGAAAAAAGAATTCACGCATAGAAAAAGCGGAATGGAAGCAGTTGATGGGAAGCAGCTGAGCAAATTACACATAAATATGTGCAAAGAGTAGAAAGTGGGGCATGTTGTTTATGCATCTGATGAATTTGAAGAATCTTGGCTCAACAAGGAATAGTATGTTAGGAATAATTCATAAGTTGTGATGTTAAGAATAGAATTTACACATTATACTTCTTGTAATCCTGATCTTATAAAGGATTTAGCACTGTATATAGGATTTATGTGTAAGACAGTTGTCTGTATAATTTAGTCAGGAATGAACAGTGTATCGGAGACTACATGTCAGGAACAGAGAGCAAATCCTGATGACGGTCCAATACTGATGGTTGATCAGATACTGATGCAGTGTACAGATCCTGATATCAGTCGTGTTACTGATGATGTCATTATGGATGCTACAGAAACTGGTAAGTGCTATAAAACAGGATCGTTGTTTGAAGAACAAGCAAGAAGATATTATGAAGGAAAGAGTTTTTCTATTGAAGGAAACTATCGACTAGAAGGCAGAACATTGTCATGTATAGATTATATCTTTCTGTTATTAGTTGATAGGTAGCATTATAAATACTCTCTCAATATCATTGTAAAGAGTGTGAGTCAAACAAGTGAATGTGCGTAGCTCTGTATAAGGTTTGTATTCGAGAGTTCGAAACAAACAGAGAGAGATTTGTATTGTCAGCAGCTGCTAAAGGTATTGTACACCTTTGGTAGAGTTTGTATTTGATCTTATTAATACAAACAAGAGTTTGATTCATTCGTTTATTCTTGTTCATATAATCAAGCAAAAATCAGACACGATTATATAACTTGTATTCAACCCCCCCTTCTACAAGTTATTCGAGTTAACAATTGGTATCAGAGCAGGTTGATTTCGAGTAATCATAAAGATCTGCAATCATGTCTGGTTACAAGGATGGGAATACTAAAATTCCTATGCTCAAGAGAAACGAATATACTCTATGGGAAGTAAAGATGTTGCATCATCTGGAAGCAACAGATCCTGATTATCTTGACAGAATCAGAGATGGACCTTTTGTTCCAACAAAGGTCGTTGGACAAGCAACAGTTGATGGTGTGGTTGTTCCAGAACATACAGCAGAGAAGCCAAAATCTGAATGGTCAGATAAGGACAAGGAGAATGTTCTCAAAGATGCTAAAGTGAGAAACATATTATTCAACAGTCTTGATTCTGTTCTCACTAACTATGTTCTCTCTTGTAAAACTGCTAAGGATATATGGGACAATCTTAAGGTTCACTGTGAAGGAACTAAGCCTGTCAGGAAGAATATGAGGACATTACTTATACAACAGTATGAGTACTTTGAATCCAAGTCTGGTGAGTCACTTACTGATACCTTTGATAGGTTTACAAAACTCATAAATGAGATGGCCATGCATGGTAAATATTATGACTTGGAGGATATGAATACAAAGTTCATGAAAGCTTTGCCTGATTTCTACAATGAGAAGATATCTGCGATTGAGGAAGCTAATGATCTGGATGAGATTTCATTAGAGGCAGTATATGGAAAATTGAGAGCTTATGAACTTGACAAGCAGCAGAAGAAGAGTAGGAGTGAAGGAAAGATGAAGACTATTGCACTTACTGCTCAATCTGAAGTTAAGAAGCTTCCTGAAGAACAGCATGAAGAGATTGCTGTAAAGAATTCAAGGAAGAAGAAAAGCAAAGAAAGTTCTGAGTCAGAGACTACTGATATGGACTCTGACAACAATGATTCTGAATCTGATATGCAAGAACTCTTTGCTATGTTTGCTAAAGCTTTCAAGAAAGGAAGATTCAACAGGAGAAGATTTAGCAAAGGACCTTTTCAAAAGAAAGAGGAGAGGAAGAGTGACAAAAGCAAAAGTACAATTGTCAAGCTTGATAAGGCCAAGATCAAGTGCTTTAACTGCAGCGAGCTTGGACATTTTGCTAGTGAGTGTAAGAAGCCTAGGAATTCAGGAAAGGGTAATGCACTTATGGTCACACAGAAGGATTGGGCTGATTCCAGTGACTCTGAAGATGAATTGGATTATGACAACATTGCATTGATGGCCAATAGTTCAGACAAACCTGGATCTCCAAAGAAAACTTCTCCATCCTCTGTTAAGGTATCACTTCACTCTCTTGATTCATTTGATAGCTTAAATTCTGATGAAATTAGATCTATCCATGCTGAGTTTAAGAATCTTATGACTAATTTTAGAATTCTTACTTGTGAAAGAGATGAACTTAAGGTTAAGAATGATAAATTAGTTGATAGAAATAATTTTCTTGAATCTGAATTAATTCAAATGGAAGAATACAAGTTAAGTTCTGATAAAGCTAAGCATGATTATAGTGTTATTCTTGAGGCTTATGACTATGTCAGAAAAGAACTAGAAGAAGAGAGAGATGTGATTAAGACCATTAACAATTCCAGTAAGAAGACAATAGAAATCTTTGAGAGTGGAATTCGTGGTAAGGTTAATGGTTTAGGTTTTGATAAGGCTAGACAAGAAGAAAAAGTAGCTATTGTCAATGATGATAGTAAGGTAGAAGCTAACACATCTAAATCTGAAGGTAAGAAAATTGTTTCTGAACCTAATCATGTTAAATTTGTTGATTCAAAAGGTACCCCTGTTGTACACAAAAGGATTAACAATAGTAATTCAGATGAGAAAGTGTTAGAGAAACCTAAGAATGTAAACATAGGGTTTCTGTCTAAGTCTCAGTTGAAACAGAGATTAGATGGTCTTTCAGAGTCTAGCAAGATCAAGAGAAATAGGAATGGAAAAGAAGGTATTAACAAAGAGAATAATTACAAGAATGTACCTGATGCACCTAGGAAAAAATGCTATAAGTGTGGTAATCATAATCATTTGGCCCTAGACTGCAATCAAAAACCTTCTTGGAAAACTGAGTCCAGATTCCCCAAGACTCAGAAAATTCAATACCAACCACAAAAAGCTTGTTATCATTGTGGTAGTTTACTTCATTCCATTTACATGTGTAGAGAATATCATGAACTGTATTATGACTATTATTCTTTGAAATCTGAAACTCCTAGTCACAAACAGTTTGTGAGATCAGAGTCTAAAGTTGACTCTGCAACAGGTACAATAAAAGCAAAATCTTCAAAGTCTGTTGTCTCTAAATCTAGTAAGAAAGGATCCAATCAAAGTTGGGTCCTAAAAAATTCTAACTAGTTACTTTTTGTTTGCAGGGCACAGGAAAGAAGCATTCAATTATCTTGGACAGTGGATGCTCTGGACATATGACTGGAAAGAAGTCCCTGCTTACAAAGTTTGAGAGGAAAGCTGGCCCAGTAATATCTTTTGGAGATGGCAACAAAGGAGAAACTCTGGGATATGGCTCAATTGTTTTGGGGAATGTCATCATAGGAAATGTAGCACTGGTTGAAGGCTTGAAACATACTCTTTTAAGCATAAGTCAACTGGGTGATAAAGGTTACAAATCAATCTTTGACAGAGAAGGATGCAAAATCTTGAATATGCAGAATGGAGACATTGTTCTAACTGGTCAAAGACATGGTAACATATATGAAGCCAGCTTAAGTGATACATCTAAAGGAATTGTTAGATGTCTCTTCAGCAAAGCAACAAGTGATGAAAGCTGGAATTGGCACAAGAAGCTCTCACATCTTAATTTCAAGAAGCTTAATCAACTTGTTAAACACAATTTGGTGAGAGGCCTACCACAGGCAAATTTTGTGCAAGATGGACTTTGTGATGCATGTCAGCTTGGAAAGCAAAGAAGAATCACTTTCAAGAGCAAAACTGAAAATTCAATTACTGAACCATTTCACATGCTACATCTTGATCTGTTTGGTCCAGTAAACATTATGTCTATCAGCAAGAAAAGATATGCTCTAGTTATGGTGGATGATTTCACAAGGTTCACATGGGTGTTCTTTCTACACAAGAAGGATGAAGCTCCTCAGCAAATCATTGAACTCATCAAGAATATTCGTAATAACTCTGAGTACAAAGTCAAAGTACTTAGGAGTGACAATGGTACAGAATTCAAGAATTCTACAATGGAGGGGTTTTGTGCAGACAATGGAATCACTCAACAGTTTTCTGCACCTGGTACACCTCAACAAAATGGTGTAGTGGAAAGAAAGAACAGGACTCTCATAGAGGCAGCAAGAACCATGCTTGCAGATGCAAAACTTCCAACCTACTTTTGGGCAGAAGCTATTAACACTGCATGTTTCACTCAAAATTGTACCTTGGTAAATAGTCATGGAAAAACTCCCTATGAGATGATCAAAGGAAAGAAACCAAGTGTGAAATATTTTCACATCTTTGGATGCAAATGCTATGTCCTAAAAGTTCATCCAGAACAACTTGGAAAATTTGAAGCCAAATCGGATGAAGCAATTTTTCTAGGATATTCAGCATCTAAGGCCTTCAAAGTTTATAATCTCAGAACTCACATTGTTATGGAATCAATTCATGTTGCATTTGATGATAAGAAATTTGGAATTTTGCAAACTGATGAAAGCCATGACAAATTGGAATTTGAAAATCTGAAGAATTCTGAGATACTCTCAAGTGATGATGAAGGTTCTCCAGAAGGAATTTCTATTGCTTCTCAAAGGAATGCTACTGTTGAGGGGGAGCAAATAAATCAGAGAGAACACAGTGATCATCAGGAGCAGACTAGTCTTTCAGAGTCTATTCCATCAGGAATTGACGTTTCAGTGTCTACTCCATCAGGAACTGACCTTTCAGAGTCTACTGAGGAAAGATCAGTAACTAGCAGCAATATGGAATCTACTGATTCTATTGATCAAAGGAGAGTTTTTGAAGGTAGAGAGAATTCTTCTACAAGGGATACCACTAACTTAGGGGGAGAGACTAGCAGAGTTAATCTACCACCTGTTAGAAAATGGACAAAGGATCATACTGAAGATTTGATAATTGGTGATCCAAATAGTGGTGTTCGAACTAGAAGATCAATTCAAAATGAATGCTTGTATAGTTGTTTTCTCTCAAAGAATGAACCTAAGAAGGTTGAAGAAGCCTTACAAGATCCTGATTGGGTAATTGCAATGCAGGAGGAGTTAAATGAATTTGAGAGAAACAAAGTCTGGAAACTGGTACCAAGACCTAAAGATAGATCTATTGTTGGTGCAAGATGGGTTTTCAGAAACAAGCTAGATGAATCTGGTATGATTGTAAGAAACAAAGCAAGACTGGTGGCCAAGGGTTATTCTCAGGAAGAAGGCATTGATTATGATGAGACCTTTGCACCTGTAGCAAGATTGGAAGCAATCAGAATGTTTCTTGCATTTGCAGCTCATTCAAAATTCAAGACTCTGATTATGCAGGGTGTAAGATAGACAGGAAAAGCACTACAGGTACATGTCAATTCTTGGGAAATAGATTGATTTCTTGGGCAAGCAAGAAGCAACAATCTGTTTCAACCTCAACTGCAGAAGCTGAGTACATAGCAGCAGGCAGTTGTTGTGCACATCTCCTTTGGATAAGAAATCAGTTGCTGGATTATGGTATGACACTTAGTAATATTCCTATGTTTTGTGATAATACTAGTGCTATTAAAATTGCAGAAAATCCAGTTCAACATTCAAAGACTAAGCACATTGATGTCAGGTATCATTTTATTAGAGAACATATTGAGAATGGTACTGTGGAACTTCATTTTGTTCCTACTGACAAACAGCTTGCAGATATTTTAACTAAATCACTTGATGAGACTACATTCAGTAGACTAGTAAGTGAGTTAGGAATGTTAAATTTTTAGATCTGTAACATCTGCAAAAGTAGCAAGGTATGTTGTTCTTAGCTTATAGACTTGATATTCTTGTCAGGATCTATATTTGATTGTTAAAATGCTTGAGTTATAACACATTGCCTTGATAAATTTCAGTATGATAGACTTGTTAATAATCATCAGGATTAGATTTGTTATCAGGATGCTGACGTCATCAGTATTGTGTCAGTATCAGGATTATGAAAATTGTTTCAAATCCTGACGTTTACTTTGTGTAGTAATCTAATTCTGTGATGTGTTAAGTCTATGCTAGCAAGTTTTGATATTTGCATACTGATAATTTATACATCATTCAAAAATCAAAAGACAAGCAGATAACAAGAAACTATATTTTCATTAATAGAAATCATTACATGGAAATGAAATACAACATCTTTTTGTCTAAATTTCTATTGATAATTCTATACTTGTCTATTGATATGAACTCTGAGGTACAGGACAAGGAGCATCTCAAGAAATCCATCAGGGGATGAAAGCCTCATTTGCTCTTGGATTCCTTGTCTGGGCGACTTGAATGAGAGCAGCTAACTTAAATGTATAGCATCCCCATCAAGATCAACCTCAGACTCTCGGCCAAATTCTTCATCCTCAAGTTTTGAGGAGGTTAGGGGAAGATTGTATCCAACATATGGATGTTCTAGGAGAAATCTCTTGATATTGTCGAAAACCAATCCATTTATGATTAGTTCGATGAGAAGAGTCATTTGTTCAAAGAGATGATCAAGAACAGGATGTTCGTCGATTGAGAAAAATCTGAAAAATGGGTTTGAAGGGAATTTTGGTTTGAGAAGCATTGTTGAGAAGAAAAGAAATTATGGAGAATGGCATAAGGCGTCTGGTTCTTTTAAAGAAAGACGTGAGAAGCTGAGCAGTCACTTGGAAGTTTTAATGAAGTCAAATGCTAATTATTGCATGTGACTGTATTTCTTGTTTTCAAGAAATATTGAAAATATCTAACCAATTGATTTTCTGTTCAGATTAATTGTTTATTTTCTTTTTCAGATAGAAGAAAAATGCCACGTGGAAAACTCCATATTAAGTCTCTGATGATATTAATCAGGATTTCATGTGTGACCATCAGGATTTGAAAATTATATTTTTAAATCACATTGCATTTTGTGATTATTTTGATGAGAGGTCATCAGGAAAAGGAAGCTGATCAGTATTGATTATTTATACCCTGATTTATTTCATGAAAAATCAATTTTGGATTTTATTTTTCAAAAATCGTGGGTAACCGCATTTTTCAGGGACTGACACCTGTCAATCTACGTGTCAACGTGGGATAGTGGTCTGAAAGATTTGTGAAATATATTTGTTTTGAAACTCTAATCGTGTAATTGCTTTCTCTAATTTTACATTCTCTAAAGCAAAAATCACTCTTGAGTTTTCAAAATCACTAATTTATTTCAAGAATTTTTCAAGTTCTTTTCAGATCAAAAATGGCAGCTCAGAGAAGATTACCTAAATCAGTAGCCTTCAAGTTTGGTGACTTTGATTTTATGACAAACAATCATGTTGCAGCTATCACCAACAAGGAAGGAGTGTCATCTGATTTTCATCCAATCATGGACTTTCTGGCGTATGGACCATTAAGTTATGCATTGACAGCATCTCCACAGATTAATCAAGTAGCTATTTCACAAGCTTGGGAGAATGCTGAGGTAATTGATTCTACTCAGAGTCAATCAGGTAAGATTGTTCTACATTTAGGACAAGATTCATTTGACATTACTGAATCTGTTGTTAATTCAGTACTTTGCTTACCTGTTACTGATAGTTATGTAAGTGTACCATCTGATGATAATATAAGAACTATATTGTCTGAATTAGGATATAGTGGACCTCTAGATAACATGAGCCAGTTGAATAGGTCTTTTCTTAGAAAGGAATGGTCTTTTTACTTTGATCAAATTGCTAAATGTTTTACTGGCAAATGTAGTTCTTTTCAGCAAATTACTTCTGTTACATCACATATTGCTTATAGTTTGCTTTATGACAGAGTAATCAACATTGGTCATATTATCTTAAGTCAGATGAGTATTAAACTTGGGTTAAGAGATCAAAACAGAAAAATGGTTTATTATCATAGATTTATGCAAATGTTTATTAGCCATTTTATTTCTGATGTTGAAACTAGATTTGGTAGAGAACATTGTGTTTCTTCTTATGAACAGCAAAAGAGAATTTTCTCTGACATTACAAAGAAGGACGATGAAAAGAATCTAGATGAAATACCTGCAATTCATTATCCACAACATGTTCAGGTAATTCTTAAAACTCATCTTCCTACTTTCTACAATTCTTCTTTCTTTTGTGGTGAAATGGCTCAGGAATCTCAATTGGAGGAGAACCCACCTGTGTCTACCCAAGTAGCCCAAAACATTATAGTCTCTGAAACAATTCAAGAACCAAATTTTGATCCACAGCCTATTGTTTCAAAGAAACCAACCTCTGGTGTTTCTCAAAAGACATCAGTTGTAAGGAAGAGAAGATTTGTTGTGTCAAGTAGTAGTAGTAACTCTAGTGAAGATGATGATGATTTAACTCTTGCTGAGAGAGCAGAATTGAAGGCTTCAATTCAACTTTCTTTGTTAGCACAAAGAGATGAAAAACCTAGTCACAGCCAGGCTGCAGTCTCTCAAAAGGCTGTAGTTCTTAAAAAGGGAAAACAGTTACTGGATACTGTCTCTCAAAAGACTGTGTCTATTGAACCAAGATCTCATCCCAAGATCACTTCTATGTCTACACCTCTTGAGTCTTCTCAGGATAAATCTTTTGCTCACTATATCAGGAGAACAAGGAGAAAGATTCAATTGTCACCTACACACACAGAGTCTAGTCCAACTAATATCATGCAGGTTTCTACAAATCAAGCTACATCTATGTCAGTATTTGACAAGAGAGATCTGGATATTGATTCTTCATGGGAAACTACATTATCATACAGACTGGCTATGAGACTAATTTCTCTCAAAGTGAAGTTGTCAAGGCCTGTTCTAGATTTTCTGGTTGAAAGAGTACCAAAACTTTTATTTCCAGATGAATATGGACTTCTACATCAAAGACTTGACTTAATGAAGATGTATTTCTATGTGTCTGTCAGAAGACAATTAGTCAAGAAATTTGGACTCTCAAAGCATGGTGCACTTCAATCACTTCATGCATATTTATTTGACAAGAATGTCATTATTGAAGATGCTTTAGCTCAAGGTGAACAACTGGAGGAAGTAGATAGAGGAATGCAGTCAACAGAAGATACTATTGCACCAGTGGTGAATAGTAGGAAAGATCAGATCACAGTCACTGTAACACAAGAACCATCTAGTCAGAGGAAGGATGACTCAGGAGCTGTGATAGCTGATGTTGAAAGGACTTCTGTGATGATTGAAAATGCAAGTGAGATACCCTATGATATGGGAGGAATGACTTTGGTTGATTTTTCTGAAGATCAAACAAATTTTGTTCAGTCAGAGTCTATCCACCTTGAGGGTGTGTCTCAGCAAACAACACTTAAAGACGGTGATGTACTAACTATGGTGTCTAATGAAGTATTACTGAAGACATCAGAGTCTAGTAAAGAACCTGAAAGTGGTATACTGGAGCCTGTAGTTTCTGAAAGGAAAGAAGATGATTGTAAGGGTTCAGAGACTATAGCAGCTCACTCCTTGGAGAAAACCTCAAGCCACATGCCAAATGAGGAACCCTCTCTCCATGTGAGTTCAGGTATAAAAACTCCTTCTAAACTCTATTTTTCTGTAGGTCATGAGAGCACTTATCTAAATTTGAGTGATACACTTGAAAAGATGGACTTAGATCCACAATTTGAGCGGCTGGCTCCTGACCAGGCAAAAGGTGAGGTAGAAAGAGTGTTGACTTTAGTAAGTCAAAGTGAGAATGAGGGTATGGATGATCAACTCCATAGTGAGGGAGAGAAAATTAGGAAACCATCATTTGATTTCTGGGATCAGGTTTTTCCTGAATCTTGGTCTGAAAATTTGGGTATGGATGCTGGTACTTATTCATTCATCAAAATGTATTAGAAGAATGACCTAGCACATCACAATGCAAAGCCAGAAGTTAAAGCTCAGAAGCAAAAGGAGAGGCTTGCAGAAATCATTAATAGAAGAGGTGCCAGGATAAAGCAATCTCTTGATACATATGTACCAGATGAAGATCCTAATGATCCTAGTGTTCCTTTGTATGTACTTCCAATATCAGCTAGAATTGAGACATCAACAGTCTTTGATCACTCTAAGGAGGAGTCAGGATTTGAAGATGTTAGTACACAGAATACTGGTGAAGGAGATGATGATCATGTTTCAGTTCCAGAATAGAAAGATGAAGATGTTGATACTTCTAATCAGGTTTTATTACTTGAATATCATACAACTCAAACAACTTCTTCTACAAGACTTGAAGATACAGTTCTTTCTGATTCTGATACTAGAGATACTAGAAGCACTTCCAATATTGAAGTTCATTCTGATGTTTTGAAAGATATTCAGAATTCTCAAATTGATATTCAAACAAGACTTCAATCACTTGAAGATAACCAAGTCACAATTATGGAAAATCAAGCAGTTCTTATGAATCTCATTTGTTCTGTTTCTGAATCTCTTGGAATTAATGTTGCTGATGTCAAAAAGGGGGAGATAAAGACAATTCAAAGACAACAACAACACTACCAGACTAAAGGAGATAAAGATAAAGTTGGGGGAGATAAAGAGCAGACAAAGGGTAGTAAAAAGAAGAACCAGGAGTGACAGTGGTGAATCTCAGCTAGGAAGTGGTAAAGGAAGAGTAAAGGAAGAGCAGCATTAATAGTTAAAATTCTTTCTTCTAAGTACTAGATAAACGTCTACATCTGAGAAGGAGGTACTTAAACTTCATAATTCTACATTCATAAATTCTATTCTGGTTGTATTGTTATATGTTTTGACATCCACAACTTAGATTTATGCTTCAGATTTTAAAGCATAAATAGGGGGAGATTGTTAGGAATAATTCATAAGTTGTGATGTTAAGAATAGAATTTACACATTATACTTCTTGTAATCCTGATCTTATAAAGGATTTAGCACTGTATATAGGATTTATGTGTAAGACAGTTGTCTGTATAGTTTAGTCAGGAATGAACAGTGTATCGGAGACTACATGTCAGGAATAGAGAGCAAATCCTGATGACGGTCCAATACTGATGGTTGATCAGATACTGATGCAGTGTACAGATCCTGATATCAGTCGTGTTACTGATGATGTCATTATGGATGCTACAGAAACTGGTAAGTGCTAAAACAGGATCGTTGTTTGAAGAACAAGCAAGAAGATATTATGAAGGAAAGAGTTTTTCTATTGAAGGAAAATATCGACTAGAAGGCAGAACATTGTCATGTATAGATTATATCTTTCTGTTATTAGTTGATAGGTAGCATTATAAATACTCTCTCAATATCATTGTAAAGAGTGTGAGTCGAACAAGTGAATGTGCGTAGCTCTGTATAAGGTTTGTATTCGAGAGTTCGAAACAAACAGAGAGAGATTTGTATTGTCAGCAGCTGCTAAAGGTATTGTACACCTTTGGTAGAGTTTGTATTTGATCTTATTAATACAAACAAGAGTTTGATTCATTCGTTTATTCTTGTTCATATAATCAAGCAAAAATCAGACACGATTATATAACTTGTATTCAACCCCCCCTTCTACAAGTTATTCGAGTTAACATAGTACAATAGCATTGCAAATGTTCAATTATAGTAGCAAGAGAAGTCATGAAGCTGATGCTGGTTCTCATCTTATCTAACTAAAAGAGAAATTGAAGTAGGAGATCATATGGACTTGCTTGCAGAATTGAAGAAGTAAAAAGAAAACAATCAAGAAGGATACACGTGGCGATCAAAGAAGCAGCTAGCTATGGCAACGAAGAAGAAGAATTTACGAAGTCAAGACAATAGTACAAAAAACGGAGTACACGTGCAGATTCATTCAGGAGCAGCACCTGAAGCTAAGTTCTCTATTTTATTTTACTATTTAATTCTGCAAATAGGTATACATTTTATGCCATGCATGCATTAAAATATTTGATTGAATATAGAAAAATCATGCTAGAAATCCACACTAGACATATTTAATGAATAAAGAATGCATCCTTGAGAAATATAAGCTAGAAATAGAAGTGACGAATTAAGTCTAGCAGTAGATCCCCGAAGTAGCATAGTAAGAGAATTTACTTGACTAGCTTAGCAACATGAAAATGAGAAAGTCATTAAAAAGAAGTTAGATTTATTATTCCACATATATGACCTAAATCGAATATTTGCATGAGACATACATAGTAGAGTGCATGAGCATATTATGTGTTCTAGTTATCATATTTAATAATGTGCATTAATCATATCATGAATATATGTTGTTGCATTGTATATATGCTTGCAAAATTGAGATATCGTGCATGATTGCTCGCTAAACATTACAGAAAGAAAGTGAGGAGCTTCATTCAATTCAGTGAGCTGCTCGAAATACTTTGCAAATAGTCTCTCTCAACATCTCTTGTTTCTTACAATGAGTTAGCTCGCGTAAGCTTATAGGTGTTGTATTGGGATATTTGTATTTGATATAGAGGTTCACTCTCAGCGTGTGTCATAAGAGACTGAAAAAGAATATTAAAGATAAAAAAAAGACCTACTTGCAGGAGGTTCCCGAAACCAGAGGTCTCCCCCGGCATATAAGAATTTTGCTAATGAGCACATACTTGAGTAAGAAGGCCAGAAAAATGAGGTCTCGAGAAGAATATACCTCACCCATGAGGTCATATGACGAAGAAGAAATTAGAGGAAAAGTTGAAGCTATAAGCAAGAATGACACTAAGAGGTTACAATATCGATCGAAGCATTAAAGAAGATTCAACATGGTTTGAAGAAGAGATTCGTTGAAGATTTTGATGAAGAGTAGATTCAAGAATCTAATTATGACAAGAGTAACTTTGATAAAGTTGAATAGTTCAAGGTCCCCCAACTGATAGAAGGGAACCTCTTGAAAATGAAAAGAAGTGAAGCTCAAAATTGGAAATAGCACGCATTATGGCTTCACAAACGAATATTCAGCAACTTGTTAGAGAGCAGTTGACATGATGATTAGAAGTGGTATTAGCAAGACCAGAGAAGTTGACATTTGTTATGATGAGAGAAATTGAGCACTTTGCCTCAAGGTTAATGAAGAATTATGGAGCTTCTACAATATAGTTCTCCACCGAAGACAAGTTTCCCTGAAGAACTGGGGGGTAGTATAATTAATATTGCACATGATTGATTTGGTCTAGTATCGTGAAGAGCAGCATGTTTGCATCATGAACACGTCAATGTGTTTTCAAATCTAAAAATGCAAAGCTTAACAGAGGCTTCCACTTCACAGTTGATCAGTCTTGAGAAAGATCCAGGTGATACCTCTCCATTTACGCTTACATATTCGTAGAAACCTCCCAGGTACGCGTAACAAACTCTTACTATACATAAAGCATGCATAAACATCTATGCTATTGAGGTCTTACATGCGATAAAGCTATGATTATGTCTTGATCATGTTTCTAGATGTTAGAATGCAAATTTACCTGCAGCTCGCAGGTTCCTTGATATTTACCTACATTTCGTAGGATCTTTGTTATTTACCTGCATCTCGCCGGTTCCTTGAAATATTTACCTGCAGCTTCCAGGTTTAATCATATAAACCTGTAGTTAACATGTTCTATGTTACTCACCTGGAGCTTCTGGTAATAGCTTCCAGGTTTAGTTGTTTTACCAGCATCTAATAGATTATTTGCTATTTTCTTGTAATTGACATGCTACAGGTTCATTCATATATGTCTGAAGCTTGTATGTGATAGCTTCCAGGATCATTGATATTGATTAAAACCAGCTGTAGAGAGCTTTAAATTAACAACTTCATGCTTGAGGTTCCCAGCTAGCCAATACTTGAGTAGAAGAAAATGTACATACAACAAGAATTCTTAGGGATTCACCTCGTGCCCGAATTCACTTGGTGCCCCTAGCATTTGAGATGATTTACCTTACATCCCATGGATTCTCTAAGTGCCCTTCTCAGGACTCACCAAGAGCTCAATTGGATTCACTTTATTATATATCTGTAGTTAATAGATCTTATGTTGTTCACCTGTAATTTTAGGTTCATTTATATTTGCCAGAATCTCGTAGCAACAGCTTCCAAGTTCACTAGCTAACAGGTTCATATGAAGAGATTCCGGTGCACATACCGCGAGAGCTTTCTATCCATAAAGGATCACATAATATCCAATTGGATTCACGTAAGTCTTCGCCAGATTAGAATTCTGATTAGACAGCATGACATTTCTTTTAGCAAGCATTGATGATAGTAGAAGAAGATCTATTTTGCTTATTATGATGTTAGTCTTCTTTATTTTGACGATGATGATTATAGCTTCCTTATTGTTCTTTTACGTAACAATAATTACCCAAAACAACTGGGGGGGTAGTATTCCTACTTAGACAATAATATGCATGTTTGATTAGCTATTTTACATGCCAATTTGAAACTTTTTAAGTGCTTGTTTTAGTACTTGTATTGTGAAACAAATTACCTTGACTAACAGGTTCCTGTAGCTTTGATAGTATTCACGAAGTATGAGTATTAGTTGATCGAATGCGCAGACTACGATTGATCGTATTGAACTAAGCCTCAGGTAGCCTCCTGAGCATGAATTAAGCCTCAGATAGCTTCTTGAGCATGAATTAAGCCTCAGGCAGCTTCCTGAGCATTAATTAAGCCTCAGGCAGCTTCCTGAGCATGAATTAAGCCTCGGGTAGGTTCTTGAGCACGCATTGAATTAAGTCTCAGGCGGCTTCCTGAGCACGAATTAAGCCTCAGGCAGCTTCCTGAGCAGGAATTAAGTCTCAGGCAGCTTCTTGAGCACGAATTAAGCCTTGGGTAGTTTCCCAAGAAAGCATCGAAATAAAAGCCTCAGGTAGCTTCCTGAGCAAGCATTGAAGAATAAAGTCTTGGGTAGCTTCCTGAGTACGAGCAAAGCCTCAGGAAGCTTCCTGAGCATGAATAAAAGCCTCAAGTTCCTTGAGCACATGATTGAAAGCCCTGTTGACAGGCACCTAAAGTCCTGACGAAGGGCACCTTAAAGGAACCTGTATGGAGCCGAGACTGGCATAAAGGAACCTGAAACTATATGTTTCACCCCTCCGTGGAGCCGCCACTGGCACGAGAGGAAGTGGGAACTTGTATGGAGCCTAGACCGGCACACTTGTTCTTAAAGGGAAGCCTAATAAGCTCTTCGTCATGTGGAACCGCCTCTGGCACATGGGAAGAAGGAATAAGTTCCTTAGCATTTACCTTCATAAGATGTCTAGCCTGACACATGAAGAAGAGGAATCTGTGTGGACTCCCAGAACGGCGCACAGGTTCCTAGCACCGCCTCAAGGTAAAAAGGAACCAACATGGAACCTAGATTGGCATGTTGGGACCTAGAGTTTAGGATTGGGAACCAAGCAGGTGACCTTTCCAAGAGTTGGCCAGTGATTAACAGGATTATTTTTAACTAGTTTTTGTTTTATGTTTCTTGTTTACTTTGCAGGATTAGTAGTCATCAACAGTTATTCATAAGGAACCTGGTCTAGTTATTCAGCAATGAAAAGTTAAGAAGTTATCAAGAAAGGTTATGGTTTAGATTATGGTTTTTGGAAACAGTACTCGAAGTATGAAGACAAGAGGTTCTAAGTTTACAAAGGTTTGAAAGTTCCAAGTAGAGCAAGCAACTGAGGTTTCTAGGAAGCTATTTAGATGGTTCAAGAGGTTCTAGGGTTGTTTCATCCTACGAATAATGGAGATTCCTGGGGTTATAAGCAAGCTGCCAACGTATTCTATAAAAGCATTGGATGAGAGATCAGTTCATCAAGTCAGTTCGGAAGAAGAAAGAAGTATTACTTGAACAATTAGAGAGTATTTATGACGAGTTTCGCAGTCTGAGGATAATGATTTACGAGAAGACGACTTCAGAAAAATTTTCAGCTTGAATGCACGATGTGAAAATTATGCATTTTCCCAAAAGGAGTAAACAAAGGTTGAACCTCTTGATTGGAAGCTATTGAGGTGCCACTCGCTTTTCAAGACTTCTAGATATACAAAAGACATGTGAAGACATTGAAGACAAAGATCACCTAAGAAGAAGAAGAAGAGAACAACATGTTCCTCACCAAGAAAGAAGCTGATCGATACTATGTTTACTAAAACATTATGTGTCTTGTTTCTTATGCCGAGTTAGCTCATGTAAGCTTGGATACGTGTTGTTGAAGTAATACATTTTAAGAGAAGTAATTAAGCATTGGACCCCATATCAGAAAGTTTAATAGGTTCCTCTCGCATTGCATGACTTTAAGGAACCGGGGGGTAGTTGTTGTGCCCAAAATCTCCATGGGCTAGATTTAGGCCCATTAAGCTATAGGGTCTAATCCATATGGGCCAGAAGATAGATCCAGTACAAGATATGAGGACCAGACATGATGAAATGAGCACTCGCTGAGAAGACAGTCAAGAAGCTACAATTATCATGAGGTTCCTGATGAACCGGAAGCTGAGTAGATTACGAATGGACCAGGTTCCTCCCCGCAGAAGAGTTCAAGACAGCCTAGCAGTAGTATTGAAGACAGCCAGAGCATATGGGAGCCACAAAGAGGCTCTCTAGACTAATATATTTGTTATTTGTGCAGGTATAGTTTCCTAGAAAGAGGTTCCTGAGACATAGGTTCCTGAGCACCAGGTTCCTGAACGTAGCCAGCCAGAAAAAGATAGACTTATTATTGGAGTGTAATTCTAGGGCGCAGTTGATCCTGGATTGTCTCTAATAGAGGTGAGAATTATAGTAGGGTACGAACTCGAGTTCTACTCTACTTAGCCAACCAGTTCGTGGTAAACTCTAAAGGAACTTGAGTCCAACACGAACTAGACAACCGTATACAGCTGGTCAAGCAGAATCAGCTTAGCATTAGAACTACGTGAGCTTGATTCCTATATAAAGGATACGTAGGCACCTTGAGGGTAAGACAAATTTAACTCTCTAATTCTCTCTAAAGGTACCTGAGATTATTGGAGACACCCTCAAACTCAGCTCACCCCCACCATCAAATCACACCCAAATCATCGAAAACAGCCACTTACATGTGTAATACTTGTAAATTCCAGCGGGCCTCCGAAAATCACGTTGATTACGAAAATCCTCCATCAACAGTACGGTAACTATTCACTGACTAGGTTCTAGGTATTCTAAGCAGTGAATTCATATTATCCGGATAGTCGCGATATGCTGAGAAGTATCCCTCACGATGTAGAATAAATATGATTAATTATTTAATTAAATATATTTAATGAATTAGAAGAATTCATATAAATAAAAATAAAATAGTTTTATTATTATTTATTTCTACTACCGGCTTATTATTGAACCTACAGGGTCACACAATAAAAGAGACTGATTTATTGATGGGGGAATTAATTAATAATGGCTAATAATTATTTATTTGTGAAATAAATAATTTATTAGCAATTTTATAATTGATTAAATATGAGTTAATTGATTATAAATTATTTAAGAAGAGTTCTTAATATTATTAGTTAAGGATTTAATTTAAGAAATTAAATCAAGTGAGAGAATTATTTTCTAAAGAGTTTAGAAAAAGAATTAATGATTAAAAGAGTTTTAATTATTAATTAATTGATTAATGAGATTAATTAATTAATAGGGTTAATAATTATAGGAAAAATATCAGCTGAGATTTTTGCCTATAAATATATGGTTATAAACCCTATTAGCCTTAGAAGTTTTTTACGTAAGATTTCAGAAGGAGGCAACCCTAATTTTCTCTCAAACCTTCTTCTTCCCTCAATCACATCTCTCTCTTGGTGGATACTGGTAGAGTGCTTCGCACTTGAGGAGCAGCTGCTAGGAGCCTTTCTATGCCTCATTGGATCATCATTAAAGGTTAGTAATCGATCCCTCATATTTATCAATCAATTTTACGCGTTATATATGCGATATATATGTATAAAATTGTGATTCATGCTTCCGTATATGCATATAATTTCTTCAATGGTATCAGAGCGAGGTTGTATGCATATAGATTTATCTAGAAATTTTCGGAATTTATAGATGATGTATGAATTTATTATTGATTTTACAAGTTTATTTTGATTTAATTATGAATTAATTCGAAATAAATTTTTCTTGGATATTTAGCCACAAATCTGGGTTCGACAATTGTTGTGGATTGTCTGGATATTTTTTTCACAATTTTCTGATGTATAGATTTTTTATTATGAATTTTTAAAATTGTTTTAATTAAATTCGTAATAATAATAATATACATCTGATGATAATTATGTGGGTATGAATATTTGAATGATTGCTGATCAGTTGATTGGTGCCTGACAAAGTACTGATGCTTGCTGCGTTGTTGTGATGTTTGATTAAAAGTTTTTTAAACATGCGGCGGCTGATGTTAAAGGAAGAAGGACCGCGCGTCTGTGTGAGGCGCGCGGAGTCCACGCGCAGATAGTGCACGCGCCAGAGCATGTAGCGCACTTGCCAGGTCAACTATCGGTCAAAGAATGACGTCAGCGTGACGTCATCATGTCGTGAGAAATGGCTGAAGGTGTGTAACGCATCTGTCGAATGCATGACAGGCCCATCCTGACGTACGCGCGTACATGTTTTCTTCTTTGTGCTTTTCTGCGAGCTTGGTTACTCCATTTGGGGCGTGCAATATATCGTTGGATTCGTTTTTACGAGACGGATCTGATGGTGTGGTCAAATATTTTTATAGAAATAGGTTTTGAACTATTTATTGCTTCAAAAGTGTTTTAAAGCATGTTTTTAAATGTTGAACTGTTTTTAATACAATTCATGATACATAGAGATGTATATAATTGTGTTATATGTTATAACATGCCTACTTTTATGTTCCTTTATGTTTAAATATGTGATATATGCCTATGTTTACCATGCGATGATAGATTTAGGTGAACTTTAATCAACATAAGGCATAGTTTAGACGATTTAGGATTTGTGAAATTGTTTCACAAGATTAATAATAATATTATAAATACAATCATGAGATTCTTGTGTTTGTGAAACACGTAATTAAATATCAATTTTTAATATTGAGAGAAAGGATGATTCTGTCAAAAACAGATTTCGATCTGTAAGAAAGGGGTATTAAGTGACGCCTCTTGACAATGCTCCCCCGATCTGGGAATTATCTAATTATCGATTATTGATTTGAAATATTTAATTTTAAAGGAAGAATCTCTTTATAATATGATTTGATTGTAACATAATATAATCCCTCTAAACTAAATATATGTCAAGTTGTAATTGGCCAAAGACACAAAAGGGTTTGTGTCGGTTATGGTCTTCCAACATGACAGAAAGTGCTTCTTGTTTTTGGTGCATTGTCGTTTCGTGCTACAGCCGAGGGCTTTGTTACCGATCAACATGAAAGTACTTGTCTGTTACATTAGATGTGTACCAAAATTAGATTTCAATGGTCGTTACGTGCTACAGCCGTGGGCTATTGGAATCTGATTTAATTGTACGAGATGTTGGATCTGACTTGACTTAATAATATTGAGTTTTGTCGTGTTTTTATTATAGATTTAGATTATCTATTAAACTTAAAACACGTTAGACTTATAGGTTCATACGAAAATGTTTCGTGACCTTAGTAAAATAAAAACCCTCGTTTATTAATTATCAAGTGATAAAATGGCCAAAGGTACAACGGGCTTGTGTCGGTCATAGCCTTCCAACATGGTAGAAAGTGGTTCTTATTTTAGGGCATTGTCATTTTGTGCCACAGCCGAGGGCTTTGTTTCTGAAATAGGAGGTACTGGTAGGGGTGTTCACGGTTTGGCCAACCCGGCCAATCCGATCCAAACCGGGTACTTTTCGACCGATCCAAACCGATTTTTTCCAAACCGATGTATACTCGGATTGAAAAAACGTCAACCCGATTTTAATGGGTTTGATATGGGTTTCGGTTTTTAAAATCCGATCCAATCCAACCCGATCTTATTAAAAATAAGATAAGTAAAATATATATATAAGCCCAACCAATTAGACATTAGTATTAGTATTAGTCCAGTCCAGTAGTCCACTATAGTCTCTGACTTCGGAGTCTGGTTCATTACAATTTACCCGATCAAAGTATCACGTATTACAAATACACTAATTTGTATTGTTACTCTCATATTATTAGAACTTAGAAGTCGCCGCTCTCACTCTCTCAGCCTCTCACCAAAACAAAAAACCCTAGACACTAATTTGTGTTGCATGAATGATTGTAATATTTTGTTGAACTATTTGCGATTTATTTTGAACTCTCATTTTCAATTTTATTTTTTTTGATAAAATTTTTTTTTATATATTTACTAACCCGATAAAATCGATCCAAACCGAAATACATTAAATGGGTTGGTTTACAAATTCTATTTTTATGGGTTGGGTTGAAATTTTTTTAAACCGATTAAATTGGGTTGGGTCATAAAATCCGTCCAACCCGCCCAACCCGATCCGTGAACACCCCTAGGTACTGGTCTATTACATTAGATGCGTGAATTAATTAGAGTTCAATGGTCGTTACGTGCCGCAGCCGTGGGCTATTGAAATCTGATTTAATTTGAACGAGATGTTGGGTTTTGACTTGACTTAGAATATTGAATTTTGACGTGCCACAGCCGTGATTCAATGATTCAAGAGGCTAAAGACAAAAGGGAATAAAATGAGATGTAATTGACAAGAGTTGTTTGCCTATGGAATATCACATTGCGTTTCGTGCCACAGCCAGGGTTGTGTGATGGAAAGTAGGATCCCTATTCTCACTAGCATTGTGAATGCTCAGTTATATATAGAGGGTTATATAATTTAGATAAAATAGTGGGAGCTGCCAATGAATAAAGACCCGATTCATTTGGTGTTAAGATTATAAAATTGAATAATCTACTTATGTTGTTAATTGTATTTAAATATTTTAAAATATAAATGTGATGTCTTCTGCACTGTAGAAATAGCATAATGGATGCTAGGTCAATGACTTGTTGACAAGGAAAGTGAGAATAGTTTTCACAAGTAGAATAGATTATTTTTCATCTTGAACTCACCAATATTCGCAAGTTGTGAGAGATGTATCTAACGATGAGTGAGATGTCTTGTTTTGTTCTTCTACAAAGGTTGTTAGATGAATAAGTTAGGGACATAGATATAAGATATCAATGTTGTTTATCGATAACAACGGTTTAGAAATATTTCTGTCAACGACGTTGTTTTATATGATCAATTAGATTGTTCGTTTATATAACTGGTCTTTAGATAGATATATAGTTAATTCAAGATGTGATCTTGAAATCTCATTGTAAGAATAACATCAAGATGTGATTTTGAGGTCTTATTATAAGAATAGGAAGGTGAGTTGAAAAGACACAATCTTTAGATAATAGTTAGCCAAGAAAGCAAAGGTATGAGACTTCCACTGTATAAAGATAGGATATTGGAATTGGATTATGTAAGATAAGTCTTACGGAATCAAGGAAGTAAAAGATTAGTGTAACCTCAACTTCAATATAAGTTTGTTAATAATTGAAATGAATAAGTCTATAAGTCTATCATCTACTTGGGTATTAGACACTACTTAGGTTTAAGGATTACGAATCTTAACCAAAGGACAAGTTAATAGCTAGACATCGATGAAGTCCTACATAATTGAAATAGAACAACTGTTGTTGTTTCAATTATGAGAACTTGTTGATTAGTCATGTTGTTGAACTTATGGATTATATGTTTCATATTGAACAAACAAGATATAATGAGATAGATCAGGTTTAATACCTTGTCACACAATCAATGACGATCAATGTAGATAAGGATATGTGTATTTGTTGAAATACAAAATCCAAGTTTTATTAATAGGTTCAATGAATGCTGAGGCATGACAACGAACTATTTAAGAGTATTGGAAACATTCAATGAGATTGAGGTTTTTCAATATTTAAATAGTCAGTTCCAGAATTATCTCACATATCATGATATTAGTTCACTGAAGACTCTTGTTAGACAAGGTTCAGTTCATAGTGAGTTCATAGTGATTTATATCAATAATTCTGGTATCTATTAAGAAAATGACTTAGTAGAATAGTCAAACTACTCGATAAGGTATCCTCAACACATGTTAACTAAAGTCTCCATGAGATGTGGATTAAGGAAACACAAGTCTCAATTGTCTTGAGATTTGGGGTTGTCTAACCTATGTCAAGAGTTGAATAAGATAGAGACTGAATCTGAATAGAGAAGGTTTGTGGTTAGTCTTAAACAGAGTTTAGGACAACTATATGCAATCTTGCTGAGCAAAGAGTATTTATTTTATAGACACTGGGAGTGTTTTGTTTTGTAGATACTCCACCTTTTTGGAAAATTAATTTACCCTTCAAGGGCTCAGTGGGAGCTATAGTGAACTTGATGAAGTTCAAGAACCACAAATCATCGCGGATTAAGTATGGAACCTATTTGAGTAGTTGAACTTTCTGTACAACAACACTGTTGTAATCTAGGAGGGTATAATGGTTTAATCATTTAGAATGGTGATGCGATATCCACTATAAATGATAATGACAATGTTTTGAGTTTTAATGACTCTGAGGAATGACAGAGTGTCATGGAATCTCTAATGGTTTTGTAGAGAGTTTTGAATGGATGGCAAGGTAGAGACCTATAAAGCCAGGCTAGTTGTAAAGGAATAAGTGAAGGTAATGTGATCACCTTAAAGAAACATTTATCGAATAGCCATGAGCAAAACCATGAATATTGCGCATTCATGCTTCTAGGCAATGGAACATTAATTTTTGATGAGATAGTCAAAGAGTTTGACTTTATCAAAAAGGTGAATGATCCATTTAATGATACAGGAGTTTGGTGGGAGTGATGTAGTAAAGTAATATATGTGGATATATTAGTGAAAATATACCTTTGATAATTTTGGTTTTCATTAGAATTAAGCTATCAAAGAATTTTTCCTTGGACTAAAGTTAGGCCTCGAATAAACTAAGTGTGATGATCTATGTTGATAGATCATGATTAGGATGAGAGGTCTGACACAAATAATGTACATTGATTGGATGCTGAAATGTTTAGCATGGTAACTCCAAGTGATGTTTCATAATGATGAACATGGGAGAATAACTCTCTGAGAGAGAGAACACGTGAATGGAATGTCTCTGAGAATCATTTTAATCCATTCTGTGTTACATGATATGTACAAGTAATGATGTTTCTTGTCGTGACAAGCAAATATCAATCTATTCCTAGGAAAAAAAGGATCAGATGACAATAAAATGTCGTAGTATACTTGAGAAGGCATGGCGATATATTTATTTTCTTTGATGGATCTAAATTAAAACTAAAGGTCCCTGTAGACTCAAGTTTTAATCAAGATCAGTTTCATAGTAGATTCATTTTGGGGCACTTGATAGTCATGAGTGGAAAGACAGTGAGTTGAAATAGTTTCAAGCAGTAGACACTCATTAATATTAGATCAGAAAACATAGTGTGTTTTGTTGCAAGTGTGTTGCAACAGTGGATTGGAAAACTAGTTTCTGTGTTGGATTAGTTCTTTTTTTGCTAATTAAAATTTATACCAAAAAGGAACAGCGGATACAATTCTGGGGGCATACCCCGCGAAATCAACGTCCAACCATAACAAACAGAATTTGTCCAAACAGAACAACAACAGAGTAACTAAAACCAACCTAGTTCATAAGACCCAAGATAACAACTACAGAAACAGAAAGAGTTAACACATAAACTGGAATCATGGGACACGGGAACGGCCTCCCCTACCAGCACACCACTTGCGAATCTCAGACTTCTTCAAACGAACCCTTCCTTTTTCTTCCGATGGGATCATAGTCCCATTAGCAAGTTGTGTTCCTATATCATTCCCAATCAGAAGGGCAGGGTCTTTCAAAGGCACAGAACAAGTGCCCTCAACAGTTGCATCCATCCTTGTTTCATTACTCCCATTGCCCTTTATTCCCTCCTCATGAAGCATTTCCTCCAATTATTTCTGCAGATATTGAGCCATTGGGTTGTATTTTGACAACTCAAGGGCTTTAGATTAACGCATGCTAAGGAACCGTGACCCCATCTATGTTCTAAACACATATTGCGGCTCTCTCATCCGATTAGGGAGATTGTTGAAAGAGAGGTTGTCTGTAACACCCCAAAAATACTACACTACTACAGATTCATTAAGTAACAATAATTAACAATAATGGTTTTATTCAAAAAAAAAAAACAATAATGGCAGTGATTACATGAATAATATAACCCAGCCAACCCACATACAACCTAGATCGCCAACAGGTTCAAGTTTGAAAACAACATACTAAATTACTTATTACAAACCAAGTTCAAAAGTTATCAGAGTGATCTTCCAAAAACTAACTATGGTTACAATCCACTTGGATTACTAATCCCACCTGCCTCTGCAACTGATTTCTAACAGCACTAGCGGAACCATCGGTTGACTTACGCGCGGTGTGGAAAATTCGCACCATCTTCTAACGTTGTTGAAAGGGGTTAGGAAGCAAGGGAGTGAGCTAAAAATGCTCAGCAAGTGTAATCAACAACAATAATAATCTATCCAAAAGATTCAAGATATAACAATGGAAATAGAAATAATCTTTTATTAACAACATTTGTAAAGATATGCTTTTATCAAAACTTTCTCAACTGCTTTTCAAATCACAAGGCTCAACATTATAAACAATTCTTGAAAACATTATAAAATAATGGGATTATCAATTCGACGCTACGAGTTAAGCTAGGTGATCAGCCAACGCATTAACTCCGGGTCAACACTCTCGTGTGACTCCAACTTACTTCTTTTCCGGAATCTCTGGCACTTATTGACATTGGCCTTGGCACATTGCCATATACTTACAGACCGGCGTCTCGGTCTAAAACATTTTTAGTGAATCCCAAAGCTTTAAAACATAACATAAAACTTTAACTTTAACAATAAAACCAAACTTTAAACTATAATCAAATTTAAACTGAACTGAATGAACGACTGAAAAGATTTTCAAAGTACTTTTCAAAACATTTTTATCAATAATATGGTTTATAAAAATCAGGATATGGAACAGAAATTCAATTCAAGGGGCTTAACAAAGGTATTATATAGAACTGAACAATACCCCAAAAAGGGTGGAAACAATGTTCGAATAACAAGTGGAGGATAAGGAACACTTGCCTTATGTATATAGTACTGACTGCTAAAAGCCCTCGGGGTATACTTCCGATACTTCTATCACCGGCTTTTTGCCAACTCTTCTATTCGATCCTATAACCATATAATAACGCGTGTCAGTCTCTCAATTCTCGACGAATAACTTATACTTATATGCATCTATAGAACACGTAAACACGTAAGCACTTAGCACGTAATATACCTGACATAATATAATACTCTATTTAATAAAGAATTTAAATCACGGAACGTGTCGATAATACTTTTAAAAGACTTATGATTTTAGAAATTTCGGCAGCACTTCCTTTGTTTATATAACTTTACCAAGTCGGGGATACATCCGACAGACAACAACAATCAATATACAATCATACGCTAATCAAAAACTCGACTCTATACTAACGACTACGCACGACTCATACAATTCCTTAAATGACTTCGTTAATACTCGAATATTTAACAACTCAATAAATTTTACGACTAACAACTCTACGACTTGATGAAATTACACTACTCACATATATATGCTTGTACTCAGCACAACCAACAAGAACAAGCCCTTTTTGGGAACATCATAAATTCACAAGTCGTACCCAAACTTTTTATATACTACTAATTATAACATCATTTATAAACTTACCCATTAAATAAAAACTCACACATAACATGTACACACACATGGCTACCATACATACACACACGGTGGGGGCCACTCGGCACCACCACATCACCATCTCATCCACTAACATTCACAATTCACTTAACATTTAATCACATAATCAAATCATTCAAATTAACATCATATAAATCTATATCATACTTTGCCTGCAATTCCAATACTTAAACCAAAACTCACATGCACATCATTTTATCCATTTATCTCATGCATATAATCATCCTGGCTAATCATATAAGTTAATCTAAATGAAACACATTAAGGGTTTAGGTTATACACTTTTTCGAAAATGCAAGAGGAGGAGAGATTTGAATTTGCTTGCTTGGATTGAAATGTTAACTCCAAAATATACTCCACTTGAAAATCTTAATTTACAATGGTTTTTAGAACTTTAAAATTTTACAAAACAAGAAGAAGGGAGGGGGAGAGAATTCGGGAGTGGTGAGGAAGAGAGGAGAGACGAGAGTGAGGAGAGAAATGAGAGAATGAGAGATGAGATTTTTGTGTGTTTTTTTCTTTCTTTTTTTATTTTTTTATTTTTACACTATGCCACTTGTCTTTCATGCACTAACACTAATAATGACTCACCTAAACCACACTCCCAGCAATTGACATGTGTCCTCATGCAAAAATCTGTTCCCATATGCTTGCCACATGTCCTCCTAATCGAATAATCACATTTTGTTTCGTTTTAATGCTGAAAATCACGATATAATAATTACTCGAAAAATCCTCTATAAATCATGAAAAATTTATCTAAGCCTTATAATATTATAAAACTACTATAAATAAAGTTTCAAAATTTTTAAACCATTTTTGGATTTATTACGAATTTTAGAAGAAACCATTGATATTAAATCATTTAAAAATCGAATTTCTACAAAAATAATATTTTTGTATTTTTATAAAGTCCTAAAAATAATTTTCAACAGTAGAAAATAATAAAAAGAACTTTTCAAAACGATTTAATATTTTTTTTATAATTTTATCCTAAAATCTCATTTTTACAATATTCATAAACTATTAAGAAATATCTATAATAGAAATGGCGATTATAACCACACACACTAGCATGCACATATGACATGTTTAAGTCACATAAACACATAAATTAACTTCATACTACACATATAAAGTTGAATCATCAAACTGGAATGTATATTTATACCACAACTTATATAATAATCGTCACACACGATAAACATAATTATCCGAGACTTAATATATTATTAAATATCGGTCTATTACAATCTATCCTCCTTAAAAGGATTCTGTCCTCAGAATTAACTAGGAAAATAACTGAGGGTACTTTTCTTTCATATCGCTTTCTAACTCCCAGGTGAACTCTACAACCTTGGGGTTCCTCCACAAAACAACAATTACAACAGTCTTATTTCTAAGGACTTTCTATTTTCGATCAACTATTCTAACCGGATGTTCTACAAATGACAAGTCCAACTGGATATCTACTGGATCGTACTCTATTACACAAGCAGAATCTGGAATAAACCTCTTAAGCAAAGACACATGAAAAACATTATGCACATTTTGCATAAAAGGAGGTAATGCCAACTCATAGGCAACCTTTCCTACTCGTCTCAATATTTCAAAAGGTCCTATATATCTCGGACCAAGCTTTCCCTTCTTACCAAACCTAGACAAACCTTTCCATGGAGATATCTTTAACAAGACATTTTCTCCTTCGTCAAATTTTAACTTTCTTCTAGTAGGATCTGCATACTTTTTCTGTCTATCTTGAGCAACTTCTAATTTCTTTCGGATTATCCTTACAATTTCCTCGGTTTGCTGAATCAACTCTGGACCCATAATCTTACGGTCTCCAACTTCTTCCCAACAGATGGGAGATCTACACTTTCGTCCATACAATGCCTCAAATGGGGGCATTCCTATGCTGGCATGATAACTATTGTTATAAGAAAACTCGATAATTTTAAATGCTCATCCTAACTTCCTTTAAAATCTAAGGCACAAGCTCGCAACATATCTTCGATAGTCTGAATCGTTCGTTCACTCTGTCCATCTGACTGTGGATGATAAGCTGTACTCATACGTAACTGAGTTCCTAAGCATTCTTGGAACTGCCTCCAGAATCTTGAATTAACGGGGATCTCCATCTGATACAATTGACACGGGGACTCCGTGCTTACTCACAATCTCGTCCAAATACATATGCACCATTTTATCCAAAGAATATCTTTCATTGATTGGTAGAAAATGTGCTGACTTTGTTAGTCGATCGACAATAACCCAAATAGCATCATGATTTGACTTAGTTCTTGGAAGTCCTACGACAAAATCCATGGCAATGTGTTCCCATTTCCATTCTGGGATTTCTAATGGCTGCAACAATCCATCAGGTCTTTGGTGTTCCGCTTTTATCCTCTGACACGTATAACACTTGGCTACCAATTCTGCTATTTCTCTTTTCATGATTGGCCACCAAAAATTCCTTTTTAAGCCCTGATACATCTTTGTACTGCCAGGGTGAATCGAATGTCTTGAATTATGTGCTTCTTGCAGTATTTCATTCTTTAATTCCAACACATCGGGGATCCAAATCCTTAAGCCGAATCTCAAAATACCTTGCTCATCTTTCTGAGTACAAATCTCTTCTCCTATTAGTTCATTCACCCCTTGACTCATCACTTCATTTTAACATCTCCGAATCTTTTCAAGCAACTCCGGCTGAAACATCATAGTATAGAGCATGTCAGTAACTGAATTTGGTTGACAGACTTCCATCTCCAATTTCTCAAAATCCTTAATCAATTTCTTAGCCATCGCTAACATATTCGATCTTTCCTTTCGACTTAAGGCGTCCGCAACCACATTGGCTTTTCCCGAATGATAATTGATCGTACAATCATAATCCTTTATTAGTTCCAACCATCTCCTTTGCCTCATGTTTAATTCTTTCTGCGTGAATATGTACTTCAAACTTTTATGATCAGTGTAAATCCCAGACTTCTCTCCGTAGAGATAATGCCTCCATATCTTTAACGCAAACACAATAGCGGCTAACTCTAAATCATGCGTAGGGTATCTTTGTTCATGTGGCTTGAGTTGTCTTGAGGCGTATGCTATTACTTTGTCATGTTGCATCAACACACATCCTAATCCCTTTAGTGAAGCATCACTGAATATCACAAAATCTCCTTTTTCATCTGGCAATACTAAAACTGGAGCCGTTATCAACCTTTGCTTTAGTTCCCGAAAACTTGCTTCACACTTTTCATTCCATTCAAACTTTTCATTCTTTCTTGTCAACTTTGTCAAAGGTACTGCAACAATCCTAGAAAAATCCTTCACAAATCTCCGGTAGTACCTGGCTAATCCCAAGAAACTTCTAACCTCCGTTGGAGTCTTTGGTCTTTCCCAATCCATCACAGCCTCTATCTTGGCGGGATCAACTTTTATGCCTTCGCAACTAACTACATGTCCAAGAAATTGCACTTCCTTAAGCCAAAACTCACACTTGGAAAACTTTGCATACAACTTCTCCTTCCTTAGGATTTCTAAGGATAACCTCAAATGTTCTTCATGCTCTTCTTCTGTCTTGGAATATATCAATATATCATCAATGAAAACTATCACGAACTTATCCAAGTACTTCTTAAATACCCGATTCATCAAATCCATAAAAGCTGCGGGTGCATTCGTCAATCCGAAAGCCATCACTAAAAACTCATAATGTCCATATCTGGTTCTGAAAGCTGTCTTTGGTATATCTTTTGGCTTGATCTTCAATTGGTGGTATCCTGACCTTAAGTCAATCTTTGAAAAACTTGTTGCTCCTTTCAATTGATCAAACAGATCATCAATCCTTGGTAATGGATACTTGTTCTTGATTGTCAACTTATTCAATTCCCTATAATCAATAAACAACCTCATACTCCCATCTTTCTTCTTCACAAACAAAACTGGAGCTCCCCACGGAGAAGAACTAGGTCTTATAACTCCCTTATCTAACAATTCTTGCAGCTGAGTTGCTAACTCTTTCATCTCTATCGGGGCCATACGGTAAGGTGCTTTGGATACTGGTTCAGTGCTTGGAGCTAAATCGATAGAAAACTCAATCTGCCTATCTGGGGGTAAACCCGGTAACTCATCCGGAAACACATCAGGGAATTCATTAACAACAGGGATCTCTTCCAATTCCGGTACTTCTTTACTCTTGTCTACAACATACGCGATATACGCTTCACATCCATGCTTCATCATTCTCCTTGCTTGCATCATTGTTAGAAACAAGTTATCTTCCTTTTGTCCTTTAAAGGTCACTTTCTTCCCCTTCGAAGTCCTTAGAACAACTTTCTTATCCTTACAATTAATTTGCGCATTATGCTTAACCAACCAATCCATACCTAAGATTATATCAAAGTCTTCTAACTAAAAAGGTAATAACGAAATTGGGAAAGTATAACCTTCAATGCTAACTTCAAAGTTAGAACAAACTTGACTTACTTTCACTTGCTCTTGATTTGCTAACACTATGTCTAACACGCCTTCTAGATTCACAACTTCACAACCCAACTTATGCACAAAATCTCTAGATATAAAAGATCTAGTAGCACCAGTATCAATTAACACTTTTACAATAGTTGAATTTACAAGGAGCGTACCTGCTACAACCTCTGAACTCTGGACTGCATCTTTCATATTCATGTTGAAATTCTTTACTTGTTCTGAGGGAAGAGAAGGTTGATAATTCAAATACCTCTGTCCTGAAGCTTGATTAACTAAGTCATAACTTGTAGTTGAAGGAGCCGGCTTGATCAGAAATGGTGTCGGGGCAGTCGATAACCTCATCAAATTGTTATTCTGCACTTGAGTCTTACATTCCCTGGAAATATGTCCAACCTTGCCACACTTGAAACACGTCACATTCGCATTAGACCTCTGACTTAGATTCGTAGTTCGACACTCATTTGCATAATGTCCTTTAGAGTTACACTTATAGCACACAATGTCATCCTTGTTGCACGGTCCCACATGCTTCTTCTTGCAGAACTTACACTCCTGATTTGACACTTGTTGATTCCTTTGTTGTCCTTGAAATTTACCTCCTTTATTATTCTCATTCTTTCGAAAAGTTCCACTTCCACCACGTGGCTGAAATCCTGACTTCTTTGCAAACTTACTTGTTGTTTCACTTTGATTGGCTCCATCCTCTCCTTGTCCAAAATTTCTCTTTTGATCATTCCTTTCTTTTTGTCCTTGTTCACTTTTGCCTTCCGCGATAATCGCCTTTTGCACAACTTCAGTATAGGTCTTTAATTCTAGAACTGCCAACTTTGGCCTAATCCATGATTTCCACCCTTGTTGAAATCTCCTTGCCTTCTTCACTTCCGTGTTCACATACTCCGGAACAAACCTTGATAACTCGGTGAACTTCTTCTCGTACTCAGATACACTCATGTTATTCTGTTTCAATTCAAAGAAATTCAACTCCATTTGAGCTTGCATAAACTGGGGAAAATATTGTTCTAAGAATAACTCCTTAAACCTATCCCAAGATATCACTTCATTCATTTCCAACGCCTTCGCAGACTCCCACCAATAATTAGCGTCACCCTTCAGTAAATAACTTGAAAAAGTTGTCTTTTGCGCTTCCTCAACCTTAACTAACTCAAAAGCCTTCTCGATTTCTTTCAACCATTTTTGCGCTTCTATTGGATCAAACGATCCTTCGAACTCTAGGGGCTTAAATGCTTGAAAAGTCTTAAATGCCACAATAGTCTGAACAAGTGGCGGGTTTTGTTGTTGCTGCTGCTGATACTGTTGCTGTTGTTGCAACTGTTGGTGTGGCTGTTTGTTGACGTAAAACACTACAAGAAATATGGGCTATTGCAACGCCAAAAAAGTGTCATATTAGACCTCAAATGTGTTACAATAGAGGTTTTTGCAACGTTTTTGCCAAAATTGAGCGTTGCATCTGCTGCCGTTGCAATAGACCCCTATAGCAACGTTTTACCTACTTATTGCAATATTTTTAAAGTATTACAATATCCCCTTTAGTGCAACACTTTTGTCATGTTTAGTGACACTTTTATGATGTTGCAATAGACTATTGCAACACAATTTTGTAACATATTTTAGGTAAAAGTGTTACCAAGTCAATTTATTGCAACATTTTTATGTAACATTTTCTCCCCTATTGTAATGCTTTTCATTTTTTAGCAACATTTATGTGCAACACTTATGTTTCAATTGTAATACATTTAAATTTTTTTAGCAACATTTTTGTGCAACACTTTGTATTAGTCCAATTTGCAATATCCCGTTTGAAATGTCAATAAACCAACACAAAAGCATATCAAACTAGAATCATATTTCCAATTTCCAGATAGAAAATCCAACAAGATATATATCAATAAAGCCCAAAAAGGATCGGCTTGTACCACAATATCATCTTACATCTAGTACCTAAATCTAATTAAAGTCGAAACACATATCGACTTACACACCATAAATCTAGATAAAACTTAGTCTTTCATGTCAAAGTACCAGGCTAATTTGTGAAAACCTATAACACAATGCAATGAAAAAATTACATGTATATCCCTTTCTATACTCTGCAAACTAACAAATTAAATTTGAGGATTTTGTCTCTAGTTTGATAGCTATATTAGAGGCTCCATCGACAATATTGCTCTGTTGTGCCCAAGCTGTGCATATATCCCTGGCTTCGATAATAGAATATCATGGTGACCCTGCTCCACTACCTTTCCATTTCCCAGGACTATAATCTGAACAAATATATGAAAAAATCAAGATTTAGGAGCAAACGGGTAAATTCGGGTTTTGGGGTGGGCATGAAATAATTGATTACGGATCCCAGCAAAAAAATTCCTATATAATAAAACTTACAGAATTGTACAATCAGTAAGGTAACAACTCAGAGCAAGATAACATGGACTTCACTTCAGTAGGAATTCATAGCAGGAGAGCAAACATCGACCAGAAATAATTTGACAACTACCACAAATAAATAGGGGTTAACATTTATAGCTATAAAGAATAAGCTAATAGATTCTATTTGCCACACGTGGTATGTCATGTCACAGATTTTTTTGTAATAAATTTGAAAAGTTCTAATTTAATAGAAGAAAAATCAAAAATATATTGCACACATTTGAATCATAAATAAAAAGATATTGCACACATGTACAAAGGTGCCTTTCAAGTTATTTAATTTCAGTCATAGTTATAATGTGTTTGTGTGTGTGAATATGTTTACAAAACATGTAAACTAACATCAAGAAGAGCAACAGTATCAAACCCACGCTTCTCGTTGAGCTTGATAATTTTATCCAGAATCGGAATCCCAAAACCAAAAGTCTTTCATGTTCCTGTTTTAGCTCGTCATATCATGTCACTATCACGTCATGCCCCCACATTGTTGGTTCAAGCACAACTCTCTGTAAAGCCATCAAACAAAAGATTAGTTGTTCCAGTTTTACATACTCAGAAGATGTCTTTTATAACATCTGGATCATGTTTGTTCCTTGTAATCAAACAAAAACCTAATTGCTCCAGTTTTACACCACACATTACATACTATTTAACCATGTACAAAATCTTTTAAATAGTGTTGTGAACTAGACTAGCACATCATTATGTACATCTGAGAGGGGAACTATATATCCCATGTCCAAGTTATTATTTAAATGAACTCAATTCTCAACTATAAATAAATATAAGCTGCAACTAGTGAACTTATTCTGGATAAGTTGACAATATACTAAAATTAATCCAACATTAACAAACAGCAGTGCAGCAAAATAAAATACATTCAGGATTCAAGAACTGCAAATAAAGCATAATAATACATGTCCTAAAGAAAAATAAAGAGCAGATTGAAACTGCTCCTAGACTCCAGCTCGGAATTTGCTAGCTAGAAGCACAGGTAACAATAACAAGTACAACAAAAAAAATTATGAAGAAAGTATTAGTTTGGCATATGTAACCTTAGGTAATATTGAAGAAAATTATGGGAGTAACATGCAGTTATTGGACTTTTAAGAAATCTAAACCAGGAAGTCTTGGCACTGCAAGTTAGCATATATATATCTAGGCTAAGATTGTGATGAAAGATTCAAAAATCATGTACATGTGCCGATTACTCGGCGTTAGTAAATTTATACATAAACATGTTATAAGCTGTCTAATAAATTCTTTCAACTAGTTAACTAACAACTTATATGATTCGTTTATAAAAATCTAATGCAATGAATTTCAACCATAAAACGCTGAATATGTAATATCATGCAATAATTTTTATACAAGAAAACCACAGGTATACATACTCTAGATTTCAATGCAGTTGGTCGAGCTTTAGGAGTTCCAATCTCATTCGTACTGGTTCTCTGTGATTCCATCTCTAGTGATGGGAAAAGAGGAGTGCCAGGAGGTGTCATCATCCTGTAATAAATCCACCCATGGACATGCAGCAAGAGAGATATATTGCCATGGAATCATGTGCTATTTGGATTATCCAATTTAGTCTTAAATCCACCCATGGACATGCAGTTTTAACTCTGAGAGTTCCTTCAGATTGCCTACACACTGCAGACCTTTATCAGTAATCTGTATGCAGTAAGACAAGTTTAGCCTTTTCAATTTTTTGCAAACCGTAGCTAAAGCTGCTAGTCCCTCATCCCCAACACCCATGCACCTGGAAGTAAATGAAGATTTGTTACTGGAATAAATAAAAGTACAGTGGATACAGATAAGTAACATAAAGTGCTTTGTCCTACCTTCGTCGTTAACACCAGAACAATCCGTAACATCAAGCTCCTCTAGTAGGGAGCAACAAGATCCTAGACGGTGAAAACCTTTCTCAGTTAACAAATTGCAGGACTCGATCTTAAGACACATAAGATTTCTACAAGAGTCCGCAGCATGTTAGATCAAGTATCTTCAATCTAAAGCATCCAAGTACAAGCTGTGAAATGCCAAAGTCTGTCACTCCTTTCCATTTGCAAGTACTGGCGATTATCTGTAAGACATGGTCAGATACCTGAGCCCCATCCATCCTTATTGTTTGCAAATTATTTAACTCCTTGAAGCAGTTCAGAACCATAGTTGAAAGCGCCTGGATAAAAAACAATTGTTTAATCAATTAGAACACTTGCTGCAAAAAAACAACGTTTTGCATCAAACTAATTAGAACATCTAATTACTTTTACCAAATACATTTAATGAACAATACAGTAGATTAATTAAAAGTTTATCTACTCACTCACATAATGCTCACTTTTGTTGTCCTCGCTTATTTGAATTACAAGCAAATGTCCTTCCCTTTTCATCTACAGAAGTATTAGCTTTTATAAAAGCTAATGCGTCAATTCATTTCAATACGAAATCATCTGGTATTTGTGTATTATAAAAAACAAATAAGAAATATAAATTAAATTAAAAATGCAAAAAAAAATTCATTACATGGAGTAAAACTTTACTTGATCTGCTATTCTGCCCTAACCTGGTTCCAAATCAAATATCTTTTTTCGGAGATGGAAGCCGGATAATGGAAATTAAGATACTTAAATTATTAAATTATCTTACTGAGGATGTTTCTTATATTTAGGAAAGGAAACAATGCAAGAAGAGCCCTCTTGTAAGTAAATATAGCAGATAGCTAAATAAGTGACCAAATCTGCTATACCTTTAACCTCGGACGGTCTGTCTGCCCCATTGTGTTTCCATGTCAAGGCCATTTGCGCTGTTAGGAGCTGCACATATTAGAAAAAAATCCAGAAAAAATTTGTGAAGGAGGGTAGGACATAGAAGGAAGTCCAGTAAGAGAATTAAATAAACACAAAATTATGGTCTAATCCAACACAAAATTACCATAAATAAACTGAAAATTTCAAATAGCAACTTCAATTAATTTACAATAAATTAAGAACATAATCGAACGACATGAATAATGGGACAATCTCGTGCACATACCTCTAATCGAACCTATGTGTTTTGGATAATGAACCCTAATTATAATCGAAATTATACATATACATATATAATGAAAAAAATAGGCACTTCATCTCTAATTGAAGCTTTACTTGAATCTTTACTCTAATTGAAGCTTCCATCAGTTTTGGGATTTTATGGTTTCGGGTGTTCTAATCGGTTTTAGGGATCTGAGAGATGAGTGAGAGAGATGGGTGAGAAAGATGGGTGAGAAAGATAAGGGATTTGAGAGATGAGTAAGACAGAGGTATGAGGGATAGAGGTCGAGATAGAGGTGAGATATGTTTTTGGGGATTGTTTTTTTGTTTTAATTGCCCTTTTTTATCCCACCCAGCCAAAAAATCAAGTTCCCGCTTACAAGCCTAGCCAAAAAATCAAGTTACCGCCTACAATTTTGGGCAAAGTGTAATGTATATTGTAACGCTTTTAGTAAAGTGTTGCAATTGTTATAAAATTTTAAAATTGTCATTTTGCTTGCAACACTTTTCGTATTTCTTGCAACATTTATAAATATATTGCAATAGACTACCAAGTTTTGTGTCTATTGTAACACTTTATGAAACACAAATATATATTGGGCTTGCAATAGCCCATATTTCTTGTAGTGAAAGGTCTATTAACTGAGCCACATTTTGATTATCTTGATTATTATGATCATTATTCTCGTTTCGGTCAGTCGAACTAGAATTCATAGCTAAATGCACGGTAGTCCTCCTAGGGCGTCCTCTTCTTGGTGGCATCTTACTTAAGGTAAACAGGAAGATTTAGACGGGTTTATAGCATTAACAGTGTACATGGTATATAGCCAGGTCAAAATAAGGGTTCTCGCAATAAGGTATTATACGTATGGTACAAACGTTAAGTAGAGAATACTAACATCCCTCAAGGTACAAATACTGATCATATATAATCATAAAGCCAGAATAACAATCTGACACCACATAGAGTCATAATCATAACCCATAGGGGTTCCTAGCAACTCAATCGAGGTATTAATCTCAAACTCAATGGCCGCATCTGAATATTGATATGAGGGCACAAAATAACCACTGTCTACATCTGAACTAGAAGAGGGAGAGAAATATTTCTGAGCACGCTACTGAAAAGATCAAAATAATATATATACTTAATACTCGTAGGCCAAGGTATATACCTATATACCTAACAACTAATTAATTCCAGTTATGGCGCCCAAGGTTAGGGAAATCCTAATGACTTAACCTATTCCAAAAGATCTACTCCATTATTAATACTTATCTTAACCACCTTAATCCTATATTGTTTCAGTGACTCAAACCTGTGGCTCTGATACCAACTTGTAACACCCCAAAAATACTACACTACTAGATTCATTAATTAACAATAATTAACAATAATGGCAGTGATTACATGAATAATATAACCCAGTCAACCCACATACAACCTAGATCGCCAACAGGTTCAAGTTTAAAAACAACATACTAAATTACTTATTACAAACCAAGTTCAAAAGTTATTAGAGTGATCTTCCAAAAACTAACAATGGTTACAATCCACTTGGATTACTAATCCCACCTGCCTCTGCAACTGATTCCTAACAGCACTAGCGGAACCATCGGTTGACTTACGCGCGGTGTGGAAAATTCGCACCATCTTCTAACATTGCTGAAAGGGGTTAGGAAGCAAGGGAGTGAGCTAAAAATGCTCAGCAAGTGTAATCAACAACAATAATAATCTATCCGAAAGATTCAAGAAATAACAATGGAAATAGAAATAATCTTTTATTAATAACATTTGTAAAGATATGCTTTTTATCAAAACTTTCTCAACTGCTTTTCAAATCACAAGGCTCAACATTATAAACAATTCTTGAAAACATTATAAAATAATGGGATAATCAATTCGACGCTACGAGTTAAGCTAGGTGATCAGCCAACGCATTAACTCCGGGTCAACACTCTCGTGTGACTCCAACTTACTTCTTTTCCGGAATCTCTGGCACTTATTGACATTGGCCTTGGCACATTGCCATATACTTACAGACCGGCGTCTCGGTCTAAAACATTTTTATGAATCCCAAAGCATTAAAATATAACATAAAACTTTAACTTTAACAATAAAACCAAACTTTAAACTATAATCAAATTTAAACTGAACTGAATGAACGACTGAAAAGATTTTCAAAGTACTTTTCAAAACATTTTTATCAATAATACGGTTTATAAAAATCAGGATATGGAACTGAAATTCAATTCAAGGGGCTTAACAAAGGTATTATATAGAACTGAACAATACCCCAAAAAGGGTGGAAACAATGTTCGAATAACAGGTGGAGGATAAGGAACACTTGCCTTATGTATATAGTACTGACTGCTAAAAGCCCTCGGGGTATACTTCCGATACATCTATCACCGGCTTTTTGCCAAGTCTTCTATTCGATCCTATAACCATATAATAACGCGTGTCAGTCTCTCAATTCTCGATGAATAACCTATACTTATATGCATCTGTAGAACACATAAACACGTAAGCACTTAGCACGTAATGTACCTGACATAATATATTACTCTATTTAATAAAGAATTTAAATCACGGAACGTGTCGATAATACTTTTAAAAGACTTATGATTTTAGAAATTTCGGCAGCACTTCCTTTGTTTATATAACTTTACCAAGTCGGGGATACATCCGACAAACAACAACAATCAATATACAATCATACGCTAATAAAAAACTCGACTCTATACTAACGACTACGCACGACTAATACAATTCCTTAAATGACTTCATTAATACTCGAATATTTAACAACTCAATAAATTTTACGACTAACAACTCTACGACTTAATGAAATTAAACTACTCACATATATATGCCTTTACTCGGCACAACCAACAAGAACAAGCCCTTTTTGGCAACATCATAAATTCACAAGTCGTACCCAAACTTTATATATACTACTAATTATAACATCATTTATAAACTTACCCATTAAATAAAAACTCACACATAACATATATACACACACGGTGGGGGCCACTCGGCTCCACCACATCACCATCTCATCCACTAACATTCACAATTCACTTATTAATCACATAATCAAATCATTCAAATTAACATCATATAAATCTATATCATACTTTGCATGCAATTCCAATACTTAAACCAAAACTCACATGCACATCATTTTATCCATTTATCTCATACATATAATCATCCTAGCTATTCATATAAGTTAATCTAAATGAAACACATTAAGGGTCTAGGTTATACCCTTTTTCGAAAATGCAAGAGGAGGAGAGATTTGAATTTGCTTGCTTGGATTGAAATGTTAACTCCAAAATATACTCCACTTGAAAATCTTAATTTACAAAGGTTTTAAGAACTGTAAAATTTTACAAAACAAGAAGAAGGGAGGGGGAGAGAATTCGGGAGTGGTGAGGAAGAGAGGAGAGACGAGAGTGAGGAGAGAAATGAGAGAATGAGAGATGAGATTTTTGTGTGTTTGTTTTCTTTCTTTTTTTATTTTTTACACTATGCCACTTGTCTTACATGCACTAACACTAATAGTGACTCACCTAAACCACACTCCCAGCAATTGACATGTGTCCTCATGCAAAAATCTGCTCCTATATGCTTGCCACATGTCCTCCTAATCGAATAATCACATTTTGTTTCATTTTAATGATGAAAATCACGATATAATAATTACTCGAAAAATCCTTTATAAATCATGAAAAATGTATCTAAGCCTTATAATATTATAAAACTACTATAAATAAATTTTCAGAATTTTTAAACCGTTTTTGGATTTATTACGAATTTTAGAAGAAAACATTGATATTAAATCATTTAAAAATCGAATTTCTACAAAAATAATATTTTTGTATTGTTAAAAAGTCCTAAAAATAATTTTCAACAGTAGAAAAGAATAAAGAGAACTTTTCAAAATGATTTTATATTTTTTTATAATTTTATCCTAAAATCTCATTTTTACAATATTCATAAACTATTAAGAAATATCTATAATAGAAATGACGATTATAACCACACACACTAGCATGCACATATGACATGTTTAAGTCACATAAACACATATATTAACTTTATACTACACATATAAAGTTGACTCATCAAATTGGAATGTATATTTATACCACAGCTTATATAATAATCGTCAAACACGATAAACGTAATTATCCGAGACTTAATATATTAATAAATATCGGTCTATTACATTGTCAACATTGAGTAAGTTGACATACACAAACAACGTAGTAGACCCATTGTTAAAGCCGTTTCTTAGACTCACTTTGATCTTCACATAGTGAAGATGGGTATGAGATACCGAAGTGATTGGTTTTAGTACAAGTGAGAGATTGAAAGAGAAGTGTCCTAAATCCAATCATGGATGATGAGTTAGGATAAACTTTCTTGTAATCTTAGTAAGTTTTATGATTATTAGTGAAAGACATATTTGTCTTTATACGAGCTTTATCTATTTAAATTGTATTAAATCAAATGTTCCATAGTTTAGAGTAAAGCTTCTAGAATTATAATGAGATTATAATAGTGAGATCTAGAAGATGATAACACTAAACTTAAAACTGTTCCTGATCATAGGATAACTGATTGGAAGTTAGCTAATTCGTAAAGATCAGTACATACTATGCTAGCTTCCTAGGAAGGATGTCTGTTCTCATAGGCATTTGTGGTGACAATATAGCTAGTATGTAGGTGCTTATTAGGGAACTATGCTTTAGTTTAGTCCTTAGTCTTAAGGACACCTATTAGGTCTATTTTGGGCATAGGGATTTGTGTATGGAGATAGTTAACGATCAATAAAGGATCTACCCCTTCCAGTAAAGGAAGAGAATACCCTATGCTATTCTTATTATGCTAGTTCAGGAATCTCTGGCTAGAGTGAAAGAAATTAGAAAGGAGTTTCTAATTTGCGTTAAAATGAA
The DNA here is from genome assembly GCA_037693485.1 of Kitagawia praeruptora. Taxonomy (NCBI): domain Eukaryota; kingdom Viridiplantae; phylum Streptophyta; class Magnoliopsida; order Apiales; family Apiaceae; genus Kitagawia; species Kitagawia praeruptora. Next base: position 90,522,816 of record CM075344.1, on the reverse strand, counting down.
CTATGCATTATGAATAAGGAATCATATGATTAAATTTGATAAGCTTGACACGAGTTCCATGCCTTGTATTTAATCGGGATATTGTAGGGTAGAAGGAATTGATTGTACGGTAACTATTCACTGACTAGGTTCTAGGTATTCTAAACAATGAATTCATATTATTTGGATAGTCGCGATATGCTGAGAAGTATCCCTCACGATGTAGAATTCATATAAATAATAATAAAATAGTTTTATTATTATTTATTTTTACTACCGGCTTAATATTGAACCTACACGGTCACACAATAAAAGAGACTGATTTATTAATGGAGGAATTAATTAATAATGGCTAGTAATTATTTATTTGTGAAATAAATAATTTATTAGCAATTTTATAATTGATTAAGTATGATTTAATTGATTATAAATTATTTAAGAAGAGTTCTTAATATTATTAGTTAAGGATTTAATTTAAGAAATTAAATCAAGTGAGAGAATTATTTTCTAAAGAGTTTAGAAATTAAGAAGAGTGCTTCACACTTGAGGAGCAGCTGCTAGGAGCCTTTCTGTGCCTCATTAGATCGTCATTAAAGGTTAGTAATCGATCCCTCATATTTATCAATCAATTTTATGCGTTATATATGTGATATATATGTACAAAATTGTAATTAAATATTAATTTTCAATATTGAGAGAAAGGATGATTCTGTCACAAACAGATTTCGATTTGTAAGAAAGGGGTATTAAGTGACGCCTCTTGACAATGCTCCCCCCGATCTGGGAATTATCCAATTATCGATTTGAAATATTTAATTTAAAAGGAAGAATCTCTTTATAATATGATTATGATTGTAACATAATAGAATCCCTTTAAACTAAATATATGTTAAGTTGTAATTGGCCAAAGACACAAAAGGGTTTGTGTCGGTTATGGTCTTCCAACATGATAGAAAGTGCTTCTTGTTTTTGGTGCATTGTAGTTTCGTGCTACAGCCGAGGGCTTTGTTACCGATCAACATGAAAGTACTTGTCTGTTACATTATATGTGTACAAAAATTAGATTTCAGTGGTCGTTACGTGCTACAACCGTGGGCTATTGGACCTGATTTAATTGTACGAGATATTGGATCTGACTTTACTTAATAATATTGAGTTTTGTCGTGTTTTTATTATAGATTTAGATTATCTATTAAACTTAATACACGTTAGACTTATAGGTTCCTACGAAAATGTTTCGTGACCTTAGTGGCACAACGGGCTTGTGTCGGTCATAGCCTTCCAATATGGTAGAAAGTGGTTCTTATTTTATGGCATTGTCGTTTCGTGCCACAGCTGAGGGCTTTGTTTCTGAAATAGTAGGTACTGGTCTATTACATTAGATGCGTGAATTAATTATAGTTCAATGGTCGTTACGTGCCACAGCCGTGGGCTATTGAAATCTGATTTAATTTGAACGAGATGTTGGGTTTTGACTTGATTTAGAATATTGAATTTTGACGTGCCACAGCCGTGATTCAATGATTCAAGAGGCTAAAGACAAAAGGGAATAACGTGAGATGTAATTGACAAGAGCTGTTTGCCTATGGAATATCACATTGCGTTTCGTGCCACAACCGGGGTTGTGTGATGGAAAGTAGGATCCCTATTCTCACTAGCATTGTGAATGCTCAGTTATATATAGAGGGTTATATAATTTAGATAAAATATTGGGAGCCGCCAATGAATAAAGACCCGATTCATTTGGTGTTAAGATTATAAAATCGAATAATCTACTTATGTTGGTAATTTTATTTAAAGATTTTAAAATATAAATGTGATGTCTTCTGCACTGTAGAAATAGCATAATGGATGCTAGGTCAATGACTTGTTGAGAAGGATATATATGCTAATCAGGATGGTGAAGAGTTTTACTCATTAGAAGAGCTAGATCAATTGGAGGATGAAACTATGGCACTCATGGTGAGACAGTTTGGAAACTTTAGATTTAGGAGGAATCCAAAGTTCGAATACAAATCTAACAACAGATTCCAGAGAGGAGGTTCTCCATCCTCCAGTAGCAGGGGTGGCTACAAAACTGGGGTTGTTGATAGAAGTAAATTTCGTTGTTATAATTGTAATGAACTTGGATACTTTGCCACTGAGTGTCAGAAACCCAAACAAGCTCAGAGGAGAGATTATGCTCCTGAAAAGAAGGCTGGAAAAGCCTATGTAGCTGCTGGTAAGAGTTGGGATGACACAGATAGTGAAGATGAAGAATTTGGTAATCTTGCTTTGATGGCAAATGTTGACATAGCCATTGGTTCTACCTCTCAGGTAAAATTTACTGATGCTGAAATAATACGTCATCTTGGTAGTCCTTTGGAGTGTGCTAGAAGTGAAAATGCAAGAATAAATCTGTTGAACACTGAGCTTGAAAATCATGTGCTAGAACTAAAAAATGTGCACAATTGTCAGGATAAGCAAAAAGAGGAAATAAAACTACTTAATAAAAGGGAGAAATCTTTAGTGGAAGTAGTGTCTAAACAACTTGCTAAAATCAGTGAACTTGAAACCAAAGTTAGGGCTTTCTATAATTCTTGCAAAGTTGCTAAAGAGATGTTCAACAAGCAAGCTGTTGAGAAAACCGTAGGAATAGGGTTTTGTTGGGTTTCGGGGCAAAAACGCAGCGGATATAAAGCGTAAAACATAAAAAAATGAAACCCTAATGCAGTATCCATGTATAAGTTATGACTGATTATGGAGAAACGAAATCATACCAGTTAAGAGCTTTACGAATTCTGAAAGATGGAGGTCCTAGATTGCAATCACCACACAGCCCTTGCATCAAGATCTGTGTCTCTAAATCGTCCACATGAACGTCCGATCGTCCAACGATCCCAGGAGCAGGTACTAGCCAAATAAAACTGCCATCTCTCTCTCTAGCCTCTCTTTGATATTAGAGCAACTAGGTTTTTCTTAAAAACAAATTATGAGAACCACACCCTAAAACTATACATCATTATGTATATATAGGGCAAAGAGATTGGGCCTAACCCTAATCAGCTTGGGCTTCAACTAAACCAAACTGATTTGGGTTTTTAATGAATTAAATTCGAAATACAATTTAATTAACTAAGTCCAACTTAATTAATTAATTAACCAATTTCGAATTTATAATCTATAACGACCAAGAAAATTTCATAATTATTTAAGTGTTTATTTAGCTGTTAAATGAAAATTATGTGATTAAATGACGATTGGTGTATGTCTTATATGCTCGTGGAATTTTATTTATATTTTTGGAGCATTAAAAGTATTTTTAAAGTGCATTTATAATCTTTTAAAAATCATATAAAATCATTGGAGTTGATTTAAATTATGAAATCTTTTGCATTATCATCTTTGTGATATTTTTGAATTATTAAAATTAGTGGTAGTATTTAATTGTGTTTTCTGGTATTTTAAAATGATTTAAGAAGCTTTATTTCTTTTAAAGGTTATTTATTTTAAAAATTCATATAAAATTCATTTTTGATCCTAAAATTATTTTAAAATTATGGGGATGTTTGTAATTTCATAAACTTCATTTTAGAATTTTTATTTCTATTTATCCCTTCATTCTTTGTTTAATTTTGAATTTTATATTGATTAAAACCCTTGTTTTTTCTAAAAGATTTTCAGAAGTGGGAAATGGCATTTATGCCCCTGGTTTTGTTGTAAGAGGCACCGCCTCTTCTCCTTTCACTTCACTCTCGATTGTTCTCATTTCCTCTATTCTCTCTGGGCAAGCTCCTTGCCTCGGTTCTTGAGCTCCATCACATGCAAGCTTTGTTTCTTACTGGTTTATTCCGATTTTTACAGATTCGTGATGTCCATGCCCTCTAGTTTCTGCCTATATAATTATTTTTATGTGGGTATTGTACCCAGTGGTATTCGCGTGTATATACGTGTGTATATGTCTCGGCTATACTCGAATTTCTGAATTTCTTTGATGGTATTAATGTTATCCAGTCCTTCTTAGTAGTTCTCCGTGTTTGAAGACCTGATTGGGCACCACCGGAGTTCTGCCCCACCGGCGATGAACTTGGTGAGCCGGTGGTTTCGACAATGATGAATTCTTTGAGTCGAAAATAAATTTCTATGATCTTGTAAGGAGTAGGTGATTTTAAAGTGATGGTCAACTGTTTTTCGGAATTGTTTATGAACAAATTTCGTGGTTAAGGTGTAAATTTGAATAAATTGTTTTGTTACATGTTTATCTATACTATATTATATTATAATAAGCAAAAGGGGTATAATTTGTAGTTGGTTACCCTATTTTTGGTTATCCCCATTTTTTGTTATCCCTCACTTATCACAGTTAGATTATCAACTCAAATAGATCATGATCGTTAGATTTAACAATACTAAAATACTAAAAGTTGTTATATGAAGAAGGTCCAAGGTTCGATTCCCACCAACAACATATTAATTTATATTTAATACTAAAAATTATTATATACAAATATGTAAGGTTTGAATTCTTTCAATAACATATTAAAATCAATATTTATAATATTATATTATATTATAAATAAATTATAAAATATTAAAAGTAACCCGTGCTTTGCACGGGCTATAAGCTAGTATAATTAATAGAATGATTATGAGTTAATCTTGGAATATAAGTTGTGGTTAAGATCTGAATTGTGTTCGGTATATATGTATATGCGTAGGTATTCGGATTTTGAATGTTAAATTGTGAATTGATGCAAACTAGGTATATACATGACTCGTTAATCATGATTATTATGTTTTGATGATTATAAATTGTTAATTGGAATGATTTGGTGGTTAGTAATTGGTAACTGTTAGAGGCTGATATTTTTTGCAAAGTGTGATTTATGGATAATTTTTAGATTTAATAGTAAGGATATTGGTATGAACTTTGGTTAACATGAATTATTTGGTTGATAACCTGTACGTGCAAATATTGTTAACTATCAAGTGGTATAGTTCGAGTGTCATAAATCGTTACATGTTAATTAAGTAGGATTGCTAATTTTAGTTGTCAAGCAGTATGGTATTAACATGATCATGGGTGTTATTGATGTGAATTATGATTAGTGTAAAGTATAATGTTAGATTTAATAGTAAGGATATTGGTATGAACTTTGGTTAACATGAATTATTTGGTTGATAACCTGTACGTGCAAATATTGTTAACTATCAAGTGGTATAGTTTGAGTGTCATAAATCGTTACATGTTAATTAAGTAGGATTGCTAATTTTAGTTGTCAAGCAGTATGGTATTAACATGATCATGGGTGTTATTGATGTGAATTATGATTAGTGTAAAGTATAATGATATAAGATTGATTGATGTTGTTTTGAGTCGGTTGTATCCCGACGGGCTAGTTCATATTATAAGGGAGATGATGTCCGAATTGTGTTGGAATTAAATTTTAATTTATATACGCATGTGATATGAATTGTATGTATACATGTAAATTAACTGATAATATATGTTATGTGCCTATATGATTACATGGTTATACTAAATTGTGCTATAAGTATTATGAGTTTTTAAAACACCATAGAGCACATCATATGTAACTTTGTTCAAATCTCTCTCCCTTAGAGAAATGACCCTTTGCTCTAGATGATTTGGTGAAGATAGCAGAAACTTCATGTTCAACTCCTTGGTGCTGTAAACCTTGCCATTCATCTGCAACTCAGTAACTAGCTTGTGAAATCTCTCAAACATCTTAGTGATGCTTTCCTTGGGCTGTGCCATGAAAGCTTCATACTGTGTGACCAGTATCTGTTTCTTGTTTTCTCTGACCTCATCAGTTCCTTCACATAACACCTCAATGTGATCCCACATTTCTTTGGCAGTGGTACATGATGCAATGTTTGCAAACATTGACATGTCCATGGAATCTATAATTAGCAACATGAGATGATTGTCAAGAGCAACCTTCTCCTTTTCTGATTCTGTCCATTTGGATGGTTCCTTGGCCACATAAGATCTTGGAATTGTTGTGGTTCCAACAGTCTTTTCAGGAATCTCCTGTTGGGGAACAAATGGGCCATTCTTGAGAATCTCAGGATATAAAGGATGAGAGGCTTTGATGAACAACATCATTTTTATCTTCCAGAGGTTGTAAATCTCTTTGTCAAACTTAGGGACTTTCACCGTTCCTGTAGTCTTTGGTGTATTCGAACTCATGATCGTTTTTCTGTTTTTGAATAAACAGCCCGCTCTGATACCACTTGTTGAGTATTGAATACAGTAAAAGAATACAGAGGGGGGGTGAATAGGTGTTTGTGTGTGCAAGGATATGAGTGCGGATAAAAACAACACAAGACACGATATCACTTTAATCTAATATTGCATTAGATAAAGGTTGCTACAATCTGTGAATACAAATGATAGTATTCTCAGCTTCGTTTTTCTCAGAGAGATATGACTTACAATGTATGAAAAACTTGACTCTTCAAAAGTTAACAACTAAGGAAGTGAGGTTGTATCCTTATAGAACATGGATACAACCTACTTACTGCAAATAAGGTGGCTGAACAAATTACTTTCTAGCTTGTCTATACTTTTTGAGTAAGTGTCCAAACGGTTACAGATTTGACTTTGCAAAGCCTGTTCAGATCCACTTCTTTAACTCTTTTGTCTCTTCTATATCTCTCCAAGCTTCCTTGTAGGCTTTACAGAGCACATTACAGGTTATGGTCCATAAAGTGCATTGGCTTGTTGCAGGCTTTTGACTTGTACAATTTCTTCAGTATTTTGTCTCTAAGAATGTATTCGAGAAGTGACAAAGTAAATGATTCGAGAACTAGGATTGACTTGATCGATAACTCTGAGTTCTCGAATACTGTTATATGACATATCGAATCACTTCTCGAATAGCTCTTTTCTCTGGGAATCCTTGAGTTGTCGAATAGAGCATTTTGACATGTCGAATCCATGAGATATCGAATAGCTTTCTGAGTCCTTGAGATATCGAATGGAACTTTGACTTGTTGATTCTTTGAGAACTCGAATACCACTTTGACTCGTTGACTTCTTGAGTTCTCGAATAGAGCAGTAGACATATTGAATCTCTGAGATATCGAATGAGATATCGAACAGAGTATTCAGAGATATCGAATAGTGTCTTGAGATATCGAATCTCTGACTTCTCGAATGCTAGACTTCTCGAATAGACAAAAGTACTTCTCGAATTGGTACTTAGACAAATTCTTCATTTCTTCAAATCCCAACTGTGATTTATTTGATAGTCTTCATCTTCTTGCTTGAGGCATGAACCTTGGAACTTCTTTCAAGCATTATTCTTGACTATATAAGTACAGTTACACAACTAGAATTTGATGCCTATTACAAGTACAAAGCAAGTAGAAACTCTACAACTAGAGGTTCCCTCAGTTAAGAGGTCATGTAAGTAATGAAGCATTACAAACAATTAGGCTTGTTATTAGAGTTAAACAGGCATGTCTCTGTGACTAACAATCTCCCCCAAATTGTGAGTAAGACCCTTAGTCACAATTTCATTTCTGATAACAAGCCTAACATACATAAAGATAAAACTTTAAAAAGTACAGGTATGAAATTTGATTGAGAGCATGAGTTGAATTACAAGTTGAGTATTCTTACAATATGATGAAATACTAGCCATTCCCTTTTGATTCCATTTTCATTGCTTTGGCTTGTAGATCATCATATGCTTTCTGTTTTCTTTCTTGCTCCCTCCTTGCATTCTCATCCATAGCTCTTATGATTTCTTCCATATCATCTAATTCTTCAAGCAGGATAGAGTTTTTGAAATCTTCAAGTACTGGTTTTAGTATATTGGCAGGATAATGATTGAGTAGGTTCATTCTAATATTGACATTGTCTCCATTTCTTCTCCTATACTTCACCACATAGGGATCAAACTGAACTCTACACAATCCCTTAGCCCTTAGCTTTTCTGCCTCAATCTCCAGTCTATCAATTTCTTTCTCTCTTTCTAACCATTTCTCAAGACACCCCTTCCTTATTGCTTCAGCATGATTTCTCTTCATTCTCACAAAGTCAATCAACTCCAGCTTCCATACTCTCTCCACCTTGTCTTCAGAATCCAACAATGCAATAATTCTTTCTATCTCATATAACTTGCCCCAACTTTGACAACCTCCTTGTTTGAATTTTCTCTATCTCCCATCAGTATACTTGATCTCAAGGAAGTTATTTACAATTGCAGCAGAGTAGATTTTTTGAGCTCTCAGAAATAGCAGTTGGTCTTCATCAAAATCTTCATCTAGTGGTTGGAGTTTTAGTCCTGGAATGATTGTTAGGGCTCTTGACCTGGATGGCTTTACTCTCTTAGCAGCATGCTTGAAGTTAGATCTTTTTACTTGATTGCTTGGCTGAAATTTTTGACCTTTGTTGGAAGACCAGAGTAGTATTCTATTAGCAGTTTACTTTCTGAAACATACACATGGTTTCTTGACTTGAATCTCCTTCTCTTCTTGAGGTAGTAAAACATTTGCAGAGGCCATGGAATTTGACTTTTGTAGGTCACTACTAACAGTATTCACCCTAGACTTAGAGTCTTGTGTTGTGGTGAGGTTATTGTCAGTAATGCCTGTGGCTTGCTGTTTCACACTTGTCCTCTCATAGACTTTCCCTTGGTCATTACCATCTTTCTTCTCTTTGTCATCCCTCTTCTTTTTCTTGTCTTCATCTTCCTTATCACTCCTGTGATGTCTTCTCCTCCCATCACTTTTATCCTCATCTTTGTCATCCTTATTTCTCCTATGCTTGGCAATTTCTGGAATTATACCAGTTGCAATAAAGGATCTGAGAATTTGCAGTGCCACTAGTTCTTCAGCATTTCTGGTTCCACCCTTCTTCTGTAGTTGATCAGTGAGAGCAATGATAAGTCTGTGATTTCTAGAAGTGAGATCATTTGGAATGACCAACTGCTTGATGTCTTCAATTTTGGTGCCAGATTGGTAGATGATTGTCCATGGCTTCTTGATTACTTCTCGCAGCCTTGAAGGTTGATCATTCCTTAAGTCATCATACAGACTTTTATTATTTTCATTTGCATCCCTCTTCTCAATAAGCCTGATCAGTGCATCTATCTCTGAGTGTTTCAATGATTGTAGAGTGTTGTAGGTTAGATGCCAGATACTGGATTTTGCCACCATCATCACCTCCTTGAGCCATAAGCCATTGACTCTCCTAGGTATCACAGTGAAATAATTAATCTGATCCCTCAGCCTCCTTAGATATATTTGAGTGTCATCAGCATGTTCCCTTGAGACTTTCAAAAACTTCAAGAATGCATCATCATGGTAGACATTAGAGTTTGCAACTTCTTGTAGCTTGGCCTCAGTAACCACCTTTACTTCTACAGGTTTTACACTTTCAACTTTGGTAGATGGAGAGTTATCAGATGGCATACTCCCTGCAATCACTATGGTTGTGATAGATTGCTTCTGACCATCAGGAGTGGTGATGTGCACAGTTGGTAGAGTGACAACTGGCAGAGAAGATGGAGGCTCATCAACTTTTGATTTTCCTTTTCCTGGCACATTGGGTATGGATATGGATTTTGAAGCTCTTTGGTGACCACCCTCATTTATCTTGATGCTTTTAGCTTGAGTTTTCTCCCCCTTTAGATTTGAGTTCCTTGAGGTCCTCTTCTCCCCCTTAGGCTTGTTGTCAGACACAGAGGCTTGATGAGTGACCACAGGGTTTGAAGATTCTTCAGGGAGAGGGAGACCCATGTGCTTCATCATTGCAGACAACATGGACTGTTGATGCAGGAGAACATCAGCTGTGGTGGTGGCTTGAGTGTTCAGTTGCTCAGTGAGAGTTGCTACCTTGTCTGTAAGATGAGCATTAGACTGAGTGGGAGTGGCTACCTCCTTTTCAAGTGCATCTACCTTGTTGAACAATAGAGTAGATTTAAAGCCAAACAGGGATTGTTCTTTACGTCTCTGCACTTCAAACCTAGTCATGTCATGCACTGGGACTTCAGTGATTAGCTTATCCCCATACTGATTGGCAAAAAGTGTCCTAAGTATGGCATTGGCCTCAGTTGTCTGATTAGAGAGATTTTGGAATTGGTGCCCTAGGCCTGTGACAGCATCTTTGAGAATGACTAAACCATTGTCCATCTTGGTGCAGGTAGACTTGCAGGCTAGAATATCCTTGACTACAGTCTCCAATTGAGGGAATTTGGAATCAAAAGTCCTCTTTATCTCATGCACCTCCTTGGTTGTGGTTGTACACACTTCATTAAGTTCTGTCTTTAGACCCTTTCCAAGGTAGTGTGCAGCCTTTAGAATGCCCTTGTAGCTGTCATTCACTGCTTCATACACATCACTAGGGGTGAGAGATTTGGCATTGGACCCCAGTGAAGTGATGTACTCTTCTCTGAGATACTGAAGACTGGGTGAGAGAGGAATATTAATCTGTCCTTGTAGCCAGGCATCTACATTGCCATCTCTCTCAGTATCATCTATTATTTTTGCCTTCTGTAGCTCCACATCATCTCTATGGCATAAGAGAATAGCTTCATAATCAGGATTTGGCAGATTTGCAGTGAGGAGGTTCTGAGCAATCTTTGTGAACTCAGGGATCTGATCCACAATTAAGCTTTGAAGTGCTTCAACCGTCAATTGTTGTGGAACAGACCCTGATCCTGAAGCACTGTCATGTTGCACAGGCTTCAGCCATTGTGACATAAAGTCAGAGCTAGAGCTAGGCAAGCTAGACTCCTCAGTTACAGATGCAACTTCTGCAACCGGATGGATTGACTCTACTACTGGTGTCTCCACAGAAGTGGGATGAGTTACACCAGTAGTTGACACAGGCACAGAGTCTCTAGTGATAACTAGTGGAACCTCTGTGTTTGTGATGGTGTCATTAGGACATGCCCCAACATGCATTCCCTCACCATCTAAATGTGGGTCCTGGGTGGTGAGCAAGGTGTCATGCACCAAGTCACTTGAATCCATTGCCTCATCAAGAGAGGAGAATTCTTGATGATCAATGCCTTGCTCCTCAATTGTTTGAGTTGCAGGCTCCAAAGAAATATGAGTGGTAGATTCTGGAAGAGAAGTGTTTTGTAGATTAGATTTTGGCAACTCCCCCTGAGAGATAGAGGGAGTTTCAGTTGTGATGTGCTCTCCACTCAATGTTGTGCCAGCCTTATCACTCCCATGTGCTGACTCTGTACAAATAGGTGCATTGGGGAGGATGCTTGATTCTATAGATGCACCCTGTTGAGAGGATACATCTAGTGAACTGTGTGCCCCTGATTTTACAACTTCAGCCATTTGTGTGACTGAAGAGGTGGTCCTAGATTTCTTCCTCTTTGGCCTCTGTAAGGGTGACTCAGGTTCCTCACTACCTATACCTAATTCCGCAGCCAATGCTGCTTCAGATAATATGTTCAAGGGTGCAGACATTACCTCCTTTCTCTTCTTTTTACTAACATCATCCTTTTGAGAGGATGATGCAGTTGGCTCACTGTGTGGTAGAGTGTTTGGTTGAGAGGGTTGGTTAGCAAGCCTTGGGTTAGCATCTTGTACTACTTGCTTAGGCTGTGCTAACTGTGACTTTGAGTCAAATGTTGGCATGTTGTGGGGGTAAGTCCTAAATAGACTCTCCATATGGGGAGTTATTTTGAGTCTTACATCCATATCATTCCTAGTCTCCAAATTACCAAAAATAAGTTTGGTCATGGACCTAGGGTAGCCTATTCTACTGTTATCTACTCCAGGCAATTCAATCAATTTAGCATTTTTAAAGTTAAGGACAGATTGAATAAAGCGAGGGAAGAAAATTTCAGTACCTCTCTTGGATGTGTTCTTGCCAAGTCTCCCATATAGCTCTTGTAGAATAATTTGACCAACATCTATCTTTCTTCCATAAGCCAAGGCATAGCCTATTTGCTGTGCAGGTGCACTAATCTGATCGAAGCTTGACTTCCTGGCTGTGAAGACTTGAAGAATGGTGGCAAACACATAACTCCACTCTTTCCGCAGATGCTTCCGGTTTAGCTTCTGATATGGGCTAAAAATAAGCCCTAAAGACACATTTAATGTGACATTAATTAGACCCAACATGGTCCAAACGCGTGGCCCATTAATGAGGTCAAAAGCCCAATTTTAATATTAATTTCGTAATTAATATTAAGGGTAATAAATAGCTCAGCAATAAGAGTCAAATAAGGATATTACTCCTGCCTGACTTAGCCTCCAAGGCACCTACTTCAACATGGAAACTGACTCCTACAAGGAAGGAGTTTAGAACCTTCCTCAAGGCGGTGACTTGCCCACCAAGTCTCCAAATCTTACCATAATTCTAAAGCTTCTCATCCTATATAAAGGGCCTGACCCCTCATTCCCAGAACTACGTTTTAGGCTTAATCCTCAAATAAGGACATACAAGCCACCAAGTCCTAGGTGAGCTCTCGCCTCCATAGCCTCGAGGGCACCATCACCTAGAACTACGTTTTTGGCTTGATTCTCAATACGAGATACGTAGGCACTCTGTGAGGACCGATTAGTCTCGAACACGGAAACAGCCATTAAAGCTCGAAGCTCAACCACCCTAGTATTAATTACATACAAACCCTAGCCGCAATTTAATAACCTAGTTTTTATTCCATTACATTTGGCGCCGTCTGTGGGAAAAAGACGTCAACCATGGTAACCACACGAAGAACGGTACCGACCTCTAATGAGGCCTTGCCTCTAAACTCTGCTCCGCCTGTCTCTGAACAAGTACCCCCAACAACAGGGGCGATCACTCAACCTCCAGGGACGAATCCCCATGCTGAGAGAACATTACCTGTGGTCATCCACCCAAGTCAAGAAACCAACCCTCTTCAGATGGTGGTCTCTCCTCTGGTTAATCCTAATCATCCGTTACCACCGGGGGTACAGATCCACACTACGGATCTCCCTATGAATACCAACCCGATGTATGGTCTACCTAACTACCCTCCCACTACTCAAGGTGTTGGACCAAGTGGCCATGCCTTGCAAATCCGAGATCGAGAGTATGATGACTACTCTGGCCTCTATACTGATGATTCATCATCTGATAATGATGATCGCGATGAAGCCCTGAGGAGGCGACGTGCTAGTAGAGAACCTCGAAGGAGGACACAAACTATCCATGATGGACCCCCTTTGACAACCGCTGAGAGAATCAAGGCTCATGAGGTCGAGATCTTAAAATTGAAGGACGATATGGCAAGAGGACAAGCTAGGTTGAATCAAACTCAACCTCCTCAAACCTCAGGAAGGATTCCCATTATAGACTTCGAGAGGTCTTCAAGAAGGCAGAGAAGGGTTGATGCCCCAACAGAAAGAATAAGGGTGGAAACCTCCAAAAGCAACCCCAAGGATCTGATGCCACTTGGGGATCCTGATGATCTCATACCCCCGTTTATTGAGGAGGTGATGAATGCTCGTATCTCAAAGAAGTTCAAGATGCCAACGATTAAGGCTTATGATGGAACGGGTGATCCCGCGAACCACGTCAGGATGTTCTCTAACGCACTGCTGCTGCAGCCTGCAAGTGATGCCCTAAAGTGTAGGGCGTTCCCTCAAACTCTGTCGGGCATGGCTCAAAGATGGTATAGCCGCCTACCTGCGAATTCGGTTGGCTCTTTTAAGGAGTTGAGCACCGCTTTTGTTAGCCAATTCATTAGCGGGAGAGTTCATCCCTCATGTATGTAGTGCAAGGGAAGAATGAAAATCTAAGGGATTACCTTAAGCGATTCACTAAGGAGACATTGAATATTACCGACTTGGAGAATAAGGTGGCCATGGTAGCCCTGGAACACGGAACCACTGATCTATTCTTTAAAAGGTCATTGGCAAAGCATCCTCCTGAAAACATGGCCGAGCTCCAACGAAGGGCTGACAACTATATCAAGGCTGAGGATAGCATGAAGAAAGAAGCCGCGGGAGGCAATGGCAAGGATAACAACGACTCCAAGAAGCGAAAGCAAGACCAGGAGTATGATGCTAGGGACAAGTATCCCCGTACTAGCAAAGACTCTAAATTACCACTAAAGAAGAATTTGGGACCAAGGTTTTCTAACTATGCAAGGTTGAACGCCCTTAGGAGCCAAATCTTATTAGAGATCGAGAAGGATAAGGACTTTCGATGGCCGAAGCCACTTAGGGGTGACCCCGCTAAGAGGAATAAGGATCCATATATACTGTAGGTTCCATCGAGATGTGGGACATGATACGGATAATTGTAGGCAGTTGAAGGACGAAATTGAGTTCTTAATCCGTAAAGGAAAACTGAATAAATTCACTAAGGGTGAAGATCGTGGAACCCAAAGAAGGGATTACGACAGGAGAGACAATGATAGAAGGGATAATGATCGTGATCGTTACACACAGCCCCGAGGGCCAGTTATCAACATGATTTGGGGAGGCCCAACAGCGGCCGGCACAACTCCAAAATTTCGAAAGGCATATGCCAGAGAGGTGATGCACATTGTGGAAGAGGCCCCGAAGCGTGCAAAAACTAAAGTAATGGTTGGTTTTGATGACTCAGACTTGGAAGGGGTGAAGTTCCTCCATGACGACACGTTGGTCATAACTTCTGTGATTGGAAACTCAGAGGTGAAGCGAGTCTTGACAGACAATGGAGCTTCTATTGATATTTTGTTTCATGACGCGTTTGTGAAGATGGGGTATACTGACTCTCAGTTGACCCCAACCAACATGCCCATCTACGGGTTTAATGGAGTTGAGTCCAAAGTTGAAGGGACTATTCAGTTGCCCATGACAATTGGGCAAGAACCTAAGGAAGCTACTCAGATGCTGAATTTTCTGGTAATCAAGGCATCTTCGACTTATAATGCAGTCCTGGGAAGGACTGGACCTCATGCGTTCAAGGCTGTTGCCTCAAGTTTCCATATGAAGATTAAGTTTCCAACCCGAAATGGTGTTGGAGAACAAAAATGTGATCAAAAAATGGCCAGAAGTTGCTATGTATCTGCATTGAGGGCTGATGAAGTCGGGGGGCAGGTACTTCCGATTGAAGACATGGATGTCCGTGGTGATGATGAACACCGAGGGAAGCCAGCAGAGGATTTGGTCCCCATACCTCTAGAGTTGGGCGACCCTGAGAAAGTTACTTATATAGGAGCTTCGCTAAAGGAACCCTTGAAGGGCAAGTTGACGGCATTCTTACAAGAGAACAGTGATGTGTTTTCCTGGACTACAGCTGATATGCCAAGGATTGATCCCCAACTCATAACTCACAAATTGAATGTTGATCCTGAACGGAATAAAATAGAAGAAGAGGAATTTTGCTCCTAAAAGGCAAGAGGCCATCAAGCAAGAAGTTAACAAGCTCTTAGAAGCTTGATTTATTGAAGAAATTCAATTTCTCGAATGGTTGGCTTACCCTGTGATGGTCAAGAAGGCAAATGGGGAGTGGATGATGTGTATAGACTTCACTAATTTGAATGATGCATGCACGAAGGACTGTTTTCTTTTTCTTTTTTTTTGCTAATTAAATTTTTTATACCAAAGGAAAATGCTTACACTTCTAGGGGCATACCCCGCGATTGGAAAACATTAACCAAACGGAAAAACATAGCAACCTAGCCAAGGACTGTTTTCCCCTGCCAAGGATAGACATGTTAATCTGGACATGAAATGTTGAGCTTCATGGACGGATTCAGCGGCTATAATCAGATTAAGATGCACAAGGATGCCATCCCAAAGGTATCTTTCATAACTGACTTTGGTGTTTTCTGTTATCTTGTTATGGCTTTTGGTTTAAAGAATGCAGACGCTACTTACCAACGACTGGTGAATAAGATATTCGCCTATCTGATTGGAAAAACCATGGTGGTCTATGTTGATGACATGTTAGTCAAGAGCCTTTTCAAGGCAGACCACATTAAGCACCTCAGAGAGGCATTGGAAGTGCTGAGGCACCACAAGATGATGTTGAATCCAGCCAAGTGTGCTTTTAGCGTTGGATCAGGAAAGTTTTTGGGTCTAATGGTTTCAAAAAGAGGCATAGATGTAACGCCCGAACTTCCCAATACTGAAAATATACTTTTTATAATAAAATAGACTTTGATACAGGGGAATTTTAGAAATTTCAGCATGAAATACTTGTAAATCGGACTATCCACCTGTATTTCCATTCAAACCAAATTCCAATTAACAACTACAAATAAAACTTAATACACCAACGATTTCTCACCGAGGATCGATTCCAGGTTATGGTATGAAACAAGAATCTAACTAATACAAATTATTACAACTTCTATCTCAGCTCTAAAAACAAATCACTATACCGTCTAATCTGTAGCTTAATCCAAAACTGTGCTCGCCCGCGTTAGCTCTGAAATCTATTCCGAATAGGATCCTCCTCGCTCTCATTCGCATTTGAAAATATAAGTAGATCATCCTTAAACCTAACTGCAAAGGGTTAGGTAAAACAAAACAAGAGTGAGCCAAAGAGCGCTCAGCAAGTATATAATATAGTGAACAACAATTTATGAATATTTCATTGATGAATAATATCAATGATCAAACTATCTCAAGGGGATAAATCAATACTCTTCATAAAATAAAACTTTCCATTTTCTTTAAACCATAACTCTTTATCAAAACATTTCTTTCCTTTGAACCATTCTATCAACCAAAACATACTTTTCATAAAACTATTAAAAACATTTAAGTGTATTTTTATTATTCTCCTTATTACGGACAATATGGGTGATGAGCCATGTAAAGCCCCCATTCCTTTGAAATTGGGTTCCCAATTAGGCAACACTTTGGCCTTTAATGCTGGACTAGGGGAACCACCCCTAGCCTCTTACGCTAAATAAAAGTGCTGGACTAGGGGAACCACCCCTAGCCTCTTACGCTTTCCAATTTATAACCGTTTATTAATAATTTAAAACATTTCATTTTCAATTATGAAAGACTGAGGTTTAGGGAAACAATTGATATGCAGAATCATGAACATCAGCAACAAGATTAAACTAAGCATGTTATGATACAACAAAGTAGAATAATATATCAACAAGGAAATATAAATCCAGTAAGGAACAGATCAATTATTCAGGGTCTAGAATTGAACAACAATTTATAAGGAAAATCATGAAATAAAGGAATCTGAAGTTCAACCGTAATTTAGAGTAACTGCACAAGGTATGACCATTCATTTAAAAAGGTTACCAATTGATACAATTTTCATGGCAAAACTCGAACTTACATAAAAGATTTGAATAATTTAAAACGAAGATTTAAGAAATTCTCAATTACCCAAGGTCTCACTCTTGTCAGCTAAGCACTCATAGGCTTCAACTGCCAAACCGGCATGACAATAATGAGTTTGAATAATTAAGAAGATCTCAATTCATTCTCGGCTTTAACCGTCACTGGGCAACACGTGCCTCAACAACAATATAAACCTCGAATTAGTTTACAATAATTTGAAGAAAAATGCTCTTTGAAAAATATTAATAAAGACGAGGAATATTGAAATAAATTAATTTTAAAAGAATTCAACACCTGAACAATAGGTGAGAAAATAAACAATGAAAGAATAATTTGTGAAAGAGGGTTGTAAATTAATAGACGAAAAATGTCACTGGAAATAAAATGAAAGGTATAGGCACTAGCAAAAAGATCTGAAAAGAACATTGTATAATTAAAGGAACAGGTTCACAATTATCCAGAATATAAAAGAAGAATATAATGGCTAGCAAGAAAGGATTTCGAAAGAATAAATAAATAACACAAAAGGTTTCACATCACTTGAACAATAAGTGAGGTATAATAAACTTGCCTCAATACATAGGGTTTCCATTTCTAATACTTTAACTCCTTATCACTTTACATCCGTCTTTCCTTTATCATTTGTCAGCTTCTACTCGAGCACACTCTTTCACTCCGATAATCGTCCTCTTTCTCAAAATTCCATCTACACATGCACTGCCTCTTAGTCGGCCTCCTATTCGTACCTATATAAAGGTAAAATATTATTTCAGTACGCTTACAACCTTACCCCTCTAATTCAACTCTACCCAAACGTGTCCTATACGCTTTACAACTTATCATGTATATAGCTCATACCAATCATATTCTCAAAATAATAATATATAACCACATAAATCACATAGCACTTAGCACGTATTATTACTTGCACTTAAACCTCTTTAACACGTATGTCATATTTATTTACAAATAATCTTTACCAAATCACTACAAGAATCACAAAATAATTCTCATAAAATTTTAATAGCACCTCCTTTAAAATATAACCTAACCTGTAAGAAATAATATCTAACCAATCAGAAAATCCAGCATTATTTGCTCTACAATTTACTCCATACAATGCCAAAGTCATCACTATCCTACAAACATATACTATTTACAACTTCTGACAACCAGTGAAGCCAACAATTAACATATGCATTTATACTATTTATAATCCAACTAAAATATGTACACACTCATTTCTGTTTCTCAACTCCTGGCATTATAGCATTATGCTAACTTACAACGATTCAGTTCTCTTTATACTCCCTATAAAACTAAGACACAATCATCATAGTGAAACATCAATTATGCCGGCATTCAGTCCTAATATAGCATTAATTAAACCGGTAATTCAACTTACTCAAATTTAAAATTTGAACAAGATTTTCAAATAAACGACTTGCTTAACAATATGCTACTCAAATACAACTTCATTTAATCACAACAAGCCTATACAACAAAGCCACGCCACTAACAGAGAACTCAGCAATAATTTAAAATCCGGTGAAGTATAATCGAACCTCGACTAACCCTAACTTAGCCAAGATGCATATAACCAAACGTACATACAGTTTGCAAGAACATGAACATAACATCCAATAAATCAACTTAAGCCCTAAATACCATTTGAGTCACTATATACACTACCAACATACAAATTCATAAACAATGGCATAGAATCACACCCTACCGCTGGCAACAAGTCTTAATCATGCACATACACTCTACCCATTCCTGACTCATTTTCCCCCTTCACTCGGCACTACCACTGCACGACACAACACCACTACCCAGTCCCGACACCACCACTTACTCCAGCAGTTACAATTATCTTCCACCCACAACTTCCTCTGCTGCTAACACGCCCACAAAAACGCACCAGACCTGCACCTCTCTTTCTCTCCCGATGCCCTGCTCTGTACCTGCAAGACTCCAGCTCAAAATTCGACTAATAAAACACATATTCCACCCAATACCACTGCACAAGTTTCCGAGACTTCAAAATGACCGACACCCACTTCACATCATACAATTAAATCACCTACATATCCTCCATCTTCAATTACTCAGCCCCCAACTCTGTATTAACATAAACCACACCCACTAGTTGTATCACAGCCGCAGTAATCCCACGAAACACAACACAAGAACAGACTCAGCATACACACACATCACAGCTACAGAATCATAACGAAAAAAAACACCACCCCACCTTGCACAATTCGAACCTCAACACCCCTCACCCGAGCCCAGCTGTTCACGCACACAATAGCGCGCTTGAGCACGCACAACACACACAGGAGATACACGCATACACATTATACATACACGGGGTCTGGGTGAAGGAGAGAGAGGGAGGAAATTCGGGAGAGAGAGGGACCCACACCCGAGAGATTTTTTTGAGAGGGTGAGGAAGAGATAAGAGAAATGAGAGAGAGAGGATAGGTTTCTCTAGAGAACTCGCGAAACCCCTGAAAAACAAGCTGCTTGATGAGCTAATTTGGGTATTAGGGATTTTAGGCTCATCATGTAGGCCTTCAAATTCCAACATAACTTAAACATTTGGTTTACATGTCTCGTTAATTCTAGATACTGATCACTCGTACGTGACGATCCTTTTCTACCGGAAATCGGACATGACCTAATCGTATAATGGACCATGCCCAATACACATGTCTCAAGTACTAATCCAATCATCCATAAAAAACTCATTCATATACAATACTAAAATAAAACCCACCTTGACTTGTAGCAAACATGTAAATAATTAAATCTTTAAAACGAAATACACGCGACTAAAACAATTAATACCACTTCCACGCTCCTACTCATAATTCAGATTAACCTAGATAAAACTTTGAGAAAAAGAATATCAAGAAATCCCCCAATCTTTCTTACTCCCCTTTCAACGTACAATGTTACTCGAGGAGGGAATAATTGGGAAACTTCTATCCACCCTTAAACCCATTGTTTTACTGAGTAACCTTTTCGAAACCAATAATCATTTACCTTGAAACGTATATATCTTATTTGCAATACAAACTATCCCGAGGTCACAACCCTATAATACCATTCACAAATCAAACTTTCAATCCAATTAAGCTCTAGCAACTCTAGCATCTGCCAAAATCAACACTTAACTTAACATACATAATCCCAAGTATACATCACCAATAATTAACTTACCACCTTCAAAACTCATTTAGGATTCACTGTATTAAATTCGCGAGAAACCATCTTTTGAAACCTCACCCTGCATACTCTACAAATCCTCAATTTAGATTCTGCATCGCCTAACTCCATCATTTACCAATAACTGAATAAATGAAGTAAAATACTCGTCCACCACTCCTTTCCTTAAACTATTTCATTCTTCTACAATCAATTTCTTCACATTCTGATTCATCATGTCGTTTTAGTAATGCCACATTTCCTTTAATAACTCATGTTAAAACGTCACGGTATAAATCATCTCTTTTGCAACAATTTAAACATTCAAATTCTCTAACTCTAACTTCTTAAACTCTTTGAGAATTTCCTTAAACATTATAAACTTATTCATCATTTCCTTGTTCATCCGGTTGCCTTGACACTAGGACGATGTTTAATCTCTTCCTTAACTCCTGAAAACTTTCTTCACCTTTATCCATTCGTTCCCTGTTTGATAGGCTTGACCACTGCTGTAACTGTCTTGGTAAAATCTTTGGCAACCTTCGGAAATTCCTAGCTGGTCCTTCAAAACTTTTTATCTCTGTTGGCATCTTAGGCCTTTTTCGATTCATTACTGCTTCGTCTTCACGGCATTTACTTCGATTCTGTCATCATGTCTTGAAAATTATACTTCTTTCAAAAGCTCGTACTTATAAATCATACGCATGTCCTTCCTATATCCTCAAATATCTTGTGATGTCTTCTGATCTTAAATCTTTGAACCTGATTAAATATCTGGTAGTAAATAAATAACCGACTTTAGATCCTTGTTCGCTGACAATCTTAATAATTCATCCGTATATACATCCAAAAGTTTATACACAGGGATTTGCTCCAACCTAATCGTCTCCATATTGGTACCTTTCACATATACAAAATAATCCTGGTATTTTTTTACGTAACAACTTCTTGGTCTGGGTGACTGTTAAGACTCCTTTGTCCGCTTGTGGCCTCGAACACAACTTCTACCTTCCTTGGGAATCATAACTTCACTTACTTGCCCTTACAATCTTTCTTGCATCTCGTACTCAATCAATCGATTCGTTCCGAGAATCCTACCCTATTCTCCCATCTGTACTCATATCCACACCTATTAGCGTCATTCGCAACCTTTTTGAAATTTCTAGCTCCTCGGCAATTTATAGGAGAGGGTCTCGCTGTTCTTATCGCAGTATTAGTTGGGACTGACATGATGCAATCCTCGACAAAACGTCTTATCTTCTCGTGCTTATGGCGTACCACTTCTAGCTTCTAACTCTATCGTTCACAACCACACCATTCTTTCCGCTTACTCTCCTAGCTTTCCATATTTAGCGTAGTACAACTCCAGTATGCTTCCTCTTGAATTACTTCCTTCTGATAATGGATGTCTTATCGTCACTGCTAATTTATATTCTTTCGATGACTATCTTATCCCACGTTCCTGGTCTTAAGTCTCCTAGATCCTGTACTGCTTTTCACTGATCCTCATTTTTTTTAAACCAATTCTGAAAATTTCCTGTTTCTCTGTCTTCCTTTTCTTACCGCCTCCTACCGTCTTGGTCAAATCTCTTTTACTCTTAATATTCATGATCTTCTGAACTATATTCGTATAAGTCATTAACTCCCACACATTTACTTTCGATCTTAAAAAAACTAAAATTTCCTGTTGTAATATACGTGATTTTAAATAATAATAATAATAATAATAATAATAATAATTAAAATATCATTTATTTAATTGAATTACTAATTAAAAACAAAATGGGCCTTGGAGTCCTGTTCGTATGTGATGTCATGTGGTTATAAATAGTTATAAATAATAAAACACGTATGACTTGTTATTACAACCTAAACAAAGAGAGAGAGCCGCACTAGGAGTCAGGAGAGGAAGCAAAAGTAGTAGCGTACAGGAGCAATTGATTTTCTTTCTTCCTCTGTCTACCACACTGCCTTCTGGTACACTTATTTTCAACTTATTAATGGTTATTGTATTGCCATGATTTCGTAGAATCGTTTCTGTGTAATTTGTTAACTTGGATATACTATTTTTATGATTAATTATGTATTGAAATCATTATTTAATGCACTAGTATAATATGCGTGGTACAATCGGGTCATATATGGCTTCGTAAGTTATATTATGAATACATGAGTTTGTTTTATAATCATTAATATGATGATTGTCTCATATTTAATAGTTAATCAATAAGTTATTATTTCAGTTAATTTGTATGGCCATGTTTATTCACCACACACACCAGCACGTGTACTAGTACTTACTTTTATAATATGTAATGTTTAAAGTGTTGTAATGGGCATCAGGTAGTTTATAGATTTATTGACATGTGTTTATGGCCACTATACCTATACGTAATCAAGTTGTCCACTGTATTCAAATTTGGGTTTAGTTAATTAGATAATAAAATATGTTCCACTGTTTGTGTGCTTATGTAGAGTCGAAACAATGATTTTAAATATTGAAGTGAATACCTTTAGTTCAGTTGGTAATTAAATTGTGATATTAATTCAGGATTTATATGAAATTGATGGGATGATTGTAGTGTCTGGTTAATTCGTGTACTAGTTAACGGCAATTATAGGTTATTAATATTTTAATAATTGGAATGTATTTAATGATTAATATAAAATTAATGTATTTTTAATAATAAATTATATTTTGTAATTAGATCGCGGGACGGGAGTTTAGAGGATCATTTGCGGATTTCATTAGTATTTTAGTTGCTATTTTCGAGGTACGGATTCTCTTCTATTTTATTCAGCGCTACTCCTCTTAAGAATATTTAAATGAAGTTCATTTTGATCACATATCTGTTCATTTGGTTTAAAATCATTTTGGTTCCGAAATTTTATTTTGACCTTGAAAAATATTTTTGAATCTGTTTCGAATTATTTAAATATCTGTTTTTGTAATTTTTCTGATATTGCGTACATTTTATATCTGTTGGAAATATTGAAAATATCTTGTTCATGTGATTGTAAAAGTTTTGCAAAATATTTTATTTGAACCCTTAGTGATATAGGGTATACCGAGTTAACCAGCTGTAGGGGTACTACAACCATGTCATTGCGGCACCAGTGACATGACACTTCCGTGGCAGTGTGATTGGTCACGGCGTATCCTTCTGATAGCTCAGGTGGCGAGCTTTTGCGCATTTTGATACTTGTTTCAGGATACGTGGGTGCACCCAGATTTGATTTGATTTGATTTGTGATTTGATTTGACGGTGACGTTGTATATGTCATACACGTTATCCGATTTGTTACGCACATTAGGTACCCTATGATGTGTGTATTTGTATTTGTTCTGTTCTGATCTCGGTATGAAATATCCTAACCCCTCGTTGCTTCAGCCATGCATATTTTTAAAATAAATGTTTTATTATAACTGTCAATTATACATATCTGTTTTCTGTTTTATAAATTGTATTCCAAATCCGTACTGGGCGTTTGGCTCATGCCGTATTCTTTTTCTGGAAGGTGCTTAGGGGGATCTGGGACTGTGTGATGGAGTGCTGCCCATTATTTCGTTGCTTAGGATTTATGGACTTCTAGAATTATTTAGACTGGATTATTTATTTACAGATTTTGGTTTTTTCGTATTTATTGGTTTGAACTGTAATTTGGAGGTTTATATTATTCGGAAATTATTAGACTATTTAATCATTTATTTAGAGAATATTTTAGTGCTCTGTTTGCAGGTTTATGGATTATAAGTAATATTCCTTTCTATTTAGGGAAAGGGGTGTTACAAAGATGGCATCAGAGCTTAGGTTCTTTCTTGTAGAAAACCTATTTAGGTTGACCTATGAGTTTGGGTAGACGTTAGGATGGGTATTCTGTTTAAAATTCATATCATCTTGCTTTACTCTTTCGATATCTATTTTTAATTGCTTCTGTTTATCTATTCCTATGATCTTCATTCGTTTGCTAATCTTATATTGTAGATGCCTCCTAAGAAAAATCAAAATCAAACTACCCTGTAGCCCGGCTCAACTAGCTAATATGTTAGGACAAGCAGTGGCGAACGGTATACAACAAGCTATGGCAAATATGAATAATCAGAATAATCAGAATGGTCAGGGCAATCAGAATGGCCAAGGCAATCAGAATGGGCAGAATAATCATAATGGTCAGGGAAATCAAAATGGTCAAGGAAATCAGGATGGCCAGGGTAATCAGTTGGAGCCATTTGCATGGTTGGAGAGGTTTTCTA
The DNA here is from genome assembly GCA_037693485.1 of Kitagawia praeruptora. Taxonomy (NCBI): domain Eukaryota; kingdom Viridiplantae; phylum Streptophyta; class Magnoliopsida; order Apiales; family Apiaceae; genus Kitagawia; species Kitagawia praeruptora. Next base: position 90,498,110 of record CM075344.1, on the reverse strand, counting down.
AGCAGATAAACCAGAATTTGTATACCAGGGTTCTCAACCGAAAGGAGAGGTTAAAATGATTTCAGCTCTAAAGGCGAGTAAACTTTTGTCTAAGGGTTGTGATGGCTATCTTGCTTTTGTGAAGGATATGTCTAAGGATGAGCCTCGCATTGAGGATTATCCCGTTGTGAATGAATTTGCAGACATTTTTCCCGATGAGCTACCAGGTTTGCCACCACAGAGAGAGGTGGAGTTTACTATTGAACTTGTTCCAGGGGCAGAGCCTATTTCTAAGGCGCCATACAGAATGGCACCACTAGAGTTGCAGGAATTGAAAGTAAAATTGCAAGAGATGTTGGATAGAGGATTTATCAGGCCAAGTGTGTCTCCATGGGGTGCTCCGGTATTGTTTGTGAAGAAGAAGGACGGTTCTATGAGATTGTGCATCGACTATAGGGAGCTGAATAAGGTGACTATCAGAAATAGGTATCCTTTACCACGCATTGATGACCTGTTTGATCAGTTACAAGGGGCGATATTCTTTTCGAAGATAGATTTGAGATCGGGTTACCACCAGTTAGGAGTGAGGGAGGAAGATATTCTAAAGACTGCATTTCGTACTCGTTATGGTCATTATGAGTTTCTTGTGATGTCCTTTGGGTTGACGAATGCACCAGCGGTGTTTATGGATTTGATGAATCGTCTTTCATGATTACTTGGATAAGTTTGTTGTGGTCTTCATTGATGATATCTTGATATACTCGTAGAGCAGGGAGGAGCATGAGGAGCATTTACGTATCGTACTTGAGATCTTAAGGGAGAAGAAGTTATTTGCAAAATTTTCAAAATGTGAGTTCTGGTTGGAGCAGGTGGCATTTTTGGGGCATATTGTGTCTTCTAGAGGGATTGAGTTGGATCCCGCGAAAGTCGAGGCAATCACTAATTGGCCGAGACCTAGCAATGTTACAAAGGTGAGGAGTTTCTTGGGTTTGGCAGGTTACTACAGGCGCTTTGTGGAAGGTTTCTCATCCATAGCTTTACCATTGACTCAACTGATGAGAAAGGGTGTTAAGTTCGAGTGGAATGATGATCGTGAGCAAAGTTTTCAAGAGTTGAAGAAGAGGTTAGTTTCGGCTCCTATTCTGGTATTGCCATCAGGGAGTGGAGGATTTTAGGTTTATAGTGATGCTTCCAAGAGAGGATTGGGGTGTGTTCTTATGCAGCATGGGAAGGTGATTTCTTACGCTTCTAGGCAGCTTAAACCTTATGAGGTAAATTATCCTACTAATGACTTGGAGTTAGCAGCAGTGGTATTTGCTTTGAAGATTTGGAGGCATTATTTGTATAGAGAGGCTTGTGATATCTTCACTGATCATAAGAGTCTTAAGTACATTTTTACTCAGAAGGAGCTTAACATGAGGCAGCGAAGATGGCTTGAACTTCTTAAGGATTACGATGCTAATATTCAGTACCATCCAGGGAAAGTGAATGTTGTGGCAGACGCTCTTAGTAGGAAGAACTTGGGGAGTGTTGCATCTCTCATTACTCAGCCGCATCTTATTTCAGACATGGAGCGCTTTAGTATTGAGCTATATGTTAGAGGATCAGATGGTAGCATTGCGAGTTTGAGAGTGGAACCAAATCTAGTTTCAAGGGTTAAGGAAGCTCAGAAGAGTGATACAGGATGGGAAGATATTAGATCAGAGGTGGCAGAAGGTAAGCAAAAATATTTTCGTGCTGATGATGAGGGTGTGATATGGTTGGGTAGTAAATTGTGTGTGCCCGCGGATGTGGCAATTCGTGAAGAGATTTTGACTGAGGCTCATAGATCTTCATTCTCTATTCATCCAGGTTCCACCAAGATGTATAGAGATTTGAAGAAGCACTTTTGGTGGAGTGGAATGAAGGGAGACATAGCAGAATTTGTGGGAAAATGTCTTATATGTTAGCTGGTGAAGATAGATCATCAGAGGCCTAGTGGATTGTTGCAGTAGTTGGATATTCCAGTTTGGAAGTGGGAGAACATTATTATGGATTTTGTGACTCATTTGCCGAGGACCTTTAGGAAGAATGATGTTATATGGGTGGTGGTTGATAGACTTACTAAGTCTGCTCATTTCTTGCATATTAGAGAGACTACTCCTGTTCATGAGTTGGCAGAGATTTTTCAGCGGGATATTGTTAGACTTCATGGTGTGCCTGTGTCGATAGTTTCTGACAGGGATACGAGGTTTACATCGCATTTTTGGAAGGGATTCCAGCAAGCTTGGGGTACGAGACTTAATTTTAGTACTGCTTATCATCCACAGACCGATGGACAGTCAGAGAGGACGATTCAGACATTGGAGGATATGCTGAGGGCTTGTGCTTTGGAGTGGACAGGTGATTGGGATAAGTATTTGTATCTTGTTGAGTTTGCGTACAATAATAGCTGGCACGCGAGTATTGGTATGCCACCATTTGAGGCTTTGTATGGTAGGAGGTGTAGGGCACCATCTTGTTGGGATGAGGTTGGTGAGAGAGTCATTGAAGGACCAGAACTAGTTAGAGTCACTAATGAGAAGGTGGAGAAGGCTAAGGCAAGCTTAAAGGAGGCTCGGTCACGTCAAAAGAGTTATGCAGATCAACATAGGAAGTTTGGAGGATTTGAACCTGGTGATCATGTGTTCTTGAAGGTGTCTCCTTGGAAGGGTGTTAAGCGGTTTGGTATGAAAGGGAAGCTTAGTCCGAGATATGTTGGCCCGTTTGATATTATAGAGAAAGTGGGGGAAGTGTCTTACAGAGTTGCGTTGCCACCGCAGTTATCTCATGTCCATAATGTGTTTCATGTGTCCGTTTTGAGGGGCTACAAGTACCATCCACTTCATGTAGTTCAATATCCACTGCATAAGATTAGAGAGGATCTTTCTTGTGAGGAGGAAGATGAAGCTATCTAAGATCGAGAGGAGCGAGTTTTGAGGAAGAATACGATTCCGTTTGTTAAAGTTTTGTGGAAAAATCATTCTGAGAGAGAGGCTACTTGGGAACTAGAGGAATCTATTCGTGAGAGATATCCGCACTTATTCGATTCAGGTACGAGTGTTTAGTTTCGTTAGATTCCGGGGACGAAATCCTTTTTAAGGGGGTATATATGTAATATACGTGATTTTAAATAATAATAATAATTATTATTATTATTAAAATATCATTTATTTAATTGAATTACTAATTAAAAACAAAATGGGCCTTGGAGTCCTGTTCGTATGTGATGTCATGTGGTTATAAATAGTTATAAATAATAAAACACGTATGACTTGTTATTACAACCTAAACAAAGAGAGAGAGCCGCACTAGGAGTCAGGAGAGGAAGCAAAAGTAGTAGCGTACAGGAGCAATTGATTTTCTTTCTTCCTATGTCTACCACATTGCCTTCTGGTACACTTATTTTCAACTTATTAATGGTTATTGTATTGCCATGATTTCGTAGAATCGTTTCTGTGTAATTTGTTAACTTGGATATAATATTTTTATGATTAATTATGTATTGAAATCATTATTTAATGCACTAGTATAATATGCGTGGTACAATCGGGTCATATATGGCTTCGTAAGTTATATTATGAATACATGAGTTTGTTTTATAATCATTAATATGATGATTGTCTCATATTTAATAGTTAATCAATAAGTTATTATTTCAGTTAATTTGTATGGCCATGTTTATTCACCACACACACCAGCACGTGTACTAGTACTTACTTTTATAATATGTAATGTTTAAAGTGTTGTAATGGGCATCAGGTAGTTTATAGATTTATTGACATGTGTTTATGGCCACTATACCTATACGTAATCAAGTTGTCCATTGTATTCACATTCGGGTTTAGTTAATTAGATAATAAAATATGTTCCACTGTTTGTGTGCTTATGTAGAGTCGAAACAATGATTTTAAATATTGAAGTGAATACCTTTAGTTCAGTTGGTAATTAAATTGTGATATTAATTCAGGATTTATATGAAATTGATGGGATGATTGTAGTGTCTGGTTAATTCGTGTACTAGTTAACGGCAATTATAGGTTATTAATATTTTAATAATTGGAATGTATTTAATGATTAAATATAAAATTAATGTATTTTTAATAATTAATTATATTTTGTAATTAGATCGCGGGACGGGAGTTTAGAGGATCATTTGCGGATTTCGTTAGTATTTTAGTTGCTATTTTCGAGGTACGGATTCTCTTCTATTTTATTCAGCGCTACTCCTCTTAAGAATATTTAAATGAATTTCATTTTGATCACATATCTGTTCATTTGGTTTAAAATCATTTTGGTTCCGAAATTTTATTTTGACCTTGAAAAATATTTTTGAATCTGTTTCGAATTATTTAAATATCTGTTTTTGCAATTTTTCTGATATTGCGTACATTTTATATCTGTTGGAAATATTGAAAATATCTTGTTCATGTGATTGTAAAAGTTTTGCGAAATATTTTATTTGAACCCTTAGTGATATAGGGTATACCGAGTTAACCAGCTGTAGGGGTACTACAGCCATGTCATTGCGGCACCAGTGACATGACACTTCCGTGGTAGTGTGATTGGTCACGGTGTATCCTTCTGATAGCTCAGGTGGCGAGCTTTTGCGCATTTTGATATTTGTTTCAGGATACGTGGGTGCACCCAGATTTGATTTGATTTGTGATTTGATTTGACGGTGACGTTGTATATACCATACACGTTATCCGATTTGTTACGCACATTAGGCACCCTATGATGTGTGTATTTGTATTTGTTCTGTTCTGATCTCGGTATGAAATATCCTAACCCCTCGTTGCTTCAGCCATGCATATTTTTAAAATAAATGTTTTATTATAACTGTCAATTATACATATCTGTTTTCTATTTTATAAATTGTATTCCAAATCCGTACTGGGCGTTTGGCTCATGCCGTATTCTTTTTCTGGCAGGTGCTTAGGGGGATCTGGGACTGTGTGATGGAGTGCTACCCATTATTTCGTTGTTTAGGATTTATGGACTTCTAGAATTATTTAGACTGGATTATTTATTTACAGATTTTGGTTTTTCGTATTTATTGGTTTGAATTGTAATTTGGAGGTTTATATTATTCGGAAATTATTAGACTATTTAATCATTTATTTAGAGAATATTTTAGTTCTCTGTTTGCAGGTTTATGGATTATAAGTAATATTCCTTTCTATTTAGGGAAGGGGGTGTTACATCTGTCCTTGTCATCTACTCCTTAACCATACTCAGTTCTCCTTATTATCGAATCTTGTATGTGTGTTATCAATCCAATGCGTAATCTAACTTGATCTTTGATCTCTTCTTTACGTAAATGTAGCTTGGACCATTCAAAATTTCATCGTCTCCATCTTTACTGCTTTCAATCACTGATAACTTTAGGGATCATAAGGGTTTATAACGAAAGAAATCAATAAAATGGACAGGTGTTAGTATGTATGAATTCGTTTGATAAAATTTTGAAAAAAAAAAAGATTTAACCGAGATATCAATATGATCATTGAACTATTTTCAGGTTGCATTTGTCACTTAGGTCACCCGCCATAGCACAAGAAAGGGGCCAGCCTTCTTTACTTTCATGACAAAAAAAATCAGTGGCATCCCACCCGACTTCTATCACATAGATAAGATGTCCCTGAATCCCCTATATACATAGGGTTGTTCATCCCAATCAGAATAAATAAGGTTAAGTATTCAAAGATAAACAAAAAGAATTCAAAAGTTTCAAAAAGTTTACAGATATACAATGTTGAATAAGGAATAGCAATTATTCGGGGAAATTAGAAAGAATTCAAGGGTCTCAATAATTTATATGCATCATGTTGAACCAAGTGATCCCCTGAAAAATAGAGGTATCTCTGAAAAATAGGAATGTGTTTAAATGAATTTGGAAAAATTCATCATCAATTGAAATATAGTTGATTATCAAAGGTGATGGGGTATTATCAAGATAAGATGAAACAGAAAGAAAGGTTAAATCTCCTTAATCAATAAATAAAATGAAATCAACGGCTAGTAATGAATTACCATGTCCTTACTCCATCACATACCAGAAATCATATTTCGCATCTTGATTATAGCCTTTTCGTACTCTTTATAACGTTCGCTAAATAGCTAAAGTCGTAAAAGAAACTCTAGAAAATACGTGAAGGCCTACAGGTAGCGTCCTCCAATCTGGTAGCTCCGATAATCAATTTAACGTCTGCTGCTCCGAATTGACTACCTCATCCTAAGTCGAATCTTCGGATGAATTGAATTCTTGCTCGCGCGATATGTTGGAATACCAAGTAACGTCGTAACTGTCGTCCTAATAACCTAAGGCGAACTTTATCCTAGATCGTTCCATCTAACGTCTCACCTAAATTCTTACACCTAATCATCCTAACTTGTTTCAATGACCATAACTTGTCGCTCTGATATCAACCTGTAACGCCCGAACTTCCCAATACTGAAAATATACTTTTTATAATAAAATAGACTTTGATACAGGGGAATTTTAGAAAATTTCAGCATGAAATACTTGTAAATCGGACTATCCACCTGTATTTCCACTCAAACCAAATTCCAATTAACAAGTACAAATAAAACTTAATACACCAACGATTTCTCATCGAGGATCGATTCCAGGTTATGGTATGAAACAAGAATCTAACTAATACAAATTATTACAACTTCTATCTCAGCTCTAAAAACAAATCACTATACCGTCTAATCTGTAGCTAAATCCAAAACTGTGCTCCCCCGCGTTAGCTCTGAAATCTACTCCGAATAGGATCCTCCTCGCTCTCATTTGCATTTGAAAATATAAGTAGATCATCCTTAAACCTAACTGCAAAGGGTTAGGTAAAATAAAACAAGAGTGAGCCAAAGAGCGCTCAGCAAGTATATAATATAGTGAACAACAATTTATGAATATTTCATTGATGAATAATATCAATGATCAAACTATCTCAAGGGGATAAATCAATACTCTTCATAAAATAAAACTTTCCATTTTCTTTAAACCATAAATCTTTATCAAAACATTTCTTTCCTTTGAACCATTCTATCAACCAAAACATGCTTTTCATAAAACTATTAAAAACATTTAAGTGTATTTTTATTATTCTCCTTATTATGGACAATACGGGTGATCAACCACGTAAAGCCCCCATTCCTTTGAAATTGGGTTCCCAATTAGGCAACACATTGGCCTTTAATGCTGGACTAGGGGAACCACCCCTAGCCTCTTACGCTAAATAAAAGTGCTGGACTAGGGGAACCACCCCTAGCCTCTTACGCTTTCCAATTTATAACCGTTTATTAATAATTTAAAACATTTCATTTTTAAGTCCTTTATACTCACTGATAACAGATCAGCCCAATATAAGGAATTTCAAAAACACCTTTAATTAATTAATCCATTTTCATTTTCAATTATGAAAGACTGTGGTTTAGGGAAACAATTGATATGCAGAATCATGAACATCAGCAATAAGATTAAACTAAGCATGTTATGATACAACAAAGTAGAATCATATATCAACAAGGAAATATAAATCCAGTAAGGAACAGATCAATTATTCAGGGTCTAGAATTGAACAACAATTTATAAGGAAAATCATGAAATAAAGGAATCTGAAGTTCAACCGTAATTTAGAGTAACTGCACAAGGTATGACCATTCATTTAAAAAGGTTACCAATTGATACAATTTTCATGGCAAAACTCGAACTTACATAAAAGATTTGAATAATTTAAAACGAAGATTTAAGAAATTCTCAATTACCCAAGGTCTCACTCTTGCCAGCTAAGCACTCATAGGCTTCAACTGCCAAACCGGCATGACAATAATGAGTTTGAATAATTAAGAAGATCTCAATTCATTCTCGGCTTTAACCGTCACTGGGCAACACGTGCCTCAACAATAGTATAAACCTCGAATTAGTTTACAATAATTTGAACAAAAATGCTCTTTGAAAAATATTAATAAAGACGAGGAATATTGAAATAAATTAATTTTAAAAGAATTCAACACCTGAACAATAGGTGAGAAAATAAACAATGACAGAATAATTTGTGAAAGAGGGTTGTAAATTAATAGACGAAAAATGTCACTGGAAATAAAATGAAAGGTATAGGCACTAGCAAAGAGATCTGAAAAGAACATTGTATAATTAAAGGAACAGGTTCACAATTATCCATAATAAATATGAAGAATATAATGGCTAGCAAGAAAGGATTTCGAAAGAATAAATAAATAACACAAAAGGTTTCACATCACTTGAACAATAAGTGAGGTATAGTAAACTTGCCTCAATACATAGGGTTTCCATTTCCAATACTTTAACTCCTTATCACTTTACATCCGTCTTTCCTTTATCATTTGTCAGCTTCTACTCGAGCACACTCTTTCACTCCGATAATCGTCCTCTTTCTCAAAATTCCATCTACACATGCACTGCCTCTTAGTCGGCCTCCTATTCGTACCTATATACAGGTAAAATATTATTTCAGTACGCTTACAACCTTACCCGTCTAATTCAACTCTACCCAAACGTGTCCTATACGCTTTACAACTTATCATGTATATAGCTCATACCAATCATATTCTCAAAATAATAATATATAACCACATAAATCACATAGCACTTAGCAAGTATTATTACTTGCACTTAAACCTCTTTAACACGTATGTCATATTTATTTACAAATAATCTTTACCAAATCACTACAAGAATCACAAAATAATTCTCATAAAATTTTGATAGCACCTCCTTTAAAATATAACCTAACCTGTAAGAAATAATATCGAACCAATCAGAAAATCCAGCATTATTTGCTCTACAATTTACTCCATACAATGCCAAAGTCATCACTATCCTACAAAAATATACTATTTACAACTTTTTACAACTTCTGACAACCAGTGAAGCCAACAATTAACATATGCATTTATACTATTTATAATCCAACTAAAATATGTACACACTCATTTCTGTTTCTCAACTCCTGGCATTATAGCATTATGCTAACTTACAACGATTCAATTCTCTTTATACTCCCTATAAAACTAAGACACAATCATCATAGTGAAACATCAATTATGCCGGCATTCAGTCCTAATATAGCATTAATTAAACCGGTAATTCAACTTACTAAAATTAAAATTTGAACAAGATTTTCAAATAAACGACTTGCTTAACAATATGCTACTCAAATACAACTTCATTTAATCACAGCAAGCCTATACAACAAAGCCACGCCACTAACAGGGAACTCAACAATAATTTAAAATCCGGTGAAGTATAATCGAACCTCGACTAACCCTAACTTAGCCAAGATGCATATAACCAAACGTACATACAGTTTGCAAGAACATGAACATAACATCCAATAAATCAACTTAGACCCTAAATACCATTTGAGTCACTATATACACTACCAACATACAAATTCATAAACAATGGCATAGAATCACACCCTACCGCTGGCAACAAGTCTTAATCATGCACATACACTCTACCCATTCCTGACTCATTTTCCCCCTTCACTCGGCACTACCACTGCACGACACAACACCACTACCCAGTCCCGACACCACCATCTACTCCAGCAGTTACAATTATCTTCCACCCACAACTTCCTCTGCTGCTAACACGCCCACAAAGACGCACCAGACCTGCATCTCTCTTTCTCTCCCGATGCCCTGCTCTGTACCTGCAAGACTCCAGCTCAAAATTCGACTAAATAAAACACATATTCTACCCAATACCACTGCACAAGTTTCCGAGACTTCAAAATGACCCACACCCACTTCACATCATATAATTAAATCACCTACTTATCCTCCATCTTCAATTACTCAGCCCCCAACTCTGTATTAACATAAACCACACCCACTAGTTGTATCACAGCCGTAGTAATCCCACGAAACACAACACAAGAACAGACTCAGCATACACACACATCACAGCTACAGAATCATAACGAAAAAAAACACCACCCAACCTTGCATAATTCGAACCTCAACACCCCTCACCCGAGCCCAGCTGTTCACGCACACAGTAGCGCGCTTGAGCACGCACAACACACACACGAGATACACGCATACACACTATACATACACGGGGTCTGGGTGAAGAAGAGAGGGGGAGGAAATTCGGGAGAGAGAGGGACCAAAACCCGAGAGATTGTTTTGAGAGGGTGAGGAAGAGATAAGAGAAATGAGAGAGAGAGGATAGGTTTCTCTAGAGAACTCGCGAAACCCCTGAAAAACAAGCTGCTCGATGAGCTAATTTGGGTATTAGGGATTTTAGGGATTGAAAAGTAGTTTAGTAATTACAAATTCTAAAAATCTAAGTCAAATCACTTATAAAATCAAAATTAATTAGAAATAAAATGGGTGAAATATTAAATTTTAAAATTTTAAAATAAAGATTATAAAATTACGATTAACCACATATTTTTAAAATATTTTTAGAATCAAAAATGAATTAAATATGAATTTTACAAATTTTGATCCTTTAAACACATTAAAACTCTTAATATCATTTTAAAATATTTAAACACTCAAAATAATTCACCCAATAATTTTAAAAACTCAATAAATATACACATATGATATTGCAAAAGATTTCGGAATTTTACATACTCCGATGATTTTATAAAGATTTTCAAAGATCAATAATGCATGATTTAAATAAATTTTAATCATAAAAAATACAAATAAAATTACACGAACTTACATAGCACGCATAAACCATCATATAAGCATGTAATCACGATATCACATATATTTAACCTAAAAAAAATCACACCATATATTCCACATTTAATATTAAATAATAATATATAATTACGATAATTTTTAGGCCGTTATATCCTTCCCCCTTAATAGGATTCTGTCCTCTGAATCAATCTTAAGAAAACGCAATGACGGTATTACTCAAACATTTCTCTTTCAATTTCCAAGTCATTTCTTTCATTCTAGAATTCCTTTTAATTCAATTCACATCGATAGGCTCATCATGTAGGCCTTCAAATCCCAACATAACTTAAACCTTTGGTTTACATGTCTCGTTAATTCTAGATACTGATCACTCGTACGTGACAATCCTTTTCTACCGGAAATCGGACATGACCTAATCGTATAATGGACCATGCCCAGTACACATGTCTCAAGTACTAATCCAATCATCCATAAACAACTCATTCATATACAATACTAAAATAAAACTCACCTTGACTTGTAGCAAACATGTAAATAATTAAATCTTTAAAACGAAATACACGCGACTAAAACAATTAATACCACTTCCACGCTCCTACTCATAATTCAGATTGACCCAGATAAAACTTTGAGAAAAAGAATATCAAGAAATCCCCCAATCATTCTTACTCCCCTTTCAACGTACAATGTTACTCGAGGAGGGAATAATTGGGAAACTTCTATCCACCCTTAAACCCATTGTTTTACTGAGTAACCTTTTCGAAACCAATAATCATTTACCTTGAAACGTATATATCTTATTTGCAATACAAACTATCCCGAGGTCACAACCCTATAATACCATTCACAAATCAAACTTTCAATCCAATTAAGCTCTAGCAACTGCCAAAATCAACACTTAACTTAACATACATAATCCCAAGTATACATCACCAATAATTAACTTACCACCTTCAAAACTCATTTAGGATTCACTGTATTAAATTCGCGAGAAACCATCTTTCGAAACCTCACCCTGCATACTCTACAAATCCTCAATTTAGATTCTGCATCGCCTAACTCCATCATTTACCAATAACTGAATAAATGAAGTAAAATACTCGTCCACCACTCCTTTCCTTAAACTATTTCATTCTTCTACAATCAATTTCTTCACATTCTGATTCATCATGTCGTTTTAGTAATGCCACATTTCCTTTAATAACTCATGTTAAAACGTCACGGTATAAATCATCTCTTTTGCAACAATTTAAACATTCAAATTCTCTAACTCTAACTTCTTAAACTCTTTGAGAATTTCCTTAAACATTATAAACTTATTCATCATTTCCTTGTTCATCCGGTTGCCTTGACACTAGGACGATGTTTAATCTCTTCCTTAACTCCTGAAAACTTTCTTCACCTTTATCCATTTGTTCCCTGTTTGATAGGCTTGACCACTGCTGTAACTGTCTTAGTAAAATCTTTGGCAACCTTCGGAAATTCCTAGCTGGTCCTTCAAAACTTTTGATCTCTGTTGGCATCTTAGGCCTTTTTCGATTCATTACTGCTTCGTCTTCACGGCATTTACTTCGATTCTGTCATCATGTCTTGAAAATTATACTTCTTTCAAAAGCTCGTACTTATAAATCATACGCATGTCCTTCCTATATCCTCAAATATCTTGTGATGTCTTCTGATCTTAAATCTTTGAACCTGATTAAATATCTGGTAGTAAATAAATAACCGACTTTAGATCCTTGTTCGCTGACAATCTTAATAATTCATCCATATATACATCCAAAAGTTTATACACAGGGATTTGCTCCAACCTAATCATCTCCATATTGGTACCTTTCACATATACAAAATAATCCTGGTATTTTTTTACGTAACAACTTCTTGGTCTGGGTGACTGTTAAGACTCCTTTGTCCGCTTGTGGCCTCGAACACAACTTCTACCTTCCTTGGGAATCATAACTTCACTTACTTGCCCTTATAATCTTTCTTGCATCTCGTACTCAATCAATCGATTCGTTCCGAGAATCCTACCCTATTCTCCCATCTGTACTCATATCCACACCTATTAGCGTCATTCGTAGCCTTTTCGAAATTTCTAGCTCCTGAGCAATTTATAGGAGAGGGTCTCGCTGTTCTTATCGTAGTATTAGTTGGGATTGACATGATGCAATCCACGACAAAACGTCTTATCTTCTCGTGCTTATGGCATACCACTTCTAGCTTCTAACTCTATCGTTCACAACCACACCATTCTTTCCGCTTACTCTCCTAGCTTTCCATATTTAGCGTAGTACAACTCCAGTATGCTTCCTCTTGAATTACTTCCTTCTGATAATGGATGTCTTATCGTCACTGCTAATTTATATTCTTTCGATGACTATCTTATCCCGTGTTCCTGGTCTTAAGTCTCCTAGATCCTGTACTGTTTTTCACTGATCCTCATTTTTTTAAACCAATTCTGAAAATTTCCTGTTTCTCTGTCTTCCTTTTCTTACCGCCTCCTTCCGTCTTGGTCAAATCTCTTTTACTCTTAATATTCATGATCTTCTGAACTATATTAGTATAAGTCATTAACTCCCACACATTTACTTTCGATCTTAAAAAAACTATAATTTCCTGTCCTTGTCATCTACTCCTTAACCATACTCAGTTCTCCATATTATCGAATCTTGTATGTGTGTTATCAATCCAATGCGTAATCTAACTTGATCTTTGATCTCTGATTTACGTAAATGTAGCTTGGACCATTCAAAATTTCATCGTCTCCATCTTTACTGCTTTCAATCACTGATAACTTTAGGGATCATAAGGGTTTAAAACGAAAGAAATCAATAAAATGGACAGGTGTTAGTATGTATGAATTCGTTTGATAAAATTTTGAAAAAAAAAAGATTTAACCGAGAGATCGATATGATCATTGAACTATTTTCAGGTTGCATTTGTCACTTAGGTCACCCGCCATAGCACAAGAAGGGGGCCAGCCTTCTTTACTTTCATGACAAATACAATTAGTGGCGTCTCACTCGACTTCTATCACATAGATAAGATGTCCCTGAATCCCCTATATACATAGGGCTGTTCATCCCAGTCAGAATAAATAAGGTTAAGTATTCAAAGATAAACAAAAAGAATTCAAAAGTTTCAAAACGTTTACAGATGTACAATGTTGAATAAGGAATAACAATTATTCGGGGAAATTAGAAAGAATTCAAGGGTCTCAATAATTTATATGCATCATGTTGAACCAAGTGATCCCCTGAAAAATAGAGGTATCTCTGAAAAATAGGAATGTGTTTAAATGAATTGGAAAAATTCGTCATCAATTGAAATATAGTTGATTATCAAAGGTGATGGGGTATTATCAAGATAAGATGAAACAGAAAGAAAGGTTAAATCTCCTTAATCAATAAATTAAATGAAATCAATGGCTAGTAATGAATAACCATGTCCTTACTCCATCACATACCAGAAATCATATTTCGCATCTTGATTACAGCCTTTTCGTACTCTTTATAACGTTCGCTAAATAGCTAAAGTCATAAAAGAAACTCTAGAAAATACGTGAAGGCCTACAGGTAGCGTCCTTCAATCTGGTAGCTCCGATAATCAATTTAACGTCTGCTGCTCCGAATTGACTACCTCATCCTAAGTCGAATCTTCGGATGAATCGAATTCTTGCTCGCGCGATATGTTGGAATACCAAGTAACGTCGTAACTGTCGTCCTAATAACCTAAGGCGAACTTTATCCTAGATCGTTCCATCTAACGTCTCACCTAAATTCTTACACCTAATCATCCTAACTTGTTTCAATGACCATAACCTGTCGCTCTGATACCAACCTGTAACGCCCGAACTTCCCAATACTGAAAATATACTTTTTATAATAAAATAGACTTTGATACAGGGGAATTTTAGAAAATTTCAGCATGAAATACTTGTAAATCGGACTATCCACTTGTATTTCCACTCAAACCAAATTCCAATTAACAACTACAAATAAAACTTAATACATCAACGATTTCTCACCGAGGATCGATTGCAGGTTATGGTCTGAAACAAGAATCTAACTAATACAAATTATTACAACTTCTATCTCAGCTCTAAAAACAAATCACTATACCGTCTAATCTGTAGCTAAATCCAAAACTGTGCTCGCCCGCGTTAGCTCTGAAATCTATTCCGAATAGGATCCTCCTCGCTCTCATTCGCATTTGAAAATATAAGTAGATCATCCTTAAACCTAACTGCAAAGGGTTAGGTAAAACAAAACAAGAGTGAGCCAGCAAGTATATAATATAGTGAACAACAATTTATGAATATTTCATTGATGAATAATATCCTTGATCAAACTATCTCAAGGGGATAAATCAATACTCTTCATAAAATAAAACTTTCCATTTTCTTTAAACCATAAGCATTGCACAAACTAGGACACTTGGACCTCACATACTGCTGATTCCATGGACTGCCTGGATTCCCCTAAGAGAATCCTTGATCTGAACCCAGGATGAACCAGTCACATTTAGAATGCATGCATATTTCTATCTTGTCTAACCCCTGCAGATTTATTGAGATAGCTTATATCTCCTTGGTTAACTTGTGATATCCTAAGGATGGGTGAGACTAGATGTCAGATGATGCCAATCTCATGACCCACATTGGTTGAGCAAGATGAGACTGCTGATGGCTTAAGATACTTGCAAAAGAACCATTACTAACTTGGTTTTCTTTGTTTGTTTTGCAGGTACTCCCCTCCCCAGGGTGGCTAAGTGATGTCAAAATTTCTTCCACAATCATTCTGATTGCTCTCTGATTAAATTCTTAGACTGATAGCCACTATAATCTCCTTATGATCAATACTGACTTTGTTTTTTTGGTTATCTGTTTTGCAGGTCCCCCTCTTGAAACAGGGGTGGCTAAATGATGCTATAAGACAGTCACTATTGTCATGATCTAGCTATGATTTAATATATATCACTCAGCTGATAGCCAGATATTTGATAAAAATTCTTAAATGAAGTCCTTTAGACAATATGACCACTATAATTAACTTACCTTTTGATAAGATCAACACTACACTTGACCTTAGCTTTCTGTGTCTTAGTGGTATTTTGCAGTTTTATTGCTTGGAATTGCCTTTGATTTGAGCATGCCTTGGTCATGGCTCTCCACTGCACTAGAGCACTATTTGCACTTTCTATCTTTTTGCACTTTAAATTCCATTATTCATTTATGAAAAGTTACTAACAGTTTGCCTTGTAGTGAGCAATGATGAGCCTTTTCTGAGCTCAGCCCTTCCCCTCCCCTCACAGTCTGCATGATTCAGTCACACACTCAATAAGTTTCCTTAAGTGACTTACAATGTTTGGTTCTAATGATAATTTCCTTGTAGGATATACCTAGTGACCAGCCTCAGTCAACAAGCTTCAAGCTTTCAAATTGTTGCAAATTCTTTACTTAGCTAGTTTTCAATGCATATTCTTCGAATTTAAATTTTGTAATATTCATTTGTAGAACTATTTTAACACTTGGTGCATGTTTATTTTTGTATGGTTGTAAAACTATACACTCGGGGTTATTAAGTGGTTATGGTTTGTGATATTATGGGTCATGATTTTATGCTCTTAGATCCTAATGCTATACATTGCTTATATATCGAAAAACAGGATTCCTAAGTTGCAAAATTAGTTTGTTCTTAAATATGCTTTCCAATCGTGATTCATGCTTTTAACACATTAAATCTGAAAATCACGATCATATTCTCTAACAACTTCGATTCAATTCTTGTAGAAATATATGGCTGAAAGCATATGGAGTTTCGAATTCTGCTAAAATTCGAATATACAATCTTTTATTCGAAACTCACATTATTTTAAATTGTCACAAGCTATCTTGCAAAAATGTCTTTTCTAACAATTTAAAATATATTTGCAGAAAATTTGATCTTTTAAGATCATATATTTCTCCCAAGGTCCACACACATAAATGGAAGAGTGCAACAGGACCTATCAATTTTACAAGACGAAGTCAACAAGCTATATTATTTTTCTTGTAAATTTGGGAGATAATTTATGTATTTGTAGGCTAGACTTAACAAATATGTAATTAATTTAAAACCAGTCCCTTATGTGAAGATTTGGGTAGTTTGACTGGTTCGGAGTGATAAGGAGTTGGTGGCAATTATTTGTAATAATTAGCTTTTTCTAATTCTCCCTCCTTATTTCCTCGATATTAATTTCACTTTTTGGCATTATGTCAAAAAGGGGAAGAGAATATTCTAAAGGAAAGTTCAAAGGGAAGAGAATATAAATCTCTAGGGGAAGAGAATATTAGAATGAAAATTACTGTGTGCTCGTACTAACCTATTTTTTTGCAGAAAAGATGACGTTGGAATTTTGTGATAAGTACCGACACTTATCACATGGGGTAAAATTCTAACTCAAACTCCTATGTGCCTATGTATGTGATTCTATGTTTTCATGCTTAAATGCTTGTATGTGATGCTGTGCATATATTTAGGGGAAGTAACCCCAATTTTTATTTTGTACCATGCTACTTAGGGGAAGTAGATCGCACACACTTATTTAATTTTCATGATTAGTTTTGACAAATACCAAAAAGGGGAAGATTGACAGGGTCAGTACTTTCGCTCTTAGGTTTTGGAATTTGTCAAAATAAAAGTGAAATTAAATTAGATTTAGGATTCCACTTAGAATCCTCCCCAGGAGCTGACATTTTCCCGTATCAAGTCAAAATGGTCAAACCTAAGCCAAAATCATTTTCCGACATATTTCCGACATCGACTTAGGATGAGAATATCATGTTAAATGGTGTTTTATATCCTAGGTTGTTTATGTCAAAATATTTAGTCATCGGCTAAAAGATCGTATATCGAGAATTTTCAAACACTGCTTTTACGAACCAAAATTGCCCAAATTATTTAAAAGCGTGTCGTTCTTAAATGTTTTACTCTCCATTCTTGATATATTGGTTTAATATTTATATTTAGATTGTCTTGCCAAAAGCCATGCCAAAAGACCCTAAATAGATTTTATTCCGAAAAACATGTAATCCTTATTGATCCGGATAAAATCTTTTTTAATTTAAACTTAAATATTTCTTGGACCTCGTAGTCATTATTTCATAAGAAATATTATGTTTGAATATTTTTCAAGTCAAAACTTTTGTCTTAGTTGTCGGTAAAGACAAATAAATTTTTCGGTCGCTCCGGAAGGCTATTTTAACATTCAAAAAATTCGTAAAAATACTTCCACGTATCGTTTTGACTTGAAACCTTGTATATGTCCTTAGGTTCTCCATAGGACATTTTAGAATAAGTTTCGGAAATTTTGGATGACTTTTTTCCGGGACCCCTTAAATCGATACGTAATTGATTTAATGGTCTCTTAAAAGTCATAGAAGGTCAACTCATTTCAAGGTGAAATTTTGACCAAGATCCTCTGGGCACATTTCTAGGGGATTCCCAAAATTTCATAAATTTTCAATGATTTTTCAAATTATTGCGATTAAACCCATTTCGGCATGTCGGTACGCGCATTTTTCGATTTTTGTGCATTCCATAAATTAGGGGTGTACGCGGTTCGGATCGGATCAGTTTTGGACTAAAAGTCGAACCAAACCACATATAGCGATTTTATTAAAATTTCAACTATAACCGCATTTGCTGTTGCGGTTAACCACATCAATTCCAACCGCGAAAGTGCGGTTGATGCGGTTCGGTTGCGGTTCAACCAGCGAATAAAAATAAACAATAACTTGAGAATATTAAATTAAAAATATTACAGACATTACACATGATAGGTCCTGATCATCATTTTTGAGACAAAAAATAAAGATACATAAGGGTCTGACAATGCTTAAGCAGTAGTATAAGGTGGAACAAATACAAAATTAAGCACAAGTACTCAAGTAGTACTATATCTCAAGTGATTCTTTATTCAAGTGATACTATAACATCCAGCATAAGCAGCAGCAACAGCACATCCTACTACCCACCCATGGTGCTTCCTGTTCCTGATGCAAAATTAAGCAGTAAGCTTCATGCCAACAAAACCATAATGTATACAAAACTATTCTATTTCTCCTGGACATATGCAACTTGATAAACCAATTCTCTTACTAATCTATTCTATTTATGTATATATGTGTTCTGTTACTTACAACCAAATTAGTAACTGAGTTGCGGGGGAATTGTGATCCAGAGAAACAGATTTAAGATGGGAGAAGATAGGAATAACTAACAATATATAAATTAGCATGACATAAAGATTTAAGAATAAAAAAAAGATAAGATTTTACCTAGAACTTCAAGTTAAGTCAGGAATCTCAACAATCCAAGTCTTCATCTACGTTTAGATGAACAAACTTACCCATCAAGACATAACTTACACATTGAATCTATTTTTTCTTTGTCAATACACTTCTGAAAAGATAAAAGTCTTGAGGGGGATGACCGCACATATCGCACGGCATTTCGAATTTTTGTTATGCTATCATCTTCCTCGACCAAACCATCTCTAACCACTAAATTCAGAATGTGAGTGCAGCATCTAACATGTAAGAATTCATTCTCCAGTATTGTGTATTTCCATCTTTTAGTTTTTCTTTTTAACTCTTCAACTGCTACATTATTTGAACTAGCATTATCCGCTGTTAAAGTAAAAAACTTTTCTATCCCCCACTCCAACAACCATGATTCCACACACCTGCCTACAGTCTCATCCTTGTGGTTTGCTACTTGCCTAAAATTAATTATTCTCTTGTTCAATTTCCAATCAGAATCAATCCAGTGAGCCGTTAAACACATATAGTTGATATTCTGAATTGAAGTCCATGTATCTGTTGTTAAGCACACTTGTTGATCTTTTAACATAGTCTTTAACTTAGCTTTCTCCTCTGCATATATTTTCATACAATCTCTAGCAATCGTTACTCGCGATGGGATAGTAAATTTAGGCTCCAGAATGTTACTATATGCTACAAATCCCTCCCCTTCCACAAACCTAAATGGTAACTCATCACGAATTATCATTTTAGCCAATGCCTTCCACTCTTCATACTTATAAACATGATTTCTCAATGAGCCAGTATCATTAACTTTGTCACCACTTTCACGTTTAATTGTAAAATTCAACATTTTTTGTTTATCACGATTAAACCGAAGGGGGTATTTTTTGCATTGACTCTCCAAATGTGTCCTCATATTAGTAGTCCCATTTCTTTTCATTTGACGAGCATATGAAACTCCACAATAATTACAAACATTCCGAGGATTTTTAGGATCCAAATTTATGGTAAAATGATCCCAAACATAAGACCTTTTCGTATTTGTACAAGGGACTGGAAGTGGTGTACCTTCTTCGATGGTTATTGGTGTGTCACAATTGTTGGTCCCTTGTTCTTTTGGGGTAGATTCATCTAATTCCATTGCAGCTGATGAATCTTTTTCCATTAAAGCTGCATCAAATCAAAGTATCAAATGTACAAGTAAAGATAAATTAAACTAAACAACATACATAATAGACAAAATTAACCATTCATGAAGTTACATATATATACAGAGTAGAGTAGAGATACACATACCTTGTAGATTTTGTGCGGTGTTGTGGAGAAGAATGTCTGTGAGATGTAATTGAGGGGATGTAGATGTTTTGTGCGGCGTAGATGTTTTGTGCGGCTAATTGATTGATTCAGTTGGATAGGTAACTTGGTAGAGATTAGAGAAGATTTATTGGGCTTTAACTTTAAAGTGTTGGGCTAGGGTTGTATACGACCCAAAGGAAACAATTATTAATCTTTTAATATTATTTAATAGATAAATAAACATATATGTATTTAAATTATTAATTTATAAAATATAAAATATATATATTTTTAAATTTAATTTATATATTGCGGTTTGCGGTTGCGGTTCGGATTTTGCGATTTTTGAATATATGAAACCGCAACCAAACCACAAATGAGCGATTATTAAAAATTACATCCGCAACCAATCCACATTTCGCGATTATCCGCAAAATGCGGTTCGGTTGCGAGCGGTTCGAGCGATTTATGCGGTTGAGCGAATCGTCTGTACACCCCTACCATAAATGGTAAAAACGTGTTGGCACATTCTCCCATGCATTTTTGAATTGTTGCACAGCTGGTAGGACATAAGGAATGTTCCCCCACACCTTCCTTGGTTTTTTTGCATTTATTCCATTTATTTTAAACCAAAAACCCTACTAAATTTTCTATATATACCCCCACTTCCTCTCATTTTTGTGCAAGCCTCCTAGAGCCACCAAGAGCTGAAGAAAACACTCTCCCAACTGTACTTAAAGAGCCAAAAACGTAGCTTTGGGTTTAGCCATTTTTACACCTTGATATTTCATCATTTTGGCTAGTTTTCTTCATCTTTTCTTGCTCTCTTCAACACACCTTTGTTCACCAATCTTTTTGTGGTCTTTGGACCTTGTTTTTACAGTTTCTTGGTAACTTTTTAAGCCTATAAAAGTCGGCCCCCAAGCCCCATATTCCGGCCATTTTACGGCGACTATTTTGGTATGTTTTGGCTTCGATCCTAGCTTATTATCTTGTAGCTCTCTCTTTAATTTTAAGAGGAGCTTGAGCCTTTGGAAGGTCAAGATTTATAAGTTAGTTACTTGCTTAAATATTGTATATTTGTACTTATTATTGTTAGATCTATCTACTTATACATTTATATTTAAGCATCCTTGCACTTGGTCACTTATATACACTTGTTCTTGAAGTTTATTCGTGTAGTGTATATTTGTGCGAGTTGTAAGTTCATTCAAGAAGCATTTAAAAGATTATCCAAAGCTTCTTGGTAAGTCCTTGATATACCCATTTATTTTTGGTGAAGACAAGGCCATTTAACCATCTTTTGGTTTTGGTTTACAAAGTTATAATCTTGTTTACCTTAAGTGGTTTAAACTTGATTTTTATTAAGTAACCAAAAGATAAGGTTTTATTTATTCCTTGCTCAACCAAGTCCTACATCTTTAACTTGAGCTCAAAATATTTTAAAGGACTTAACGAAGCAAGAAGAATCGAATTTGTTTTCGAAACAAAATTGGAACCTCTCGGCCCCCTTTTAATACCATTCGGCCGAAGCCTTTTTAAGGCTCTTTATTTTTGTTTCTTGCTTGCATGCTTGCTTGCTTGTTTGTGTGCTCTTACGTGTTTAATTTCTCGCACTAATTTTAACGCATAACAGCGGCCCTCGTTTTATCCTATTGATAAGCGAGTTACATTTCTGTATGTGTGAGTTGTGTTGTGATTAATTATTGTGTGCTTGCATTCACGTTTAATTTATTGTCTTGCATATTTTCTTTGGTCCTCGCACTTGCGAGTTGAACATTTTCTTTCCGTCCTCGCACTTGCGAGTTGAATATTTTTCTTTGGTCCTTGCGCTTGCAAGTTGAATTTAATATTATATATATATAAATTAACCACCACTTGCACACACCACTAAAGTACGTAGTTTTTTCGTTTGGCGAGGTGAAGAGCTCGACTTTAATTAATAACGAATCAATTATTTTAACGCGTAATAGCGTCCCCGTGGCTAGTACCGTAACATACTAGTTTTGCACGGACTTAATATATATCTCTCTCTTATATCGGTTGTTGGTTAGACTTGTATTCTAATCTTTGTAGTGAGGTGAAGTGAAGTGAGGTGACTCTTGTTCTAATCTTTGGAGTTAGTGGCCTTCGCATCGTGAAGAAAAGGGAAGACCCAAGACCTAAGATCTAAGATCCAAGACCGGCAAAGTTGTAGAAGTACATAGTCTTGTAAAAGGGTTACTACAAGTATTTGAGGAGGTAACGGGGAGTTACGCTCCAAGATAATTCTTGTAGTGGGTATTTGCTATTTATTGTGAGGAGGATACGCGTGTGTATTGCTCCAAGATAAATAAATAGTGGTCTAGGAGTTGTAAAGGCTTCTCCGCCTACTATAAAGGAGTTTCTTCATAGTGGAAGAAATCTCGAGTCCGGGGAGGAGCTCGGGGACTGGAGTAGGGGTGTTCGAATCCACTAGGGGTTGCGGGCATCGCGAACCAGGATAAAATCGACCATGTTATTTTCTTTTCTCTTTTACTTGCTTCCGCACTCGATTTACTTGCTTACAAGTAACGGATATTTAAAAGAGGAAAGAAATTTCGAAAAAGCCAAGCTCTAAATTTTAAAAAGGTGATAAGCTATTCAACCCCCCCTTCTAGCTTATCTAACCCATATACGGGACCTATCAGGGTCCCTCTAAACTCGTACTAAATCCATGTTAATCGACAAACAATTTAGTCATAAGTTTAGTCCGAAACCGTTCCTCAAATTCAAGGTATACTTAACCATTTATAACCTCGTTCTTTACACCAATATGTTGCCTTGATAATTCTTAACAAGTCTCATGTTTTAGTCGACTCGAAATTCCTCTTTTAACTTAGCCAAAACGGATGGTCAAAGTAGCACCTCTAGAGTTGACTTTCCTAAAAATTACTATTCCCTGACTCGCACTCCAACACTTTTAATAAATCACTGGAAACATATTTAAATACGAAACCACTTCTAAAATCATCTTTGGTATTTTTAATATTTATCATTAAAATCTTGATTCGAAAACACGGGTCTAGATAGGTAAAATGTATTTTCGAAGTTGGGTCAACTGCGGATTTTTACTATTTGCACCACTTTAATTAAAACGTTCATAACTCGATAACCGTTAACTCAAATGACGCACCGTTTTCGCGTACACGATCTAAAGAATGTCTAGAAGATAACGAGCTCAAAATTGGGCTCTGGTCAGAAGTTCCATTTTTCGGATTTTTACAAAACAAGGCAGTGGGTTTGCAATGAATAGTATCCTCCCCTAAAAGGCTTTTCCACTTGCGCAATCTCGGCTTACGCATTTTTATAAAATCAGAATATAATGTTTTTAACTCGAAACCTTCACACAAACCTTGATAACTGACCTTATTATATATCCACAAAATTTTACATTATAAATCGACTATTAAGGGTCTCAATCATAGCCTCAAAGTAGGTACATTTCTGCAGTGAAATCTCTTGAACTACTTTCACTAAAACTAGCTTAACTCTTAAACCGTAAACTCTTTTAATGCGATTCTTGCGGAAAAATAAAATAGACATCCATACCTACACAAGCATATGCAGTGGTGATTTTAGAAATAATTTTATGGTCTCGGGGCTCACTATTTTAATGGGTTAACAAAATTTTGCCATTACGACGGCTATAACTCGGCCATTTCCATTTTACGTACACTCCAAACAACCAACCAAGGCATTGATTTAAATAATAAAATAATAAAATCACCATTAATAAAATAATAAAATCCTTGAATCCTTGATTTAAATAACTCACTTGTCTTGATCGCATTGATATGCTCTTCACTGCTCGGTCAAATATTCCATAAAAATAAAGTTTGGATTTTCTGAATTCTGATCGCGTTTACATACACTCATTTACATCGTCGATCACTAATATAACCTCGAAATATCTATTTCCTATCCCATACATAGGGTGACATGAAAAAAAATTTTAGTCCTCAAAATCACTATTATTCATCCATAATTTTACTATTCATCCATACAAAGCACTATTCATCCCTCAAATGAAGATTTTTCTCAGTACAGAAATTTGGGTTATTACAGTTGACTTCTCGAATAGTCCCTTTTGTTGAGTTCTCGAATGACTTCTCAAACAGCGTATAATGTAGACTTCTCGAATAGTGTATATTGCAGAGTTCTCGAATAGAGGTAGCAGCCTGACTTCTCGAACTAGGACTTCTCGAATAACCCTTTTTGTTAAGTTCTCGAATCCACCAAATATAAGATAATTATAGCAATGGGCTGACTTCTCGAACTCTTCTTTTCTTGACTTCTCGAATATACTTGCATGATTACAGCAAACTCTCTTCTGGTTACAGATACTTGATTAAAGCATCTTATGGCTTGTTACAAAAATACTTTCTAACTGCTTGCAAAGTTCCATTCTCAAAATGTAGCTTTAGTTGATCTGCATTTCAGTTAGCTTCCTGATTTATTTGTCAGCTTCGATTCCTTGATTCATTTTCTACTTTGTGGTATTTGTTATCATCATCTATAGACATGTATGTCTCAACATCATGCTCATATTTTCTCCCTACTTCTTCATAAATTAAACCTTAAAAATTCAACATGGTATCAAAACTCTTAAGAGAACTACTCTTTTGATAAAAATATCATGACTCATAATAATATGCAAAAATAATGTCCCATAAACCATAATCATAACCAAAAAACCATGTTTACATTTGCAAAGTTTTCTCCTCGAATATATAATGGAAGCAACTATAATTTGCTATAGGTATACATGAAAAGAAATTGCAAGGAACAAAAACAAAAAAACAAAAGTAATGCACTATAGGATGAAGATGGATGATGTGGACAGGGCAATAAAAAAATTAAAATAGGGAGAAATGATGAAGTTATGCTTTGATATTTGTTGGAAGCTAATTTGGTGGCAAAAATCAGTTAATAAATAAATTTAAATTATGTTTTCATTGATTTTTTGATTTTTTTTATTTATAAAAGCATCTCCAACCCTTAAAAACCCTTAGCTAAAAATATGTATTGCATGCCATAAATAAAAATTTTAGAGAATATGTAAAAAAAAATATCTCCAACGGGGCATTCCTGTTATCTAAAATTATAGACAACCACTTGATATTGGCTATATTTGTCGAACCGCTAGAGACCTGTAAGAAAATTCCACATCATTTGTTACCATATTTAAATGATATATTCCATTTTTAAGAACTTAAAATAATAATAACATACTATTTTTAAAATATAACCAACCATTATAGCCAACTCCATTGAAGTACAATGCCTTACAGATTCAGCAAATTTTAAAAAATCATTATTTTATAATATTTTAGCCAACCATTTTAGCCAACACCATTGGAGATGCTCTAAGCCTATATAAAGAATTTGATCATTAGACAATAAAAAATATCAAACCTATATCAAACATATATCAATCTTCATGCTCAAGCTTTGTCCTACGCCTCTCTATTTGCTTCTTTATAAACCTTAAAAATCTAACATAGTGCAAGCAGTAATATGCTCGTTGTTGTAAACTTTTACTCACAACCAAGCTAAGAGCATCCGCATTGGATGCCCCATCCTTAAATATTTAGGGGAAACAGTAGCTTTTACTGATTTTAGCTGCTCCATCTGAGTCCCTGAAATGGGGTTTAGTTTTAGGGACGAAAAATGAGTCCCCAAATATAGGGTTCAACTGTTTAACACTTTAACCCACAAACCTTCCCCAAACCTTTCTCTTTCCTCTTTTAATATATTTAATTATAGTTATATAGTTAAAATTGTAAGTGAAAGAAAGAGAAATAAGTAATATAAAAAAGAATATAGGGATATGAGAATGAAAAATGGGAAATGAGATGTAGAAAATTTTAGATAATTTTGGGGATTTACTATTTTTATTTGGGAATTTACTATTTTTAGTAAGTTTTTCGGATGGGGGATGGAATGAGAATGCTCTAATTTAGAATGGCAGAATACACATAAGTTGTACGGCCTATCGAAACTTGAGGAACACATCTGATGACTGATACTCCCTCCGTCTCTTAAAACATTTCCTGTTTACTATTTCGGGACATTCAAAATACTTTTCCACTTTCTATTTTAAGCCATATAAAATAATATTCAACACCCACTACTCCTTAAAAACAATATTCAGTACCCACTACTCCATCCACTACTCCTTAAAAACAATATTTAATAACCACTACTTCACCCACTACTCTTTAAAAACAATATTCAATACCCACTACTCCACCCACTATTTTTAAAAACTTTATTCAATATCCACTACTCCACCCACTACTCCTTAAAAACAATATTCAATACCCACTACTCCTTAAAAACAATACTCCTTCAATATCCACTACTACATTAAAAAACAATAATCATTATTCACTGTCTTAAAATCTGTGTTTTTAGTTAAACGGGAAACGTTTAAAGAGACGGAGAGAGTATTAGATAACTTACAGACTGAAGTGCTAATACGTTGCACAAAACTGCATATCATGTCACGGGCAAGTGGCTTGCATATCCTCAAAAAATGTCCTTTAATTGGGGTATAGGCGCGGGTGCTATATGCAATCTTGATTCCTCAAAATAAAACATCTTAGAGCCTTTTGTTTTCTCATATCATTGTGAGTTTATGGTTTATAAACCCATAAGTATTTATGGGAATGTTTGCCAAAAATAAGTTTTAGCTCAACTTATAACTTATAAATCCATAAGTTGAATGTTAAAAATCCTTAACTTTCAATAAACCCATAAGTTGAATGTTAAGAATCCTTAACTTTCAACTTATAACTTATTCTCGATATACGCAATATATAATATCCTTCAAATTTTCAAAACCATATATCTCTCGATCCATTCATTAGAAAATTGATATGTATATATCAAATTTCCCTATTTATCGAGATCTATCCATTGATATCCATTGTTATATATAAAAACAAATATTTTAAAAATTATCTAAAAAAATTAACTTATAAGTTCTGATTAGAAAATTGATATGTATATATCAAATTTCCCTATTTATCGAGATCTATCCATTGATATCCATTGTTATATATAAAAAACAAATATTTTAAAAATTATATAAAAAAATAACTTATAAGTTCTGATTTACCCAAACAGTCTACTGATTATAAATTCTGATTTACCAAACACTCTACTAATTGCTCTACTTATCACTTACATGACATAACATAAGTGCATATAAGACATAGGCCCTGTTTGGCAATTAGCTGATAGCTGGTAGCTGTAGCTGATTAAATTAGCTGTTTTGACTAGTGGATTGAATTAGCTGTTTTGACTAGCGGATTTAAATTAGTTGTTTTGAATAAAAGTGTTTAGTAAATAGCTTTTTGAGTAACTTTTTGTGACACATAGCAAATCTCTAATTGAAAAAGCTCATAAAATGAGCTTTTTCAAAATTAGCTTTTTGATCCCAAACCTCTAACTCAAACCTCTAATAACCAAACACTCACATTAGATGTTTGATTTGGTCAAACCTCTAATCTACCCCAAACCTCTAATTTCACCCCAAACCTCTAACTTCCAAACACCCCCATAACCTATTTATTTTTTTTTGACTAAAGATGTAAATTCATTCAAATAATCAAATCCGTATCAAGTACATGGGAAATAACACCAGGAGGAGTACTTAACTACTCTCCTAGATCTGACATAGAATAGGAGGCTTTTGCTAACACATGAGCCACCATATTCGCAGATCGATACACAAATTGAACTAGAACTAGATTAATGTGCTTTAACAAATAGAGACAATCCTCTACTATCGTACCAAAACAGCCTCTTCCCTTCTTTCCATTGCAAGCCAGGGCTAATCCATGAGAATCGGTTTCAAAAACACATTGCTGATAACCTTTCTGGATACTCCAAATCAATGCCTCCTTTAACGCTAAAGCTTCCGCCTCCCTGGGATGTCATGCACCTCTCCTGCAACAAGCTGCCACAAACTCTCCTTGATCATTCCTAACAACAGCACCAATTCCTATACTACCATCCTGGAAGACTGCTGCATCAGTGTTGATC
This sequence comes from Kitagawia praeruptora, assembly GCA_037693485.1. Taxonomy (NCBI): domain Eukaryota; kingdom Viridiplantae; phylum Streptophyta; class Magnoliopsida; order Apiales; family Apiaceae; genus Kitagawia; species Kitagawia praeruptora. The sequence goes on along the minus strand of CM075344.1, from coordinate 90,469,717 downwards.
TTCACCCAGCCACTACCTGGCCTGGTCCAACTACGAGCTCCCATCTCTCCTGCACTCACCTGGGCATCGACCCTCAGCTGTTCCTCCCTCCAATCTATTAACAGGTGCATAGCTGCTGCTTTCACACCAAACACTAACCCATTTATGCGATCCCACACCCATCTATTTCTTCTGCACCAAATAGCCCAACACAGCATAGCCACCTGGACACATTGCTCCTTAGAAACTCTAGCAAAAGTATTACTAATAACCTCCACTGCTATATCATTCTCAGAGCACTGAATACTTTCATTTAAACCAACAATCAACCATACAGTCTTTGCAAAACCACACCTAAACAAAACGTGAGCATCGTTCTCAACCCCAGAGTGGCACCACGGACAAGTAGTTTGAACCTCTACATGCCTTAACGCCAATGCATAGTTTGTTGGTAGACACCCCTTACACACACGCCATAGAAAATGAGCAACCTTACTTGGAAGATTTAACTTCGATAACTGCTTCCAGATGCAACTAACGTCCCCCTGATATTCACCCTGCAACCAACGATAACAACTGCGAACCGTAAACTCACCACTTTCATCTAAAAGCCAAGTCCACGAGTCCTTTTTCTCTAGCAAAGGTAACAGAATTCGTTGAATTAATTCTACATCCCTGGCTTCAAACAAATCCTCTAACACTTCAATATCCCACCTCCTTTCTCCAGGAACGAATAAGTTACTAACCTTGGCCATTTGTAAATTACTATGCACACCAGTCATTATAAAACCATTATTTTTATCTGGTAGCCAAGGAACAGACCAAACAAACGTATCCTCCCCATTGCCAATCTGACGTCTCACACCTGCTTTGACAGATTCTAATGCAGTCATCAGCCCACGCCACACATAGCTCGGATTGCTCCCCATATCAGCATCTAAAAAACATTTATTTGGAAAATAACGTGCCTTCATTATCGCAGACACCAAAGGATTAGCTTCAACAAGTAAACGCCACCCCTGTTTAGCTAGCATTGCCAGATTAAATTTTCGAAGCTCCTTAAGACCCAAACCACCCACTGATTTCGGAGCACACATTCTTTTCCAATTGAGCCACCTAACACCCTTCCCCTGACTACCATTACCCCCGAGAAATGCATTCATTTTAACCTCCATTTCCTCACACAAAGACTCAGGGATCAAAAACAAACTCATCCAAAAGCTTGGGATGGTTTGTGCTGATGTTTTCAAAAGAGTCAGCTTGCCAGACTTAGCCAATTCTTTATTATACCAACCTTGTAACTTATGTTGCAGACGATCACTTATAAAACCAAAGACTTCAGTTTTATTCTTCCCCACTGCCATAGGCATACCAAGATAATGCCCCGGTTTTTCAACTTGCTGAACTCCCAAGCAATCACACACAACACGTCTATCATCTACAGACGTATTTGAGCTAAAAGTAATGGCAGATTTATTATAATTCACCACCTGACCAGACAATAACTCATACTTACGCAAAATACTCTTCATGCTACCTGCTTCCATCTGATTTGGTTTAAAAAAGAAATAGCAATCATCTGCCAAGAGCAGATGAGAGACCCTAGGCGCACCTCTTGCTATTTTACAGCCAGTAAGCATTCCACTCTCCTCAAAACTCCGAATAATTCCTGCCAATCCTTCAGCACAAATAATATATAAATACGGGGATATAGGGTCCCCTTGTCTCACCCCTCTACGAGGCTGCACCTCACCAAAAACCACTCCATCCCTTAAAAAACTATAGCTTACAGTTTTCACACATTGCATTATACGCTCCTTCCATCTCTGAGGGAATCCAAGCTTTGTTAGCATCAATTCAATAAACTTCCACTCTAATCTATCATATGCCTTCGACACGTCCACCTTAAGCCCAGCTATACCCACCTTCCCTTGTGTCTTTCGATGCATATAGTGGTTAATTTCAAATGCCACTAATACATTATCCGTCAGTAAACGCCCCTCGATAAAAGCACTTTGTTTTTCAGAAATTATTTTATGCAAACATGGTTTAAGCCGGTTGGCCATAACTTTTGATAATATACGCATTAATACGTTGCAAAGAGAGATAGGACGGAGATCTGACACTTGCTTCGGATATTTTACTTTAGGAATCAGACAGACCAACGTACTATTGACCTTTTCAGGAAGCACTCCATCCTCAAAGAATTTACGACAGAACTCAACAACACCACACCCAACTATGCTCCAATATGATTGGGAAAATGCTGGATTTAATCCATCAACTCCAGGTGCCTTCTCCGGAGCCATTGAAAACACTGCATCCTTTACCTCCTTTTCATCTACAGGCAACAAAAGATTTTGACTCTGCTCCTCAGTGATACTTTGGAACTTTACTCGAGCAGATATTTGCTCCCAGATTCTGTTGAGTTAAATATGTTCTCAAAGTACCGAGTTATAATCAACTGGATTTCTTCATCTGCATCTTGCCACACTCCTTGTTCATCCTTCAATCTCGTAATTTTATTACGTTCCTTTCTCGTGGAAGCGTACTTATGAAAGAAACGAGTATTTTTATCTCCATCCCATAACCAAAACTGTTTTGCCCGTTGGCTCCAGTACGTTTCTTGCTTTGCCAACAACTTAAGATATCTCCATCTAACTTCCCCATATCTACTAACTCCTGTTGCATCTCTCCTCAAACGAAGCAGCTGCATCTCTCTTCGACATGCATTTAACTTCTTTTTAAGGTCTTTAATCAGCCCCCCACCCCATTCCTCCAACCTGATACTACAACGGCCCATTTTATCAAAAATGTCACTTGACTCAGTGTCACACCAGCAATCTTTAATAATATTATAACATTCCTTCTCTTTAATCCACATGTTCTCAAAATGAAATCTCCTCCCCTTTGGCACATACACTTTCTTATTCAGCTGCAAGAAAATTGGCAAATGATCTGACGTTGACATCTCATGAATAATGACCTCTGCATTCGGAAATAAATCACACCAATCCTTAGTTGCAAAACCCCTATCCAACCTCTCCTGCACCCATCTATCAGATCCCCTAGAACGTTCCCACGTAAATTTATCTCCATTAAAACCCAAATCAACTAGCCCACACTCCATGATTGTTTCTGAAAAACCATTCAACAACACACGAGGATGTCTTACTGGTCCTTGTTTTTCATCGTCTGTCATTAAATCATTGAAATCCCCAATGATGAACCATGGTAATCTCGACGCCCCAGCTAACTGCTTTAACATACCCCATGCCTCATAACGTCTCGATCTTTCTGGGAATCCGTAGTATCCTGTATACCTCCACCTCCCTACCTGCTCTTGCATCACTACAAAGTCAATATAATTTCGACTACTAGCAGTAATTGTAACCCTTCCTTCATGCTTCCACAATAGGGCTACACCACCTCCATGACCTTCTCCATCTACAGCAAAGCAACAAGCAAACCCCAACTGTTTTTGAATTTTTTGAATTTTATTACTTTTAACTAAAGTCTCACATAAGAAAATAATACTAGGCCGATAATACTTATTGATTTCCTTTAGAAATCTAACTGCTCGTGGGTTGGCCAGCCTACGACAGTTCCACGATAGAAGACTCATAATACTTGGCGGGCCTGGGCTACAGGACCCGCCATCTGCAAGTTTTTTGGCACATCTAACTGATTTTCCAACGATGTCACCCCATCCGTTCCTAATTTTCCTCCATCCAAAACGGCATCCACTCTTTTACGTTTAAAGTCTGTTAGCACCATATCAGTTTCCATATCTTTCTCTCCTAACTGCCTTGATCCTCTCTCCTGATCGACAACTGCTAAAATCAAATCCTGATTTTCCTGGATCCTAAAATCACGGGATTTAACCTGCACTCCCCCAACTTCTCCGCTAATCTCGCGTACAGTTCCATCCACCTCCATGAACCTTTCTTGCACCTGCTTCCCAGCATCCGTGGCGTTTTCTGAATTAAACGGTGTTTTTGACCCACTACCTCGAAGCCATTTTGCACCAGAATTGTTTTGGACATTCCGAGGTGAAGCTCGTAACCATGCTCCATAAGCCTTCTCCACCTGCTTATCCGGATTGGCGTACACAACACTACATTCCCTCTCAGAGTGTCCCATTATACCACATACAAAGCAAAAGGTTCCCAAGCGCTCATACTTGAAACTCAGCCAACTCCAACTATCCCCCTCCCTCTTAATTTTCAACCTACGCTTCAATGGCTTTTCAACATTTATCTCCACTCTGATACGAACAAACTGTCTCCATGTATTCTCAAACATTTTTGGATCTGACCGGATATATCTACCCACCGAATTTCCAATACTTTTCAAAATATTTTCAGATAAGAAGCCCCTTGGAATGTCATATACCTGCACCCATATTTCTGCATTTTGTAACTTCACCATGCTTGGATCCTCCGTAGGTGCCAACTCATGAAGAACTAACATTGCTTGCTCAAAACTCCATGGTCCCCCTTCGACAATTCTCTGCATATCCATTTTATGATACAGAACAAAAGAATAACGAGAATCCCCCAGATCGTGTACCTCCATCCCTTCTTTCGACCTCCACAGCGTAGCCATTACGTTCTGCATTGCCCTGAAATTGATATTCTTCTCAGTCAAGAACTTACCAATTAACACATACATTTGTTTTTGAACCACCACTTCATTTCCAGCAAACACCAAACCTTCTTCATTCTCATCATCAAGAACAAGCTTTGCATACATATCTTCTAAAGCCTCCTCAGATCTTGCCATTTCTTTTACGATTCAGAAGTTGCTAATGATTACAAACCAGAATGTTTAAAAAACATATAATAATGATAAGGACTTAAAAAGGCAATAACTGTTAAATTGACAGAGAGAAAAAACTGTCATACTGACAGACCTTAACCTATTTATTTTAAGATACCCCAAACATACTTTTATTTTGTTACCCTAAACTTAAGATCAGCCATCAATATAGCCAACAAAACATCAGTAACTTAAAAACGACGAGTTTCATTTGAAATCCCTTGAGTTATTTAAAAAACATTAAACTTGTACAACCCATTGCTAGTCGTTTCATGACCTTTAGTTGTTCATTTTTGATGTTAAATCACCAGTCCTAACTTATATAATTGTATTTTTTGCTAAGTTACAGGGTAAAGTAGTTTGTTTTTTTTCCCCGCTAAATGCCAAAGCAGTGCAGTGTAATTGAATTACCCCTATCACCGAATATCAATCAACTTTTCCATAAAATCAAGATGGGAGTTAATAGCAAAAGCTCTCCTTTCCCTACTCTCTCTCATCTAAGCCGCCTTCCTCTCTTTTTTTCTTCTTCATCTTCAGCCGGGGCTTCCACCGGATTTCCACCGGTGGAAAGCCCCACCCCTCTATTTATTTTCGTTTTCCTTGTTTAAAGTTTGGATTTCCCTAAAAAATCTTTCTTTTTTAGGAAAGATTTGGTTTGTTTTTCCGGATTTAAGCCATCGGAGCTCCGATTCTCTCTCTTTCCTGATTGCAAGTGGGTTCTCCTGTTATTGTGGCTCCAATTTTTCCAGCTTTAGGCGTTAATTTACATTCTCCAGGGCGTTTTTTTTCCTATTTTTGATTTTCGGATCTAAGGATTTGGTTTTGTGTTTTAGATCTATAGCAGATCTAAGTCTTATTTGAAATTGTAGTTTGGATTTTTAGCTTGTAATGTTTAAGTGCTTGGTTTTCTCTCCGTTATGTGGGAGTTTGTTTTTCTCTTCTGCTTGTGGGAGCGTGGATTTGGATTTAGTGATTCAAGCTATTTTGGTTCTACACTCATGGTCGAAGCTCAAACGGGTGTTGGGGATACAAATGTAAATATCTCCGTCAAAATTTTGCTTTTGGTCTCTTTTGGATGTTCGGCGATACAATTAGATTTGTTCTACTCGATATGATTTGTAGATGCCGTATGGCTTTAATTTATTGAATTTAATTCACTTGTTATTCAAAAAAAAAAACTTTTCCATAAAATTAATTAGCATCGAAACAAGAGAAGAGTAAAAGGGGCACAGCACAATTGTTAAAACAGTTTGAATATAAAAGCTAAAGGCATGAAACTATAATTATACTGAGCTAAAAAAATGTTGTACTCTTCATCTGAAATAATTCTACTAATACTATTTTGTAATCTCAATATAATGGAGTACACATATAATGAAATTAATGTATTACAACAACGTTAAAGGAGTTGGGGATAAGGCCTTTAGTACCTTCCCATTGAAGAAGAAGGTTGATCAAGAAGCCCTGATCCAATATAAACTGGATAGCTTCTAAAACCAAACCAAACCAAACATACCCAGTATATCCCGCACAGAGCAGGGTCTGGGGAGGGTGAGATGTACGCAGACCATGCCCCTACTTCTTACGGCAGGGAGGCTGTTTCCGTGAAGACCCCCAGCTTAGTGCACAATAGAAAAATAGTGTGTGATATTTACAAAGGCTTCATAAATTTTGGTACAGATCGCAGTCATACCTGAGCCCATGGCTTTGATCACATGGGACTTACCTACGTGGGGGTTGTCCACTCCGTTCTCGAAACACTCTGATCTAGGATGTCTCCTCGCACAGATCCCTGCGCCCATGGCTTTGGACACACTAAGATGACACCTGGCCAAGCTCCCTGCAACTGCAAAACCAGAAAACAAAAGACAAAATACAACATAACCAAGACAAAAAACAGGAAAAATAGAGAAAAGAGAACGAAAAGACGAACTTCTAAGATAAAGCTAACCGAGATAACCCAACCCTGAGGCTCTCAACAACAGAACCGCTCCCTAAAAGAGAATCCACCACTCTGATCTTGCGTCTCCACGCGCACCTATCAACGATCATGGTCTCATTTAAGTTTAAGGCCTTCAAATCCAACCTAAGCTGCTCTTCCCATGACCTCCTCGGTCTGCCTCTTCTCCTCACCCCATCAACCGAAAGACTCTCGACCCTCCTCACCGGGGCTTCAGCCAGCCTCCTACGGACGTGGCCGAACCATCTCAACCTCCCTTCCCTAACTTTCGCAGAAAAAGGCGCTACCTCAAGCTCGCTCCTAAAAACCACATTCGGGATTCTCTCTAACATCGTGTGCCCAGAAGACCACCGTAACATCCTCATTTCAGCCGCTTCCAACTTGCTCTCGAGGGCCTTCTTCGCCACCCAACACTCCGAACCATATAACATCGCAGGACGGATTGCCGCTCTATAGAATTTCCCTTTCAGCTTTAACGGGACTTTCTTGTCGCACATCACTCCTAACGCTGCCCTCCACCTTAGCCATCCAGCCTTGATACGATGTGTGACATCGGCTTCAATCTCACCTTCCTTCTGGATGATCGAACCCAAATACTTGAACTTATCCGTACGAGGGACGATCTGATCTTCAATCCTAACCTCCACCCCTTCCTCGTTGTCCTCACCACTGAAGTTACACCATAGATACTCGGTTTTTGACCGGCTAACACGCAAGCCTTGGGGCTCCAAAGTCGATCTCCATAACTCCAACCTCTCGTTCACCTCCCCCCTCGACTCCGCCACTAACACGATATCATCAGCGAAGAGCATGCACCAAGGGACGACATCTTGAATCCCTCGCGACATGACATCTAGGATAAGAGCGAAAAGAAGGGGACTGAGGGCCAACCCCTGGTGTAGCCCAATCTCAACAGGGAAAAAACGGGAGTCGCCAACTGGAGTACGGACACAGGAACTAGCTTGAGAGTACATGTCTTGAATCGCCCTAACGTACGGCGACGACACTCTACTCTCCTCAAGGCTCTTCCATATAGCTTCACGAGGGATGCTATCATAAGCCTTCTCAAGATCAATGAACACCATATGAAGGTCTTTGCGACGTTCCTTGAACTTCTCCATAAGGCGTCTAAAGAGATGAATGGCCTCGGTAGTCGATCTCCCAGGCATAAAACCAAATTGATTCTCTGAGATTTCAACTCCTCTTCTAATCCGACCTTCAACCACTCTCTCCCAAAGTTTCATAGTATGACTGAGTAATTTAATACCCCGATAGTTACTACAACTCTGAGCATCGCCTTTGTTCTTGAAAAAAGGGATCACAATACTACGCCTCCATTCATCTAGCATCTTATCGCCGAGGAGGAGAACATTGAACAGATCTGCTAGCCATTCTACGCCAACCTCACCAAGACAAAGCCACACCTCTAGCCATCTTTTGAAGAGCACCCTTGACTTCCTCCTTGCTAATACGCTCGCAGGGGCCGAAGGAACGCACAGACGAAAGGGAGACCTCTTGTTCCACACCGGCACCACTCCTCCTAGCCTCATTGAAAAGATTATGAAAATACGAACTCCACCTCTCTTTAATAGCATCTTCATTCACTAACACTTGGCCTGAATCATCCTTAACAAACTTAACAGAACCCAGGTCGCGTCGCCCTCTCTCCCTAGTTTTAGCTAGTTTAAAAATAGCGTTCGCTCCTTCCTTGGTGTCTAGGCGCTTGTACATCCCTTCATAGGCTTCACTTTTGGCTTTTGCCACAACCTCTTTTGCCTCTCGACGCGCCACCTTGTATGCTTCCATCTTCAGAATCCTCTCTGCCCCTGCACAACTCGACAAAAGCTCTTTAAAGAGCGCAAGTTTAGCCTTTACTTTCGTTTGAACCTCCTCGTTCCACCACCACGACTCCTTAAGGCCATTGAACTTTCCTGAGGAAACCCCCACCACCTTCTCGCCCACACACCGAATAGCCTTCGCCATGTTGGTCCACCTAAAGTTAGCATCTCCACCACTTGCAAAACAGCCTTCGTTGAATAGAGACTCCCTGAATTCAGCCGCCTTCTCGCCCTTCAAATTTTTCCACAGTATTCTAGGTCTAGACTCCCTCGTCCTACGAATAGCTCGACCCCCCATGGATAGATCCATGGCCAACAGACGGTGCTGGGAAGCACACGCCTCACTCCGGAACACCTTGCAATCCACGCATGCCCTAACATCACACCTGCGCATAAGTAGGTAATCGATTTGAGTGTTGTGCCCCCCACTACTAAAGGTGATGAGGTGCTCAGCCCTCTTCTGAAAAATAGAATTCACAATTACCAACTCCCGGGCAGTAGCAAACTCCAACAACGCGGCCCCGCCGACATTCCTGACCCCAAAGCCGAAACCCCCATGAGCGCTGGGATAACCATCTGCCCTCTCGCCAATGTGACCATTAAAATCGCCACCCAACACTAAAAGTTGGTCGTCAGGAATACTTCCGACCAACTCATCTAAACAGACCCAGAAAGCCTCCTTCTCCAAGTCGCCCAAACCGGCTTGAGGAGCATACGCACACACCACGTTCACCACCTTCTCCCCAACCACAACTCTGACAGCCATGATCCTATCGTTACATCTCTTCACTTCCACGACGTTGTCCTTTAGATCTTTCGCCAAAAGGATACCCACTCCGTTCCTCGAGTTGACAAGACCTGAGTACCACAATTTATACCCGTTCGCTTCTGCGCCCCCTTCCACCTAGTCTCTTGGATACAAGCCACATCCAGTCTTCGCTTCTTCAGCACATCCACTAACTCTAAAAATTTTCCCGTTAAGGTATCTAAATTCAAACTACCAACACGCAAAATACGCGACATCGTCAGAACAAACGAGCAAAAACACACCCAATATCCACCAAAAAAATAAATTAAAATAAAAATAAATTAAAATAAATAAAAATAGATCCGGTATCTCAACGCAAAACGATTAATCAAAAATGAGTTATTTCCAAGAAAATAAAGAGACATGTACAAACGGGCCAAGGAAAAGCTGAAAAGTTGAAACAGAGTAAGAAATTATGTGCTCCCTTTGATTGACTGCCTCCACACAATCTTCCTATGTTCTTTCTTCGCTTCACCAAAGTTTGCTGGATGTATATGACACAACGACGAACCCCTGCAAAACACTTACACAACAGACTTTTATAAAAAGATACAACACTACTCTATTAAATGCAGGGAAAAAAAAAACTATTAGAAGCAAGAGAGAGAAAGAGGGAGAGAGAGAGATGGGGAGAGGGTGAGAAAAATGGGTTAGAGATGAAGATGAGGTAAAACAATAAAAAAGATGTGGAAAAAACGAAGAGTTAGTGTGTATGTATGCTGTTTCCGGCGATCCGCCGGCCAAAAAGAATCAGGCGGAATAAGACCGTTGGGAGAGGAAGAGAGTGACCATGCATACATTTTAAACTGGATAGCTTCTCTGATCACCCAAATCCACCTCAACAATTGAGGATATGCTCAATTGCATTCAACTCGACCCAAATTGACACTTGTATAATAAGAAGGCCATTGGTATGATGTAGCTTCAACTTTCTGCCAGATTTTCCCTTCTAAAATAAACATAACAGATGATTTACACACATTGGTATGTAGCTTCAACTTTCTGCCAGATTTTCCCTTTTAAAATAAACATAACAGATGATTTACACATCAATGAGTGCATGAATATTACACATACTTATGGTTATAGTTTAACTCCATAATTTACACAGCAGCTTGATTCAGTTTCACTATAATACTTGCTCGAAAAACGTAACTCCAGACAACCCTCATATAGGATGCTAAACTATAATTTAAAGAAATTTGCATTTTTGAAATAAATATGAGAAATGCCTTCTGAAGAAGGACATAAATTTAAAAAAAAAAAAAAAAAACCGAGTTAATGATAGATAAACTTCTAGAACCAGAAAACCACCACCAGACTCCCATCACTACGAGAGCGAGGAGTTAGAGGAGAAAAAGATCATCTCCATCCTAAACGAATCAATTATATAACCCTTCCCAATAGGTTATTATCATTTCTAGAAATTACAGTATCTTCTTTATCATGTCCTTGGGCTTAAAGATGGAGCAATTTGTTGAAACACCTTAAGCCTCTTCTTCTCAACCTTCAGCTGAACCTTTCCTACTTCACCACTTTCAGTTTTCATGGCAAGCTTGCTCTCAGGTTCTTCATTTACAGAACCCAAAACTGCAGCAAGAATTGCGTCCTCAAAATCCTTGTTATCAGGTAACGCCAGCTCTTTCCACTTGTCACCTTTTGGAGAATTAGGCTGACTTTTAGTCTCCATCAGAGGAGGCTTCCACGATTGTCCAAACTTGTTACCTACAGTCAAGTTCAAATTAGCTGTACCACCATCAGCATTAGCCGACCTTGTTCTCTTAAGCCGATCCGTCATTAACTGGTTATTAGCAGGCGGTTGGGTGCCTACAAATGTTGATAAGAAAAATGGTTGTGCTGCAATGTTTAGTGAATTCCCAAAAGGAACAGTTGGTTTACCAAGCCCTTGAAGATTTGGCTGACTTGGTATGTTGTTGGAATTCACATTTTCATCAGCAAAATCATCTTTGAGCGGTTTAGCAGGAATAACAGATGGATTTGGAGCAACATTGAGTTCTCTACAAGGCTGAGGCTGCCAAATAGCAGAAGAACCCAAAAATGCATTGAACAGCTTACACTGTTCTACCCTGTCACCGCCCTTATTCATCATTTCGGACTCAAGGTCCCGGAGCATCTGTTGTGCTCTCTCATAGGCCTTAAGATGCGAATCAACACCTCTCTGCCCATCAGCTACCGCTGGCGGCTTCACTCTCCTGAGAGTCTCTTTAGCCTCAGTAATTCTTCCCTGTTTCATCAAACAAATCCCCAAATTGCACATCTTGTTACTGTCTGGTGCAATCACTAGAGCCCTTCTATAAGCATCCTCAGCTTCAGTGTAGTTGTTTTGTTGCATAAGTGCCCATCCCAAGTTACCCTGAAACATAAGAAGGTCATTTTACAATTGGATTCTTGCTAATATAAAATACATGAGCTTCTAGATGAAAATTTACCAGTAGTCTAGTGGCTTCTTGCTCCACAGAAACTTGGAATTTTTTGCCTTGAGATCGAGCTGTCTTTGTTCGCTTCCCATTAAAAGCCATTCCTTGTTGAATCAAGAACAATTTGCGCCTCAACAACCCGATTTGGTCATCCAATCTGCCACATCTCTGTACAATATTGAACATTCAATAAATTCCCATTAGGCCATGAAATCAATCACACACTCATCATAAATGTAAAAACTCAAACTTTCAATCTATCCAGTTAATAGTACCTTGTAAAGATCCAGTAAGATGTTGTCAAGAGACTCTTGGGATTGATCGGAACATCGGATTCTCAATGACTTAATGGCCTCGATGGCTTCCTCAGAGCGATTCTGTTGTTTCATAACAATAGCCATATCTTTCAAAGCACTATCCACTCTGTCTCCTGAATTGATTGCTGCCCAGAATAAAGGGATGGCTCTTTCTGGATCCTTGTCCACCAACTGATGCAAATTCATAACATATTATCCACTCTATCAACGACATAACTCAATCCCCGTAATATGTAACAATTCATCAAATGCATCATAACCCAAATAGATTATAAATCCCCATTTCACAAAATTAAAGATCACTAAATCATAAGCCCTAGGGATTAGTAACACCCAATAAAGGGATATAATAAGTAAAAAAATTAGAATTTTATACATTAAAATAAAATCAAGAATTTTCAGTTCACAAAATCGAAATCATCACTGATATTAAATTCGATAATCAAACTAATTAACGAAAATTATATGGGTAAAAATCAAAATCAAGAGTACCCAATATTAACAAATCAAGATTTACTTACGAGTAGCCCCAATTCAAAAAAATTAAGAATCACTAAAACACGAGACTGCCACGAATAATTTTATCATAGAACCAACCCAATACAACTCTGAGATAGATAGATTAATAGATATATAAATGTAAAGAGGCTTACTTGGACATTCTTGGCTCTGACATAAGGAGAATCACCAACAGGGACCTTATGAGCAACATGAAATGATTCGGAACGAGTTCTGGAGATCCCTAGAGGCTTAGCAGGTGAACAAGGAGCAGATTTGGTGGGTCTGAAACCAGGGGGAGCAGTCCACATTTCTTGCATCTTTTCGATTTTTTTCGATCTTCCCCAATCAATCAAAATCAAATGTTTAACAAGAAATGAAGAAGATTAGAGTGAATAACAGAGCGTTCGTGTGTTCATATATATATGTGGTAGTGTCTCTGTTTTTAAAAGTAATCGACCGTTGGAGATACTAGCCGTTACGTTATATTTTAGGTATGCATATTTGCACTTGACTGCTACAAACTTTCTCAAATTTTCATTTTATTTATCATATTACCACTGTATTTCAATTATTAAAAAAAAAAAAAAATTATGCCTAGATCTCCTGAATTGGCTTTTGGAAATAATCATAGGATCAGTTCAAAGTAGACCCGGCAATTCGTTCGTTTCGTATACTTTCGTGTCGTGTACTTTCGTGTTTCGTGTACGTAATGCTAAATCCAAAACCGACCCGTTAAGGATTCGTTTTGTTTCGTGTTCGTGTACCTTTATTTCGTGTACGTTTCGTGTCGTGTTTCGTGTAATTTTTGAATAAAAATAAAAATATTTAATATAAATTTTTTATTAGTCAAGTCTTAAGTCAATATGCCATAAGGAATGAAGTGTGCTTAAGTCTTGTGAAACTAAAATTTGAAACTATTTTGTATTTATCTTATGTAAAAATTATATATAAAATATCATTTTAAAATATGTATTCATATAATTTTAATAAAATTATTTAATTATTTATTTATTTCGTGTATTTTCGTTTCGTGTCGTGTACCCAAAGGTAAACCCAAAGCCGACACTAAATTCATCCGGGTAATTTCGTGTTCGTGTACTTTCGTGTTCGTGTACCGCAAAGATCAACCCAAACCCGTAATTTTCGTGTCGTTTTCGTGTCGTGTACGAAATTGCCGGCTCTAGTTCAAAGGCTGTAATAGTGTAATCTAATGTTTGATACTCCCTCCGTCCCACGTAATTTTTTATATTTGCGGATCAATTTTCGTCACGGATTTTAAGGTGTATTTTAAGGATAGTTCTATAACTTATTTTTGATATTTTCTTCTTTTTGTATAAAAATAGAACAATCATATTTTTATACAAAAAAAAGAAAATATTAAAAATAAGTTATAGAACTATAATTAAAATGCACCTTAAAATGCATGTCATATACGCAATTTTTTATGTAAAGAAATGGGTGGAACGGAGGGAGTATGTGCTATTAAAATACATATTTTTTTGGGCTTTTTTAAAAAATACGGTTGCATTGAAACCTGGTTTGCAACCTCATTTGAAACCAATTTTCATCAACAGTGACAGCGTTGCAATCTCATTTCGTATTGTTTCACACAGTAAAAAAGATTCTAAGTCACCACCATTTTTCATAATCTATACTTTTTAAATTTTTTTCAGAAAAAAGTCAATCGAAAAACACTCTATCAAATAAATATTTTAAACAATTTTATAAAGAGAATGAACAAAGTAGTGAGTAAACCTTTGTAATTTAATAGCTATGAATATCTAATATGTAGATATTTACAAGCAATAAAAAATATTATTAAGAGAAATTTAATAGATTAATTTCTCTTTATCACATTTATTTGTAGAAAAAATCAATTAATAAAGAATCCTAAATTTGTTTTTTTTAAAAATATTCAGATGCATAAAATATGGGGTGAAAAACTAAAATACCCACCAATTAATTCTCCGTGCCCAAAATACACACCGGCGGAAAGCTCCGCCCTTTTTACCCACGAACCACGCATTACACACATGCGTATAGGGTATGCGTAGCCTATACACGCATGGCAAGGATGCGTAGTCTTTACTATTTTTTTTACTAACAGGCCACGCATGATAAACATGCGTTGTCTTTATATTATTTTTCTTGAAAAAATGAACCACGCATAATCACTATGCGTATAGCTTGGTTTCATTTTCTTTTTTTTTTTTAAATTTTGATCTACGCATTATAGTAATGCGTGTACTTTAGAAAGTTTCCCTACAAGGTCAAAAGAAGTAGGGGTGGTTTTTACATTGTGTACGCAATTTAGTGATGTGTATAGCTTTTTTTTTTTGAAAAAAAATTAAAGAACACGCATAATGGACATGCGTGTTTAACCCTGAAAATGAATACGCAAGTCCAACATGCGTATTCAGCGGGTATTTTGGTTGATCCTTACCGCCTACAGGTATTTCGGGCAGTAGATTCTCAAAAATGGTGTATTTTGATCATTTTTTCTAAAATATGTGTGAAAAAAATTATACCTTTCGGTAAATCTTCCTCCAATGATGATAAATCAAGAAATTTATATAATTTTCTCGCATCGATAATTCTTTTAATACTTTTTCAATACGGACGAGATATTTTCGTAAAAATTTCTTTTGTCTCTTTAACTATGGTAAAATTAAATTCAGTTCACTCACTATAACATCTATCAATTGTGCGTCATTGAGCATGCTATTTTAAACCATTCGAAAAATGATGGATGCAGTTATGCCTAAATCTTGGCATAAGCCCTAAGCAGGCCTAATGGTCTGAAATAGTGGTACACAACTTATAATGGGCCTAAAGATGGAGATTGGGTCACCAAAGCCCACCACCAGGAGCTAGTCCAACATTCTACCAACACAATATTCTTTATGAATATCTGCGACCACGAGCCACAGGTCGAGTTCGATGAACAATCCCCAGTGTGGGATCGCACCTGCCTCATCTCTCTACAAGGTCCAGTGTGGCCTAGCGTATTCTTATTATGAAGGCTCATGATTAAGCCCAGCGAGGTCGCATGAGTAGATATGAAGGCTCATAGTTAAGCTCAGTGAGATCGCCTGAGTAGATATATGAAGGCTCGTAGTTAAGCCCAGTGTGGTCGCATGAGTGTAATTATCTCCATACTTGGGACCACCTCGCAAGATTAAGCCTAGTGAGGTCGCATGCGAGCCCCTCGTAAGCTTCTCCATTAGCCTCACAAGTGAGGTCTCGTGATTCTAGCATCATGTTAGCCATAGGTAACCTTTATAGGGTCATGGGTTATGAGCAGAATTAATGGACTATTAGCATCAGCCCAAAAATGAGTGGACTTGGGCCAAGATGGATCTCCAAAAAACCTAGCCCGTCTAGATAACTTCTTCACCAAGAACTAGGTATGGCTTGACTCCCTATAAATAGGCTACGTAGGCCTCTTGTTAGGATTGATTGACATTTGGCAGCAAGAGAGAATAAGCAGTTTTTCTCTAACATTCAACGAATCAACAAACAAGATCAGCCACAAAAAATCATCAATCTTCTTTCGTGTTCTTCGTGTTCTTAGCAGAATATCCGTATTTTGCTCCATGATTCCAGCAACCTCCATAAATATTGTTAAACCAATTTCTCCTTATAATATTTGGCGCTAGAAGGAGGGGAGTCATCATATTGGGAGAAGGATGACTAAGTCGAACAAGAAGAACAGAGGGAACAACAACGAAGAGACCCCGGGGTCTCACAAGACACCCAAAGGTGCTGCCCCTAGGAGCGATCTCCCTAGAAATGACCCCCAAAAAGATAATCGATTCCAGACTAGGAGCCAAGGTTTAGAACGACCCCCCTTTCCTCGTAGAGAGCGTGAGCGGTCGCATCGTAGCGATGAACGACCCCCTATCCTCTTAGAGAGCGTGAGCGGTCACATCATCGCGACGAACGACCCCCCTCTCCTCATCGAGAGCGCGAATGGTCCTATAAGTACAAACCTAACCCCCTGAATTGCAAAAAGAAGGATCGCAAGGAGGATCAAGAGGAGTCTAGTGCTCCCGAGAAGAACCACTCCACCATGACAGCACTGAAAAGGGACATGAAAAAAGTTGAAGATAAGGAGATCAAGGTTGGGGACTTCAACTTCGAGGAGCTGAAGAAGGCCTTTGATAAGATACTACTAAGACAAAGGAGAGATCGCAGCGTGAGGTCACCTCATCTGAGGGGAGGTCAGTAAGTGTCTTTGATCACATTGGAAATAAGTTAATGGAGCATGATCTCCACCTCAAACTCGAGAAGCTCACTGTTGACAAGAAGGATAAGCGATCCCATAGTAGAGGCCAAGGCAAGGGTTAAGGTTCTAAGTGACCCTCATCTCCTCGTCGAGATAGTGAGCGGTCCCATTGTCATCACAACAGACCCCCTTCTCCTCGTTGAGATCGTGAGCGGTCCCATCGTCGTAATGACAGACCCCCTTCTCCTCGTTGAGATCGTGAGCGGTCCCATTGTCGTCACGACAGACCCCCTTCTCCTCTTCGAGATCGTGAGCGGTCCCATCATCGTAATGATAAACCACCTTCTCCTCGTCAAGATCGTGAGCGGTCCCATTGTCGTCACGATAGACCCCCATCTCCTCGTCAAGATCGTGAGGCCCCCTATATGATGTGCTATCGAGATCAGTGAGATGTTTCTGTGTGAGATGCCTCCTTTTGAGATGCCCCTTCGTGGGATGCCTCTTAATGAGATGCCTCTGCGTGAGATGCCTCCTTGTGAGATGCCCCTTCGTGGGATGCCTCTTAATGAGATGCCTCTACGTGAGATGCCTCCTTGTGGGATGTCCCTTCGTGGGATGCCTCTTAATGAGATGCTTCTTGGTGAAATACCTCTACGTTGAGGAGATGGGGGACGCCCCCGATCCTTGGGGAGAGGGGGGACGCCCCCGATCCTTGGAGAGAGGGGGGACGCCCCCGATCCTTGGCTGCAATAGTGCACTCGGGGTCTGCTTGGAGAAACAAGAAATAAATAAAAAATGAAGTCAACTAAAATGGGTACCTCCAAATTGAACCACTTTGGCTCGCATTGTTTCAGCTTGCATGAGTGGAAAGATGAAATGAAAAGAATATCGTGTGCACAAACTACAAAGCTACAAAGTCAAAAATTGGACGGAAAAATATATGTACAAGTCGAGCGGGACCTGCATGGATGAAAAGGAATTGAAGAGCCAGAATTCGGGATTCATGTTAATTTAACAACGAGGCTACAATGAAGTAATAATAATACGTTGTGAGGAGTTCCTTCTTGTAGCAACTTACACGGAATACAAAATGAAAAGATATGTTTATTGAAGAAATGATAAAGGAAGCAATGCGAGGAGGAAGTCACACAATTTTATTCAAATACATAAGAAGTTTGGAGGTCGCCAAGTGGAGTGGTGATTATTTCTGTTATTACAACACAATGCAATGTATTTAGGCCTTGGAAGAAATTATTGCGTGGACTAAAAGGAAATAAAATAATGAAGGAATTGCTTGTGGCGTCCATAAAAAATCAGTTTGTGCTAGTTGAGGGTGTCAAAATACGATGTGGCTTATAGAACCACGAGCTAGAAAAGCAAGGGACCGCTTCATTGAAAAATGCAAGGCTGCTGCAAATAAAAATAAAAGATTAGCGAGGAGTCCTTGCGTATATCGTGAGGTGTGGCTAGGAGAACCACGAGGCGAGGTGGTTAAAGTTTAAAGGGATTGCGTGAAGATTATAAGAAAAAATACTACCAAGTAGATGAGAAGTTAGCTTCGTCAAAATAAAATATAATATAATAATAAATAAGGACCCACGCGAGGAGGAAGTACGAGGAGGAAGTCATCTAGAAAGGTTAACAAATTTTCTACGGGGCCCGTGCATTGGCTAAGAAAAAATCTACAAAAAACAATGCTACGAAGTCACAACAGGAGGTTTTATTGCGAGGCACTGCATGGCTGTAAAAAAAATATATGCGTGTGGTGATTGTCCTGAAGGAGTCAGGTATGAAGAGGAGGTTTTAAAATCAAAAAACAAGATCATGTACATGTGTTGCGTGAATTATATATATGGCATAGTAAAGTTAAAAGTGGCAGGGTCCACGTCAAAAGAAAATCAAAGAAAATTCAAGCAGAAAAAGTGCCAGTACAAGGCTAGGCCAAGAGTTGAGGAAAAACTAAAGATGTGGGACCCACGTTTATATATACAAAAATTTTCTACATACAAGGCAGGGAAATATTAAAGGTGGACCCGTGTGGTTTAAAAGCAAATCCATGTGAAGTCTAGTTCAAAAGTTAAATTTCCAAGGTCAATATTTGCAAGGTGAAAATACAAATACGTGGCATGCTCGTGTCTAAAAAAAAATTGCATGCAAGGTGAATTAGCGTGTACAAATTACGGGACAACGGAAAATTCAAAGGCTACTGGAAGAAGTTGCATGGTTCGTGAGGTACAAAATAAAAAGAAGACATGTACATAGAGAGGACCATATATATGCAAATATTAAAAGAAAAACAAGGCGAGAAGAGAAGAAACGCAAGGAGGCTGCATATGTGGGGAAAAAAATGTAGCGAGGTGGCCACTACGAGGAGACATGGGCTCGTGTTAAATTAAAAAAATTGAAAGCTGCCAAGCGAGGAGGCTTCCCAAAAAATCAAATAATTATTTTGATTTTAAATTAAGCCCTAAGCGGGAGTCCTCACAACATATGAAGCTGTAAGGAGTCCTCACAATATATGATGCTGTAAGGAGTCCTCTCAACATTTGGGATTGTAAGGAGTCCTCTCATTATATCAACAAGAGGTGAGGAGTCCTCTCATTATATCAACAAGAGGAGGCATCTCAACATATGAGGTTGTGAGGAGTCCTCTCAACATAAAGGTGATAAGTGGATTTCATATCCACTTAGAACGCTTCGTTTTAGCTTAAATTGATTAACTTGGTCTCAAGTATGTCGTGTTTTTGATGTCTTTGCATTGAGTTATGCAGGATTATAATCTAGATGCAGGGTTGGTGTTTTTCCTTGATTATATGGTAGAATTAAGTTTAAGCACTGAAGTAGGGCTGCACATGGGTAGGGTTGGGTCGGGTTTTTGTCAAATCCCGACCCAACCCAATTAGTTCGGTTTTATAAGAAATCAACCCATTAACTGAAAAAGAATTCTGCAACCCAACCCCGACCCAACCCAATTAGTTCGGTTTGGTTCGGGTTTGGTTGAGTTAAATTTACTAATCGGAAGAATTTTGTAGAAAATTTCGCACATTGTAGAAAATTCTGCACTTCGTAGAAAATGTTGCAGAATGTTGCTGAAAATGTTGCAGAATGTTGCAGAAGCCAGAAAGTGTTGCAGAATGTTGCAAAAAAATTAAATAGCAGAAAATTTATAGAATTTGTAGAAAATATGCCACAAATATACCAAATATGTATAAAATATGTAAAAATTCTGCATTTTATATAAACGGGTTGGGTTGGGTTGGGTTGGGTAAGGGTTAAAATTTGTTAAACCCTTACCCAACCCAATTAGTTCGGGTTTTTAAAAAAATAACCCGTTTAACCCATGATTTTGGACGGTTCGGTTTGATCGGTTAAAAATAGGGTCGGTTTGGGTCGGTTTGGTCAGTTTTTAGAACCCATGTGCAGCCCTACATTGAAGAATGTGAAGTGGCAAAAGAAATGGAAGAGAAAACGGAGAAAACAAGCAAAATTCAGAAAAATCAACAAATCGGCAGGAGGTAGAGGCGCGACTCCGCGTTCGAGGCGCGACTCCGCGTTCGAGGCGCGCAGGTGCGCGAGGAAGAGTCCCAGGGCGCGGGTGCGCGGTCTCGTCCTGTAGAAAAATCCTGATTCAACTTTAAATCGAATTTTTAAGGAATTTCTTGTTGTCCAAGACTCCGGGGACCTATATAAACATAATCCCTCATCATAAAATGAACGAATACTTAACAACACACACAGAGAGAGCCGAGAGACGGAGATTCAGATTTGGAGAAGGATTCCTACGCTCGTGACAAGCAATGGAGATCTAGATCTACTTTTTGTTTTCTTCTTTAGGCGATACTCTTGGATGTTTTTGGGATTTGTTTTCTAAACCTTATTACTCTAGCACTATTATTTTTATTCAGATCTTGTTTATTATCATGTTATCTCTAGATCCCATGATGATGAGCCGTTCGATTATGAACTAATCGTTGTCATAAGATTCTAACGGATTTATTTATGTAGTTAAGTAGTTTGATTGCTATAAAGATTCGTGTGTGATGAATTATTGATATCCTTGTATGGTTGTGCTTAATGTTTTTATATGCGTAGCTGTTCGCACTTATTCACGCAAGAGAACGTGGTCAACAAGTAATATAGAGTAAATAGAATTCGTTCCCACAGAGACTCAAATTGTTCGTTATGTTCACTTATGCACCAGCTTATGATTTACACTCACTGCTAAGACAATCACAATTTTGGTTTGATTTAACTATTGTTTAATTACCAACTAAGCCAATTACGAGAAAATAACTTAACTTTTAACTTTATAATAAACAAACATGGGATTTCAATTTCAATTACTACTTCATCTAGAATCTTATGCTCTTTAGCCTAGCATGTGATAGAGTTGATTACTGATTAGATGCATTAAACTGATACACACCAACTTTCGTTGTGCATATACCATCCTACTGATCATCCACAATTGATAGAAGTCACGTAGTCACCAAATATGTGTAGTCCCTATATGTCTATAGCAATTGAACACATACCGGTTGAGAATCAAGCACCCATTAAACCACATAGTCGATGCAAGACGGTTAGAATCACATCACAAATTAATACATGTTTTTCACATGCAAAAACCTATGCTAGCATGAATTGTTCTAAACCCTAGATCCACTTTCGCATTCACTAGGATTAAACAAACAATTACAAGTGTTCGCGACGCACTTATAACGAATAAGCATAAACATACTAGGCAAACAATACGTTCAATCACACACCAAGGCATAAAAACACTCAATTACTAGAATCCATAGCAAAATCCATTAAAACCCCATGATAACGAATTAGCCCATAATTGACCTAATTGTCATCATGGGTTCTATTGAAAACATAACTCTAAAATAAACAAGTAAAAATAGAGAAGAAGAATAAGGTTTAGAATTAATCCCCACAATAGAAGAGTACAAAGGTTCCAAGAATAATCCTTGCTTGTCACTAGCTTGGAGAAATTCCTTATCTCCTTTTTCTCTCTTCCCAAGAACTAGGTTATAGTACGTAACGTATGTCTATTATGATTACAAGGGTTGGATGTTGATATAGGCTTTTTCCTACTCTTGCCCAATAAGAAAAATACCTTAAATACAACTAGAATTCGATTTTTATGTCAAAAAACACTTAAAATACAATTTCAGATCGAATAAGGGCAAAACTGGAAAATCAGCACGACCCCGAGCACTTTGCTCCAAACTGGCGCAGTTTGCTCAAGCAAAATCTGCCCCCTGGCGCAGTCTGCCTGAAATTGGCGCAGTCTGCGCCGTGCCATTCTGCTGGAAATTTGATTTTGCTTCAAACTTCAAGAAAATTCCCCAGGCTTCGCGTGGACAGCTTACGGGCCTCAAACGGACTTATAGAACTCCAGATATGGCCAAAACAGTGAAGACTGCGCAACCATCCGAATTTTACACAATTTGCTCCTTTCTCCTCCGTTTCTTTTGTATTAGCTAACATCCTCAATACCATGACACATGTAACTCCTTGGTAGCATAACACAAGTGTCCAATCTTCATTCCAATGCTTAATTCCACTCTAATAACGATTAGAAACACCAACACTAACCGATAGCTACAACCCTGCACAACTACACAAAACACATCAAAAATACCACAAACTTGAGGCCAAAGCAATCAATTTAAGCCGATATAGAATGCTCCAAATGGATATAAACTCCACTTATCACACCCCCAAACTTAAACCGATGCTTGTCCTCAAGCATAAACAATTACAACTAACTAACTAACTAGTACCACTTCCGTAGGTGATCACGGTTGCATTTGGCATATGCAACAAGCCCTTTAAACCCCTAGGCAGCCCTAGTGGACGAGTAAGGTCTCGTGAGGGCCTATAGCGAATGTACCCACAAAATCCATTTACCCTAATGCAATGCAATGCATGAATGCAACTAATATGAATATGCAAGATCCCCTTCAAACTCACCAAAACCAACTAACAAGCAAATATCTCGACGAATGCAACAAATCCAAGCAGAGCTCGACTAAGTCCCCGTATACTAACAATACATGAACAGAAACGTGCGTGTGTGCAATGCTCATCAGAAATACCCCCAGAACTAGGTCAAAAATCATACATGCTTTCCGTCAAGACAATCACAGGTTTATAACTAGAATAGACTGTAGACACTCCATAACCTAGGAACACCTCCACCCTTATCCAAGGTAGACAGAAACTCATGCTTTATTACTATACTACGACACTACATATACAATACGCATGCTTATTTAACCGTGCAATGAATGAGACCCCAAAAGGCTTATACAATAATACCCATGTAGCGAGTGTTGGGTCAGTGGATCCCAGACTATAAAGCCTTAGGTCACTAGGACTAAGTCCCCTCAGACTTAATTACTCGAGTATTAAAGAGCTCACTCTGGTTAATTTTGCATTTAAATTATTTATATGACCCTTTTTTTTTTCTTTTTTCTTTTCTTTTTTTTTTTCGCAATCTGGAATGAGCCTTTCTCATTTCCAACCCTAGACTACTCATATAAATATGAGCTGGCTACTAGCCATTTGACGCCTAGCCTTTATTGACACATATTAACAACTAGCATGAAAATTCCTGGTTTCCCCCAAACTTAGACTTTAATGTTCCTACGCTATAAAGGGAATAACGAAAATTCTAAATATAAACAAGTGATTAAATCTCAAAACATCCCACAGGCATGACCCTAACCTAGCCCAAAAGCACCCCAATGAGACTGTGTAATAAATTTTGTTCCCGTAACATGCAAGTCAATTTCATAGAAACTATAAATCAGCCCTCTACTCATCATCATCACACCCAAATCAACATCCACCTATCAATCAGAATCAGCTCGTCCTAAGGGATCATGAAATATGCATGCCATGAAAATGCAACTAAATGAAAACTCACATGGTATACGAAAATAAAACAAAATGTCCTATATGAACACACGTAGATAATACGAACATAACAATCATGCATGAACTATCACTACTATGCAACATGATATCCTATATGACCACAAAATACAACAATACATACAACTACTATCCCCCAAATCACCCCAAACTTAAAAATTGCAATGTCCTCATTGAAGGTAAAATTAAAGGGTACAAGAGATACTCCCCTACTCGTCGGCATCTCCACCCTCCTCGGGTGGTGTGTCTGGTGGTGGATAGACGTGGAGGCTCCAACACAACTGTTGTTTTACACTCACTGCTAAGACAATCACAATATTGATTTGATTTAACTATTGATTAACTACCAACTAAGCCAATTACGAAGAAATAACTTAACTTTAACTTTATAATAAACAAACATGGGATTTCAATTTCATTTACTACTTCATCTAGAATCTTATGCCCTTTAGCCTAGCATGTGACAGAGTTGATTACTGATTAGATGCACTAAACTGATACACACCAACTTTCGTTGTGCATATACCATCCTACTGATCATCCACAATTGATAGAAGTCACGTAGTCACCAAATATGTGTAGTCCCTATATGTCTATAGCAATTGAACACATACCGGTTGAGAATCAAGCACCCATTAAACCACATAGTCGATGCAAGACGGTTAGAATCACATCACAAATTAATACATGTTTTTCACATGCAAAAACCTATGCTAGCATGAATTGTTCTAAACCCTAGATCCACTTTCGCATTCACTAGGATTAAACAAACAATTACAAGTGTTCGCGACGCACTTATAACGAATAAGCATAAACATACTAGGCAAACAATACGTTCAATCACACACCAAGGCATAAAAACACTCAATTACTAGAATCCATAGCAAAATCCATTAAAACCCCATGATAACGAATTAGCCCATAATTGACCTAATTGTCATCATGGGTTCTATTGAAAACATAACTCTAAAATAAACAAGTAAAAATAGAGAAGAAGAATAAGGTTTAGAATTAATCCCCACAATAGAAGAGTACAAAGGTTCCAAGAATAATCCTTGCTTGTCACTAGCTTGGAGAAATTCCTTATCTCCTTTTTCTCTCTTCCCAAGAACTAGGTTATAGTACGTAACGTATGTCTATTATGATTACAAGGGTTGGATGTTGATATAGGCTTTTTCCTACTCTTGCCCAATAAGAAAAATACCTTAAATACAACTAGAATTCGATTTTTATGTCAAAAAACACTTAAAATACAATTTCAGATCGAATAAGGGCAAAACTGGAAAATCAGCACGACCCCGAGCACTTTGCTCCAAACTGGCGCAGTTTGCTCAAGCAAAATCTGCCCCCTGGCGCAGTCTGCCTGAAATTGGCGCAGTCTGCGCCGTGCCATTCTGCTGGAAATTTGATTTTGCTTCAAACTTCAAGAAAATTCCCCAGGCTTCGCGTGGACAGCTTACGGGCCTCAAACGGACTTATAGAACTCCAGATATGGCCAAAACAGTGAAGACTGCGCAACCATCCGAATTTTACACAATTTGCTCCTTTCTCCTCCGTTTCTTTTGTATTAGCTAACATCCTCAATACCATGACACATGTAACTCCTTGGTAGCATAACACAAGTGTCCAATCTTCATTCCAATGCTTAATTCCACTCTAATAACGATTAGAAACACCAACACTAACCGATAGCTACAACCCTGCACAACTACACAAAACACATCAAAAATACCACAAACTTGAGGCCAAAGCAATCAATTTAAGCCGATATAGAATGCTCCAAATGGATATAAACTCCACTTATCAGTAGCTAACATCTAAATTGTTAATCTTTATTGAAGCGACAGTGGATATAAAGATTAGAACTTGCCATGCTAGCATAGGTTTATGAATGTTTTAATATCATGATTCGTAGCGTAATTTTAACCATCTTATGCTACCCTATGTGATCTCAATGGATAACTTGTGCTTAAACCGTTATGTTTTCAAATCTTATAGACATATAGGGTCTAAACATAATTGGTGTCTACCCAACTTCTATCTCTTTTGTGGATGTTTGAGTAGTTTGGTATTCGTATACTGACAGGTAGCCTATACTTGTTTCGTGTTGTCCGATCAGTTATCATAACCATCACATGCATTGATTAAAGGCATCAACTCTAGACGAAGTATTTAATGAAGTTAGGATCCCATGTTTTATCTCTTATAAGTAACTCAGTTTCAATCTCGTTAGTTTAATTAAGTCTTAGTTAGTTAAATTGTTCTTGTTAGTTAATTTAGATAATCAAAACCATCTTTGATATTTGTCTTAGCAGTGAATAATAATCATACATTGTTGCATAAGTTACATAATCTGAAATATACCAGTCTCTGTGGGAACGAACTCTACTTAATCTTATATTACCTGTGATCGCGTACGCTTGCGTGATTTTGTGTGAACAAGTTTTTGGCGCCGCTGCTAGGGACTCGGTGTTTATTTAAGTTTATGTGCTTGTCATCAGTGGTCGTTAAAGTTCACTGACTCGGATTATTTTCTTACTTAGTTTGCTTTGTTTGTTTGTTTCAGGTACTTGAGTGTGTATGCGAACACGTTTACAATCTCGTAAATTGGTAGAAGAAGAACTTGCAGCAACTAAAGAGATGGGAGAACCAGCAGCAGCATCTAAGGATTTGAAGGACTATTCTCAGCCGAAAATCAATGACATCCAATCTAGTATTGTCAGACCAGCCATTGCAGCTAACACTTTTGAAATCAAGCCTGGTATGATTCAGATGGTACAGAATTCAGTTCAGTTTGGGGGTGCTCCAACGGAAGATCCTAATATGCACATCCGGAACTTCATTGAGATCTGTGACACTTTCAAGTTCAATGGTGTGTCGGAAGATGATGTGAAATTGAGGCTGATAAGGCTAAGGGCTGGTTACACTCTTTACCAGCCGGTTCTATTACGACATGGGAGGATCTTGCTCAAAAATTTCTCACTAAATTCTTCCCCATGGCTAAAACAGCAGCAATCAGGAACGCTCTTACTCAATTTGCACAGCAATCTGGAGAATCTTTGTGTGAAGTTTGGGAGCGCTACAAGGAGATGCTTAGAAAGTGTCCTCATCATGGAATGCCTAATTGGATGGTGATCAACGGTTTTTATAATGGGCTGGGAGCACAATCTAGACCGTTGTTAGATGCAGCATCAGGTGGAGCTTTATGGGCAAAGAGTTATGAGGAAGCTTATGTGCTAATTAAGACGATGGCTGCTAATGAATATCAGAATCCAACTCAGCGATTATCACAAGGCAAAGTAGCAGGAATTCTGGAAGGGGATGCAGCTACAGCTATAACAGCTCAGTTGAAGGCTTTGACTATGAAGGTGGATTCTCTGACTAATTATGGAGTTCATCAGGTTGCAAGTGTTTGTGAGCTTTGTGCGGGTGCACATGAGACGAATCAGTGTGCCATATCTAGTGAATCGGCACAGTTTGTGAGCAACTTTCAGCGACCTTTCTCAACCAGCTCCAGCCACTTATCATCCGAACAACAGAAATCATCCTAATTTCAGCTGGAGCAATAATCAAGGTGGTATGCAGCAACCTTATCAGCAGTTTCAGGGTCAGCAATATGGAGCTAAGTCATTCAATCCTTCAGGCTATCAGCAACAGTATGCTCCAAGGCAACAATTCCAACCTCCAGGATTTCAACAACAGCCTCATGCGAGTGCGGGGCAGTCTTCTACTGAAAAATCTGAATTGGAAGAATTGAGGTTGATGTGCAAAAGTCAAGCTGTCTCGCTAAAGATCTTGGAAAATCATATTGGTCAAATTGTTAATGCCTTGCTGAATAGGCCACAAGGAACTCTTCCTAGTGACACGGAGGCTAATTCAGGCAAGAAAGTTGTCCATGAACAGGTGAAAGCAGTAACTTTGAGATCTGGAAAAGTTACAACCGATCAGAATTCAGCAGCCAAGAAAGATGAAGAAGTTCAGAATCAGCAAGTTGAAAAATCTGTAGGGCTAGAAATTTAAAAATCTAATTTGGCAGCTGATCACACTAGTACAAAACTGACCTATAGTGTCAGTCAAATAGGCCTATAGCGTCGGTCTTTTGGCGTAGTATTTGTAGGGGATGCTATAGGTTATGCCTATAGCGTTGGTTAAATTGGCGACGCTAAAAGTCTTATATGGCGTCGATTTTTTAAAGGACCGACGCTAAAAGTCTACTTTAGGCGTCGGTCATTTAAATGACCGACGCTAAAAGTCTGCTTTAGGCGTCGGTCACTTAAACAACCGACGCTAAATGTGTGCTTTAGGCGTCGGTCCTTTAAATAACCGACGCTAAAAGTGTGCTTTAGGCGTCGGTCACTTAAACAACCGACGCTAAAAGTGTGGTTTAAGGCGTCGGTCACTTAAACAACCGACGCTAAAAGTCAATTTTTTTAAATAAAAAAAATCAAAATTGCAATTTCAATAATCTACCACAATAATAAAACAATTACAATTATCGCATACCAACAAACATCACATTTATAATCCACCAATGTAACAAAAACCAATATACAATTACATCCACAAATGTAAATTTGATTATAAATACAATATAATTCTGATAAACAAACAACATTTTTCCTTATAGTTCACCATGTGGAGGCCTATTGTTGAATTAAACATGGACATTGGACATTCTTAATATCCAGGATCAGCACTGTAGTGCAAACTTCTTTTGTTTGTCCTTGATAACAATATGATCCTGATCTAAAAACAAGTGTAACACCCCCGGATCCGGGATCAGGGATCTGGTCGTTACGGTCTCAATATCCATCCACAAAACCAACATAATTTAAATTACAACCTTGTGACCCAAAACAACAACATAAAACACACCCATTATAGTCCCAGAGATGAAATCAGAGTAACCATCAATATTATTAATCACAAGTTTGAGTTCTTACAACCCAAAGAATTACAATTTTACCATTACATAATCTTTGCCATCCATTGGTATATGTCATATTATAAATACATTGATACTTGAAAGCCAATCATCTAGCCTACCACTAGCTCCTTAATCAACAGTGGCAGCTATGATCTCAGCGGTTAATCCTCCGACGGCTGTCACCTGCTTGCACCAAGTGTGCCTTGTGCGGCCATCAAATCTAACTGTTGTTGTGATATAAATAAATAACGCATGGGTGAGAAATAGCTCACCAAAAATAAAATTGAACAGTGATAATATATAACAGTTCAAAATATCTATGAAACCATATGCCATGCATTTACGGAAATGGTGCCAGTATAACTTAAAAGATGAAGTTACTAGGTAACTCAAAATATATATTCTGTGGAAATATCTTCTATGCAAAAGATAAGCAAGATATTCTCAATTATCATAAAAGAGGAACCTATAGGAAAAATATTTCAATTCCAGTTTCAACACTTTTTCACCCTGCCAACACCAACAGTGTTGCAGAAATTTCCCAATTTGGTAGATGAACTAATACGGGAGCATTGCTGCGCCAGGAGCCACAACATTTACGATGATCAGTCGCATGTTATGCTCCCCATCATTTGTTCTCTACATCTAGAAGGAAGCACCGACGGATCGCCCGCCCTCTGGAACCCCCCGGCCAACGGTTGGGCCAATGCTGGACCGGCACCACTCGACCACTTACGCGTCTCCTAGTTCGAATAACATCCATAAGTCTGAAACGTAAAGTTCGTCCTTCTTTCCCCAAGTATAGTACTTGTTGATAGGACTCCACAAAGTAGTCATATCTAATTGGAAAAGAAAATTCACCAATATTTCCCAAGCTGATGCTTGTTAATGGATATAAACTTGTTCCATCAATCTTACCCCTCGAACGTTGAGTGTAACACCCCCAAATCTGGGGTCAGGGATTTGGAGTAGTCACGATCCATTTATTCCTTGCCTTATCTGTATTACTCGCAATGTACATAATTCAACTGCTTGTGACCCCACAATATATATATCACACACACATACACAGGTTAGAGTCTCAGAAACGACACAATACAACAACTGCAGAATAAATAATTTTTATTACAATACCCAAATGTCTTTTGAATATGTCACTGATACAACTTCTAAGTAATGTTACATTACCAACTTAGCCTCCTGATGCTCACAATCCTCTCATACCATTCTTATCTATACATAGGATGAATACCAAAAGCTGCCGCCTGATTCGATTGGTCTGTACTACTCTCGGGATCCCTGCTAGAAAC
Organism: Kitagawia praeruptora; assembly: GCA_037693485.1. Taxonomy (NCBI): domain Eukaryota; kingdom Viridiplantae; phylum Streptophyta; class Magnoliopsida; order Apiales; family Apiaceae; genus Kitagawia; species Kitagawia praeruptora. Next base: position 90,439,639 of record CM075344.1, on the reverse strand, counting down.
TGATTATGGAAACGCCTTACGGGGTATGTGCGTCCCATTGGCATCCTGCTTTGCTGCTATATAATATAAATAAAACAATAGCAAGAGTGAGCGATAGCTCAGCAAGGTAATGAAAGTATGGCATAATTCTGCCTTTAATTTAAACCCAGAATAAAGCGGGTATAAGACAATAACTATCAAAATATCTTTTTACCGAAAGTATTTCCTTATCGAAATATATTCAAAAATAGTACCATGGTAGTACTTCAAATATCATTTTCATAATATCTCTGCAAACTTTTATTATTCATACTATGAACAAAGTTCTAGTATAATATAAAAGATGAAGTTACAAGGTAATTCAATATAACCTTTCCGTAAAATATCCGCTATATAAAATATAAGCAGAATATCAACATATAACTTAAAAGATGAAGTTATAAGGTGATTCAATATCAACAACCTCCTTATCACAACTCATGTTATGTAAGGTATCAACAGAGTCATAAAATATAAGATAAAAGATGAAGTTACAAGGTGATTTATTGTAACGTCAATTTTGAACACTTTTCAAACCCCTGCCAACCTGAAAGAAGTCTCTTCAATACGTGTTGCAGGAGCTACCCGTCAACCTGAAAGAAGTCTCTTCGATACGTGTTGCAGGAAATATCCAAATTTGGATGATGAACTAATACTGGAGTATTGTCGCGCCAGATGACACCACCTTACGATGATCAGTCGTAGGTTGTGCATCTTAAGATTTGTTTCTCTACATGTAGAAGGAAGAACATATGGACACCACCATACGCCGGATCTCCCTAGCCAACGGTTGGGCATAGTTGGGACCGACGCCACTCAGACCCTATTTCCAGGATGGACTGTCCCACAGCCTCTTATACCAGTTTTAATGACGGACTGTCCCACAGCCTCTTACACAAATACTCCTAGTTCGAGTAAATCCATGACTCTGAAACGTAAAGTTCGTCCCCCTTTCCCCAAGTATAATACTTGTTGATAGGACTCCACAAAGTAGTCGTATTTAATTGGAAAGGAAAATTCACCAATATTTCCCAAGCGGTTGCTTGTTAATGGATATCGACTTGTTCCATCAATCTTACCCCTCGAGTGATGAGGAGGTAACAAAAAAACACATTTTGATGAATAGCAACCAAATTGCGAGTGAAAAGAATGGTTTCAAAAGATTTATGACCGGGCAGTCAAACAAAATAAATAACAGTTCTCAAGTAAGGTTCCCTTATATTTTGGAAGTTTTGAGCGAGCATTTAAATCTTCTCATAAGATAGATTTAAATGGAGAATAAAGTTTTGGGAACCTCCCTTGATAAAAATAATCATAATAATGCTCAGAAATATTTTACATAATATATGAAGGTCAAAGATAATTTTTGAATAAGATACATCATTTTAAAACATTTAAAAGTATTAAATAAATATTCAAAGAATATTTATTAAATCATAAATATTTAAAGAACAATTTTAATAAAAAATATTGCTCATAGATAAACCTCGAATGAATATATAAAAAAATATTCACTAAATAAATAAATCTTTAAATAAATATTCAAAATAATATTCATCAAATAAATCAAACCTTAAATGAATATTCAAAATAATATTCATTTAATAAATAAAACTCTAAATGAATATTCGAAATAATTTTCATTTAATAAATAAAACTCTAAATGAATATTCAAAATAATATTCATTTAATAAATAAAACTCAAATGAATATTCAAAATAATATTCATTTAATAAATAATGGAAAAATATTTATCTAATATCTTCCTCAGAAAATAGTCACAAGATATACAGAAATACCGACTCCCGGTCTATTTTTAAAGAATGAAAATCATATGCCCTTCACTAAGGGTCTTAGCAAAACATCCGGCTTATAACTAATATCTCATATCTAGCTTATAAGCCAATTACCAAATCGTAATCAAGTATCACAATATACTTTCGAAAACAGTTATGCCTTCTGATGACATATTCAACAGAAATAATATTCATATAGTATTTCTCGACTGAGCTAATACTCAAATAACATTCCTCGGAAGATATAATAAATAATTACAATTCCCCGAATGATATCATGTTCAAATAACAATTCTCGAATGGTTTCCAAGTAATTAATACTTTATGGAATATAATTAATGTTTATAAATAACATTACTCAAAATAAACAATAATCTGCCGCTGGAATCCCTCCGGGTTTCCACGACTATCTCTATATCACAAAATACCGACTCCCAATTTAGAATCGAAAACCATGAATATGCTCTTATATCTAGAGCTACAAGGTACACCGGTTTATAACTACTTAACTTGAAAGTTCGTATATACACCAAAAGTCAACTCAATCATAACATGATATATCATTTATCGTAAAATCACTATAACACTATATTTAGCAAAAGCAGTATTATACAACAATACTCAAAAGTACAAGTTTGGAAAACTTGCGTGGTACTCGAGATGTGGTAGGGGCTCATGACGATGTCAGACAATCTAGACAAAGTCAAATAAAAAAAACATATGATTAATCCCCTAGATAATCCACTTATAACTTAATGCTTAAACATGTAAGCGAATCACAATAAAAGCACTTAACGACTTAATATAGACTCGTACTAAGTCCACGTTACTCGTCAAATACTTAAGTCGCAAGTTTGGTTCGAAAACGATCCTCGAATCCAAGTTCTACTAAACCACTTATAGAATTGGTTTCGAAGTCACGTTCTTAGGGATTTTCACTTGCGCAACCTCGGCTTATGCATTTTTATAAAATTGGAAAATAATCTTTTTGACTCGAAACCTTCGCACATACCTTTCTAACTATCCTTAGCATTTTATCACAAAATTTCACATTTTAGTTCGACAATTAAGGGTTTCGAACTCATCGTCCAAGTGGTTATATTTTTGCGATAAAAGCTTTCGAACCGCTTTCACTAAAACTAGCATAACTCTTAAACCGTAAATCTTTTTAATGCGATTCTTGCGGCCATGTAAACTAGACAACCATATCTACACAAAAATATGCAGTGGTTAACCCTTAAACAATTTTATGGTCTCGGGCTTCAACAGTTAAAGAGGTTTACAAAAATCGGGCATTACGACGGCTCTAAATCGAATGTTTCCAAATTTTAACCAACTCAACCAAGCTTACAATCAATTCTCAAGACTCATATTCACTGTTCATCATCTATCTCAAGTTGTCAACTGACTTGGAGGCTAAAACCATGGTTTTCCATTTTTATAAAACTCATACAAGATCAATATGCAAGTCATCACTTAAAACCATAACAATGAAACTATAACTCAAAAACTCTCCAAAATCTCACAAACTTACAAGGCATGGAAGAGAGTTATACCTGCCTAGGAAGCTTAAAGATGCTAGTAAGGTCTCACAACACTTAAACCTTGCTTGGATGATCCATGGAAGGCCATAACATAAAGATAAAAACCATGGAAACAAGTTAGAACACGATTCATTACTATTCATCATCACTTTCACTAATTATTTGAAAATGGAAAAATCCTTGGATGGTTCTCAAATTTTTACCATACCTTGTCCTATAGAAGGGCTTTGTTTTAAGCTATAGATCACCATTGTTGGATGATTGGAAGTGACATTTTGAATTTGCTAAAAAGGAGCAGATTTTTTTTTAAGGAAAATGGTTTCTTGCTCTCTTTCTTTCTTTCACACCTTCCTTGACTTGTCAAACCACTTTATGAAGATATTATCTTGCTAGATCAGATGTATATGGCTGTGTTTATCACCTTGGGGTTTGTGCAAGGAGTATTGGATAAGCTTTGCTAATTGTTTTGTTTTGTTTTTTTTTTGAAATGATTTAAGTGTTTTAATCACTTAAATTCCTAATTGTTCTTGATTTAATCTTTGATTAAATCATTCAATCCACTTGATGTATTTCTCTTGATGATCATGTAGGATATTTAATCTTGTAAGGAACTCAATCCAAATTCCATAATTCGTTCGCTTTATCTTTTAATCTCGTTATAAAATTCTAGCAATTTCTAGAACGTTCGTTTCACTGTCTCAGTGGTTTTCGTTCTAAATTCTCAAATCATTATAATAAAATTATAAAATATTAAATCCTCAAATACTCAAATTTAGTATCTCCTTCTTGATAATAATGATATATAATTTACTGCCCGGTCAAATATTCCATAAAAATAAACTTTGGATTTTCTAAATTCCGATCGCCTTTACATACACTTATTTACTCCGTAGATCACTAATATGACTTCGAAATATCCATACCATGTCCCGTACATAGGTTGACATGAAAAGTTTCTTTCTTAGTCTACAAAACCACTATTCATCCATGAAAAACACTATTCACGCATGAAAACACTATTCACTGATGCACTTGATCTTAATAAGAAAAGTTTTAATTCTATCGAAAATTCGGGTTATCACAGTCTCCCCTCCTTAAAAGGATTCCATCCCGGAATCAGTTTAGGAATAGCTGGGGGTACTTTTCTCCCATTGCACTTTCTAATTCCCAGGTGGATTCTTCCACTTCTTGATTTTCCACAAATTTCTTATTAGCTTGACAACCTTGTCTCTTAGCACTTGCTCTTTTTTTTATCCATGATTTCCACAGGTTGTTATTTGTAAGTTAGACCAGGTTGTATATCTACCTGCTCGTACTCTATCATATGTCGGACATCTGTAGTATATTGACGTAGCATTGCCACATGAAACATGTTTTGAACCGGCTATAAGTTTTGGGGGTAAGGCTGGCTCGTATGCCACCTTCCGAACGCTTTTAAACTTCTCAGATGGTCCAACGAATCTTGGGCGCAACTTCCCTTCATTTACCAATCTCATTAATTTTTTCCATGGGGATACCTTTAGCATCACGAATCTCCAATCTCATATTCTCTATCTTGTTTGCACAGAAATACACCAACATAAACTTGCTTGTCATTCATCAACTTGCCATTTATCTTATCAATAGCAACACTATCTCTATCTTTGCGGGCTTAGGCCGCATACATTCTCTGTCTATACTGGGTTGTCACTAGCCGCATTCGATTAAGCTCTATTGTCTCTCTGGTCTGTTGAACTAGTTCTGGCCCCAACATCTTTCTCTTTCCACTTCCTCCCAGCATAAGGGAGAGCGACATCTTCTTCCATACAGGGCCTCGTAAGGTGGTAACCCTATACTGGCAAGGTACCTGCTGCTATAAGCAATCTCAACTAATGGTAAGTGGTTATCCCAACTTCCTTTTTCATGGTTGGCCACCGATAGCATTCTCTTGAATCTCTATACTTTTTGGTGGCGCCTAGTGCATAGAATATCTCGACTATGGGTCTCGTGTAAAATCTCACCCTTTAATTCCTGAACATTCGGAATCCATCCCTCTCTTTTTGACTAAGGGCATCGGCCACCACATTGGCATTCCCTGGATGGTAGTGTATCTCACAATCATAATCCTATATCAATCCTAGCCATTTTCTCTATCTCATGTTTAGCTTTTTTTTTGGGTGGATATATATATCTCCAGTTCTTGCGATCAATATAGATCTCACACTTTTCTCCATATATAGGACGTCTCGATATACTTAGGGCGGAAACTATCGCGGCTAACTCTAAACCAATTCATTAAATCCATAAAAGTTGCGGGTGCATTAGTCAATCCAAAATGACCTCATTGAAAACTCGGAGTGTCTACACCTAGTGCGAATCGCAGTTTTGGTATATCCTCTAGTTTACTTCCAACTGGTAATATCCAGTTCTTGAATAAGTTTGGAAAAATACACATCGTCCTTCAGCTAATCAAACAATCATCTATCATCTGCAAAGGGTACCTATTCTCAATGTTGAACTCGTTCAACCCTCGATGTTCGATGCACAATCTCGTGCTAACATCTTTCTTTCTCATAACAACATTGGGGCTCTCCACGGTGGTACACTAAGTCTTCTCATACCCTTGCCCCGTAATTCTTGTAGCTGAGTTGCTAATTCTTTCATTCCCACTGGGGCTAACAGGAGATGCAACACTATACTCTGAATACTTGGTATTCATTCTCATGTCATCCAAATTGATATCCGGTAGCTAATTAAAACCTTGCATAACCTCCTAAAACCACTATAATTTCCTTTATACTAGGTGTCTCCTTTCTCGGCATTAACCATAAGAGCTAATTAAGCTTCATATCTCCGACATAGTAATTTCTTAGTCTGAATTATATTCATTAATTTCTGAACCTGTCTCCATCCCTTAATTATTACTCTCTTTCTCTTACAATCAATTTGGCTTCATTGGGTGCCAACCAATCCATCCTTATTATAATATCAAATTCTCCCAACTTGAAAGGAATCAAATCTATTAAAAGTATCGACCTCATATCTCTAGTTCACAACCTGGATGTGCTAATTTCACGGGAAAATTTCTTGATTGACCATTTTTTTTCTTGCAATCACTCCGTTAGGATTCAACCTTAAGGTCTAATTGTCATGCACAATCTTGAGGTGCAAAGTGCTTAGCAGTTATGGAATAAAATGTTAATACCATCTTAGTTTAAGTAGAAGGGTACCTGCTATCGTGTCCGTATTTCTCACGGCACCTCGCAAGGTCATTTTGAAAGTCCTAGCAGGGGTTGCTTGTTGGAGATAGCCTTATTAACTCTAGGTATAGCTGATCCAGTAGATGGACATTCCTTAGCCGTGTGTCCAAGCTTTCCACAATCGATGCCTTTTGCACTAATGTAGCATAATCTGTTAATTCCAACATCGCCCTGTGATTCTGGATCCATTATTTCAGCCCTAATTGAAATCTACGACTCATTTCATATCTGTAATTACAAACTCCAGACAAACCTCGATTACTTAAAAAACTTGGCCTCATATTCTGCCACAATCATGGTTCCTTGTTTTAACTCTAGAACTTTTATTTCCATCTGGGTCTGCATATACTTCTGGAAAACATTTCTCTAAAAACAACAAGTTGAACCTCTCCCAAGTCACAACATCAGCTTATCTTGTGAAACCAGAGATAGTGTCCATTCGTAAACAACTCCTCCAAAATCTCAATTCAACTACAGGGTATCTATCTAACACCGTTGTCACTGGAGTTCTCGATACATCGCTATTCCTTTCACATATATATCTTGACCAACTTTCCATTATCATAATATCTTTGAGAGAAAAATAAACTAATCCATTGATATGTCATCGATATTCTATTCGTCTTAGGGATCCGCTCTTGTCATAGGCTATTTCGTTGCGAATCTAATTCCTATCAGCGAATTTTGACTTATTCGACCTGGTTGGCCTCCCCTTAGGATTCAATAAAGATAACAAGAATCATGGAGCTTTGAAAAGATAGCTTCCATATCAAGGAAAATGTCACACACTGGTGATTATAAGGTTATGAGTTTAAGGTAACCTTATTTGAGATGAGAGAATTTACTGAGAGATCAATATGATCATAAAAACTCAATGTTGTGTGTCTCAATCAAGACATTACTAAAGGTAATTAGCCTTCTTGTATTTCACAACTCACAAGTGACGGCGTCCCGTCAGACTTCTATCACACAGACAGATAGTCCTTGTGGCCCCTATAAATATAGGGTTGTTCATCTCAGTGGAAGTTGAGAAGTATGAAAGCAATTTAAGGTCAAATTATTAATTATCGTCTTTCGACAGATAATTCTCAAATGGACACCTTGGAAAAAAAAAGAAAAAGGAAAAAAATTGAACAGATTCCAAGGTGCGATTTACAAGAAAAGGATAGCCAGAAAGATACTGGTATTCAATAAGCAAGTGGTGAGGTATCACCATATGGTCATTCATTATTTGAAGAAAAGTGAAAGCTTGTATAACATCATTTGATAGGGCTTCGAAAACCTGAAAGTAGGTATCGTGACAGCCTCTAGTACAATTGAAATTGAATATGGTTTAACACAAGTGTTATAAAACAACTTTGAAGAGGGAGTATATCTTTTATCGAAATTCTCTCTAAGGAGATGCCAAGATAGATTATAGATTGGGGAGATTTTGCCAAGGTCTCCACGGATGCCTTTTTATGTCGGCTCCTCTAATGGATACTCATTCACTTCCAGAGCTTTTCTTTTCCTAGCATACCCTAAGGTGCTCGATACTTACGTCATTGCCACTCATAATAGTCACGAAAGATTCAACCATCGACATTTGCAATCGCAGAGAGTTCTACTCGACTAGGCGCAAGCATCTCAAGCAAGCGTTCTATTTTATAAGAACACTTTGATACCGGTGTCTCCCGTAGCAACGACGAATCCCACATGTCGAATAGGTGGTACTCTGGAAGGTCGTTAGAAACTACATGCTTAAACCCAATTACTATTATGACCGTCTTCATACCAAACATTCCTTTTTATCGTATCAATCCCGTGTGCTACATAAGCTTAACACTTGTGGCATAATAGCCTCCTTATTTAAGTCTTTCCCAGACTTTCTTAGTCCGTCTTGGTTCTTAAAATATATCTCGTCTTAGCGCACTCGTGTTACAATAACACTATACGTAGTACATACTTATAAAATCTTGCTCGAGATAATAAAAATTCCTCAATTCCGTAGTAACACCTTCCTTGGTGGAATCGCTGATTGTGGGGACTTAAACCCCATAGGTAAGGTAATGCCTCTATTAGTTATGGTAACTAAGTACCCTTAATCATACGTGAAAATTTGAACATCTTGGTTCTTATGCTTATGGGCAACTATAACCGACTACGAGTAACATGTTTCATTCAAGTCAAATCAATCCACTGATACTGGCTATACTGCCTATACCTCTTCTGCTTGGGAGACTCTACTCCACTCTCTTCGTCAAGTCTCTTGATGAATCATAAATGATTCGAAACTCTCGTCACTTATTTATCCTCTGAAGATTTGTCTGGTCCTTCTATAAGACCTCAAGTAACACCACATCTTTATCAATCGGCACATTCTCTACAAGATTCTTCCCTTGACCCACCATGGGGTCCTCCTCTAGATCCTCCTATGGATCCTTCTTTATCGGGTCTTCGTCCATCTCAAGGAGCGCATCATCAAATGCCTACTCGAAGGCCTCGGGGTCTGGTATCTCAGAATCCCATCCATCTATAACTCATATGAATCGAGGTTACTACCCATGAAGTCCTAAGTATGGGTTCCCAGAAGAAGTCCTCTCTCGGGCTTCATCTCAAACAGTCAGGGTCATGTCCTCTAACCCGACTACGAACTTGATTTGAACTCTAGTTATTATCATCATTCTTAAGGGTATTTTAAGACTCGATCTCCTATCATTTCTGAGGACTGTAACCTGACACTCTGATACCATTTTTGTAACACCCCCAAATCCGGGGTCAGGGATTTGGAGTTGTCACGATCCATTTATTCTTTGCCTTACCTGTATTACTCGCAATGTACATAATTCAACTGCTTGTGACCCCACAATATATATATCACACACACATACACAGGTTAGAGTCTCAGAAACGACACAATACAATAACTGCAGAATAAATAATTTTTATTACAATACCCAAATGTCTTTTGAATCTGTCACTGATACAACTTCGAAGTAATGTTACATTACCAACTTAGCCTCCTGATGCTCACAATCCTCTCATACCATTCATATCTATACCTAGGATGAATACCAAAAGCTGCCGCCTAATTCGATTGGTCTGTACTACTCTCGGGATCCCTGCTAGAAACTGATTATGGAAACGCCTTACGGGGTATGTGCCATCCCATTGGCATCCTGCTTTGCTGCTATATAATATATATAAAACAATAGCAAGAGTGAGCGATATCTCAGCAAGGTAATGAAAGTATGGCATAATTCTGCCTTTAATTTAAACCCAGAATAAAGCGGGTATAAGACAATAATTGTCAAAATATCTTTTTACCGAAAGTATTTCCTTATCGAAATATATTCATAAATAGTACCATAGTATTACTTCAAATATCATTTTCATAATATCTCTGCAAACTTTTATTATTCATACTATGAACAAAGTTCTAGTATAATATAAAAGATGAAGTTACAAGGTAATTCAATATAACCTTTCCGTAAAATATCCGCTATATAAAATATAAGCAGAATATCAACATATAACTTAAAAGATGAAGTTATAAGGTGATTCAATATCAACAACCTCCTTATCACAACTCATGTTATGTAAGGTATCAACATAGTCATAAAATATAAGATAAAAGATGAAGTTACAAGGTGATTTATTGTAACGTCAGTTTTGAACACTTTTCAAACCCCTGCCAACTTGAAAGAAGTCTCTTCAATACGTGTTGCAGAAGCTACCCATCAACCTGAAAGAAGTCTCTTCGATACGTGTTGCAGGAAATATCCAAATTTGGATGATGAACTAATACTAGAGTATTGTCGCGCCAGACGACACCACCTTACAATGATCAATCGTAGGTTGTGCATCTTAAGATTTGTTTCTCTACATGTAGAATGAAGAACATATGGACACCACCATACGCCGGATCTCCCTAGCCAACGGTTGGGCATAGTTAGGACCGGCGCCACTCAGACCCTATTTCCAGGATGGACTGTCCCACAGCCTCTTATACCAATTTTAATGACGGACTGTCCCACAGCCTCTTACACAAATACTCCTAGTTCGAGTAAATCCATTGTTAGTGTAGGTGCCCTAGAGGCAATACATTGTTTCTTAAATAGACCTTATGTCATTTGATTATTAAATAAATGTATTTATTATGACTTTAATTACTGCGATATATTTGTTAGCATAATAAATATCCTTAGAATCATGATACATATTGTATAGTTCAAGTACATGACTTGAACTTGAGATTATATAATATATCATATTCTTAAAGGTCCCTAGTTGATTATTATTATTATATACGGACAATAATAATAATATATATATATATAGACTAGTATGTTGTTTGACAGATAACCACATCTCATTGGTTATAAGTATGGAGATACTAAAGTCAATACATAGGTACATGTAGGAGTACATGGTACTGGACAGACCCAAAGTGAGATTCTTCATGTTTAATAAAGTCATAAGAATTACTCACAGTGGTATTGGTGTAATGATCCTTTGACTTGAGATCATTATATTTCTATACGAGGATTAATATACTTTGACTACATTAAAAGTTACCTTTGACCGGGTAATGATAAAAGTGGACATCGGGTATATTATGAGTCGTATAAGAAATATGAATGATAGATAAAGGATTTAACCCTCCTATAATTAGGAGAGATATTATTGGCCTCTTGATTGAGTGAGACTATAAAATGCATGGCCGTGCTCAAATAATGATTTGTTGTTAATAGTCTACTCATGGATCAAGTAAACCTGGATTAAATTATGAAGAGGATGACAATAAACATGTCTCGAGTTTAATCTATAATATTTGGTTAAAGGGATTATATTACACAGAAACATTAATCACGAAAGGTTTTATCGAATCACGATTTAATTATTATTTAATTGGGTAGCAATGATGTATTACTAGATGTCGTTCATTGTTTATAATTTTATTGGAGAATAAAATTATTGCCAATTAAATAATAACCTATAGGGTCACACACATAGAACATTTAAAGGAAGAATTAATTTAAATTATGAATTTAAATTAATTAATGATAAAGATGGATTTTATTATATTAATTAAGTGGGACTTAATTAAGCTATAATAAAATGCAAAGATATATGAGATATGTTTTTATGATATTAATAGTTGAGTATGACTTAATTATTATTTATTTAAATAATAGGATTTTATTCTATTATTTAATTAAATCATATATGGGCTAGGTTTTGACATGGGTTTTTTTGGCTTTACACTATCCTATATATAAAGATATGGGGTGAAGGATTTTGGACGTGAAAAACATAGAGAAGCCGCACAACCTAAAAACCTAGACCTATTTCTCATATTTTCATTAGAGGCTAGTACCTCTCTTCCGGACAAGATCGTGAGGGTTCTTGAAGGTGTTCGTGTGGATACCGTAGAGGGGACTTCGAAGAGGAGTGCTCAGTAATCGTGGGAGGCTTGCATCTCCATCGTTCTTTGTACGTAAAGCTTCGATAAGGTAAACGTTCTATCTACCATGATTATTCGATATATTATACATGGATCCGGGGCTTGGTTTCGATTTTATTTTACTGTTTCCGCTGCGTATTGATGATCGAAACCAACATCCATGACTCTGAAACGTAAAGTTCGTCCCCCTTTCCCCAAGTATAATACTTGTTGATAGGACTCCACAAAGTAGTCGTATCTAATTGGAAAGGAAAATTCACCAATATTTCCCAAGCGGTTGCTTGTTAATGGATATCGACTTGTTCCATCAATCTTACCCCTCGAGTGATGATGAGGTAACAAAAAAACACATTTTGATGAATAGCAACCAAATTGCGAGTGAAAAGAATGGTTTCAAAAGATTTATGATCGGGCAGTCAAACAAAATAAATAACAGTTCTCATAAGGTTCCCTTATATTTTGGAAGTTTTGAGCGAGCATTTAAATCTTCTCATAAGATAGATTTAAATGGAGAATAAAGTTTTGGGAACCTCCCTTGATAAAAATAATCATAATAATGCTCAGAAATATTTTACATAATATTTGAAGGTCAAAGATAATTTTTGAATAAGATACATCATTTTAAAACATTTTAAAAGTATTAAATAAATATTCAAAAAATATTTATAAAATCATAAATATTTAAAGAACAATTTTAATCAAAAATATTGCTCATAGATAACCCTCGAATGAATATATTAAAAAATATTCACTAAATAAATAAATCTTTAAATGAATATTCAAAATAATATTCATTAAATAAATCAAACCTTAAATGAATATTCAAAATAATATTCATTTAATAAATAAAACTCTAAATGAATATTCGAAATAATATTCATTTAATAAATAAAACTCTAAATGAATATTCAAAATAATATTCATTTAATAAATAAAACTCAAATGAATATTCAAAATAATATTCATTTAATAAATAATGGAAAAATATTTATCTAATATCTTCCTCAGAAAATAATCACAAGATATACAGAAATACCGACTCCCGGTCTATTTTTAAAGAATGAAAATCATATGCCCTTCATTAAGGGTCTTAGCAAAACATCCGGCTTATAACTAATATCTCATATCTAGCTTATAAGCCAATTACCAAATCGTAATCAAGTATCACAATATACTTTCGAAAACAGTTATGCCTTCCGATGACATATTCAACAAAAATAATATTCATATAGTATTTCTCGACTGAGCTAATACTCAAATAACATTCCTCGAAAGATATAGTAAATAATTACAATTCCTCGAATGATATCATATTCAAATAACAATCCTCGAATGGTTTCCAAGTAATTAATACTTTATGGAAAAATAATTAATGTTTATAAATAACATTACTCAAAATAAACAATAATCTGCCGCTGGAATCCCTCCGGGTTTCTACGACTATCTCTATATCACAAAATACCGACTCCCGGTTTAGAATCGAAAACCATGAATATGCTCTTATATCTAGAGCTACAAGGTACACCGGTTTATAACTACTTAACTTGAAAGTTCGTATATACACCAAAAGTCAACTCAATCATGACATGATATATCATTTATCGTAAAATCAGTATAACACTATATTTAGCAAAAGCAGTATTATACAATAATACTCAAAAGTAAGTGTCGAAAACTTGCCTGGTACTCGAGATGTGGTAGGGGCTCATGACGATGTCGGACAATCTAGACAAAGTCAAATAAAAAAAACATATGATTAATCCCCCAGATAATCCACTTATAACTTAATGCTTAAACACGTAAGCGAATCACAATCAATGCACTTAACGACTTAATATAGACTCGTACTAAGTCCACGTTACTCGTCAAATACTTAAGTCGCAAGTTTGGTTCGAAAACGATCCTCGAATCCAAGTTATACTAAACCACTTATAGAATTGGTTTCGGAGTCACGTTCTTAGGGATTTTCACTTGCGCAACCTCGGCTTATGCATTTTTATAAAATTGGAAAATAATCTTTTTGACTCGAAACCTTCGCACATACCTTTCTAACTATTCTTAGCATTGTATCACAAAATTTCACATTTTAGTTCGACATTTAAGGGTTTCAAACTCATCGTCCAAGTGGTTACATTTTTGCGATAAAATCTTTCGAACCGCTTTCACTAAAACTAGCATAACTCTTAAACCGTAAATCTTTTTAATGCGATTCTTGAGGCCATGTAAACTAGACAACCATATCTACACAAACATATGCAGTGGTTAACCCTTAAATAATTTTATGGTCTCGGGCTTCAACTGTTAAAGAGGTTTACAAAAATCGGGCATTACGACGGCTCTAAATCGAATGTTTCCAAATTTTAACCAACTCAACGAAGCTTATAATCAATTCTCAAGACTCATATTCACTTTTTATCATCTATCTCAAGTTGTCAACTGACTTGGAGGCTAAAACCATGGTTTTCCATTTTTATAAAACTCATACAAGATCAATATGCAAGTCATCACTTAAAACCATAACAATGAAACTATAACTCAAAAAGTCTCCAAAATCTCACAAACTTACAAGGCATGGAAGAGAGTTATACCTGCATAGGAAGCTTAAAGATGCTAGTAAGGTCTCACAACACTTAAACCTTGCTTGGATGATCCATGGAAGGCCATAACATAAAGATAAAAACCATGGAAACAAGTTAAAACACTATTCATTACTATTCATCATCACTTTCACTAATTATTAATTTGAAAATGGAAAAATCCTTGGATGGTTCTCAAATTTTTACCATACCTTGTCCTATAGAAGATTTTTACCATACCTTGGATGATTGGAAGTGACACTTTGAATTTGCTAAAAAGGAGCAGATTTTTTTCTAAGGAAAATGGTTTCTTGCTCTCTTTCTTTCTTTCACACCTTCCTTGACTTGTCAAACCACTTTATGAAGATATTATCTTGCTAGATCAGATGTATATGGCTGTGTTTATCACCTTGGGGTTTGTGCAAGGAGTATTGGATAAGCTTTGCTAATTGTTTTGTTTTTTTTTTGAAATGATTTAAGTGTTTTAATCACTTAAATTCCTAATTGTTCTTGATTTAATCTTTGATTAAATCATTCAATCCACTTGATGTATTTCTCTTGATGATCATGTAGGATATTTAATCTTGTAAGGAACTCAATCCAAATTCCATAATTTATTCGCTTTATCTTTTAATCTCGTTATAAAATTCTAGCAATTTCTAGAACGTTCGTTTCACTGTCTCAGTGGTTTTCGTTCTAAATTCTCAAATCATTATAATAAAATTCTAAAATATTAAATCCTCAAATCCTGAAATACTCAAATTTAATATCTCCTTCTTGATAATACTGATATATAATTCACTGTCCGGTCAAATATTCCATAAAAATAAACTTTGGATTTTCTAAATTCCGATCGCCTTTACATACACTTATTTACTCCGTAGATCACTAATATGACTTCGAAATATCCATACCATGTCCCGTACATAGGTTGACATGAAAAGTTTCTTTCTTAGTCTACAAAACCACTATTCATCCATGAAAACACTATTCACGCATGAAAACACTATTCACTGATGCACTTGATCTTAATAAGAAAAGTTTTAATTCTATCAAAAATTCGGGTTATCACATTGAGGAGGTAACCTGTAACACCCCAGTCCCACATCGAGGAGATTTGGGACTTCTGTTCAGTTTATAAGGCAAAGTACTACTACTAAGTGCACCAACAAATCATGATCTTTTGGGGGCCTGTGGTGGGCTTGTGGATTACCCAAGTTGGCTGCATTTGGGACAGTTTGCTTTGGCTTATTTCGGATTCAGAATCGGGATTTGACCCGATTTTCGAAAAAGACTCGGAATTTGACCCGGGTTGTCACATATGGTATCAGAGCCGACTCTCGAAAGCTTGACTCGTCAAGTTGCCGGAGGTGGGGACACGAAGGCTGGTGGTATTATCCCACAATGGCTAGGGAGGAACGATCTTGGACCTATGGGATATCCGTTCAGGCCTGACGAGGACGTCAGGAGTTTAAGTGGGGGAGTTTGTAACACCCCAGTCCCACATCGAGGAGATTTGGGACTTCTGTTCAGTTTATAAGGCAAAGTACTACTACTAAGTGCACCAACAAATCATGATCTTTTGGGGGCCTGTGGTGGGCTTGTGGATTACCCAAGTTGGCTGCATTTGGGACAGTTTGCTTTGGCTTATTTCGGATTCAGAATCGGGATTTGACCCGATTTTCGAAAAAGACTCGGAATTTGACCCGGGTTGTCACATATTATTGTAATATATAGAAATTTTGGATATTTAATATAATAATAATAATAATAATAATAATAATAATAATTAAAGAATTTGATTATAAATAGAATTGGGTTATTAATTGGGCCCTATATATACATATTATGCGTGTCTAAACACCCTAGGAGAGGTTATTGTGGAGGAGAGCCGCAACAAAAGAGAAAAGAGGAAAAACGTACGATTCAACAATAACCCTTTTCAATCAATCAGGTTTGTTAATCAACTATGTATGCAAGTCTTGTTCATAAGGAGGTATTAAAGTAAATTGTTAATTTATATTACTAGACTATAATGTACATGCGAGGTAAAGATGAGTTAGTTTGTTGTCTTTTATATTAATATTATATTAAGTGTTATATTAGGTGTCTTTTGTGATGATTAAGTGTGGGATTGTTAAAATGTATAGGTTAAATTGTTAATAAATTATAATACATATGTATGTATGTTGTAAGTGATCATTATAATACATGGTTAATGACTTTAGGTTTTAAACTCACAAGTGGTTTTTCAAAATTTCAAAAATTTCAAAACCAGTGGATATGTAGTACCGACTACCCAGTACGGGATGTTATTATTTGTTTGATACAGGACAAACATTAAAGTATTATTTTAATTATAAAGTTTTAATAAATTGAAGGTATAATATGTTATATAAAATATTAGTCAATGTTAAGATTGTCCGTTAGTGTCCAAAATGGTACGGGTGGAATTAATAAATTAATCATAAATTATAATTTTGTATTTAGATCGGGGCCCGGGAGTTTAGCGAAATGTTTGCGGATTTCGTGGGTTTTTGAGATCGTTATTTTCGAGGTACGGATTCTCTCTCCTTTTATTCAGCGCTATTCTTAATTCTGAATTTTCATATCTAATTCGTTTTACCTTCAAATCTGTTTACTCTGTTTATATCTGATTTGACTATTTTGATTCTGAAAAATATTTTAAAAGAAATCTGTTTTGAAAAATATTTGAATACATGTTCTGCGATTTTTAAAAAGATTTTGTATTGAAATATCTGTTCAAAAATGCTTAAAATATCTGTTTGGAAATATTTGAAATTGTTGTTTTACGTGATTTAAAAGATTTTGTGAAATATTTATTTTGAACCCTTAGCGATATAGGGTATACCGAGTTAACCAGTTGTAGGGGTACTACAGCCATGTCATTGCGGCACCAGTGACATGACACTTCCGTGGCAGTGTGATTGGTCACGGTGTATCCTTCTGATAGCTCAGGTGGCGAGCTTTTGCGCATTTTGATATTTGTTTCAGGATACGTGGGTGCACCCAGATTTGATTTGATTTGTGATTTGATTTGGCGGTGACGTGTATATGCCGTACACGTTATCCGATTTGTTGCACACATTAGGTACCCTATGATGTGTGTATCTGTATCTGTTCTGTTCTGATCTCGGTATGAAATATCCTAACCCCTCGTTGCTTCAATCATGCATATTTTTAAAATAATTGTTTTATTATAAAATGTCAAATATACATAACTATTTTTTGTTTTATAAACTGTACTCCAAATCCGTACTGGGCGATTGGCTCATGCCGTATTCTTTTTCTGGCAGGTGCTTAGGGGGATCAGGGATTGTGTGATGGAGAGCTACCCTAATTCCAATGATAATGACTTATGAACTTCTAGCATTATTTAGACTATTTAATTATTATTTAGAGTTCATTTTTAGTGCTCTGTTTACAGGTTATGGATTATAAGTAATATCTCCTCCCATTTTATGAAGGGGGTGTTACAAAGATGGTATCAGAGCTTAGGTTCCTTCTTGTAGAAAACCTATTTAGGTTGACCTGTGAGTTTGGGTAGACATTAGGATGGGTTCAATGTTTTAAAAAAAATTCAGTTTTGTTCATTAGTGAACTATTTTACTTTTATGCTATTTTTTTTAAACTACTTTGGTCCATCTCTTTGTTGAGAACTTTATTCAAATATGTTTATACACGGATTTTTTTTGTAGGAGTGAATTTTGTTTTTTTTTGTTATTCGAATAGGGTTCTACTCGGTCTATCATTTCTTTGTCATCAATTCAGTACCTTTGAGTTTTGTCCATGTTAGTGAGTCGTTTTACATTTTTAGAGGTCCTAAAATGAATGTTACTAATTTTGAGTATCAAGAGTGTTAGATAATTGTAAGGTGTGTTGCATTTGAGGATGATGCGTTATTTATCAATCGTTTAAGTATAGTTTGGTTAAGTATAATTTGTGCAACAATTGGTTTGTAAGGAAAACAAATGATCTTTGAAGACACGAACATATTAGAATCTATTTAATAGCAGCCTTAACTCATTGGAGTCTTGAAAATTTTGTTAGTTTTACTAGAGATAAAAGCTTTAGATAAGAATTATGCTAATTTTAAATTTTACTTGAGAATAAGATGATATTAGTATATATTGTAATTCTGTAAATCATTTGTAGGTGTGTGAGGTGTGGGTTGACTTTCATGTAGTTTGTTAGTATATGTGATAATTAATATCTCTTGATCTTCTTACTAATTTTTGTAAATTATTTTAAATTTTGATTAAAATTTCTATTTATTTCGTGTTTATGAGTCATTCTTACATTTTGAATTATCGATAGAAAAAGGTCTATTATGCACTTTTGTTTACCTATTCCAATTAAGTAAACTTTAAATCTTCTAGAATACGAATCTTTGGTAATTTTTTTATTTTATTTATCAATTTGTAATATTTCCGAATTTGTTGATTTTTATTATTTCCCATACTCATATATGTTTTAGTAGTTAACTTGTAAGATTATAATATGTTCACATTGTTTTGATAGCTAGCCTCCATTTCTTTTTACTAAAAGAAAAGTTTTTCTCAATATTATTTAAATTATGCCTAAAACACTCATTCTAAAATTTCATAGTTTAATTATTTTATTTTGGGGACGCTCAAAATAAATAATTAAATGAAATGGTATTATTAATTTTAGGGATGCCTGAAATTAATAATTCAGTAAAAGAATGTAAGTGTTATGTATTCTAAGAATTTTTATTTTTAAAAAAATAAGGATCAAGGTATTTCGAATTATTTGTATTGTATGTTATCTAGCGACCGTCATTTGGCATCCCAAATAGGTTTTAAAAATATATAAATCTTTTTAAGTTTCAATTTTATTTTTTTTTCTTTACTAGTATCAAGAATTATTCAAATACTAATAATTTTAGTTTAATATGCCTTAATAGTCGAATACTTTTCTGACTATGCAAATGGATGACTTTCTTTAATGTTCGAATTATATGTATCTAATAAAATGTGGGATTGTAATAATTTAACAAGTTCAGTAGGACTTAGATGGAATTAGGTTATTTATTATAATATATGATATATGCAAGTTATTTAATATTCAATGTTGTACTCTAGATATAATTTGTTTGGAACTACTAATTTTTATTTTTCTTGTATATTTGTTTCATATAAGATACTTGTACATGTGATCCATATAGTTTATACGTGTTGACTATTTTAAGTTGAGTTAAATATTATTTATATTTTATTTACAATATTTATATATGATAATTTAATTTATTTCAGTTTGGATATATTTTGTTATGACCGTATCTCATAATCTGGACACAGGGATAGTGAATATGTAGAGACACATATGTTGTTAGTTTTGATAATTAAAATAAATTAATATCATTAGTGAACCTTAAATTAGGAGTTGTATTGTGTATTTAGTCGCACTAGTCATTAGGAGAGAAACAGGAGAAACAAAAACAGACGTGAGGGAGAGTGGAGAAAGAACAAGAAGGATCATATATGTTTCATCATTTTAGCCTGGAGTGGAGAAAGAACAAGAAGGATCATATATGTTTCATCATTTTAGCCTGGTACATGGGAAGTTACATCATGTAATTATGTAATTATGTGTTATGTCTAATTGATGAATTTAATTATTTTCTAGCCTATTATTTGTTAGTTGTGTTATGGTTTTATTATTTGTTAGTTGTGTTATGGTTTTAATTCGATTAATTGTGATTTAATTTACATTTTAAATTGATTGATCAAATGAAAATTTTTCAACATAATGTTAGAAATGGTATATGTATATGAGATTTTTTTTGTACAAACGCGAAAATCAATATTGTCATATTTTATTTATATTTTTATTAAAATTAGTTTTAAAAAAAACAGTACGTTACTTTGTAAACATACATCGGTTACATGTCATCATTTGATTCACTTTTGACTAGTTCCGGAGTGGTTGTGCTAATTAATAATTTTTGTAATTGTTTATATTTGTTTATCAATATTTGCTTATTTGTATAATTATTTTATTAGTTTACAGTAATCAAAGGGATTTTTTTTTATTAGTTGTTTTACTAGTTGAGTGTGCTTATCTATTAGGGTTTGGGCAACCTTGATTGTCCGAGCTATTTTGTTCATATTATTTAATTAATATTTTGTGGACATTAGTTCATGTAATAGTTATACTATTATATGTTCAGTAATTTTTTTATAAAATTCGATGAATTTTGATTCTTGAAAATGTAATTTGTTTTTAGGGTGTGATATTTTTGGTGTAAAAAGGGACAACTTGGATTAAGATATGTTGGTCTTTTGATGTTACAAAGAGAGTTATGGAAGTTGTTTATAGAGTAGCAGTAGCAACACAATTATTTCATGTCCCTCTTGTCCCTGAATGTCTTGCATGTGTCAAATTTTAGGGGTTACAAGTACAATTATAGGGTATATTTATTGTGAAGGGGAAGTAAAAATTATTTTAATTTAAGAGGAACGAGTTTGGAGGAAGAATACTATTCCATTTGTTAAAGTTTTGTGGAAAAACCATTCTGAAAGAGAGGTTACATGGGAACTAAAAGAATCTATCCGTGAGAGATATCCGCATTTGTTCTATTCCAATACGAGTTTTAGTTTCGTTTGATTCCGAGGACGGAATCCTTTTTAAGGGGGTATATATTGTAATATATAGAAATTTTGGATATTTAATATAATAATAATAATAATAATAATAATAATAATAATAATAATAATAATAATTAAAGAATTTGATTATAAATAGAATTGGGTTATTAATTGGGCCCTATATATACATATTATGCGTGTCTAAACACCCTAGGAGAGGTTATTGTGGAGGAGAGCCGCAACAAAAGAGAAAAGAGGAAAAACGTACGATTCAACAATAACCCTTTTCAATCAATCAGGTTTGTTAATCAACTATGTATGCAAGTCTTGTTCATAAGGAGGTATTAAAGTAAATTGTTAATTTATATTACTAGACTATAATGTACATGCGAGGTAAAGATGAGTTAGTTTGTTGTCTTTTATATTAATATTATATTAAGTGTTATATTAGGTGTCTTTTGTGATGATTAAGTGTGGGATTGTTAAAATGTATAGGTTAAATTGTTAATAAATTATAATACATATGTATGTATGTTGTAAGTGATCATTATAATACATGGTTAATGACTTTAGGTTTTAAACTCACAAGTGGTTTTTCAAAATTTCAAAAATTTCAAAACCAGTGGATATGTAGTACCGACTACCCAGTACGGGATGTTATTATTTGTTTGATACAGGACAATCATTAAAGTATTATTTTAATTATAAAGTTTTAATAAATTGAAGGTATAATATGTTATATAAAATATTAGTCAATGTTAAGATTGTCCGTTAGTGTCCAAAATGGTACGGGTGGAATTAATAAATTAATCATAAATTATAATTTTGTATTTAGATCGGGGCCCGGGAGTTTAGCGAAATGTTTGCGGATTTCTTGGGTATTTGAGATCGTTATTTTCGAGGTACGGATTCTCTCTCCTTTTATTCAGCGCTATTCTTAATTCTGAATTTTTATATCTAATTCGTTTTACCTTCAAATCTGTTTACTCTGTTTATATCTGATTTGACTATTTTGATTCTGAAAAATATTTTAAAAGAAATCTGTTTTGAAAAATATTTGAATACATGTTCTGCGATTTTTAAAAAGATTTTGTATTGAAATATCTGTTCAAAAATGCTTAAAATATCTGTTTGGAAATATTTGAAATAGTTGTTTTACGTGATTTAAAAGATTTTGTGAAATATTTATTTTGAACCCTTAGCGATATAGGGTATACCGAGTTAACCAGTTGTAGGGGTACTACAGCCATGTCATTGCGGCACCAGTGACATGACACTTCCGTGGCAGTGTGATTGGTCACGGTGTATCCTTCTGATAGCTCAGGTGGCGAGCTTTTGCGCATTTTGATATTTGTTTCAGGATACGTGGGTGCACCCAGATTTGATTTGATTTGTGATTTGATTTGGCGGTGACGTGTATATGCCGTACACGTTATCCGATTTGTTGCACACATTAGGTACCCTATGATGTGTGTATCTGTATCTGTTCTGTTCTGATCTCGGTATGAAATATCCTAACCCCTCGTTGCTTCAATCATGCATATTTTTAAAATAATTGTTTTATTATAAAATGTCAAATATACATAACTATTTTTTGTTTTATAAACTGTACTCCAAATCCGTACTGGGCGATTGGCTCATGCCGTATTCTTTTTCTGGCAGGTGCTTAGGGGGATTAGGGATTGTGTGATGGAGAGCTACCCTAATTCCAATGATAATGACTTATGAACTTCTAGCATTATTTAGACTATTTAATTATTATTTAGAGTTCATTTTTAGTGCTCTGTTTACAGGTTATGGATTATAAGTAATATCTCCTCCCATTTTATGAAGGGGGTGTTACATAACCAAAAAGATTCATATCGATGTTTGAAAGAGTCAAGATGTGAGTGACAAGATAGTTTAGCAAGTATATGACCGGGCAGTCAAATAAATAGCAACTCTCAAGTGAGGTCCCCTTATGTGTTTTTGGAAGTTTGAGCGAGTATTTAAATCTTCTTATAAGATAGATTTAAATAAAAATAGAGTTTTGGGGACCTCCCCTTGATAAAAATAGTCATAAAAAGACTATTAAATATTTTACATAATATATGAAGGTGACAGATAATCTCTGAATAATATAAATCATTATAAAAGAATTTAAAAGAATTTAAATAAATATTCCAAGAATATTTATTAAACCAATAATAATTAAGGAATATGATTAAATCATAATATTGTTTGTAAGTAATCCTTGAATGAATATACAGAATTATTTACTAAATATATATTTTCTTAAATGAAAATTCAAAATAATATTCATTAATTAAATAAACTCAAATAAATATTTAAAATAATATTCACTAAATAAATCAAACCTTAAATGAATATTTGAAAATAATATTCATTTAATAAATAATATTCTAAATGAATATCCAAATAATATTCTTTTAGTAACCAAAACTTTAAAGGAATATTCGAAGTAATATTCCTTAAGTAAATAGAACTTCAAGTGAATATTTTAAAATAATATTCATCAAGTACATAAAATCTTAAATGAATATTTGGAAGTAATATTCATTTAATAAATAAAATTTTCAATGAACATCAAAGTAATTATTCAATAAATAACCAAACTCTAAACGAATATTCGAAACTAATATTCATTTAAATAATTAAAGCTCAAATGAATATTAAAATAATATTCGGTAAATAGATAAACTCGAATGAATATTCAAAATAATATTCATATATTACTTCTCGATTGAGATAATGTTCAAATAATATTCCTCGAATAATTTCCAAGTAATTAATACTTTATGGAAATATAAATAATGTTTATAATTAACATTTCTCAAAATGAATACTAATATGTCGCTGGAATCCCTCCGGGTTTCCACGACTATCTCTATATCTCAAAATACCGACTCCCGGTCTATATTTAAAGAATGAATATCATACGTCCTTCACTAAGGGTATTAACCAAACAATTCGGCTTATAACTGATAATTCATATCTAGTCTATAGGCCAATATCAATTCAGGGGAACAAATAATTCAATATTAACTTGAAAGTAGGCGTGCATGCTATGGCATATGTATAACAACAATCATATATATTATCACAACAACAGTTCCAAGGTATGGGAAACTTGCCTGGTAATCCTGTAGGGGTAGTGTGCCTCGGGTCAATCCGGTGATCTATCAATAGTCACAATATCCGAGGTTAATCACTTATAATTTGAAAGGCTAAGTATAACTTAACTTAGGCTAAACACGTTTTCAAATTATCTCCTTATGCACCCCTTTTTGTGTACTCTTATTAACACCGATACGATCCGACATTTGCTCATTATTAAAACATGTCATCATACTTATACTTGGTGTATACTTAAGTCGTATAAGTTCTAAGGTCAGTCGTTTACGAACCAAGATTATACCTCGAGATTTATCACCCGTTTTCTAAGTCATTTACCAAAGTCATAACCAAGTATGCTTCTAGGGTTTCGTTCGCGTTTAACCTTGATTCGAACATTTTTATAAAATCGGAAAACGATCTATTCGACATTTGGTTTTCTCTCACACCTTCCTTTTTACCTCTAATATTTAATTATCAGGATTCGCCACTGATTTCATAGTATTAAAGGAATCCAATTTCAGTTACAAACTTTCGTTTACGGTTTCGAACCACTTTTACGAGTTTAATCATAACTCCTAAACCGTAAGTCCATTTCATACGATCTTTATATCAAAACGAAGCTTATAACATAATCTAGCTTGTCATGGCAGAATACAAAGCTAAAAAGTGAGTTAAAGATACTTTGATGCATGGTTTCTTAAGGTTTAACGAAAATCGGGCATTACGACGGCTATAAATCGAATATTTCCAAACTTTCCAATAATCATAGTTTCCACTCCAAACAACATATACATGTTATTTAACCATTAACTATGGCCAAGCAATGCCTTTCTGTTCATCTAAACTATTTTATCCTTCACCAAAGCCCAATCATATTCATGCTTATAATCATGCTAACACCATAACTACTTACATCCATCAAGAACAAGCATATACTTAAAGTAAGAGCTAGGGTTTTGATGAGATATACCTTCCTTTGAGAGTGCTAGAGCCTTACTAAACCTTGATCTAGTCCTTGGGTGGCTTAAGCTAGTTTAGATCAAACAAAAGAAATCAAGAAATCAAAAGTTAGTTCTTGAAATCACTATTCACCCTCATCTTCAATGATTTATTTGAAAATGGAAAAAGTGGAGATTGAAGCTAAGATTTCTAGGCGATCACTTTTATGAAATATAGAACTCACCATAAAAATTTGGAGGTCAAACAATGGTTGGAAGCTTGATTTTGCTTCTTGAATTAAGCAAAAATTCGAAGTGCCTTTTCCAAGGGGAAAAACAGGGTGACTTCTCGAATTTATTTACCCATCCAAACGATCTTCAAAAATTATGAAATTAAATCCACAACTTCATCTTGATGTGTAGAAGCTCCGTGACGTTTTTCATGATTTTTAGATCAGTAGAACCAGGTGAAAAAAAATCGCCAAGACCCCTGCCCAGGAAATGCAAACTGCTGGAAATGGGAGAGAAAAGAGAGAAAAGGGTGGTTCGCTTGCTTTGTTCTCATCCAATGTGTATTATTGCTAGGCTAAGAAAATATCAAGGCCATAAAGCTACTTTATTAAAGGGATTATGTCATGGATGAGGCAATACAAGGGACAAGTGTTGAAATTTAGTGGTGAGATGATGAAATGAAGCTAAGTACTTGGTTTGATTTGCTAATTAGTGTGCTAGCTACTCTTGTAACTACTTGGTTACTTGGTCTTATCCTCTTGCACATGCATGTATCTTGATTCCCTGCTTGTTTCTTTGTCCGGTTATTGCTCCTTTAATTGATTGTTCAGAGGAATATCTCAAGGATTTCTAGTTAGGGTTTTACCGGAAACCTTCTTAATATTTCTACTATCATTCTCAATCCTCCTTTATAATTCTTGCATTTAAATTCCTTAAATCCTCTTAATAAATCCGTAAGTCTTTCAGTGTCCAGGGAAATCTCGGAGAAAATAAAAGTGCTATTTTTCTGAATCCGATATCGTTTACATACACTTATCTCGCCCCTGGATCATGAATACGAACTCAGAAATCTGTTCTGAATACTTCTATATAGCGTCGTCTAATAATATTCTTATTTCCACCAAAAACACTATTCACTCTTTATTCTCTTTTTATTCCTTATGTTTATAAAAATGTTCCCTAGCCAAATTACTGCACTTGCCTCACGCTCCTATTTTCCTTATTTATCTTACTCTCTTCTATCCAACAATAGCACCTTTTCCAAGATCTGTTAGGTTAGTCTTCTCCGATGGATTCTAGGACCTCGGATAATTCTGGTTCAATGGAATCAGATGCACTTGTCAATCTTATTGGCCATCATTACGCAGCTACTACCTTACCTGGTGTTACTTTGCAACTCCCAGTTCCTGTAAAGGACATTTCTTCTCTACGAGATGATAGTGGCACAATTGATGTATCTCCTGGTGCTTGACAGGGTTCTGTTCCCACACAGGAAGAATTTCACTCGGTCATCAATCCAGGTGCCATTCACAAGAAGTTGCAGAGTTTATTTAACAGGTTTCTATGGACTGGTGACAGCAATAAAAAAGGTGGGGCTAAGGTTGCTTGGGATCACTTATGTGTGCCTCAGTCGGAAGGTGGTCTTAACCTTAAAAACCCTAAGGACTGGAATAAGGCTCAAATTTTGCACCATCTATGTCGGGTTGTTAGATGTTCGAAGTCTATCTGGGTTCAATGGGTGTGGAATACTACCCTTAAACACAATCATTTTTGGACCATGGAAATTCCTACAGATTGCTCTTGGATTTGGAAGCGTATTTTAAAACTAAGACCCTTGGCTCGTTCCTTTTTGATTTTCAAAATAGGGAATGGCCAGGGGACTTCTCTGTGGTTCGATCCTTGGTGGAACAACACTTGCCTGGCTCGAAAAAACTCAGACTTAATCATTCGACAGTGTGGTTTGAATGCTCAATCTACGGTTCATTGTCTTTTATCTTCTGGGACTTGGATCTTGCCTAGGCCCACC
This sequence comes from Kitagawia praeruptora, assembly GCA_037693485.1. Lineage (NCBI taxonomy): Eukaryota > Viridiplantae > Streptophyta > Magnoliopsida > Apiales > Apiaceae > Kitagawia > Kitagawia praeruptora. The sequence goes on along the minus strand of CM075344.1, from coordinate 90,412,295 downwards.
CAACGTCTTCATCACATCAACCCTGGATTGCGTACCTGGTTAAATGAATTTGTTCCACCTGCTTTTGATCTTCACAAACATGACTCCGTCTTATGGACAAATATCAGCCTGCACAAGATTAAAATCTGGCACATCTGGGACTCTATTAGGACTCAACTTCCTGAGGTCCCCTGGCACTCGTTTGTTTGGCATAAGCTGAAGATTTTACGGTATGCTCATGTTGCCTGGTTGTTGTGTCTTGGCAGGCTGCCGACACTTCATAGGCTTGCATCCTTTGGAATTGTAACATCTCAGCAATGCTATCTATGTGTAGGAGGTGTTGAGACTCATGATCACCTCTTCTCCTCATGCCCTTATGCTTATTTCATTTTGAAGAAGCTCTCGGCTATTCTGCATATTACAGTGGTTGCTGGACCTTGGATGGAGGTTTTGAATGCTTGGGGCTCTATTACTGATAAACACCACAGAAGTTTAGCTCTGTTAGCTGCCCAGACTTTTTGTTACCACCTGTGGCGCGAAAGAAATGCAAGGGCTCATGACAACGGCTGTTTCGATCCTACGAGGCTGCTAACCGGAATTATGGTGGATGTGAAGACCAAATGTAATTCTTCAAGTTGGTTTAATAGTAGTACTCGCATAGATACATTTCGTACATGGTTTGATCTTTAGTTTGGTTTGTTTTGGGTTGTTCTGCCCTTAGTTGCTCTATTTTACTAATCTTTCCTGTCTTAGTTTTGATTGCTCTTAGATAGTCCGATCTATGTACCTCATAGAACAAGGGTAAATCCCTGTATACTTTTTCTTCTTTAATATATATACCAATTAGCAAAAAAAAATGTTCTTGTTCTCTTTCGGGCATTCCTCAACCCTTTTACGGAACCACTGGACTAACAACAGATATTGATTTGGATGACACAAGAATATCTCCTTCCTCTTTGGAATGCCATATCTTATTTCTTAGGAGATAGATTATTCTAATCTAGGTTATCAACCCATTGCATTCTTCATGACATATAATTATTGGAATCTATACCCATTCACATTCATTCATTAGAACTATTAATACCTTGTAGTCGGAGTCACTGTTCATTCTTTCATCAATATATAAAAAGTTTTAATTCTACCGAAAATTCGGGTTCTTACAGTCTCCCCTCCTTAAAAGGATTCCGTCCCGGAATCAGGTAGAAGACAAATGGGGTACTTGTTGGTTAGTTCACTTTCCAGTTTCCTAGTCAATCCTTAATCAATCCCATTACTTTTTCAGCACATCTTACTAGTGCTACAATACATCATTTATCCTTTTTCATTAATCTTCGCTACTTTTCGTGCAGCACACTATCCAGGTTATGCTCTTACCCAGTCATATACAATTTTCCTTATTGGTATCGGTAGTGACTTTGGTATCACTATCGCGCTGCGAATTCGGAGATAACCTCACTCATAATTACGCATTTCCTAATCGCTTTAATCTTCGCAATCTCGATCAATATATAGAATTAGAGGATTTTATTGAGAGATCACTATGATCAATGAACATTCGTCCTATTGCATAGTTAGTACAGAAGGTGGCCAACCTTTAGTACTTGACAAGCAATTTAGACAAGCTATGGTATTCCACTTAGACTCCTATCACATAGGCAGGTAGTCACGTAGCAGTACCTCCCCTCCTTAAAGGGTTGTTCTTCTCAACTTAGAAAAAGATAAATAAGGGAGAAGAAAAGAAAAGAATTTCAAAGAAAAAATCTTCATGATTGTCAAAAATATCATATTTAGAATTTACCTCTGAACTATAGAGGTTTATTAGAGAAGAAAAATAATCGTATTCGTATCAAATACTACTTTGTCATAATCTCACGTATTACATGTCCTTGGTGCTCTGTCCATCATTCTATGGACCTATACTCTTGTTCGATCTTAGCATCACTTACTTTTGGAAAATCCTTCAACCTCTCAGGTTAAATCTTGGATTTCTCGCTTAACATTATTATTACTGACATTTCACGCCACGACACTGGCTCTTTCATATTCATAATACTAACAGTATCAGGTTGTCATCCCGAGAGCTCGTTAGAAAAACCCATTCATCAATCCATTCATAACATTCCTTGCTTCACATTCCATAATTATTTCCCATATTTTCTTTATCAATCACATCCTTCTTATTGTCTAATTCTCATTCACTTCTATCATGATCAACTGCCAAATCAGATTTTTAAATTTCTGGCCCTGCAGATTTTTCAACTTGCTGATTCTGAACTTCTTCATCTTTTTTGGCTGCTGAATTCTGATCGGTTGTAACTTTTCCAGATCTCAAAGTTACTGTTTTCACCTGTTCATGGACAACTTTCTTGCCTGAATTAGCCTCCGTCACTAGGAAGAGTTCCTTGTGGCCTATTCAGCAAGGCATTAACAATTTGACCAATCTGATTTTCCAAGATCTTTAGCGAGACAGCTTGACTTTTGCACATCAACCTCAATTCTTCCAATTCAGATTTTTTAGTAGAAGACTGCCCCGCACTCGCATGAGGCTGTTGTTGAAATCCTGGAGGTTGGAATTGTTGCCTTGGAGCATACTACTGCTCATAGCCTGAAGGATTGAATGGCTTAGCTTCATATTGCTGACCCTGAAACTGCTGATAAGGTTGCTGCATACCACCTTGATTGTTGCTCCAGCTGAAATTAGGATGATTTCTGTTGTTCGGATGATAAGTGGCTGGAGCTGGTTGCGAAGGTCGCTGAAAGTTGCTCACAAACTGTGTCGATTCACTAGATATGGCACACTCATTCGTCTCATGTGCACCCGCACAAAGCTCACAAACACTTGCAACCTGATGAACTCCATAATTAGTCAGAGAATCCACCTTCATAGTCAAAGCCTTCAACTGAGCTGTTATAGTTGTAGCTGCATCCCCTTCTAGAATTCCTGCTACTTTGCCTTGTGATAATCCCTGAGTTGGATTCTGATATTCATTAGCAGCCATCGTCTCAATTAGCGCATAAACTTTCTCGTAACTCTTTGCCCATAAAGCTCCACCTGATGCTGCATCTAACAACGGTCTAGATTGTGCTCCCAGCCCATTATAAAAACCGTTGATCACCATCCAATTAGGCATTCCATGATGAGGACACTTTCTAAGCATCTCCTTGTAGCGCTCCCAAGCTTCACACAAAGATTCTCCAGATTGCTGTGCAAATTGAGTAAGAGCGTTCCTCATTGCTGCTTTTTAGCCATGGGGGAGAATTTAGTGAGAAATTTTTGAGCAAGATCCTCCCATGTCGTAATAGAACCGGCTGGTAAAGAGTGTAACCAGCCCTTAGCCTTATCCCTCAGAGAAATTGGGAAAAGCCTCAATTTCACATCATCTTCCGACACACCATTGAACTTGAAAGTGTCGCAGATCTCAATGAAGTTCCGGATGTGCATATTAGGATCTTCCGTTGGAGCACCCACAAACTGAACTGAATTCTGTACCATCTGAATCATACCAGGCTTGATTTCAAAAGTGTTAGCTGCAATGGCTGGTCTGACAATACTAGATTGGATGTCATTGATTTTCGGCTGAGAATAGTCCTTCAAATCCTTAGCTGCTGCTGGTGGTTCTCCCATCTCTTTAGTTGCTGCAAGTTCTTCTTCTACCAATTTACGAGATTGCAAACGTTTTCGCATACACACTCAAGTACCTGAAACAAACAAAGCAAACTCAGTAAGAAAATAATCCGAGTCAGTGAACTTTAACGACCACTGATGACAAGCACATAAACTTAAATAAACACCGAGTCCCTAGCAGCGGCGCCAAAAACTTGTTCACACAAAATCACGCAAGCGTACGCGGTCACAAGTAATATAAGATTAAGTAGAGTTCGTTCCCACAGAGACTGGTATATTTCAGATTATGTAACTTATGCAACAATGTATGATTATTATTCACTACTAAGACAAATATCAAAGATGGTTTTGATTATCTAAATTAACTAACAAGAACAATTTAACTAACTAAGACTTAATTAAACTAACGAGATTGAAACTGAGTTACTTATAAGAGATAAAACATGGGATCCTAACTTCATTAAATACTTCGTCTAGTATTGATGCCTTTAATCAATGCATGTGATGGTTATGATAACTGATCGGATAACACGAAACAAGTATAGGCTACCTGTCAGTATACGAATCCCAAAATACTCAAACATCCACAAAAGAGATAGAAGTTGGGTAGACACCAGTTATGTTTAGACCCTATACTTCATCCACTTTACCAAGACATCTTCCACTATTCCTCTTGGATACGTGATCGACCGGTCTCCTAACTATAAGGAGATGTTTGTAGGTTTTGGATCAGGCAGACCAAGTTGCATAAAGACAGACATAGGCATCAGATTGATACTAGCTCCCAAGTCACACAAACACTTGTCGAAAGATAAGTTGCCAATAGTGCACGGTATGGTGAAACTTCCTGGATCTTTAAGTTTAGGAGGTAACTTTTGTTGCAGAACAGCACTGCATTCTTCCGTCAAAGCAACGGTCTCCAATTCCTCGAGCTTCAACTTCCTTGATAGAATACCCTTCATGAACTTGGCATAGCTCGACATCTGTTCTAGAGCTTCCGCAAAAGGTATGTTGATATGCAACTTCTTGAACACCTCAAGAAACTTAGCAAACTGCTTGTCCAACTTCTGCTTCTGGAGTCTTTTAGGATATGGAGGAGGAGGGTAGATCTGATTGCTCTTTGTAGATTGCTCCGGAGAAGCTTTTTCAACAGGATTCTTGCTCTTTTTCAACCACTTAAGATGTCGTCGCATCTATCTTCGCATCTCTTCATCGCTAATAATTCTGAAATCATTAGGGTTTCTAACAAAAGAATTAATAGGAGGAATAAATTTTCAAGTGTGAATTTTGTTTGATAAAACTTTTTGTAAAAGGATTTAACCGAGAGATCAATATGATCTTTGAACTATTATCAGGTTGCATTTGTCACTTGGTCAACCACCATAGTACATAAAGATGGCCAGTCTTTAGTACTTCCATGACAAACACACTCAGTGGCGTCCCACCGGCCATCTATCACAAAAAGATGAGATGTCCCTGAATCCCCTATATACATAGGTTGTTCGTCTCGGTTTGAATAAAGAAGATTAAATATTTAGGGAAAATAATAAAAATTTCAAGAGTCTCAAATCAAGTATAGAGTTGGATCAAGTGTCCTCTGAAAATAAGGATATTTCTGAAAGAATAAGATTGAATCCAAGTGAATCTAATATACGAAACTCATCACCAATGAAGTATAGTTGAGTACCAAACGTATGCATCAACTATCGAATAAACAAATCATTCAAGAAATTCATAATTATTCATAATCTCACTCTTGTCGACTAAGCACTTACGCACCTAGCTGCCAAAACCGGCCTGACAATAATGAGTTGAATAAATAAGAAAATCTCAATTCATTCTCGATTTTAATCATCACTGTTCAACAAATGCTTCAGTAACGATATAAACCATGAATTCACTTAAAACTGGTCAAAGCAACAACAAGAATCAATTCAATTGCCCAAATGGGGAATTAATTAAGAATTTAACCAAACTCAACGGCTAATAGTACACCACTACGCCCTTACTTCCAATCCGTGTCAACAATCGCTTCCCACATCTTGTTTCCAATCTTCTCCCACATTCGTTATTACGTTCATATCGTAACTAAAATCGTAGAAAAGTTCTAGAAGGTACGCGAAAGCCTCGATATAGTGTCATTCAGACAGGTAGCTTCAACGGCACCGTCAACTCATGCGACTCTAGATTATTAGCCTCAACCACAACCCAATCTTCGAACGAATCGAACTCCTATGCACGCGATATGCCGAAAGACCGTACAACTTTGCAATACTCGTCGGAATACCCTAAGACGAACCTTATCCTAAATCGTTCTACCTAACCTCGGTCTCACACACGTATACCAAACCATCCTAACTTGTTTCTGTGACCATAACCTGTAGCTCTGATACCAACTGCGGCATCCCATAATCCGGGGTACAGATTTGGGGCCACTAACCACAATCCACACAACATATACATGGATATAAACATAATATAATAATAAGATATCCCTGATCCAAGATCGCATACAGGTTATGGTATGAAACAAACTATTAAATTACATTATTACAATCCAATCTCCGAATAAAATGGTTATACAAATCGCTAACAAACTAAGTCCATCTGTTGAAATAGATAACCAACCTCTAACAAAGCTCAATTCACTACCCGACCAAGTCAACAACTCGAGCATCACCTCTCGCTGTAGGAATAAGACTACTCATCTGACCACAAGGTCCCCTAATCTCGTCTCTATAAACTGGGGAAATAAAACAATAATGCAAGAGTGAGCCAACAGTGCTCAGCAAGTATAAATATGTATAAATATCAAGAACAATGATTAGTTCTGATCAACATGAATAAACATCACATGCTTCAAAGGAATCAGGCTTTAAAGCAATTCAAACTCAACGTATAGATTAGAATTGGATTTTTATATATTTTAAAAACAATAAGGTTAGGTTGCTGATCAGTCACGCACTAACCCCGGGCAAACGCACACAGCAATGTCCTATAATGGATCCACGGCACACATTGGCCTTAATAACTTCCGACCACGAATCTGGTCTGACCCCTTACGGTCCACATTTTAACAACATTCCAATTCTATATCAAACTCACTAGGTGTCGGAATAATCGACAACCTTTGCCAACCAAATAACTGGAAAACTCACGTTCCAGAGCAACAACTCATAATCCAAGAATCAATGAAGGATTCAAGATCAAAAAGTGTTGACAAGTTCGACACAACAATTGGGTAATAATTAAGGAATAACAAGTTCAAGAGGGTATCGACGAGTTCGATACAATAAATGGGGGTGTAAATGAATAATTAGTAACAATAACAAGTATTAACAAGATCGATAGAAATAATTGGGGTGATAAATTTCATCATCAAAATAATTAAAGAATAACTTCACTTGAACAAGAAGTGAAAGGAAATACTTGCCTGGTAATCACAACTTAATTTGTTTAACTGTCTGGACGTCTCATTTGACCATTAACTTTCATACATCTTTTCCCCACGGTTCTACGATCCTTATCTCACATCAATACTTCTGACTGACCCTTTTCTACTTTAAACATCTCTCGCAGACACACTGGAGTCAAACAATTAATCTCTTTTATGACTCACTAGCACATGTTGCACGTAAATCACGTAACACATAATCATTTAAATCACATCAAATAGACCACACTAATCACCTTTAACATTTAATCAACTTCAGAAATATTCTCAGAACAACCCTCGACCCTCGTTTAACATAAAACTGGACTTCGAATATTTTTAACACATTTTAAATTCATATTCTGGGTTTATAGAACCACAGATACAATTTAAAACAACAACAGACTTTGTTTTCAAGCACAACTTGGCTCTAGATATTTTTGAATGCTTGCAAATCATTTCTAGATTTTTGAAAATTTTCTAGAATTTTAAATCATTTTAACACAGAAAATCGATTAATTAAGAATTAAATAGCTCTAATTAAATAATTAAAATCAACTAATTATTACATTTATCAAATAATTAAAATCAACTAATTATTACATTTATCAAATAATTAAAATCAACTAATTATTACATTTATCAAATAATTTAAATTAATTAAATTATTATTTGAAATTAATTAAAATAATTAAAATTATTTAATCCTTAATTATTTTTGAATTAAAACCAATAAGTAAATGATTTTTGAAAATAAATAAATAAATAAGTATTCAGAAATAATTCTGAATTTTTAAGAACATGATTGTAAAATGGTCACGGGTTCGAACCTCACCCCCAACTTAGCAAAAAAAAATGGTTCTTTCTTTCTTTCTTTTCTGGATTTAAAAGGAAATTCTATCATTTATAACAAAATAAATCAACAAAAAATGAAAAATGAAGAACATTCATCTTCATTTTCCATAATTCGGCATAATGCCCAGAATCCGACCGGCAAGGAAAATCCGACGACCCTCCACACTCGGTTTTCCTGCCAAAAACGCAACACAGGCACACGGTTTTTCAGTTTAACACCACCGATACCATAACCATAAGCTAATAACAGCAAAAACAAACAAAAACGAGCTAATATAAGGCCAAAACGAGAGATTCCGGCGAGCTCTATATGGTTTTCCGACCAAAACTCGTTTTCCTTCAATTCTAAACTAAATCGCACGTTTAAGGTCTCAAAACAAAGCTTAACAAACATATAATCGACCCATGGCCACCATTTGTGTGAACAATCAACAACCAAGTCGAAATATTGATTTGAAAGGAACCAAATAATGTAATTAATCACATCAAATGACTCTATAGGATCAAATGAAGCTATACAAACCATCAAAACAAGCCAACAATCAACCAAATGAAAAGACCCAAATTTTCAAGCCAATAACCCTAAAATTCGAAAATTTAAATTAAAATTTATAGAAAATCGAGATGATAACCTGAGTAGATGTTGACAACAGATTCAGATAGTAGATGTTACAGTCTTCGATTTGCTTATTCGAACATCAAAAATGGATAACATAATCACCTTCAACCATTGATTTGATCTTCAAGAACACCTTCAAAATTAAAATGTTTGAAAATAAATTTATTGATGAATAGGATTGGGACAAGTGGCTTGCAGCTGATTGGTGAGATGTAGATAAGATTTTGATAGGTCAGTAAAATTATTAACGAAGATATTTTTTTCCAAATTGTTCGGAACCCTAGTTAACCTTTAATCGGTCCTAAAATTATCGATTAAATCAATTACGGGTCCGATTTAAACGAAAATTATTTTAGGAAAAATAATGAAATAAAGCACTAGAAATTTATAAATCTCAGGAGATGAATAAAATACAAGTTTAGTAGATTTTTGAGATTTATCTAACGAATATAGATACGAAAATGATTTTAAATCGAAGCCCCGCGAATTTTGAAAATAGAAGGTACAGATAAAACGAACTGGAATCGCACGTTTTTCGAAATTTTTTTAAAGATAATCATCCATGAGTCCAATAAAATTACTAAACACGTAAAGGGTCCCAACCAACCATTCCCACTTCTTTTATTCCTATATAACGATACCATCTCATATTCGCGGTTTAATTATCCGCCAAACCGAATCAAAATATTTATATAAATTCACAATAAGCTAAAATAATTTATAATAAAATATTTTCACCTTGATCACATAATAATAACACATATCCTCAGATACCAATCAACATTTACACCTTGACTTGTCAAACGGGAATAACATAATTAAAAATATTTTCATTCCTATTTACCAAAAATAGTATTTAAATAAATGTAATAATCACGGTTCTTACATACACCTTCACCCTCTCATCCTCATTACAATGTTTACGATATATACAAATCTATACACACAAACCCTCACTCTAGTTCAAATCTTTAAACCTCATTCAAGCTTCAAAGCATCTCTAATTCAAGTTTGGGGGATTAAAAGGGCAAGTTTGTTTCACATCAACCACCGTTATGCTAAGGATATGACACTTGCTCTAGGAGTCACTTTTCAGGCTACAGGTATTCAGGTCCAGTGGCCAGTTTTTGGAGCTCACTCTGTATATCCACCACCAGATTCACCACCCGAGGAGGGTGGCCCTGCTGATAGTTAGGTATGTCTCTGCTATCCTTTTATTACCTTCAATAGGGAAATTGAATATTTTAAGTTTGGGGGTGATTTGGGGATAAGTAGTAGTAGATTCGTGTTCATATAGAAATCATATTGCATGTGTAGTAGTAGTTTCATTCATATTATTGCTTGACTGTTTCATATAGAGCATTTTGTTTGCATATTTGTTTATATACCATGTGAGTCCATTTAGTTGCATTTGCATAGCATATTTCATGATCCCGTAGCTTTTTGCTATTTCTGTTCTGTAGGTCGATGTTGATTTGGGTGTGGTAATGATGAATAGAGGGTTGATTTAAGTACCTAGGAATTGACTTGCACGCTTCAGAAACAAAAATCTTTACACAGCCTCACTGTTTGCTTTTGGACTAAATTAGGTTATGCTTGTTTGGTTGTTGAGATTTAATCATTGGTTTATATTTAGAATGTCCTTTATTCCCTTGATGGCGTAGGAGCACTAAAGTATAAGTTTCAGGGAAACCAGGGATTTCATGCTAGTTGTTAATAAAATTTAGGTGTCAAAAGGCTAGTAGCCGCTCATATTTTATGAGTAGTCTAGGGTTGGATGAGATGGAGCGAAACGCACTCATTCCAAATTAGTTGTGTGGAAAAAAAAGAGTTGAAAAAAAAAAAAGAAAAAAAAAAAAAGAAAAAAAATCAGAAAAAAAATGAGAAAAAAAAAAGAAAAAAAAAGAGTTATGTGAATGTTTAAATGCAGAATTAACCACGGTGAGCTCTTTAATACTCGAGCAATTAAGTTCTAGGGGACTTGTGCCTAGTGACCTAAGGCTTTTCCGGTCTGGGATCCACTAACCTAACGCTCGCTACATGGGTATTATTGTATAAGCCTTTTGGGGTCTCATCCATTGCACGGTTAAATAAGCATGTGTGTTGTGTATAGTATTATGTGTTGTGGTTTGTTTAGTAATAAATCATGAATCCTTGTCTAATGTAAATGATGATGGAGGTGTCTCTGAGTTATGAAGTGTTTAACGTTCATTCTATGTGTTGATGAGTGGATTTCGTAAAAACTTTTGAGAGGTTTATGGTGAGTTGTAAAGGCTAACGATCAACTAATCTATGGAGAATGGAAGTTTTTTGTGGGGGTTGAACTGAGCTCGAGAGCGTTTACAAGAATCTCGCGAATTTCCTTGAGGCTTGTGTCGTGTGTTCTCAAGAATGTCGTAGGTGTATTGCGAGGCTTATAAAAAACATGTTCTCAAGGTGCCTACGTACCCTGGCTTATATAGGGATCAAGTTCACGTAGTTCTTTTTAGACTAGAAGTTTGGTTAGGCGGCAGTATGCAGGTTCCTAATTCATGGGGAAGTCCTTTTCTCCAGATTCAGCCACGAATAGGCAACCTAAGTCGAATAGAACTCGAGTTCTAGTCCGACTATGAGTGTGTTTACTAGTTATTGTCTTATTAAAAGTATCCAAGGATCATCTGCGCCCAAGGAATACATTCCAACAAGGAGTTGACGTTCATGACTTGCTCCTAAAGAATAGGAGGCTTAATCATACTATAAATCTGCTGGCATAAATCTGTTTTCGTACAGGAAGCTTTCTCTCAGGAACCTGTCTGCAGGAACCTGTTTCTCGGGAAGCTATCTGCAGGAAGCTGTCTCTCGGGAAGCTGTTTCTCGGGAACCTGAACCTGTCCAGATCCATTTCACATGCTATTTAGCCCCATTTAACTTAAGGGACCTCAATCATAACCCATATTACTCATACGGATTGAATCCTTAAGCCTAATGGGCCTAAATCTAGCCCATGGAGATTTTTGGCACAACAAGTACCCCCCGGTTCCTCGAAGTCATAGGATGCGAGAGGAACCTAAATAGCTTGATATTTTAAGGTCCAATCCCTTCAGTGCTCCCATGTTTCTTTTGAGTGAACCATGCGGGTCTTTATCTTCTTGCTTGAATTGTGACAAGGGCACAAAGTGAATCCAATTAGGCGCTGAGTGAATCCTTTGACAAGGGCACTAAGTGAACCTTAAGAATGTCAAGGGAACCACGTGAATCCAAATAAGGGAATAAAGTTAACCTAATTGGGCGTTATGTGAACCTATGCCGAGGGCACAAAACGAATCCAATAGGGCACTAGATGAATCCTTAAAAGGGACAAGGTGAATCTTAAGATTGTCAAGGGAATCACGTGAGTCCAAATAAGGGCATGAAGTGAACCTAGTTGGGCGTTATGTGAACCTATGCTGAGGGCACAAAACGAATCCAATAGGGCACTGGATGAATCCTTAAAAAGGGCATGAGTTTAACCTTAAAAATCATAACTTGATTGCTCGAGAGGCTGTTTCATCTTCTAAGTTGCTTTTCGTTTGACTCTCTAATGTCTGTCTATTAGAGGTATTCTAGGATCAGCTGCGTCCTAGGAGTACTCTCCAATAATGAGTATGCTTCTCTCTAGCTGGCTTTTAGATCTCTTTGGTGTCTATGCTCAGGAACTTGGTGCTCAGGAACCCCTCTACAGGAATCTGTACCTGCACATATAACAAATGTGTTAGTCTAAGGAGTCTTTCTGTAGTTCCCATGTACTTCTTGTTGTCCTCATTGCTGCTGCTAGGCTGACTTGGGCTCTTCTCGGGGAGGAACATGGTCTTCTTATAATCTACTCAACTTCTGGTTCTTCAGGAACCTCTTGATGCTTGTCAACTCTTAATAATCTCTTTGTCTAATGTTCATTTCTTCATGTCTGATCTTCATATTTAGTACTGGACACAATCTGTCTCCTGACTCATACAATACTTGTTGATTGGAACCTACGACTTGATATGTCTAAATCTAGCCCATGGTAATTTTGGGCATAACACTAAGAAAACTGGAAAAAATAGATTAGTAATACGAGCTGAAGAGCTTGCCTATAAGTGATGCATGTATGCAAGTATGAATGATTATCTACATTATATATGTTGCTACCTTCTCAAGTGGCATATCAATTATCTACTTGACTGATTCAACTAACACGTTCGAGATCATAAACTAAGCATATATGTTACGTAAACTGTAAACCTATAGGGCATGATAACATCCTAAGTAGAAGTTCACATAAATTTCATTTCTAAAGATCATGGAATATGCGTATTTAGAAGCAATATGTATCTAAGCATGACAGAATATAAGCTCTAATTGATAGGAAATGTTGCATGATAGTTAAGGATATAAAGGCATGAAAGTAGACTTCTCTGTGCTTCCTTGTGCCGGTTTGTATTGAGGTTCCGTTACTAAACCTGGAATGGAAGCTCTTCTTTGTGCATGCTCACAATAATAAGATACAGGGGAATTGAGCTACCCCCCGAGCCGTCATGACGCGTGAACCTCCTATAGTTTGTTGAAGCGATTGACTGAAAACTGCTTGTTTCGGCTGAATATCACTAAATCTGGAAGCTGTAGCTATAAACTGTGGGTTGGAAACCGGAAGCTGGAAGCTACTAACTAGAAGCTTATGATGATCATCAAGGATGCTGCAAGCTGCTTTATCAAAAACCTGTTAGTAGTACGGTACTTGTTTCGATCATATACAAGCTTTATAAAATGAGAGTATTCATCTTTGTATCGCTTTGATGAGGGCACAAGGCGAATCCAATTGAGCTCTAGGTGAATCCTGGGAAGGGCACTTAGAGAATTCAATTGGGCGCTAAGTGAATCCTTGACAGGGCATAAAACGAATCCAGTTTAGCTTTAAGTGAATCCTGAGAAGGGCACTTAAAGAATTCGACTGGGCGTCAAATGAATCCTGTTTGGCTTTAGGGAGCACGAAGTGAATCCATCCGGGCTCTTGGTGAATCATGTCAAGAGCACGAAGAGAATCCGGTTGGGCACTAAGTGAATTCCTTTGTGGCATCAAGTGAATCCTTATAGGCTCTAAGTGAATCCTGAAGAGGGCACAAAGAGAATCTATAGGGTACATGATAAATCATTTCAAACTCTAGGGGCACCAAGTGAATCCGTAAGGGCATAAGGTGAATCCCTTTGAATGCTTTTCAAGTACAAGCGAACTCTAGGTTAGGTTACCCATGCTTAAGTTCCCAAAACCTTTAATTAGGTGCCCACATGCTTATGGGACTTTTGAATGTGTGCCTACGATTCATATGGCTTTTCGAGACGAATCTTTCATGCTTGCAAATCTTTTCTGGCCATCGAGTGCCTGTAGCTGACAAGGGCTTTTCAAGCGAATCTTTCTGGGCTCTTTGCAAATCCTGGTAAGGGCATAAGGTGAATCCAACTGGTCGTTATGTGAATCTCTTCTAAGGGCAAAAATCGAAACTAATTGGGCACCAAATGAATCCCTAAAAGGGTGCAAAGAGAATCCATCAAGACACCTAACAAATGCGCGTGGATGCATGAAGCACCAAGTGAATCCTTTTGGGCTCTAAGTGAACCTATACGGGCACATAGAGAATCCATATGGGCACTAGGTGAATACATGAAAATCTTGGGGAACCTAGTGAATCCTTCTGGGCTCCAAGTGAATCCTTGAATGAAGCACAAAGAGAATCCAGAAAGGGCACTAGATTAATCCTCTAAAGGCATGGAGCTCTTGCTGCAAGTACACTTTCCTCTATTCAGGTATCGGCTAGTTGGGAACTTCAGTAGGAAGCTGCTAATCAGAAACTATCAACAATTGGTTTCTAACAAATGTCAATGAACTTGGAAGCTGTTACATACAAGCTTCAGGTATATATGAATGAACCTGCAAGATGTCAGTTATAGGAAAATAACAAGGAATCTACTAGACACATATAAATGCAACTAGACCTGGAAGTTGTTACCTATGAGCTTCAGGTGAATAACACAAAACCTGTTAACTAAAGGTAAATACATGAAACCTGTAAGCTACAGGTAAATATCAAGGAACCTGCGAGGTGCAGGTAAATATCAAGGAACTTGCGAGGTGCGGGTAAATATCAAGGAACATGCAATTGGTTAGGTACATGCGCATTCTAACATCTAGAAACATAATCAAGACATAATCATAACTTTATCGCACATAAGACCATAATAGCATAGATGTTTAATCATGCTTTATGTATAGTAAGAGTTTGTTGCGCGTACCTGGGAGGTTTTCTACGAATATGTAAACATACAAGAAGAGGTATCACCTGGATCTTTCTGTAGACTGATCAGATGTAAAGTGGAAGCCTCCGTTAAGATTCAAAAACTCATTGACGTGTTCATGATGCAAACATGCTGCTCTTCAAGATACTAGACCAAATCAATCCTCAAGGTTCTTAAACCAAATATGAGCTATGAGGTTTCTAAACTGCATCCTAGTCGTGAGGTTCCTGAATCAAATCACGAGCTTCCTAGACCTGATGGTGAGGTTCATGATCTGAATTCTCAAAATTTTGAAATCCTCAATTTTCAAAGTACCACGTCCAATAGTAATCATACTACCCCCCAGTTCTTCAGGGAGGCTTGTCTTTGATGAAGAACTAACTCCGGTAAGCTTCACAATTCTTCGATAATCTCTAATAAGTCGTTGAATATTCATCCATGAAGTTGAGTACTGCGTGTTTGCTTCAAGATGCTCATATCATATTCTTGTAGCTACTCTTCATCAAAATCTTCAACTATGTCGAATTTTCCTTAACACTCGAATAGATACTATAATTACATCATTCCTGCTTGTAGCTTTAACATATCTTCTCTTTTCTTCTTTAACTTCTCACGAAACATGTTGAGAATGAACCTCTATACAAATATCCCAATACAGCACCTCTAAGCTTACGCGAGCTAACTCATTGTAAGAAACAAGAGATACTTAAAGAGATTACTTGCGAGGTATTTCTCGCAGGTCACTGAATTGAATGAGGTACGTTCCTTGTTTTACAAGCTAAATATTAACTCATGTATTACGTAATACAAGGAAAAGAACTACTCATAATTTCGTTGAAAACTACTCGAAAGAAATAGGTTTGCTTACTAGGGAGGTATACATGCACTACCCCCCAGTTCTAAGAAGGAAATACATATATAAATAAAGGTCTCTCAACTCTACTTTAAGGAAGCTCTCAAACTTTCAGCTACTGGTCCCCTCGAGCTATCCATTCCGCGAGCTTCCCTGCTTTAATCAATTCCTCAATTTGGTCTTTTAGTGTTCTACATTCGGAAGTATCATGGTAATTATCCTCATGGAAGTCACAATATTTCTTCAGATCTTTCCTTGCTCCTATAGGTAAAGGTGCAGGCTTCATAAATATTCCTTCTTTCGTATAAACCGTGAAGATGTGGTCCACTGAAGCGACCAAAGAGGTATAATTGTCGCGCTTTGTCTTCAAATTTGCTTTACTTCTTTTGGAGGAAGCTCGATCCCCAATAACATACGCTTGCGGGCTTGGAGACCTCTCTCGCTTGCTTCCTTTGTGACTAGCTTCATCTCCAAGTTCTTCTATTTCTCTCAGCTTCAACAAGGATTCCTCCACACATTTATATAATTTAGCTTGTTTATAGAACTCAGCTAGTGTACCAGGTTAACGTACTTGTTACTCCTTCCAGAAGTCTGAACCAGCTCTAACTCCAGCAATCAGGAAGCTCATAATGACCTCGTCAGGAGCTTTCTTAACTCTGGGAACCTCTACATTGAAACGTTTGAGGTACTCTGTCAAGGTCTCATCTGCTCTCTGTTTGATGTTGGCCAAGGTATTGGTTGGGGGTGCAAAAGTCACGGAAGCTCTAAATTGAGTAACGAAGAGCTTCCCCATATTCTCCCAAGAATTTATAGAATCTGATGGTAACCTCTTGAACCATTGATGGGCTCCACCATGAAGGGTTGCAGCTAATAATCTACACCTTGTTGGCTTCTTAACTTGATAAACATCCATCTCGGTATTGAAACGACCCAGATACTCCACAGGATCCGTAGTGCCATCAAATTTAAACTCATATGACATACGATAGGATTTAGGTAACGGAGATTTTCTAACCTTCTTAGTGAATGGAGATGAGGTCATCGCACCTGTTATTGACTGCTTTACTTCCTTGAGTTTCACTAGAATCTTCTTGATGTCTTCAGCATTCAAATCACCAGCTCCACCGTCCTTTGCTTCCTTATCTTTATCATCGGCTTCCTGTGAATCTGCTATACACGAATCATTTGCGATCTCGACTGAACTTGAATCATCTTTAATTATCTCGATGGAAGGTTCCTTAACAGGAGGTTGTTTATCCTTCGTTTCACCATCTTCTTCACCTTCAGTATCTTTCTTTGGGTCTTTGATCTCCTCCTCAGCCTTTTCATCACGTTCTTCTTCATCAACGTCCAACTGCGTGGGATTAACCTTAGCTTTTTTACCCTTCTTACCTGATGCCAACTTCGACTTCTTCTTCTTCTTTTGTGTTGTCTGTTCGAGGGTTGTGAGTCTTTCTCCTTAGGGTTCCTTCTCTACAGATTGTGTTGCTTCGCTATCTGAATTGCTTGCCATCTTTCCACTCTTAAGATGATAACTCTCTCCTCCTTCTAGCGCCAATGTTGATGAGTGGATTTTGTAACAACTTTTGAGAGGTTTATGGTGAGTTGTAAAGGCTAACGATCAACTAATCTATGGAGAATGGAAGTTTTTTGTGGGGGTTGAACTGAGCTCGAGAGTGTTTACAAGAATCTCATGAATTCCCTTGAGGCTTGTGTCGTGTGTTCTCAAGAATCTCGTAGGTGTATTGCGAGGCTTGTAAAAAACATGTTCTCAAGGTGCCTACGTACCCTGGCTTATATAGGGATCAAGTTCATGTAGTTCTTTTTAGACTAGAAGTCTGGTTAGGCGGCAGTATGCAGGTTCCTAATTCGTGGGGAAGTCCTTTTCTCCAGATTCAGCCACGAATAGGCAACCTAAGTAGAATAGAACTCAATTTCTAGTCCGACTATGAGTGTGTTTACTAGTTATTGTCTTATTAGAAGTATCCAAGGATCATCTGCGCCCAAGGAATACATTCCAACAAGGAGTTGACGTTCATGACTTGCTCCTAAAGAATAGGAGGCTTAATCATACTATAAATCTGCTGGCATAAATCTGTTTTCGTATAGGAAGCTGTCTCTCAGGAACCTGTCTGCAGGAACCTGTTTCTCGGGAAGCTATCTGCAGGAAGCTGTCTCTCGGGAAGCTGTTTCTCGGGAACCTGAACCTGTCCAGATCCATTTCACATGCTATTTAGCCCCATTTAACTTAAGGGACCTCAATCATAACCCATATTACTCATACGGATTGAATCCTTAAGCCTAATGGGCCTAAATCTAGCCCATGGAGATTTTTGGCACAACACTATGTATAACCCTGTGATTGTCTTGGCGAAGAATAAGTATGGTTTTGATCTAGTGTTGGGAGTATATCTGAAGAGCATTTCACACACCCACGTTTTTGTTCATGTATTGTTAGTATACGGGGATTTAGTCAAGCTCTGTTTGGAGTTGCTGCATTCTTTGAGATATTTGCTTGCTGATTAGTTATGGTTGGTTCGAGGGGATCTTTGCATTTCATATTAGTTGCATTCATGCATCGTTTTAGTTCTTGTAGAGTCTGTTTATGCTTGAGGACAAGCACCGATTTAAGTTTGGGGGTGTGATAAGTGGATTTCATATCCACTTAGAACGCTTCGTTTTGGCTTAAATTGATTAACTTGGTCTCAATTATGTCATGTTTTTTATGTCTTTGCAGTGAGTTGTGCAGGATTATAATCTAGATGCAGGGTCGTTGTTTTTTCCTTGATTATATGGTGGAATTAAGTTTAAGCACTGAAGAATGTGAAGTGGCAAAAGAAGCGGAAGAGAAAATGGAGAAAACAATCAAAATTCAGAAAAATCAGCAAATCGGCAGGAGGCAGAGGCGCGGCTGCTCGTTCGAGGCGCGCGGCTACGCGAGGAAGAGTCCCAGGGCACGGGTGCGCGGTGCTAGGGCGCGGGTGTGCGGTCCCGTCCTGCAGAAAAATCCTGATTCAACTTTAAATCGAATTTTTAAGGAATTTCTTGCTGTCCAAGACTCCAGGGGCCTATATAAACACAATCCTTCATCATAAAACGAACAAACACTTAACAACACACAGAGAGAGAGCCGAGAGACGGAGATTCAAACTTGGAGAAGGATTCCTACGCTCGTGACAAGCAACGGAGATCTAGATCTACTTTTTGTTTTCTTCTTTAGGCGATACTCTTGGATGTTTTTGGGATTTGTTTTCTAAAACTTATTACTCTAGCACTATTGTTTTTATTCAGATCTTGTTTATTATCATGTTATCACTAGATCCCATGATGATGAGCCATTCGATTATGAACTAATCGTTGCCATGGGATTCTAACGAATTAATTTATGTAGTTTAGTAGTTTGATTGCTTTAAAGATTTGTGTGTGATGAATTATTGATATCCTTGTATGTTTGTGCTTAATGTTTTTAGATGCGTAGCTAACATCTAAATTGTTAATCTTTATTGAAGCGATAGTGGATATAAAGATTAGAACTTGCCATGCTAGCATAGATTTATGAATGTTTTGACATCATGATTCGGAGCATAATTTTAACCATCTTATGCTGCCCTATGTGATCTCAATGGATAACTTGTGCTTAAACCGTTATGTTTTCAAATCTTATAGACATATATGGTCTAAACATAACTGGTGTCTACCCAACTTCTATCTCTTTTGTGGATGTTTGAGTAGTTTGGTATTCGTATACTGATAGGTAGCCTATACTTGTTTCGTGTTGTCCGATCAGTTATCATAACCATCACATGCATTGATTAAAGGCATCAACTCTAGATGAAGTATTTAATGAAGTTAGGATCCCATGTTTTATCTCTTATAAGTAACTCAATTTCAATCTCGTTAGTTTAATTAAGTTTTAGTTAGTTAAATTGTTCTTGTTAGTTAATTTAGATAATCAAAACCCATCTTTGATATTTGTCTTAGCAGTGAATAATAATCATACATTGTTGCATAAGTTACATAATCTGAAATATACCAGTCTCTGTGGGAACGAACTCTACTTAATCTTATATTACTTGTGACCGCGTACGCTTGCGTGATTTTGTGTGAACAAAAGGAGTCCTCTCAACTTATGAGGAGGTCTCTCATCATAATAACAAGGAGCAGAGGAGGGTCCTCTCATCACATAGGAAG
Organism: Kitagawia praeruptora; assembly: GCA_037693485.1. Classification (NCBI taxonomy): domain Eukaryota; kingdom Viridiplantae; phylum Streptophyta; class Magnoliopsida; order Apiales; family Apiaceae; genus Kitagawia; species Kitagawia praeruptora. The sequence goes on along the minus strand of CM075344.1, from coordinate 90,392,452 downwards.
ACCTGAAGAGATAGGTGAGAGTCTGAGCTCACATATCAGCGGAACAGAAGATATAATTATAACAACTTATGACTGCAAGGCCCTCTCGGGTCGCCTCTCAAGGTCCCTGCGAGACCACATTGCGCTTGGAAGGACCTTTCGAGGTCACCATTACTTACATATACCTGGCTTTAAATTAATTGAAAGACACATAACATGTGTCATCATTTTAGCGGTTGGGAGCAGATCTCAAGACAAGACAGCTGTCTGAAACCATTCAAATTCATAGGGGTCGCGATGCGATCCTAAGGCACTTGAGTTAGTTATGCTTTCATCTACAGCAATCTATAGCGAGTACAGGCCTCACATCGTAGTTTTGATAAAGTAGTTTTTGATTCCACATCGCATTTTCAATGGCAATATGGACTCGGGGGTAGTTGTTATGCCCAAATCTTGGCATAAGCCCTAAGCAGGCCTAATGGGCTGAAATAGGGGTCCACAACTTATAATGGGCCTAAAGATGAAGATTGGGTCACCAAAGCCCACCACCATGAGCTAGTCCAACATTCTACCAACACAATATTCTTTATGAAAGTCTACGACCATGAGCCACGGGTCGAGTTCGATAAGCAGTCCCCAGTGTGGGATCGCACCTGCCTCATCTCTGTACAAGGTCCAGTGTGGCCTAGCGTATTCTTATTATGAAGGTTCATGATTAAGCCCAGCGAGGTCGCATGAGTAGATATGAAGGCTCATAGCTAAGCCCAGCGAGGTCGCATGCATGAGTAGATATAAAGACTCGTAGTTAAGCCCAGTGTGGTTGCATGAGTGTAATTATCTCCATACTTGGGACCACCTCACATGATTAAGCCCAGTGAGGTCGCATGCGAGCCCCTCGTAAGCTTCTCCATTAGCCTCGCAAGTGAGTTCTCGTGATTCTAGCATCATGTTAGCCATAGGTAACCTTTATTGGGCCATGGGTCATGAGCAGAATTAATGGACTATTAACATCAGCCCAAAAGTGAGTGGACTTGGGCCAAGATGGATCTCCAAAAAACCTAGCGCGTCTAGGTAACTCGTGTGGCTTGACTCCCTATAAATAGGCTACGTAGGCCTCTTGTTAGGATTGATTGACAGTTGGCAGCAAGAGAGAATTAGCAGTTTTTCTCTAACATTCAACGAATCAACAAACAAGATTAGCCACAAAAAATCATCAATCTTCTTCCGTGTTCTTTGTGTTCTTAGCAGAATATCCGTATTTTGCTTCATGATTCCAGCAACCTCCGTAAATATTATTATACCAATTTCTCCCTATAACAGATGCAATTTTGTGTTTTATTATATTTTAAATTAATAAACATACAATAAATTTTGACAAATGTTTATAGAGATTAAACTAAACATATGTTTCTGCTGTTAAACACAAAATATTTATAAATATATTACATTAAAGTTAAAAATATTAATTGAGTAATATTATATTTACATTTTACTATTTATTAAATTTTTTATTTGTAATGAAAAATTGTTAATACCAAAGTATCGTAGAATTGGTGGTTGAATATGATATGCACAAATTTTTTATTTTTTTGCGAATTATTATTTTCTAAACTAAAATTCAATATAACCAAAACAAACAAATACAAGGTTTGGAAAATATATGGTAGTATTAATATAAATCACGAGGTCGTTATACTTTAACACACATATTTAAAATTACTTTTAATCTTTGTCATACATTTAGATCAAATATTAGGTCACTACACCATTCTTCCTCCTCCTCTACCCACCAACACCAACCTTATGACGCCACCATCGCCAAATTCCGGCCGCCACCGCCACCACCACCACCACCACTAAGAAACTCCGATCATCACTATCATCACCACGAAGCTCCGACCGCCACTAGTCTCTCTCTCTCTCTTTCTCTCTCTCTCTCACACACACACATCTTATCTTTTTCTTCTCGGATTATCTACGAAGATACTTCACAAACGCACTCTGACGAACGAGCATCCGATCTGTAAAATCAAGGTTATGTATTTAGATTTCAAAATCTCATAGGTAGTGATTTTCTCGAAAACTGGTGATTTACAAGATTTTTTTTTTGCTAAGTTTTGTTGATTTCAAGTTGTATTCAGTGGTTATATAAATAGAGGTGATCTGAACGTGATGATGTTGATGGTGGTGGAGGTAAAGGTGATGATTAGTGGTGGTGGTGGTATGGTGCTTGAGGTGATTTTCATTTAATTTGATTATTTTTATTTAAATGGAGTGATTTCTGTATGATATTCGATCATTTGTAAGTGGTGGTCAGATGTGGGGGTTAAATATGGTAGCTGGAAGTGATGGTTGTGGTGGGATGTGGTGAATTTGCTAATCTGATTAAGGTGATTTTTGTTTAAGGTTGATGATTTTTGTTTAATTGTGGTGATTTCTATATGTTGTTGGTGATTACTGGTGTTGATCGGAATCGGTAACCCGAGATGAAAGCCGGACGTGGTAGTTGATGATGGTCGAAGATGGTGATTGAAATTGAAAGAATATGATGGTTGAAGATGATAATGGGGTTGAGATGAATTAATGGTGAGAGATGAAAATAAGACATGTGAATGAGTGGTTAGCAGATCTCATATCTCACACTAATTGGGATTCTTATTGGAGTAAGAATCAGGATTCAAGTGTATAACTAAGAATGCTAGGAGTCATTTTTCACACTCTTAAGGCGATAGTATGCAACTCAAGAGGTTGTACATGAGAAATAATGTTCTATAATGTTTGCCTACAAAAGCAGTTAGAGAAAAACATGATCAATTATACACCTTAACTCATATCACAAGCAACGAGTTTTTCTCTAATTTTTTAAAAATATTCACAGTTTACCATGTTATAATTATAATTTAATGTGATTTTGTTTTCTTAACTAGATTTTATGAACCGACTTTTAGAGACCAATTCAAAAACTATCGCCTAAATTTTGATGTTATCATATTATTATTTTTTGCTAAATTAATATATATTAGAAAGAGAAACAAATGTAGAGGAGTAGCAACTAGGCTAGTCAGAAAAAGATATCCGTCCATAATTTGAACTGGGAATAAGATGCGCACTAGAAAATAAGAGCGAAGCTCAAACAACTACAACCAAGAGGTTACTAAATGATCCAACTAATGATATTAGGCCTCTTACAAAGAAATTTAGAGAACCAAATAGATGACTTCAATCTCGACTTGATGTCAACTCTCACTACACCATAAACAACCTACGGTAACACAAAAAAAATGTTACAACAGGTACATTATATGTTACCTTAGGCCCATAAAGTAGCTAAGGTAACATTTTTCTGGTGATAGCTCTCAGCATGTTGCCTTAGGTGTCTAAGGTAACATTTTTGATCCCTAAGGTAACATGCAGTTTTATGTTAACGTAGCTTGCTATAGCAACAAAAGTGAGGTTTACGGCAACTTAATATATATGTTACCTTAGAGACCTAGATTTTTTTTAAAAACAGTGGGACCCACAATGGGGACCACTGTAGGCCCCACTATGGGGACCTTTTTAACATTAATTGTCCTTTTTACCAACACTTTATAACATCAATGGCAACACTTTTCTATTTACGATAAAAATACACAATTTGAATATATGCATTTCAAAAATAACCAAATCAATACGATTACAATAGTTCATAATCCTTAACCCCCAAATAAAACATTACATCCGGTACATAAAATTACTGCATAAAACTCTCAAGGAAAGTATTTCGACTGAACAAAAGGGACCATTTGCCTCTTATTTGGTATAATGGCTTTCTTGTGCCCTGCATAGGCCCTCTACTTCCATGTAGTGATTACGTCAATTCTTTGGTTAATGGTAGTAATGCTTCTTTTCCGCTAAATGGAGTTCCTCCAGCCCAGAAGATTTGATGAGCAGTTTTGGGAGCCCCAAGGGCTAAAAACAATCTTCAAAAAATCAAGTAAACTCATTCACTGAAATGCTATAGAAAAATGTGTTAAAAAAATCTGAGCAGAGTGTGATTCATCACAGATTACATTATTCTATTTATCCAGGAACGAATCTAACACCAAGGATGTATGATAGAAGTCATAAAATGCACATGTACTTGTAGGCATCAAGACGCTAAAGGCGTCAATAAGTTTCTAACCTAACACACATGCATTAAATTAGTTCCAAACCTAATTACCAATGTTCAGGCTAGTTCTCAGAAAGAAAAAGATATATAAGCCAATAGGTTATTTCTATGCTACCTCTGACAGAAATTAACTTTTGTGTATGTGAGAGTTACCTGGCTACATAGTTGATCAGCCATAAAGAAGTCCAGCATTACAACCTGATGTTTGGAGTAATAAATATAAAATATTATCTTAATCTATTTATAGGTGATGTACTTTATATATATAAAAGTACGCAGTGACAGTTAAATTACCTTGTATAGAGGAGATAGAACAATATTTCTTAGTACACGAAGTAAGCGATAACGGCTTGATTTGTAGACTATGTTGAGGAGGCAGACCAGTAATAGAAGCGAAATCTGTAAACATTTGCAGAGGCAAGATCATGTAATTTGCTTATAATTTTTTCTCTGTATTATATTTACAAGTAAAATGTTTAACAACAAATTACCAGTAAAAGTAGGCCAAGGATGACTTGTATTTGAGTATAGGAATACCCCTTTGCCATAAGTGATATATGAATAAACAATACACCAACCACGGCCGTCATTGACATTGTACAGATCAAGAACACATCTCTGTATTTAAGGTCTTTTGTCGAGGACAGTTCAAAGATGAAGCTATAATTTATACAAGTCTTCCTCCACGCAAAAATGTTGCATCCGTACAAAAAGAAATGAAGAAATAACAGGCAGAACATGCTGCAAAATTTTAACATCTCTGTTAATATCATTGGCATAGTAAACATGTAGCTTAATTTCTTGATTATGTCCTAAAATTTCAAGGTAATAGTAGTTGGTTCCGAATTAGTGTCCTTGCCTAAGAACTGGATAAACAGTTTCCATGTACACTGTATCAGATTGAGGTCTATACATTCTTGCAATATGGGCCATAATGCCGTAGCCAATTAAGAACGCGATGAAGCATCCTGTGAATAACCCTGTTACAGAATCATAAACAGAATATGATTACTTTTCCAGGACAAGCTAAAGTATATAATTCTATATACATAAAACTAGAATACTAATAGACTACATGCTTCTTAATAAGAAATAATTCATTGTATTAAAATTATGACATTTAGCTCTCTTCCACCCTCCTGCTGTTGATAACTTTTATAATGATAAAACCATGTCACACCACAAGCCAATAGCAGACTTTCAATGCAGGCATAGACATTTTAATGTATGAAGCCAAAAACATAGATTGATATAATGAAGAAAATTCTTAGTAAATTACAATTGTGAAAACTGAGTACTCACTTTCACTTGTTTAATATTTGGTTCACCTAGCCTTGCTAAGCATACCAGCTCAAGTTAAGGTCAAACTAATTCCAAGCTTGGATTTTTCGGTGCAAACTGCAGCACTATTATATGACTAAATAACAAAAGGGAAGTTCAATCAGCAGGAAAAATTAAAATTTACAAAGAGGAGCATTTACCTGCTCCATTGGAATCAACCAGTTTCTCCTTGGGCAACAAGATTACAGGAAACAGTGTAACCTTCCCATCTTCGGCAACTACAACTGGATCTATAGTGTAATCCTTTTATGTGCTCCTGATTGAACCACAACCATACAGAGGAATCAATATGTTCAATTGCTCATAAAGAAGATTTAATAGATACTAATTACGAACATTTATAGTTAGATAAAATTACGACAAATTATGGGGCGATAGCAGAGATCCAAAAACAATCACAAACACACATTCAGATAAGATTCGTATTACTTTAATAACAAACCTGACCAGAAAGTGAACGCAAATACACGAATCAACCGCAGACTTCCACTCCTCCATCATTTTCTCATCAATTAGTTCCAAAAAGCTTTCCGAAAAGATTCGGTGGGTTCTTACAGTACTTGAGAGTTGTAAGAGCTACCAAATCCAAAGCCCCAAATCTGAAGTCCTGAAATTGAAATGAAATCCTAATCAATCAGTTGAAGCCCTAATTAAGTGAAGAAACCAAATCAATTAAACTCAAAATGAAGAACCCTAATTTGAAAAAGCCCTAATTTAAAGAAGCTCCAATTTAAAGAAACCAAATCCTCAAACCGAACCCATATTCAATGGAAAAGCCATAATTTGAACTCATACTAATTGAAGAAAAAGAAAGAAGAATGAGTGTGAGAGAGAGTTTTGCGAGAGAATTGAGAATGAGAGAGAGAGGTAGCGTTAAGGAAAATGAGAGTGAAATTTTGGCCGCTCTAATTTTGTTTAAGACACTGAGTTTTCACACAAGCGCACATTTTGGCCGCCTTAATTTTCACAGGGAGCTGTGCCATTTATAATTTTTTTTTTAAAAGAATTTCTGTAATTTTTTTTTAAATTACATTTTAAGTTTAATAAAATAAAGAGAATATGAAAAAATGATAATAAAAAATATCTTAATTTTTATAAATAGTAACTCATTAACTTAATAAACTCTTAATTTGCATTAAAACGAATTTCTTTCATGGTAAATATAATTTTTAACACATTTTTTTAGTTTTTTAAAAATATAGTTTTGTACCTTATTGGTAAATTTTGTTGTTTATAATAAATAAATTAATTTTTTTTAATATAATTGTTTTAACTTGTTATTCTTAGAAAGGTGTTAACATTTTTTTTTGAAAGCGTTATTCAACAACCTACTAACCAAATATACCTTGTTTTGCTTAATATAGTATAGTATAGATTATTCCAAAATATTTTTGAATTTTTATTTTAAAAAAATTGTACATTTAAAATTTAATAATAAATAGAAATTGAAAAAATTAATAAATAAACACTATTAAAATTTAAAAATTATAACTCATTTATTTGGAAAATAAAAATGAAATATTATAGAGGTAAATGTGATATTATAAAAATATTATAGAGGTAAATGAAATATTATAAAAATGAAATATTATAGAGGTAAATGAAATATTATAGAGGTAAATGAAATATTATAAAAATGAAATATTATAATGAAATATTATAGAGGTAACATATCCTATATGTTGCTAACATCCAACACTTTAAAGCTAAGGTAACATCATGTTTGTGGCTAAGGTAACACAAAAAGCAAAATGTCATATTAGGTCCAAAGTAACGTGCTAAAGTAACATATTCTAGCAACATCCATGAAAAAGATGTAACGATAGCCCATCGATGGCGTAGTGTCTAATACCCAAGATAAGTTTTATAGGATAAAACAACTCTTTGTTATGAAACCTAGCATTCCGCACTCTTCATATGTGATAAGCAAAAATTTGGATAGTAAGAATTTTCGAAAGTATACATTAAAGTAACGAAATCAGGAATAAATTATTATGTGTGACAGCTTTGAAAAGATTTCATCCCATTGATATATTTAAAGAATGAAATATTATAGTAAAACCTCTATAAATTAATATAGTCGAGATCGGAGAATTATATTAATTTTAGAAAAGTAATAATTAATCGATTAATTAGTAATTATTAATTTATAGAAAGTTTTCGACAACAAACAAAATTAAATTTTAATTATATAACTTCAGTGGGTATTACCGAGATCTAAAGTAAAGGTTCATGTATATTTAGATGATACTCCCTCCGTCCCACCCAATTCTTAACATTTTTTTTGTTACTTTCTGGCACGCATTTTAAGGTGAATTTTAAGGATAGTTCCATAACTTATTTTTGAAATTTTCTTTTTTTGTATAAAAATAGGATTGTTCTATTTTTATACAAAAAAAGAAAATTTCAAAAATAAGTTATGCAACTATCCTTAAAATTTACCTTAAAATGCGTGCCGGACACCCTATTTTGAAATGTTAAGAAATGGCCGGGACTGAGGGAGTATCAAAGATGATATAACATTTTAGGAGCATGTTATACATAAAAAAGCACTTAAAACATCAAATACGTAGATAAATAATTTTTTCATGCTTTACGAAAACTATGAGTGAGCAAAATCGGATATCCGGTCCGGATTTAAAATTCGGATCGAATATCCAGTTTTTCGGATTATGAAAAATTAATCCGGTTCCGGTTTAACCTGATATCCGAAATTCGGATATCCGTTTAAACAATATCGAAAATTGGATAATCTGGATTCGAATTAATTAAATAAATTTTATTTTGATTTGTATAAATAAATGAATTTTATTACATTTTCAATAAGTACTTGTTAACTTTATAAATTATAAAGTAATTAATAAAATTTTGGATATCATCATCTCATATTTTAACATTTGTATATTCATTTCTTTCCTAATTTTATTTTGACCTATCATAAATTATCATTCATTTCTTTTATCAGTTTTTATAAATATTTTTTAAGAGATATTAATAACACACTAGCTCTCGAATTCATAATTTTAAGTGAAAAATGTTATTAAAAGAAAAAAGTCTTCCATTTACTCTATTTTTAATTTTTTTAATATTATAACTTCTTATGTTTTTTTTGAAAGAAATATTATAACTTCTTAATCAATTACTTTTTGATAAAATAATTAATTTAGGGAAATTTTTATCTAGATTTGATTTAAGTAGACTTACATGAGATTACAAAGTTTTCGAAGTTGTAATTATCAATTTACAATTAATTACATCCCTACTTATGTTTTTACACAACAAACTCATTAATTTATTAATGATAATTCATTACTTAAATTTAATTTAATATGGTGAATCTTAAAATTATTTGTCTATAATAAATCATTATTTATTAAATATAGGGAATTGATAAATAAGTTCCATATTTTGATATTTAAGCTCCATTTGATATGTAACTGACATAACTACCCATGATAAGAACAAAATCAATGAAATTCATTATTTATAAATCATGGGTAGTAGTGTAATTAAAATATCTGAAATTAAAATTTGGAGCTTAAATAGTAAAAATAGAAGCTTATTTATCAATTCCCTAAATATATGAATAATTATTTAATAAATATGAAAAATTGGATCGGATCCGAATATCCGAATTTGTAGAAAGGCGTGATCCGTATCCGAATTCATAAAAAAAATTCGGATCGGATATCCTAATTTCCGGATTTTCATAATCAGATACTGGATCGAAAAATCGGATAATCCGATTTTCGGATTTTTATGTTCACCCCTAACGAAACACCATATTCAAACTTTTCGAACTACCCAAATTCGGACCAAAAGAAATTATTAGGTTATTAATTTATCGAGTATTAATTTAGCAAGATTTTATTGTAATTCCCATCAATATATTTCAAAAATGAAAGAACAGATTATTCATATTTATTACATTATTTGTGATATAAATCAATGTATAAAGATGTTTAACATTTAAGTATAGATGTACTTCTTAATATTCACTCAAATACCATTAATAAATTAATATTCAATTAATTAATAATTTCTATAAAATAATACTTTTCTCTAACCACAACTTGTGTGGAAGAAATTATAAATTTTGATCAGATAAAATAAATTTTTAGCTGCCATACATTTTGCCATATCACCTATTGATTGCCTCGTTTTTGATATATCTAAACTATAATATTATAAGCAAATTAGTCTCTATTTGGTTGTTAGTTTGATACACTTTTTTGGTACATTTAATAGTAATTATTGGATTTTGTAACAAATTAATAAGAATCGTTGAATGTAAAATTAAAATGATATTCTTTTTTAATATTTAAATTATTTCAATAGGTTCAAATTTCGAATCCCGTCATCAGCATATTATCATTAAACATCTATGTTATCTTACTAACTACTCCCGAAATTCAAGATTCGATTTCCGTCAACAACATATTACAATTAAAATTTAGTATTATCTATTTTCATCATATTATTATTAAACATCAAAATTATCTTATAAACTACTCCCATAAATAATGAATAATAAGCTAAAAAAATATACAAATATTACTCGTGCATCGCACGGGCTATAAGCTATCTTCTATACTATTATATAAAAGCCGAAACATTAAAAGTTTGGTTCAACGGTACCTATTGAATTTACCTAATTACCCTTACTCAATTACAGATCTACTAACTAATCAATTTCTTTTTTCAGGTTACACATATTATCTTTTCTATTTTCAAAAACTAAATAATTTACTTTTCCAGGTAAAATACTTATTTTTTATATTTTATCTAACTAAAATTTCTCATTTATTAATCAATTTCCTTTTTCAGTTTAAACATATAATCTTTTCTATTTTTCAATAACTAAATAATTTCATTTTTCATTTAAAATAGAATATCTTTTACATTTTATCTAACTAAAATTAAAACAAAATTACTATTAATTACAAAATATTATTTAAAATAAATAATAACATAATATAATTAATGGTAATTAGTCGATTGCCTTTTTTCATATTTACTTTTAGTTGAAGATATTACCTTTTATAAACACCTTAAAATATATACCCAACATAATTTTCAAGAAAAATATAACACCTAAATTAAATAATAACATAATATAATTAATGGTAATTAGTTGATTAACATGATAAAATTAATGGTAATTAGTCGATTGCCGTTTTCACATTAACATAATAAAATTAGTCGATTGTCTTTTTCTGTGACAGCCCCAAATCCGGGGTCATAAATCCGGGCCATCACGGACCAATTTCCATTCAATATCAATATCTCTTGAGTTTTTTTTTTTTTCAATTAATACTTATGCCATTGACCCCGCATTAATAAACACACACACCAGTCATATGCTCAGAGAACAACATTCACCATAATAAAATTAAGAGTTGAACAGTTATTACAAACCCAGAATCATCCTTAAATACATTGCTGAATAATACTTCGTCACGAAGCATTTCAACAACCAAAAGTTTCTTACATGTTTACACACTTAATTATACATAGAGCTACCAGGACCCGTTTGCCTCTACTCTACCTCAGGAATCGATGTTAGCGTGCTCTCAGAAGGTCGCCTTTCCCCTACCCTCTTGCGGGGCGTTCTGCGAAGTATTGGCATTCCTAGCTGTATATAGATAAGTAGCAAGAATGAGCCAAAATAGCTCAGCAAGATAATTTCTATCTACTAACATCAAAGGAAAATAAACCGTTGTATATATATAATAGACAAAAGCAACTTCAGTTATTATGGAAGAATTTTATTTCCATTCAATATGTATATACACTTTCCAATTATCCTTGTACGTAAGAAATATATAGTATCATTCCATCAATCTCGCTTCTAACATCATATAATATCAGTCCCTCTTCTTGAATGCTATAACCATCAATATACCATTTTAGTGTAATCTTTCAAGATAATATAAAAACTTGAACAAATCTCTCGCTATGATCTTCTCATTTCCGTCTTATGCAACAATCATATAAATTAATATAAAATCAGTTTCTCTTCGTTTGTAACAATAATTCCATCATTCCATATCACTTTTCTGTTTTCAGTTATAGAAATCTGAAAACCATTTTCAATTCTTTCTTTCAAGTTTTGGGGATCTCTGCTGGCGCCAGATACGTAGGACGATGATCAGTCGCCTGACCGTATCCGCTCTCTGTTTACTACTAGTAGAAGGGATGATCCCTACCTGGTAATCAACCCTGGAGGAAGGCTACCTGCTACATCCTCCCTTGGCATCTTCGTGCCGAAATAAAATATTGGATGCTGGACTGTGCCACTACCACACAGCCTCTTACGCTTACTGTTGCAATCCCCCTTTTTCAAATCATCAAATACCATTTCACATTTTCCATTTCCATTCACATTTCCTTTCACATATATCATTTCCATTTCCATTCACATTTCCTTTCACATATATCATTTCCATTTCCATTTATCATCACCTTTAAAATTTATATATGTCATAATACTTTGATTATGACTCAGACATCTCCTCTGTATTCAATGAAATCAATATGCTTTTATATACGTAGAGTATTCCATTTATCTCAAAAGTATTAAATACCATTCAATAATATTTATTAAATCACAATACTTAGAAAGAATATAATATTATAAATCATATAACCCTAGATAATAACTGATACCATTCCTTTATATATCTTTAGATAACAACTGATACCATTCCTTTATATATCTTTAGATAACAACTGATACCATTCCTTTATATATAACTCTATATAACGACTGATACCATTCCTTCATATTCCCTTAATCATAAGGCATGTTCACTTCATGCATAATCATCTCTATGTATATTCATATCCATCTCATACTCATACTCATACTCATATCCATATTCATATCATACTCATATACCTTCCCTTTTTACATCAATAATCAAGGAAAACCATTTCTTAACAATATAGTAACAATAGCATCACATATATATATTTCATGAAATCAAGTTTCTTTGAAGATAAATAACTTCCAAGTAAGGATAGAAAAGATCTTGCCTGGATCTCTAAAGCGAGTATGTGGAATCCTGAGTTTGTCTCCCGTTTCTATAGGAACGAAAGGATCACCATTAGTATATATCCCACTTAATCACTTAATCTCTACACCATAACACCCTTAACTCATATTATAAGTTTAACATGGTTTTTATGCACCAAAAGTTTACATGCACTTAACCATTTTTAAACTCGATCTAAGTTTTAACATATTCCACCATTTCCCTTAATAACCACACTCGACTGTAAAAATTCTCAGAAAATATAGATTTCGAATTTTAATGCAAGGTCAACTGTAAAGGGTCCTCTGACCACCCTACTACACTATCCCAAAATTTCGTGACATATAAAAATGTCTAAGTATGGTAACTTTAGCCTCAAAGTTGATACAATTACGTTTTCTCGGTTTTCGAATGTCTTTCACTAAAACTGACTTTTCTCCTAAACCGTTCATCAGATTTTTACGCACCTTATATCAAAACGATCTATGAACTAAGCTCTACCCTACCATGGTCACTTAGCACTCTGGACAGTAAGGTACCGTACGGTTTGGTGTCCCAAAAACAGGGCAGTTTGTGATTCTAACAAAAATCGGACATTATAACGACTATAATTTCATACTTTCCAAAAACAATTCCATCACAACCAAGCCATATAATCATCCACCACCCCATACACATCAGTATTACATCCTCATAAGCCATATAATCAGTGGTGAGGCCTCAATACCATCACCCATCAATCAATCACAATTTATGCTAGCTAACATCACAATAATCACTTTTAACCACACATCATCCATTAACATCACTAAATCTCACATAATAAAAAGGGGTTAGGGTTTATACCTTCCTTGTAGCTTCAACATCACTTAATAAACCTTGGGTACTCCTTAAACAACCTCAATATAGCTTGAATCAACTAAAGGAACCATGAAAACAAAGTTAACAATTCGGAGTTACTAAACTGCAGCTGAAAGAACATGAAAAACGAAGGCCTTACCTACGTTTTCTGGATGAGGCTTCTAAATGAAAGTTGTAGGGCATCTTAACAGCTTTCTAACCATATAAAGAACACAAAAGTTGGCTGAGTAACGAAGTCTCTAGAGCGGTTTTACTGGGCTGCTGGAAATCTGGCCGAAAATGATGATAATGGAGGGGAGAGATTTTTGCTCTTGTTTCTTGATTCTTATCTCATCTAAATCTTGGTTTGTGTAGTGTCTTGTGGAAGCTTTGCAAGATATTTGTGATTAAAACCTAGCAAAAGTACTAATTTGCCCCTTAAAACAATTTAGTGGAAAGTGATGTCATGCTAGTGATTTCATAATTCTCTTTTCTTGATTTTCTTTTCTAAATGTAATGCTAGTACTCTTGGTAATTATAATGTGATACAATCCTTGTTATTCTACTAATCTTGGTTGTTTGGTTTCCGGACTCGTCTAATTGTGGTTCGTTTCGAATATATCTCACTATCCAGTGGTTTTGAAATCGTTTATAAAATCCAAATTCCCTTAGCATTCCCTTAACTTAAAAATCCCTTAGTTTAACTTAAATTCACTAATTCCTCAATATATAATCCCTTTAATATTTCTATGTTCCTTAATATCCAATAAATAGAAGTTCGTTCGAGCTCAAAATCCTCAAAATCTAAATTCAGGAATTTCTGAAATCCATCGTCATTTCGAGTCACTTATTTCCTTAGTATATCACTAATATGATTTCTGTTTATTCATTTTCCATTTCCAGTCTAGGGTACCTACACACCCTTTTCCTAAATTCCCCAAGATCATTATTCATTTGGGCACTGTAGCCTTTCTAAAGTTAGGGTTATTACATCCTTCCCCCCTTAAAAGGATTCCGTCCCGGAATCACGTTGAAATTATTGACGAATACCTTTCTCACATTACACCTTCTAATCCTCACATTACTTCCTCCATCTTTTAGTTCTTCCATAAACATCTCTATCTTGTTTGTACAGAAATACACCAACATAAACTTGCTTTTCATTCATCAACTTGCCATTTAGCTTATCAATAGCAGTACTTTCACTATCTTTTCCTTATTAACCTTCTCCTGCATTCCGTCATTCTATATTATCTCATCTCTCCTTTCACTTTTTACTAAGGGTATCGGCCACTACATAGGCCTTCCCTGAATGGTAGTGTATCTCACTATTGTTTAACTATGTTTTGATCTCTATCATGACATAAAATATTAATACTCCAACATTTGTATATATCACCTCTGTAATATTTCCAAAAAAATAAGTTATAATAATATTCCTTGAAACAATTGTAAGAAAATATTATTTATAATATATATTTCCTGTTCGTACTTATACAAACATATACTTTCCTTTCATCCTTGAAAAATATTCTCGCGCTTTCTCCAATACTCTTAATCTCCTTTTTATAGAGTTCTCTGACTCTTAATAGATATTGATTTGGATGACAGAAGAATAACTCACTTTCTTATATCACCATAGTTTACTTTCTCACAGATAGATTATTCTTATCTATATTATCAGTCCAGTTACACCATTCATGGACTTAGCCGATCCCTAACCAAACATTTACACTTAATAGGTTAAATTAGAGCGTACCAGCAATTTCCTCCGGATACCTTACCCCATATGTCTATTGTTCACTATACTTTCTTTACATCTTGTTGATCCACCTTAGTTCCTTCCTGATATACTATCTATTTCACCTCTGAAATTCCCCTTTATTATTCTCATCAAAATCTTTACTTCAATTTTTACTCATTCACACCTTTTTGGATTAATCCTTTGAATAATTAACATCTTTAATCTCTCTCTTTTCTACTTAGGGTATTAGTCACAATATTGGCCTTCATCCACTAAAAGTTATTGCACCTCGAATCCTTTATTAATTATCCCCACTTCCTTTGTTTATCCTTATTCTGACTCTATCCTCAAAATACACCTTAATCTCAATAGTAACTCTCAATTATACCTTAAAATTCCTTATATTCTTTTCTCTTACTAATCATCAAATATACCCATTTCTTCTCACGAAATTCCTTCCTCTCTTATATTGAAACGCTTCCAGTTCTAATTATCTCTTATTGAAATTTCCCTTTGAATCTCCAGTTCCCTTGTATAATCACGTATATATACTCTAAACATTGCTTCCATCCATTAATGAAATCTTCTATATTCAAAACAATTGATAGAATTTAAGAGACTTTGAATTGAAACGAACCCAGAAACAAGCAAGGGTCCCACAACAATTTATAAGATTAAGAGTTTTAAATAGCTCTTATTCGAAACAAAAGAATATTTGGGAAATCAATATGATGAAAGAACCCGTACGTCACACAAGTGAGGGCGTCCCCTCCGACTTTCTATCACACAGATAGATCGTCCTTGTGTATACATGTAGGGCTGTTCCTCTTAGTTTGAGTAAGAAATATAGAGGGAAATTTAAATCACGATGATAAATACCATCTTCCGAAAATAATCTTAGAGGAATATTTTGACTAAAATACAATTTTGAAACACATTTCAAGGGTGCCAAAAAGTTTTGAAAAGATACCGGCCCTTTTTGAATAAGAGGTGATAGATCACCCTGGAATTACTCACCAGTGGAGGAAAATTTGTAACTCAATAATTTAGCAGGGCTTTAGGAAATTTGAAAGTAGTTACCGTTAATAGCCTCTGCCCAATTGAAAATCCCAATAATGGAAGGTTTTCCTCAAATACTATTTATATCTTAGACTGCGTATTTTCCAAAATTTCTTAAATTTGGCACTCACCATGTAGCCTCAACCTATCATCTGCTATTCCCAATTATCTTCATTTACCTAGTCGTGACTTGGCTCGATACTCTCTGCCTTTATCCACAATAAAACACAACCTTCTGATTGATATACTTACGTAATATTGATCGTCTTGGCCTAACACTGCTCCGGTATCAAGGACTGTTCGCACTTTTTCACGCAAGAGAACGTGGTCAACAAGTAATATAGAGTAAATAAGATTCGTTCCCACAGAGACTCAAATTGTTCGCTAAGTTCACTTATGCACCAGCTTATGATTCACACTCACTGCTAAGACAATCACAATATTGGTTTGATTTAACTAATGATTAATTACCAACTAAGCCAATTACGAGAAAATAACTTAACGATTAACTTATAATAAACAGACATGGGATTTCAACTTCAATTACTACTTCATCTAGAATCTTATGCCCTTTAGCCTAGCATGTGACCGAGTTGATTACTGATTAGATGCACTAAACTGATACACACCAACTTTCGTTGTGCATATACCATCCTACTGATCATCCACAATTGATAGAAGTCAAGTAGTCACCAAATATGTGTAGTCCCTATATGTCTATAGCAATTGAACACATACCGGTTGAAAATCAAGCACCCATTAAACCACATAGTCGATGCAAGACGGTTAGAATTACATCACAAATTAATACATGTTCTTCACATGCAAAAACCTATGCTAGCATGAATTGTTCTAAACCCTAGATCCACTTTCGCATTCACTAGGATTAAACAAACAATTACAAGTGTTCGCGACGCACTTATAACGAATAAGCATAAACATACTAGGCAATCAATACATTCAATCATACACCAAGGCATAATTAACACTCAATAACTAGAATCCATAGCAAAATCCATTAAAACCCCATGATAACGAATTAGCCCATAATTGACCTAATTGCCATCATGGGTTCTATGGAAAACATAATTCTAAAATAAACGAGTAAAAATAGAGAAGAAGAATAAGGTTTAGAATTAAATCCCCACAATAGAAGAATACAAAGGTTTCAAGAATAATCCTTGCTTGTCACTAGCTTGGAAGAATTCCTTCTCCTCCTCTCTCTTCTGAATAAAACTAGGTTATATGTAACGTATGTATATGTTATGATTACAAGGGTAGGACGTTGATATATAAAAAACGTTTCCTCCCTCTTGCCCAATAAAAATATTTAATATTCTATTACAATTAGAATTTAATTAAGGTGCTAAAACCTGCCCGGAATATAATTAGAACTCGAAAAGGGCAAAACAGGAATTTCCCAGCCATGCTTCACAAAGTCTGCCCGCGCGAATTAATTCAGTACTTTACTTGCACGTGATTCCTATTCCAGGTTGTAGAAAATCTCTCAAGCTTCGCGTGGGCAGTAAGATCGCTGAAAACGGACTTACAGAACTCCAGATATGGCCAAAACAGTGTAAGCTGCGCAGCCTTCCCAGAAAATCCGAATTTTAATCAATTAATTCCCAAAAATTATAGAAGCATCCACCTTAATCAACATTCTCGTAAACCTGCACAACTAAGCAAAACACATCAAAACTACAAGAAACTTGAGTCCAAGACAATCAATTTAAGCCAATTTAGAATGTTCCAAGTAGATATAAAATCCACTTATCACACCCCCAAACTTAAACCGATGCTTGTCCTCAAGCATTAACAATTACAACTAACTAACTAGTACCACTTCCGTAGGTGATCACGGTTGCATTTGGCATATGCAACAAGCCCTTTAAACCCCTAGGCAGCCCTAGTGGACGAGTAAGGTCTCGTGAGGGCCTATAGCGAATGTACCCACAAAATCCATTTAACCTAATGCAATGCAATGCATGAATGCAACTACTATGAAAGTGCAAGATCCCCTTCAAACTCACCAAAACCAACTAACAAGCAAATATCCCAATGAATGTAACAAATCCAAGCAGAGCTCGACTAAATCCCCGTATACTAACAAATACATGAACAGAAACGTGCGTGTGTGCGATGCTCATCAGAAATACTCCCAAAACTAGGTCAAAAATCATACATGCTTTCCGTCAAGACAATCACAGGTTTATAATCAGAATAGACTGTAGACACTCCATAACCTAGGAACACCTCCACCCTTATCCAAGGTAGACAGAAACTCATGCTTTATTACTATGACACATAATAGAATATACAATACGCATGCTTATTTAACCGTGCAATGAATGAGACCCCAAAAGGCTTATACAATAATACCCATGTAGCGAGTGTTAGGTCAGCAATCCCAAACCACAAGGGCTTTAGGTTACTAGGACTAAGTCCCCTCAGACTTAATTACTCGAGTATTAAAGAGCTCACTCTGGTTAATTTTGCATTAACAAACAATACTTGACTCTTTTTTTTTTTCCTTTTTTTTCTTTTATATTTTTTTTCTTTTTTTTTTTCTCGCAGTCTGGAATGAGCCTTTCTCATTTCCAACCCTAGACTACTCATATAAATATGAGCTGGCTACTAGCCATTTGACGCCTAGCCTTTATTGACAAATATTAACAACTAGCATGAAAATTCCTGGTTTCCCCCAAACTTAGACTTTAATGTTCCTACGCTATAAAGGGAATAACGAAAATTCTAAATATAAACAAGTGATTAAATCTCAAAACATCCCACAGGCATGACCCTAACCTAGCCCAACAGCACCCCAATGAGACTGTGTACTAAATTTTGTTCCCGTAACATGCAAGTCAATTTCATAGAAACTATAAATCAGCCCTCTACTCATCATCATCACACCCAAATCAACATCCACCTATCAATCAGAATCAGCTCGTCCTAAGGGATCATGAAATATGCATGCCATGAAAATGCAACTAAATGAAAACTCACATGGTATACGAAAATAAAACAAAATGTCCTATATGAACACACGTAGATAATACGAACATAACAATCATGCATGAACTATCACTACTATGCAAACATGATATCCTATATGAACACAAAATACAACAATATATATACAACTACTAATCCCTCAAACCACCCCCAAACTTAACATATTCAATGTCCGCATTGAATGGAAGTAAATACAAGGGATAGCAGAAAACATACCTACTCGTCCTCCTCTTCGGAGGGATCATAATCTGGCGGTGGATACTGCGTACGAGCTCCATAGACTGGCCACCTCGCCTGAATACCTGCATCTGTCAAAGCTGTAGCCATATCTTGAGCATACTCCCTGTTACAAGCATGTATAGCATCCATCCGCCTATACAAACGCCTAAAGTGGGCCTCCAAAACTCTCGGTACTTCCGAACCCTGTGGCTGAGCGCCCGCTCCATTACCACTAGCATCAACATCATCAACAATATAACCAAGCCCCCTCAGATCTGGAACCCCACCTTGCCAGTCAGGCATTCGATCAATAGACACATCAGTAATGGAAGGCAAAGGTGACTGCAACTCCTCATCCGCACCCCAGATAACACCACTTTCCTTACATAAACCAGCTATAACAGAAGCATGGGGCATCGATGATAGCGTATGAGACTTTAAAAACCGTATAATATTCTGATGAACAATATAGGCTACATCAATGTACTCCCCCTTTAGAATGCCCCAAAGAAGAATCAATCTATCAACTGTGACCTCACCTATATGAGAAGTAGGCATAATATTCGCACAAAGGAATGCATACCATGCACGTGCAAATTTATTCATAGCAGAAGACAGAAAATTAACCGGCGCATTGGTTCCCACTTTATACTTCCAAACCGTACCAGGAACACATAATTCACGAACAATTGCCTCCAAATCCACATCCTTACTAGTCTTCCTTGCCCAATCTTCAGCCCCCACAAGCTTCGGTGGTTGTCCCAAAATTTTACGAATAGCCTCAACACTATACTCCACCTGTTTACCTCGAACCACACACACCTCATCCGGCTCACCCTTAGCATTAGCATAAAACTCCCTAACAACATTCACCGGAACTGGAGCAGGTGCCTTACAAATCTCTCCCCAACGTAACTCACTAATCACATCAACCAACCCATAATGACGAGTTGGTAAAAACCCCCTTTCTTTCGCCACCGACTTAGTCAACAACCTATTATACTCAACCTCCGCATCCGGAGAAGAAAATCTCTCCACCCTAATAGCACCACCCCTCATTCGCTTAGGCGCCATAATAATCAAAACCCCACTCAACAATAGCACCACCAAAAACCACCAAGAAAAATCCCACCAAAAACCACCAAACCAAATCACACCAAAAATACCCACGTAACAAGAATAATACAAAAACCCCAATTTACAAGAACACAAATTCGTAGTAAAATTAAATAGAGAAAAGAATTCCCACTACGAATCAAAGAGGTGAACTTGTACTAATTTTCCCCCAAACTTGAATTTTTAAGAGATGTAGAAGAGAAAGATAATGAATTGGGTGTGTATGTATGGGTATATATAGGCCATGGAGTGATAGGATGAATATAAGAATTTTAATGTGAATAGGAAAAAATTTGGTGGAAATTGGAATTTGATATGGGATAGAAAAAATATTTAATGGATGAAAGGAAAAGATTTAGAAAAGAAATAGGAATTGGAATTTTTTAGGAGAGATGAGGGGTTTTTGGAATTAAAATAGGAAAAGATTTAGGGAAGAGATGGGGATATAAAAAGAAATTGGGGTGAAAGATTTTATTTTTTTATATACATAAACATACAAACTCACGGCAAAAGACTGATGGCTGGAAGGAAAAAAAAATTCTGACCTCTCTGATTCACGCGCGAGTTGCCCGCGTGTGGGGCAACCAGCGCTACTTCCAGTAACGCATACGCTACTCGCGCCACAGGGGCGCAATTTGCCTCACCTCCAGAAACGCACTTGCAAGTTGCGTTACAGAGCCGCAACTTGCCTTCCTTCCAGAAACGCAGGGGCTAGCTGCGTTACAGCCCCGCAATTTGCCCAAAAATTCGATTTTTTTTTTTTTTTTTTTTTTCACACAACACAAAAAAAAAATTTTTCTTTTTTTTTTTTTCTTCCTACACTAATGCATGGGTTGCCTCCCACGAAGCGCCTTTCTTTAACGTCTTTAGCTAGACTTGGCCACGATTTTCATCTTGAAAATTTTCTGCACCGCATCTCTATAAGGCCATTTAATGATCTTTTCTGGAGCGACTTCTTCAACAACAAGCTTTACCCGTATTCGCTCCTCACAAGATCTCTTAACAACATTCTCCCGCCTACCTGAAAAGTTAGCAGCAATAACAATAGCAAGCAAAGGAGATGAATTACAAGAAGCATACCCCAGGTGAACTAGCAATGTTTTGAGCTCGAGTTCGGGAGCTCCTTCAATTGATGGCTTAAGGCGCACCTGAGAATTCCAGAGATCTTCCACACCAAGCAACTTATGTGGAATACGTAACCCTATCAACCAAGGCACTGTAATCCTCAGTTGGCCATACTTTTCTTTCTCCTTCTCCGTGTCATACTTTTTACTCTGCCCTGCATCAACCAATTTCAAGCTAAAACACTCCTCATCCTCCGCCGTCAAATTCATGGCTAGAGTTTGCTTCTGAAGCCTCTGTGGATATGGAGGAGGAAAATTGATTTGGACGATCTCTGTAGTCTTCTCCGGAGTATATTTGTCAACAGGAGTGACACTCTTTTCCTCTTCGGCCTCCAGCTGGTCGAAGTCAGATTGCAACGAAACGGCATTCAACAACTGAACATGCTCTTCTAATTCATCATCTTCCACACTGAGACACTCTTCATCCTTCGAAGGAATTAGCATAGCCGCTTGAGCCTTGGAATTTTCTTGATCTTGGGCTGATTCTTCAAAATTTTCAGATTGCAAAGGAAGTGGTTGCGGTTGATTATTCAGAATTGAATTTTCTGGACATTCTGAATTTTCTGATTGGTTTGCCTCCGACTCTGCTTCCTTATCAGCTTCATGTTCTGCTTCTTCCCCATCTCTGCCCTCAGACTCTCCTTCCTGAACATCGATCAAAGTCTCACCCGTGGCTAAGAAAGGCCAGTCAAGACTGATAGTAAGGTTCTTGTCCTCCTCCTCTACATCTAGGCCTTCTGTGTCACTTGCAATTTGATTCAATGTTTGTAATGCATTTGCAATTTGACCAATCTGATCTCCTATTCTCTGGAGAGACAATGCATTGCTTTTAGCCATCAACCTCAATTCTTCTAATTCAGCTTCTTCGGTCGACTGTTGGATAGACCAAGTCTGAAATTGCTGCTGCTGAAATTCAGGAGGTTGAAAGTGTTGATGCACTGGGGCATACTGATGCTGAAATTGTTGCCCCTGTTGCTGCTGAATTCCCCCTGGATTGTATGGCTCATCTTCAAACTGCTGATTTTGGAGCGGGTAGAATGGATATTGAGATTGCTCCATACCACTCTGATTGTAGTCCCAGCTGAAATTTGGCCGGTTTCTGTTATACTCACATTGATGAGTGTAATGTCCACCTGCACACAGCTCACAAACAATTACGAATTCCTGCTCCCAATAATCCATCAAATAAAAAGAAAAAAAACGTCCGAGTCAGTGAATTTAACCCAAATTGATGACAAGATCATAAACTAAACAAACAATGAACCGAGTCCCCGGCAGCGGCGCCAAAAACTTGTTCGCACTTTTTCACGCAAGAGAACGTGGTCAACAAGTAATATAGAGTAAATAAGATTCGTTCCCACAGAGACTCAAATTGTTCGCTAAGTTCACTTATGCACCAGCTTATGATTCACACTCACTGCTAAGACAATCACAATATTGGTTTGATTTAACTAATGATTAATTACCAACTAAGCCAATTACGAGAAAATAACTTAACGATTAACTTATAATAAACAGACATGGGATTTCAACTTCAATTACTACTTCATCTAGAATCTTATGCCCTTTAGCCTAGCATGTGACCGAGTTGATTACTGATTAGATGCACTAAACTGATACACACCAACTTTCGTTGTGCATATACCATCCTACTGATCATCCACAATTGATAGAAGTCAAGTAGTCACCAAATATGTGTAGTCCCTATATGTCTATAGCAATTGAACACATACCGGTTGAAAATCAAGCACCCATTAAACCACATAGTCGATGCAAGACGGTTAGAATTACATCACAAATTAATACATGTTCTTCACATGCAAAAACCTATGCTAGCATGAATTGTTCTAAACCCTAGATCCACTTTCGCATTCACTAGGATTAAACAAACAATTACAAGTGTTCGCGACGCACTTATAACGAATAAGCATAAACATACTAGGCAATCAATACATTCAATCATACACCAAGGCATAATTAACACTCAATAACTAGAATCCATAGCAAAATCCATTAAAACCCCATGATAACGAATTAGCCCATAATTGACCTAATTGCCATCATGGGTTCTATGGAAAACATAATTCTAAAATAAACGAGTAAAAATAGAGAAGAAGAATAAGGTTTAGAATTAAATCCCCACAATAGAAGAATACAAAGGTTTCAAGAATAATCCTTGCTTGTCACTAGCTTGGAAGAATTCCTTCTCCTCCTCTCTCTTCTGAATAAAACTAGGTTATATGTAACGTATGTATATGTTATGATTACAAGGGTAGGACGTTGATATATAAAAAACGTTTCCTCCCTCTTGCCCAATAAAAATATTTAATATTCTATTACAATTAGAATTTAATTAAGGTGCTAAAACCTGCCCGGAATATAATTAGAACTCGAAAAGGGCAAAACAGGAATTTCCCAGCCATGCTTCACAAAGTCTGCCCGCGCGAATTAATTCAGTACTTTACTTGCACGTGATTCCTATTCCAGGTTGTAGAAAATCTCTCAAGCTTCGCGTGGGCAGTAAGATCGCTGAAAACGGACTTACAGAACTCCAGATATGGCCAAAACAGTGTAAGCTGCGCAGCCTTCCCAGAAAATCCGAATTTTAATCAATTAATTCCCAAAAATTATAGAAGCATCCACCTTAATCAACATTCTCGTAAACCTGCACAACTAAGCAAAACACATCAAAACTACAAGAAACTTGAGTCCAAGACAATCAATTTAAGCCAATTTAGAATGTTCCAAGTAGATATAAAATCCACTTATCAAGGACCCTTCAAACTATACTCCTAAATTGTATATTCTAACATACCTTGTATACTCACGAGGTTATCTAACATACACCTCCTGATACATCGACTATTCCCTTTCTCATATCGATCCCGTGTGCTACATAAGCTTAACACTTTTGGCATAATAACCTTTTCATTTAAGTCAATCTCAGAATGTCTCAGTCTGTCTTGGTCCTTAAGGTATATCTTGGCTTTACCGACCAACCTCAGTTTCACCCTTTCACCTCCACAAACAATCAGTGTCTATTCACCAATCTACTTACTCTATTACCTCAAACTCCCTCATTTTCCTTTACATCTACCCTAGTACTACGTTTAGGCGACATGATTCTGTACATAACAATATTCTCCTTTATTTACCCAAATTTAGGGTACAATATACAATATTCCATATTAAATAATTATATCACCGATTAACACATTTATATATATATCCCTAGCCACTCACGAACATAACTCGACTCACTCATTTCCTCTCCATCTATAATAAAACATAAACATTTATTAGTAATAATCTATAAAATTATAATCACTACTTAGAATAAACGCTTCGTTCGATAAACCACCCTTGAACTCGATGTGAGTTCACAATTTCTATTATTACTGATATATTTATTATTATCACTATTGTTCCTGAGCATTATGACTCTTAGCTCTGATACCAAACTGTGACAGCCCCAAATCCGGGGTCATAAATCCGGGCCATCACGGACCAATTTCCATTCAATATCAATATCTCTTGAGTTTTTTTTTTCAATTAATACTTATGCCATTGACCCCGCATTAATAAACACACACACCAGTCATATGCTCAGAGAACAACATTCACCATAATAAAATTAAGAGTTGAAAAGTTATTACAAACCCAGAATCATCCTTAAATACATTGCTGAATAATACTTCGTCACGAAGCATTTCAACAACCAAAAGTTTCTTACATGTTTACACACTTAATTATACATAGAGCTACCAGGACCCATTTGCCTCTACTCTACCTCAGGAATCGATGCTAGCGTGCTCTCAGAAGGTCGCCTTTCCCCTACCCTCTTGCGGGGCGTTCTGCGAAGTATTGGCATTCCTAGCTGTATATAGATAAGTAGCAAGAATGAGCCAAAATAGCTCAGCAAGATAATTTCTATCTACTAACATCAAAGGAAAATAAACCGTTGTATATATATAATAGACAAAAGCAACTTCAGTTATTATGGAAGAATTTTATTTCCATTCAATATGTATATACACTTTCAAATTATCCTTGTACGTAAGAAATATATAGTATCATTCCATCAATCTCGCTTCTAACATCATATAATATCAGTCCCTCTTCTTGAATGTTATAACCATCAATATACCATTTTAGTGTAATCTTTCAAGATAATATAAAAACTTGAACAAATCTCTCGCTATAATCTTCTCAATTCCGTCTTATGCAACAATCATATAAATTAATATAAAATCAGTTTCTCTTCGTTTGTAACAATAATTCCATCATTCCATATCACTTTTCTGTTTTCAGTTATAGAAATCTGAAAACCATTTTCAATTCTTTCTTTCAAGTTTTGGGGATCTCTGCTGGCGCCAGATACGTAGGACGATGATCAGTCGCCTGACCATATCCGCTCTCTGTTTACTACTAGTAGAAGGGATGATCCCTACCTGGTAATCAACCCTGGAGGAAGGCTACCTGCTACATCCTCCCTTGGCATCTTCGTGCTGAAATAAAATATTGGATGCTGGACTGTGCCACTACCACACAGCCTCTTACGCTTACTGTTGCAATCCCCCTTTTTCAAATCATCAAATACCATTTCACATTTTCCATTCACATTTCCATTCACATTTCCTTTCACATATATCATTTCCATTTCCATTCACATTTCCTTTCACATATATCATTTCCATTTCCATTTATCATCACCTTTAAAATTTATATATGTCATAATACTTTGATTATGACTCAGACATCTCCTCTGTATTCAATGAAATCAATATGCTTTTATATACGTAGAGTATTCCATTTATCTCAAAAGTATTAAATACCATTCAATAATATTTATTAAATCACAATACTTAGAAAGAATATAATATTATAAATCATATAACCCTAGATAATAACTGATACCATTCCTTTATATATCTTTAGATAACAACTGATACCATTCCTTTATATATAACTCTATATAACGACTGATACCATTCCTTCATATTCCCTTAATCATAAGGCATGTTCACTTCATGCATAATCATCTCTATGTATATTCATATCCATCTCATACTCATACTCATACTCATATCCATATTCATATCATACTCATATACCTCCCCTTTTTACATCAATAATCAAGGAAAACCATTTCTTAACAATATAGTAACAATAGCATCACATATATATATTTCATGAAATCAAGTTTCTTTGAAGATAAATAACTTCCAAGTAGGGATAGAAAAGATCTTGCCTGGATCTCTAAAGCGAGTATGTGGAATCCTGAGTTCGTCTCCCGTTTCTATAGGAACGAAAGGATCACCATTAGTATATATCCCACTTAATCACTTAATCTCTACACCATAACACCCTTAACTCATATTATAAGTTTAACATGGTTTTTATGCACCAAAAGTTTACATGCACTTAACCATTTTTAAACTCGATCTAAGTTTTAACATATTCCACCATTTCCCTTAATAACCACACTCGACTGTAAAAATTCTCAGAAAATATAGATTTCGAATTTTAATGCAAGGTCAACTGTAAAGGGTCCTCTGACCACCCTACTACACTATCCCAAAATTTCGTGACTTATAAAAATGTCTAAGTATGGTAACTTTAGCCTCAAAGTTGATACAATTACGTTTTCTCGGTTTTCGAATGTCTTTCACTAAAACTGACTTTTCTCCTAAACCGTTCATCAGATTTTTACGCACCTTATATCAAAACGATCTATGAACTAAGCTCTACCCTACCATGGTCACTTAGCACTCTGGACAGTAAGGTACCGTACGGTTTGGTGTCCCAAAAACAGGGCAGTTTGTGATTCTAACAAAAATCGGACATTATAACGACTATAATTTCATACTTTCCAAAAACAATTCCATCACAACCAAGCCATATAATCATCCACCACCCCATACACATCAGTATTACATCCTCATAAGCCATATAATCAGTGGTGAGGCCTCAATACCATCACCCATCAATCAATCACAATTTATGCTAGCTAACATCACAATAATCACTTTTAACCACACATCATCCATTAACATCACTAAAGCTCACATAATAAAAAGGGGTTAGGGTTTATACCTTCCTTGTAGCTTCAACATCACTTAATAAACCTTGGGTACTCCTTAAACAACCTCAATATAGCTTGAATCAACTAAAGGAACCATGAAAACAAAGTTAACAATTCGGAGTTACTAAACTGCAGCTGAAAGAACATGAAAAACGAAGGCCTTACCTACGTTTTCTGGATGAGGCTTCTAAATGAAAGTTGTAGGGCATCTTAACAGCTTTCTAACCATATAAAGAACACAAAAGTTGGCTGAGTAACGAAGTCTCTAGAGCGGTTTTACTGGGCTGCTGGAAATCTGGCCGAAAATGATGATAATGGAGGGGAGAGATTTTTGCTCTTGTTTCTTGATCTTATCTCATCTAAATCTTGGTTTGTCTAGTGTCTTGTGGAAGCTTTGCAAGATATTTGTGATTAAAACCTAGCAAAAGTACTAATTTGCCCCTTAAAACAATTTAGTGGAAAGTGATGTCATGCTAGTGATTTCATAATTCTCTTTTCTTGATTTTCTTTTCTAAATGTAATGCTAGTACTCTTGGTAATTATAATGTGATACAATCCTTGTTATTCTACTAATCTTGGTTGTTTGGTTTCCGGACTCGTCTAATTGTGGTTCGTTTCGAATATATCTCACTATCCAGTGGTTTTGAAATCGTTTATAAAATCCAAATTCCCTTAGCATTCCCTTAACTTAAAAATCCCTTAGTTTAACTTAAATTCACTAATTCCTCAATATATAATCCCTTTAATATTTCTATGTTCCTTAATATCCAATAAATAGAAGTTCGTTCGAGCTCAAAATCCTCAAAATCTAAATTCAGGAATTTCTGAAATCCATCGTCATTTCGAGTCACTTATTTCCTTAGTATATCACTAATATGATTTCTGTTTATTCATTTTCCATTTCCAGTCTAGGGTACCTACACACCCTTTTCCTAAATTCCCCAAGATCATTATTCATTTGGGCACTGTAGCCTTTCTAAAGTTAGGGTTATTACATTTTCACATTTACTTTTAGTCGAAGATATTACCTTTTATAAATACCTAAAAATATCAATCATTAATATTTCCTTTTGAATTAAAACACGTTACCATTTTAATTTAAAACAAATCTTATAATCATTGTTATATACCGGAAAATATCAAACCATAATTTTCAAGAAAAGTATAACACCTAAAATAAATAATAACATAATATAATTAATGGTAATTAGTCGATTGTCTTTTTCACATTAACATAATAAAATTAAAGGTAATTACTAATTAGTCGATTGCTTTTTTCACATTTAATTTTAGCTGAAGATATTACCTTTTATAAATACTTTACCTTTTTTCGAATTAAAACATGTTACCTTTTTAATTTAAAACAAATCATATAATCATTAATATAAACTGAAAAATATAACATCATAATTTTCAAGAAAAATATAGCCCGAAAATATCGCACCATATTTTTCAATTATTAATAAAATACATTAAAAATCATATACGTTGTTTATAATAAAAAAAAACATTAGTATAATCCGTAAACATGAGTATACTTGTTTTTTGGTACTTCGTGAATTTACTTATTTACCCTTCATTATAAAGAAAAATAAATACACCTAAAATAAATAATAACATAATATAATTAATGATAATTAGTCCAAATATTACCTTTTATAAAAAAACATCAATCGTATCATATCTTTCTATCATTAATATTTTCTCTCGAATTAAAACACGTTATAATTTATGGTAATTAGTCGATTACCTTTTTCACATTAATATAATAAAATTAACGATAATTAGTCAATTGCCATTTTCACGTTTACTTTTAGTTGAACATATTACCTTTTATAAACACCTAAAAACATCAATCGTATCATATTCTAAAATAAATCATAACATAATATAATTAATGGTAATTAGTCGATTACCTTTTTTACATTTACTTTTAGTTGAAGATATTAACTTTTATAAACACCTAAAAAGATAAATAGTATCTTATTTTTCAATCATTAATATTTTCTTTATAATTAAAACACGTCATCTTTTTAATTTACAACAAATTTTACAATCATTAATATATACATGAAAATGTCACAACATATTTCTCAATTATTAATAAAATATATTAAAAATTGTATACGTTGTTTATAATAAGGAAACATTAGTATAATCCGCAAAATATGAGTATATTAACTTATATCAAATTAAAATTAAAAAAATTATTAAAAATAATTATTATATAAAAACATAATTATAATATTAAATAAAATTTATAATATAATACAAGAAACTCGTGCATTACACAGGTTATAAGCTAGTATATTATAATAACGGAAACATTAAAAATTTGGTTGATCGGTACAGTACTTCATGTTTTTACTTAATTAACCATAGTTAATTACAAATAAAATCCTTTCTAATAACTTATCAATTTTCTTTTTTAAGTTAAAAATATTACTTTTGCAAATTTGTAATAATTAATCTATTTTTCTTTTTAGGTAAAATACATTATTTTTTATATTTTATTTACCTAAAATTTCATATAGCCGAAACATTAAAAGTTTGGTTGATCGGTATAGTACTTCGTATTTTTACTTAATTACAAATAAAGTCCTTCCTAATAACTAATCAATTTTCTTTTTCAAGTTAAATATATTACTTTTGCAATTTATAATAAATAATCCGTTTTCTTGGTAAAACACAATGTCTTTTATATTTTATCTAGCTAAAAATTCTCTTTTAATAAAAAACATTACGGGAAATTTTATTTAATAAAATAAAATATTTATAGTAAAATTACTATTTAACTAACAAATTATCTTTTTCAGCTAAAATACTTTAACTTTTATATATTTTCTGACTAAAACCTTTCTTTTTTCCAATTATATCAAGACGATTTTATTTAATAAAATAAAATTATAATATTTTAATTACTAATAATTAACCAATCAACTTTTTCATCTAAAACATATTAGTTTTTTTTATTTTATTTAAAATATCATTGCCAACATTTATATAATTATTATGAATCATATCATTAAAAATTTAAGCCTTCAAAATTTATGTTTAAAAATTTCAATTCAATTTAATAAAAATAAATCTTATTAAAAGAAGTTTGTGCATCGCAGCACAGATTTTATGCGTATCTATAATGTAGGTGCTCTGGGTGCTGTCTTTCAATATATGCACATTCCATAAGTGTACAATTCAAGAGCTTCACAAATACAGTATAAACCAAGGTCTGTTGTGCTATAGATATACCCATACAATCAGAGAAAATCGTAACAGATTATGCACAGAAACTCTTTTGGTTGAAATATCACAACTCACGATCTTTCCTCCGGTCATCCAAACATTTTTAATAAGGTAGAGCAATAAATTAAACAAGTCGGTTGCATGTAATAATTAATTAATCCAAACAATCTGGCGAACAGGTAAATATTGTATGAATTTATAAGAAACATAAAAACTGCAAATTACAAGAATATGATTATTCAGTTAGTATACTGTGTCCAAAAGTGTGTCCTTGGGCTAAAGGAGGGTGGTTTCAACATATAATCAATAGCACACTACAAAACTGCCAATCCTCCAGCATTAACACACAATTCAAGCCAATAGTGCTCGAAAACTCTCATTTTTATCAAGTTGCATGCCTGAGCTTGATGCAGTCCCTGCTTTAGGAGAACCAAGCTTTTGTGAAGACTCCTTGAGCGAAGTTGGCATACCAGAGATCTCCTGAAATATATGTAATACGTTCACAAAAGAAAACACTAATGCAAGTGCTACTTAATTGTATCTAATCATAAAGATCAAGCCAGCTAAACAATATTAGTATCAAACTGCCATATTAACTAATAGTTGCACTGGAGACCAGTTGATATCCTAGTACACGAGCTAGTTCTTTAATTGATCACAAAATATGCAGAAGGACAATTCATCAAATGCCCACATGGCTTCTAATGCTGGAATTTCCCCTGTAATATTTCATCATTTAGGACCATGTAACTAACTGGCAAATTGTGATACAAGAATATGATACAGTTTGCTATTGTTGCAAGCCTATTGCCTATTTTGTCCTTACTAACAACTTGCCTATCCTCAAGGTATCTCTAGTTATAGAGTGACTACATATTTTTAGATTAAAATGGTAACATATAAGTGACAACTGATATAATATAAAACAAATTACCTTCATCACATGCATCCTCAAGTCACAAGGTCGCACCTGGTTTCCAATACAGGTCATAGCAAACGATGAATAATTAAATAAGACATCTGCCGCAGCTTGCTTCTTTCCTTCAACCTGCAGAAGTGCAGTTTGTTAATGATTTAGCAATTCAGCACACTAACCACCCTAAACATTAGTAGGAACAAGATTGACATATATGAAGTCTGTAGAAGTTAAGGCAATGGGCCTTTCTTTTAAATTTCCTAACTCTTACACTACATAAGATCTGCTTAATTGTATCAGAATGCTAATCATCCAAGCGTTTGGTTCTAAACTTCTAAAAGCACAAGAAAGTGTTTTATTCAATCCACACCACTGGAAATTTGAAATGAAAATTCTTACTAACTTTTCATTTGCTAGCCAAGATCTAAGGTTTTCTTAGTGCATCAGAATGTCAATAAAATCAAATACTTGCTTTAAAACTTCTTAATGCACAAGAAAGCGTTTCAATATTCTACAACATTAGAAAAGGTAAACCAAAATTACACAAGATAACCAATGACCAACTGATCGATATCAGCTCCAACGAAATCCGTATCACTGCTAGAAGTGTAATCCAATTTATGCACAGCCTTATAGCAAAAATATACTGTGTTATCGGCTAGGTCTCTTTATGAAAAATTAAGGTGAATGCTACATATACCGGGACTTTCCCCGGACCCCATCGTTGCATTTGCCTTGTGCACTTGGTCTTAAGGATATACCAATAACTATAAAAACTGTCAAGAGTACAACTGTAAGCATTCCAAGAAGAGTACATTATACATATTAAACAGCAATAGAATATCAAACAGATACTTAAACAACAGATACTTAAACAACAAGCGCATAGAACTAAGAAACGAAACAATGGGTTTTGTTTTCATAATCAAAGCAAAGACTTGTAGAACACTTGGAACTTAATACTCCAACAGATTTCAAAATCATCTCTAGTTACATAGGGGGTCAATCAAGAAACGGGGGAATCCTTTAAAAAAAGACAACAACTTTTGAGTATATATTGCAAGACTAATTAACAAAAAAAACAAGTTTTGACATAAAAATCTACAAAAACAAATCAACATAACAACAGTATTATTAGCATATCAATTACTAATCAGAGAGCACATTTGTTTAATTAAGGGTAAAGAATGATTATGCATATAATAAGTTCTTGATCAAAACATGAAACAAACAAGTGTATGTATAAAAATTGATTAATGGGTACCTCGTAATCTTCTTGCTTTCCATCCATTTTGTTTTCTTCCATCTTTGACATATGGGTCACAAAGAAGAATGCTACAATTAATATTAATAAAACTCCTCAATTTCTCTGCATCTCTTTGTGAATAATGCTCAGTTACAGTTATATAGGTTTAGAAGTAATGCATCAACATCTGGCCTATTAGCTCAGCTGGTTAGAGCGTCGTGCTAATAACGCGAAGGTCGCAGGTTCGATACCTGCATGGGCCATCATTATTTTACCTTCATTCATTTCTCTTCTATATCTTTCGATTTAACCACGTTTAAATCGAATTATCTTGATTCGAATTAATTAATTATATTTTAATATTTGTATATTCATTTTTTTCCCTAATTTTATTTTTAAATATCATATACTACCATTCATTTCTTTAACGAGTTCTTATAAATATTTTTTAAGAAATATTAATACTACCTTTGTCCCGTTTATATTAACCATAATTCATTTTTTGCATGTTCAAAAGTAGTGGCCACATTTCCTAAATAAAACAAATTAGGTATTAATAATGTTATATTTTTCAAAGTATGCAAACAATTGAGAGTAAGTTTGGTAATTGGCGGTTTTCACTTAATTGCTCAATATGTGCTTTTTGATTGATGGTCTATATAAATAGGATAGAGGGAGTAACACGCTAACTCTCGAATTCATAATTTTAAGTGAAAAATATTATTAAAAAAAAATCTTCCATTTACTTTGTTTTTTAATTTTTTTAATATTATAATTTCTCAATCAATCAATTTTAATAAAATGATTAAATAAGAGAAAGTATTTATCAAGTTTGATTTAAGAAAATGAGGTTACAGAATTTTCATATACAAATATATGTAGGCGTATTTATAAATTCATAATTAAGTACATCCGTATTTACGTTTTTACACCTAAAATATTTATAAATTTAGGTGATACACAATAAATTCATTAATTTATTAATGATAATTCATTACTTAATTTAATATGTTCAATGTTGAATTATTTGTCGTGACAAAAATATGTTGAATTATTTGTCTACAATAAGTTCATTATTTATTAAATATATAAATTATTTTTTAATAAATATTAAAAACGGGATCGGATCCGGATATCTGAATTTGTAAAAAGTTGTGATACGGATCCGTATCCGAATTCATAAAAAAAAATTGGATCGGATATCCGGTCCGATTTTTTCGGATCGGATCTAATTTCCAGATTTTCATAATCAGATACCGGATCGGAAAATCGATTGTGATCATTTTACAAAAGTTGTTGTGAATTTGAGCCGAACCAATACTAATATATCATAACCACTCGATCATGTTAATTAATATTTTTTCGGTTTTAATTTTTTTATGAATTCATAATTTTAATTAATTGCACATTTATTTATACTTTACAAATATAAAAAATATTTTTTTTGATCCTATTTCGTGATAGATTTTTTTTCAATAATTTTATGCCATCCGTTATCATTTGAATCAAATGTTTTTTTTAGTAGAAATTAATTTAATAATAAAAAATCATACAACATCTATAAAAATAGTCACGTCGAACAAATAAAAAAAATAATCGTTGATTAATCCATTCTTCTTGGAGATACAATCACGCAATTTGTTGAAAATGATATATTTACATGTACTCGTTTTATCACGGCACTACACAATTTTAATTATCTACCATAATTGGTAATTGCAATCCCCTACAAACTTTCACTATTGAATTAAAAATCATATTCTCACAAATAAAGGAGAGAAACGACAAACTCTCATCAAGGAAATACTACCAAGATTAAAATAACAAATTGAAATTGAAATTACAACCTAAAAACAAGCAAACCTTATATTTAGGGAATAAACCATAAAGACAAAAGAAATCAAACCCCTCACGTGCCTGAAATCCAAGGAGAAGAAAGAAAAATCTGGAACTTTGAGATTTTAGATCAAAAAATTAATTGAGGAAAAAATAAAACAAAGCCTACATAGCAAGATAAACAAGAAAAATAAAAGAAAACTAAGGGATTGGGTTTTATACCGGAGAAAAATGATGAAAGTCCCGACGATTATATTGTGAAGGAAGAAGAGGGAAGCTGACTGTGGAGGAGGAAAATATTAGGTTAAGGGCAGGTTCGAATCAATGTTTTTTGATTGATCACTGTGATCATTGCTATGTTATATTCATGCAAAATGCTCGTAAAACTTAAAAAAGGGGGAGGGGGCGAAGGCTAAAAAGATGGGGAATCAATTTTATAAGTAATAGATGTTACTTTAAAAATTCACTTTCCTTTTGTGGAGTTGCTGCAAGTCATGTAATTCCAGTGTTCAAGCAGTACATACCTAATATTCTTTCTTAGGGTTTTAAAATCACTTGGAACAGTCGTGTCTATTGACATGTTAAAGGTCGTCTCTCTTTATAGGGAGTTTTAGTCTGTTCTGTCCATTTCTTAGTTTATATAGTATCGTATTCTTTCCGTCTTTTCTGTTTTAATATAGAGAAGGGAGGGCCATCCGTAAAGGATCTAGAGGAACGTTGGGCAGGAATAAGGCTAGAGGATGAAGAGGAAGAAGGGCTGGTTTATGGAGAGGAAGATAAAGGGGAGGAGGTAATAGCCACAAGGTGGTGCTTGGTAGGAAGATTGCTCACGGAAGGGTATCTGATTTTAATGCTTTCCAGAATGTTATGGCGGCTGTTTGGCAACCAGGGAGGGGTATGTATGTTAAAGAGTTGAGTCATAACTTGTTCTTCTTCCAATTCTACCATGAGATTGATATTACAAATGTAATACGAGGAAGTCCGTGGACGTTTGATCGAAAGCAGTTGATCATCCAGAGATTTAAAGAGGGAGAAAATCCTAAGAAGGTGACACTGGATAGATTGGAGATGTGGGTTCAAATTCATGACTTGCAAGTAGATTTCATGACGGAGAAGGTTATCAAGGATATTGCTAACTACATTGGTACGTTTGTGGAATCAGACCCGAAAATTTTTACTGGAGTGTGGCGAGAATATATGTGAGTTCGGGTGTCTATGGATGTCAATAAGCCATTGAAGCGTAGGATGAAAATTCAGAGGAAAGGAGGGGTAGGTTTCTCGGTGAATTTCAAGTATGAGAGGGTTCCCACATTTTGTTTCATTTGTGGGGTAATGGGGCATGCTGAGAAGTTCTGTCCGAGACTTTATGATACACCGACACACTTATTGGAAAAGCCATTTGGAGTTTGGATGCGGGCAAATCAGAAAAAAACAATGAATTTGGTGGGATCTAAATGGCTCCGGTCTGGCGACGGGTCCGAGAGGGGAAGAATCGATGAGGGGAGTATGTTTGGGGAAGATGATCAAGCAAGAAATATGGCTGAATTTTCGGGGGATGAATCTTTGGTTATGGCGAGAAAGAAGGCTGAGGTAGGGCATGGTGGTAACCGTTTGAAAATGATTGGATTTTCAAATCAGAGTGATAGCATTCAGGGCGAAAAGAGTGGAGGCAGTACAGGGGATCGTTTTAAGGATATTGTGGATAATGATAAGGCACTTACAGTTATGGATCCGAAAAAAGGAAATTTGCAAATGATTTTACACATGGGCCTAATAACTTTCATGAGTCGATGGACTGTGATTTTAGTGGGCTCTCAAAAAATGGCAAAGAGGTGGGACCTGTGGATCAGGCCCACCTAAATCAATGAGTACTCTTAGCTGGAATTGCTGTGGGCTTGGGAACCCACGGGCGGCCCAATTCCTTATGGATCTTATTGTTCAAAAGAAACCCAGATTCATTTTCTTATGTGAAACCATGTGTAATAGGAATACAGTAGATGGTTTTAAGGCCCGTATAGGTTATGAAGGTTGTTTTTCGATTGATGCGAGAGGTCATAGTGGGGGGATTGCTATGTTGTGGAAGAAAGCTGAGGAAGGCAAGCTTAATAGTTTTTCTAATAATCATATTGATATGTTAGTTTCAATAAATGGGATGGCTGATTGGAGATTGACAGGCGTTTATGGAGAACCGGATCGAAGGTATCGTCGTCGTACGTGGGATCTTATTCGATCGATGAGTACTCAATTACAAATACTGTGGTGTATAATAGGAGATCTAAATAATATTGGGAGTAATGAGGAGAAGAGGGGGGGAAGGCTTTATCCAAATTGGCTCTTGTAGGGGTTCAGGCGTATGGTGGAGGATTGTGAGTTGGTAGATTTTGAATTAAAAGGTTATCAATTTACTTGGGAAAGAGGGAGAGTGACTAATTCTTGGGTGGAAGCTTGTCTGGACAAAGCGTTGGTGAATTATTCGTGGATTGATATGTTTAAGGAGGCCCGTCTAAGTAATATTGAGTTGACTAACTCGGATCATTGTCCATTGTTTTTAGAGCCGGAAGTGCAGGTTTTTAGTCAATGTATTAATCGATTTAAATTTGAAAATTCATGGCTGAGGGAGCCAATGTGTGAGCAGTTAGTCAGGAGTGTTTGGGATGAGTATGGGAATGGTAATATTCAGATGAAGATTTCAAAGTGTGGAGATGTGTTAGCGGATTGGGGAAAAGAGATAACGGGATGTTTTAAAGAGAGGTTGAAAAGATGTAAAGCGAGGATGAAAGAGTTGAGAAGGCAGAGAGATGTGGTGTCACTGAAATTGTATGAGGAGGAAAAGCAAAATTTCTATGAAATATTAAATCAAAAAGAGTGCTTTTGGAAACAAAGAGCAAAACAATTTTGGTTAAAGGAGGGGGATAGGAATAGTAAGTATTTCCATGCGGTTGCCTCGAGAAGGAAGCGAAATAATCAGATTGTTAAGTTGCAGAATAATAATGGGGAGTGGGTTACTTGGGAGGATGGAATTCCTGAGCTTATGAAAGGATACTTTGATAATCTGTTTACGGCAATGGAGGTTCAAATTGGGGATTTGTTAGACGAAGTCAGGCCATCAGTTACAGTAGCTCAAAATGAAGTTCTTATGAGTCCTGTGTCAGAAGAGGAAGTAAAGGCAGCTTTGTTCCAGATGTATCCAGATAAGGCACCGGGCCCAGACGGTATGCGCCCGGGATTCTATCAGAAAATGTGGCATATTGTCGGAAAAGATGTCGTCAAAATTACACAGGAGTTTTTTCATACATGTGAGTTTCCTAATGGCTTAAATGATACAAATATTGTGCTTATCCCAAAGAATAAAAGTCCTATGAAGATGAGTGATTTTAGGCCCATCTCGTTGTGTAATGTGTTGTACAAGGTAATCTCGAAGGTCATGGCTAATAGGATGAAGGTAGTGCTACCTCAATTAATTATTTGAATAAGATGAGTAAAGCATATGATCGACTGGAATTGAATTATTTGAAGATTATGCTTGAAAGGTTTGGGTTTAGTCAAAGGTGGATTGAGTTAGTTGTGGGGTGTTTCTCTTCTGTAAGGTATCAGATTTTGTATGGTAATAGAGTGGTGGGTCCTATTGTTCCGACGAGAGGTATCCGACAAGGGGATCCCTTGCCTCCTTACCTATTTCTTATTTGTGCCGAGGGTTTTTCTGCATTGATTAGAAAGTATGAAAGGCATAAATTAATTACGGGGTGTTGGGTTGCTAGAGGGGCGCCTTCGGTGTCTCATATGTTTTTCGCGGACGATAGTTATCTGTTTGTTTCTGCTACTGTTAAGGAAGCTGAGAATGTCCAGGAGATCTTGAGTAGGTTTGAGATGGCATCAGGTCAGAGCATAAATTATAATAAGTCCTCGGTTTTTTTCAGTAAAAATACAATTGTGGATGAGAGGGATCAGATTTGTTCAGTCTTAAATGTGGGTGAAGCAGATGACACTACTACGTATTTGGGTCTGCCAAATATCATTGGGAGGAATAAGGGGGTAGTGTTAGGTTTTTTGAAGAATAAAATGACGAACAGGGTTCATAGCTGGGATGGGAGGTTATTGTCGAGAGGTGGTAGGAATGTATTGATTAGAAATGTGCTTCAGAGTATTCCAAATTATGCTATGTCTGTGTTTCTGTTACCGATGGGTATGTGTCAAGATTTGGAGCAGTTAATGGCAAAATTTTATTGGAAGTCTGCGAAGGGGACTGGTATTTCGTGGATGTGCTGGGACAAGATGGCTAGAAGTAAGGAGGTAGGGGGTTAGGGTTCAGGTCTATTCGTGAGTTTAACTTAGCTTTACTAGGAAAGCAAGGGTGGCGTTTGCTTACGAAGCCAGATGCTTTAGTTACGAAAATTTTTAAAGCTCGCTACTTTAAATATGGTGACTTCTTAACTGCTAATTTGGGGTCAAATCCAAGTTTCATTTGGCGTAGTATCATAGCTGCTCAGAATCTGGTTAAGAAGGGGGTTAGAAGGGGAATTGGTAATGGTGAGTCTGTCTTTATTTATAAAGATCTGTGGCTTCCGTCTGAGATTGATCCAATGATCAAGCCAGGGGTGATGGGTTTACAGGAGGAAAAGGTAAGTAGTCTTTTTTTGTTGGGGGAAAAAGCGTGGGATGTTGAGATTGTTAGAGATTTGTTCTTACCGGAGGAGGTTCGATGTATTCCGACGCGAGATCAACTGAGGATAAAGAGAGTGCCTGTTCCTTCTATTTGTCCAGTGTGTCATGTGGGGGATGAGTCAATTGATTTGTTTGTTATCTTGTCCTTTTTCACAGGATTGTTGGAGGATAGCAGACCTGAGATTTGGTCAAGATTTTTCAGGTTTTGGTGACTGGTTTTTTGATCTTGGTGAGCAATTGAATGAGAAGGTTTGGGGACGTGCTCTTTACTCTTTGCTGGAAGCTTTGGAATGCTAGGAATAAGGTCTTATGGGAGGGGTGTAAACTTACGCCTGCTTAAGTGGTTTGCAATGCAGTGTTCATGTTTGAGCAATGGAGGAAAGCTCAGGAACGTGTTCTTTATCCGTCTATTGTATCTTGGCGCATGACGGAGGAATCTGAGTTTTGGTCGAAACCTGCTAGAGATACGCTCAAAGTGAATATTGATGCTGCCATTTTTGAAACAGTAGGAAGATATGGTTTTGGTGGGGTTATTCGGGATCATATGGGTTGCTTTGTTTCGGCTATTTCAGGAATTAGAGAGGGAAGGGCCACGGCAGAAATTGCAGAAGGAATTATTGCTCTTAAGGAGGTTCTCTCTTGGTTAAAAACGCAACCAGCAAAACGGTATCAGGTGGAGTCTGATTGCTTGGTTCTGGTACAAGCTGTTAGGAGTCCAGATGTGTTGCTGTCGCCATTTGGAAAGATTGTACAGGACTGCAAGGAGATGTTAAAATCATGGTCCATGGCTGATCTAGCTTTTGTTAAACGATCTGCAAATCGAGTTGCTCATAAGCTTGCTAGAGCATCTAGGTTAAATGCTGATTGTATTTTCTCGGAATTAAATGTTTCGGCTGATATTATGTATTGTGTTGAAGCTGATTTGGCTTAGTTGAATGAAAATTTGAGTTTCAAAAAAAAAATAATATAAATATATATATAACGTATATCTTCTGAAAATTTAGGAAACTTTACTGGGATAAATATCATAATCATAACTCGTTTCATTCAAATATATCAAATGAGTTATTCATTGTAAAAATGGTCAATTTAGTCATCAACTTGAAAATTTATATCATATTAATCATTTAAAAGTTGAAAATTATTATCATTTTTGTGATTACCAAATGATATTCTTGATACAAATTTTAAAAATAGTTACTAAATTGAGTCATTTTTAAAATAAATGACTCACTTGATATATTTAAATAAAACGGATGATGATCTTGATACTTATTCCTATTATTACAATATTACTACATATTTTAGCGGCTACAAAACTAATATAAAAGATTTCGACTCAGGAACATATAGACCTAAAGTAATAACTATTCCACTGGGGCTCTACTGTATTGTCTATGCAATAGTATTTTAGTTGCAAAGTTTGATGAATGTTATTTCATTCTATATAAGTATTTTTTTTTTTTTTGCTAAATTCTATATAAGTATTCACATAGGGAATGGGGTTCTACATATGTATTTTAGTTGGAAAGTGTGATAAGGTTAATCCATTCTATATATAACATTTGTCTGGGCTTTTTAAAAAAGAAACAGCAATCTTTTTTAATAAGCTATATGTATGATTAAACAAATGACACTGCATCAATAATTAATTTGCAAGCTTGATACTAGCCCAACAGCTTAAAACATGACACTGTAAATCTAAAACACGAGCCCCAACCACAATGTCACAAGTTCAGAATACATATTCAAAATGAAATGTCAATTGAAGGGAAATTAAAGTAGACTCAAGTCTCCCTAGAAGGGCCCTTCTTTGCAGCTTCTGCAGCCTCCTTCTCAGCTTCAATCTCTGCCACAATGGTGTCAATTTCTGCTTCATCAAGCTGACGAAGACCCTTATCCCTTGTCATAACTGCAACTTCTATGTTTTTCCCTCCACTCTCCACAACCTAGATTCGACATAGAAGAGGCACAATTAATTTGATGATGTTAAGAAGCTGACATTGAAAACAGTAATGAGAGCGATGACATTGCCCAAGTAGAAAACAGCAATTTCAAAATACAACAATACCACTCATATAGCTAACTTACAACAAATTTCAACAATAATTACATTATGGTAGCTGTAAGCCTGTAAAGTGACAACATTTTACTCCACTTCCACCAATTATACCACATATCTTATGACTTTGTCCAACTTAGACTAATGAATATACTGACAAGTACTACTTAGTTTATTAGATATTTAAACATCATCTACTTTTAAAAACTTGAGAGCAGCTTGTTATTGATTTTAATAGCAACTGCAAGCATAGGCAGCTCTTTTCGAAGATAAAAACTTTAAATAAAGAATGCGATAAAGGAAATGGTTCTTAGTTTCACACTTGCACCATTCTTGGCACCTGTTTGTGCTGCATCAGCTATAGCATAAATAAAGAAATATAATTGTTTAGTGCATATTATAGCAATATACCACCAGCA
Organism: Kitagawia praeruptora; assembly: GCA_037693485.1. Classification (NCBI taxonomy): domain Eukaryota; kingdom Viridiplantae; phylum Streptophyta; class Magnoliopsida; order Apiales; family Apiaceae; genus Kitagawia; species Kitagawia praeruptora. The sequence goes on along the minus strand of CM075344.1, from coordinate 90,350,356 downwards.
TTCATAAAAACAAGTGTGATAAGGCTGCAAACAGAATTTATAAAGGCAATACAGCATTTGTACTTCAAAATGGAATGCAGGCAGCATATACTTACTTCAAGCAGTGCACGAATAGCAAGTTTCAAGGTGTCCTGACCAGAAGTCTCTGTATAATTCTTTTCCAAAAACTCTCTCATCGAGTTGGAGTTTCTACCAGTAGCATTAGCTTTCCAAGCTGAAAAGGTACCTGAAGGATCAGTCTGGTACAGTGCTGGCACACCAGTGTGTGGGTCGAATCCAACAATTAAAGTTGAAAGGCCAAATGGCCTAACACCACCACTTTGAGTATACTTTTGTTGAAGACCAGCTATGTAACGGGTAATATACTCCACAGTAACTGGATCTTCAACAGTAAGCTTATGGCTTTGGCATTCTATACGTGCCCGGTTAATAAGAACTCGCGCATCAGCTTTAAGCCCAGCACAGGCCAAAGCAATGTGATCATCCAGATTTACAATCTTCCTCACAGATCTGCAACAACAAGGATACATACGTAGCCAAGAAAAGAAAATGTATAGAATGTCAGATGCGTGGATGTAATAAATTGCAAGAAAAATGTATCTCCTACAGTATCATAACATTTGACAAATTTAGTCAAGCAGAAACTTTAAGTCATTAGTCACCCTCGAACAACAGCAAGAAAAACTTTCCTCTTTGTTAGCAGTAAGCAATTAGCGTAATATCAGAGAAAGAATACTTCAACTCCTATCTATTCAATTGACCCACGTGCTCCTCTATACAAACTTATTCAATTGGTGTCTATTATAGTTGGAAGAAAAGAGAACACTAATTCACAATATTTTTTGACACCCTATAGCTTGCACAAGTGGTTAGAGGTTCAGTTACATTTCACCTTGAGACTAGGCTGACATATTATTAACCTCTACAGGACCAACAGGTGATTTGTAACACGAAACATATTAGCAACAACCACCTAAGTATTAACGAGAGTACGATATAGGCGATAAAGGAATCTCAAACACTGGATAAGCTTGGTCTTTACCCTTTGAAGCCCAATTTGATAGTATAAAGCCTATTATTTTCATGCTGGCGATAAAGGAATCTCAAACACTGGATAAGCATGGTCTTTACCCTTTGAAGTCCAATTTGATAGTATAAAGCATATTATTTTCATGCTTCCACCGAATAAGTAGTGTTGTATCTTTAAAACAAAACATTTCTTTTAAGGTGTTACTGTGCTTCTACAAGTACATATATCAGATACTGCATATTAACATAACATATGTATAAATTATGATACATTAGATATGAATGGAGCACTAAGTAGTAATCAGGATAGATAGCACAGTCGGCTAGGTCTAGAATTATAGTTACAGTCCAATAACTATAAGTATGGAAAAACTAAAATAAACACATTCAAAGGAGTGTTTCAATCTGGAAACCCCTAATTTTCCCAATCGAAAACATACAAAGAATATGAATATAATGAAACAGATGTGTATAAATAAGATATAAGATACCTAGAGTCCTGAAGTTTGACAGTGGATTTTTTCTCAACACCGAGAACGATAGTATCGGTACCTCTAACGCCCACGGCGGCGTTACCTTTACGGACAGCTTCCAGGGCGTATTCCACCTGAAATAGATGACCGTCCGGTGAAAACACGGTGATTGCTCTGTCGTATCTTGCCATCTCTCCCTTGCCTTTGATCTAATTCGCTTTTCTTTGCTTTGCCTTTTGTGTTTGTGTGCGTTGAGAGAGATTTGAGAGACTATAAGGAGAGAGATGAGAAAGATCTCGTCTTAGGCAACAAGCCAACTCCCTCTTTATTCTTTAATAAAAGAGGAAAATATAATAAAGAGTTTTTATTATATTTTCCAAATTTGGACCAAAAAAAATTATTAGGTTATTAATTTAGCAAGATTTTATTGTAATTCCCATCAATATATTCAAATATGAAAGAACAGATTATTCATATTTATTACATTATTTGTGATATAAATCAATGTATAAAGATGTTTAACATTTAAGTATAGATGTAACCCTCAAAAAAAAAAGTATAGATGTACTTCTTAATATTCACTCAAATACCATTAATAAATTAATATTCAATTAATTAATAATTTCTATAAAATAATACTTTTCTCTAACCACAACTTGTGTGGAAGAAATTATAAATTTTGATAGATAAAATAAATTTTTAGCTGCCATACATTTGCCATATCACCTATTGATTGCCTCGGTTTTGTTATATCTATAAATATTATAGGTAAATTGGTTGGTTGTTAGTTTGATACACTTTTTGGTACATTCAATAATAATTATTGGATTTTGTGATAAATTAATAAGAATCGTTGGATGTAAAATTAAAATGATAATCTTTTTTAATATTTAAATTATTTCAATAGGTTCAAATTTCGAATCCCGTCATCAGCATATTATCATTAAACATCTATGTTATCTTACTAACTACTCCCGAAATTCAAGATTCGATTTCCGTCAACAATATATTACAATTAAAATTTAGTATTATCTATTTTCATCCTATTATTATTAAACATCAAAATTATCTTATAAACTACTCCCATAAATAATGAATAATAAGCTAAAAAATATACAGATATTACTCGTGCATCGCACGGGCTATAAGCTATCTATACTATTATATAAATTCCGAAACATTGAAAGTTTTGGTACCTGTTTTCTGGTACCAGTTTTTTGGTACTTCATGAATTTACTTATTTACCCTTCATTAAAAAAAATATATTTAATATCAATAATATTAAAACACCTAAAATAAATAATAACATCAAATAATTAATGGTAATTATTCAATTGCCCTTTTCACATTTATTACCTTTTACAAACACTTAAAAACATCAATCGTATCATATCTTCCAATCAATAATATTTTTTTTGAATTAAAACATGTTACCTTTTTTATTTATAAGGAAACATTAGTTTAATTTTTTATTAAAAAGAAAAATATATTCGATATCTATAATATTAAAACACCTAAAATAAATAATAACATAAAATAATTAATGGTAATTAATCTATTTACTTTTTCACATTTACTTTTAGTTGAAGATATTACCTTTATAAACACCTAAAAACATCAACCGTATCATATCTTCCAATCATTTATATTTTCTTTAAAATCATAAAAAATATTGATTATACAAAACATAATTGCAATATTAAATAAATTTTATAACATAATAAAAGAAACACCATATCAATACATTTATTTATGTTTTTTGGTACTTCGTGACTTTACTTATTTACCCTTCATTAAAAAGAAAAATATATTTGATATCAATAATATTAAAATACCTCAAATAAATGATAACATAAAATAAATAATGGAAATTAGTCTATTGTCTTTTTCACATTTACTTTTAGTTGAAGTTATTACCTTTTACAAACACCTAAAAACATCAATCTATCATATCTTCCAATCAATAATATTTCCTTTCGAATTAAAACATGTACCTTTTTTATTTATAAGGAAACATTAGTATAATTTTACTTTTTCACATTTACTTTTAGTTGAAGATATTACCTTTTATAAACACCTAAAAACATCAACCATGTCATATCTTTCAATCATTAATATTTCCTTTAAAATCATAAAAAATAATGATTATACAAAATATAATTGTAATATTAAATAAAATTTATAACATAATAAAAGAAACACCATATCAATAAATTTTATTTATAACACAATGAAATTTTATTATAATTTTATAAATTTGTATCTTCCAATCAATAATATTTTTTCTCAATTTAAACACGTTAACTTTTAGTTTAAAATATAATATTGCAATAATTAATATATACCCAAAAATATCACACCTTATCTTCTAATAACTAAAAAAATATAATAGAAATCCATATACTATGAATAATAAGCGTTATATTTTTAGAAAACAATCAAAACCGTTAGATCTAATGATTAGATATAGTATATGATTAAATTAATTTACTAAAATTTCAAGGTTCGAATTCCATGAACCATGTATTTATTTTAAAATTTTAATTTTAAAACACCTAAAATAAATAATAACATAAAATAATTAATGGTAATTAGTCGATTTACTTTTTCACATTTACTTTTAGTTGAAGATATTACCTTTTATAAACACCAAAAACATCAACCGTATCATATCTTCCAATTATTAATATTTCCTTTAAAATCATAAAAAATAATGATTATACAAAACACAATTGTAATATTAAATAAAATTTATAACATTATAAAAGAAACGCCATATCAATAAATTTTATTTATAACACAATGAAATTTTATTATATTTTTATAAATTTGTATCTTCCAATCAATAATATTTTTTCCCAGTTTAAATACGTTAACTTTTATTTTAAAACATAATATTACAATAATTAATATATACCCAAAAATACCACACCTTATCTTCTAATAACTAACAAAATATAATAGAAATTTGTATACTACTAATAATAACCGTTATATTTTTAGAAAAAAACCAGAACCGTTAGATCTAATGATTAGATATAGTATATGATTAAATTAATTTACTAAAATTTCAAGGTTCGAATTCCATGAACGATATATTTATTTTAAAATTTTATCATACTAGCTTAAAACCCGTGCGATGCACAGATATTCTTTAATATAACAGAATATTTTTTTTTTTGAATTAAAAATTTTAAAACATAAACTTTCTTGGCTTAAAATTTTAGAAAAATATGTTCTGATATAATTATATATATGTTGTCCGTGATATTTTTAGAAAATGATAGATTTTAGTTTGAAAATATTGAAAAGATGAAATATTTTAGCTGAAAAACGTAATCGGTTAGTTATTAGTTATAATATGGTTATTATTTTATTGCACTTAAATAAACCAAACAAAATAGGTTTTTTTGAAAAAATAAAAAAAAGATAGAAAGATAATGTATTTTAGCTGAAAATGGTAATTGGTTAATCATTAGTAATTATAATATGTTATTTTATTAAACATAAATGCTCATAGTTTTTTTAGAAAAGAAAAATTTTAGCTAGATAAACTCTATTTTAAGTTTAAAAAAATTGGCTATTGAAAAATAGAAAATGTAACATATTTTACGTGAAAAAGGAAAGAATTTCTCATATTTTATGTGATAAAAGATTAGTTATTGAAAAATAGAAAAGGTAACATGTTTTACCTGAAGAAGGAAATTTATTAGTTATTAGTAATTATAAATAATTAAGTAAGGATAACATGAAGATGACATGATTTATGTGAAAATGGTAATTGATTAGTTTATAGTAATTATAATTTAATTATGTTATTTTACTAAATAAAATTACTCATAGTTTTTAGAAAATGAGAAATTAATGTTGCCCGTTATATTTCTAGAAAAAAAAGAATTTTATAAGAAAAAATTGATTAGTTTATAGTAATTATAATTTAATTATGTTATTTTACTAAATAAAATTGCTCATAGTTTTTAGAAATTGAGAAATTTAATGTTGCCCGTTATATTTCTAGAAAAAAAGAGAATTTAATTAGAAAAAATAGAAAAGATTATATATTTTAGTTGAATTGGTTAATTATTAGTATTATAATATTATTATTATTATTATTTTTTTTATTAAAAAGAAATGCCCATGATATTATTGGAAAAAAAAGGAGGTTTTAGTAAGAGAAAAGAAAAAAGGTAACGTGTTTTGGCTGAAAAAGGTAACCGTCAATGTTATAATTGGAAAAAGAAAGATTTTAGTTAGAGAAAAGAGAAAAGGTAACGCGTTTTGAATGAAAAAGGTAATTGATTAGTTAATAGTAATTATAATATAATTATGTTATTTTATTAAACAAAATTGCTGGTAGTGTTTTTAAAAAAGAGAAATTTTAGTTAGATAAAATGTAAAAGATATCCTAATTTACCTGAAAAAGGAAATTATTTAATTATTGAAAAATAAAGAAGGTAATATGACTTGAAAAAGAAATTGATTCATAAAGGAGAAATTTTAGTTAGATAAAATATAAAAGATATTGTATTTTACTTGAAAAAGGAAATTATTTAATTCTTGAAAAGCAGAAAAGATAATATGTTTAATTTGGAAAAGTAAATTGATTAGTTAGTAGTAATTGAGTAAGGGTAAATACGTAAAATCAATAGGTACCGTACCGACCGACCGACCGACCAACCGACTAACCAAACTTTTAATGTTTCGGCTTTTATATAATAGTATAGATAAGTTTTAAACCATGGATATCATTAATTAATTTTTTATTAAATAATTTAAGTTAAAATTAAAATAAAAAATTATAAATAATAATTATATAAAAATATAATTGTAACATAAAATAAAATTCATTAAATATCAAAAAAATTCGTGCATCGCACGGGTTATAAGCTAGTATATTATAATAACCGAAACATTAAAAATTTGGTTGATCGGTATAGTACTTCATGTTTTTACTTAATTAACCATAGTTAATTACAAATAAAATCCATTCTAATAACTTATCAATTTTCTTTTTTAAGTTAAAAATATTACTTTTGTAAATTTATAATAATTAATCAATTTTCCTTTTTAGGTAAAATACACTATTTTTTATATTTTATTTACCTAAAATTTCATATAGCCGAAACATTAAAATTTAGGTTAATCGGTATAGTACTTCGTATTCTTACTTAATTATTCTTACTTAATTACAAATAAAGTCCTTAATAACTAATCAATTTTCTTTTTCAAGTTAAATATATTACTTTTGCAATTTATAATAAATAATCCATTTTCTTGGTAAAACACAGTATCTTTTATATTTTATCTACCTAAAAATTCTCTTTTAATAAAAAACACTACGGGGAATTTTATTTAATAAAATAAAATATTTATAGTAAAATTACTATTTAACTAACAAATTATCTTTTTCAGCTAAAATACGTTAACTTTTATATATTTTCTGACTAAAACCTTTCTTTTTTCCAATTATATCACGACGATTTTATTTAATAAAATTAAATTATAATATTTTAATTACTAATAATTAACCAATCAACTTTTTCATCTAAAACATATTATTTTTTTATATTTTCTTTATAATATCATTGCCAACATTTATATAATTATTATGAATCATATCATTAAAAATTTAAGCCATCAAAATTTTTGTTTAAAAATTTCAATTAAATTAAATAAAAATAAATCTTATTAAAAGAAGTTTGTGCATCGCAGTACAGATTTTATGTGTATCTATAATGTATCATGTAGGTGCTCTGGGTGTTGTCTTTCAATATATGCACATTCCATAAATGTACAATTCAAGAGCTTCACAAATACAGTATAAACCAAGGTCTGTTTAGAGCTGTTCACGAACAGAGCTGTTCGTCAACAAGCTCGACCTCGGCTCGTTAAGGACTCGACTCGGCTCGGTTTATTAAGGTCTCGAGCTCGAGCTCGAACTCGGAAAAAATGTTCGTTAAGAAAACGAGCTCGACTCGAGCTCGGCTCGAGTTCGATTCAAGCTCGGTTCGAGATCGACTCGAACTCGTTCGGCTCGGGCTCGGCTCGATAAAGCTCGAAAAAAAATAAAATTTATCAAAATATTTTTATATTATTTGAGATATTTTGAAAATATTATAAAATAATTATTATTTTCTTAAAATTTGGGAATATAATTAAATTAAATATATATTGACATGCGTACAGTTGGATTGTCGAGAAATAATTTTTAAAAAATAGAAACAACAATCCGTGACAAAGCACTAGTTACTAGTACTAGTCAAAATAGTAGCGATTTACTAAGATCTCTGACCAAATTAATTTTTTATTTTTTTAAAATTTGTGAATATCATTAAAATAAATATATATTGACATCCGTACGGTTGGATCGTCGAGAAATAATTTTAAAAAAATAGAAACAACAATATGTGAATAAGCACTAGTTACTAGTTCTAGTCGGAATAGTAGTGATCTACTAAGATCTCCAACCAAATTAATTTTTTATTTTTTTTAAAATTTGGGAATATCATTAAATTAAATATATATTGACATCCGTACGGTTGGATCGTCGAGAAATAATTTTTATAAAATAGAAACAACAATATGTGAATAAGCACAATTTACTAGTTATAGTCGGAATAGTAGTGATCTACTAAGATCTCCAACCAAATCAATTTTTTATTTTTTTAAAATTTGGGAATATCATTAAATTAAATATATATTGACATCCGCGCGGTTGGATGGTCGAGAAATAATTTTTAAAAAATAGAAACAACAATATGTGAATAAGCACTAGTTACTAGTTCTAGTCGGAATAGTAGTGATCTACTAAGATCTCCAACCAAATTAATTTTTTATTTTTTTTAAAATTTGGGAATATCATTAAATTAGATATATATTGACATCCGTACGGTTGGATCGTCGAGAAATAATTTTTAAAAAATAGAAACAACAATATGTGAATAAGCACTAGTTACTAGTTCTAGTCGGAATAGTAGTGATCTACTAAGATCTCCAACCAAATTAATTTTTTATTTTTTTAAAATTTGGGAATATCATTAAATTAGATATATATTGACATCCGTACGGTTGGATCGTCGAGAAATAATTTTTATAAAATTGAAACAACAATATGTGAATAAGCACTAGTTACTAGTTCTAGTCGGAATAGTAGTGATCTACTAAGATCTCCAACCAAATTAATTTTTAATTTTTTTAAATTTTTGGAATATCATTAAATTAGATATATATTGACATCCGTGCGGTTGGATGGTCAAGAAATAATTTTTATAAAATAGAAACAACAATATGTGAATAAGCACTAGTTACTAGTTCTAGTCGGAATAGTAGTGATCTACTAAGATCTCCAACCAAAATAATTTTTTATTTTTTTAAAATTTGGGAATATCATTAAATTAGATATATATTGACATCCGTACAGTTGGATCGTCGAGAAATGATTTTCAAAAAATGGAAACAACAATCCGTGACAAAACACTAGTTACTAGTACTAGTCAAAATAATAGTGATCTACTAAGATCTCCAACCAAACTAATTTTTTATTTTTTAAAATTTGGTAATATTATTAAATTATATATATCTTGACATCTGTACGGATCTCCAGAACTCAGAATCGTTCGTGAACAGCTCGAGATCGGCTTGAGCTCGAGATCGGCTCGAGTTGTTCGTGAACAGCTCGCGTGCGGCTCGAGCTCGGTCAAAGCTCAGCTCGGTTCGAGTTGACCAAAGCTCGGCTCGAGTTGACCAAAGCTCGGCTCGGTTCGTTTCGGGCAAAGCTCGGCTCGATTCGATGAAAAGCTCGTTCGGCTTGGTTCGTGAACAGCCCTCTGTTGTGCTATAGATATACCCATACAATCAGAGAAAATCGTAACAGATTATGCACAGAAACTCTTTTGGTTGAAATATCACAACTCACGATCTTTCCTCCGGTCATCCAAACATTTTTAATAAGGTAGAGCAATAAATTAAACAAGTCGGTTGCATGTAATAATTAATTATTCCAAACAATCTGGCGAACAGGTAAATATTGTATGAATTTATAAGAAACATAAAAACTGCAAATTACAAGAATATGATTATTCAGTTAATATACTGTGTCGAAAAGTGTGTCCTTGGGCTAAAGGAGGGTGGTTTCAATATATAATCAATAGCACACTACAAAACTGCCAATCCTCCAGCATTAACACACAATTCAAGCCAATAGTGCTCGAAAACTCTCATTTTTATCAAGTTGCATGCCTGAGCTTGATGCAGTCCCTGCTTTAGGAGAACCAAGCTTTTGTGAAGACTCCTTGAGCGAAGTTGGCATACCAGAGATCTCCTGAAATATATGTAATACGTTCACAAAAGAAAACACTAATGGAAGTGCTACTTAATTGTATCTAATCATAAAGATCAAGCCAGCTAATCAATATTAGTGTCAAACTGCCATATTAACTAATAGTTGCACTGGAGACCAGTTGATATCCTAGTACACGAGCTAGTTCTTTAATTGATCACAAAATATGCAGAAGGACAATTCATCAAATGCCCACATGGCTTCTAATGCTGGAATTTCCCCTGTAATATTTCATCATTTAGGACCATGTAACTAACTGGCAAATTGTGATACAAGAATATGATACAGTTTGCTTGTTGCAAGCCTATTGCCTATTTTGTCCTTACTAACAACTTGCCTATCCTCAAGGTATCTCTAGTTATAGAGTGACTACATATTTTTAGATGAAAATGGTAACATATAGTGACAACTGATATAAAACTAATAAAACTCCTCAATTTCTCTGCATCTCTTTGTGAATAATGCTCAGTTATATAGGTTTAGAAGTAATGCAACAACATCTGGCCTATTAGCTCAGCTGGTTAGAGCGTCGTCCTAATAACGCGAAGGTCGCAGGTTCGAGACCTGAAGGGGCCAACATTATTTTACCTTCATTCATTTCTCTTCTATATCTTTCGATTTAACCGGATATCTAAATAAAATTTATTTTAATTTTTATAAATAAATGAATTTTATACATTTTCAATAATCTATTATATATATAATAACCCAACAGAGGAAAAAAATACTGAGATATTAAAATGCACATGAAAATACCATTTTGCCCCTTTGCTGAACGGTGGTCAATTTCGCTATTTTGGTCAGGTTATTTCCTTCCCGTACCTTTTGTCCAAGCACCCGGCAATCTTCTCTGGATATGTGACGCCCTTTTTTCTTCCATATCAATTTGGAACCCTGGATTGGCATATAGTTGATTGGCGCCCTTCTTACCTACCTCTTGGAACCCTAAATTGGCATCAAGTTGGCGCCCCTCCTCCCGCCATCCCTCAATCACCCCCCCGACTCGAATTCAGAGTCCATCGTTCAGGGTTTCAATGGGATCAGACGCTCACCAGGAACAGCTGCGTCTCCCTCCCGGCCAATCTTCCGGTAACCGACACCTTATTTATCGGCATTGACATTGCATATGATAGAATCTTGATATTGATGTTTTGGGTTTTTTCTGGGGGAGGATTATATTTGTTTTTTTAAAATTCTGGTTCCTGTAATCATTTTTGAGCGGATGTGTTGGCTAGCTTCTATAGAGATTGTATAGTTTAATGGAATCTTGATATTTATATTTTAGGATTGGCTAGCTTCTATAGAGATTGTATAGTTTAATGGAATCTCGATATTTATATTTTAGGATTTTTCTTGCGGGGGGGGGGGGGGTATATTTGTTTTGGGACATGGTTGGTTGTTTGGCAGTAGGATCATGAGCTGGGCGGTCAGGTAGTTGCAAGCACAATGCACAAACCAATGTGACATCAAACCATTCATGAGTACTGATTGCATCACATTTGTTTTATGTGTATGAAAATTTAAATGTCCCGGTCATGTTAGGGGGTTTTTGCTGGTCAACTCTTTAGAATTTCAACAAACTAAATATTCAACATTAAAATTTAATCATACACCACAAAAAAGTTGAAATTATGTTGGTAGACATAATGCATCTACGAATATTTGCAAAATTGGTCTTTGTTATGTGTAAAGTGTTATTAACCTTAAATAAAAGCAAAGAAGGTAAACATTTTAAGTTCTATATATTTTTGTATATTGGCTTCGTTGACCAGACAAGTGGTCTGGATACAGCAATATAAATTTGGGTCACGAGCAGGTTAGGCATCTTTCTTGGATCGTTTGTGCTCTTGATTCCACACTCAACTTTTTGGCTTTCCTGGATGTTTGGGTAAATTAGTATTTTTTAGAGTCCATTTCCATATATATGAAAAAGAATGAACTTTGCCTATTAAGACTGCGGATAAGTTCTTAATAGCCTAATGTGTGCGCAACCAATATTTTAAAAAACCTCAATGGGTAAAAACATGTAATCTTTAAAAGTGGAAGGTCATGTATATGCCCAACAGGTGTAATGTAAACTTAAGATCCCGTTTTTCATAATGGAACTGTCTAAAGAAATTATGTAAAGAGTTGTTTGTGTAGAGTATAATATAAATGATTGATCAGGTTCTACATTTGCCTTTTTTATGTGTACATTATGATTGTGTATATTATGCTCGTAATCTTGGCTAGACAAGGATTAGGGACTAGACGGAAAGGAAACAATGATGTCCGATCTTCACAAAAGAGAAATATAGATGCAGGTACAACATCGAGAGAGAGGGAGGGGGAGAGGTAGAGGCAGAGAGAGAGAGAGAGTTAACAGGTGTTTAGGAACCAAACAATCTTTGAGGAAGGTTGTTGGTTGTCCCTATCCAGGCAGTGGAAGTTGTATGCAATTGTTTATGCACCTGCTCTTCACATAATTATATTATTCAAATGATTGGCCGGCCTCTTTACGTAGTTGCACTCTAATGTTTGTCTTGTATCTTTGTATGTAAATTGTAGGTCAAAATGGGGATGTACCCACAAGGAGGAGGGGACGTCCTCCAACTACCTTGACTGAGGAAGCCTTGGAACGGCGAAGATTGTCCATGCATATGGTTAATGCAGCCCGGCCAAGAGGTTGGTAATGCCATAAATCTTTTGTTGTTAATAATCATTGCATTGCCAGACCAGTTTCCATATGGTTATGCAGCAGCGCATACCATAAATTAGTATTCGGTACTGTAGGGGATTAGGTACTTCAGTCTGCCTCTTATAATTGTAGCAATAATGAAGGTTTTGCAAGCCACAATGCAAGCGTTTGTTACTTTCATTTTTTAATGTTGTTTTATATGCGTGCGGAGACCTTAATTTCAACTCCTTTTAAATGGGAAGATAAAAGAAGAAGCAAGTGTCATAGAAACTTTTTAAATTAAAATCTTCTCAATCACTTATTTCCGGAGAATTGAAAGATTTGAAAAGTAAGCAAGGTAAAAGTTAGTGTTATCACCTGTTCAGGGAGACTCCGCAATCAGCTTCTTCTACAGAACAAAGATTGAGAAAGGGGTGGACACCGCCAGCATCCCCCAACACAAATTTGAGTTGAAAGAATTTGCGGATATCCAAACCTTGGTTGGGAATGTGAATTTGTTGATAGGTAACCTCTCGCACTAACCACATATAACTTAAAATTATTGCTCATGCCCATGTTATCGATTGTCTTTTTCAAATTAGATGTCATTGGCATGGTTAAAAGCTATGGGAAACCAGAAAGGCGATCCAATGGAGCTGAAAAATTGGATGTGCTGCTGAGCAATTCAAGGTACCATGCTTGCTAATACAGAAATCCAGACACATGTTTCGCATGCTAATTTAAGGAAAACAAACAAAATAAAACCCAACTTAACTTCATGTAAAGAAAACCACACTTTCTAAGCACCTACTAACCATATTAGCCCATATAGAACTTTTCTCCTGTTTCACTCATGCGGTTAAAAGTATGATATCTACGTCTAAACTTAAGTTGGAATTAGCAAGGCCTTTGGTAAATATGCTTTTTCTTACTAACGTCATGCACAATGCTCCTACAGTTTACAAATGGCCTTATGATTATAAACCTTTCCCAATTACAACTGAAGTTTGTTTAAACAAAACTACTTCCCCCTGGTCACTAAACATGTGAATGATGTCTACACATCAACACTGTATGCTCCGGCATCTGAAACCATTGAGGCTCTCATCAAAAGTTTTACAAAGAAACCCATTCAACAAATTGTAACGCCAGCACACACGGCCCTTTGTAATTTTGGTTACAATTTTGTTATATTTTTATATTATTCCCAACCAAAAAACATGGTAACAAATGTAGCCATGTAATTACTTTACTCTACATATTTCTAATCCATATACTTTTTCACAATAGCCATCTATGATGCCTTGCACACCCGGATTTATCCAACTCCTTTTGTTCGACTACAAATGTCACATCTAAATAGTAGAGCTATTTTGCCCAACCTCTCTTACATCAAAATTAATTCCTACAAACATTTGTTATTGATGCCTTTGACTTTTAAAGGGTGATCTTACATGCAAAACCCTTGTACTGGTGCCTTTAGTTTTTATAAGGTGCCCATGCATAAATTTTTTTTTTTACTTTGCCCATGAATTTACGTACATCCATATATATTTAGAGTTGTCCGATTAATCATTCAAGGAGCTTCCGAACTTTTGAAAATAATATAATCGATTATTTTCTATGTTAATAAATTAGCATTTTGCACCCACAACATTGCAATTTAAAATACAATTAATATTAATACTGTAAAAAATGAACAAGGTTGGAATATTATATTTAATTGATAAAGCCCTTTTTTAGGTGTCAAATATAGTGTTCATGGGTTGAATTGTGTTCTGTTAATGGTATAATTGTGTCACCAAGCAAAATTTATAGGTACACTATTTTGGTGTCTTGGGTTGAATATGCTTTAACAATTATGATTTCTCACACCATCAAATCAATTACCCTCTTCAACCGATAATTGCTTTATTAATTTTTTAAAAACCTATTTTGGCCATGCTCTCTTACACCAAACCTAATTCCTGGAAACATTTGTTAATCATGCCTTTGACTTTTAAATAGTGGTCTTGCACACAAAAACCTTGTACTGGTGCCTTCACTTTTTAAAAATTGGCCATGCATAAAAAATCCTTTTACTTTGCGCATGAATTTACATAGATCCTTATATATATGAGGTTGTCCGATTAATCTAATCAAATTATGATTCCGAGTTTATTACATTTATTCTAAACTATTAGACTTTAGGTTTAACTGTTCCTCAAATATAAGGTTCTTCCCACTTACTATGTAATCTAAAATCTTTGGGAAAACAATATGTTCATTTTTTTATTACATTGTACCATTCCGATTCAACACCTTACAAACAAGTCTTAGGACCACGTGGTAACAAATGCCGTTCAACCACAGTCATAAAGGATTTACGCTCAAACTAAACATACCATCAAGTTCTTTTCATGATATGATATATGCTGACAACCCTTTTTACCTACAATTACAGGGACGAGACCATGCTGATCACTCTATGGGAAGACAAGGCAAAGCAATTTCAGGAGCTGATGTCATCTACCCCTGCTGGCCCTGTTTTTATGGTCTTCACTGGCATGCTAGCTAAAACATTCTCAGGTTATTACACTCTATACATCTTATTGACACCGGGTACAACACCAGCAGAACCACCACCCAACCCGACCACATTATGGCTATTTAAAAATTTGAAACACATAACTATGACTCTGTCATCATATTCTCACTCCTGCATACTAACAAGCTAAACAAACTACAGCTGCCGTATCCCTCTCAAGCACGGATGCCACCCGCTGCTATGTCAACATTGATTACGCACCACTGAACACTCTAAAGGAAGCTCTGACCAACCCCGGTAACGGAAAACATGGTAACCTCCCTGCGCCAATAATGACCCAATTTCTGACATCAACGGGAGAAACTGTGCAGGAATTACCTATATCGTCTATACTCGAAACTGTTATCCCACCAGGGACACAGGTAAACCCTACACTCTTATTGTCAACTACTCTTGTATGCACATAGCTTTATCTAATGATCACCCTGGTTCAATAATTAATGAACTCTTAACACCAGGTGGTTCGTTGCATCTGTGAGGCGACAATTATTGATGTGCTGGGCGGTAATGGCTGGTACTACAACTGTTGCCCAACTTGTGCCCGGGCCCTCCGCGACCTGAATGGCAAATTCTACTGCCTCAGCTGCGACGAAGAAACACCAACACTGGCTCAACGGTAAACCTCCTGCCAAATTATTAACAGTATCCGACTCTCGTGTTTTACACCACCTACACATTGCACTGACAAGTTTGTCTTACGCACCCTGAATTGTTTCGGCCACTGACCATTAACAACCATCAATGTGCAGCTACAGGATTGTGATCAGGGTTAAGGACAACACTGGCTCCACAACCATGACTTTATTCAATAAGGAAGCCGAACAGCTGGTGGGCATTCCCCTCCAAAAGGTCCTGGAAGAAAATGCAGAGGTAGTTAAACACTTCTCAATCTCAAACTGACACCCACAACCACAGCATTACAAAAACTGATATATTCTAAACTTTAATACACCTACAGGAAGTAGACATCCCCCCTGTGGTTCGAAACATCATTGGCAAAGCCTGCACCTTCCAGCTCAAAATTACCCCGTACAACATCATCCAGGGCTGCGAGGAGTACACAGTAACCAGGGTGTCTGCCACAAACTGCAAAAACCCAATCACTAACATGGAACCAGCCTCTGCAAACATGGCCACCCCGGTCAACACCAGTGCCACCAAGAAGCAGAAGCTAGCATGACAACTACCATTGCCCCTCCACTTATGACCTAATAAGCTCTACTATAAGCTATCTGCAGTACGCCACTCTAAAAAAAATTTCATTTGCGCCCCTACGTTTAGACTGTTTGCTGCATAAGATTAAATTTCTAAGAATTACTCTGGTTGCTTTACTTATTGTGCAATGCCTTTGACTGTGCTTCCATGCCTTTTCACAAAGGCCTTTGATACTTTGTTTGGTTTGGCCCATTTTCAAAATCTTACATTACTTGCCTTTTCATTTAATATATGTGGTTTAATACGTTTTACATTCCATGCTTTGCAATTCCAATTTTAGTTGCAAAGCATTACCAGTTAATCATCCCCCTTAAAAATTTGACAAAATATGGCATCAGACATGGTGTCAATCTAAAACATACATCATGCATCCACCTTCGCGTACTATTTAGATCATTTAAATCCACGGCATTTCCAATTCATTTCTATAGGAAAAACTAAAGGGTTCGTTGTAATCGGTAGTGTGGCCAAACGCTAAGATTATAAGGAGTGCTGCTAATGTTTACTTTCTGAATCTACATGGTGGGCAAAATCATTGGGCTGCTCGAACATTAGGAATAGCCACAACCTAAACTTGGCTCCAAACAAAACCCATCTTCAACATCAAGAAAACACATTTTACACCTCTAAAAAACCCAAAATACATACCTGTTTAATAAGGCCCAAGGTACATACCTGTTAAAAAATACCACAACCTATCGCAAACACACCAACAATTCGCTCCTAAGAACTCAATAAACCAATACTAGAGCATGCTCCGTGCCTCGCACGGGTTCACATGCTAGTATATAGTTAACTTTACAAATGATAAATTAATTAATAAAATTTTAGATATCATCAATCTTATATTTTAATATTTGTATATTCATTTTTTCCCTAATTTTATTTTTAACTATCATAAACTACCATTCATTTCTTTAACGAGTTCTTATAAATATTTTTTAAGAAATATTAATACTACCTTTGTCCCGTTTATATTAACCATAATTCATTTTTTGCATGTTCAAAAGTAGTGGCCACATTTCCTAAATAAAACAAATTAGGTATTAATAATGTTATATTTTTCAAAGTATGCAAACAATTGAGAGTAAGTTTGGTAATTGGCGGTTTTCACTTAATTGCTCAATACGTGCTTCTTGATTGATGGTCTATATAAACGGGATAGAGGGAGTAACACGCTAACTCTCGAATTCATAATTTTAAGTGAAAAATATTATTAAAAAAAAAAATCTTCCATTTACTTTGTTTTTTTAATTTTTTTAATATTATAATTTCTCAATCAATCAATTTGAATAAAATGATTAAATAAGAGAAAGTATTTATCAAGTTTGATTTAAGAAAATGAGGTTACAGAATTTTCATATACAAATATATGTAGGCGTATTTATAAATTCATAATTAAGTACATCCGTATTTACGTTTTTACACCTAAAATATTTATAAATTTAGGTGATACACAACAAATTCATTAATTTATTAATGATAATTCAAATTAATTTATTAATTTTATGCCATCCGTTATCATTTGAATCAAATGTTTTTTTAGTAGAAATTAATTTAATAATAAAAAATCATACAACATCTATAAAAATAGTCGCGTCGAACAAATAAAAAAAAATAATCGTTGATTAATCCATTCTTCTTGGAGATACAATCATGCAATTTGTTGAAAATGATATATTTACATGTACTCGTTTTATCACGGGACTACACAATTTTAATTATCTACCATGATTGGTAATTGCAATCCCCTACAAACGTTCACTATTGAATTAAAAATCATATTCTCACAAATAAAGGAGAGAAACGACAAACTCTCATCAAGGAAATACTACCAAGATTAAAATAACAAATTGAAATTGAAATTACAACCTAAAAACAAGCAAACCTTATATTTAGGGAATAAACCATAAAGACAAAAGAAATCAAACCCCTCACGTGCCCAAAATCCAAGGAGAAGAAAGAAAAATCTGGAACTTTGAGATTTTAGATCAAAAAATTAATTGAGGAAAAAATAAAACAAAGCCTACATAGCAAGATAAACAAGAAAAATAAAAGAAAACTAAGGGCTTGGGTTTTATACCGGAGAAAAATGATGAAAGTCCCGACGATTATATTGTGAAGGAAGAAGAGGGAAGCTGACTGTGGAGGAGGAAAATATTAGGTTAAGGGCAGGTTCGAATCAATGTTTTTTGATTGATCACTGTGATCATTGCTATGTTATATTCATGCAAAATGCTCGTAAAACTTAAAAAAAGGGGAGGGGGCGAAGGCTAAAAAGGTGGGGAATCAATTTTATAAGTAATAGATGTTACTTTAAAAATTCACTTTCCCTTTGTGGAGTTGCTGCAAGTCATGTAATTCCAGTGTTCAAGCAGTACATACCTAATATTCTTTCTTAGGGTTTTAAAATCACTTGGAACAGTCGTGTCTATTGACATGTTAAAGATCATCTCTCTTTATAGGGAGTTTTAGTCTGTTCTGTCCATTTCTTAGTTTATATAGTATCGTATTCTTTCCGTCTTTTCTGTTTTAATATGGAGAAGGGAGGGCCATCTGTAAAGGATCTAGAGGAACGTTGGGCAGGAATAAGGCTAGAGGATGAAGAGGAAGAAGGGCTGGTTTACGGAGAGGAAGATAAAGGGGATGAGGTAATAGCCACAAGGTGGTGCTTGGTAGGAAGATTGCTCACGGGAAGGGTATCTGATTTTAATGCTTTCCAGAATGTTATGGCGGCTGTTTGGTAACCAGGGAGGGGTATGTATGTTAAAGAGTTGAGTCATAACTTGTTCTTCTTCCAATTCTACCATGAGGTTGATATTACAAATGTAATACAAGGAAGTCCGTGGACGTTTGATCGAAAGCAGTTGATCATCCAGAGACTTAAAGAGGGAGAAAATCCTAAGAAGGTGACACTGGATAGATTGGAGATGTGGGTTCAAATTCATGACTTGCAAGTAGATTTCATGACGGAGAATGTTATCAAGGATATTGCTAACTACATTGGTACGTTTGTGGAATCAGACCCGAAAATTTTTACTGGAGTGTGGCGAGAATATATGTGAGTTCGGGTGTCTATGGATGTCAAAAGCCATTGAAGCGTAGGATGAAAATTCAGAGGAAAGGAGGGGTAGGTTTCTCGGTGAATTTCAAGTATGAGAGGGTTCCCACATTTTATTTCATTTGTGGGGTAATGGGGCATGCTGAGAAGTTCTGTCCGAGACTTTATGATACACCGACACACTTATTAGAAAAGCCACTTGGAGTTTGGATGCGGACAAATCAGAAAAAACCGATGAATTTGGTGGGATCTAAATGGCTCCGGTCTGGCGACGGGTCCGAGGGGGGAAGAACCGATATATGAGGGGAGTATGTTTGGGGAAGATGATCAAACAAGAAATATGGCTGAATTTTCGGGGGATGAATCTTTGGTTATGGCGAGAAAGAAGGCTGAGGTAGGGCATGGTGGTAACCGTTTGAAAATGATTGGATTTTCAAATCAGAGTGATAGCATTCAGGGCGAAAAGAGTGGAGGCAGTACATGTGACAGCCCCAAATCCGGGGTCATGAATCTGGGCCATCACAGACCAACTTCCATTCAAAATCAATATCTCTTGGGTTTTTTTTTTTTTTTTTATAATTAATAATTAATACTTATGCAGTTGACCCCACAGTAATACACACACACACCAGTCATATGCTCAGAGAACAACATTCACCATAATAAAAGTTTAGAGTTAGAAAGTTATTACAAACCCAGAATCATACTTAAGTACATTGTTGAGTGATGCTTCTACAAGAAGCATTTCAACAACCAAATTTATTACAACCTTACACACTTTCACACTTAATATACACAAGACCACTAAACCCCTTGCGCCGGTCATCTACCTCGGGGATTGATGCTAACGAGCTCTCAGAAGGTCGCCTTTCCCTTACCCTCTTGCGGGGCGTTCTGCGTAGTATTGGCATACCTAGCTGTATATAGATAAGTAGCAAGAGTGAGCCATAATAGCTCAGCAAGATAATACTGTAACTAGAATTTAAATTGTAACCAAGTATACATGTATATACATATGTAAGCAGTAACCAAATTATAAACGTTAAGGAAGAATAAAACTCTTATTTAATAATACATCATCCACTTACTATTATAAGAAAGAATTCTAAGATAATACAGTATCAGTTTCTCTTCTTAAATAATGTAACAATCAATATACCCTTTTAGTGTAATATTTTAAAATATCATGAATACTTGAATAAATCTCTCACTATCATCTTCTCATTTCCTTCCTATACAGCAATTTTATAAATTAATATAAAATCAGTTTCTCTTCATCTATATCAATAATTTCATCGTTTCATATCACCTTTCTGTTTTCAGTTATAGAAATCTGAAAACCATTTTCAATTCTTTCTTTCAAATTTTGGGGATATATACTGGCGCCAGATACGTAGGACGATGATCAGTCGCCTGACCGTATCCGCTCTCTGTTTACTACTAGTAGAAGGAATGAAGGCCACCTACTAACATCATCCCTGGAGGAAGGCCACCTGCTAACATCCTCCTGGAGGAAGGCCACCTGCTAACATCCTCCCTTGGCATCTTCGTGCCGAATCATGAATGTTAGACTATGTCGCACACAGCCCTGACATAGCCTCTTATGCAAGTTTGTTACTAATCCCCCTTTTTATAAGATCATTATTCAATTCATCAACACCATTTCACATTTCTATTCACGTATATCACTTCCATTCTCGCACATTATTTCTATAAAATATAAGTATATATATCATACACTAAAAAAATGTTTATAATATAGCATTATAAACCATATAACCCTAGATAACAACTGATACCATTCTCTTTCATATCTCTTTTACCTTAGAGCATATTCGCTCCATTCGTAATCATTTCTATATTCATATTTCAGAAAACATATCCATCTCTCTTTAACTTCCCACAATCAAGAGAATATATTCTTTGCAATATAGCAACAAAAGCATCACATATACATAAATATATTCCATGATATCATTATTATTCTGAAGATAAATAATTTTTAAAGTAGGGATAGAAGGATCTTGCCTCGGTTCCTGTATCCTGACAGTAGGGCTGGTTCCTCCTCCGGAATTTCTATAAACACAAAAGGACCGTCATTAGAATATCACATCTCTTACTCACTACACTCTTGTATAACATTACCCTTGATACTTCAATATATGCCTAACATATCACTATTACCCCAAAGGTTCAAGAACTTAACCATTTACAAGCTCAATTGAAGTTTCAGTGGTTTTTCACCATTTTCCCTAACGACCACACTTAACTGTAAAAATTCTCAGAAAATATGGATTTCGAATTTTAATGTAAGGTCAACTGTCAAGGGTCCTCTGACCACCCTACTACCTTATCCCAAAATTTCGTGGCTTATAAAAATGTCTAAGTATGGTAACTTTAGCCTCAAAGTTGATACAATTACATTTTCTCGGTTACCGAACGTCTTTCACTAAAACTGACTTTTCTCCTAAACCGTACGTCAGATTTTAACGCACCTTATATCAAAACGATCTATGAACTAAGCTCTATCATCTCATGGTCCCTTGGTGTGCTGGACAGTAGCCTACCGTGTGTGCACAGTTGCTAAAAACAGGGCAGATTTCGTTCTAACGAAAATCGGACATTATAACTGCTGTAATTTCATACTTTCCATATTTTAATCCTTCCAAAATCAACATCCCACACTCCTTCCAACCCCTACACCATGTGGGCTTCATCCCATCCATGATTACAAGTACAACACATCTCCATAATCATTCAAACACATATAAACAACTATAACAATAAGATTTAATGATCTAGTACTACTTATCTTATAAACCAACTAAAAATCATCATAGCCCAAATGATTCAAGCTAGGGTTTCAAGCTAATCATCAACTTTAAAGAGTATACTAACATGAATAACCTCACCAAGCTCTTACACTACCTTGGTATAGTCTAGATCATGCAAAGAAATCAAGAAAACAAGGTTAACACTTAGAAAACACTATTCATCATCTTTCTAGTAACTTGAATGATTTTATTACCTTATCAAATGATGCTTGATGGCTATGAAACTTTAGAAATGTCTTGATCTATCCTCCAAGAAGCTCCATGAATTATCCCTTGATTTATGATGAAGTTTTGCTAGGGTTTTAGTTTTTATTTTTCTTTTTCTTCCTTTTTTCTTCACTTGGCCGAATGCTTCTCTTTTTGGATGGGGAAGTGATTGCTTTGCTTGTTTCTATCTTATCACATCCTAATCTTATTAGTCTAGCTTATCTTGGAAGCTTGGTTACAAGTTAAATGACTAATCTACTGTTATGCTAAACTCACGCAAGCGCACGTAGTCACAAGTAATACAATTAAAGTTCGTTCCACAGAGATCTTGGTTAAGTTTTACTCAGAAAATATGTCTATGCAATAATGTATGGTTTTAATTCACTGCTAAGAAAATAACAAATATGGTTTGATTAACTAAATTAAACTAAGATGCAAATTAATAAACTAACAAATAACGAGAATTAAAATCTAATTACTTATATGAGAATAACATGGAATCCTAGTTTCATTATCTACTTCACTTAGAGTTGCAGCCTTCGATTAAAACATGCGATGGTTTTGATATCTGATCGAATAACACGAAAAGAGTAAAAGTTACCTCTCGGTATACTAGTACCAATCTAAGCATACATCCACAAAATAGATAGAAGATGAATAGGCACCTATTATGTTTAGACCCTATATCTCTATAGAATTTGAAAACATAAAGGTAGAAGCACAAGTTATTCACTTAGATCACATAGGGTAGCATAATATCTCTATTCATGCCACAAATCATGATGCTTAACATCAACCTATCCTATGCTAGCATGGCAAGTTCTAAATCTCAAGATCCACTCTCGTTTAGCAAGAGATTAACATATTAGATGTTCGCGACGCACCTAAATTCAATAAGCACAACCATACAAGGATATCAATAATTCACCACACATAAATCTCTAAGGCATGCAAACTACTAAGCTACATAGATAAATCCACTAGGACCCCACGATAACGATTAGTTCATAATCGAACCTTTCGTCACCATGGGATTTGATGAAAGCATGGTAGTAAACAAGATAAAGAAGATGAATAAATCAATAATAAGATAAGGTTTAGCGAACAAATCCGGAAAAGTAATGAGCATCCACAAGATACGCCTAACAAAGGAATACAAGAAAACTATGTCTAGATCTTCTTGTTGTCACGATCCTCGCTTTGGCTTCTCTCCCTTCTTGCTCTGAACGAATTTTGTGTGTAGGATGTGTAGATGATTATTTTTCTGTGCCCCAAGGTGTGTATTTATAGCCCCCAAGTGCCTCCTTGACCAAGCAATTACCGTAATTGAAATAGGATAGAATTCCGGTAATTTTCCATCTTTAGAAATAGAATTGCAATTCCCTTGTTTAAGTTGAATTCCAGAAGTTTCTAGCCGTCTCAAGTGATGCCACAATAATTAGGAAAAGAATTTAGGTCAGTTTCCTTCTCAAATTCAGTTTTCAGCAACCTTCTGCCAATTTTTCCGCACACAGGCGCGGCCGCGCGCGCTTCCTATAGATTTCCAGCGCGCCCGCGCGCGTTAGTTTTAACAGATTCACCCGGCGCGCCCGCGCGCAGTCCTAGCTTTCTCTCCGCGCGCCCGCGCGCACTGACAGACTGACTTGCACTTTGCTGATTCCTTCTTCTGCTGTTGATTGCAACTCCAACACTTGATCTTCTTGACACTAAAAATCATATATTACCTACTAAATGCAATACCTACACCTGGAATACACCCTGCACAAATCTCACAAAAACATATTAAAACACACACATACTTGAGATACAAGACACCAATTTAAGCCGAAATAGAATGATCCAAGTGGATATAAATCCACTTATCACACCCCCAAACTTAAACCGATGCTTGTCCTCAAGCATAAACAAACAAAAATATATACAACTAGCTAGTACCACTTCCGTAGGTGATCACGGTTGCATTTAGCATATGCAACAAGCCCTTTAAACCCCTAGGCAGCCCTAGTGGACGAGTAAGGTCTCGTGAGGGCCTATAGCGAATGTACCCACAAAATCCATTTAACCTAATGCAATGCAAATGCATGAATGCAACTAATATGAAAATGCAAAGACCCCCTTCAAACTCACCAAAACCAACTAACAAGCAAATATCTCAACGAATGCAACAAATCCAAGCAGAGCTCGACTAAATCCCCGTATACTAACAAATACATGAACAGAAACGTGCGTGTGTGCAATGCTCATCAGAAATACCTCCAGAACTAGGTCAAAAATCATACATGCTTTCCGTCAAGACAATCACAGGTTTATAACTAGAATAGACTGTAGACACTCCATAACCTAGGAACACCTCCACCCTTATCCAAGGTAGACAGAAACTCATGCTTTATTACTATGCTACGACACTACATATACAATACGCATGCTTATTTAACCGTGCAATGAATGAGACCCCAAAAGGCTTATACAATAATACCCATGTAGCGAGTGTTAGGTCAGTGGATCCCAGACTATAAAGCCTTAGGTCACTAGGACTAAGTCCCCTCAGACTTAATTACTCGAGTATTAAAGAGCTCACTCTGGTTAATTTTGCATTAACAAACAAAACTTGACTTTTTTTTTTTTTTTTTTCTGATTTTTTTTTTTCTTTTCTTTTTCTGCAATCTGGAATGAGCCTTTCTCATTTCCAACCCTAGACTACTCATATAAATATGAGCTGGCTACTAGCCAATTGACGCCTAGCCTTTATTGACAAATATTAACAACTAGCATGAAATTCCTGTTTTCCCCCAAACTTAGACTTTAATGTTCCTACGCTATAAAGGGAATAACGAAAATTCTAAGAATAAACAAATGATTAATCTCTAAACATCCAACATGCATGACTCCAACCTACCCCCAAAAGCACCCCAATGAGACTGTGTAAAAATTTTGTTCCCGAACATGCAAGTCAATTACCTAGGAACTATAAATCAGCCCTCTACTCATTATCATCACACTCAAATCAACATCCACCTATCAATCAGAATCAGCTCATTTTAAGGGATCATGAAAAATGCATGCCATGCAAATGCAACTAACATGAAAACTCACATGGTATACGAAAATAAAACAAAATGTCCTATATGAAACAAACGTAGATAATACGAACATAAAATGCATGACTTACAACTAATATGCAAAACATGATATCCTAACATGAACACAATGAAACATATACAACATATACAATACTTTTCCCCCAAACCACCCCCAAACTTAAGATATTCAATGACCCCATTGAATGGAAGTAAATACGAGGGAAAGTAAAAACATACCTACGCCGCAGCGTCATCACCCTCCTCGGGTGGAGAATCTGGAGGTGGATAAACAGTGTCCGATCCAAAGACTGGCCACTCAACATGGGCACCACTAGCTCCAAAGGCAGAACTGAAAGCCTGAGTCAACCTCGCTGAAAACCGGCTATGGCTCTCATACAATGCATCCATCCGCCTCATCATCCGTCTATCATGTGAAGCACTCGAGACGGCAACGGGAGCCTGCTGAACTGGAGGAGCGCCAGCAATCTCATAACCCAAACCCCTAGGATGAGGAATGCCGCCAGGCCATTCCCCCAACTTCGACACATCAATGGGTCCAGCTGGCATCTGAATCGGCTCCTCAGACGACCATGTCACCCCAGCTATCGCACACATCCTCGTAACAATAGAGCCATAAGGAACTGCCCCAGTAGACACCCTCAAGAAGCGCAGCATACTCTGATTCACCAAATAGCCAACATCGATATAATGCCCATTCAGAATAGCCCACAACAAGATAGCTCTCTCAACTGTCACCTCATGTGTATGCGTAGTAGGCAACAGATTAGCACAAATAAACGAATTCCAAGCCCTAGCATATCTGTTCATCGAAGCAGATGCGAATGTAGCCTTCTCAGCCGACCCAACCTTCAATTTCCATGTCGTACCTGGCACACACAGACGTGCCACCACCTCATCTAAATCAACCTCGGACCTGGCCTTAAAAGTCCAGTCCTCCACCCCAACAGGTCTATCCGGCAACCCAAGTAACAGCCGAATAGCACGAGCAGTATAATCTATAGTAAATCCTCGGACAATCGAGTAACCATCCCTCGTTTCCTTGGCATTAGCATAGAATTCCCGGACTATACTCAACGGGACAGCGGATGCAAGCTCACACAAATTCTGCCAACCCCTTTCCTCAATCATAGCCACAATCTCTCCATCACCAGCAAGAGGCAACCAAATCCTATCCTTCGCCACAGACCGAGTCATCAATTTCACATACTCAGCCCTAGCCTCCTCAGAACGAAACTTTTCCATACCCTCATCGCCCGAACTCGAGTCAGAACCGGACAATGACCGTCCACGAGAACTGCTACCAACAACCCGAGCTCTCTTGGGTGCCATAGTAATCAATAACAACAGTAATATCACACCCCAACTGCCAAAAATGCGAACCAAATTCCTGTCCAAAAATCTCACACCAAAAACCCAAAATTTGCAAGAACTACAATTCAAAAATCAAAAATCAAGAGTAGAGATTACCCAAATCGAATAGTAGAGGTAGAACTTGCCAAATCAGTCCCCCAATCTTGAAAAATCGATGCCCCTTTGAAGTCCAATTAGGGTTTGAAAATTGATATGAATTGGGTGAATGTGTATGTATGTAGAGATGAATGTATAGGTTGGTATAAGATGTGTATGGTATGAGATGATATAGAAGGATGGGTTATATAACTGATAGAGGAGAGAAAATTTGGGTGAAAATCGAATTAAGAGATAAGAATTAGGGTTGGATACTTAAACTCAAATTGCCGAAAACTGCTCCCTGTCTTTCCAGTGTTCCGCGCGGCCGCGCCCAGGCTAAGCTATTCTCCGCGCGCCCGCGCCCAGGTATTTTCCAGAATTTTTTTTTTTTTTTTTTTTTCAAACAACAAATACCTAACTACTGACTTTTACAAAAATTCCTAACACCATGGGTTGCCTCCCAAGAAGCGCTTGTTTTACGTCCTTAGCTTGACGTACTTCCAAAATCTCACAATTCTGACAAAACGGAGGCAACCTTCTCACGGTTCACCGTTCCTCCATAATAAGGCTTCAGTCGATGTCCATTTACTTTAAAAGCATCATTGATAGACCCTCTAAATATCTCCACCGCACCATGTGGAAATACCTCCTTAACTGTAAACGGACCAGACCACTTTGACTTGAGCTTTCCCGGAAAAAGTTTAAGGCGAGAGTTGTACAGCAAAACCTGTTGACCCTGCACAAATTCCTTGTGCACCAACTTTCTATCATGCCACCTTTTAACCTTCTCCTTGTACATTTTTGCATTTTCATAAGCCTGCTCACGAAATTCCTCAAGCTCATTCAACTGAAGTAGACGCTTTTCACCCGCAGCTGAGATATCCAAGTTTAACTTCTTCAATGCCCAAAAAGCCTTGTGCTCCAACTCAGCTGGTAAATGACAAGCCTTACCAAACACCAACTGATAAGGTGACATCCCAAGAGGTGTCTTGTAAGCAGTTCTATAAGCCCAAACAGCTTCGTCTAACTTCAATGACCAATCCTTACGAGATGGATTCACCACTTTTTCAAGGATCCTCTTGATTTCACGATTCGAGACCTCCGCTTGACCATTAGTTTGGGGATGATAAGCAGTGGCAACACGATGCGTCACATTATACTTTGCCATCATAGCAGTAAACTGACGATTACAGAAGTGTGTCCCCTCATCACTGATTATAGCTCGTGGAGTCCCAAAATGTGTAAAAATCTGCTTGTGAAGAAAATTCAGCACCACCTTAGCATCATTAGTTGGTAAGGCTTTCACCTCAACCCATTTAGACACATAATCCACAGCTAGCAAGATGTACTGATTATTGCAAGATGAAACAAACGGACCCATGAAATCAATCCCCCACACATCAAAGATCTCAACTTCGAGAATAGTATTCAAAGGCATCTCATTCCTCCTAGAGATATTACCAACTCGTTGACATCGATCACAACTCATCACAAAACGATGAGAATCCTTAAATAGAGTCGGCCAATAGAATCCCGCCTGAAGTACTTTCTGAGCTGTTTTATTACCACCATAATGACCTCCATATGTGGTAGAATGATAATCATGCAAGATACTCTCCGTCTCACTATAGGGAATGCACCTTCTCAAAATCTGATCTATACCAAGTTTGAACAGGAATGGCTCGTCCCAACGGTACCACTTCACATCATGTAAGAACTTCTTCCTTTGAGCATAAGAGAATTCTGGAGGGATGACATTACTAACAAGGTAGTTCACATAATCTGCAAACCATGGCTCTTCACCTTGCACCCCAAAAAGTTGCTCATCCGGAAAAGATTCATTAATAAGAGACTTAGCATGTGAATCTTTACCTTGGTCCTCCAAACGAGAAAGATGATCAGCTACTTGATTTTCCGTGCCCTTCCTATCCTTAATCTCCACATCAAATTCTTGCAAAAGAAGTACCCAACGAATCAATCTAGGCTTAGAATCCTTCTTCGACATGAGATATCGAATAGCAGCATGATCCGTGTACACAATCACCTTAGTACCAAGCAAATAAGATCTGAATTTCTCAAAAGCATAGACAACCGCTAGCAACTCCTTCTCTGTAGTGGTGTAGTTAAGCTGAGCCTCATTGAGGGTTTTACTAGCATAGTAAACCACATGAAAAATTTTGTCCTTCCTTTGCCCAAGCACAGCACCAACAGCATAGTCACTAGCATCACACATCAGCTCAAACGGCTCCTCCCAATTGGGTGCAGTAATGATAGGAGTAGTAGTTAGCTTCTTTTTCAATAGCTCAAAAGCCGCCAAACATTCAGCATCAAACTTGAAAGGAACATCCTTTTCTAACAGATTGCACAAAGGTTTAGAGATTTTCGAGAAGTCTTGAATGAATCGCCTATAGAATCCTGCATGACCAAGAAAACTGCGAATTCCTTTAACAGAAATAGGTGGAGGAAGATTCTCGATTGTCTCCACCTTGGCTCTATCCACTTCAAGTCCCTTGCTAGATACCTTGTGCCCAAGAATAATTCCTTCTTGTACCATAAAGTGACATTTTTCCCAATTAAGCACCAAATTCGTCTCCGCACACCTCTTCAGAACCAAACCAAGATTATGCAAGCACTCATCATATGATGTACCAAAAACTGAGAAGTCATCCATAAAAACTTCCACATTCGAGCCAATCATGTCTGAGAAAATAGCCATCATGCACCTTTGAAAAGTGGCAGGAGCTCCACAAAGTCCAAACGAAACTCGACGAAAAGCAAAAGTGCCAAAAGGACATGTGAATGTGGTCTTCTCTTGATCTTCCGGAGCAATGCAAATCTGATTATAGCCAGAGTAACCATCAAGCAAACAATAATACTCGTGACCAGCCAACCTGTCTAGCATCTGATCAATAAAAGGCAGAGGGAAGTGATCTTTTCTTGTGGCTTTGTTGAGCTTCCGATAATCCATGCAAACTCTCCACCCTGTGACTGTTCGAGTAGGGATGAGCTCATTCTTCTCATTAGCAACAACTGTCATGCCTCCTTTCTTTGGCACACATTGAACCGGACTCACCCAAGAACTATCTGAGATAGGATAGATAATACCAGCATCTAACCACTTTAGAATTTCCTTCTTCACCACCTCCTTCATAATCGGATTGAGTCTTCTTTGATGTTCAACAGTAGGCTTAGCTCCTTCTTCCAGTAGAATTTTATGCATGCAATAAGAAGGGCTGATTCCCTTGATATCTGCTATAGTCCAACCAATTGTTGTCTTGAATTTCCTCAAAATACGCAAGAGCTTTTCTTTCTCGACATCTGACAGATTAGAAGAAATAATAACAGGTAGCGTAGAGGTATCACCAAGAAAAGCATACCTCAAGTGACTAGGCAAAGGTTTGAGTTCAAGAGTAGGAGCCTCCTCAATAGATGGTTTAAGACGGATTTGTGACTTTTCCAGCTCCTTTAACCCAAGAGACTCGAATGGCATGTCAAATTTCCTCTTCCACGAATTTACATTCAACATCTGAATTTGCATTACTTCATCCTCATCTTTCACCTCAGAATTCCCACTCAATGCTTTTTTCAAAGAATCTGTTAGCAACAAATGATCAAGATCCTTGGCTACCATGGAATCAACCAAATCAACATTGAAACATTCTTCTTCATCAGACGGAAGCTTCATAGCATTGAACACATTAAAAGTGACATTCTGATTTTGTACCCTCATGGTGAGCTCTCCTTTCTGCACATCGATCAAGGTACTACCCGTAGCTAAGAATGGCCTTCCTAAGATTATGGGAATCTTCTTATCTTCCTCGAAATCCAATATCACAAAATCAGCAGGGAAGATGAGCTTATCAACTTTCACCAAGATATCCTCAACTATGCCTCTCGGATAGGTAATTGAACGATCAGCCAACTGCAATGAGATGTTAGTTGGCTTTGGATCCGGTAGACCCAGTTGTAAGAATACTGACAAGGGCATGAGATTGATGCTAGCTCCCAAGTCACACAAGCACTTCTCAAAGAATAGATTACCAATAGTGCATGGAATAGTAAAACTACCCGGATCCTTTAGCTTTGGAGGCAATTTCTGTTGCAGAACAGCACTACACTCTTCCGTTAAGGCAACGGTCTCTAATGCATCGAGCTTCAACTTACGCGAGAGAATACCCTTCATGAACTTGGCATAGCTCGGCATCTCTTCAAGAGCTTCCGCAAAAGGTATGTTGATGTGCAACTTCTTGAACACTTCTAAGAACCTAGCAAATTTGTTATCCAAATTCTGCTTCTGGAGTCTTCTAGGATATGGAGGAGGAAGGTAGATCTGATTATTCTTAGTAGACAACTCCGGAGAAGCCTTATCAACAGATTCCTTGCTCTTCTCTTTTTCACCTTCAAGCTGGTCAGCTACCAAGTCAGATTTCTCAATTTCGGGCAATGCAGAATTTTCGACTTGCTGATTCTGCACTTCTTCATCCTCATTAGTGGCTGATTTAGGACCTGATGTGACCCTTCCTGATCTCAAAGTCACCGCCTTCACCTGCTCCTTGAAGTCCCTCCTACCTGGATTTGCTTCCGTGTCACTAGGAAGAGTTCCTTGTGGCCTACTACCTAAGGCACTTGCAATCTGTCCTATCTGAGTTTCCAAGAGCTTCTGACCAGCTTGTAGGTTCTTTAATGCAATCCACATCTCATCAGATTTATCATTAGATGATTGCCCTACCTGAGTCTGAGGTTGTTGCTGCTGAAATCCTGGGGGTTGATATGGTGCCCTATAAGGTTGTTGATAGCCCTGATTGTACGGCTTCGCTTGCTGATAAGATTGTTGAGTATTCTGATTGTTGCTCCAGCTGAAGTTAGGATGATTCCTATTGTTAGGATGATAAGTGGCTGGAACTGGTGCAGCAGGTCTCTGAAAATTACTCACGAACTGTGCTGATTCAGAAGAGATAGCACATTGACTAGTCTCATGTGCGCCCGCACATAACTCACAAACACTAGCCATCTGCTGAACTCCATAATTAGCAAGAGAATCCACCTTCATAGCAAGAGCTTTTAACTGAGCCGTAATCATTGAAGCTGTATCTACTTCCAAAACTCCTGCTACTTTGCCTTGAGAAAGTCTCTGGGTTGGATTCTGATATTCATTAGCAGCCATCATCTCAATCAGTTCATAAGCTTCATCATAACTCTTCGCCCACAGAGCTCCACCTGATGCTGCATCTAGCAAAGGCCTAGATTGTGCTCCCAACCCATTGTAGAATCCATTGATAACCATCCAATCAGGCATGCCATGATGAGGACACTTCCTTAGCATCTCCTTGTAGCGTTCCCAAGCCTCACACAAGGACTCGCCAGATTGTTGTTGGAATTGAGTCAACTGGTTCCTTATTGCTGCAGTTTTCGCCATAGGAAAGAATTTTGTAAGGAACTTCTGAGCAAGGTCTTCCCATGTAGTAATGGAACCAGGTGGTAGAGAGTGTAGCCAGCTCTTAGCCTTATCCCTCAGAGAGAATGGGAAAAGCCTCAACCTTATAGCATCATCCGTCACACCATTACACTTAAAAGTGTCGCAGATTTCAATAAAGTCCCGAACATGCATGTTTGGATCCTCTGTAGTAGCTCCCCCAAACTGGACTGAATTCTGCACCATCTGAATTGTGCCCGGCTTGATCTCAAAGTTATTCGCTGCAATAGCTGGCCTAACAATGCTCGACTGAATGTCATTGAGTTTCGGCTGAGAATAGTCCTTCAAAGCCTTAGCTGCTGCTGCATCTGCCATTGCTACTGTAGTTTCAGTCTCCTCTTCCTTATTCTCTAAATTCCCTACAAGATCGTCTTCTGCCAGTCTTAGTAAACGAGCTTGCGAACGTGTTTGCATACAAACTCAAGTACCTGAAACACCACGAAACAAACAAACTAAGTAAGAATCCGAGTCAGTGAACGCTAACGACCACTATTGACAAACACATAAACTGAAATAAAAACACCGATGATCCCCGGCAGCGGCGCCAAAAACTTGTTATGCTAAACTCACGCAAGCGCACGTAGTCACAAGTAATACAATTAAAGTTCGTTCCACAGAGATCTTGGTTAAGTTTTACTCAGAAAATATGTCTATGCAATAATGTATGGTTTTAATTCACTGCTAAGAAAATAACAAATATGGTTTGATTAACTAAATTAAACTAAGATGCAAATTAATAAACTAACAAATAACGAGAATTAAAATCTAATTACTTATATGAGAATAACATGGAATCCTAGTTTCATTATCTACTTCACTTAGAGTTGCAGCCTTCGATTAAAACATGCGATGGTTTTGATATCTGATCGAATAACACGAAAAGAGTAAAAGTTACCTCTCGGTATACTAGTACCAATCTAAGCATACATCCACAAAATAGATAGAAGATGAATAGGCACCTATTATGTTTAGACCCTATATCTCTATAGAATTTGAAAACATAAAGGTAGAAGCACAAGTTATTCACTTAGATCACATAGGGTAGCATAATATCTCTATTCATGCCACAAATCATGATGCTTAACATCAACCTATCCTATGCTAGCATGGCAAGTTCTAAATCTCAAGATCCACTCTCGTTTAGCAAGAGATTAACATATTAGATGTTCGCGACGCACCTAAATTCAATAAGCACAACCATACAAGGATATCAATAATTCACCACACATAAATCTCTAAGGCATGCAAACTACTAAGCTACATAGATAAATCCACTAGGACCCCACGATAACGATTAGTTCATAATCGAACCTTTCGTCACCATGGGATTTGATGAAAGCATGGTAGTAAACAAGATAAAGAAGATGAATAAATCA
This sequence comes from Kitagawia praeruptora, assembly GCA_037693485.1. Classification (NCBI taxonomy): domain Eukaryota; kingdom Viridiplantae; phylum Streptophyta; class Magnoliopsida; order Apiales; family Apiaceae; genus Kitagawia; species Kitagawia praeruptora. The sequence continues at coordinate 90,316,557 of CM075344.1, read as the reverse complement.
ATAATAAGATAAGGTTTAGCGAACAAATCCGGAAAAGTAATGAGCATCCACAAGATACGCCTAACAAAGGAATACAAGAAAACTATGTCTAGATCTTCTTGTTGTCACGATCCTCGCTTTGGCTTCTCTCCCTTCTTGCTCTGAACGAATTTTGTGTGTAGGATGTGTAGATGATTATTTTTCTGTGCCCCAAGGTGTGTATTTATAGCCCCCAAGTGCCTCCTTGACCAAGCAATTACCGTAATTGAAATAGGATAGAATTCCGGTAATTTTCCATCTTTAGAAATAGAATTGCAATTCCCTTGTTTAAGTTGAATTCCAGAAGTTTCTAGCCGTCTCAAGTGATGCCACAATAATTAGGAAAAGAATTTAGGTCAGTTTCCTTCTCAAATTCAGTTTTCAGCAACCTTCTGCCAATTTTTCCGCACACAGGCGCGGCCGCGCGCGCTTCCTATAGATTTCCAGCGCGCCCGCGCGCGTTAGTTTTAACAGATTCACCCGGCGCGCCCGCGCACAGTCCTAGCGTTCTCTCCGCGCGCCCGCGCGCACTGACAGACTGACTTGCACTTTGCTGATTCCTTCTTCTGCTGTTGATTGCAACTCCAACACTTGATCTTCTTGACACTAAAAATCATATATTACCTACTAAATGCAATACCTACACCTGGAATACACCCTGCACAAATCTCACAAAAACATATTAAAACACACACATACTTGAGATACAAGACACCAGTTTAAGCCGAAATAGAATGATCCAAGTGGATATAAATCCACTTATCATCTACCCTTAAAAACAAGTTAGTGGAAGATGATGTCATTATTATGTCATAATAACTCTTTTTTCTTGATTTTCTTTTCTAATTATAATGCTAGCACTCTTGGTAATTATAATGTGGTATATATCCTTGCTATATTAGAATCTTGGTTGTTTGGTTTCCATACTCGTCTAACTGTGGTTCGTTTCGAATATATCTCACTATCTCAGTGGTTTTGAAAGCGTTTATAAAATCCAAATTCCATTGGTATTCTCTTAACTTAATAATCCCCTGGCTCAAATCTAAATTCACTAATCCCTCAATATATAATTCTTATAATGTTTCCATGCTCCTTAATGTCCAATAGAAGCTTGTTCGAAATCAAAATCCTCAAAATCCATGTTTCAGGAATTTCTGAAATCTAACGTCATTTTGAGTCACTTATTTTCATTGTACAACACTAATATGGTTTCTGTTTATTCATTTTCCATTTCCTTTATAGAGTACCTATATACCATTTCTCTAAATCCTCGAAATTTACTATTCATGTGACCACTGTAGCATTACTGAAGTTAGGGTTATTACAGTACAGGGGATCGTTTTAAGGATATTGTGGATAATGATAAGGCACTTACAGTTATGGATCCGAAAAAAGGAAATTTGCAAATGATTTTACACATGGGCCTAATAACTTTCATGAGTCGATGGACTGTGATTTTAGTGGGCTCTCAAAAAATGGCAAAGAGGTGGGACCTGTGGATCAGGCCCACCTAAATCAATGAGTACTCTTAGCTGGAATTGCTGTGGGCTTGGGAACCCACGGGCGGCCCAATTCCTTATGGATCTTATTGTTCAAAAGAAACCCAGATTCATTTTCTTATGTGAAACCATGTGTAATAGGAATACAGTAGATGGTTTTAAGGCCCGTATAGGTTATGAAGGTTGTTTTTCGATTGATGCGAGAGGTCATAGTGGGGGGATTGCTATGTTGTGGAAGAAAGCTGAGGAAGGCAAGCTTAATAGTTTTTCTAATAATCATATTGATATGTTAGTTTCAATAAATGGGATGGCTGATTGGAGATTGACAGGCGTTTATGGAGAACCGGATCGAAGGTATCGTCGTCGTACGTGGGATCTTATTCGATCGATGAGTACTCAATTACAAATACTGTGGTGTATAATAGGAGATCTAAATAATATTGGGAGTAATGAGGAGAAGAGGGGGGGAAGGCTTTATCCAAATTGGCTCTTGTAGGGGTTCAGGCGTATGGTGGAGGATTGTGAGTTGGTAGATTTTGAATTAAAAGGTTATCAATTTACTTGGGAAAGAGGGAGAGTGACTAATTCTTGGGTGGAAGCTTGTCTGGACAAAGCGTTGGTGAATTATTCGTGGATTGATATGTTTAAGGAGGCCCGTCTAAGTAATATTGAGTTGACTAACTCGGATCATTGTCCATTGTTTTTAGAGCCGGAAGTGCAGGTTTTTAGTCAATGTATTAATCGATTTAAATTTGAAAATTCATGGCTGAGGGAGCCAATGTGTGAGCAGTTAGTCAGGAGTGTTTGGGATGAGTATGGGAATGGTAATATTCAGATGAAGATTTCAAAGTGTGGAGATGTGTTAGCGGATTGGGGAAAAGAGATAACGGGATGTTTTAAAGAGAGGTTGAAAAGATGTAAAGCGAGGATGAAAGAGTTGAGAAGGCAGAGAGATGTGGTGTCACTGAAATTGTATGAGGAGGAAAAGCAAAATTTCTATGAAATATTAAATCAAAAAGAGTGCTTTTGGAAACAAAGAGCAAAACAATTTTGGTTAAAGGAGGGGGATAGGAATAGTAAGTATTTCCATGCGGTTGCCTCGAGAAGGAAGCGAAATAATCAGATTGTTAAGTTGCAGAATAATAATGGGGAGTGGGTTACTTGGGAGGATGGAATTCCTGAGCTTATGAAAGGATACTTTGATAATCTGTTTACGGCAATGGAGGTTCAAATTGGGGATTTGTTAGACGAAGTCAGGCCATCAGTTACAGTAGCTCAAAATGAAGTTCTTATGAGTCCTGTGTCAGAAGAGGAAGTAAAGGCAGCTTTGTTCCAGATGTATCCAGATAAGGCACCGGGCCCAGACGGTATGCGCCCGGGATTCTATCAGAAAATGTGGCATATTGTCGGAAAAGATGTCGTCAAAATTACACAGGAGTTTTTTCATACATGTGAGTTTCCTAATGGCTTAAATGATACAAATATTGTGTTTATCCCAAAGAATAAAAGTCCTATGAAGATGAGTGATTTTAGGCCCATCTCGTTGTGTAATGTGTTGTACAAGGTAATCTCGAAGGTCATGGCTAATAGGATGAAGGTAGTGCTACCTCAATTAATTTCTTAAAATCAAAGTGCCTTTATACCGGGTCGTTTGATTTCGGATAATGTTATGGTCTCGTTCGAAATTATGCACTATCTCAAACGTAAGACAAAGGGAGAGAAGGGACAATGGCTTTAAAACTCGATATGAGTAAAGCATACGATCGACTGGAATTGAATTATTTGAAGATTATGCTTGAAAGGTTTGGGTTTAGTCAAAGGTGGATTGAGTTAGTTGTGGGGTGTTTCTCTTCTGTAAGGTATCAGATTTTGTATGGTAATAGAGTGGTGGGTCCTATTGTTCCGACGAGAGGTATCCGACAAGGGGATCCCTTGCCTCCTTACCTATTTCTTATTTGTGCCGAGGGTTTTTCTGCATTGATTAGAAAGTATGAAAGGCATAAATTAATTACGGGGTGTTGGGTTGCTAGAGGGGCGCCTTCGGTGTCTCATATGTTTTTCGCGGACGATAGTTATCTGTTTGTTTCTGCTACTGTTAAGGAAGCTGAGAATGTCCAGGAGATCTTGAGTAGGTTTGAGATGGCATCAGGTCAGAGCATAAATTATAATAAGTCCTCGGTTTTTTTCAGTAAAAATACAATTGTGGATGAGAGGGATCAGATTTGTTCAGTCTTAAATGTGGGTGAAGCAGATGACACTACTACGTATTTGGGTCTGCCAAATATCATTGGGAGGAATAAGGGGGTAGTGTTAGGTTTTTTGAAGAATAAAATGACGAACAGGGTTCATAGCTGGGATGGGAGGTTATTGTCGAGAGGTGGTAGGGATGTATTTATTAGAAATATGCTTCAGAGTATTCCAAATTATGCTATGTCTGTGTTTCTGTTACCGATGGGTATGTGTCAAGATTTGGAGCAGTTAATGGCAAAATTTTATTGGAAGTCTGCGAAGGGGACTGGTATTTCGTGGATGTGCTGGGACAAGATGGCTAGAAGTAAGGAGGTAGGGGGTTAGGGTTCAGGTCTATTCGTGAGTTTAACTTAGCTTTACTGGGAAAGCAAGGGTGGCGTTTGCTTACGAAGCCAGATGCTTTAGTTACGAAAATTTTTAAAGCTCGCTACTTTAAATATGGTGACTTCTTAACTGCTAATTTGGGGTCAAATCCAAGTTTCATTTGGCGTAGTATCATAGCTGCTCAGAATCTGGTTAAGAAGGGGGTTAGAAGGGGAATTGGTAATGGTGAGTCTGTCTTTATTTATAAAGATCTGTGGCTTCCGTCTGAGATTGATCCAATGATCAAGCCAGGGGTGATGGGTTTACAGGAGGAAAAGGTAAGTAGTCTTTTTTTGTTGGGGGAAAAAGCGTGGGATGTTGAGATTGTTAGAGATTTGTTCTTGCCGGAGGAGGTTCGATGTATTCTTGGAATTCCTTTGAGTACTAGGGTGGAGGATGACTATTGGTATTGGTTAAAAGAAAAGTCAGGGGCTTATTCGGTTAAAAGTGCATTTAATTACCTCCAAGGGGAAAGAGACGGAGATATAGAGGTGAATGTTAGAAATGTCTGGAAGAAGTTCTGGAAATTAAAATTACCTCCGAAAGTCAGAGATTTTGTTTGGAGAGCAGTTTGGGGTTGTATTCCGACGCGAGATCAACTGAGGATAAAGAGAGTGCCTGTTCCTTCTATTTGTCCAGTGTGTCATGTGGGGGATGAGTCAATTGATTTGTTTGTTATCTTGTCCTTTTTCACAGGATTGTTGGAGGATAGCAGACCTGAGATTTGGTCAAGATTTTTCAGGTTTTGGTGACTGGTTTTTTGATCTTGGTGAGCAATTGAATGAGAAGGTTTGGGGACGTGCTCTTACTCTTTGCTGGAAGCTTTGGAATGCTAGGAATAAGGTCTTATGGGAGGGGTGTAAACTTACGCCTGCTTAAGTGGTTTGCAATGCAGTGTTCATGTTTGAGCAATGGAGGAAAGCTCAGGAACGTGTTCTTTATCCGTCTATTGTATCTTGGCGCATGACGGAGGGATCTGAGTTTTGGTCGAAACCTGCTAGAGATACGCTCAAAGTGAATATTGATGCTGCCATTTTTGAAACAGTAGGAAGATATGGTTTTGGTGGGGTTATTCGGGATCATATGGGTTGCTTTGTTTTGGCTATTTCAGGAATTAGAGAGGGAAGGGCCACGGCAGAAATTGCAGAAGGAATTATTGCTCTTAAGGAGGTTCTCTCTTGGTTAAAAACGCAACCAGCAAAACGGTATCAGGTGGAGTCTGATTGCTTGGTTCTGGTACAAGCTGTTAGGAGTCCAGATGTGTTGCTGTCGCCATTTGGAAAGATTGTACAGGACTGCAAGGAGATGTTAAAATCATGATCCATGGCTGATCTAGCTTTTGTTAAACGATCTGCAAATCGAGTTGCTCATAAGCTTGCTAGAGCATCTAGGTTAAATGCTGATTGTATTTTCTCGGAATTAAATGTTTCGGCTGATATTATGTATTGTGTTGAAGCTGATTTGGCTTAGTTGAATGAAAATTTGAGTTTCAAAAAAAAAAAATATATATATATATATAACGTATATCTTCTGAAAATTTAGGAAACTTTACTGGGATAAATATCATAATCATAACTCGTTTCATTCAAATATATCAAATGAGTTATTCATTGTAAAAATGGTCAATTTAGTCATCAACTTGAAAATTTATATCATATTAATCATTTAAAAGTTGAAAATTATTATCATTTTTGTGATTACCAAATGATATTCTTGATACAAATTTTAAAAATAGTTACTAAATTGAGTCATTTTTAAAATAAATGACTCACTTGATATATTTAAATAAAATGAATGATGATCTTGATACTTATTCCTATTATTACAATATTACTACATATTTTAGCGGCTACAAAACTAATATAAAAGATTTCGACTCAGGAACATATAGACCTAAAGTAATAACTATTCCACTGGGGCTCTACTGTATTGTCTATGCAATAGTATTTTAGTTGCAAAGTTTGATGAAGGTTATTTCATTCTATATAAGTATTTTTTTTTTTTTTGCTAAATTCTATATAAGTATTCACATAGGGAATGGGGTTCTACATATGTATTTTAGTTGGAAAGTGTGATAAGGTTAATCCATTCTATATATATAACATTTGTCTGGGCTTTTTAAAAAAGAAACAGCAATCTTTTTTAATAAGCTATATGTATGGGGTCCTGGTCCCTCGTTTGTCAGTGACCGATTATTTAACAATCGGTTCCACAACCGTTGAATCAACGATCAAACGGCTGAGATTAAAAAAAAAAAAAAATTACTGTCCGCTATAATTTTCCGCGGATAGGCTTGTCAGGGACCGATTATTTAACAATCGGTTCCACAACCGTTGGATCAACGATCCAACGGCTGAGATTAAAAAAAAAAAATAAAATTACTGTCCGCTATAATTTTCCGCGGATAGGCAACTGAGATTAAAAAAAAAAAAAAATTTACTGTCCGCTATAATTTTCCGCGGATAGGCAATTTGCCTATCCGCGGAATCTGCCTATCCGCGGAAAATTATAGCGAACAGTAAATTTTTTTTGTAATCCAGGGGGGCCGTTGGATCAACGATCCAACGGCTTAGAAACCGATTGTTATTTAACCCGTCCCTGACAATCACAGGGACCAAAACCCACATGTATGATTAAACAAATGACACTGCATCAATAATTAATTAGTAGGAAATAGATCAATCATCATAGGACCCAAATCTTTTGATATCATCATATTCCCTGCAAAATAGGTGACTAATTTGCAAGCTTGATACTAGCCCAACAGCTTAAAACATGACACTGTAAATCTAAAACACGAGCCCCAACCACAATGTCACAAGTTCAGAATACATATTCAAAATGAAATGTCAATTGAAGGGAAATTAAAGTAGACTCAAGTCTCCCTAGAAGGGCCCTTCTTTGCAGCTTCTGCAGCCTCCTTCTCAGCTTCAATCTCTGCCACAATGGTGTCAATTTCAGCTTCATCAAGCTGACGAAGACCCTTATCCCTTGTCATAACTGCAACTTCTATGTTTTTCCCTCCACTCTCCACAACCTAGATTCGACATAGAAGAGGCACAATTAATTTGATGATGTTAAGAAGCTGACATTGAAAACAGTAATGAGAGCGATGACATTGCCCAAGTAGAAAACAGCAATTTCAAAATACAACAATACCACTCATATAGCTAACTTACAACAAATTTCAACAATAATTACATTATGGTAGCTGTAAGCCTGTAAAGTGACAACATTTTACTCCACTTCCACCAATTATACCACATATCTTATGACTTTGTCCAACTTAGACTAATGAATATACTGACAAGTACTACTTAGTTTATTAGATATTTAAACATCATCTACTTTTAAAAACTTGAGAGCAGCTTGTTATTGATTTTAATAGCAACTGCAAGCATAGGCAGCTCTTTTCGAAGATAAAAACTTTAAATAAAGAATGCGATAAAGGAAATGGTTCTTAGTTTCACACTTGCACCATTCTTGGCACCTGTTTGTGTTGCATCAGCTATAGCATAAATAAAGAAATATAATTGTTTAGTGCATATTATAGCAATATACCACCAGCATTCATAAAAACAAGTGTGATAAGGCTGCAAACAGAATTTATAAAGGCAATACAGCATTTGTACTTCAAAATGGAATGCAGGCAGCATATACTTACTTCAAGCAGTGCACGAATAGCAAGTTTCAAGGTGTCCTGACCAGAAGTCTCTGTATAATTCTTTTCCAAAAACTCTCTCATCGAGTTGGAGTTTCTACCAGTAGCATTAGCTTTCCAAGCTGAAAAGGTACCTGAAGGATCAGTCTGGTACAGTGCTGGCACACCAGTGTGTGGGTCGAATCCAACAATTAAAGTTGAAAGGCCAAATGGCCTAACACCACCACTTTGAGTATACTTTTGTTGAAGACCAGCTATGTAACGGGTAATATACTCCACAGTAACTGGATCTTCAACAGTAAGCTTATGGCTTTGGCATTCTATACGTGCCCGGTTAATAAGAACTCGCGCATCAGCTTTAAGCCCAGCACAGGCCAAAGCAATGTGATCATCCAGATTTACAATCTTCCTCACAGATCTGCAACAACAAGGATACATACGTAGCCAAGAAAAGAAAATGTATAGAATGTCAGATGCGTGGATGTAATTAATTGCAAGAAAAATGTATCTCCTACAGTATCATAACATTTGACAAATTTAGTCAAGCAGAAACTTTAAGTCATTAGTCACCCTCGAACAACAGCAAGAAAAACTTTCCTCTTTGTTAGCAGTAAGCAATTAGCATAATATCAGAGAAAGAATACTTCAACTCCTATCTATTCAATTGACCCACGTGCTCCTCTATACAAACTTATTCAATTGGTGTCTATTATAGTTGGAAGAAAAGAGAACACTAATTCACAATATTTTTTGACACCCTATAGCTTGCACAAGTGGTTAGAGGTTCAGTTACATTTCACCTTGAGACTAGGCTGACATATTATTAACCTCTACAGGACCAACAGGTGATTTGTAACACGAAACATATTAGCAACAACCACCTAAGTATTAACGAGAGTACGATATAGGCGATAAAGGAATCTCAAACACTGGATAAGCTTGGTCTTTACCCTTTGAAGCCCAATTTGATAGTATAAAGCATATTATTTTCATGCTTCCACCAAATAAGTAGTGTTGTATCTTTAAAACAAAACATTTCTTTTAAGGTGTTACTGTGCTTCTACAAGTACATATATCAGATACTGCATATTAACATAACATATGTATAAATTATGATACATTAGATATGAATGGAGCACTAAGTAGTAATCAGGATAGATAGCACAGTCGGCTAGGTCTAGAATTATAGTTACAGTCCAATAACTATAAGTATGGAAAAACTAAAATAAACACATTCAAAGGAGTGTTTCAATCTGGAAACCCCTAATTTTCCCAATCGAAAACATACAAAGAATATGAATATAATGAAACAGATGTGTATAAATAAGATATAAGATACCTAGAGTCCTGAAGTTTGACAGTGGATTTTTTCTCAACACCGAGAACGATAGTATCGGTACCTCTAACGCCCACGGCGGCGTTACCTTTACGGACAGCTTCCAGGGCGTATTCCACTTGAAATAGATGACCGTCCGGTGAAAACACGGTGATTGCTCTGTCGTATCTTGCCATCTCTCCCTTGCCTTTGATCTAATTCGCTTTTCTTTGCTTTGCCTTTTGTGTTTGTGTGCGTTGAGAGAGATTTGAGAGTAGGGATGGCAACGGGTCGGGTCGGATCGGGTTTGGTCAAATCCAAATCCAAATCCAAAGTTTTCGGATCGGATCGGGTCTGGATCCGGGTTTGAAAATCAAGATCCAAATCCAAATCTTCGGGTTTTATCGGGTTTCGGATCGGATTCGGGTCTAAATCGGGTTTTTAATTCAAAATTCAAAAATTAAAATAATCACATTAAGCAAAACATAAAAGAAAAAATATATTTAAAATTTTAAATATAAAAATATTATAGTTGCATAAAAAATATAGAATATTATAAATAAAATTTAAAAATGATAATAAAATAAAGATTATATATATGTATTTATATAAATATATTAGAATTTCAATAAAAAAAATAAGATTGTGATTCGAATAAATAAATCAAAATTGTGGATATATATATATATGTGATCATTTTGTATATTTGTTTGATATGTATCTCAAATATATAAAATGATATACTAAATAATAATAAATATTAAATGTATGTAAATGTGTGTGTATATATATATATATATATATATAGGGTTTTTATCGGGTTTCGGGTTCGGATCGGGTTTGGATCGGGTTTCGGGTTTCGGGTTTCGGGTCGGGTATCGGATCGGGTTACCTAAGATCCAGATCCAGATCCAAACTCTTTCGGGTCCAAAAATAAGATCCAAATCCAAATCCAAATCCAAAAAATCGGGTTCGGGTAGACCCAAACGGATCGGATCGGATCGGGTATCCGTCGGATCGGGTTTTTTTGCCATCCCTATTTGAGAGACGAGCATCTCGAATGGTGTTTTGTAAAATGATTGGCTAAATATTGATTAGGCCATTGTTCCATGAGAACCATCTTATGTGGAGAATCACTTAAAATACATTATAATTGCTTTATATATAAGGGCCCCGTAGGGGCATATTCACAAAAAAGTCTTATAATTCTATACTCTTTCTATTTATAAAAAAAAATACAAAAAAAACATTTTAAAATTTTTTTCAAAAAATGATGACGTGGCATCATTTTTTTAAATTTTTTTAAAAGTTTTTTTTTAAATTTTTTTTTTTGATGAATGGATAGAGGGTAGAATTATAAGACTTTTATGTGAAAGGGCCCCGCCAGGGGCCTTATATAAAGGACTATTTTAATGCATTTTAAGTGGTTCTTCACGGTTCTCCACGTAAGATGGTTCTCCCTAGAGTGGGACTCATATTGATTATGTAAAATTTGTTGAACCTGTAACATGTTTTACTTCAATGAGATTGACTATATTGGTTGGTTATATTTTAAAAATGGTATGTTATTATTATTTCAAGTTGTTAAAAATAGAATGTATTATTTTTATATGGTAATTGATGATGTGGAGTTAAACTACAGGTTGCTAAAGGTTCGACAAATATAGCCAACCTATTGTGATTATCTATATTTTTACCTAACAGTTTTGTCCCATTGGAGTGGACAAAATTTTACAAATTTTCTATAAATCTTATTTAAGGTAATTTATTTTGAATTTTACCTAAGGGCTTCACACCATTGGAGATGCTCTAAGGAGAGAGATGATAGAGATTAAATAACTATTGAGGTAAATTAAACTTAGCTAAAATATCAACACATTTTTATTAAAAAAAGTGTGTCACATGTGTTTATAAATAATACATGTAATATGTGAATGCCTTAATAGTAATACATTTGTAAATAAATTTGGAGCTAAATTAAAATTAAAATTAATAATAATAATAATCAACCTAATAACAATTCTTGGCTATATTTTATTTTTACATTTATTGATTCGGATTATAGTATATTATGTTATATCATTTATTAATATTATTCTCTATCGATGTCAATATATAGAATTATACAAATTATTTATTTGACGAATTTATTGATTTATCAAATATTTATTTACCAAGACATAATTGATTAAAGGTAAAAATTTTGATTTTTTTTAAATAATTAAAATATCAATTAAAAAATTATAATAAATTTTAGAAAATAAGTAAAGCTAGCTAGAGGCTCGTAATTCGCTAAGAGAAACAACAAACTCATTCAAGTCTTTGGTCTATCTGTTCACTCCAATTAGGATCTTTGGATGAAACTGTATTTGAAAAAAGAAATGATTAATTCATTGTTAAAGCAAGGCATATGAGCAACTTTAACTTATGATGATAAAAGTACGAAAAAATATTCTAAAGTGTGATAAGCTTGTAGTTACACAAGATATATTTATTCAGTCAATTAGAATTATCTGGTGTTTTACAAGTCTAGCGGACAGAGGAATAGTAAAGGACAAAGGATGCTTAAAATGAAGAAATTAGAAGAAAATAGATGAAAGAGTTGGAAAGATAGTTTTAAGTGAAAGCGCAAGGCCTGAGCAGAATATTTGAAAATTTACGAAGTTTTTGATTAATATCAAGAGTAAAACCTACATTCGCATAATGCAATATCTTGAAGCCTATTTAGTTTGTATCTTGAATATTATTGAAGATCGAACTAAATGGATGTATCATTTTCAAAGAAAGAAGTGGAAGAACAGTTTAGTATTGTAAGTGTTCTGAAAAATCCTCTTAATTAGACGATGCCTATAAAACACTCGAATTCTATTATATGACTCATAAAAAGAAAAATTAACATGACTACTATCAATATTACTCATATTAATTTTCAGATTACAAACTTGAACATACTTAAATAAGTACACAATAATCGCATATGTGCCATTAACAAGCAAAATTCCATTAATTAATCACATGAAGTACTTTGAAAGACATTGATCATGCACAATTTAATTTAAAAATACAATTTAAAATAGCGACCCGTGCCTCGCACGGGTTTTTATGCTAGTTATATATAATGTTGCCCGTGATTTTTCAGAAAAAGATAGATTTTAGTTAAAAAATATTGAAAAGATGAAATGTTTTAGTTTAAAAACGTAATCGATTAGTTATGACTTATTATATTATTATTATTTTGTTTTACTTAAATAAAGTTACTCGAATAAATTATTCTGGAAAAAATAGAAAAATAGAAAAATAGAAAATGTAACGTATTTTAGCTGAAAAATGTAATTGAATAATTATTAGGAACTAGCAATATTGCCCGTGCTTCGCACACGAAAATTCATTTTTTAAAATTGGATGCACTCGTTACAACTAACACGAACGTTTGAAATTGAAAATTATTGCTATAATTTTATAACATTCTCGTAAACAAATGGATAATAAATGTGATATCACGAACGTATTGAAGATAAAGACAATTGCAATAATCACATTCTCTTTACTAAAACATAAGACATAGATGTCCGAATCAATATGAAGTATTTTAGTTAAAGATTTCTCGCCGTCATCTAATGACGACGCCTTGCATTTTAAATATTTTAATTGAAAATATCATCTAAAAAGAGTAAATCATCCTACACTCCATATTAAATTTAAGTATATTCATTGACGATTTCTCGGCATCGTCTTCGACAATGCCTCGCATTTTTTTAACAAAAAGAGGAATATACAAATAATATATTATAATAATAATTGCATATATATATATATATATTTTCAAAAAATCGCAAAATACTTTTTTAATATAGAACATTTGATTATATAAATTATATGTATTCTTGAAATGTATAATGGGTGTATAATTATTATAATACAAAATTAGATAATTTTAATTTAAATTATATATTGGTCATTTCTCGGCATCGTTCTCGAATTTTTATAACTAAAGAAGGTAATATGTTATATTATACTAATTGTACTACATAAGAAACATGTTCATCAAAATAATCAATTTTTAATAAGAAATGAACTGCTAATAAAAGAATCAAAGTTTTAATAATAATTAAGCCTGATATATCCAATTTAACGTAGAATTTCATCTAACTTCTTAAAAATCAATTTTTTTAGAATTTTATATACATTCTAGGCATGTTAAGCCATCTGAAAAATTCTTAATCATTATCATTATATTTTTTAACTATAAATTGAAATATATTAAAATTAAATAATACATACTACGTCATTTATGATTTTAAAATAATCTAATGGTTACACTCAAATATTTCTCGTGATGGACGATACCTCCCCATTTAAACATAGTAATTAAGAACACCATCTAAATAAGATTAAAACTGTACTACATTCCATATTAAAATTAAACTTATTTATTAGCGATTTCTCAGCGTTGTCTTCGACGACGCCTCGTATTTTGTTAAAAAAAGAGGTATAGCAAATAACATGTTACATTATTACGGTTCCATGTATTGTTTCAAAAAATCACAAAATATTTTTTTTAACATAGAACAATTGAATATATAAACGTATATGTTTTCTAGAAATGTATAAAAGGTAGATAATTATTATAATGCAAACAATGAGATAAATCTAATTTAAATTATTTATTGGCATTCTTAATAATGAATTAACGGTTAAGAATAGAATCACAATTTTAACAATAATTAAACCGGATATAACCAATTTAATGTAGAATTTCATCTAGCTTTCTAAAAAACGAATTTACCAAAATATCAACTTTAGATCTTTAAATACATTTTGGATATCAATATCAATATCAATATCAATCAATATATTCCTAATGTCTGCTAGTATTGCATTTTGAAAATTACTGCTTTTATCCTTCATTTTTTTAATCTTCTTTATTTCTTTGATGCCCTTTTTTGTCACTACACAGGAAAATTACTGCTTTTATCCTTTATTTTTTTAATCTTCTTTATTTCTTTGATATCCCTTTTTGTCATTACACAACATTTGGAGCGACCCAATTTAGATTGGATCGACCCAAATCTAAATCTATACTATTTTTTATCATTACACAACATTTGGATCGATCCGATTGGATTGTCCCAAATCTAAACATCTACTATTATCCTTCATTTTTTTATTAATAATATAATTAATGATAATTAGCCGATTGCCTTTTTCAATTAAAAGATGTTTACTTATAATTTATATGATATTACCTTTTATAAATACTTAAAATATCATATCTTCCAATCAATAATTTTTTTTTCTCTCTAATCAACATTTGGAGTGATCCAATTGGATCAACCCAAATAATTAGCTGATTGCCTTTTTCAATTAAAAGATGTTTACTTATAATTGATGATATTATCTTTTATAAATACCTAAAATATCATATCTTTCAATCAATAATTTTTTTTCTCTCTAATTAAAACACGTTGACTTTTAATTTAAAACATAATATTGCAATAATTAATACATACCCAAAAATATGACATCATATCTTCTAACCACTAACAAAATATAATAAAAATTCGTATACAACGAATAATATCCGTTAGATTTTTAGTTAGAAATTAGAATTGTTAGATCTAATGATTAAACATATTACATGATTAAATTTATTTACTAAATACATACCCAAAAATATGACATCATATTTTCTAACCACTAACAAAATATAATAAAAATTCGTATACAACGAATAATATCCGTTAGATTTTTAGTTAAAAATTAGAACGGTTAGATCTAATGATTAAATATATTACATGATTAAATTTATTTACTAAAATTTCAAGGTTCGAATTTTTATAAATACCTAAAATATCATATCTTCCAATCAATAATTTTTTTTCTTTCTAATTAAACACGTTGACTTTTAATTTAAAACATAATATTGCAATAATTAATACATACACAAAAATATGACATCATATCTTCTAACCACTAACAAAATATAATAAAAATTCGTATACAATGAATAATATCAGTTAGATTTTTAGTTAAAAATTAGAATTGTTAGATCTAATGATTAAATATATTACATGATTAAATTTATTTACTAAAATTTTAAGGTTCAATTTTTTATAAATACCTAAAATATCATATCTTTCAATCAATAATTTCTTCTCTCTAATTAAAACACGCTGACTTTTAATTTAAAACATAATATTGCAATAATTAATACATACCCAAAAATATGACATCATATCTTCTAACCACTAATAAAATCTATCAATACTATATTATAAAAGCCGAAACATTAAAAGTTTGGTCGGTCGGTCGGTACGGTACCTTTTGATTTTACTTATTTACCCTTACTCAAATAAAATCCATCATACTAACTAATTAATTTCTTTTTTCAGATTAAACATATTATCTTCTCTATTTTTCAATAAATAAATAATTTTCTTTTACAGGTAAATTCAATATCTTTTATATTTTATCTAACTAAAATTTCCATCCTACTAACTAATTAATTTCCCTTTTCAGGTTAAACATATTATCTTTTCTATTTTTCAAAAACTAAATAATTTCTTTTTTCAGGTAAAATACAATATTTTTTATATTTTATCTAACTAAAATTTCTCCTTTATTAATCAATTTCCTTTTTCAGGTTAAACATATTACATTTTCTATTTTTCAATAACTAAATAATTTCCTTCTTAGGTAAAATACAATATCTTTTACATTTTATCTAACTAAAATTTCTCCTTTTTTAAAAACTACGATCAATTTTGTATAATAAAATAACATAATTATATTATAATTAGTATTAACTAATCAATTACCTTTTTGAGCCAAAATACGTTACCTTTTCTCTTTTCTCTAACTAAAATCTCTCTTTTTCCAATTGTATCATGGACGGTTACCTTTTTCAAACACGTTACCTTTTTTTCCTTTTTCTTACGAAAATCTCTCTTTTTCCAATTATATCACGGGCGATTCTATTTAATAAAAATAAAATAATAATATTATAGTACTAATAATTAACTACACTTTTCAGATTTGAAAGCTGGGTTTTTCACCAAATTAACATCTCAACCCCCTGAAGTAGGGTTACGGTATGTGTACTAGACCTCTGTAGGGGTCATATATGTTTGGTTCCGGTTTTTAGTTTGGCCATAAGAGTTAAGTTTTTATTGATTTCACAGTATTAAAAATTAGACAGGATAATATTTGTTTGGTATTGATTTTGGTTTGGAATTTAAGAATTAAAGTTTTAATGAATTACCCGATGTTATAATAATATACAGGACACCAGAAAGGTACCTTTAAAATATTTGCTTGGCCTTTCAATTTTCGATTTTACATGTCATAATAACAAAGGTAGTTGGAAAGATTACCAGTTAATAACATTGACACAGTATAGACCATGTTATTTGTAAATAATCTTGGGACTCAATTTGATACTTATAGACATTATTTTGTTTCAAGCAAGTTTATGTTCTTTATGGATTTGTTCAACTTAAGGTTCATGGGGGTAGACATGCTACGTACCAGAAGATCTTATGGAATAGCATACTTTTTATCGGATGTCTCCGAAGGGACTATGGAATAGCATACTTAGAAGTTCAGACCCACGTCACAAGCCTCACCCTCTGGGTCAGGCAACATTGCTCTTATTTATGCTCTAAATATATTCTTTACTCGCGTTCAATTTCACTTCATATATGATCTCATATTTAGCACTTTCACTTGAGCTCCATATTAAAATATAAAAGCACTAACTTTTCCCTTTTTCAGTTTAGTTGGCTTTTCGAGAGAGAATAGGTAGTGGAAAATGTGATTGTTATAATTTGTAATCGTACATTATTTGAAGATAAAAGTGAATAAGTGAGCTTCTTGCGGAGACCTGTGTTTTTGGTAAACAGTATTATCCTTCATTTTTTTAATCTTCTTTATTTCGTTAATGCCCCTTTTTATCATTACACAACATTTGGAGCGACCCAATTTAGATTGGAACAAAAAATTCTATTATGATATTGTACTTATTTTCAGTAATGTTGTAGTACTACGATTGCACCTCCAGCTACATAATTTTAAATATTGAAAACAAAATACAATACAAGAAGAAGTTTGCATTTATAAATATAGATTACAAGCAGAGAGAGATGTTTAGTTACAGATAGACTACGTAGCAACAACATAAGTGATAAAAAGAAAGATGTTAGTTACAGATAGACTACATAGCACCAACATAAGTGATAAAAAAAAGATGGTCCACATGATGATCAAGCTAATGAAGTATTGAAGTAATTAACAAGCCTGAACCACATAAGCAACTTCCATTTTATAGGTATTGTTTATCATAAAGTGGGTAATGGGTTTATGTATTCCCATTAATTTTATTTTTGATCACCCCTCTAAGTTGATCACAAAAAAATTAACAACCCATCAAAATAAGTAGTTTAAAAATATATTCAAATTCAAATTATTATATTCGTTTCAATAAGAACATACTTTTAATATAATAAAGTCAATAAAAAAAATTCAACAATTTCAGAAAGCGAGAGCCATGGTGAAAGACCTTAATTTGAACATAAACTATAAATCTACTAGAATATTTATCTGATATTTTGGCTTGCTTATTTAATTGTATAATTTAGTTATTTTTAATAAAAGAATCTATATTAATAATATATACACTGTATTTTCATACATGAATTTACTAATACAGTTTAATGGTCACGCTCTGGTGAGAATGAGAACAGTGAGAACACACATATTCACTATATTTCAAACTATTTTAAAGGACCCCGCTAGGGGCATCTTCACAAAAAAAGTCTTATAATTCTATCCTCTATCCATTCATAAATAAAATTAACAAAAAAAAAATTAAAATGAGAACAGTGAGAACACACATATTCGCTACATTTCAAGCTATTTTAAAAGGCTCCGCTAGGGGCATCTTCACAAAGTCTTATAATTCTACCCTCTATCCATTCGTAAAAAAAATGAACAAAAAAATTAAAATTTGCTTGAAATGTGGTCTCATTGTTCTCCAACATTTACATATTATATTAACTATGAGGTCTCATAGTTAATATAATATGTTTTTGATATTATATGAGGTTTAATGTTTTGGAGCCATTGGGGTGAAGGGATTATCATTTCCGCATTTGAATAATGAATACAATTTATTATTGTTTTCAATTAGAGAACAATATTTGTAAAAATATTTATTACTTTTATTGCAGATTTGATGGATTAAATAAATTTTCAACATTGTTAAAATAGAATTGTATGCTACTTTTTTATATAAATTTTAGCATATCATTATTTTATTAAATACTTATATAACTGTATATAATATCTTTCTAAGAATTGATTATTTATATAATTGCATACAATATCTTTTTAAGAAATCAATCAAATTAATTTGTTAAATTTTTTGTATTGTCAATTTAAATTAAATAAGATGTTTTAAGAAATCAATCAATTTTTTTAATTTTTTGGTACTATCATTTTAAATTAAATAAGATGCCGTGTACGAAGTACGGGCAAAATGGTAGTTTTATATAAAACTTGAAAACAATATATAGCATTATTTAACATTAAAGAAATTTAAAAAACTTGAAATTAAATTTGTTTCATAGAATAGATTTTTATTATATCACTTGTAAAAAAACAAATTTCATATTTTGCACATTAAATTATCTATGTTAGGTGTAATCAATAAATCTATATTAGATGATATTTGTTTGACATGTAATATGTTGATAAATTTATGCTACCATCATCTATTTTTTTGGTATAAATCAAATTTTCAGGTCAACAAATTTTTTTAAGTAAATTATATTCTAAACATAGTGGTTGAAGATCGAAGAGGTTAGAACAATTAATTAAAATTAAATACAAACCTGGCAAAACTATTTGAGACAGACTATATTCAAGCATCGCTGGCGTGCTATGAATAATATAAACGCGAGAGAAAGTGGGATTAGAATAATTCTGAAAATTGAGTATAACTGGAAGCAAATATTAGACTCCTAAAATTACATGATATGCGGCTGGGATATTGATGAGACCGACAACTGCAGTGACTATGATTGCTCCCAACACAACATTTGGTGTGTAACGGAATAGTGGCATCAAGAAGAGAAGTGTCACCATTACTGTAACTGACAACTATATTGAAAGCTGCAATTTTTGCTCCGGCATTGTGATTCACTACTGATCTAGATAATACACCTGAGATATATTATGAGTTTCCATCAGAAATTAGGAACCTTGGTAGGTTTATTTATGTGTCACGCCGATCATACGGATAACTTGTATCAATTATCAAAATACATGTTGTCACCTCAGATGCGAAAATAACTGAATTACAAAGCAGGCCAAGGCCAACAATCGCTGCCATGGAACGCCAGCAAAACTGACGTTGAGCTCCTGAATCAAAAAATCTTATATATCAATCTGAATAACAGTACATATCAATTTAAAGAAAATGCATGTTACACATTGAGTTATCCAAATTTCCACAATTAAAATTAATTCAAGCCTCAATCTGTAGATTAATATATCAGAATTTTTGTAGATAATAAGTTTTTGCATAAAATATGAAGATAGCTTTCCAATCGGAGCAAAAAAAAAAAAACTGGCAAACAAGGGTAAAATTTTACACTACTAGAAAAAAGCTCATAGAGATCGGTTTCTGGCCGATGTCTATTAAAAAACCATACCGATGTCTTTGTCGGTAATGTAAAAAGTACCATGTCATAGACATCGGTTTTTGACCGATGTCCAGGAAGCTATTACACATCGATTATAAACCCAAAAAATGATGTTTATATCTAATTGTTTTGCATAAATTGCATGAACCTGACATTTCTACCGTACTATTACAGGTGCTGGATGCAATTAAACATGTTGTACACAACTCACAATTCGACATATACATCATTATTTGGAAGTAAAATGATGTCTACATCATTATTTGGAAGTAAAATGATGTCTAAGGCCTTTTTGGACAACGGTTTCTTCTACCGCAACTGATGTATCAAGTCATATTAGACATCGGTTTTGGACGATGTTAAATATAACCTTAGACAATGATTTTCTTTGTGATAACCGATGTGGAAAAGTATATTAGACATCGTTTTTTATACTTATTTGCTATTTAAGTTGAAGTTAGACATCGATTTTATTTGTGATAATCGTTGTGTATATTTGTTATAAACATCGTTTGTTACCGATGTCTGTTGTATTTTATCCTGTATTGTTTTCGATAAATATATGTTGTCTAATTAATATTAGACATCGATTTTTGGAAACATTTGTGACATATGTGTTTTTGTTAGACATCGGTTTTATATTTGTTTTACATTTAAACTGATGTTGTTTTTGCTATTGTTACAAACAGAAGAATTTAAAAAACTACTGCCTAGAAAACATAAATAGCCATTCATATATATACCAAACATTCATACAATGGCTCAAACAACCATACTCCAAACTACTGCAAAACATTCATACCAAAAGCTAGCTAGCGGAACAAAACTATATTGTCTATGGATACCTTAATCCAAAACAGCCAAAGCTGATTACTACATTAAGCTATATTATCCACAAAAACAACCAACATATTCCTAGAAATGTTTAAACCAGCATGAACCACATGAACATCCGACAATAAAATTCTAGTCAAAAGCAACGTCAAACACGGTCTTGGATGAACCCGAGAGCCTCAATACGCACCTCATCCAGCTCGGCCTCAGTGTAAGACCTTCGAGTCTTACACATCCACTAAAAAATGCAACAAATAGCAAAACTAATCATTTAACGCAAACACAATATTCTGACATTTCAATGGCAAAAAGATACAGTACATCAAAGTTTACCTTCGAGGCAAAAGACAAATCCTTGTCCTCAATAATCTCTTTCATGTAACGCATAACAACGTAGCCGCATTTAAGACCACCTGGTTGTTTAGGACTTCCTTATTTGAGTAAAAAAATTCACGTGAGGCAGGATATGGAAAATAAACCACTATTATATATATTATGCAGTATTATAATGAGATGCAAAAATACTTACACTGAGAAACTTTACTTTCATCATCTTGTTGCCCCTACCTGTTTCAGAATTGAAACTTCTCACTACGCTACAAAAAAAAAGTACTCCATGTCAAAACCCAAGAATGCTTCACCATTTATCAAATGTTAAATAGTAAATTAAATGTTACCTTTGTAAAGCTTTTTCTAGTGTTGGAAATTTTGTCAGATGCGGCAATGGATTAAGTATGTAAATTTCACCGTGCCAAATTATAGCTAAAATCCAATGCATACTATTTTCAATTAAGAAAATTTACCAAAGTCAGAAATTAATTAATCAAATTAGATGCAAGTGCTGGTATTTAAATATATTAAAGTTACAAATTACGAGAATTTAAGTGTTCCAATTTTCTAGAATAAAGATTGCACTTACTTGTGATTATGTGGCAAAAAGAAAATGCGATCATCATTACCCTCCTTGAGCCGTTTTACAATGTAACTTTCAAACTCATCATTGAGTTTAAATGTCGATCCCGGATCAACAAAAGCAAAAGTGTCTGATTCATAAGTACCACTTAACTTTAAATGCAAGTTTCTACAAAAAAATATTAACATTATTAATGCATGGAACCTTCAATAATCAGAGAAATAACAAAAAAATGTAACTTACAGCATATAAGCTGAGATTACAGCCTGGCCAAGCATCTGGAACTCCAATAACGCTACAATATTCTCATGTAACAGGTAAATGATTTTATTATCGCATCCAAACACCGCTTTATCACATGATAACTGTAATGAGATCCCATAGGGTTTCATCCAGCAAGTTGCATGTTTAAACAATAAATTAAATCCCTTTGGTACTTTTGGAGTTGGCTTTGCTTCAGTAAAGAGGGCCTTCAAATTCTGCACCTCACCCTTGTTCTTAATTGGCACTGATTCCTTTTTCTTAATCTATAGATAATAAAACCATATATATATATATATATATATGGGGTCACGCTCCAGTCAGAACACATGTTAGTGTGAGAACAGTGAGAACACACATATTCACCACATTTCAAGCTATTTTAAAGGGCCTCGCTAGGGGCACCTTCATAAAAAAGTCTTATAATTCTACCCT
Organism: Kitagawia praeruptora; assembly: GCA_037693485.1. Taxonomy (NCBI): domain Eukaryota; kingdom Viridiplantae; phylum Streptophyta; class Magnoliopsida; order Apiales; family Apiaceae; genus Kitagawia; species Kitagawia praeruptora. The sequence continues at coordinate 90,294,305 of CM075344.1, read as the reverse complement.
CTATCCATTCATAAAAAAAATTAAAAAAATTAACAAAAAAATTAAAAAAAAAACTGCTGCCACGTCTTCATTTTTAATTTTTTTTTAATAAAAATAATTAAACTTTTTTTATGAATAGATAGAGGGTAGAATTATAAGACTTTTTCGTATTGGGTGCCCCTGGCGGGGCCCTTTAGAATAGCTTGAAATGTGGTGTTCTCATTGTTCTCCAACATATACATGTTCTCACCTGAATCATACCCTATATATATATATATATATATTTATGCACATTTTTATTTTAATAGATCATGCATGCATGGAAAATGAAATGTAATTTTTTTTTTCTGGTAAATCATACCACAGCAGCAGGGTAGCTGATCAATTCCTCGGGCCATGCTACATGAGACCCAACAGCTTGTAGGACAGTCTCGATTTCACCAAGTACTGGCACCGGAACTAATGCCTCTTATTTGATAAAACTGTCAACCGAGACGCGTAAGCATCTAGGCGACATAGCCTTTCCATGTATAAAATCACAGAAATTGCCTTCACGGGGAAAAGCAACACCGAAAGCAACCTTGTTGTGTATGTGGTCTACTGCCAGCTCACATTTTTTACCAGCCTATAATTAAGATAGATAAAAGTCAAAATCCATTAATATTAGAAATATGTTTTCAATTAGACTGTATATATATTCATAGTTTTACCAGATTTTTAGGAGGAGGCGGAGGAGAAGGATTCTCCATAGCAACACAATCTTCATCATCCACAACCAACACCAATCCTTTTGCAGCAGTTGGTTGTGTCTTCTGTTCTAGTATAGCCGCTTGTTCAACACTTGCTTTGTCAAAAAATATTGGTGAACCATGATTGGCTTGGCCATTAACCATTAATGCCTTCAATGTTGCAATCTTCGACTCTAGAGTCTGCATCTTCTCCGCCATTTTTCGATCACGGGCCATCAACTCTGCCTTTGTGATTCGTATCTTTTTCTCATTTGATAAATTGAAGAATTGTTTTGGAGTTACGAACCCTCCAACTCCCCGGACCCTTCCTGAATGCTCAGGAGTTTGCAATGTCGTACTCAGTACATCTTCACTTCCAGATGGGTGAAATTCACCCTTTTCATATGCCTCCAATAGGGTATCCTACATAATGACATGAAAATAGTCAACAAAAGAACCATGTTCTTGAAAATAGAATAATTAAAATTAACTACCATATGATAGAAGGCTTACAATTGTTTGGAATACTTCAGCCAATTCAGTGTTCTCTGGCTCCACCTCGTTCTTTCGCATTCGAGCCTTCTTCCAAAAAATTGCCCTATCAGGATTTTCTCCGGGTTGCAACTTCCCCAACTTAATCTGTTAAAAATAAAGCAACATATTAAGAAAATGACAACAAAAATTTTGAGATTACAAAAATGAATATGTTTTTATTACTTCTTCTTCCTTTAAACCAATGTAACCCTTTCTTGACATGCGATGTGGATATTTCCGCTTACCTCTGTAGCTTTGTTTTTCATGAATTTCCTACATCCAAATTTATTACTATTCAGTAATCATCACAATCGGTCGTGAAAAAAAATAATCTAAGTACATAATTGACAATAAAAGAAAATATAAATTATAAAATCACATATATATACCTTCCAATTAGGATCAGTCCTCTGTGCAACAAATTTTTTCCAGGCTGACTTACCAACAAACTAATATTCCTTTGGCGGCCTAATCAATTTCTTTTTTTGTCCAACTAATGGTAGAACATACTTTTTTGTTAATCTAGTCTTAAATTGTCTCCATTTAACGCCGACAGACTTTAGGATAGAGTCCCGAGATCGTTCTTTAACTTTGAATGTATCCTGAAGAACACGCAAGCACATACAAAAATTCATGATTAATAGTCACAACAAAAAATTTACATAATTAAACACTATCTCAACACAAATTTACAAAAATTATAGACTAGCCAAAGTTTACCTAAATATCTGGCCAAAGGTTTGATTTTAACTCAGGATCCACTTGTGGTCAGCTTGGAATGTCGATGGGGATCATTGACCTAGCCGTGTAGCCAACATATGACTGCAATTTCGGCCTAGCACTCCCAGTCGGAGCTCCCAACTCATTGCATGAAACTTTGAACTTCTTACCACGTGCCTTCCTCACAATCAATTTGTACATGGCACATACCCCTCGCTTACCTCCAGATTTCGTTTGTAAACTGTCAGTAGTAGATGTGGGTTGCCCTGAGTCTGACTTTGGAGCTTCTGATGCATGTGCTTTGTCCTCTATCTGCAGTGGTTTGGTTGCACCAGAGTTGACATTAACTTTTTTTGGTGTTGATTTTTTTTTTGCTTCTTTGCTGCCATTTCTCTCGTATTTCCTCAATCTGCAAAGTTCAACAAAAAAAATGCAAAACACAAAGTATAAAGATAATTAAGTAGCCAGTCACAATAAAATTTGCATATTGAATTAAAAATGGCATTAATATTCTCATACAGAAACATGGCTCACAGAAAAATAAAGTCAACATAATTCTAACTAATAATAATGTCATAGAGAAACTGTTATAATTAGAGAACAGTAGTACTATACAATATATTTATCAATTTTCATCCATATCCCCTTAATATTTTGTCTTATATTGCTAACAGTAGCTTCATCATCATTAGTGGAATCGCATATAGGGATGTCAGAGCAGAATGGGGGATGTTGTGAGATGGTGTCTCCTAGATCATCATCGTAGTACACCTCACTATTATCTCTTATCGTCGATGTTAGCACAACAGACCAGTTTGCATCAACTGGATCTTCAACATAAAAAACTTGTTTGACTTGGTCAACAGACACGCATTTGTCCTTCTTATGGCCTTGTCGACTAAAGTCCACAAGTGTGAAACCAAGTTCATCAATCTTGACCTTATCATTTGCTGCCCATTTACACAAAAACAAAGGTGCCTTGAAAGCATGGTAATCTAGCTCCCATATTTCTTCAATTATCCCATAAAATGTCATGTCACTCTCCACGGGATTTAAATCCTTGGCGCTAGAGACTTGGACTGTCCTAGCAACTAATGACACCACACTATTCTGAACAACCCTTGCATTATCTCGCTCATTGGTGTAGTATCGAACCCCATCAACTAGATAACTTTCAAATGTCAAAACTGAAAATGATGGTTTGCCTGCCAACCATCGTATCGTTTCTTAAACAGCTCCACGATTCTCCATCAGTTCAATACTTACCTGCACACATAGTTGTAACACAATTAATGTAAACTCTAATTAACGACTTCAAAAATATACAAAACAACAATAAAATAGGAGAAGAATGTAAAGTAACTTTTTTTTAAACCAATCAGCAAAGAGCCGATTGTGCTCTCCCAACATCCATTGAGCACTCTTTTTTTCCCTCGATAAACTCCTTCCAGATACTCCTTGTGCATCCTGAAAGCAAGTACATTACATAAGAATAATTACATATGGAAATAACTAGAGCAGGAATAAAGACACTTTTACATTTTACTTACGTAACATATGGTTCCACTTCAGGGTTGTTAAGAAGAACATGAAGATGAGCCTCATCTCGTTCATTTTCTTCCACTGCCTTCATTGTCGCAACAGATAATGGACCGGAAAGCTTGCCATCATCCTTCCGAAGACCAGCAGTTGTGCCACTGTCACTAACAAATTCCGTGCAAAATTCTATTGATTCTTCTTTGAGATAACTTTCTGCTATACAACCTTCCGGATAAAAACGGTTTCGTACATAACTTTTTAACATTTTATTTAATCGTTCAAATGGTCCATCTATAAAAAACCGGTCCACATAAACGTAATTCCCTAACCAAGTGGACTGTGAGATGGAGCATAACATCGAAGAATGATGGTGGAAATATTTTTTCCAACTCACACAAGGTCAAAATCACATCTGATTGCAGTTTATTAAGTTTCGGCACATCTACAACTTCTTACACAAAGAGTTGAACAAGAAGCACAATCTTATTATACTAACCCTAACATTTTTTGGAAGCACAGAACGAATGGACACGGGAAGTAATTGTTGGAGGTGGATATGACAATCATGGGACTTCAGCCCATACATCTTCATATCGCTCACTGATACGCAGTTTTTAATGTTTGATGCATGTCCATATGGAAGTTTCATATTTGACAATGACAACAACATTTTTCTTTTTTCTGCCTTGGATAAAGTATATGCTGCAGGAGTAAGTAGGTTTTCTTATCACCTACTTTAGGAGCTAAGTCAACCCTTACACCCATGTCAACCATATCAAGACGAGAGGCCGAACTGTCTTTAGTCTTAAACTTCATATTAAGTAGTGTCCCAATCACCTTGTGCATCCTGAAAGCAAGTACATTACATAAGAATAATTACATATGGAAAATAACTAGAGCAGGAATAAAGATACTTTTACATTTTAATTACGTAACATATGGTTCCACTTCAGGGTTGTTAAGAAGAACATGAAGATGAGCCTTATCTCGTTCATTTTCTTCCACTGCCTTCGTTGTCGCAACAGATAATGGACCGGAAAGCTTTCCATCATCCTTTCGAAGACCAGAAGTTGTGCCACTGTCACTAACAAATTCCGTGCAAAATTCTATTGATTCTTCTTTGAGATAACTTTCTGCTATATAACCTTCCGAATAAAAACGGTTTCATACATAACTTTTTAACACTTTATTTAACCGTTCAAATGGATACATCCAACTTTAAAAAACCGGTCCACATGAACGTAATTCCCTAACCAAGTGGACTGTGAGATGGAGCATAACATCGAAGAATGATGGTGGAAATATTTTTTCCAACTCACACATGGTCAAAATCACATCTGATTGCAGTTTATTCAGTTTTGGCACATCTACAACTTTCTTACACAAAGAGTTGAAGAAGAAGCACAATCTTATTATACTAACCCTAACATTTTTTGGAAGCACAGAACGAATGGACACGGGAATAATTGTTGGAGGTGGATATGACAATCATGGGACTTCAGCCCATACATCTTCATATCGCTCATTGATACACATTTTTTAATGTTTGATGCATGTCCATATGGAAGTTTCATATTTGACAATGACAACAACATTTTTCTTTTTTCTACCTTGGACAAAGTATAAGCTGCAGGAGGTAAGTAGGTTTTCTTATCGCCTACTTTAGGATCTAAATCAACCCTTACACCCATGTCAACCATATCAAGACGAGAGGTAGAACTGTCTTTAGTCTTAAACTTCATATTAAGTAGTGTCCCAATAAAACTATCGCACACGTTCTTCTCGATATGTATAACATCAAGACAGTGACAAACATAGTAAAACTTCAAATATTCTAACTCAAAAAAAAATTGATTTCTTCTTCCATGCATATTCCACTTTCTTTGACTCCCCCCATTCCCGAAATTAAATTTAAGTTCATTCTGTTGCTTTAGCACTTCTTCTCTACTAAGCGGTGCAGGTGCGCACCCAAACTCTTGTTGTCTATTAAAAGCTGCCCTTTGCCTCCTATAAGGATGATATTCATGTAAATATCAACGATGCCCTTGGTAACACATTTTCCTACTATGACTTAAATATTTAGCTACGGTATCATCACCACATATTGGACAGGCCTTATAACCCTTGTTGATGAAGCCTGACAAATTTCCATAAGCGAGGAAGTGATTTATTATCCACATCAAAGCTGCCTTTAAAGTGAAATAAGACTTAGTACGTGCATCGTAAACATTTGGTTCACCTTCTTCCCACAGTTTCTTCAAATCATCAATAAGTGGTTGTAGATAAACGTCAAAATTAATACCAGGCTCAGTCGGGCCAGAAACTAACGTTGTTAACATCATAAACCTTCTCTTCATGCATAACCATGGAGGAAGATTATATGTTACTAATACAACCGTCCAACAACTGTACCTATTGCTTAGGCCATTGGTGTGCGGGTTAATGCCATCGGCCAATAATGTTAAACGGATATTTCTTGCTTCACTACCAAACTCAGGTCACCTATAATCAATATTTTTCCAAGAAGGTGAATCAGCTGGATGACGCATGTGGCCATCTGTACTTTGATTATGTGCATGCCAAGTCATTAACTCAGCGGTAGAAGCAGATTTAAACATTTTTAAATCTGGGGATTATTTGAAAATATCACATGACCTTAGCTGATATATTAACCCTCTCTTTACCATCCCTCCCAACCTTCTAGCGAGACAAACGACATTTAGGACACTCTAAAGCCTCCTCATGGATACCTCTGTATAACACGCAATCATTCGGACATGCATGGTATTTGATATACTCAAGTCCTAAATTAGCTAAAGTTTTCTTTGCTTCATACGAACTCAGTGGCAACGTATGATCTTTAAGAATGAGAGAGCCAACATTTTCAAGTAAATCAGTAAATGCGCTATCGCTAGTGCCAAACCTAGATTTCCAATTGTGTAATTTTAAGACCGATTCTAGCTTAGTGCACTCACTTCCTTCAAACAGAGGTTGTTCTGCATCAGCTATAAACCTCTTAAACTCGTGTGAATCATCATTGTAATCACCCTTATTGTAAGCTGCTTCACACACATTAGCTGTTTACGAAGCAGGTATCGGCTTGGAAATAGGATTACTACTACCAACAGATGATTTAGTACTCCTAGAAGACTGTTCTCCATGCCAAATCCACTCAACATATCCCAAACTAAAACCTGCTTCATATAGATGCCCTCTTATTTTCACCGGAAACTTTTTAAAATTAACGCAACGTGCACATGGGCAAGGAATCTTCTTAGGATTTAGCATTTTCTTCAGTAAATACCAAGAAGTTTTCGACACCTATTTCGTACTGTAAAGAATCTCTATCTTCTCTAATCCATGACTTATCCATTTCAACCTACCTGATATGTCACTAAAAATATCAATAAATCGATATCGATAATATTATTACATTGATATTTATGTGTATATGACCTACCTTATTTAATTGTTAACATTTTAATTGATTGTAAAACATATTAGTAAAGTACCAATTAGAATGAACATAGGACAGTCAAGCTACAAACACAGCAGAGTCAATTAAGCAACGAAATTCAATATTAATTCAAACACATGCAGGACAGTCAATTAATTAAGCTACAAACACATGCAGGACAGTCAATTAATTAAGCTACAAACACATACAGGACAATCAATTAATTAAGCTACAAACACATGCAGGATAGTCAATTAAAATGAACATATGAACATTCAATTCACTAAAAATAAATAAACATTCAATAAAAAACAAACTAATTAAAATTAGGGTTTCGAGTTTAAAAATCCCCAAATTAAAACAAAGAAAAACACTTATCCAATCACCAATTAAAATCCCCAAATAAAAAAAATTAGGGTTTCGAGTTTAAAAATCCCCAGATTAGTACTAAATCGAGCAAATGGTTCAATTCAAGATAAATCGAGTTCAATGCAAGCTAATTCGAGTTCAGTACAGCTTACCCAAATCGAGCTTTGTGGAAATCGAGTTTAATGCAAGAGCGCGCTTAGTACTCGAACAAGTCTCTAGTCGAATCAGCTTTGAGAGAGAGAGAGAGAGAGAGGGAGACAGAGAGAGAGAGAGAGAGGCCGGTAAGTGTGTGAGATTTAGGGTTCTTGAGAGGAGAGGTGTGAGATTTAGGGTTCTTGAGAGAGGCCGGTGAGTGTGTGAGATTTAGTGACGAGAGAGAGTGTTTTTTTGTTTTATGATTTAATGTTTTTTAGTCTGAATAAGCATTGAGTGTGTTTGATAAATTGGGGGAACAAAAAATCGCCTAGGGGGAAACATTTTAACAAATTGGGGAAAACATTCTAAGGGGGAAACTATTTGGGGTACGTGCGGGAATTTTTATTTTTTTAGCTTATTTAAGATATCGGTTCTTCTTGAAAGCGATGTCTTAAAAAATAAAGACATCGGTTTTATTTCAAGCGATGTCTTAAAACACAAAGACATCGGTGGCATTACTGACCGATGTTAAAGGCGTGATGTCTATTAACAGATTTCTAGTAGTGTTATCAAGGAAAAACTGGAAAACTACACAACACATATAAAAATGTAAACCTACATATATGTACACGGCAAAAGTAGGAAATGTCAAAGTGTTTTAATTATAACAACAAATTCAACACAATCTAGATAATGTCAAAGCAGCCCAGATTGCAAAACAAACTACACAGATAATCAAATAAAAGAATATACAAAATGAATGCAAAATCTATATCAATTGAATACCAGAAATGAAATTCAGGTAAATCCATTAGATATTGGGTCAAACAATTAGCATAATAAAAAATATTGACAATGAACATGAGGAAGCCTGCATGATTATACATACTCACGAAACATAAAGCTCGAGAAAATTGGATTACAATTCCCAACTTCAATTTCAATTTAAAAAACCTGTAAAAACAAATTACAAAATTACTCAATAATACAATAAAAAATATAATAAAAGCAAAGAGATGGATTATATTCGAAACAAATATCGTTACATTCAAATTAGAAAATTGAGATCAAGGATGGAATAGATAATCACTATGGCGTCTTCTCGAAATATGCCAAAGAGAATCGTACTTTTACCATTGCATCATCTTCATATTAAAATGAATCAATATAGATACACAATATTATATATATGTTTATCTATCATATTAACATGCCTTGAGTAAGAGTAAAACTCAATCTCTAACCTGCGATTTCTGTAATTCTGATCACTTTCTTCATCCTGCAAAACCAAAATCAAAATATGATTAGACAAAAAAAGATAGGAAATCAAACAAAATAATTGTAATTGAGGTTTTAGTTTTGAATTTTGAAAAACAATCCTAAAAAACCAATCCTAAAAAAACGATAAGAAAAACGTATTTTTGAAGATGATATATGGAATAAGTTGCAATGTTCAGTAATTTTCAATGATGTCTGCCACAAATTAGGGATTCAAATTCAAAATCAAGAAATAAAGAGTATATGGATAATCCAAAAGAAACAGAATAGCAGAATACACGATTAGAGGAAGAAAAAGAAATGTAGTTACCATAATTGACGCAGTTTAAATTAGATTGATATGGATATAATCATATAACCCATTAGTATATGGGTATCCATTCTGTGGAAAAAAGACTTAAAAATATATGGATATAATCCGTTTTGAATTTTGAAAAACAATCCTAGAAAACCCATCCTAAAAAAATGATAAGAAAAACGTATTTTTGAAGATGATATATGGAATAAGTTGCAATGTTCAGTAATTTTCAATGATGTCTCCCACAAATTAGGGATTCAAATTCAAAATCAAGAGATAAAGAGTACATGGATAATCCAAAAGAAACAGAATAGCATAATACACAATTATAGGAAGAAAAAGAAATGAAGTTACCATAACTGACGCAGTTTAAATTAGATTGAAATGGATATAATCATATATAACCCATTAGTATATGGGTAATCCATTTTGTGGAAAAAAGACTTAAAAATATATGGATATAATCCGTTTTGATTTGGGTGACCCGGTTGAATGTTAAAGGACCAAAAAGCCTGTAAAGTTATATTGAATAATTAAAAAGTGGAAGGGTAGTTTAAGTAATTTGGAAAACCCAATGCTAGCACAAATTTAGAATATATTGATATTGATATCGATTATTATAATATTTTCTTTTATTAAATAGAATTGATAATAGTGTTTTTAGACAAGGAAGAATTTTAGTTAGATAAAATGTAAAAGATAATGTATTTTTCGTGAAAAAAGAAATTGATTAAGTATTAAAAAATAGTAAAGGTAACATGTTCACCTGAAAAAGGAAATTTATTATTTATTAGTAACTATAAATAATTAAGTAAGAATAATTAAGTAAAAATAACATGTAAACAGTTAAGTAAGGGTACATAAGTAAAATCAACAAGTACCATACCTATTGATCGATCAAATTTTTAATGTTTCGGTTACTATATAATGGTATAGACTATTAGTTGCAGTTTTTCACTTTGAGTGTTGAACTATGCAACTGAAAACTAGAAGTTTAATTTCCATTTTTTTTTGTTGCTGTACAGCCCTTATATACAATTGGGAAAAAATGGTAATTCAACTTAAAGTTAGTTGCATATAAGGTTGCATCTGAGGTTGTATATGCAACCAGATTTGCAACTTTTATAAAAAAATTGCTCCAATAGTTGGCAATCTCAAAGTTGCCAATGTGGTCCCCTATGTAAATTAGAGAAATGATATAAATAGGGGTGTAAATGAGCCGAACTATAAAATGTTCATGTATCATTTGTTAAGAAATTATTGAACTCGAACTTGAATCAAGCCAAAAAATATGTTTGAGCTCGGTTCGTAAGATAAAATGTTGTTCGCGAACGGTTCACGACAGTTGACGAATGTTTCTCATGAGCTTACTCACGAACTTTTGATTTCGAACAACTTATTAAGCTTGTTTACCTCGTTCATGAAATAATGTTCATTAATAAATCTAAAATTTTGCTCGTGAACTTTTACTCACGAGCTCATTTACGAACAACTCATAAATTTGGTTTCTTATTTTTGTATACAAAAATCTAACCTTAAAAAAAAATTAAAAAGACCAAAATTATATAAATAAATTTATGTGTCAGCACTAGAAATAACAATAAATCATCAACCAATAAAATTCTCACATTTCCTTAAATAAAATATCAATAGTCATACAAAATACTAAATTTCTTACATAAAATATCAATCATACAAAAGTATCGTCTCCATACATAAATTTACAATCTTATCCGTATATTTTGGCATAGATTATATGTTTATAGTATTATCTCATTATATTTTATAAATTTAAAGTATTAAAAAAAATGTTATTGCGTTTGTAGTGTTTAATTAACTTATTTTGATTTTTAAATTACATATTTGCAGGTACTCAAATTATTATAGTTTCGAATTTTACATAATCATGAACATGTTTTAATATCTTTTTATATATTTAAGTAGTATAAATAAATTTATACATCAGTAATATTTAATACTAAAATTTAGCACTTAAAATGATGTAATATTTAATTTGATACATATTTTAACAAATATATACTATTATACTATATATACTAATTGTAAGATTAGGTTATTATTATTATTATTATTATTATTATTATTATTATTTTATTATTATAAAATAAACAATTATAATATCTAGCATAACATATAAGATATTGTAATTAGTGGTGTACGATTAAGTAAGAGTTTCGAGATTATATTCTAATAATCAAACATATATTATACAAAGAAGATTTTTTTCGAATTTGTTTATGAACCGTAATGAACTCGAATATCGAGCATATTAACAAACTCAATTATCGAACATGTTCATGAGTTATGTTCACGAGCCTGTTCACGAACACGTTAATCGATCTTATTCGCGAGCTATCATGTCGAAGTTTACCATGATCAAGTTCAGCTCGTTAAATCGATCCTGAAAATCCTGTTCAAGATCGACTCATTTGTGAATCGAAACGATCCCGAACCGAGCTTTTTTCGAACCAAACGCCGAACCGTTCGCGAGTGTGTCGGTTAACCTAAAGTGCATTCATTTATTGAGATTTTACATCTACGTACATGAGTCATTTTCAAGGATTCATTACAAGACAAACTCTCCATATAACTAACAAATTCCTCCTAACTAATTAACTATACCTTGCATTGATTTTATACTTAAATTGCTGAATATTACAAGTATCTATTAGTGAAAAAAGAAAAAAGAATCTACTAGTGAAACTGTTTATAACTTGTCATTCTAACTAATTTACACTCTTCTCAAAGTAAAAATCAAGCATTTCTTCTTAACATTGACAGAATGGTGGAAACCATTAACTTTCGATCTATCGGCTTCGTTAGATATGCATCCATTCCAACTTCCAAGCATTTAGCTTCATCAGATGACATTGCGTGGGCTGTTAGTGCAACAATTGGAATGTGTGAGCTGGTCCCTAATTCTGATCTTCGTATCGCTTTTGTTGCTTCATAACCATCCATCTTTGGCATCTGTTGTGCCAAAATGACAATTTTTTGTTGTAAGAATACATTGTTTTCATCTTTGAAAGAATGAAATAATCTTGATCCTTACAAAGAAACCAATAAAAACAAGTGATTGCATTTTACCTGACAATCCATAAGAATCAAATCATATGTTGAGTGGTCATATCCTTTTGCTTGATTGTTATTGATTCCATCTTCTCTAGAAGATGACTTAAGATGCCCATCTGGACTAGGCACGATTTTTAGAGCATCCACTGCCTGCAGTCCATCTCCAACAACTACAACTGTTGCGCCTAATTTTTCAAGCATTATGGTTGCAACTTTCTGGAGTAGCGGTGTATCTTCTGCAAGAAGTATGCGTATGCCTTGAAGGGATTTATGTTCATCTGTACTCCTTGTTGAGTACATACCACCACTTGTACTGTCAGAACATGTCCTGCTCACATATTGTTCATTTCTTCTCAACTCATTTTCTTCTGCGTGAACTTCAGTTAACTCAACAAAGCAATTATTAACTGCCTCGTATTGTGACAAACAGGGTTTACTAGCATGTTTTTGTTGGTTTTCTCCCAATTGCAACCCAGTCAAACTCAGGTTCCTCGAGTCTATCTTATCAGACTCACTGGAGCTGCTATTATCTGAATGAATTTGATTCATTTCAAGACATTCATGCTTCTCAGCACCAACTACGTGCCTTAGAGAATTCATTTTCTTTTGCATTTCAAGATCACTCTCTCTTATGGCAGATTCCATAATCTGAAGCATCTTTGCTTTGTAAAGTGGTCGATTAACCATCAGTAGATGACCTTTTCTACGAAGCTCAATCTTAATGTTGTTGGAGGTGTCATGATTCAGTATCCATGCAAACTTGGCTCTCCCAGAATATTTATCCAAGTACATTAGTTGTTCCTTCCATATATCTGTGCTCAAGTCTAGTAGCCTTATATCGACAACTATGATAAATATTGAAATCATCTTTTCTTCCGTGTTCAATTCTTCGGCTCTTGAGAATCGACTGGGTGAATTTTTCACATAAGTTCCACCTTGAAAGAGTTCGTGAAGTCTTTGTGTTAGTTCATTCCACTCAGAAGCTTCATAAGTGTGCATTCCATATCTTTGTAGCCACCTGGACACAATCAATCGACCCATTTTTCCGCCAAGTGCAAGCAATATCTGCATTAAAACTTTCAATATCTTTATAATTTCTAGCATATATCAAATAGATTACAGGTTGAATAGAAGTTACACTTGACGTCAGGTTATGCTGCACAAATGTTAAACTGTCGTGCCCTCTTGTTTCATCTACAGGAGCACTGAGAAGCAAATATAGTTGCATGAGAGTCCCTGGTCCATCTTTCTTAATGACCCTGATTTCTCCACCCATCTGATTCACCTGTAACATAGGGAGGTGGTCCGTTGTTTTATACTGATATGAAATAAAACATTTTTTGAAGTATTTCGTTCTGTCCAAAATTGTGATTTCTTTGCTTACCAAAGTTCGCACAATGCATAAACCAAGTCCAGTTCCACCATGCCTGAAAAGTACAAAAATATCTCAGTATAAATTTGGAATCTTAGCATCCAACAAAAACATGAAAGCTTAGCTCTTACTGCATAGTTCATAGAATAAGGTTGTTAAGTTCACATGGATAGCTTACAGTCGAGTTGTTGAGGGGTCAGCTTGCTCAAAGCTTTCAAATACCGAGTCCCATTTTCGTGGATCGATTCCTAAGAAAATAAAGGCTGAATACAGAATCCAAATACTTGTCATCAAGTTATTCTGTAGTATTAAGGAAATTTGAATTTGTACCACAGCCAGTGTCCTCAACTTCGAAATAAAGGATCATTTTGTTGTCTTTTCTGCAGAATCTTTTGTCATGGCTCCTTTGTAGCTTAAACTTTGTTGCAGGTGTAGATCTTGGATCCTTCTGATTAAGGGAACACTTCCTTGTACTACTTAAGGTATTTGGATTCTCACACCATCCTCGCAGAACAATGTAGCCCGCTGTGTGCCATAAGAAAACATAAATATGCATATAATGATATTTTGAATTGTCTGTTGTGCTTTCGGATGACCAATACTATCTTATAATCTCAATAAAGGAGTTTTGAAAGGGTAGATTTTTTTGGAATGATTTGAGATTAAGGATTACAGTCCTTGAATCTAGTAATGACCTGTTACCTCTGCTCAAGCATAATTAGAGTAAAAAGAATCATCTCATATAATCACTTCAAACAATATTCTTATATAATAATTAACAAAAAAACAATTAAAAAAAAACATACTAAAAATTCTGGAAATATGACAGTGACTTACTTGTTGTAAACTTGATAGAATTGCTGATGAGGTTGGCAAAGATCTGCACTACTCTGCCAGAGTCACCTTGAACTAATCTTGGCATATCATCTGCATAAGTAATGTAGTGAACAATAACATTGACCATGAACTTAACCAAAAAGACAGCAACGCAAGTATATATCAGGGATTTAGGTCATACCAGAAAGATCTAATACAGTCTCAACATTGTGGTTGATGCACTGGACAGAGAACATGTCAACTAGTCCTTCGAGTTCTCGTCCCAAGTTAAACTCAGCTACTTCCAGTACCAGCTTTCCAGATTCGACCTTGTAAAATTTTCATCCGAAAATATAAAATTGATATTCCTTCAACAATAACCCAGTAGCTTGAAATTGATAATATTGGACGACAAATATGTTAATATTTCCAAACTACCCTCTCGATACATTATCAGACAATTTAGATGAAAAAAGCCAAACGGATGTAAAATAAAGTGTTAGATGAAAGTAAAGTATGCAATCAATCGAGTTTGAAAATAGGTTACACAATTTGATAATTATCCAAAACTAGGGTTTCAAACTGCAAATAGTTATATATTTTAGCAATGCTATATCACAAGCAAAACAATAATTTGTTGATATTTGGCACCTTACTGAGATCCAAAATGTTGTTAAGAAGCCTTAGTAGCGCTGTCGAACATCTTCGAATCTGGGTAATCGTTGAATATTGCTCGCTTGTGAGACAATCGTCACACATAAGAATGTCCAGCAACCCAATTACTGCAGCCATAGGTGTTCGAAGTTCATGACTGCAACCAAGAAAAGTATTAGTTGAAAAGAATGCAACTGCCAAACTGATTGTTGGTGAATTTTTTTTCGAGAACTAATAGATTATAAGTAATACTGTTAAACAGTTACAGCAGCTACCAACTGGAAGGACACAATCTATCCAAATCTTCGGTTGATTTGCAGCAATCACAATTTCAACTAACATAGATGTCACGGTCAGTTCTCTTGATTTTCAAGCAAATTATAATTAAGAATGTTCATTCACATCTTGATTACATTAGATGTACGTCAAATGTAGTTTACATACTTGACCACTAATTCTGCATGTTTCAACTTCAGAGTTATTGACACTCACCTCATGTTTGCTAGAAACTGACTTTTGTAGTTGCTGGAGGCCTCTGCCTTGCGTCTTGCATCCAAATGGCTTATCAGTTCTGCTCTTAGTTTCATCTCCTTTGACACTCCATTTGTCAATATGAAAATGCAAACACATCCAATAACAAGTATACACAGAGATGCGGATATTAGTATTATCAATGTTTTAATTGCTCTCTCATCAACCTTTCCCATTATGTATTTCCTTGGAATGATGATAACTCCCACCTGTTACAATCCGAAAATTCAACATATGTTATCAGGAGCAATTAATATAATATAATTAGATGTAAAGAACAAAATTTATGCATGAGATTATTAAAATGCCAAGAAACCTTTTTCATTTGATTCTAGGTAGTCAATCAACAAAACATAATTATATAGTAATCAATAGAAGTTAAGCTTTATATAAATACTAGCTGATAACCCGTGCGAAGCACGGGCATAGATTGAACACGAGTCGAGATTAAAAAATTAATATTAATACACTATTTAATTATGTAGTTATAAAGAATCAAATCTGAGATAAAGTTAAAAAAATTAAAGTAAATAAATGTTTATGATTATGTCAGGAATTGAACCTCTTATAGGAAATCGAACACGCGATGAAATTAAAGAATAAATTAAATAATAAATCTTGTATAATTATGTAGTTGGAAAGAATCGAACCCCGAGTTAAGTGATAACCGTCAAACCCCTTAATCGAATCCCTTATAGGAAATCGAACATGGGTGAAATTAAATTAAATAATAAATCTTGTATAATTATGTAGTTGGAAGGGATCGAACCCCGAGTTAAGTGATAACCAAATTTGGTATTTTTGGTACTTTGGTACTATTATGTACCATTAAAACATGGTTTTGCACATTAATATAGAGTAGATAACCGTCAAACCCCTTAATCGAATCCCTTATAGGAAATCGAACATGGGGTGAAATTAAATTAAATAATAAATCTTGTATAATTATGTAGTTGGAAGGGATCGAACCCCGAGTTAAGTGATAACCAAATTTGGTACTTTTGGTACTTTGGTACTATTATGTACCATTAAATCGAACATGGGTGAAATTAAATTAAATAATAAATCTTGTATAATTATGTAGTTGGAAGGGATCGAACCCCGAGTTAAGTGATAACCAAATTTGGTACTTTTGGTACTTTGGTACTATTATGTACCATTAAAACATGGTTTTGCACATTAATATAGAGTAGATAACCGTCAAACCCCTTAATCGAATCCCTTATAGGAAATCGAACATGGGGTGAAATTAAATTAAATAATAAATCTTGTATAATTATGTAGTTGGAAGGGATCGAACCCCGAGTTAAGTGGTAACCAAATTTGGTACTTTTGGTACTTTGGTACTATTATGTACCATTAAAACATGGTTTTGCACATTAATATAGAGTATAGATAGATGATGCAACGATTCTGATCACTCGCATCTATGTGGTCTTCCAGACATAGAACCTAAGTTCTTGAAACTGTAGGACATGAGATTATTATGCATAGACTAGGGGTGTAATATAGAAACTTACCATGGGAAGTCTCTTTAAGTTGAGAAAAAATGTGTCAATGTAATAAAGCTGGTGCCCGAGCCTAACATTTTCTATGTGAACCTCATGATTTGTGGAAGTCGAGTTGCCATCGGTTTTCTGTAACAAATCAGCTCCCGAGCGTATCACATGGTCTTCAGAATCCGCAGCCATCATCAGTTTTGGGCCTGTTGTAGTATTCATCAAAAGAGGAGTATTTGTGGAAGTAGCCAGTAACCAGCCCTCTTGTGAGGTCAGATAAATGTGTCCGGTGTGAAATTCAACAAGTTCCTTCATCAACTGACCAACACTATACAAAGCTGTAGTAACACCCACAACGGCCACTATGCATTCCTTTGATGAGTCTAAAACTGGTAATGCTGCAGAGAGCAATGGTGACTCACTGTACTTGCTTACTGCTACATGCCACGAAGGAGCACCATCAGGTACTTGTGAAATCCCTGCAATATATATCAAATCATCTGGCAGGATTGCCCTTGATTTTCCAATCTTTTCACCTGTTACAGGATCTAACGGTTCCCGGTACCAGATTGCTGAGATATTGTTATGCACAGATTGATCATTCCAGCCTTGACGAGACGAAAGCATGTTCATATTGTAGGTTCCACTGATTGAATAGTTGACTAGATCAGAGTATATGTAGAATGTGTTGTTACTTTTATGATCTCTATGAAAAGCCTGTACAAAACCATTTCTGTAATTTATGGTGATGGAATTGAGAGCTTTGTGGCTCGCAAACAGTGCCCATGTCATGTCCCTCATTACTTGATATAGCTGGGAGTCAAAAGCCTACATATTGATTAGAAAATATTCTACAAGCAATTTCTGAAAACAAACACACATCACAAACTTATGAACTATTCACTTAGGTATAAAAATTAACCTCAACTTGCTGTGCTTGATCAACCGGATTGCTATATTTTTTCATCACAAACTCTGACATCTTAACATGTGCTGTTGTGATCTCGATAGTGGTATTGAAGATGTTCCACATTCGCAAAATAGGACGTTGTAAGAGCTCGTAGCGCAGGCCATATGCTAAAGTATCTAATGATTTCTTCGTGTAGACCCTTGTAAAGTGCCAAGTCAGTAAGGTTAATAGCCCTATCAGAATTGCTAGCATGACCTGCAGATCCACAGACAAGCCAGTATTTATGTATGAGACTGGAGAGTAGCAAAGTTCTTGTATTCTTTCTGATCCCATTTTAAGAGATGCAAAATTTGAGATATCACCAATACCTTTGTTTTTCCAAGCCACTAGAAATAACTTTAGTTCTATATCCATGATCTATACTCTACATGTGCAAAATACAACTCATATCATCATTTTAACTTCCTCACTCTTTTCTTCATTAAAATCAACATGAAAATTACACAATTGTTAATAAAAAAAAAAAGATGTGCATACCATCATGGCGAGTCGAGCAACAAAAACACTATAGTATGACGATAAACAATGGGCTCCAGCACATTGAAGATCTTCTTGTTCAACATCTCTCTGAAAATTATTTCTGTTTCGAGGAGATTGAATACGATTGTTATTTCTCCAAGAACTTGGGAACCCAGGAACTGTTTTGAAGACTCTTCTTAGCAAAGATCTCATTGGTTTGGTTGGAGCTGCTGAAGATTCACTACTCATTGAAGGGCTTTTGTTTGTTTTCTCCGGCATTTTATTCTTTCATTGTTAAGTAATAGTAGTAGTTTACATTAAAAACTCATCAGCAACAAGTTGCAGGGCATACATACACTTATATATATAGATTGGTGGTCAAATAGAAACCAATCTTAGAATAAAACTAGAAACAAACACTAAATAAATTATATTTCATTCATTCTAATGGCCCCGCCAGGGGCACCTTCACAAAAAGTGTTTAAAATTATTGGCTCCATCCAGAAAAAAAAAAAAAAAAAAAAATTACTGTTCACGCTGACGTCACTGCCACGTCAGCAGTGAACAGTAATTTTTTTTTTTTTTTGCTGGATGGAGCCAAGAATATTATGAACTTTTTGTATTGGGGTACCCCTAATTTGGTCATTAGATTAGCTTGCAAGCTTATCCTTTACTTTTTTTAGAGCGTACCGCTCTTTTTTTTTTTAATAAAATAAGAAAATATTTAATTTATGTTTAGTTTCTAGTTTCTATTCTAATTTAGTTTCTATTATATATGCGAATGTGTACATACACATTCTCATACCACAAGTTCCTCTTACTGTAACTTCCACTTTTTGGAAGTGCATATGAGAGTCAGTTAATTAATTGATGAGTGCAAGTACATTTGTGTGTGTGTGGTCTTGATAGTCCTCATCCACAGCTCCCTCCATTTTTAACTGTTTTTCCAACATTTGACACTTATCTATCTGGCAATCAAGCATTAATAGAGTTACCAAATTCTCCTTTTTAGTTTTAACACTTTGTGAATATAATCAAATGTGACAATAAGTTGATAAAACAAGATCATTATTATTCTTTCAAGTAGACAAGCACATGGTTTACAAGATTGTGATCCTCTCCAGAATCAAGCATAAACAAAAGAAAATGACAATACTTTGAAATTTGTTTAAAATTTTAAAGACATTTTCAGAATTTACACGGGTGATGGTCAGAATTCTTAAACAGAAAATTT
The DNA here is from genome assembly GCA_037693485.1 of Kitagawia praeruptora. Classification (NCBI taxonomy): domain Eukaryota; kingdom Viridiplantae; phylum Streptophyta; class Magnoliopsida; order Apiales; family Apiaceae; genus Kitagawia; species Kitagawia praeruptora. The sequence goes on along the minus strand of CM075344.1, from coordinate 90,274,640 downwards.
CACATGTCATGAGTTTCGACATATCGTAGAAATGCAACAAGTTGCTGCTCCTCTAACAGTAAATTGATAAATCCTTGATAAAGTTTGAAAGTACTCAAAAGAGTGGTCGACTAGTTGAGTCATTTTTTCTGGAATATTATTCCATAAACTAAACCAACGATTTGGACTGACAGTTCAGTCTGGCTCTAAAGGGTGCAACTTGGGTAAAAAAAAAAAAAATATGTGAACCCACTGTGAAATGGATGGAAAGTTCCCTTGATAGTATAACGTGTCGCACACAAAAGCAATATTTGGATATAACTATGGTGAAATCAGAAGCTTATCTCTTTATCTTAAGGCCTAAATGCAGAGGGCGGCTATAATTATATATATGTAGCCAGCAAACACGAAGTTATGGGGGATGCACTGAGGTAATTAACTTGGCAAGTGCTTCTGGTTCATCCTCTAAAACCATTTATTAGTGACTCCACCTCATATATCCATAAAATTCCAGAACAGTTTGTGGTTGCCTGTGGCTTAATTAACACTCACCCACTAATATTTCTTTTTCAGTACTTGTTTTTTAGTTTTTTTTAGCAGAAAGGCGTGCATAGATTAAATGGTGAATGTGAAATTTCAAAGATCGGATAAGATCACACTAGTACATTTTTGCAAGAAATCCAAGAACGAGCGCTCGACTCCATGTTAATTAAGGTGCTTCCACTAAACCACTAGTTTTTTTACTAGCTAAACTTGTGCTGGATTGCTGCGAATAAAACACCACTTACCATATTTCTATTGCTTTTCGTCAAAGAGAAGAAAAAGTATGAGAAAGCACATCACTCGTGTCTTTATTCTCGCTTCCTACAGGTGGCTCATTCTTTGTTTAGTATTCATGCTCATCATACTTTACTACTTAGATACATACATCACTTTCATGTGTGTTGACGGAGGAATTTGGTAACAACAAAATTCGAGGTACTTCGTCGGAAACAAGATCTACATCGGTGGTTCTTTGTCGAAAAGAGTGGTGATTTGTGGTGGTTGTTTGTGATTGGTGGCTGAGATTGATAGGGTTAGTGGCGGCTATTCTGAGCTCTCGACTTCCAACCCCTCAATTTGCCTACGTACCTCTATATTTATAGAGGATCAAGCCAGACGTAGTTCTTGGAGAGCAAGAAACCCAAATGGGCTTGGATATCGGTCCAGCATCCGGAATGTTCTACTATGAGGCCTAACCACAAAAGGTCCAAGGCTCATCCAAGATCTCAAGACTTCACGGATAAGGAAACTTCCCCCGTCGAGGACTAGTCCTATCCGCTACAAGCTATTTCTTGATTTCAAGGATGCAGGAAAAGCCATGGTTTACCCCAAGTGCAGAACGCATCCCTGTTCCTCGAATGAGAAGCACCCACCAGATAGCAAGACAGGTGATCCAGAGCTTTTGGGTGCAAAGTGCAGATTACTCTAAAGTTCCCCAATGAGAACGCGCCCATTGGCTACAGGAACAGAGCTCCAAAGCACACACCAAGGAGAGACCTATCTTTGTACCGAGGAGAACATGCCCTCAATGTATAAGAAAGATCCCTAAATCTAGGAAAACCCCTAGAGGCCTTCTACGACGGACATTCCCCTCCTGAGATACGACAGGAGGAATTCTTCAATAATCAAATACAAAATCGACATTGTTACCATCTTGGAATTCCAACATACCATCCAGGGCGCGCCCTAACATCCAAAAAACCCTAATTTGTTTTCTAGAATCCCAAATTGAACCCGTTATTGGTCCGAATCCATCTTAAAATACCCGAACCGAATTTTGGCTATAACAACTACCCCCCAATTCCATATGAAATTGGAAATAAAATGTGGAATTCTCCTAAAAAATCCAAAATTCTCACAACATTCTTCATAGGGCGCGCCCTAGGAGAGGGCGCGACCTTTGAATTCTAATCGATTCCAATTGACCCAGCTGTCATCCACTATTTTTTATCTCACCTATAAATACCTTCCTCTCTCTTACTTTACCCTTATTACTTCTCTCTCTCCCCAAACAAAAGTCGACTCCGGCGATTCTATTTTTTTTCGAACAAAAAGTCGGCTAAATCAACTGATTCCGGCGTTCTTCTTCCACATATTTCATTCCAGAACTCTCAAGGTATGTTTTGATGTCTTTATTTCATGTTTTCACCGTATAAATTGATCGCTATTGCGATTTAACTATTCAACTACTCGTGTTCTTCATTTTCCGATGTATGTATATATGTATGTATACTCGTTTGATCTTGTTTTTCCGATGTAATCTTCTATCAAACATGATTCTGAATATTAGATTCTTGGACGTGTCTTACGCTTAAGGCGTGCCCTAAGGTCTTCTAAAATGCCCGATATTTTATCAAACTTTAAGTCATATATTTAGCTTAGGTCGTAGCATAAATTCTTTCACAATCAACATCCCTCTTCACCTTGATTTGTAAAAAAATTTCCTTTTATTCTTTTCGTGGGCGCGCCCTTAGTGCTTCTATTTTTAATTTTTTGCAGCTGGAGGGCGCGCCTTCTCCATAGACGCATTGGGTTACATTCTCCACTGCCACCCCCTCTTCCTCCGAATCACTATAGGCCTCTCTTCTCATTCATCTCCCCAGAAGATAAGACGCGCCTTATTGAAGATTTTAACGAAGATAAGATGAGTTTTTCCAGTGAGGATTCCCTTGATAATAGCCCTCTCAGCGTTCAAATTAAAGACAAGAAAAACCTTCAGCTTCCACAAGAATCCTCACCTCCTGAAAAGAACCTAAACATATCCCCTTTAGATTCTTCAGGTAGTGATTTTAATCCCAACAGCCAAACTTCTACTGATACACATTCTTCAGATACTTATGCCACTGAGGGCGTGCCTTCCGCCTCGTCTATTTCACCATTAGTCAATTCCGAACCAACATCCCTCCTCCATCACCTACCCCATTCGAACATCGGGAAGTTCTTGATAAAGAAATTGACATTGATTGGGGTAGATATATTGAAATATCTGAAAAAGAAAAGAACCAACTTAGAAAGAAACAGGGCAAGCTAGCCTGTGTGAGCATGTCTTCTACTGCCACAAATGACGAAGTGGAATGGGCCATGAAATAATATGGTCAAGAAGGACTTTGGACCATTCCCCACTCTCACCATCGACCCCATATTTTCAACTACGGTAGAGATTTTAGAATTCCAAGGATGGTTCTAAGTCCGAGACTTGTAGCCCTTGGTGTGGGCGCGCCTTTACACCCATACCTAAGAGAAATCCTTGAATGGTATGATATAGCCCCAATTCAACTTTCACCCAACAACTATAAACTTGTTTTAGGCCTACTCATTCTCTACCATGACTTGGGTTTCGAGGCACCCTCCATGCCAGAAATCAGCTATTTCTTTAGCATCCGCCAATCAAATATTGGATATTATTATCTGGTAATCAACAAACCTCACAACAATAAGGGATTTTCTGAAGGAAGAATTAGCCACATTAAACGATGGAAGTAACCTTATTTCTTCGTCTGGGATGTTCCTCGAGTTCGTCTTCAGTTCAATACGGATCCCAGTAAGTGAGGGCGCGCCCTAGATTCCTCTTTTCATTCGTTTCAATTTTCCTTAAAGTTTTATTAATTCCTTTAAACTAAAATAGATAGAAGAATCCAAAAAGATCTTCAGGGCGCGGCCCTATCTCGGGCCAAAGCCGTCCTCAGAGTTGCAGTAGAGAAATTCAACCTCCAAACTCTAATCACTGAGGAAAACCTAAAAAGGGTTGGAATCCTTTCTGATAGAGTTGGATCAATCTGTAAATTTAAGAAATTTAGAAATGGTATCGCCGTTCCCTTATCTTCATCTAGTGAAAGTGAAAATGAAGATTCTGAATAAACTGATGGTACATAACTTTCAACATTAGGCCACGTCTTAATTATTTATATGTTAACTTTACATTTTTTTTGCCCCCTTTGTAATCATTTATGAGCTCATAATTAACTGGATTTTGACATTCTTTCCTTGTGCAGATATGGCCTCTGGGATTCCACGTGGCTTAGGAGTTCCCAAGAAAAATGTTAAGGAACATCAAACAAATAAAGCCGGAACCTCCGATTCTAGGGCGCGCCCTACTTCACAACCAGAGCCTACTCCAATAGTTCCATCTCCTTCCTCAGCATCTTTGAAGAGAAATGCCACTACCCAGCCACTTGCTAATAAAGGTAAGAAACAAAAGGTTGATGGCGCGCCCTCGTACGCGGAAACTCTTATCGGCCCTGCTGCTGCCTCACTTATCACTGAAAAAGAGATTAATCTCTGGCAAAACATGAATGTTGATGACGAGACAAATTCCATGATCAAAGCCTCTGCTCAACTTTTGGTTCAATCTTTAGGGCGCGCCCAGAGGGTACAAAAGGAAAAACTCCAAGTGAACAAACTCAAGGCCGATGCTAAGAGACTTGCAGAGATGGTCGTTGAGAATGATAACAAATGGAAGAAAGATCTTATAGCAAAGGAGGCCGATCTAGATGAGGTTAGAGACCAACTTAAAGAATCAGTTGATCACCGCCAGTTTCTCAACGAGAAAAATGATCAACTGGAAAAAGAGAACTCAGAGTTAAAGGCTCAGCGAGATGCTCTAGAAAAGGAGAAAGCAAATTGCTGGAAGGATGAAAAGCAAGCCATGAAAGATAAAAACTTCCTAAATGGATTTAACTATTTTTTGCTAGGTTTCATTGCTCGCGATCCTGATTATGACCGGTCACATTTTGGCCCCGAATGCGTGGAAGACATTATTTCCTTTAAAGCTAAGAATGTCGAATAGCTAAAGGCAAAAAGAATTGAACTAGGACTGGAGAATCCTGAAGACCTTGAGGGCGCGCCTTCAACTGAAAACATCATTTCCCCTCAAAACCAAGATGCTCAGAAATCCCCTTCATCAGCAAATCAAGACACCATTCAACCCTCAGACAATCAGGGCTCGCCCTCCCCTAAGGGCGCGCCCTAGAACTTCTTTTACTATGTGCTGCTCTTGAAACTTTTGAATTTTTAAGGCGCGGGTCCTTTGTAAAACCCTGCAAGTTGTAATCTTTGAATTTCTTTTGATGACCAAGTATTATACTTTTGTTGAATTACATGTCTATTGCCAAATCTCATTTGCCTTGATAATTTCTTGTTTAAATTAATCTTCAAAATTCTACAGGGCGCGCCTTAATATATAGGAGCGACCTTGAAATCCTAAAAACATATTCCAAAACTTTAGTTGTAAATTACCCTTTATAAGCTAAGGACGCGACCTTGTTTCTTTAGTGTGCGGCCGCTTAAAACGTCTTTAAACTTGCCTTCACCTAGTTCACAGATTTCTGAAAAATGCCTTTATATTTGTGATAAAATAATTCTTCACATGATTACTTAATGCAACGTAAGGCGCGCCCTATTATACCAGGGCGCGGCCTTCACAACAATCAACTTCAACAGGATAAAAACTTCCATTTTCTTGAAAACTTCAAATCTTTTATAAAAAAAAACTGGAATCTCTTCAGAACAAGGGAAGGTATACACACTACCCCCTGGCTAAGGAGAACATTTATTGACAAAGTGAGGAAAAAACAAGCAAATCTCAACTAAATTTAAGGAAGGCGTATATGCACTACCCCCCTAGACTAGGAGAACGGTTATTTATGCTAGTCTACAACTTAAATATAAGCCTTCATAAAATAGGGGGCCAAAGCCGCACCCTACTGATAATATTTCTTCAAATGCTCCGCATTCCATGCTCTCGGGATTGTGTTGCCATCCAAGTCTTCCAGATGATAAGTTCCTTCCCAAATGATAGACTTGATCTTGTAAGGTCCTTCCCAGTTTGGACCAAAGACCCCATGAGCTGCAACTCTTGTATTTGGCATAACCTTCCGAAGAACCAAATCACCCACATTAAAAGGACGAGTCTTCACTTTCCTGTTGTAATACCTTGCAACCCTTTGCTGATAAGTTGCCAACCTCAACTGCGAGTTAGTCCTTGTTTCTTCCAGAAAATCCAGATTCAACCTTTGATTTATCATATTAGCCTCTTCATCATAAAAATCTCTCTTGAAAGAACCTGCTCCAATCTCCACAGGAACCATAGCTTCACACCCATAAGATAACACAAAGGGAGATTCCCCAGTTGTAGTCCTTGGAGTTGTATTGTACGACCACAAAACCATGGGAAGCTCTTCAGGCCAATTCCCCTTACATTCCTCTAACTTCGTCTTCAGAGTATGCTTGATAATTTTGTTAATTGCCTCTGTCTGTCCATTACTTTGAGGATGATACACAGCTACAAACTCCTTCTTGATTCCCAAATCATCACATAACTTTCACAACTCTTTGATGTCGAACTGCTTTCCATTATCTGATACAAGCTTATACGGGATCCCAAATCTGCATACAATCGAGTTAAAAACAAAATCTCGAATTTTCTTTGCGGTAATTGTGGCCAAAGGCATTGCCTCTGCCCATTTAGTGAAGTAATCAACTGCCACCACAGCATATTTTACACTTCCCCTAGCTTTAGGGAGTTCCCCAATTAGATCTATACCCCACATAGCAAAAGGCCACGGACTCATCATGGAAGTCAGAGTAGTTGCAGGACTTGTAGTATAGTTGGCAAACCGCTGACACTTATCACATGCCTTCACAAAGTCATAAGCATCCTTCTTTAAAGTAGGCCAATAATAACCCTGCCTTAACACCTTCATTGCCAACGAACCACCCCCCGAGTGATTGCCACAAATTCCCTCATGAATTTCCCGCAGGATATAATTGCATTCATCTCCATCTATGCACTTCAAGAGTGGCTGATTGAAACCTCTCTTGTATAGGATTCCATCATATTCTACAAATCTTGCTGCTTGATACCGAATTCATCTTTCCTCAACTTTGTCTTCTGGAAGAATCCCTCCCCGAATATACCCTTGAATTGCAGTCATCCAAGTAATATGCGGGATAGCCTCCATCTCCATAACTTCTACTTCCGGGATACTCGGTACCTCTTGGATTTGCAATGGAACCGTTCCCAACAGCATCGCGTCTTTCTGGGATCCCAACTTAGCCAGAACATCTGCATTACAATTCTCATCTCGGGGAATACACTCTAATCTCACCTCCCGAAACTTCTGAATAAGCCGCTGAGCACACTTCATATAAAGCTCTGTTCTTGGACCCCTACACTGAAATCCACCTTTAACTTGTCCAACCACTAATTCCGAATCACTCAATATGATCAGATTCACTACCTTCATCTCCAAAGCTACCTTCAAACCATTAATCAAAGCTTCATACTCCGCGTCATTATTAGTTGCTTGAAATTTGAAATGAATAGCGCTCATAAGCTGATTCCCTTCAGGAGTAACCAAGATTATACCTGCCCCAGCTCCTCCACTATTCACTGCTCCATCTACATGCAACTTCCACCATGGCTGAGGAATTTCCTCAAGAGGGCGCGCCCTCTGAGTTGGAATTCCAGGCTCTACCAACACAAGTGATTTTTCTTCATTTTCTGACTCGAATTCAAGGATGAAATCCGCTAAAGCTTGATCCTTAATAGCAGTTCTTGGGACATATTCTAAATCAAACTGCCCTAGTTCAATTTCCCATTTTAGCATTCTTCCAGAAACTTCTGGCTTATGAAGAATCCCTCTCATTGGATACGCCGTACGGACCTCGATCTTATGAGCTTGAAAATAAGGGCGAAGTTTTCTCGAAGCTAGGATTAAAGAGAAAATTAACTTCTCCATACTTGTGTATCGGGTTTCTGCATCAAGCAAACGCTTACTCACATAATATACTTGAGATTGATGATCAATTTCTTCCCTTACCAATACCGCACTGATGGAATATTCTGACACTGCCAAGTAGAGAATTAAAGTTTCTCCTTCCACCGATTTTTGTTAGTAGTATTTTTATGTGTTCGTTCACAGGGAAGGACTGATATCAATGCCAATCTCAAGTCTTTTATCTCTTGCAATTCAGAAGTGTGGAAGAATAGAATAATGGATTATATCTAACAACTAAATTAAACAAATAAACAAATAATATCTAAATAATAAGTATGAGAGAAACAATCCAAGCTTTGGGGTTCTTCAATTGACTACCAAGAATGTCTAATTTGTGTCTCTTGTTAGTTAAAAACAATCCTTCTAAGGTTTATAAATTCCTCTCCCAAGGTAATTCATAATGCCTACAATCATCCCCTAATCGCCACTCCCATGGTCAATCAAAGTATAATCATAAACTATTTAAGCCAAGGATTAACAGTTTCACAATTCTCATATTAATCTCCCGATTCAATAATTAAATTATGTCTATCATGTCATGTATTAGAACTACAACTCATCTCCCGATTCGTTATAATCCCTAGATATGCAATTAAAAGTTAGCTACTCTTCTAATTGTATTAAGCCCTCAATGACAGATTAACAAATTAAGAGAATCACAATTAATCACACAAACTCAATTCATCAATGAATACTACCCAACTCTTGGATAAAGGATTAACTTCTCATGATTAAATAAACAAAATATATATTTAAACCACAAATCATGAGTTAAAGAATTCAAGAACAAAGAATACAAATCTTAAGGCTTCTCGAAATCAAGACGAATCCCTTCGTTCCTTCCTTCGATCTTCCTCTTCAAATTGCTTCTCTCCCTTCTCTCTCAAAAGTCTAATAATTATTTACAATATTAATCTAATTTACAAGATGTGATTCCCTCTAGATACAATCGATCGAGATGTATATCTCTAACCCTAATAATCAAATAGTATATTTATTTCTTTTCTAAAAATAAGTTGGGTTGTGGTAAAAATTCGTAATCAGCTCTTCAGGTCTGATTCTCGGCCGCTCTAGAAGGCTGGTGACTGCTGGGCTGGTCTAGACTTGTAGATTTTCTCGATACCTTCGCGTGGGCTGTAATTTCGCCCCATTCTGATTCCTGGAACTCGAGATATGGCCCAAATAAGAATTGCTGCGCAGGCCCACCGTTAAATCCGAATTTCCACCTGATTTTTATCCAATTAAGCTCATTTTCTCCCAACTTTAGGAATTATTTATTACCTGAAATAAAACAATAAAATATAATCAAACTTACCCAATTATTTGCAAAATCCTATAATTATGAGAATAAAATCCTCTAAAGTGTATATAAATATACACTTTATCAAATATCCCCACACTTAGTCTTTTGCACGTCCTCGGGCAAACTAAATAAAATACACTAAACTAACTAACTAGTACCACTTCCGTAGGTGATCACGGTTGCATTTAACATATGCAACAAGTCCTTTAAACCCCTAGGTAGCCCTAGTGGACGAGTAAGGTCTCGTGAGGGCCTATAGTGAATGTACCCACAAAATTCATCTAGCTCATGCAAAAGATTATATGCTAATACAACACCACACATGTAAGTCCTCTCATGCCATATCCACTTAAGAATCAAAATGAGTATGCAATGTCTTGGTGTCGATAGTGCAAGTATTCACATGGTCTACTAAATGAACATGCATAAGCTCACAAAATTCCATGTCAAGTGCAAAAATAGTTGGTAAGCATGCTAAGTCTACAAAAAACACATCTTTGAGTCCAAACCTGGGATCTCCTATGCCAAAACAAGTAATACCTCACCTTTCACTCACAAATGAATATTCTCTCAAAACGAAGCAAAGTGTATCACTCAACTCCAACAAATCATAAACACGCTTGGCACTCGCAATTAATCTCAATCTAACACAACTTACACCACTGATGATATTCAAAAGGTCTTAATTCGGGTTGTAATGTGGGCTAGGGATAAGGTATGTCAAGTAAAGCCAAAACAGGTTAAGTGTCAAAAGCTAGTACCCAACAATATAATTCATTCAACTCCCTAAGTACCATCCCCACACTTAGATCTTTTTATTCCATTTTATTAAATAACTTGATAAGTCGAAAGAAGAAGGATCATAAACATAAGTATGCTCTCGTATAAATAATATTCTTTTTCTTTTTTTCTTTTTTTTTTCTTTTTTCTTTTTTTTTTTTTTTTTAAAGAGAGCTAAATATAACAAGTACGATGATCCATGGTATTATTACAAGATTCGACTAACAAGTAAACAACCAAACCCCAAATATTCCCCAAAAGTAATGATCATCAATAAATTCCCCCTTTTTGCACCTTATCACTCCCTCAAGCACTATACTAGCCTTTGACAATATGGGTTCAAGATTAAAGTAAGGCCAATACAATAAAAGGATATAGGCAAGTGATGTGGTGTGTCACCGAAAGAAAAGGATTAAGCTCAAAAGGGTAACTAATTGATCATGTTTAAATGGTGTGGTAATCTGGGAAACATGAGGTTATCCTAAATGCCTTTATCATTTTATCATCAAATAGTGTCATGCATTTCAAGAAAGATCTCAAGTAAGTGCTAGCAATGCAAACAACATGTGGACACTCAAGCAAACGAATAATAATGCAAACGATATGCATATAGGCTCAAAACTCGCTTGGTGTGACAAAACATATTCAATCCCAAGTAACAAGACTCTCTAACGCACCTACTTGTGTTCAACGCATGCAAACCAAGTCATCTTGCACATATTCATGTCATTCTGATTACTTAAGACATTCACTAAATCTACCTGTTTCAACTTGCTAGTGTAAGTGTGTGCACAAGAACAAAGCACGTCACTTCTCAAACAAAAGCATCAACGACACAAGATTCCTAAAGCATGCATGGGTGCACTAAGCAAAATACAACAACTAATCAATTTGCATGGCTAGAATTATTTTTGGTATTTTCAAAAATTTTCCAATTTTTTTTAATTTTTTTTTTTTTTATATATACATATTAATATCAAGAACACATCCCCACACTTAAATGTGTTAATGTCCACAATGACACACTAACTACTAATCCTAGAATTAAAAAGAAAAGAAAGAAGTACTCCCCTATGCATAAGCATGAAGTGCCGCGATCTGTGACTTGATTGGTGATTTTCTATTTGTTGCATGAGCATGCTAATCAACTGCACGAGCATGCCAATCTAGTGCGTGATCATGCTAATCGACTGCGTGGTCACGCCAAACCTTAATACTATTGTCGTGAGAATTTTTTTTGTAATGCATGAACATGTCATATAGCTGCATGAGCATGCTAAACCTCTAAAATTCTGTCGTGAGGTTTCAATATATGGTGCATGAGCATGTCGTAGAGCTGCGTGACCATGCCATTTCTTTAAAAACAAGCCGTGAGTTTACTTTGTGTCTGCGTGATCATGCTGGTAAGTTGCGTGAGTATGCCAAATCTTTAAAAACAAGCCGAGGGATTGGGTTCGTGTCGCGTGACCATGCCAGAATGTTGCGTGATCATGCTATTAACTTCAAATGGGTCGTGGGAACATGTTTGTGCGGCATGGACATGCTGGACACCTGCGTGATCATGCCAAATCAATAAATTTTAGCCGTAAGCTTCAAATCTGCCACTTTCCCTGCGTGAACATGCTAGCTTGGCTGCATGACTATGCCAACAGCTAGAAAAATAGTAGATGGTAAAGATTATATCCTCTTGAGTTGTACAATCATGCTAAAGAATGCACGAACGTGCTGAATATCATCAATATGGAGGAAACTTCATCATTCAACTTCACGAATAAGCCCCAACCTTATCAATCATTGTTAACACCTGAATCACCATGAACAAACACATCAAGGAAACATGTGGGAGTAAAAAAAAAACTATTAAAAACTAATAATATAATCTTGGGTTGCCTCCCAAGCAGCGCTTGTTTATTGTCATTAGCTCGACTTATTCACACATAAAATCTTCAATGAGGAGAAAAAGCAAATAGATGCACATATCTATGAATTAGTAATAAAACTATCATGTGCATATATGCCTGAGATTCATAAAAGTATAAGAAACTATATATGATCCTCACTTTCTCAAGAGACTTGTAAAAATCAAAGTAGCCAGAAAAGTCGTCAGAATAATCCTCATAAGCACGACTTATAAACTCCTCCCAAATTGGATCCTTGTATTCCAAAGCAAGATTTACAATTTCATCAATCTTAAAATCCTCCTCAATTATAACTGGACACTCATCAATTTTTACCTTGTCTACCAATTTGTTAAGCTCAACAATATTTTCTAAATTTGGTAGAATTTCAGTTGCATCCAATTTATCATTAGTACGCATAGGACAATCATCAACAAAGCAAGCAGACTCATCAAACACAAAATTATCATCAATTGCTAAACAAGAATCATGGATCATTGGAAAATTAACACAAGGAGGAATTTCAAGACAACCGTTATGCATCACAAGTTGAACCTCCATAATAAAACTATTCCGTTTAGCATTCTCCTCGTACCAACTTATTGATTCTGGTTCACATGGACTATCATTCGTACTAGCAATCTCAAAAGTGGGGTCATCAAAGTGCTTAAAAAGTCCCAAAGAATGTAAAGAAGGATTAGAATGAATTAAGCTCTCATCAACATCATTGCACATGTATGGATAAGGATCATAATACTGATTTTCAAATGCACATGAACAATCTGTACTAGGTGGGTATGAAGCATAATAAGAGTTTTCAGAATAGAACGAATTCACCTGATATGCATTAAAATCCTCATAAGAATTTAATTGTTGGTGAGGATTGAAGTCTTGATATCGTTCCGGATTGCCATAGAAAATCTGAGCGTCATTCCAACCAACGTTGTAATCCATGTTGTCTCTTTACCTCAAAAGCTTACTTTAGGTTCCTCAAAGAAACCTGTAGACACACCAAAAAAAAAAAACAAAAGAAGGAAAAAAATATGTACAAAGATAAAATCCAAACTACAAGAAATAATTAACTCAAAATCAATATTGTTGCCTTCCCCGGCAGCGGCGCCAATTTGTTAGTAGTATTTTTATGTGTTCGTTCACAGGGAAGGACTGATATCAATGCCAATCTCAAGTCTTTTATCTCTTGCAATTCAGAAGTGTGGAAGAATAGAATAATGGATTATATCTAACAACTAAATTAAACAAATAAACAAATAATATCTAAATAATAAGTATGAGAGAAACAATCCAAGCTTTGGGGTTCTTCAATTGACTACCAAGAATGTCTAATTTGTGTCTCTTGTTAGTTAAAAACAATCCTTCTAAGGTTTATAAATTCCTCTCCCAAGGTAATTCATAATGCCTACAATCATCCCCTAATCGCCACTCCCATGGTCAATCAAAGTATAATCATAAACTATTTAAGCCAAGGATTAACAGTTTCACAATTCTCATATTAATCTCCCGATTCAATAATTAAATTATGTCTATCATGTCATGTATTAGAACTACAACTCATCTCCCGATTCGTTATAATCCCTAGATATGCAATTAAAAGTTAGCTACTCTTCTAATTGTATTAAGCCCTCAATGACAGATTAACAAATTAAGAGAATCACAATTAATCACACAAACTCAATTCATCAATGAATACTACCCAACTCTTGGATAAAGGATTAACTTCTCATGATTAAATAAACAAAATATATATTTAAACCACAAATCATGAGTTAAAGAATTCAAGAACAAAGAATACAAATCTTAAGGCTTCTCGAAATCAAGACGAATCCCTTCGTTCCTTCCTTCGATCTTCCTCTTCAAATTGCTTCTCTCCCTTCTCTCTCAAAAGTCTAATAATTATTTACAATATTAATCTAATTTACAAGATGTGATTCCCTCTAGATACAATCGATCGAGATGTATATCTCTAACCCTAATAATCAAATAGTATATTTATTTCTTTTCTAAAAATAAGTTGGGTTGTGGTAAAAATTCGTAATCAGCTCTTCAGGTCTGATTCTCGGCCGCTCTAGAAGGCTGGTGACTGCTGGGCTGGTCTAGACTTGTAGATTTTCTCGATACCTTCGCGTGGGCTGTAATTTCGCCCCATTCTGATTCCTGGAACTCGAGATATGGCCCAAATAAGAATTGCTGCGCAGGCCCACCGTTAAATCCGAATTTCCACCTGATTTTTATCCAATTAAGCTCATTTTCTCCCAACTTTAGGAATTATTTATTACCTGAAATAAAACAATAAAATATAATCAAACTTACCCAATTATTTGCAAAATCCTATAATTATGAGAATAAAATCCTCTAAAGTGTATATAAATATACACTTTATCAATTTTGCCAAAAGTGGTGGATTCCCCAACTGCTCCTTGATTTTCTGAAAAGCTTCTTCGCACTCGGGAGTCCATACGAAATCCTTAGATGCTCATTTGATTGCTTTAAAGAACTCTCTGCATTTATCTGAAGACTTTGACACAAAGCGATTCAATGCTGCTATTCTTCCGGCCAAACTCTGCACCTACTTCACACTAGACGGGGATTTCATATCAAGCAAAGCCTTAATCTTTGCTGGATTCGCCTCAATTCCTCTATGATTTACCATGAAACCCAAAAACTTTCCGAATTCCACACCAAACACACATTTCTGAGGATTTAACTTCATCCTGAATTTCCTTAATATTTCGAACATCTGCCCCAGGTGCTTTACATGATCTTCTACCTTCAAGGATTTAACAAGCATATCATCAACATATACCTCCATGGTCTTTCCAATCAAATCTTTGAACATCATATTCACCAACCTCTGATAAGTTGCCCCAACATTGATCAAACCAAACGGCATTCCAATATAACAATACAGACCTCTATCTGTGATAAAAGAGGTGTGCTCTTGATCAGGTTCATACATTGGAATTTGATTATAGCCCGAATAAGCATCCATGAAACTCAAAAGAGCATGACCGGCCGTAGCATCCACCAACTGATCAATTCGAGGGAGAGGGAAACTGTCTTTAGGACAAGCCTTATTCAAATCTGTAAAATCCACACAAAGTCCTCCATTTTCCATTTGGCTTCTTGACTAGGACTGGATTAGCCAGCCAATCCGGATAATACGACTCCTTAATCAACCCAACCTCTAGAAGTCTATCAACCTCCTCTTTCAATGCTATGGCTCTCTCTCCACTTACCGGTCGACGTTTCTGGCAGATTCCTTTCTTAGTAGGATCTATATTCAGACGATGACACATGACTTCCGGGTCAATCCCCACCATATCAGCATGACTCCAAGCAAAAACATCCAGATTATTCATGAGAAAATTAGTGAGTATCCCATTCATCTCGGAATTCAACTGAGACCCGATTTTCAAAATCTTACTTGGATCCTTCTCGTCTACTAATATTGAGATCATATCCTGTGCAGGACCGGTCTTTTCAACCAACTGTGGAGTTCTAGGATCTAGATCTGAATCAAAACTTCGAGGGTCCTCAATTAACACCTCATCCTTGGAGGGCACATCCTCTTCAAGAGGGAAGTCTTCCTCAACAAGGGTGTGCACCAAACCTTCAAGCAACATCCGTCTTCCTTCAACCTGCTCCCCACTAAGGTTAACAGAGATAACCTCCTCCGAGTCTTCCTCGATTTCTTCTAGAATTCCTTCTTGTAAATTACCAAGTATTGGAATGCTCTCCCTCACTACTTCTTCAGGTTCTTGGACAAGATAATGAACTTTAACCTCTCCTGGAATAAGACTCATCTCTCTTTCTGAACTTCCCTCTCTCAGGGCACGCCCTCCACCTTGCTGTTTTCTAAATCCCTTGATCGTCCTATGATAACAATCTCTTGAATCATGCTGAGATCCTCGTATAGTTCCTACACCATTGGGTGTAGGAAATTTCATTGTAAGATGGTAAATAGAGGTCACAACCTTCATTTCTTTTAATAGGGGGCGCCCAATTAAAGCATTGTGAGATGACTCTACATTCAAAATCATAAAGTCCATCATTTGGGTCACAGAAAGAGCTCCTTCACCGAGGGTTACTGGTAATCTGATGATTCCCATGACTTTCACAGATTCACCCGAAAAACCGTATATCCAACCACTATCTGGAATCATATCCTTATCTGGAAGTCCCAACTTCTTATAAGTACTATAGTATAGGATGTTCACGGAATTGTCAACAAGAACCCGATGTACGTTCTTGGAACCAATCTGGATTGCTACCACCAAAGCATCATTATGAGGATGGTGCACCCATCTAGCTTCTTCCTCAGTGAAAGTGATATCCACACATTCCCCCTTAAATAATTTGGGCGGCCTAAACTCCAAGCTGTTCACATTAGTGAGGGGTCGATATTTTGCCTCCCTTGCATATCTCTCCAAAGCATGATTACTATCTCCTCCCAAGTGCCGTCCTCCAAATATTGTATGAATACTACCTTCTCTGACAAATTTCTTCTCCTCGGGCTTATCCTTGTTCTGGAGGGTGCGCCCTCCATCCTTTCTGTCTGGGTTCTCCTTGTGTTTTTTCACTTCTCTGATAATCCATTCAGTCAGAAATCCCTCTTTGATCAGGTCTTCAATTTCATCCTTCAATTGCCGACACTCGTAAGTATTATGTCCTGAGGATTCATGAAAATCACAATATTTCTTCTTATCCCTACTCTGCCAAGAAGTTAACGGCTCTGGCTTTCTGAAGAATCCTTTATCTTTATTTACTTCAAAGATATGCTCAATAGAGGCAGCTAAATGAGTATAATTGCTTTCTCTTCTATCATAGGTGTAGGTATCCGGGGGTCCCCAATTCCGTCCAACTTCAGTGGAATTCACACGATTAGCACCGATCCTAGTACGGAGCGTGGGACTCAAGGACCGATCTTTCCTTTTGTTAACTCTTCCTTTAGAATTTCCTTGACTGTCTATTTTTCGATTGTCTGCCAAGGATTGTTCTACGATCTTGAAAGACTCAGCCTGCGCAAATACATCGGCCAAAGTAGGTGGATCACGTCCTTGAAGATGTTCCAGAAATCAGTTCCTACTGACAATCCAACTATTAAAAAGCTTTTGAGCGTTTCATCAGTTGCTCCTCTCACCAGGGTAGATTTCGAATTGAATCTCTTGAAGTAAGATTGTAAACTTTTTCCTTCCCTCTGCTTAATGTTAGCCAAAGTAGTAACAGGAGGAGCATACTTCACTGCCGCCTGGAACTTGGTTAAAAATAGATTCCTCATCACCTGCCAAGATGTAATTACTCCTGGCCCAAGTTTCTAAAACCACTGTTGCGCACTCTCCCTAAATGTTGCCGCCAACAAACGGCATCTGGCTAAATCAGTCACCTGATAAACATCCATTTCGATATCAAACCGTCCCAAGAATTCCACGGGGTCAACTATTCCGTGAAAGCGTAAGTCATTAGTCATAGACCGGTACCCTATAGGGAGTTGGGCTTCTCTTACTTCAACTGAGAATGGAGAAGATGTTGGCGCCGTAGCAGATACTCTCCCTCCGTCCAGGTGAATAAGAAGTTTTTTCAAGTCATCCACATTAAAAATTCCCACTCCGGGAATATTCTGGATATTTGGTTGTGCCACAGTCTGAGTCCCCCCCCGGGGGTGGAGGCGGAGGTGGAGCTGCTGTCTGAGCGCCTCCTTGAACCCCTGCGTGTGGTTGAACCCCGACATCCTCTTGAGTTTGAGTTTGAGTTTGCTGACCCTCAGGATTTCCATGAGGTTGTGAATTCCCTTGAGAACCTCTCTGATGTGTAAAATTATGTCTAACCGCAAGCGCACGGTATCAATTGTAGTAGATACTAGCAAATACGGGTCGATTCCTCAAGGAGACAGTTTCAATTTCAATTCAACTATTATCAATTGTTTCTAGTCAAACGATTATTTGGGAATTTTATTAACTACTAATGCAAATTTAACAAAGTTTTAATTCAATTAATAAAAGGATCTAGGGCAATTCAGGTTCACCATGTTTACACCAAACAAATCACAAAAGTATAGCTTTTCAATGGAATAAAGTAATTAAAGCAATGGTTAATCTTTTTCAAGCATTAACACTCTCAGAATATCTAATGATGTTTTCACACTCACCTTCAATTCCGCTAATTGTATGTAAGCCTCTAGTAGTAAAATCTTTCGATCTATTACTCCTATTGCAATCAGTTAATCCATGATATTGCGCAATTACACAAATTAAGAATTATAACATATCAATCAGAATTACTCTTTACCCATCAATCTACTAATCAAATTAAGCCCAAATCATGGTGCAAACATGGCTCCCCTTAATACCCTAGAATTAAACTACTCACTCATACTATGATTAAGAACAACAAAAATAATGAAGAAAGCCATATAAAACATATACTAATAAACAAGATGAGATAAAGAGTACCTTAAACTTTGTATTAACGAAGAACAATGAATCCAAGCTTAATTAACCAAGTGTTTACAAATGAAGAGATGAAGAGAGAAAAAACAAAACCCTAGCTTTTGTGAAAATACGTATATATCTCTATCTCTCCTTCCACGTTCTTTTTCTCTTTTATAATAAAACTCCCTAATAAAATCTGATCTCTATCTCCTAATAAAAGTATTTTTAATATTCTAATCAATTTACAAAAAGATATCCATAATTAAATAGGATTTTCTTGTAAAATTCGTCACTTCTTTTTCTCCTCTGTTTCTGGGCTCTTCCAGTTGGATTTTGCTTACTGGACCACCTCTGAATTAAAGATAATTCCCTAAGCTTCGCGTGGACAGTAAGATCGTCAAATTCTGACTTCTGGAACTCAAGATATGGCCCAAACAGTGCAGGCAGCCCGTGTAGCCCAATAATACGAATTTTCTCCTATTTTATCTCCAAAATAGCTCTTTTTGCTCCAAATCCTTCCAAGTCATGAATTCTTTATTTCCTACAATAAAACAATCAAATCTATTAAATAAAAAACCAAATCAATGCAAAACACAATAAATATGAGAATAAAATCATCTAAAATATATAAAAAATATATTCTATCACTCTCTGATGCGGTTCTCCTGAGTGAGGGTGTGTCCTCGACCTGGACTCACTAGAGGTGCTTGAGGGAATTTGATGGATACGGGGGGATCTTCCACCTGAGGGCGCGCCCTGATTACGGGGACGCCCATTTCCTTGGTACAACTCCATTCTTCTATCACCGTCATCACGATTTCCTCTTCTTCCAGTGTTACCTCGATGAGGAGCTTGTTCAGATCCAAGGGGCCGCGACCTGTTGTGGACAGGGGGCGCGCGCTGTGGATTATCATTCCGAGCAAGGGCTCGCTCATGTCCAAGGGGCCTCAACCTGTTGTCAGGGGACGCGCGCTGTGGATCATGGCTCTGTGGAAGGCCTCGCTCATGTCCAAGGGGCCTCGACCTGTTGTCAGGGGGGGCGCGCGCTGTGGATCATGGGGCCGCGATTCCAAATACTTGTTTTTCTTCTGTTGCTCGAGGAGTACCATCCTCAAATCGTCATCATTAAGCCTTATTCCAAGGCGTTCTTTTAAGCTGGCGAAATCTCTCCTTTCTCTAGCCATCTGTTCTTCATCCCTTTGAATCTCACTAGGAGTGCGCCCTGAACGGTGGGGATGAGGGCGCGCCCTCTCTTGAGGATTCGACAACCTGCGCTCAGAATTATCCTCACTAGGATGTTCAACAATCGGATCAAAATAATGTAACCTTCGAGGGGTGACCAGCTGAAATCTCCTTTCCTGATTTTCCTCCCTCCTTCGGGAATCTTCCTCGATCTGAGGGGATTTCCCTGATCGGCGATGATTTCGTGGGATACTCCGAGATTTTCTCCTAGATCCTTGCTCTTCCTCCACGAAACTCAATCTTTCCCCGAAATTATTTAGGGCATCTCCCATGCGATACAACTGTTCCATTAATGCCGCGTTGCTGATAAGAACGGGCGGCTGTCCTCCGGCGGCTACTGGAGTTCCATGGCGGTGTGGAGGGGCAGAGATTTCCTCCGGAACATAAGCTTCATCACGAACTGGGTTACCCCCCCGGCTATCTTCAGAATCGTAATCATCTTCTCCATGAGAACCTCCATGCTGACATCTTTTCCTCCTAAGATTCAAATCTTGATTGGCTCCCCTCCTTCTAGCGCCAATTTGTTGACGGAGGAAATTTCGTAACAACAAAATTCGAGGTACTTTGCCGGAAACAAGATCTACAGCGGTGGTTCTTTGCCGAAAAGAGTGGTGACTTGTGGTGGCTGTTTGTGATTGGTGGCTGAGATTGATAGGGTTAGTGGCGGCTATTCTGAGCTCTCGACTTCCAACCCCTCAATTTGCCTACGTACCTCTATATTTATAGAGGATCAAGCCAGACGTAGTTCTTGGAGAGCAAGAAACCCAAATGGGCTTGGATATCGGTCCAGCATCCGGAATGTTCTACTATGAGTCCTAACCACAAAAGGTCCAAGGCTCATCCAAGATCTCAAGACTTCACGGATAAGGAAACTTCCCCCGTCGAGGACTAGTCCTATCCGCTACAAGCTATTTCTTGATTTCAAGGATGCAGGAAAATCCATGGTTTACCCCAAGTGCAGAACGCATCCCTGTCCCCCGAATGAGAAGCACCCACCAGATAGCAGGACAGGTGATCTAGAGCTTTTGGGTGCAAAGTGCAGATTACTCCAAAGTTCCCCAATGAGAACGCGCCCATTGGCTACAGGAACAGAGCTCCAAAGCACACACCAAGGAGAGACCTATCTTTGCACCGAGGAGAACATGCCCTCAATGTATAAGAAAGATCCCTAAATCTAGGAAAACCCCTAGAGGCCTTCTACGACGGACATCCCCCTTCTGAGATACGACAGGAGGGAATTCTTCAATAATCAAATACAAAATCGACATTGTTACCATCTTGGAATTCCAACATACCATCCAGGGCGCGACTTAAACCCCCAGGGCGCGCCCTAACATCCAAAAAACCCTAATTTGTTTTCTAGAATTCCAAATTGAACCCGTTATTGGTCCGAATCCATCTTAAAATACCCAAACCAAATTTTGGCTATAACAATGTGCATTGAGCAAACTATCAGCTCAACCACTATCAATTATACTAATCCCTAGCTCCTCTCCCCTGCATGTATATTACATATATTGACTTGTGTTCACGTATTAAAACGACTGTTCAATAATACTAGGCTTATTAAGCACGAAACTGTATACTACAACATATTTTTGTCAGGACCGCACCCATATTCAGGCTTGAAATTAAATATATCATATATCTCGCTTGTTTATTTAGTGAATCATGTATATTTGTTTAACAAAATTTGGAATCTTGTACAATTGGTGGTTTAAGTACTATCCTCTCCTTAGTCTTTAGGTGTCCCATACATGCTTTAAAGTGTAACTTTGAAAATGCTACAAAGCAGTACTTCCAAGATTCTGTATATAAAATATACTACTATTCAGAGATCAAGCAAAGATCTAGTGTGCAAAAACTTCCAAATGGAATACTTATGTGTTGTTCTCTTTATAGAATTTTGCAGTACATTATTTGCATAGAGAAATTTGAGTAGTTCAGAGTCCTATGCTTCTAAACATAATGGTACAGAAGAAGAAAAGTAGGGGAACAAGAACAAACTAACATGTCCATACTGTACAGAAGATAAAATTGCCATTAAATGTATGGAATCCTTTTATAAGAATGGTACAGACAAATTAAAGGGGTTGTATGGTTGATAAACTTATCTTGAATTTGTGTGTCTCCAGTCCAGTGCCATCACCATAGACCTCCTCTAGGCCCAAGTCCCACCACTCTTATTTTTTCAGAGGTTATAAATTAATGGGTTTGATGCATGGTTGTAAAAATCGGTAATCGGTATAAATCGGTTAAGGTACTGATTTAAGATTAATTGGGTAATCGGGGATTAATCGGAAGTATTAATCGGAGTATTAATCGGATATTATAAACCAAACCAAACCAAACCAAACGTACCCAGTTATAATATCACTCAAAGTTAAGGTACTGATTTAAGATTAATCGGGTAATCGGGGATTAATCGGAAGTATTAATCGGAGTATTAATCGGATATTATAAACCAAACCAAACCAAAACGTACCCAGTTATAATATTATAAACCAAACCAAACCAAAACGTACCCAGTTATAATATCACTCAAAGTGGTGTCTGGGGAGGGTAGATGTACGCATACTACGAGAGGACCCCGGCCTAGTACAGAATTACAAATACAGAAAGGAAATCTAATACAAACTAGGAAACTCACGCACACGCATGAGTCGAACCCCTGATCTCATTCAAAGGAGGCCAGTGGCTCAACCACTGCACCAACATGTTGTTGACTATTAATCGGATATTATAATAATATTTAATATATTAGTCTAATTCACAATTAAACATATCATTTTAAATAAATTTATAGGATTAATCGAATTTCAAAAATCGAATCAGTTGGTTACCTTACAGAGGATTAATCGGGGATTAATCAGCTAAATTGGGGATTTTTAGAACCATGATTTGATGTTCCTGAGGTTAACTCAGGAAAATTACCTGAGTTAACTAAAATTCTCTATATTAATACACGAGTGTACAATTGTAATTTCATGATTTTTTTAGAAAGTTACCAATATTTACAAAAATACCATAGCTATTTACACTATAATCTTAGGTAAGTCTCCTAAGATAATTCCAGGAACAGTTTTCTCTAAATTAATTTAGAATGAATAATTATAGATCATCCTTGTACTTTTGGCTTTTGACAATAGTATCCTTTTTCTATTGATACTCTTTATTATTCAATTTATTGACAAAGGTAATGGTACCATAGGCAAAACCACCAATTGTATGAGGGTATCAAAATAATTACTTACCTAGGTGCAAAGTGGTATGGCATTGTCATCCTCGCTCGTCAGGTGGATTCAGTGTTATTAAAAAATAAGTATAAAATTATAAAATATTTACAAAAAAGTTAATTTACTAATTAAAAAGAATGCACCACTTGAAAGAAATCACAGTCTTTCTACTATATGTATGTTTAAAAATGTAATTAATAAAAAATATCTAATAACTATTTTAATACACATTCAGATATTTTAAAACAATACATGTAATTAATTAAAATTGTAATAATGTTATATAAAATAAAATAATAAATGTATACTTGTAAAATGCATAATATCAATATTGACTATATATTACTAAAAGTTAATAAATTAGGGCTTTTTTCATAAATAAATAGGAAAAAGTAAATTTTTGCAAATTTACTATATTTAAGAATAGCTATTTGCAATATTACCAACCTAAGTTTCAAAATTGCAAAAATACTAGGTCCCCCCTCCTCCCTCACTTTCTCTCTCCTCCTGTCCAGGAAATCAGCCGACTTGTGTCTTTTTTTTTTTTTTTTTTTTTTTAAAGATGGGTGCTATTTTGGATTGGATGGCCCCGCAGGGGAAATATTCAACTTAATGCAACCACATTCAACTAAATTCAACTAAATTTCTGATTTCAAGTTCCTTTTTTCAATTGTCATTTTCGACCTCTTTTTTGAACTCTAATATATATATATATATATATATATATATATATATATATATATATATATATTAGAGTTCAAAAAAGAGGTCGAAAATGACAATTGAAAAAAGGAACTTGAAATCAGAAACTGAATGCAACCACATTCAACCACATTCAACCACATCAACTGCAACAGACTTCAAAACCATTTTTTTTTAATGTGGGATGATTTTGGGTTGCATGGCCCCGCAGGGGCATATTCAACTTAATGCAACCACATTCAACTAAATGCAACTAAATTTCTGATTTCAAGTTTCATTTGTCAGTTGTCATTTTCGACCTCTTTTTTGAACTCTAATATATATATATATATATATATATATTAGAGTTCAAAAAAGAGGTCGAAAATGACAACTGACAAATGAAACTTGAAATCAGTAACTGAATTCAGTTGAATATGCTCCTGCTGGGCCTTGCAACCCAAAACCACCAAAATTAAGGTGGACTGCTTTTGGGTTCCAAGGCCCCGCAGGGGCATATTCAACTAAAGTTGAATGTGGTTGCATTTGGTTGAATATTGCCCCTGGCGGGGCCTTGCAACCCAAATCCACCAAAATCACCCACCTTTAAAAAAGTTGAATGTGGTTGCATTTGGTTGAATATTGCCCCTGGCGGGGCCTTGCAACCCAAATCAACCAAAATCACCCACCTTTAAAAAAGTTGAATGTGGTTGCATTTGGTTGAATATTGCCCCTGGCGGGGCCTTGCAACCCAAATCCACCAAAATCACCCACCTTTAAAAAAGTTGAATGTGGTTGCATTTGGTTGAATATTGCCCCTGGCGGGGCCTTGCAACCCAAATCCACCAAAATCTTAAAAAGTTGAATGTGGTTGCATTTAGTTGAATGTGGTTAATGTGGTTGCATTAAGTTGAATATGCCCCTGCGGGGCCATGCAACCCAAAATCATCCCACATTTAAAAAAAAAATGGTTTTGAAGTCTGTTGCAGTTGATGTGGTTGAATGTGGTTGAATGTGGTTGCATTCAGTTGCTGATTTCAAGTTCCATTTTTCAGTTGTCATTTTCGACCTCTTTTTTGAACTCTAATATATATATATATATATATATATATATATATATATATATTAGAGTTCAAAAAAGAGGTCGAAAATGACAATTGAACAATGGAACTTGAAATCAGAAATTTAGTTGCATTTAGTTGAATGTGGTTGAATGTAGTTGCATATTGCCCCTGGCGGGGCCATGAAACCTAAATAGCATCCCGTCTTAAAAAAAAAAAAAAAAAAAAAAAAAAAAAAAAAAAGGACACAGCCCTGGAGATGAGTGACGTGGAATGAGAGGGAAGGGGGGGAGGGAAAGTGACGTGGGAGGAAGGGAGGGAGGGAAAGGGGGACCTAGTATTTTTGCAATTTTGAAACTTAGTTTGGTAAAATTGCAATGAATTGAAGAATATGGTATTTTTGCAAATATGAATTTTAAATCTAGTATTTTTGGTGAATTCCCAATAAATTATCACATTAAATCAATAAATATTAATTTTAAAAAAAAATTGATCTTAAAAATAAAATAAATACAAATAAATAATTTTTATAAAATATCTAATGCATTGCAAAGCTAGTAGACATAAGTAAGGATGTGGCAATTAGGCATTGGTTGGAAACAAGTGTTGCTGTGCCATTCATATAATTAGGAATAATTAGACATTTAATTAGTTAATAATTAGAGATTTACTGTAATACTTATTGGTCCGTCCAACTACAGACAGGAATCTTATGGCTTAAAGCAAAAGGGCTTTTTTCAAAATTATCAATTTGCAACAGATTTTTTCAAAAATACGATTTGTAACCTTCGTAATCTTTTTTTTTAGCAACTTTTGTAATCTTTTTCTGCCTACGTTTGATGCTTATTTGCAAATTTTTTCACCTGCGATTGCGGTGCTAATTTTGCAACCTTTGCAACCAAAAAACCATATTTTTATAAATAGTTTAAAAAATTTAGATAGTTTTGTAAATATCACAAAACAAAACCATCTGCAAATGATGGGTTTGGACTAAGGATAATTGGATTATAGCATTTTACCTCAATATATTATATCCATTATTGAGTATGGAATACACAGACAAGAAAATACAGAGGGGGTGAATGTATTTCTCAAACTTTCCTTCGAATATGGCTTTTAAGAAAAGATTGTTTAAGTGTTTGAATTTGTTGAATGATGTTCGTGTAACAAAGTGTGTGTTTTGTGTTTAACAGAATATGAATGCGGAAATAAGAAATACAAGAACACAATATTCACTTTAATCTAATATTGTATTAGATCAAGATTTTGCTACAATTTGTGAATACAAATGGTAGTATTCTCAGCTTCGTTTTCTCAAAGAGATGTTCTTAGTTGTAATGAGAAAGCTCTTAAAATCTTAATTGCTAGAGAAGTGAGGTTAGGTTGTTCACAACCTACTTACTACAAATAAAGTGACAGACAAAATTACTTTCTAACATGTCTATCTGGGCCCCACCAATGGGCCCCACGTTTAGACCATGCTGGGTCTAGTTAATGCAACATGTCTTTAGGGCTTACTTTTAACTCATATCACCAAAATTTTGAAGTTATTAGGCTTAATACAAAAAAAGGGAAAAATTATACGAATATAATATCTAACATATTTCAAATATGTCTTATATATAGAATAATTTAAAAATAGTATGGCCCAAAATAATGAAATTAAAGAAAATGTATTAGGCTAAATTTTATAATATAATTTATAAAAATAGCAATTATCACATGAACATAAAGGTTATCATTTAGTCATATATTTTTTTACGGAAATTGTAGATGAAATGCTACATCTGTAAATAAATGAAAAGAAATTTTCAAAAAAAAAAACAAAAAAAATAATGTATGTTGAACTAAAATATTATACAATAAAAAAATTTAAAATCAATAAATTAAAAGTTACAAAAGAAAGAATTTCATCAACAATAAAGTTTAAACTAAATTAATACAAATTCAATCTAATAAAATACCAATCCACAAATTTATTAATATTTTAAATTAACATGTTTTTATTATTATTTTAGTGTATATATAGTTACAAAATATATATGTATAATTTTTATTAAAAGTGAAAAATATAATTTAAAATAATATGTGAAAAAATTTTGAAAAAAATATTTTTAAAATTTTACAAAATTATTAATGTAACCCGTGCAGTGCAGGTATAAAGCTGGTAATCTATGAATTAGGAGAAGCCCTTTTTTTCTTTTTTAACAGTGTTCAATTTTGTTTAAATCATAAATTCTTTTGGATTATGGAGTATCAGACTGAATCTTATATTCTTTTTGAATATCAGGAGTACCGGAGTTTGAAACTGAATCCTCAGTTGATCAACATAAATAACATTCCTAAACACAATAGAAAAAGATGTTTACCAAATTATGTAAACCAAAATGCAAATGTTGGAAATTCAACGGTGTCAATGAATTGTTAACTATGTATTTTTATGCACTTGTCACAGACCACCTGAACATGACTATCATTTTCATTACTTTCTGATTCCAGCCAGCCAAAGTGTTGCATGATTTGATTAAATTTATATTACAACTATCAAACTTTAAAAAGCACACAAAAGCTCTCAATCATAGTACCAGTGCTCGAAAAACCACTATAAAACCCCTTTTGTTGAGCATTCAATTAATAGATGGATGATAAGAAAAAGTCTAAAATATAAAATAATGGATGATAAGAGAGAGGACATACTAATTCCATCCACGGTTGGAAATGCACTCACCAAATACGTATGTGTGCCAATCCTCAAATTTTAACTCCCAGAGGCAAGCACATCAAGGGCACGCAGATTCATCTTTATGATCCATACTAGTCTTGTCCATGCCACGGGCTCGTTACACTTTAGACCTGCTCTCAAGTATTCTTATTTTGATCCACGCCTGGCACTTCGAACATTTCTATTTTAAACATTCTTCAAATAAAGGTCCCTGCTCAATATGTAGAACATTTCCCGGGATACAGTCCTGTTGCGCAGTTGCAGAAGCTACAGTTTACTTGATTTTTCAGCTCATGTTATTACTAACCCCTTCAAATCATCAAATGTTGTACACTTAAATTAGAAGACATGGCAGAGAGTTCAAATAGTTTTATGCATTTAACAAATGTATTTCTTGAATCTAGCTTGCACTTGTATCCATTATCTCAGATCTGTCAGCAAATTTTTGCAGGCAAACATCTCCGACCTCGTAGTTTCATCATTCATGATACAAACTAATATTTGACAACATAAGAAGACGCTCATATCCTCGAGTTGCCCTTTCTTTAGTTTAAAATCAAATCTCATATGAATATCTCACCACCCTTGTAATTTGTAATACAAGAGATACTTAAATCACTTTTATATCTATCAAATGTAAAAACCAAATTCAAATATCCTTACAATTCCATAAGGTAACTTTTATAAGCAAAACCTTTGCAATTACATTAAAAAGGAAACAATTCTAGACTATTACTGAACTATGAAACTTTTGCGCAACTAATCCTACAATTTGTTTGGAAGAGAACCATAAAGATAAAAATAATATGTTTACATTTTTGTATATGCTTCCAAGTTGTATCTCTAAGTTTGTGCATTTTTTGTTGAAAAACCAAATACAAACACAAATATAACTGGAGTGTTTATCTTGAAGAGAAAAACTGAACTCTTGTATTACAACTACTGGGTTTACACAAGAGGTTACATTGTGTGCTCTCAAAGACTTCTTTTTATTATGTCCAGAACTATTACATATATAGAGAACTAAATAACTGAATACCAGAGAATGTGGAACTACATACCACGACTTTCCTTAAACAGACTCCAAGATCCTACAATCTTGCTACTGTTTTATTCGACCAAATCAATCTACTTATTCAACCATATCAATTTACTAACAACTAGGATCACGTCAACTTTGGATTAATCCCAACAATCACTCCCTTGATCCAAAGCTTACATTGTCCACATCCTTGACAAGTTCATTTTGCCCATATGGCAACTTCTTTATCAGCCCGTATGGCTTTGCAACTTCTCTGCCCGTATGGCAAGATCTTCGGTGCCCATTTGACAAGCTATTTGCCCATCTGGCAAGCTTCTTATTAGCCCGTATGGCTTTCTTCGTATTTGCACTCAGACAAGGTTCAACACATCTGATCATACTTTCTAATCATAGCTTTATAACAGTTTCATTCTGAATGGGCAAGCCTTCTTTTGCTTCTACTGCCTGGCGAAGACCACCGCTCCACCGCCTCCCCTGCATGACACAACCAGCATGCTCTCTTTCTTTCGTTAACACCCCTGTACACGAACAAACGTACATAACCATAAACAATTAAGAACACAGCCTGCACCTCGTCGGACATGTCACCACCGCAGCAAAATTCTCCGTCGTTCTCCATCAACACATCGACCACCTATCTCCCCCATAATTCTAAAATCATCGAATCACATCCTAAAAACCCATATGGCTTTCAACAAAAATGAAACAGCCCGTGTGGCTTCTCTATGCCCATCTGGCAACTCGATTGTTTTGCCCATTTGGCTCTCCTAGCTTGCCCGTATGGCTCACCATTAACTTTCCCATCTGGCTAACCATTTCTGTGCCCGTATGGCTCTTGATCATCAGCCCGTTTGGCGTTTCCTTTCACTGCCCTTCTGGCTTACTCACCGTCTCCTTTCACTGCCCGTCTAGCTTACTCCTTTGCCCGTCTGGCATCACCTCCTCTTTGCCCTTATGGCATGTTCTTCGTAGCCCTTATGGCTTTCATCATCGGCCCATATGGCCTCTACAGCAATGCACATGCATCCCATACTACATATGCATCTTTGCCACCATCGCCTACCTGAATTCATCACCGTCGCATCACCGCGACCTCGTCTTCTCTTCCTCAAACCAGCTGTTGTCCACTGCAACTCCACCCCACGGCTTCACCGTTGCCCACAAAATTGACTGGGCCTGAATGGAGCCACCAAGGCTCCGCCTCTTCCTTCTTATGCCTCAAGGATCGGAGGGAAGGCTGTTAAGCCTTGATCCCCCCCTCCCCGATGCTCTGATACCACTGTTGAAAAACCAAATACAAACACAAATATAACTGGAGTGTTTATCTTGAAGAGAAAAACTGAACTCTTGTATTACAACTACTGGGTTTACACAAGAGGTTACATTGTGTGCTCTCAAAGACTTCTTTTTATTATACTCCAGAACTGTTA